>CM022303.1:340318347-343132936 GCA_011799875.1 Thinopyrum elongatum
GATTTAGCGACAACGCATTAAATGCTCCATTTAGGTGTCCGTTTAGGTGTCCTTAATTTCTGGGACGGAAAGGGGCCGTCCATCAGCACGCTCTAAGATAGTTCACACTAGACCCATGCCACGCATCCAGGAGGACAAACTCAAATGGCAGGTCGGTCATTGTGCTGGAGCGTGCGTGACAGGGTGGCGGAACCTTGCTGCGGGGTGCAGATCTTGCTGGGTCTTTGCGAGCCCCCCTGCCAGCTATCTGCGGAGACAGCCCTCGGTTTGTTTCTCATATATGCCTGAATACTCCTTGATGATCTTGCATTTGCTTCCAGCTGTCCTCGCAGACCTTGCCGCTGGGTATGCGCTACATTGTCCATGACACAAGTATGGGGTACTAAAGGACCCAAACTTTAGTACACCGACAACCTCCACCTCCACCTTCGCACGGCGGTGCGGAGTGGGTGATGACCCTCGTGGTCGACGGTGGGGTGGTAGCCATGGTGGCCAATGGTATAGGTGGGCAGCCACGGCCACCTCCGGCCTTCAGGCCGCGGTGGTGGAGGGGTGATAGCGATGGACGACAGTGGGGTAGCGGCCATGACGGCCACCCTCGCGCCTTTGGGCCGGTGGTGCGTAGAGGGTGAGGCCTGGCCTTCCGACGTGTGTGGTGGCCACGGTGGTAGATGATGGGGTGCCGCCCCAAGGCGCCGGCAATAGCATAGCTGCCGACAGACAGCGGCAACGAAGCGTTGTGGTGGGTGTTGAGCGCACACCCAACAGGGACGCCACGCGACTAACCTACACCAGGGACTGCACGCTGCCACGGTTGTAGCCTCCCAGCTGGAGCTATCCTTGATGACGGCGGAATGGCTGAGTGACAACGATGGATCGGTGCCATTGGCATTGTTGGAGAAGCAGACGAGCTAAGCTACAGGGAGGGAGGGAACATGCGACGCGGACTCGCGCGCTATGAGGGTTTATATAGTAAGCATTGGATTTTGGGCGATTTTGCTGAGTCAGACGGAAGCTTGCACGACTATGCACGGAAACCCGCACGGTTGCGCGGGAACAGGCTCACGACAATTAATTAGCACCACTTCGAGCAACCGTTTGGACAAAAGAACGCCCGCGCGGTGCTCAGCTTGCGCTCAAAGCCGTCTGCGCTATGTGGGGTGACAAGATGTGCGAGAGGACAAAATACGTTTGTGATTTATTACCTACTACCTCTGTCCTAGTTATTAATAAGTCCTCTTGTATTTTTGTGCCAAATTTTGACTAGAGATTTAACTAATATAATATGATGCATGTCACCCAAAGATTATATCATTGGATTCGTATTGACATAGTTTCAATTATATTATCTTTTATAACATGCATTAACATTTTGTTAGTTAATTTAAGGTCAAAATTTGGCACAAAATATAAAGGGGACTAATAACCAGGGACGGAGTGTAGTAGCACACGGCCGCTCTCTACGCAGGTCGCTAACGATTGTCGACCACCGTGTAGTGTGGAATTGACGTAGTTTCAGTCATGCCGCCGGCTCGCAACTGCAGGCCGGCTGTAGACGACAATTGCCTGCGTGTCACTGCTCTATGCGTGTGGTTGATGTGGTGAGCGGCGAGGCACACAGCGCGCTCTGCTCGCGTCCCTGCCTGCGCGCGCTTGCTTCGCCGTCCCTCGCATGCTCTGCCCGCCGTCCCTACGCAGTGCCAGCATGCCACATTTGGGACGGTGCACGTCCCACATTCGTGCTGCCATCATGCATGTGGTTTCTCCGCGCGCGCACCACGTGAGTTACCCTACTGAAAACTGCTATGGCATGTGCCGCAGGGGAAGCCGGATGTGTGGCCAGTGATTTATTTCCCGTGGCCATTTACCTCTTTCTCTTGCCCCATGACAGACTAAGCAAACCACGATGACACATACAGAGAGGATACCAGAGGCTCCATGGCGCTCCCGTGGCTCCAATGGCGCTCCCACGGCTGACGATGACAATGGGAGTCAGTTCCACGCCTCACATAGTGGACACCCGATGGAGGGGGAAGGGACCTCTCGGTGGTGTACACGAACGAGCCGGTCTTGGTGGAGAGCTCCATCCAAACTATGGACGAGTTGCTTGCTGAGGACAAGTACCAAGTGGTCGGTTCGACTCAAGTTCACCGTCGGTCATGCCGGATGATTAGAAGGTTCTCGTTGCGCAGTGTGTGTGGCCATAACGTCCTCTTTAACCACTACCACCTGGCCACAAGGCCTTGCGAGCATTTCGCCAGGTTTATCAATAGCCTCGACTACAGTTTCGCTACGGTGGACACCACCAATGATCTAAAGGCGCCGAGGTTTTGGGCTTGGCGTGCCGGAATCTTGTGAACATCCATGACCACGACAGGGTCTAGGGTAGCACTAGACTCTCTAGTTGACCTCGCCTCAGCCATCATCGACCCCTACACATGAAGATGAAGGATGAGAGCAAGAAGAGACAAGATTGTTGGGAATCGTTGCATGGAAAAACAAAAAATTGTCTATGCACACGCAATGATCTTAGCAACGAGGGGAGAGTGTGTCTATGTACCCCTTAGACCGAAGCAGGGAAGCATTTCACAACGGGGTGATGTAGTCGAACTTCTTCGCGCTTCAACCGATCAAGTACGAAAGCACGTCACCTCAGCGTTCTGCACATTTCAGCTCGGTGACGTCCCTCACTTCTTGATCTAGCAAGACATCGAGGTAGTAGATGAGTTCCATCAGCACACACTATGTGGTGACGGTGATGGTGTGGTGAAGTGATCTCCATAGGGCTTCGCTAAGCACTATGAAACTATGACCGAGGGTGAAACTGTGGGAGGGGGCGCCGCACACGGCTAGGCATTGTCTGGTGTGTTGAGGCGCCCCCTCCTCATATATATAGTGGTAGGGAGAGGGGAGGTCTTAGGAGTGCCCCAAGTAGGCCAAATCCTACTTGGGGTCCTCCCCAAGTGGCGCCCCCCTGCCTATATTACCCAAGGAGAAGGAAGGAAAGGGGGGGAGAGAGGAAGGAAGGGAATCCTATTCCACTCTTTCCTTTCCTTTCCCTCTTTCCTTCTCCTCCAGGCTAGCCCATATGGGGTGCACCAGCCCCTTGTGGCTGGTGCATTTCCTTCTTGGCCCATAAGGCCCATATCTTTTGCGGGTGTGCCCGGAACCCCTTCGGTGACCCGATAAGTACCCGGGACCCCGAAACAATTCCGGTGTCCGAATACCATTGTCCTATACATCAATTTTACCTCTCGACCATTTCGAGATTCCTCGTCATTGTCCGTGATCTCATCCGAGACTCCGAAACATTCGGTCACCAAATCAAATAAACTCATATAATACTATATCATCATCGAACGTAAGCGTGCGGACACTACGGTTCGAGAACTATGTAGACATGACCGAGACACCTCTCTGGTCAATAACCAATAGGGGAAGCTAGATGCCCATATTGGCTCCTACATATTCTACAAAGATCTTTATCGTCGAACCGTTATGACAACAACATAATTCCCTTTGTCCATCGGTATGTTACTTGCCCGAGATTCGACATCGTATCTTCATACCTAGTTCAATCTCGTTACCGGCAAGTCTCTTTACTCATTCCATAATACATCACCTCATGACTAACTCCTTAGTCATTTTGCTTGCAAGCATATGATGTTGTATTACAGAGAGGGCCCAGAGATACCTCTCGATACTCGGAGTGACAAATCCTAATCTTGATCTATGCCAACTCAAAACACACTTGGGAGATACCTGTTAGAGCATCCTATGATCACCAGTTACGTTGTGACATTGATAGCCAACAAGGTATTCTTCCGGTATCCGGCAGTTGCATAATCTCATAGTCGAAGAGAATATGTATTTGACATGAAGAAAGCAATAGCACATAAAACTTAACGATCATTATGCAAGCTAACGGATGGGTCTTGTCCATCACACATCATTCTCCTAATGAGTGATCCCATTATCAAATGACAACTCATGTCCATGGTTAGGAACCATAACCATGTTTGATCAACGAGCTAGTCAAGTAGAGGCTCACTAGGGACACGGTGTTTTGTTTATGTATCCACACATGTATTTAAGTTTCCGATCAATACAATTCTACCATGAATAATAAACCTTTATCATGAATAGGAAATATAAAATAACAACTTTATTATGCCTCTAGGCATATTTCCTTAGTCTCCCACTTGCACTAGAGTCAATAATCTAGTTACCATCGCCATGTGATTATACCCAAAGAGTTTACTAGAGTCAATAATCTAGTTCACATCACCATGTGATTAACACCCATATTTCACATCGCCATGTGATCAACACCAAAGAGTTACTAGAGTCAATAATCTAGTTCACATCGATGTGATTAACACCCAAAGAGTACTAAGGTGTGATCATGTTTTTCTTGTGAGAGAAGTTTAGTCAACGGGTCTGTCACATTCAGATCCGTATGTATTTGCAAATTTCTATGTCTACAATGCTCTACATGGAGCTACTCTAGCTAATTGCTCTCACTTTCAATACGTATACAGATTGAGACTCAGAGTCATTCGGATCGGTGTCAAGCTTGCATCAACAAACTCTTTACGATGAACTCTTTATCACCTCCATAGCCGAGAAACATTTCCTTAGTCCCTCTTTAGGTACCTAAGGATAATTTTGACCACCGTCCAGTGATCTACTCCTAGATCACTATTGTACCCCCTTGCCAAACTCATGCAAGGCACACAACAGGTCTGGTACACAGCATGGCATACTTTATAGAACCTATGACTGAGGCATAGGGAATGACTTCATTCTCTCTCTATATTCTGCCGTGGTCGGGTTTTGAGCTTACTAACTTCACACCTTGTTACACAGTCAAGAACCATTTCTTTGACTGAATCATTTTCTTGTAAATATCAGAAATGCTATAGGCTCCACTCACTTCTTGTAAATACAGGCTTCACCGAAAGTCTGTATAAAACCATAGCTTTGATCACCTCATCAAAGTGTATATTCACACTCCGAGATGCTTGCCACCAGTCCATAGATGGATCGCTAGAGCTTGCACACTTTGTTAGCACCTTTAGCATCGACAAAACCTTCTGGTTGCATCAATACAACTCTTCTTTAGGATATCCATTAAGGAATGCAGTTTTGACGTCCATTTGCTGATTTCATAATCATAAAATGCGCAATTGCTAACATGATATTGGATGGACTTAAGCATCGCTACGGGTGAGAAAGTCTCATCGTAGTCAACTCCTTGAACTTGTCGAAAACCTTGGCAGCTCGAGCTTTATAGACAGTAAAATTACCATCAATGTCAGTCTTCCTCTTGAATTCCATTTATTCTCTATGACTTGCGATCATCGGGCAAAACCACCAAAGTCCACACTTTGTTCTCATACATGGATCCTATCTCAGATTTCATGGCCTCAAGCCATCTGTCGGAATCTGGGCTCATCCATAGCTCTTCATAGTTCGTAGGTTCGCCTGGTCTAGTAACATGACTTCCAGAACAGGATTACCATACCACTGGTGCGGATCGTGCTCTGGTGACCTACGAGGTTCAGTAGCAACTTGATCTGAAGTTTCATGATCATTATCATTTGCTTCTTCTCTAGTTGGTGTAGGCATCACAGGAACGGATTTCTCTGATGTGCTACTTTCCAATTCGAGAGAAGGTATGATTACCTCATCAAGTTCTACTTTCCTCCCACTCACTTCTTTCGAGAGAAACTCCTTCTCTGGAAAGGACCCATCTTAGACAACAAAGATTTTACCTTTGGATCTGTGGTAGAAGGTGTACCAATTGTTTCCTTAGGGTATCCTATGAAGACGCACTTCTTCGATTGGGTCGAGCTTATCAGGCTGAAGCCTTTTGACATAAGTGTCAAAAACACAACTTAAGAAACGACAGCTTAGGTTTCTTACCAAACCACAGTTCATACAGTGTCGTTCTCAACGATTTAGACGGTGCCCTATTTAACGTGAATGCGGCTGTCTCTAATGCATACCCCAAAACGATAGTGGTAAATCGGTAAGAGACATCATAGATCGCACCATATCTAATAATGTACGGTTACGACGTTCAGACACACCATTACGCTGTGGTGTTCCAGGTGGCGTGAGTTGTGATACAATTCCACATTGTTTTAAATGAAGGCCAACTCGTAATCAAATATTCGCCTCCGCGATCAGATCGTAGAAACTTTATTTTCTTGTTACGATGATTCTCCACTTCACTCTGAAATTCTTTGAACTTTTCAAATGTTTCAAACTTGTGTTTCATTAAGTAGATATACCCATATCACTACTGGAATCCACTTCTTTGCCGTCTGCTAATTCTTTGCCCGTCGCTTGCTGACGACAAATAAGGTCTTTGCCGTCAGCCACAAGAAAAACGACGGCAAAGATGTGGCTGATGGCAAACAAGTCTTGCCATCAGCTGTTCTTTGCCGTCCGCTGCTGACGGCAAAGAATCTTTGCCGTCCGCTAGCAGACGCAAAGAGGTGGGTGGGTCCAGTTATTGTTTAACCAACTCAAGCCATCGGCCCCACCTCTTTGCCGTCCGCAAGCGGACGGCAAAGAAACTTTGCCGACCGTTGGCTAACGGCAAAGAGGCAGGTACGTTAACGGCCGTCCCACCCCCCTCTCTTCTCTCCACTCTCTCATTCCTCCCAACCCACACCCGCACCGCCGCCGCCGACCCCGTCTGCCGTAGCCGGCCACCCGCGCCTGCCCCGCACCCCTCCCCTGCGCCGACCTCCACCGCCACACGACCCCGCCCCGTCACGTGCCCCTCCCCCCCCCGCCCTCCCCTCCGTCGGCATCCCCCACCCACACCGGCCCGCGCCGCCTCGACCCCGTCCAGCGTAGCCGGCCCACCCCACCGCCCCGCCACCCCTCCCGACCTCCACGCGCCCCGCCGCCTCTTCCACGTCGGGCACTGCCAGCCCGCGGCCGCCGGCCCTCGTCCCCTGCCCGTCCTGTCCCCGCCCCGTCCTCCGCGGCCGTCCGCCTCCCCCTCCACGGTCGCCGCCTCCTCCAGCGGCCCGCCCGCAGCCGTCCGGCCGCGCCCTCACCAGGTGAGCTCCTCCGCTTTTTTTGTTTAATTAGTTTCTTTTGTTTCTTTTAGTTTAGTTTCTGTTTTTGTTATAGTTTTAGTTTAGTTTAGTTTAGTTTAGTTTTAGTTTAGTTTATTTTAGATAGTTTTAGTTTAGTTATTTTAGATTAGTTTTAGTTTATTTATTTAGTTAGTTATTTTAGATTAGTTTAGTTTAGAAGAAGAAGTAGAGGAGGAGGGAGGAACAGGAGAGGGGAGAAAAGAAAGAAGAAGAGCAAAAGAAAAAGAAGAAGAGGACAAGGAGAAGAGAAGCAGAAACGAAGAAAAGAGGAGGAGAGGAGGAGGGAAGGGAGAGAGAAGAAAGAATGAAAGAAGAAGAGAAAAGAAGAAGAAGAAGAAGAAGAAGAGAGAAGAGAGAAAGGAGGGAGGGAGAGAGAAGAAGAAGAAGAAAGAGAAAGAGGAGGGCAGGAGAAGAAAGAAGAAGAAGAAAATAAGAAAGAAAAAGATCCCGACCCCGACCCCGACCCCCGACACCCCGACACCTCGGCACGACACCCGACCACGACCCGACCCCCTGACACCACACCCCGACCCCGACCCCTAACAAACCGACACCCTGACACCACACCCCGACCCACACCCCGACCCGACCCCGACCCGACCCCGACACCTGACACCCCGACACCGACATGACACCCCGACACGACACCCCGACCCCGAAACCCCGACCCCTGACACCACACCTCGACCCGACCCCGACCACCGACACCCACGACACCTGACACCCCGACCACCGACACCCTGACACCACACCCACCCTTACCCCCGACACACCTGACACCACACCCGACCCACACCCCGACCCCGACCCTGACACCCCGACCCCGACACGACACCCCAACCCCTAAATAACAAGTATCGTCGGTGCGAGGTACATGTGGCCGTCGGTGTCGAATACTACATCCACGTCCCACAAGTGACGCCGACATCCGGCGTCCCAAAGCAACTGTTCTCGGCGTCGATGGCGGTCGAACACCATTGCGAATTTGTCTGGCAGCCTCTGCGATGACGATTAAAAGGCAAGTGTTGAAACTTGAAACACCCAAACTGACTCAAGTCGGTTTGGTTGTTTGAAATTTGAAAACTTGGCTTTAATCCTCATCGCAGAGGCTGCCAGACAAATTCGCCAAGGTGTTCGACCGTCATCGGCCACCAGAACTATTGTTGCGGGACGCCGGGCGCCGGCTTCACTTGTGGGATGTGGATCTAGTGTTCAACGCCGACCGCCTCATGTAACTTGCACCGATGGTAGTTGCTATTTAGTTTACCCGGGGACGAGCGGGTTAGGGGGTCGCTATGTTACTCATCTTTGGATTTAAATATGCAGTTATTTCGTCGCTGCGAGGGTCTAGTGTTCGACGAGCTCCGCCCCTGCGTTCTTTGGTGAGCACAAATGACATCTCCCGATGAAACTTGCTAGCTATAGGTGTCAATCATCAGTATGCGTAACCACTATGTGTCTCCCGTTCGAAAGGGTTACATCTATAAATATGCATGCATTTGCATATTTATAATCGTGATTCTTTCGAATTGTCCAACGTTATCCATGGACAGGCCAAGTATGTGTAGATTGGGTTCGTTTTCCCATATGCTCAGCTCCGGATCTGATGCAGAATTTCGTCAGTGCCTCCCTGTTGTTCTCCGGGTACACATTCTCTCTGCTTATTGCCGAGACGTGTATCAGGAGAATAGCAGGGAGGTGCTGCCGAAATTTTGCGTCGGATCCGGAGCAGAGCATGGGAAAACGAACCCGATCTACACATACTCGGGTGGGATTAGGACCTATCTTTACCTATTAGCGTGTAGGTAGCATGGACGTAATAAAACTGACAAACTCCATTAACTGATGGATATGGTTTGCTTAATTATGTATATATTTCTTGTGTGTCCAGTAGGAAGTCAATATGAGTGATTGTACATGGATGTACACCGGTTACACTAGTCAGAAAGTTTGGACCGAGTAATGGTTAACAAAAACCAAGGGGTTTGTTAGAGCCGCATTTGCAAATGGCCAGGAATTTAGCTGGTGCCCCTGTGCCCGTTGCGACAACTATAAAAAGAGGGACAAGCTTGAAATTAGTAAAGACCTGCAGAAGTTTGGTTTTACGCCTGGTTACATGGTCTGGACATTACATGGTGAGTCTACCCAACGTGCCAGAGCCGAGGTTCGTCGTCGCACCGACAAGCATGGTACCGGGACCGCAGACATGGTGCAAGACTTTGACGATGCTCGGGACTCGGACGAGGAGATGGAGGAATCTGCAAAGGCCTTCACTAAAATGTTGGAGTCCTCAAAACGTCCTCTCCACGAGCACACTGAGCTTTGTCAGCTGGATGCCATCTCACAAATAATGGCTTTGAAGGCTCAATTCAACTTGGGCAGAGAATGCTACGACGCGATGATGACAGTATTCGGACGATTTCTACCCAAAGGCCATGTGCTATCTCCAAACCTGTACCAGTCAGACAAAATCCTCCGTGCTCTTAAGATGCCCTATGAGAAGATACATGCCTGTGAGAAAGGATGTGTCTTATTTAGGCTTCAGTATGAGGACTTGAACTATTGTCCCATTTGCAATTCTTCCAGGTATGTTGTGGTAGACAACGGTATGGGTGAGAAGACGCAGACCAAAATACCCGTTAATGTTCTTTGGTATATGCCAATCGTACCAAGACTTCAACATCCTTTCATGGTCGAAGAGACGGCCAGACAGATGACATGGCACAAAACGGGCAAAAGAACCGAACTAGATGCAGATGGGAATGTGATGATGGTGCACACATCGGATGGTGAAGCGTGGAAGCGCTTCGATGCATTACATAAGGAAAAAACGGCAGATCCAAGGCATCCTCGAGTCGCCGTCAGCACAGATGGGTTCAGTGTGTTTGGTCAGATGGCAGCCCCATACAGCTGTTGGCCCGTGTTTGTCATTCCACTCAATCTCCCCCCCCGGGTAGATTATGCAACGAAAGAATATTTTCCTGACGTTGATAATTCCAGGGCCCAACTATCCGGGGAAGAATATGAATGTGTACATGCAGCCGCTTAAGGACGAATTGCAAGAAGCTTGGGATAATGGGTTCAAGACATACGACGCCTTTAGCAAACAGAACTTCATAATGCGTGCCTGGTACATGTACTCGATGCATGACTTGCCGGCGTATGCACTATTCGTTGGCTGGTGTGTGCATGGAAGGTTCCCGTGCCCCACATGCAAGGGAGCTCTTGAGTTTCGTTGGCTGACGGCAGGGCGCAAGTATAGTTGCTTCGACTTGCATAGACCGTTTCTACATCCTGGCCATAAGTTCAGGAAAGACAAGAAGAACTTCATCAAAGGTAGAGTTGTCAAACACTCTGCACCACCTGCGTTGACATGCCAACAAACCCTAGATCAGTTAAACGCTCTCGAGCCAGATCCAGAGCGTCCAGGGTATTTCAAGGGGTATAATAAGGAACACGCCTGGACTCACAAGACATGCTTCTGGGATCTGCCTTACTTCAAAGACCTCCTTTGCGCACACAACATCGACGTGATGCACACTGAAAAGAATATCGCCGAAGCCATTTTTGGTACATTGTTCGGCATAGAGGGGAAATCAAAGGATAATCCTAAGGCTAGAGTCGATCAAGAGGAGCTATGTGATAGACCGTTACAAAACATGAAAGAACCGAAAGGAAAGGGGATCAACTGGACGAAGCGAAAGGCTTGGTTCAATCTTGGAAGGCCAGCTATGAAGGAAATTATTTTGTGGGTGAAAATGCAGTTGATGTTCCCCGATGGGTATGCAGCAAATCTAAAGAGGGGAGCGAGTCTTCAAAAATTGAAAATATTTGGTCTAAAGTCATGATTGGCACATATGGATTGAGCGGATAATGCCGGTGATGTTGCGTGGCTTCATCCCTGAGGATGAATGGCTAGTACTGGCAGAGCTGAGCTATTTCTTCCGTGTTCTTTGTGCGAAAGAACTATCGCCTAGCCTCCTAGAAGAAATGGAACAGTTGGCACCGGAGTTGATCTACAAGTTAGAGAAGATCTTTCCGCCAAGCTTCTTTAATCCAATGCAACACTTGATTTTGCATCTCCCGACCGAGGCACGATTGGGGGGCCCGTGCAAAATCGTTGGTGCTACTCAACTAAGAGGATGCAGAAGACACTTCGAGCAAAATGTAAAAATAAACGTAGAATAGAAGCATCGATGGCGGAGGCATTCATCACTGAGGAGGCGGCAAACTTCGTGACCGCACACTACGAAGCCAAAAATCGTCATTTGCATAATCCGAAGCCTCGGTACAATGCTGACGAACCTCAAAAGGGTCAATCCAACCTCAGCCTATTCAAAGGGAATCTCACACCAGCCGGCGGATGGAAACCAGTAAGGTTGGATGTTGAAGAATGGCGGACCATTTCGCTATATCTCTTCAACAACCTAACAGAAGTGCGGCCGTACATCGAGTAAGATCACGGTACATTGTTTCACAACTTCTAATTCCTTTGAACTTCTCTTATTCCTGGATTTTTGATGCAGTCGATACGTCGCCATATTCTCGTATGGAGCGGTGATCCAAAAGGATTCCGTCGAAGAGTATGAGCTTCTGGCAAAACAAGGAGCCGAATTTCCCAGTTTCATCTCTTGGTTCAAAAAAACGGTAATTTCCATTAGACACTTTTTTTTCTTTGGCTAATTTGCGACTAATGCAACAATCCTTTCGTATTAAACTTGTAGGCTAATTCAGAGATTATGGATGCCGAACTGAGACAAGTAGCTAATGGTTTTGACTATAAGGTCCGTTCATTTGACAAATACGACATCAACGGGTATCGCTTTCGTACCTATGGCAAAGAGCTATCTATGGCCGACCGAAAGTCTACAAATTGTTGTGTCTCTACTATCGGCGAAGGAGGTATCGGGTATTATGGAAGAGTTGAAGCAATTTATGAACTTGAATTCTATGGTGAAAACCCACCAAACGTCGTAGTCTTCAGATGTTATTGGTTCCAGCCGAGGGAGACTAGAAGGACTCATGAACATATAGGGCTAGTCAAAATCAAACAAAGCACCCATTTGGATGTTCCCGATGTCTATATTATTGCTCAACAGGCAACCCAAGTTTTCTATCTACCATGGGCCTGTCAAAGTGATCCAAATCTCAGTGGTTGGGACGTCGTTTATGAAGTGCCGCCACGTGTTAGACCACCTCCCCCCAATGAAAAGGATTATGAACCTCACATTAACCAAGACACATATGACGAAGGAGAATTCTTCCAAGAAACACATCTTTCCAAAAACTGTTTCAAGAACCGCTCTACTCCACCCCAGAACATTGAAGTAGACAACGATAGTGAATCCGACCTCACCCCTGAGCTGGAACAAGAAGAGCCGGAAGAAGAAGAAGTTACTGCTGCAGATGACCTGTCAATGCTTGAACGATTACGTAAAGGTGGCCTTCCATATGATGATGCATTTATTAATGATGATGATGAGCACGTCATTACCGATAGTGATGATGATGATGCTTTTATTAATGATGATAACGAGCACGTCATTACCGATAATGATTATTAGGTATTCAAATTTTTATGTTGTACTTGATTTATATAGTTATTTGTATGATTATATGATTTATATAGTTGGAGAGTGTGTCTACATACCCTCGTAGACCGCAAGCGGAAGCATTTCACAACGCGGTTGATGTAGTCGAACTTCTTCGCGCTTCAACCGATCAAGTACCGAACGCACGGCACCTCCGCGTTCTGCACACGTTCAGTTCGGTGACGTCCCTCGCCTTCTTGATCCAGCAAGACATCGAGGTAGTAGATGAGTTCCGTTAGCACAACGGCGTGGTGACGGTGATGGTGAAGTGATCTCTGTAGGGCTTCGCCTAAGCACTACGAAAATATGACCAGAGGTGTAAACGGTGGAGGGGGGCGCCGCACACGGCTAGGCAATTGTCTGGTGTGTGCTAGGCGCCCCCCTCCTCATATATATAGGTGGGAGGGAGAGGGAAGGCTGCCAGGAGGCGCCCCAAGTAGGCCGAATCCTACTTGGGGTCCTCCCCAAGTGGCGCCCCCCTGCCATATTTACCCGAGGGGGAAGGAAAGAGGGGGGGGGAGAGGGAAGGAAGGGGGAATCCTATTCCACTCTTTCCATTCCCTTCCCCTCTTTCCTTCTTCTCCTAGGCTGGCCCATATGGGGGGTGCACCAGCCCCTTGTGGCTGGTGCGTTTCCCCTCTTGGCCCATAAGGCCCATATCTTTTGCCGGGGGTGCCCGGAACCCCTTTCGGTGACCCGATAAGTACCCGGTCACCCCCGAAACACTTCCGGTGTCCGAATACCATCGTCCTATACATCAATCTTTACCTCTCAACCATTTCAAGAATCCTCGTCATGTCCGTGATCTCATCTGGGACTCCGAACAACATTCGGTCACCAAATCACATAACTCATATAATACTATATCGTCATCGAACATTAAGCGTGCGGACCCTACGGGTTTGTGAACTATGTAGACATGACCAAGACACCTCTCCGGTCAATAACCAATAGCGGAACCTGGATGCCCATATTGGCTCCTACATATTCTACGAAGATCTTTATCGGTCGAACCATTATGACAACATATGTAGTTCCCTTTGTCCATCGGTATATTACTTGCCCGAGATTTGATCGTCGGAATCTTCATACCTAGTTCAATATCGTTACCGGCAAGTCTCTTTACTCATTCCATAATACATCACCTCATGACTAACTCCTTAGTCATTTTCTTGCAAGCTTGTGATGTGTATTACCGAGAGGGCCAAGAGATACCTCTCTGATACTCGGAGTGACAAATCCTAATCTCGATCTATGCCAACTCAACAAACACCTTCGGAGATACCTGTAGAGCATCTTTATAATCACCCAGTTACATTGTGACATTTGATAGCACACAAGGTATTCTTCCGGTATCCGGGAGTTGCATAATCTCATAGTCGAAGGAATTTGTATTTGACATGAAGAAAGCAATAGCAATAAAACTTAACGATCATTATGCTAAGCTAACGGATGGGTCTTGTCCATCACATCATTCTCCTAATGATGTGATCCCATTATCAAATGACAACTCATGTCCATGGTTAGGAAACCATAACCATCTTTGATCAACGAGCTAGTCAAGTAGAGGCTCACTAGGGACACGGTGTTTTTTTATGTATTCACACATGTATTTAAGTTTCCGATCAAGACAATTCAAGCATGAATAATAAACCTTTATCATGAATAGGAAATATAAAATAACAACTTTATTATTGCCTCTAGGGCATATTTCCTTCAAAGATCGCCTGGCACAGTGCCTGGGAGCAGAGACTGGATGAAGAACACGTCAAGTATGCGGCCAAGGACGCGTACACAAGCTACGAGATGTACAGGAGGATCGTTGACATCAAGAAGTGCCTTCATCTTGCCCCAGACAAGGGATCGAGCCACAACGCAGTGGCGACAGCGTCACAAGAAGTAGATGATTAGATGATCGTTTCTCCTAGTTTAGAATACATGCAATTGTTTATTGAGGTGTCTGCGAATGACTTGTATAGTCACTTATCTAATTGGATGTTTATTTTGGTTATATATGTTGTTCTTCTGTAGACAGAGCAACTCACATCATAGAAGGAGTAAACTAGAGAACCCATCGGTCATGATTTCATCAATTGCTGACAACTGTATACCAGCAAGCATTTGCCCACAACACACATGAATTATTAGCAGCAATCATCTGTGTTATTATCGGTTATCGCACACATTTTTGATTACAGACCTGTTTGCCGCGTATCACATGCATCTTGTTCAGTTGAACCATTTCTGTTGTCTTGGCTCATTGTGAATAGTTCATCCGAGAGAACTATATGCCGTATATCGCACAAACCTTGATCTGGGTGACCGTTTCTGTTGTGTTGCCTAATCACAAACAGTTTATCCGAGTGAACTGTATGTCGTATATCGCACACACGCTCATCTGGCTGACCATTTCTGTTGTCATGCTCGTCGCGGATGAACTGTATGTCGTATATCGCACACACGCTCATCTGGCTGACCATTTCTGTTGTCATGCTCGTCGCAAACAGTTCGTATGGACCAACCGTATGCCACATATCGCAAATGCAACTCTGATCTGAACCGTGTTTGATGTCTGCAACATTGCAAACACTTCGTATCATTTTTTATGGTTTTCGTACACCACTATTTGCGATTAATGCATCGCACATAGTTTCGTTGAAAGGTCTCTGATTGTACTGTCGCATTTGGACCATCCTGCAGTAGTGTTTGCATGATCATATAGAGTTGACATGATATTTGTGGCAAAGCCACTGTTCATCATCATAGTACATGTTATGCTAGATCATTGCACATCCTGGTACACTGCCAGAGGCATTCTTATAGAGTCATATTGTTTCAGTTATCGAGTTGTAATTGAATAAAAGTGTGATGCATTCTAGAGTGTTGCCCCTACCTGTGAGGATAGAAAAATTGAAAAAAAAGAAGCCAAGAAAAAAATAGAAAAAAAAGAGAAAAAATGAATGAGAGAAAAAGAGAGAAGGGGCACACTACTATCCTTTTACCACACTTGTGATTGAAAGTAGCACCATGAACTTCATACAGAGAGTCTCCATGATTTGTCACTTTCATATACTAGTGGGAACTTTACATTATAGAACTTGGCTTGTATATTCTGATGATGGGCTTCCTCAAATGCTCGAGGTCTTCATGAGCAAGCAAGTTGGATGCACACCCACTTAGTTTCATATTGAGCTTTGATACACTTATAGCTCTAGTGCATCCGTTGCATGACAATCCCTACTCCTCAGATTAATATCGACTAATAGGCCTCTCAATTGCCTATTGCTTGTATGTTGCCCATGGTTATTGTGGCCTAGTTCTAAATAAACATGTTACCGCGAAAAAAGAACTGCAGTGACAACAAGAAAAAAAATAAACAAGACAATAAGGAAATAAATAAGAAAGCAACTTATGCTAGGCTATTACGGATATTACAACTATTACATCCACTGGGCATCAAAGTTCGCCACCAGTGCAAATATCATGAACAAAGAAGCATATTACATACACTGGGCATCTAAATTGGCCACCAGTGAAAATAAATGCGGCAGCAAAACAAGTCCAAAACTGAAACCACTTCAGAAGAGCTCAAGAAACGATATCCTGGATACCCACCATGCTGGCAAGAAGCTTAGCAAGCTTATTAGTTTTCTCTTGTTTGGCGCTAAAATTGTCTAGCACTTGCTGTTGCAACAGAAAGTATGCATTTGAATTATGCAGGGACTTCCTCAGTCCTTCAGCTTCTTGCCGCAGCACAGCTGATTGATGCCATTCAGCTTGTAGCTGAGACTAAAGAAGCCGAAGTGATTCAGGCAGCGAGTTAGAAGAGCTTGTGCCAGTGGTAGTGGCCAGTAACTCGAACACTACATCAACGCAAAACTTTGGGGTTGTCTCACTGTCTACAGGATAGTTTTTATCACCTTTCTTGGAAATCAACAAGGTTGTCTCACTATCTTGAACCTTATCTGCATTACTTTCTCTTCCATTGCAAAATGGGGTGCTCTTCTCCAATATTCTGTTCGCATTCTACAAGAGAAATAAGCAGACACATCACAGGTTTAGCATGTAGTATATGACACTCATTTTGGTAAACCGGTTCAGTAGTAAGGTGGATAGGATAACAGCATGAAACAAACATATATGTATGTACTATGGTCACTGTATTGTCTATATCATTCTAGTTTATGTTGCCAAATCAAGATAGAGACACAGTTCAAATCATATCTTTTTAAGACACAACAACATAGACAGAATATAAGTGTGGGAAACTACACAGCACTAGAAACACTTGTAATGTGCATGACATGAGAACATAACTATTTGTACAACTGAAACTGAAATCAACATAGAGCATGAAGTTAGAACAACAATCCAGTTAAAGAAATAGGTTTAAAACATACCTGTTGCGCCATTGGAGTTTCAATTGGATCCTTCAAATTCGAAATTAGTTGGTATGAGTAAATACAGTGATGCAAGAGCAAAGGAGTATGGACCATAGCTACGGAATCTGACCTGAGAACAGTTGCTTTTCTGCTTTAAACGTGGAGTTTGGGTTCACTGTGTTAGTCTTCGTGCTTTGGGCACTGCAGTTGCTTTACAAACTACTCATGTGGGGGTACTCTGTGATGGACATGGTGCTGTGTCAACTAGAAGTCGGTTACTATCTGCTGGGGTTGGGGTTAGATGGGGTGTAGCTGGTTCTCTGTCCAATGGTGTAGACGCACAATCTGGAAGAGTCTCGATTATGTGTGGTGGGGCTAGTTCGTGGGCCAGTACAACCATGGTTCTATCTGCATCGACGGGTAGCACCATCTTTTGTGAAGAACGGGTTTTTACTCCCTTAGATACTGTCGTCACCCCCTCCAATTCTTATGCCTGATAAACAAGAAAAGAAATTGAATGAGCAGACATTGTATGATAGACAGATGTGGTAATTCACATATATGTTGTCTAACCAAACAGGACAACATGACACAATTTCACATATATGATGGCTAACTAAACAGGATAGCATGACACAGTTTCAAATATATGATGGATAACTTAACATGATATAATGGCATAATTCAACATATGATGAGTATTTAAACAGGATGACATGACATAACTATATGATGACTTTCTAAAATAGGTTGGGATGAAATAATTCACATACATGTTGTCTAAGTATACAGGATGGCATGATATAATTCACATAATTGATTCATATACTAAGCAGCTGACACTCGCATGTATGATCTCCAAACTAAACAGATGGCATTGAATATTGTGTATATGATGTCTAAACTAACCAATGCAAGACACCATATGCATGATATGAGAAATATAAACATTGCAAGTTAGAGCATAAACCTCAGGTGGGATATAGGACTGGTCATCTGTCTTTGAATCCTCCTCTGAGGAGCTACCCATAACCATCGAGATATATGATTCAAGAGGTACCATTGCCTGCTCTAAAGACCTTGTTTTCACTCCAGATTTTTCCATAACCTGCTCAAATGGCTGATACAGATGAAGAGTAGTTCAATATACACAGATTCTCGACAAATGGAATATGTAATGAAAAAAAAGGAGGGCATGAGATAATTCACATATGTGATGCCTGGCTACACAGGATGGCGGTGCATAATTCACATATATGATAACTGGCTAAAAAACATGGCATTGCATAATTCACATATCAGATATAGAAAGCAAACAGGAGGCATTCACACAAATCATGTCTACTCTAAGCAGATGGCATGGCAATGCAAGACACAATATGCATAACATTAGCAATATAACCCTACCAAGTTAGAGCATACACCTCTGGGGGGGGATATGACTGGTCATCTATCTCTGAATCCTCCTTTGAGGAGCTATCTGTAACCAGCAAGAAATCTACATTGACAGGTAGCACTGACTGCTCAGAAGACCTTGTTTTCACTCCAGATTTTCTCATGACCGACTCAAATGGCTGATGCATAGGAAGAGTAGATGAATGTACAAACATTGTCGAAAAATGGAATACATTATGAAAAAAAATAGTATGGCACGATACAATTCACATATATGATGACTGGCTAAACAGGATGGCATTGCATGATTCGCGTATATGTTGCCTGGATAAAGAAGATGGCATTGCATAATTCACATATATGATATAGAAACCAAACAGGTGGCATTCACACAAAGCAAATCTAAACTAAGCTGATGACATATAAGATGTATAAAGTGAGCAATGTGAGGCGGCATATGCATGATATGACCAACATCAGCATGCCTCGTTAGAGCAAACACCTCAGGGGGTAAATAGGAGTGGTCGGCTCCCTCTGAATCCCCCTCTGGAATACAATCTGGAATGGGGGATGGGGGGCCCTGCTTCGCCCACCATGGAGTGGCGTCTGCATGACATTATATTCCCACGCAACGGTCTTCTCTTTTTCTCTACATGTTCAGTACGATTGTGTACAATAACTGACATGAATAATAAAAAAACATAGTTAGGTTATGTTAGGCGTAAGGGGTGCATGTAGAAATCAATACTGATGGTAGCAAATGAGTGGATAGATCCAAAACTAATGATAGCAGGCAGATAATAGCTTCGGTTTAAAAAGATAGATGATGGATCATCTGTTGTTTGTTGCCCACCCAACATGAACCACACAGAGAAGACCTGAGATGAACCAGATAGTAGACATATACTATTCGTTGCTGCCTCAATGTGTGTCCAACAGGCATTTTAAAACTCAAGTTTGAACATTAGTTTGGACCTGACTCGGAGTCTAAGAGGTGAACAGGACGATAAAGTAGCAGATAATAATAATTGATGTATAACGTAAGCAGACACGAAAGAGTGCAACCTCTCTTCCAGAACTATGTAGTCCTCAGGTTCATCTACTCAGTCGATGATGGTAATGCAGTTGGCGTGGCTACCGGCAATGGGGAAGATGATCTGAGGTGGCGAAAGAATGTCTGCAAGGGGGATCTCTACTGCAGTGAATGCTTCCGCCGATGGTGCACCTCAAGTGGGGTGGATGACGGCACGGCAGGAGCGGGACAAAACACACAGAGTTTTCTTTGACACATATCTGGAAATGAAGTAAATCTGTAAGGGCTCCTTAGAATTGGAGGAATCTAAAAATGCACAGACAGGAAAAACACAGGAATAGGATAGGAATGCACGTGCAAAACAGAGCATTTGCAAACACAGGATTTCTGTCAACCTGGGTGTTTGGTTCACATGAATTGGAAGAACACAGGAACGGAGAAACATGGTCAAATTAAAGTCAAACCACATGAAAATGTAAAATAAGAATCTTGTTATGCCAGTAATGCACTTAGTCCTGTTATTCATGCATATTAATTTGAAAAGGGCGTCCAAGTGGATATTAATATTCCTACATTTTTTCTTTGAAAGAGACACCAAAGGACAAAAAATCCTCCAGTTTTGCTTTGCCCCATTCCTTCTAACCAAATGCACGAATAATAGTACCGTAGTAAAGTTTCCAATTCCTATGTTTTCCTTCACTTTTTCTTTGAACCAGTGGCGATTCTAGTAGGCAGTCTTCAACAGGCTGAAGCCTACCCTTGAAATATTTTGTGAGCTTATTTGGTCCTCATGAATATCATATAATGGTTATCTTGCCAAACCGATTCAAATTGTAGTTCAAAAGAGCATTTAGTTTTCTCCCTGTTAACTTTATGACCACGATTCATTTCTTTCTAGATTTGCAACTGCTTTGAACCAAAGGATCCCTGAGGGATCGACATGAATGTAGAGTAACAAAGTGATGCGACGAGTGTACAACCTCTTTGGCATAGCCTTGTCAACCTAGGCATCATTGGGTTGGATGTGGAGGATGGTGATGCTGGTGTGACTGTTGGAGGCGGGGAAGAAGATCTGAGGCCTCTGGAGATGGCGCCGAGGGTACTGCTCCACTGTGATGGACGGTTCCATCGTTGGAGCAGCTCCGGTGAGGTGTACGATGGCGAGGCTGAAGCAGGACAAGACAGACAACGTTAATCTGAAGTGGGAGTCTAATAGCATCTGCAATAGATGATGTAAAATACATCACCAAAAAGTGCTAGATGTAAAATGCATCAGTCGCGCCGCGGCCGCTCCGATAGATGTTGTAAATACTCGTGACTCCAAACTTAACTAAAGAAACTAAACTTTACAGTCAAAACTGAATTTTACTGTCGAAACTGAATTTTAGTGACGAAACTGATTGAACTAGTAGTAGAGCACTGCAATAGAAGTTTAGGGCGTTCGAGCACTGGTAGCAGAGAAGCAAAGATCTAAATCAGCAGCCGCTCGAGCAGGGAATGCACTAGCAGAGAGCAGCTCGTGCAGCAGCACCGCGAGCGAGTGCTAAAGCAGCAACTCATGTAGCTGCCGCAGGTCGTGTAGCAGTAGCAACAGCGAGAACAAGAGCAGAGCAGAGCAGCAGCACGAACGAGAGCAAGAGGGGAGCAGCAGCACGAAAAAGAGCAAGAGCGAAGCAGCAGCACGACCAGCAACAAGAGCATAGTAGAGCAGCAACAACAATGAAAGCAAGAGTAGAGCAGCAATGCGACCAACAGCAAGAGAGGGGCCGCATCGCGAGCGAGAGCTGGAGCAGCAGCAGCGCGAGCAAGAGCCAAAGCAGCAGCAGCTAGTGCTGGTGTGGAAGTCGCCGGCGAGGAAGCAACGACATGGGGGAGAGACGCCATGGAGGAAGTGGCCGGCGAGCGGCGCCGTCGATGGAGACCCGGCATGGCTGATCATTATCGAGCACCGGCAGCCCCGTGAGATCGAATAAAAGATAAAATGCAGAACCTCCTTGGTGGCGCCGAGTAGGTCTCGGCTTCATCGGTGGAATTGGTGAGGGTCCTGCGGTTCCGGTGGGGCAGGTGAAGACGGCGCTATGGGGATGGAGGTGGCGCGATAGAAGAGGTGAACATCCGAGAAGCTCCTTGGGGCTGGAGGACGGGGTGGCTGATCCGGCGGGACGATGAGATCGGCGACGGATCCTCATCCATTGCGGTGGATGAAGGACATCGAGCTATTGCTGTGGACGACGTCGTCGGTGAAGAGGCTCCGTCTGGGCGGCGGTCGGGAGGCTGACGGAGGAGCGTGGGGTTTCGCGGGTTTTGGCAGCCTCGCTGTACGAATGGGGGGAGCGAAGGGGAAGGTAGGGGGGAGCCATGGCTTAGGGACGCGCTTGTCCGAAATGTGGGGTAAGTTACGAATGTACCCCCACCGGTTTTGACCACGCGACGTCGATGCGGCATTTTCGGCTGAGGGGTAGAATGGGGATTTCGCGTGTCTGGGCTACGGGACCGATTTCGGATGAGGAGGGAGTTTTCGTGCGCATCGAAATTTTGGGATAACAAAGCTCGGCGCGGGTTGGAGAGGCGGGAGTTTCTCAGCAGAAGAGACAAAAGATACTCTAGCTTGAAAATTTCAGGATAACAAGGCATGGATTCCATGTTCGGTTGAACAAACTTAATGGGTAAAAAAAGACAATTCATACATGACACAAGAGAGTCATGTCCCCTTTTACTACATTGCTATAAATGCCATGGAAAAACTACAAGAAAAATGTAACAAAAATCAGGAGAACAAGATTGCCTGTACAATACCAAATCAATTCGCACTTCCCTCAACAACAACAAAAAAGAAATCAATTCCCACCACAAGAAAGAGTCATGTCCCTTTTTATATGATTACAAATGCTAGGATCTCGAATTTCAATGTTTGAATCCACATTATGTTGAATTCGAATATATCGTTAGGTGATCTTGCGGTTTATAATGGATGTAGTCCTACATTTTGATCTTCCATCTTATATGAACATTTTACTCCACCCTATGAATATATATATTGTCTTCTACCATATGGACTAAATTTGAATCAATTTTCCCTATTTGAATATGACTGTTGTCAAATTATACCATCATTTAAATATTATCTTGATAACAGAAAACATGCATATAGTAGTAATCATATTTAAATATGAACTACTTGTACCATACGATCTCCAATTCAAATATTTGTATCCATTTTATGTTGAATTCAAATCATAGTACATTGGTCTAGGTAGAGAGATGTTCGGGATAATCTAAACACTGTTTTCATATGTATAGTGTGTTTAACACACATATCAATGCATCCCCCCCCCCCCCCCCCCCCCGCCCACACACGCAGCATTTAGATGTTAGCTTTGAAAGCCACACATTATCTCTAATTCGAATAGTTATGTCCATGCGCGGATGCAATGTGGTCAGACGATGCCTACCATCGGTATCGCAAATTCAAATCGATTTGGCCTTGTTCGATGTGAATATAGTATATAGCACGTTTGATTCAAAACCACACTAGGCATATCTGCATTATATTCATGCATGCATGAGTTACAAACATCATGAGCTCTTATTCAAATATTTTAATCCACTTTTATATTGATTATCGTCTCTGTGAGTCTTTTACACGCACACACACACACACACACACACACTCCTCCTCCCTTCGTGGATACCAATAACTTTCCTATCGTGCATGCATATATGCCCACACACTCCCCACCACTTTGCATCCTCTACATCGCGCACACACATTCTTGTTCTTTAGGTCGGTCTCCCACGATCTCCCTACGTCTCCATCTTTCCAACACACACCAATCGATATACCCCAATAGCTAGGTAGGCCTGCCTACGACACACATAGTCCCTCACCTCCTCTCACCATCCATGCCTCCCGCCCTAACTCTGAGGCACGCGGGCATTGTCGCCCCCTCTGTTGTTATCCATCTTGTACTCATACATTGTCACAACCTAGCTGCCCCCCCCCCCCCCCCCCACTACACACACACCTCTCCCTAGATGCCTTCATCACTTCGGGTGTTCTTTATCTCTGACACATGCATGCATGTGCACCAATCAATTTCCCTCTATGTGCGACCAGGTCTCTCGCTATTTCCCCACACAAAACTTCCGATCTATATCTCTAGTTAAGTCTCCCCCTCTCTACCCACGTACACATCGACCAGACCACGACCTCTCTACATAGGACTGCCTACCACACACACATTAATTGCCCCTCCCCATCTCATCATCCATGCCTTTCGCTTTGTCTGTCGACGAGACAAGCGCACCCACGCACGTTATCATCCCCTCTCTTTAATTATCAATCTCGCACTTGTACTCCTTCATTGTCTTCACCTAGTTGGCCTCTCGCATCATCTTCAATATGCACCCCCCTCTTTCCTAGCACTTGTACGCTCATAAAGTTCTTCCCTCTATCTGTGTGTATCGACATGTTGCTTAAAGGATCCCTCCCCCTCTCTTCTCGTATATCACCCCTCCACTTACATATACTATGTATTTAGGCCTCTCTTTGACAGAAACATATGTATAGAGGCATGTCGGACACACGATCTCCATCTCTATCTCTAACACACCCACGTGTTGTACGCGATCGAATCTTGTGGCCGGATAGAGCAATGGAATCACCGAGTCATATGAAAAGAGGGCTAGGTGGAGCCATGGAGGACATGTATGAAGACAAGAGGTGCATGCACGCACACACTACCTCCCTCACACACACGCGCGGGTACATGGTGGAGCACATTTCTCTAAGGAGAGTTAGCCCCCGTGATAATTTGACGCATGTTGAAAGACTTGTTAGATGACGTGGCACTAGTGACCATGGTTAATAGTATAGCCAACAACCGGCTATATGGAGTTGCCATGTCATATATAGTCAACCTAATAGCCAACGTGTATAGTATAGCTAGTTGCTAAGCAGTACTACTTTATTAATGCATGGCCCACTGTACACTGTCACAACGTGTATGGTATAGCTAGTTGTTGTAGCCGGCTGTTAATCTATAGGCCGCTTCCCTTCTCTCTCCTCTTCTCTCTCATCCAACTCAACACAAATATGATTGTTTAATCATTATAGCCGGCTGACTGTAACTTATTATACTTGCTCTTCTGATACATGCAAAGCAAGTAGGAACAAAATACTAGGAAGTTTTTGTTTCGGGAGATGTCTCTTTTTCAGTCAATATATTTTTTAATAAAATGATGGGGGAGCTCAATGAATCCACATGGCACATGTGGAGGTGTTGTTTAACAGCTTCTTGCGTGGTTTGATCACACTAACATGCTGATGCTTCCAGAAGAACATAGACACTGCTGGCTACAATGAGGTTACTGTAGACGCGAATCCTAGCCATTCCGAGGCACTTAGACCATTGGATCAAAATCAATGAACGGCTAATATCTCATCACACATGAAATTGAGAATTTCTAAACTGATTATAGAAATAGCCAGCATCGGGCTACTCATTTTTTGCTCCGAGAGGTTGCGGGCATCTGGCTCCGCCACGACGGCTTCTGAGAACGCAGGCCCACGTATGTGTCCGAGAAACGTATGTAATGAGGATTTCTAGCGACCAATCTTGTAAAGGAGGAAAACCAATTGTTACCCTTTACAAATTAAGTTAGGCGGTAAACTTACAGCCCATCGCGCTGGCGTCACCCCAACACACGGTCGGTGCGGCCCGCCGCTCATCGAAGGGACGCGCATCAGCTTGGTGTGTCACTGACACGTGGGACCGCAAGTAAGCAGTAGCACCAACACACGGTCGGTCCGTCGCTTAGCATGAACAGACGGTATGTCCGGCCAGCCGCTCACCGAAGCGACACGCATTGGCTTGGTACATCACTTTATGTTCGACCGCATGTGAGAAGTAGCAAACCGATAGGCCAAGCTCCCCCTCCTACCACGCGCCTAAAGCCAGCCTTTTATTGTAGATCCCTTTAAAAAAATGAAGATTGCACATAGGAGCAGACCATGGCAGTTGCGAACGATCGAGTGGCAGTTTCATGGGTAGGGGAGGGGCGTGGTGTGGCAGTTTTGTAATATGCCATGGCACTTCTTTTTCTACTGCTGTGTACGTGCAATAACTGGCACCATCGGATACATATCTTATGGTTATTGGGGTGTTTGCCAGGAATAGCCTCGTGGTGAGCTATTGACTAGTCTTTTTTTCACACGCATTACATTGACACATATCATCTCTCTCCCTCTTTCCCACTCACACACCAAGTCTCTCGGGACTTCTCGCACGCACCATCTCTAGCTATCTAGGTCGATGCAACCCACATACACTGCGTTTAGTATGTTGTACACGAAGAGAAGAGGTGCACGCATGCACTCGTCCTCTCTCACACACGCATCTGTAACTACAAATTGTCGTGTTCTCAACCATCCGATTGGCTCTATCATAGGTTCATGTTGCTCCTTGGCCTTGAGATTGAGAAGTTTAAAACGCGGAGGCTCAGCTGGAGGCGTGATGTTTTGGTTAATGTGTGGGCCGCACACGGCACCAACATGACCCGAGCTTGGTTTGCTTGGTGCGCAGTCGGGTGAGTACTACTAGTAGTAGTACTTCTTTGATGTGTCGTGTCAACTCACAGAAGTATGCAACACTTCCTCAACAAATAAGCATATAAGCAGCTTATACTCCTTACCCAAAGCATCTTTATATCTAACAGACACCAAATATCCCTTCGACTATTGGAAATTATTTTAACTACTGATCTGATGTCAAAGTAATTGCTGCATCACCACCGAAATCCACCATCTCTTAAGCTACAGTAGACCGAGCTAACCCCTATATTAGCATATTACTAAGATAAACAAAAGGCACTGTAGAATCATTTAGGAGGTGAGCTTGTCATCTGAATGTGGAGGGACACCGTCCTTAACAACCAGCCCCGCCCAGCAGCTTGGGCAGCACTGTGAAGAAGGTTAGCTCCTGCACGGCGACGGCGCCGGGCTCCTTAATGCTTGTCACCTCGATTTCCACCTTGACGACGTCAGTCCTGCCTCTGGGCTCCCTCGGCGGGCCGTTCGCCCACACCTTGGCCATGTAGTGCGGCGGTGGGGGCACCCTCGCTCAGATGCAGATGGCCGACACGGTGATAGGCGCGCCGATGTCGAGCAAGCCGCCGACCACGAAAAACGCGCGACCGTCCCCATCCGTGAATAGCAAGCGCTGTGGCTCCGACACCGGCACTAGCAGCTGGAGCACCTTGCCGCACTGGATCCTGTGCATGGGCATGGGATGCACGGTGCTGATGTGGTGGGGGAGCGCTGGCGGCGGGCCTTCGTAGCTCCAGACGGGCATGGGGCATTTGTAGGGCGCGAGTGAACACACGCTCTAGTGATCAGGGAGCTTGTCGTAAGTGACATAGAGCCCACAACCTTTGTGCGGGCACTCCACCCTCACCAAGGAGAGGACGGCGTCCATCGCCGTGTTGCGTACGTCAAAGCCGCCGCCGCGCTCGCACTTCTGGCACTACCGCTGGGTCCCGGCACGCTCACCGCGGTAGTCCTTGCAGGCCAGGTGCCCTCCCTTGCACTACACAAATCAATCAAACAGCACAACAATCAAGAAACCTGCACCTTGCTCGATCTGCCGAAAGGATGAGGTGTATTTGAACCTCGTACATTGGAGGCTTCAAGGGGCGGAGGCACAAGGGGCAGTGGAGCAAGGTAAGGTCCATAGAGACCTCCATCGTCGGGTCCTGTTCCGTCGACATGATCTCGCCCTCCTCGTGCACAACCATCTCTCGCTTTAGGGCCGGGGCATTAGAAAGTTTTACCATCACATATTCATACTACTTCAAGGTGCATTAAATCAACACATGCAAGTATCAAAAGAAAAGTCACGGCATGCATGCATGCGTTGTAATTAATGCATCGGTAAATACAAATTATTGAAATATATCGAGTGCACTACTTTGATGTGTCGCGTCAACTCATACAACAAGGAGAAGCTTGATTACAATGCCCTCTCCCTCGCCCATGAGCGTGTTGGCTTGCAGGACTAGGAGAAGCTTTCGCTACATGCTCTCCCTCCCGCATGCGGTGGACATGCAGCAGTTCATTCTGTGTCAGATAGCCAGAAGCATACTAGTAGTACTCCACTGTAGTAGTACCATCATTGTTTGACTTCCCGAAGAGGCGAAGAGCCAAGCACAACCCGAACGCTCGTGTGGCAGTTTCATGTGCAGGGGAGGTAGTATAGTAACCTAGTCTAGGATAGCGTGTACCGTGCCTCTAAGCTTAAAATCGTTGGAGTCGGCTCGATGCTATGAGGCCTTCTCGAAGCATTTTTTGATTAAAATAATCTTCTGGCCCTACCTGTCATCCTGGTGATTGTAGTTTGCACGCTAATCTGGTCAAGAGAGGAATATATATTTTAATTTGTGGTGGGGTAAATGTTAGAGGTTGCAGCAAATATTGCACACTGCGGATCTTTTAGCCAAGTTTAGAGGCAAGCATGTGGGGCCCATCCTATGATGTGTCGCATCAACTTGTACAACAAGGAGAAGCTTGATTACTAGTATGCCCTCTCCCACGCCAATGCGCGCATTGGCTCGCAGACGAGGAGGAGCTTTTGCTTACTACTCCTAAAACAAGCTCTCCCTCCCCCACGCAGTGGACGGACATGCATCAGTTGATTCAATACTGTAGAAGTAGTAGTAACATCATTGTTCGACTTCTCGAAGAGGCGAAGAGCCAAGCACACAACCCGAACCTGGCAGTTGCGAACGCTCGCGTGGCAGTCTTATGTGCAGGGGTGGGGCGTGGTGTGGCAGTTTTGTGGCAATTCTTTTGTATTGCTGTTTGCGTCCAATAGGTGCCACCGTCGGATGCAGATCTTACGGTTATTATGGCGATTGCTAGTTATAGTCTGCTTATGAAAATCAAATAATCCCAAAACAAACCCGACCACGTTTCTTGTTTTTAGACATGAATAGGAATCAACCAATAATAGATGTGGACCATGTATGTTTTTACTGCCTTGAGACGTACATAACACGGCATGCTGTGGTCAGTTCATTGCATGCAATGGTATTAATTAGCAAATACTCCCTCCGTTCCTAAATATTTGTCTTTCTAGAGATTTCAACAAGTGACTACACCGTAAATGAGTACATACGGAGCAAAATGAGTGAATCTACACCGTAAATATTTAGGAACGGAGGGAGTAAATATTAAGTTCTCTCGTTTTCCTCTCCGCCTTGGTCGTGGTGCACAATATTGAGTACTACTACTAGTGACTAGTCTCTTTTTGACACGCATTTACGTTGATACGGCTTGAATGCCAACGAGGGAGAGGGTAGCGGTTCCCGAAATGTTGAGCGGTCAATGATGCCTCCTCATTCAATTACCATGCAGAGGGAAGTAATTGGAGAAGCAGAATTGAGCCAGCATGATGTGAATGCAACGCAGTTTGGACTCTCATATAAAGGCGCCCCACCACTCTAATCGATCTACTCCTAGTCTCTGCGCAACACTGCACACTCCAATGCAAGACCAAGTGACCAGAAGCCACAAGCACCCATGGCGTCGATAGACGCGAGCAGCAGTCAGCTGTGCCAGATCATCCAAGACGCCAGCCTGCGGCCGCGCACTGCGTAGCGTTTCCAGACGGTGCTGGCAACCGCCAGCGTCATAGCCCTCATCGACGCTGGCTTCGCCTCTCGCATGCGCGAGATGATGGTCCGCTCCATCCGCAAGTTCACTGCCATCAAGAAGAACGCGAACGACCTTGCCGTACTCCTCCAGCCCGTGCGCCCAGGCTACTCGTTGCCTGCCACCCTCATCTGCCTCCAAGGTGATGAACTCTTTGAAGCACTGGTGGCCCTGCAGCTGCCGGAGGTCACGACGAAGAATGTGCACCTCGAGGCCGCGCGCGCTGTGCATCGCCTCACCATGCAAGAATTCGTCGAACTGCGCATCCACGTCTACGAGGAAATCATCTACATAGGCCACTACAAGGCCAGCGAGGATAGAAAGAAGTTGGCCTTCTTCCACCGGCTGGAATCTTTGGACGCCATTGTTCAGAAGCACGTTGACCTGGCCATGAAAGCCGCCGCTTCTTAGCCGCCGTTCGGTGGGCCAACGCCCTGAGTTGACATGGAGGAAGTCGTCGATGGATGCATCTTTCTTCTTGCCTCCTGTAACCAGCACTGGATCACCTCGTGGCCTTAATGTTTTATTAGTGTATGGCATTTTTATTCCAGTCCTAAATGACATCATTGTTCGACTTCTCGAAGAGGCGAAGAGCCAAGCACAACCCGAACGTGGGAGTTGCACACGCTCGTGTGCCAGTCTTATGTCTAGGGGAGGGGCGTGGTGTCGTAGTATTGTGGCATTTCTTTTCTATTGCTATTTGCGTCCAATAGCTGCCATCGTGGGATGCAGATCTTACGGTTATTGTGTCGATCGCTTACGAAAACCTTATAATCCCAAAACACTTAGGCAAGGTGGATTAACTCGACCTCGTTTCTTGTTTCTTGACATGAATAAACAAATCGACCAACAAGAGAAGTTGGCCGTGTATGTTTTTAATGCCTTGAGACTACCTAGCACGGCATGCTGCAGTCAGTTCATTGGATGCAATGGTAGTACTACAATAAATATTAAGTTCTCTCATTTTCCCCTCCGCCTTGGTCGCGGTGCACAATGTAGTAATGACTAGTTTTCTCTTGACCCACATTTACATTGATACGGCTTGAATGGCAAGGAGGGAGAGGGTAGCGGTTCCCGAGACATTGAACGGTCAATGATGCATCCTCAATTAGTAGCATGCCTAGGGAATTAATTGGAGAAGCAGAATGGAGCCAACACGATATGAATGCAACGCAGTTTGCACTCTTTGAAGCCGCCCCACCACTCCAATCCATCTACCAAATTGTACGCACCACTGCTCACTCCAATCCAAGAGCCAAGACCAAGTGACCAGAAGTCACAAGCACCTATGGAGGTGATGGACGCGAGCGGCAGTCGGCTGTGCCAGATCATCCAAGATGCTGGCCTGCGGCCCCACATCGCGTGGCATTTCCAGATGGCGCTGGCGACCGCTGGCGTCGTAGCCCTCGCCGATGCCAGCTTTGCCTCTCGCATGGATGAGATGATGGTCCGCTCCATCTGCAAGTTCACCGCCATCAAGAAGCGCGCGGATGATTTTGCCGTACTGCTCCAGCCCGCGCGCCCAGGCTCCTTGTTGTCGGCATTCTGGGATCAGGGCTACCCAGAACTGCCTACCTGCGACCCATAGCACGGCTCCATCGACGCCCTGGTACGGCCCAGCGGCAAGGCCACCAAAACAAGACCGTCGCGAGGGCCCCCTGGCCTCGCGAGGTGGACGACACCAAGACCTCCAGAGGAGTGGCCTCCCCAGGCTGCCTCCCGAGGAGCGGAGATTCCTATGCAGGTACCCAGCCTCCCGAGGCCGTGATGACATGAGCCATGACGACCAAGGCCAGGCGGGCGCCAGCGGGCGCAGAGGAGGCAGTTTCTCTTTCAGTGCTAAGGGAGCAAGGACAAGCGTGGGTTCCCGAGGAGCCCTCCAAAGGTTTCCATTCCGGTGCAACGAGACCAAGACCACGAGCTCGGCAGGGCGGATGTCATCGCCGAGCCCACCGCTGCGTCACGACCAGAAGCTTTGCAGGCGAAGACCACCTTTCGTCAGGATAAGATGTACTACTTGTCCCCTTTCAAATTGGCCACTGTGGGATCCCTTCCGGCCTAAGTTTCAAGGGAAGAGGACCGAGGACACTAGAAATATAGGTTAGCCACCACCATAGGAAGGGAAGAGTTGAACCCACACCACCAGAGCCCTCGCGAGGCTGTTCATCCACTGTATTTGTTCATCCTCGGCCCCTCGTGAGGCCAATCCACCACAAAGAAGGAGTAGGGTTTTACACCGCAAGGTGGCCCAAACCTAGGTAAATTGCTGTTCTCATCTTCTTCCCTACTCACGTGAATCCGGCAAGGCTAGGCTATAGGGCAATGAGCCCGAGGCTCGAGAGGTTGGGATCTTCGCACACGCCCCAAAGTTCGAACCTTCTTGGGTCTGCGGAGCTCTGAATCCGACATTTGGCGTGCCAGGTAGGGGCGTGTCGAAATCTTCCGTCGAGTTCCACTTGGTCCAACTCCGTCACCCCCATGGCCGACGCCCGCCGGGTCCGTGCCGAGCGCCGGGCCGCTCGCGTCGCTACAACGGCGCCCGTGGGCCGTGGCGCCCCGTGCCGCTCTACTTCCCCTGCGGCCAAAGCCGCCACTGACCCTGCTGTCCACGAGCAGCAGAACTCGTCGCTGCCACCTTCCGTGCGGCGTGGCGGCCGCACCGCCACTCCGTCGCCCACCCCAGCCACGGCATCGTCCTCCCATGCTCGCCGTGGGCCAGCGAACGAGCAGGCTGCGCTGCTCATGGCACACGAGCTGCTGCGCTACCGTCCCGCCGATGACTGGCTTGGTTGCATCGCCGAGCTCGTCAGCGCCTTGGGCGAAGCCCCTGCGCCGTCCCGCTCGCTCGGCCCCCCGCCATCTCAGGTGGGTGACGTGGCCCACAGCGCTCCTCCTCCTCCCCCTCTGCGTGGCGCCGACCCTGAGCCAGGGCATGATGTGCGCCCAGGCGACCCGCCGTGCGGAGCACCGGCGTGCGATGAGGTGAGCAGCCAGGTGGTGCAGCGGCCGCAAGCTGATGCTCGCACGCTCCTAGCGTCACAGCGCCAGCACCAAGACCACGCGCCGCCAGACGCTGCGGCGCGCGGGCGTTAAGACCGAGCTCCATGTATGCGGCCCGCACCTGTGAGTGAAGTGGGCTGCCGTGCCTTCACCCCAGAGCTGCGCCACGTTGTCTGGCCTGGCAAGTTCAAGCCGGATCTGCCTCCATGCTACGACGGCACCCTTGACCCCGCGGAGTTCCTCTAGCTCTACTCGCTGAGCATCGAGGCGGCGAACGAAGATGACAAGGTCATGGCGAATTGGTTCCCATGGCCCTCAAGGATGGCATGCTCCTGGCTCCTACACCTCCCGGAGTGGTCGATCTCCTCCTGGGACGAGCTTCGCGAGCGTTTCATCTCCAACTTCGAGGGAACCCGCGACCGCGCTCCAGCAGTGTGTGACCTGCGGCACTTGAAGCAGCAGCGGGGCGAGACCTTGCACAAGTACATACAGTGCTTCACGAATGTTCGCCTGAAGATCCCGAAGGCGTCGGATGAGGACATCATCTCAGCATTCACTGATGGCGTCCGGGATGTCAAGATGAAAGAGGAGCTTGCCATCCACGAGGACTTGTGCTCGGCCGTGGAGATGTTGAACCTGGCGAACAAATGTGCAAGGGTCGAGGAGGGCCGCCTCTCCCTCCTGGAGCTTCCTGAGGCTGACCCTGAAGATAAGAAGGCCAAAGCCAAGGAGGTGAAGCGCAAGGGTCCCGCCGTGCTTGCGGCTGAACCTGAGATGAAGCGTGGCCGCGACCACGATGAACCTCCTAGGAGCAACCGCCCGTTCTGCATCTTCCACAACGTGGACAGCCACAACACCAACGACTGCCAGGAGCTCAGGGCCCTCCGCGACGGGCGCCTCGGCCACCGCCCCAAGCACAATGACTGTGGCTACGGCCATGGAGGAGGCCGCTGGGACAACCGCGACCCTCGCCAAGATTGGCGCGATCAACATCATGAGGACCGCTGGCGCAATGAGCCTCACAACGGGCCCTGGCGTGACCATCCTCGTGAGGCCCATCCTCAGGGCAATGCCGACCTTCCTCCGCTGCCGCTGGCGCCGAGGAGAAATGATGACAACCGGCAGAATGACGGGCTGGGGGCTTCCAGGAACCTCGTGCTATCGCCTGCATCTTGGGTGGTGCCCAGGCCCCAGCCTCACATCACATCTTCAATTAGTTCTCTCGTGAGGTGAATGCGGCCCTCCCGAGGCTCGAGGCCATGCGTCCCCTCAAGTGGTCGCAGTACGCCATCACCTTCGACTCCAAGGACCAAGGACCACCTCAAGTGCTCGGCCGCCGGAGGCGTGCTTCCCATGCTCTGCACACCCACCATCAGCAACGTCCTCGTCACCAAGACCCTCATTAACGGTGGCGCGGGGTTCAATGTTCTCTCTGTCCAAATGTTCGAGATGCTCCAAGTGCCTTATGTTTAGCTCCTGCCGACCAAGCCTTTCTCAGGGGTGACCGATGGCTCCACCGTCCCCCTGGGGCAGATACGCCTCCGAGTCACCTTCGGCAATCGCAACAACTACCACACCGAGCTCATCGACTTCGACGTTGGTCACATTGGCCTCTCGTACAATGCCATCCTCAGGTATCCGGCCCTCACCAAGTTCATGGCGGCAACTCACCATGGCTACAATGTCCTCAAGATGCCAGGGAGCGGTGGCATCATCACGGTCGCCTGTGATGAGAAGGATGCGGTGTGCTCCCTCGAGCGCGCCTACCAAGCTACGGCAGCTGACAACGCAGACGACGAGGGCACCGTCCTACCTCCTGAGACCACCCCCAAGAAGAAGAAGTAGCTCCCCCTCAAGAGTCGTCGGGAGGCTGGAGCGCCTGCCGACGGTGACTCAGGCCCGACGGCCGCTGTTGGGGCGCCCCTTCCTCCCGCATAGGAAGGCGCGCCCGGCACCTTCCTCGGGACAAGCTCGGGGGCTTCCGTCTGGAGAGCCCCTGACCTGACCAGTGCGACGAGGGAGGTGCTCGGGCACCACATGGAGGCGCGCTTTGATGCATGCCCCCACGAGCAAGGCTCATGGTGTGAGCCGCCAGGCACGCGAGAGTTCATCACCAAGGCGATCCAGGAGCTTCAGGAGTCAAGGGCCATGCGCGGCGAGGGTCACCCCACACGGCCTCCCAGTGCAGCTGTGGCCCCCTACACGGGCATCGAGTTGTGCGTCTGCGTCAACATCCTGGGCCTCAATAGGTCCACTTCGCAGGGCCTCTTCTAGCCGTCCCGCGTCGGCCGGAGTGGGGGCTACCCCTGCAACTACGTCTGCATGCCATTTGGCCTGTTGAACGTGGGCGCCTCGTACCAGCGCTTCGCGTACCGTGCAATGGCATCTCACGAGGCCATGTGCCAGGCGGTCATGTTGGAGGTGGTCCTGGGCCTGTGCGAGCCCCCGGACCTCGTGAGCCTCCCAGGCTTCAAGAGTCGGCCAGCTCATGAGGAACAATCTTCGCGGCACGTGTCTTCAGCTACCTCAACGCTTCTACAACAATGGTGCCAGTTGACTTTTTGGTTTGTTAAGATTGAGGGCACCCCTCGGGTTGCTTCATCCTCAAGCTGTCAGGGCCAACCCCTACAGCTGTATCGTTTTTGGCATGTATTAGAACCAGCTTTGCCCTTTGATGAATGCCCCCAAAGTGTTTTCAACCTGCCTGTCTGGTGCTTCGCCACCATGAATGTCGTTGCGCCCTCGCAAACCTGCCCGCGACCGCCTCATGATTAAGGACTGGCACGACATCTATCCTCGGGTCCGTCCCTGCAGCGTTGTTAAACCCAAGAGGCCGAGCTCTGTCCCGCGGGATAGCTCCTGTGCGCGTCACCTCCTGGGGTCCTTGGTGCCTTGTTCTCGCATGAGCTAATCACGGGTGGATGAGTAAGGGCGCACGGCCCGGTTCATATGACCATAGTTCGGTGCTTCGCCGTCGTGGGAGCCGCGCGCTGAGTGTCTTTTCGTGGGATTGTTGCATGAGAAGTCTGGGCACGGCGTCTATGCTCTGGTCCATCCCTGCAGCATCGATAAATCCACTGGCTGAGCTCTGTCTGGCGGGCCGGTCCCGTTCACGTCACCTCCTGGGGTCTTTGGTGTTCGGCCTTCTCATGCGATGTCCTCCGGAGGTTCATTCGGCACAGGTCACCCTGTCACACAGGTCTCATAAGCGCACCCCGCGCCACAAGATTCAGGCGCAACCCGCCTTGAGGTAGGGTCTCGTGAGTCCCGCGCTAGCTCATGAGAGCCCAAATACACCTCCTCCAGTTCTGTCGTGCTAGCCATGTGTCTGAACAGGGTTGTACACTCCCCGGAGTCTCCCCCTAAGGGAACTCCCACCCACGCACAAGTGGAAGACCCATGCTCCGTGCTGGCGGATGACATGGTCGAGGAGCGACTATGCCCACGCACAAGTGGAAGCCCCATGCTCCGCACTGGCAGACAATATGGTCGAGGAGCGACTATGCCCACGTAAAGTGGAAGCCCGATGCTCCGCGCTAGTGGATAAACAACTGAGGGCGCCCTAGGGGCTGCACCAACCTCAAGACGGCCTCACGGCACATTCACGCCATGTTCTCCTGGAACGCGCACGAGGGGGCTGGATACGGGGGCCACGCTCAGGCTTAGTCTGGCGCACGCCACCTCACCAGGTCCCTTGCACGTGGTCTTCTCTCGCCCCTGTCGGGTGAAAGCTGGCGGGGAAAGGTATGAAGGACTCCAGATTAACTTCGTCGCTGCCCATGTTTCCTTCATGAGGGCTGCTTGTACATCAAGGTGGACCACTGAGCATCGCGACTCAGGGGCCTCACTAGTCACGTAGCCCCTCGCCCCTTGGTGTCATCCTGGAGATCCGGACGCCCCAACGGCGGTCGAGGTATGCGCGGGGCTGGGCCCTGCCGATGCAGAGCGCAAAAGCAAGCAAAAAAGAAACCAAGCATGAATAGGGAAATCGTGGAGTCCTAATAGTTATTACAAGCACAAAGTGTTCCACAAATTCAAACAGAAAGTTTTACGCCTCCACGAGGCACGGTAAATGTTGCAGGATAAAATCTAAGAGAAGGGCCATCGCCGCCATGATCGTTGCCACCGCCTGACCCGATCGCAGGGAGCCCGTCGTCGACGTCGCTGCCGCCTTCGTCACCGCCACTGGCCGCCACCGCTAGAGTCTCGGTGTCGGAAACGCAGAGAAACTTCTTCAGCAACGCGTCCATGTGATCCTTCACGGCCTCCGCAGCGGCGGAGCGGTCCTCAGGAGCGACCGGACAGATCACCGTGTCAAAGTTGAAGCCTGGGTCCTGGAGGTAGAGCTGGCTGAAGAGACGCATCGCAGCCGAAGTGAAGAGCGAGCGGCACTCCTCCTCCAGGGTGCCATCCACCCTGGCGGCAACACCCTCAAGCGCTTCAGCGAGTTTAGAGGAGAGCCCTACGAAGGCACCCCCAGGGGCTGCCAGCGGCTCTTCAAATCACCCCCCCCCCGCCGCAGATGGATTGTAGTGCCTGGCGGAACCTGAGTTCAAGGGAGGGGAAGGCGACGTGCTCCGCGGCCGCTTTCCCCTCGGCGGCAGCAAGGACCTTCTCCCGGGCCTCCAGCTGGGCGATCGCGTCGGAGACTTGTTGAGCATGGGACGCCTGGGCTTTGTCCACCTCCTCTCTTAGCGTGGCCAGGCAGTCCCGCACTGGTATAGCGAGGTGCTATACACACGGTTTTTAACCCCTTTCCGCGACGATATTTTGAACCGTCGCCAAGTAAGTGACTGCGATAGGGGGGTCCTTCCCACATGACCCAGAAACCGTCAGGGATATGGAGCCATGATCCAGAGGCCTTGCCAAATGGAATCGTATGCGATGCAGCACACACTAAATTCTTTCGCACGTGTGGGATCGGTGATTAAACGTTTCTAATGACGCAGTGAAACCAAACGGTGTGTCGTAATGAACCGTTTGGGAAACAATATGCACTACAAAAAAAGACACATCCATGACATTTTGGGACAAACAAATTTTTTTCGGTCATGCTTATGACACTTCTTTGACGATAATTGTGACAAAAGCACGTATCATCATAGATGTGGTGGGCTCCTACTTCTATGACAAAAAATCATGACACAAAATGGGTTTTTCGTCCTGGGCGGGCCGGGGACGCACCTGCATGACATTCTTTGGGCCATCCATGATGGAAAAAATCGTGGTAGAAGCGAGGGCGAGGAAAATATCGGGGAGTTCCCGGTTACGGTGGGTGGTCGGGGCCGAGTGATGCACGGAGGTTTGCGTGTTTCTCTCATGTACGCGTGTGTGTGCGAGGCGTTGGCTAACTGAACCCGAGCGATCGCACTAGCTATGTTTACTGAATCTGAGTGATCGATCCCTTGGCTGTTAACTGAACCCGAGCGATTCATTCGCTGCTGACTGGACCCGAGCGATTCCTTCATTTGTTGCTGCTAACTGAACCCGAGCGATCGATCACTGCTGCTGCTTACTGAAGCCGATCGAGCCCCCGTGTGAAATGTAGCTAGCCGGTGTTGGGTTGCCTCTCGATGAACAGTGGCCGTTGCTACTGTGCACATGGTACGTAGAACGAGTCGAGACATGGTGAGTCGAGCCGGTTGGTTGGCTGTGGATGAACAGCTCCCTGTGGGGGTTGGATAAACAGGACCCCGTGGTAGTAGGCCGTTGCCGCTGGATGAACAGGACCCCGAGGAGGCCACCGCACCCTAGCCAGTTGGGGGTGGATGAACAGGACCCCGTGGAGGCTCTATGAACAGTAGCCGGTGGAGGCTGGATGAACAGTAGCCCGTGGATGAACAGTAGCTGGTGGAGGCTGGAGGAAGTCGACGGTGGAAGAACAGTAGCCTGTGGAGGCTGGAGCGAGGCAGTAGGCGGTGGATGAACATGACCCCGTTTCCTCCGTTTTGCGGTACGCCACTCCCCTCCCGATCAACAGGACCCCATTTCGACCGTAGGCCCTTGAACAGAAGTCCGTTTCCTCCATTTTGTGGTAGCCAGACCCTTCCCGATGAACAGTACCCTGTTTCGACCGTACGCCTTCGAACAGAAGGCCATTTAATCTATTCTGCGGTACGCCAGACCTCGTTTCAGCTGTTCCATCCAAGCCGGTTGGCTCCCAATGAACACGACGCATTTTGTTCCCTCCCGATGAACACGACGCAGTTTCTCCATTCTGACCTAGCCGGTTGGCTGCCGATAAACAAGACGTCGCTGTACACGTTCGAGACCCCCCCCCCCCCGTATGTACGTACGTAGCCGTATTTACTTTCTTGCAGCATGGCTATATGTACGTGTACATAATTTATACAGGACTTCCTCAACTGCTACGTCACACATGCCGCTCCTTGCTCGGCCACGGTTCATCCTTGCAGAGAGACCGATTGACCAGTATATACGTACACGTTCACTACTGATGACCCACAAGTATAGGGGATCAATTGTAGCTCTTTTCTATAAGTAAGAGCTTCGAACCCAATGAGGAGCAGAAGGAAATGACAAGTGGTTTTCAGCAAGGTAATGTCTGCAAGTGCTGAAATTGTAAGTAATAGAGTAGTTTGATAGCAAGATAATTTGTAACGAGCAAGTAACGATAGTAGTAACAAAAGTGCAGCAAGGTAGCCCAATCCTTTTGAGGCAAAGGACAGGCCAAAATGGTCTCTAATAATAAGCAAAGCGTTCTTGAGGGTACACGGGGATTTCATCTAGTCACTTTCACCATGTTGATTCGATTTGTGTTCGCTACTTTGATAATTTGATATGTGGGTGAACCGGTGCTTCGGTGCTGTTCTTACTTGAACAAGCCTCCTACTTATGATTGACCCTCTCGCAAGCATCCGCAACTATGAGAAAAGTATTAAGAATAAATTCTAAGCATAGCATTAAACTTTTGGATCCAATCGGACCCTTACGGAATAGCGCATAAACTGGGGTTTAAGCTTTTGTCACTCTCGCAACCCATCATCTACTTACTAATCCACAATGCATTCCCTTAGGCCCAAATATGGTGAAGTGTCATGTAGTCGATGTTCACATGACACCACTAAGGGAATCACAACATACATACTATCAAAATATCGAACACATATCAAGTTCACATGATTACTTGCAACATGATTTCTCCCGTGACCTCAAGAACAAAAGTAACTACTCGCAAATGATAATCATGCTCAAGATCAGAGGGGTATTAAATAGCATATTGGATCTGAACATATAATCTTCCACAAAATAAACCATATAGTAATCAACTACAAGATGTAATCAACACTACTAGTCACCCACAAGCACCAATCTATAGTTCCGGTAACAAGATTGACCACAAGAGATGAACTAGGGTTTGAGATGAGATGGTGCTGTTGAAGATGTTGATGGAGATTGCCCTCCCCAAGATGAGAGAGTTGTTGGTGATGATGATGACGATGATTTCCCCCTCCGGGAGGGAAGTTCCCCCGGCGGAATCGCTCCGCCGGAGGGCAAAAGTGCTCCTACCCAAGTTCCGCCTCGACACGGCGGCGCTCCGTCCCGAAAGTCCTCTCCTTATTTTTTCTAGGTCAAAATGACTTATATACCAGAAGATGGGCACCGGAGGTGGGCCTGGTTGAGCACAACCCACCACGGCGCGCCTGGGCTCCCTGGCACGCCTGGGCTCCCTGGCACGCCCAGGTGGGTTGTGCCCACCTGGTGGGCCCCCTCTAGTACTTATTTGCTCCAATATTCTTCAAATATTCCATAAAATATCTCCGTAAAGTTTCAGCTTGTTTGGAGTTGTGTAGAATAGGTGGCCTGACGTAGCTTTTCCAGGTCCAGATTTCCAGCTGCCGAAATTCTCCCTCTTTGTGTGTACCTTGCATATTATGAGAGAAAAGGCATTAGAATTACTCCAAAAAGCATTATTATGCATAAAAACATCATAAATAACTGTAGGAAAACATGATGCAAAATGGACATATCAGCTCCCCCAAGCTTAGACCTCGCTTGTCCTCAAGCAAAAACCGAAATCGAAAAACATGTCCACATGCTTAGAGAGAGAGGTGTCGATAAAAACAAAATACGGACATAGAAACATCTGTTAGATTATTATAACAGCAACAAATTTAAACATAAGACTTTTATCATAGAACTTTTATCATAAACTTCTCATGAATAAGTGGCAGTTCATCACACAATTGAAGTATAAAGCGTAAACTCTATTAGAAACCAACAAACTATGTTCTCAGTCAACTTTGCAACTACTATTCATCATCTTTTCAGGAAGGGTCATGTATCGGAGCCGTTAGGCAAGTCCACATACTCAACCATCATATTGTCTTCTATGATTGCTAACACTCACCGCATACACATAAGAAAAACGTTTCAGCCAGACACATAGAAAGATAGGGGCTTATAGTTTCGCCTCCCGATGTATTCACCTCAAGGGCGATGTCAACAATAATAACTTATGCCACCCATATTCAACTGGACATATGTGCCTAGATCTTTCTTCACCACATGATGCTTGCCATAGGATAAAAATAAAAGGAAAAGAGAGAAGAACTTTGACTCTTTGCATAAAAGTAAAAGATTGGCCCTTCGCAGAGGGAAGCAGAGGTTGCCATGCGCTTATTTGTTTGTATGCTCAACCCCTTAGTGCAAAAGAATGTCACGTTGTATTGCCCCTTGTGATGGCAACCTTTATTATGTAGTCTGTCGCTTTTATTCTTCACCATCACAAGTTCGTACAACGCTCAATTTTTCTTTACACTAAATGATCTCACACTTTTAGAAGCAATTTTTATTGCCTTATTGCACCGATGACAACTTACTTTAGGGATCTTGCTCAATCCCTAGGTAGGTATGGTGGACACTTGAAAATAAGATTTGGGTTTAAGGGTTTTTGGATGCACAAGTAGTATCTCTACTTAGTGCGGAATTTTTGGCTAGCAAAGATAGGGGGCAAGCACCACATGTTGAAGGATCTATGACAATATAACTTCTATGTGAATATGAACAAGCATAAATCATTACGTTGTCTTCCTTGTCCAACGTCAACAATTTTGGCATATAATAATTTGATGGGGGCTCACAATCACAAAAGATTTCTATGATAGTATATTTATATGTGAATCTTCTCTTCCCTTATTAATTCTTTCATGTGTCGCATCATTGACCAATGCTATGTTTGTCAATCTCTAATAAAATTTTCTACTCATACTTTTCCTTATGTGGTGCCATCACCTACCATAAGATTAGTATATGATCTTTTTCTTTTATTTCCTTTCCCCTTTTTTTATTGCAACATGAAAGTATGAAAGCAAAAACTCAAACTAAACTTTATTATATATCTTGCACACGATTACAAGGATAGACCACTAAGCAAGCTCTCGAAAAGAAAGGATCGAACTAAACTTTTATTCATCTAAAGCAAAAGATCGAACTAAAATAAGTAAAGGCAAAAAGATAGTGGGGATGATACGATACCAGGGCACCTCCCCCAAGCTTGGCGGAAGCCAAGGGGAGTGCCCATACCCGAAACTTAATTTTCCTTTGGTGATGATGAAGAAGGTGGTGGTGATGAAGTAGATGCGATCTTGTCCTCGGGTTTCCATAGCAGAGGTCCCCCATCGTAAGAGGAAGAATGAGTCTCACGGGTCCTGCAACTGGCAGCCAAACTCATACCTTTAAACCTCGCCTCATATTCGAAGACTTGGTTTTGGAGATCATAGATCTGGCTTTGGAGGAAGTTGATTTGCTCGTTGAGGGTGAAGACGATGTCCTTCATGGGCTTGCCATCCACCTTGAGATCACGAGTAAGGTCTGTAATCATGAGGTGATTGGCATTGAGTCCACGCTCCACCATCCCCTTGCACCGAAAGACTTCCTGCTGCATAGCTTCAAGCCTGGCCTCCATGGTTCCCGTCCCCTTGGGTCCTTGCACATCACGGATGTGCAGCACCCCCTCATGCATCTGGATGGCCTGAGGGTGCTGCACCACCTCCCGCAAATATGGGTTGATGACGTTCTTGAAGAACTTGTCCTTGGAGGAGCTTGAAGCGGCCATGGTAGATGAGATCTGACAGAAAACAGCAAGGAAAAGAAAACAGAAGATTTCTCCGCGATACGGTGGTCAATAGGTTTGGGGAGTATATAAAGATTTTTTATCTTGGGAAACAAGCAAACGGAAGAAAAACGGAGTCCGGAAGGTGTCCCAGGTGGGCACAACCCACCTGGGCGCGCCTGGCAAGCCAGGCGCGCCCTGGTGTTTTGTGCCCACCAGGGTACGCTTCCTGGAAGTTTCTTATTTTCCTAATTTTCTAAATATTCCAAAACTGACAAAAAATATTTTTGCAGATTTTTCGGAGTCCGTTTACTTACCGTATCACGTACCTCCTTATTTTCATGATTCTGGAGTGTTCCGGAAGGACTCTTTTATGTGTTCTTCCGGTGTCAAAGTTTTGATAATATTACTTTCAATATTAATGGGCATACCTGAGATATAATGTTTTATTCGTTGCCCATTAACAACCTTTGGGTTAGTACCTTCGGCATTATTTATTTTGATAGCTCCAGACCGATAAACCTCCAACATAGGGTCCTTCCCATTTGGAGAGGAGTTTTCCTACAAAGAATCTAAAACGAGAGTTGTACAAAAGAACATATTCTCCAACCTTGAACTCACGCTTTTGGATTATTTTATCATGCCATCTTTTAACTCTTTCTTTAAATAATTTGGCATTTTCATAAGCTTGGGTTCTCCATTCATCTAGTGAGCTAATATCAAATAACCTCTTTTCATCGGCAAGTTTGAAATCATAGTTGAGTTCTTTGACTGCCCAATATGCTTGATGTTCTAACTCAAGAGGCAAATGACAAGCTTTTCCATAAACCATTTTATAAGGAGACATACCCATAGGATTTTTATATGCTGTTCTATAAGCCCAAACTGCATCATCTCATTTCTTAGACCAATTCTTCTGGAACCTATTGACAGTCTTTTGCAAAATTAATTTTATTTCTCTATTGCTAAGTTCAACTTGACCACTAGGCTGAGGATGATAGGGTGATGCAATTCTATGGTTAACATCATACTTGGCAAGCATTTTACGGAAAGCACCGTGAATAAAGTGTGAACCACCATCAGTCATTAAATATCTAGGGACTCCAAACCTTGGGAAAATAACTTCCTTAAGCATTTTAATAGAGGTGTTGTGATCAGCACTACTAGTTGGAATAGCTTCTACCCATTTAGTAACATAATCAACAACAACCAAAATATGTGTATACCCATTAGAGGAAGGAAAAGGTCCCATGTAATCAAATCCCCAAACATCAAATGGTTCAACAGCAAGTGAATAATTCATAGGCATTTCTTGACGCTTAACGATATTACCTATTCTTTGACATTCATCACAAGATAAGACAAACTTACGGGCATCCTTGAAGAGAGCAGGCCAATAAAATCCAGATTGCAATACATTGTGAGCAGTTCTGTCTCCAGCATGATGCCCTCCATAAGCTTCGGAGTGACATTTCCATAGGATTTGTCCCTGTTCATGCTCAGGTACACAACGTCTAATAATACCATCTACTCCTTCTTTATAAAGATGTGGGTTATCCCAAAAGTAATGTCTTAAGTCATAGAAGAATTTTTTCTTTTGTTGGTATGTAAAGCTAGGTGGTAAATATTTAGCAACAATGTAATTAGCATAGTCAGCATACCAAGGAGTGTTATTAGAAACATTTATTGCAACCAACTGCTCATCAGGAAAACTATCATCAATAGGTAGTGGGTCATCAAGCACATTTTCAAGCCTAGACAAGTTATCAGCTACGCGGTTCTCAGCTCCTTTCCTATCAGTGATATGTAAATCAAATTCTTGTAGCAAGAGAACCCATCGAATAAGTCTAGGTTTAGCATCTTTCTTTTCCATAAGATATTTAATAGCAGCATGATCGGTGTGAACAATTACTTTTGAATCAACAATATAAGATCTAAATTTATCACAAGCAAACACCACTGCTAGAAATTCCTTTTCAGTAGTAGCATAATTTCGTTGTGCACTGTCTAGAGTTTTACTAGCATAATGAATAACATTCAGTTTCTTATCAACTCTTTGTCCTAGAATAGCACCAACAACATAATCACTAGCATCACACATAATTTCAAAAGGCAAGTTCCAATCAAGTGGTTGAATAATAGGTGCAGAAATTAAGGCTTTCTTGAGTGTTTCGAAGGCTTCTAAACAATCATCATCAAAAACAAAAGGGTTATCCTTTCGCAAAAGATTTGTAAGAGGCCTAGAAATTTTAGAAAAGTCTTTGATAAATCTCCTATAGAAACCAGCATGACCTAGGAAACTACGAATACCTTTGATATCTTTAGGACATGGCATTTTCTCAATTGCATCAACCTTAGCTTTGTCCACTTCAATACCTCTTTCAGAAATTTTATGGCCCAAAACAATACCTTCATTAACCATAAAGTGGCACTTCTCCCAATTCAAGACAAGATTTGTTTGCTCGCATCTCTGCAAAACTCGATCAAGATTGCTTAAACAATCATCAAAAGACTTCCCATAAACAGAGAAGTCATCCATGAAAACCTCAACAATCTTTTCAAAAAGTCAGAGAATATAGCAGTCATACATCTTTGAAAGGTAGCAGGTGCATTGCATAAACCAAAAGGCATACGTCTATAAGCATAAGTTCCAAAGGAACAAGTGAAAGTGGTCTTTTCTTGATCAGGTTGAGAAACAGGTATTTGTGAGAAACCAGAATATCCATCAAGGAAGCAAAAGTGTGTGTGCTTAGATAATCTTTCTAGCATTTGATCAATAAAAGGTAGAGGGTAATGATCCTTTCTAGTTGCTTTATTTAATTTTCTGAAATCAATTACCATTCTATAGCCTGTAACAATTCTTTGTGGAATAAGTTCATTCTTATCATTAGGAACAACAGTAATACCTCCTTTCTTAGGATCACAATGAACAGGACTTACCCATCTACTATCAGCTATAGGATAGATTATACCTGCTTCCAGAAGTTTTAAGATTTCCATTCTTACCACTTCCTTCATTTTCGGATTTAACCGACGTTGGTGATCAACAACGGGTTTAGCATCAGGTTCCATATTAATCTTGTGCTGACATAGAGTGGGACTAATGCCCTTTAAATCATCAAGAGTATACCCAATAGCAGCTCGGTGCTTCCTTAGAACTTTCAATAATCTTTCTTCTTCATGTTCTGAAAGGTTAGCACTAATAATAACAGGATATATCTTCTTTTCATCAAGATAAGCATATTTCAAAGTGTCTGGCAATTGTTTTAATTCAAACACAGGATCACCTTTAGGTGGAGGAGGACCTCCTAGAGTTTCAATAGGAAAATTGTGTTTAAGCAGAGGACGTTGTTCAAAGAAAATCTTATCTATTTCATTTCTCTCATGCATATGTAAATCATTTTCATGGTCTAGCAAATATTGTTCTAAAGGATCGGTAGGAGGCATAGCAATAGAAGCAAGACCAATTATTTCATCCTTACTAGGCAATTCTTTTTCATGAAGCTTTCTACTAAACTTGGAAAAATTAAACTCATGAGACTCATCACCAAAGCTAACACCGACAGTTTGTTTTTCACAATCTATTTCAGCATTAACGGTGTTCAAGAAAGGTCTACCAAAGATAATGGGACAAAAGTCATCTTGTGGGGAACCAAGAACAAGGAAATCAGTAGGGTATTTTATTTTCCCACACAAGACTTCAACATCTCTAACAATCCCAATTGGTGATATAGTGTCTCTATTAGCAAGTTTAATAGTAACATCTATGTCTTCTATTTCTGCGGGTGCTATGTCATTCATAATTTCTTGATAAAAGGAATAAGGAATAGCACTCACACTAGCACCTATGTCACATAGACCATGATAACAGTGATCTCCTATTTTAACTGAGACAACAGGCATGCCAACAACAGGTCTATGATTATCCTTTTTATCAGGTTTGGCAATTCTAGCAGCTTCTTCACAGAAGTAAATAACATGCCCATCTACATTTTCTTCCAGGAGATCCTTAATCATTGCAACACTAGGTTCTACTTTAATTTGTTCATTAGGTTTAGGTGTTCTAATATAACTTTTGTTAACCACAGTTGAAACTTTAGCATGTTCCTTTATCTTAACAGGGAAGGTGGTTTCTCAATATAAGCAGTAGGAACAACTGGATCAACATTATAAATTATGGTTTCCTCTTTAATTAGTACCGGTTCTTTAACTTCTTCTTTAATAGGTGGGTGATATTTGAACCACTTCTCCTTAGGGAGATCAACATGAGTAGCAAATGATTCACAAAAGGAGGCTACTATCTCAGAGTCAAGTCCATATTTAGTGCTAAACTTTTGAAAAGCATCGGTATTCATAAAAGATTTAACACAATCATACTTAAGCTTAATACCAGACTCTTTACCTTCGTCGAGTTCCCAATCTTCAGAGTTGCATTTAATTCTTTCCAAAAGATCCCACCGGAATTCAATAGTCTACTTCATAAAAGAACCAGTACAAGACGTATCAAGCATGGATTGATCATCACGAGAAAGCCGAGCATAAAAGTTCTGGATAATAATTTCTCTTGAGAGCTCATGGTTGGGACATGAATATAACATTGACTTAAGCCTCCCCCAAGCTAGAACGATACTTTCTCCTTCACGAGGACAAAACTTATATATATAATTCCGATCACGATGAACTAGATGCATAGGATAAATTTTTTGGTGGAACTCCAATTTCAATCGATTCCAATTCCAAGATCCAATATAATCGCATAGCCTATACCATGCCAATGCTTTTCCCTTCAAATATAAAGGGAAAACTTTTTTCATAACTTCATCTCCGGGTAAACCTGCAAGCTTAAACAATCCACAAATTTGTTCCACATATATCAAGTGCATATTGGGATGTTCAATTCCATCTCCTGCATAAGGATTAGCTAGCAGTTGTTCTATCATACCTGAAGGGATTTCATATTCAATATTTTCAGTAGGTGCAGTAGGTTGAGGGGTAGCTAATTGTGGTTCCGGTCGAGGTGAAGATACCCTGAACAAACCCCTCAAAGGATTGTTTTCAAAAGTAACAAGTGACAATAAATTTCAGCACACTATATAAATGTTTCCTTACCAAATTCCACTTACCAAAGGCGCTTCACTCCCAGGCAACGGCGCCAAAAAATAGCCTTGATGACCCACAAGTATAGGGGATCAATTGTAGCTCTTTTCGATAAGTAAGAGTGTCGAACCCAACGAGCAGCAGAAGGAAATGACAAGTGGTTTTCAGCAAGGTAATGTCTGCAAGTGCTGAAATTGTAAGTAACAGAGTAGTTTGATAGCAAGATAATTTGTAACGAGAAAGTAATGATAGTAGTAACAAAAGTGCAGCAAGGTAGCCCAATCCTTTTGAGGAAAAGGACAGGCCAAAACGGTCTCTTATAATAAGCAAAGCGTTCTTGAGGGTACACGGGAATTTCATCTAGTCACTTTCACCATGTTGATTCGATTTGTGTTCGCTACTTTGATAATTTGATATGTGTGTGGACCAGTGCTTAGGTGCTATTCTTACTTGAACAAGCCTCCTACTTATGATTAACCCTCTCGCAAGCATCCGCAACTACAAGAAAAGTATTAAGAATAAATTCTAACCATAGCATTAAACTTTTGGATCCAATCGGTCCCTTACGGAATAGCGCATAAACTTGGGTTTAAGCTTCTATCACTCTCGCAACCCATCATTTACTTACTACTCCACAATGCATTCCGTTAGGCCCAAATATGGTGAAGTGTCATGTATTCGACGTTCACATGACACCACTACGGGAATCACAACATACATACTATCAAAATATCGAACACATATCAAGTTCACATGATTACTTGCAACATGATTTCTCCCGTGACTTCAAGAACAAAAGTAACTACTCGCAAATGATAATCATGCTCAAGATTAGAGGGGTATTAAATAGCATATTGGATCTGAACATATAATCTTCCATGAAATAAACCATATAGTAATCAACTACAAGATGTAATCAACACTACTAGTCTCCCAGAAGCACCAATCTATAGTTCCGGTAACAAGATTGAACACAAGAGATGAACTAGGGTTTGAGATGAGATGGTGATATTGAAGATGTTGATGGAGATTGCCCTCCCCAAGATGGTAGAGTTGTTGGTGATGATGATGACGATGATATTCCCCTCCGGGATGGAAGTTCCCCCGGCGGAATCACTCCGCCGGAGGGCAAAAGTGCTCCTGCCCAAGTTCCGCCTCAAGATGGCGGCGCTCTATCCCGAAAGTCCTCTCCTTATTTTTTCTAGGTCAAAATGACTTATATACCAGAAGATGGGCACCAGAGGTGGGCCTGGGTGAGCACAACCCACCAGGGCACGCCTGGGCTCCCTGGCGCACCCAGGTGGGTTGTGCCCACCTGGTGGGCCCCCTCTGGTACTTATTTGCTCCAATATTCTTCAAATATTCCATAAAAAATCTCCATAAAGTTTTAGCTTGTTTGGAGTTGTGCAGAATAGGTGGCCTGACGTAGCTTTTCCAGGTCCAGATTTCCAGCTGCCGGAATTCTCCCTCTTTGTGTGTACCTTGCATATTATGAGAGAAAAGGCATTAGAATTACTCCAAAAAGCATTATTATGCATAAAAACATCATAAATAACAGTAGGAAAACATGATGCAAAATGGACGTATCAACTACCAGAGAGACAACCCTACGTACGGTTCGACTCGGTGGCTCCCAGCTGTCAAGGAGGATAAGGAGGCACTTCCTTGCGTGCGAAGATATAGCTGATGGGTCCCAGCTGTCAAGGGGAGGAATCATTTATTTTTCCCGTAATAAGAATGCACTTCCTTGCGTGCGAAGATGTAGCTGGTGGGTCCCAGCTGTCAGGGGGAGAAAACATTATTTTTCAGTGTAAAAAGGATGCAGTTGCATGCATGCGTCCATGGGCATGGTGCGTCCCCGCTGTCAGCCTCTCGCGTATAGTCATCTTCTGATGACTCTCGTTTGTTGACCACGTTGACCACACCGTGCCGAGCGCACCAAGGACAGTGGACGATGGCGAGGCCCCAGACTAGAACGACCTGGAGATGGGGAAGACACGACAGTTGAGTCGCAGACAGAGAGGAGTGGGAAACTTGACTGGTTCGGGTGCAGGGTGGGCCTACACTAGGCAGAGAATAATAGGAGGTGTGGAAGAGTGGAGGGATGGCCTGGCCGTCGGTGGGGTAGTGTTTCGCTGCAAGGCATGCAAAACAGTGTCGTTGGACGCCGATGGCTGGAGCAGGTGGTCCCGGCAGCGCTGGAGGAGGAAGACGAGAGATTGAAGAAGAATGATGGCGTTGGATGTAAATCGAACGCCTTACTTAGGCTTCGACCTTTGTATTTTTTGCAAAAGTGCTTAGGCTTCTATCTACTGGCCCACATGTCAGCCAGTCCATTTGGTTTTTTTAGTCCATTTGGTGGGCTGGGTGAAACAATGATGTAGAGTCTATGCAGCCCGTTTATATATTATGTTAGAATTTAAAGCCCATTTGCATTTTTTTCGAAATCCACAGACTTGCTGGGCTGGGTGAAAATATCGTGTTGGGCTGGACGGAGAAATGTTATAAAAACATAAACACATGATTGCATGTCTATTACTGATTGGTCAGTAAAATCTTTGCAAGCTTACGTACGCAATCACAAGGAGTTAACTTGCCAAGTTATATATAAACAATTATTATTATTATTTTGTAAGAACTTTCGATTTACGAAATAAATTATCAGTTTAATTTGATGAGTTAATATGACGTGGGGTATTATTATTTTTTAGGCTAGACGTGGGATAGTTGAGTTGGTTCTAGGGAAAACGACTGGGAGAAAACTCAGATTACATCGAAAAAGAAAGTGGGAGAAAATTCAGATATAGGATTAATAAAAACAAAAAATAAAGGAAGTGGGAAGGTCTATACAATGGTTAGACGAACGACATGTTTAATGGAACCTTATGTTGTTTCTATTATATATATGTAATAAAATAAGATATAAATATAAATATAAGTATATATATACTATTATTGAAGGGAAAACATAGGTTCAGTTTTGCATTCTTATAGAAAAATAGAACTGAGCTGTGCGTTGTCTTGAAAAAACAAACATAACTTGGGCTGCTGATGTTATAGACAAGCTAGGCTAGGAGGCCCAGAGGCCGCTTGATACCTGCTGGACCCCAAAAAAAAGTTGCAACCTGCTGGATCAACTATGTCTGCATGTCGTGGGCTGCGCATGTTAAGCAACAATACCTAGGCCATGGACCTGGTGGGCCCGGACTGTTAGCCTCTCGACGAACAGTCATCTCCTGAGACCTCGGACTGGAATGAACCAGAGCCGGGGAAGACGCAGGTGGAGGGGAGTATGAGGGTTGACTTGTTCGGGTGCAGGGTGGGCCGGTGGAGCTGCCGTAGCCGGAGAATGTGTGGGAGTAGAGGGATGGCCTTGCCACCACCATAGGCTAGGATGGGTCACCGAGGCATGCGCGGCAGCGCCACCAGCCGATGTAGGAAGAGGACGAAAGATTGAACAAAATAAAGAAATACAAATGGATAGGTGGTTGGTCCCAGATGTCTGTGTACGAGACCTGCTGGGTCCACCTAAGAAGGGGAATATGTTGGGAGGAAGGAGATTCAAAGCACGATAGCCTAGTGAACTAGTTACATACATAAGCAAATAGCCACTCAAAAAAAGCAAACAGGTTAATGGTTTTTAGACAAAATATTTCAGACAAAACAGATAATTACGACACTTAGGCTAATGCATGAAACACCCAGATGATAAAGGTGCTTAAAAAGAAAAGTACTTCATCTAGACCTTCCTGGCACGCTTGATCATGACGCTGCGGCTATCCGTGTACTCGTCAGTAACGGGAAGCAGACACGCCCTCATGTTCAATATCCACCTGTACATGCCGTAGCATGCGTATGTGTCCTTGGCCGCGTAGGTTATGTAGGCTAGATTCAGAGGTACCTCCCATGTGTTCAGGTCCTTGGTATCGATGGCTTCTTTCATGTTGGTGTAGCAGGGTTCGATGATGGTTGTGGCGAGGTCAACCACGGATTCCTTCTCCTACCCGTTGCCGATGATCTTGTATTGCATTTGGATGTCGACAAGCTTGTTGCATCAGATGGCCGAATCGTAAAGCACAGTCGCGTTCTTCCTACTCTCCACCTTAGCGAAGGTGCAGCCGGTGGTGCCGATGAAACGGGCGAATGCTCCAGGACCTCTTATGGCCCTACAGCAGTGGTAGACGAGAACCCCATCCCGCACGCATACCTGGGCGACGGCGATCCGCTGGTCGCTGTCTGGAGATGAATGGATGGGCACAAAGTCTAGTCCTGCGCCCTTGTGCTTTCTCCTCCTATAGGTACTGCTTGAACTTGGTGAGGCAGAGCTTCACCGAGTCCGGATCATTGGTGTACATCACATTCAACTTGGTGCTGCCATAGGTCTGAACGGCGAACTCAAAGGTGAACTCCTTGCTGAAGTCCATATCTAGCAGGCTCACACCTCAGATCGCCATTGGAGTCTCTTCTCACGCAGAGTTTATGTGGCGGTTCTCGTTTTGTGGGGATTGGGGGTAGGGGGAGATGAAGACGATCGCTATGTACTAGGGTACTAGGGGCGGCACCGCGGTAGCAGTAGTTCGTTTTTTCAATCTTGGGGAACTGCAATCGACGGTGAACGAGTGGGTAGCGGCTGCAACAGTTTGTTTTTCAACTCTTGGGGAACTGCATCCAATAGTAAACAGAGTGTGTACAGGCGACAGTAGTTACTACTCCTCCCTCGCCAGCTCCACGCCCGGCAGAACATGCCCCCTCGGGTTCATGAGCGGGTCTGTATTGGTACTGTAATAGCAATTGTTAGTGGTCACTTTACATAAATTTTATTAGATTTAATTAAAATTTATTCTTAAAACAAGCAAAACATTGGCTCATTCTATCAGTGCCACAGGATCATTTGCCGCAATTAGAATTATTATTCTCAGGACACAAACAATAGGATCATTTGTCGCACTTTCACAGACAATTCTGCCAAGTTTGAACAGCTTGTTATGGTTGCTGTCCTCTGCATCATCATGCCGTGTTTCCCAGCTTGCAAGATTCAGAACCAACCAATAAGATTGAAATAATAAGTAAAACAAAGATGCCTACACATCACAATGATTCCCAGCTTGCAACATTCAGAACCAACCCATTAGATTCAAATAATAAGTACAACAAAGATGCATACACATCTCAATGATTCACAGATCAGAGCCAATCATAACTGTACAACTCAAACGTTGTGAGAATGTGAACAAATAAATAAAAATTGATCGATGCTTCAAGTAAGCAATTTGATCCAAGGATTTGCTTAAACATTGAAACCAGTCCTTTTTAAGGCCACACATGTCAAACATTGGCAGCTGAAATATTCTACATCACTGGTGGCACTACCACTTACAATATATGCACAAGAGGGCCTTCTAGATTTTGAAGTAGTGTGCATAGAGCCTCATCCTTAGTATTTAACAAATACACATAGCAGAATCTAGTGGAATCATCAATCAACGTCCTGAAATATCTCTTTCCACCTTGCACACACGCATGGCACTTTAGAGCCTTTGGATAAAGTGAATCTCGGGATTAAATCCATCTTGGCTAGCCGTGTCATACAACCCAAGAACTTGGCGAATGCTTTTGACCATCACAACATCTGTAGTTGAGTATTTCTATATGCATAAATAAGAAAGAGCATGATTACTATAATATTGGCACTAGTTAAAGCAACTTTATTTCCAAAACGAGAAAAGATTGCGATAGAATAGCTTTATTAAAAAAATACAAAGTTAGCACAGTATGACAAAGCACACAATCATGTTGATAAAGGACAGTACTAATCTGTGTAAGATGACTTTGGGAGATCAAGTTATTTTCCATGTCCACGTATCTTTCCATGAAGGCAATTCGTTGACATCCATTAACACCTCAGTGTGGCAGTAGAAGGAGGAGCGTCAACTCATTTCAATCACTTTTTTTGTGCAGTTCAACTAAAATTATGGAGCCCGCCAGTTAGAGAGGGGGCCCGCACCACCTCAACGGTAGGTGTGATGGACTCAAATAGTTCATTGCAGCTATGTGATTGATGAAGTGCACATGGACTTGATTCCGCCGGATAGGCCTTCTACAAGTTATCTACATTGGAAAAGAAATGGTAGCTAAGACAGTAGCTCTATTTTAAATGTATTATTACTTCATTTTATCAGTGGCAGTAGCGGTGCCAAAAGATTGCCACAAATTATTAGTGGCATTAAATTAAGATGCAAAAACAATATCATTATTGCTTTCTCATAGCAGTGCCATAACAGTAGCACAAGATCACTTGCTGGATGCAGAGTCAAAATCAACCAAGAAGGAACTTACCCGGTCATGGGAACCATAACTGAGAGAGGGGCCCTACGCCGCCATGACTAGATGTGGTGAACCTGCAGATCCACTCGGATGATTCAATTCAGGCGACCTTTTTCTGCAGTTCGTCTGAAATGAAGCAAAGATTGTATCATGCAGGGTGCAACTATAATTTGCTTTCATGAGCTGGCAGTTATTCTTTAGTAGTTGCACTAAAATTGAGCAACATTAAGGTTGGCTGTCCTGCTCATGCAAGGTGCAACTATAATTTGCTTATCCTTTTGTGCAGTTCCACTAAAATAAAGTGCCATTGTGGTGACAGTGACGGCTCATCTTGCAAAGGCTAATAAAATGTTGCACGATATTACCAGCAGAGTTTGATGGAGATGTTGGAAACTCCAATCAACCTTTGTGCAGTTCAACCAAAATTGAGAGACGTTGCCCACGTGACATTTTAGTTGAACTGCACAAGACACTCATTCCAAAAAAAAAGTGTTTTGTGCAGTTCACCAAAAGGTCACAATAGCAACGAGGTTAAATGGATATCCCTATCCGCACAAAAAGATAGAAAGAAAACAGTTACTGGTCAATAACAAGATACGAAATATACACGAAATGAAAAGAAGCATCTTGATTATGTTCATGGCAATCACGCAAGAACAGTAGAAATTTTAAAGCAGCAGCATTGCTTCATGTTACCGGAAGCATTATGATCAACAGTGACATTCGTTAAATATGGGGTTACTTTAATGGTGGCATTGCTTGTTTACTAGATACAGTAGATCAACAGCAGCTAAAGAGTTGGTTTAAGGGCATGGGACAGTGGGGACACCAGGACACTCAGCAGCGTAAAGAAGCAACTTACTTATCATAGTGGGAAAAATAGCAGGAGTACCATTTGTAACACAGTTTAATTGCATCGTAGTAATGGAGGCATTAGATTAACAATAACATTGGTTAGACATGTCCTTACGGTAACAGTGTGATTGCTTCATTTTACATGCGCCCTTATATTAACAACTGCAAAAAGTTGGTATAAGGACATGCGACAGTGGACGCATCAGCACAATGTACCTACAAGGAGGCATAAAGTGGTGATGTCGAGTTTGTTCATACTCTGTGAGGGCAGCAAATCTAATCCTGGATACCTTTTACTATGTGAGGGCAGCAAATCTAATCATGGACATACTCTGTTGACTTGTCCACCAGCCGCCACTTTCTATCTTTTTTCATCCAATAATAGATCTGTTCCTTATCCAGTTTGTACTGCCTTTTCCCTTTATTTCCCTTTTCAACCAAGAGACCGGTTGGGTATCCAGTCTCTACTACTTTCCCCCTGTTATTTCCTCTTTGAATCAAGTCCTAGATTCATGCTACAACTTTCCCCCCTTCGCTGTTTGAACCAAGTCCTAGATTCGACTGCATGAAGTAACTTTACCTCTAATAATACTAAAAATTTAGGTGGCTTTGGAAGAGCTGATGGAAGTAGAAAAAGATCAACATGCAGACATGTGGGGATCTGGGGTAGTAGAGCAGGGCCGCTTTTGAAGGAACTTATACCTGAGGGTCGTCGGGATATGGCTAGGAGGCCGACGGCAGGTCGGATCTGCCCACAATACAGCAGGGAGGAAGAAGGGGTCGGAGGACCTCCCGAGCCAGAGCTGTGTCAGAGAGAACGGCACGGGTAGAGGATCAGGACCTGCCGATAGTTGTGGGTTTCCTCCCTCGTCGCCGATGACCGTGTGAACGATGCACCTAGTCCCCTACACACACCGGCCGAAGGGATCCGGCCGGATCTGTGACCAGCGGTCAGCAGAGAGAAAATGTTGCTACCGCTGTGTTGTTTAAATCTGGAGAGGATGAGAGAATGAAGAGAGCAACCCTAGTAAAGCAAGCGCTTAGGCCCCTGCCTATATATATAGTGGAGTGATTATCTTTTTCTCTCCACAACAAGCATTTCAATTTGTGTACGTGGCATTAAAGAAAAGAAACTCTCTATTTAACGTGACTGACTGCAATTTGCACTTTGTTCACTTGTGCTCCCCGGCCCTCCATTCATTGAACAACCCCACGGGTGAATAAACATACAATACTATTTATATAGAATGAACAAGCTCGAACTATTTTGGCTTTGAGATATCGATGGTACAGTTTGACCACATTGCATCAATGGACTCAGTACTTTGAAGAAACCTATACGTATAAACATATGCATGGTTTACATTCCGAACCGCTAGCTAGAGCTTGAACTGTATTTGTTTACATGTACCACCTTTTTCTTTTGGTTTTCTGCTCCATGGCGCAATTCATCGATACAAAATTATACTATGAGTATTAAAAAGTTGAGGGCGGGGCTTTTCCCGGGCAGTACGCGCGGCAGTTTTCGCGTAGCCGGTTTGACAGGGAGGCGAGGAGGGTAAGGGAATAGCGGATTCAACTTACTGCTGGAAAGGTATAGCTGTGCGATTTGATGGCTCGTTACTGCTGGAAAGATGGGGTCTTGTGATATGACTACTCACTATAGTCATTATTACTCCGGCGTAGTTTCAAAAAAATTACTCCAGCGCTACGACCGGGGTGATGCCCCCCTTCCGTTCCCCACTCTAAATCTGGTGCATGACATGTCGACCCGGATGCTGGCTCTCCCACATGTGGGCAAAGTAAGAAGGAGCAAAGAATCATGCGGTATATCTCTACTTCTTATAAAAAACCGAGTTGGTGATGATGGTGTGCCTGCCATCTTGCAATATAGACTGTCTGATCTATATCTGACGGATAGAAAGCAAACTATGGCAATTTTGCAAAAAGATACCTGCACCTCTCTCCACGTTTGCAGATAAGGCCTTCCCTCCTTCATCCTTATCTCCCACAACCTCATTGTTGAGCAATTAAAAAAGGAAGTCTCTTGAACAATCTGGAATGGTGGCCGCTGCCGGCTCCGTCCATCCCCAGGCCTCCGCCCAGTCCAACCACCAGTCACCACCACGCCCCACTCCTCCTCACCTTATCTCTCATCTTTCTCGAGATATCATTTTTTCGATGAAATTCTCGAGATACCATTTTTTTGATGAAATTCTCGAGATATCATTAGTTTTTACACATGGGATTACTCCTGCATGGGTCAATCACAACTGGTGTTTTGTAAAAAAATGCATCTTGATGTTTCGTGCAATGCACGGGCATCTTGCTAGTATAGTACTACTCACGTCGGAGGAGTGCGAAACACGGCAGCCTAGTGAACCAGTAGGCGATAGGCCATAGAAAACAATGTGGTGATATGGCCATAAAAAACAATGTACCGCAGTCCAGTCTCTAGCACGTACAGTACTCCACCTCTTCCTCCTCCTCTCGGTTCATCACCATCATACTTTTCCCATTCCTGTGTTTTTAGTATCCCGCGAATCAAAGAGGCCCTTAGACTGGTTTAGGTCCGGTCGTTATTTATAAATGTGTTATGTCCAAAATTTAATGAACGTGCTCCGGTTTCTATAAAAATAATCAAGTTTGCATGTAGTAATTTATTTATTTATTTATTCTTCTGCGGCGGGTTTGCATGTAATTCGTCAGGTCTGAAATGTAAAGTACGCCGGCATGGTTGCATATGCTCCGAGTCATGCATACACTACGACGCAGATGCTCTATGTCCCACGTGTCGGTGAAAGGAACCACGTGGAAATAGCCTAGGAGTACATATAGCAGGAAAAATGTGTGAAAAAAATATGTACTATGAAGCGTAGCTGCGGTTCAAAAAGGAGACCTAAAGTGATGACAGGTATAGGTCGCACGCACCCACCTAGTGGTACTCAGTACTAGACGTACGAGTACTCAGTACTCCATCTGACAACAGCGTCCGTGCTACAGCTAGCTCTTCTCCCTCGTTTCTCTCTTCTAATTCTAACTCAGCCGACGCGCGGTGGGCGGGGTGGGGATTTGCCGATAGTCGGTTTGCTCAACTGCGACCTCACCTGACAGTGGAAATGCTAAGACAACAAGCGTTCCCTTGCTTGAGCGGCGTGCCGGACAGACCGTGTGGGGGTGTGATGTGAACGCGACAGTCTTTACCTTTATAACTTGTACATAGAAAATGCCAAGCCAATGCGCGATGAGCGGTGGGCCGGAACGACAGTGTGGGGTGCGACGCGAACGGCACAGGCGTGCTGTAGTACTTGTTCCACTTTCTCATTTTGAACTCGTGACATGTAGTAACACTCAGTTTTGAATATATAAGTTTGGTTGTCGCGCCAATATATATACTCCCTCCATGTAGGTTGGGTCGCTGAAGTCAAAATTTGACACAAAACACGATGGTGGCCAGTCTACCTCCGTCCTGGTTTATTGCTCCCCGTCGTAATCTGTGCCAAAATTTGACCATAAATTTGACTAACAAAAGGTTCATGCATGTCACCAAAATTATATCATTGAAAACTATGTTCAAATACAAATCATAGGATATAATTTTTGTTGACATGCACTAACATTTTGTAAGTTAAATCTTTGGTCAAATTTTATTACAAAAGGGACTAATAAACCAGGACCTAGGTTATCATGGTGGGCGCACAGCAGATGCCAAAGGATGGCTAAAGAGAGGGACAGTCTCGAGGGCATCGGTGGGCTCCAGAGGCGAGGTCGGCATGAGCGAGCGAGGAACGCAAGACATACCCAGGTTCGGGGCTCTCCAGAGAGATAATACCTCTAGTCATGCCAAGTGTGGTTTATATGTGGAGTATGTAGCAGTACAGGATTGCTCCTAGAGCTGTATCTAAGAAGGCAGAAGAGAGCCATGTGCTTATCTACTAGTACGTGTGTGAATGAGTGTGTGGCATGAGTGGCTAGCTTGTGGCCGAAAGAGCCTGGATGGATGTGTGCATGAGCGTGTGGCTAAGGAGCCATGGGTGAGCATGGATGGATGGATGTGTGCTTTGTAGTGTGGCCTGCCCCCTTGGCCAAGTCTGTGGCTTCTTGGACAAGGGAGTGACTTCTTCTCCAAGGAAGTGCTCCCCTGGGTCACTTTATACACTAGTGCCCAGGGACAAGTAGCACTGTACATGATGTCACGCATGACGAGTGAACAGTGTATGCATTATCAGCAACAGTGGTTGTTTTATGGCCATCTCATCAGTGTCGGGTCGACGGGACGTCTTAGTTGACTTGGCCAGATTCCAGCCGGATGGGCTCAACCCGGACGGCTCAACCCGGATGGCTCTACCCGAACGGGATCAACCCGGATGGGCTCAACCTGGATGGCTTCAGCCAGCCAGGTTCAGCCAGCCAGGGGGCACTCCCCTGGCAATGTTTTGAAGCGTTGTTTCACTGTCTTGGGCATACCCGGGGGTCATCCCCCCGACAGTAGCCTCCGAGCCTCCGGGCGACTTGGAAAGTCGGGCGGAGGGTTCTTGCAGGCGTTGATGTAGCAGATGTCGATGACAGCCGGCTGCAGACCGCAGCCGGCGCGGCTTGCTTCTAGTGGGAGCGCGCAAGCGCACCCACTGGGTGTAGCCTCTGAGCCTCCGGGCAACTTGAAAAAGTTGGGCGGAGGGTCTTCGCGGCTGTTTATGCGGACGATGGCGTCGAGGATGCCGGTTGCAGCCGGCGGCGGGCGTGCAATAGGCGCGGCATGTTCTGAGTGGGCGCGCACAAGCGCACCCACTGGGTGTAGCGTCCGAGCCTCCGGGCAACATGCAAAAGTTGGGCGAAGGGTCTTGCTGTTGATAATGAAGCCAATAGCAGCGTCGAGGATGCCGGTTGCAGCCGGCGTCGGGCCTGCAACCAGTGCAGCGCTTTCCCAGCAGGGCGTGCCGGTGCACCCACTGGGTGTAGCCTCCGTGCCTCCGGGCGAGGAGGGGGGTTTCCCACGGAAATGATCATGCAAAAGACAAGGTTAGTCTACGTAGATATATCAAATGTTTGCCTTTAGGAGTGCAAGTTTTATGCAGAGGGTGCCGACTCAATTTTGTCCGAGCCCCCTTCAGTCTTTTTCATGTCCCGTCTGCTCTTTGGCTTTGCCTCTTGCTAGCTAGACAGCCGGGAGCCGGTCTGTAGCTGTTGCCAAGAGTGGCCGCGGAGTGAAGCGTACAGTACTCAGACTATAGGAGCAGATTTGACCGAGTAGATACTCATAAAGGACATGACCGGGTTGCCCAAGCCGTTTTCTCCCGGACGTTTTTCGCGTGTGGTGACCTCCAGCTTTTCCTCTCACTTGCCGGACAGCCGTGTGGCGGTCTGTGGCTGAGAGGTGGGCATTCGGTACCGTATGCGCTACTAAGCCGTCTGTGGAAACAAACGTATCGGGCCGAGCAGCCAGCCCCCGGGCCGAGACTGGCTTATGCCGGGCTGAACAATAATGCAACTGATAAAAAATGTGGAGATTGCCCCCGAGGGTCGCTCAGGGTTATCCGGTTTTGCGTGCGGTGCAAAGATATGCAGACGAGGGGCTCATATTGATTTTTGCCGTAGACGGGGCGGAGGTAAGCGCTGACGGATGGCCCGAGCCTCCGGGCGGATAGACCGAGCCCCAGGCGGACGAGAGGCGCTACGGCCGGCCGGACAGCGGAGCGGGAGGCGGCCGAGCCGGCTCCCGAGCCGGCCGTGCGGCAATGCGGACAGGGCTGGTCAAGGCTGACCGTCCGAGTGGTGAAGCAGGCGGACGTGAAGGCGAACGGGAGGGCGGACGTCTTTTTCCTTCTCTTCTTTCTTCTCTTTCTCTTCGGACGGCTGTGGGCAGTCGGACGCAAACTTTTTTCTTTTTTTTCTCTCTCTCTCTCTTTTTCTTTTTTACACAGTCGGCTTGGCCAGCCGGGTTCTTTCTCTTTTTCCAGCCGGCATCTCTTCTTTTTTGTTTTTTAGCCGGCAAGAGGACGCACAGGCGCAACCGGCCACTATGCACACAGAGCGGGAGCCAATGCCGGTGCGGCGCGGCGAGCCGGACGGAGACATGGTCCAGGACGCCGAGACGGCTGAGGCGGAGCCCAGCGAGGCCAGGGCGGAGCTGGAGCCGGCCGGGGCAACGGAGCGGTGAGACGGAGCCGGTGCGCAGGAGGCGGCAGCGGCGACCCAGCCGACGCGGGACGCGGCGCACGAGGTTGGGCCGGCAGTGGCGAACTGGCCGTCGCAGGCACCTGCGGGATGCGGAGTCAGAGAGAGCCGTGCACGGTGACCCAGCGGCCAGGCGCAGGCAAAGCTGGATGCGGCGCGGGGAGCCGGGAGTCGGCGTGGAGCAGCAAGCCGGCTGGCGGGGAAGCGGGGAAGCTGGCGCGGGCGAAGCCGGCAGGCCGGGGTCGGAGCCGGCGCGCGGGAGCCGGTCGTCGCAGGCCGGAGGCGGAGCCAGCGTGCGGGAGCCGGCCGGGGCGGGACGGCGAGCCGGGTCGCAGGCAGAGCCGGCGGGCTGGGTGGCAGGGAAGCCGGCGCGGGCATGGGGCAGAGGCGAGGCGGAGCTGATGCGCGCGGATGCGGGCTTGGCGGACCCAATGGGTGGGCGCAGCACGGAGCGCGCGGGAGGGGCGTGGGGCAGCAGCTGGCGCTGCGGCGAGGTGGAGGTGCAAGGACAGGCGCGTGCAGCGGTGCGGGGCAACGCAGAGGGCGGGCGCGCGCGTGGACTGCGCAGGCGACTGGGGCGGCACAGCGCAGGAGCGGCGACGGGGAAACTACGGGCGCGATTGGGGATGCAGGGCTGGGAGGTGCGACCCGAGCGAGGGGAGGTGGGGCTCGGGGTGGAGCAGCGCCAGGGTGGAGCGACGGGGCGCAGACGGCTGGGGATCTCGCGCGGAGGGAGACCAGGGGCGGCCAGCTGCGGCGGGGAGGAGCTGCGGGGAGCCCGCCGGCGCGACGCGGGGTCACGGGAGGCGCGGCATCGGGCAGAGCGGGGAGCTCGGGCCTCGGGGACGAGCGGTGGCATGCAAGGGAGGAGCGGCTGGAGGTAGCTCGTGCTTGGGGGCGATGCAGCGATGCGGTCCTCAGGGCAGAGCAGCGATGCAGCGATGCGGTGGAAGGCCGGCGCGGCCAAACGTAGGGATTGCTAGAGATGTGCGAGGCACAGCACAAAATACGCCATTGTCTGGGCTTAGTCTGGGCAGTATCTGACTATTATCTCATGCGTGTATGGGGCATGTATGGGTAGTGTACGAGGAGTATCCGGCCATTATCTGGCTTGTATCTGACTGGATTATGTGTAGTATCTGGCTGCGTTTCGGAAGTGTATGGTCATTGTCTAGCTTGTATCTGGCTTGTGCATAGGTGATGTACGCGCGCGGATGTAGCAACGCGGGAGCCGCGACGGATGGCCGGCGCCGCAGCGGTGCCGGGGAAGAGGGCGAGGCCGACGACAAGGACACGCCGGGGGCATGTCTATGTCGAGCCCCGAGCGCTACCGGAGAGACGGCGGTGACGTCGTGGTGATGATGACGAGAGGGGCGAGGCCGATGACGAGGACGCGCCGCGCCATGCAGTCGCCCTGGGAGCATGTCGATGTCGGGTCCCCGAGCGCGACGGAGATGCGGAACGCGTAGAAGGGGACGATGGAGTCCGCGGCGACGCCGGTCGGCGCTACGCCGAGGGCAGGGACCAGGCCATGCATGACGGGCTCGCCGTAGTCGGTGAAGGGCACCGTCTGGAACGTGAGTCTGGCCGGCACCTCAAGCTGCCACACGGTGTGCGCCAACTATCGTGGTGGGCGCACGACAGTTGCCAAAGGATGGCTACAGAGAGGGACACGCTCGAGTGCACGGGTGGGCTCCAGAGGTGAGGTCGGCATGAGCGAGCGAGGAATGCAAGACATACCCAGGTTCGGGGCTCTCCGGAGAGATAATACCTCTAGTCCTGTCGAGTGTGGTTTATATGTGAAGTATGTAGCAATAAAGGATTGCTCCTAGAGCTGTATCTGAGAAGGCAGAAGAGAGCCATGTGCTCATCTACTAGTACGTGTGTGAATGAGTGTGTGGCGTGAGTGGCTAGCTTGTGGCCGAATGCGCCTGGATGGATGTGTGCATGAGCGTGTGGCTAAGGAGCCGTGGGTGAGCATGGATGGATGCTTTGTAGTGTGGCCTGCCCCCTTTGCCAAGTCTGTGGCTTCTTGGCCAAGGGAGTGGCTTCTTCTCCAAGGAAGTGCTACCTTGGGTCACTTTATACACTAGTGCCCAGGGACAAGTAGCACTGTACATGATGTCGCGCATGACGAGTGAACAGTGTATGCTTTATCAGCAACAGTGGCCGTGGTATGGCCCTCTTGTCGGTGTCAGGTCGACGGGACGTCTTAGTTGACTTGGCCAGATTCCCGCTGGACGGGCTCAACCCGGACAGCTCAACCCGGATGGCTCAACCAGGATGGCTCTACCCGGACGGGCTCAACCCGGATGGGCTCAACCCGGATGGCTTCAACCAGCCAGGTTCAGCGAGCCAGGTTCGGCCAACCAGGTTCAGCCGGCCAGGTTCAGCCAGCCAGGGGGCACTCCCTGGCAATGTTTTGAAGCGTTGTTTCGCCGTCTTGGGCATACCCGGGGGTCATCCCCCTGACATAGGTAGTACACCAGGACAAAGACAGTGATACTACATATAATTAACGCCAAATAAGAGCAAGGGATCAAACATGTCATTTACAAATGGAATAAAAATGCCATACACTAATAAAACATCAAGGCCATGAGGCGATGTAGTGCTGGTTACAGGAGGCGAGAAGAAAGATGCATCCATCGATGACCTCCTCCTCCTCGACTCAGGGTGCCGGCCCACCAAACGGCGGCTAAGTAGCAGCGGCTTTCCTGGCTAGGTCAACGTGCTTCTCAACAATGGCATCCAAAGATTGCAGCCGGTGGAAGAAAGCCAACGTATTTCTGTCCTCCCTGGCCTTGTAGTGGCCTATGTAGACGATTTCCTCGTAGACGTGGATGTGTAGGTCGACGGTTTCTTGCATGGCGAGGCACTGCGCGGAGAGCGCGGCCTCGAGGTGCACATTCTTCGTCGCGACCTCCGGCAGCTGCAGGGCCACCAGGGCTTGAAAGAGTTCATCACCATGGAGGCCGATGAGGGTGGCAGGCAACAAGGAGCCTGGGTGCGCTGGCTGGAGTAGTACGGCAAGGTTGTCCATGCGCTTCTTTACGGCGGTGAACTTGCAGATGGAGCGGACAATCATGTTGTCCATGCGAGAGGCGAAGCCGGCATTGGCGAGGGCTACGACGCAGGCGGTCGCCAGCACCGTCTAGAAACGTTGCGCGGTGCGGGGCCGTAGGCCGGCGTCTCGGATGATCTGGCACAACCGACTGCCACTCGCGTCCATCGCCTCCATAGGTGCTTGTGGTTCTGGTCACTTGGTCTTGGATTGGAGTGAGAAGTGTTGCGCAGAGACTAGGAGTAGATGGATTCGAGTGTTGGGGCGCCTTTATATGAAACTCCGAACTACATTGCATTACATCGTGATGGCTCCATTCTGCTTCTCCAATTAATTCCCTCTGCATGCTAATTGAGGATGCATCATTTGCCGTTCAACGTCTCGGGAACCGCTACCTTCTCCCTCCTTGGCATTCAAGCCGTATCAACATAAATGCTTTTCAAGAAGAGACTAGTCATTACTACATTGTGCACCGCGACCAAGGCAGAGGGGAAAATGAGAGAACTTAATACTAGTATTTTTACTGTAGTACTACCATTGCATGCAATGAACTGACCGCAGCCTACCGTGCTAGGTAGTCTCAAGGCATTAAAAACATACACGGCCCACGTCTCTTATTGGTTGATTCCTTTATTCATGTCAAGAAACAAGAAACGAGGTTGAGTTAATCCACTGCACCTAAGTGTTTCGGTAAGGATCGACACAATGACCGCAAGATATGCATCCGATGGTGGCACCTATTTGACGCAAACAGCAATAGAAAAGAAATGCCACAAAACTGCGACACCATGCCCCCTCCCCTACACATAAGACTGGCACGCGAGCGTACGCAACTCCCATGTTCGGGTTGCGCTTGGCTCTTCGCCTATTCGAGAAGTCGAACAATGATGTCATTTACGACTGGAATAAAAATGCCATATACTAATAAAACATTAAGGCCACGAGGCAATGCACTGCTGGTTACAGGAGGCAAGAAGAAAGATGCATCCATCGATGACGTCCACCTCCTCGACTCAGGGCGCCAGCACATCGAACGGCGGCTAAGTAGCAGTGGCTTTCGTGGCCAGGTCGACGTGCTTCTGAACAATGGCATCCAAAGATTCCAGCCGCTGGAAGAAGTCCAACGACTTTCCGTCCTCGCTAGCCTTATAGTGGCCTAAGTAGATGATTGCCTCGTAGACGTGGATGTGTAGGTCAATGGTTTCTTGCATGGTGAGGCGTTGTGCGGAGAGCGCGGCCTCGAGGTGCACATTCTTCGTCGCAACCTCCGGCAGCTGCAGGACCACCAGTGCTTCAAAGAGTTCGTCACCTTGGAGGCCAATGAGGTGGCACGCAACAAGGAGCCTGGCCGCATGGGCTGGAGCAGTATAGCAAGGTCGTCCGCGAGCTTCTTGACGGCGGTGAACTTGCGGATGGAGCCAACCATCATCTCGCACATGCGAGAGGCGAAGCCGGCGTCGACGAGTGCTATGACGCCAACGGTCGCCAGCACCGTCTGGAAACGCTGCGCAGTGCGGGGCCGCAGGCCAGTGTCTTGGACGATCTGGCACAGGCGACTGCCGCTCACGTCCATCGATGCCATGGGTGCTTGTGACTTCTGGTCACTTGGTCTTGGTCTTTGATTGGAGTGGGCAGTGTTGCGCAGAGACTAGGAGTAGATGGATTGGAGTGGTGGGGCGCCTTTATATGAGAGTCCAAACTGCGTTGCATTCACATCGTGCTGGCTCCATTTTCTGCTTCTCCAATTACTTACCTCTGCATGCTAATTGAATGCAGAGGCATCATTGACAGTTCAACGTTTCGGGAACCGCTACCCTCTCCCTCGTTGGCATTCAAGCCGTATGACCGTAAATGCGTGTCAAAAAGAGACTAGTCACTATTAGTATACTCAATATTGTGCACCGCCACCAAGGCGGAGAGGAAAACGAGAGAACTTAATACGTATTTATTTACTGTGTAGATTCACTCATTTTGCTCTGTATATACTCATTTATGGTGTTGTCACTTGTTGAAATCTCTAGAAAGACAAATATTTAGGAATGGAGGGAGTAGTCCATCCTTTCCAGTTTACAGGGCTATACTATTAAGAGCAAGTACAATAGTGGGCTTATAGCCTGCTTACATGCCAATTTTGTCTATGTGGAGGAGAGAGACATAAAAAAATGCAAGAGCCTGGCTATATGCGTGCTCCAAGGTAGATGCAATAAATGTGAGGAAAGAGATAGAGATAAGATGAGAAAAAGTACTACTAATCTTATAGCCAACCTTATAGCTAAGCTTGTTGTATATAAGTGACTATATGTGTTGGCTATAAATGATATGGCAACATCTTATAGTCAGCAGTTGGCTGTATTATTAACCATGCTCTAACCATGCTCTTACTTTTTATGTCTCTCTCCTCCACATAGTTAAAGTTGCCATGTAAGCAAGCTATAAGCCCACTATTGTACTTGCTCTGAACTGACCGCTGCATGCCGTGCTAGGTACTACGTCCCACGTCCCTCATTGGTTGATTCCTATTCATGTCGAGAAACAAGAAATGTGGTCGGGTTTGTTTTGGGATTATTTCATTTTCGTAAGATGACTATTACTAGCAATAGCCACAATAACCGTAAAATCTGCATCCGACGGTGGCACCTATTGGATCAAACAGCAGTAGAAAAGAATTGCCACAAAACTGCCGCACCACGCCCCACCCCTACACATAAGACTGCCACGCGAGCATTCGCAACTGCCATGTTCGGGTTGCGCTTGGCTCTTCGCCTGTTCAAGAAGTCGAACAATGATGTTACTACTTCTACAGTATCGAATCAACTGCTGCATGTCCCGTCCACCGCGTGGGGCGAGGGAGAGCTTGTTGTAGGAGTAGTAAAAGCAAAAGCCTCTCCTCGTCTGCGAGCCACCGCACGCATGGGTGAGGGAGAGAGCGTACTACTAGTAATCAAGCTTCTCCTTGTTGTACGCGTTGTCGCGACACATCATAGCACGGGCCCCACATGCTTGCCTCTAAACTTGGCTAAAAGACATACATTGTGCAATATTTGCTGCAACCTCTAACATTTACCCCACCACAAATTAAAATATATATTCCTCTCTTGACCAGATCAGCGTGCAAACTACAATAACTAGGATGACAGGTACGGCCAAAATATTATTTTAATCAAAAAATGCTTCGAGATGGCCTCATAGCATGGAGCCGACTCCAACGATTTTAAGCTTAGAGGCATGATACACGCTATCCTAGACTATGTTACTACTCCCTCCTTTCCGGTTTATAAGGCTCATCTCAAAATTTTGGTTTTCCCATTTTATAAGTCTCAATTTGATTGTTCCCCATCACATGTTCAGAATTCAAGGTGCATTAAATCGTTTCATGCAATGATTAAGAGAAAATTGACAAATGCATGTACTTCATGCATGCATGCATTGCAATTAATGTATTGATAAACACAATTTTTTGAGGAAAACGAGTGCATTAATTGAGTCCTTTTGCAAACTATAAAAATTATTCCACCACTCACCATCTACCTTGGTTGGTGAGATTTTTGAATTGAGCCTTATAAACCAGAAAGGAGGTAGTATACTACTACCTCCCCTACACATGAAACTGCCACACGAGCGTTCGGGTTGCGCTTGACTCTTCGCCTCTTCGGGAAGTCGAACAATGATGGTACTACTACAGTGGAGTACTACTAGTATGCTTCTGGCCATCTGACACCAAATGAACTGCTGCATGTCAACCGCGTGCGGGAGGGAGAGGGTGTAGCGAAAGCTTCTCCTAGTCCTGCAAGCCGCCACGCTCATGGGCGAGGGAGAGGGCCTTGTAATCAAACTTCTCCTTGTTGTACGAGTTGACGCAACACATCAAAGCAGTGCACTTGATATATTTCAATAATTTGCATTTACCGATGCATTAATTACAACGCATGCATGCATGCTGTGACTTTCCTTTTGATACTTGCATGTGTTGATTTAATGCACCTTGAAGTACTATGAATATGAGATGGTACAACTTTCTAATGCCCCGGCCCTAAAGCGAGAGATGGTGGTGCATGAGGAGGGCGAGATCATGCCGACGGAACAGGACCCAACGATGGAGCTCTCTATGGTCTCTATGGACCTCACCTTGCTCCACTTCCCCTCGTGCTCCGCCCCTTGAAGCCTCCAGTGTATGAGGTTTGAATACACCTCGTCCATTCGGCTGATCGAGCAAGGTGCAGGTTTCTTGATTGATGTGTTATTCGATTGATTTGTGCAGTGCAAGGGAGGGCACATGGCCTGCGCGGACTGCCGCGACGAGCGCCCCGGGAACCAGCAGCAGTGCCAGAAGTGCGAGCATGGCGGCGACTTCAACATGCGGAACACGGCGATGGAAGCCGTCCTCTCCTCGGTGAGGGTGGAGTGCCCATATGAAGGTTGTGGGCTCTATGTCACTTACCACAAGCTGGCTGATCACCAGACCGTGTGTCCGCTCGCGCCCTGCAAATGCCCCGTGCCCGTTTGCAGCTACGAAGGCCCGGCGCCGGCGCTCCCCCACCACATCAGCACCGTGCATCCCATGCCCATGCACAGGATCCAGTACGGCAAGGTGCTCTAGCTACAAGTGCCAGTGTCGGAGCCGCGGCTCTTGCTGTTCGCGAAGGAGGACGGCCGCATGTTTTTCTTGGTCGTCGGCATGCTCGACATCGGCGCCCCTATCACCGTGTCGGTCATCTGCAACAGAGCGGGGGCATCCCCACCGCCGCACTACACGGCCAAGCTGTGGGCGAACGGCCCGCCGGGGGAGCCCAAAGACAGGACCGACACCATCAAGGTGGAAATCGAGGTGACAAGCAGCAAGGATCCCAGCGCCGTTGCCGTGCAGGAGCTGACCTTCTTCACAGTTCAGCCCAAGCTGCTGGCCAGGGCTGGGTTATCGAGGACGGTGTCCCTCCACATTCAGATTGACAAGCTCACCTCCTAAATGATTCTACAGTGCCTTCTGTTTATCTTAGTAATATTCTAATATTGGGGTTAGCTCGGTCTACTTTAGCTTAAGAGATGGTGGATTTTGGTGGTGATGCAGCAATTACTTCGACATAAATCAGCAGTTAAAGTAATTTCCAACAGTCGAACAGATATTTTGTGTCTGTTGGATATAAAGATCCTTTGGGTAAGTAGTATAAGCTGCTTTATATGCTTGTTTGTTGACGAAGTGTTGCATACTTCTGCGAGTTGATGCGACGGGAGCAACGGGAACCTATGATAGAGCCAATCGGATGGTTGAGAACACTACAATTCGTAGCTACAGATGCGTGTGTGAGAGAGGATGAGTGTGTGCGTGCACCTCTTCTCTTCGTTTATAACGTACTAAACTCAGAGTACAAGTGTATGTGGGTGGCATCGACCTAGGGAGCTAGAGATGGTGCGTGCGAGAAGTCCCAAGAGACTAGGTGTGTGCGTGGGAAAGAGGGAGAGAGATGATATGTGTCGATGTAATGCTTGTGAAAAAAAGACTAGAAAGAGAAGTACCGTGGCATATTACAAAACTGCTACACCACGGCCGAGAACGCGTGCCCACGTTACGGCATCCGGGAATAGTGCCGCACTTCGAAACTAGAACCGTCAATAAATTTTGAGCTTGCGTCTCGTCACATTCCAAATAATACCACGCTATATTTAATTGCAAACCTGTTCACACCGATCAAAACCCAAACGGTTTCCCACTTAGGAGCGTATTAGTACTCGGTGATAAATACTATACTCTAAGATGACTGCAGATTCCTCCTCAACTCCTCATCCACAAAAACAAACAAGTCTTTCATGGTCGTTCCCTTGCGTCTGCCATGGCCCGCATGAGTTCTGGGTCGAGAGATTACTAGCAGGGAGAGGCGAGCATGGAAGAGGAAGCACGAGAGATGTCCCGCCTCGCCATGAAAGCAGCCGACATGTCCCGCCGTGCCGCCGTAGCAGCACAGAGGTCCGGTCGCGCCGCCGAAGTAGCACAGAGGTCCCGCCGCGCCGTCAATGCAGCAGACTGGTCCAGTCGTGCCGCGGAAGCAGCAGAGATGTGCTGCCACGCCGCGAATGCAGCAGGGAGGTCCTCCCACGCCGCGGCGGCCTGGGAAAATGTCTCGCGGGCAGGCGAGGACTCTCACAGGCGCATGCGCGCTATTCTCGATTGCCTGATGGGTCGGATCTCCTGCTGGATGAAGCTGCAGGACAAGATGAATGCCTTGTTTGAAAATGTTACCGGCGTCATCCGGCGACTACGGGAGGACAAGGCGAAGCTCCACACCGAGCGCGACCTGCCGAGGGCGAAGATCGCCGGAAGGGCGAAGCAGGCGGAGGATAATGCTGCCTTGTTGAAGAGGACGGGCATCATCATCAAGAAACTTATGGACGAGAATGCCATGCTCCGCATCGAGCGCGAAAGGCTGGTGGAGGAATCCGTGGATGCTGCCAAGCAGCATATTGAGGACATGAAACTGATGAAATATATCATCACCGCTCGCCGCGGGAACTAGTCTCCGTGACCTGCAGCGCATCAAGAAAGTATAGATCAGCGAGCCAGAGCGTTGTATGTGTCTTCCTTCTTCTTTTGCCCTTGTGTATTTCGGGCGTAGCCGCATGTGGCTTTTTAATTATCTTCCTAAATATGTAAGACAATTATTATCCACTGTCATCGTCCTTATATATTCATCAGTCTTGCTATAAGTCGCAGTAGATGCTATATATGTTCGTCGGATCTTACATCAAGATCCGTGCAAAATTTTCTTTTTTTCTCTCTCTTAAATCTCAGTCGAGTGAGACATAGCCACGGCATTAAATAGGGGCTCGGGCGCCATTAATGCAGACTTTGGGATAGAGGTGGGCATTAGATGGAGGTCAAAGGGCTCTTCTCCCAATAAGCACGTGCAGGGGTCTGATTGCACGCCTCCCGTACTCAAATAACTACCCCGCACGGCACCTCCTAGCCAATAAAAAAAGGGGACGCGTGGCGGCACGTAAATGGTAAGTAGAACGCCCACGGTTTCAATAATACTTGTGTTTCCAATTGTAACGTGACTGCACTTGTTCCAAAATGACTTTGTTGATTGTTAATGTCTGCGCCTTCACAAATCGGATAGCAAAATTACCACAACATGTTGGTGCCATGTCATGACACCAAGCCAAGTTTCATGATTTTCATGCGTGTTTTGGATTTACAGGAATTAGAAAACCAAGTTTCTCAATTTTTTCGGCCGAGCCACGATGCCCAGATGTTTGAATTTCAATCCCATTTCTTGCATGGGACCTAGAAATTCACCCGAGGACACACTTGTGATTTTTCAACCAACTTTGATGCACTGGAGCATGTGCTTGTAGTTCAAATTTGAATTATACACATTAAATGACCAGAAACTCAATTAATGTATAAAAAAGGACAAATGAACCTGGAATTCCAAAATTTAACACGGCACTCATATAGTTCTATGTTGCCTCTGTAAAGAAAATCAAGGGGGCAGTGTATATCGTTTCGCACACAAAGGTGACATGTTCCCTCTCAGAACCACGAGCCTTCTTGAGAGAAGCTCCAGTTTGCAAGAAGCTTATACCAAAGCTTGTTCCAATTCGGCCAAATTTTGTACCACAGCATGTTAGTGCCATGACATGACACCATGCCAAGTTTCATGATTTTTAGGTGAGTTTTGGATTTACAGGAATTTAAAAACCAAGTTTCTCAATGTTCTCGGCCGAGCCACGACGCCCAAATGTTTGAATTTCATTCCCATTTCTTGCAAGGGACCTAGAAATTCACCCAAGGACACACATGTGATTTTTCAACCATCTTTGGTGCACTGGAGCATGTGCTTGCAGTTCAAATTTGAATTATGCACATTAAATGACCAGAAACTCAATTAATGTATAAAAAAGGCCAAACGAACCCGGAATAATTCCAAAATTTAACACGACACTCATATAGTTCTATGTTGCCTCTGTAAAGAAAATTAGGGGGAGGCAGCGTATATCTTTTTGCACACAAAGGTGACACGTTCCCTCTCAGAACCATGAGGCTTCTTGAGAGAAGCTCTGGTTTGCAAGAAGCTTATACCAAAACTTGTTCCAATTTGGCCAAAAATTTTACCACAGCATGTTAGTGCCATGACATAACACCATGCCAAGTTTCATGATTTTCAGGTGAGTTTTGGATTTACAGGAATTTAAAAACCAAGTTTCTCAATGTTCTCGGCTGAGCCACGATGCCCAGATGTTTGAATTTCATTCCCATTTCTTGCATGGGACCTAGAAATTCACCCACAGACACACATGTGATTTTTCAACCAACTTTGGTGCACTGGAGCATGTGCTTGCAGTTCAAATTTGAATTATGCACATTAAATGACCAGAAACTCAATTAATGTATAAAAAAGGCCAAGCAAACCCAGAATAATTCCAAATTTTAACACGGCACTCATATAGTTCTATGGTGACTTGTTCCCTCTCGGAACCACGAGGCTTCTCAAGAGAAGCTCCGGTTTGCAAGAAGCTTATACCAAAACTTGTCCCAATTCGGCCAAATTTTATACATATGAAAACAGGGTTTAGATTATCCCGAACATCTCGCTACCTACACCAATGTACTGTGATCTGAATTCAACATAAAATGGATAGAAATATTTGAATTGGACATCGTATGGTACATGTAGTTCATATTTAAATATGATTACTACTATATGCATGTTTTCTGTTATCAAGATAATATTTAAATGATGGTATAACTTGACAACAATCGTATTCAAATAAGGAAAAATGATTCTAATTTAGTCCATATGGTAGACGATAATATATATATTCATAGGGTGGAGTAAAATGTTCATATAAGATGGAAGATCAAATTGTATTACTACATCCATTGTAAACCGCAAGATCACCTAACGATATATTCGAATTCATCATAACGTGGATTCAAAAATTGAAATTCGAGATCTTGGCATTTGTAATCATATAAAAAGGGACATGACTCTTTCTTTTGGTGGGAATTGATTTGTTTTTTTTGTTGTCGAGGGAAGTGCGAATTGATTTGGTACTGTACATGCTAATCTTGTTCTCCTGATTTTTTTTATATTTTTCTTGTAGTTTTTCAATGGCATTTACAGCAATATAGTAAAAGGGGACATGACTCTCTTGTTTCTTGTATGAATTGTCTTTTTTTTGTACACGTTAAGTTTGTTCTGCCGAACATGGAATCCGCGCCTTGTTATCCCAAAATTTTCAAGCTCGAGTATTTTTTGTCTCTTCTGCTGCGAAACTCCCTCCTCTTCAACCCGCGCCGCGTTATCCTGAAATTTTGACGCGCGCAAAAACTCCCTCCTCATCCGAAATCGGTCCCGCAGCCCAGACACACGAAATCCCCATTCTACCCCTCAGCCGGAAGTGCCGCCTTGGCGTCGCGTGGTCAAAACCGGTGGGGGTTCATTCGTAACTTACCCCACATTTCGGACAAGTGCGTCCGTAAGCCATGGCTCCCCCTACCTTCCCCTTCGTACCCCGCCATTCATACACCGAGGCCGCCAAAACCCGTGAAACCCCATGCTCCTCCATCGGCCTCCCGACTGCCGCCCAGCCGGAGCCTCTTCCCTGATGATGTCGTCCATAGTATTAGCTCGACGTCCCTCATCCACCACACTGAATGAGGATCCATCATCGATCTCGTCGTCCCACCGGATCAGCCGCCCCGTCCTCCACCTCCAAGGAGCTGCCCCGATGTTTGCCTCATCTATAACGCCACCTCCATCCCCACATCGCCGTCTTGACCCGCCCCACCGGAACCGCAGCACCATCACCAATTCCTTCGGTGAAGCCGAGGCCTACTCTGCGCCACCAAGGAGGTTCTGCAATCATCGCTGCATTTTATTTTTTATTCGATCTCACGGGGCTGCCGGTGCTCGATACCGAGCAGCCATGGCGGGTCTCCATCGACGGCGCCATCGCCGGCCACTTCCTCCACGACGTCTCTCCCCCATGTCATTGCTTCCTCGAAGGCGACTTCCACACCAGCACTAGCTGCTGCTACTCCGGCTCTCGCTCGCGCTGCTACTGCTGTTGCTCTGGCTCTCGCTCGCACTACAGCTCTGTTCTTGCTATCGGTCGTGCTGCTGCACTGCTCTTGCTTTTGTTTGTGCTGCTGCTCTGCTCTGCTCTTGCTGTCGGTCGCACTGCTGCTCCGCTCTTGCTCTCGTTCATGCTGTTGCTCCGCTCTTGCTCCCGTTCATACTGCTTCTCCGCTCTTGCTCTTGTTCCTACTGCTGCTCTGCTCTCGCTTGCGTAGCTGCTGCTGCATGACCTACGGCAGCTACAGGAGTTGCTGCTTTAGCACTCACTCGCGGTGCTACTGCACGAGCTGCTCTCTGCTAGTGCGTTCCCTGCTCGAGCGGCTGCTGATTTAGATCACTACTTCTCTGCTACTAGTGCTTGAACACCCTAAACTTCTGTTGCAGTGCTCTGCTACTAGTTCAATCAGTTTTGTCAGTAAAATTCAGTTTCGACAGTAAAATTTAGTTTCTACTGTAAAGTTCAATTTCTTCAGTTAACTTTAGAGTCAACAGTATTTACAGCATCTGTCGGAGTGGCCGCAGCGCGGCTGATGCATTTTACATCTAGCACTTTTTGGTGATGTATTTTACATCATCTATTGCACATGCTATTAGACTCCCACTTCAGATTAACGTTGTCTGTCTTGTCCTGCTTCAGCCTCGCCGTCGTACACCTCACCGAAGCTGCTCCAACGATGGAACTGTTCATCACAGCGGAGCAGTACCCTCGGCGTCATCTCCAGAGGCCTCAGATTTTCTTCCTCACCTCCGACAGTCACACCAGCAGTTGAGGTCATCGCATCACTTTGTTACTCTACATGCATGTCAATCCCTGAGGGATCCTTTGGTTCAAAGCAGTTGCAAATCTAGAAAGAAATGAATCATGGTCACAAAGTTAATAGGGAGAAAACTAAATGCTCTTTTGAACCACAATTTGAATCGGTTTAGCAAGATACCCATTTTATGATATTCATGTGGACAAAATCTAAGCTCACAAAATATTTCGAGCGTAGGCTTCAACCTGTTGAAGACTGCCTACTAGAATCGCCACTAGTTCAAAGAAATAGTGAAGGAAAACATAGGAATTGGAAACTTTACTATGGTACTACTATTCGTGCATTTGGTTAGAAGGAATGGAGCAAAGCAAAACTTGAGGATTTTTTTCCTTTGGTGTCTCTTTCAAAGAAAAAATGTAGGAATTTTAATATCCAATTGGACGTCCTTTTCAAATTAATATGCATGAAGAACAGGACTAAGTGCATTACCGGCATAATAAGATTCTTATTTTAAATTTTTCATGTGGTTTGACTTTAATTTGACCATGTTTCTCCATTCTTGTGTTCTTCCAATTCATGTGAACCAAACACCCAGGTTGACAGAAATCCTATGATTGCAAATGCTCTGTTTTGCACGTGCATTCCTATCCTATTCCTGTGTTTTTCCTGGCCCTGCGTTTTTAGAATCCTCCAATTCTAAGGAGCCCTTACAGATTTACTTCATTTTCAGATAGGTGTCAAAGAAAACTCTGTGTGTTTTGTCCCGCTCCTGCCGTGCCATCATCCACCCCACCTGAGGTGCACCATCGACCGAAGCGTGCACGGCAATAGAGATTCCCCCTGCAGACCTTCTTTCACCACCTCAGATCATCTTCCTTGTTGCCGGCAGCCACGCCAACTGCATTACCATCATCGACTGAGCAGATGAACCTGAGGACTACACAGTTCTGGAAGAGAGGTCACACTCTTTCGTGTCTGCTTATGTTATACATTGGTTATTATTACCTGCTACTTTATCGCCCTGTTGACCTCTTAGGCTCCGAGTCAGGTCCAAACTAATGTTCCAACTTGAGTTTTAAAATGCCCGTTGGGCACATATCGAGGCAGCAATGAATAGTACATGTCTACTATCTGGTTCATCTGGGGTCTTCTATGTGGTTCATGTTCGGTGGGCAACAAACAGTAGATGAGCCATCGTCTATCTTTTTAAACTGAAGCTATCATCTGCCTGCTATCATTAGTTTTGGATCTATCCACTCATTTGCTACCATCATTCTTTATTTCTGCATGCACCCGTACTGAACATGTAGAGAAAAAGAGAAGACCGTTGCGTGGGAATATAATGTCATGCAGACGCCACTCCATGGTGGGCGAAGTGGGGCCCCCCTCCCCCCTTTCCAGATTGTATTCCAAAGGAAGATAACTATTCAAAGGGGGATTCAGAGGGAGCCGACCACTCCTATTTACCCCCTGAGGTGTTTGCTCTAACCTGGCATGCTGATGTTGGTCATATCATGCATATGGCAACTCGCATTGCTTACTTTATACATCTTATATGTCATCATCTTAGTTTAGATTTGCTTTGTGTGAATGCCACCTGTTTGGTTTCTATATCATACTCCCTCCCTTCGTAAATATTTGTCTTTTTAGAGATTTCAACAAGTTACTACATACAGAGCAAAATGAGTGAATCTACACTCTAAAATATGTCTATATACATCCGTATGTGGTAGTCCATTTCAAATCTCTAAAAAGACAAATATTTAGGAATGGAGGGAGTATATGTGAATTATGCAATGCCATATTCTTTAGCCATGCATCATATACGTGAATCATGCAATGCCATCCTGTTTAGCTAGTCATCGTATATGTGAATTGTATCGTGCCATACTATTTTTTTATAATGTATTCCATTTGTCAACAATGTTTGTACATTCATCTACTCTTCCTGTGCATCAGCCATTTGAGTTGGTGATGGGAAAATCTGGAGTGAAAACAAGGTCTTCTGAGCAGTCAGTGCTACCTATCGATGCAGATTTCTTGCTGGTTATAGATAGCTCCTCAGAGGATGATTCAGAGACAGATCACTAGTTGTATTCCCCCCCCCCCCAAGGTGTATGCTCTAACTTGGCAGGGTTATATTGCTCATATCATTCATATGGTGTCTTGCATTGCCATGCCATCTGCTTAGATTAGACATGCTTTGTGTGAATGCCTCCTGTTTGCTTTCTATATCAGATATGTGAATTATGCAATGCCATGTTTTTTAGCCAGTTATCGTATGTGTGAATTATGCACCGCCATCCTCTGTAGCCAGGCATCATATATGTGAATTATCTCATGCCATCCTTTTTTTCATTACGTATTCCATTTGTCGACAATCTGTGTATATTGAACTACTCTTCATGTGTATCAGCCATTTGAGCCAGTTATGGAAAAATCTGGAGTGAAAACAAGGTCTTCAGAGCAGGCAATGGTACCTATTAAAGCATATATCTTGATGGTTACAGATAGCTCCTCAGAAGAGGATTCAGAGACAGATGACCAGTCCTATATCCAACCTGAGGTGTATGCTTTAACTTGCAGTGTTTATATTTCTCATATGATGCATATGGTGTCTTGCATTGCTTAGTTTAGACATCATATACACAATATTCAATGCCATCTGCTTAGTATATGAATCAATTATGTGAATTATATCATGCCATCCTGTATACTTAGAAAACATGTATCTGAATTATTTCATCCCAACCTATTTTAGAAAGACATCATATATAGTTTCGTCATGTCATCCTGTTTAGATACTCATCATATGTTGAATTATGCCATTATATCCTGTTTAGTTTTCCATCATATATCTGAAACTGTGTCATGCTATCCTGTTTAGTTTGCCATCATATATGTGAAATTGTGTCATGTTGTCCTGTTTGGTTAGACAACATATATGTGAATTACCACATCTGTCTATGATACAATGTCTGTACATTCAATTTCTTTTCTTGTTTATCAGCCATTTGAATTGGAGGGCGTGATGGCAGTATCTAAGGGAGTAAAAACCCGTTCTTCACAAAAGACGGTGCTACCCGTCTATGCAGATAGAACCATGGTTGTACTGGCCCATGAACTAGCCCCACCACACATAATCGAGACTCTTCCAGATTGTACACTTACACCGTTGGACAAAGAACCAGCTACACCCCATCTAACCCCAACCCCAGCAAATAGTAACCCACTTCTAGTTGACACAACACCATGTCCACCATAGAGTACCCCCACACGAGCAGTTTGTAAAGCAACTACAGTGCCCAAAGCACGAAGACCACCACAGCGAACCCAAGCTCCACGTTTAAAGCAGAAGAGCAATTGTTCTCAGGTCAGATTCCGTAGCTATGGTCCATACTCCTTTGCTCTTGCATCACTATATTTACTCATACCAACTAATTTTGAATTTGAAGGATCTAATTGAAACTCCAATGGTGCAACAGGTATATTTTAAACCTATTTCTTTAACTGGATTGCTGTTCTAACTTCTTGCTCTATGTTGATTTCAGTTTTAGTTGTATAAACAGTTATGTTCTCATCTCATGCACATTACAAGTATTGTTAGTGTTGTGTAGTTTCCCACACTTATATTCTGTCTATGCCGCTTTGTCTTATATAGATATGATTTGAATTGTGTCTCTATCTTCATTTGGCAACATATACTAGGATGATATAGACAATAAAGTGACCATAGTACATAGATATATGTTTGTTTCATGCTGTTATCCTGTCCACCTTACTACTGAACTGGTTTACCAAAATGAGTTTCATATACAACATGGTAAACCGGTGATGTGTCTGCTTGTTTCTCTTTTAGAATGCGGACAAAATATTGGAGAAGAGTACCCCGTTATGCAATGGTAAAGGAAGTAATGCAGATAAGGTTCAAGATAGTGAGACATCCCTGTTGGTCTCCAAGAAAGCTGATAAAAACTATCTTGAAGATAGTGAGACAACCCCAAAGTCCTGTCTTGATGTAGTGTTCGAGTTACTAGCCAATACTGCTGGCACCAGCTCTTCGAACTCGCTGCCTGAATCAGTTCGGCTTCTTGAGTCTCAACTTCAAGTTGAAAGACATCGATCAGATGTGCTGCGATAGGAAGCCGAAGGACTGAGGAAGTCCCTGCAGAATTCAGATGCATACTTTCTGGTGCAACAGCAAGCGCTTGAGGATTTAAGCGCCAAACAAGAGAAAGCTAATAAGCTTGCTAAGTGTCTTTCCAGCATGGTGGATACCCAGGATATTGTTTCTTGAGCTCTTGTGAAGTGGTTTCAGTGCTGGACTTGTTTTGCTGCGACGTTTATTTGCACTGGTCGCCAACTTTGACAACCAGTGTATGTAATATGCTGCTTTGTTCCCCATATTTGCGCTGGTGGCGAACTTTGATGCCCAGTGGATGTAATATGTATAATAGCCGTGATAGCCTAGCGTAAGTTGCTTGCTTATTTATTTCCTTGTTGTCTTGTTTATTTGTAGTCAGTGCAGTTCTTTTTCTGTGGTTTGCTAGTGGCCGCAATAACCTATTTTTTAAAACTGGGCCACAATAACCATGGGCTACATATCTACTGTAGTGACCATGGGCCTCCTACGGGCGATAGAAACAATGGTCCTTCTACGGGCCGTAGAATCAATGGGCCTTCTACGGGCCGTATGATCGATTAGCCAAACATTGGCCAATAACGGACCGCATTATGTAAACGGGCTAGAGTTGGAATCGTCCGTTCGTGGGCCGACCATAACGGGCCGTCGTTAATCGGCCGTATTTGATGATGCTATGAAAACGGCCCAACGGATTAACGGGCCACAAATGGGCCGACTTTAACCACGGGCTGAATTTGGCCCACAAACGGAACAGGCCACTAATGGACTGTAAGTAATCGAATGCTGCAAATCAGCCCAAGAATAAATGGGCCCTGAAAAGACCAAAAGATAACACGGGCTGGAAATGGCCCAATGGAATAATGGGCCGTTAATGGGTATAAAGCAATACACTGTTCATTACGGGCCAGTTTCACCACGGGCCGTTAATGAGCCAAGAGTTACAAAGGGCCTCATATGGGCTGAAAGACGTCATGGGCCATACATGGGCCGGAAGTTACAACGGGCTGGAATCATATTGGATGGCCCAGATGATGCTACTGGGCCTAATTCGGATAGGACATAATGGGTCGTGATTTAGCGGGCTATAAATGCACTATATGCAAGCAGGCCGCTAACAGGCTTTAAGTGGGCCGGCCTTTACCTTTTGACTAGGTCAAACGGGCCGGCCTTTTGACCTGAATGGGCCACTATTGGGCCGAGCCACATGTCGATGTATCATAAGCGCGTTCCATCCATTCGCTGGATGACAACTGTCCGAACGCTGGGCCGACACATGGATCCGCCGGTGAATGAGAATTTTACACGTGGAAAATCCCCATTGGTCCGGGCTGTTAATGGGTTATCAGATCCAAACCCGAACCTGATAGCTTAACGGCGACCCATTACAATGGATGCCACGTGTTGGTCACCCTTGACAAAAACACTTCCATGACGCGCCATTTATCGTCATGGAAGTGGACACTACCGTGATGATAATTTTGGTATTGTCATGGAACACTTCTACGACAGCACAGGTATGACTATCTTGATTCTGTCATAAAATCGTCATCGATGTACATGCATGACAGAAAACGTGACCTACTGTGACAAACACGTATCATCACGGAAGTGTATTTTTTTGTAGTGATGTAAGGCACATGGGCCAACATATGAACTGTGTGCGATATGTGCCCCATCGCACACGAGTTTTCTGCAGAACCCGTCTACCATGCAAGACTCCATCGCACACGTTTCCCAACAATTATCGTGTGCGATAATGTTCTATCACAAATGGTTTAGGAGCCCCTTCGCACACATACAAGTGCTGCAGACCGTTTGTGATTTGTTGTGTATCACCGATGGTTGCGGCAAGAGTGACGTGTGCTTTTCCTTTGGGATCCCACACGTTTCCTGAAAAATTTATGACTGGGATTGTATTTTACATTGGGCACGGTTTACTCTGAGCTCTCGTGTGCAATAATGTGATATCGCAAATGGTTTCGGAGCCCCTACGCACACCTGCAAATCGTTTGCGATCTGCTGTGTATCACCGACGGTTCCGCTATGATTGACGTATGCTTTCCGATGTGGATCGCACACACTCATTTAGTTGAACCGTGTGCGGAGCAATTGCCAGGTTAAAACAAAAATATCGCATTTGAATCGGCATGCAAAAAGCAAATTCGCCACAATATTCAATTGAACAAATATTGTCCACAGGAAGAACATTCATCAGATTTCGCAACAATTGCAATTGATCAAATGGTAGCTAAATTCCAATGATTTGTCGACATATATATGCATTACATAATTAATCATAGTGTACGAAATACGAAGACCTCATCAGATGGAAAACAATGGATCCATGCGTATATGTTTAGCGGCTAACTATTACTCAATGTTTCAGGAGAAGGCATGCTGAAATCTTCATTATCACCAGTGGGATTGATGTAGTGATTTAGGAAGAAGTCGCTGATAAATCTCCGAACCATCAGCAATTCACCAGCGGGGAGCGGTTCAAGGGTCCTTGGTTCTAAGATGAGCTGCAGTTTTTTTTAAGATCAGAATGTGCCATATGAGTGGAGTAGAAGATATTAATTAAGATAGACTTACAGGTACTAATTCGCGAGCATCTTCACAACTATCAGCAGATTTGCAGATGGAGATCATGTGTCTGCAAACATAGTATCCACAAAGGTTGGTCCCTGCTTGTTGCTAAGGACACTTAAATTTTTTATACAGAATTAGTCATGTATTTGTCCTGTTAGGAACAACCTAACCGGTGTTAGATGTATTTTTTTTGGACAGAAATAGAAAGAGGTTTATTTAGAAGCTTGAACATTTGACTAGCGCAAGAAAAGGTATTTGCAGACTATTGGATACATTTTCCGAAAATAATGGATTTCGGTGTGTTACCGGAGAAACGATCTCGTGCTGCAGAGGTAGTTCCCTCTTGAACAGGTTCCCTGGTTTAGTTTTCCACAATGCGAGCACACTACAAATGAAGATGAATTTTGACAACATTAATTATTGAACCAGATATAAATGCAAGTTAATTTGAACATCATAGAATTCAATACCTATCCATGAATTGCTGAAGATGCATCAGATCCCGAGCATTTGTTTACTCTCTGAGAGAATCCATGTAGTAAACTGTGTTCTTGTTTGGAAAAATGAATACCAATATCCAGTGATTGCTACATATTAAGAAAGCCATGAACATATGAATTATGTCGAAATCTGAAAGACAATCAGTGTATGTGTGGTTGTTTACTTGACTTACCGTTCATGATATGGCCAGAGAAATGATTCTGCATGGGACGTATTTTCGAAGATACGGATGACCGTGTTAATGGCCCACTCCCGTGCATCCTTACCATCTGATGTTGTGCCATTTGCTAATGCAGGATCTATGAAATAGACACTCTCCCTTTTTCTTCTCTACGTGTTCAATCCCCTGAGAGGAATAAAATGCAGTTAGTTGTTTATCATTTACAGCCTTGTATGGAGAAGTTGATCAGAGTTTGTTAAGTACTTACAAAATCAGGCATCTAACAAGAGTGGCATCGAGCTCGTTGAAGTTGAAGAAGAGATGTAAGTCCTCGAAACTCACACTAATGGAACCAGCATCGTGTCGGAAATGATCTCTGTTGTAGAGGACTGGCAGAACATGATGACCTGCTAACATTTGATCCATGCAATATTTATGTAACTCGCGACAACTGGAGCTGCACTCATCAAAGTATTCGCCAACAAGAAATGGCTGGCCATGGACACAATTGTGTGCTTCAAGTATGTGTGCTTTATTTTTAGCAAGCAGCAAAGTTATTTCTTCATCATCCATGTCGTCAGAAATAATATTACTCCCCGATTCAAACAACTTGCTGTTAATTATGTTCTGGACGATGAGTGCTTTAAGTAAGAGGCAATCATTCTCTTTCCTCTTCGATCTCAGGGCGCGCTTCCTCACGGGTGTAGCCTTTTTGCCCGCTTCCTTCTTGGTACTTGAAGCACTTCTAGTACAAGGTCTGGTTTGCTGAAAGGTAGACTGCCGAGCAGACGGTGAAGCTTCGACGGACTGCTTAGCAGACAGTTTAGCTATGCCGGACCACTGAGCTGGTGGTGCTACTGTGATGGACTGCTGAGTTGTAGGAGCAGAGGCATCGGACTGCTGATGATGTGTTGAAGCTATGTCAGGTTTCTGTATAGGTGGTGCCAACTTGTCAGTGTGCTGAGGAGGCCATGCCAACGCGTTGGTTTGCTGAGCAGGAAGTGCTGACGCATTGGTATGTTGATCACACGACTGCGGACCGACGGACTGATGAGCAGTCAGTTCTGGACCTACAGACTGCTTAGCAGGCGGTTCCGAAGCATCAGACTGCTTAGCAGTCTGTTCCACCAGGTTGGTCTGCTGAGCATGTGCTGCAGCTGGGTCTCCCCCCACTGCTTCAGTGGTCGACATCTGAACTGGTGGTGCGTCTTCAGTAGTTGTAGGACTTGCCACTGGCTGCTCTGGGGTGGACAATGACATGGCATGTACGGCACAAAGTCGGGCCGGCTGATCACAGGTTGATGCATCAGCCATCGGATTACGAGTATTAGGTTCTTTGGGGGAAGCACGCGAGAGCTGCTGTGGCAAGGAGAGTGTCACCGGTTGAGGGGCGACATTGGTTGCTCTTGGTGGGGCTTCAGGGATCTCATCCATGAACTCTATTTCCTTTCGTGGGCATTGGATGTGATGTAACAGTATTTCTCCCAAGGTCCTTTGCTCATCAAAGTCTCCTAGGACATTCTTTAGGGCAAATTCATTGAATCCAGGCTTTACTTCAGTCATGTAGCACTTCACATAGCCCGGCTTCAATGGCACATTGTCCAACAAGAGGCCCTCTTCCAAGAAGGGTGGGCAAACCCAGGCTGTTACACATTTTAATGTACCTTCATAATGTGTAATCACGCCCTTCAGTCTGTCTTTCATTCCAGATAGATCAGATATAGCATCATCATAAGCAGCTCCAGTCTCAGTGTCGCTGGGGTCAGCTGATACAGAACTACTCTTGTGTGGTGTTGTCGCGCAATAACCAGCATCCTCCATGCCCGCCTGCCCTCCCATCTGCTGGCTATCTGTCAGTGTTAGATTCTTCTGTATCATCATTGACTCCTAAATATCCTTTCAAATAGCCAGATACATGTCCTTCCTCAACCTTTCATACAATTCATTCTGCTTCATTTCACTACTCGCTTTTTTCATGCTGAGCCTCTCTTCTTTGCTGAGTGTGAAAGCCCTCTTGTGCGGGACATTAACACCTATACCCCTTGCACGGCCAGGGGGCTCTCTGGTTTCCAGAGCATCAGACAGAATGTCACATGGCCCTGAGTTTCTGTAGAACCTTCCAGGGATCTTGGAAGCCTTTAACATCACGCGATACAGTTCTTCGTCATGTGAGTTTTCAAAGTAATAAGTTCCGTCATCACGCCTCCTTGCATGTGCCTGCAAGTAGTCTCTAGTGCGTTTGCCCCTGATTTCACTAAAGGCCGGTTTCCCACCCGCAGCTACTGCTTCTTTGTCCTCCTGGTCCCATATCGGTTTCATGCCGTAGTATCCTGCCACACCCATACAGTGGGGGTGTGTGTTCCTCTTCTGAAGTTCCGATTGCTTGGCACTCTTCTCAGCAAACTCTGTAGTTGCCCTGACCCTTTTGAATTCTGCCCAGTCTGCCTTTGTAATTTGGGGGTATGCGGGGATTGGGTCCTTGCCTTCACTCAAGTACTTCTTGTACATCACATGCTTCTGGTTTCTCCAAGCATCTGTTGACATCAGATTTTCGCACGGCATAAAAAGAAAATTAGATGGCCTCGAGTGAAAGGGTTTTCAGCATGAAAAGTTTCACGTCGCAGAGTGGAACGACTTTGATGTTTAGGTTATCATCGTCCGACCCCATCTTAGCAGCCGAAACTGTACTCCGAGTGGCAGAATTTAGTGTTCCGAGTGCTTTTCGGCCGGTTACGCCTTCAAGATGACCTCGGATGAAGGAGCACTCTGCAAGGTTTGTCTTTGTCTCATCGAGGAGATCGATTTTCATATATAAACCATCTCAATCCGAATTCATATGCAAAAGTAAGAGACAATACACTACAGACCGAACCTAAACGGAAATATGGCGCGAGGTACCACACACCCTGTCTGATGGGTCGTGCGAGCAATTCGGCCCTCAAGAAGGCCTTGAATTGAAAAACCTTCAACACGGGAAAGTTTCGTCTCGTTGATCCAATCGATTTTCATATATAATTCGTCTCAATCTGTGGTCGTATGCGACCTGGAGAGGCAAATCCAGATTAGGCTGTGTTTTTAGTTGGGAAATCCGAGTGAAAAGCTTACCATCCGAGTGAAAATTACCGATCGAGTAAAAGATTACCGTCCGAGTGAAACTATAGTCATCCGAGTGAAAATCTTATCATCAGAATGAAAGCTTGCTGATTGAGTTAGAGATTGCCATCCGAGTGAAAATATAGTCATCCGAGTGAAAATCTTATCTTCAGAATGAAAGCTTGCCGATCGAGTAAGAGATTGTCATCCGAGTGAAAATATAGTAATTCGAGTGATAGATTGTCTTCCAAGTGAAAATTTTGCCATCCTAGTGAAAGTTTCCGTCCGAGTGAAGAAGTCCAGTCGGGTGATCCGAGTGAAAGATTGTCTTCCAAGTGAAAATTTTGCCATCGTAGTGAAAGTTGCCGTCCGAGTGAAGAAGTCCAGTCGGGCGATCCGAGTGAAAGACTCTAATATCCGAGTGGAGAGATTCAGATCCGAGTGCTCCGACTAGAAGTTGAAGATATGCCCGAAAGGTTGACTGGCTGACATCGGATGGAAAAGTATTCAACATGGAAGTTGTGCGTATCGTCAAAACGGTAAACTTTGGTTCTGGAGTCATCATCATCAGAGATAGCATACGGCCTGCAAATTCACTACAAGACTCGGACAGTCCAGTCTGCTGCAAGACCGAGTCCGACTGGAAGGTAAAGATGACCTCGTAAAGTATTCAAGAAGGCCTTGTTTGAAAAAGTGATCAACATGAAAGTTGTTCGTCTCGTCGAGACGCACAAATTTGATATTTGGGCCATCTTGATCGAAGGTCATATGCAAGCTCGACGGCCCGCGCAAGGAGCAAGACAGAAGTTTGGGCCTGATTCAGACTAAATCTGAGTTGGACTAGAACTAGGACTCTAGGATGTGAATTGATGTAATTTTTTGTAAGGAAAGCCTAGATGAATCCTTTACTTGTACGGGAAGTCCAACCGGCTCTTATATATGTTGGGGGTGACGGCCGATTGAACAACACACAATCAAACAAATCAACATACTACTTTTTCATCTACGTTTTATCCCTCCATCGTTTCTCTCTCTCGTTCTTCGCTGCTCCTCGAATTTGAGAGCTATGAATCCCGAGGCTCTAGGGGCGTGCAAATCGACCTAGGGCAGCCCATAGCTGCCGCACTCCATGATGGGGTCCCTCCCGGGTGTGGGGTTTCGGGTCTGCAAAAGCGCCCGCCAACTGTCTTGCGTATCGCGCTGTCGGTCGGGTCTCCTTCGACGTGAGCTGCGGTGCATCACCCCCGACGTCGAGGGTACACGTGACGTGTTCATGTGTCAACACACTTTTTGGCGACTCCGCTGGGGACTGAAGATCAATCATCATCATCCACCATGTCCGATCTTCCCAAGCCATCTAGGGTAGACGCCGATAACATCATTAAGCCCAGACTTGATGAGATATCGGCCGATCATCGCCAAATCTATGAGGAGTACAAGAAGGCGCGCAAAGAGAACGATTTGTAGGAGTTCCTTGCAAAATTCAAGAAGGATCGCCAAGGCAACATCACTCCGATTGAACAAATCAAGTTCCCTCCTCTTCAAGCCGAGCAGGTTAAACCCTCTATGAGTACTACCTTTTCTCCTGAGCAATGGGCTGAGATTGAGAGTCATATTGCTGATGGTAATAATCTGGTCTATCAAACTTTCATAGAAAATACTAATGCTCAGAAGAATATATCTCAATCATCTAGTGGTAATGCTGGTGTAGCTGCTAATGTGCAAAACCCTAATCTGCCTTTACCTATTTCATCGGCGCCTCCAATGCCGATGACTTATTATCCTACCCAAACAAATCAGATTATGGCTACACCCATTAATCCTATTATGAGCATGCCAGGTTCAGTGGCAACGCCAAACTAAACCCTACCTACAGGTACAACCACACGACAACTACCGAACTATGGTTTGGCATACTTGCCACAGTTCCTACCCACAGCTAGTAGTCCTACTCCTCCTATGCCACTGCAACAAGCTTCATCGACTACTACAGATTATGCCCTAGCTAATTTTAGAGAGGAGATGGCTAAGATGCTTCAAGAGAATTTTGGAGTTGAGTTGCCTCGGAATCGGATTTATCAAAAACCGTATCCCGAGTACTTTGATGCAATCCAGTGCCCTCCAGGATATAGAATTCCAGATTTTGTTAAGTTTAATGGAGAAGGCACAAAAACCACATGGGAACATGTTAGTCAATATTTGGCACAATTAGGTGAAGCAGGCTCACTAAATGAATTGAAAGTGCGTTTGTTTCCTTTATCATTAACTGGTACCGCATTTTCATGGTTTTCTTCTTTACCATATGGTTCCATTCGGGTTTGGTCGCAGCTAGGGCAGAAATTTCATGATCACTTTTATAGCGGTGACAATGAACTCAAGTTATCACATCTAACATCGGTTAAACAGAAGCATGATGAATTGGTCTCCGATTATGTCAAGAGATTCAGAGAAACAAAACACCAGTGCTATAGTTTGGTGATAACCGAGAGAGACTTGGCAGACCTAGTGCTGAGTGGTTTGAGAACTCCCATTAGAGAAAAGCTACAAGGCTATGAGTTCTTAAATATCAACCAAGTCTTAAAAAGGGCTTTGGCTCAAGAAAGCCGAAGCAAAGATCTCAAAGAAGTGCATAGATATAAAGTTGATCATCTGAAGATGAATATGGTTGAATATGATAGTGATCACTCGGACGATGAAGGTAATATTTATGCTACTGAATTTGTTTGGCCCTCAAAGGCGAAACCATTTACTTGCAATGATCTAAAACCGATTCATAAGAATCGTGATGAAGAGATGAAGTTTACTTTTAACATTGCCAAGTGTGATAAAATATTTGATGCTTTGTTGCAAGCTAAAATTATTAGAATATCTCATACTTCACCGCCGTTTGAAGAGCTGAAACGGCGCGCTTATTGCAAGTATCATAATTCTTTTTATCACGCTACTAACGATTGCAATGTTTTTCAATGGCAGATAAAATCGGCCTTTAATGACGGAGGATTGAACTTTTCTGAAATGCAAGTTGATAAACAGCCTTTTCCAATGAATACCATGGATTTGGAGGGGAAGAAGCTGCTCATTCGGCCGGAGGTAGCTGAATCTGCTAATAAAGCTAATGTCATTGTTGGTGAGCCCAGGAAAGACAAGGAAGGCGACAAGGTCTTGGGGAGACAGGTTGTGCTTGATAAGCAACCCGATGGCAATGAAGTGATCAAAATCACCATCAAGAATCCTACACTCAGGGGGCAATCACAAGTGAAACAAAATACTCGTGCTAAATTTGTCAAACCCAAGAGTCCAGAAGTTGGCAAGTGGAAAAGGAATGAAGCTAAAGTACAGTGCAAGTGGATCAAGCCAACTTTTGATATGTTGCTGTCCAAGTATGCCAATCAGTCGGCTGGTTCCAGCTCTAACTGACCCTCACACTTGAAGCGACCAAGGTCACCATTAGCTGATATGTTCAGTCGCTATATGAGACCGAGTGGACCAAGGGCGCCGTTTCCAGAAGAGCAGAGGAAAACTGTTTGGGACCGACTTGAATACTCATATAATGGCCGACTGAACATCGGTAACTATCAGCCGGCTAGTCAAAATATGCAACCGAGTGGAAACTATCCGAGTGTAAGAATGCACCCAGGTGGGAGCTATCTAGGTGAAAGAATGTGGATGGGTGAATTCCATCTGAGTGACTTCCGTTCGATTGAGTTCCATCCGAGTGGATTCCATCTGAGTGACATCCATCTGAGTGGATTCCATCCGAGTAAAAAGGTGCGCCCGAGTGGATATTTCATGCATCGGGGAAGTCAAAAAGAATGGCGTGTTAAGTCGCCAAGTGCTGCAACGGTTGAGTCAAGCAAAGGTAAGGAAAAAATCGATGCTGACTCACTTATCTTGGGCACCGAAACATTCACCATACAGCAACCGATTGTGCATAGCAATCCGATTGAGCCGATACTTGCTATCGCGCCAAAACACTCGGCTAATGACCATGAAGCAAGCACCAGCCAAGTGAAGCTGAGAGGCCCTAAATACAATCAGCCAAAGTGGTGTTCTCCAGGGCTAACAAAAAAATAGATGAGGAAACTGCAGAGGTTAAGGAGTCAAGAGATGGCAGAGCTAGAGGCCGAGAAGCAAAGGGACAAGTTATTCAATGACACTCGGCCCATGGTACCTACAAAACAAGTGTGGAGGCCTAAACAAATACAAGATGCAGTGGCTTCTACACCTATCACAGGAGCACCTACACCACCAAAAGAGGACGATGCAATCATTGCATCATCTACATTACCTATTGCTTCCTCTTCACTCAGACAGATTTCAGAATCGGTGGATACACTAGGGGAAGAGGATGATATGTTGGACTACGAGTCTACACCGGTTCATGAAGGTATGGATATCAATATGGTGTATTACTTACCCGCTGAATTTCGCGCTGTAGATGAAGAAGGGGAAGTGGCTCAGCTGGATTTTGGCCCTAAAAATGCAATATTCGAAAAGCCAAAAGAACCAGTAACGCATCTGAAACCATTGTATCTCAGAGGACATATTAATGGGTCGCCGCTCACTCGGATGCTTGTTGATGGTGGTGTTGTGGTAAATCTTATGCCTTATTCGGTCTTCAAGAAATTGGGTTTGCCCGATGAAGAGTTGATAAAGACGAATATGGTGCTGAATGGATTTGAAGGCAAAGAAAAAACTGAAGCCAAAGGTGTGATCTATGTGGAACTTACAGTCGGAAGCAAAACTTTGGCTACTGCGTTCTTTGTCGCCGAGGTGCAAGGTAACTACAACATCATACTAGGCCGTGATTGGGTTCATGCAAACCAGTGCGTGCCATCCACTATGCACCAGTTTTTGATCCAGTGGGTTGATGATGAAGTGGAAGTCATTCATGCGGATAACTCGGCCTATGTTGCTTTGGCCGATGCATCGGTGGATTGGCAGCACCCGAATGCTACTTGCTTGATGGGACGTGACTTGACAGAGTTCGATTTTCTCAGCGCAACCAAGAATGGTTTCGTGCCCATCTCTTTAAAGCCGACTGAGTGCAATCGACTCCAAGGTATGATATATTTAAATGGATTCTAATTCCTAGTGGTTACGAAAATGTCTTATAAATATCGGTCCAACGAGAACGATATGTATGAGTCTATAGAGGAGTTGGATGACATGGATAAACTTGGACAAGGATTTACGTCGGCCGATCCATTAGAAGAGATAGATATTGGAGATGGTTCAGTCACTCTGCCGACGTTTGTAAACAAATATTTGAAAGCTGATTGTAAAGCTAAGTTAATCGAGCTATTGAAAGAATATGTTTGTTGCTTTGCATGGGAATATCATGAGATGCCAGGTTTAAGCCGAGAGCTAGTGGAGCATCGGTTACCGATAAAAGTCAGTTTTAGACCTTACAAACAATCAGCCAGAAAGTTTAATCCAAAAACATATGACCGGATCAAGGAAGAGATCGGTCATTTGCTTAAAGCTAATTTTATTAGACCTTGCAGGTATGCCGAGTGGATTTCTAACATTGTCCCAATGGAGAAGAAAGGATCCGACAAGTTGATTGTGTGCATTGTTTTCAGATATTTGAATAGGGCTACACCCAAAGATGAGTATCCCATGCCAATAGCCGATATGCTTATTAATGATGCTTCTGGACATAAGGTCATTTGCTTTCTTGATGGTAATGCGGGGTATAATCAAATATTTATGGCCGAAGAGGACATGTTCAAAATGGCTTTCCGATGCCCTGGTTTCCTTGGTTTTATTCGAGTGGACAGTGATGACATTCGGATTAAAAAATGCTGGTGCCACATATCAAAGGGCTATGAATTTGATTTTGCATGATTTACTCGGTGTCATACTTGAAGTCTATATTGATGATATTGTAGTCAAATCGGATGCTTTTGAGTCTCACTTGGCCGATTTGCGTTTAGCTTTTGAAAGACTGAAAAAGTATGGACTCAAGATGAATCCTTTGAAGTGTGCATTCGGTGTGTCGGCTGGCAAGTTTTTAGGTTTCATTATTCATGAAGATGGCATAGAGATTGATCCCAAAAAGGTAGAAGCTATACAAAAGGTGGCAGCTCCAACGTGCAAGAGAGATATGCAGAAGTTCCTTGGCAAGGTCAATTATTTAAGGAGGTTCATAGCTAATTTGTTAAGGAAGGTTGATGCATTCACTCCCATCCTTCGGTTAAAGAATGATGTTGATTTCACTTGTGGGGCAAAACAACAAGAAGCATTTGAGATGATCAACAATTATTTATGCACTCCTCCGGTGATGAAAGCGCCCAAGCATAGGGAGCCCTTTAAGAAACCGAAGGAAAAGAGCATGTTATTACATATTTGAGCAGGCGCTTATTGGACGCTGAGACAAGGTATACATTTATTGAAAAACTATGTCTATGCTTATATTATGCTTGCACAAAGTTGAGACATTATTTAGTGCCGAGTGCTTGCATAGTAGCTTGTCAAACCGATGTCATTAAATACATGTTGCATAGGCCAATTCTTAGTGGTACAATTGGCAAGTGGGCTTATGATTTGATTGAGTATGATTTGGCTTATGAATCTCTAAAATCCATGAAAGACCAAATCGTTGCTAATTTTATTGTTGAACATCGGATTGATGACAAGCATGATGTTGATATAAACCTTGTCTCATTAGTACCGTGGAGATTATATTTTGATGGTTCAGTTTGTAGCAATGGCCAAGGTGTTTGTATTGTTTACATATCTCCTCATGGTGCTGTTTTTGAAGCCTCTTGCCGCTTAGAATATTTTTGCAAAAACAATCAAGCCGAATATGAAGCATTATTATTCGGCCTAGAGATGTTACTTGCTATAGGTGTTACACATATTGAGGCTTACGGTGAATCATTACTAGCGGTGCAGCAAATATCCAAAGTCTTTCAGTGCTTGGACGAATCACTTAATGTTTATCTTGATAAATGTCTAGATATAATTTCTACTTTGGATTGTTTTAGCATTGCTCATATATCTAGGCTTGACAATTGAAAAGCAAATGAGTTGGCACAACAAGCATCCAGATATCATGTTGATCATGGCATGTTTCATATTTCTCAAAGACCGATGTCTTGTCTTACCAGTATAGAAGAGGCCGAACAAGAACCCACTGATTCAGCCATTAACAAAAAATCTAGTGTAGGTGACAATCCCGACTAGAGGAAGCCCATTATTGATTACTTGTGCAATCCGAGTGAAAGGGTGGACAGGGCTGTTCGGCGTACGACTTTCAAGTATATAATGAGAGATGATGGTCTTTATCGCCGAACAGTCGATGATGTTCCATTAAAGTGCTTGAACGAGGACCAATCAAGAGTTGCTATGGGAGAGGTACATGAAGGCATTTGTGGCACTCATCAGTTGTCTCCCAAGATGAAATGGTTACTACGACGTGCTGGGTTTTATTGGCCGACTATGATTAATGATTGCTTCAAATATTATAAAGGGTGTGAAGCTTGTCCAAAATTTGTTGATATTCAATTGGCTCCTGCTGCTATGTTACATCCTATTGTCAAGCTGTGGCCTTTCAGAGGATGGGGTTTAGACTTTATTGGAGAAATTCACCCGTCTTCCTCAAATGGGCATCGGTTCGTGTTGGTGGGAACCGATCATTTCACTAAATGGTCTGAGGTAGTACTGACAAAAACATGACACATACGGAGGTAATTCAGTTCATAACAGAGCACATTATTCATAGATTCGGCATTCCTCAAACATTAACTACAGATCAAGGTTCATCTTTCATGTCACATCAAGTTAGAGAATTTGCCGAATCTTACAACATAAAGATGCTCAATTCCTCCCCATATTATGCCCAAGCTAATGGACAAGCTGAGTCTAGCAATAAAATTTTAATCAAGCTCGTCAGGAAGAAGATTGAGGATAATCCGAGGAGATGGCATGAGTTGTTGTCTGAAGCTTTGTGGGCACATAGAATTTCAAGGCATGGTGCTATGAAGGTGACTCCATATGAGCTAGTGTATGGTCAAGAGGCTATTTTACCAGTGGAAGTAAATTTGAATGCTTTGAGAATAGCCAAACAGAATGACTTATCGGCAAAAGACTTTTATAACTTAATGATGGACAATATTGATGAGGTTGCCGATAAATGTTTGGCTGCTTTAAAGGCCATGGAGAGAGACAAGTTGAGGGTGGCAAGAGCTTACAATAAGAAAGTTAAGTTGAAGAATTTTCAAGTTGGCGATCTCGTCTGGAAAGTGATTCTGCCGATTGGTTCAAGAGATAGAAAATTTGGGAAGTGGTCTCCAAGTTGGGAAGGTCCTTTTAGGATTACAAGAGTAGTTCCCGGAAACACTTATTAGGTGGAATCCATACAAGGGACATTGTTACCTCGAGCTCTCAATGGCAAGTACTTGAAGAAATACCACCCGAGTGTGTGGCAAGAAGCCTAAGTAGGCAATGGCCGATATATGATTATCACCCTTAGCACAAACATGGCCGATACATAATTATCGCCCTGAGATATATAAATGGCCGATGGAGTGTTGACATCGTCCTTAGAACAAACACCATGCATATTATTTTTTGCCATGCAAGCTTTGCCAAAAAACAGGGGGGCATGTGTTGACATCAGATTTTGGCACGACATAAAAAGAAAATGAGATGGCCTCGAGTGAAAGGGTTTTCAGCACGAAAAGTTTCACGTCGCCTAGTGGAACAACTTTGATGTTTAGGTTATCATCGTCCGACCCCATCTTAGGGGCCGAAACTATATTCCGAGTGGCAGAATTTAGTGTTCCGAGCGCTTTTCGGCCGGTTAGGCCTTCAAGACGACCTCGGATGAAGGAGCACTCTACATGGATTGTCTTCATCTCGTCGAGGCGATCGATTTTCATATATAAATCATCTCAATCTGAGTTCATATGCAAAAGTTAGAGACAATACACTGCAGACCGAACCTAAACGGAAATATGGCGTGAGGTGCCAGACACCCTGTCTGATGGGTTGCGCGAGCAATTCGGCCCTCAAGCAGGACTTGAATCGAAAAACCTTGAACACGGTAAAGTTTCGTCTCGTCAAGCCGATCGATTTTTATATATAATTTGTCTCAATACGAGGTCGTATGCGACCTGGAGAGGCAAATCAAGATCAGGTTGTGTTTTCAGTCGGGAAATCTGAGTGAAAAGCTTACCATCCGAGTGAAAACATACCGATCGAGTAAAAGATTACCGTCCGAGTGAAAATATAGTCATCCGAGTGAAAATCATATCATCAGAATGAAAGCTTGCCGATCAAGTAAGAGATTGCCATCTGAGTGAAAATATAGTCATCCGAGTGAAAATCTTATCATCAGAATGAAAGCTTGCTGATCGAGTAAGAGATTGCCATCCGAGTGAAAATATAGTAATCTGAGTGAAAGATTGTCTTCCAAGTGAAAATTTTGCCATCCTAGTGAAAGTTTCCGTCCGAGTGAAGAAGTCCAGTCGGGCGATCTGAGTGAAAGATTATCTTCCAAGTGAAAATTTTGCCATCCTAGTGAAACTTGCCGTCCGAGTGAAGAAGTCTAGTCAGGCGATCTGAGTGAAAGACTCTAATATCCGAGTGGAGAGTTTCAGATCCGAGTGCTCTGACCAGAAGCTGAAGATATGCCCGAAAGGTTATCTAGATGACATCGGATGGAAAAGTATTCAACACGGAAGTTGTGTGTATCGTCAAAACAGTAAACTTTGGCTTTGGAGTCATCATCATCAGAGATAGCATACGGCCTGCAAATTACCTACAAGACTCGGACAGTCCAGTCTGCTGCAAGACCGAGTCCGACTGGAAGGTAAAGATGACCTCGTAAAGTATTCAAGAAGGCCTTGTTTGAAAAAGTGATCAACATGAAAGTTGTTCGTCTCGTCGAGACGCACAAATTTGATATTTGGGCCATCTTGATCGAAGGTCATATGCAAGCTCGACGGCCCGCGCAAGGAGCAAGATAGAAGTTTGGGCCAGAATCAGACTGAATCCGAGTTGGACTAGAATTAGGACTCTAGGACGTGAATTGATGTAATTTTTTGTAAGGAGAATTAGGACTCTAGGACGTGAATTGATGTAATTTTTTGTAAGGAAAGCCTAGATGAATCCTTTACTTGTACAGGAAGTCCAGCCGCCTTTTATATATGTTGGCGGTGACGGCCGATTGAACAACACACAATCGAACAAATCAATATACTACTTATTCATCTACGTTTTATCCCTCTTCATTTTTCTCTCTCGTTCTTTGCTGTTCCTCGAGTTTGAGAGCTGCGAATCCTGAGGCTCTAGGGGCGAGCGAATCGACCTAGGGCAGCCCATAGCCGCCGCACTCCCTGATGGGGTCCCTCCCGGGCATGTGGGGTTTCAGGTCTGCAAAAGCGCCCGCCGACTTTCTTGCGTATCGTGCTGTCGGTCGGGTCTCCTTCGACGTGAGCTGCGGTGCATCACCCCGGTGTCGAGGTACACGTGACATGTTCATTTGTCAACAACATCCCTAGCCTTCTTCAGTGCAGCATGTTCCACCTGCATTCTCCACTGCTCTGGAACGTTGAAGTGATCCATGATCTCCCGGACTATCATTTGCCGTGTTTCTGTGTCAGCCTTCCGAAACCCCGGCAGATTAATATTGAGCCTTGCCCTGCCAACAAATCCACACAAACTCCTTAACCTCGTGCGTGCTTTATCTGGTTTAGTTGGAGCCCAAGACTTTAAATCGATCTCGGTTTACTTCCTTGGAGCGTTCCTCCGTGTCCTAACCAGAAGGGTAATTGCTACAGCTCTTTCCCATTCAGGATTACTTGATCCCTCACCATCTGCTGAAGACCTAGGGTTGTCGGAATTAGATGAAGATACATCGCCTGAAGCATGAGTGTTGTCGCTACTACTCGGCATCTATAGAGATGACATGCGAAACTCAGGAAAGGAGGATAAGCATAAAACTTACAACTTGGTATCAAGCTGTCTAAACATGTCATGCTATAATTTAGAAAATGTACGGCTTATTTGTTAAGTTTGTGTGACTCAGGCGCCCACGATCTGTAAATCGATAGTAACTTATTGGAACAAATACAGCTTCTGGGCCACCTTGCGGTGTAAGACCCTACTCCTGCTTTGTGGTGGATTTGCCCCACGAGGGGCTGGGGATGAACTAGTACAAGGGAAGAACAACCTCGTGAGGTCTGCTCTAGGGTGAGGGTGAGTCGTCCTTTTGGTTCCATCGGCCCCCTCTATGGTGGTGGCTAGCCTATACTTATAGCGGCCTCAGTCCTCTTCCTCCAAAACGAAGGCGGGAAGGGCTCCCACAGTGGCCAATTTGAAAGGGGACAAGTAGTACATCTTATCCTGACGAAAGGTGGTCTTCGCCTGCAAAGCTTCTGGTCGTGACGCCGCGGTGGGCTCGGTGATGACATCCGTCCTGCCATCCTGGCGGTCTTGGTCTCGCTGCACGAGAATGCAAACCTTTCCCTGATTCCTCGGGAACCCACGCCTGCGCCTGCCTCCTTAGCACCAAAGAGGAAACCTGCTCCACTGCGCCTGCTGGCGCCCGCCTGGCCTTGGTCGTCATGGCTTGCGTCACCGCAACCTCGTGAGGTTGGATACCAGCATAGAAATCTCCGCTCCTCAGGAGGCAACCTGGGGAGGCTGCTCCCTCAGGAGGTCTTGGAACTGTCTTCCTCATGAGGCTTGGCCCCTCACGAGGGTCTTTTCTTGTTGGTGTTGAAGCTGGGCCGTACCAGGCCGTCGATGGAGCCATGCCGTGGGCCGCAGGCAGGCAAGTCTGGGTACCCTGGTTCCCAGAACGCCGACAGTTGCCTCCAAGCGCTCGTGTGCACAAAGAGCATAATTTCGTTTAAAATGAAGACGTGCTAATTTTGAAATGAATACGTGAGTTCATCGTTTCGCCTCTAATTTTTTCTAACGGTAAGCAATCACCATTATACCACAGGTTTGAGTTGCTGGCGCATTTCAGGTCTCGTGTGCTATATTTAAGACATTTTTTGGCATTTAACGTGCGTTTTGGCATATAAATCAACTCCTAGCCGGACTGCATTTTGCTGTCGAAAGGGATAAGGATTGCTATTCGATCTGGGAGCATCCAACGGTGCAGACGTATGATCCGTGGGGTTTGGGTTCTAGCCAATCAGAAAGCATGACTCAGATCACGCGCGCAGCTGGGGGGGCATCGGCCATGGTTTAGTAGGCACACGACTTTCGTGAGTGAACTGTGTGCTATTTGAAAACATTTACATGAACTAACAACATATTTTCGTTTGAATGAAAACATGAGTTCATTGTTTCACCTCCAAATTGTTTTCCACGAGAAGAAATGTGGCACCCCGGCTCAGAGAAACCGGAACGCCCCGTATTCCAGCCCAGAGATCGAGGTGAAGTCTTCTGGAATACGGCGCTGCTTAGCACAGAACAAACCAGCTCTCTATTACAACATGAATACGAATACAAGGTCTCCAATATTACAATGAATAACACCGGCACGGCGACGCTACACCAACCACAGTTGCTCTATGCAAGCACCATAACAACTCGAGGCAGCGGAACAACGAATGGCGATGATGGACTCCAATCCGCAGGGACTCTGGCTGGAACGTTTATCCTAGCTCGCAAACACAGGAACCACACCAAACAAGCAAGCAATCCAGGCACGACCTGCAAACTGGCATGACATGCCAGGTCAGTACATTGAATGTACTTGCAAGCTCACAATTAACCAAACGCAGTCAAGACAAACAACAGCTTGGCATTAGCAGGTTAAAGCAATCATGAACATGCTACTAATAGAACAACGTGGCATGCACAACTGAACAAGATACAACTTTAGCATGGCATGGGCATATGAACATGATGATACTACTTGCAACAGGTAAACCATATCATGCACCAACTTACTCTTATACAGCGGTTACCTCGTAACCATCTCATGCATTAGCTTACCAACATCGGTATCCATGATACCTCCGTGATCATATCGCGATCACATAAAGATCAACCAACTTGGGTATCCACGATACCTCCGTGATCCTCTCTCGATCACAACCAATCTCTTTCTCATCATCGAACCGGGGTTATTATTAAGCAAGTTATTATTATTGTTGGCTCATAGTGTGACCGACTACGAACTGGGCCCATATCCGCGGGCGCGGCTATCGATAGATTAAAACACACACTCTGTAGAGGTTAGCACACTGTACCCACACCACGGAACCCATGGCCTCGCACTCCCATTCGGGTGTGCCAACGGCATTCCGACAAAACCGATCTACTGCCCATGACACTCTCCCGGCCACTCCGTCAAACTCCCCTCTTGGGCTAAGTCATGGGTGGCCTCGATGTCAACCGTGACGTCCAATGGCCACCGTCGTGGCAAAACATAAACGGTCCCAAACGGGGACAAGGTACCTTAACAACAACAACGGGCACACAAGGCTTATGTCCGCCTACCTGATCAGGGTAGCGCGCTCCCATAACCTTCCCTCGTTGGAGGCACCGGCGAGAGGCATGACAATAAACCCAGTTAGGTCCTTCCCATAAAAGGCAAATGTGGTTGCACTGGTCAGCTCGATTCAATTGCACCATGACTCAGCCAACAGTTGTTCAAGTTCATTATTATCCGGTTAAACTTGAATGAGATAAGCTGAGCCATATTAAAATCACGTGATGCAACTACAATGCATGAGCATGATACCAACATGAGCATGGATGTGCAACCATAATAAGTCATCGAGCATAACAACAATGAAGCATATATCCAACAGAGCATGGCATACTGACGAGCATGATCATAACACTACACATGAGCATAGCATGACCACTAGCATCATGGATAAATACCATCCAAGAACATAGCAAGAACACAACCAAGTAAGCATGTAACCAACTAGATGCAAAGGAACATGCATAGCAATGATACTGGGTAACAGATAATAAGCATGCAACAAATGAGCGTTACTACCACCAGCATGTACTACTACTACCAAGCATAACATGTGAACATGATACTAGCAAGTAGTACTTGATAACAAGAAGCATTGGGACATAGCATGAAGGTGAACATGAAATCATGAGCATAACCGAAACAACGACAGTAGTAGCAAACAAGCAGGCAGATAACGGGAAAACTTTTATTAAATATTCAAGTGGAAACCATGGCTACTACATGGCTATCATGCAAATGGCTGTTGTGGCTTGCCTGGGGGTGATGGAGACTCCCGGAAGAAGTGCGATGAAGCCGCGGAACGAAACGTTGGACGGTTCTCTCTCGAAGGGGGCTGAATAGGGAAAGGGCACCATGGTCATTTTCACAGTGTGAACACCTTATGAAAATGGCACCAACAGAAAGAGCTCGACGAGACGAAGAAGTGAGCGTTGGTTTCACCTTAATCGGAGTTACGGTTGCGGAGTTACGAGGTGAAGAAGGAGAGGGACCAATCTGTGAATATTTTCATCACCAACGGGTCCCTGGGAGGAAAAACAGAACGCGCACTTAGAGGAATACGCCTTCAGAGAAGAGAAAACGTACTTTCAGCCGTAGTAGAACCAAAGTACATTTTCGGAAAAGCGAAGACGGATTTTCAGAAAACCGTCTCCACTTATCCACGTGGACCAGGGGGAGGAGAGGCTTACAGGGGGGTCCCACGCGGTAGGGGGGGCCAGCGTGGTCGTCTTCTTTCTCCCTCTGTTCCCTCACGAGGGAAACAGAGGAGGAGACGAGGCCAGGTAGGGGCGCTCAGGCGAGCGGGCCGGCCGGCTCCGACGATCCCCGGCCCGGGCGAGGGCACCAGCGGGACCGCGGGGCCGCGGCGCACCCGTTCAGAGGGAAAAGGAGCGCTGGGGAGGAGCGGGGTGGAGGGGAGGTCGCGGAGACAGGAGGCAACAGAGGCGGGCGGTGGTGGTGGTGCTCGGCGAAGCAAGGCGATCCGGCGAGGGGAGAGGGGGTGGGGCGGCTCGCCGGGAGGAGAGGGAGTCGGTGGAGGTGGAGAGGAGGCCTGAGGCGGCCAGGGTAGCTCGAACTCCGGTGATGGCCGAGGAGGGAACGACGAACTCCGGCGAGATTAGGCGACTCCGATGAGCAAATGAGGCGAGGGAGGAGAGATGAGGTGCGGGACACCTCGGGGGTGCTATATATAGCTGTGGGTACGGCTATGGGAGCGCTCTAGAGAGCTCTAGCTCGATGCCAATGGAGGTGTAGAGCCGGACGCGTCACGGGCACGACGACGGCGACCACACCACAGCGATGCAGGTCGGTGCAGTGATGCAGGGCGTTCCAGTCGAGCACGGGCTATCTCATGGACAAGGTTTGGGGTCGAGACGATGAGGGAGACGACGGGAACAGTGGCCGGAATGAGCCAGAGCACGCAATTAGCCATGACGCAAGCGTGATCACCACGGGCATGGGTGCAAATGGCTCGTTTTGGCCGGAATGACCACGTCTAGTAGATAGTCCTTGGTGCCCTTAGGTGCAATGAAGGAATAAAAGATCCTGGGGGCAGAGAAGAGATTTGGACGAGGAGCCAAAACATTTTGGCAGCAAGGTGTTTGATGTGAATTGTGAGAGATAGAACAGTGCAATGACTCTGAGCTTTGGCCTATCTTGATCACAAGCTAAGGTAACTGTGTTGGCCAAATATCAGACAAAATGGAGCTCTCTAGAGTGCACTTGCAGTAGAGAGGGCCCTACTGGTCAGATTTGGGAATTTTGAAGTAGCACTCACATAATTGAATGAAATGAGCTGAAAATGGTCATGGCGCAACTATTTGAAGAGATGAAGATGCTCAAAATGTTTTATTGCATTTGGACTTGCCAAAATAGCACTTGCTTCATAAAGCATCCCTCTGGACAGAAACTTGGAAAACTTGCACAGGGCAATTGGATTAATGAATTGAGCCAAAACTTGGTGGAGATAGTTGATATGTATAGGATAATGTCCTAGTAAATTTTCAGCTTAAATGAAGTAAGATAAAATATGGTTGCTTCACAAACTAAAAATCTGACCAGTAACTAAGATTTAGAGCTAGGCTCACATAGATGAGTTACATGAGCTATAATTTGGTGGGGAGTGATGATATGATCATATGAAGGACCCTGCAAAATTTCAACTCATTTGGATATGCCTAGCTAGTACTCCCTTCACAATGACTTCCCTCAGGCAGGAAATTTGAAAAATTGCTCAGGAATATTTACTAGGCAAATTGAGTTGAATTTTGTCATGCGGCAATGATATGGACAGGAAAAGATGTCCAAAAAATTTGGGGTCAATCAAGCAAAGATAAATGACACTTCCTTCTCAAACCACCACTTAGGGCAGAATCAGAAAAGGAATATTTGTGAATTATCTTTGATGATGCCAAGGTAGGATTATGACATATTTGTGGAAGATATGACCCAAACAATTTATGAGAATTATTTGGGAATTTTGGGAGTGACAGAAATATAGGTTGCTTCACAACCTAGGGTCTAAAGGATTATTCCTTTAACAAAAAGGGAATATTCCCTAGGAGAAAGAATATTGGATTAGGTGAAGGATGAAAATGACATGATCTAGGGATGATGATGAGGATGACAAGCCACTATGAAACCTAGGAAGACATGATCTTCCCAAGTTTCAGAACCACATAACCACAGAAAATCAAATCAAATCAAGAAATCCAAGAAAATCAAAGAAAAAAGAAAAGGGCAAAATCCAGGGTGTTACAAACCTTCCCCCCTTAAAGAAATCTCGTCCTTGAGATTTGGTTGCTCAGGGACAAATAAATCTTCTAACTTGAAGAAACCGTTTCCAACTCGGGTTTCTTTTATTCATTCTCATATAATGTTCCCACTGAATTGCATCTGACTGACTGCCTTGGTCTGGGGTGGTTTGCTTCATCGTATCTGACATACTGACTGGACTTACCTCATATGTTCCTGTTCATACTGACTCAAATTTTCTTTCATATTTGCTGGCTTAGCTGGGGTCTGAAAAATTATCATTACTGACATACATGTCCTTCTCGATATTGATTCTTGCTGGAGATGTTATTCTCGTATCGAGTACCGAGAATATTCCACGGAGTGGGGAACACATCTTCTAGTGGAACCAAGAATCTCTTCTATCCAGGCATCGGGTTCCTCGAATATATGCATGCCTTCTGGGTTCAAAACAGTGATGTGAATCATACCTGTTCTTCTGACGGATCTTGACATCTTGCAGGAGTTTCTGACTTATCTTGACTGGCTTCATAGTCTTGAGTATCCAATCTGTACCAAAAGTTTGACTGTCGCTTGACGTGACTGATAGAAAAATGCACCATCTCCTGATGATAACATTTGCAGACTTTGACTGGCGGTGATATTGGCAAAGAATTCCGTTCACGGCAGGTTATTCTTTAATCTATTCCCATATGTGAGAGATATCAATCCTCAAAGTATGTGCTCTCACTCTGATTCTTCATTTTGCCGGTATTCTCATGTGGATAGTAGGTTGTGCGATACTTTAGCATAGTTGCTGAGGTCATCATATTGAGCTGTCCTTGAGTCGGACTTGACAGACTCGGGTATCCAATGCTGACAGTTCTGAGCATACTGTGGACTGAGCTAGTTGCCTTGCTATGAGGTCCTTACCACAATGGAGTAGATCTCTTAGGCGTATCCTCACTTGGTAATTGATATGAAATATCAGAGTGTCTTGGGCATACATACCACATTTTTCACACAATAACCGGCATACCTGTATTGTCGGTCTTGCTCTTTCATTATTATGTTCTTCATCTAGATCTTTAACTGAAAGAGTGGGGCCTTATATATCCTTGATTATTTTTGTGACCCTGAGTGCTGTCATATGCAATATCTTGCAATCATACCCTGGTCTTGTTCATGTCTCCAGTCTCGGTATATTCACCTGGTTCACGTGTGCTTATACAGATCTCAATACTGTTGTTGATTATACCAGACAGTGACCGGATTAATAACATCACCTTGTCGGATGTGCGGGGCTGATCTTGATAATCACTGTCAAGATAGCGTCTCAATGTTGTCTTTCTTCAGGACTTGTTGATTCTTTCGTCACCCACTGGTTTTCTGTCTCTTGAATAACCGGTGAGGTTGTCGGATGCGTACTGTGAATTCTTCCTTGCGCGAGGGACTGGCATGAACTTGACATCATACTCACTGTATGAAGAAATATCTGATTCTCGAGGCATACATTTGTTCTGACTGATTCTTGTTTCTGACCCAACTGTTGCAGATCTGACACTTGGAGAAACACTGTCATATGCTGACAATTCATTGTTTAATATCTTGTACCAGTGCCGTACTGAAGAAGACTGGGCAGCTTGCATTGGAAACCACCGGGATATCGTGCTGAGGAAGACTGGATGGCTTGTGCTCGAAGCTTTCGGCGGATATCTTGCTGAGGAAGACTGGATGGCTTGTGCTCGAAGCTTTCGGCGGATATCTTGCTGAGGAAGACTGGGTATCATACCTCATAAGCTTCCCCCCTTAAAGACTTGCTAGGGAAGACTCGGTACCTTATGCCAGAAGCTTCTTGCAGTATCTCATTGAGAAGACTGAATATCTTGCACGGGAATTCATTCATACCTTACTGATGCAGACTGGGGAATCTTGCCTTGTACGCTTTGCTGATAAATTGTGGAGAAGGACTGAACTGTTTTCCTTTGTGAACCAAATAATATATATATATTCTTGTCATTCCGGCTGCTGATTACTTGTATGACAAGAATTGTCTGACTGTCCTTGCTGAATTCATTGCATATTTGGACTGACTTTGGGGTATCGCATGTTTCAAATCTGACTCATGGCAGAATCAATCATCGGGTACGGACCATACCTCTGACTGGAAATGCATGTTGGACTTGGATCCAATTTTGTTCTCTTGCTGGTTTAATCGTTGCTGCAATAAGGATGTATCTCTGACGAGTTCTTGGTACTGAAAGTCTGAGCAGAATATAACTTGTATTCAGACCGGATGTCTGCAATACAATGCTGTCAGCTGAAAATCCCATTTGCTTTTAACTAAGTTCCTTGGTGTATATCTGTACTTCTCACGGCTTCTTCTGATCCGGTGTTGATTGATGAGAAATTTCCATAAGGGGGTAACACCGAAGATTCAAACCAAGAAGCACGAGAAAATGATCGATCGCAACAAAGCACACAGCAAACAAGCTACAAAACTACTCCACACAGGCACACACAAGCATGATACTAGCGCAAATGCACATGCACTACATGAAGGACTACACCCTACGCTTGAGAAAACGCTCAGGAACTGACGAAGAAGCTAGGGGAGTAGCGAGTGGAACTGCTGACTCCGAAACTCCGGAGGGACGAGGCGGAGGGGATGGAGAAGCTGGCGGAGATTGAGGTAGGGAAGCACCAAGCAATCTCCTGGCTCGAATGGCATCTCGGACTAATTCGGAAATAAGAAGACACTCGGCCGTCATGTAACGGGACATGGCGAGGATAGCCAGGTTGTCTTGAGGATTGCCAGACGGGAACTGGATCTGCTTAGGATTCTCAACGATGGTGGGATAATACTGATAAGCACGGTTCTCTTGCACCATGCTCTCTTGAGGACGAAGACCGGTGATTCCTGCCATTGCGGCAAGCTGAACGGCACGCTCGGGAGTAGCGCCGTAACCACCAGGGAAACTATAGGTGCGCTTACCAACAGGAATCAGGGCTGACAGATGGACATGGGCAACATACTCCAGGATTCTTCCTCCGGCAAAAAATTGGAATACTTGATAATGAGGTGGATCTCCACGGGGATAAATGCTACGCCACATGTCGCCAAGGAGGGCGGCAAAGCTGAGAGGTGTAGGAGTGGGATTGAACGCAATAGGAACAGCACCGGGAGCTCTGGGGAGGGCACTGAACTCGTGGAAGCAGACCGCCATCTACGCACGGAATAAAGGGTTAGGGGTAACCGAATAAGACTATATGCAACAAACAAATGCAGCAAGAAAGGGTAACAACCAGACCCTATACTACTGTTTTCTAACGTTCCATCGGACTAGGACGCTCTACAGCCAAACCTGGCTCTGATACCAAGCCCTGTGGCACCCCAGCTCAGAGAAACCGGAACGCCCCGTATTCCAGCCAGAGATCGAGGTGAAGTCTTCTGGAATACGGCACTGCTTAGCATAGAACAAACCAGTTCTCTATTACAACACGAATACGAATACAAGGTCTCCGATATTACAATGAACTAGATGATTCCCCGCGCGTTGCGGCGGGCACCTTCGCTTAAAATTTGTTGTGAATAATGCATGTGTTCTACATCCGAACTTCGAGTTAGGTAGCATTTAACTTATTCCATGTCCGATGTATTGAGAGTTAATTAAGTATCCGACTAAAAGATGAACTCCACTAAACTCCCTTGGGAGATGATGTATACTTGTATTCATCAAATTGACATACAATGATGGGTGCCATACAAAATTTGACAATACCAAAAAATTATGCAACAAAATATGTGTTCTAAGTGAAAAAACTTAGCTCATTCACCATCATTTCGTAGAAGAACATGATTATAGATCATCAATTCATATTTCAAGAGGACACATCATAGAAAGGATAAATAGTGAGAGTTGTGGTAATTAGTTAAACCCAGTTGGGAATGCAAACCGGTAATCTTAAGTCGTTGGAATCTGGATTTGATCTATTATATTGTCGCTTCTTTTTTTAGACAAAACCCAGTGTTGCTTGTTTTTGCTAGGTTTCAGTTGAGGCTGAAAATCATTGTTACGTGGTTCTCATGTCAGGCCTTGAACCCTGAAACAATGTGACCAAAGGCACAGGAATGCTCCAGTTTATTTTGTAGCATGATAGGAACAGATGCTAGCTAGACCTAACAAAATGTGGAGAGGTCATAAATGTATTAATATTGCTTGTAAAAAAGTATTCCAAATTAGATTGTGATAGCAAAACTACAACATAATACAGACTTACAAAAAATGAACACTTGCTGGCCATCAAATATTGAGCCAAACAAAGCTACTAAGAAGATACTCCTACCTTGGTATATTCAAATAGAATTATACATACATGTGGTGTCAGGAGGTATATATACAAAGCAGACGGGTTACTATTGTTTGAAACGGAAGCTTCTAATGTCACTAAAATACGAATGTTTTCTAGTTGTTCCTAGGATCTAACCAGGGCAGTTAATAGGTTCCTCAAACCGAAAGCATGTCAATTCCACACACGATTTCTACTAAAGGATATCTACAATTCAAGCCATCATAAGAGGATACGAAATCAGTTTTACCTTCTTCTATATCTTTTCTAGGATTTTATTAGTTTGTTACAAATAGTTTATTCTTGGATGCGAAAGGATAGCAAGGTGTATCTTGATATGCTTTTCGTCTAATGCCTGAAACAAACACAATTCAGCTTATATCAGACAAAATTTGGAGAAAGTAAAAGCGCGAGAGAATGATAAACTATTAATGTGACTGAAAAAATTCAGTAGGATCATCGCTGAACCTTCTGTAATCTGAATAAACATATTTAAGATTGCTAGGAACCCCTTGGTTGCTACTTGCAAGAAGAAATGTGGCGTTTGCAACTGCTGTACAAAAAGGAAGAATGTAAGATAGGTAGGAGCGTATAACAGACAAATAAATACAGCACGAGCTGAGTCTTGATGACATAGGGATGCTGATCATGCACTGGCTGGAACCTATCCCGTGAACAACAGCAGCAGCGATGATTTGCACACATGTGCATGAATCAACCATGAAAGAAACCAGCCAATCCTGATGCACACGAAGAAAACAACCATGCAAGCAAGCATCTTCACGTGCATTAACATAGCCAAGCAGAACTGTGGCATCGAAGCAATAGCCATGGAAAATATCTTAGCAGCCATGGAAGGACCACGAGAGTGATAAATGAACTAAATATATGATTTTGAAGGGGCACGATTCCCACCAGTAGCCGAACCACAACCTGAAACAGCCGATGGAGGCGAGGCGGACCGGCGGTCATGTTGGAGGACCGGACCTCACGGGAGATCGGAACCGTGGAGCTGCGGCAAAGCTCATCTCTGCTCGCGTCAAGGTCGTGCATGAAATGGCTATGGTGGAGGCTTCCTAACCTCGCCTCCGGCAGCCACGGATGTGGCCCAAATAGGTCTCCGTGGCGACGGTTGGGCATCTCTGGCTCTCCTACCCGATGCCAGAGTTTTGGGGATTCAACAGAGCTCGTCCCCTGCGTGATGGAGTAATAGAAGATTCGAACATGCATGTGCTCATGCAATGTAAATTACAAAACTAAGAGACAGAGTTTGTGTACCAATGCGAGTAGCAAGACACGTGCCTAATAAGCCACGAAGCCATGGTTTCCCTTGCTGGCAAAATTTGGACGACCATTCGTGCGAAATCTGAAAGACACACTTTCACAGAGCGCTCATGGATGAGAGAAAGCATGGGAAAGCTGAAATTTGGAAGCAGACAGCTATATCAGAGTGCACGCCAATCGGAGAGACAACGATGAGGCGACTGCATGTTTCTGCCTGCGAGCTAGCAGCGAGGAGCGAAGTGCACAGGCGTACCTTACCTTGGTGGCTTCCCTATCTTGTGATTCAATTTAAGGAAATGGACTCCATCCTGCATCTGTTCGGTGGAGAAGACAGAGTGAATCCTGCATCTATTGGTGGAGAAGACGAAGTGAATCCTGCATCTATTGGTGAAGAAGACGAAGCGGAACTACCAGAGGAGATGAAGGAAGGGATGGAAAATCAATCAGTGGGGGAGTTATAATTGGGGAGATTATATGGCTGTAGGCCTGTAGGGCTCCAGCCGGAGCTCCATTTCTTCTCAGAAAAAATACTGAAAACAAATGATGATGTGGATTAGTGAGGACACTATGCATGTCGCAAGTTGCACATGTGGCAGCATTGCAGAGGTGGGTAGTCTGCATGTCAAGAGAAATAACATAGTGGGGATCAACTATTTAGGTATTATAGATAACACCGGCACGGCGACGCTACGCCAACCACAGTTGCTCTATGCAAGCAGCATAACAACTCGAGGCAGCGGAACCTATACTTGCAGCAGAACAACGAACAGCGATGATGGACTCCAATCCGCAGGGACTCTGGCTGGAACGTTTATCCTAGCTCGCAAACACAGGAACCACACCAAACATGCAAGCAATCCAGGCACGACCTGCAAACTGGCATGACACGCCAGGTCAGTACATTGAATGTACTTGCAAGCTCACAATTAACCAAAAGCAGTCAAGACAAACAACAACTTGGCATTAGCAGGTTAAAGCAATCATGAACATGCTACTAACAGAACAACGTGGCATGCATAACTGAACATGATACAACTTTAGCATGGCATGGGCATATGAACATGATGATACTACATGCAATAAGTAAACCATATCATGCACCAACTTACTCTTATACAGCGGCTACCTCATAACCATCTCATGCATCAACTTACCAACATCGGTATCCACGATACCTCTGTGATCATCTCGTGATCACATAAAGATCAACCAACTTCGGTATCCACGATACCTCCGTGATCCTTTCTCGATCACAACCGATCTCTTTCTCATCATTGAACCGGGGTTATTATTAAGCAAGTTATTATTATTGTTGGCTCATAGTGTGACCGACTACGAACTGGGCCCATATCCGCGGGCGCGGCTATCGATAGATTAAAACACACACTCTGCAGAGGTTAGCACGCTGTACCCACACCACGGAACCCATGGCCTCGCACTCCCATTCGGGTGGACCAACGGCATTCCGACAAAACCGATCTACTGCCCATGACACTCTCCCGGCCACTCCAACAAACTCCCCTCTTGGGCTAAGTCATGGGTGGCCCCGATGTCAACCCGTGACATCCAACGGCCACCGTCGTGGCAAAACATAAACGGTCCCAAACAACAACAACGGGCACACAAGGCTTATGTCCGCCTACCTGATCAGGGTAGCGCGCCCATAACCTTCCATCGTTGGAGGCACCGGCGAGAGGCATGACAATAGACCCAGTTAGGTCCTTCCCATAAAAGGCAAATGTGGTTGCACTGGTCAGCTCGATTCAGTGGCACCATGACTCAGCCAACAGTTGTTCAAGTTCATTATTATCCGGTTAAACTTGAATGAAATAAGCTGAGCCATATTAAACTCACGTGATGCAACTACAATGCATGAGCATGATACCAACATGAGCATGGATGTGCAACCATAATAAATTATCGAGCATAACAACAATGAAGCATATATCCAACTAAGCATGGCACACTGACAAGCATGATCATAACACTACACATGAGCATAGCATGACCACTAGCATCATGGATAAATACCATGCAAGAACATAGCAAGAACACTACCAAGTAAGCATATAACCAACTAGATGCAAAGGAACATGCATAGCAACAATACTGGGTAATAGATAATAAGCATGCAACAGATGAGCATTACTACCACTAGCATGTACTACTATTACCAAGCATAACATGTGAACATGATACTAGCAAGTAGTACTTGATAACAAGAAGCGTCGGAACATAGCATGAAGGTGAACATGAAATCATGAGCATAACCGAAACAACGACAGTAGTAGCAAACAAGCAGGCAGATAACAGGCAAACTTTTATTAAATATTCAAGTGGAAACCATGGCTACTGCATGTCTATCATGCAAGTGGCTATTGTGGCTTGCCTGGGGGTGGCGGAGACTACGGGAAGAAGTGCGGTGAAGCCGTGGAACGAAACATCGGACGGTTCTCTCTCGAAGGGGGCTGAATAGGGCAAGGGCACCATGGTCAGTTTCACAGTGTGAACAACTTATGAAAATGGCACCAACAGAAAGAGCTCAACGAGACGAAGAAGTGAGCGCTAGTTTCGAGGTGAAGAAGGAGAGGGACCAATCTGTGAATATTTTCATCACCAACGGGTCCCTAGGAGGAAAAACAGAACGTGCACATAGAGGAATACGCCTTTAAATAAGAGAAAACGTACTTTCAGCCGTAGTAGAACCAAAGTACGTTGTCGGAGAAGGGAAGACAGATTTTCAGAAAACCTCCTCCACTTATCCACGTGGACCAGGGGGAGGAGAGGCTTACAGGGGGGTCCCACATGGCAGGGGGGGCCAGCGTGGTCGTCTTCTTCCTCCCTCTGTTCCCTCACGAGGGAAACAGAGGAGGAGACGAGGCCAGGCAGGGGCGCTCAGGCGTGGGGGGCGGCCGGCTCCGGCGATCCCCGGCCCGGCGGAGGGCACCGGCGGGACCGCGGGGCCGCGGCGCACCCGTTCAGAGGGAAAAGTAGAGCCGGGGAGGAGTGGGGTGGAGGGGAGGTCACGGAGACGGTAGGCAACACAGGCGGGCGGTGGTGGTGGTGCTCGATGAAGCAAGGCGCTCCGGCGAGGGGAGAGGGGGTGGGGCGGCTCGTTGGGAGGAGAGGGAGTCGGTGGAGGTGGAGAGGAGGCCTGAGGCGGCCGGGGTAGCTCGAACTCCGGCGATGGCCGAGGAGGGAACGACGAACTCCGGCGAGATTAGGCGACTCCGGTGAGCAAATGAGGCGAGGGAGGAGAGGTGAGGTGCGGGACACCTCGGGGGTGCTATATATAGCCGGGGGGAGGGCTACGGGAGCGCTCTAGAGAGCTCTAGCTTGATGCCAATGGAGGTTCAGAGCCAGACGCGTCATGGGCACGGCGACAGCAACCGCACCATAGCGATGCAGGTCGGAGCAGCGATGCACGGCAATGCAGTCGAGCACGTGCTAGCTCCTGGACAAGGTTTGGGGTCCAGACGACGAGGGAGACGACAGGAACAGTGGCCGGAACGAGCCAGAGCACGCAATTAGCCATGATGCAAGTGTGATCACCACGGGCACTGGTGCAAATGGCTCGTTTTGGCCGGCACGACCATGTCTAGTAAATAGTCCTTGGTGCCCTTAGGTGCAATGAAGGAAGAAAAGGTCCTTGGGGCAAAGAAGAGATTTGGAGGAGGAGCCAAAACATTTTGGCAGCAAGGTGTTTGATGTGAATTGTGAGAGCTAGAACAATGCAATGACTCTAAGCTTTGGCCTATCTTGATCACAAGCTAAGGTAACTGCGGTGGCCAAATATCAGACGAAATGGAGCTCTCTAGAGTGCACTTGCTGTAGAGAGGGCTCTACTGGTCAGATTTGGGAATTTTGAAGTAGCACTCACATAATTGAATGAAATGAGTAGAAAATGGTCATGGCCCAATGATTTGAAGATATGAAGATGCCCAAAAACTTTTATGCCATTTGGACTTGCCAAAATAGCACTTGCTTCATAAAGCATCCCTCTAGACAGAAACTTGGAAAAATTGCACAGGACAATTGGATTAATGAATTGAGCCAAAACTTGGTGGCGAGAGTTGATATGTATAGGAGAATGTCTTGGTAAATTTTCAGCTTAAATGAAGCAAGATAAAATATGGTTGCTCACAAACTAAAAATCTGACCAGAAACCAAGATTTGGAGCTGGGCTCACATAGATGAGTTGCATGAGCTATAATTTGGTGGGGAGTTATGATTTGATCATATGAAGGACCCTACAAAATTTCAACTCATTTGGATATGCCTAGCTAGTACTCCCTTCACAATGACTTCCCTCAGGCAGGAAATTTGAAAAATTGCTCAGGAATATTTACTAGGCAAATTGAGTTGAATTTTGTCATGGTGCAATGATATGGACAGGAAAAGATGTCCAAAAAATTTGGGGTCAATCAAGCAAAGATAAATGACACTTCCTTCTCAAACCACCACTTAGGGCAGAATCAGAAAAGGAATATTTGTGAATTATCTTTGATGATGCCAAGGAAGGATTATGACATATTTGTGGAAGATATGACCCAAACAATTTATGAGAATTAATTGGGAATTTTGGGAGTGATAGAAATATAGGTTGCTTCACAACCTAGGGTCTAAAGGATTATTCCTTTAACAAAAAAGGAATATTCCCTAGGAAAAAGAATATTGGATTAGGTCAAGGATGAAAATGACATGATCTAGGGATGATGATGAGGATGACAAGCCACTATGAAACCTAGGAAGACATGATCTTCCCAAGTTTCAGAACCACATAACCACAGAAAATCAAATCAAATCAAGAAATCCAAGAAAATCAAAGGAAAAAGAAAAGGGCAAAATCCAGGGTGTCACAAGAAATCACCATTGTACCCTATGGTTCATTTTTCTGGTGCATTTGAGGTATCGTTTTCTATATTTGAGTCATTTGCTATAGTCACAACTACACGTGGGTGCAAGCATGATCATTTGTTTGTCGCTTTGGGAGTTGTCATTCATTGTTCGAGAAACAGGAAAAAAATTCAAATAGTTCAGCCATAGGGTGCGGCCAGAGGCGTAGGCCTTGTTGGTATTTTAATTACAGGAAATGCATATAGAGTCCGGAAATAAAGAAAATCGGTGTGTCACCGTGGCGTGTTCTCAGGATCCCATGGAAAATTTTTGGTAAACTTTGGCACAAGTTTTGATGCTCACACCTTGCAAATCGGAGCATCTCACAAGAAGGATCATAGTTTCCAAAAGGACACACGACACTTCGGACTCCAATCATCGGTGACTACATCGTTCCGCCTCGAATTTTTTTCACGGTAAACAATCACGTATATACCCTAGGTTTGATTTTCTGGCCCATTTCAGGTCTCGTCTGCTATATTTAAGTCATTTTTTGCACTTACCTTGCATTTAGTGCATATAAAATCAAAACCGTACAACAACTACATCTGGGTGTTAGTTAGCAGAGAAGGTGTACAAATCATTTGTGTGTCACTTTGCGAGTTTTCATCTATCGTCCGAGAAACGGGGAGAAGTTTCAAACATTTCGGCCGCGAGGTGCGGCCACCGGCGTAGGCCTAGTTGGTATTTTAATTACAGGGAATTTAGATGGAGTCCAGACATCATCACAATCGGCGTGTACCCATGGCAAAAAATTGGTGAAGTTTGGCGCAAGTTTTGATGAATGCTCCTTGCAAACCGGAGCATCTCACAAGAAGGATCATGTGTTCCAAAAGGAGACGTGTCAATTCAAACTCCAGTGGCCGGTGACTTCATCGTTTGGCCTCATAAAAAATTTCACGGTACGCAATCACCATTATACCACGGGTTTGATTTTCTAATGCATTTCAGGTATCGTTTGCTATATTTAAGACATTTTTTGAATTTAACGTGCAATTTGTGGATATAAATAAAATCACAACTGGAACTGCATGTACTGTCGATCAAGGAGAATCCAACGGTGCAGACGTAAGATCTGTGGGGTTTGGGTTCTGGCCAATTAGAACGCATGACTCAGATCACGCGCGCGGCAGGGGAGGCATCGGCCACGGTTTAGTAGGCACACAGCTTTCGTGAGTGAACCGTGTGCTATTTGAAAACATTTACATGAACTAACAACATATTTTCGTTTGAATGAAAACATGAGTTCATCGTTTCGCCTCGAATTTTTTTCCACGGTAAAAAATCACGATTGTACCCTATGGTTCGATTTTCTAGTGCATTTGAGATCTCGTTTGCTATATTTGAGTCATTTTTTGCATATATATATATATATATATATATATATATATAGTTGCAACTACATGTGGGTGTTAGCAAGATCATTTGTGTGTCGCTTTGCGAGTTTTCATTCATTGTCTGAGAAACGGGAAAAAACTTCAAACAGTTCGGCCGCAGGGTGCGGCCAGAGGCATAGGACTTGCTGGTATTTTAATTACAAGAAATGCATATAGAGTCCGGAAATAACAAAAATCATGGTGTCATCGTGTCATGCTCTCACGATCGCATGGAAATTTTTCGGTAAAGTTTGGCACATGTTTTGGTGCTCGCACCTTCCATACCGGAGCATCTCACAAGAAGGATCATAGTTTCCAAAAGGAGACGCGGCACTTCGGACTCCAAATCTTCAGTGACTACATTGTTCCGCCTAAAAAAATCATGGTAAATAATCACGGATATACCCTTGGCTTGATTTTCTGGCCCATTTCAGGTCTCGTATGCTATATTTAAGTCATTTTTTTGCACTTACCTTGCATTTAGTGCATATAAAGTCAAAACCCTACTACAACTACATGTGGGTGTTAGTTAGGCTACTTATAGTGGGGAGTATCATATACTAGTGTATGATACTAGTGTATGATACTACCTTCATAGTGCATAGTATCACTAAGTAGTATCACAGATGACCGTATTTATGGCCATGCATGACACAAAGTAGTATAGCATTTATTATGTTACGGTATCTACCTATGTTACTCTAACCCACTCTCCCTTCTTTAATTATTTGCCACATCATCTTATTTGCTATTCCCGAGTGCATGATACCGCCGGCTATGATACCCCCACTATGGCCAGCCTTAGCAAAGAAGGTGTACAAATCATTTGTGTGTCTCTTTGCTAGTTTTCATCCGTTTGTCCGAGAAGCGGGGATAAGTTTCAAATATTTCGGCCGCGAGGTGCGGCCACCAGCGTAGCCTAGTTGGTATTTTAATTACAGGAAATTCAGATGGAGTCCGGACATCATCAAAATTGATGTGTGCCTGTGGCGTGCTCTCACGACCCCGTGGAAAATTTTTGGTAAAGTTTGGCACAAGTTTTGATGATCGCTCCTTCCAAACCGGAGCATCTCACAAGAAGGATCATGGTTTCCAAAAGGAGACATGTCAATTCAAACTCCAGTGGCCAGTGACTTCATCTTTTGGCCTCATAAAAATTTCCACGGTACACAATCACCATTATACCACGGGTTTGATTTTCTGGCGCATTTCAGGTATCGTTAGCTATATTTAAGACATTTTTTGAGTTTAACGTGCATTTTGTGCATATAAATAAAATTACAACCGGAACTGCATTTGCTGTCGAAAGGGATGAGGATTGCAGTTCGATCTGGGAGCATCCAATGGTGCAAACATACGATCCGTGGGGTTTGGTTTCTGGCCAATCAGAACGCACGACTCAGATCGCGTGCGCGTTTTGGTCGGCACACGGCTTTAATGAATGAACCATGTGCTATTCGCAAACCAGATTGCATATCTTCTATTCATACATACTGGAGTGAGATCAATTGAGTGTGCTACCTCTATGGTATAATAATAATAATAATAATAATAATAATAATAATAAACAGTTCATATTCATTGCCCGAGCTGAGAGCATATCAAGGTCAACATATTAACGGTTCTTACATCAACAGAAAATCAGGTATAACTCACAAATTCTGTATACGCGACAGTTCTAAATTGAACGAATTAAGTTGCAGGGTAGGCATAAAAACTAGTCTTACGGCCTAATTCCCATGTACATGGGGGAACTGGGATCATTACGTTGAACCCGAATGAACTTGGATTTTCTGATGATTTTACGCTTCTCTGTTACAGGGGTGCGTGATCCCTTGGCTAGCAACTCAGCAAATTCATCGTACTCGTCCTCATCGGCAACATCCTCGACACCCAGTACCCTCCTCTCCCATGCATCACTACATGGCAGTTCTTATGCAAGGGGTCTTCCGCATAGAAAATCTGGGTAGCATCGCTGGCAAGAATGAACGGGTCCGCGTGATATGCCATCGTTGTCCTTGTCGGATTCAGGGCTTCGCAGACCCAAGAAAGGTTCGAACTCTGGGGCGTGTGCGAAGAACTCAGCCTATCCAACCAACCAACTCGTCGCCCTACAGCCTAGCTCGATGAATCAATGAATAAGATGAACACAGCAGTTTACCTAGGTTCGGGCCACCTTGCGTTGTAAGACCCTACTAATACTTTGTGGTGGATTTGCCTCACGAGGGGCTAAGGACGAACAAGTACAAGGGATGAACAACCTCACAAGGTTTGCTCTGGGGTGAGAGTGAGTCTGCCTCGGGTCGGATCGGATCTCCCTCTCTATGGTGGTGGCTAGCCTATATATATAATGGCCTCGGTCCTCTTCCGCCAAAACGTAGGCGGGAAGGGATTCCATAGTGGCCAATTTGAAAGGGGACAAGTAGTACATCTTATCCTGACGAAAGGTGGTCTTCCCTGCAAAGCTTCTGGTTGTGACGCCGTGGTGGACTCGGCGATGACATTCGTCTTGCCATTCTGGCTGTCCTAGTCTTGTTGCACTGGAATGGAAACTTTTGCCTGATTCCTCAGGAACCCACGCCTACGCTTGCCTCCTTAGCACCAAAGAGGAAACTTGCGTCTCTGCGCCCGCTGGCGCCCCCTGGCCTCGGTCGTCATGGCTTGCGTCACCGCAACCTCATGAGGTTGGGCACCTGCATAGAAATCTCCGCTCCTCAGGAGGCAGCCTGGGGAGGCCGCTCCCTTAGGAGGTCTTGGCGACGTCCACCTCGCGAGGCTTGGCCCCTCGCGAGGGTCTTGTCTTGATGGTGTCATAGTTGGTCCATACCAGGCCGCCGACGGAGCCACGCCGTGGGCCGCAGGCAGGCAAGTCTGGGTACCCTAGTTCCCAGAACGCCCACTGTAGCCCCCGGGCCCAAGGCGTGCTCGGACTTGGCTTCGAGGCAAAGCCAAAGGGCAAGGGAGAAGCGCCGCGGGCCCCAGTCACTTGCGGACCAAACCGACGCGTGGCGCATGATGGGACGTGGGCATCTCCACTTCCCCACGTTGCCTCGGCAACCGCACAACTTGACAACTGCCTGGTGCATGCAGATAAGCCATCATTGCTCAAAGCGTGAGAGGCCGGTGGTTAGCCTTCCTCCGGCTATAAATGGGAGAGGGGGCGGAGCCCCCAGCTCATCTTCATCTTCTCACCTCTTGCCTCTCCTTCTTCTTCGTTCCGCCATCTTGCCAGAGTGTCCATGGCACCGGTGAGGAGGTTTTCCACCACGGAGAAGGGAAAAGCCCCTCAGGTGGAACCTGAACTGCTCCCGCCAAAGAAGAGGCGCGATTGCTCTCGCGATGCCACTGCGGGGCCCATGACAATGCGGCCTTGGTATGAACGCGCTCCACCGGGCTTCCCGATCCACGCGTATGCTAACGTGCATAGCCCTGTCCGCGGAAGCGGTCGCGGACGCGGCGAGGAACAGAATCGTGGAGGAGAACAAGCGGTGGCCGCGCGGCCACCCCGCCCGCAGGCCCATGCCGAAGGCACGACCCGTGAGTTTGTGGTGTGGGCGGCAATGCCGCCGCACACGTGGATCCGGCTCCCACGGTCCCTAGCGAGGCAGATACCGCCGCGGGGGCCAGTCAAACTGTGGCTGCAGCACGCCGGCTGCTGCGGCCAAGCATCAGACGGGGAGGTCGAGGCCGTCGACTCTGGCGACGTCTTCATGACCCAGGGATGGGGCGCGATCGCCTGCGCCTGTAACTCGGAGGGAAGGCACGCCATCCACTTCGAGTACGATGGGGCTTCGACGCTCTTCTTCAAGGTCTTCGGAGAGGACGGCCGATGTCTGGAATGTTGCCCCAGGGGAGGCGATCAAGGTGGCGAGGCCACCAGTGGTGAACTTGCCCTTGGTGTTGTCCGCAACTCCTCCGACAGTAGTAGCGCTTCATCCGGACCAGGTTCGAGCGACAACGACAGCTACGAGCCGCCGTGACGCCGCGCCCAGGCCTAGGGGAGGAGTAGCGCCATCCCGATGTTGCTGGTGATGTTGCCGAGGCTGTGGTTCTTAGGAGGTTTTTACTTTTGCTTCATTCCTGCGCGAAAATCATGACAGGCCCCGTGGGGGTATGTAAAAATTGTGACGCTTGCACTTTAATGTTATCATTTCCGTTTCGATGTCATGTTTGCTCCTCTTGCCTTGGCATGGTTCCCCCTTTCATTCTCGCGGTAGCTTTGTGCTCTACGCCGGCAGGACCCAGTCCCCAGGCAAGCTTCGATCGTTGCTAGTCACCCTGGGCATAAAAACCAAAGTCCGAACCCGAAAAGACCGAGAACGAACCTGAAAAGACCGAACTAGAAAAGACCGAATAAAATAAGGTCTGCACAAACTGAAGACCAAACTAATTATGGTCTGTTTGGTCCTGCTGTCTTCCAGACCGAATAGACCATATAGACCGAACTAAAAAAGCCCATACGCAAGAGTGCAAGACCATATTTACCAAAGGCCCATCTAGCCAGCCCAAGGTCATGAGCGAGATACACACATCTCATGATTCACACGCAACCAGCTGCTGCACTCTCGTAATTCTCAAAAAAAACTACTGCGCTCTCATTCCTCCTTTTCTTCACAACCATCTGAGCTACAGTTCATCACTACCTCGTCCTCTTACACGTTGGTCACCGGCTCGCTGTCTACTGTCTTCTTCCCGTGCTCCATCACGCATCTGAAGGTAAGAAAGCATACAATACAACTTCTACTTGTCTGAACTTTCTTATGTATAGATGCACATCTATACACAAATTTGTTGTCACTATTTGTTGTCTCAGTACATATGCACCTCTGTACACACATGCAGTTTGTTATTGGAAATAATATGAATATGAGTTGTAGAAGTTAATTTGGTCTGTTTGGTCGGGACCGAAGACCGAATAGTGAAAAACCAAAAAGACCGAAATTATTATGGTCTTCAATTATGGAAGACCGAATTCTTGGAAGACCGAAAAGACCGGACTGAACAAACCGAAAAGACCGTACGCCCGGGCTGAGTCGCTGGTATGCCAGGTCACGATGCCATGGTTAAGTCCAGGAGGTGAGCAGCCCGAGGTCCGGTAAGAGCCCCTGAAGCGTGATGCTCAGGGGGTCCCCTTTGGCGCGCAAGTGGCCCCCGAAGGACTGAAAGGGAGGTTTCCTTGCCCGAGCGAGATCGCGAGGGATAGAATGCTGGTCATGAGGTTCACGCCTGTGTGTGCGAGGTGACTTATCTTGGCGAGCCTGCGGTGGTTCCTTTGATGCATGGACGAGCTCCTCGTGCGATGTTAAGCCATGCCCTTCTCCTGATGACGCCCCCTCCGCAGAGCTCCTACCGACTCCATCTCCCCCACTTGCCTGGGTGCTCTACATCCTTGGGACCCGGCTCTCGAGTGAGGCTCGGCCACCGCTGGTATGCCAGGTCACGATGTCGTGGTCAAGGCCAGGGGTGAGGGCCCGAGAGCCGGTAGGAGCCCCTGAGTCACGGTGCTCAGGGACCCCCCTTTAACGTGCAAGCCGCTTGCGCGAGAAAAGAGTGGCTGGCTGCAAGGAGGGGTTGCGCCCCTTGGCACATAGCATGGCATTCTTCCAAGGTACGAGGTGTTGGCGAGGCCGCTCGTGGTCCTGCCTCCGGGGGCTCCTGCGAATTAGCCAAAAAACACAACAGGCGGCCGTGCTTGCTATCCTGCCGGTGATCTTTCCGCGAGAAGACGAAGGCACTAAGGACCCGGTGAGGTGACGTGCACGGGGCGGCCGCGAGCCAGAGCTCGGTCTCTTAGGTTTGTTGATGCTGCAGGGACGGACCCGAGCACAAGCGCCGTGCCAGTAGCCCCCGTTGCGGGATAAGCGAGAGGTGGGTTAGCAACGCATGGAGGCCGCGAAGGGCAACTCCATAGATAACGAGACGGCAGGCGTAACATCACAACCATGATAATTTGAGCATGCACAACTGGTCCTTAGTACACGAATCAAAATGATGCAGCTGCAGGGGCAGGCCCTAACAGCTTGAGGATAATGCAGCCCGAGGGGCGCCCTCAACTGAACAAACCAAAAAGTCACCTGGCACCGTCGTTGTAGAAGCGTTGGAGTAGCTGAAGATGCGTGCTGCAGAGATCGCTCCTCACGAGCCGGCTGGCTCCTGAGGCTCGGGAGGCTCTGGAGGCTCGGGAAGCTCGCGAGGGTCCGGCACCTCCTCCGTCAGGACCGCCTGGCGCCTGGCCTCATGAGCTGCTAGGACGCCCTGCATGTAGCGCTGGTGCGAGGCAGCCATGTTCAGCAGGCCGAACGGCATGCGGACGTAGCTGCGGGGGCCAGCCCCCACTCCGTCCAACACGGGACGGCCAGAAGAGCTCCTGAGAAGCAACCCTGTTGAGGCCTGGGATGTTGACGCAGACGCATAGCTCGCCACCCGCGTCAGGGGCGGCAGCTGCACCAGATGATGCGGGGCGACGCTCGCCAGGCATGGCTCATGCCTCCTGAAGTTCCTCGATCGCCTTGGTGATGAACTCCTAAGCGCCTGGCGCCTCGCATCCTGCTCATGGGGGCACGCATTGAAGCACGCCCCCACGTGGTGCCCGAACGCCCTCAGAGAACGCCGAAATGATGGCCTCATCCGACACCTTCGGGGTCTTGAGGTGAACGTCGGTGAAGCGCTGTATGTACTTGTGCAAGGTTTTGCCTGGCTGCTGCTTGATGCACTGCAGGTCACCTGCCGTAGGAGCGCGGTCATGAGTGCCCTGGAAGTTGGCGATGAAGCACTCGCGGAGCTTGTCCCAGGAGGAGATCAACCCCACAGGAAAGTTAAGGAGCCAAGAGCGCGCATCGTCCTTGAGGGCCATGGGGAACCAGTTCGCCATGACCTTCTCATTGCCGTTCTTTGCCTTGATGCTCAGCTCGTAGAGCTGGAGGAACTCAGCAGGGTCAGGGCTGCCATCGTAGCGCGGAGGCAGATCCGGCTTGAACTTGTCAGGCTAGACGACGTGGCGCAGCTCCGGGGTGAAAGAACGTCAACCTGCCGCACTCATAGGGGCCAGCCACAGGGGAGGAGCCTGATCTTGACGCCTGCGCGCCGCCGCCTCTGGCGGCACACGGTCTTGACATGGCGGTGCTGGAAGCGCACGCGCTTCTCCTTGGGGCCGCTGCACCAACTGGCAGCTTTCTTCATCACGCGTCGGCGCCCTGCGCGGCGGGTCGCACTGGGGAGCCCCTCGCCTCAGCTCGGGATCCACGCTATGCAGAGGAGGAGGCGGAGGCGTGCCGTGAGCCACGTCGCCTGCCAGGGATGGCGGAGGACGAAGCGAACGGGATGGTGCAGGGGCCTCGCCAGCGGTGTTGATGAGCTCGGCGATGCGGGCGAGCCAATCGTCGTAGAGGTCATTGGCTGGACGATAGCGCAGAAGCTCGCGCGCCATGAGCAGCGCAGACTGCACGTTCGCCGGCCCATGACGGCCGTGAGAAGACAACACCATGGCTGGAGTGGGTGATGGAGTCGCTGTGCGGCCGTCGCATTGGACGGATGGTGGCAGGGACGAGTCCTGCTGTTCATGGGCAGCAGGGTCGGTGGCGGCGTTAGCCACCGGGGAGGCAGAGCAGCGAGGGACGCCGTTGCCCACGGGTGCCGTCTGGGTGACACGAGCGGCCCGGCGCTAGGCACGAACACAGCGAGTGTCGGCCATAGGAACGGCAGAACGGCAGCGGATCGAGCGGTGGGATGGAAGCTTCGACACGCCCCAACCTGGCGCGCCAAATGTCAGATTCAGGGCTCCACAGACCCAAGAAAGGTTCCAACTCTGGGGCGTGTGCGAAGAACTCAGCCTATCCAACCAACCAACTCGTCGCCCTATAGCCTAGCTCAATGAATCACGGAAGAAGATGAACACAACAGTTTAGCCAGGTTCGGGCCACCTTGCGGTATAAGACCCTACTCCTGCTTTGTGGTGGATTTGCCTCACGAAGGGCTGAGGATGAACAAGTACAAGGGACGAACAACCTCGCGAGGTCTGCTCTGGGGTGAGAGTGAGTCTGCCTCGGGTCGGATCGGATCTCCCTCTCTATGGTGGTGGCTAGCCTATATATATAGTGGCCTCAGTCCTCTTCCCCCAAAACGTAGGCAGGAAGGGATCCCACAGTGGCCAATTTGAAAGGGGACAAGTAGTGCATCTTATCCTGACAAAAGGTGGTCTTCGCCTACAAAGCTTCTGGTTGTGACGCCGTGGTGGGCTCGGCGATGACATCCGTCCTGCCGTTCTGGCGGTCCTAGTCTTGTTGCACTGGAATGGAAACCTTTACCTGATTCCTCGGGAACCCATGCCTGCGCTTGCCTCCTTAGCACCAAAGAGGAAACCTGCTCCTCTGCACCCGCTGGCGTCCGCCTGGCCTTGGTCGTCATGGCTTACGTCACCGCAACGTCATGAGGTTGAGCACTTGCATAGAAATCTCCACTCCTCAGGAGGCAGCCTGGGGAGGCCGCTCCCTCAGGAGGTCTTGGAGTCGTCCGCCTCGCGGGGCTTGGCCCCTCGCGAGGGTCTTGTCTTGATGGTGTCATAGTTGGGCCGTACCAGGTCGCCGACGGAGCCACGCCATGGGCTGCAGGCAGGCAAGTCTGGGTACCCTGGTTCCCAGAATATCGACAGTCCTGTTAACACAGGTCTTCCTGTAATCATCAACCTTTACATGACCAAGAGGGATCCATGTGCACCTTAATAATGCCACCTTAACTTTCACATAGTTAAGCTCCCAAATGTCTTTGATGGTTCCATAGTATACCCTTTTATCAGTTTCATTTACGGTCATGCATTCTATTCGAACAGAGCTGTTCTGATATGTGGTCTTCTTATCACGTTCCTCAGTGTAGAATGTGTAGCCATTTATGTCATATGCTTGGTATGTCAACACCGTAGGTGATGGCTTTTGTGCCAACCACGTAGCAATGTCATCCATGGCTCCTTGTGTCAAACGATTCTTCAGCCATTCGGCGTAGTTCTTAGTGTACTCCTTCATCTCCGCATCTAATGGATACACCATTGGTTAGAAGCTTTGGTGTATCTCCGCGAAGTGTTCTTCAGCATAAGCAATGAGAACTGGGCTGTTAAGCAGTACCGTCAAATGGGCTTTCTCTGCCAATTCTTCGGGCGCAGCCTTTTGCGTGCCAGCAAGGACCAGCTTACCTTTCAGCCTCCCTCGTGGTGAGAGAGGGGAAAACCTATAGGTCTTTGTTTCATGTATTCGGTGCAAAATTCAACCACCTCCTCCGCGGTATAACCTTGTAGGATGCTTGCCTCTAGATGGTTTCGGTTCCAACAATAGCGCTTCAGTATTCCCATGAACCGCTCGAAGAGATACATGTTGTGAAGAAACACAGGACCACAATACTTTATCTCGTTGACAAGGTGCACAGTGAGATGGACCATGACATCAAAGAATGACGGTGGGAAAAACATCTCTAGGTTGGACAATATTCTTTCAATATCCTCCTGCATATGATCCAACTCTTCAGGATCTACAACTTTCTGCCATAGTTGGTTGAAGAAATCATAGAGCTCAATGAGTGTGTTTCTTATATCTTTGTCCATCAGATTCCTGATGGCCACCGGGAGGATTTGTGTCAACATTATCTGGCAATCATGTGACTTCATGTGTCCCAACTTCATTTTACCTGAGCTCACATCCATGAGACTTCTGATGTTTGCAGAGTAGGAAGAGGGTGTCTTAACTGACAACAAATAGGTGAAGAACTGTGTTGCTTCTTTTTTACTGAAATTGTAACTCTGGCGAGCGTGGATGAATTTGTTATCATCTTCTGCTTCACTCTTGCGTTTTGATTGATCAGCAAGCATATCAAGCCGTGCACCATCACCATCCTTTGTTTTACCTTTAATCTTGAGCAGAGTACCAAGGATTCTTTCACATACATTCTTCTCTACGTGCATGACATCGATCCAGTAAGGTAATTTCCAAAACACTAATTTCTTCTTAAACACTTGACCCCTGGGTGTTTGTTTCACCGTCAAAGCGTGCTTCTTGCCAAGCACAACATTAATTTGTTTAGCCATGTTGTGGACCACCTCCCCAGCATAGGGTCTTGGGCCCACATCTACCTCTGCCGTACCATCAAATTCAGCTTTCATCTTTCGGTATGGGTGATTTCTTCGTAAGAACCTACGATGACACAAATACACGGTTTTGCGCGAGTTGAGAAGAAATCTGCTAGCTGTCCTATCCATACATGTGACACACCCTACATCTCCCTTTGTTTTCTGCCCCGATGTGTTGCCGAATGCCGACATATCTTGAATGTGTGCAGCAGCATCGCATGTAGATCAAAAATCTCCTTTTTGTAAGCATCATAACATTTTACAGCAGGCGCATCTATCCACACTATCAGCAGTTCTTCTACCAGTAGCTGAAAGTAAATGTCGATGTCATTTCCAGGTTGCTTCAGTCCTTGGATAATCATTGACATCATAATGTATTTTTTCTTCATAAACAACCAAGGAGCTAGGTTATATATGCACAGAAGCACCGGCCATGTGTTGTGATTGGTGCTCATATCGCCAAAAGGATTCATCCTATCAGTACACTCCCCGAACCTTATACTTCTAGGATCCTTGGCAAAGTCTTTAAACTTGTTGTCGACTAATTCCCACTGAGCCCCATCTTTTGGGTGCCTCATATATTTATCTGCAGTTCGCTCATCATGATGCCACCGCTACCTCTTTACCTCTCTAGGGTTTGCAAACAAACGCCTCAACCTTTTAATTAAAGGAAAGTACCAAACAACCTTGAACGAGATCGTCCAATTTGTACTTGTCCTTTGCTCTCCCGCGATTGTATCGTGCATGCTTGCATGTGGGACTTGCACGCAAATCTTTGTACTCACCACGGTACAATATACAATCATTCACACAAGCGTGTATCTTCTGTACTTCAAGTTCCAATGAGCAAACAATTTTCTTCACTTCGTTCGTTCTTCTAGGGAGCACATTATCTTCTAGAAGAATTTCTTTGAAAAGACCTAACATATCTGTGAAGCCCTTGTTTGATAGACTGTTTGCTGCTTTAAATATGAGAAGCGCCAAGGTGGCACTCAACTTGGAATATTTCTTTTTGAAACCTGGATACATTCTTTCTTGGAGTCTGCATCAATGGTTGGCAGATCCTTGTACCCAATCATATCCTTTTTTGGGCCCTTGAAATTTGCAATCATAGCAGCAAAATCTGGCATATCAAGATCGTCGTCATCTGCGTCGCCGTCTTGGTTTTCCAGTGGGAGTTTGGGCTTTCCGGTGTTCCAGTGGTAGCTTGACGCCTCTGCCCCGATGTTAGATTCAACATCCATGTGACACTGACCGGGGTTTGGCATCTCGCAGCCCTGGGTATATTCATCTATGACCTGCTCTTCACCGTGTCTGGTCCAACGTGTGTATCCATCCATGAATCCCCGAGAGAGTAAGTGCCACTGGACATCTACAACTTCACGTGACTTTGTATTGGCACAATGAGTACATGGACACATGATGTAATCCGCATCACCAATTCTCCTCTTTATACTTTCAGCCAAATTCATGAACTCTGTCACGCAACTGATAAAATCTCTGGTTCTCCGATTCTTCATCCATTCAGATCGTTCCATCTGCATCACACGAATAATAATTGAAACAAAACAACAACATTAATTCACGGATTAATTGATGCCCAAAGATGCGTGCATAAATCATAAGGTTTTATTTTCATAATTACTGAGGGCGCTCCATATTGTTATCCAGACATGCAATGACAAAAATTAATGGCCAGTCAATTTACACGCAGAATACTATAGCACTACCCTTAGGAATTGATTACCTTAATTAAGCCACTCATGAAAAGAATACCTTAATTAATTAGCCGGGCGGCGACCTCCACCCAGCAGGCAGAGAAGCGCGATGCAGTGGCACACCGAGACAGCAGGGTCGAGGAGCAAAGCTTAGTGCAGCTGCCGCCTGAAGTTCGACCTCCACTATCCCGCCATCGACCGCGATGGATGTTCTCCAATCATGCCGCTGCTAACCTTGATGGTTGAGCTCCTCCTATCTCCCGCCACAGACTAAGGATTGACCTCCTATGACGCTACCACCGCAAACCAACCAAGGATTGACCTCTTATCCGATAGCCGCTGCCTAGGCCGCCGCCGCCGCTGTTGGGGATGTAACTACCGGGTATGACCCGCCCAGGAGGGGCCGGGTCATGCCACTGGCGGCTTAAAGATGAAGAGGCCCGGTAAGGTCCAAGAAGATATGAAGATGGCGGTTCATAGAGGAAGCCAATTGAAGGCCCAAGACCCGGAGTCGACTAGAGGGCCACGGGTGTGAGTCGCCATATGTTTAAACTTGTCTTGTAAGGCAAGCTTAGGTAGAAACCGAGTCGGTCACGTTTGTGTGAGCCGGCCGGGACTCTGTAAGCCGCCGGGCATTAACCTGTATATAAAGAGGTGAACCGGCGGTGGGTTAACTCAAGTAGCGATCGATCGAGAACTAGGTTAAGTGTATTCGCTCCCTGGTAATCGAAACACAAGCAATACAACCTAAAGCAGGAGTAGGCTTTTACCTCATTGAGAGGGGCCAAACCTGGGTAAACTCTCTGTGTCCTTTGTCCTATTTAACCCCTTCAAGCTAACCTAGTTGCGATGGCTCCACACCTAAGTCCTTTTGCTAGGGCATCTGCCGTGTTATGTCCACGACAGTTGGCACCCACCGTGGGGCCAGCGCACGGTGGTTTCGAGTTCTTGAAGGGCAGCTTCTCAGGGATCATGGGATATGCTGTGGGCCGGATGACCAAGAGTCGCCGCGGCAAGATCTACATCGACGATGCAGGCTGGGGTCCCGAGGCTGATTCAATCAAATATGGGTACCGGGTCCCCTTCGGCGGAATCCACATCTTCATCGACAAGATCGGCGAGTCGGAGCCTGAGCCGGACACCTGCACCAACAACATCGAGACAGCTCAGAGCGGGTGACCCACCAAGATTCAAGCCGCTGTGAAGCACACTTTTGTTGGGTTTGTTCATGGAGCGGATCTTGAGGAAGGATCTGCATCTGGCAGAGAGACAGTCATTTACTCTGATGATGAGTCCTCAACCGGTGAGACCAATTCAATGTATCAACTGCAAGACGGTGGGCTTGGGGGCTGTTCCGATGGCGACAGTATTCCGGACCCCTATGAGCCGCCGAATAGAGTCGCGATCTTCATGGCCCGCACACAACCGGTGCTGAATTCATCAACTGTAGTGGCTATGACTTCCGGTTCAACGGCTGAGGCGACAGCCGGCGCGAGCGGTTCTGTGCGCCCGCCGGCTCAAGTTTTGTCCGAGCTCTTAGACGCCTTGGCAACTTTGTTAGAGGCAGAGGTGACTCTGGTGACTCAAGCCCAGCATAAGGTGGATGTGGCAAAACTGCGAGACGAGATAGCTCAAGGCAAAATTGAGCTTACCGCTGAGAATGCTAGGATGGCGATAGAACAAGCCGCCTTGGATGCTGAGTCGCAACGGATTCAAGCAGAAAATTTCCGGTTAACCTTGGACCAGAATGCATCCAACGCTGTTCTACGAAGGAGGCATCAGAGCCGTTTACCTTTGGAGTACGATGCGAGGAATCTTTTTAATACCCCTGGGGCAGGACCAAGTAACCCGCCCGAGGTAACCCGGGCTGTTGAAGCACCCGCGGCCGGAGCGACGGTTCAACCACATGTTGCGGATCTGTCCCGCTTGAATTTAACCCCACCTCAGCAAGTGCCTGCACCGCCGGGTCATTTTTCTAATCCTCTGGATAATATGCTTGTTGCGGTGTCATGGCTGGCGGCTCTTCCAGTGCAAGGTGAGTATCCCGCGGCGGTTGAAGCCCAGAAGGCTGTGGAGCTTCTTTAGACGGCGGTGGCTCAGTAGGCGGCTTATTCATACAGCCGCGATCGGATTCAATCGACTCCATGCCACAGTCGGAGTTACAGCTGGCGTATTGAGTCGCCGGCAGTTTCGAGCAGTGAACGACACCGTTACCAACCCCATGGACATGACCCGCCATGTACAGGTAATGACGCTCAAGCTTTGGTGGATCAGGCCAGGGCACGTTGGGAGGCGGAGCTGGCGGCTCATCAGCAGCCTCAGCATAACCCGTCGGTGTCTATAGAAGCTGGGATGACTTCTAGGACCGTGGGCGTGCCGTGTATGGTGCCGGCTTTGCGTAATGAGCGCCTGCCCAAGGATTTTAAGGGCCCTTGCAAGGTGCCCAATTACACAGCTGATCAACCTCTGGAGGCATGGATTGAGACCTATGAGATGGCCATGGAGATGTTAGACGTCAACGACGCTGTGTGCGCTAAGTATTTCACCATGATGTTGGATGGGCCGGCTCGTACCTGGCTGAAAGGATTACCTGCCAACTCCATTAGTTCATGGGCACAGTTGAAAGCACGCTTTATTCAGAATTTTAGAGATACATGTAAGCAACCCATGTCGATCATCGACCTTGACGCCTGTGTCCAGCTTGAGGATGAGTCAACCAATCACTGGGTCCGCCGGGTCTCGGCAGTTATTCACTCATCAGATAGCATCAACGCCGGTTCAGCCGTCCTGATTTTGGAGGAAAATTGCCGTTTCCTTCCCCTCAAACAGAAGCTAGGGCGGCTTAAGCGCCACTGTAATGATATGGGAGAGCTCATGGCGGCTCTCACCAAATATGCCAAATCAGATAGTACTAAAGACCCAGCGTCTGATGAAGAGAAGGCTAGTAAGGGGAAGAAGGGCGGCAATGGAAAGGGACAGCAGCACAATACAGTGGGTCAAGGTAACAACGGTAAGCGCAAGCAAACTGATGGTGGTTCAGACTTTGTGGCTAACACCAGCACGCAGAATAGCAATCAGCGCCATAAGGGGAAATCATCAGTGCCCCAGTTTGGCGGGCCAAAGTTTAACCTGGAGGCGATAATGAATCAACCTTGTCCGAAGCACGGTTCTCAGGATAACCCGGCCACTCATTTGTGGAAAGATTGCTTCATCATGAGGGAGTATAGAAATTCCGGTTTTAATCAGAACCATCACGGCCCAAATGGCGGGTCAGGATCCGACTCTCACGGGCCCGGCTTCGGAGGTGGCGGTTCAAACTCTGGTTTTCAAGGCCAAGGTAATCAAGGCGGTGTTAATCAGCAGCCCGGTCAGGGTAATCAGGAGCAGCAGTCTGGTTATCAGAGTAATCCAAAGTAGTTGAATAGTGGCACGAATTTGTGCAAGCGAGATCAGAAGGTTCATAAACGCGCGGTGAGCACGGTCGAGCCGGCAGTCCCTCGATACTTGCGATGGTCAGAACAACCCATTGTATGGAGCCGTGAGGATCACCCGCTCCGGGTCGACAACCCGGGTCAGCTGGCTTTGGTGGTGGCTCCTCAGGTTGGAGGATACAGGTTCACAAAGGTACTTATGGATGGAGGCAGCAGTATCAATATCCTGTACTATGATACTTTCCGCCGTATGAATTTAACTGACAAAGATCTTAAGCCATCTTCTACTATTTTTAACGGGGTGATGCCTGGTAAGTCGGCGTATCCGGTGGGTAAGATAGCTTTGGAAGTGGCTTTTGGCGATCAGCGGGATTATAGAGCTGAAACATTGACTTTTGAGGTGGTCAAGATCAAGAGCCCTTATCACACCCTGTTTGGACGGCTGGCTTATGCCAAGTTTATGGCACGGCCTTGTTATGTTTATTTGTAGCTTAAAATGCTGGGTCGTAAGGGTACCATTACGGTGCATGGTGACAGGAAGATAGCTTTGGAGTGTGAAGAGGGCGATGCTGCCTACGCTAAGTCTGTTTGTGCAATAGAAGAGTTGAAGTTTTACAAAGATAATGTTGACCCGGCGAATATGACCCCTTTGAAGAGGTCGACCACAGAGCATGACCCCTTGTTGAAGTTTAAGTCGGCAGATGACACCAAACAGGTCAATTTTGTCCCTGGCGATTCATCCCAATAGTTCATTATCAGTGCCAACCTGGATCCGAAATAGGAAAGCACGCTCATCGAGTTCATCCATGAGAACCGGGACATCTTTGCACGGAAGCCTTCAGACATGCCAGGTGTACCGAGGGAACTCACTGAGCACTCTCAATATTGATCCGAAGTTTAAACCGGTCAAGCAATTTCTTCGTCGTTTTAATGAAGAGAGGCGCAAAGCCATTGGTGAAGAGGTGGCCCGGCTCTTGGCGGCTGGGTTTATTGTTGAAGTTTTTCATCCTAAATGGTTGGCTAACCCGGTGCTGGTGCTTAAGAAAAACGGCACTTGGCGTATGTGTGTGGATTACACGGACCTTAACAAGGCCTGTCCGGCTGATCCTTTTGCTCTCCCTCGTATTGATCAGATCATTGATGCTACGGCATGTTGTGAGCGTTTGAGTTTTTTAGATGCTTGTTCTGGTTATCATCAGATCAAGATGGAAGTTAAGGACTAGGAGAAGACATCTTTTATCACTCCTTTTGGAGCCTTCTACTATGTGTCTATGCCTTTTGGGCTTAAGAGTGCCCAGGCGACTTATCAACGTTGTGTTCAGAATTGCCTCCACAGCCAGATTGGACAAAATGTTCATGCTTATGTGGATGATATTGTTGTGAAGTCCAGGAAGAAGGGGACATTGTTAGATGATTTGAAGGAGACCTTTGACAACCTCCAGGTCTACAAGATTATGCTTAACCCGGCCAAGTGTGTCTTTGGCGTGCCCGCAGGCAAGCTCTTGGGTTTTTTGGTCTCTGGGAGAGGTATTGAAGCCAACCCGGAGAAAATCAAGGCTATCACTTCTTTGGCTAAGCCGGCATGTATTAACGACATCCAGCGTTTGGCGGGCCGTATCGTGGCTTTAAGCCGGTTTATAAGCCGCCTGGGAGAAAAGGCTATTCCCCTCTACCAGATGATGAAGAAAGCAGATCGCTTTGTTTGGAGTGATGCGGCTAATCAGGCGTTCGAGGCGCTTAAAAAATAGTTGGCTGAGCTGCCGGTTCTTGCAGCTCCCATTAACAAGTAGCCCTTGCTGTTATATGTGGCTGCTAACAGCAGAGCCATCAGCGTAGCGGTTGTTGTGGAAAGGAAGGAATCAGGCAAGGAATATCCGGTTCAAAGGCCGGTTTACTATGTCAGTGAGGTATTAATTGAATCTAAGCAAAGATACCCACATTGGTAGAAGCTAGTGTATGGAGTGTTCATGGCCAGTCGCAAGTTGAAGCATTATTTTCAAGGTCACCCTATTACTGTGGTCAGTTCTGCTCCTTTAGGGGATATTATTCAAAAAAGAGAAGCTACAGGCCGGGTGGCCAAGTGGGCCATTGAGCTGGGACCTCATGGTTTGAAGTATATGCCTCGGACAGCCATCAAGTCTCAGGCACTTGAGGATTTCATCAATGACTAGACGGAGTTGCAGATGCCTTTGGAGAAGCCTGATAACACATATTGGACTATTCATTTTGACGGCGGGTTACGACCTATCTTACAAGCCGCCCACATGGCAGCAGTATTACAGATCTATGAGTGAAATTTTGCTAAGTGATGGACAAACAAGTTCCATGGATTAGTTCTATTATTCTGGATCTACAGCAGCTCAGAAAATAAAATAAATTCTAAACCTAAGGTCGCGGCAGTGGAAGAACTCATGTGCTCGGATGGGATCTTATACAGAAAAAGTATTTTCTGCGATTGGAAAGGGATGTTAAACTACTGTCGCGCAAACTTCAGTATCATGTTCAGATCAAACTACACAAATCTAGAGAGGAAAATGAGGAACGGTGAAGAACACCGATGAACGGTGGGAACCCTAATGCAGATCTGCTTCGGGGAAAGGTGAATACTTACTGACGCTGATGAACAGTGGAGGCATGCCGCAGTTCTCTGGTCCGTTCAGGTCGATGCAGCGGCCGGAGTTGAGGACGCTGGAGGCAGACGGCGGCGATGGAGCTCGGGTTGGCTGAGGCGTCGCAAGGAGGAAGACGAAGACGAGGGCGCAGGGTAAAAAGTGAAAAGAAGGACCCCTGTTCCTATTTATAAGGAAGTGGATAGATGGCATGCACGGGAATCGAGGAGGCTGAAAAATGGTTATGTGGCTATGTGGACACCTCGATTTTTGGGAAGTCCATTAAGATAAAGATCTGTTGAGATATCCATGGGCTTTGTGTGAAGATAATGCGCAATGATGTCATGGCGGGTTGACACGATTCTGAGATGTGACGTCATGGCGGGTAACAGTGAATTGGAAAGGAATTGATAAAGGAAGATTCTGCTAAGTCAAGTGGTGAAGATTGATGTGAACCAGTTCAAATCAACCTGGGGCCTAATGTTGGGGATGTAACTACTGGGTATGACCCGCCCAGGAGGGGCCGGGTCATGCCACTGGCAGCTTAAAGATGAAGAGGCCCGGTAAGGTCCAAGAAGATATGAAGATGGCGATTCATAGAGCAAGCCAATTGAAGGCCCAAGACCCGGAGATGACTTGAGGCCCACGGGTGTGAGCCGCCATATGTTTAAACTTGTCTTGTAAGGCAAGCTTAGGTAGAAACCGAGCCGGTCATGTTTGTGTGAGCCGGCCGGGACTCTGTAAGCCGCCGGGCGTTAACCTGTATATAAAGAGGTGACCCGGTGGTGGGTTAACTCAAGTAACGATCGATCGAGAACTAGGTCAAGCATATTCACTCCCTGGTAATCGAAACACAAGCAATACAACCTAAAGTAGGAGTAGGCTTTTACCTCATTGAGAGGGGCCGAACCTGGGTAAACTCTCTGTGTCCTTTGTCCCGTTTAACCCCTTCATGCTAACCTAGTTGTGATGGCTCCACACCTAAGTCCTTTTGCTAGGGCATCTTCCATGTTAAGTCCACGACAGCTGCCATCTCTATCTACAGAGCAGCTATTTTATTTTTTGACGGATATCCGCAGAGCGGCTGTTTACACGGTATCATTGTAACTCAATTATATGTACAGGGTAGTACATCACATACGGTTATTTCACGGCAACCGTGTCTCACCTACATTGTCTTCTCACACGGTTTGGTGTGCAAATCGTGTGTGAAGTTGTAATATCTAACACAAACGACATGTATAAACAGTGTGTCGTATACAACATATAGTGCCATAAGTAGTTCACGACCGTTAGCTTATCCCCACAGTTTCCCCATTTCCCCCAAATCCCTAGATAGCCTCCAAATTCCCTCGCGTGGCGCTGACATTGGGGGAATGCGGACGAGAGGTGCTGATGGTTTCGGTGCGGCTACTCCTGCTCATATCGCCGCTCTCGGCAGCGCCGCCACGACGGCGGTCGCTGCCGAGCACTTGCCTAAGGTCATCAGAAGGTAGGTGTACTATGGATCCATATCATCCTGTCAGGTTCCAATCTATCCCGATTGCTTTTAGCATGTCCAAAGTAGGTCCCTACGGAATCCGTCATGAATGACCCAATCCCCCTCCCCAGGAAAGGGATCTGCCACCGGATCCGGAGCATGACTCCAGAGTCCCGCAACACGAGTTCGACTTCGAGTTTTTCGCCACAGAGAAGTGCCAAAAGCTGAGTTGTCTGCATGGGCACACTCCCGCTGGACGTGTATGCATGAAGGGATTTGACATTGGCAGGCGGTTTCTCAGTTGCCCCTTAGAAGTTAGTGCTAAGTTCATCATTTTACTTAAGTTAATGCCACCACTCATCCTGAATACTATTTAACATTGGCAGGGATATGAGGCTTGTGCCTTTGTTAACTGGCTGGATGAAGAATGGCATGGCAGGGATCGGAGTGTTATCACCATGCTCACAGAAGATAACGTAAAGCTAAAGAAGAAACTGGCTGATCTGGAATGTACAATCAGTACGATGAAGCAAGAAAGAATCAATCACAGGCAACAGATGAAAGCAAGAGACAAGAAGGAACTAGCATGTGTAGTTGTGGTTGCCGCATTAGCCATGTTTTATGCGCTGTTTGCAATGATGATTAGGGGTTTTGTTTGACAGTATGGCTAAAGCACATCTAGATGTGCTCTAAGTAATGCACATCTAGGTCCTATGCCATTGATGTTACGCGAAGATTCGTGCAGATATTTTCCTTTGTCTTTTTTTCTTTTCCTTTGTAGTTTCATTATTACTGGCTTCATCAATAAGAAGAGCTCAATGTATTGCTTGCCAACTGTCCTACTCCGTTCATACCGGTACCGGTGCATAATCCCAAAACTCGTTCCTTGTTTTTGTCCTGAAAAAAGAAATCAGCCAATAGGAGTCCTGCGGCTAGTATGCATTCAATGACTTCAGACTACTTAGCATAACATGCATGCAATGGTCAATTCTCTGCATGCAATGGTATTGATTACCAAATACTCCCTCCGTCCCAAAATAAGTGACTCAACTTTGTACTAAAGTTAGTGCAATGTTGAGTCACTTATTTTGGGACAGAGGGAGTAATCTTTTTCCCCCACCTAGGTCACCGGTACGAAGGGAGTAGAAGTACTACGAAAAATGCTTCTTTCATATTTGGACGCTCCAACGCGTGTGCGTAATTAATTATCACATTGAGAACTGCGCAACCTCGGGAATTTGGGCGACTGGGTACAAATAATTGCAGTTGATTATATCAGCGGTTAGATAATACATCAACCCCCACTTTAATTGGCATTCCTCTTCTCTGCATACCCCGCTTAAGTGTCCACCATCTTCATCGTCACCGGCAGGCCACGCTACACACTTGCACACACTCTGCAATCTCGCTTTCTAATGGTTTTTATACGACTGCAGCCATGTCGAGCGACATCGAGGACGACAGTTCGGCCAGCAGTCTGGCGCCCGATGATAGGTCAACATCGGAATCATCCCACTCGTCTTCCATGAGTCCGGCGTCAGGCCCAGACCTCAATTATATCCGGATCATGGAAGGGACACTGCCTCCGGAGTCTTCAGACGATAACCAGACGGATGAGGAGCTGTCGGAGGACGAAGAAGAGGACGACGATGATGAGGAGGAGGAATGGTCGAACGAGGAGGAGGACGACGATGACAATAATGACGATGACAATGGCGGCGGTGAAGAAAAGCCAACGGTCAGCGGCAAGAAGCGTCCTCGCCAAGACGATGTCGCGGGGCCATCCAACAACAACAACAAGAAGAAGAAGGACTAAATTAAGCAGAGTGTATATATATCTGTTTCCGTTCGCTCATATTAATTTGTTATCTCTGTTTATCCTGTCAATTTCATCGTAGATGGTTAGTAATACGTATTCGACAGAGATCTTCTACATTATTTCCCACAGGTTGGTTTCTTGATCTGTGTGCCCTAGCGAGCACAAAATTCACAAAAAAAGACTGTATGGGCTGTCTATAATGATCGCACATAATTCTGATTACCGACCTGTTTGCCGGGTATCACACACATCTTGCTACGCCGAATCGTTTGTGTTCAACTCGATCATCGCAAACGGTTCATCATAGCGAACTGTATGCCGTATATCGCACACACCTTGATCTGGCTGCCCATTTCTGTTGTTCTGTCTCATCGCAAACAGTTCGTATGGATCAACCGTATGCCCCGCATCGCACACGCAACTAAAATCGGAACCGTGTTTGATGTATCCTTCATCGCAAATGTTTTGCATCTTTTTTGACAGTTTTTTTATATCACTGTTTGCAATTAATGCATCGCACACAGTTTCGTCAAAGGGTCTCTGATCGTAGTGTTGTGTTAGCAGCATCCTGCAGTAGTGCCGCTGCGTGGCCTGGTTGGTGGTCACCTGGGCCAGCTTCGAGTCGTGATCGGCAAGCCTCACTTTGCGGGCCTTGAGGTCCTCCTCCTGCTGCTGGAGCCGACGGGCATGCGCAACTCGCTCCTCCTAGAGGGTCTTTAGCTTGGCCTCCGCCTCATTGCAGCGCTTCTCGGTGGACGCTGTGCTGGCCAAGGCCGAGTCACGAGCCTCCTTGGCTTCGGCGGCTTCCTTCCTCCCCTCCGCGGTGGCGGCTTCGGCCTGACCCCAAGCCGTCCTAGTGGATGTGTTAGCCTGGAGCCACCCCGAGACAAGCCCAGGCACTCCCTCGCGAGGCACCTATCGGCATCCTGGTGGTCGGCCCGGAGTCTGTCGAGCGCGGTGAAGGCTTCATCTAGGGTCCCGAGCCTGACGAGGGGGCCGCAATTCGCCAGCGAGAGGGACTGGCAAGGAGGTGGCACAGGCGCGTCAACCGCCACCACAGCTAAGGAAGCTGTGGCATGGACGGCTTGGGGCACCGGAGGCTCCGAGCGCCCCTCAGGCACGACAAGGGCGGACGGCTTTGCAGCCGACTGGCCTGTGGGGCTAGCTCCTCCTGAGGATACATCACCACGTCAGCGGGGGCGCGCTCCATCGCTAGGGGATAAGGGATCACCTCCTCCGTCCGCGCAGGAGCCTCCGCGGCAGCAGCGAGGGGTGGCGGGTCCTGAGCACCAGCACCCTCGATGGATGTCCCTCCAAGCAGCGCCAGTGAAGCGCCAGGAGCAGATGGAGCACTCGAACGCTCGGGCGTGGTGCTGCCCGAGCGCCCGGGGGCTGCGCTGGTCCGGCCCGGTGCGCTTTGACGCCCGCCAAGGCTGCGACCAGAGAATGACGGCGCCCTCATGACCAGGGGCTCCTTCGGCTCTGCGCTCTCCTTCCTCTTCTTCACCACGCCGCCAAGCCTGGGCATCAGGAAGGGAGTGTTGTGGGCACAGTGGCAATTCATGCTCAATTCGAAAACAAGGTGGGATACTTACACATCAGGGTCGACCCACCTCCTCTTCTTCTCCTTCATGGCTGGAGCTGGGGCGCCCCCGCCTTTCCTTGACGCGTCCTGGGTCGTGCTTGTGGGGATCAGTGGGGCGCTCCTCAGCCGGCCCCGGTATGGTGCTGCCGCCCGGAGGGATAGAGGGGTCGCCCTGAGGGGTCGCGGCCAGCTGAACCCCGTCAGCCCCAGCAACGGCTGCCTCATCTTCGGCTCGTGGGCCAGGCCGGGATGGTACCGACGCCTCGCCCGCCTTGCCTGCGCTCGGGGAGCCCTCTGAAGCAGGCACAACCATGCCTTTCTTCAGGGTCGCCGGCCGGATGCTGGCGGTCTCCGGGGGGTAGGCCTCGGCCTCCTGAGGACCCTGGTGGGGCGCGGGGAGCCCGCAGCCGGGAGTTTGCCAGTGTCGTCGTCATCCTCAAGCTGGCGGAGAAGCTCACTCTACGATAGGGGGACACCTCTATCACGGCATCGTCGTCCTCGGTCGCCTCTGAGTCCTCTTCGCCCACTCCGTCGATGCTGTCACCGGAGGACACCGGCACGAGGGAGTTGGGGCATTCAGGCGACACGAGCCCCAGCTCATTGAAGACGGGCATGGAGGCAAACAAATCCTCCCTTTCATCGCAGCGGTACAGTGGGACGTAGGCCTCCGGGAGGTTCCCCAGGTCGCCGTTGAGCAGGACGTTCATGGCCCTGTCCAGCTCCTCGCCCGTCAGGCTCCTCGAGCGCAGCCTGATGCCATATGTCGTGCCCTGGAATTCACACATGGGGCACTTGTGCGACTAGAGCAGCGCCAGGTCCGAGGTCATCTTCCTCAGGACGAGTTCTGCCCAGGGGTCGGAGAGCTTCTCATGGCTCCACCTCTCGAGCCGCTCGGGCAGCTCGGTCAGCAGCTCCAGGTGCTCGTTGAGGCCCCCAGTGTCCAGGAAGACCCAGCGGTGCCGGAAGCCTTCCACCTTCTTCCCGGCCTTCATGAGCATGTTGCTCTTGTGGACTGCGATGAGGGACACGCAGCCGGAGCGCTGTGTCGAATCATGCAGCCGCAAGCTGAAGAAGTGGCGAAGGAGCGGCACGGAGGGCCTCACGCCCATGAAGGCCTCGCAGTAGAAGGCGAAGATGGACAGGAGGAGGACGGAATTGGGTTGAAGGTGAAGAGCCTGGATCTTGTAGTGGTCAAGGACGGCAACAAAGAACTCGGAGAGAGACGGGACGAGCCTCACGAAGACACTGTGGAGGAAGAAGGGATAAACTGTCCGCGCCAAGGTCCTCTGCTCCGTGGAGCCAGCCCAGATGATGGTCTCATTCCACTCGTTGTCGTTGCTTGCCGTCTGCGGGAGCACGGGGGCGAGATGCCCCTCCTCGATAATGGAGGACGCGTCGAGCGCCGGCGCAGGAGAGGAGGAGGAGCTTGCGGCTTGCGTCACAGGCTTTGACTTCCCGGGCGCCATTCGCGTGGTCCTGGAGCAGGAGAAGGAGAAGAAAGGGGGCGGGGAGCGGTTGGATCTGGAGAAGCTCTTGGCGGAAGGAAGGGGATCTGAGGCAAGGCGAAAGGGAGCAATGATGGCTTATTGGTGTGTGCTAGTCTTTTGTCAGCCTGGGCAGTTGCCGAGGCGTCGTGGGGAAGCGGAGGCATCTGCGTCCCATGGGACACCACGCGTCAAGCCTGTCCTGCAGGCGATTGGGGCCCACGGCACTTCGCCCTTGCCCCTTGGCTTCGCCTCGAAGCCAGCCCGAGCGCGCCTTGGGCCCGGGGGCTACTGTCGGTGTTCTGGGATCGGGGGTGCCCAGACCTGCCTGCCTGCGGCCCATAGCACGGCTCCATCGATGGCCCGTTACGGCCCAGCAGCAGGGCCACCAAAACAAGACCCTCGCGAGGGCCCCGTGGCCTCGTGAGGTGGACGACACCAAGACCTTCAGATGAGCGGCCTCCCCAGGCTGCCTCCTGAGGAGCAGAGATTCCAATGCAGGTACCCAGCCTCCCGAGGCTGTGATGACGTGAGCCATGACGACCAAGGCCAGGTGGGCGCTAGCGGGCGTAGAGGAGGAAGTCTCCCTTTCGGTGCTATGGGAGCAAGGACAGGCGTGGTTTCCCGAGGAGCCCTCCAAAGGTTTCCATTCCGGTGCAACAAGACCAAGACCATGAGCTCGGTAGGGCGGATGTCATCGCCGAGCCCACCACTGCGTCATGACCAGAAGCTTTGCAGACGAAGACCACCTTTCGTCAGGATAAAATGTACTACTTGTCCCCTTTCAAATTGGCCACTGTGGATCCCTTCCCGCCTAAGTTTCAAGGGAAGAGGACCGAGGCCACTATAAATATAGGTTAGCCACCACCGTTGGAAGGGGAGAGTTGAACCCACACCACCAGAGCCCTCGCGAGGCTGTTCATGCACTGTACTTGTCATCCTCGGCCCCTTGTGAGGCCAATCCACCACAAAGCAGGAGTAGGGTTTTACACCGCAAGGTGCCCCGAACCTGGGTAAAATGTTGTGCTCATCTTCTTCCCCACTCACACGAATCCGGCAAGGCTAGGCTATAGGGCGACAAGCTCGAGGCTCGAGAAGTTGAGATCTTTGCACATGCCCCAGAGTTTGAAACTTCTTGGGTCTGCGGAGCCCTGAATCCGACACTCATTGCCTGCCACCTTCATCGGCCTCCATGGTGATGAACTCTTTTAAACCCTGGTGGCCCTGCAACTGCCGGAGGTCGTAACGAAGAATGTGCACCTCGAGGCCATGCTCGCCGCGCAGCACCTCGCCATGCAAGAAACCGTTGACCTACACATCCACGTCTATGAGGAAATCGTCTACGTAGGCCACTACAAGGCCAGGGAGGACACAAAGACGTTGGCCTTCTTCGACCGGCTGGAATCTTTGGACGCCATTGTTTAGAGGCACGTTGACCTGTCCATGAAAGCTGCTGCTACTGAGCCGCCGTTCGGTGGGCCGGCGCCCTGTGTCGAGGAGGAGGAGGTCTTTGATGGATGCATCTTTCTTCTCGCCTCCTGTAACCAGCACTGCATCACCTCGTGGCCTTAATGTTTTATTAGTGTATGGCTTTTTTATTCCAATCATAAATGACAAGTGTGATCCCTTTCTCTTATTTGGCGTTAATTGTATGTAGTATCACTGTCTTCATCCTGGTGTACTACCTAGGTCCTGGTTTATTAGTCCCTTTTGTAATTTGTTCTAAATTTGGACCAAAGATTTAACTGACAAAATGTTAGTGCATGTCAACAAAAATTATATCATTTGATTTGTATGTGAACATAGTTTTCAATGATATAATTTTGGTGACATGCATAAACCTTTTGTTAGTCAAATGGTCAAATTTGGCACAGATTACGATGGGGAGCAATAAACCAGGACGGAGGTAGACTGGTCACCATCGTGTTTTGTGCCAAATTTTGACTTCAGCGACCCAACCTACGTGGAGGGAGTACTATATGTGTTGGCACCACAACCAAACTTATATACTAGTATATTCAAAACTGAGTGTTACTACATGTCACGAGTTCGAAACGAGAAAGTGGAACAAGTACAACAGGCCAGTGCCATTTGCATTGCACCCCACACTATCGTTCCAGCCAGCCGCACATTGGCTTGGCATTTTCTATGTACAAGTTATAAAGGTAAAGACTGCCGCGTTTGCGTCACACCCCCACATGGTTTGTCCGGTACGCCGCTCAAACAAGGGAACGCTTGTTGTCTTAGAATTTTCACTGTTAGGTGGGCCGCAGTTGAGCAAACCGACTATCGGCAAATCCCCACCCCGCCCACCACGCGTCGGCTGAGTTAGAATTAGAAGAGAGAAACGAGGGAGAAGAGCTAGCTGTAGCACGGACGCTGTTGTCAGATGGGACTCGTGTTGATAGAATAGGAGTACTGAGTACTCGTATGTCTAGTACTAAGTACCACTAGGTGGGTGTGTGCGACCTTTACATCTCATCACTTTAGGTCTCCTTTTCGAACCACGACTACACTTCATGGTACATATTTTTTCACGCATTTTTCCACCTATATGTACTCCTAGGCTATTTCCACGTGCTTCCTTTCGCCGACATGTGGGACATAGAGCATCTGGGTCGTAGTGCATGCACGACTCGGAGCATATGCAACCATGCCGGCGTACTTTACATTTCAGACCTGACGAATTACATGTAAACCCCCTGCAGAAGAATAAATAAATAAATGATTTACTACATGCAAACCGGATTATTTTCATAGAAACCGGAACACGTTCATTAAATTTTTGACATAACACATTTATAAAAAATGACCAGACCTAAACCAGTCTAAGGGCCTCTTTGATTCGGAGGATACTGAAAACACAGGAATGGGGAAAGTATGATGGCGATGAACCGAGAGGAGGAGGAAGAGGAGGAGTAATATACATGCTAGAGACTAGACTGCTGGTTCACTTGGCTGCCGTGTTTCGCACTACTATATATACTGCATGATTCTTTGCTCCTTCTTACTTCGCTGACATGTGGGAGAGCCAGCACCCGGGTCAACGTGTCATGCACCAGATTAGAGTGGGGAACGGAAGGGGGGCATCACCCCGGTCATAGCGCCGATGTAATAATGACTATAATGAGTAGTCATATCACAAGACCCCATCTTTCTAGTAGTAACGAGCCGTCAAATCACATAGCCCTATCTTTCCAGCAGTAAGTTGAATCCGCTACTCCCTCACCCTCCTCGCCTCTTTGTCAAACCGGCTACGCGAAAACTGCCGCACGTACTGCCCGGGAAAAGCCCCGCCCTCAACTTTTAAATACTCATAGTATAATTTTGTATCGATGAATTGCGCCATGGAGCAGAAAACCAAAAGAAAAAGGTGGTACATGTAAACAAATACAGTTCAAGCTCTAGCTAGCGATTCGGAATGTAAACCATGCATGTGTTTATACGTATAGATTACTTCAAAGTACTAAGTCCATTGATGCAATGTGGTCAAACTGTACCATCGATATCTCAAAGCCAAAAGAGTTCGAGCTTGTTCGTTCTATATAAATAGTATTGTATGTTTATTCACCCGAGGGGTTGTTCAATGAATGGAGGGCCGGGGAGCACAAGTGAACAATACTACTAGTAAGTAGGAGTAGTACAGTACAGTACAAAGTGCGACGTGCAGTTAGTCACGTTAAATAGAAAGTTTCTTTTCTATAATGCCACGTACACAGATTGAAACGCTTGTTGTGGATAGAAGAAGATAATCACTCCACTATATATATAGGCAGGGGCGTGAGCGCTTGCTTTACTAGGGTTGCTATCTTCATTCTCTCATCCTCTCTAGATCTAAACAAGACAGCGGTAGTGACATTTTCTCTCTGCTCACCACTGGTCATAGATCCGACCGGATCCCTTCGGACGGGGTGTGTAGGGGACTAGGTGCATCGTTCACACGGTCATCGGCGGTGAGGGAGGAAACCCACAGCTGTCGGCGGGGCCCGATCCTCTGCCCGTCCCGTTCTCTCGAACATAGCGCTGGCTTGGCAGGTCCTCTGACCCCTTCTTCCTCCCTGCCGTAATGTGGGCAGATCCAACCTGCCGCCGGCCTCCTAGCCACATCCCGACGACCCTCAGGTATAAGTTTCTTCGAAAGCGGCCTTGCTCTACTGCCCCAGCTCCACACGTGTCTGCATGTGGATCTTTTTCTACTTCCATCAGCTCTTCCAAAGCCACATAAATTTTTAGTATTATTAGAGGTAAGGCTACTTCATGCAGTTGAATCTAGGACTTGGTTCAAACAACAAAGAAAGGGGTAAAGTTGTAGCATGAATCTAGGACTTGAATCAAAGAGGAAATAACAGGGGGAAAGTAGTAGAGACTGGATACCCAACCAGTCTCTTGGTTGAAATGGGAAATAAAGGAAAAAGGCTGTACAAACTGGATAAGGAACAGGTCTATTATTGGTTGAAAAAAGGATAGAAAGTGGCGGCTGGTGGACAAGTCAACAGAGTATGTCCAGGATTAGATTTTCTGCCCTCACATAGTAAAAGGTCTCCAGGATTAGATTTGCTGCCCTCCTAGAGTATGAACAAACTCGCCATCACCACTTTATGCCTACTTGTAGGTACATTGTGCTGATGCGTCCACTCTCGCATGTCCTTATACCAACTTTTTGTTATTGTTAATGTAAGGGCGCATGTAAAATGAAGCAATCACACTATTACCGTAAGGACATTTCTAACCAATGTTATTGTTAATCTAATGCCTCCAGTAATATGATGCAATTAAACTGTGTTACAAATGGTACTCCTGCTATTTTTCCCAGTATGATAAGTAAGTTGCTTCTTTACGCTGCTGAGTGTCCTGGTGTCCCCACTGTCCCATGCCCTTAAACCAACTCTTTAGCTTCTGTTGATCTACTGTATGTGGTAAACTAGCAATGCCACCATTAAAGTAATCCCTTATTTGACGCATGTCATTGTTGATTGTAATGCTTCCGGTAACTTGAAGCAATGCCGCCATTTTAAAATTTCTACTGTTCATTTCATGTATGTTTCGTATCTTGTTATTGACCAGTAACTATTTTCTTTCTATCTTTTTGTGTGGATAGGGATATCCATTTCACCTTGTTGCTATTGTGACCTTTTGGTGAACTGCACAAAACACTTTTTTTTGGAATAAGTGTATTGTGCGGTTCAACTAAAATGGCACGTGGGCAACGTCTCTCAATTTTGGTTGAACTGCACAAAGGTTGATTGGAGTTTCCAACATCTTTGTCAAACTCTGCTGGTAATCTCGTGCAACATTTTATTAGCCTTTGCAAGACGAGCTGTCACTGTCACCACAATGGCACTTTATTTTAGTGGAACTGCACAAAAGGATAACCAAATTATAGTTACACCTTGCATGAGTAGGACAGCCAACCTTAATGTTGCTCAATTTTAGTGCAACTACTAAAGAAGAACCTGCCAGCTCATGAGAGTGAGTACTTCTTGCTAGCTCCATGATGCAATATTTGCTTCATTTCAGGCGGACTGCAGAAAAAGGTCGCATGAATTGAATCATTTGAGTGGATCTACAGGTTCACCACATCGAGTCGTGGCGGCGTAGGGCCCCTCTCTCAGTTATGGTTCACATGACCGGGTATGTTCCTTTTTGGTTGATTTTGACTCTACATCCAGCTAGTGATTTTTGCTACTATTTTGGCACTGCTATGAGAAAGCAATAATGATATTGTTTTTGCATCTTAATTTAATGCCACTAATAATTTGAGGCAATCTTTTGGCATCGCTACTGCCACTGATAAAATGTAGTAATGATACATTTAAAATAGAGCTACTGTCTTATCTACCATTTCATTTCCAACGTAGATAACTTGCAGAAGGCCTATCTGGCAGAATCAAGTCCATGTGCACTGCATCAATTACATAGCTACACTGAACTAGTTGAGTCCATCACGCCCACCGTTGAGGTGGCGCGGGCCCCCTCTCTAACTGGCGGGCGCCATAATTTTAGTTGAACTGCACAAAAAAAGTGATTGAAATGAGTCGATGCTCCTCCTTCTACTGCCACACTGAGGTGTTAATGGATGTCAATGAATCGCCTTCATGGCAAGATACGGCGACATAAAAATAACTTGATTTCCCAATGTCATCTCACACGGGTCAGTACTGTCCTTTATCAACATGATTGTGCTTTTTCATACTGTGCTAACGTTGTATTTTTTTAATAAAGCTATTCTATCGCAATCTTTTCTCGTTTTGGAAATAAAGTTGCTTTAACTAGTGCCAATATTATAGTAATCATGCTCTTTCTTATCTATGCAAACAGGAATACTCAACTACAGATGTTGTGATGGTTAAAAGCATTCGCCAAGTTCTTGGGTTGTATGACACGGCTAGCCAAGATGGATTTAATCCAGAGATTTACTTTATCCAAAGGCTCTAAACTTCCATGCGTGTGTGCAAGGTGGAAAGAGATATTTCAGGACGTTGATTGATGATTCCACTAGGTTTTGCTATGTGTATTTGTTAAATACTAAGGATGAGGCTCTATACACACTACTTCAAAATCTAGAAGGCCCTCCTGTGCATATATTGGAAGTGGTAGTGCCACCAGTGATGCAGAATATTTCAGCTGCCAATGTTTGACCTGCGTGGCCTTAAAAAGGACTGGTTTCAATGTTTAAGAAAATCCTTGGATAAAATTGCTTACATGAAGCATCCATCAATTTTTATTTATTTGTTCACATTCTCACAACGTTTGAGTTGTATAGTTACGATTGGCTCTAATCTGTGAATCATTGAGATGTGTAGGCATCTTTGTTGTACTCATTATTATTTGAATCTAATGGGTTGCTTCTAAATCTTGCAAGCTGGGAATCATTGTGATGTGTAGGCATCTTTGTTTTACTTATTATTTGATTCTTATTAGTTGGTTCTGAATCTTGCAAGCTGGGAAACATGGCATGATGATGCAGAGGACAGCAACCATAACAAGCTGTTCAAACTTGGTAGTATTGTCTGTGTGAAAGTGCGGCAAATGAGTTGATCGTTTGCTTCCTGAGAATAATAATTCTAATTGCTGTGCATGTTGATCCTGTGGCACTGATAGAATGAGCCAATGCTGTGGTTGTTTTAAGAATAAATTTTAATTAAAGCTAATAAAATTTATGTAAAGTGACCACTAACACTTGCTATTATCGTACCAATATAGACCCGCTCGTGAACCCGAGGGGGCATGTTCTGCCGGGCGTGCAGTGGGCGAGGAAGGTGTTGATACGTCTCCAACGTATCTATAATTTATGAAGTATTCATGCTGCTATATTATCATTCTTGGATGTTTTACAATCATTTTATAGCTACTTTATATCATTTTTGGGACTAACTTATTGACATAGTGCCCAGTGCCAGTTGTTGTTTTTTGCTTGTTTTTTACATCGTAGAAAATCAATACCAAACGGAGTCCAAACGCAGCGAAACTTTTTGTGGATTTTTTATGGACCAGAAGACATCCAAAGGGCCAGAGCAGCACCTGGGGGGTGCCCCGAGGGGGGCACAACCCACCAGGGCGCGCCTGGGCCCCCAAGTGCGCCCCGGTGGGTTGTGCCCACCTCGGTGGCCACCCACACCGCCTCTTCGTCCTATAAATTGCCAAATATTCCAAAAACCCTCGCAGAAACATTAGATCAGAAGTTCTGTGGCCGCAAGCCTCTGTAGCCACGAAAAACCAGTCTAAACCCCGTTCCGGCACCCTGCCAGAGGGGGAAATCATCACCGGTGGCCATCTTCATCATTCCGGCGGCCACCATGATGAGGAGGGAGTAGTCCACCCTTGGGGCTGAGGGTTTGTACCAGTAGCTATGTGTTTAATCTCTCTCTCTCGTGTTCTTGAGATGTCATGATCTTGATGTATCGTGGGCTTTGTTAATATAGTTGGATCATATGGTGTTTTCCCCTCTCTATCTTGTTATGAATCGAGTTTTCCCTTTGAGATTTCATTCTTATCAGATTGAATACTTTTATGGATTTGAGAGCACTTGATCTATGTCTTGGCACTCAACTCTCGGATTCCCGAGGTGAAATTGGAGTAATCTATTTATAGGGGTTGATGCATGTTTTCGTCCTAGTTTCTCTGGTAGAAATCTTGGGCACTCTTTGAGGTTCTTTGTGTTGGATCGAGTATTATGAATCAGAAATTGTTTGATGCGTATCGTATAATGAACTCATGGATACTTGTGGTGACATTGGAGTATCTAGGTGACATTAGAGTTGGTTGATGCGTATCATATGGTGTTATTTTAGTACGAACTCTTGGATAGATCGAACGGAAAGAATAGCTTTGTGTTATTTTAGTATGAACTCTTGAATAGATCGAATGGAAAAAATAACTTTAAGGTGGTTTTGTACCCTACAAACAATTTCTTCTTATGTTCTCCGATAGATAAGAACTTTGGAGTGATTCTTCTTCGCACGTTGAGGGATGGTTATATGATCCAATTAGATTAGCATTGTTGAGTGATTGCACTAGCGAAAGTACGGACCCTAGGCCTTGTTTTCAAGCATTGCAATACCGTTTGTGCTCCATTTTATCACTTGCTACCTTGCTGTTTTTATTTATTCAGATTATAAAAATATATTTCTACCATCCATATTACACTTTTATCACCATCTCTTCGCCGAACTAGTGCACCTATACAATTTGCCATTGTATTTGGTGTGTTGGGGACACAAGAGACTTTTTATTATTTGGTTGCAGGGTCGTTTGAGAGAGACCATCTTCATCCTACGCCTCCCACGGATTGATAAACCTTAGGTCATCCACTTGAGGGAAATTTTCTACTGTCCTACAAAACACTGCGCTTGGAGGCCCAACACGAGTCTACAAGAACAAGTTGTGTAGTAGACATCAAGCTCTTTTCTGGCGCCGTTGCCGGGTAGGTGAGTGCTTGAAGGTATATCTTTAGATCTTGCAATCGATTCTTTTAGTTTCTTGTTTTGTAACTAGTTTGGTTTATAAAAATAAAACTACAAAAAAAATGGAATTGAGGTTGCATCATATTATTCTTCTCTATAATGTCTTTCGTGAAAATGATGGAAAGGAAAATTGTGCCCAATTGATAGAAGAAGAATTCTATAAAATGTTTGACAAAAAATCTTTGAATGATGAGCATGATTGCAATGTTGTTGGTATGAATTCTTTGAATATCCATGATGCTAATGATATGCAAAGCTACAAGCTTGGGGATGCTATGTTTGATGAAGATGATATTTTTAGTCCCCCAAGTTTTGATGTGCAAATTTGTTATAATGGTAGCATGTCTCCTATTTATGACGATTATATTGATGAAAGTGGGTTTGGAAGAGTGTCAACTCTAGGTACTAATGATCGCACTATTTTGGAGGGTGTTGAATCTTATTGTGATAATTATGAAAGTGGTTTTGGAGAGGTCATGACTTTATTTAGTGATGAATCCACTATTTTGGAAGAGGTTTCAATTGATTATGACAACAAAGTTGCTAGCTATGATGATTATGGTGATGTCATGTGTGCTATAAAGAATAATGATAACCATGAAACTTGTCATCATAATTTTAATGTTCAATTTGATTATGTCAATCAAGTAGCACATGATAGTTATTTTGTTGAGTTTGCTCCCACCACTATTCATGAGAATAAATTTGCTTATGTGGAGAGTAAGAAAATTTCTATGCTTGTGGATCATGAAAATAATGATTTATGTGATAGTTATATTGTTGAATTCATACATGATGCTACTGAAAATTATTATGAGAGGGGAACTTATGCTTTTACATATTGCAAATATCAAGTTTCCTCTCTTTATGTTGAAAGTTTTGAAGTTGCACTTGTTTTGCCTTCCTATGCTAGTTGATTCTTGTTCCCATAAGTTGTTTGATCACAAAGTCCCTATGCATAGGAAGTGGATTAGACTTAAATTTTCTAGTCATATGCTTCATGACGCTCTCTTTGAGTTTCAATTCTTATCTTTTATGTGAGCATCATTGAAACCATCATGCCTAGCTAAAAGGCATTAAAGAAAAGCGCTTGTTGGGAGACAACCCAACATTTACCCCTACTGTTTTTATGTGTTAACATGATTATGCTACTGTATTAATCATGTTTTATTGCTTTTGTTTCAATAAAGTGCCAAGTAAAGCCTTTGGGATAGTATGGATGATAGTTGACTTGAATCTATGCAAAAACAGAAACTTTTACGCTCAGTCCAGTAATTTTCAAAATTCACTGGAACATGATCTTGATTTGAATTTTTTACAGGTGATAGATATACAAATTATATACATTTTCCTAATTTGTCAGAATTTTTGGAGTAGCATAAGTATGGTTGGAGTACAGATTATTACAGACTGTTCTGTTTTTGACAGATTCTGTTTTCAATGCATAGTTTGCTTGTTTTCTAGTTTCTATGGCTTATATTACTCAATATAAATTGTGGAAATGATATGCTACAGTAGGAATTGTGTGAGAACAATTATGAATCTTGTCTTTGACAGTACCAAAGTGAAATGGTTTGCTCTTTATCATACTAACCTATCTCACGAAGTTCCGTTAAGTCTTGTGTGATTAAAGTTTTCAAGTTTTCGGTGAGATGTCGATATGAGGAGAATAAGGAGTGACAAGACCCTAATCTTGGGGATGCCCAAGGCACCCCAAGATAATATTCAAGGAATATCGAAGCAACTAAGCTTGGGGATGCCCCGGAAGGCATCCCCTCTTTCGTCTCCAACATTATCGGTAACCTCACTTGGAGCTACATTTTTTCGTCACATGATATGTGTTTTGCTTGGAGCCTCATTTTATTGTTAGGATTTGCTTTCTGTAATTTAGAATAATTTTTTGCATTTTTATTTTCAATAAAAATGTCAAGGATAGCCTTTACCATCCTCATTTTGCAAGTATATGAGTTGCTGTTTCAAAACAGAAAGTTTATCGATGTTGCAAAAATTCCCGAGAAAAGTAAGAATGTGATAAAATGTTGAAACTTTTTGCACAGTAAGCTGTGATAAATTTTCTACAGTGTGGTAAATTTTCATAATTTTTGCAGGTAAAGAAGTATTAATACTCTTGCATTCTTTACATACTGTACTGTTTTGGCAGATTGCTGTTATGTTTGCATATGTTTGCTTGTTTAATGATTCTATTTGAGGATAGGAGTATTAAATATGCAGAGGCATTTAGTATGCAATGTTGAATAATAATTTTTGTGATTTGCTACAGTAGAGAATGATAAGGTTTTTGCATTGGTTTATACTAATTTATCTCACGAGTTCTTGTTGAGTTTTGTGTGTATGAAGTTTTTAAGATTTAGGGAAACCGTGATATAAAAGGAATTAAGGAGATGCAAAAGCTCAAGCTTGGGGATGCCCAAGGCATCCCAAGATAATATTTCAAGAAGTCTCAAGCATCTAAGCTTGGGGATGCCCCGGTAGGCATCCCACCTTTCTTCATCAACAATTATCGGTTAGTATCGGTTGAGCGTAAGTTTTTACTTCTTCACTTGAGTTGTGCTTTTCTTGGAATGTCATTTTTTTTACTTGCTGTTTTAATAAAATACTTAGATCTGAAAGTTTTTAAATAAGAGAGAGTCCTCAATTAGCTACTCCTTTACTTAACTACTCGCTTGATCTTCACTTATATCTTTTTGGAGTAGTTTGTCATTTACTCTCGTGCTTCACTTATATCCTATGAGTAAATTGTTGAAAGAATTGAATATCATGAAGTTGAAATTATATGTTCATATCATGCCTAGTGGTAGCTTCACATTGGATTTAGAAAGTGAAATCTTTTGAAGCTTGACAATCACAATATTGGTCATGCAAGCAATTCATGAATGATTACTATAAGGAAGAGAACTTTCACATGCAAATACACTATCTTGGAAATCTTTTGTGATTGTGAGCCCCCATTAAAATATTATATGCCAAAATTGTTGACATTGGACAAGGAAGACAACGTAATGATTTATGTTTGTTCATATTCACATAGAAGTTATATTGTCATAAATCCTTCAACATGTGGTGCTTGCCCCCCATCTTTGCTAGCCAAAAATTCCGCATCAAGTAGAGATACTACTTGTGCATCCAAAAACCCTTAAACCCAAATCTTATTTTCAAGAGTCCACCATACCTACCTAAGAATTTAGTAAGATCCTTCAAGTAAGTTGTCATTGGTGCAATAAGGCAATAAAAATTGCTTCTAAAAGTGTTAGATCATTCAGTGTAAGAGAAAATTGAGCATTGTACGAACTTGTGATGGCAAAGAATAAAAGCGACAGACTGCATAATAAAGGTTGCTATCATAAGGGGCAATATAACGTGATGTTCTTTTGCACTAAGGGATTGAGCATGCAAATAAAAAGCGCATGACAACCTCTGCTTCCCTCTGTGAAGGGCCTACCTTTTACTTTTATGTATTTACTTTCATGCAAGAGTCAAAGATTTCTCTCTATTCCTTTTTATTTTTCTCTTTTGGCAAGCATCATGTGGTGAGGAAAGATCTAGGCACATATATCTAGTTGGATATGGGTAGCATGAGTTATTATTGTTGACATCACCCTTGAGGTGAATACGTTGGGAGGCGAAATTATAAGTCCCTATCTTTCTATGTGTCCGGTTGAATCGTTTTGCTCATGTGTATGCGGTGAGTGTTAGCAATCATAGAAGGCTATATGATGGTTGAGTATGTGGAGCTCTTACTTAGACTCTGTTGAATAAGTCAAATTGCAATTGGTTGGTGACTAAGAATATAGGTTGTTGAGTTTCAAGAGAATTCATTGTTTGAACCTTAACATGTGAATTGGTTGGCACTTAACATGATGAGTTTTATGAGAAAGAGTTGCTGTTATGATGCTAGGAAAAGTGATTGAAATTACTATTGATCAAACTTATGCACTTTGCTAGCATTCACACTTCACAAATTATTTCTTTTATCATTTACCTACTCGAGGACAAGTAGGAATTAAGCTTGGGGATGCTGATACATCTCCAACGTATCTATAATTTATGAAGTATTCATGCTGCTATATTATCATTCTTGGATGTTTTACAATCATTTTATAGCAATTTTATATCATTTTTGGGATTAACTTGTTGACATAGCCAGTGCTAGTTGCTGTTTTTTGCTAGTTTTTAACATCGCAGAAAATCAATACCAAACAGAGTCCAAAGGCAGCGAAACTTTTTGTGGATTTTTTATGGACCAGAAGACATCCAATGGGCCAGAGCAACACCTGGGGGGTGCCCCTAGGGGGGCACAACCCACCAGGGCGTGCCTGGGCCCCCAGGCGCACCCCGGTGGGTTGTGCCCACCTCGATGGCCTCCCGCACTGCCTCTTCACCCTATAAATTGCCAAATATTCCAAAAACCCTCGCGAAAACCTTAGATCAGAAGTTTCGCCACCGCAAGCCTTTACAGCCACGAAAAACCAATCTAGACCCCGTTCTAGCACCCTGCCGGAGGGGGAAATCATCACCGGTGGCCATCTTCATCATCCCGGCGGCCACCATGTTGAGGAGGGAGTAGTCCACCCTCGGGGCTGAGGGTTTGTACCAGTAGCTATGTGTTTAATCTCTCTCTCTCGTGTTCTTGAGATGGCACGATATTGATGTATCGCGGGCTTTGTTAATATAGTTGGATCATATGGTGTTTTCCCCTCTCTATCTTGTTGTGAATTGAGTTTTCCCTTTGACATTTCGTTCTTATCTGATTGAATACTTTTATGGATTTGAGAGCACTTGATCTATGTCTTGGCACTCAACTCGCGGATTCCTGAGGTGACATTGGGGTAATCTATGCATAGGGGTTGATGCACGTTTTCGTCCTAGTTTCTCTGGTAGAAATCTTGGGGCACTCTTTGAGGTTCTTTCTGTTGGATCGAGTATTATGAATCTGAAATTGTTTGATGTGTATCGTATAATTAACTCATGGATACTTGTGGTGACATTGGAGTATCTAGGTGACATTAGAGTTGGTTGATGCGTATCATATGGTGTTATTTTAGTACGAACTCTTGGATAGATCGAACGGAAAGAATAGCTTTGTGTTATTTTAGTACGAACTCTTGAATAGATCGAACGGAAATAATAACTTTAAGGTGGTTTCGTACCCTACAAACAATTTCTTCTTATGTTCTCCGCTAGATAAGAACTTTGGAGTGATTCTTCTTCGCACGTTGAGGGATGGTTATATGATCCAATTATATTAGCATTGTTGAGAGATTGCACTAGCGAAAGTACGGACCCTAGGCCTTGTTTTCAAGCATTGCAATACCGTTTGTGCTCCGTTTTATCACTTGCTACCTTGCTGTTTTTATTTATTCAGATTATAAAAATATATTTCTACCATCCATATTACACTTTTATCACCATCTCTTTGCCGAACTAGTGCACCTATACAATTTGCCATTATATTTGGTGTGTTGGGGACACAAGAGACTTTTTATTATTTGGTTGCAGGGTTGTTTGAGAGAGACCATCTTCATCCTATGCCTCCCACGGATTGATAAACCTTAGGTCATCCACTTGAAGGAAATTTGCTACTGTCCTACAAAACTCTGCGCTTGGAGGCCCAACACGAGTCTACAAGAACAAGTTGTGTAGTAGACATCAGGTGTAGTAACTGTTGTCGCCTGTACACACTCAGTTTACTATTGGATGCAGTTCCCCAAGAGCTGAAAAACGAACTGCTGCTGCCGCCTACCCACTCATTCACTGTCGATTGCAGTTCCCCAAGATTGGAAAAATGAACTACTACTACCACGGTGACGCCCCTCAGTACCCCAGTACACACTGACTGTCTTCATCCCCCTGCCCCCTATCCCCACAAAACGAGAACCGCGACATCAACTCTGCATGAGAAGAGACTCCAATGGCGATCTGAGGGGTGAGCCTGCTGGATATGGACTTCAGCAAGGAGTTCAACTTTGAGTTCGTCGTTCAGACCCATGGCAGCACCATGTTGAATGTGATGTACACCAATGATCCGGACTCGGTGAAGCTCTGCCTCGCCAAGTTCAAGCAGTACCTACAGGAGGAGAAAGCACAAGGTCTCGGGACTAGACCTTGTGCCCATCCATTCATCTCCTGATAGGGACCAGCGGATCACCGTCTCCCAGGTATGCGTGCGGGATGAGGTTCTCGTCTACCACTGCTATAGGGCCATCAGAGGTTCTGGAGCATTTGCCCGTTTCATCGACACCACTGACTGCACCTTCGCTATGTTGGAGAGCAGGAAGAACGCGACGGTGCTTTACGATTCGGCCATCTGGTGCAACAAGCTTGTCGACATCCAGAAGCAATACAAGATCATCGGCAACGGGAAGGAGAAGCACTCCATGGTTGACCTCATCGCGACCTTCATCGACCCCTGCTACACCAACATGAAAGAAGACGTCGATACCAAGGACCTGAACACATGGCAGGTACCTCTGAATCTAGCCTACATAACCTACGCGGCCAAGGACGCATATGCATGCTACGACATGTACAGGCGGATCTTGGACATGAGGGCGTGTCTGCTTCCCATAACCGACGAGTACACGGACAGCGGCAACGTCATGATCAAGCATGTCAGGAAGGTCTAGATGATGCACTTTATCTATTTAAGCACCATTATCATCTGAGTGTTTCATGTTTAGCCTATGTGTCATAATTATCTATTTTGTTTGAAATATTTCATCTAAGAACCCATTAACCTGTTTGCTTATTTTTGACTGGCTATTTGCTTATGTATGTAACTAGTTCACTGGGCTGTCCTGCTTTGAATCTCCTTCCTCCCAACATATTCCCCTTCTCAGGTGGACCCAAAAGGTCTCGTACACAGACATCTGGGACCAACCACCTATCCATTTGTATTTCTTTATTTTGTTCAATCTTTCGTCCTCTTCCTACAGCAGCTGGCGGCGCTACCGCGCGCCTCAGTGACCCATCCTAGCCTATGGCGCTGGCCAGGCCATCCCTCTACTCCCACACATTCTCCGGTGACGGCAGCTCCATCGGCCCACCATGCACCCGAACAAGTCAACCCTCGTACTCCCCTCCGCCTGTGTCTTTTCCAGCTCCGGTTCATTCTAGTCCGAGGTCTCGACGTCGTCCTCTGCCTTGGTGCTCTCGCTGTGGCGCCGCCGTCTGTCGATCCCAACATGGTCAACAAAACGAGAGGAATCGGGAGACGAATGTTCGTCGAGAGGCTGACAGTCCCGGGCCCACCAGGTCCATGGCCTAGGTTTTGTTGTTTAACATGCGCACCCCATGACATGCCGACACAGTTGATCCAGTTGGTTTCAACATTTTTTTGGGGTCCAGAAGGTATCAAGTGGCCTCTGGGCCTCCCAGCCTAGCTTGTCTATAACATCAGCAACCCAAGTTATGTTTCTTTTTTCAAGACGATGCACAACTCAATTCTATTTTTCTATAAGAATGCAAACCTGAAGCTATGTTTTCCTTCTATAATAGTATATATATATATTTATATTTATATTTATATCTTATTTTATTACATATATTTAATAGAAACAACATAAGGTTCTGTTAAACCTGTCGTTCGTCCAACCATTGTATAGACCTTCCCACTTCCTTTATTTTTCCTTTTTATTAATCCTATATCTGAATTTTCTCCCACTTTCTTTTTTGATGTAATCTGAGTTTTCTCCCAGTATTTTTCCCTAGAACCAACTCAACTGTCCCACGTCTAGCCTAAAAAAATACTCCACATCCTATTAACTCATCAAATTAAAATGATATTTTATTTTGTAAATCAAAAGTTCTTACAAAATAATAATAATAATTGTTTATATATAACTTGGCAAGTTAACTCCTGGTGATTGCGTACATAAGCTTGCAAAGATTTTACTGACCAATGCAGTAACAGACGTGCAATCATGTGTTTATGTTTTTAGAACACTTCTCCGTCCAGCCCAACATGATATTTTCACCCAGCCCAACAAGTCCGCGGATTTCGTGCAAAATGCAAATGGGCTTTAAATTCTAACATAATATATAAACGGGCTGCATAGACGCTACATCATTGTTTCACTCAGCCCACCAAATGGACTAAAAAGAACCAAATGGACCGGATGACATGTGGGCTAGTTGGTCGAAGCCTAAGCACTTTCGCAAAAAAATACAAAGGTCGAAGCCTAAGCAAGGCGTTGGATTTACATCCAACGGCCGGCATTCTTCTTCAATCTTTCGTCTTCTTCCTCCAGCGCTGCCGGGAATGCCTGCTCCAGCCTCCGGCGTCCAGCAGCACTGTTTTGCACGCCTCGCAGTGAAACGCTACCCCACCAATAGCCAGACCATCCCTCCACTCCTCCGCACCTCATGTTATTCTCTGCCGAGTGTAGGCCCACCCCGCATTGGAACCAGTCAAGTCCCCACTCATCTCCATCTGCGACTCCACTACCGCGTCTTCCCCATCTCCGGGGCATTCCAGTCTGGGGCCTCGTCATCGTCCATCGGCCTTGGTGCGCTCGGCACGGTGTGGTCAACGTGGTCAACAAACGAGAGTCATCGAAAGATGACTGTACGTGGAGAGGCTGATAGTGGGGACGCACCACGCCCATGGACGCATGCATGCAACTGCATCCTTTTTATGCTGAAAAATAATGTTTTCTCCCGCTAATAGCTGGGACCCGCCAGCTACATCTTCGCACGCAAGGAAGTGCGTCCTTATTATGGGCAAAAAAAAGATTCCTCCCCTTGACAGCTGGGACCCTTCAGCTATATCTTCGCACGCAAGGAAGTGCCTCCTTATCCTCCCTGATAGCTGGGACCCACCCAGTCGAACCATACATAGGGTTCTCTCTCTGGTCGCGAACGTGTACGTACATATTGGTCGATCGGTCTCTCTACAAGGATGAACCGTGGATGAGCAAGGAGCGGCACGTGTGACATAGACGTTGAGGCAGTCCTATCTAAATCATGCACACGTACGTACAGCCACGCTGCAAGAAAGTAAATACGGCTATGTACGTACATATGGGCAGGGTCTCGAAGGCGTACAGCGACGCCGTCCTGTTCATCGGCAGCCAACCGACTGGGTCGAAACGGAGGAAACCGCGTTGTGTTCATCGGGAGGCAAGCGACTGGGTCGGAATGCGTCCTGTTCATCGGGAGCCAACCGACTTGGACGGAACAGCCCAACCGCGGTCCTGTTCATCGACTCAGGGTCTCACGTCCCGCAAAATGGAGGAAATAGAGTTCTCTTCGACCGCCTACAGTCGAAATGGGGTCCTGTTCATTGAGAGGGGTCTGGCGTACCGCAAAACAGAGGAAACAGACTTCTCTCCAACCGCTTACGGTCGAAACGGGGTCCTGTTCATCGGGAGGGGTCTGGCGTACCGCAAAACGGACGAAATAGACTTCTCTCCAACCGCCTACGGTCAAAACAGGGTCGTGTTCATTGGAGCGGTGTGTGGCGTACCGCAAAATGGGACTCCACGGGCTACTGTTCATCCACCGTCGACTTCCTCCAGCCTCCACCAGCCAATGTTCATCCACGAGCTACTATTCATCCAGACTCCACGGGGGCCTGTTCATCCACCCCAACCAGCTGGGCGTGTGTGGCGGCCTCCTCGAGGTCTTGTTCATCCAGCATAACCGCGTACTACCACGGGGTCCTGTTCATCCAGTGGCAACCGCGTACTACCATGGGGTCCTGTTCATCCAGCGGCAACCGCCTACCCACCGCCGGGGTCCTGTTCATCCAACCCCCACCGGGAACTGTTCATCCCCACCCAACCCAACCGGCTCGACTCACCACGTCTCGACTCGTTCTACGTATCGCGCGCGCAGCAGCAACGGGCACTGTTCATCCAAAGGCAACCCAACCGGCGTGCTACATCTCACACGGGGGTTCGATCGGCTTTAGTAAGCAGCAGCAACGTGATCGATCAGGTTCAGTTAGCAGCGGAGTTGGTTGGGTTCAGTTAGCAGCGAAGGGATCGATGATCGATCAGCTTCAGTACGTAGGAGTGCGACCGCACATGTTCATGCCTCGCTCGGGTTCAGTTATAGCGAACACGGCTCGCACCACGTGCGCGTACAAGAGAGAAATGTGCAAACCACACTGCATCGCTCGGCCCGACCACCCACCGTAACCGGGAACTCCGCGAAAATTTCCTCGCCCTCACTTCTACCATGATTTTTTATGTCATGGACGGCCCAAAGAATGTCATGCAGGTGCGTCCCCGGCCCGCCCAGGACAAAAAGCCCATTTTCTGTCATGATTTTTTGTCATAGAAGTAGGAGCCCACCACATCTATGATGATACGTGTTTTTGTCAAAATTATCATCATAGAAGTGTCATAACCATGACAGGAAAAAAATTCATTCGGGCCTAAATGTCAAGGATGTGTCTTTTTTTTGTAGTGTAAGGAGTGGCCGACAGGCCCCACGAGCTCACAGGGCGCACCCCCTACCCTAGGGCACGCCCATGCACTTGTGGCCACTTCAAAGGTCGGTTGGGGGTGTCCTTCTGCCACAAGGAAGCTAATATCCGGATAAAAAACCCCTCAATATTTCATCCCAATCGGAGTTATGGATCTCTAGGAATATACGAAACAGTTTTCGGCCAGAAATCAGGAACGCGAAACAGAAAAGAACAGAGAGAGATCCAATCTCGGAGGGGCTCCTGCCCTCTAGGATCCATGGCGACCATGGAACAGAGGGGAAACCCTTGTCCCATCTAGGGGGAAGCCAAGGAAGAAGAAGGAGGGGGCTCTCTCCCACTCTCTTCCGGTGGCGACGCATTGCCGCCGGGGGAACCATCGTGACGGTGATCTACGACAACAACTTCGCCGCCATCATCACCAACTCTCTCCCCTCTATGTAGCGGCGTAACACCTCTTCTCCCTGCTGTAATCTCTACTTAAACATGGTGCTTTATGCCACATATTATTATCCATTGATGTGTTGCCTTCCTATGATGTTTGAGTAGATTCTTTTTGTCCTACGGGTTAATTGTGGTATGTTGTGATTGATATGAGTTGTATGTTAATGTGGTGTTGTCCTATGGTGACTCCGTGACGCACAAGCGTGTGGGATTACCACTATAGGGTTTTGCAATATGTTCATGATTCGCTTATAGTGGGTTGCGAGAGTGACAGAAGCTTAAACCCGAGTAAGGGGGTTGTTGCGGATGGGAGTAAAGGGGACTTGTTACCTAATGCTGTGGTTGGGCTTTACCTTAATGATCTTTAGTAGTTGCGTATTCTTGATAACCCACAAGTATAGGGGATCGCAACATTTTTCGAGGGTAGAGTATTCAACCCAAATTTATTGATTCTACACAAGGGGAACCAAAGAATATTTGCAAGTATTAGCAGTTGAGTTATCTGTAGTAGAGTGATTAGTAGCACAGTAGTATGATAATTTGATAGTAGTGGTAATAGCAGCAACAATAGTAACTTAGCAAGAAACAATATGTGAAAAGCTCGTAGGCATTGGATCGGTGATAATGTTGGATAACATTCATCATGCAACGGTCATAACCTAGGGCGACACAGAACTAGCTCCAATTCATCAATGTAATGTAGGCATGTATTCCGTATATAGTCATACATGCTTATAATAAGAACTTGCATGACATCTTTTGTCCTACCATCCCGTGGCAGCGGGTCCATAAGGAAACTAAGGGATATTAAGGCCTCCTTTTCATATAGAACCGGAACAAAGCATTAACACATAGTGAACACATGAACTCCTCAAACTACGGTAATCATCGGAAAGAATCCTAGCTAGTGTCACCTTGGGGTATGCGGATCATAACACGTAGCAGGTGCGTATAACTTACATGGTAGGATCGTGAAAACATAAAGGGTTTAGGTCTGAAATCATGGCACTCGGGCCCTAGTGACAAGCATTAAGCATAGCAAAGTCATAGCAACACAATCTCAGAACATATTGGATATTAGGGATCAAGCCCTACTAAAACTAACTCGATTAAATGATAAATCTCATGCAACCCATCACCGTCCAGCAAGCCTATGAAGTAATTACTCACTCTCGGAGGTGGGCATCATGAAATTGGTGATGGAGGATGATTGATGATGACGATGGCAACGAATCCCCCTCACCGGAGCCCCAAACGTACTCCAGATCTTCCCTCCCGATGAAGAAGAGGAGATAGCGGCGGCTCCATATCGTAAAATGCGATGAAACTTTCTCTCTATTTTTTTCTTAGGAAATAGGAATTTATAGTGCTGAGATTAGGGTTAGCGGAGCCACATGGGGCCCACAAGCCACCAGGGCGCATCCCAGGGGGGTAGGCATGCCCTGGTGCCTCGTGGGCACCTGGTGGCCCCCCTCAAGTGGGTCTTTGCTCCAGTATTTTTTATATATTTCATAAAAAATCTCCAAAAAGTTTCATCCAATTTCGAGAACTCTTATTTCTGCACAAAAACAACACCATGGTAGTTATGCTAAAAATAGCGCTAGTCCAGGTTAGTTTCATTCAAATCATGCAAATTAGAGTCCAAAACAAGAGCAAAAGTGTTTGGAAAAGTAGATACAATGGAGACGTACCAACTCCCCCAAGCTTAACTCATTTCTTGTCCTCAAGCAATTCAGTTGACAAACTGAAAGTGATAAACAAAAACTTTTATGAACTCTTTTCTTCTTGTATCTATATATATATATATGCTAAAATAAGACCCAGGTTTTCATCAAACATTATAACTAACCATGCGAATGATAACTCTTAGAAACTGTATTCACTCATATGAATGGCATAAACAACTAGCGAGCAATAATAAAATATCTCAAATGCCAACACTTTGTCAAAACAATCATGATATAATATGACAACATGGTATCTCGCTAGCCCTTTCTGAGATAGCAAAACATAAATGCAGAGAACCTCCAAAGTTCAAGCAGCGACTAAATATTGTAATTCATGGTTGAAGAGATCCAGTCATGATGCACACAACATTAACTATACACAATGCATGAGAATGACAATAGTGCTCTCAGTGCTGGTCCTTGTTTGATAAGGTGATGACTCAACAATAAAAGTAAAATAACATAAAAGTAAATAGATAGACCCTTCGCAGAGGGAAGCAAGGATTTGCAGAGGTGCTAGAGGTCAAAGCTTAAATTAGAGATAAATATAATTTTGGGAGGTATACCTTTCCGGTCAATGTCACAACTGAGTGTTTTCAATATCTTCCATGCTAGTAAATTAGCGGCGGTTCCCAAGCAATAAAGTAAAGTTTTCTCCCCTCCACCAACAAACACAAGCCATGGCTAGCCGAATCCTCGGGTGCCCTCCATACCAACAACTTTCTGGTGGAGTTTGTTTCATTATTTTACAATTTTAATCATGGGACTGGGCATATCGATTACCAGCCCCTCTCATGCAAGGACGAGTGAATAAACACTCATCATGAGAATAACCTGCCTAGCATGGAAGATACTGGCCACCCCCTGTCACTTCATGAGTGGTACGGGCACACAAAACAGATGTTCATTCGAATATTTAGATGTGGCACATACAAATTTACTTAGAACGGCGGAGTAATACCGCTTATAGGTAGATATAGTGGACTCATTTGGAACAACTTTGGTTTAAGGATTTTGATGCACAAGCAGTATTTCCGCTTAGTACAAGCAAAGGCGAGCAATTAGGTTGAGAAGCGACCAACTAGAGAGCGAAAACAGTCATGAACATGCATTGTGAATAATTAACATTGAATACTAGCATGAGTAGGATATAAGCACCATGAATATAAATATCGTGGAGGCTATGTTGGTTTTGAATCAACTACATGCGTGAACATGTGCCAAGTCAAGCCACTTGAAACATTTAGAGGAGGATACCATATCATCATACTACAACACAATCATTTTAATGTATGTTGACACCCAAGATAAATCATTATCCACTCCTAGCTACTTAAGCATGGCATGAGCAATTATAATCTCTATTTTTCATCATAATCATGTTTAATCATAATATGCTGAATCATGGATACTGAGTTAAACATATTTACAAAAGCAAAAACAAGTTGAGTTCATACCCGCTTTTCCTTGGCACGGTCACTTCATCAAATTATCGTCATTATTGCCTTTCACTTGCATGACCAAATGATATGAAAATAATAATAGTGCAAGAGTGTCGTGGACTAAGCTAGAATCTACAAACATTTTATTCATAGGAGAAGACAAAGTAATATGGGCGCTTTGTTAGATCAACAATTATGCATATGAGAGCCACTCAACATTTTCATCGTGGTCTTCTCCTTAGTATGACTCACCAAAAGAAAAGAATTTCAGAGAAACACATTGAAATATTTTTGGAGTTTTTAGTTTTTCTTGAATGTAGCAAATTAACAAAGGAAAAAAATAAAAATGAGAAAAACTATTTACACGGGAAAGCTCCCAGCAAGTAAAAGAAGAAACGAGAAATCTTTTTGGGTTTTCTTTTAGTACTACAACTAATTAAACTAGAAAGAAAAGCCGAAAAGAAGCGAGAAATATTTTTAGATTTTCTCAAAGTTTTTCAAACACACAACTGGAATGAAGTGTGTGAACATGAATGAAGTGTCGGTGAGAAATACGTACTCCCCCAAGCTTAGGCTTTTGCCTAGCTTGGTAATCACCATCCATAGTAGGCATCCGGTCCCATATGAAAGTGTTGAGGCAGCGGCACCTGAGCGTCCCACTCCTGGACCTCATCCTCTACCACTGCCAATGCGTTCTGATAAGCAACGATGTCTTCTGGTAGGACGGTGTATCCGTCCATGGCATGAGAGTCAAACAAAGCAGGTGCGGGCAACGGAATAATATCACGAGTGTCCTCACTAAAAACCAAGTTATAATGAATGTGTGAGAAGGCTCAGGAGCATCAATAAAAGTGGTGGTCCTCCATCGACTGGTGATCTACGTAAACTCTAGGCAACAAGTAATCATGAGGGCGTATCTGAACATTAAAACGCCTCGCTAAGCGAGTAGCATAAATACCACCATGAATTTTACCCTTAGTCATGTTAGTGTGCAGGCAGTATTGTCATTATGAATTACACGACGTAAAATAGCAAGGTCAGGGGCACATAGTGCACCACCTTGCTCTCTAGCAGTCAATCATTTCCCTATGAATAACACAAAGTAATGAATAGCGGGTAATTGCAAGCTAGTGGCTCGGGCTTTCGACACGCCCCTTTCCTCTCCCATAGTTAATGTGTGGGGTAAGCCCTCAAACTCCTCTGGTCGAGGTTCTCTTATTTCCCCAACAAAGGGGATCAAACATATCTCACAAAATTCAGTAAGCGATATCTGATGATGTTCAACATATAAATTAAAGCGCACCTCAGGGGTTCGAGCCTATTCAGGAAATGAAAATTTTGCACAAAGGAATTCGTAAGGATGTGGTGTTGGTCACACTCATCTACGAGGAAGTTGGTCAATCCGGTATTTGCAACAAATTGCGCGAACTCTTGGTAGAATCCGGCTTCGTTCATGAAGATATTGTGCGGCCATTCGCACGGCCGGACCTCTGTCCTACGCGAAATGTTGAGGTCACTGTCTAGGAGTCCCCAAGGACTCCCTTGGCATTCCATTTCTAGGAACTCCTCCAGAAGATATTCATTTCTCCTATGAACAAATTTCTGAATTTTTTGGGCCACAAAATGATATCAATAAAACTTCACAAGATTGATAGTAACTAGTCATATGGATGTCTAGAGGCTATATCAAGCATTCAAACTACTTGGAACTCAAATAATTCAACATGCAAGCTCATCTTCAGTAGCACCAAGAGCAGCTAATTATGCAAAATATAATCCACTAGAGCAAAAATAAATTGGAGCAATGGAGGAGTCAAATACCAAGTAGCAATCCCCCTAAACAGTTTCGAAAACGGAGCTCCAAGCAAATAGATCTAAAATCTCAGGTTTGAGAGCAAGAACATAGGAGAGAGAGCTAATAGGAATTTTTGCTAGAGGTAAGAGCTGAAGTGGGCTGAAGGAATAAGTGAGGGGGTCCCTGTGGGGCCCACAAGTCACCAGGGAGCGTCAAGGGGGGTAGGCGCGCTCTGGTGCCTCATGGGTAGTTGGGGCATCCCCCTGGGATGTTTTTAGTGCCAAAAATTCTTAAATATTCTATAAAAATTCATGTAAAAATTTATGGTCATTTTTGGGCACTTTTTTATTGCATGGATAATTTAGAAAACAGGATAATCATAGCATTTTATTGCATTTCACTAAAAATAACAGAGAGCAAAAAGTAGGTACAGAAGGTTGTGCTTACTAAATTCATCGACCACATGTCTCTAAAAAAGAATGCATTAATAAGGTTGATCAAGTCTTATTAACAAATATTTCCTATTAACATGAAACCGAAGAATCTTCATATAACACTAGGTTACCTCAATGGGGATATGCATCTCACAAACTTTAAGTGTTTCATATTTACTTTTAATAGTAGGAAGACGTAGTTGGAAACTTCCAATAGTAATTGTCAGAGTCTTTTAAACAACATGAATACCATTTACTTGAAATTGTTTCTTCGGAAAGTGCACTGTATGTTCATTACCATTGTATGAAAAGTGACCTTACTTTTGTTTCAATCAATAACAGCCCCTATAATATTTAGAAAGGGTCTACCAAGGATAATCGACATGTTGTTGTCCTCGGGCATATCAAGTATAACAAAAGTCTGTTAAGATAGTAACATTTGCAACTACAACGAGCACATCCTCACAAACACCAGTAGGTATGGCTGTTGATTTGTCAGCCATTTGCAATGATATTTCGGTGGATGTGAGTGTATTCAAATCAAGTTTTTATATAAAGAGAAAGGCGTAACACTAACACCGGCTCCTAAATCACATAAAGCAGTTTTGACATAACTTCTTTTAATGGAGAATGGTATAGTTGGTATTCTTGGATCTCCTAATTTCTTAGTTACTCCATCCTTAAAAGAATAGTTTGCAAGCATGGTGGAAATTTCAGCTTCAGGTATTTTTCTTTATTAGTGACAATATCTTTCATGTATTTAGCATAAGGGGCCATCTTTAAAATATCAGTCAAACGAGTACGCAAAAAGACTGGCCTAAGCATTTCAGCAAAGCATTCAAATTCTTCCTCATCCTTATTCTTAGATGGTTTAGGTGGGAAAGGCATGGGTTTCTGAACCCATGGTTCTCTTTCCTTACCATGTTTTCTTGCAACAAAGTCTCTTTTATCATAACGTCTGTTTTTAGAAGGTGGGTTATCAAGATCAACAGCAGATTCTATTTCAACATCACTATCAGGATCTTTATCATTGTCTATTTGGACATCTACATAAACATCATCATTGTCATTATCATTATCACTAGGTGAATGTTCATTACCTTATTGTGTTTTAGCATCAGAAATAAAAACATCATTATTATCCTCTGAAGGTTTTTCAACCTTAGGTTCACTAGAAGTATGCAAAGTCCTATCATTTTTATTTTCCTTTTTCTTTTTGGATGGACTAGGTCCATCAACATTAATTCTTTGAGAGTCTTGTTCAATTCTTTTACGGTGACGTTCAGGATAAAGTGGCTCCAGAGTTATTCTATCTCCTCTAGTCATTATTCTCACAGCATGATCATTTATACTGTTATTCCTTTCATTGAGTAATTCACTTTGAGGTTTAGCAACTTGTTCTAACTAAGTTTGGACCATAGATGCATGTTTACTTTCACCTTTGACATCATTAACAATTCTAAACAACAAGTCACTCAAGTGATCAATCATGTAGGCATTTCATTTTAATTGTTTCATAACATTTGCATTGAAATGATCTTGCTTAATAATGTAATTGTCAAATTCATACAAGCATTGACTAGGAAGTTTGTTATAAGGAATATCACCTTCATCAAAATTTATAAGAGAATTTACCTCCATCAGCTGTGGTGGTGTGTCAAGACCATGTATTTCTTCAATAGGTGGTAAATTCTTAAGATCCTCAGCTTTCATACCTTTTTTCTTTCATAGACTTCTTTGCCTCTTGCATATCTTCAGAACTGAGAAATAAGATACCCCTATTCTTCGGAGTGGGTTTAGGCGGTGGTTCAAGAAGTGTCCAATCATTATCATTCTTCAATATATCTCTACTCCTAATGTCTCAGTTGGTAGAATAGCCTCCACGGTTTTTTTTGTCCCACCACTTTCGTCCGTTTTTTCGTTGGTTTTTTCCGTCTCTGTTGCCCCGGTACAAACGCACCAAAAAGCCCCACCACCGCAGAAAACCCGCTCCTCTCGATCTCGTCCCATTTAATCGAAGTCCTAGCTTCATTACCGCTGCCGACGTACGAAGTCCTTCGTTGGCGCGATCTCGTTCGATCTCCCTGCCACCGACCCTTCGTTGCCGCCACCGATGTATGATCCCCCGCGATCTCGTTTGATCTCCCTATTGCCGACGTACATGATCGCTGCTACTGACCTTCGGGGGCGGCGTGTCTTGCTGCCACCGAAGTACCAGAGGAGACGCCGTCGATGACGTCTGAGGGGAGACGCCGCCACCGACCTCCGGGATCGGCATCTCTTGCTGCCGCCGTCCTACGGGATCGCCCCCGTCGACGATGTCCGGGATCGACACCGCTCAAGTAAGGGATCACCGCCGCCGATCTCCGAGGAAAGATGCCGCCGCCACCTGCACGACATCTAATCTCTAACCTGCCGCCACTGCCGAATGGAGCGACCACCGCCATGAGCAGCCACACCTTCTCCACATGTTCTTTCTACCACGATCTATTTTACTGTAGTTGCCAGCTCTCGATCAAGGCCACCACCAGAAAATAGGCCCTCTTCCTGTATTCTCAAGCTATCACCGTGGAGAATCAAGCGGCACCACGGTGTGCTGGGACGAAGTAGACAATAGGAAAAACATCCTGGTTGTTGGAGATGACAAAAAATTAGTCCGTGATTGCTTTGGCATGGCCCTCTTGCCGAAAACAGTGGCAACAACAGCACGGACCTCAGGTAATCGCTGTACCTAAAAGATTTATAGTTGTGTTTGTAGTTGTTTATGGATGACTTTCAGGGTCAGATAATACAACTCTTAATTGCTGCATCACATCTTCATGCCATCGTCAACTCCAAAGCTCCATCAATGCAGCAATCCATTTTAAATAATCATGATCCAAGCAAGCTCTCAGTAATCAGATCGATTTGCTTGATGCATAATACCTCGGATGCCTCTTCCCTTTGCTTCTCTTCTCTTCTTTATCTCACCGATGTTGTTCTTCAGCAGGAGGAATTAGTTGTTATCTCCTCACATTCCCATCGATCCGCCATGGCCGTCGACCACCTCAAACTCAAAGAGAAGGGTTACAATGAAAGAAGAAGGAACGGTTGTCATCAGTGTGGTCAGATGGTAGAGGACCACCAGGCTGAGACGTGAAGAACAATTGGACTTCAACCAGGACGATGCTGATGAAAAGCTAAGTTAATTCTCTAAGTGCAACAGCAGCCTAAGCATAAAACCATGTGCTTGATGAATTGTTAAGTTGGTGATATTTCACCCTACACCATAAATTTTAGAAGATAAAAGCATATGACTTTGGATAGTTGGACCAAATGTCACAATGTTACAATTGGTTCAGTTTGTCTGTTGGTCTGAAGCTATTAAGATGTTGTTTTTTCGTATTTGCTGGAACACCAGATCGAGGAATGCCATGTTTATGTCAGTATATATTAATTCTATGTTTATTCCTATAGAATTAATTACAATTTGTTCATGTTCATAAAAGCAATTAAGGTTTGCTTCTCTTGATTTAGGGGGGTGATCGATTCATTGTCAGCTTACCAGTGCTGCATTCATATAATTAATATGCTGAATCGTGGTTCTGAGAAAATTGCAGAATTGGTACCCACAAGCTATCGGTTTAAATTCAAATCTAGAAACATGTCAAATAAAAAATGCAAGGTTTTGTCATCTTCACATCTTGTTAGTTCTCCCTATATTATGCAGCGAGTGCTAACTGTCACTTCTCCTTTCACCCCTTCAGACCAAATCAATTGTTTGTGATCCGTTTCTCACGTAAACAAATTGTTGTAGTAGGATGATTATCCTAATAAGAGAGCCTTTTTTCTGAAAGATCTATAGGTTAAGGTTTCAATGTTCATTTACTGATTCGTGGTCCTTACCTTGATGTTGTTCAGATCAAGTTTCAGTCTGTTTAAATTTTAGATCGTTTGAGTTTCTACACCAAGCTGAAAGCTTAAAGGTTTGAAGGTGTGAGCAGCCAAACTGTATGGTCGTCAAATTCAGGGTAACGTTCAGCCTAATATTAATATGATAATATATTCAAGGTAGTTGTATGTTATTTGCAAATTTGCAATTAGTTTATATGAGCATAGCATGATAGATGATTGCATAGCTCTTTAGAAGTGGTTGCTATTCTCTATTCTAGGCAACATCATTTTTGTGAAAGAAGCAGAGAAGCTCTACCTTTGGACCTATTATTGCTTACTCAATATTTATTTTTTCTTCTGTGTTCTGCAAAGCTATTATCCACATCGTTCCAGGAAAAAGACTATTATTCTAGAACCATGGGGTTTTCTTCTGAGAAGTTTTTGTTTATCCTAAAATATTTGGAACGTGTATACAAAATATAATTGTATTTACTATAAGCTCTATTTAGAAATTAAAAATATACTTTCTTCCATGTAATATAAGCAACATGGCATTTTGTGGTTTGGTTACAAATTTCAATCATGTAGGTCTACTAGCCATTTATTTTGTTCTTTTGGTTCCTATAATTTCTCATGGATAACTGTTAGCCATTTATCGTTGTTCTTCTATCATTGTTGCATTATAATTAGTTCAGCGCACTGTCATACATAGGAAGGTAATGGAACATATGGTTAACAAGTTCATGCCATTTATCCAAGAAGGTTCAGTCTACGCAGCACATTTTAAGGTTTACATTCGTGCTGAATTTTTGTCCAGTTGAAGGAGAGAAGTTACTTATCCTGTATGGTTATATTTCTTTACATTATTAAATTCAATATTTTCTGCATATGAACACCACTTTATATACTTAGCAGAATTCATTGGCATCATACTGAAGAAACACAAACAACCAACGGGATTTTAAATATTTGAGATATTGCACTTCGAATTGGGTGAGTATACCAAAAGAAATTAAAATATTACAATTATCATTCCTGCTAATAGTTATGACTCTTGGAATATATTGGGATAAAAACTAAAGTTAGGCTATGGGGGTAATAAGGTCAACCAAGTTGATGAAGATTATTTTGCACATGTGTTGTTTGTAACATCAACAATTGTCAAAAATCAATCAATACATCAAATGAGTGCTATACTACACAGGAGGCGGCAAATGAACAAGTGTAAAACAAGGGAATCACTTCTACTGTCCAAGTGTGAGAAAGAACCTGATAAGGCATGTGCACGACAAAATGGACAATACTTCATTATTTAGTTAGTAATTTATCGTGCACTACCTATATGTTGCATTTTCTTTCTAGGTGCAAACTTAAGCTAGAGTTATGTGTTCTAAGTAGAACATCCACTTGCACCATGTTCGAAGTACAAGAAATTTTTTTATTAAGCAACCTGGACAACTTGATAGATATAGATGATTCTGATATCCAGACCAGACAAAACAAATCCAGAAAAATATGCGGGGAGAAATTTATTGTTGAGTTCAAACTGAATAACTATAATTTATTGTAATTTTTGTGTAGCAATGAACATTTATTTGTAGTTTTTTATGTAGCAACGCACATGCAGCCCCGAGTCCGAGACGGGTAGGTTACGGCATCCCCACGACGGCTCATCAGGACCTCGCCAGAGGTGAAAATTAAACGGATTCGAATGAGGGGTGCAGGAGGTCGTGGGCATCTGAGATGGTGGCTTCATCTGGAGGGAGGAAGATGATACATCTCCATCGTATCTACTTTTCCAAACTCTTTTCCCTTGTTTTGGACTCTAATTTGCATGATTTGAATGGAACTAACCCGGACTGACGCTGTTTTCAGCAGAATTGCCATGGTGTTATTTTTGTGCAGAAATAAAAGTTCTCGGAATGACCTGAAACTTCACGGATATCAGTTTTGGAATAAATAAAAAATATTGGTGAAAGAATCAACTGAAGGGGGCCCACACCCTGTCCACAAGAGTGGGGGGCGCGCCCTCTGTCCTTGTGGGCCCCCTGGACCTCCACCGACCTCAACTCCAACTCCATATATTCATGTTCGGGGAGAAAAAATTCGGAGAGAAGGATTCATCGCGTTTTACGATACGGAGCCGCCACCACCTCCTGTTCTTCCTTGGGAGACCAGATCTGGAGTCCGTTCGGGGCTCCGGTGAGGGGAAATCATCGCCGTCATCATCATCAACCATCCTCCATCACCAATTTCATGATGCTCACCGCCCTGCATGAGGAATCCCATCGTAGGCTTGCTGGACGGTGATGGGATGGATAAGATTTACCATGTAATCGAGTTAGTTTTGTTAGGGTTTGATCCCTAGTATCCACTATGTCCTAAGATTGTTGTTGCTATGACTTTGCTATGCCTAATGCTTGTCACTAGGGCCCAAGTGCCATGATTTCAGATCTGAACCTATTATGTTTTCATGAATATATATGTGTTCTTGATCCTATCTTGCAAGTTATAGACACCTACTACGTGTTATGATCCGGCAACGCCGGAGTGACAATAGTCGGGACACTTCCCGGTGATGACCGTAGTTTGAGGAGTTCATGTATTCACTAAGTCCTAATGCTTTGGTCTGGTACTCTATTAAAAGGAGGCCTTAATATCCCTTAGTTTCCATTAGGACCCCGCTACCACGGCAGGGTAGGACAAAAGATGTCATGCAAGTTCTTTTCCATAAGCACGTATGACTATATTCGGAATACATGCCTACATTATATTGATGAATTGGAGCTAGTTCTGTGTCACCCTAGGTTATAACTGTTGCATGATGAATGCCATCTGACATAATTATCCATCATTGATCCATTGCCTACGAGCTTATCACATATTGATCTTTGCTAAGTTACTTTTCCGTTGCCACTGTTACAATTGCTACAAAACTGCTACTGTTACTTTTGCCATCGTTACCATTACTTTCATACTACTTTGCTACTAAATACTTTGCTGCAGATATTAAGTCTTTCAGGTGTGGTTGAATTGACAACTCAACTGCTAATACTTGAGAATATTCTTTGGCTCCCCTTGTGTCGAATAAATAAATTTGGGTTGAATACTCTACCCTCGAAAACTGTTGCGATCCCCTTTACTTGTGGGTTATCAAGACCTTTTTCTGGTGCCGTTTACTTTCTTCAGAAAAACAAAAACTCCAAAAACATTTCAGTGTGTTTCTTTGAAATTCTTTTCTTTTCTTTGGGGGTCGAGGAGAGAAGACCATGATGAAAATGTTGAGTGGCTCTCATATGCATTATTGTTGATCTAACAAAGAGCCCATATTATATTGTCTTCTCCTTTGAATAAATGTTTGCAGATTCCAGCTTAGTCCAATGCACATGCACTATTATTATTATCCATATCATTCGGTCATGCAAGTGAAAGGCAATAATGACAATATATGATGAAATGATTGAGATGATGAAAAGCTGGTATGAACTCGACCTATCTTGTTTTTGTAAATATGATTAGTCCATCGTTCTTGATTCAGCCTATTATGAATGAAACATGTTTGCAATGACAATTAGAGATTATAGTTACCTATGCCATGCTTAATTAGCTAGGAGTTTATAATGGTTTACCTTGCGTGCCAACATGCTTTTAAAATGGTTGTGATGTAGTATGATAGGATGGTATCCTCCTTTGAATGATTCGAGTGGCTTGACTTGGCATATGTTCATGCATGTAGTTGAAACAAGATCAACATAGCATCCACGATATTTATGTTCATGGTGATTTATATCCTACTCATGCTTGCATTCAATGTTGGTTAATCTCAATGCATGTTTATGATTGTTGTCGCTCTCTAGTTGGTCGCTTCCCAGTCTTTTTCTAGCCTTCACTTGTACTAAGTGGGAATACTGCTTGTGCATCCACTTCCATAAACCCAAAGTTATCCCATATGAGTCCACCATACCTACCTATATGCATGTGACAAACTATAAACCATCAAATGATAATCTATTTATTTATACCCGAATCACTCATGTAGCGACTAGGGGCTGTCAGTATCTTCCATGCTAGGTGGGTTATTCTCACGATGAGTGGACTCCACTCATCATTCACGAGAAAATGGCTGGTAATTGGGATGCCCAGTCCTATGATCAAAAGATCAAAAACAAAATTTCAAAAAATTAAACAAAACTCCGCCAGGAAAGTTGTTGGTATGGACGGCACCCGTGAATTCGGCTAGCCGTGGAGTGTGATTGTTTGTGGAGGGGGAGTAAAAACTTTACCTTTCTGTTTGGGAACAGCCTATAATGTATGTAGTATGGAAGATACAAGGATCTCTTGGTTGTTATGTTGACAATGAAAGCATACCGCTCAAAATTATATTCATCTCTGTTTCAAAAAACTCAAGCTCTGGCTACTCCACAAATCCCTGCTTCCCTCTGCGAAGGGCCTATCTATTTACTTTTATTGTTGAGTCATCATCCTCTTATAAAAAGCACCAGTTAGAGAGCACCACTGTCATTTGTATGCTTTGCTATTAATTGATATTGAGTATGACTGTGACTGGATCTCTTTTACCATGAATTACAATGTCTAGTCAGTCCTTGATCTTCAGGGGTGCTCTGCATTTATGTTTTGCGGTCTCAGAAAGAGCAAGCAAGATACCATCTTGTTATATCATATGATGATTGTTTTGAAAAAGTGTTGTCATCCAAGATTTATTATTATAACTCGCTAGTTGATTATGCCATTGATATGAGTAAATGTGAGACCTAAATATTATTGTGAATATGGTTAGTTCATAATCTTTGCTAAAAACTTGAATGCTGGCCTTACATATTTGCAACAACAAGATCAAACAGAGTTTGTAAAAGTTTTTCTTTATCACTTTCAGTTTGTCAACTGAATTGCTTGATGACAAGCAATGGGTTAAGCTTGGGGGAGTTGATACGTCTCCATCGTATCTACTTTTCCAAACTCTTTTCCCCTTGTTTTGGACTCTAATTTGCATGATTTGAATGGAACTAACCCGGACTGATGCTGTTTTCAGCAGAATTGTCATGGTGTTATTTTTGTGCAGAAATAAAAGTTCTCGGAATGACCTGAAACTTTACGGAGATAAGTTTTGGAATAAATAAAAAATATTGGCGAAAGAATAAACTGAAGGGGGCCCATACCCTATCCACAAGGGTGGGGGGCGCGCCCACCCCCCAGGGCACGCCCTCTGTCCTTGTGGGCCCCCTGGACGTGAATATATGGAGTTGGAGTTGAGGTCGGTGGAGGTCCAGGGGGCCCACAAGGACAGAGGGCACGCCCTGGGGGGTGGGCGCGCCCCCCACCCTTGTGGACAGGGTGTGGGCCCCCTTTAGTTGATTCTTTCGCCAATATTTTTTTATTTATTCCAAAACTGATCTCCGTGAAGTTTAAGGTCATTCCGAGAAATTTTATTTCTACACAAAAATAACACCATGGCAATTCTGCTGAAAACAGCGTGAGTCCGGGTTAGTTCCATTCAAATCATGCAAATTAGAGTCCAAAACAAGGGAATAAGAGTTTGGAAAAGTAGATATGATGGAGACGTATCAGAAGACCACAACCAACGATGAGCGATCGACTTTCTGGGAGGTTAGGTAGGCGGAAGGGTGGGGTGGCAGCGGCATGCATTAAAATTCATGAATAGTGGGTGGCGTTAGTAGGTGCCGATGACGGTGACTCGGGCTGGGGGCAACATCAATGAGGTGGCGCGTGTCAGCACTAGTCAACTGTAGGTGGAAGTGTCAGGGTTTAGGCAGAGTGAGCTAGGTGGTTTAATAGAGTGGATGAAGCAAACAACAGTAGCAGAACGAAGAACCACAATAGCAACATAGGGTCATCGTCGGCGGAGAAGAGGCAGGGGGTTATTAGATTCGAGTGTGGCTAGGTGAAACATCGCGGGCGCCAAAGATGATGGATGGCTTAGAGGGATGGACAGCGCCGGCGAATGCAGTGACCCGGGCAGGGGGCAACCAGGCGGCGCACAACAGCACCTGCCGGCCACGGGTGGCACTAGTAGGTGGCTAAGCAGGGAGAGGTGGGCGAAGAAAAGGGCTATATGAGTAAATTGAACTAAACCGGATTGTTTTCCAGCTAACTGACGCATAGACGCTCCCTAAAAATAGTGTTGTCTGGATCATATTATAGCAAATCTCACATGGATAAAATATGAATAATTTTCTTACGAGAGAAGGGAAATAGTATCCTTCTCTATTTTTTTTCTATATCAATAACCCTTTAGGCTTTCGGGAGTGTTTCGTGCTAATTGTAACTACATGCTGCAACATTTCGTTTGCATAATCCAGCACGAGTAATCATAGACATGGGCCACAAGATGATGTTGTTGGAACAGACCAAAAGTCCACCGAGTTTAATACAACAACACAAGTATATATATGTAACCGATAAAAAATATTAAAAGGCCCGTGGCAACGCACGAGCGTTCTACTAGTTATTCAATAGTTCCTCAGCTTGTTCAATACTTTATTCCCTAAAAACACAACCAACACAACTATCTAGGTAGTCCCTAGAAGCATCGGTTAGTACATTATAGAAGATATCAAGTATTTCATTTTTCTTAACAGGATGATCAGGCAAAGCATTATGTAATTAGAGAAGCCTCCCCTAAGCTAGAGGGAGATTCTCTTCTTCAATTTGCACAAAGTTAAATATTTCCTATAACGCAACTTGTTTCTTATGAGCAGGAAATTATTTTCAGAGAAGTAATAAATCATATCCTCGGGACTACGCACACAACCAGGAGCAAGAGTATTATACCATATCTTAGCATCACCCTTTAATGAGAAAGGAAATAACTTAAGAATATAGTAATAGCAAATTTTTCCTCATGAGCATATAGGGTGGCTATATCATTTAATTTAGTAAGATGTGCCACAATGGTTTCAGTTTCATAGCCATGGAAAGCATCGGATTCAACCAAAGTAATTAACTCATCATCGGATTTGCACAAACTTAGGATCATATTTCATTCTAGCATTCAAAGATTTTTCTTTCAACTTGCATCGTAATTTCTTAAGATCATCTCTATCCTTCCAAGCAAGACAATCCCTAGCTACCTCTCCATTCATAACATAACCCTCAGGTATCTTAGGCAATTCATATCTAGGAGAGCTAGGATTAATGGGTGTTTCATAATTTTCAGTTTCAATAACTTCATCAGTTTCAGTAGTTTCATCAGTTTCAGCATTCTCAAATTCTTTAGCGTTAGCAAGTTGTTCATCAAGAAATTCACCTAGTGGCACAGTCTTATCAAGGAAAGTACTAGTATCTTCAATAGCACCATTCATTATAGAAGTAGCATCATCGATTACTTGCGACATATCAGAATTAATAGAAGTGGTGGTGTCGCAAGCTTACTCAGAACTGAAGGTGAATCAAGTGCAGAGCTAGATAATAGTTCCTTACCTCCCCTCGTCTTAGAGGGAACGATCTTGGTTCTATCATCCTTAAGATTCTTCACAGTGACCAACACATATAAATCCCAAGTGACTCAACAAATAGAGCTATGCTCCTCGGCAACGGCGCCGGAAAAAGGTCTAGATAACCCACAAGTATAGGGGATCGCAACAGTTTTCGAGGGTAAAGTATTCAACCCAAATTTATTGATTTGACACAAGGGGAGCCAAATAATATTTGCAAGTATTAGCAGTTGAGTTGTCAATTCAACCACACCTGGAGACTAAATATCTGCAGCAGAGTGATCAGTAGCACAGTAGTATGATAATTTGATAGCAGTGGTAATAGTAGCAACAGTAACAGTAGTAGCAGTAATTTTGTAGCAATTGTGACAGTAGTAGCAACAGTAGTAACTTAGCGAGAAACAATATGTAAAAAGCTTGTAGGCATTGGATCGGTGATAATGTTGGATATCATTCATCATGTAACGGTCATAACCTAGGGCGACTCAGAACTAGCTCCAATTCATCAATGTAATGTAGGCATGTATTCCGTATATAGTCATACGTGCTTATAATAAGAACTTGCATGACATCTTTTGTCCTACCCTCCCATGGCAGCGGGGTCCATAAGGAAACTAAGGGATATTAAGGCCTTCTTTTAATAGAGAACCTGAACAAAGCATTAACACACAGTGAATACATGAACTCCTCAAACTACGGAAATCACCGGAAAAAATCCCAATTATTGTCACCTTGGGGTATGCGGATCATAACAAGTAGCAGGTGCGTATAACTCGCATAGTAGGATCAAGAACATAAATATATTCACGAAAACATAAAGGGTTCATATCTGAAATCATGGCACTTGGGCCCTAGTGACAAGCATTAAGCATAGCAAAGTCATAGCAACATCAATCTCAGAACATAGTTGATACTAGGGATCAAGCCCTAACAAAACTAAATCAATTACATGATAAATCTCATCCAATCCATCACCGTACAGCAAGCCTACAAAGGAATTACTCACTCCCGATGGTGAACATCATGAAATTGGTGATGGAGGATGGTTGATAATGATGATGGCAATGAATCCCCCTCTCCGGAGCCCCAAACGGACTCCAGATCTGCCCTCCCGATGAAGAATTTATAGTGCTTAGATTAGGGTGAGCGGAGCAACATGGGCCCCACAAGCCCCCAGGGCGCGCCGTAGGGGGATGGGTGCGCCCTGGTGCCTCGTGGGCACCGGGTGGCCCCCCTCCATAGGTCTTTGCTCCATTATTTTTTATATATTCCATAACAAATCCCCAAAAAGTTTCGTCCAATTCCAAGAACTTTTATTTTTGCAAAAAAACGACACCATGGTAGTTGTGCTGAAAATAGCGTCAGTCTAGGGTTAGTTTCATAAAAATCGTGCAAATTAGAGTCCAAAACAAGAGCAAAAGTATTTGGAAAAGTAGATACGAGGGAGACGTATCAATGGTTGCTAGAGTTCCAATCATAAGTGCATATGATCCAAGGACAGAAAGTATGTTAGCTTATGCATCTCCTTCGTTGCATATAATAAGTATCACACATGTCATATTTCAATTGCCTATGGACAATCTTTCTCTTTGAGTTACAAAAAGCTCTCTACTACAACAAACTAACTTTTATTATCTAGCTAAGTACTTCTAGTTTTATTCTTACAAACTTATCCTATTAAACCTACAAAGTAGTTTTATTCTTGTTCTAGGTAAAGTGAATGTTAAGTCTGCGAAGAGTTGTAGTGGTGGTCGATAGAACTTGAGAGAATATTAATTCTACCTTTAGCTCCTCGTTGGGTTCGAAACTCTTACTTATCGACAAAAGGCTACAATTGTTCCCCTATACTTGCGGGTTATCATATGGGTTGATGGTGGCCTCAGCGAGATGAACTAGTGAGTCCTTCTGATGCTTCTTGCTGCCCCAGATCCTGTATTGGCCTTGGATGTCGATAAGATTCTCGCAGGTGATGCCCGAATCCTTGATCACCTTTACATTGTTGGTGGTGTCCATCATAGCAAACCTATGGTGGAGGCTATTGACAAACCTGGCGAAACGCTCGCCTGGCCTTGTGGCCAGGCAGTAGTGGTAGACGAGGATGTGATTATGCACACACATCTGGGCAACGCCGACCTTCTAACGATAGCCAACACGAGCGCGGGTGTACTTGAGGTCGAACCCGACCACTTTGTACTTCTCAGCAGCAAGCAACAGCTCCATAGTGTGGATGGAGTTCTCGACCTAGATTGGGTCGTTGTTGTACACCACCCAGAGCTCCGTGAACCTTCTGTGGGTGTCCACTACAGCATGCATGGTGAACTGCCGCTCATCGTCGGTAGTCGCTGGAGCACTATTGGAGCCGCGTAGGATACCCTCTCTGTATTTGTCGTCGTGGGTGTGCTTCTTGCAATATTGGGGCACGGTCGAAATGTTGAAGAGACACAAGGGTTAAATGGCCACTGTAATAAATGGGGGCTGGACGACCTATGATTGTCACGTCTTGTCACCACGTTCCCAGTGGAGGATTTGAGTGCACGCTAGCTTGAGCACCCCACACGCGTTTCGTTTGACCATGCGTGGGCTATAAGAGGCGCCAAATGTATTGTTGGTGAGCCTATTCCCATGCAAATGCACAAGTTACCACACAAGCATCCCACCCGGCTCGTTTGGCCACGCGTCGGCTCAAAGAGGGGCCAATCATGGGCGTTTATTGGCAAAAGCTTTGCAAAAACAAAGTGTGTGGAATGACTTAAAGCAGCGTAGATGTTCGAAAATAATTTTACCCGTGGGTGATGAGGTCAAAGTTACACATACGGGTAATGATGGACACTCATATGCGATAATTATGTGCTCTACAGGGCACACAGTTGAAGAAACCAATTGTGTGCAATAATGTTGAAGATCGCTGTCGAGTCTGCAATATAGATCATTTGCGATGAGATTGACAAGGGAAACACATTCGGGAATGGTAAATAAAATCAAGTCCATTAAGGTCCAGAAATTAATCGTCCATTGCATATCAAGGTCAAAATAGTACTACCAATATATGAGTCTCGTATGTTGACATTTCAATGACTGTACCACAAAAGCCCGAAATATTACAAGGTTCAAATTCCAGAATTAGAAGGCTCAAATTCAAAGATTACAAGGTTCACACTGATATTAGAAATGAAATTCAGCTCATGCAACTTTAGACGCCCGCGCTGATTAGCTGAACATGAACATATGAGAGATTCAAACTGATATTACAACTTGTTCGAAACCTCAACATTTCTATAAAGGGATCAGCCACTCACTTGTCATGTATGGGATTGACATAATGAATTCTGATTAATCTGTCAGCTAAACTTCCAACATGAAATTCAGCTTCTGCAGAGCCTTTTCCATTCTGCCATAGCTGCCAGCGCTGATCAGCAAACCATTCAGTTTTGTAAAATAAATGTAAGGCAAACCTCATTACCTTTAGCACCCTTGCTCTCACAACAAAGAACCTAGCGAATATAATCCCCAGTATGGTCCCTCGGTAGGAGGTCAAAGTAATTTCTGAGAGATGCAGATCAAGGCATTCGATGGGGTTGTTATATTATATCACATTATCCACTACCAGGCTTAATCTTATCTGCAAGAGAACATAACATATTAGTGCCTACATGTAGTTTGGAACAACCCAAGACTCTTTAATTTGCAGGATTTATAACATACAAGAATAGAGTGACATGCCATGTTCGATCCTACATGATTAACATTGGCATTTGATTACACTATAGGAAAACCTAGGCTTCTTCACAAGAGGTTGGAGTGGATTGAAATTTTCCTATGAAAAATATTATAGATGAATCTAAAGGAGAAATGCTAATGGATTGTAACCATAGGAATCAAGCAGCCACTATAGGAAAAAAACATCTACCTACTGAAATCCTCCAAAATTCCTTCAGAAATTGTAGTACATTCATCATTGTAAACTTGGGAAAAGGTACCAAAAATTGAAATCCCTTGTGGTTAATATTTAACATGAAAGGAGCATCACCTCGATATGTAGCTTCTCCAGGCACGGAAAGCATCTCAGAAATTGACAACTTGGTCCAGGTTGGGGCCGATAGATTCTAGTGCCAAGACCTTCACTGTGCGCAGATACGAGGTCAAGCTTGTCAGAATCATTTCCTGGATGACAGACAAACATACATCTTCCAAATTAGAAAAATTATAATTTCAAGAAGGAGAAGAAGAAGAAGAAGAAGAAGAAGAAGAAGAAGAAGAAGAAGAAGAAGAAGAAGAAGAAGAAGAAGAAGAAGACTATTGTACCTAAATGGGTGTGGATCCAATATCAAGTATGGAGAATTTGATAGACGAGTAGCCCACCACTGTAAATTTCAGCGTAGAAATGACACTGATTCTTGTTGGACCTTGTTGATCAACTACAAGTAATCTCTCAAGTAAAGATGTTTACTCAATGACCATACTGTGATACACGTTATGTGATCTCTTTTTGCAGCTCCATCAACACACATAAATTGTCCGGAGAGTCATGGACCCATTGATCGCCTACTTGAGTGCAGTACAGCCGTGGTGCAGGCGCTCCATATCCTCCTTGGGGATGCAGATGGCAATGAGCTCGAGGTACTTCAGTCGAGGGAGAAAAAGAGCGGGCGCATCATTAATCGAGGTAAATGGTGGTTCATGAACCTGGCGAGGCGCAGCATGGGCATGGTGGAGCGCGGGTGGTGGCAGCAAACACATATGTCCATCATTAAAACTAAGCTCCTCGAGCTGATCTAGGGCGAGGGATAGGAACCACTCGTCAAGCTTGGCTTGGTCCTTACTGTTGGAATGGAACTTGCCCATGATAAGGCCTCTGATTGGGCCATAGTGTGTGCCGAGGATCTGAGACAATGCGTCCAAGCTTTTACGATAGCCATGGCAGAGCTTGTGGACGTCGGTGAGGTCAAGAGGGGTGGAGTGCCATAGGCGGCGCCACTGCTGGGAAAGGATGGTTGTCCGCGTGCCATATTTGATTTGGAGGAGAGAGATGATGACTATCAACATATCACCGGGGAGGCTGTTGATGAAGTCTAGGACAACCGGAGTCGCTTGTGGCTTTGGCTTGACCCGCTTTCGCTTGTTGGCAGCCTCGTCCTCTACCTCCGGAGTCTCCTCGGCGACGATGCTATCTGGTAGGAGTGGAGGAGTGGGAGGATAGGGAATATTTAGTTAGAACAGGGAAGAAGAAAGTGTATTAGTAATTAGAAGTTACTAGGTAGGGACAAACTTAACAGAGTCAGAAAATGAAATCCCAATTGGTTGCTTAAATACTACACAATTACGTTCATATTGCTACGTAAGTCAACATGCAGATACTTACACTTACTTCAAACAAACTCTGGATGGATGATATCGTCGGGGAAGTTAGCATATATCATATGACCAGGTTCTTTTGGGAGCAGTGAAATTTTTGTGCCAACTTTCACTACAGAAAACTTAGAAATTTTTGTCCAAAGGCCCGCATCAAAATAGGAGTGACCATCTTCATCAAGTTTTACAGAAGCAATGACTGTAAATCCATGGTTTGTGTTCAATATGACATCCCTGGAGTCTCCAGTTATGTAAATGTCAAGATTGTGTACCATAGTTGTTGTTGCAAAACAAGGGATGTACTGCAAGAAAAGATAAGATTGCTAAGGAATAGGGTAACATGCAAATATGGGAGTAATTGAAAGAACAATATAACAGTTGAAATCAAAGGACAAAAAAATATAATTAAACAGATAATGTAACATGATGTCAAGCAAATATGAGAGTAATCGAAAGAACAATACAACATTAATTTTCCTAATATAGAAAGAAGTAAAATCCCCTTTCATGTATATGCTGCGTGGGGCACCTTTTATCTAAATGTAGCAATATATAGTATATGTTTAGAAAAGTAGGCCATGCCAGCCGAGGTAGGGTGAGATTGAACATACCGTGCACTTCATGAAGTCATCTGGTATGGTGAGATGGAATTCCTCGACTGTCTGGCCGAGGCCTCATAGGCCTGATGTCTCCTTGCACTGTACACTCTATGAATGAAAACCATTGAATCACCTAGAAGAAAAATGAATTCAGAGCGGTTTTGGCTGGGGATTAAAAGGGGCAGACGGACTAGGATAAGAGATGAGCGAATATTTCAGTAAATTAGTTACCTAATTCTCCATGAGAAAAAACCCCAATACCGTAGATTCTCAACCAGACGGAGCTGGGTCGACAACGAGCAGCATCAAGAAAGTAGATGGCGATAGGCGGTGGCAAGCGGTAGTGGCAAAAAGTGGTGGGGTTTGGTGGCATCCGGAGGCGGGATAGGCGTTGAGCTAAGTGGTTGTCGCGGCGATAGGAGGTGACATGTAGAGTCACGGAGGAGTTCAAGTGTGACTGGGGACGGGGGTGGCGGGCGGGGGTGAGGGTTTTGTGACATGGGGGCGGTGAGGATTTTCTTCTTTCCTTTTTTAATTTAGTGGTGTGGGTTTTTTGTCCCAGCATGCGTTTTAGAGGCAACGTTTTGCTAGACCCCATCATGTGTTATTAATATCACTCTGGTGTGAGGGTGATACAGACTACCATTCAAACTATGTACATCTGATTGCTTGTATCTGCGTTGGTATTTCCCTGAAGAGGAGAGGATGATGCAGCACAGCAATTGTAAGTATTTCCCTCAGTTATGAAACCAAGGTTATCAAATCAGTTGGAGGATCCACCCAAACTATGTAAACAGTACCCGCACACAAATAACAAATTCTTGCAACCCAACGCGTAAGATGGGTTGTCAATCCCTCCTCTTAATTGAGATATATTAAATTGTATGAGATTGGTTGAATAGATCTAACAAAAGCGCAAAATAAAATAAATAAAGAAAAAGTGCAGCAAGGTATTTTTGGATTTTTGGGTTAATAGATCTGAAAATAATATGATAGGAAATAGATCCGGGGGTCGTAGATTTCACTAGAGGCTTCTCTCTAGAAAATAGCATACAGTGGGTAAACAAATTACTGTTGGGCTATTGATAGAAAAGCAAATAATTATGGCGATATCCAAGGGAATGATCATGTATATAGGCATCACGTCCAAGATTAGTAGACCGAAACAATTCTGCATCTACTACTATTACTCCACACATCGACCACTATCCAGCATTCATCTAGTGTATTAAGTTCATGGAAAAACAAAGTAATGCAATAAGAATTATGACATGATGTAGACAAGATCTATTCATGTAGGAATAGACCCCATCTTTTCATCCTTAATGGCAATAATACATGTGTGTCATGTCTCTTTTTGTCACTAAGATTGAGCACCGCAAGATCGAACCCATCAGAAAGCACCTCTTCCCATGGCAAGAAAAATCAATCTAGTTGGCCAAACCAAACCAAAGTTTTGGAGAAGAAATACGAGGCTATAACAGTCATGCATAAAATAGTTCAGAGAAGACTCAAATAATATTCATAGATAGAACTGATCATAAACTCGCAATTCATCAGATCCCAACAAACACACCGCAGAAAATCATTACATCAAATAGGTCTCCAAGAACATCGAGGAGAACATTGTATTGAAGATCAAAAAGAGAGAAGAAGCCATCTAGCTACTGCCTACGGACCCGTAGGTCTGTGGTAAACTACTGACGCATCATCGGAGGGGCAAGGGTGATGATGAAGAACCCATCTGTGATCGTTGACCACTCCAGCAGAGTGCCAAAAAAGGCCTCTCGATTGGATCTCGTGGTTCTGGAACTTGCGGCGGCGGAAACTATTTTCTCTCTTCTCCTTTAGGGTTTCTGGAATATTAGAGTATTTATAGAGCTGAGAGGCGGTGGGGAAGCCTCCCGTGGGCCGCACTACCCACCAGGGCGCGCTAGGGGCCTCTGGCGTGCCTTGGTTCCTAGTGGGCCCCATGGGCCTCCTATGGTGCACTTCTTGGGCTCCCCTTGTGTCTTCTGGGCAGAAAAAATTCTCCAAAAAGTTTTGTGGCATTTGGACTCCGTTTGGTATTGATTTTCTGTGAAGTAAAAAAGAGCAACTGGCATTGGGCAGTATTTCAATAGGTTAGTCCCAAAAAGTGATATAAAGTTGCTATAAAATGAATATAAAACATCCAAGATTGATAATACAACAACATGGAACAATAAAAAATTATAGATACGTTGGAGACGTATCAACATCTTACAGTGCAAACATGCGATCCGTGTGGACGCGTTCTAGCCAATTAGAACACACGTGCTGTGACACAATGAAAGTCATCGCACACGGTTCCAATCTGGGAAAATCACCAAGTTTCAGGGTAGGGGTCCACATTTCCATCGTCGTTTGACCATGAAAGTTTTACCCACGCTAAACATTCACCCTAATATGCACCGTACATGTTCAATTTTTTTGCCAACTCTCCACATGTAGTTGTACGTTTTGTGGGCAAATGGTTGCAAGTATAAAATTGTGTGTGAAGACCGAAAGTAACACAGACGATTCACGCTAATAAGTTGTGTGTGTTGTGGGCAATCATAGGTTGGTTTAAGAGAAGCGTAAAATTCTACCAACCAAACTGAAAGCATACACATCACACATCTAGATATAATTAAGCATATATATAGGCACAGTCAGGCATGGATAATAAGCGTACTCAAGCATAGTTCAACCGATAATAAGCATACTCAAGCCTAGATATACTTAAGACGCACACACTAGATAGCAAGGGTACTTCTGAACATAACCCTAGTTCAATGGGCATGTAGGCCTACACTAAAGTGAAGCTCCTTCAGGTACTCAGCGTACGTGGCATGCGCCACCATGCGATAATACTTCTGCTTGAAGGAGACAATAGCTCGTCCTCTTGCATGCACCAGAAAACTTTCATAGGCATCATGAAGCCTTCGTTTGCAGAACAGACATCCAAAGGCCCCGTTCCAGGTCCTCACATGCCTGTTATGCTTTCTCGCATAAAGATCCCTGAGCTTTTGCTTTTTGAACCTCCTCTGGCCATCTTCATCCTCGCTGTCGACATCTTTAGATAGCACCTATACATATGGTAAAAAATGTGGTGTCAGAGTATTTTATAATGTGAATTCAGCAGGCAGAGTATATGAAACATAATATATCCTGTGACATCGTGAACCCTAAATCATCAAGTGATCTTGATGAAAGAAATGCAAATATTGAGAGAACACAACTTAGTGCAACAAAATTAAGAAGCTAATTGGTTTGCTACCAACATTTGGTAAAATCAAAAGTCGCCAACATTTGGCAACCTTTTGTGAGATTGGCAAAGAAAATTGGTATGCAACCAATCTCTAGCCAACATTTCGTGATTGCCAAAATTTGGCATTACAACTTTTGGCATCAAACCAATTTACATGTCAAAAAGTAGGATTAGGATTTGATGGCTATTTTTCTAGACGGATCCAAAGATTTTGGTTTGATTTTTTTAGCGCAAACATCTATGTACATATGTACCTGAAAAGGCACAAACATATATGTAGGACATTCAAAATCAATTCTCAAGATTTGGCTATGAATTACTAGCACGAACACTAACCCTAGTCGGATTATTAGCAAAAATCATTTGTACAGAACAAACAATTAATCACTAACCCTAGATGGATACCATTCAAACAGTAAATACACTACAAGGATCTAACGGATCTTACTCTGATTTCATGGATTGAGAGAACATAACCATAGGATTTCTATTCCAAAAAGAGGGGGGGAGGACTAACCAGAGAAAACCTAGGATATATTTGGCACAAAAATGGGTATAGATGACTAACCGGTTCTCCATCGTCATTGGAGTCATCGCCAGAGTGGTCGTGGGAGTCACTGTGGACCTCCGGCTCTGGCTGGGGAAGCACGATGTCAGCGATGACATCAAGGTCACGATGCTGTTCAGGTGCTTCACCAGCCCCGGTGTCGCCACTCCCTCCAATGGTGCTCTTCGGCAGCATACTCATACACTTCAGACAGTGGTGACAACTAAGAACGGCATTGAGGATGCTGGCAAAAAAAGAGGATTGTGTGTGTAGCGAGAATGGGGGGTGCGGCCGCCTATTATAACTAGTGGCTCGGGTGCCATTAATATGGAGCAATGGGAGCGACGCGGAAGGCAGTCAAAGGGTTGGCTCGCCTCTTGGTGAGCCTGCACAGAGGAATGCTCACATGTTTGCTGTCATTTCACATAGTTTCTCGCACGCCTCCTGGTGACACCGTGCAACGAACACGCCTCCCATCAATTCACACACCCGCACACATGACTCCTGATCTGCCTGCGTGATGGACTGCTCGCATGGGTCTCGTCAACTCACGCCTGCTCGCACGACACATGGGACGCGTGGCGGGATGTATATTGTTTTTATATTTTGTGGATTAATTCTTCCGCTTTATTACTTAACTGAAGCATGGAACGTACATTGTTGGTCCAACGCCCACGGTTTGAATAAATAAACCATTTCGATATTATGTTCGCACTATTAATAATCTCCCTTTTGTAAGAAGCTTATACCAAAACTTGTCTCGAATTTGACAAAAAAACAATATCACAGTCTATTGGTGTCATATCATGACACCATGATAAGTTTCACGAATTTCAACTAAGTTTTGGCTTTACTGGAATTTAAAAATCAAGATTCTCAATGTTTGAAATTTCTTGCCATTTCTCGGATGGGGAATAAACATGCACCCAAGGACACACATATGATTTCCAAACCATTTTGGTGCACTATCACGTGTGCATGTAGTTCAAATTTGATTTTACACATTAAATCCCTAGGAAATAAATCAATGTAAAAATGTGTGAAAGATCTCTGATTTTTTTCAAATTTTGACAAGGCACTCCTTTGGTCACATGTTCAGTTGTTAACTGCAGAAAATGTTTGACATGCCTCGACGTGGCGGTGGTGGTGCGGTGCGTGGGGGGGGGGGTCCGACACACTACACATCATGAGCCTCCGAGTGAATTGACCGGTTTGTGGGGCAGATGCCACATCAAAGTCATGAATTGGGTATTTAAAACATTATACAAAAATTTCATACAATGTTTGGGCCACATGCATGAAGTGGTGGTCCTCGGACACTCGCTCATGCGGTTATTAGTGATGCGCCCATTCGTTATCCCGCGCAGGTTATCAATTTCACTGGCAGCGAGAGGCATTTGATGAAAAAGTGGATTCATCTTGGCCCATGTTATGGTGTAGATCATGGTGATATTCTAGACCAATGTTTGAGCGCGTGCGTACATGTGAATCCATCCCACCGGCTCGAAGTGAGGTAACTACACGTCGTGAACCTCCGTGTGGGCGTTTAGGGTATGCGAAGCACGTGGCACATCAAAGTTGTGCATTGGGTATTCAAACAACACACAACACTTATTTGGGCCACATGTAGGCGGGAGTTGTGTAACACCCCAAAAATTTAATCATGTTTTTACTAAATAAAATTTGGCTAGAATTAAAATTTTGAATTTTTACTAGGTCTTCTATTAATTTCAGAACCATTTTCTGTTTCTGTTTTTCAAAATTCTTCCCTCCATATAGAAATTTTTGGAAATAATATTGTGGCTTTGGTAGTTTTCTCAAATCATTTCAATTACATTTTAATAATAGTAAGAATTATTTTCGGAATACAAATTTGCCCAAAACAATTCTTTTAATAGCTTTTTCAACACTTTAAATGCTTTCGTTGCACTACAACTATTTTAAATAATTCTTTTTAAATCCCACAAATATTATGGGAGGTCATATGATGCCTACATATCACTTTGGTGCAAAAACCTAGCTTAGTCTTTTGAAAATTTTGAGTGGAACAATCTCTTTTCATTTCTGTCCTGAATTTGAGTTTCTACTACAACCCCATTTTTCCTTGCTCCAAAAATCCTGAAATTTTTCCCACCTACAGTCCTTCCAACTAAACCCATAAGTCCAAAATTTTACCTCCATTGGAATCCTTTTAGTTCACCAAATATTCCCCCAAAGTTTATATCCAGAAATGAATATCAGTCAAACTTGCACTGGCAAGTTTCTCCTCTTACCCAAAAAACTCCACCAACATCCCTACCATCTAATGAGACATCAACCTGTCAAATTGCACATCCAACAAAGCCTTGTAGATGGTCCTAGCATTCTGTCGAACACCTCACGTGCATGACAGATTCTTGCAACCCTTTTGAACTTGCATTCAGAACTTGAGCCTCTGGATCAATCAGCATGTCCATCAGCTCTAGCATGTCCAGGATCATCAACCTGTCAAATTTCACTAGCAGAAGAATCCCCTAGGTCACCCTAGAAAATCATCGAGCACCTCTAGTGCGTGTCCAGAGCGTGGCCAGAGCACGCGTATGGCAGGCCCGAGAACCGCAGCTTCAGCACGACGCCAAAGCCGCAACCACTGCCTCCCCGGCTCGCTCTTCTCCTCCCCCGCACTCCACCAGCACCAGTCGCAACCTCCCCCGCACCAGAGCTCTCCCCCTGGCGCCGCCCTCCACCGGCCAGCCTCCGTCCAGCGCCGCCACCTGTCGCTGTCAACACCGCCCAGCACACCTGGCCCAACCCGCGGCCGCCAGCACGCCCAAGCCTTAACTTAGGCCGCCACCGTCCTCACCAACCACCCCGCCAACCTCAACGGCCTCACCTACCGCCATAATAGTCGCCGCCGTCGTGCCTTCTTCAGGAAGCTGCGGCACCGACCTTCTCCGGCTATAAAAGCCACCCCCGAGCTTTCCTAACTCATCACCACTCCTGCCTCCCTCTCTGTGAGCCTCCCCAAGCCACCAAACGACCGGGGCAGGTCGTCTTCCTCGCCTCCATTAGCTGCGGCCGCCGTCGCCCTCCTGTTGATTCCGTCACCACCCCAGCCTCCCAGCGCAAACTTTCTTCGCCAACAACCTCTAATGATCTCCTCAAGTCAATCTCCATCTTCAATTTTTCTCCAAATCGACCACCGCCAGAGTCCCTCTTTCGTCCGACGCCGCCGTCTGCCGAGGACCTCGTCGCCGGCAACTCCGTCCATCCCAGCAACTACGGCGAGCACCGGATGAACCGCCTCTCACCCCTGAACCCAACGGTGCCCTCGGCTCCGCGAACGGCGCTGCCGTTCGCCGGCGAGCCTCGTCGGAGCGCCGCCCCTGTTCTGCCGAGGACGAAGACTCGCGGGCGCTGGTCAAACCTGACCGGTGGGCCAGGTGGGCCCACCGTCAATGACCCAGAGCCGACCATAAGTGAAGACGGCTTTTGTGAATGCGCCATCGATGTCAGCGCTCCCGCGTGGCCGTGCGACTGGGCCGAGCCCTGTAGCACCGCGCGGTTAAACAGCGCTCAGGGCGCAACTCTATTCCTTTCTTTCTTCTTTTTCTTTTTCAGAATAGTTCAAATAATTTCCAGAGTGTCCATTTCAAATCCGAATCCAATGCTTCAAATTTCTGTAGATTCCTAAAATCATGTTCTATTATTCTAGCCTAGGTGAACATTTTTTTCGTAAACTCTGTTTCTACTAGATATTTTAAATAGTCCATTTCTTTAATTATTTCAGATTAGAAACTTTCTAAGTAATTCATATGGACTTCAAATAAATTGATTATTTTTCTGTTATTTCTTAATTTTCATCTAGTTTATTGTAGTATTTATTTCAAAAATATTTGAGGCAATTTTTGGCACTGTTTTTGCTTTATGTGGTAATAAAAATATTTTTGAAAATAGGAAAAATGGAGGGAAGAAACTTTTCAAACTTTTGGAGTGCACCCAATATCTCTGCATACTAAAGGCAAGCATCTTGAACATTTGATATGGTGAATGCATGGTAGTTTATTTGCTAGAATAATTTAAACATGACTATGTTAAATTCAAACTAAAATGCATATTGCTAGTAGTGCTTGCATGGTTTGAATTCGAGTAAAATTTGCATGCATGTAGTGTTGGTATGCTTCATCGTACCGTGCATCGTGTTTTGCCATGACTAACTTGTAGGAGCAGGCATAAGTGAAATATCATTACCGGCAGGAGGATGATCACGTTGGAGCGTGATCATGCCTTGTTTGTTGTGCATGTTGGAGCATGCAAGGGTTGTGGCCCTGTTGGGATTGCTGTTGAAGGAATACCTTTGTTGTGCTAACCGTTGCAGGAAACTTAATGCCTCCTGAGTCGACCAAAGATCGAGTCTTGTTCCTGTAACCCCCATACTTGTTTCATGCTACCACAGGTTCCTGCCACCGGTAGGGTATGGTTCAAGAAGTTGATAACCATTTCCAGGCACACACCGTACAGAGGGCCACGATAAGGGTTTCCCAGGGATCCGGGACTAAATCCTGTCATCGGGTCAGGGGGCATGGGTGTTTCTAGTTGTGACTGAGAGGGGGGCACCCCTTGTAATCCACACATATTAATAGTGATCCCATGCAGGACGTTGGTCTCTCCATCTCAGAGTTTTTCTTGAACGATGCCTTGGGTGATTCCTGGCATCCGAGAAGTTAATCTGGTGTGTGCTAGTCAGGTGTGTTTTCAACCCAAAGACCGTAATGGGAATTAGTCAGTGTCACGGTACTGACTAAAGAAATCCTTTACTTGTGGGTAAAGAGTACACCCTCTGCAGAGTTCGAACCTATTCGAATAGCCGTGTCCGTGGTCAAGGATTACAGTCTGGGTTGGTCAAGTGTCGGTCTTAGTGTCGGTCTTCGGAGGAAAATAATTAAATGGTGCCTGAGATATTTTGCAGGATAATTATTAACACCCTGATGCTACCATGAATATTTTATGCATGTTAATGTTATTATGGTTGTGCATATTATTGAGGACTAACCCGTTTCTCTTATTTTGTATTTCCCGAGTGTCTCAGGGGCTGGCTAGACTACCCCGGGCACTCAATTTTATTTTTAAGACCTCTCCGTGGCGTCCCTCGAGTTACTAGGCGGTCTGTCACGCCACTACTCTTGTGGACACCCGTTTGGCATTTATTTTCAAGACCTCATGTGGCGTCCCTCGAGTTAACAGGTGGTTTATCATGCCACTACTCTTGTCGACACCCGATTGGCATTTCTCTTCAAGTTCGGCCATGGCGTCACTTGACACCCGACTGGCATTTCTTTTCAAGACCTCTCGTGCCGTCGCCTGAGTTCTTGGATGGTCCTGTCTTGTCCGATTTCTCTTTTAGACACCCGATTGGCATTTCTCTTCAAGACCTACCGTGGTGTCACTTGACATCCGACCGGCATTTCTTTTATTTTGTTTCCTTTGACTTTCCTTGTTTATCACTAACAATTTTATATGTTTGCATATGATAATATTTGATCATGCCATGATTTAATTCCTGTTAGTAGGCATTTAAGTCCATCATGAGCATACACATATAGTGTGGTTCATCATGATCATATAATTTAATTGTTGCATTCTGTATATCTTTTGTTCATGATGTTTGCGAGTACATTCAAATGTACTCACAGGCTTGTCCCTGGCTATTTACTTGGCCAGGTCAGGATTTCTACAAGGAGTACCACAGCGATGTCCGTGCGGAACCTAGGATGGGAGCCATGCGGGATAGGAATTATCCAGGTCAGTCATTCCTGTGGGAATGGAGCCCCATCGACATTGAAGAACCGCGAGACAATTCCGTCATCCACCACCGGAATCACTGTTGTATCATTAGACCTTTATGGTCTTGTACCCAATTCTTGTAATAGCTTGGAAATCTGTAACAAGGACGTGTACACCAGTAACGGTAATCCTGGGCTAGTGATGACAAGGGGTTAATTTTCTGGGATATGTTGTGTCCCCAAAACCCGGCCCCGACAGCCTTGGTATCCGAGCCAGGCTGACCATTGGCTAATCCTATCTTAGCCTGGTCGCTATCTCTAGGTTTCCAAACCATTCACATCCTTTCCTGTCCACAGTCAAGCCCATCCTATCCGAAAACAGCACAGTGGCCAGCCGACACCTTTTGACAGTCGGTGCCCAACCTATCAACCTAGCCCATAGGTTGTGTGCCTGTGGCCGACACCTGCATTGTCCTATCCGCAAGCGTGCGATGGAAGACTCTGCTGGCTTATAAGAGAAGCCTTGCCCCAAACCAGTACATCACAGCCTCACTCCCAGTTCGATATCCAAACCACAAGATGCCAGGCCCCATCGTGCACAACGAGACCACCGCGGCCGAGATTGAAGGCTTTGTAGCCATCCTTGCCAATCTCACCCGTCGTGCTCTCGGCATCGAAGATTCGCCAGAGTATGTTGTGTACCAAGAGCACGCGAGTGATGCCATCCACCACTAGTGGGCCACGGTGCACATCTATGGGAGGGGCATCACCGCAGTGCGCCCTTACCGGTTCACCGGGAGGACGACCACCGACGAACCCCAAGCTATCCAACTTGCAGCCCGAGAAGCTGTAGTTCAACTTTGACATCGGTCGCCGAGGGTTAACTGCCGCTCCTTCTACTACTACCCTAGTCGTGAAGGCTATGGTAGACCGACCCAAGTCGCCAATGGAGACCATGAGACGGATCCTGCTCTGACGCATCTGGTGCGCTACCTGAGAGCGCAGGAGGCACTCTTCGATCAGGTCACCAATGATCTGATTGAGACCCGCAGGACGCTTGCTCTCCTGACTTCGGTGAGAAGTGAAGCCGCACCCGCCACCGACACCCCGATAGTACTGTTCGGGAGACCAATCGAGCCTGCGAGGTCTGCCCCTATTGCCCACCCGGGCAATGCATTTGTTTCCCCAGATGAACTCCGTCGTCTCTTTGGGATTTCCTTCAACGGGACTGTAGCCACTACACCCCACGTGGGTCATCATCGCTACCCCAACCATGCAGCTCCTCATAACACTCCAGTCAACTCCGACGTTGAAGCCCCCGGAGAAGCCTCGATGTCCGCGAGACACGCCCGTCTGGACATCGACGAAGTAGACTGAGACTGCTAGAGTAGTTGCCATGTCCCTAGCAACCCTGTTGCCCTGTAAATTCCACCATTATGCCGTAGATGAATATGTGTATAATTCTAGCAGTGTGTAGTGCTTGATTGAATGATGTGCTTGTGTGATGTTGTCTTATGCATGATTGCTTGTCTGTTGTGTTTTGCATTTAAATTCTTCCATCCTTAACAAATCTCGAGGATGAGATTTTCTTAAGGGGGGTAGAGTTTGTAACACCCCAAAAATTTAATCATGTTTTTACTAAATAAAATTTGGCCAGAATTAAAATTTTGAATTTTTACTAGGTCTTTTATTAATTTCAGAACCATTTTCTGTTTCTGTTTTTCAAAATTCTTCCCTCCATATAGAAATTTTTGGAAATAATATTGTGGCTTTGGTAGTTTTCTCAAATCATTTCAATTACATTTTAATAATAGTTAGAATTATTTTCGGAATAAAAATTTGCCCAAAACAATTCTTTTAATAGCTTTTTTAACACTTTAAATGCTTCTGTTGCACTACAACTATTTTAAATAATTCTTTTTAAATCCCACAAAAATTATGGGAGGTCATATGATGCCTACATATCACTTTGGTGCAAAAACCTAGCTTAGTCTTTTGAAAATTTTGAGTGGAACAATCTCTTTTCATTTCTGTCCTGAATTTGAGTTTCTACTACAACCCCATTTTTCCTTGCTCCAAAAATCCTGAAATTTTTCCCACCTACAGTCCTTCCAACTAAACCCTTAAGTCCAAAATTTTACCTCCATTGGAATCTTTTAGTTCACCAAATATTTCCCCAAAGTTTCTATCCAGAAATGAATATCAGTCAAACTTGCACTGGCAAGTTTCTCCTCTTACCCAACAAACTCCACCAACATCCCTACCATCTAATGAGACATCAACCTATCAAATTGCACATCGAACAAAGCCTTGTAGATGGTCCTAGCATTCTGTCGAACACCTCACGTGCATGACAGATTCTTGTAACCCTTTTGAACTTGCATTCAGAACTTGAGCCTCTAGATCAATCAGCATGTCCATCAGCTCTAGCATGTCCAGGATCATCAACCTGTCAAATTTCACTAGCAGAAGAATCCCCTAGTTCACCCTGCCAAATCGTCGAGCACCTCTGGTGCGTGTCCGGAGTGTGGCCAGAGCACGCGTATGGCAGGCCCGAGCACCGCAGCTTCTGCACGACGCCAACGCCGCAACCACTGCCTCCCCGGCTCGCTCTTCTCCTGCCCCGCACTCCACCTGCACCAGCCGCAACCTCCCCCGCACCGAAGCTCTCCCCCTGGCGCCGCCCTCCACCGGCCAGCCACCGTCCAGCGCCGCCACCTGTCGCTGTCAACACCGCCCAGCACACCTGGCCCAACCCGCGGCCGCCAGCACGCCCACGCCTTAACTCAGGCCGCCACCGTCCTCACCAACCACCCCGCCAACCTCAACGGCCTCACCTACCGCCATAATAGTCGCCGCCGTCGTGCCTTCTTCAAAAAGCTGCGGCACCGACCTTCTCCGGCTATAAAAGCCACCCCCGTGATTTCCTAACTCATCACCACTCCTGCCTCCCCCTCTGTGAGCCTCCCCAAGCCACCAAACGACCGGGGCAGGTCGTCTTCCTCGCCTCCAGTAGCTGCGGCCGCCGTCGCCCTCCTATTGATTCCGTCACCACCCCAGCCTCCCAGCGCAAACTTTCTTCGCCAACAACCTCTAATGATATCCTCAAGTCAATCTCCATCTTCAATTTTTCTACAAATCGACCACCGCCGGAGTCCCTCTTTCGTCCGACGCCGCCGTCCGCCGAGGACCTCGTCGCCGGCAACTCCGTCCATCCCAGCAACTACGGCGAGCACCGGACGAACCGCCTCTCACCCCTGAACCCAACGATGCCCTCGGCTCCCCGAACGGCGCAGCCATTCGCCGGCGAACCTCGTCGGAGCGCCGCCCCTGTTCTGCTGAGGACAAAGACTCGCGGGCGCTGGTCAAACCTGATCGGTGGGCCAGGTGGGCCCACCGTCAACGACCCAGAGCCATCCATAAGTGAAGACGGCTTTTGTGAATGCGCCATCGATGTCAGCGCTCCCGCGTGGCCGTGCGACTGGTCCGGGCCCTGTAGCACCGCGTAGTTAAACAGCGCTCAGGGCGCAGCTCTATTCCTTTCTTTCTTCTTTTTCTTTTTCAGAATAGTTCAAATAATTTCCAGAGTGTCCATTTCAAATCCGAATCCAATGCTTCAAATTTCTGTAGATTCCTAAAACCTTGTTCTATTATTCTAGCCTAGGTGAACATTTTTTCGTAAACTCTGTTTCTACTAGATATTTTAAATAGTCCATTTCTTTAATTATTTCAAATTAGAAACTTTCTAAGTAATTCATATGGACTCCAAATAAATTGATTATTTTTCTGTTATTCCTTAATTTTCATCTAGTTTATTGTAGTATTTATTTCAAAAATATTTGAGGCAATTTTTGGCACTGTTTTTGCTTTATGTGGTAATAAAAATATTTTTGAAAATAGGAAAAATGGAGGGAAGAAACTTTTCAAACTTTTGGAGTGCACCCAATATCTCTGCATACTAAAGGCAAGTATCTTGGACACTTGATATGGTGAATGCATGGTAGTTTATTTGCTAGAATAATTTAAACATGACTATGTTAAATTCAAACTAAATTGCATATTGCTAGTAGTGCTTGCATGGTTTGAATTCGAGTAAAATTTGCATGCATGTAGTGTTGGTATGTTTCATCGTACCGTGCATCGTGTGTTGCCATGACTAACTTGCAGGAGCAGGCATAAGTGAAATATTGTTACCGGCAGGAGGATGATCACATTGGAGCGTGATCATGCCTTGTTTGTTGTGCATGTTGGAGCATGCAAGGGTTGTGGCCCTGTTGGGATTGCTGTTGAAGGAATACCTTGTTGTGCTAACCGTTGCAGGAAACTTAATGCCTCCTGAGTCGACCATAGATCGAGTCTTGTTCCGGTAACCCCCATACTTGTTTCATGCCGCCACAGGTTCCTACCACAGGTAGGGTATGGTTCAGTAAGTTGATAAACCTTTCCAGGCACACACCGTACAGAGGGCCACGATGATGGTTTCCCAGGGATCCGGGACTAAATCCTGTCATCGGGTCAGGGGGCATGGGTGTTTCCAGTTGTGACTGAGAGGGGGGCACCCCTTGTAATCCGCGCATATTAATAGTGATCCCATGCAGGACGTTGGTCTCTCCGTCTCAGAGTTTTTCTTGAACGATGCCTTGGGTGATTCCTGGCATCTGGAAAGTTAATCTGGTGTGTGCTGGTCAGGTGTGTTTTCAACCCAAAGACCGTAATGGGAATTAGTCCGTGTCACGGTACTGACTAAAGAAATCCTTTACTTGTGGGTAAAGAGTACACCCTCTGCAGAGTTTGAACCTATTCGAATAGCTGTGTCCGCGGTCAAGGATTACAGTCTGGGTTGGTCAAGTGTCGGTCTTAGTGTCGGTCTTCGGAGGAAAATAATTAAATGGTGCCTGAGATATTTTGCAGGATAATTATTAACACCCTGATGCTACCATGAATATTTTATGCATGTTAATGTTATTATGGTTGTGCATATTATTGAGGACTAACCCGTTTCTCTTATTTTGTATTTCCCGAGTGTCTCAGGGGCTGGCTAGACTACCCCGGGCACTCAATTTTATTTTTAAGACCTCTCCGTGGCATCCCTCGAGTTACTAGGCAGTCTGTCACGCCACTACTCTTGTGGACACCCGTTTGGCATTTATTTTCAAGACCTCTCGTGGCGTCCCTCGAGTTAACAGGCGGTTTATCATGCCACTACTCTTGTGGACACCCGATTGGCATTTCTCTTCAAGTCCGACCGTGGCATCACTTGACACCCGACTGGCATTTCTTTTCAAGACCTCTCGTGGTGTCGCCTGAGTTCTCGGATGGTCCTGTCTCGTCCGATTTCTCTTTTAGATACCCGATTGGCATTTCTCTTCAAGACCTACCGTGGTGTCACTTGACATCCAACCGGCATTTCTTTTATTTTGTTTCCTTTGACTTTCCTTGTTTATCACTAACAATTTTATATGTTTGCATATGCTAATATTTGATCATGCCATGATTTAATTCTTGTCAGAAGGCATTTAAGTCCATCATGAGCATACACATATAGTGTGGTTCATCATGATCATATAATTTAATTGTTGCATTCGGTATATCTTTTGTTCATGATGTTTGCGAGTACATTCAAACGTACTCACAGGCTTGTCCCTGGCTATTTACTTGGCCAGGTCAGGATTTCTACAAGGAGTACCACATCGATGTCCGTGCGGAACCGAGGATGGCAGCCATGCGGGATAGGAATTATCCAGGTCAGTCGTTCCTGTGGGAATGGAGCCCCATCGACGTTGAAGAACCGCGAGACAATTCCGTCATCCACCACCGGAATCACTGTTGTATCATTAGACCTTTATGGTCTTGTACCCAATTCTTGTAATAGCTTTGAAATCTGTAACAAGGACGTGTCCATTAGTAACGGTAATCCTGGGCTGGTGATGACACGAGGGGTTAATTTTCTGGGATATGTTGTGTCCCCGAAACCTGGCCCCGACAAGTTGTCCTTGGACACTCACTCGCGCGGTTATCGGCGATGCTTCCATCCGTGGGCCCATGAGGTCCATCACTTTGACCTACAGTGAGTGAGGTTAATTTGATGAAGGAGGATTCTTTTTAGTTTGTGTTACGGTACGAGCATATATACGCGCCGGAGTAGGGAAGGCGACCAACATATACTACGCGTCGTGAACCTCGCTCCATGTGGGGACTTTACGGTTTCTGAGGCAGGTGCCACATCAAAGTTTTGCATTGGGTATTCAAACATCACGCCACACCTCCGTACATAAGTTTGGTCCACATGCAAGAGGTGGTTGTCCTCTGGCACTCACTCATGCAGTTATGGGCGACACTTATATCTATAGGCCGGCAACGAGAGAGGTTAATTTGACTTTGGAGGGGATTAATTGTTGGATTGTCTTACGGTAGGTTATGCTGAGATTACATATAGTATAGTTTGATCACAGGTGTACGCATGAATCCATCCCACCGGATCAAAGTGGGGGGCACCAGCACACGACGCATCATGAACCTCGCACCGTGTGGGGACATTATGTTTTTTGAGGCAGGTACCAAATCGACGTTCTGCGTTGGGTATTCAAACATCACACAACACCTCCATACATATGTTTGGGACACATGCAGGCGGTGGTTGTCTTCGGACACTCTCCCTCGCGTGGTTATCAGGGGCAAGCCCATTCGTGGGCCTGCATGGACGTCCATCACTTCGACCGACAACGAGAGAGGTTACCAAGGTGGATTCTTCTTGCTTCATGTTACGGTTGGTCATGGTGAGATTCCAGGCCAAAGTTTGAGCGCACACATACACATGCATGAAGTAATCCCTCTCACCGGCTCGAAGTGGGGTGGGGGGCCGTACTACGCTCGTGAACCCACACCCCATGTGGGGACTTTCCGGTTCCAAATTAGCAGGTGCCACATCAAATTTGTGCATTGGGTATTCAAACACCACACAACTTCCACACATATGTTTGGGCCACCACATGCATGTGCTGGTTGCCTTCGGACAGTCCCTCGCATGGTTATCGGCGGCAAGCCCATTCGTTGGCCCGCATGGATGTCCATCCACTACAAAAAAAAGACACATCCGTGACATTATGGCCCGAACAAAAACTTTTCTGTCATGGATATGACACTTCTACGACGATAATTGTGACAAAAACAAGTATCATCGTAGATGTGATGGGCTCCTACTTCTAGGACAAAAAATATGACAGAAAGCAGGCCGTAGTTGCACCTGCATGACATTCTTTGGGCCGTCCCTGACATAAAAAAATCATGGTAGAAGTGAGGGCGAGGAAAATTTAGGGGAGTTCCCGGTTACAGTGGGTGGTCAGGGCTAAGCGATGCAGTGTGGTTTGCGTGTTTCTTTCATACACGCATGTGTGCGAGGCATTCACTAACTGAACCCGAGCGAGGCATTCGCTTACTGAACCATAAGCGATCGCACTAGCTTGCTACGTACTGAACATGAGTGAATGATCCCACTACATACTGAAGCCGATCCATCCCTTCACTGCCAACTGAACCTTAGCGATTCCTTCACTCCTAACTAAACCCGACCGATTCCTCTAAACCCGAGCGATCGATCGCTGCTGCTGCTTACTGAATCCGATCGATTGATGTGTTGCATCGAGCCCCTGTGTTATATGTAGCGGTCGTTCGGTGTTGTGTTGCCTCTCGATGAATATTGCCCATTGCTATCGTGCGCGCGATACACATAGACACGAGTCGAGCTGCATCGATCGAGCCGGTTGGTTGCTTGTGGATGAGCAGGTCCCGTTGCTGCCGCCTGCTCGTACGGCCCACCCCAGCCGGTGGGGGTTGGATGAACACGACCGCATGGTAGTAGGTGGTTGTTGTTTGATGAACAAGACCCAGAGGAGGCCGTGTCGCGGTACACAACACCCCAGCCGGTTGGGGGTGGATGAACAGAACCCCGTGGAGGCTGGATGAACAGTAGCTGATGGAGGCTGGAGGAAGTTAACGGTGGATGGAAATTAGCCCCTGGAGTCCCGTTCTGCGGTACGCCACACCCCTCCCGATGAACAGGACCCTGTTTCGATAGTAGGTGGTCAAAGAGAAGTCCATTTCCTCCGTTTTGCGGTATGCCAGACCCCTCCCAATGAATAGGACCCCATTTCGATCATAGGCGGTCGAAGATAACTCCGTTTCCTCCATTTTGCGGTACGCCAGACCTGGAGTCAATGAATAGGACCCCGTTTTGGCTGTTCCGTCCAAGCCGGATGGCTCCCGATGAACAAGGCGCATTCCAACGCAGTCGGTTGCCTCCCGATGAACACAACGTTATTTCTCCATTCCAACCCAACCGGTTGGTTGCCGATGAACATGACACAGTTGTTGTACACGTCGAGACCCCGCCCATATGCACGTACATGGTTGTTTTTTTTGAAGCGTGGTTGCACGTACATGTACATGATTTAGATAGGGCTGCCTAAACTGCTACGTCAGGGCTCTACTATGACACGTGCCGCACCTTACACGACCATGGTTTATGAGACCAATCGACCAGTATGTACGTACACGGTTGCGACCACACAGATAATGCTACGTACGCTTCGACCTTGTGGGTCCCAACTGTCAGGCGGTAAGGAGGCACTTCCTTCGGTGCGAAGATATAGCTGGTGGGTCCAGCTGTCATGAGGAGGATTCAACTTTTGTGTGTGTTATAAGGAGGCACTTGCGTGCAAAGGTGTAGCTGTGGGTCCCAACTATCAGGGGGAATCATTTTTTCGCATAATAAGGAGGTAGTTGCATGCGTGCATCCATTGACTTGGTGCGTCCCCACTGTCAGCCTCTCCACCTACAGTCCTCTTCCAATGACTCTCATTTGTTGACCACACAGCGTCGAGCACACCAAGGCGATGGACGACAGTGAAGCCCCGGACGGGAACGACCTGGAGATTGGGAAGATGCGGTAGTGGAGTCGCAGGCGGAGAGGAGTATGGCGTATGAGGGTTGACTAGTTTCGTGTGGCCTGGGGCTGTAGTCGACGGGAATAACATGAGGGGTGGAGGGGTTGAGGGATGGCCTGGCCAACGGTGGGGTAGCACTTCACAACGAGGCATGTGAAGCTGTGTCATTGGCCGCTGGAGGTAGGAGCAGGAGGTCCCGCCGGCGCTGGAGGAAGAAGATGAGAGATTGAAGATGCATGTCTGCCATTGGATGTACATCCAACGACTACAGATGTCAGAATCATTTGTTGACTAAGTTGACAAAACCTTGCGTAAGCTTTGACCTATTGGCCCACATGTCAGCCTCCTTCGGTACAAAGATATAGCTGGTCGGTCCTAGCTGTCAGGGGGAGAAATAATTTTTTCCCCATAATAAGGAGGCACTTCCATGCGTGCGAAGATGTAGTTGATGGGTCCCAGCTGTCAGGGGGACGAAACATTTTTTCCGTGTAATAAGGAGACACTTCCTTGCATGCGAAGATGTAGCTGGTGGGTCCCAGCTGTCAGGGGGAGAAATATTTTTTCTTCGCGTGGTAAGGAGGCAGTTGCATGCGTGCGTCCCCACTGTCAGCCTCTCCATGTACATCCCTCTTCCAATGACTCTCATTTGTTGACCACGCTGCGCCGAGTGCACCAAGGCGATGGACGATGGTGAGGCCCCAGATGGGAACGAGCAGGAGATGGGTAGACGCAGCAGTGGTGTCGCAGATGAAGTGGAATATGAGGGTTAACTAGTTCTGGTGCGACGTGGGGCTGTAGTCAGCGGAGAATAACAGGAGGTGTGGAGGCGTGGAGGGATGGCCTGGCCGGTGGTGGGGTAGCGCTTCGCAATGAGGAGTTCTAAGCAGAGCCGCTAGCTGCCGGAGGTGGGAGCAGGCGGTCCCAGTGGCGCTGGAGGAAGAAGACGAGAGATTGAAGATGCATGTCAGCCGTTGGACGTAAATCTAGTGGCTATGGAAGCCAGAATCATTTGTTGACTAAGTTGACAAGGCCTTGCGTAGACATTGTCCTATTGGCCCACATGTCAGCCTGCAAAAATTAGGCACATATTCAACCCATGTCTTTTTAGAATTTACAGTCCATTTGCTGGGCTGGGTGAACAAATAATTTTGCGTCTATGAGGCCCATTTAACTTTTTTCCTAAGAAATCACAACCCATTTGCACTTTCTCAAAATACATGAATTTGCTGGGCTTGTTGTAAATATAATGTTGGCTTGGACGGAGCAGTGCTATCAAAAAATAAACCGGGGCTGGGCGTTTTATTATATGTAAAATTAGATAATAGCGCGTTATTGCTCAAAAAAATGAGCGCGCTATTATTACGTTGGTCCTTAAATCTTAGCAAGCTTTTGTACGCAATCACCAGGATTTTCGTTGCCTTAGAGTAAAAAAAGAATTTTCATCGCCAACTTCTGTTAAACATTTATTTTTAAAGTTAATAAGATGTGGGATATTTATTTAATATATATAAGTATCTATTAAATATATGTTAATAATAATAATTTATAATAATATAAAAATAATACATATATTATAGTTAGAAGGAAAACATAAATTGGACCTCGCATTCTTATTCTTATATAGAAAATAGAATAGAGCTCTGTGTTTTCTTCAAAAAAAAAGATAAGTTGGGTTGTCGATGTTTAAGAAAAAAATAAAACCTAGGCTAGGAGGCCCATAGGCCGGTAGATACATGATGGACCTCAAAAAAATAATTTGAAACCGCTCTGTCGGCATGTTGTGGGATGCGCATTATTAAAAAACATAACCTAGGCTAGGCAGGCCACAACCTAGCTGATACTTGTTCGCCCTCTAAAAAATGATTCCATCTAGATCCCCGATACTCCTAAAAAAGCTCCCCGATGACACTCTTCATTGATAATTTATTTTGTTTATTGACTATCTTGACAAACCCGTGGGCCCCAGCGTCACTATTTAATTAGGAGGAAGCTTTTTTTTCCAATGAGGCAGTTGCTTGCGTACGGCCATGGAACTGGTGGGTCTCCACTCTCAGCCTCTCCATGTATAGTCCTCTCGAGATTCCTCTCATTTGTTGAGCATGTTGACAGTGGCAGACGGCGGCGCCGCGGTGAGTGCACAAAGGTGGAGGACGATCTCGATGACTCAGACAGGAAAGAACTGAGCCAGGGAAGACGCGGTAGAGTAGTGGTATACCATGCGCCTTCTTTCTTTCAAACATACCGCAGTAGCCCAGTGGCTACAACTCCCTCCCCCAAAGCTGCACTGCCGGGATTAATTCCACATGGTGCAGTGGGAAAATCCCCTATTTTTTGTCTTTGCTATTACTGAAAAGTGGGTCCCCCCATGTCATCTAAACACACCACCTCCAACACTTGCCAAAATTTCGTCCCTAGTTTACCCAGTTTTTCACACACTCAACATTGTGTGGGCATTTTGAAAATAGCATATGTTTTTGACCGTGCATCATATGAAGATGTGCTATACATGAATGTTGATCAACATGATGTTAATTTGCTATTAGTTTCATTTTTGACCAAGAATAAAATTTCAAACATGCTGTTATCCATGTTTGAAAAGGGCGTGTCAATATAAATCTCTGCCTCTAAAACTTGCAGTTTCTTATCTGAAACTGAAACTTGCAGTTTCTTCTCAGAAAATCACATGGATAGGCAGCCATCACCGATGGTGCATTGGATGTTGCGCTTCATCAATCCCCCGGTAGTGTGAGGGGGAGAAGATGAAACTTCCGTCCTGTGATGGCTGTTGGGGTATGGAGCGAGCTGGATTTAAGAGGGGGCCGGGGGCACGACGTGAGGCAGCGTCGCCGGCCCTTGGGCGGCAGCAGGCAGTCTGGCCACACTGTTGGTTTGGGCGGCGGGAGAACAAGCAGAGGGAAGATTGAAGAAGGACGTTAGGCATGATTTTTTTGGTGGATGGCTCTTGATGGTGCACTTTTTAACTTGCCTCTGCATGATACAACTTGTTTTTAGCCTCCCAGTCCATGGCGGACCAACAACCCATTTGCTGGGCGGGCCAACCTATAGAAAACGGCACTTGATTTTTCATCAAGGCCCAAAAATAATGCAGTAGTTTGTTTTTTTAGAGGCCCAAAACATTATGGCGGGGGTACAGCGGGGCGGTTCAACCCGCTGGGTACCAGGTGTCAATCTGAAATCTGCTGGGTCCCCTGTCTGTTCGACCATGATGATGCACTGCGTAACTTGTGTAGGGTCCAGTCGAACTTGTTAGACCTTGTTAGTGTTCATAGGTTATCATGCTAGTTAGTGATCAGTGCTTGTAAATACTGAGCAAAAAGATAAAAAAAAGAGCTGATGCAGCATTGCAACCCTAACAAGCAGGTGCCATTCTCCTCAGGATGAAATGTGCCAGTGTGACACTCGCACGTCACAATCCCACAGAATACATTCTAACAAGTTCACACACAAGTACAACAGAAAAGGTAAACATTCAGATCAAACTCAGGTTCACAGGGTACGTTCATATTCACAGCCAACATTCACAATCAACAACTCAAAAGATTCACATATACACAAGTTCAACATGTTTATGCATCCAAATGATTGAGAGATCACAAGCCAATATTCATAGCTAACATTCACAAAAAGATTCAGATATACACAAGTTCAGCATGTTTATGCATCCAAATGATTGAGAGATCACAACCAATATCATCCATGAACACACGTTAATTACATAGGGTGCAGACTGGTAAGTGGTGTTCACTCGATGGTACTTCTTGCTAAAATTAATGCTTGTCTGAGCAAACTTTTGAGTACATAAGAGGCAGCACAGACCATCTGAACTTTGCTTGTAGGTTTATCCTCATGATAGTGGCCCGCAAGAGGTTTGAGCATCTTGGCCACTTTTGTCATCCAACTAGTTTATTGGCTCATATTGGTCCTGTAGCTCGCCAAAATTCTACATTGCAGACAAGAAAGGAGGCAGTCGACAAAATGAACCTCCCAAATTTTTTGTGCAGTTCAAGTGAAATGGAGCATCCCTAGGGTGCAGTGATACGTCCATTTTGCATCATGTTTTCCTACTATTATTTATGATGTTTTTTATGCATAATAATGCTTTTTGGAGTAATTCTAATGCCTTTTCTCTCATAATATGCAAGGTTCACACAAAGAGGTAGAATTCCGGCAGCTGAAAATCTGGACCTGAAAAAGCTACGTCAGGCTACCTATTCTGCACAACTCCAAATGAGCTGAAACTTCACGAGGAATTTTTATGGAATATATAAGAATTATTGAAGCCAATAAGTACCAGAGGGGGCCCACCAGATGGGCACAACCCACCTGGGCGCGCCAGGGAATCCAGGCACGCCCTGGTGGGTTGTGCCTTCCTCGGCCCACCTCCGGTGCCCCTCTTATGGTATTAAGTCATTTTGACCTAGAAAAAATAAGGAGAGGACTTTCGGGATGAAGCGCCGCCATCTTGAGGCAGAACTTGTGCAAGAGCACTTTTGCCCTCCGGTAGAGCGATTCTATCAGGGGAACTTCCCTCCCGGAGGGGGAAATCATCGTTATCATCATCACCAACAATTCTCCCATATTGGGGAGGGCAATCTCCATCAACATCTTCAACAACACCATCTCCTCTCAAACCCTAGTTCTTCTCTTGTGTTCAATCTTTGTACCGGAACTATAGATTGGTACTTGTGGGTGACAAGTAGTGTTGATTACATCTTGTAGTTGGTTACTATATGGTTTATTTGGTGGAAGAATATATGTTCAGATCCATTATTTAATTTAATACCCCTCTGATCTTGAGCATGATTAACATTAGTGAGTAGTTACTTTTGTTCTTGAGGTCATGGGAGAAATCTTGTTGCAAGTAATCATGTGAACTTGATATGTGTTCGATATTTTGATGATATGTATGTTGTGATTCCCTTAGTGGTGTCATGTGAACGTTGAATACATGGAACTTCACCATATTTTGGGTCTAAGGGAATGCATTGTGGAGTAGTTATTAGATGATGGGTTGTGAGAGTGAGAGAAGCTTAAACCCTAGTTTATGCGCTATTCCGTAAGGGACTGATTTGGATCCAAAAGTTTAATGCTATGGTTAGATATATTCTTAATACTTTTCTCGTAGTTGCGGATGCTTGCGAGGGGGTTAATCATAACTAGGAGGTTTGTTCAAGTAAGAACAGCACCTAAGCACCAGTCCACCCACATATCAAATTATCAAAGTAGCGAACACAAATCAAACCAACATGATGAAAGTGACTAGATGAAATTTCCGTGTACCCTCAAGAACGCTTTGCTTATCATAAGAGACCATTTTGGCCTGTCCTTTGCCTCAAAAGGATTGGTCTACCTTGCTGCAATTTTGTTACCATTACCGTTACTTTCTCGTTACAAATTATCTTGCTACCAAACAACTCGTTACTTATAATTTCAGTGCTTGCAGACATTACATTGCTGAAAACCGCTTGTCATTTCCTTCTGCTCCTCGTTGGGTTCGACACTCTTACTTATCGAAAGGACTACGATTGATCCCCTATACTTGTGGGTCATTAAGGCTCTTTTCTGGCACCGTTGCCGGGGAGTGAAGTGCTCTTGGTAAGTGGAAATCGGTTAGGAAAAATTATTACTACATGCTGAAATTTATTGTCACTTATTACTATGGACAACAATCCTTTGAGGGGTTTGTTTGGGGTATCTTCACCTCGACCGGAACCACAGCTAGTTACCCCTCAACCTACTGCACCTACTGAAAATATTGGTTATGAAATTCCTTCGGGTATGATAGAACAACTGCTAACTAATCCTTATGCAGGAGATGGAACCAAACATCCCGATATGCACTTGATATATGTGGATGAAATTTGTGGATTATTTAAGCTTGCAGGTTTACCCGAAGATGAAGCTAAGAAGAAGGTTTTCCCTTTATCTTTGAAGGGAAAAGCATTGGCATGGTATAGGCTATGCGATGATATTGGATCTTGGAATTAGAATCGATTGAAATTGGAATTTCACCAAAAAATTTATCCTATGCATCTAGTTCATCGTGATCGGAATTATATATATAATTTTTGCCCTCGTGAAGGAGAAAGTATCGCTCTAGCTTGGGGGGAGTCTTAATTCAATGTTATATTCATGCCCCAATCATGACCTCTCAAGATAAATTATTATTCAGAATTTTTATGCTCGGCTTTCTCATGATGATCGATCCATGCTTGATACTTCTTGTACTGGTTCCTTTATGAAGAAGACTATTGACTTCCGGTGGGATCTTTTAGAAAGAATTAAACACAGCTCTGAAGATTGGGAACTCGATGAAGGTAAAGAGTCAGGTATTAAGCTCAAGTATGATTGTGTCAAATCTTTTATGCATACCGATGCTTTTCAAAAGTTTAGCACTAAATATGGACTTGACTCTGAGATAGTAGCCTCCTTTTGTGAATCATTTGCTACTCATGTTGATCTCCCTAAGGAGAAGTGGCTTAAATATCACCCACCTATTAAAGAAGAAATTAAAGAACCAGTAATAGCTAAAGATGAAACTATTATTTACAATCTTGATCCAGTTGTGCCTACTGCTTATATTGAAAAACCACCTTTCCCTGTTAGGATGAAGGAACATGCTAAAGTATCAACTGTGGTCAACGAAAGTTATATTAGAACTTCCAAACCTGCTGAACAAATCAAAGTAGAACCTAGTGTTTCTATGGTTAAAGATCTCTTGGTTGAAAATATAGATGGGCATGTTATTTACTTCTGTGATGAAGCTGCTAGAATTGCCAAACCCGATGAAAAAGATAAACATTGACCCGTTGTTGGCATGCCTGTTGTCTCAGTTAAAATAGGAGATCACTGTTATAATGGTTTATGCGGCATAGGTGCTAGCGTGAGTGCCATTCCTTTTACCTTATATCAAGAAATTATGAATGATATAGCACCCGCTGAAATAGAAGACATAGATGTTACTATTAAACTTGCTAATAGGGACACCATCACACCACTTGGGATTGTTAGAGATGTTGAAGTCTTGTGTGGGAAAATAAAATACCCTACTGATTTTCTTGTTCTTGGTTCCCCACAAGATGACTTTTGTCCCATTATCTTTGGTAGACCTTTCTTGAACACCGTCAATGCTAAAATAGATTGTGAGAAACAAATCGTCGGTGTTAGTTTTGGTGATGAGTCTCATGAGTTTAATTTTTCTAAGTTTAGTAGGAAGCATCATAAGGAAGAATTGCCTAGTAAGGATGAAATAATTAGTCTTGCTTCTATTGCTGTGCCTCCTACCGATCCACTAGAACAATATTTGCTAGACCACGAAAATGATATGCATCTGCATGAAAGAAATGAAATAGATAAGATTTTCTTTGAACAACGTCCTCTGCTTAAACACAATTTGCCTATTGAAACTCTACGAGGTCCTCCTCCACCTAAAGGTGATCCTGTGTTTGAATTAAAACAATTGCCAGACACTTTGAAATATGCTTATCTTGATGAGAAAAAGATTTATCCTGTTATTATTAGTGCTAACCTTTCAGAACATGAAGAAGAAAGATTATTGAAGGTTCTAAAGAAGCACAGAGCTGCCATTGGATATACTCTTGATGATTTAAAGGGCGTTAGTCCCACTCTCTATCAGCATAAAATTAATATGGAGACTGATACTAAACCCGTTGTTGATCACCAACAACGTTTAAATCCTAAAATGAAAGAAGTGGTAAGAATAGAAATACTGAAGCTTCTGGAAGCAGGTATAATCTATCCCATAGCTGACAGTAGATGGGTAAGTCCCATTCATTGTGTCCCTAAAAAGGGAGGTATTACCATTGTTCCTAATGATAAGAATGAACTTATTCCACAAAGAATTGTCACTGGCTACAGAATGGTAATTGATTTTAGAAAACTAAATAATGCTACTAGAAAAGATCATTACCCTCTGCCTTTTATTGATCAAATGTTAGAAAGACTATCAAAGCACACACATTTTTGCTTTCTTGATGGATATTCTGGTTTTTCTCAAATACCTGTCTCACAACCTGATCAAGAGAAAACCACCTTTACTTGCCCTTTTGGAACTTATGCTTATAGACGTATGCCTTTTGGTTTATGCAATGCACCTGCTACCTTTCAAAGATGTATGACTGCTATATTCTCTGACTTTTGTGAAAAGATTGTTGAGGTTTTCATGGATGATTTTTCTGTTTACGGAACTTATTTTGATGATTGCTTGAGCAACCTTGATCGAGTTTTGCATAGATGTGAGCAAACTAATCTCGTCTTGAATTGGGAGAAGTGCCACTTTATGGTTAATGAAGGTATTATCTTGGGACATAAAATTTTTGAACGAGGTATTGGGGTGGATAAAGCTAAAGTTGATGCAATTGAGAAAATGCCATGCCCTAAAGATATCAAAGGTATTCGTAGTTTCCTCGGTCATGCTGGTTTCTATAGGAGGTTTATTAAAGACTTCTCTAAAATTTCTAGGCCTCTTACAAATCTTTTACAAAAGGATGTTCCATTTGTTTTTGATGATGATTGTGTAGAAGCCTTTGAAACACTTAAGAAAGCCTTGATTTCTGCACCTATTGTTCAACCACCTGATTGGAACTTGCCTTTTGAAATTATGTGTGATGCTAGTGATTATGCTGTTGGTGCTGTTCTAGGATAAAGAGTCGATAAGAAATTAAATGTTATTCATTATGCTAGTAAAACTCTGGACAGTGCTCAACGAAATTATGCTACTACAGAAAAAGAATTTTTAGCAGTTGTGTTTGCTTGTGATAAATTTAGATCTTACATTGTTGATTCTAAAGTGACTATTCACACCGATCATGCTGCTATAAAATATCTTATGGAAAAGAAGGATGCTAAACCTAGACTCATTAGGTGGGTTCTTTTGCTACAAGAATTTGATTTACATATCACTGATAGAAAGGGAGTTGAGAATCTCGTGGCTGATAACTTGTCTAGGTTAGAAAATATCCTTGATGACCCACAACCTATTAATGATAGTTTTCCTGATGAACAATTAGCTGCAATAAATGTTTCTCATAACACTCCTTGGTATGCTGACTATGCCAATTATATTGTTGCTAAATATATACCACCTAGGTTCACATACCAACAAAAGAAAAAATTCTTCTATGATTTAAGACATTACTTTTGGGATGACCCACATCTTTATAAAGAAGGAGTAGATGGTATTATTAGACGTTGTGTACTTGAGCATGAATAGGGACAAATCCTATGGAAATGTCACTCCGAAGCTTATGGAGGACATCATGCGGGAGATAGAACTGCTTACAAGGTATTGCAATCTGGTTTTTATTGGCCTACTCCCTTCAAGGATGCCCGTAAGTTTGTTTTATCTTGTGATGAATGTCAAAGAATTGGTAATATTGGTAAGCGTCAGGAAAGGCCTATGAATTATGCTCTTGCTGTTGAACCATTTGATGTTTGGGGATTTGATTACATGGGACCTTTTCCTTCCTCTAATGGGTATACACATATTTTGGTTGCTATTGATTATGTTACTACGTGGGTAGAAGCTATTCCAACTAGTAGTGCTGATCACAACACCTCTATTAAAATGCTTAAGGAAGTCATTTTCCCAAGGTTTGGAGTCCCTAGATATTTAATGACTGATGGTGGTTCACATTTTATTCATGGTGCTTTCCGTAAAATGCTTGCTAAATATGATGTTAACCATAGAATTGCATCACCTTATCATCCTCAGTCTAGTGGTCAAGTTGAACTTAGCAATAGAGAAATAAAATTAATATTACAAAAAACAGTCAATAGGTCCCGAAAGAATTGGTCTTAGAAGTTAGATGATGCACTTTGGGCTTATAGAATAGCATATAAAAATCCTATGGGTATGTCTTCGTATAAAATGGTTTATGGAAAAGCTTGTCATTTGCCTCTTGAGTTAGAACATAAAGCATATTGGGCAATTAAAGAACTCAACTATGATTTCAAACTTGCCGGTGAAAAGAGGTTATTTGATATTAGCTCTCTAGATGAATGGAGAACCCAAGCTTATGAAAATGCCAAGTTATTTAAAGAAAAAGTTAAAAGATGGCATGACAAAAGAATCCAAAAGCGTGAGTTCAAAGTTGGAGAATATGTTCTTTTATACAACTCTCGTTTCAGATTCTTTGCAAGAAAACTCCTCTCCAAATGGGAAGGACCTTATGTTATCGAGGAGGTTTATCGATCCGGAGCCATTAATATAAATAATGCCGAAGGTACTAATCCGAAGGTTGTTAATGGGCAACGAATAAAACATTATATCTCAGGTACCCCCATTAATGTTGAAAGCAATATTATCCAAACTATGACATCGGAAGATACCAAAAAGGAAACCTTCCGGGACACTCCAGAATAACTAAAAAAGAGGAGGTACGTGATACGGTAAGTAAACGGACTCTGAAAAATCTGCAAAAATATTTTTTGTCAGTTTTGGAATATAACAAAAATTAGGAAAATAAGAAACAACCAGGAAGGCACCCCTGGTGGGCACAAGATACCAGGGCGCGCCTGGCAGCCAGGCGCGCCCAGGTGGGTTGTGCCCACCTCGGGTACCTTCCAGACTCCGTTTTTCTTCCGTTTGCTTGTTTCCCAAGATAAAACATCTTTATATACCCCCCGAACCTATTAACCACCGTATCGCGGAGAAATCCTCTGTTTTCTTTTCTCGCTGTTTTCCTGACAGATCTGAAAATATGTCATCCCAAGACTCGGAGGGTGAGAGCTCTATTGCTAATTATATTGCAAACCCCAAGGTTTATGGGGATGTGGAACACTATAGCTGGACTTCAAAGGAAGAAGAAGAGTATGACCCTAAAAGGGAGGAGGAGACAAGCTCATACGAAGCTGAAGTTCCATTGCCTCAACCTGGGGACATGCACGTGGAATTCAAGAAATCAAGTCTCCCCAGCAAAGCAAAGAAACCTAAGGTCCAGTTATCCCTTTTCGTCTCTTGTAGGAAAACAATCAAGAATTATGCAAAAGGATAGTAGAGCTCGAGCAGGAGATCGGTGATTTAAAGGAGGAAAATTCCGTCGTCAAGCGTAAGCTAAGGAAGAAAGACAAACCCTCTACTTCATCACCACCACCTCCTTCTTCATTAACAAAGGAAAACTGAGTATCGGGTATGGGCACTCCCCTTGGCTTGTGCCAAGCTTGGGGGAGGTGCCCCGGTATCGTATCACCTCCACTATCTTTTGCCTTTACTTATCTTAGTTCGATCCACAGTTATCTTTTGCTTTAGATGAATAAAAGTTTAGTTTGATCCTTTCTTTTTGACTGTTTGCTTAGTGATATATCTTTGTAATCATGTGCAAGATATATATAATAAAGTTTAGTTTGAGTTTTGTTTTCTTTACTTTCATGTTCAATAAAAAGAAAGGAAATAAATGAAATAGATCATATGCTAATTTTATGGTAAGTAATGACATCACATAAGGAAGAGTATGAGTAGAAAATTTTATTGGAGATTGACAAACATAGCATTGGTCAATGATGCAATTCATGAAAGAATTAATAAGGGAAGAGAAGATTCACATGCAAATACACTATCCTGGACATCTTTTGTGATTGTGAGCCCCCATCAAAATATTATATGCCAAAATTGTTGACTGGACAAGGAAGACAACGTAATGATTTATGTTTGTTCATATTCACATAGAAGTTATATTGTCATAGATCCTTTAACATGTGGTGCTTGCCCCCATCTTTGCTAGCCAAAAATTCCGCACTAAGTAGAGATACTACTTGTGCATCCAAAAACTTTAAACCCAAATCTTATTTTGAGAGTCCACCATACCTACCTATGGATTGAGTAAGATCCTTCAAGTAAGTTGTCATCGGTGCAAATAGGGCAATAAAAATTGCTTCTAAAAGTGTTGGATCATTTACTGTAAGAGAAAATTGAGCGTTGTACGAACTTGTGATGGCAAAGAATAAAAGCGACAGACTGCATAATAAAGGTTGCTATCACAAGGGGCATATAACGTGACGTTCTTTTGCACTAAGAGATTGAGCATACAAACAAGTAAGCGCATGGCAACCTCTGCTTCCCTCTGCGAAGGGCATATCTTTTACTTTTATGTATTTACTTTTATGCAAGAGTCAAAGTTCTTCTCTCTATTCCTTTTTATTTTCTCTTTTGGCAAGCATCATGTGGCGAGGAAAGATCTAGGCACATATATCCAGTTGGATATTGTAACACCCCCAGTGGTTAGCCACAGTAATTCCATTTTGATAATGCCAAGTCAGCATGATTAACAGTGCATGATCATCATTTGCATCATAATGCTTTTCAACTCCTAACTCAAAATTCAAATTTAAATGAAAGTGAATTATAAAAGTTTTCCAACATAAAAACTAAAATGTTCGATAAATGGCAAATATTACAGAGACTATTCTAAAATTCAAACCAACAATAAATAAAATAATTAGGTGGCTCTAACATTGTCAAAATAGCTAGGATTAATGCATTTTAATTATTATAAAAATTGTGTGAACTCAAATTGACTCCAAACTAGTTTTTGACAGTGGTAGAGGATGCCTAGTATTTATTGGAACAGTTCCTATGTTTTACAAAATTCAATTTGAGGCCTAACAATTTACTAAACAGAGATATATGAATTAATAAAAAGAAAAAAAAAAGAAAAACAAAAAAGGGGAAAGAAACCTTCCCCCCCCCCGACTGGGCCAAGCCCAGCTGGCCTCAGCCAACCAGGCGGCCCAGCAGCCCCTGGCTAAACACCCCCCCCCCTGAGACCCCGAACCCTAGCCCATCGCCCCGTCTCGCCCCCCCACTCCCTCGATCCCCTCCGCTTCCCCCTCCTGACCCGGCGGCCGCCGTCGCGCACCGGTGCATCGCCGACGGCCGCCCCCGCCGCCGACGCCGGACGCCATCGCCACCGACGCCATCACCACCGCCTCCTCGTTCCGTCGCTCGACCCCGACTCCGCCCCGAACCCGCCGCTCGCCCTTCCCGTCATCCGTCGCCGCCCTCGCCATCGACTCCGGCCACCCCGAGCCCCCTCGAGCCCGCTGCGACGCACCCTACGGCTCCCGGTGAGCCCCTCCTCCGCGTCCCTCGCGCCCGAGCTCGCGACGAGATCGGGGTTGTCGCACTCGTCGCTGCGCCGCTCCCCCCCGCTCGCTATTGCTGCTGCCGCTGCCCTGCGCGGCCGCCGTTGCTCCGCCGCCCACCTCCCGTAGCTGCTGCCGCCGCCCGCGCCCAGCAGCCCCTTTTCCTCCGCTCGCCGCTGCCCGCCGCTGGCCGCCGCGCCGGCTCTCTGCGAGCGCGCGCGCGCGCGCGTTTGACCCTGGCCGGACGAACGTGTCCGGCGCCCGAAAGGGGCTGGCTGCGGACACGTCCGGCCCAGCCACTGACCGCGGGGCCCCACCCCACTGAGCGTTAAAAAAAATGTAAATAAAAATATATATATTAATAATTAATTAATTAATTAAGTTAATTAATTCTATTAATTAACTCTGTTTTAGTTAACGTAATTAGTTAGTTAGCACCTAATCTCTTAGTTAGTGTTAGAGACTATGACAGTGGGACCCACTGGTCAAATTGACCAGTCAACCCTGTTGACTGACTGTTGACTGTTGACTGAATTAATAATAAATTATAAAATGCATAAGAACTTTAGAAAATCATATTAAATAATCCGTAACTCCGATGGAAAAACTTTGTACATGAAAATTGCTCAGAACGACGAGACGAATCCGAACATGCGGTCCGTTCATCCGTCACACGTCCCTAACTATCCGAACATGCAACCGTTCCTCTCCGGTCATCTGTCTGACAAATGTCCGGAGACGGGGAAACATTCCCGGATGAATCCCACCTTCGCCAGTATCACCCGGCACTGCGTTAGGTCACCTCCGTCACCGCGTATTGCCATGATATGCTTTGTGCTGCACTTGTTCGCTGTGTATTTATACTGTTTCTTCCCCCTCTTCTCTCTCGTTAGACCCCGACACCGACGTCGTCCCCAAGACCGACGCAGCTCCGGAGCCCAGAGACACCACTGACAACCTTGCCCTTGCCGCCGAGCAACCAGGCAAGCCCCCCCTTTGATCATCCCGATATCGCCCATTCTAATTTCCCATGCTTGCATTAGAATTGCTGCTGCTACTGCTTTACCTATTCTGATGCATAGCCTGTTTATTGTAGCCTGCTGTTGATAATTACCTGCATATCCTAAACTGCTTAGTTTAGGCTGGGTAGAGACCTATCAGTGACCCCACTTATCCCGACTGCAGCGCTGGATCGTCAGAAGACCCGATCAACGGGATTGAAGACCAGGACCCGACACCGCACATCACCCCCCTTAGTTGTAACGACACTGCAGCGTTACTATCGAGTGCCGAGGGTGAAACCTCATGTAGCACTTCCGATGTTAACTCTGTAAAGTAGCTATTCGGTCGTGATCATCGAGGGTGATTCCTCCTTCGCCACTTCCGGTAACGACGCTGTCGTGCAACACATCAAGTGTGAACCCATCGAGGGTGAATCCTCCGAGTTCACCTTGACAGACACATCGAGTAGGAATCCAACGAGGGTGATACCTCGGATTCCCCTGATGTTATGGACACACGGATACTTGGACTTTACACTATTACTTGGATAGGCGGGTCGACCCTGAGGGGTACGCGCGTGCGCCTGAGTGGCGAGTGTTGTGAAGACGGGTGCCAGTGTGGTGCCCGAGTGGTGAATACGAGGCGCGGCCGGGCATTCTTAACCCTTGCAGCAAGTCCTCGAGACGGGGCGACGGGGTCACATCTTTCGTGAGTCTCTGCTCGTTACCGCAAGCCCTAGTCCTAACGATTTGGATATTTGATCCGAGCAGGCCTCTGGCCTGATAGCACTAACCATCACGTGGGCATAGTATGGGCGTTCTGCATCGTATGCATCAGCCGAAAGCTCTGTCAGACGTCCAGTTCAGCAGTGCGGCATGGAGTGATTGGCGCCATTTCGGTGGTGCTTGGATCTGGGCCATGTGCGCAACGATCCGGAGGGCGAGGGGCGATGGCCAAGACCCCCTTGCGCTTAGGATGTAGACCGGCGGGGACCTCTCTGCTGAGCTGTAGGTAGGGTTGCGATGTGTCGTTTGGCCGAGGCCGGGCATGACCCTGGAAAGTGTGTCCGGCCGGAGTTAATCGAGCGTGTTGGGTAAGTTGGTGCACCCCTGCAGGGAAGAAAACTTCTATCGATAGCCTGTCCTACGGTAAAGGACACTCGGAGTTGTATCCTGATTGATACAATTTTTAGAACTGGATACTTGGATACTATGGCTCTGGGATTGCTTCTCGCAGGGAGTCGAGAAGGGATCTCCGGACGAGGTTGATGACTGTATGGCTCTGGGATTGCTTTCTCGCAGGGAGTCGAGAAAGGATCTCTGGGTGAGGTTGAGACTTAATGATACTGCTACATTATATTGTACTGTTCTACTCTCTTCTACTGCTGCAAGACCGCTGAAGATGCTAGTCTTCGATAGGACTAGGCCTTCTCTCTATTCTGGCATTTCTGCAGCCCAGTCCACATATACGGCCTCCCCTTGAAAATGTTGCATATGTAGTGTAGATCCTTGCTTGCTGAGTACTTCTGAGTACTCACGGTTGCTTTGTTTTCCTTTTCTCCCCATATCCGTTTGTCGTGACCAGATGACGGAGCCCCTGAGACAGATGCCCCGTCGATCGTCTACTACTACTACTACCCAGAGGATGGATTCTGCTATGAGTTGACTGACGACCAGGAGTAGGATCGGAGGGTCCCAGGCAGGAGGCCTTCGCCTTTCGATCGTAGTGTTTTATTTTGCCCCGCCTTTCTAAAGGCCTTTCTGTTTCTATTTCATATCTGTACTCAGATATCTGTTGCTTCCGCTGACGCTTGTTCGCAAGCTTATGTATTCGAGCCCTCGAGGCCCCTGACTTGTAATATAAAGCTTGTATGACTTTATTCATGTTTTAGAGTTGTGTTGTGATATCTTCCCGTGAGTCCTTAGGCTTGATTGTACGCATTTGCATGTATGAATAGTGCATGATCGGGCCGGGGGCGTCACAGATATGAGTAGCATGAGTTATTATTGTTGACATCACCCTCGAGCTGAGTATGTTGGGAGGCGAAACTTTAAGCCCCTATCTTCCTATGTGTCCGGTTGAAACGTTTTGCTCATGTGTATGCAGTGAGTTTTCGCAATCATAGAAGACTATATGATGGTTGAGTATGTGGACTTGCCAAAAAGGCTCCGATACGTGACCATTCCTGAAAAGATGATGAAATGTAGTTGCAAAGTTGACTGAGAACATAGTTTGTTGGTTTTCAATAGATTTTATGCTGTATACTTCGATGTTGTGATGAATTGTTACATGTTCATGAGAAGTTATATGATAAAAGTTCTATGATAAAGTTCTATATTAAAGTTGGCTGCTGTTATAATAATATACATGATGCTTCTATGTTTGTATTTTGTTTTTATCGACACCTCTCTCTCTAAGCATGTGGACATGTTTTTCGATTTCGATTTTCACTTGAGGACAAGCGAGGTCTAAGCTTGGGGGAGTTGATACGTCCATTTTGCATCATGTTTTCCTACTGTTATTTATGATGTTTTTTATGCATAATAATGCTTTTTGGAGTAATTCTAATGCCTTTTATCTCATAATATACAAGGTTCACACAAAGAGGGAGAATTCCGGCAGCTGGAAATCTCGACCTGAAAAAGCTACGTCAGGCTACCTATTCTGCACAACTCCAAATGAGCTGAAACTTCATGAGGAATTGTAATGGAATACATAAGAATTATTGGAGCCAATAAGTACCAGAGGGGCCCCACCAGGTGGGCACAACCCACCTGGGCGGGCCAGGGAGCCCAAGCGCGCCCTGGTGGGTTGTGCCCTCCTCGGCCCACCTCCGGTGCCCCTCTTCTGGTATATAAGTGATTTTGACCTAGAAAAAAATAAGGAGAGGACTTTCGGGATGAAGCGCCACCGTCTCGAGGTGGAACTTGGGCAGGAGCACTTTTGCCCTCCGACGGAGCGATTCCGCCGGGGGAACTTCCCTCCGGAGGGGGAAATCATCGTCATCGTCATCACCAACAACTCTCTCATCTTGGGGAGGGCAATCTCCATCAACATCTTCAACAGCACCATCTCCTCTCAAACCCTAGCTCATCTCTTGTGTTCAATCTTTGTACCGGAACTATAGATTGGTACTTGTGGGTGACTAGTAGTGTTGATTACATCTTGTAGTTGATTACTATATGGTTTATTTGGTGGAAGATTATATGTTCAGATCCATTATGCTATTTAATACCCCTCTAATCTTGACCATGATTAAGAATAGTGAGTAGTTACTTTTGTTCTTGAGGTCACGAGAGAAATCTTGTTGCAAGTAATCATGCGAACTTTATATGTGTTCGATATTTTGATGATATGTATGTTGTGTTTCCCTTAGTGGTGTCATGCGAACGTTGACTACATGGCAATTCACCATATTTTGGGTCTAAGGGAATGCATTGTGGAGTAGTTATTAGATGATGGGTTGTGAGAGTGACAGAAGCTTATACCCTAGATTATGCGCTATTCCGTAAGGGACTGATTTGGATCCAAAAGTTTAATGCTATGGTTAGATTTATTCCTAATACTTTTCTCGTAATTGCGGATGCTTGTGAGGGGGTTAATCATAAGTAGGAGGTTTGTTCAAGTAAGAACAACACCTAAGCACCGGTCCACCCACATATCAAATTATTAAAGTAGCGAACCCAAATCAAATCAACATGATGAAAGTGACTAGATGAAATTCCCGTGTACCCTCAAGAATGCTTTGCTGATCATAAGAGACCATTTTGGCCTGTCCTTTGCCTCAAAAGGATTGGGCTACCTTGCTGCACTTTGTTACCATTTCTGTTACTTGCTCGTTACAAATTATCTTTCTACCAAACTACTCGTTACTTATAATTAGTGCTTGCAGACATTACCTTGCTGAAAACCGCTTGTCTTTTCCTTCTGCTCCTCGTTGGGTTCGACACTCTTACTTATCAAAAGGACTACGATTGATCCCCTATACTTGTGGGTTATCATGCAGCTGGTTAAGTGGTGTTCACTCTAGCACTTCTTCTTGTCAACATCGATGCATGTCTGAGTGAACTTTGGAGTACATAGGAGCAGCATAAGTATCTGTCGATCTGATCCTTTTTGCAGTTCTACTGAAATCGGCCAATGTAATGATTTGCCTGCGAGTTGAGGCTCCAAGTTACTCCTTTTATGAAATCGGCCAATAGTAGCACAATACTGAATTACCAATAGATATGACAAAGCATAATAATTAGGATGAAGGTCGTACGCTGGTACCAACTTGTGTGAGGAAGCTTATCAATTAGTACTTCCTTTGACTGGAAGCCGAGATACGCGACTGACAGGAAAGGTAGGAAGCAGTTGAGGCAGCGAACCACCCAAACTTTTTGTGCAGTTCTACTGAAATCGAGCATCCCTGTTGGCACATATATTGAGAAAGTGAGATTACTGTAATAGTGGCACTAGTTGATGAAACATACATTAACAAATAGAAGCATCCTCATTATCATAATGGGTAAAATTAGCAACATAGTAGCCTTGCTTAAAGAGAGGTATTAGTTTATTTTATCAGTGCCAATTAGCTCAACACTCAAAGCATTTCCAAGTATCATAGGTTGCAAAGATTTAACGTTCAAAGCTAAAGGACTTTCTTATGACAGTAGCACGATACAAGTAGAGATGACAGCACACTAATCTGGATGAAGGCCTTAGGCCGGTACCAACCTACGCAAGGAAGCTTATGCAAGTAATTCCAGAAAAGGAGATAATGCACTGACTGGAACATTAAATAGTATATTTTTTTTGTGCACTTCCAATGTACGATTTACATCACTCTTGTTTATCAGTGGTGAGATTATATCGAGAGATTATCAAAGACTTCTGACAGAGATAAAGCATTGGCTAGGATATAATACATTGTATCATGTTGTGCAGTTTGATACAACTCCGACATATCTATAATTTTTTATTGTTCCATGCCAATATTATACAACTTTCACATACTCTTGGGAACAATTTATATGATTTATCGGACTAACATATTGATCCAGTGCCATGTGCTAGTTCCTGTTTGTTGCATGTTTTTTGTTTTGCAGAATATCCATATGAAACGAAGTCCTAACGCGACAAAAATTTATGGAGAATTATTTTGGAATATATGTGATTTTTGGGAGGTTGAATCAGCGCAAACGGTAGTGGAGGCCTGCCCCCTCCACTACCCACCAGTGCGCGGCCGACGCCGTTGCTTGGGAGCAATAGTGTGGGGTGAATATTCTCGTGTGTGTTTGTTTGCTTTATCACTAAGAAGTTTTTATTTTCTGTTCTAAGTTGTTCTCTATCTTTAGTTATGGATATGGAACACGAAATACCAAAAAAAAATAGTTGTAATTGCTACTCATGGAGATGGGGAACCTCTTAAAACCCTCGATGCTCATTATATTGAAAATATTAAACACTACTTTGATAATCCTGAGAAACCCCATTCAACTTGATAATGGGAGACAAGTTGGATCAACGTTAATACTTTAGGGATTATGGCTTGACTCAAAAAGGGAAACTCTTATGGGATAAAATTGGTTATTTGCAATGGTATGCTTGAAATTTATGCTTGAGATATGATAATACTCGTTGCTCTAGGATGAAGGCTCCACACCTTCCCTTTTCATGTGAAGTTAATGATAATGAAACCTTGGCTTCTTATGCTAATGGTAGATATGATTACTATGATGTCGAGTGAATAGAACAATTTGTTGCTTTTAAGGGTGCTTATGAAATTGAATCTCTGTTTTAAAAGTATGAAGATTATGATGATGCTTTTTATAGACCTGCAATTTTTGCTATACTCAAATATTGCTATCAGAATTATAAATACAATTCCGATATTGATGTATTTATTGAGAAAGTCTCCGCTGTCCAATAAGAGACTAATATTTTGCAGGAAACTATGCAGGAAGAAATTGCTGAAACTGTGAGCTCATTAGATGAAAAAGATGAGGAGGAGAGCGAAGAACAAAGGGAGGAAGAGCGGATTGATCACCCGTGCCCACCTTCTAATGAGAGTAACCCTTTATCCCATGCATTGCTTAATTTCCCTTCGTGCCTACCGAAGGATGAATTCTATGGTGATTGCTATGATCCCTTGGATTCATTTGAAATATCCCTTTTTGATGAAACTGATGCTTGCTATGCTTGTGGCCATGATGCCAATATGAATTATGCTTATGGAGATGAACTTGCTATAGTTCCTTATATTAAGAATGAAATTGTTGCTATTGCACCCACACATGATAGTCCTATTATCTTTTTGAATTCTCCAAACTACACTATATCGCAAAAGTTTGCTCTTATTAAGGATTATATTGATGGGTTGCGTTTTACCACTACACATGATGATTTTGATGAATGTAATATGCAAGTGCTTGCTGCTCCTACTTGCAATTATTATGAGAGAGGAACTACATCTCTGCCTCTCTACGTTTCCAACACGATAAAATTTGAAGAAACTGCTTATGCTATGTATTGGCCTTTACTTGATGTGCATTAGTTGTTGTTTTATGACATGCCGATGCATAGGAAGAGAGTTAGACTTCGTCATTGCATGATATATGTTGCTTTGTGCTCACTACTAAATTATAAATCATTACTAATTAAAATTGGCTTTGATATACCTTGGGATCCGGGTGGATCGATTACTTGAGCACTTTATGCCTAGCTTAATGGCTTTAAAGAAAGCGCTGCCAGGGAGACAACCCGGAAGTTTTAGAGAGACATTTATTCTGTTGTGTGCGTTTATAAAGATAAAAAATATAGAGGGGAACTTAAAACTTTACAAAAAGAAAAGTGAAAGTGAGAAAGACGAGCACCGTGGAAGCGGGAGCATGACTTGAACTTTGTTCATGCCCATGGAAACTTTGTGAATCTTGAATTACAGAAACATTTCAACAAAAATAATTATCCCCTTGTACAAATCAATTGTATTATAAAAATAATGTGCCAAGATTTGCCTTTAGGATGATTAGATTGCTTGTTTGGTATGTGCGGTGCAAAAACAGAAACTTTGGCTGTAGTGCGTGAATTTAATTTTTTTACTGCAACGTCAAAAGTTTTTGGAATTTTTATACACTACTGCTAGGAAGGTTTTCCTAATTGTTCAGAATTTTTGGAGTTACAAAAGTATGGTCAAAGTTCAGATTGCTATAGGCTGTCCTGTTTTTGACAGATTCTATTTTTGATGCATTGTTTTGCTTGTTTTGATGGAACTATGGAGTCTATCGATGGTATAAGCCATGGAGAAGTTAGAATAAAGTAGGGATAATGCAAAAATAAAATATGAATGGGTTTGAAACAGTACTGAAAGTAGTGATTTGCTTTATTATACTAAGGGATCTCATGAGCGTTTTGTTAAGTTTTGTGTGGATGAAGTATTCGAGGATCGAGGAGGTCTCAATATGAGAAGGAGGAGAGGCAAGAGTTCAATCTTGGGGATGCCCAAGGCACCCCAAGTAAATATTCAAGGATACTCAAGCGTCTAAACTTGGGGATGCCCCGGAAGGCATCCCATCTTTCTTCAACAAGTATCGGTATGTTTCGGTTTTTGTTTTGTTCACGTGATATGTGTAAATCTTGGAGCGTCGTGTGCTTTTTATTTTTATTTTAATAATGCACCATGCTGGTATGAGATAGTCCTTGGTTGATTTATAGAATTCTCATTGCACTTCACTTATATCTTTTGAGTATGGCTTTATAGAATACTTCATTATATCTTCCTCAAAACAACCACCTTACCTACCTATTATGGCATTTCCATAGCCATTCTGAGATATATTGCCATGCAACTTCCATCATCATCATATACATGACTTGAGCATTTATTGTCGTATTGATTTGCTTGATCGTAAGATAGCTAGCACGATATTTTCATGGCTTGTCCGTTTTTTGATATCCTTGCTACGCTAGATCATTGCACATCCTCGTACGCTGCCAGAGGCATTCATATAGAGTCATATTGTTCTAGGTATCGAGTTGTATTTTTTATTTCTTTTGAGTTGTAAGTAAATAGAAGTGTGATGATCATCATTATTCATTATTAGAGCATGTCCCAGTGAGGAAAGGATGATGGAGACTATGATTCCCCCACAAGTCGGGATGAGACTCCGGACAAAAAGAAAAAAAAGGAAAAAAGTGAGGCCGAAAAGAGCCCAAGAAAAAAAAAGAAAAAAGAAAAATGAGAGAAAAAGAGAGAAGGGGCAAGGTTACTATCCTTTACCACACTTGTGCTTCAGAGTAGCACCATGTTTTTCATGTAGAGAGTCTCCTATGCAGTCACTTTCATATACTAGTGGGAATTTTTCATTATAGAACTTGGCTTGTATATTCCGATGATGGGCTTCCTCAAATGACTGAGGTTTTCCTGAGCAAGCAAGTTGGATGCACACCCACTTAGTTTTCATGTTGAGCTTTCATACACTTATAGCTCTTTGTGCATCCATTGCATGGCAATCCCTACTCCTCGCATTGATATCAATTGATGGGCATCTCCATAGCCCGTTGATTAGCCGCGTCAATGTGAGACTTTCTAACTTTTTTTTGTCTTCTCCACCCGTAGTGCTATGTCTGTGGCTTGCACTCATGTATTGCGTGGGGATTGAAAAAGTTGAAGCGCGTTAAAAAGTATGAACCAATTGCTCGGCTTGTCATTGGGGTTGTGCATGATAAATACTTTGTGTTAAGAAGATGGAGCATGACAAGACTATATGATTTGGTAGGGATAGCGTTCTTTAGCATTGATATTTCAAAAGACATGATTGTTTGTTGGGATGCCTAAGTATTGATGTCTTTATGTCAAATTATAGACTATAGCTTTGAATCACTCGTGTCTTAAAATTCATGCCATGATTAGATATATGATCAAGATTATGCTAGGTAGCATTCCACATAAAAAATATCTTTTTTATCATTTACCTAGTCGAGGACGAGCAGGAATTAAGCTTGTGGATGCTGATATGTCTCCATCATATATATAATTTTTTATTGTTCCATCCCAATATTATACAACTTTCACAGACTTTTGGCAAAAATTTATATGATTTATTGGACTAACATATTGATCCAGTGCCCACTGCTAGTTCATGTTTGTTGCATGGTTTTTTGTTTCCCAGAATATCCTTATTAAACAAAGTCCAAACGTGACAAAAATTTACGGAGAATTGTTTTGGAAAATATGTGATTTTTGGGAGGTGGAATCAACGCAAACGGAAGCCCAGGGCCTCCACTACCCACCATGGCACGGCCTGCCCCCCTGGCGCGCGGTGGTGCCTAGTGGGCTCACCGTAAGTCGGTTGGGGCTCTTATTCGTCTGCAAGGAAGCTTATATCTGGAAAAAAATCATGTTAAAATTTTAGCGCAATCGGAGTTATGAATCTCTGGATATTTAAGAAACGGTTTTCGGCCAGAAAACAGGGAACGCGAAACAGAAGAGAATAGAGAGATAGATCGAATCTAGGAGGGGCTCCTACCCCTCCGCCGCCATGGAGGCCATGGACTAGAGGGGGAACTCTCCTCCCATCTAGGGGAGGCCAAGGAAGAAGAAGAAGGAGGATGCTCTGTCCCCCTCTCTCCCGGTGGCGCCGAAGCGCCGTCGGGGCAAGGATCTTGACAACGATCTACATCAACAACCTCGCTACCGTCAACACCAACTTTCCCGCTCTATGCAGTAGTGTAACCTCTCTATTCCCACTGTAATTCTCTACATAAACATGGTGCTCAAAACTATATATTATTATCCAATGATATGTGGTTATCCTATGATGTTTGAGTAGATCTGTTTTGTCCTACGGGTTGATTGATGATCATGATTGGTTTGAGTTGTATATTTTATTTTCATGCTGTCCTATGGTGCCCTCCGTGTCGCGCAAATGTGAAGGATCCCCGCTGTAGGGTGTTGCAATACATTCATGATTCACTTATAGTTTGTGGAGAGTGTGACAGAAACTTATACCCGAGTAAGTGGGTTGTTGCGTATGGGAGTAAAGAGGACTTGATACTTAATGCTATGGTTGGGTTTTACCTTAATGATCTTTGGTAGTTGTGGATGCTTGCTATAGTTCCAATCATAAGTGATTATGATCCAAGTACGGAGAGTACGTTAGCTCATGCCTCTCCCTCATATAAAATTGCAATAATGATTACCGGTCTAGTTATCAATTGCCTAGGGACAATTAACTTTCTTGTGTGACAAAATCTTTCTACTCGACAACTAACTTTATTATCTTGTCATTTATTCGTAGTTTTATTCTCACAAGGTACTTCTATTTTTATTCTTGTTCTAGGTAAAGCAAACATTAAGTGTGCGTAGAGTTGTATCGGTGGTCTATAGAACTTGAGGGAATATTTGTTCTACCAAAAGCTCCTCGTTTGGTTCGACACTCTTATTTAATGAAAAAAGGCTACAAACGAACCCCTATACTTGTGTGTTATCACAGTTCCACGAAAATGTACGATTGACACAACAAGATCCCTGTTTGCACAAGTAGGAACGAGGTGAAACCTTCATTAGCTTAGTGAGAAAGGATAGAAAGATTTGCTTAACTCACTACAAGAAATATGTCAACTTGCGACCATCATTATTGGTCACTAAATGGTCATTGTTTTCCATTTGTGACCTATTTGTGACCAAAAATAGTTGGTCAAAAGTTGACCATCTTTAATGAAACTTACCGATCTTTCTTCTAAAATGGTCGTAGACATTTACAACCAAAACAGAAGGTCGCTGGTTCTACGACCAATTGTTTTGGTCACTAGCAATCTGCCCATGCCACGTCAGATCCAACGTGGCAAGTTGACGTGGCAAAATTGCAACCAAATGAAAAGGTCAGACATTAGAATCAGCCCGGTCCATTTCGGCTGTCTATATGGGCTGAGCCCAATAATTCAGCCCATTTAATGTTTTATTTTTCTCTTTATTTTGCTTAGCTGCATGGGCCTGGCCCAATAATTTGGCCTTTTATTTTCTGGGATGGAGCCTTTTACATACCAGTTTCTTTTTATAGTCAACTCTTTTTTTGGGCCACAGCCTTTTTAGTCTAGTTCTTGTTTGGGCCTTGGCCTTTTATTTTCTAGGATGCAGCCTTTTATAGACTAGGTTTTTTTTACAGTCAAATCTTTTTTAGGACCAAGCCATATTAGTCTAATTCTTGTTTGGGCCTCGGCCTTTTTGCGGTCCAACTAAGTTTAGAGCCCAATTAATCCAAATAATATTTTGTGATCAAAACAAAACTCAAATAATTCAGAAAATGCATAACTTCACAGGTTCACAGCTTCAGAAAATGCATAACTTCACAGGTTCACAGGTTCAACTTAGAGCTTCCAAAATGAGTCATCACAAGTTCACAGGTTCTACGAGAGGTTCACGACAAGTTCAGCTTCACAGTTTTCAAAATGAGCCATCACATAGAGCTTCTACGACATCAGTGAGATGCTTTAGCTCCAAAGAGAGCCATCAAGTGGGCTAACTTCTCATCCTGTTCTTGAGACTTCTTGCGCAGCATCTCAAATTCCTTCTCATGTGCAGCTTCAGCTTCTTCCGCCTTCATCTTAATTGCCGCCAATTCTTCCTCCATCACTTCAGCTTGAAGCTCCAAACTCTCCAGCTTCTGCTCAAGAATACACACATGAGCAGCCACAGCAGCACTTGCTTTGCTGGAGTTGTTCCTAGCAGACTTTGGCTCTTCACCTTCTAGTACTGGCGCGTCCTTCCTTTTTTCCACCTCAAGCTAGCATATGGAGGAAAAGGATAGACATTAGTAGCAGATCTATTTCACATTCTGCATACTAGCATGCAAGAGAAACCAAAGAAGAATGCCACCAAACCAGCACACAAAATGAATTATTTGAAGTAACCAAACCAGCACACAAAATCTATACGTAGATATTTTACTCAAACTCAAACAGAAGAAGATGATGACTAGTAACCTGAAAGCATTATTTGAATCTGCACGTAGATATTATCAATAACAGATTCATTATAGCAAGTGTACACACTTATGTGATCTGGAGACATGCAATTGGAACAAGGCGATGATCATGGGACCCGAGTGAGTGCTTATGGAAGAATATGATGGCTTCATTAAGCCTAGAATGGTGGTTCTATATAAGATGGCTTCCCGAGTGAGCCGATCATCAAAGGCAACGACATTCAGATCAATTTTCATCATATCATAAAAAATGCAACAAATAGCTACAACAAATTCTTATATCTTTGTTGAGAACTATACAACAAATTCTGATATCTTTGTTGAGATACCAAACCTATCTTAGGCTATAGCAACAAGCATCAAAGCATGGAACATACAGCAACATCAGTAAAGCGTGAAACCTCGGGCTCTGAACTGGCTAGACAAAGCATGGAGTGACTTACAATAGCAATCGTAACTGGCTCCAAAAACCCGTGCTTCTTGCTGTTGTGGGTGGCCTTGAACAAGTCAATCGCAGACAACTCCTCACCCTTACGTTCTTCTTTCTGAAATGTTTTTCAACAAAAATCAAAATTTTATTCAGCAAGAATAAAAAATGTTAGTGAACAAGGATCAAACACTAAGCTCTCTAGACAGAAGTTCTCACAGTGGCAAAAATGTGTGATGTGTAGTGCCTGGAACCAGTTCTCTGTTGGTACATGACTTTTTCTTGATTCATCTTGTTCGACACACAGGTTTCCTATAAAAAAGCATACTGTCAGCATGATCTAGCACTAGCATATCATGTGCAGAAGCTAAACTAGCAGCTGCATGTATACAAGATGCCACAGCAGCAGATACAAACCTCCAGGAGCTTATGTTAGTCGTGTTGGTACTTTTCATGTGTAGGAATCTTCTCTGCACCTCTAAGAGCACTGTCGGTCCCTCTGCCGTTGCCGTCATCGTTCGACTATCGCCTCTACGGTCTAGGGGTGAGCTCGACTGTCATCTCCTCCCCCTTCCCTATTTGTTCTGTTCCAGTCATCATGCTGATGCCACTAGATTTTACTTTCATGTCAAGTCTCGTAACCTAGGCATCCCCCGTTTGAAAGGGCGGCATCTATAAATATGCATGTATTTGCATATTTGTAACCACCATCCTTTCGAATTGTCCATGTTATCCATGGACAGGCCGAGTATGTGTAGATTGGGTTCGTTTTCCCATGCTCTGCTCCGGATTCGATGCAGAATTTTGTTAGTGGCTCCCTGTTGTTCTCCAGGTACACATCCTCTCTGTTAATTGCCGAGACATGTATCAAGAGAACCGCAGGGAGGTGCTGCCGAAATTTTGCGTCGGATCCGGAGCAGAGTATGGGAAAATGAACCCAATCTCTATATACTCGGGTGGGATTAGGACCTATCTTTACCTATTAGCGTGTAGGTTGCATGGATGTAATAAAAATTGACAAACTTCATTAACTGATGAATATATATGATGAATTATATATATATTTCACGGGTGTTTAGTAGGTAGGCAAGATGAGTGATCGTGCATGGATGTACACCAGTCACACTAGTCAGGAAGTCATGACCAATGAATGGTTACCAAAAACCAAGGGGTTTGTTAAAGCCGCATTTGGAAATGGCCAGAGAAAAACCTGGGCCCCTGTGTTAGGTGCGACAACTTTTCTCAGAGGAAAGAGGATGAAATGGGTAAACACCTACAAAAGTGGGGGTTTACGCCCGATTAGACGGTGTGGACATTTCATGGAGAGTCCGCCCAACATACCAGAGCTGAGGTGGTTCGTCATTGCACCGACGAGCATGGTAGAGTGATCGAAGACATGGTGCAAGACTTTGATGATGCTCGGGATTCAGACGATGAGATAGAGTAATCTGCAAAGGCCTTCAATGAAATGTTGGAGTCTTCAAAACATCCTATCCACGAGCACACTGAGCTTTGTCAGCCGGATGCCATCGCACAAGTAATGGCTCCGAAGGCTCAATTCAACTTGGGCAGAGAATGCTACAACGCGATGACAACATTATTTGGGCGCTTTCTACCCAAAGGCCATGTAATGCCTGCAAACCTGTACCAATCGGAAAAAATCCTCCATGCACTTAAGATGCCCTATGAGAAGATAGATGCCTATGAGAAAGGATGTGCCTTATTTAGGCTTGAGTATGCGGACTTGAACTATTGTCCCATTTGCAACTCTTCCAGGTATGTTGTAGTAGACAACGGTATGGGTGAGAAGAAGCAGACCAAAATCCCCGTTAATTTTCTTCGGTATCTGCCAATCGTACCAAGACTTCAACGTCTTTTCATGGTCAAAGAGATGGCCAGACAGATGACATGGCACAAAATGGGCAAAAGAACCGAACTAGATGCAGATGGGAATCAGATGTTGGTACACACATCGGATGGTTCTGCGTGGAAGCACTTCGATGCATTACATGAGCAAAAAGCAGCAGATCCAAGCCATCCTCGAGTCTGCATCAGCATGTATGGGTTCAATCCATTTGATATGATGGCAACCCAATATAGTTGTTGGCCTATATTTGTCATTCCACTCAATCTCCCCCCGGACAGATTATGCAAAGAAAGAACTTTTTCCTGATGTTGATAATTCCAGGGCCGAACTATCCGAGGAAGTATATGATTGTGTACATGTAGCCTCTTAAGGATGAATTACAAGACGCTTGGGATAATGGGTTCAAGTCATACGGCGCCGCTAGCAAACAAAACTTCATAATGCGTGTCTGGTACATGTACTCGATGCATGACTTGCCGGCGTATGCCCTATTCATTGGATGGTGTACGCATGGAAGGTTCATGTGCCCCACATGCAAGGCAGCTCTTCAATTTCATTGGCTGCAGGCGGGTCGCAAGTATTCTTGCTTCGACTTGCATAGATAGTTCCTGGATCCTCGCCATAAGTTCAAAAAAGACAAGAAGAACTTCACCAAAGGTAGAGTTGTCAAAAACTCTGCACCACCTGCGTTGACTGGCCAATAGATCCTGGATCAGTTAAACACTCTCGAGCCTGATCTAGAGCATCCAGGGTATTTCAAGGGGTATAATTCGGAACATGCCTGGACTCACAAGACATGCTTGTGGGATCTGCCTTACTTCAAAGACCTCCTTCTTCCACACAACATCGACGTGATGCACACTGAAAAGAATATCGGCAAGGCCCTTTTTGATACATTGTTCGGCATAGATGGGAAGTCAAAGGATAATACTAAGGCTAGATTCGATCTGCAGACTCTATGTGATAGACCATTACAAAACATGCGACAACCAAAAGGAAAGCAGAGCTGGACGAAGCCAAAGGCCTGGTTCAATCTTGGAAGGCTAGCTATGAGGGAAATTATCTTCTGGGTGCAAATGTAGTTGATGTTCCCCGATGGATATGCAGCGACTCTGAAGAGGGGAGCGAGTCTTGAAAATTTGAAAATATTTGGTCTCAAGAGTCATGATTGGCACATATGGCTTGAGCGGGTAATGCCGGTGATGTTGCGTGGCTTTATCCCTGAGGATGAATGGCTAGTACTGGCAGAGCTGAGCTATTTCTTTCGTGTTCTTTGTGCGAAAGAACTATCGCCTGCCGTGATAGATGACATGGAAAAGTTGGCGCCGGAATTGCTCTGCAAGTTAGAGAAGATCTTTCCACCGGGTTTCTTTAATCCAATGCAGCATTTGATTTTACATCTCCCGACCGAGGCAAGATTGGGGAGGGGGCGTGCAAAATTGTTGGTGCTATGCAACTGAGAGGATGCAGAAGACGCTTCGAGCAAAATGTAAAAATAAACATACAATTGAAGCATCGATGGCCGAGGCATTCATTACTGAGGAGGCGGCAAACTTCGTGACAACACACTACGAAGCCAAAAATCGTCATTTGCATAATTCGAAGCCTCGGTACAATGCTGGCGACCCTCAAAAAGGTGGAACCAACCTCAGCCTATTCAAAGGGAAGCTCGCACCATCCGGTGCTTCGAAACCAATAACGTTGGATATCGAAGAATCATGGACTATTTCATTGTATATCTTCAACAATCTAACCGAAGTGCGGCCGTACATCGAGTAAGTTCTCGGTACATTGTTTTGCAACTTCAAATTACTTTGAACTACTCTTATTCCCGGATATTTGATATAGTCGATACGTCGCCAAATTCTCGGATGGAGTAGTGATCATAAAGGATTCCATCGAAGAATATGAGTTTCTGGCAAAGCATGGAGGCGGTTATCCCGGTTTCATCTCTTGGTTCAAACAAACGGTAATTACCATTAATAGACCATTTCATTTATTGGTCTAATTTGTGGCTAATGCAACAATCCTTTCGTATTAAACTTGTAGGCTAATTCAGACTCTATGGACGCCGAATTGAGACAATCCGCTAATGATTTTGACTATATGGTTCGTTCATTTGAGAAATACGACATCAACGGGTATCGCTTTCATACCTTTGGCAAAGAGCTATCTATGGCTGACCGAAAATCTACAAAATGTGGTGTCTCTGCTATCGGCGAAGGAGGTACCGAGTATTATGGAAGAGTTGAGGCAATTTATGAACTTCTATTCTATGGTGAAAACCCACCGAACATCGTTGTCTTCAAATGTTATTGGTTCCAGCCGAAGGAGACTATAAGGACTCATGAATATATAGGGCTAGTCGAAATCAAACAAAGCACTCATTTAGATGTTCCCGATGTCTATATTATGGCTCAACAGGCGACCCAAGTTTTCTATCTACCGTGGGCCTGCCAAACTAATACAAATCTGAATGGTTGGGATGTCGTTTATGAAGTGTCGCCACGTGTTAGACCCCCCCCCCCCCAATGAAGAGGATTATGAACCTCACATTAACCCAGACACATATGAAGGATAATTCTTCCAACAAACACGTCTTTCCAAGAAATGTTTCAATAACCGCTATACTTCACCCCAGAATATGGAAGTAGACAGCGACAGTGAATCCGAGTTCACCCCTGAGCCGGAACAAGAAGAGGTTACTGCTGCGGATGACCTGTCAATGCTTGACCGATTACAGAAATGCATTCCACATGTTGATGCCGCTGAACCCGATGTGCACATCATTCATGATGACACGCATTATAGTGATGATGATGATGCATCTATTGATCCGAGAGCATATATAGACGATCCAGACTATTATTAGTTAGTATGCATCCCAACTTAAATTATATACAGTTTATTATTCATGACATGTATTCAATTCTTTTATGTTGTACTAATTTTGTTTACTCTTTGTCATGGCAGGTGTTGAAAGATGGTGGGCGCGGGTACTTCTTCGTCGGTGCCCCGCGGGAGGGGTACTTCCATTCCACCCCAACATCTTCGGAGAGCGTTGATAGACAGTATGGGGACACCGCTGGCGAGCGCTTCTTTGTCGGCGTCGTTACCCACCGGGAGAGGAGGTCGGGGAGGGAAGAAGAGAGGAGGTCGAGGAGGACGTGTCGGCAGGAGAGGTAGGCAGGCTGCTACGCCTTCCTCGTCGCCACCCCCAGCTGACTCACCCGAGCACAGGACTGCTAGGGTGGACTCGTCTGAGGTGGAGGCTATGGGGACTCCAGACCATGAGCCTCAGGTGGATGGGCCCTCAGCCCACGAGACTCTGGTCCCAGAGGCTTCGGCCCATGAGACTTCATTCCACGAGACTCTGGACCACGCTACGTCCCAAGAGACGTCCGAATGGGTTACCTGGCCGGATCCACCTAAGGGGCCGAGTGGCCATGCTGATGGTGGCGGGGATGAGTTTACTGATAGTGAGGGCGAGGTGGTTGAGGGGGCCACCGTGTACCAGCGTGGTGGTACATGGCTCCCGCCCCTGCCGGCGACCCACGAGCAGAGGCCGGTTATTAGGACTGATGGGGAGAAGTAGGTGCATTTACTCTTTTTGTACCTTTTGCCTTCATGTTTCTTCAAATATCTAATGCGTTGGCCTTGTCATACTGCAGGGGATGGCTACATGCCAGGGAAGTCCGCAGGCCCAACAACATCCTTGGTGTGCTTTGCCAGCAAAATTTCCCGGTGTTTGTCACGTTGCCCGGTGAGGTCAGCTTCCACAGCTAGGATTGAGCTGGGAGCACTACTGGGCTACCCCGGCCCCGCCATAGCAGATGATCGATGGTGTCTTGTGCCACACGAGGGCCGAGATGGTGATTAGAAGCTTTTGGGTAATTTCTCCTTTACACAATTAAAAGTCAACAATAGCTAGTTATTATACTAATCAGTGTTGTATCGTTTGATTGCAGACCTTCTATATGTGTGAGGAGGGATATGAGGAGGACGCGGTAAAGGTTATCGATAACGAGTGCAAGCGCCTACTACAGAACTTATGGCATGAGGCTTGGCCGTAGGCTGTTCAAGACTACTACGCCAAGCATGGTATTAAGAAGGACAAGCCATATTGACATGCTAAGTTTCTGAAGAAGGATCAGTACATGAAGGTAATTACCTATTCTTAAGGCATTGTACTTAGTTTCCTTGATTTGATTCATAGACGTAGTGCTCAAATTTCTCTTTACTAACTTATGTGCCCCCGAGATGGGGTGCGGATAAGATGGATTATTGGGAGGCATTGGTGGGTGAGTGGTGCACATGCCGCTGGCGAGCCGTCCACGATAATGCCAAGGACAGGCGTTCCCAAATGGTTGGTGTGCCACACCAGCAAGGCAGCGCCAACTTATATCAACTCGGGCGGAACTGGGTGTGTGGTTTGCTTCATGATTCATGCAATTCATTATTCATGCTAGCTTGAGCCCTTTAATTATTAATACCTTGTTCCTATCTTTTCGGTGCGACACAATAACACAGAGGTGCTAGAGGTGTATGAACTCTATGCCATGGCCCATACTGCCTCGTATAAGAAGGCTAAGGCATTCTCTGAGTCTGACCTCGAGCATCCTAAAAATTTCACCAACATCTCCTCCCACCACAAGCTCGTGAGGTACAACCAGGAGGGGAAGGAGAGGAAAGGGGAGGACTTTAACCCGAGCCAAAATCCATTTGTTCCAGAGCTGGTGATGATATCTAGTGGCGGGAGTCCCCATGGTTCGATAGCAATTGGAGATGGACTGATAGGTTGTCCTCTCACTCTCCCGGAGATCAAGGCGCGCCAAACGAGCTCCTGTCCTGAGATAAGGACTCGTCCACGGCCAGTCGACCTTGCCATCCAGGTTAGTTATACGGACTCAGATATCTTTCCTTCAATACATTGTGTGTGCGACCATCGATGATTACAATGCTAACGAGGAGTGGTGTTGCAGGCTGCTCTTCAGAAAGAGAGAGCGACAACCCAGGCGCTTCTGGAGGAGAGGGACCGGGTAGCGGCGGAGAAGGAACTGCTAGCGGAAGAGAAGACAGCTAGGTTGTTGCAGGAGGAGAGGTCACGGAATGAGGCGACTCATCGGGGCATGTACGAGCTTCTCATGGTAAGTTTCTTCTGCATATTAGCCAAATCATGCACGTAATGTTCGTTTCATTACTAAATAATATGACTGACTCGTCGAAACCAAATGTGCAGTCTGTGTGCGATAAGACCGGTCAGACCCCTCCGCCGATGCCGGTCATTACTGCAGCGGGAACGGTGAGTTTCATTTCAATGGTCATTAGTTACTAGTCTTAACATTTGAGTGTCATCATGTTAACAAGACATGGCAAAAGATCTTTGGTGCAGCATAACTCCCGAGCCGCATTGCACACCCCTTCTCCAGGGCAACCTTCTCCAGGTGACGGCCAAAGCAACACCGATGCTTAACCTCCGTGATGATGATGACGGTAAGTTTTCTCTAGTGTTTTGCTTCACAAATGCATACTTAGCTTCTTACATGCTAGTTAGCCCTAATATGCCACATACTTAGCTTATTTTCCCCAAAAAAGACATACTTAGCTAATTATCCTCCAAAATGACATAATTAGCTTATTTAGTTCATTTATGAGATAATTAGCTTAGTTAGGTAAAAAATGGCATAATAACCTTGGTTAGCTCATAAATGTCATATACTTAGCTTATTTCCTCCAAAATGACATAATAAGCTAAGTTAGCTCAATAATGACCTATACTTACCTAAGTTAGCTCAAAAATGGCATAATTACCAAAGTTATCACAAAAATAACCTATAGTTACCTTATTTTCCTCCAAATTGCCATAATAAGCTTAGTTAGCTCAAAAATGGCATATTTACCTAAGTTAGCTCAACAATGACCTATACTCATCTTATCTTCCTCCAAAATGACATAATAAGCTTAGTTGGCTCAAAAATGGCATAATTACCTAAGTTGGCTGAACAATGACCTATACTTACCCTATTTTCCTCCAAAATGACATAATAAGCTTACTTATCTCTAAAATGGCATAATTACCTAAGTTAGCTCTAAAATGACACAAATAAGGAATAATAAGAAGAAAAACAAGGAAGAGGAGAAAAAGAAAGAATAGAAGAAGAAAGAGAAGAAAAAGAAAGAATAAAAGAAGAAGAATGAGAAGGAAAAGGATAAAAACCTTCTTCTTTTTCTTCTTCTTCTTCTTCTTCTTCTTCTTCTAGTCTTCTTCTTCTTCTAGTCTTCTTCTTCTTCTTCTAGTCTTCTTCTTCTTCTTCTAACTTTCTTACTCCCATTTTTTCAGATTTGATTCACTTCATGGAAGCTAGCATTGATGGACTGCTAGTGTTTAGTTTCTATTTTGATTTGTGTTGATGAACAATGTGAAACTATGTGTGTATATATGGATGAACTCCGTGAAACTATGTATGTATTGGATCTTTTAATACCCTATGTGTTCTCTTGCATCGATGGACTGCTAGATGTTGGATACATGGCTATGCATTGATGGACTGCTATATATATCATATTTGTGTTTTCAAAATGTAGGGAAATAACAGAAAACAAAAAAAACAGTGGCAATACAGGCACTTTGCCGTCTGCCAGCCGATGGCAAAGACCTTTGCCGTCGGTAGGCGGACGGCAAAGGAGACACATGGCAGCAACCTATGCAACCTGGCAGCATTAGGTCTAACCATTTGGTCATTCTCTGTCGTCTGCTGGCAGACGGCGAACACCACCTTGGCGGATGGCAAAGTCTGAGAACGAGTGATGGTAAGCCACGGGTCTACTGATGTCATATAGTAGATGACAAAGGTAAGTGCATGTTTGCCATCCGCCGGCAGACGGCAAAGTCTGCCGTTAGCCACCTAATAGGTCTAACAGCTATTATTTGCCGTCCATGGTCTTTGCCGTCAGCTTAGCCAGGAAAGCGGACGGCAAAATTCTTTGTCGTCCACTGTCTTTATGCAGACGGCGAACAAGGTAATTACCGTGACTTTTAGTGCTGGAAGTGTTTGCCGTCCGTGGCTGACGGCAAAGAGGTTTGCCGTCGGTGGCCTTGTTCTTTGCCATCTGCTATGGCAGAAGGCAAATTAGCTGATTCCTGTAGTGGCAGGTTCATCAGGTTCCAGGATCCTCTTTGTTTCTCCTGGAGGTACGACCATCACCCTTCCTGGAGGCATTGTAGCAGATGTTTCTGAGCTCTTCCTCTACTTGTTGACTATCCTCTTAACACCAGGCTTCTTCCTCCCAGATTCCTTCAGTGCCTCGTATAAATAGCATGGAAAAAAGCATTAGATCACAAGACAAATGTGTGAACACAAGGAAACACAAAGCATACAAGTACTCCCAGCCCTCCAAGCAAGATAGAGTTTGCACCTTAACAGTCTTCTCCACTACAACATCATCCACTTCCTCTCCATCAATAATTTCATCCTCCTTAGGATTGTACTCTGTGTGATCACTGATAACTCCATTACCTTCTTGAACCTCATTAGTTTTACCTTCTTGTACATAATTTGTTTTCCTAATCATTGGCGCTATTGCACCGATGCCAAGGGACTGGAATATCCGATTGTTCCTCAGCATATTTCAAGCCCTAACCTTCTCGTACTTGGAGAGAGGCGCTTCTTTGCATTATAAAGGAAACATAACTATTAGGTGAACGGTTGGAATGCATGGACAAACAGCCAAACATATGCTATGAGATTTTATTATCATTTAATCCTAGGTATTCAGGCAAGGAAGACTAACGGCACACAGGCACAACTAAGCCATCTTATTCAGATTACAGCAATTTATTTCACTTAGCATATTATGACACATCTTTTATAAAACTGACAGTATAACCACAAGGAGCAAGTTGCATACCAACGGTCAGCCTCATCTTTGTCCTTATCATCCTTGCCATGCATGATCTCGAGGTGGTAGCTTGCAAAATATATTAAACAAGAATCAGATACAACAGGGATAAAGTAGAATGATGCACTTGTATCAATAAAGGAAAGCACTTGAAACAGAATGCACATATAGGCGTAACAATGCATTAGCAGTAATATATGTGAAGCAAACTACATCAAGCTAAGTGAATTAAGGTTGTGGTACCAGAGGCAAGAACACAACTCACATGTATTACAAGTATACATAGTTGGATACAAATACAGCGGACACAAATTATACTTCAGCAAGGTGGATAAGGTAAAACCACTATTTACAACAATTACTTTTATGTTTTAACTTGCAATTTTATCCATGTACCTGCAATCATCTATAAGCAAATGAATTACTCAGCTGTTTTACCTAATGGAGGCAAACTTATGCATTCATAGCAACTGATTGCCCAACAAATGATGAATAAAGAAGCAAGCAATGTTAACAATAATACTCGGCCTTGAAATCATGCTTATGTATGCAATTTAGAAGATTTGTCCCTCAATGCAGGGTGCAACACATCATTACCAACATTAATGCAACACAAAATCAAACGGTGACTGCACCCATTGTAAGCAACTGCAAGTAATTGTCTATCCTTGAGCAGTCAATGCATCAACAAGCCTGTAAGATGTAACAACATAAATAATAATGAAGCAAAGTGCTACAAGCAATCAAGTACATGTTGATCAAAGCCCTAGTAGAAAGCAAGCAAAGTGCATAAGTTCTACTGATACGAGCAAGCAAGCAAGGAAAGTGCTACTGATCAAAACAAGCAAAGTGCTACAAGGAAGAAAATTGAAGAGCAGCATCAAGTACTGTTGATACAAACCATAGTAGCTTCTTCTCCAAGTGTGATACAAGCAAGTACTGCTGATGCAAACCGTAATTAATCATGTATACTAGCAAGATAGCAAGCCATAGTAGTCAAGCAACATGAACCCTAGCCCCATGACATGGTACAAGCAACATGAACCCTAACCCCATGAACCAGAGGGAGGCATCCCCATAAATACATCCCCATCCACGTCGACCCATCCCCTAACCCATGAACCAGACTACCAGAGGGGGATCAACCAAACAACCAGGAGCTCCTAACCCTAGATCGACCAGGAGGGGGATCGGTCAAACCACTAGGAGCTCCTAACCCTAGAATCCATCCCATGAACATGAACAAGAAACACCAGGAGCTCCTAACCCTAGATTGACCAAATCCTAACCCTAACCCTAGAAGGACGGAAGAACTAGGGGGGTGGACGGAAGAACTCACCAACGATGTTGTAGATGATGCAACCGACTTTCTTGTCACCATTGTCGCAGGCGCCTACCCTCCTGTAGCCGTCGTCACGCAGGTCGTCGGTGAGAGGGAGAGGGGATTCACTGTCGGTGAGAGGCTATAGGGGATTCGCCGTCGGGGAGAGAGGGGAGGGGCTTCGTCGTCGGCGGGAAGGGGAATGGAGTGGTGGGATTCGTCGGTGACGGCGGGCGGGGAGAGGGCTAGGGTTGCGTGGAGGAGAGGGGGGAATTTTGCGGGGAGGAGAGGAGGATCCCACGTGTTAGTGGGAGAGGAGAGGAGTGGTGGGTCCCGCCTGGTAATGGGAGAGGAGAGGAGGGAAATATTTGGAGGGAAATTTTGGTGCTGGGAGGGAAAATTTCAGCAGTTTTTTGGGGTTTGGAGGCAGGAATTTTTAGGTTTTTTCATAAACTTTGTAAAAAATAATGGTTAAAACCATACCGAATAGCTCAACAAAACATCGGTATTCCGAGTTTTATATTTTTGCTAGTTGCTATGTCACATGTGATGATGTGACATGGAGGTTTCCCATTTTTTTGATTTTTTTTGAATTTTTTACGGTGTTTTCAAAATCCGGTCGAATTCGTCATGGAGGCCGTCCGTGGATAGGGGTTGAATCATGCGAAGGTGTTGGTGATTCTTTGATGAAATGCCTACCCGTGAAGATAAAAATGATTTTTAGTAAAAATAACAGGCAAGCTACAGATCACCCGCAGTTCAAATTTCAACCAGTTCCAGCTGAGTCGGCCAATGGTTGTCTCAATGGCCGGGAGTAGCTACAAGGCTCGGAAATGCATGATTTTTGGTGACCGTCCGTAAAATATGGTCTACTTTGAGATAGACATGGAATGGCGCCATTTGGAATGACTCTCTTTGTAGCCGCTTCACGAAAAACACATCTTTTTAGCATTCAGAAAATGGAAAATGGTTTCTTTTTGTGAAACAAGTTGGAACCTTGCTTTGGCAACATAGTTTGCCATCCCAAGATGCAGGCATGTGCCAAATTTGGGCTTGTTATCATAAACTATTCAACGAATGTGGCCATATCATTTCTCGTTTGGCTTGAAAGCCATGAATCTTCGTTCATGGTAGGTCGTTTTTTAGAACACCTTTTCAAGAAAATATCGGTATTCCAAGTTTAATATTTTTGCTAGTTGCTATGTCACATGTGATGATGTGTCGCGGAGGTTTCCCATTTTTTTAGTTTTTTTTTGAATTTTTTACGGTGTTTTCAAAATTCGGCTGAATTGGTTGCGGTGGCCGTCCGTGGCTAGGGGTTGAATCATGCAAAGTTGTTAACGATTCTTTGATGAAATGCCTACCTGTGAAGCTAAAAATTATTTTTAGTAAAAATAGCAAGCAAGCTACAGAGCACCCGCAGTTCAAATTTCAGCCAGTTCGAGCTGAATTGGCCAATGGTTCTCTGAATGGCCGGGAGTAGCTACGAGGATAAAAATGCATGATTTTTGGCGACTATCCGTAAAATATGGTCTACTTTGAGATAGACATGGAATGGCGCTATTTGGAAAGACTCTCTTTGTAGCCGCTTCACGAAAAACACATGTTTGTAGCATTCAGAAAATGGCAAATGGTTTTTTTTTGTGAAACAAGTTGGAACCTCGCGTTGGCAACATTGTTTGCCATCCCAAGATGAAGGCATGTGCCAAATTTGGGCATATTATCATAAACTATTCAATGAATGCGTCCATATCATTGCTTGGTTGGCTTGAAAGCCATGAATCTTTGTTCATGGTAGGTCATTTTTGAGAACACCTTTTCAAGAAAACATCGGTATTCCAAGTTTAATATTTTTGTTAGTTGCTAGGTCACATTTCATGATGTGACGCGGAGGTTTCCCATTTTTTGATTTTTTTAATTTTTTACAGTGTTTTCAAAAACCGGTCGAATTCGTCGCAGCGGCCATCTGTGGCGAGGTGTTGAATCATGCAAAGCTGTTGGTGATACTTTGATGAAATGCCTAACTGTGAAGCTAAAAATGATTTTTAGTAAAAATAATGGGCAAGCTATGGAGCACCCCGCAGTTCAAATTTCATCCGTTCGAGCTGAATCGGCCAATTGTTGTTTGAATGTCCAGGAGTAGCTACGAGGCTAAAAAATGCATGATTTTTGGCGACCGTCCATAAAATATGGTCTACTTTGAAATAGACATGGAATGACGCCATTTGGAATGACTCTCTTTGTAGCCGCTTCATGAAAAACACATGTTTGTAGCATTCAGAAAATGGAAAATGGTTTTTTTTGGTGAAACAAGTTGGAACCTCGCTTTGGAAACATTGTCTGCCGTCCCAAGATGCAGGCATGTGCCAAATTTGGACATATTATCATAAACTATTCAACGAATGTGGCCATATCATTGCTAGTTTTGCTTGAAAGCAATGAATCTTCGTTCATGGTAGGTCATTTTTTAGAACACCTTTTCAAGAAAACATTGGTATTCCAAGTTTAATATTTTTGCTAGTTGCTAGGTCACATTTGATGATGTGACGTGGAGGTTTCCCATTTTTTAATTTTTTTAATTTTTTACGGTGTTTTCAAAAACGACCCGAATTTGTCGCGGCGGCCGTCTGTGGATAGGGGTTGAATCATGCAAAGTTGTTGGTGATTCTTTGATGAAATACCTACCTATGAAATTACAAATGAGTTTTAGTAAAAATAATGGGCAAGCTATGGAGCACCCGCAGTTCAAATTTCAGCTGGTTACGGCTGAATCGGCCAATGGTTATCTCAATGGCCGGGAGTAGCTACGAGGCTCGGAAATGCATGATTTCTGGAGACCGTCCGTAAAATATGGTCTACTTTGAGATAGACATGGAATGGCGCCATTTGGATAGACTCTCTTTGTAGCCGCTTCACGAAAAACACATGGTTTTAGCATTCAGAAAATGGAAAAATGTTTTTTTGTGAAACAAGTTGGAACCTCGCTTTGGCAACATTGTTTGCCATCCCAAGATGCAGGCATGTGCCAAATTTGGGCATATTATCTTAAACTATTCAACGAATGCGGTCATATCATTGCACGGTTGGCTTGAAAGCTGTGGCACCCCGGCTCAGAGAAGACCGGAACGCCCCGTATTCCAGCCCAGGGACAAGTCCTCTGGAATACGGCACTGTTGGCATAGAACAAATCAGCTCTTTATTACAATGGATATGGTTACAAAGGGTACAAGGATTACATCGGCACGGCGACACTACGCCTGCCCGAGGTAGCTCTATGCTAACAGCGGAGTAACTCTCTCAGCAGCGGAATAGTGATGGCGGTGATGGACTCCACTCCGCAGGGAATCTGGCTAGAACGCGTATCCTAGGACGCAAACTCGTGATCCTCGACAAACAAGCAATCATGGCATGACCTGCAAACTGGCATGACACGCCAGGTGAGTACTTTGAATGTACTCGCAAGCTCACAACAAACATCAGCATTAAGGAAAGACAACATCATAGCAAAATAGCTACTGAAGTAAGGTAAAGCATATTAAGTAGTTTAATCTATACTCCGAATAATCTCAGGATCCAATCCAAACCTGTGCCAAATCCAATACCAATCATGTGGTCATCCAACCACCCATCTCATAGCCATCCCATGGCTAACATATCTGATTCCATCTGCACGACAAGTCTGACACACTTACTCTCTTCCGGGTTGTCTCACAACCCTCATAATACCCACGATCCACCGAGTACTTCCGATCTTACGACGAGTTCTTCCATCATTGTCACTACTATGGTTGACCACCTAAAGAGGTCTGGACGGACTGTCCAATACCGTGGACACGGCTATTCGAATAGATTTTACACTCTGCAGAGGTTGCGCACTTTACCCACACCATGGAGCACCTGACCTCGTGATCCCATATGGGTGGACCAGCGTTGCTCCAACGAAACCCGCCTGACCCATGACTCTCCCATCGTACCACCGGCATTCATTCTCCCCCGGAGTCCAGCCCTGGGTGGCCTCTGTGTCATCGTGTGGCACCTGCCACTGTCGTGGCTAACAAACTGTCCCAAACGGGGACCAGGTACCATATAACTCAACTGGGCTCACAAGGTTATCACCGCCTACCGGGCCAGGGTAGCGCGCACGCATAACCTTCCCTGTCGGGCAGTACCGGTGAAAGAGCACGCGATCAGACCAAGTCAAGGCTGTCCCATACCGGCAAATGTGGCTGCACGGATAAGTCCGGACAGGTGACTCAGGATCAACCATGAAGCATCTAATCCTCGAATGATATTACTGTCATGGCTGACACTCCGACATCATAGTAGTCCAATAACCAATATGCTTAAGCCACTGCTACTAACTCATCTCCATGAACTGCCGGATGAAATCCAAAATAATCATAGACGGTGATCTCAACAACATGGCATCAACGAGTGGGTAAACTACTAGCCACTACAATCCGGTACTCAGCATGGTAGTCACCTAACCGAGAATTAACTCCAACATTGCATAGTCCAATTCATTTCACAAATAACTCATACTTGGTATTAAAGTAATTAGTTAAACTGTGATATTGCAATGCAATGATGCAGATGAGAGTTGTGGCTTGCCTGGGGATGAAGGGACCATCGGAAAGAAGTGCGGAGAGTCTGCGGAGTTGACTACCGGAAACAGTTCTCTCCCAGAAGGGGCTGTTTACGGGCAAGGGAAAAATGGTCATTTTCACTATGGGACCACATAGTGAAAATGATATGAATAGAACGGGCTCGACGAGATGAAGAAGTGGGCTTTGGATTCACCTCGATCGGAATTATGGTTAAAAAGTTGCAGTGATTCTTTTGCCAGGGACCTTTCTATAAATAAAATCTCTACAAACCAGCCCCTGACAGAAAAACAAAAAGCGCAATTGCTGAGAATACGCTTACTAACAGAGAAAACGGATTTTAGGCCGAAGAAGAAGGGAAGTACGCTTTCCTGCTTGGAAGACGTATTCCATGGAATACGGCTCCACTAAAGTGACGTGGCGGGGCGGGGTCAACGCGTGTGTGGCTGACTGGAGGGGCCCGCATGGAGGTGGGGCCCACCTGGCCTTCGTCTTCTTCTTCTACCTCGCTCGCCCGAGTCCAGAGGAGGTCACGCGCTCTGGCGACCGCCCCGGCGACTCCGGCCACCTCCGGTGGAGCTCGGACCACTGGAGTGACTACTGCGAGAAGACGCACCCGTTTGAGGGCTCTCCCCTCGCCAGAGAGTAGCGGAGCAAGCGGAATGACGAGCCGCGACGGAGAGTAGGGGCAGGATCCGGTGGTGGCTACTGGCGCCTTCGGCCGTCTCATGCAGGGCTCCACCTAAGGGCTAGCTCAGCGCGGGGCGGTGAACCCGCTTGAGCTACTGGCAGCAGCCGAAGAGGGCCAGGGCGACGAAGGCAAGGGCGCCGGCGAACATGGTGTTCGGCCAGACTTGGGGACGAGGCTAGGGTCGCTCCGGGGACAAGGCGAAGACATGGGGAGGCTCTGCGTGCTCCAGGTAATCTTCTTGCGGTGGTCAGAGGGAGAGGGGAGGCTTGGCTCACCGGAATTTAGCAGAGGCTCTCCGGCGGCCGTGGCGGCAATGAGCGGCAAGGAGAGGCTCTCCGGCTCAGCTGAGGGGTTGGGGAGGACCAGTGCGGAGAGGCAGCGCTGGTGGTGAGCTCAAGGGGTCTAGGGAACGGCTATATATAGCCGGGCGAGGTGAGGTGAGAAGGACGGCCACGGCGGCGAGCTTAGCCGGATACTGGAGCTGCAGGCAATGTGGCTGGCGTTTTGCAGCGTCGAGGAGCTTCGCGGAGGAGCGGAGAGGGTTCAGGCGTAGTCGGGAAGGCTCGAGCTCATCCGTATACGGCGGCAATTGTAGATGAACAGAGTGGGTACGGCGGCGTTCGTCACGGCACGGCGAGGAGGAATCCGGAGGGGGAGATGGGTCTAGAGCGACGGCGACAACGAGGGGAAGCCCCTGGACATGATGAGGTGGCGAGCGAGTGAAGGAACGGACGAAACCGAGCGGTTTAATCACCAGAGCACGCTGGCTGGCATGCCAAATGCGAGGTCACCGCATGTATTGGCGCACACTATGCATCCTGGCGTGCCAAGTCATGTCCAGAGTGTTGTCCTTCCAAGGCACAGTCTCTGGGAGGTGATGGCTCGATGAAACTCACTATGGTTGGATGGGAGTGATCAACTGAAGTTTGCTGTAGCAAACTTGACCACACCACTGCGATGAACAGTGAAGGGATAAGGTCAAAATGAGATGTCTGGGAGGTTTAGGGTAGGAAGGACTACAATCCTGTGAAGTTTGGAGAGAAATGGACCAAGATTTGATATAGTTGCTTTGCAACTTACGAATCTGGTCCAGAAACTCAATCTTGATGTGCCACTCACATAGAGTAGCAACTTGAGCGGAAATTGGGCATAGGATGATGATTTGGTCATATGAGAGTGCCATAAAAATTTCATGCCATTTGGACAAGCCAAAATGGTACTTCCTTCACAGCTATCCTCTCTGACCAGAATCTTAGAGAAATTCTAGGGAAATATTGGGAAGATGAAATAAGCCCAAATTTTGTGGAGATAAGTTATATAGGTAGGATAATTCTCTACTAAATTTTCATCAATTATGGAGCAATATAAAATATAGTTGCTTCACAATGTGAAAATCTAACTAGAAACCAAGATTTGAGGCTGTGCTCACATAGATGATTGGATAAGGTTGAAACTTGGTGGAGAGTCATTATTTGAGCATATTAAGATTCTTGCAAAATTTCAACTCATTTGGATACTCCTAGCTAGCACTTGCTTCACAAAGCTTCCAGTTGACCAGAAACTTTGGAAATTAGCCAAGGGAGATTTAATATCCAAATAAAGTTGAATTTTGGCATGTGGCAATGATATGGATAGGAAAGAATGCCCAAAAAGTTTGAGACCAAGCAAGCAAATATAAATGGTACTTGCTTCTCAATTTGGCAGCTAGGGCAGAATCAGAAAAGGAATATTTGTGAAATATTTTTGAACATGTCAAGGAAGAGTTTGACATATTTGTGGAAGATCTGACCCAAACAATTTATCAGAATTATTTGGGAATTTTGGGAATGATGGAAATGTGGGTTGCTTCACAACCCAGGACAGAGAGGGTTATTCCTTTAATAGAAAAAGGAATATTCCCAAGAAAAAGAATATTGGGGGTTGGTCCAATATGGAAATGACATGGTCTTGGAATGAATTTGAGGTTGGCAAGCCACTCGGGAAGAAGAATGAAGGGTGATCCCTCCAGGTTGCAAGACTAATAAGCCACAGAAATGAAAATCCAGATCAAAATCAAAAGAAAAAAAAGAAATGGGCAAAATCCAGGGTGTTACAAACCTACCCCCCTTAAAGAAACTCGTCCTCGAGATTTGGTTGCTCAGGGATCAAACATGAATATTTCCACTTGAGGAGACTGAGGGAGTCCTAGATTAGGAGTCCTCGGGCATCCAGGCTACGTAACGTGGGCCGGACTGATGGGCCATGAAGATACAAGACAGAAGACTCTCTCCCGTGTCCGGATGAGACTCTCCTTGGTGTGGACGGCAAGCTTGGCGTTCGATATGAAGATTCCTTTCTCTGTAACACACTTTGTACAACCCTAGTCCCCTCCGGTGTCTATATAATCCAGAGGGTTTAGTCCGTAGAGGCAATCATAATCAGATAGGCTAGACTTCTAGGGTTTTAGCCATTACGATCTCGTGGTAGATCAACTCTTGTAATACTCATATTCATCAAGATCAATCAAGCAGGACGCAGGGTATTACCTCCATAGAGAGGGCCCGAACCTGGGTAAACATCGTGTCCCCCGTCTCCTATTACCATCGACCTTAGACGCACAGTTCGGGACCCCCTACCCGAGATCCGCCGGTTTTGACACCGACATTGGTGCTTTCATTGAGAGTTCCGCTGTGTCGTCGCTAGAAGACTCGATGGCTCCATCAATCATCCACAATGATGCTGCCTTGAGGGAGGTCTTTCTCCCCGGCCAGATCTTCGTATTCGGCGGCTTCATACTGTGGGCCAACCCGCTTGGCCATCTAGAGCAGATCGACAGCTACGCCCTAGGCCATCAGGTCAGGTTTGAAAGCTCGAACTACGTTGGTGATATCCGCGGAGACTTGATCTTCGACGGATTCGAGCCCATGGCAGCCGCTCCCTGCCACCGCGATGAACATGACCTAAATCTGTCATTGGACCATACCCAGGAGATAGAGCCTGTAAATGCTCTGGCCCTAGATCCGGAGCAGATCGCACCACCCGAGGATGGGAAGCTCAACCCCGCCACTGAAGCCGCAGACTCAGCGGCGTCGGAGCCGCACACAGACCCGACTTTGAACCGGATCTGTGTCACCAGAACCTCAGATTCGTCTCCGGCCACAGGTTCCGAACCGCGTGCGTCCGCGCCCATCGAGCTCGATCGGGCGCCGACCGTCGAGTTTAGCTCCGCGGACATCTTCCGGCACTCACCTTTGGGTGATGTGCTAAACTCATTAAAAACCCTCTCCTTAGCGGGGGACTCACAGCCGAATTATATCCGGTTTGAACTGGAGGCTGATGACGGAGAATTTCGCTTCCCACCCACCACCCACTTCATTGCCACTGTCGAAGACTTAACCGACATGCTCCATTACGACTCCGAAGACATCGACGGTATGGACGACGATGCCGGAGAGAAGCAGGCCCAAAACCCGCCGTTTACTGGGCGCTGGACAGCCACCTCCTCGTATGACGTGTACATGGTGGATACTCCCAAAGAGAATAACGGCGATAACGAGAAAGATCCAGTCGAGGATAAACCTCCTGAGACACAACCAAAGCGCCGATGTCAGCGGCACTGCTCTAAATCACGCCGTGGAAAAGACAGCAATACCGGCACAAGAGAAAACAATACTCCGGACGATGCCGAAGACAAAGAAGATCCCGTCGAGCCGACTTCCAAACAGGACGATAGGGAAGATGGGCAAGTCAGCCCTGACAAACAGGCCATAAACGAAGACTCGGAGGACAGCAACAACTTCCACTCTCTGAAGACGAGGTGAGCCTCGGCGACAAAGACTTCATCGTGCCTGAGGAACACGTCGAGCAGGAGCGCTTCAAGCGTCGGCTAATAGCCACTACGAGGAGCCTAAAAACGAAACAGCAGCAGCTTCAAGCTGATCAAGACCTACTCAATGACAGATGGACTGATGTCCTGGCAGCCGAGGAATACGGACTCGAGCGCCCCATTAAAAGTTACCCGAAGCGTAAACTACTACCCCAATTCGACGACGAGGCACTTGAGCCCATGCCATCAACACGTAATGCGGCTGACCGACCACCACGTGGCTAGGACAAAGCGGCAACCCAAGCCGAACACCTGCCCACAATACTTGGCCATAAGGGCAAAGATACTACAGCTCAGGAATACACATATGACCTGCAACACCTGGAGAACAGAGTAGGTCAGTCCAGATCGATCTACGGATCGCAGGGGCATGCCCTGGCGCGCGACGACGGCTATCAAGCCAGACGTAATGAGCATAACCACGTCCGGGCTGAAAACCGCAGACGGACTACATCCGCACTACGTCGCGACTTGGCCCGATATAGAGGCGCCGCACATCCCCTTTGCTTCACTGACGAAGTAATGGAACACGAATTCCCGGAAGGGTTCAAACCCATGAATATCGAATCATACGATGGAACAACAGATCCCGCAGTATGGATTGAAGATTTCCTTCTCCATATCCACATGGCCCGCGGTGATGACATCCACGCCATCAAATACCTCCCACTAAAATTAATGGGACCAGCGCGGCACTGGCTGAACAGCCTCCCAGAGAACTCCATTGGCAGCTGGGAAGACTTGGAAGACGCCTTCCACGATAACTTTCAAGGTACATATGTCCGGCCTCCGGATGCCAACGACCTAAGTCACATCATCCAGCAGCCCGGGGAGTCAGCCAAGAAGCTCTGGACTAGGTTCCTAATTAAAAAGAACCAAATTGTCGATTGTCCGGACGCCGAAGCCGTTGTGGCCTTTAAACATAGCGTCCGAGACGAATGGCTTGCCTGACACCTCGGTCAAGAAAAACCAAAATCCATGGCAGCCCTTACCGCTCTGATGACCTGCTTCTGCGCGGGAGAGGATAGCTGGCTCGCTCATAGAAGCAACAACACCAGTGATCCGGGCACTTCCGAAGTTCGAGACGGCAACGGTAAGCCACGACGCAATAAACACAAGCGTCAAAATAATAATGAAGGAACGCAAGACACGGTGGTAAACGCCGGATTCAGTGGCTCCAAAACCGGTCAACAGAAAAAGCCATTCAAGGCAAACATAGACGGACCATCCAATTTAGACAAGATACTGGATCGGCCCTGCCAGATTCATGGCACCCCCAATAAACCAGCCAATCACACCAACAGAAGCTGTTGGGTCTTCAAACGAGCCGGCAAGCTTAACGCCGAACATAAGGGGAAGGGGCCACCCAGTGACAGCGATGACGAAGAGACTCACCAATCGAACACCGGGGGTCAGAAGCAATTTCCCTCCAAAGTAAAAACAGTCAACATGGTATACGTGACACACATCCCTATAGAGGAGCGCAAGCGCGCACTACAGGACGCCAATGCCATAGAGCCAGGCACCCCAAAATTAAGCCAATGGGTAGCCTGCCCGATCACTTTTGATCGCAAGGACCACCCAGCCAGTATCTGTCACGAAAGTTCGGTAGCTCTGATCCTCAATCCAATCATCGATGGGTTCCATCTCACGAAAGTCCTTATGGACAGTGGCAGTAGTCTTAATCTACTCTACCAAGACACTGTCCGCAAAATGGGCATTAATCCTTCATGAATCAAGCCCACCCCAGCTACCTTCAAGGGAGCAGTGTCCGGCGTAGAAGCTCGCTGCACGGGCTCAATTACATTGGAAGTCATTTTCGGCTCGCCGAACAACTTCAGAAGCGAAGGCTTGACCTTCGATATTGTACCGTTCCGCAGCAGCTACCACGCACTACTCGGGCGTGCCGCTTTTACTTGTTTTAATGCGGTCCAACATTACTCCTATTTCAATCTTAAGATGCCCGGTCCACGCGGTGTCATCATGATAAACGGAAATACGGAATGCTCCCTCCGTACAGAGGAGCGTACTATGGCTGCTGCAGCCGAAGTACAAAGCGGCCTTATCAAGCCACGTATCTCATCGGCCGTCAAGCCGCCGGTCTCTACTAAATAGGACCAATCAATCTCAAAGCTAGATTAGTAGTTCGGCCTCCATCATCCACCCCATATAGACGCGAAGTTTACACCGTGCATGCATAATTATGCACTTAAAATACCATGGTCATAGGCCGAGGCACAGTACGGACAGGCCTACAATGCGGTCCGCATCCTCATAGTCTTTTACTTTTTCTAACTATTTTTTATCCTTTGCGACAGGTGATTCCAAGCCTGGTCATCTTACGGACTCTTTCTAAAGTTCGGCTTCGTATAAATAACCAATGGCTATTCCTACTAAGGAGTCCTTTCACCGAGGCAAGGCAGCGCAGACGTGCGACAGGAGGTCCTATTGATTTTTGTAAGACCGCACTCTTTATTTTAAACATGTAAAGTGCCTTTTTCCTCAGCTCTCAGCCCCCGGCATGTTAAATAGCCCGGGTAGGGGCATTATAATCTGTAGAATTGCGTTTGACGTGTCAATCAGATTCTAGTGAACATAACCCGTATTCAGTATTCGGTTTTTCTACGTACTGAATTTTGCTTCTTCGGTTGTTTCATGAACGCACCTCGGCACAAATTGCTAGGGGCTCGATACGGCAACACATGAGTTGCCGACAAGTCCGAACTGCTTTTCAGCACACTTCGGCGTCACGAGTTTGGCCTTATATGCATCAGCTCCGAATCATGTCTTTGGTCAATAGTTGAGTTGCCCGGCTCCTGTGCTTACTACCTTACGTTCCGCTATATCGGCTAGGGTAGTAAAGGGAGAACTACTACGATTGTGTCATGGTTTATCCGGATGAGCACCTCAGTAGAGAAAGCTGAAAACTGACTGTCATGATGCGGCGAGAGCTGGTCAACCACTCAATGACTCATCAGAATCCTTCGTGATTCTTTCCGTATTACACGAAGGACCATTTTTCCGGTCACCTATGTAACGCACCGCATTCGGGTAAACGCGTACATACCAGGGGCTATATCGTAGACCCGTCGTCAAACTCCTATGGCTAAGTGAAAGTGTTAAAGCCCTATAGTCCGATTGCCTAGTTCGCCACATTGACACCTCCTTCATGGACCAAGACGTTGGGTCAAGAGTGATCAATTGCTTTTCCGAACACCCCCGTATTATATGCGAGGTGGCTGAAGCCGACGACTGGCAAACTTTCAGATTATACGAAGAACGACCGCACAGGAGGAACCAAAACTTTCAGGCAAAAGTATAAAAATATGGCCTTAATATATCATAATATTGTTTTTACAAAGTTGGTATATTCACTCGAACATCATATTTTTCAAGCACTGACCCTCTATCAAGCGGGCACCCTCTAGGACATCCTCAAAATAATGCTCTGGCGTGTGATCGTCCTGGCCCTCGGGTGGACTCTTCGTTGCAATATTGGTGGCCTTCATCTTCGCCCAGTACGTCTTGACACATGCAAAGGCCATCCGTGCACCCTCAATGCACGTTGACCGCTTAACAGCGTCGATACACGGCACCGCATCAACAAGTCGCTGCACCAAACCGAAATAACTCTTCGGAATTGGCTCAGTCGGCCACAGCCGGACCACGACATCCTTCATGGAAGATCCGGATATCTTGTGGAGCTCGGCCCACTGGGCCATCTGTTCGTTCAGCAACAGCGGACGCTTCGGCATGCTGAATTGCCACCAGAAAAGCTTCTCCGTTGCACGTCCTTCTTGCGCTTGGAAAAACTGCGCCGCATCGGAGACACTCTTCGGCAAGTCCAAGAATGCATCTGGAGAACTCCACATTTGATTAAGGGGGGCATACTTCGGATCGCCGAATTTAGTCTGTAATAAGAAAGGCTTACCGGCCGCTATCTCCCCAGCTTGCCGGATCTCTTCCCGAGCCGCTCTAGACTCGGACCGTGCTTCTCTCGCCTCTTGTGAGGCCTTGCCGAGTTCAACCGTTCTGGCTTTGTTATCCTTCTCGAGGAATTCGTATCAAACATTGGCATCCTTTAGCTCGTGCGTCATGGTAGATATTCTCTCCTCGCACTGGCGCCGAGCAGCCTGTTCGGCCTTTAACTCAGCAGCTGCCTTCTTGGCAGCCACCTCACTCATCCTGGCTTGCTCCTTGCCCCGGGCAAGCTCAGCCCATAGGGCCTCAACTGCGGCAGTATTATCTGCAGTTATGCATATCTCAGTATACAATTTTCAGCGTCATGCTCATATTATCATACTTACATATACTGACTGCCCCAAAAACATTCCTTGCGCCTCGTCGAGTCGCCTGTTAATAAGTGTGAGGTCGTCATCCGCCACATCAAGTTTTTTCTTCAGCCTTGCAACCTCTGTAGCTTGGGCAGTCGTCATGGATGAAACAGCCTGTGTTCCAAGCCATCAGATTATTTCCTGGGAATATCTTTTTGATCCTCTGATCGCCTCCCTTTGGACGTCAACCAGAGTCTCAGGGGCTACTATCTATACACAGGTGCATTTTGCGAGTAGAAGTGCAATTAAAGATATTACATTGCATACCTCAAAACCTCTTAGCAGGGTCATGAAGGATTCATTCAATCCGCTTTTCGCGGACAGAATCCTCTCAACTACCGTACCCATTAAGGTACGATGTTCCTCTGAAACGGACGCATGTTGCAGCATGCCCGTCATTGTATCCGGCGCCCCCGGATCCCTGGGAGCGGCCGTGGGAGTACGGACTCCCTTCGAAAGAATATGTTTACCCGGCTCTAGAGTCGTCCCCGGCTGTAAACCGGATAGTCCGGGCCCTTTATTGTTGGTCCCCATAGGGACCGCATGCCCCGCACTCTGTACGGCCGAAGTATCATCTTCGGGCGAAGTTTTCATTATCCCTTGCACCGCTTGTTGGTCGGGAGAGATCCTCCAGGATGACACCTCGGAGTTGTCTGCCCTATCGGGCGAGAAGGTATGTGGAGGCGCCTCACTTTCCATCATCTCCGGAAGAAGATCCCCCGAGGAGGAAGACTGTGGAGGAAGACTACGTGCCGGACTGCAAACATATATTTTAAATGTTACCCTGGTAACCGGAAAGTAATGGGATATGTTTCGGACGCCTCTGTTCACTTACGATTTGGCTAAAGGCTTGTCCTTATGGAGGAACTGCGCGACAACGTCGTCTTCTAAACCCGAGCCACCTGACAGGGACATCTTCCCTCGCTTAGGAGCCTTTGCTTCCAAATCTTCGGAGGCAGCCCTCTTCTTCCCATCGGGAGAAGGGATGTCAGTTTCTCCTTCTCTTTTATCTTCGGACGAGGGAGTTCCAATCTCCCCGGACATAGTGTCTGGTGTACCTTTAGAATAGAGGCCACCTTTGGCCTTCTTGCTCTCCACTTTTCCCCCTTCGCCGACACTTGGTATGGCGCCGGAGCCAGCATCCTTGTTAACACAGGATCTGCTGAGTCTTCGGGAAGAGGGGCTGAACACCTAATTCTTTCCGCCTTCTTGATCCAACCCTGGTTGAAGATGGTTTTCTCAGTATATTGTTATGAGATATTTAACTAAGTTGTGTTCAGGAGTTGAGGGCCTACCGAGGTATCCGGACGGTTGTAGTCGAGGCCGATGTCCTCAGTAGTATCCGACCACTGTTTTCGGTCCCGAAGAATAACTTCCACATTCCTTTGTGCGTCATGCCAAAGAAGTGTTGAAGAGTCCGTGGTCCTTCCGGATTGAACTCCCACATGAGGAGGGGCCGTCGCTGGCACGGCAGGACCCGGCGGACTAGCATTACCTGGATTACGTCGATGAGGCTGGTGTCCTTCTCGAGGAGGCTCCGGATGTGGCTTTGTAGCGCCTGCACTTTATCCATTGATCCCCAGTCCAGCCCCTTATTAATCCATGATGCAAGCCGTAATGGAGGGCTAGGCCGGAACGCAGGTGTAGCTGCCCACTTCGTACCACGGGGTTCAGTGATGTAAAACCACTCCTGTTGCCATAGGTTGGAGGTTTCTGTGAAAGAGCCTTTTGGCTAAGGTGTGTGGGTGAGTTTGCTCACCATCGCACCGCCGCACTCCGCTTGCTTCCCATCGACTACCTTCGGCTTCATATTAAAGGTTTTGAGCCATAAACCGAAGTGTGGGGGAATACGGAGAAAGGCCTCGCACATGACGATGAATGCCGAGATGTGAAGGAAGGAGTCCGGGGCAAGATCATGAAAATCAAGCCCGTAATAGAACATGAGTCCGCGGACGAAGGGATGGAGTGCGAACCCTAGCCCTCGGAGGAAGTGAGAGATGAATACGACCCTCTCGCCGGATCTGGGAGTAGGAATGACCTGCCCTTGAGCAGGGAGCCTGTGGGGGATTTCCGTGGTCAGGTATTTCGCCGCCCGGAGCTTCGCGATATCCTCCTCTGTGACGGAGGAGGCCACCCACCGGCCTTGAGGGTTCGGTCCGGACATGACTAGCAGGCTCGGAACAAATAAATTGAACCTTGGGTGCTAGAACTCGAGGTTGGAAAGGATGAGGAAAGGGAAAGCGTAAAGGAGAAAGACGGGTCTGTGCCCCTTTATAAAAGCGATGAATATCAAAACGCCTCCTCCTAGGCCTCAAAACCTGCCTATTCCCAAGGAATCATACCAATAGGATGGTTGGGTTACCCACGCCCGTATTGATGAGAATCCCGTAATAAGGGGACATGATCTCTGCTTCGACAAGACGTGCCAATAAAACCGCTTCTCGAAACGTGGAGCGGGAGGCTAAAAAGAAAACGGTTCGAAATAATGACCGTGCAGGAACGTGGTGTCGCGTTACAAAAAGTTGTTAGCAGATTGGACTTGTGAATTATTATACTCTCTATGGTTGTGTGTGGTACTTGTTTTGCAGAGCCGGACACGCTTTCTGTGCTCGAAGCCTGTTCTGGAGTATTCGGAGGAGGAACCCGCCTTGCAATGTCGAAGACAATCTGCGCGCCGGACACGTCGTCATTGAAGCCTGGTTCAGGGGCTACTGAGGGAGTCCTGGATTAAGGGGTCCTCGGGCGTCCAGGCTACGTAACGTGGGCCGGACTGATGGGCCATGAAGATACAAGACAGAAGACTCTCTCCCGTGTCCGGATGGGACTCTCCTTGGCGTGGACGGCAAGCTTGGCATTCGATATGAAGATTCATTTCTCTGTAACCGACTTTGTACAACCCTAGTCCCCTCCAGTGTCTATATAAACCGGAGGGTTTAGTCCGTAGAGGCAATCATAATCAGACAGGCTAGACTTCTAGGGTTTAGCCATTACGATCTTGTGGTCGATCAACTCTTGTAATACTCATATTCATCAAGATCAATCAAGCAGGATGTAAGGTATTACCTCCATAGAGAGGGCCCGAACCTGGGTAAACATCGTGTCCCCCGTCTCCTGTTACCATCGACCTTAGACACATAGTTCGGGACCCCCTACCCGAGATCCGCCAGTTTTGACACCGACAGAGACCGTTTCCAACTCGGGTTTCCTTTTTACTTTTGTATAATGTTCCCACTGAGTTTCATGTGACTGACTGCCTTGCTTCGGGGTGGTTTGCTTCACTGGACCCTTTTTCTGGCAAATCTTCCCTCATCTGTTACTCTGACTCCAATCCTTTTGTGTCTGATGACCTGTCTGGGGCAATAAATTATCCGGACCGAACTATGTGCCCTGTTCGTATGTCCGAGGGTAGTTCCTCATGGACGTGTCGTGACAGAGTCCAATACGAATGACCGTTCACTGAGTTGTGAACAGATTCTCTTGGTAGTCACAAAATCTTTTACTCATTACATTGGGTGACTTCAAATGACTGTGTGTCCTCCAGGTTCAAAATAGTACTGTGAATCGTACCGTTCTCCTAGCGGAATCTGACTTCTCGCACAGATTGCTGAGTCATCTTGGGTATCTTCATTGTCTCGGGTATAAGGCTCCTGCCAAATATTTGACCGTCACTTATCATGACTAGCATAAAGGTGTACGGCCTTATTGTGATATTATCCATAGACTTGACTGACAGCGGTCCTGGCAGCAGAATCTTGTTCATGACAGGTTAGTTTTTAACTGATTCCCATCTATGAGGACACATGCTTCGAGACTGTTGTTCATCCTTCTGATTACTCAGTCTGTCGGTATCTCTATATGGATGGTAGGCCGTGTAATGCTTTAACATGGTTGCTGAATTTGAACTGCTGAGTTAATCTTTCGGCTGACCTGACTAGCTGGGTTCCCCTGTTCTGACAATTCTGAACATATCTGATTGGCTGGGCAGGTTGTCTTGATATGGGGTCCTTGCAAATGGAATAGACCCCGTGGGTGTGTACCCATGGTGACTGGTACTGAGCCAGACTGTGTGGAGTATTTGTACCATTACCATACTTGTATGGACAACCTTGCTCCTTCATTTTGGTTCTCTTTGCCTGGGTCCTTTGCTGACAGAACTTGGCCTTATGTGTTCTTGATTCTCCGTGTGACCATAGGTGTTGTCAGGTGCGATATTCCGGCAGGCATGTTACTTTACAAGTTGTAGCTGTAGGGTAACGATCGTCTGAACCCTTGGATAAAACCGGCAAATAAACCAGTAGCCACCAGAACGGTCTTTACAACTCAGATCTGGGACATTACTGGAGTAACTCAACCCCGACTCAAGACGGCTGAAAAGCAGCGCAGAGCATGAGACGGTGTTGATAAGAAGAAAGTAGCAGCTCTCTAAGATCGCCGAAGAACAGCTCAGAGCATAGGGTCACTGCTACGGAGAGAAATTCAACAGCTGCCCGAGACGGCCGAAAAGCAGCTCAGAACATGGGCCAGTTGTTGACAAGAGAAATAAAAGTCGGCATCCACCCCGGATGGCCGAAAATAGCTCAGAACACAGGCGTGGTGCCGTCACCAAAGAAAGACGGGCAAGGGTTCATCCGCGTCCCAAACAGCTCACTATTATGCATACAGGGTATTCGGCTATCCTTCTTGCTGAACACTAAGTTCATAGCACATGCTGGCTTGCTTTCGAAATATAGCAGGTTTCAAATCATAATCATAGCAGACTCAAACCTTGTATATCTGAATCATACCTTTGGGACAGAATGCACTGTGGATCATGTACACAATTTGCCTTCTTGCTGATTTGATCATTGCTGCTGTGAAAGTTGCACTGATGTATACTTGATGCTGATAACCAATCCAGTCAGGATATCATTTGTATTCAGGCCCTGCATTCTCGATATAACACAGTCTGCTGAAAATTCCATATTGCTGATCTGAGCTTCCAAATGACTGTCTCTTCACTGACTCTTTGGGTTCAGGGTCGGTGAGCAACTTCCATAAGGGGATATAAGGTAACACCAAGGGCCCAAAACAACAAAAGAAATGACTAAACAAAAGCACACAAAGCAGCAAGATCACACACACAAGCAATATCACATTCTATAACTATTCACAGCAATAATATGCATTCCTACTTAAGCACACAAATCTCGCAAGAACTCCGGTATTACGGTCTAACATGCTGTGGCGATGTGCACGAAAGTGAATCAATGTGTGGAAGAAAATTTGTGTAAGCAAGGCTACACGAAATACGGGCTTAACGCCGGTTCCATCTGGACACAGAGGCAAGGACGAACTTGGTGATCAGGGATCGGAACACGGAGGTCACGACCACATCATCAAGCATACAAAGGGAAACCGTATCCGTCCAGGGAATAGGTGTCGGAATGAGATAGTGGTGGAGAGAAAGGCTTGCAGGCATTGCCCTTTTCTGATAACAAGGATCAGTTAGGGTTGCCGAAGCGGCTAGTGGAATGGCACGATCCGGGATAAAAACATGTCTATCACCGAAACGATAGGGGTGGCTGATGAGAATATATTGATGTGGTACCTGTGCATCAATCCTGCAAGGGATCGACACTACCAAGCACCTTGGCATCACTCTGCTGGGACGGAGATAACACCACACCAAGGAACAAATACGCAAACTGGAGAGCGCAGGTAGGGAATCGAAACCGATGCCACCTACACTCGCCAGATCCATCGCTAGTGATAAAATATCTAGTCTATATGCATGCTATGCACAAACAAATGCAACAAACAAGTGCAGCAAACCAACTAGATCCTATACTACCGGTTACTAACGCTCGTGCCTAGACCGCGTGTCCTATAGCCAGACCTGCTCTGATACCAACTTCTGTGGCACCCCGGCTGAGAGAAGACCGGAACGCCCCGTATTCCAGCCCAGGGACAAGTCCTCTTGAATACGGCACTGTTGGCATAGAACAAATCAGCTCTTTATTACAATGGATATGGTTACAAAGGGTACAAGGACTACATCAGCACGGCGACACTACGCCTGCCCCGGGTAGCTCAATGCTAACAGCAGAGTAACTCTCTCGGCAGCGGAACAGCAACGGCGGTGATGGACTTCACTCTGTAGGGACTCTGGCTAGAACGCGTATCCTAGGACGCAAACTCGGGATCCTCGACAAGCTAGCAATCATGGCATGACCTGCAAAGAGGCATGACACGCCAGGTGAGTACTTTGAATGTACTCGCAAGCTCACAACAAACATCAGCATTAAGGCAAGACAACATCATAGCAAAATAGCTACTGAAGTAAGGTAAAGCATATTAAGTAGTTTAATCTATACTTCGAATAATCTCAGGATCCAATCCAAACCTGTGCCAAATCCAATACCAATCATGTGGTCATCCGACCACCCATCTCATAGCCATCCCATGGCTAACATATTTGATTCCATCTGCACGACAAGTCTGACACACTTACTCTCTTCCGGGTTGTCTCACAACACTCATAATACTCACGATCCACCGAGTACTTTCGATCTTACGACGAGTTCTTCCATCATTATCACTACTATGGTTGACCACCTAAAGAGGTCTGGACGGACTGTCCAATACCGTGGACATGGCTATTCGAATAGATTTTACACTCTGCAGAGGTTGTGCACTTTACCCACACCATGGAGCACCTGACCTCGTGATCCCATTTGGGTGGACCAGCGTTGCTCCAACGAAACCCGCCTGACCCGTGACTCTCCCATCGTACCACCGGCATTCATTCTCCCCCGGAGTCCTGCCCTGGGTGGCCCTTGTGTCACCGTGTGACACCTGCCACTGTCGTGGCTAACAAACTGTCCCAAACGGGGACCTGGTACCATATAACTCAACTGGGCTCACAAGGTTATCGCCGCCTACCGGGCCAGGGTAGCGCGCACGCATAACCGTCCCTGTCGGGCGGTACCGGTGAAAGAGCACGCGATCAGACCAAGTCAAGGCCGTCCCATACTGGCAAATGTGGCTGCACGGATAAGTCCGGACAGGTGACTCAGGATCAACCATGAAGCATCTAATCCTCGAATGATATTACTGTCATGGCTGACACTCCGACATCATAGTAGTCCAATAACCAATATGCTTAAGCCACTGCTACTAACTCATCTCCACGAACTGCCGGATGAAATCCAAAATAATCATAGACGGTGATCTCAACAACATGGCATCAACGAGTGGGCAAACTACTAGCCACTACAATCCGGTACTCAGCATGGTAGTCACCTATCCAAGAATTAACTCCAACATTGCATAGTCCAATTCATTTCACAAATAACTCATACTTGCTATTAAAGTAATTAGTTAAACAGTGATATTGCAATGCAATGATGCAGATGAGAGTTATGGCTTGCCTGGGGATGAAGGGACCATCGGGAAGAAGTGCGGAGAGTCTGCGGAGTTGACTGCCGGAAACAGTTCTCTCCCGGAAGGGGCTGTTTACATGCAAGGGCAAAATGGTCATTTTCACTATGGGACCACATAGTGAAAATGATATCAACAGAACGGGCTCGACGAGACGAAGAAGTGGGCTTTGGATTCACCTTGATCGGAATTACGGTTAAAAAGTTGCAGTGGTTCTTTTGCCAGGGACCTTTCTATAAATAAAATCTCTACAAACCAACCCGTGACAGAAAAATAAAAAGCGCACTTGCTGAGAATACGCTTACTAACAGAGAAAACTGATTTTAGGCTGAAGAAGAAGGGAAGTACGCTTTCCTGCATGGAAGACGTGTTCCATGGAATACGGCTCCACTAAAGTGACGTGGCGCGGCGGGGTCAACGCGTGTGTGGCTGACTGGAGGGGCCCGCGTGGAGGTGGGGCCCACCTAGCCTTCGTCTTCTTCTTCTACTTCGCTCACCCGAGTCCAGAGGAGGTCACGCGCTCCGGCAACTGCCCCGGCGACTCCGGCCACCTCCGGTGGAGCTCGGAACACCGGAGTGACCAGTGCGAGAAGACGCACCAGTGTGAGGGCTCTGCCCTTGCCGGAGAGCAGCGGAGCAAGCGGAACGACGAGCCGTGACGTAGAGTAGGGGCAGGCTCCGGCGGTGGGTGCTGGCGCCTTCGGCCGTCTCTTGCAGGGCTCCGGCTAAATGTGAGCTCAGCGGGGGGCGGTGAACCCGCTTGAGCTACTGGCAGCAGCCGAAGAGGGCGAGGGCGACGAAGGCAAGGACGCCAGCAAACATGGTGTTCGGCCAGACTTGGGGATGAGGCCAGGGTCGCTCCAGGGACAAGGCGAAGACATGGGGAGGCTCTGCGTGCTCCAGGTGATCTTCTTGCGGTGGTCAGAGGGAGAGGGGAGGCTTGGCTCACCGGAATTTAGCCGAGGCTCTCTGGCGGCTGTGGCGGCAATGAGCGGCAAGGAGAGGCTCTCCGGCTCGGCTGAGGGGTTGGGGAGGACCAGTGGGGAGAGGGAGCGCTGGTGGTGAGCTCGAGGGGTCTGGGGAACGACTATATATAGCCGGGCAAGGTGAGGTGATAAGGATAGCCATGATGGCGAGCTTAGCAGGATATTGGAGCTGCAGGCGACATGGCTGGCGTTTTGTGGCGTCAAGGAGCTTCGCGGAGGAGCGGAGAGGGTTCAGGCGTAGTCAGGAAGGCTCGAGCTCGTCCGTATACGGCGGCGGCTGTAGATGAACAGAGTGGGTACGGCGGCATTCATCGCGGCGCAGCGAGGAGGAATCCATAGGAGGAGATGGGTCTAGAGTGAAGGCGACGACGAGGGGAAGCCCCTGGACATGATGAGGTGGCGAGGGAGTGAAGGAACGGACGAAACCGAGCGGTTTAATCACCAGAGCATGCTGGCTGGCATGCCAAATGCGTGGTCACCGCATGTACTGGCGCACACTATGCATCCTGGCGTGCCAAGTCATGTCCAGAGTGTTGTCCTTCCAAGGCACAGTCTCTGGGAGGTGATGGCTCGATGAAACTCACTATGGTTGGATGGGAGTGATCAACTGAAGTTTGTTGTAGCGAACTTGACCACACCACTGCGATGAACAGAGAAGGGATAAGGTCAAAATGAGATGTCTGGGAGGTTTAGGGTAGGAAGGACTACAATCCTGTGAAGTTTGGAGAGAAATGGACCAAGATTTGATATAGTTGCTTTGCAACTGACCAATCTGGTCCAGAAACTCAATCTTGATGTGCCACTCACATAGAGTAGCAACTTGAGCTGAAATTGGGCATAGGAAGATGATTTTTTCATATGAGAGTGCCATAAAAATTTCATGCCATTTGGACAAGCCAAAATGGTACTTCCTTCACAGCTATCCTCTGACCAAAATCTTAGAGAAATTCTAGGGAATAATTGGGAAGATGAAATAAGCCCAAATTTTGTGGAGATAAGTTATATAGGTAGGATAATTCTCTGGTAAATTTTTAGCAATTATGGAGCAATATAAAATATAGTTGCTTCACAACGTGAAAATCTGACCAGAAACCAAGATTTGAGGCTGTGCTCACATAGATGATTGGATAAGGTTGAAACTTGGTGGAGAGTCATGATTTGAGCATATAAAGATGCTTGCAAAATTTCAACTCATTTGGATACTCCTAGCTAGCACTTGCTTCACAAAGCTTCCTGTTGACCAGAAACTTTGGAAATTAGCCAAGGGAGATTTAATATCCAAATAAAGTTGATTTTGGCATGTGGCAATGATATGGATAGGAAAGAATGCCCAAAAAGTTTGAGACCAAGCAAGTAAATATAAATGGTACTTACTTCTCAACTTGGCAGCTAGGGCAGAATCAGAAAAGGAATATTTGTGAAATATTTTTGAACATGTCAAGGAAGAGTTTGACATATTTGTGGAAGATCTGACCCAAATAATTTATGAGAATTATTTGGGAATTTTGGGAATGATGGAAATGTGGGTTGCTTCACAACCCAGGACAGACAGGGTTATTCCTTTAATAGAAAAAGGAATATTCCCAAGAAAAAGAATATTGGGGGTTGGTCCAAGATGGAAATGACATGGTCTTGAATGATTTTGAGGTTGGCAAGCCACTCAGGAAGAAGAATGAAGGGTGGTCCCTCCAGGTTGCAAGATTAATAAGCCACAGAAAAGAAAATCCAGACCAAAATCGAAAGAAAAAAAAGAAATGGGCAAAATCCAGGGTGTTACAAAAGCCATGAATCTTCGTTCATGGTAGGTCATTTTTGAGAACACCTTTTCAAGAAAACATCGGTATTCCAAGTTTAATATTTTTGCTAGTTGCTAGATCACATTTGATGATGTGACGCGGAGGTTTCCCATTTTTTCTTTTTTTAATTTTACGGTGTTTTCAAAATTCGGCTGAATTCGTCACGGCAGCCGTCCGTGGCTAGGGGTTGAATCATGCAAATCTGTTGGCGATTCTTTGAAGAAATGCCTACCTATGAAGCTAAAAATGATTTTTAGTAAAAATAACGGGCAAGGTATGGAGCACCCGGAGTTCAAATTTCAGCCGGTTCAAATATTAATGAAAAAACATTGTTTTTAACAATATGAAAATGAAACTTCTATTGGTTCATACATGAGCATGCACAAAAACCCATCATTTTATCTTTCATCCATGAGAATGCACAAAAACCCATAATTTTATCTTTCATCCATGAGCATGCGGAAAATTTCAATTCCCATCAATTACCAAACTGAGCTTGGAAGATGATGGAGATGGACACACATAATTAAGAAACTACAGTAGATTAACACTGTCATACTTAAGAGGTTTACCCTAACAAGCTTAAACCTGACATACTTAACATTGAGATGTTCAGATTAACATGCTTAACATTGCCACTTGATTTCTTAACATGTTCACTCCTCCTTCTTCTCCTTCATCATCCTGATGCACTTAGAGTGGAGAATGCCAACGCGGATGTACTCCTCTACCACAATTGGCCTGGTCCTGTCGCCTGGCTGTGGGATCGCTGGCACCACCACCATCGCCAGGCCATTGTCAGGCACCACCATCGCGAGGCCATCATCAGTCACCACCATCATGAGGCCATCCTCAGGCACCACCATCGCGAGGTCATCGTCAGGTAGCACAATCACGAGGTTATCGTCAGCCACCACCATCGCAAGGTCATCGTCAGCCACCACCATAGCAAGGTCATTGTTAGCCAGAATAGGCTGCACCTCCCCACTCCGCTCCTCTTCTTCCTATCGGCGTACGACACCTATGGGATCGTGTGGATCCCTTTATGGTTCGGCAGGGAGAGATGTATGCACAAAGAGCAGATCCAATGATCAACGCAAGGGGATTTTTACCCAGGTTCGGGCCGCTGAGAAGCATAATACCCTACTCCTGCTTTAGTTTCTTGTGGGTGTTTGAGCCCAAGCTCTAGGAGTGCTTGCGATGAACAGTATGTTCGAGCAGCAGCTACGCATGCAGAATGGGCGAGAGGGTCCTCCCCCCTGTAGCTACGCCTTGGGCCTCCTTTTATACGTCCAAAGGGGTCACCAACAGTGGCGTTCAGTACATACATGAGGTGTAAAGTAGCTACAATGTTTACATACTTATCATAAATGATTTAGGACAAACGCATTAAATGCTCCATTTAGGTGTCCGTTTAGGTGTCCTTAATTTCTTGGGGACGGAAAAAGGGGTCGTCCCATCAGCACCGCTTAAGCCCGTTCACCACTAGAACCATGCCACGCATCCAGGAGGACAAAACCCAAATGACAGGCTGGTCACTGCGCTGGAGCGGTGGCAGGGTGGCGGAACCTTGCCGGTTGCAGATCTTGCCGGGTCTTTGCGAGCCCCCCCGGCAAGCATCTTGCCGGGAGCCAAGCCCTCGGTCTTCTGTCTTCTGGTCACTGGTTTGAACGCCTTCTTGACAATCTTGCACTTGCTTCCAGCTGTCCTCCGGCAGACCTTGCCGCTAGTATGGCTACAACTGTCCGTGCACAAGTATGGGGTACTAAAGGACCCAAACTTTAGTACACCGACAGGAGCCCCGGGGCCTAGGCCATACACGGGTGCGAGGCGTTGTTGGGCTAGGCCCAAACAGTGCACGGGCACGCGCGACAGGAGTTAGCTATTATTATCTTGTTTACCGTGCTTCCCCACGGCACGTAATAAACGCGCGACGTGGGAACGTGTGGAACGACCGCAGTAACAGTGCACTCGCGAAAGCGCATTTACATTGATTACAAAGGAGGCAGCCCTGCACCTTCCCCATAAAAAGGAATCCGCAGAGGCGCCGCTCATTTACCTCCCATTCTTTCCAATCTGGAAACCGCCGCCATCTTCTTCCTCAAACTCAAAGCAGAACCTCTCTCATCCATCCGCCGCCTCCAGGCCCTCATCGTCCCCGGTCTCTGCTTCCACAGCAGCCATGCCGCCCAAAGTGAGCAAGGGTAAAGTGGTGAAAGCCGTCAAGGAGAGCGAGTTGGTGAAGATGCGGAAGGAACACGTCGTCTTCGCCCCGATGCTTGATGCGAGTGCTCTGAAGGACCGGTACCTGTGCATGTGGGGGAGGGAGACAAAAGCTCACCCCGCCACTCGCGTGAATCCTGCTTCCTCCAACGGTGGCCCAGATAAATTTCATTTCTTTGTCGCATACTTTTACTGCCGGCTTTGCCCTCCATTTTCTGATTTCTTCAACGACATCATGTACACATACGGCTTCCGTCTCTTGGATTTCACGCCGAATGCCATGACATGTATGTCAGTCTTTGCCCATCTCCGTGAAAACTTTGCCAGAATAATCCCTAGCACAGCCCTCTTTCGCCACTATTTTGTTTCCTGGATCGAGAAAGGAGAGGCCCTTTCCGGTTCTATCAGCTGGATTCCAAGAGCCTGGAATAAGGAGATATACCCAGAAGGGCTCTACCATAGCAAGTGGGAAGAATGGTGGGGTGAATGGTGCTGGATTAAGGAGGAGGATTTCCAGCCATTCTGTCTGCCCCGACAAACGAAAGTGGTCCGCGGCAATAACTGGAGTTCCCTCGATCCTCAAGATGAGAAGCTCACAATTGCAATTACCAGAATCCACTGTCTCAAGGCTGCCGGGCTGACAATAGAAATGGTTGGCGCTGATTTCCTTCGACGCCGCATCGCCCCTCTGCATAACAAAAGGAGACCAGCCTGGGAGTTTCGGAATGCGGCATATATCATGAGGCTACGTCCAGGTTTGAACAACAACTAGACGGTTATGCAGCACACAGCTCTCTGCCACAAACTGTTTAGGCCCGATGGGAAATATAAGTTGCCGGCGAGCATAATTCCTCTGTGCAACAACTCTGCTCTGACCTCAATCATCACCATGATGCTGGCATGTAATGCCCATGGCCCTGACGGAACTTGGGTCGAGTCATCTGCAGAGCGCGCACAGGAGTTCTTCGACAATCTATCGGAGAGAGCCATCTGGGAAGAAACAAACCTTATCCGCCCCACTACTGATGAAGAAGTGGTGTACATGGCCAGCAGGACGGAAGAGGCAAATCTTGTCGCGGATGCCGGTAGCATTGGCTTCACGGAAGATGAAGGCAGTGAAGCAGAAGTGATGTCTGAAGAAGACCTTGCCGGGCAGGATGAGACTGCCGGGGAACAGAGCGACACGGCTGCCGGGGGCCCTTCTGTCGAATACACAGCTGAGGAACAGTTGCACGAGGAGCCCCTAGCTCCAGAGAATAAGAAACGCGTTCTTCAGAAAGCTGCCTCTGGCGTCCCAGCAAATCAACCGTCCTCAAGCGGTGAGGTTCCCGGCAAGAAGGCGGCCGGCAAGGCTGCGCAGCGGCAAGAAGCTCAACAGCCACCCGTGCGACGTACGAGACGCACGACCGCGGCAACAACTGGAGCGGCAGGGGCATCTCATACAGCAGCACCGGCAACTGGAGCGGCAGGATCACATCAATCCACCGCTGTTGCCACAGCTAAGCGACCCAGGACCCCTTCTCCACCTCCTCGCACGGACACTGTAGAGGAGGTCGACTTCGACCTTTCCGCTTTTAGCCCGAAGAGAGAAGAGTAAGGGTCCTGTTGTATCTCTTAATTTCTGTGTTTCTGATTATGCTTTAACTCATCTATCTTGCTTCAACCTGTCTCCGTAGTGATTCGAAAACTTTAGCACAAAGGATGGCGAAGAGGGCAAAGACTTCAACGGGTGACGAGCCCCCGGCAAGCACCGTGGATGCGCCAGAGCTCATCGTCATCAGCCCGGAGCTCAGTCCTCCTCGCAGCCCCCAACCCAGCCCCCAGCATGAGTCCACCACTTATTTTTTGCTGGCGGGCATTGAGGTGTTAATCTTTACTACTGACATCACCGGGTTTGTAGGAGAAGAACGGCAACAAGGAGAACCACCGCAGGCCGTCCCTGACGTGCCGCCCCCGTCAACCACGCCGCCAGAGGTGAATCCCCGGCAAGGGCTTCCACTGGCGAGCCCATCCGTGTTGAAGAGGAGCCGGCAAGTACGGGCACCGGCAGTCCTACTTCGGCAACTAATGTTGCCGGGCAAGGAGAAACCATCTCTCAACAGCTCGACACAGGTAAACCACTTGCCTCTGAGTATCTGTCATTCTTTCTGTATTTTTGTCTTCTTGAACTTCAACCTCGGTCTCATCTTGTTTCTTTCCCTGGTCTTCAGATCTTCCCTTGATGAAACAAATTGATGTTGACATCGTTATCGAAGAGACCGCCAAGGATGCTCCCGCCGAGGTCGACAAGATCGCTGCTGACAAAGCCGCCAAGGATGCACAGGAAGAAACTGCCAAAAGGTCTGCTGAGAGGACCGGCAAGGAGACCGGTGACCATACTGATGGCATTCCCGTCACAGGAGTGCCTAGTGCTACACCGGTCAGAGAGCCCCCAGTTGCCGGCGAGGCGGTTGTCGAGGATCAACCGACAACATCCGAGGCCCCTTCCGTCAAGCAGATACCTTAAGGTTGGCGACAACCTGTTCGTCAGCATACCAGGGACAGCAAGCACTGGGGTGCCCACTCTAGGGGAAATTTTTGATGAAGATGTCATCACCGCTGCCGGACTCAAGATTGTTGATGAGCCGTGCGCTAGCAGCAGCGGGTCCGAGGAAGAACAGCTCCTCCAAGCCATGAGTAACAATTTTCAGAAGCTCCAGGCCCTTCACCGCGCCCAGAAAGAGAAACTGGACTCCAGGGCAGCAGTTGTTGAAGCAGCAGAGGCAGATTTCCAGAAGCGCGTCAAGCAAATGCAAGTCTGGTACACCGAGGCCTTCCAGGAGCTGATGACTGGCCGGGAACAACTGAGCCAGAGTTGGAAGGAGTTCCTCTTGAAGCAGTCTGACGCTGAGAAGGCACATGAAGAGGCCGCGCAGCGGGCCGCTGCAGAGGAAGCTCGCTTAACACAACTCCGTATCGGGCTTGACGATCAGCAAGAAGACCTTGCCGCTCGCGAAAGGGAACTTGCCGCCAAGCTCCACGGCAAGGATGAGGAGATCGAAAAACTTGTCGCGCAGCGGACCTAGGAGCTGGAGCAGAAACACAAGGAGACGCTCAAAGCTCTGACTGTAGATCACGCCGACAAGTTAAAGGAAGCCATCGATGCTGCTAAAGCTACAGAGGCTGCCAAGAACAAGCTAGATGATAGAGTAAAGGGGCTAGAGGCAGACCTCATGGAACATGGCAAGGAGCTCTCGACGCTCAAAGCCGACAGAGAGAATACTCTCTACAGCTTGGCGGAGATGCAAACCTCCATGTCTGACAAGATCAAAGAGCTCACCTCAGCCAAAGAATCCATCGCTGATCTGACTCTGAAGCTGACCACGCTGGAGAAGTCCCTAGAAGATGGCAGGACTCGCAAGAAGGCTTTGATCAAAGACCTTTAGAATGAGAAGGACCTGCTCACGAGCGCCGCCGCCTCTTACAATGATTTTGAGAAAGGCGTGAAGATCTGGACCGAGCGCCTTGTCGACATCGCGGAGAGGCTTGAAGCAGAGTTGTCCAGCATGGGCCTGCGGAACATCAACTACTCCTCCTCCGACAGGGTGTCTCCGAGTGCCAAGATGACCATGTTCTTCGAGGGCGTCGTCGATGCCTTGAAGCTGCTCCATTCTGAGCGAGCAACCCATCTGGCCAACGAATCCCGCAAACTCTGCCGGGCCGTCCTCCTCAAGGTACACGTCAAGGTGGTGCACAGGAACCCCGACATCAACCTTACCAACGTCCTTGATCGCCTTCCGAAGAATGTCGACCTCAAAGCACTCGAAGAAGTTGTCGCGCACATCGTCGACGAGGTGGACCAAGTCAAGAGGGTCGAAGGCCAGCGCAGGGACTAGCCGCTTCGCTTCCCCTTATCACCACCATTCCATGTAAAAGATAGTTTCATCTTAAGTTAAGATCACAGCAACTATTAATGTAATATAATCTGCTGTGTTTGGGTTAATGCACGCTATTTCCCTTGTCTGATTTCTTTTTGTATGGAACGTGCCCTAAGCTTATTGGAAACTTGCCGGCGCGTGTGTCCTACCGCGAGCGCTAGATGCAGGTCTTTAGCAGCCTGCTGGAGGTGTCGCTACCGACAAGGTATCTTGACATTTTTAGTGGAGCCACCTAAACAGTTGAGCGGACTCGAAACAGAGTAAGGGCGCAACCAATCACGACAAGGTTCCTTCGCGTGCAGGTTTTCCATACAAAGGCAAAAACCCTTCAAGGAAAATAACCTTAAAGTAAAAGAAATTTACTCAAAGTCCTGCAACTTAGCTTTTTGTTGTTGTATCCCTTCTGGCAAGATGTCAACCTTGATAAGATGTCAACCATGAACGCCGCCTCTTAGTATCCATACCATCACTCCCCCCGGCAAAGTTGCACGCGAAGGAGCCTTCTATCCTTTGAGAAAAAGAAAGAAGAGAAAACAAGGATATGGAACCTTGGCGGTTCGTTAGCGCTTGCCGGAAGCAAGTGTAATACAATATCTCAGACAACCATTCATATAGAATAACATGAAAATCGAGAGGAATTGTAAAACACTTAATTTTATTTAACTATGCACAGGGTTTGCGCCTGGCTTTGTACAAAGGATTACATGCCTTGCCGGCAAGACTTGCACAAAAGGTGGTTGCCGGGAGACCCGGTAACCGCGCCTTATGGATAGAACTTACGAAGATGTTCAATATTCCAGGATTTGCTCACTGGAATGCCATCCTCGGTCTCCAGGTAGACAGCACCAGGCCTGGTGACTCGTACTACCCGATAAGGGCCTTCCCACTTCGGCGTCAACCTGTGGGAATTCTTGGCCGACTGAACGCGCCGAAGAACAAGGTCACCTTCCTCAAGACTTCGGGCATGAACCTTGCGGCTATGCTAGCGGCACAAGGCTTGCTGGTAGCGTGCAGCTCTCATAGCAGCCTGAAGACGATCTTCCTCAAGGAGCATAGCGTCATCTTGCCGCAGCTGCTCTTGCTCAAACTCATCATAAGTGAGCACTCGAGGTGACCCGTATGTGAGTTCCGTGGGGAGAACTGCTTCTGTCCTGTACACTAGGGAGAAGGGTGTCTGGCCAGTCGCTCGATTTGGTGTCGTTCTGATTGACCAAAGAACTGGCGGCAACTCATCAATCCAGCATCTTCCACACTTTTTCAGCTTGTCAAAAGTCCTTGTCTTGAGCCCTCGCAACACTTCAGCATTTGCCCTTTCTGCTTGGTCGTTGCTTCTTGGATGAGCAACAGAAGCAAAACAGATTTTGCTGCCAAGGTCTTGGACGTATTGCATGAAGGTGTGGCTCATGAACTGTGTGCCGTTGTTGGTGATAATCCTGTTTGGCACACCAAAATGGCAAACTAGTCCCTTGAAGAACTTGATGGCTGATTGTGCTGTCACCTTTCTCACTACTTCCACTTCCGGCCACTTTGTGAACTTGTTGACTGCGACGTACAAGTACTCAAAGCCCCCGGTAGCACGGGGAAAAGGGCCCAATATGTCGAGCCCCCAGACCAAAAATGGCCAGGAAAGAGGGATTGTCCGAAGAGCCTGAGCTGGCTGATGCAATTTCTTCGAATGGAACTGGCACGCTTCACACTTGGTTACTAGTGCAGCTGCATCCTGGAGGGCAGTGGGCCGAAAGAAACCTTGCCGGAATGCCTTACCGACAAGAGCCCTTGAACCTATGTGGGAGCCACATATGCCTCCATGTATCTCTGCCAACAGCTCCAGTCCATCTTCACGAGGAATACACTTCAATTTGACGCCGTTTGGCCTTTTTCTGTACAGGACATCATCCACGAACTGGTACATACTAGACCGACGGGCTACTTTCTTCGCTTCTTCCTGCTCTTCGGGGAGTTCCCCTATTTGGAGGAACTGGACGATGTGCTGCGCCCATGCCAGAGCCTGAGGCTCGACAGCAAGGACTAAAGGCATATCTTGCGCCGCGGGAGCATTTGTCTTGACGGTAAGGACCTGAGGCCTCACCGGAGCCTGTTTCTCCCCGGCAAGCTTGTCGTTGTTCCCGGCAGCTTCCTTGCCGGTGGCTTCTGGGAGCTCTGCCGGAAAGTACTGGCCGGAACTCAACTTCTGTCGCTTATGTTGCCTTGCTGATGGTGTTACGGATGGCTGAGTCAATCGGAGCACAAGAGTACCTAGTTCCACAGGTAACTTAAGGGCAACACGCTTTGATAGGTCGTCAGCAATGTCGTTCTCCGCTCGAGGAACATGCTCTGTCTGCAGACCGTCAAAGTGCTTCTCCAATTTCCTCACTTCATCTGCATACGCTTCCATCAACGGGCTCTGATAATCTTTGTTCACCTACTTGACGACAAGCTGTGAATCACCTCTGACGATGAGCTTCTTAATTCCGAGATCTGCCGTGATCCTGAGACCGGCAAGCAGCCCTTCGTATTCTGCAGTATTGTTTGTTGATCTCTCCCAGGGAAAGTGCATCTGAATTACATATTTGAGGTGCTCTCCGGTGGGTGCGACAAGCAGCACGCCAGCATCGGCGCCTTGCAGCGAGAAAGCCCCGTCAAAATACATAATCCATTCTCGATCTATTTCCTTGCCAGGAAGAGTTGTCTCTTAACTTTCTTCGTCTGGCGTTGGGGTCCATTCTGTAATGAACTTCGCCAAGGCTCTGCTCTGAATTGTTGAAGTGCTTTCAAACTTGAGATCAAAGCTTGACAATTCCGACGCCCACTCCACAATCCTGCTGGTCGCATCTGGATTTCATAAAATCCGCTGCAACAGGAAGCGAGTGACGACGGTAATCTCATACACTTGGAAATAATGGTGCAGCTTCCTCGAGGCCATAAGGAGGCCGAAGAGCAATTTCTGCATGCCAGAATATCTTGACCTAGCCCCTTGCAAAAGGGAACTGACAAAATAAACTGGGCACTACACCATCCTCTTCCTCTGCGCTGCTTCATTCAACTCTGCAAATCCTGCCTTGTCGGCACCAGACCTTGTCTGAGAAGACCCCAGCTCGTTGCTTGGCGGGCTTGCCGTTGCCGCTGCTTCTTCATTAGCTTCTCTCTGCGCTACCAACGCAGCACTAACCACTTGATTTTTTGCCGCTATGTATAGCAGCAATGGCTCTTGTGGTTTAGGTGCAACTAGTATCGGCGGAGAGGAGAGGTACTTCTTCAAATCCTGCAGCGCTGCCTCCGCTTCCGGAGTCCATTTCATTGGACCTGCCTTCTTCAAGATTTTGAAAAAGGGCAGGGCACGCTCAGCAGATTTGGAGATGAACCTGCTCAGAGCAGCAATGCAGTCGGCAAGTCAACGCACATCTTTGACGTGTCTCGGTGCTTCAATCTGCTCAGTCGCCTTGATCTTGTCGGGATTTGCTTCGATCCCACGCTGAGATAGAAAGAACCCGAGAAGCTTGCCGGATGGAATGCCAAACACACACTTCTCGGGATTGAGCTTCAGATTGATCTTGCGCAGATTTGCAAATGTTTCTTCCAAATATTGTATGAGCGTTGCTTTGTACTTGGTTTTAACCACTATGTCATCCATATAAGCTTCCATATTTCTATGTAGCTGGGGCTCAAAACCAATCTGGACCGCTCTTGGAAACGTTGAACTAGCACTTTTCAACCCGAAAGGCATACGTAAGAAACAATACGCACCACACGGGGTGATAAATGCGGTTTTCTCTTCATCTTCCTTTGCCATGATTCCTCTGTGCAACAACTCTGCTCTGACCTCAATCATCACCATGATGCTGGCATGTAATGCCCATGGCCCTGACGGAACTTGGGTCGAGTCATCTGCAGAGCGCGCACAGGAGTTCTTCGACAATCTATCGGAGAGAGCCATCTGGGAAGAAACAAACCTTATCCGCCCCACTACTGATGAAGAAGTGGTGTACATGGCCAGCAGGACGGAAGAGGCAAATCTTGTCGCGGATGCCGGTAGCATTGGCTTCACGGAAGATGAAGGCAGTGAAGCAGAAGTGATGTCTGAAGAAGACCTTGCCGGGCAGGATGAGACTACCGGGGAACAGAGCGACACGGCTGCCGGGGGCCCTTCTGTCGAATACACAGCTGAGGAACAGTTGCACGAGGAGCCCCTAGCTCCAGAGAATAAGAAACGCGTTCTTCAGAAAGCTGCCTCTGGCGTCCCAGCAAATCAACCGTCCTCAAGCGGTGAGGTTCCCGGCAAGAAGGCGGCCGGCAAGGCTGCGCAGCGGCAAGAAGCTCAACAGCCACCCGTGCGACGTACGAGACGCACGACCGCGGCAACAACTGGAGCGGCAGGGGCATCTCATACAGCAGCACCGGCAACTGGAGCGGCAGGATCACATCAATCCACCGCTGTTGCCACAGCTAAGCGACCCAGGACCCCTTCTCCACCTCCTCGCACGGACACTGTAGAGGAGGTCGACTTCGACCTTTCCGCTTTTAGCCCGAAGAGAGAAGAGTAAGGGTCCTGTTGTATCTCTTAATTTCTGTGTTTCTGATTATGCTTTAACTCATCTATCTTGCTTCAACCTGTCTCCGTAGTGATTCGAAAACTTTAGCACAAAGGATGGCGAAGAGGGCAAAGACTTCAACGGGTGACGAGCCCCCGGCAAGCACCGTGGATGCGCCAGAGCTCATCGTCATCAGCCCGGAGCTCAGTCCTCCTCGCAGCCCCCAACCCAGCCCCCAGCATGAGTCCACCACTTATTTTTTGCTGGCGGGCATTGAGGTGTTAATCTTTACTACTGACATCACCGGGTTTGTAGGAGAAGAACGGCAACAAGGAGAACCACCGCAGGCCGTCCCTGACGTGCCGCCCCCGTCAACCACGCCGCCAGAGGTGAATCCCCGGCAAGGGCTTCCACTGGCGAGCCCATCCGTGTTGAAGAGGAGCCGGCAAGTACGGGCACCGGCAGTCCTACTTCGGCAACTAATGTTGCCGGGCAAGGAGAAACCATCTCTCAACAGCTCGACACAGGTAAACCACTTGCCTCTGAGTATCTGTCATTCTTTCTGTATTTTTGTCTTCTTGAACTTCAACCTCGGTCTCATCTTGTTTCTTTCCCTGGTCTTCAGATCTTCCCTTGATGAAACAAATTGATGTTGACATCGTTATCGAAGAGACCGCCAAGGATGCTCCCGCCGAGGTCGACAAGATCGCTGCTGACAAAGCCGCCAAGGATGCACAGGAAGAAACTGCCAAAAGGTCTGCTGAGAGGACCGGCAAGGAGACCGGTGACCATACTGATGGCATTCCCGTCACAGGAGTGCCTAGTGCTACACCGGTCAGAGAGCCCCCAGTTGCCGGCGAGGCGGTTGTCGAGGATCAACCGACAACATCCGAGGCCCCTTCCGTCAAGCAGATACCTTAAGGTTGGCGACAACCTGTTCGTCAGCATACCAGGGACAGCAAGCACTGGGGTGCCCACTCTAGGGGAAATTTTTGATGAAGATGTCATCACCGCTGCCGGACTCAAGATTGTTGATGAGCCGTGCGCTAGCAGCAGCGGGTCCGAGGAAGAACAGCTCCTCCAAGCCATGAGTAACAATTTTCAGAAGCTCCAGGCCCTTCACCGCGCCCAGAAAGAGAAACTGGACTCCAGGGCAGCAGTTGTTGAAGCAGCAGAGGCAGATTTCCAGAAGCGCGTCAAGCAAATGCAAGTCTGGTACACCGAGGCCTTCCAGGAGCTGATGACTGGCCGGGAACAACTGAGCCAGAGTTGGAAGGAGTTCCTCTTGAAGCAGTCTGACGCTGAGAAGGCACATGAAGAGGCCGCGCAGCGGGCCGCTGCAGAGGAAGCTCGCTTAACACAACTCCGTATCGGGCTTGACGATCAGCAAGAAGACCTTGCCGCTCGCGAAAGGGAACTTGCCGCCAAGCTCCACGGCAAGAATGAGGAGATCGAAAAACTTGTCGCGCAGCGGACCTAGGAGCTGGAGCAGAAACACAAGGAGACGCTCAAAGCTCTGACTGTAGATCACGCCGACAAGTTAAAGGAAGCCATCGATGCTGCTAAAGCTACAGAGGCTGCCAAGAACAAGCTAGATGATAGAGTAAAGGGGCTAGAGGCAGACCTCATGGAACATGGCAAGGAGCTCTCGACGCTCAAAGCCGACAGAGAGAATACTCTCTACAGCTTGGCGGAGATGCAAACCTCCATGTCTGACAAGATCAAAGAGCTCACCTCAGCCAAAGAATCCATCGCTGATCTGACTCTGAAGCTGACCACGCTGGAGAAGTCCCTAGAAGATGGCAGGACTCGCAAGAAGGCTTTGATCAAAGACCTTTAGAATGAGAAGGACCTGCTCACGAGCGCCGCCGCCTCTTACAATGATTTTGAGAAAGGCGTGAAGATCTGGACCGAGCGCCTTGTCGACATCGCGGAGAGGCTTGAAGCAGAGTTGTCCAGCATGGGCCTGCGGAACATCAACTACTCCTCCTCCGACAGGGTGTCTCCGAGTGCCAAGATGACCATGTTCTTCGAGGGCGTCGTCGATGCCTTGAAGCTGCTCCATTCTGAGCGAGCAACCCATCTGGCCAACGAATCCCGCAAACTCTGCCGGGCCGTCCTCCTCAAGGTACACGTCAAGGTGGTGCACAGGAACCCCGACATCAACCTTACCAACGTCCTTGATCGCCTTCCGAAGAATGTCGACCTCAAAGCACTCGAAGAAGTTGTCGCGCACATCGTCGACGAGGTGGACCAAGTCAAGAGGGTCGAAGGCCAGCGCAGGGACTAGCCGCTTCGCTTCCCCTTATCACCACCATTCCATGTAAAAGATAGTTTCATCTTAAGTTAAGATCACAGCAACTATTAATGTAATATAATCTGCTGTGTTTGGGTTAATGCATGCTATTTCCCTTGTCTGATTTCTTTTTGTATGGAACGTGCCCTAAGCTTATTGGAAACTTGCCGGCGCGTGTGTCCTACCGCGAGCGCTAGATGCAGGTCTTTAGCAGCCTGCTGGAGGTGTCGCTACCGACAAGGTATCTTGACATTTTTAGTGGAGCCACCTAAACAGTTGAGCGGACTCGAAACAGAGTAAGGGCGCAACCAATCACGACAAGGTTCCTTCGCGTGCAGGTTTTCCATACAAAGGCAAAAACCCTTCAAGGAAAATAACCTTAAAGTAAAAGAAATTTACTCAAAGTCCTGCAACTTAGCTTTTTGTTGTTGTATCCCTTCTGGCAAGATGTCAACCTTGATAAGATGTCAACCTTGAACGCCGCCTCTTAGTATCCATACCATCACTCCCCCCGGCAAAGTTGCACGCGAAGGAGCCTTCTATCCTTTGAGAAAAAGAAAGAAGAGAAAACAAGGATATGGAACCTTGGCGGTTCGTTAGCGCTTGCCGGAAGCAAGTGTAATACAATATCTCAGACAACCATTCATATAGAATAACATGAAAATCGAGAGGAATTGTAAAACACTTAATTTTATTTAACTATGCACAGGGTTTGCGCCTGGCTTTGTACAAAGGATTACATGCCTTGCCGGCAAGACTTGCACAAAAGGTGGTTGCCGGGAGACCCGGTAACCGCGCCTTATGGATAGAACTTACGAAGATGTTCAATATTCCAGGATTTGCTCACTGGAATGCCATCCTCGGTCTCCAGGTAGACAGCACCAGGCCTGGTGACTCGTACTACCCGATAAGGGCCTTCCCACTTCGGCGTCAACCTGTGGGAATTCTTGGCCGACTGAACGCGCCGAAGAACAAGGTCACCTTCCTCAAGACTTCGGGCATGAACCTTGCGGCTATGCTAGCGGCACAAGGCTTGCTGGTAGCGTGCAGCTCTCATAGCAGCCTGAAGACGATCTTCCTCAAGGAGCATAGCGTCATCTTGCCGCAGCTGCTCTTGCTCAAACTCATCATAAGTGAGCACTCGAGGTGACCCGTATGTGAGTTCCGTGGGGAGAACTGCTTCTGTCCTGTACACTAGGGAGAAGGGTGTCTGGCCAGTCGCTCGATTTGGTGTCGTTCTGATTGACCAAAGAACTGGCGGCAACTCATCAATCCAGCATCTTCCACACTTTTTCAGCTTGTCAAAAGTCCTTGTCTTGAGCCCTCGCAACACTTCAGCATTTGCCCTTTCTGCTTGGTCGTTGCTTCTTGGATGAGCAACAGAAGCAAAACAGATTTTGCTGCCAAGGTCTTGGACGTATTGCATGAAGGTGTGGCTCATGAACTGTGTGCCGTTGTCGGTGATAATCCTGTTTGGCACACCAAAATGGCAAACTAGTCCCTTGAAGAACTTGATGGCTGATTGTGCTGTCACCTTTCTCACTACTTCCACTTCCGGCCACTTTGTGAACTTGTTGACTGCGACGTACAAGTACTCAAAGCCCCCGGTAGCACGGGGAAAAGGGCCCAATATGTCGAGCCCCCAGACCAAAAATGGCCAGGAAAGAGGGATTGTCCGAAGAGCCTGAGCTGGCTGATGCAATTTCTTCGAATGGAACTGGCACGCTTCACACTTGGTTACTAGTGCAGCTGCATCCTGGAGGGCAGTGGGCCGAAAGAAACCTTGCCAGAATGCCTTACCGACAAGAGCCGTTGAACCTATGTGGGAGCCACATATGCCTCCATGTATCTCTGCCAACAGCTCCAGTCCATCTTCACGAGGAATACACTTCAATTTGACGCCGTTTGGCCTTTTTCTGTACAGGACATCATCCACGAACTGGTACATACTAGACCGACGGGCTACTTTCTTCGCTTCTTCCTGCTCTTCGGGGAGTTCCCCTATTTGGAGGAACTGGACGATGTGCTGCGCCCATGCCAGAGCCTGAGGCTCGACAGCAAGGACTAAAGGCATATCTTGCGCCGTGGGAGCATTTGTCTTGACGGTAAGGACCTGAGGCCTCACCGGAGCCTGTTTCTCCCCGGCAAGCTTGTCGTTGTTCCCGGCAGCTTCCTTGCCGGTGGCTTCTGGGAGCTCTGCCGGAAAGTACTGGCCGGAACTCAACTTCTGTCGCTTATGTTGCCTTGCTGATGGTGTTACGGATGGCTGAGTCAATCGGAGCACAAGAGTACCTAGTTCCACAGGTAACTTAAGGGCAACACGCTTTGATAGGTCGTCAGCAATGTCGTTCTCCGCTCGAGGAACATGCTCTGTCTGCAGACCGTCAAAGTGCTTCTCCAATTTCCTCACTTCATCTGCATACGCTTCCATCAACGGGCTCTGATAATCTTTGTTCACCTACTTGACGACAAGCTGTGAATCACCTCTGACGATGAGCTTCTTAATTCCGAGATCTGCCGTGATCCTGAGACCGGCAAGCAGCCCTTCGTATTCTGCAGTATTGTTTGTTGATCTCTCCCAGGGAAAGTGCATCTGAATTACATATTTGAGGTGCTCTCCGGTGGGTGCGACAAGCAGCACGCCAGCATCGGCGCCTTGCAGCGAGAAAGCCCCGTCAAAATACATAATCCATTCTCGATCTATTTCCTTGCCAGGAAGAGTTGTCTCTTAACTTTCTTCGTCTGGCGTTGGGGTCCATTCTGTAATGAACTTCGCCAAGGCTCTGCTCTGAATTGTTGAAGTGCTTTCAAACTTGAGATCAAAGCTTGACAATTCCGACGCCCACTCCACAATCCTGCTGGTCGCATCTGGATTTCATAAAATCCGCTGCAACAGGAAGCGAGTGACGACGGTAATCTCATACACTTGGAAATAATGGTGCAGCTTCCTCGAGGCCATAAGGAGGCCGAAGAGCAATTTCTGCATGCCAGAATATCTTGACCTAGCCCCTTGCAAAAGGGAACTGACAAAATAAACTGGGCACTACACCATCCTCTTCCTCTGCGCTGCTTCATTCAACTCTGCAAATCCTGCCTTGTCGGCACCAGACCTTGTCTGAGAAGACCCCAGCTCGTTGCTTGGCGGGCTTGCCGTTGCCGCTGCTTCTTCATTAGCTTCTCTCTGCGCTACCAACGCAGCACTAACCACTTGATTTTTTGCCGCTATGTATAGCAGCAATGGCTCTTGTGGTTTAGGTGCAACTAGTATCGGCGGAGAGGAGAGGTACTTCTTCAAATCCTGCAGCGCTGCCTCCGCTTCCGGAGTCCATTTCATTGGACCTGCCTTCTTCAAGATTTTGAAAAAGGGCAGGGCACGCTCAGCAGATTTGGAGATGAACCTGCTCAGAGCAGCAATGCAGTCGGCAAGTCAACGCACATCTTTGACGTGTCTCGGTGCTTCAATCTGCTCAGTCGCCTTGATCTTGTCGGGATTTGCTTCGATCCCACGCTGAGATAGAAAGAACCCGAGAAGCTTGCCGGATGGAATGCCAAACACACACTTCTCGGGATTGAGCTTCAGATTGATCTTGCGCAGATTTGCAAATGTTTCTTCCAAATATTGTATGAGCGTTGCTTTGTACTTGGTTTTAACCACTATGTCATCCATATAAGCTTCCATATTTCTATGTAGCTGGGGCTCAAAACCAATCTGGACCGCTCTTGGAAACGTTGAACTAGCACTTTTCAACCCGAAAGGCATACGTAAGAAACAATACGCACCACACGGGGTGATAAATGCGGTTTTCTCTTCATCTTCCTTTGCCATGAAAATCTGATGGTACCCTGAATAGGCATCAAGAAACGACAGCAGATCGCAGCCGGCAGTGGAGTCCACAATCTGGTCGATGCACGGCAAGGGGAAAGGATCTTTTGGACAGGCTTTATTGATATCTGTATAGTCAATACACAGCCTCCATTTTCCATTCGCCTTGCGCACTACAACTGGATTGGCTAACCACGTCGGATGGAGCACTCCTCTAACCAAACTTGCCGCTTCCAACTTTCTGATTTCTTCGGCAATAAATTCTTGCCGTTCCAAAGACTGCTTCCTAACCTTTTGCTTGACGGACCGTGCATGAGGACATACATCAAGATGGTGCTTAATTACTTCCCTGGGAACACCAGGGATATCAGATGGTTGCCATGCAAACACATCGATATTCGCCCACAGGAAAGCAACGGGCGCGCTTTCCTATTTGTCATCGAGATTGGAACTTATGGTGAAAGTTCCTCCCATACCATCCTCCTTGACGGGCACCTTCTTGGTTTCTAATGGAGCTGCCTTGGATTTCTTGCTCTTGCTGGTGGAGCCCTCCGGCACATCCTCGATGGGAGCGCAGCACTCCGAGGAGGTGCACTTGCCGGAGTGTGTGCTAGAGGTCTTGCCGGTCTTCTTCTTCCCCCCAAGAGCTTCAGCGGCAGGAGCAAGTGCCTTGGTGGCAGATGCTGCAACTACCTCCCGGTAGAGTTGGTCGGCGCAGATAAGCGCATCCTTCTTGTTGGAGTTGATAGTGATGACGCTCATCGGCCCGGGCATCTTCAATACGTTGTAAGCGTAGTGCGAGGCCGCCATGAACTTGGCCAATGCTGGACGGCCGAGAATCCCATTATATGGCAATGGAATCTTGGCGATGTCGAAAACGATCTTTTATGTTCTATAGTTCAGCTCACTGCCAAATGTCACCGGCAATGTGATCTTGCCCGTTGGTTGGCTCCTTCCTGGATTGATCCCTTGAAACGTGCCCGTTTCCTTGAGATCTTCATCAGGAATTTGCAACCTCTTGATCACGCCAGGCGATAGCAGATTCAAATCGGCCCCACCGTCAACTAACATTTTTGTCACCTTGAGGTTGCGAATCGTTGGTGAAACCAACAATGGCAAACACCCGACCGCGGTTGTGCGATCAGGGTGATCCTCAACGTAAAAAATGATAGGCGTGTTGGACCATTTCAGAGGCTTCTGAGCATCGACCGACGGCTCCGCCGCATTAATCTCTCGCACCCACTGTTTAAGTTGGCAGTGAGAAGAATGCAGCAAGGCGCCTCCATCAAGGCACATAGCTTCTGTAGCCTTCTGGAACTCATGCTCGCTGGAATTTTCATCCTCTTCATTGTCATCTTCACCTCCCTCTTCCTTGTCGCGGCCTCGAGCGGGCCTCTCCTTCTGTTGCTTAGCCTTGCCGCGGCGACCTCCTCGGCCACCGTCTTTCTTGCCAGACCCTTCAGAACCATCTTGGGCTCTCTCCTTGTCTTGCCTTTCATAGTTAGCTTTCTGCCTCTCGACAAGCTGTTCAACTTGTCGGCAAATCTGGAGATCATGGCCCTTGGTGCGATGGATCTTGCAATATTGCTTGTCGGAGCCCTCCAGCTTGTCGACAGCCACCAAGGCCTGACAGGAGGGACACCCGGCAAGATCCTTGCCGGGGCCATCAACCTTGGCCTTCTTAGCGGCGCCGGGGTTACCGGATTCCTCGACAACAAGCACAGCCTTGCCCTTATGCTTCCTGTTATGCCGTCGACCTTTCCTTGTCAGGGTGGTGGCGTCTTCTCCTTCAGAGTCGATCCCTGCACTGGCATCCTCGTCGGGGAGCCTCCTTCCCTCTTCAGCCCGAGCACACTTATAGGCCAGAGCATAGAGCTCGGCAACATACCTGACTTTGGTCATTGACAGTTCCTCTCGCATCTTGTGGTTGCGCACGTTCTGATGAAACGCGCTAATAACAGCGGTGGGATGAACGTCTGGGATATTGTACTGTACGCGGCTGAATCTCTATATGTACTTGCGCAAGGGCTCGCCCTCCTTCTGGGGGATGAGATGTAAATCACTTGCCTGGCCAGGAGCTTGGTGGCCTCCGACAAAGGTGCCAACAAACTGATAACACAGGTCTGACCAGGAAGAAATGGAATTCTCTAGCAGATGCATCAACCACAACCTGACGTTGGGCTTACGCACCAACGGGAAGTAGTTGGCGAGTATCTTGTCGTCTCGAGCTCCGGCAGCCTACACCGCGATGGTGTAGATGCTCAGGAACTCCGACGGGTGAGTCTTGCCGTCATATTTCTCCGGGACCTCCGGCTTGAATGTTCGGGAATTGGGCCACTGGACTCGCTGCAGCTCACGGGTAAACGCTGGACACCCCACCTCATAAGGCAGGTCACCATGATTCCCTAGCGTGGGCTTGTCGACAATATGCCCTGTGCGCCTATCAGATTGATGGCGCACTTCCCGTCGCCGCTCGATGGTAGTTCGAGCATCTTCTTTGCTTCGCTCCCGAAAAACTTGACGTTGATCGCGGCGCATTCGCGGATCGGACGACACCGTGGAATCGTCATCACAACCATCAATCCGTCGAGCTAGCGACCGCTGTTGTCGTCATGGAGGAGAGTGCATCATAGTCGTCCCACCTCTACTCTTTTCGCCATTGGCACGCGTCGGCCCGACGGACCGCCGCCGTGATGGCTCCGCCTGCTGCGGCCCATCTCCATTGGCGAAGCCGATGAGGCTTTGAATAGCAGCTCTCCATTCTTCAAGCTTCTCCAGAGCAGGAGGGAAATCCAGAAGCAGCTGCGGTCACGCCAATGTTTCTGCTAGTGTAGGCGGCGGTGAGATGTGCAAGGTGCGTGAGGTGCTCTGACTCCTAACCGTGTTAGAAGGAGCTCCATCACGATCCCGCGACTGCACCGCGCTTCCACCAGCATCTTGGCGTGCATGTTGGTCACCCGCATCTCGGGAATGATGCGCAGGGGCCTTTCCTTGGGGACGCCTAGAACCACCAACGTCACGGCGCTGTTCGTGGCGCGTGACCTGAGAAGGCCGCAACGCATGCGCCGGCGCGGGTGTCTTGGAACCCGTCCCGTCCTTGGAGTTCGCCGAGCCACCCGTAGGCAGCACAGCTCCGTCCTTGGATCTGGGGGCACGCGGGTCATTGTTGCCGCTGCGAACAATGCCGCTCGCCTGGCTTTGTCCGCCAGAACATCGTGGAGGCTCAAGACCTCCACCTCCTCCACCTGCATCCATGCCGTCGCCCGTCCGTGAAGGCACGGGCAAACCAGACACAGATGGACCAGCCGCCGCCAAACCCTTCTTCTTGGGGGCCATGGCAACGAAAACGATCAAGAAACTGACGTGCTGATCACTAGATCAGGTTCGCGCAACCTCTTCCCCTACTTGGTGCACCAAAGATGTCGGCGTACGACACCTATGGGATCGCGTGGATCCCTTTACGTTTTGGCAGGGAGAGAGGTATGCACAAAAAGCAAATCCAATGATCAATGCAAGGGGATTTTTAGCCAGGTTCGGGCCGCTGAGAAGTGTAATACCCTACTCCTGCTTTAGTTTATTGTGGGGGGTTTGAGCCCAAGCTCCAAGAGCGCTTGCGATGAACAGTACGTTCGAGCAGCAGCTACGCATGCAGAATGGGCCAGAGGGTCCTCCCCCTGTAGCTACGCCTTGGGCCTCCTTTTATACGTCCAAAGGGGTCACCAACAGTGGCGTTCAGTACATACATGAGGTGTAAAGTAGCTACAGTGTTTACATACTTATCACAAATGATTTAGGACAAACGCATTAAATGCTTCGTTTAGGTGTCCTTACTTTCTTGGGGACGGAAAAACGGGCCGTCCCATCAGCACCGCTTAAGCCCGTTCACCAATAGAACCATGCCACGCATCCAGGAGGAAAAAACCCAAATGACAGGCTGGTCACTGCGCTGGAGCGGTGGCAGGGTGGCGGAACCTTGCCGGGTGTAGATCTTGCCGGGTCTTCGCGAGCCCCTCCGGCAAGCATCTAGCTGGGAGCCAAGCCCTCGGTCTTCTGTCTTCTAGTCACTGGTTTGAACACCTTCCTGACAATCTTGCAGTTGCTTCCAGCTGTCCTCCGGCAGACCTTGCCGCTGGTACGGCTACAACTGTCCGTGCACAAGTATGGGGTACTAAAGGACCAAAACTTTAGTACACTGACACTTCCCCACTCTGCTCCTCTTCTACCCCAATCCGCTCCTCCTCATCCACGCTGCTGCTTTTGCTGTGGCCACAGTCGCTGCTGCTCCCATTACCTGGCCAAATGCAACAAACTTTTTTAGCAATCAGTGTGAGATGAAGCCAAAAGGAGAGGAAGAAGAGGAAGAGCATACTGGCATCGTTGTCGTGTTGGTAGTGCCTGTGGCACATGGTCCTGTCTTACACCTTCATGGTGAGCATGGTGTTACCATCGTAGATGAAGACAAGGAAGTGCCCGAGCTGCAGGTTGTGGGTGCGGGCGAAATGCTCCCAGTCGCGCCCTAGGTACATGTGGCCATCAGCGTCGAACACCACCATGTCCAACAGCCTACGACGCCCGCTGCCGGCCTCCCACAGCTTCACTTTCTGGGGCTCACAGCCATCGAGCATCTTAGTAAACTTGTCAGGCAGCATCTGCAGCGAGGGTCAACCAGTGATTTATTGTGCCGATCAAGCACTAGACAGCAGAGTGATGATAAAGAGATGGGTGAAGGGGAGATCTCGTCTTGTATATACCTGCCTGCTGCAGGATTTCTCAATTATGATCTCGAAGAACTCGAAACCTTCCAAGCTGACCGTGTCACTTCTTGGCGTGGCAGAGCGTAGTCGGCGGTGGCGGCCTCCCCCCTCTCTGAAAAACAGCGATGTAACAAAGATTATTAGTAGAATTCATATTTAATGGTTGTATTTGTTGAGATAATGCTATGGCATGGATACAAGATTGTGAAAGAGAACATCCACTGGTACAACGAGGTGCTATACAAATGGTTTTTAACCCCTTTCCGCGACGGCATTTTAAACCGTTGCCTAGTTAGTGTGGGCGGTAGCGGGGTCCTTCCCACACGACCCAGAAACCGTCGGGGATAGGGAGCCATGATGCATATGTTTTCCAGAACAAAGCGTATGCGATGCCCACACCTATCCCAAACGCGATTCTTCACACAACTATTTGGGATATATCTAATATCCCAAACACTCCATCCTTGCTACTCGTGTGTGCTGGAATTACCATCGCAGTCGGTATTCTGTGGTGCTATGTTTATGATGCGTGGCCCATCACAAACAGTCACGATTATAGAACGTGTATGATAAGCAAACAATCACACACACTCACTTTTCCCGAACCATATGCGATAACTAATTAAGAAGATTATCTAATCATCGTACGAGTGTCGGATAGGATTACGAAACGTCAGACGTCGTAACAGTGTCGTACATGATAACTATTGCACACGCTATTCTGTGGTGTAACGTTTACGATGCTTACCACATCAGAAACAGTTCATGATTATAAATCGTGTACGATAAGGCAACTATCACAAACAGTTAATTTGCTCGCACCATTTGTGATATTGTCTGACATCACACATGCTTTGCAAACGCCAACTGTGTGCTTGCTCACACATGTTTCCTCTCTGTGAACCGTGTCGGATTATGGTGTATATCACACACGTTTGTGTTTCACCGACCGTGTGCTCCGTAACGACCTGCAGAGCGTAATTTCACCCTAATTTAATTGCTGCTATTTAAAATTGTACCGAATTTAAATTTGAAAGTATGCTATAGCTTTATTCATATCCATCAGGTTCAAACAACCAATGCATTATTCGATTCACCGGTACATATGTTCAAGAATTACATAAGCACAAAATAAAGAATGATGAACCATAGTTGTATACTTGTACTATTAAAGACGGTAAAGAAAGAGGCAAAATACATTTTGGTTGGTGAACAAGGTGAAGCGGAATGCCCATATTGTGCCCTCCTCCATGCAAAAGGAGCGCACGACTCTAGTCCAACCCCTTGTGATGGCCGACTGCCCATCCTTCACTGTCTTCATGAACACATCTAGATAGTCATCGTGTTCTGTTAGAAAAACTTTAACCTTTGGATGCCCATCAATCATGTAGTTTGAGAGGTAATCTTGTGTAAACTGCTTTGGGAACCACTGCAAAGGAAAAAGATTCAGACATTGTCATCTAACACAGCTCATTATGGGCAGTAAAAAGAAGGATGCAGAGTTCTTACTTACAATCCTGTAGTTCGTTGTTGTCTTGTATAAAGTGTAATCAAATAGTTTAATTGCCATCTTTTGACCCATTTTACTAACAATCTTTATCAGCTTCCTCACTTGATGTTGTTTCATCAATATCTCATTGCCCCATACGCAGAAAGGGTCGAAGCGCGGATCTTTACCAATGACATATGTACCTAAAAGCACCAAGTTAATATTAGAAGCTAAACAGCAATTGCACAATGATGTAGTACAACACTCCCTCCATCCCATTATATAATATCTTATAACATCCAATATACTCACATATTGCATGAATTAACATCTTATATTATGGGCCGGAGGGAGTTTTTTGCATTTTTACAAATAATTGGCTGATTAACTGTGGCACCCCGATAGAGGGCCGACGCACGCCAGTCCCAGGATAAGACCTGACGCACGTCAAAGACATGATACAGCAATTCCAGGCACAAAATGGCTTTATTATATTAAATGGAGTATTACAATACTGTTGCTTACAACAATATTACATAGCTCCAAGGCTAACTAAGATGGCAGCGAAGGTCTTGGCTCAGCGGTGACATCATCTATGGCTGGGCTCCATAACTCACAGGACTGGCTGGGTTACGATCTAGCACGACGAATCTTCTCCTGCAACTAGCCACGTGCAAGGCCAAGTGAGTACTTTGAATGTACTCGCAAGACAACCAAATACATAGCATCCAAACAAGCAGATGACAAAGCCAACCCTATGCTATGCAAGAATTTATTCTAAACATGGCATGGAATTAACAGGAAATCACGAATCAAGCATAGCATAGCATACCTATCTAGCATTATTAATCATCATGTCGTAGAAAAATTATCTGGCATGTTTAAACATCCAGCAGCGTTAATCATCAAGATATAACGGGGTTATCTTAGCAAAGTAACTACTGAAGTAAAGTACAGTAAAGTAAAGCATGCATCAAGTAAATAGTCCATATTCCGAATATCTCATGATCCAATCTGAACCTGATCCAAATCCAAGTCTTTCGGTCATCTGACCATCTCCTCCATAGCCATCTCATGGCTAACATACCATACTCTTGACAACATCTGCTGTCCATGCAGGACAGGTTCTTCCACCATCATTATCATCATTACGGTTGATCGCCTAACGAGGTCTGGACGGGCTGTCCAATACCGTGGACACGGCTATTCGAATAGATTTAACACTCTGCAGAGGTTGTACACTTTACCCACCCCACGGAACTCATGGCCTCGTACTCCCATTCGGGTGGACCAACGACATTCCGACGAAATCTGTCTGACCCGTGACTCTTCCATCGTACCACCGGCCATCACACTCCTTCTTGGAGTCAAGCCCTGCATGGCCCCGTGTCACCTCGTGACACCCTGCCACCGTCGTGGCCAAACTAAACTGTCCCAAACGGGGACGGGTACCCAAACAACTCAACTGGGCTCACAGGGTTATCGCCGCGTACCGGGCCAGGGCAGCGCGCGCGCATAACCCTCCCTCTTTGGAGGTACCGGTGAAAGAGCACGCGATCAGACCAAGTCAAGGCCGTCCCATACCGGCAAATGTGGTTGCACGGATAAGCCCGGACAGGTGACTCTGATCAACCGACTAGGTTTATCAATATATCTCCATCATCCCACCATTACCTTAACAATTATAAGTGTGAACAGCCACTTAACATCAGCATAGCGGAATCATTACAACGTTGACAAACATGGCAAGATATCAGATCATGGTACTCACATGATAACGGTATCCAAAATATTGTTACTAGCATGGCAGGGCATGGCATGGAAACAAGGCATGATATTAGATGAAACGTAATGCTAACATCTAAAACAGATGACATAACAGGTGTATGCAAGTGCAGGCTAACCGGTGATACAGATGTACTACAATGAACACACAGGGTGCAAGCAAAGTCATCACGCAAGTCCGGAGCTCATGGAAGAGGTTGGCTTGCCTGGGGTAGAGGAATACACCGGGTGGAAGTGCAATAACACTCCGGGAAGATTTGCCGAAAAGTTTCCCTCTCGGAGGGGCTGATTGAAGGGCAAGGGCAAAATGGTCATTTTTACAGTGTGAAAACATTATGAAAGTGATGCCATCAGAACGGGCTCGACGAGACGAAGACGTGGGCGTTGGTTTTACCTCAATCGGAGTTACGGTCGCAGAGAAATGCCCGTTCGTTCGTTAAGCGATAAAACAGACAGAAACTGTCCATTTTAGCTCTTAACCCACGAACACTCACTGTTTAGTCAATTCGGACGCTGGCTAATAAAATGAAAGTGCCCTTCTGTGTTTACGCTTTCACTGCAGAGAAAACGTATTTCCCTCTGAAGCTGCGGGAGAATACGTTTCTCGAACAGGAAAGCGTATTCTCCGAATTATGCCTTCACTTAAAAACCGGCCGGGCCCGGGTAGACTTCTCTCTCACTGGCTGACGAGCGGGCCCCGCCTTATCTCCTTCCTCTCTCTTGCCCTGGTGGCTCTCTTCCCCGATAGAAGCAGAGCAGCGCCGCAGTGGCTCGGGCCTCGTCGGCTGCCGGCGTTGGGCGATGCCAGAGTGTTCGCCGGTGTTCCCTTTGGAGCCGGAGGACCTCACCGCGCCCGAGGGTGGCCGCGCAGGCGCTCGGGGAGGCCTGGAGGGGCGACGGCCATGGTAACAGAAGAGGCGGCAGCGAGCGCCAGGGAGGCTGCTCCGGTAGCACCTCCTCGGCTCCCTCGAGGACACCGGCGGCTGTGCAGGTTCTGGAGGAGGCGGAGGGCAAGGATCGGGAGGAGGGGAAGGCCTGGGCGCGGGGAGCGACCGAGGAAGATCGGCGACAGAGCTTCTGCCATTGGCAAAGACAGAGAGCTAGGGGAGCTCAAGGGGAAGAGCTGGGGAGGGACTGGGGCTGCTGGTCGACGGGAGGGGCTCCGGAAGGCGCTATTTATAGCTGAGGGAGGGGGGGGGGGTCTCGTGACGGACGCAGCAGCTTCCAGAGCCACGGCGAAGCGGCGACGTCCGGCGAGAAACGAGATCGGCAGAGGCAGCTACGAGCTTCGAGACGAGGGGAAGAGGGCCCTGGAAGACTCACGCACATGGTGGGGAGCTCGTCGGCGCTCCCGAACAAGCTAGAACCCACTTGAGGTGGCCTCCCGAGAGCTCCAATGCACAGGGCGCCCGCTGTACCTGTATTTGTCGCGGTCACCACGCGGCCATCGCCTTGCCACGTCTTGCTCGATGCCAAACGATGTCTGGAGGTTTCCACACGCATAACTGAGCTGACTTGACTCCTCAACCAAGAACAGGGGGCTCTGGTGTGACTGCACCAAGGTCAAACAACAACTGGCAGCAAGGTGTTTGTCATGTGGTGTGGCCACCACAGTGCACCCATGGGCATGATCTTGGGCAGGGGTGAGTCATCCACTAAGGTAGTCATGCTGGCAAAATTTGGGCACAAATGGACAATGCTAGCTGGTACTTCCTTTGTAACCTTGCCCACTGACCAGAAACGCAAATGATGATGCTGGGGTCAAATGGCTATATGGATTTGAATGATTCTTGGTGTAGAGTGATGATATGGTCATAGGAACTGTCTGGAAAAGTTTCAGCTCAAATTGATCATCTATGAGGGTACTTCCTTCACAGAGATGCAATCTGGATAGAAACTTAGATAATTTACTGAGGAAGATTGGCTTGATGGAATGAGCTCATTTTTGGTATACAGGGGTAATATATCATAATGAATCACCCTGCAAAATTTCAGCCCAAGGAGATCAAGGAATCAAGCACTTCCTTTGCAAACTGAAAATCTGAACATAATTTGCAAAGTGGTGTTGTGCTCAAAATTTAATGGGTGGAACTTGAGATCTTGATGGAAATAGTAAATATAGGGGTAGGACAATCTCCACAAATTATTTGGGATTTTTCCCAACTACCAAAATGGTAGTTCCTTTGGAAAGGCCCCAAATTGATATATTAGCTTTAAATAGGAAAATGCAATTTCCCCTATTTAATTACGGCCAATATTTTTATGAGAGCTCAATATGATCACAAAGAATATCTCCACAAGTTTTCATGATCTTAGGAGATGGATAGATATTATTCTGGATTTAATTCCTCGGAAAGGAAGAAAAAGGAATTAATTCTAGATGAGAAATATTGCATATGACTTGGCAATATTTTTGCACATCTAGGGTTTATGAGTGAAGGATGATCTCCGGAAATTTTGGGAGGATCAACTGAGCAAGAAAAATGATAGTTCCTTTGTAAACGCAAAGGCAGGATTTCCAGTTCCGATATTTTGGAACTAGGGATTGAATGAGGTTCGGGGTTTACAGACGGGAACTTGACTGGCACAGGAGCATGGAAAATTCATGGAGAGGCTGAGGATTGTCTGAATTCACCTGGTCATTCACCAGATTCCAGAGGAAAAATTCAGGAAAGAAAAGCTAGGAAGGAATAACAGCACAAAAATCGATAACCCGATTTTTGGGGTGTTACAAACCTTCCCCCCTTAAGAGAATCTCGTCCTCGAGATTCCTAGGGTTAGCTCAGAGCAAAAATTACGCCTCCTGAAAAAAATCTCTGGGTTGAATTGTCACCCTGGGGTTGAAAACAACCAAGTTAAAAGTACCAAAAATTGGTACACCCAGATCGAGATACGGATATCGCGGGATTTACTCCACGGGTAGGGGCCACTGGGTAGTCCTAACATTTTTAGAGAAAGCAGAATTTCCTTCTTCCAAAAATGCTCGGGACACCATAGTGAACAGTGGCCTCTCTCGCTGGCAGTTGGGCCTAGGGCCCACTGGCAGCTTCTTCTTTCTCCGGCCAACGGCTCTCTCTCGGTCCCGCGCTGTCCTGAGTGCGGCTAGGCATTGCGCACGCCTGGCTCCTAGGGTACTGAGCACCCTACAACAACAGTGCGCGGCGTTCACGAGGCCAATGCAGAGAGCACTCCCATCGCGGGTCAGCGCCGGTCGGCACTGTTCGCGGATTCGCCTCCTGGACGCTGGTGATCGAGCGACGCGCGGTTCTCCCGGACCTCGCTCACCGTACACCGGACTTGGGCTAAAAAAACGACGGCAGTTTCTTCTTCCTCCACCTCGCATCTTACCTCACTTCTTCTTCCACTTCTCCTTTTCCTTCGAGTTGCAGGGGCGCGAGGCGAGGCTTTAATGGCGGACATGGGTTCGGAGCTGATCTTCATCCTCCTGGTGGGTCTGCTGGCGGCATTGGTTGGCTCCTCGCTGCTGCTGTGTGCGATGATCCTCGATGATCGTCGAGATGCTGCTAACCGAGCGGTAGCTGGTGATCATCCACGCCGTCTTAGGCCGGCGGAATGAGCGCGGGCTGCGGTGGGGTGAAGGGGGTGGTTGGTCAGCATCACACAGGACGGTGCCAGAAGCGTCGCTGAGTCTAGGGTTAGTGCAGTGTGGTTAGCGGAGCTGTACCAGTGTGGAAGCCACACTGCGGGTTGCTCCTCGCTGATCGACATCCACAACGAGTGAGGGTTGAGGTAGAATCAGGGTTTAGATCTTGGACTAGAGGGGATGTAATGATTTGTGCTGCAATAAAATTTCTCAGAATTTCTTCGAGATTGTAGCTGGGTTCGGGGAAAAGATTTTGGGACCGGGGAAAAAAATATTGGATAGAGCTGGTTTTCCAGAACACTGAGTTCAGGAAAACTGACAAAGGGAGTATGCATAGATGGGTATGGATAGGTGGCTTTGCATTCTACCCGAGTACTGCGGCGACTGTACTCAGGAGAAAGAACTTGGCGTGCAGACATTGCTCACACGATGCACAAGCAATCTATTCAGATTAATATGCAAGCACATACGGAATGCACATCGTAGCAAAATACAAACAGAGGAAAGAAACATATTGAGCAGATTACACTAAGGTGTTTTTAATGCTAGTGGGTGTATGTACTCCTGGTATACATACACCTACACCAGCTCGCATTTTATTAGGGACTCTGGGCGAGTCCAATGTTATTGGGTGTAAGTGCTCTACTGACTAAAATCTTGTTAAAATCCATTGCCTGCTCTGTTAAACATTTCTACTTAACAGAGAGACAGATGAACTAAACACACAGAGCAAACATACATAATATTACAACAGCACACAGGCACAAGCAATACAAGCATTACAACAAAACACAACCTTACTAGACAGCTAACAGCAACAACTCACTCCGAACTACAGGATCCTAATCCTAGACGAGGATGAAGAAATAGTCTTCGCAACACACACACTTGCGGCCTCAACTGGCTACACTCATTGCCAGAGCCACAAATAGGCCTACTCTTGCTGGGGCTCTCCTGGGGGACGAAGGCTGAGCCAACTTCTATCTTCATCGTCGGACACCACTATAGGTTGGGGCACAACTGCTTGAGTTGCGGCTGGCACTTGACGGAACACACCTTGGCGATGAAGACGACGAATAGCTCTGGCAACATAACTTGGGTGGATGATGCCAGGTTGCCATGGGCTCACGGGCTGTGAGGGTAGTACTGGCTGAGAGGGTGGCACTAGTTGAGAAGGTGGCACTGGGTTTGGCAGCAGGGGAAGGGTGGTTTGGGATGCAGCTTGACGGGCATCACGGTATGCTTCCGTAACAACCCGGGTGGTGTCACGGTCAATGAATTCGAACTCTCGAATAATGCCGGCAATTAGTAGTCCCTGGGCATCAATGAACTGAGCCAGGCGAGCTACTGCCGGGTCGGCTTCACCAACGGCGCTGAAGAACTCGCAACCTGTATTGGACGAAGCGGGAAAATAGCGGAACTCCCTCATCTCCGCTACTTGCGGAAACTGGAAGCGAAGAGGGGTGATGGCTTCCGCAGCAGCTGTCTGGACGGCCAAAGCAGTGGTGGGCATGGGTTTGCCCTTAAAAACCAAGGGCTTCCCATCCTTTGCTGGACTTGGGCGGAGAAGCACCTTTGCCTCATATCGGCAAAGGTGAGGGACGGGTTCCGATTGGAACACCAAATACACTGGGATAGTATTACAGCCAAGGGCTTGGGTGAGCATATTGGAAAGGATAGGTGGAAATCCGTCATACCCTTTGGCCACGGTTTGGCTATGGAACTTATGCATTTTGGAAGAACTGGCCATGGCTGCTGGTTTGCGGATACTGGCCTGGATTCTCCTACGGGGATCTGGCTTGCTGAATGGAGAGAGTTGCGACTCACAGGTGGGGGTTTAATAGGCTTTCGGCTGGAACACACCAGCATGGCCTGGGTCTTTCTCGTGCTGAGCAGAAGATATGCCGGCACGGCCGACAACTGGGTAGGGTCACGGTCTAATCCAGGGACGGCTGGGCGGTTGGACAACTGAGCAGGGACACGTCCATTCCGACTGCACCGCCTGTTGATCAACAGTGGCCATGTCGGATGCCAGGGATGGGTCAAATCTATGGGGCTCACTACCGGGTAAAGGATAGGGATGGTTTGGTGCTAGGGTAACCTATAGCCAGCCTAGCTCTGATACCAAGTCTTGTGGCACCCCGATAGAGGGCCGACGCACGCCAGTCCCAGGATAAGACCTGACGCACGTCAAAGACATGATACAGCAATTCCAGGCACAAAATGGCTTTATTAAATTAAATGGAGTATTACAATACTGTTGCTTACAACAATATTACATAGCTCCAAGGCTAACTAAGATGGCAGCGAAGGTCTTGGCTCAGCGGTGACATCATCTATGGCTGGGCTCCATAACTCACAGGACTGGCTGGGTTACGATCTAGCACGACGAATCTTCTCCTGCAACTGGCCACGTGCAAGGCCAGGTGAGTACTTTGAATGTACTCGCAAGACAACCAAATACATAGCATCCAAACAAGCAGCTGACAAAGCCAACCCTATGCTATGCAAGAATTTATTCTAAACATGGCATGGAATTAACAGGAAATCACGAATCAAGCATAGCATAGCATACCTATCTAGCATTATTAATCATCATGTCGTAGCAAAATTATCTGGCATATTTAAACATCCAGCAGCATTAATCATCAAGATATAACGGGGTTATCTTAGCAAAGTAACTACTGAAGTAAAGTACAGTAATGTAAAGCATGGATCAAGTAAATAGTCCATATTCCGAATATCTCATGATCCAATCTGAACCTGATCTAAATCCAAGTCTTTCGGCCATCTGACCATCTCCTCCATAGCCATCTCATGGCTAACATACCATACTCCTGACAACATCTGCTGTCCATGCAGGACAGGTTCTTCCACCATCATTATCATCATTACGGTTGATCGCCTAATGAGGTCTGGATGGGCTGTCCAATACCGTGGACACGGCTATTCGAATAGATTTAACACTCTGCAGAGGTTGTACACTTTACCCACACCACGGAACTCATGGCCTCGTACTCCCATTCGGGTGGACCAACGATGTTCCGACAAAACCTGTCTGACCCGTGACTCTTCCATCGTACGACCGGCCATCACACTCCTTCTTGGAGTCAAGCCCTGGGTGGCCCCGTGTCACCTCGTGACACCCTGCCACCGTCGTGGCCAAACTAAACTGTCCCAAACGGGGACGGGTACCCAAACAACTCAACTGGGCTCACAGGGTTATCGCCGCCTACCGGGCCAGGGCAGCGCGCGCGCATAACCCTCCCTCTTTGGAGGTACCGGTGAAAGAGCACGCGATCAGACGAAGTCAAGGCCGTCCCATACCGGCAAATGTGGTTGCACGGATAAGCCCGGACAGGTGACTCTGATCAACCGACTAGGTTTATCAATATATCTCCATCATCCCACCATTACCTTAACAATTATAAGTGTGAATAGCCACTTAACATCAGCATAGCGGAATCATTACAACGTTGACAAACATGGCAAGATATCAGATCATGGTACTCACATGATAACGGTATCCAAAATATTGTTACTAGCATGGCAGGGCATGGCATGGAAACAAGGCATGATATTAGATGAAACGTAATGCTAACATCTAAAACAGATGACATAACAGGTGTATGCAAGTGCAGGCTAACCGGTGATACAGATGTACTACAATGAACACACAAGGTGCAAGCAAAGTCATCACGCAAGTCCGGAGCTCATGGAAGAGGTTGGCTTGCCTGGGGTAGAGGATTACACCGGGTGGAAGTGCAATAACACTCCGGGAAGATTTGCCAAAAAGTTTCCCTCTCGGAGGGGCTGATTGAAGGGCAAGGGCAAAATGGTCATTTTTACAGTGTGAAAACATTATGAAAGTGATGCCATCGGAACGGGCTCGACGAGACGAAGACGTGGGCGTTGGTTTTACCTCAATCGGAGTTATGGTCGCAGAGAAATGCCCGTTCGTTCGTTAAGCGATAAAACAGACAGAAACTGTCCATTTTAGCTCTTAACCGAGGGTGGCCGCGCAGGCGCTCGGGGAGGCCTGGAGGGGCGATGGCCATGGTAACAGAAGAGGCGGCAGCGGGCGCCAGGGAGCCTGCTCCGGTAGCACCTCCTCGGCTCCCTCGAGGACACCGGCGGCTGTGCAGGTTCTGGAGGAGGCGGAGGGCAAGGATGGGGAGGAGGGGAAGGCCTGGGCGCGGGGAGCGACCGAGGAAGATCGGCGACAGAGCTTCTGCCATTGGCGAAGACAGAGAGCTAGGGGAGCTCAAGGGGAAGAGCTGGGGAGGGACTGGGGCTGCTGGTCGACGGGAGGGGCTCCGGAAGGCGCTATTTATAGCTGAGGGAGGGGGGGTCTCGTGACGGACGCAGCAGCTTCCAGAGCCACGGCGAAGCGGCGACGTCCGGCGAGAAACGAGATCGGCAGAGGCGGCTACGAGCTTCGAGACGAGGGGAAGAGGGCCCTGGAAGACTCACGCACATGGTGGGGAGCTCGTCGGCGCTCCCGAACAAGCTAGAACCCACTGGAGGTGGCCTCCCGAGAGCTCCAATGCACAGGGCGCCCACTGTACCTGTATTTGTCGCGGTCACCACGCGGCCATCGCCTTGCCACGTCTTGCTCAATGACAAACGATGTCTGGAGGTTTCCACACGCATCACTGAGCTGACTTGACCCCTCAACCAAGAACAGGGGGCTCTGGTGTGACTGCACCAAGGTCAAACAACAACTGGCAGCAAGGTGTTTGTCATGTGGTGTGGCCACCACAGTGCACCCATGGGCATGATCTTGGACAGGGGTGAGTCATCCACTAAGGTAGTCATGCTGGCAAAATTTGGGCACAAATGGACAATGCTAGCTGGTACTTCCTTTGTAACCTTGCCCACTGACCAGAAACGCAAATGATGATGCTGGGGTCAAATGGCTATATGGATTTGAATGATTCTTGGTGTAGAGTGATGATATGGTCATAGGAACTGTCTGGAAAAGTTTCAGCTCAAATTGATCATCTATGAGGGTACTTCCTTCACAGAGATGCAATCTGGACAGAAACTTAGATAATTTACTGAGGAAGATTGGCTTGATGGAATGAGCTCATTTTTGGTATACAGGGGTAATATATCATAATGAATCACCCTGCAAAATTTCAGCCCAAGGAGATCAAGGAATCAAGCACTTCCTTTGCAAACTGAAAATCTGAACAGAATTTGCAAACTGGTGTTGTGCTCAAAATTTAATGGGTGGAACTTGAGATCTTGATGGAAATAGTGAATATAGGGGTAGGACAAGCTCCACAAATTATTTGGGATTTTTCCCAACTACCAAAATGGTAGTTCCTTTGGAAAGGCCCCAAATTGATATATTGGCTTTAAATAGGAAAATGCAATTTCCCCTATTTAATTATGGCCAATATTTTTATGAGAGCTCAATATGATCACAAAGAATATCTCCACAAGTTTTCATGATCTTTGGAGATGGATAGATATTATTCTGGATTTAATTCCTCGGAAAGGAAGAAAAAGGAATTAACTCTAGATGAGAAATATTGCATATGACTTGGCAATATTTTTGCACATCTAGGGTTTATGAGTGAAGGATGATCTCCAGAAATTTTGGGAGGATCAACTGAGCAAGAAAAATGATAGTTCCTTTGTAAACGCAAAGGCAGGATTTCCAGTTCCGATATTTTGGAACTAGGGATTGAATGAGGTTCGGGGTTTACAGACGGGAACTTGACTGGCACAGGAGCATGGAAAATTCATGGAGAGGCTGAGGATTGTCTGAATTTACCTGGTCATTCACCAGATTCCAGAGGAAAAATTCGGGAAAGAAAAGCTAGGAAGGAATAACTGCACAAAAATCGATAACCCGATTTTTGGGGTGTTACATTAACTGCTGCAGTGTTGTTGTTGTTGGTGTTGCTGTTGCTGTTGCTGTTGCTGTTGCTGTTGTTGTTGCTGTTGTTGTTGTTGTTGTTGTTGTTGTTGTTGTTGTTGTTGTTGTTGTTGTTGTTGTTGTTGTTGTTGTTGTTGCTAGACATCATCAGAACATTAATGTAACATTCTTCCTTGTTGCTATGTAGCCTAGGATTGCATATTTACACATTCAGTACAGTGCATGTTGCTATGTAGCCTCAGATATATTAGATATGGCCCTAGTTAACCTACCAATAAATGGGTTACAAATATATGCAGTTAAAAGTCCGATTCACCGATTAGTCCCTTATCAGCCCCCGGCTTATATGGTACCAGCTACAGATATCCTGAACAGTGAGTATATATAAGCCATGGGATGAAACTAACCTCGATGGAAAACAACAGTCGTTCCCAAAATTGTCCTGTGTAAGTACATCGAGAGGCATGTTAAGCACAACAGGCTAAACATCAACCAAATATATCCATGGCAGACAAAATAATCTCCAAACGATAGCTTTAGTGTGTAGGTCTAAGCACGCTAGTTAAGCAAAACAAGAAGTGGAAAGGTGTGTTAACAGCAACAGGCCTAACATTTAACAACAAGCAAATATAGTCATTCAAACTGGTATTGTGCCAGTCTAAGTACACTAGTTATTGTTAAATAAAAATGGAAAGGCGTGTTAACTACAACATGCTTAACAACAACCAAATGTAGTCATTCATTGTGGTATTGTTGAAACTGGTATTGATGAAATTGAACTGCACAGTTCATACTTGCACATATAGAACATCACTTTGTGAATAACTGGAATAAACAAGGCATACTATGAACAACCAAAGATAGCATTTGAAACTGGACATATGCTAACTACAAACAACTGAACAACCAAAAAACTTTAAAAGAAGCATATGCTAGCTATAACAGGCTTAACAGCAAGCAAATATATGCATTCCTATCGGTATGTTTAAAACTAGTATGGATGAAAATGTCCTGCACAGTAAATAGTTGCACATGTAGAGCATCACATTGTGAACAACTGAAATAAACAAGGCATAAGGCAAACAACCAAATATAGCAATTAAAATTGGACATATTCTCACTACACTACAAAAGGGACTCGACAAAACAAATCATGGGTTCCCCCCTGTGAAGAGGCACGGCTAAACAAATCATGGGTTTCCTCACTTGTTACAGATGGGATCATTCCCGTGGGAAGAGCACGGACCCTGGGTGCGCTCCATGTTGTCGCAGATGGGCTCCTTCCCCTTGGAAGAGCATGGCTGTAGGGTGCCCTCCCTGATGTCGCAGATGGGCTCTTTCCCCTTGGAAGAGCCGGAGAGGGTGCCCTCCTCATGGTCGCCGTCGATGATGTCTGACTTGGCAACTATGGATCCCTAGCCAGCGTCGCAGAATGTGTCCTTCAGAAATGACAAAAGGGGCTCGATGTTGATGTAGGATGGCAAATTCTTGACAGCGAGCTGCTACTTCTTCAGCTTGCATTGATTTTTCCCTTGAAGAGGAAAGGGTGATGCAGCAAAGTAGAGATAAGTATTTCACTCATTTAAGAACCAAGATATCAATCCAGTAGGAGGCACAAGCAATTCTCCAATCTATGCACCTGGACAAACTAACAAACACTTGCACTCAACGCGAAAAAGGGGTTATCAATCCCTTCACGGTCTCGAACAAGAGTGAGATCTAATAGAGATAGGTATAAAAGATAAATAAAAGAGCAAACTAAAGTAAATATAAATAAATTGCAGCAAGGTATTTTTGGGGTTTTTTGGTTTATAGATCTAAAAATATATGATGGAAAATAGACCCGGGGGCCATAGGTTTCACTAGAGGCTGATAGCATACGGTGGGTGAACAAATTGCTGTTGAGCAATTGATAGAAAAGCGCAAAGTTATGATGACATCTAAGGCAATGATCATGAATATAGGCACCACGTCCATGACAAGTAGACTGAAACTATTCTGCATCTACAACTATTACTCCACACATCGACCGCTATTCAGCATGCATCTAGAGTATTAAGTTCATAAGAACAGAGTAACGGCTTAAGTAAGATGACATGATGTAGAGGGATAAACTCAAGCAATATGACATAAAACCCATCTTTTTATCCTTGATGGAAACAATACAATATGTGCCTCGCTACCCCTTCTGTCACTTGGAGAGGACACCGCAAGATTGAACCCAAAACTAAGCACCTCTCCCATTGCAAAAAAACCAATCTAGTTGGCCAAACCAAACCGGTAGTTCGAAGAGAAATACAAAGATATCTTAATCATGAATAAAAGAGTTCAGAGAAGACTCAAATAATATTCATAGATAATCTGATCATAAATCCATAATTCATCGGATCTCAACAAACACACCGCAAAAAGTATTACATCGAATAGATCTCCAAGAACATCGAGGAGAACATTGTATTGAAGATCAAAGAGACAGAAGAAGCCATCTAGCTACTAGCTATGGACCCGAAGGTCTGTGGTAAACTACTCACACACCATCGAAAGGGCAGCAAGATTGATGTAGAGGCCCTCCTTGATCGAATCCCCCTCCGGAAGATCATCGAAAATGGCCCCAAGATGGGATCTCACGGGAACAGAGGCTTGCGGCGGCGAAAAAGTATTTTGGTGGATGCCTCTGATGGTTTGGGAATATTTGGGAATTTATAGTGCGAAGATTAGGGTTGGGAGACCTCCGAGGGGTCCACAAGCCCTCAGGGCGCCCCCCATGGGTGCACCTGGCAGGCTTGTGGCCTCGTCGGGAACCTTCTGGCCCTCTCTCCAAGTCACGTAGGTGTCTTCTGATCCAAGAAAAATCATCGTAAAGTTTTATTCTGTTTGGACTCCGTTTGATATTCCTTTTCTGTAAAACTCAAAAACAAGGAAAAAACAGAAACTGGCACTGGGCTCTAGGTTAATAGGTTAGTCCCAAAAATAAAATAAAATATAATATTAATGCATATAATACATCCAAAACAGATAATATAATAGCATAGAACAATCCAAAATTATAGATACGTTGGAGACGTATCAAGCATCCCCAGGATTAATTCCTGCTCGTCCTCGAGTAAGTAAATGATAAAAACATGATTTTTGATGTGGAATGCTACCTAACATATTTATCAATGCAATCTTCTTTATTGTGGCATGAATATTCAGATCCATAAGATTCAAAACAAAAGTTTAATATTGACATAAAAACAATAATACTTCAAGCATACTAAGAAAGCAATCATGTTTTCTCAAAATAACATGGCCAAAGAAAGTTATCCCTACAAAATCTATAGTCTGGCTATGCTCCATCTTCATCACACAACGTATTTCATCATGCACAACCCCGATGACAAGCGAAGCAATTGTTTCATACTTTTGGTGTTCTCAAACTTTTTCAACTTTCAGGCAATACACGAGCGTGAGCCATGGATATAGCACTATAGGTGGAACAGAATATGGTGTTTGTGGAGAAGACAAAAAGAAGGAGAAAGTCTCACATCAACTAGGCAAATTAATGGACTATGGAGATGCCCATCAATTGATATCGATGCAAGTGATTAGGGATTGCCATGCAACGGATGCACTAGAGATATAAGTATATGAAAGCTAAAAAAGAAACTAAGTGGGTGTGCATCCAACTTGCTTGCTCGCGAAGACCTAGGGCAATTTGAGGAAGCCCATCATTGGAATATACAAGCCAAGTTTTATAATGAAAAATTCCCACAAGTATATGAATGTGAAAAATAGGAGACTCTCTATCATGAAGATCATGGTGCTACTTTGAAGCACAACTGTGGAAAAAGGATAGTAACATTGTCCCTTCTCTCTTTTATCTCATTTTTTTGTTTGGGCTTCTTTGGACTCTTTTTATTTTTTTTTGTAAAGTCCGGAGACTCACCCCAACTTGTGAGGGAATCATAGCTTCCATCATCCTTTCCTCACATGGGACAATGCTCTAATAATGATGATCATCACACTTTTATTTACTTACAACTCAAGAATTACAACTCGATACTAGAACAAGATATGACTCTATATGAATGCCTACAGCGGTGTACCGGGATGTGCTATGATCAAGAGTGACATGTATAAAAAATATGAATAGTGGCCTTGCCACAAATACTATGCGAACTACATGATCATGCAAAGCAATATGACAATGATGGTGCGTGTCATAATAAACGGAATGGTGGAAGTTGCATGGCAATATATCTCGGAATGGCTATGGAAATGCCATAATAGTTAGGTATGGTGGCTGTTTTGAGGAAGGGTATATGGTGGGTTTAATGCACCGGTGAAAGTTGTGCGGTACTAGAGAGGCTAGCAATGGTGGAAGGGTGAGAGTGCGTATAATCCATGGACTCAACATTAGTCATAAATAACTCACATACTTATTGCAAAAATTTATTAGCCATTGAAACAAAGTACTACACGCATGCTCCTGGGGTATAGATTGGTAGGAAAAGACCATCGCTCATCCCCGACCGCCACTCATAAGGAAGACAATCAAAAAATAAATCATGCTCCGGCTTCATCAAATAACGGTTCACCATACGTGCATGCTACGGGAATCACAAACTTTAACACAAGTATTTCTACCAATCCACAATTACTCACTAGCATGACTGTCGGTGTCAAAACCGGCAGACCTCGGCGTAGAGGGTCCCGAGCTGTGGATCTAGGATCGATGGCTAACAAGGGACGACAAACAAAGTGTTTACCCAGGTTCGGGCCCTCTCAAAGAGGTAAAACCCTACGTCCTGCTTGACTGTAATGATTGTATTACGTGGTTTACAGAGTAGATCTACCTTGAGATCAGCGTGAGCTAAACCCTAGGCTACGGGGGATGAAGATAGCTCTCCCCCTAATGACTACAACCCTCGGTTTATATAGACACCGATACGGTTAGGGATACCGAAGATAGATTACAATTAGGAATCAAAGAGATCCTACGCCTTCTTGACTCTGAGGGTACACCATGGCTTCATAGATCTCCGGTCATAGTACGGCTCCACCAGTCTGGCCCATGCACAATGGGCCGCCGCCCCGAGGACCCCTTAGTCCATGACTCCCTCAGTAGCCCCCGAACTTGCCTCCAACGCCGGGGATCATCTTCTGGAATCTTCACATCGTCGGCTTGCGAGATGAGTTCTTTTTTTTCGCTTGAAGCCGTGTTACTGTCGCCGAACAGTATCCGGAACCCGCTCTGATGCCCTTGGGTCCGTACAGTCTCAAGATTCCAAGATCCAGAGATGCCTCGAGATCGAGGTGGGTCCATCAGAGTTTAATGTCGTTCCTCGGGATAAGGGCTTCGCACACCTTTCCAGAGGGCGTGCGGCCCAATGCTGTCCTTCCACGCACCTGCCCTTTCGGCTTCACGACAAGATGCCTATTTATAGATCCAAATGTGCTGAGAACAGTTATCTTCCCCTTCGCCAAGAATGACACCGAGAAAATTCCCCAAAGCCATGGCCGACATCCCAGGTTCTTCCTCGCGCCCTCATGGCCCACTCCCAGGCGATTGGTCGAGCTTCTCGGTCTCGCATATCCTGCTGATTCGCTTGCAGACATAGCGCTTCCTCCCCTCGGCCAATCTGGTCCCAGTCCGCACCGGTCTTATCTCCATTGATGGCCGCGCTCTTGCCAAGAACTCCCCCGCCCCAAACAAGGAGGAGAGGGTATGTCTCGTACCCTTCCTTCTAAGGGGTTTGGATTTTCCCATTCATCCTTTCCTACGGGGTCTACTAGAGTTCTATGGGATCTAGCTCCACAACCTCACCCCGGGGTCGATATTGCACATTTCTGGCTTTGTGGCCTTGTGCGAAATATTTCTGAGTTGCGAGCCCCACTTTGACTTGTGGAGGAAGTATTTCTGTCTTGTCCCCCGCTTCCGAGAAGGATCTATATTGAGGTGGGCGGTGCCGAAGTATGGCGAATAGATGGGACAGGGTACCCAATCGAGACCCCACAGAAAGATCCCGAAGGATGGACTTCGGGGTGGTTCTATATCAAGGATGTTCCCATCACCTACCCAATTCGGCAAGGGCTACCCGAATATTCAAATGATCCACCTATAAAGCGGTACAACTGGCGGCCTAGAGGCCCTTCCCAACAGGACAGCGAAGAGGTGCGTGCACTGTCAGCCAAGATCAGACTGCTCACTAGCAGCAGGCTGACCATGATCGAAGTTATGGCCATCGCCATTACCCGATGCGTGCAACCCCTCCAACAGTGGGGTCACCCTTTATGGTGATATAACGGGACCAACGATGTAACACATCACCAGCGGAAAGGGCCAGACAACAAGACGGCCCTGGCCAAAATACTGGCCGATATCTTCACGGGAGATGAAGCAGAGTTCGCTCGTATGAGTATTCGAGAAGGCTACTCCGGATACAATCCAACGGACTGGGTAAGTCACAACCCATTACTTTGAGTCTGTACATTACGCCGAATTCTTACTGGTCATCATTTAAATAGGGATGGAGGCGTCAGGTTGCATCCATTAGTTGTCCTCCTCCTCAACCAGAGAGTCACTCTCGAGACGGCGATCCGGGGTATCACGACGATCCAGAGACATCAATCAAATTTGAAGATGGGGTGTTCTATCAGGAGGGCCTTGACGGCGCCAAGGTGGCTGTAACAACCGATCACCTCGAGGCTCTTCCCTCTTCCTCAGTAAGTGAAAAGAAGAACCCCTCCCGAAGAGGACGCCATCTCACACTACCCCCCACGTGCTGACTTCTACTCCCAAGGGTCACCGCACTATGCGTAAGAATGCCTCGAGGGGAGCACGGACTGCACCGGCTCAGGCCCTTGACAGGGGATCAAAGCTAAAAGCCTCCACCAAAGCGGAGGCACCTGCCTCCTCGGCCCAGAGGTAACGTATTTTGGAATCGCAGAAAGAATCACCGTTGGAAGTCTTTTTATTAAGGCTTGCTCAATTTTGCAGAAGGCGCATGCCTCTACACCAATCCGAGGATCACCCGGATGCGCCGAACCGTAATTCCAGTCCCAAGCCTTCGGCAAAAGCTAGAGCGTCCTCCGAACATGCGACGGCTGGCGTACCCCCGGCAGGTTCCGACGATGTTTTGGTCACTAATTCCGAAGTCGAGAGCGGAATGAACCATTGCTGCCGGAGGGAGACTTTACGTCATACCGCTTTTACCGAACAGGATTTCAATGCTTTTAGTTTGGTGGATGCGTACCTTGGAGCAGCTGATACGTCTCCAACGTATCTATAATTTTTTATTGTTCCATGATGTTATATTATCATTCTTGGATGTTTTACAATCATTTTAAAGTCATTTTATATCATTTTTTGGTACTAACCTATTGACATAGTGCCAAGTGCCAGTTGCTGTTTTTTGCATGTTTTCTACATCGCAGCAAATCAATACCAAACGGAGTCCAAACGCAGTGAAACTTTTTGTGGATTTTTTTGGACCAGAAGACATCTAGTGGGCCGGAGAAGCGCCTGGGGGGTGCTCCAAGAGGAGCACAACCGACCAGGGCGAGCCTGGAGGCCCAGGCATGCCCTGGTGGGTTGTGCCCACCTCGGGTGCCCTCCCCCCCCGCCGAACTGCCTCTTTGCTCTATAAATACCCCAATATTCCAGAAACCCTAAGGGAGTCGAGGAAAATCAATTCCAGCCGCCGCAGAGTCCAGAACCACCAGATCCAATCTAGACACCATCATGGAGGGGTACACCACTTCCATTGGTGCCTCTCCGATGATGCGTGAGTAGTTCTTTGTAGACCTACGGGTCTGTAGTTTGTAGCTAGATGGCTTTCTCTCCCTCATTTGATTCTCAATACAATGGTCTCTTGGAGATCCATATGATGTAACTCTTTTTGCGGGATGTTTGTTGGGATCCGATGAACTTTGAGTTTATGATCAGATATATCTTTTTATGCATGAAAGTTATTTGAGTCTTCTTTGATCTCTTATATGTATGATTGCTTATAGCCTCGTATTTCTTGTCCGATATTTGGGTTTTGTTTGGCCAACTTGATCTATTTATCTTGAAATGGGAAGAGGTGCTTTGTAGTGGGTTCGATCTTACGGTGCTTGATCCCAGTGACAGAAGGGGAACTGACACGTATGTATCGTTGCTACGAAGGATAAAATGATGGGGTCTATTTCTACATAAGTAGATCTTGTCTACATCATGTCATCATTCTTATTGCATTACTCCGTTTCTCCATGAACTTAATACACTAGATGCATGCTCGATAGCGGTCGATGTGTGGAGTAATAGTAGTACATGCAGGCAGGAGTCGGTCTACTAATCTTGGACGTGATGCCTATATAATGATCATTGCCTGGATATCATCATGATTATTTAAAGTTTTATCAATTGCCCAACAGTAATTTGTTCACCCACCGTTTGCTATTTTTGTCAAGAGAAGCCACTAGTGAAACCTACGGCCCCCGGGTCTCTTTTCCAATATATTTTCTTTCAAGATCTGTTTTGTTATTCGCTCTTTTCTTTATTTCCAACTTTTACTTTCAGATCTATTAAACCAAAAATACAAAAATACCTTGCTACACTTTATTTTATTTGGCGTTCGATCTATCAATATTTACTACTCTCTCACATCCATTTGCCAATTTTTGGCGTCGTTGCCCGAAAGGGATTGACAACCCCTTTTACACGTCGGGTTGCGAGTATTTGTTATTTTGGTGTAGGTGCTGTTTATGTAGTGTTGCTTGGTTCTCCTACTGGTTCGATAAGCTTGGTTTCATCACTGAGGGAAATACCTACCGCCGTTGTGCTGCATCATCCCTTACTCTTTGGGGAAATACCGACATAGCATCAAGCCGCATCAAAAGGAATTTCTGGCGCCGTTGCCGGGGAGGATCTTCAACATATACCAGGTTCCTAATCACAAATCTCATCTCCTCGCAATTTACATTATTTGCCATTTGCCTCTCGTTTCCTCTCCCCCACTTCACAAAAATTTGCCGTTTTATTCGTGCTCTTTTTCGATCCCCGTTTCCTTGCCGGATCTGTTTTTGAGTGCAATCTTGTTGCGTAGTCACAATGACTCAAGAGAACACCAAGTTGTGTGATTTCTCAAATACCAACAACAATGATTTTCTTAGCACTCCGATTGCTCCTCCCGCCACTAGTGCGGAGACTTGTGATATTAATACTGCTTTGCTGAATCTTCTTATGAAAGATCAATTTTTCGGTACTCCTAATGAGGATGCCGCGTCCCATCTTAACACATTCGTGGAATTATGCGATATGCAAAAGAAAAAAGATGTGGACAATGATGTTGTGAAGTTGAAATTATTTCCGTTTTCTTTGCGAGATCATGCAAAAATTTGGTTTTCTTCTTTGCCTCGTAATAGTATCGATTCTTGGAATAAGTGCAAAGATGCTTTTATCACTAAGTATTTTCCGCCCGCAAAAATTATTTCCCTTAGAACCCAGATCATGAATTTCAAGAAACTTGAACATGAGCATGTTGCACAATCTTGGGAAAGGATGAAAATGGTGCTAAGGAATTGCCCAACTCATGGGTTTAATCTTTGGATGATCATACAAAAATTTTATGCGGGGTTGAATTTTGTTTCTCGTAATCTTTTAGATTCCGCCGCGGGTGGTACTTTTATGGAAATTACTTTGGGTGAAGCCACCAAATTGCTTGATAATATCATGGCAAATTATTCACAATGGCAGACCGAAAGAGCTCCTACTAGTAAAAAAGTTAATTCGGTTGAAGAAATTTCTTCTTTGAGTGAAAAAGTTGTGCTCTTATGAAATTGGTTGCTAGTAAAAGTGCTCCTATTGATTTTAATGATGTGCCTTTGTCTACTTTGATTGAGAAAAATAGTGATGCCGTAGATGTGAATTTTATCTCGCGAAACAATTTCAATAACAATGCTTACAGAGGTAATTTTAATCCTAGGCCTTTTCCTAGTAATTCCTCTAATAATTATGGTAATTCCTATGGTAATCCTTCTTATAATAATAATAGGAACACCTCTGATTTTGAGAATAATATTAAATAATTTATCAATGCTCAAAAGAATTTTAACACTATGATGGTAGAAAAATTGAGTAAGATTGATGATTTGTCTAGAAGCGTTGATAAAATTTCTCATGATGTAGAAAATCTCAAGATGAAAATTTGCTTGCCTAAAGTTGAGGAATCAATTAAAGCTCTTTATTTTTCTATGGATGAAAGTAAGAAAAGAACCACTATGCTTAGAGCTAGAAGAGAATTTTTAGAAAAAGCGTTTTCTAGTGATTGCTTTCATAAAAGTGATGAAGATCTTAAAATGATTGGTGTTTCTTCTATTGATTCCTTGTTTAGTAAAATTAAGATTGATGAAAAATGGACTGTAGAAGAGTCAACTTTAGTTAGAAGGCGTCCCGATAATTTGGAGGGTCAAAATCTTGTTGAAAATTTTGATAAAAGTGGGTTTGAAGAGGTCAAGACTTTAACTAGTGATGTGCCCACTATTTTGGATTACAAAGACTTTAATTATGATAGCTGCTCTTTGATTGATTGTATTTCTCTGTTGCAATCCATGATAAATTCACCCCATGCTTATGAACAAAATAAAGCCTTTACTAAACATATTGTTGATGCTATGATGAAAGCTTTGGAAGAAAAGTTGGAATTAGAAGTTTCAATTCCTAGAAAATTACATGATGAGTGGGAACCTACTATCAAAGTCAAGATTAAAAATTATGAGTGTTTTGCTTTATGTGACTTGGGTGCTAGTGTTTCTACAATTCCGAAATCTCTATGTGATGTGCTTGGTTTTACCGATATTGAAGAATGCTCTTTAAATTTGCACTTGGCGGATTCTACTATTAAAAAGCCTATGGGAAGGATTAATGATGTTCTTATTCTTGCAAATAGGAATTATGTGCCCATAGATTTTATTCTTCTTGATATTGATTGTACTCCGTCTTGTCCAATTATTCTTGGTAGACCGTTTTTACGCACTATTGGTGCCGTGATTGATATGAAAGAAGGCAATATTAAATTTCAATTTCCAGTAAGGAAGGGTATGGAACACTTCCCTAGAACAAGAATTAGGCCTCCATATGAATCAATCATGAGGGCTTCTTATGGATCTCGAAACAAAGATGACAAAACTTAGATCCTTGCTTTATGCCTAGCTAGGGGCGTGAAACAATAGCGCTTGTTGGGAGGCAACCCAATGAATAAAATTTATTTTTGCTTTTTGCTTTCTATTATTTAGTGTGTGCACAATTATTCTACTGTTATAATTGTGTTTTTCGTGTTTTAATTAGTGTTTGGGCCAAGTAAAGCCTTTAGGATTATGTTGGGTGATAGTTGATTTTATCTTGTTGGAAAACAGAAACTTTTGCATACAGTAAAACAATTTTGAAAATTCACAGCAGAGACTGAAAATTCTGAATTTTTTACAAAAGATTTATATATAAATTTCCTCTGTTTTCCTAATTTTTAAGAATCTTTGGAGTTCCATAAGTATTCCAAATATTCAGTTTGCTACAGAGTGTTCTGTTTTTGACAGATTCTGTTTTCTCTGTGTTGTGTGCTTGTTTCGATGATTCAATGGTTTTCTTTGATGAGTTTTTGCCATAGAGAAGTTGGAATACAGTAGATATAATGCAATAATAAAATATGAATAGGTTTTCTACAGTACTTATAGTAGTGATTTACTTTCTTATACTAACGGATCTCACAAAGGTTTTGTTGAGTTTTGTGTGATTGAAGTTTTCAAGTTTTGGTTATCTTACGATGGATGAAGGAATAAGGAGTAAGAAGAGCCTAAGCTTGGGGATGACCATGGAATCCCAAGCTATTATCCAAAGAGAAGCAAGCAACTAAGCTTGGGGATGCTCCGAGTGGCATCCCCTCTTTCTTCTAACGACCATCGGTATTTTACTCGAAGCTATATTTTTATTAATCACATACTATGAGTTTTGCTTGGAGCGTCTTTTATGATATGAGTCTTTGCTTGTTTTGCTTTGTGTTCTAAGTCATGAATCCTTTCTGGACACACCTATTTGAGAGATTCAAAATTATGCCATGACTTGTTAGAATTTCTCTCTATGCTTCACTTAAATTTTTATGAGCTATGGATTTGCTCTAGTGCTTCACTTATATCTTTTTTAGCACGGCGTGCTTTAGTATTTTTGAAGAGATGCTCTCATGCTTCACTTAGATTTATTTGGGAGTTAGTAAATTTTTTAAGAAATTCTCTCTTGCTTCACTTAAATTAATTTGAGAGAAAGAAGTATTATGCTCATGATCTTCACTTATATTTGTTTGAGCTTATCAAAAGCAACACATGAAAATTAGTTCCAAAGTGATAGATATCCAAGAAGGATATAATAAAAACTTTCATGAAGATCATTGGACAAAATAAAATTGATTCCTTGTAATAGTTTTGAGATATGATGATGTGATATGTGAGTTATGTTGATGAGTAATTGTGCTTTAGTAAGAATATTGGTGTTAAGGTTTGTGATTCCCTATGCAAGCACGAAAGTCAATAGTTATGCAATGAAATTATATCCTACTTGTGGTGCATTATTCGGCATTAATTATGCTTAATGCTCGCTTATGAGATTATTTGTTTTTTGGTTGGTCGCTTCTCAATTTTTTGCTAGCCTTCATTTTGCACTAAGTATGATCACTACTTGTGCATCCAAAACCCTTTAAACCAGTTTTGCCACATGAGTCCACTATATCTACCTATATGCGGTATTCTTTTGCCATTCTAAGCAAATTTGTATGTGCCATCTCTAATTTTCAAAATAAACTTCTCTTTTGTGTGTTCGTACCGCTCGCGAGGCGGTGAGGGGTGGCTAATATTTTCCATGCTAGATGTGTTATTCTCAGGATGAGTGTTTATTCACTTGTCATTACACGAGAGTAAGGCAAAGGTATTAGGGATGCCAGTCCCGAAATGAAAAATGAATTTACTTTATGTTGTCAAATAATAAATTCCTTGGAAAGTGTTGGTATGGAGGGCACCCGTGGATACGGCTAGCCATGAAAAGTGAAAGAAATGGTGGAAAAGGAATAAACTTTATTTTCTGTTTGGGAACCGCCTATGATATATCTAGCATGGAAAGTGTTGGGAACTCTAAGTTGTTTTCGTTGGTGGGAAAAGCACACCTCCCAAAATGTTTTTATCTCTAAGTTTTTCGCTTTGAGCTCTGGCACCTTTACAAATCCCTACTTCCCTCTGCGAAGGGTCTTTCTTTACTTTATGCAATTATTATTTTTAATTTGAGTCGCCATCTTCTCTTATAAAGCACCAACTAGGAGGCACTATGATCGTACTTGAGCATTGGGTGTAGTTAATATTCGAGTGTGTTTCATGAATGGATCAATGGTTGAGCATGATGGGCTTGGGATAACTTATTTTAGCGTTGATATTTTGAAAGACATAGTTGCTTGTTGATATGCTTGAGTATTTAAGTCATCATGTCAAAACTAGACTATTTCTTTGAATCATATAAAAGTCCAAATATCTATGCTATTAAGAAAAGAATATGAGATGACATGTTAGGCAGCATTCCACATCAAAAATTCTGTTTTTATCATTTACCTACTCGAGGACGAGCAGAAATTAAGCTTGGGGATGCTGATACGTCTCCAACGTATCTATAATTTTTGATTGTTCCATGCTATTATATTATCATTCTTGGACGTTTTACAATCATTTTATAGTCATTTTATATCATTTTTTGGTACTAACCTATTGACATAGTGCCAAGTCCCAGTTGCTGTTTTTTGCATGTTTTTTTACATCGCAGGAAATCAATACCAAACGGAGTCCAAACGTAGCGAAACTTTTTGTGGATTTTTTTTGGACCAGAAGACATCCAGTGGGCCGGAGAAGCGCCTGGGGGGTGCTTCGAGGGGAGCACAATCCACCAGGGCGCGCCTGGAGGCCCAGGCGCGCCCTGGTGGGTTGTGCCCACCTCGGGTGCCCTCCCCCCCCCTGAACTGCCTTTTTGCTCTATAAATACCCTAATATTCCAGAAACCCTAAGGGAGTCGATGAAAATCAATTCCCGCCGCCGCAGAGTCCAGAACCACCAGATCCAATCTAGACACCATCATGGAGGGGTTCACCACTTCCATTGGTGCCTCTCCGATGATGCGTGAGTAGTTCTTTGTAGACCTATGGTTGCGTAGTTAGTAGCTAGATGGCTTTCTCTCCCTCGTTTGATTCTCAATACAATGGTCTCTTGGAGATCCATATGATGTAACTCTTTTTGCGGAGTGTTTGTTGGGATCCGATGAACTTTGAGTTTATGATCAGATCTATCTTTTTATGCATGAAAGTTATTTGAGTCTTCTTTGATCTCTTATATGCATGATTGCTTATAGCCTCGTATTTCTTCTCCGATATTTGGGTTTTGTTTGGCCAACTTGATCTATTTATCTTGCAATGGGAAGAGGTGCTTTGTAGTGTGTTCGATCGTACGGTGCTTGATCCCAGTGACAGAAGGGGAACCGACACGTATGTATCGTTGCTACTAAGGATAAAACAATGGGGTCTATTTCTACATAAATAGATCTTGTCTACATCATGTCATCGTTCTTATTGCATTACTCCGTTTCTCCATGAACTTAATACACTAGATGCATGATGGATAGCGGTCGATGTGTGGAGTAATAGTAGTAGATGCAGGCAGGAGTCGGTCTACTAATCTTAGACGTGATGCCTATATAATGACCATTGCTTGGATATCGTCATGATTATTTGAAGTTTTATCAATTGCCCAACAGTAATTTGTTCACCCACCATTTGCTATTTTTCTCGAGAGAAGCCACTAGTGAAACCTACGGCCCCCGGGTCTCTTTTCCAATATATTTGCTTTAAAGATCTGTTTTGCTATTCGCTCTTTTCTTTATTTGCAACTTTTATTTTCAGATCTATTAAACCAAAAATACAAAAATACCTTGCTGCACTTTATTTTATTTGGCGTTCGATCTATCAATATTTACTACTCTCTCACGTCCGTTTGCCAATTTTTGGCACCGTTGCCCGAAAGGGATTCACAACCCCTTTTACATGTCGGGTTGCGAGTATTTGTTATTTGTGTGCAGGTGCTGTTTACGCAGTGTTGCTTGGTTCTCCTAATGGTTCGATAACCTTGGTTTCATCACTGAGGGAAATACCTACCGCTGCTGTGCTGCATCATCCCTTCCTCTTTGGGGAAATACCGACGTAGCTTCAAGCCACATCAGCAGCCCGGACAGGTCTGGACGGGATTGCTGGTCTATTTGCCACCAAGGTGCAGGTATATATAGCTTAAAAGCATATCATGTTCCCTAACCAACTAGCCCCCAAGCCTTAATTCAGGCGGGACGGCCGAGTTAAGGGTGTATAATGATATTATTTTTGTAGGCCGCAAGGGATCAGAACAAAAAGCTGTCCGAGGACCTTGAAGTGAGCCAGACACAATTGGTCGAAGCCAAGGCCGAACTAGATGTGGCTCGAAAAGCCAGTAATGAATTGTTCGGTGAGTAGTAAAGACTGCTTTTCTAAGTATACGTTGTATACCAAGCATTAACACCATCTTCTTCGTACAGCCGCGGGAGCTGTAAGCGAGCTGCGGAGGGAGCTGGAGGCTAGTAAACGAGTGCTGACGCGGAGTCAGGACGAGAAAAATGAGCTCAAGGCAGAAAATCAACGACAAGCCGAGGAAATTAAGAGCTTGAAGGATCAGCTGGCCCAAGCCGTGGAGGAAAACTAGAAGCTGAAAGGTGGCATATTCGGTAAGTGCTGACCGCACCGCACTGTCTGACAAATGTCATTGATGTTTTAATGATGATGGGTGACACCTGCTTGTTAGGTCTCCTGACTGGGCGACCTGAGGAAGAAGTGAGCATGTATGACGGGAACCTTCTAAAGGAACTGTCGAAGACCTATGAAAAGGCCCGGAAAGCCATGAAGAGCATGGCGAAGGCATTATGGCCGTCGGATGCTCCACCAGACAGTATGGCCGAACTAGCCAGCCGTTTTAAAGGGGCTTGGTGCAGGTTTGAGTTATGGAAGATCTTGGCCTGCCGAGAAGGAGCACGCAAGGCGTGGGCTATGTTAAAGACCCGCTTCACCAAGCTAGACCCGGTGCATATGGCCCGGGTTGGTCCTATGGGCCCTAATGGTCAAGAGATATCACTAAGCTTGGTCTATGAAGAAGTGATGCAAGTCGCTCACTATTCGCAAAAGGATTGTGCTTTAGAACAATTGATAGACAATGTCGAGAATGAGTAGTTTTGTCAATTCTATGTATCTATGTACTTTAAGTTGACCTTGCTCCATCCGCGCTCTTATTGTTATTTTTTGAAAGAATGTTGTCTTGACCGGCCATCGGCTTCTGCCTCTCCGATCAGAGATCGGGGAGTGTTTCGTACTATGTGCCATGGGAAACGAGGCAATAATTCGGGAACCAGGCAATCCGGCCTTCTGGTTTGAACAAACGAAACATATACGAAGAGCAATGTTATATTACTGTTTAACGTAAGAAACATCTTCCGATGAAAATAGTTCCTCCAAGGGATCCTTTCATCGGGTAGTATTATAGTCTAGACTCGTAGGATCAACGGACACCAATGGCTTTAGAAAAGAACCTTGGTAATAAGCTCGAGGCTATATTCACTTCCCTTAGGCCGACTTATTGTATTCTGTAAGAACGCTAGCTTTCGGCTTCTCCCATCTGAGGTACGGTCCCGGGTGACCCGGTCATAACAATCATAGAGGTGCTCCCTTTACTCCCTAGACGAACAATCGGGAACAAAGGGGTAATCACAGGAGCCAGGCAACCCGGCTTGGCGAAGATCTTAAGTCAAACAAGTGCATATGTTGGCTTAACATGTATGAGAAGGATGCAATCATAACGAATGTGATGTATGCATTTATGCGGCTCGTCGAAGGGATCCCCCAAGCGAAGCTGGGTATTACATTTAATGGTATATAATATGGGCCTGGTATGGTTCGATTTAGCCGAACAAGCACCACGACGAAAGAGATAAAAAGGTAAAGAAAGACAAGGCGAAAATTGACGTCGGACTCAGGCGTAAAAACACCACAGCCTTGCTGCATTCCACGGGTTTGGCTCGAGGCCGTTGTCAGATGGGCGGCGAAGATGATACGCTCCTCCTACAAGTACTTCATCGATGATGTACGGTCCCTCCCATTTAGGTGATAATTTATTCTTCTGTTTTTCGGGGAGTCGGAGGACAAGGTCTCCCACGTTGTATGTCTTTGCCCGGACTTCGCGGTTGTGGTAACATCGTGCTTCTGTTGATAGAATGCGGACCGATCCCAAGCTATGTCTCGCTCTTCTTCCAGAGCGTCCAGATCATCCTGCCGATCAAGCTCGGCTTCCTTTTCTTTGTACATGCGTACTCTAGGCGCATCATGGATAAGGTCGCATGGGAGAACTGCTTCCGCGCCGTATACCATAAAAATGGTGTGTATCCGGTTGACCGATTAGGGGTGGTGCGCAGCCCCCATAGTACGGAATTGAGTTCCTCAACCCAATGGCAGTCTGATTGTTCAAGGGATCAAACTAGGCGAGGCTTAATGCCGCTCACACTGAGTCCATTGGCCCGTTCGACCTGCCCGTTGGTCTGTGGGTGGTACACCGAGGCGTAATCGAGCTTGATGCCCATTTTTCCGCACCAGTCTTTAACCTCCTGGGCGGTGAAGTTGGTACCCTTATCAGTAATTATGCTGTGGGGGACACCGTAATGGTGTACGACATCGGATAAGAAGTCGACGACTCGTCCGGATTCAGCCGAAGTGACGGGTCTTGCCTCAATCCAATTGGTGAATTTGTCGACCATGACCAATAGGTACTTCTTTTTGTTTGTCCCCCCTTTGAGTGGCCCGACCATGACGAGACCCTAGACCGCAAAAGGCCATGTGATCGGTATCGTCTGGAGAGCTGTGGGGGGGCATGTGGCTTTGATTTGCAAACAGGTGGCATCCGACGCAGTGTTGGACAAAAGTCCAGGCATCCTCACGGGCGATAGGCCAGAAAAACCCTGCTCGGAAAGCTTTCCTGACCAAAGCCCGAGCTGCCGCGTGGTGTCCGCCCATGCCCGCGTGTATCTCTGCTAAAAGCTACCACCCCTCTTCTTCAGAGATGCACCTTTGTAAAACTCCTGTGGTACTCTTCTTATAGAGTTCACCTTCATGGACCTTGTATGCTTTAGAGTGGCGTACTATGCATCGTGCTTCGGTTTGATCCTCCGGAAGCTGATGTTGTGTGAGGTAGGTTAGCAAGGGTTCTGTCCAGGGTGGGATTACGGCCAGTACCTCGTGTGCGGAGGGTGTTTCCTTGAGTGCAGAGCCGCCGATAACTTGATCATCTTTTTCGTTTTCAGGCAAGGCATTGTGAGCGGGCTCGTCGGATGGTGCACTGGAGACATCGTCCTACCATACCATGGAGGGCTTAAAGAGCCGCTCGAGGAAGGTGTTTTTAGGAACTGGGTCACGCTTGGCGCCCATGCGAGCGAGGATGTCGGCTGCTTGATTGCTGTCTCTAGCGACATGGTGAAATTCTAGGCCCTCAAATCGAGTAGATATTCAGAGGACAACGTTTCTATGTTCCGCCATCTTGGGGTCTTTGGCCTCGAATTCGCCATTTACTTGAGATCGCCAGATTTGAGTCTTCCCTTACCTTGAGGCGTTGTACGCCCATTGATGTGGCTATGCGAAGACCATGCAGTAGTGCTTCGTATTCGGCTGCGTTGTTCGAGTCTGTATACATTATTTGGAGGACATACCGAACAGTGTCGCCTGTGGGGGTGCTGAGGATGACCCCAGCCCCCAGTCCGGCCAACATATTTGAGCCGTCGAAGTACATTGTCCAGTGCGAGTATGTGGAGCACTCCCTGGGTAGTTCGGCTTCGGTCCATTCGGCTATGAAATCGGCCAGCACCTGAGATTTAATGGCTCGTCGTGGCTTGTATGTTATCTCGAAGGGAAGAAGCTCGATGGCCCATTTGGCTATGCGTCCTGTAGCGTCCCTGTTATTGATTATATCATTCAAGGGGACTTCTGATGCTACTGTGACCGAACATTCTTGAAAGTAATGACATAGTTTTCGAGATGCCATGAAGACCGTGTAGGCTATTTTTTGATAGTGCGGGTATCGTGATTTGCATGGCGTAAGCACCTCGGACACGTAGTAGATCGGCTTTTGGACTTGGAACTTGTGGCCCTCGGTCTCCTGTTCTACGACGAGTACCTCCCTGACCACCTGATTGGTGGCCGAAATGTATAGTAGCATGGGCTCGCCAATGCCGGGTGCGGCCAGGATAGGATTGCCGGCAAGGAGTGTCTTAATCTCCTCGAGTGCCATGGTTGCTTCATCTGTCCATTGGAAGTTCTTGGTCTTTTTAAGCAGTTTGTAGAGTGGCAATGCCTTTTCTCCGAGGCGGGATATGAAGCGGCTCAAAGCGGCCATGCATCCTGCCAGCTTCTGGACATGCTTAAGCTCCGTTGGTATAGCGAGCTGAGATAGCAGTCTAATTTTGGCCGGATTGGCTTCGATTCCTCTATGGGAAACTATGAATCCGAGTAGCTTTCTGGCAGGGACTCCAAAGACACATTTCTTCGGGTTGAGCCGTATATCGTAGGCCCGCAGGTTGTCGAAGGTTTGACATAGGTCGTCTATCAGTTGGTTAATGTTTTTGGTTTTGACAACCACATCGTCCATGTATGCTTCGACTGTTTTGCCAATTTGTTTTTTGAGCCATTGTAACACCCTAGATTTTGCCCATTTTCGTTTTCTTTTGATTTTGGTCTGGTTTTGCTTTTCTGTGGCTTTGTGGTCTTGAAACCTAGAGAGATCACCTTTGATTCCTCTCCCCAGTGGCTTGCCAACCTCAAAATCATCTCAAGACCTTTCCATTTCCATCTTGGACCTATCCCAATATTCTTTTTCTTGCGAATATTCCTTTTTCTATTAAAGGAATAACCCTGTCTGCCCTGGGTTGTGAAGCAACCCACACTTCCATCATTCCAAAGATTCCCAAATAATTCCCATAAATTGTTTGGGTCAAATATTCCTCAGGTAAGTCAAAATCCTTCCTTGCCATGACCAAAAATATTCCACCAATATTCCTTTTCTGATTCTGCCCTAGCTGGCAGTTTGTGAAGCAAGTACCCATTATCTTTCTTGCTTGCTCTCAAACTTTTTGTGCTTCCTTTCCCATCCATATAATTTCCTCATGCCAAATTTCAACTTCATTTGCCTAGTGAATATTCCTGAGCAATTTTTCAAACTTTCTGTTCAAACAGAGGCCTTGTGAAGGAAGTGCAAGCTAGGCATATCCCAATGAGTTGAAATTTTGCAAGCATCTTCATATGCTCAAATTAACACTGTCCACAAGATTTTAGCATCATCCCATCATCTATATGATCACAGCATCAAATCTTTGCTACTGGTCATATTTTCCTGTTGTGAAGCAACTGTACTTTATACTGCTTCATAATTGCTGAAAATTTACCAGAGCATTCCCCTACCCATATACCACCGCTCCAACAAATTTGGGCTCATTTCATCTAGCAATTTATCCTCAGTAATTTTTCTAAGATTCTGTCCAGTAGGATGTTGTGTGAAGGAAGTACCATTTTGGTTTATCCAAATGGTATGAAATTTATACAGTGTCTTCATATGCCTAAATAACTAGCCTCTTCCAAATTTCAGCTCAATCCAAGCGAGTGTGTGAGTGCCACTTCAAGATTTGCAATTCTGGTCAGTGAAGCCATTTGAACAGCAAGTGCTAGTTTAACTCCTCCATTTGATCTCAAACTTGGCAACAATGATCAACTTAGCATCTGATCGCTCCCAGCCAAAGCCCAGAGTATGCCTCCTGTTCAATATCTCTCAGCTCACATCAAACAGTATGTTGTTAAAACCTTCTTCTGCAAGTTTCTTCCACCCAGAGCCACCTAGCTACTTCCAGCCACATCTCTTATCTTCTTGAGCAGTGAAGGAGCTGTTTGACAAGAATTGACAGGCAGGAGAGTGCCAGAGCAAGCCATGCACGTGGTGACCACGCTTTGGCCATGCAGAAACGGCGCTCTGCTCTCTTTGAGCTCCGTCCGGTCATCTCCGGACGGCCTCTCCTTGTCCGGATGTGTCCTACGGCTCCGCGGTGTCCACCTGCCCCTCTCCCGACCCTTCTCCCCTCCGATTACCTCCTCTCCACGCCACGGCAGTCACCGTCGCGGCCCTGTTCGCCCGTGACCCGAGCTGTCACCTCCCTCCTTGGCCCCTTCCTCCCCGAGCCATCGCGTTGCATTAAATGCTCGTCAGGTTGGCCGCTCGCCGACGCCAGGAACCCTCCAGCCACGCCACCCTGCGCTCCAGTGCACCGATGAGAATGATGCCGTGGCCGTCCTTATCACCCCGCCATTGTCGCGGCTATAAAAGGCTCCTGAGCCACTCCTGACCTCACCACTAGCCTCCCCTCGCTCCGAGCTCCCTCCCCTACCTCTCCGCCGAGCTCCAGGAGCTCTCTGCGCCGCCCTCTGGCCGCCATTGCCGCCTCGGCCTCCTCCTAAATTGGAGATGCCCGAGCCCCCACTCTCCCTCCTACTCTCACCAAAGCTCTTCCCAGGCCACCGCCCGTCGCCCTGTAGCATCGCCGCATCTCCAGGGAGCCAGTAGCTCCGTCCCCCAACTTGGCCGAGAGCCATGTCCGCCGGAGTCCCGGCCAATGTCGCTCCGGCCCTCCTCGGCGACCGTGCATAATCCAGGCGTGTGCACCGCTCTCTCCTGAGTCCTCCGGTGGCCGGACCTCGGCCGAAGATGGCCTGTGCTGTTGGGAGGCCTCGCAGGCGCGCGCCTCCTCTGTTCTGCGGGCAACCGGCGAAAGGGAGAAGGAGACCTGCCCGCGGGCTCGGCTCGCCAGGGACCCCGCTCCTCCCCTCATTTTTTTAAAAGAGGTGGCAGCTATTGGGCCGGCCCAAGTGGAGTAGTAGCGCCCGCGCGGCTCGGCCAGTGCCCAGGCACTGTTCGCTTTCGGCCCAGGATGCCCCAGGAGAACAGTGCGTTTTCTTTTATCCAGTGGAAAACTGCTGAGGACCCAAATGTAATAATTTTATTTACAGCAAGATCCTTGGCAGTCAAACCCTTATAACTATTTGCTCGGGACTCCGATTCAGGTGAAACCAATGCCCACTTCTTCGTCTCATCGAGCCCGTTCCGTTGGTACCATTTTGATAATGTTTTGACACTATGAAATGACCCTTTTTCCCTTGTCCGTAAACAGCCCCCTCCGAGAGAGAATTGTTTCCGGCAATCGTATCCGTGGATTCTCCGCACTTCTCCTCGATGGTTCCTTCATCCCTAGGCAAGCCACAATAGACACTTGCATGATGGATTTGTAGTAGCTATGGTTTCCTACTTGAATAGTTATTTAATGTGTGCATGTTACTCTGTCTGGAACTACTATATATGCTCATGTTCTATGCTCATCCTTATATTCTGTCCATATGCATCTTGCTAGTTATCATGTAACCGTTGGTAGCATTATGCTCATGATTAACACTGGTAGTAGATCATGCTAAGATGATGACATGTCTGCATGTTTCTTTACCAGTTGTTATGGTTCATCCTGTTATCATGACTCAGCACATCATCATTCAAATTTAACCGGATGTTAATCGAACTCGAACACCTGTTGGCTGAGTCAGAGTGCCGACCGAATCGAGCCCACCAGTGCAACCACACTTGCTGGGATGGGGCAGCCTTGACTCAGTCTATTGTCATGCCTCTCGCCGGTGCCTCCAACCAGGGAAGGTTATGAGCGCGTGCTACCCTGGCCCGGTATGCGGCTATAACCTTGTGAACCCAGTTTTGGTATTGAGCTCAGGTCCCCGTTTGGGACAGTTTTGTTTGGCCACGACGGTGGCAGGTGTCAGAAGGACACAGGGGTCACCCATGACATAGCCCAAAGGGGAGTTTGTCGGAGTGGCTGGGAGAGTGCCATGCAATAGATTGGGTTTTGTCGAAACGTCGTTGGTCCACCCGAATGGGAGCACGAGGCCATGAGTTCCGTGGTGTGGGTAAAGTGTACTAACCTCTGCAGAGTGTATGATCTATCGATAGCCGCGTCCTCGGATATGGGCACAGTTCGTAGTAGGACACACTATGGGTTAACAGTATAATAATCTTGCTTATAACAACCCGGTTCGATGAGAAGGAAGTTGGTTGATCTTTATGTGATCGCGAGAGGATCACCGCGGTATCGAGGATACCGATGTTGGTTGATCGTGATCACAAGAGGATCACCATGGTATCATGGATACTGGATTTGGTTGATAGTGTTATGTGGTGATCTCGGGTAAAGATCAAGCTCCTTGTGATCATGTTATCACTACGGTATTGTAATACCATGTTTGGTTGGTCCCGAGGCTATCATGTGGCACTCTCGAGGGTAAGTTCTTACATGAGGTGGTTACGGGGTAACCTCACGACAGAGTAAGCTGCAACCTGTTGCATGTAGTATATGCCATGCCATGCTTATATTTTTCTAGCATCATCATGTTTTCACCTGCTTAACCTGTAAATGCCATGCTGTTGCTTGTCTTGACTGCTTTGGTTGCTGTGAGCTTGCGAGCACATTCAAAGTACTCACCTGGCGTGTCATGCCAGTTTGCACATCATGCCATGATTGCTTGCTTGTCGAGGATTTCGAGTTTGCGAGCTAGGATAAGTGTTCCAGCCAGAGTCCCTACGGAGTGGAGTCCATCACCGCTGTCGTTGTTCCGCTGCCGAGGATACTCCGTTTCCTCGGGTTGTTTCGCTGTTAGCATAGAGCTACCCTGGGCAAGCGTAGTGTCGCCGTGCCGATGTATTCCATTTACCCTTGTAACCTTATCCATAGTAATAAAGAGCTAATTTGTTCTATGCCAACAGTGTCGTATTCCAGAAGACTTGTCTCTGGGCTGGAATACGGGGCGTTTCGGTTTCCTCTGAGCCGGGGTGCCACAAGCATTGGTATCAGAGCCAGGTTTGGCTGTAGGACTCCCTAGACCACGCGAACGTTAGAAATCGGTAGTATAGGATTCAGTTGGTTTGCTGCACTTGTGTGTTGCATTTGGTTGTGCATAGCATGCATATAGACTAGATATTTTATCACTAATGATTGATCTGGTGAGTGTACGTGGCATCGGTTTCGACCCACTGCCTGCACCTCTAGCTACCTACTTGTTTCTTGGTGAGGTGTCATCTCCGTCCCAGCGGAGTGATGCCAAGGTGCTTGGTGGTGTCGATCCCTTGCAGGATTGATGCACAGGTACCACACCAATATATTCTCTTCAGCCACCCCTATAGTTTCGGTGATAGACATGCTTCTATCCCAGAGCTTTCCATCGTCCCTCTAGCTGCGTTGGCAACCCTTACTGATCTTAGTTATCAGAAAAGGGCAATGCCCACAAGCCTTTCTTTTCGTCGATTATCCTACCCTGCCATCCATTCTTTGGGCAAGTACGGTTTCTTCCGTACGCTTGATGATGATGCGGTCGTGACCCCCGTGTTCCGACCCACGATCACCAAGTCTGTCCTCGCCACCGTGTCCGTCCAGATGGAATCGGTGCTAAGCCCGTGTTTGGTGTAGCTTTGTTTACACCAACTCTTTCCACACGTGGATTCACTTTCGTGCGCACCGCCATAGCATGTTAAAACGTAGTACCGGAGTTTCCACAAGATTTATGTGCTTAGGTAGGCATGCATACTATTGTTGTGGATAGCTGTATATTATGATATTGCCTGTGTGTTATCTTGTTGCTTTGTGTCTTTTAGTCTTTTCTTTTGCTTCTTTCTTTGGTCCCATGGTGTTACCTTATTTTCGCCTTATGGAAGTTGCTCACCGACACTGGACTCAAAGAATCAGTGAAAGAGGCAAACATTTGGAAGCTCAGCTCAACAATATGGAAATTTTCCACCGACTGCCTGATATTGGGAGTATCTGGTCTGACCACAAATGGTATTCTAGATGGATTATCAGCATCAAGTATAAATCAGTGTGCAATTTTCACAACAGTAATGATCAATTCAGCAAGAAGGATAGTCGAACAACTTTCTTCATACAACAAGTGACCGACAATAGTAACATCAAGGTATATATATATCTGCACCCAGTTCGCATATGGAAAAAAGAAAGCTTCAGACGTAAGCAACTCAGTCTTCCTTCAGAAGCTATCTGAGAAGCGTACAACGCAAGGGTTCCTGTGTCTTCCTTGGCACGACACATGGACATCTTGCGATGCAAGCATGCTATCCCGGTAGAAGCTTCAGGCACAAGCTATTCAGCCTTCCTCAGCAAGATATTCGCAATGGCTTCCAACACAAGCCAAGCAACCTTCGTCAGTAAGGCATCACATCCTCACCAGTACAAGATAATTCCCAGTCAGTTGGCCGCATATGACCATGCATCCCAAGGATCAGCTCCACAATAGTTTGGTCAGAAGGCAAGAATCGGTCAGGATGCAAGTCTGCCTCAGAAATCAAATGCCCAGCTACACATGTTTGCATAGATATGGTGAACATGCTGCCAAGGTTATATGAGTTACTCATATAATGATGACAGCCCGTGAGCTGTATGGGACGCTACTGAACCCTTGCCTGCCTTTCTTTAGTAATGGCACCACGCCTGTGTCTGAGCTGCTTTCGGCTGTCTGGGGTGGATGCCGACTCTATATTTCTCTTTTCAACAACTGGCCCATGTTCTGAGCTGCTTTTCGGCCGTCTCGGACAGTTGTTGAATTTCTTTCTGTAGTAGTGACCCTATGCTCTGAGCTGCTTTTCGGCCGTCTTAGGGAACTGCTACTTTCTTCTTATCGACACCGTCACATGCTCTGAGCTGCTTTTCAGCCGTCTTGAGTCGGGGTTGAGTTACTCCAGTAATGTCCCAGATCTGAGTTGTAAAGACCATTCTGGTGGCTACTGGTTTATTTGCCGGTTTCATCAAGGGTTTCAGACGGTCGTTACCCTACAGCTACAACTTGTAAAGTAATATGCCTGCCGCAATATTGCACCTGACAACACCCATGGTCACCCGAAGAATCAAGAATACATAAGGCCAAACTCTTTCAGTTAAGGATCCAGGCAAAGAAAACCACAATAAGAGAACAAGATCGTCCATACAGGTATGGCAATGGATGCATGGTACAGATACTCCGGACAGTATGGATCGGTACCGATCACCATGGGTACACACCCACAGGGTCTATCTCATTTGCAAGGACCCCATATCGACGCAACCCACTCAGCCAGCTATTTATCCTTGGAATCGTCATAAGAGGATATTCAAGCTTGTCAGGTAAGACCGAAGTGTCAATTCAGCAGCAACAGTGTTAAAGCATTACATGGCCTACCATCCACATAGAAATGCCGTCAGACTAAGCACTCAGAAGGACAAGCAACCGTTTCAAAGCAGATGTCCTCACATATGGGAATCAGTTAAAGAATAACTTGTTGTGAACAACATTCTGTTGCCAGGACCACTGTCAGTCAGGTCTATGGATAATATCATAAAAAGACCGTACACCTTTATGCTGGTCACGACAGGTGACAGTCGAGTCTTTGGTACGAATGTGATACCCGAGACAGTGGAGATACCCAAGATGAATCAGCAAACCGTGCGAGAAGTCAGATTTCACCAGGAAAATGGTACGATTTATAGTACTGTTTTGAACCTGGAGAACACACAACCATTTGAAGCCACCCAATGCAATGAGTAAGAGATTTCGTGTCCACTGAGAGAATCTGTTCACAACTCAATGGACGGTCGTCCGTATTGGACTTCGTTACAACAAGTCCATAAGGAACAACTCTCGGACTTGCGAGAAGGACAGGTATTTCAGTCAGGATAATTCATCGCACTCAGATAAGTCGGCAGACATAAAAGGATTAAAGTCAGAGTAATATATGAGGTAAGGTCTGTCAGAATAAGTATCCAGTGAAACAAACCACCCTGAAGTCAGGTAGTCAGCCAGATGAAATTCAGTATTAGCATTATATCAAGGAGAAAGGAAACCCGAGTTGGAAACGGTTTCCTTAAGTGGGAATATTCATGTTTGACCCCTAAGCAACCAAATCTCGAGGATGAGATTTCTTTAAGGGGGGTAGGTTTGTAACACCCTGGATTTTGCCCATTTTCGTTTTCTTTTGATTTTGGTCTGGTTTTGCTTTTCTGTGGCTTAGTGGTCTTGAAACCTGGAGAGATCACCTTTGATTCCTCTCCCTAGTGGCTTGCCAACCTCAAAATCATCTCAAGACCTTTCCATTTTCGTCTTGGACCAATCCCAATATTCTTTTTCTTGGGAATATTCCTTTTTCTATTAAAGGAATAACCCTGTCTGCCCTGGGTTGTGAAGCAACCCACACTTCCATCATTCCAATGATTCCCAAATAATTCCCATAAATTTTTTGGGTCAAATATTCCTCAGATATGTTAAAATCGTTCCTTGCCATGACCAAAAATATTCCACCAATATTCCTTTTCTGATTCTGCCCTAGCTGGCAGTTTGTGAAGCAAGTACCCATTATCTTTGCTTGCTTGCTCTCAAACTTTTTGTGCTTTCTTTCCCATCCATATAATTTCCTCATGCCAAATTTCAACTTCATTTGCCTAGTGAATATTCCTGAGCAATTTTTCAAAGTTTCTGTTCAAATTGAAGCCTTGTGAAGGAAGTGCAAGCTAGGCATATCCAAATGAGTTGAAATTTTGCAAGCATCTTCATATGCTCAAATTAACACAGTCCACAAGATTTTAGCATCATCCCATCATCTATATGATCACAGCATCAAATCTTTGCTACTGGTCATATTTTCCTGTTGTGAAGCAACTGTACTTTATATTGCTTCATAATTGCTAAAAATTTACCAGAGCATTCCCCTACCCATATAACAACTCTCCAACAAATTTGGGCTCATTTCATCTAGCAATTTATCCTCAGTCATTTTTCTAAGATTCTTTCCAGTAGGATGCTGTGTGAAGGAAGTACCATTTTGGTTTATCCAAATGGTATGAAATTTATACAGTGTCTTCATATGCCTAAATAACTAGCCTCCTCCAAATTTCAGCTCAATCCAAGCCAATGTGTGAGTGCCACTTCAAGATTTGTAATTCTGGTCAGTGAAGCCATTTGAACAGCAAGTGCTAGTTTAGCTCCTCTGTTTGATCTCAAACTTGGCAACAATGATCAACTTAGCATCTGATCACTCCCAGCCAAAGCCCAGAGTATGCCTCCTGTTCAATATCTCTCAGCTCACATCAAACAGTATGCTGTTAAAACCTTCTTCTGCAAGTTTCTTCCACCCCAGAGCCACCTAGCTACTTCCAGCCACATCTCTTATCTTCTTGAGCAGTGAAGGAGCTGTTTGACAAGAATTGACAGGCAGGAGAGTGCCAGAGCAAGCCATGCACGTGGTGACCACGCTGTGGCCAATGCAGAAATAGCGCTCTGCTTTCTGTGAGCTCCATCCGGTCATCTCCGGCCGTCCTCTGCTTGTCCGGATGTGTCCTACAGCTCCGCGGCGTCCACCTGCCCCTCTCCCGACCCTTCTCCCCTCCGATTACCTCCTCTCCATGCCACAGCGGTCGAGGTCGCGGCCCTGTTCGCCCGTGACCCGAGTTGTCACCTCCCTCCTTGGCCCCTTCCTCCCCGAGCTGTCGCGTTGCATTAAATGCTCATCAGGTCGGCTGCTCGCCGATGCCAGGAACCCTCCAGCCACGCCACCCCGCGCTCCAGTGCACCGATGAGAATGATGCCATGGTCGTCCTTATCACCCCGCCGTCGCCGCGGCTATAACAGGCTCCCGAGCCACTCCCGACCTCACCAACAGCCTTCCCTCGCTCCCAGCTCCCTCCCCAATCTCTCCTCCGAGCTCCAGGAGCTCTCCTCCCCGCCCTCTGGCCGCCATTTCCGCCTCGGCCTCCTCCTAAATTGGAGATGCCCGAGCCCCCTCTCTCCCTCCTACTCTCACTAAAGCTCTTCCCAGGCAATCGCCCGTCGCCCCGTAGCATCATCGCGTCTCCGGGGAGCCAGTAGCTCCGTCCCCCAACTTGGCCGAGAGCCATGTCCGCCGGAGCCCCGGCCCTCCTCGGCGACCGTGCATAGTCCAGGCGGGTGCGCCGCCCTCACCTGAGTCCTTCGGTGGCCGGACCTCGGCCGGAGACGGCCTGTGCCGTCGGGAGGCCTCGCCGGCGCGCGCCTCCTCTGTTCTGCGGGCAACCGGCGGGAGGGAGAAGGAGACCTGCCCGCGGGCCCGGCTCGCCAGGGACCCAGCCCCTCCCCTTGTTTTTTTAAAAGAGGTGGCAGCTATTGGGCCGGCCCAAGTGGAGCAGTAGCGCCCGCGCGGCTCGGCCAGTACCCAGGCACTGTTCGCTTTCGGCCCAGGATGGCCCAGGAGAACAGTGCGTTTTCTTTTATCCAGTGGAAAACCGCTGAGGACCCAAATGTAATAATTTTATTTACAGCAAGATCCTTGACAGTCAAACCCTTATAACTATTTGCTCGGGACTCCGATTCAGGTGAAACCAACGCCACTTCTTAGTCTCGTTGAGCCCGTTCCGTTGGTACCATTTTCATAATGTTTTGACACTGTGAAAATGACCCTTTTGCCCTTGTTCGTAAATAGCCCCCTCCGAGAGAGAACTGTTTCCGGCAATCTTATCCGTGGATTCTCCGCACTTCTCCTCGATGGTTCCTTCATCCCCAGGCAAGCCACGACAGCCACTTGCATGATGGATTTGCAGTAGCTATGGTTTCCTACTTGAATAGTTATTTAATGTGTGCATGTTATTCTGTTTGGAACTACTATATATGCCCATGTTCTATGCTCATCCTTATATTCTATCCATATGCATCTTGCTAGTTATCATGTACCCGTTGGTAGCATTATGCTCATGGTTAACACTGGCAGTAGATCATGCTAAGATGATGACATGTCTACATGTTTCTTTACTAGTTGTTATGGTTCATCCTGTTATCATGACTCAGCACATCATCATTCAAATTTAACCGGATGTTAATCGAACTCGAACACCTGTTGGCTGAGTCATAGTGCGGACCAAATCGAGCCCACCAGTGCAACCACACTTGCTAGGATGGGGCAGCCCTAACTCGGTCTATTGTCATGCCTCTCGCCGGTGCCTCCAACCAGGGAAGGTTATGAGCGCGTGCTACCCTGGCCCAGTAGGCGGCTATAACCTTGTGAACCCAGTTTTGGTATTGAGCTCAGGTCCCCGTTTGGGACAGTTTTGTTTGGCCACAACGGTGGCAGGTGTCGGAAGGACACAAGGGTCACCCATAACATAGCCCAAAGGGGAGTTTGTCAGAGTGGCTGGGAGAGTGCCATGCAATTGATTGGGTTTTGTCGGAACGTCGTTGGTCCACCCGAATGGGAGCACGAGGCCATGAGTTCCGTGGTGTGGGTACAGTGTACTAACTCTGCAGAGTGTATGATCTATCGATAGCCGCGTCCTCGGATATGAGCACAGTTCGTAGTAGGACACACTATGGGTCAACAGTATAATAATCTTGCTTATAACAACCCGGTTCGATGAGAAGGACGTTGGTTGATCTTTATGTGATCACGAGAGGATCACCGCGGTATCGAGGATACCGATGTTGGTTGATCATGATCACAAGAGGATCACCGTGGTATCATGGATACCGGATTTGGTTGATAGTGTTATGTGGTGATCTCGGGTAAAGATCAAGCTCCTTGTGATCATGTTATCACTACGGTATTGTAATACCAAGTTTGGTTGGTCCCGATGCTATCATGTGGCACACTCGAGGGTAAGTTCTTACATGAGGTTGTTACGGGGTAACCTCACGACAGAGTAAGTTGCAACCTATTGCATGTAGTATATGCCATGCCATGCTTATATTGTTCTAGCATCATCATGTTTTCACCTGCTTAACCTGTAAATGCCATGTTGTTGCTTGTCTTGACTGCTTTGGTTGCTGTGAGCTTGCGAGTACATTCAAAGTACTCATCTGGCGTGTCATGCCGGTTTGCAGGTCATGCCATGATTGCTTGCTTGTTGAGGATTTTGAGTTTGCGAGCTAGGATAAGTGTTCCAGCCAGAGTGCCTGCGGAGTGGAGTCCATCACCGCTGTCGTTGTTCCGCTGCCGAGGATACTCCGTTTCCTCGGGTTGTTTCGCTGTTAGCATAGAGCTACCCTGGGCAGGCGTAGTGTCGCCGTGCCGATGTATTCCATGTACCCTTGTAACCTTATCCATAGTAATAAAGAGCTGATTTGTTCTATGCCAACAGTGCCGTATTCCAGAAGACTTGTCTCTGGGCTAGAATACGGGGCGTTCCGGTTTCCTATGAGCCGGGGTGCCACAGGCATGTTTGAATCATGCACTGGTATGTGGCTCCTATGTTTTTTAGTCCGAACGACATGGTGTTGAAGCAAAAGGGGCCGTAGGGGATGATGAATGGGGTTGCTGCCTGATCAGACTCCTTCATCTTGATTTGATGGTATCCGGAGTATGCGTCGAGGAAGCATAATGAGTCATGTCCGGCGGTGGTGTCGATGATCTGGTCTATCCTTGGCAGAGGGAATGGATCCTTGGGGCAAACCTTGTTGAGGTCTTTGAAGTCGACGCAGAGCCGCCAGGACTTATCCTTCTTGGGTACCATAACCAGATTTGCTAACCACTTGGGGTGCTTGATCTCGCGGATGAATCCAGCCTCTAGCAGTTTTGCAAGCTCTTCGCCCATGGCCTGCCATTTGGGTTTGGAAAATCAGCGGAGGGTTTGTTTCACTGGCTTGAAGCTTTTCAAAATGTTGAGGTTGTGCTCTGCTAGTCTTCGTGGTATTCCGGGCATATCTGATGGGTGCCAGGCGAATATTTCCCAATTTTCACGCAGGAATGTCCTTAGCGCCTCGTCGACTGCGGGGTCTAGCTGTGCTCCTATGGATGCCATTTTATTGGGGTCTGTTGGGTGCACTTGAAATTTGACTACTTTGTCGGATGGCTTGAATGATGTGGGCTTTTGTCTTTTGTTGAGAACCACATCATCCCTGTCGACTGTAGTGCTTAGCGCTGTCAACTCTTCTGCCGCGAGGGCTTCAGATGGTGTCTCTAGGGAGAGTGACGCCGTTTTATTTTCGGCTCGCAAGGCTTTGCTCAGGTCGCTTTGAAGAGATATCACCCCATTGGGCCCTGGCATCTTGAGTTTCATATACCCATAATGTGCTATGGCCTGAAATCTTGAGAATGCCTCACGTCCTAGAAGGGCGTGGTATCCGCTATGAAAAGGCACAATGTGAAATAGCAAGGGTTCAGATCTGTAGTTGTCGGGTGTACCGAACACGATGTCCAGGGTTATGCGTCCCGAGCAGTGTGCCTCCCTTCCGGGTATTATGCCTCGGAATGTGGTGTGGCTGCGTTCGATGCGAGACCTGTTGAACTGCATCTTGTCTAGAGTATTCTCATAAATGAGGTTGAGGCTGGAAACCATCGATAATGGGGTCGAGGACCAGTGCGGCCGGTGCGTGGTTATTGCGGGGGCTTGGCTCATCCTTCTTGTTGAAGGTGATAGGCGTGGCTGCCCATGGTTGCATGGCCGTTACTTGATATATTTGATTGAGCTTTCGAAGAGCTTTTGAAGGTGATAGGCGTGGCTTTTTTCCTTTTATTGTTTGAGGCGAACGTCTCGTATACTGTGAGGACATTGTGCTCCTGTGGCAAAGGCGAAGACTGTTTATCTGGGGGTGTAAGGCCCAATATTGGCTCGCCATGTTTGGCCACTTGTCTTACCACCCAATAGGCTCGTAGTCTGTGGGTTGGGTTTGCATCTAGCAAGACTGAATGTATCGGGCATGGTTTATCCAGCAATTCGTCTAACACCGATCTGGGCCTACTTTTCCTCTCCTTAGGCGCGCGCTCCGGTGACCAGTTTGTGTAAGCCCATTTAAGGCGGGTCCTTCCGGGATGTGCGTCGGGCTGAGGCCCCATGTTCAGCTGTTGCGCCCTCCATGTGTTCTCCATGGCACAATATTTGCGCACCATGTCTGACAGTTTGGTAAAGCTTTGAATTCGGCGACGCGTGAGGGCATCTGAGAGGCCCTCGTCCCTACAGTTAAACTAGAAGTCTTTAATTATTTCTTCGTCACGGCAAGGTGCCATCCTGTTCTTTACCAGGAGAAATCTAGCCCAATAGTGGTGGACTGTCTTGTTTGGCAGCTGCTTGACGCACATGAGGTCCCATATGTCTGGGTTTCTCGAGTCCGGATTATATTCTGTGTGGTGGGCAGGCGGGAAAATTTCGAGAATTCCCTCCTGCCGCGGATCTGGACTATTCTTGATGAGCGGTTGAGTCATGTCTGGTCCTGACCGCATAGGGCTCGAATCCGAACTGGTGTGCGGCCGAATAGGCTCGAGGCCGGGACTTGAGCTGGTGGTTGTGTCCGGATGTACATCCGGGTTGGTGTCTGACTCCAAATTGGGGATTCGAGTGTACACCGTCTTTAGCTTGAAAGGCTGTGGCCCCTCCTAGGCCTCTTCCACTGTGGCGACGAGGTGTGTGACCGGAGGGGTACCGTTCTTTTGGTCGTCGGGTTTAAGCCCGATCCGATCGTAGGCTATAGGCCTAGTAACAAAGGTCCCGATCGCACGAAAAAGGCTCACCAGGTGGTTTGCCGGCTGGCCGCCTCGGGGTGCCGGGCACTCCGGCGGTTCAGCGGGAGATCTTCGCAGCGGTCCTTCGGAGTCGGGCTTCAAGGCCGGATTGTGAGGGATACCGGATTTTTGTGAATCTGCTGGTCCTGGGGTCGGCACCCCTGAACCAATGAACCCTTCGACGTGGGTGAGGCCTTCGATTTGGTCGAGGCGACTAGTGGGATCGGGGCGCGCTATTATTCCACCGAAGACGAGGAGATGACCAAGAAGGGGAAGCCCTCGGTCCGGGTGTGGTCTCCAGCAACCGGTTGAGCCATCGGTTCTTCTGGCGATCCCACATCGGAACTCTCAATGAAAGCACCAATGTCGGTGTCAAAACTGGCAGACCTTGGGGTAGGGGTCCCGAGCTGTGGATCTAGGATCGATGGGTAACAAGGGACGACGAACATAGTGTTTACCCAGGTTCGGGCCCTCTCGAAGAGGTAAAACACTACGTCCTGCTTGACTGTATTGATTATATAACGTGGTTTACAGAGTAGATCTACCTCGAGATCAGCGTGAGCTAAACCCTAGGCTACAGGGGATGAAGATAGCTCTCCCCCTAATGACTACAACCCTTGGTTTATATAGACACCGATATGGTTAGGGTTACCGAAGATAGATTACAATTTGGAATCAAAGAGATCCTACGCCTTCTTGACTTGGAGGGTACACCACAGCTTCATAGATCTCCTATCATAGTATGGCTCCACCAGTCCGGACCATGCATAATGGGCCACCGCCCTGAGGACCCCTTAGTCCATGACTCCCTCAATGACTCTAATATCACCATCTTTATATCTCAAAACAAATGCAAGGAATCAAACTTCTCATCTCTTCAATGCTCTTTATATGAAAGTTTTTATTATATCCCTCTTGGATGCCCATCATATTAGGACTAAATTCATAACCTAAGAAAATTACCATGCTGTTTAAGACTCTCAAAATAATATATGTGAAGCATGAGAGTTCAACAATTTCTATAAAATAAAGCCACCGCCGTGCTCTAAAAAGATATAAGTGAAGCACTAGAGCAAACTGCCTAGCTCAAAAGATATTAGTGAAGCACATATAGTATTCTAATAAATTCACGATTAATGCATGTCCCTCTAAAGGTCTTTATAGCAAGGATGATTGTGGAAAACTAAAAAGAAAAGGCTCATATCATACAAGATGCTCCAAGCAAAACACATATCATGTGGAGAATAAAAATATCGCCTCAAGTAAATTTACTGATGGATTGAAGACAAAAGACGGGATGCCATCCAGGGCATCCCCAAGATTAGATGATTGGTTGTCCTTGAATATTACCTTGGGGTGCCTTGGTCATCCCCAAGCTTAGGCTCTTGCCACTCCTTATTCCGTTGTTCATCAAATCTTTACCCAAAACTTGAAAACTTCACAACACAAAACTCAACAGAAAACTCGTAAGATCCGTTAGTATAATAAAAGAAATCACCACTTTTGGTACTGTTGTAAACTCATTCTTAATTTATATTGGTGTAATATCTACTGTATTCCAACTTCTCCATGGTTCATACCCCCCGATACTACCCATAGATTCATCAAAATAAGCAAACAACACATAGAAAACAGAATCTGTCAAAAACAGAACAGTCTGCAAAGATCTGAATTGTTCTCATACTTCTCTAACTCCAAAAATTCTGAAACATTAGTCCAACCTATTTGTATATCAATCTTTTGTAAAAATTTCAGAATTTTTTGTCTTTTCTGTGAATTATTGAAATTCTGCTAATGGATACAAAAGTTTCTGTTTTTCAGCAAAATCAAGTCAACTATCACCGTAGACAATCCCGCAGGTCTTACTTGGCTCAAACACTAATTAAAACACCAAAACACAATTACTACAGAGGTAATAATGTGTATTTATTGAAAAACAGAACCAAAAACAAAAAACATAAAAATAAAATTGGGTTGCCTCCCAACAAGCGCTATTGTTTAACGCCCCTAGCTAGGCATAAAACATAGATCTAGTTATCATCATCTTTGGTATGCAATCCATAAGTAGCCCTCATAATGGATTCATATGCCAACTTAATTTTATTTCTTAGAAAGTGTTCCATGTTATTCCTTAATGGAAATTGAAATCTAATGTTTCCTTCTTTCATATCAATAATTGCACCAATTGTTCTAAGGAAAGGTCTACCAAGAATAATAGGACATGTAGGATTGCAATCTATATCAAGCAAAATAAAATCTACAGGCACATAATTCCTATTTGCAACAATAAGAACATCATTAATTCTTCCCATAGGTTTCTTAATAGTGGAATCCGCTAGATGCAAATTCAAAGAGCAATCATCAAATTCACGGAAACCTAGCACATCACATAAAGTTTTCGGAATAGTGGAAATGCTAGCACCCAAATCACACAAAGCATTGCACTCATAATCTTTAATTTTAATATTAATAGTAGGTTCCCACTCATCATAAAGCTTTCTAGGGATAGAAACTTCCAACTCAAGTTTTTCTTCAAAATATTTCATCATATCATCAACGATATGTTTAGTAAAAGCTTTATTTTGATTAAAAGCATGAGGTGAATTTAACATGGATTGCAACAAGGAAATACAATCTATCAAAGAACAATTATCATAATTAAAGTCCTTGAAATCCAAAAGAGTGGGTTCATTGCTACTTAAAATTTTGACCACTCCAATCCCACTTTTATCAATTTTTCATTAAGATCTTTAAACTCCAAACTATTGGGATGTCTTCTAGCTAAAGTTGACTCATCTCCAGTCCCATCTTTTTCAAGATTTATATTAGAAAACAAAGATTCAATAGGAGTCACACCAATCACTTTAAGATCTTCATCATTATTTTCACAAGAAATAGAAGAACATGCTTTTACAAACCAATCTCGCTTAGCACGCATCCTAGCAGTTCTTTCCTTGCATTCATCCATAGAAATTTTAATAGATTTTAGAGATTCATTAATATCATGCTTGGGTGGCATAGATCTAATCTTCAAAGAATCAATCTCAAGAGAAATGCTATCAACGTTCCTAGCCAAATCATCAATCTTAAGCAATTTTTCTTCTACCATAGCATTGAAATTCTTTTGAGAACTAATGAAATATTTAATATTATTCTCAAGATCAGAGGGTATTTTATTATAATTTCCATAATAATTGTTGTAGGAATTACCATAATTATTAGAGGAATTACTAGAAAACGGCCTAGGGTTGAAATTACCTCTATACGCGTTATTACCAAAATTGTTCCTACCAACAAAATTCACATCCATAGATTCATTATTATTTTCAATCAAAGTGGACAAAGGCATATCATTAGGATCAATAGGAGCACTCCTACTAGCAAACAATTTCATAAGTTCATCCATCTTTCCACTCAAAGTATTAATTTCTTCAATCGCTTGCACTTTTTTTACTAGTGGAAGATCTTTCGGTATGCCATTGAGAGTAATTTGCCATAATATTATCTAGGAGTTTAGTAGCTTCTCCTAATGTAATTTTCATAAAAGTGCCTCCCGCAGCGGAATCTAAAAGATTTCTAGATGGAAAATTCAATCTGGCATAAAAAATTTGTATGATCATCCATAAACTTAAACCATGATTAGGGCAATTTCTTATCATCAATTTCATCCTCTCCCAAGATTGTGCAACATGTTCATGATCAAGTTTCTTAAAATTTATTATATCGTTCCTAAGGGAGATGATCTTAGCGGGAGGAAAATACATGGAAATAAAAGCATCTTTACACTTATTCCTTGAATCAATACTATTTTTAGGCAAAGATGAAAACCAAGTTTTAGCACGATCTTGTAGTGAGAACGGAAATAGCTTCAATTTAACAATATCATTATCAACATCTTTTTTCTTTTGCATATCATATAACTCAACGAAAGTATTTAGATGGGACGCGGCATCTTCACTTGGAAGGCCGAAAAATTGTTCTTTCATAACAAGATTCAACAAAGCGGCATTAATTTCATAAGATTCCGCACTAGTGGCGGGAGAAATCAGAGTACTAATAAAATCATTATTATTAGTATTGGAAAAGTCACACAATTTGGTATTTTGTTGAGACATCGTGATAAGGCAAGCAATCTAGCAAACGAGCAAAAAAGGCAAAAGAAAAGACAAATGAAAGAAGGGCGAATAAAAAGGCAAATGTTTTTGTGTTTTTCAGAAAACGTTTTAGAAGTGGGGAGAGGAAAACAAGAGGCAAATGGCAAATAATGTAATGCAAGAGATGAGAGTTTATGATGGGTACTTGGTAGGCTTGATGTAGAACCTCCCCGACAACGGTGCCAGAAATTCTTCCTGCTACTTCTTGAGCTTGCGTTGATTTTTCCCTTGAAGAGGAAAGGGTGATGTAGCAAAGTAGAGATAAGTATTTCCCTCAGTTAAGAACCAAGGTATCAATCTAGTAGGAGGCATAAGAAAGTCTCCAATCTATGCACCTCCACAAACTAACAAACACTTGCACTCAACGTGAAAAAGGAGTTGTCAATCCCTTCACGGTCTCGAACAAGAGTGAGATCTAATAGAGATAGGTATAAAAGATAAATAAAAGAGCAAACTAAGTAAATATAAATAAATTGCAGCAAGGTGTTTTTGGGTTTTTTGGTTTATACATATAAAAATATATGATGGAAAATAGACCCGGGGGCCATAGGTTTCACTAGAGGCTTCTCTCCTGAAGATAGCATACGGTGGGTGAACAAATTACTGTTGAGCAATTGATAGAAAAGTGCAAAGTTATGATGATATCTAAGGCAATGATCATGAATATAGGCATCACGTCCGTGACAAGTAGACCGAAACAATTCTGCATCTACTACTATTACTCCATACATCGGCAGCTATCCAGCATGCATCTAGAGTATTAAGTTCATAAGAACGGAGTAACGCCTTAAGTAAGATGACATGATGTAGAGGGATAAACTCAAGCAATATGACATAAACCCCATCTTTTTATCCTTGATGGCAACAATACAATACATGCCTCGCTACCCCTTCTGTCACTGGGTGAGGACACCGCAAGATTGAACCCACAACTAAGCATCTCTCCCATTGCAAGAAAAACCAATCTAGTTGGCAAACCAAACCGATAGTTCGAAGAGAAATGCAAAGATATCTTAATCATGCATAAAAGAGTTCAGAGAAGACTCAAATAATATTCATAGGTAATTTGATCATAAATCCACAATTCATCGATCTCAACAAACACACCGCAAAAAAGTATTACATCGAATAGATCTCCAAGAAAATCGAGGAGAACATTGTATTGAACATCAAAGAGATAGAAGAAGCCATCTGGCTACTAGCTATGGACCCGAAGCTCTGTGGTAAACTACTCACACATCATCAGAAGGGCAGCAAGGTTGATGTAGAGGCCCTCCGTGATCGAATCCCCCTTCGGCAAATCACCGGATGAGGCCCCAAGATGGGATCTCACGGGAACAGAGACGTGCGGCATTGGAAAAGTATTTTTGGTGGATTCCTCTGATGGTTTGGGAATATTTGGGAATTTATAGTGCAAAGATTAGGGTTGGGAGACCTCCGAGGGGCCCACAAGCCCTCAGGGCGTGCCTGGCAGGCTTGTGGCCTCCTCGGGAACCTTTTGGCCCTCTCTCCATGTCACGTAGGTGTCTTCTGGTCGAAGAAAAATCATCGTAAAGTTTTATTCCGTTTGGACTTTGTTTGATATTGCTTTCCCGTAAAACTCAAAAACAAGGAAAAAACAGAAAATGGCACTAGGCTCTAGGTTAATAGGTTAGTCCCAAAAATAATATAAAATAGCATATTAATGCATATAAAACAATCAAAACAGATAATATAATAGCATGGAACAATAAAAAATTATAGATACGTTGGAGATGTATCACGAGCCAGAGGAGATCAGAAGCGGGGCCATGGATGAGATCGACGGCGGTTGAACCCGAGGGGTTGGGGGTGGGCCCCTTAACCTATGACATTGCCCGCGTCAGGCCGTCGCTGTCGATGACCTCGATGTCGTAGCCGTTGTCCGTGACATGCCTGCATACTCTAGCCCACTGATTGAGAGCCTGCGGCAGTAATGGTCGTCAGCTTCCTCGGCGGCCACCTCGGCGACGTCGGGCGAAGAGGCCATGATACACCTCTTTTGGGCCAGTCGCTCCTCGAGCTCTAGGGGAAGCGTAGCCGGGCTTAGGCTGTGATGCTCTGGAGTAGGGCATGGGGATGGGGATCTATGGGAAAGGGGGCGTTTGGCAGGCGTCATCTAAGAAACTCAGGGCGGCTACAGTATGGAGATCGATGGGTAAGCTGCACAGGCAAACCGTCAGATGTTGACAATGGAGGCCTTGCCGCGGCGGCAAACTTGCTAGGGTTTCGAGCGAGGGAGGGGTTGTGGTGGGTGTGTGTGTGTGTGTGTGGGCGTGCGCATGAGGTGTTTTTGGGGTGTGTGTGTGTGGAGGGGGGGGGGTCGTGTGAGGAAATGATGCGGCTACTGAAAATTTTACTACGCGGGAGTAAAATGCCGAGGCTGTTGAAAATTTGGATGATGCATTGCACATAGTCCCGAGATAACAAACGTGTGTTATTAAACAGAAAAACCCTCGAGCCGGGCAGATATTTTCGAGGGATGCAAGCGGGAGCGGGAACAACAAACATCACACACGGTCGAAACATAATAACCGTGTGTTATCAAATAGGAAAATCCTGCAGGCGGGTAGATATTTTTGAGATTGCGAGGGAAGCCTCGTGGAGCCCAATGTACTGTGCTGATTTGATTGACAGGGGCACCGGCATGGCACACGAGTAGTGTGAGTGAACCATGTCGGTTGCATCATCTGACTTGTCTAATGTTTATAAATTTGGCAAAAAGAACGCGAGAAAGGGTCAGAACACAAACATACTTGCATGTGGATCAAAAATATGAATGAAAATGGAGGTTTGATGTTCAAATACCAAATGCACAACTTTGATGTGGCACATGTCTCACAAAGTGCACGGTATTGCTTGTCCCCCCCCCCAGGTCAGCCGAGGGGAATCCTAGCTATGAACGCATGCCCCCAAATTGGTAGGTCTAACATATCACCCTACCGTAACACTAAACCTATGGGAGTCCATCATGGTCAAACCACGCCCCCCTTTCGTTTCCAGTGAAAGGTGGACCGTGTGCGGGCCCAGAAATGTGTCCTTCTAGCGCGAGATGGGGTGAGACCACGTACGAACCACCTGCGGGTAGCCCAACTATATGTATGAAAAAGGTGGTGTGATATTTAAATACCCAATTCACAACTTTGATGTGGCACATGCCTCGCAAATTACCAGACATCCCCGACCACATGGAGGTTCACCTATCAAACTGTGAAGTAGCAGTCCCCCGCTTCAAACACACACACACACACACACACTTTCAGTCGGCGGGAGAGAGCATCTCACCAAGATGTATCGTAAAACAGACCAAGAGAATCCACCTTGGTAGTACAACCTCTCTCTTGTTGTTGGTCAAAGTGATGGACGTCCACGCGACCCCAGAGATGTGCTAGATCGCCAATAATCACGCAAGTAGCTAGTGCCCGAGGACAACCACTGCCTGCATGTGGCCCAAACATATGTATGGATCAGTGTTGATGCTTGAATACCCAATGGAACAAAACATTGATGTGGCACCATGCTTTGGAACCAGAAATCCCCACACAAAGCGAGGGTTAGTTGACGACGCGTTGTATATATGTATGTCACACCACACTTCCAGCCGATGACGGGGATTCATATGCATGCATATGTACGTATGCGCTCAAACTTAGGTCTGGAATCTCACCATGACCTACTACGATAACACGAACCAAAGAAGAAGAATCCACCATGCATGGTAACCTATCTCGTTGTCGGTCAAAGTGATCATGGATGTCCACGCGGGCCCACTAATATATAGGCTTGCCGCTGATAACCACGTGAGGGACAGTACCATTCGAAGACAACCACTGCATGCATACTTATGTACAGAGGTGATGCGTGTGCATGCTGTTTGAATACCATGCACAACATTGATGTGGCGTGTTGCATCAAAAATCGTACAGTCCCCACACAGAGCGAGCTCGGATCATGATGTGTCGTGGTGCGCTGCCCCTCCTCCCGCTGCCCACTTCGACTCGATGGGAGGGATTCATGCATACACATGCATGTGCTCAAACTATATCATGTCATCCCTGAGCATAACCTATATACTGTAATATAAACCAAAAAAATAATCCCCTCCTAAGTCAAATTAACCTCTCTTGCCGTTGATCAAAGTAGTGATGGACCAAGCAGGCCCACAGATGGAAAGCATCGATATCGCTGATAACCCCGTGAATGGGTGCCAGAGGACAACCGCCATCACTTTGCATGTGGGCCAAACATATGTATGGAGGTGTGTGTGGTTGTGATGTTTGAAGACCCAAAATGCACAACTTTGATGTGGCACATGCCTCGAAAACCGTCAAGTCCCCACACAAAGCAAGGTAATTCATGAAGTGTAGTATATATGCTAGTCCCCTTCTCCTTGCTCGACGCATACTATATGCTCCTACCGTAATACAAACCAAAAAGAACCCTCCTTGAAGGTGAAATTAATTAACCTCTCCCGATGTAGGTCAAAGTGATGCATGCATATGGACGACGACCTCGCGGGCCCACAGATGGAAGCGTCACACGTGATTGTCCTAGGATAACCACCGCCTGCACATTCATGTCACCCAAAGAGGTGTTGTGTGATGTTTTGAATAGCCAATGCACAACTTTGATGTGGCACATGCCTCGGAAACCGAAAAGTCCCCAGACTAAGTGAGATGTGTTCATGGACGCGTACATAGTATATATATGCTGGTCCCCTCCCACCTCTTCGACGCGTAGTATATACTCCCACCGTAGCACAACAAAAAAGAATCAACGACCTTGCTGGGAAAATTAACCTCTCTACCGGCTGTAGGTCGAAGTGATGGACGACGACCTCATGGGCCCACAGAAAGCGTTACACGCAAGTGAGTGTCGTGTAGGACAACCATCGACTGCATGTGGCCCAAACATGTATGTACGAAAGGGTTGTGTAATGTTTTAAATAATGAATTCACGACTTTGATGTGGCACCTACCTCACAAAATGGCCAATCCCACACGGTGTTCACAACTCATAGTGTACTGCCAGACCCCCCCCCCCAGACGCACACACACAACTATGATGCTTGTTTAAATTTTCCGCGGTGAACATATGTTACCAAAGGAGGGACGTTTTAATTTTGAAAAAAAAACCCAGAGATCATTAAGACGTTTTGGTACATTGATTGATTTTATAGGGATATAATGTGCAAAAATCAAATTTGAGCTACATGCACACGTCACAGTGCACCTAAATGAATTGGAAAAACACATGTGTGTTACTGGGTGCATATTTACACCCCGTGCAAGAAATTTCAAACATTGAGAATCTTGATTTTTAAAATCTAGTAGTGCATCCAAAACTTAGTTGAAATTCATGAAACTTTTCGTGTTGTCATATCAACACCAATACACAGTGGTACTGTACTTTTTTTGTCAAATTTGAGGCAAGTTTTGATGTAATTTTTATCTTCTTACAAATGGGAGATTATTAACAATTGGGAACCAATATCGCAAACAGATTATTTATTCGAACTGTGGGCATTAGACCAACAATGGATACGTGCCATGCTTCGGTTAAGCAATAAAGCGGCAGCATTAATCATCAAAATAGAAGAAAAAAATATGTTCTGCCACGCGTCCTGTGTGCCGTGCAAGCAGGCATGAGTTGACGGGACGCATGCCAGTAGTCTACCGCGCAGGCAGACCGGGAGGCATGCGTGCAGGTGTGTGAATTGACGGGAGGCCTGCTCGCTGCGCAGTGTCATCGGGAGGCGTGCGAGTAGCTGTGTGAAATAACTGTAGGCATTCCAGCAGTCCGCTCCGCAGGCTCACCGGGAGGCGAGCGAGTAGTTTGATCGCCGCCCGCCTCTCTCCCACTACTCCATATTAATGGTGCGCCCGAGCGGCCGCATCCCCCATCCTCGCCACACACACAATCCTCTCTCTCCGCCTGCATCCTCGACGCCGCTCTTAGTCCTTAAAGCCATTAGTGTATGAGGATGCCGCCGGAGCGCCCCATCGGAGGGAGTGGCGACGCCGGGGCTGCTGAATTACTAGAGCACGGCATGAAGATGGAGACAGAGGTTTCCATCTCCGCCGTCGAGGTCTCGCTACACCTTGACGTTGTCGACGGCATCGTGCTTCCACAGCCGGAGCCGGAGGTCCACACTGACTCCGGCGACGACTCCGGTGACGACTCCGGTGACAACTCCGACGACCACTCCGGCGACGACTCCGACAACGACGGACAACCGGTTAGTCATCTATACCCAATTATGTGTCAAATACATCATAGGGTTTCTCTGGTCACTCTCACCTCCCCTTTTGGGAATAGAAATCCTATGGTTATGTTCTATCAATCCATGAAATCTGAGTAAGTTTCATTAGATCCGTGTAGTGTATTGATTGTTTGAATGGTACAAATGATAAGTGATTAGTTGTTTCATTTGTGCAAATGATTTCTGCTAATAATCCGACTAGGGTTAGTGTTCGTGCTAATAATTCCTAGCCAAGTCTTGACAATTGATTTTGAATGACATACATATATGTTTGTGCCATTTTTTTTTCAAGATTGGTCTGTACATAGACGATTGTGCTTAAATATCAAACCATAATCTTTGGATATGTCTAAAAAATAGTTTCTAATCCTACTTTATGGCATGTAAAAATTGATTTGATGCCAAATTTTCGCAACTGCCAAATGTTCGCTAGTGATTAGTTTGTATTCCAAATTTGACATCACATTTTTTTACTATATGTATAGGTGCTATCTGACGATGTCGACAGCGAGCATGAACATGGCGAGAGGAGGTACAAGAGGCAAATCCTCAGGGAGCTTTATGCGGGAATTCATAACAAGCGTATTAGGACCTTGAACGGGTGCTTTCAATGCCCATTTTGCAACCAAAAGCTTCATGACGTGTATGAAAGTGTTCTGGCGCATGCAAGAGGACGAGCTGTTGGCTCCTTCAGGCAGAAGTATTCTCGCAGGGTGGCGCACGCCGCATACGCTGAGTACCTGGAGAAGCTTCACTATCGTGCCGGCAGATGAGATGAGATGTGGGATTGAACTATGTATGGCTATGTAGTGTCTTAATTATAAATGTGTTTGAGTATGCTTAATGACAGTTGAACTATATATGGTTGAAGTATGCTTGTGTACGCTTATTATCTATGCCTGAGTATGTTTAATCTATGTTTACTTATGTCTAAATGTGGGATATGGATGCAAGTTCGGTTGATGGAATTTTATGCATATTAGGGTGAATGTTTAGCGTGGGTAAAAATTTTAGATTCAACCGACGAAGGAAAAGTGGAACCACCCTGGGTTATTTTCCCAGTTACGTCAATCACACACGGTTCCCAAATTGGAATCCTGTGCAATGACTTTCATTTTCCCAGTTGCGCCAATCACACACGGTTGGCTCTAGCAAACCGTTGCATTCTACAAACTTATTATGGGACAGAAAACCCTCACCACCCTACTCAAAAAGGAAAAAGAAAACCCTCACCATCCCCAAGTCACAAAAACCCTCACCCCGCCCGCCACCCCCTCCGGTCCCCATTCACACCTGCACAAGCTCCTCTGCGATGCTGCATGGCACCGCCTATCGCCGCGGCAACCACTTAGCTCGCCACCGCCAGGCTGCCGGCAAACCCCACCGCATTTCGCCACTTCCGCTTGCCGCCGCCTATCGCCATCGACTTTCTCAACGTTACTCGCCATCGACCCAGCTCCGCCCGATTGGGGAATCCTCGGTATTGAGGGTTTTTTCTGTTCTCTTGGCTCAACACAAACAGTTCATCCGAGTGAACTATATGTCGTATATCGCACACACCTTGATCTGGCTAATTGTTTCTGTTGTGTTGCCTAATCACAAACAGTTCATCCGAGTGAATTGTATGCCGTATATCGCACACACCTTGATCTGGTTGACCGTTTCTGTTGTTCCGCCTCATCACAAACAATTCATCTAGGTGAACTGTATGCCGAATATCACACACACCTTCATCTAGCTGCCCATTTCTGTTGTTCTGCCTCATCACAAACAGTTCATTGGAGTGAACCGTATGCCACACATCGCACATGTAACTATAATGTGAATCATGTTCGATGTCTCCGCCATCGCAAATGTATCGTATCATTTTTTACGGTTTCTTTGCATCATCATTTGCAATTAATGCATCACACACAGTTTCGTCAAAGGGTCTCGGATTGTAGTGTCACGTTAGCAGCATCCTGCAGTAGTGATCAAACATGATACAAAATGCCGAAGCATAATTTCCAAGCACAGCAAAAGAATACAGTTTCCAACACATTGCCCAAGTAGAATTTCTAACAAAATACCAGCAAAGGAAATGGTATCAAAGATTTCAAATCCAAGCCAGCTGGTGATAAACCAAGAGAAAGAGGAAAATGTTGGTATTGTCCAGAACAATGGTCATATGGGCATAAGTGTTCATATTGTCCAGAACAATGGGCATATGAACTCAAATGCAATGGAAATGTTCAAGTGTTCAGAGGAAGATTCTGACTCTGATCCAGAACAAGATCAACAATGGGGTCCTGAACAACATGATTTGCAACAAATACAACTATCATATTTTGCTACAACCTAATCTAACCCTAATTTCAAAACGAACCGTAATCCAATCCAAAACAATACAATACAACAACACCGGCAAGAACCCTAATCCAATCCTAATCAAAACCTAATCCAATCCTTATCCAATTCTAGCTGGCGGCAAGAACCCTAATCAAACCCTAATCTAAATAGCAGCAGAAAATAGTGATGGAGAGGAAGGATTTAGCAGCAGTGGGAGAGGAAGGAGTCGGCAGTGGCGGAGAGGAGGAGTCGGCGGTGGGTCGAGTGGCGGAAAAGAGTGAGTCGAGTGGAGAGGAGGAGTGGGTAGAGTGGGGAAATGAGTGGGTCTTACTTGTCAGCCTGTTCTGTTTGATATGTGACTTGTTTGATATAGTGAAATGTTCCTGTACTCAACCAACAGCATCTTCCTAGCCCAGTGGTAGAAACAAAGTGAAATAAGCGCCTGATCGTGGGTTCGAGTCCCCGCTCGCGCATATTTTCTTGCCCACTGTCTTTGAGCCACGCTTGGGATTAGACGGCTGTCTGATGGAGCGTGCCCATGTCTGTCTGATAGAATACAAAATTTAGTTAAAGCAACAACATTAACTGCAAAATTAGTATGAAAAATAGCTCTGAAAACAACATCTCAATTCAAATCAAAAAAAACTTCATGAAATATATTGCAATCTTCAAGCATTACAAGACAACATTTTGAATTAGGATCACATCACAACCAATAGTTCTGACCAAAACTAATAAAATGGCACCAAAACTACATCACTATCTACCTCTCCATCACTAGAGCCATCATGATCATTACATCATTTTGCATTGTATCTTCACCATCTGCCTCTCCATCACTAAAACCATCAGTCTCATGCATTTTCCTACCTGGAGAGAATTGTAGTACAAAAACTACATCAGGATCACATCAACAAAAACTATAGATAAGGTTGATCACCAATCAAAACATGGAACATGCAGTAATAGTATTAGGACCCCAAGGAGACAAAATTTACCTTCATGTCCATTCGTTACTCATCATCGTCGATACCAAAGGAAGGAACTCTATGCCCACTCCTGTTTTCCTCACCGTCACTACAATATTGCAGCATAGTATGATCAGTCCTGTTTTCATGATCCTCACTCTCATGTCCATCCGCTACCACCTTTCTTTTTTTAATGCCTTCAACAATTGCAGCATTAATGAGCACATCTTCCCGGTCCCTTCGCACTCTGGTATTGCACAGGAACTTCCATAGAGTCATCATCAGCTTGCACCGCAACTTCTGTAGAGTCATCATCCTGGTATGTTAGTCCACTACCACCGGGGCCCTTTTCCATTTCAGTTTCAGTCACACTCCACAAGTGTCTGTGCTCAAAGTTTTGGACAACTCGCCATTTTCTGTGCAAAAGAGTGTCTGGCAGATAGAACTCCATTGTTTTTTGTGATGTTAGAATAAAGGGATCATTCTTATACCAGCACCTTGCAGTGCTGATGCTTTTGAAGTGATCATCATATTTGACTCCTCTCTTCTTCTTGCCACCAAGATCAAACCAGTCACAGCGAAATAAGACAACTGAGCAATGGATGCCTCCGCTAGAGTTGTACTGCAACTTAACGATGCTTCTCAGGTGACCATAGAAGTCAATGTTCTCACCATCATGTGACCCCTTAGTGATGATTCCAGTATTTTGTGTCTTTCTTTTTTCCTCGCGGTCAATGGTGTGGTACCAGAAACTGTCAGCAATGCATGCTGAATACAGTCTCACTCGCTTTTCCAGTCCACATGCCAAAGCAAATAGATCATCCCTGACCTTCTTCTCCTCATGGAAATTTCCAATCTGCACAAATAAACCATTTAGCAACAATGGTATTTAACAGTTGGTGAATAACACATAAAAAATAAAACATGTGGATAAAGATCTCACATGATTCTTAAACCAGTTAGCAAATCCCTTGGCAACCCTTTTATCAACATGGATCTGGTGTTCTTCCTGATTCAACTCTTCCTTGCATTTCCTGCAATGCCAACAAAACAAGTGAATTAAAACATTAGGCTGGTGCCAACCTAAGAAAAAAAATATATAACGAGTGCACAAGATATAACTTACTATATGGTAGAACCGCAGCGCAATTGCTAAGCACATACAAAACCATCTTGTCATACTCATCACCAGCCTCCAAGTATTGTGAGGCTCCAAGAAAGTTCACACCATGGTTGAAAACCGAGACATCACCACTTTGCGAATCAGACCACTCTCTATTTTTGCGCGGCCGATTCCATCTCATTTCCACATCGCCAAAGTATCTAGAGCAAAATGCCAAGCACTCATCAACAACATATGCTTCAACAATCGAACCTTCAGGTCTTGCTGTGTTTCTCACATAACTCTTAGAAGTAAACAGCCTTCTTTCGATTGGGCACATCCAACCGTATTACACTGGGCCTCTAAGCATTGCCTCTTTTGGTAAATGCACCGCCAAATGGACCATCACGGTGAAGAAAGCTGGAGGGAAAATCTTCTCAAGCTTGCAAACAATAATTGGGATTTCTTTTTCAAGTCTTTCCAGAACAATTAACTTGAGTGTTTTGCAGCATAGTTCTCTAAAGAAATTTCCCAACTCAGCAACCACTTCATATATATCCTTGTCCATGATTCCTCGAAGGCCCATTGGTAAAATCCTTTGGAGGAGGATGCGACAATCATGGGTTTTCAGTACTTGAAGGCACTATTCAAAAAAATCTTCCGATTCAACGATTTATCGTCTGATTTATCGCTGCTCTTGGGGTGACCGATAAGATTATGCCTTATCTTCACCATTTATCATTTGGGCCGATTTATCGCTATGACAAGTGATTTATCGAGAATCTACCAAGAAATCGGGCCTATTCATGGCACTATGTTTGCCAAAACTATGTTTATTTGCGTTTTGTGGCCCTTGTTTCGCAATATGTACTGTTCTCTAATATTGTTTTGGTGTCAAAGGCTAGGAATCAAGGTAACATTTCTGTCTAATATTGTTTTGGTGCCGAATATAGCATATTTTAGTGTTGGGAACCTAGGATTTGCAAAAAATGGTTGATTAATAGTCAACCGATAAAATCGATTAATTGGCCGATTTCCGATTAATCTCTAATCCCCAGTTGACCGAGACAATAACGATAAGCGATATCCTCAACAATGTGTTGAATTCGTCAGAAGTAACACACTTTGCTAGGTTAGCAGCATAACCATCTAGAAATCTCACCGCTCTTATGAGAATGCAAGCTTTTGTTCTTTACTCATTGTATACCATGCTCGTGGCATTTCAAATGAATCTTCATCTTCATCATGCTGTAGATGCAAATCTTCTCTTATGCCCATGTCTTCCAAATCAATCCTAGAACTAACCGTGTCCTTTGTCTTCCCTTCAATGTTCAAAAATGTCCCTAGCAGATTCTCGCATATATTTTTCTCAATGTGCATTACATCAAGATTATGCCTTAATTTCATATCAGCCCAGTATGGCAGGTCCCACAGACAAGACCTCTGGTCCCAAGATTGACCTTCCTCATGCTTTCTTTTCTTTGCAAGCTTTCCTGGTCTCACATCTTTCACCTTTTCAAGTTGCTACTCCAGCTCTTCTTTAGTGAATTCTACTGGCTTGTCATGGGTTTCAGTCTCACCATTAAAATCTTTGCTTCTTCGCCAGCGATGGTTTCGGGAAAGAAAGTGGCGGTGCCCAATATAGCAGTTCTTGTTCCTTATTCTCTTCGAGCAAGGGTCTTTGTCACAATGCACACAAGCCTGATAACCCGCTGTGATCCTCCCAGACAGAGTGTGCAGCGTCGGGAAATCTTGGATGAACCATATGATTGCACCACGTAGATTAAACTTTTCTTCCGGAGTCAAGGCATCATATGTAAGTACACTAGTCCAGAGCTCGAGCAGTTCATCTATGAAGGGCTCCATAAAGACGTCGAAATACTTTCCTGGAGACTCTGGACCCGGGATAAGCAACGACATCATGAAGTTTAACAGATCCATGCATGCCCATGGTGGAGGTTGTATGGCACCACAAAAATGGGCCACATGCTATAAGACGTGTTCATGTTCCCAAACGGATTAAAGACATCTATGGCAATGCCGAGTTTTATGCTCCGTGGATCTGCAACAAAATCTCCATGTTTTCTGTTAAATTCTTTCCATTCCTCTTCGTCCGCTGGATGGCTCAGCTCATTGTCCATAGGTTACTGCTTCAGCTTGTGCCATTGTACCTCCAGCGATGATTTCTTCGAGATAAACATCCACTGTAGCCTTGGTATCAATGGAAAGTGCCTTAGTACTTTCTCCGGTATTGACTTCTTCCCATCAGCATCTTTCCACCTAGAGGCATTGCATTTTGGACAGTTGTCATGCTTGGCATAATCCTTCCGAAACAAGACACAGTTATCTGGGCACACATGTATTGAAACATAACCTAGCCCCAGCCTACGAAATATGCTCAACGCTTCATCATAAGACCTGGGAACCCAGCTATCAGGGAATTGCAAGGTCAAAAGGTGGAGTATTGTGTTGAATGCAGCATTGCTAATTCGGTAGAAAGACTTGATGTAGATTAACTTCACGGTGGAGATAAATCTTGAAAATTTACCCCCTTCATGAGCTGCGCGCTTCACCTCCTCTAACACCTCAGCAAACATCGACTTCTGTCCATCAGCATGGTCTTCAGCATTGTATAGATCCTTCAATTGCTCAGGAATCCTATCATCTTCATGCCCATCCTCTTCATCCAAACCAGCATTCTCTCCCAAAGATTTTCCATAAAATCAATGCCAGCATCACCACCACCCATCAAATGAGGGGCCTGTGTATCAGCTTCAATATGTTGTGGTTCTCCATGATATATCCATCTATCATATGTGTTGGCCATCCCATTAAGAAGCAGATGATCCTCCACTCTTCCTTGAGCTTTTTTTGAACGGTTGAGGCATTCGCAGCATGGGCAAAGAATGACAACATCCTTGGCAAAATTTGCCCGAACAAATTGCACGAATTCATGAAATCCCTTCATATGTTCTTTGGAAAACCTTCTAACTCCCTTTCTAATCCAGGTTCTGTCCATCTGCCAAAGACAACAAATTGTTGCAACTTAACAATCAATCTAAGTGCATCAACACTAACTAATGAAAATGGATGGCAGTAATGGTAGCTAAAAATCCAGAAAATAAGGCAGGCACACAATTTTATATGCTAACTGCCTAACCACAACATTGAGTTGTTTCCAATTTCTCACTACTTTAGTCCAGTTCAGATGGTTTACTTATTTCACATGGGAGCAAGAAAAAGCAGTTCACAGGAAATACAGATTTCACATGGGTGAAAAGAAAAGCTAACAAAAACTTGTAAAACCTAAAATAGATCAAGCAGAGCTGCACTAAGAAACAGAGGTGGTTCCTGTAAAGAGGATATCCACAAAGAGATTAGGCTCCAATTGCATCCATCTTATGAAGCAAGCTGTAGCATCCATCCATTAGATTGAGATCCAGCTGCAGCTGATGGATTCTCACTCAAATTAAGCTACATTTGACTGCATTTCAAATTGAGCCACTCAACATATTGAGTCTCCTCCTGCCCTTTTCCTTTCCATTTCAAAAGGAAATAACAATACTAGCTAGTGTTCATCACACAGTGAGTTAAAATAAACTCAGATTATCTCTCTCTTTCTCCCCTGCCCCTCAGCAGGCGCAACACAGGCCAGGGTTTCATCAGCAGGCAAGGAGAGGAGAGGGGGAAGAGGGGTGCATACTGGGAGGTGTGCTTGTGGCGGAGAGGGGGGACAGGAGTCCCCCATGCTCGGCAAGCTGTTCCTGTCGTTGGCAAGGCGAGCGGTGAGGCCGGCGGCGAGGGCGCTGTTCCTGTTGTGGGCAAGGTGCGCGGCCCCTGTTGGTCGCTTTGGCCACCAGCCCCGCCCTCATTTGCCGCCCCCGCCGGTTGCTTCTGCCCGCTGCCTGCCGACGGGACCTAGAAAATGAGATGGGGAAATTTCTGGTAAGTGTTGGCTCCGTTCAATGCTGCCTATGGGTCCCGTATGTCTGTGTGTTATGTTTGATACGAGATGGCCGTTGTTTTCTTTGATATAATGAAACATTACGATAATGAATTCGATAGTCCCTCTCTAGCCCAGTGGTAGCGAACAAGTGAATAGTGCGCTTGGTCGTGCGTTCGAGTCCCCGCTCGCACATCTTTTTTGAGCGAATTAAGCGCTCAGCCCCGCCTATCAAATTTGTCCCGTCTGTCAGTGTGTGCCCGCCTGTTATAAAATGGGTCCCACCTGTCTGTTGAATATAGACATTTAAGAAAAAATGACACCTAAACAATGACACATACGCGAGATTGCTGAGGTGGCTGCCATCATCCTAATGCATTCGAACTCAAGTGTAATGACCATTTATATTGGTCGTGATCAGCTAGAAATAAGGCAGTGGACCAGTGTTGTCCGCTTTATGACCATTTCCTTTAAGAAAATTGTGACCTTTCTGACAAAAATGGTCGTTATTGTTTAGGGTTAGGAGCCCCCGGGATAGCTTATGACCAATTGGTCTCAAATGGTCGTAGATTTACGACCATTTCTTCCTGGTTCACTACCAGAAGGTCACAAGTTGACATATTTCTTATTGTGACTCTGACAGGATAATTAGGCAGCGATTAATTAGTGCTGCTTAAGTGCTCCTAGTTGATTAATGACCTTGCAGGAGAGGCATTAGAAGTGGAAGGGCTCCTGGATTATCCCGTCACATGTGAGGCAGACATTACCGGAGCCCTTGAATGGCATCGACTGATTCTTCTTCTTCTTCTTATTCTTCTTCTTTGTCTTTGTCTTCCTTTTCTTGCTATGGTTCTCTTTCTCCTCACTAATTGGTTAAACCAAGTACATGATTGGCCTTCAATGTCAGATTTGGTTTTGTCAGCGAGGGAGTACAAGTCTACTAGTAAACAATAGTATTATTTTCTCATGGCAGTTGCAAAATAGAGGTGAACACATGCACAAAATATCATTCTTACCTAAGGGAAGGTTAGGGTGCCAATATGGATGATGGGGATTGGAAGTCAGTTCTCCCTTTGTGCAGTTCCACTGGAAAAAAATCGACCAACGGTTCCGGTGTGACATTTCAATTGAACTACACAAAAAACTTCTCACTTCTTTTAAGAAGTGTTTTGTGCATTGCACCAAAAGGTCGCAGTGACAACGAGGTGAAATGGATATCCCTGTTTGCACAAAAAGATACAAAGGAAACAATCAGAGTCTCAAACAATTACTGGCAAAAATAAATGGTTAGACTTGTCATGACTTATAAGAGTGGCATGGCTTCATTTTACCAGGGGCATTATATTAAGAATAGCTAAATAGTTGTTATAAGGGCATGGGAGAGTGGGTACACTAGCAGTCCAGTACCATGTACCTAAACTGGGGCATACAGTGGTGATGCAGAGTTTGTTGCCCTCAGAAACAAACATCCAAGCAACATTTCTGGGCTGGTCCCATTTTTGTTCACTTCAGCCACCTATTCATATGTGTCGATAGCAAATCTAGTCTTGGTCATACCCTATTGCCTTGTCACCCCCAGCCCCCACTTTCTTTCCTTTTTCAACCAAGATATTGGTTGCTTATCTAGTGTGTACAATATTTCCCCTATATTTCCCTTTTTGACCAAGAGACTGGTTGGATAGCTAGTCTGTACTACTTTCACCCCCTTGCTTTCCTGTTTGAACCAACTCCTATATACGTACTACATCTTTCCCCCCTTTCTTTCCTGTTTGAACCAAGTACAAGATTTGACTCCATGAAGTAGCTTCACGTCTAATAATATAAAAAAAATTAGGTGGCATTGGACCAGCCGATCGAGCCTAGCTACGTGGGGGGCTGAGAGGTAGAAGATGATGCACATGCAGCAACGTGGCGAGCTGGGGAAGTAAAGCAAGGCCGGTTTCGAAGGAAGATATACCTGAAGGTCGTTGGGGTGTGGCTAGGTCGGGGCGGGAGGCCGGATCCACCCACACTATGGCAGCGGCGAAGGGATCGGAGGACCTCCCATGCCGGTGCTCGGCCAGAGATAATGGTGCGCCTGACAGTGGGTCTCCTCCCTCGCTGTTGACTACAGCCTAAACGCTGCACCTCCTCCCCTTCCCTGACATACGGGATGCATCTGAATCTATGACCAACAGTGAGCAGAGAGTGTGTGTGACCACAACTATCTTGTTCAGATCTGCAGAGGTTGAGAGTGTGTAAAGAGAGCAACCATAGCAAGCAAGCGCGGAGGCTCCTGCCTATATATATATGTATAGTGGAGTAGTTTTCTTTTTTCACTCGATCAAAACAATCATTTAAAATTATGTACGTGCCAGGTTGCACTTTGTATCGTTCACGTGTGGTACTTGACCCTCCATTAAGTGAACAACCACCCCCTCATAAAATTTGTGAACAAGGCCACAGCTCTGTCGGCGTTCTGGGATCAGGGCTACCCAGATCTGCCTGCCTGCAGCCCAGCGCGTGGGCCCATCGACGGCCCAGCAACAACAACTCCAAGGCAAGACCCTCGCGAGGGCCCTAGCATAACGAGGCAAACGACACCAAGACCTCCGAAGGAGCGGCCTCCTGAGGGGCGGAGACTTCTATGTAGGTACCCGGCCTCACGAGGCTGCTATGACATGAGCCATGACGACCAAGACCAGGCGGGCGCCAACAGGCGCGGAGGAGATAGTGTCCCCTTTGGTGCTAAGGGAGCAAGGACAGACATGGGTTCCCAAGGAACCCCCCAAAGATTTCCACTCCGGTGCAACAAGACCAAGACCACGAGCTCGGCAGGACGAATGTCATTGCCGAGCCCACCTCTGCGTCACGACCAGATGCTTTGCAGGCGAAGACTACCTTTAATCAGGATTAGATGTACTTCTTGTCCCCTTTCAAATTGGTCATTGTGGGATCCCTTCCCGCATAAAGTTTTGAGGGAAGAGAACCAAGGCCACTATAAGTATAGGCTAGCCACCACCGTAGAGAAGGATCCTCGGATCGGACCCTTGACTATTCCACTCACACCACTTGAGCCCTCGTGAGGCTGCTCATCCACTGTACTAGTTCATCCTCAGCCTCCTCGTGAGGCTAATCCACCACAAAGCAGGAGTAGGGTTTTACACCGCAAGGTGGGCCGAACCTGGGTAAACTGCTGTGTTCATCTTCTTCTTACTTGCTCGCGTGAACTTGGAGAGGCTAGGCTGTGGGGTGGTGACACTACAAAAAAATACACATCCGTGATGATAAGTGTTTGTCATAGTAGATCACGTTTTCTGTCATGCATGTACATCCATGACGATTTTATGATAGAATCAAGATAGTCATACCTGTGCTATCGTAGAAGTGTTCCATGACAATACCAAAATTATCATCACGGAAGTGTCCACTTCCATGACGATAAATGCCGCGTCATGGAAGTTCTTTCGTCAAGTGTAACTGACATGTGGCATCCACCGTAACGGGTCGCCGTTAAGCTATCGGGTCCGGTTTTGGATCCAATAACCCGCTAACAGCCATGACCAATGGCGATTTTCCACGTGTAAAATTCTCGTTGGCCGACGGAACCACGTGTCAGCTCCGCGTTGGCACAGATGTCACTCATCCAATGGGCGAGATGCGCCTATGATATGTTGACACGTGGACCGGCCCAAAAGTGGCCCACAAAGATTAAATGGGACGACCCAGCTAAAGGCCCATAAGATTTTGCAGACCATAATGGGCCGGCCCAGCTAAAGGCCCACAAGATTTTGCAAACCATAATGGGCCGGCCCAGCTAAAGGCCCACAAGATTTTGAAGACACTAGTTGGCCGGCCTGTTAACAGGCTTCCATGTTTTGGGCCAAATGCCGGCCCATATTTGATCCGGTCCATTAACAACCTGCCACGTTCTGGGCCGAATAAGGGCCCATATGAGATTCGGCCCGTTAATAGTCTACCACATTCTGGGCCATATTACAGCTCATATCAGATCCGACCCTTTAAGAGCCTTTCATTCTTTAGGCTAAATTATGGCCCATATCAGATTCGGCCCGTCAACTGGACGCTGTGCTTTTGGGCCCACTTGAGGCCAGGTTAGGATTTCTGTTTGCTAAAGGCCCATTTAATAGTACGACCTGATATTAGTTTCGGCCTGTTAAAGGCCCGTTTAACATTTCGGCCCTATATTTATTTCGGCCTGTTAAAAGCCCGTCATATAGTTGGGCCTAATTATGGCCCGCTTTGCATCCGGCCTGCTCACAGCCGATAATCTGATTGGGCCAAACAAGGACCGAGACAATTTTGGCTTGTTAACGGCCCGTAATGTGATTGGCACAATCATGGGCTGGGGTCTATTTCGGCCTGCTGTTGGCCCATGAGCTGTTCGGCACGTTTCAGGCCCAACCTACTTTTCAGCCTACTAAAAGCCCATTGAATTTTCTTGCCAAAATAGGGCCGGCGGTTTACTCGGCCTATTAAAAGCCCGAAACTACTAGTGGGCCAGTTTACATTTAGGCCTATTAATGGACAAAGATGACTGGGCCCATGATGCGGCCCATATATAGTGATTTGCATGATGGCCTGATTATGCACCGTAATTTTACGGTTTGGCCGGTTTACTTTTCATGGAGCGAAGACAGGATATATATACAGTAAAATAACTACAGCATCGTGAATAAGAAAAAACCTAGACTATACAATAAAGAAATTACGGCATATTACATCCATTGGGCATCAAAGTTCTCCACTATGATAATAAAGCATAAGCAGACAGCAGATTACATACACTTGGCATCAAAGATCACCACCAGTGCAAATAAACACACCGAAAAAATAATATACAAAACCAATAGCACTTCAACATAGTTCAAGAAAGGTTAGCCCTGCTCGGGAGCTGCAGCGCAAGCAGCTGAGCAAGCTGATGAGACTGCGCTTGTTTGACGCTTATATCCTCCTCACTCTGAAAGAGAAACAAGCAAACAGATGACAGTTTTTGCACCTATAAGTATCAGTGCTGACAATTCATCACATTTCTTATTGGCGAATAAAGAGACACAGTTTAAAATAGCATTAACACAATATGGTATTGTTCAGGTTAAGACATGGCAGGAAATGACATTGTGAAGGAGTTGGCAGCTTCACGACACCACTGGATTACAGGTCAAGAACTCATAAGTATGAATGGTTAGTGTGCTGTCAGTTTATCCCATTTCAGATTGGCAAATAAAGAGAGGGTTCAAATAATAGTAGAATGATATGACATTGTTCATAGTTAAGACATTGCAGAATATGACATTGTGCTGTCGTGGGTTGATGACCCACAAGTATAGGGGATCAATCGTAGTCCTTTCGATAAGTAAGAATGTCAAACTCAACGAGGAGCAGAAGGAAATGACAAGCGGTTTTCAGCAAGGTATTCTCTGCAAGCACTGAAATTATAAGTAACAAGTAGTTTGGTAACAAGATAGTTTGTAACAAGTAAATAATGGTAAACGTAACAAAAGTGCAGCAAGGTAGCCCAATCCTTTTGAGGCAAAGGACAGGCCAAAACGGTCTCTTATGATAAGCAAAGCGTTCTTGAGGGTACACGGGAATTTCATCTAGTCACTTTCATCATGTTGGTTTGATTTGTGTTCGCTACTTTGATAATTTGATATGTGGGTGGACCGGTGCTTAGGTGCTATTCTTACTTGAACAAACCTCCTACTTATGATTAACCCCCTCGCAAGCATCCGCAACTATGAGAAAAGTATTAAGAATAAATCTAACCATAGCATTAAACTTTTGGATCCAAATCAGTCCCTTACGGAATAGCGCATAAACTAGGGTTTAAGCTTCTGTCACTCTCGCAACCCATCATCTAATAACTACTCCACAATGCATTCCATTAGGCCCAAATATGGTGAAGTGTCATGTAGTCGACGTTAACATGACACTACTAAGGGAATCAGAACATACATATCATCAAAATATCGAACACATATCAAGTTCACATGATTACTTGCAACAAGATTTCTCCCGTGACCTCAAGAACAAAAGTAACTACTCACTAATGATAATCATGCTCAAGATCAGAGGGTTATTAAATAGCATAATGGATTATAACATATAATCTTCCACCAAATAAACCATATAGTAATCAACTACAAGATGTAATCAACACTAATAGTCACCCACAAGTACCAATCAATAGTTCCGGTACAAAGATTGAACACAAGAGATGAACTAGGGTTTGAGAGGAGATGGTGCTGTTGAAGATGTTGATGGAGATTGCCCTCCCCAAGATGGGAGAGTTGTTGGTGATGATGATGACGATGATTTCCCCCTCTGGGAGGGAAGTCCCCCCGGTGGAATCGCTCCGCCGGAGGGAAAAAGTGCTCCTTCCCAAGTTCCGCCTCGAGACAGCGGCGCTTCGTCCTGAAAGACCTCTCCTTATTTTTTCTAGGTCAAAATGACTTATATACCAGAAGAGGGGCACCGGAGGTGGGCCGAGGAGGGCACAACCCACCAGGGCGCGCCTGGGCTCCCTAGTGCGCCAGGTGGGTTGTGCCCACCTGGTGGGCCCCCTCTGGTAGTTATTTGCTCCAATAATTCTTATTTATTCCATAAAAATTCCTCGTGAAGTTTCATCTCATTTGGAGTTGTGCAGAATAGGTAGCCTGACGTAGCTTTTTTAGGTCCAGATTTCCAGCTGCCGGAATTCACCCTCTTTGTGTGAACCTTGCATATTATGAGAGAAAAGGCATTAGAATTACTCCAAAAAGCATTATTATGCATAAAAACATCATAAATAATAGTAGGAAAACATGATGCAAAATGGACGTATCAACTCCCCCAAGCTTAGACCTTGCTTGTCCTCAAGCGAAAACCGAAATCGAAAAACATGTCCACATGCTTAGAGAGAGAGGTGTCGATAAAAACAAAATACGGACATAGAAGCATCATGTATATTACTATAACAGCAACCAACATTAATATAAAACTTGATCATAGAACTTTTATCATATAACTTCTCATGAACAAGTAACAATTCATCACAACATCCAAGTATAAAGTATAAAATCGATTGAAAACCAACAAACTATGTTCTCAGTCAACTTTGCAACTACAATTCATCATCTTTTCAGGAAGGGTCATGTATCGGAGCCTTTTTGGCAAGTCTACATACTCAACCATCATATAGTCTTCTATGATTGCTAACACTCACCGCATACACATGAGCAAAACGTTTCAACCGGACACATAGAAAGATAGGGGCTTAAAGTTTCGCCTCCCAACATACTCACCTCGAGGGTGATGTCAACAATAATAACTCATGCTACTCATATCCAACTGGATATATGTGCCTAGATCTTTCCTCACCACATGATGCTTGCCAAAAGAGAAAATAAAAAGGAATAGAGAGAAGAACTTTGACTCTTGCATAAAAGTAAATACATAAAAGCAAAAGATAGGCCCTTGGTAGTGGGAAGCAGAGGTTGCCATGCGCTTATTTGTTTGTATGCTCAATCTCTTAGTGCAAAAGAACGTCATGTTATATTGCCCCTTGTGATAGCAACCTTTATTATGCAGTCTGTCGCTTTTATTCTTTACCATCACAAGTTCGTACAATGCTCAATTTTCTCTTACACTAAATGATCCAGCACTTTTAGAAGCAATTTTTATTGCCCTATTTGTACCGATGACAACTTACTTGAAGGATCTTACTCAATCCATAGGTAGGTATGGTGGACTCTCAAAATAAGATGTGGGTTTAAAGGTTTTTGGATGCACAAGTAGTACCTCTACTTGGTGCGGATTTTTTGGCTGGCAAAGATGGGTGGCAAGCACCACATGTTAAAGGATCTATGACAATATAACTTCTATGTGAATATGAACAAACATAAATCATTACGTTGTATTCCTTGTCCAACGTCAACAATTTTGGCATATAATATTTTGATGGGGGCTCACAATCACAAAAGATGTCCAGGATAGTGTATTTGCATGTGAATCTTCTCTTCCCTTATTAATTCTTTCATGAATTGCATCATTGACCAATGCTATGTTTGTCAATCTCCAATAAAATTTTCTAATTATACTCTTCCTTATGTGATGTCATTACTTACTATAAGATTAGCATATGATCTTTTTCATTTATTTCCTTTCTTTTTATTGAACATGAAAGAAAAAGACAACAAAACTCAAACTAAACTTTATTATATATATCTTGCACACGATTACAAAGATAGATCACTAAGCAAACACTCAAAAAGAAAGGATCAAACTAAACTTTTATTCATCTAAAGCAAAAGAAAACTATGGATCGAACTAAGATAAGTAAAGGCAAAAGATAGTGGAGGTGATACGATACCGGGGCACCTCCCCCAAGCTTGGCACAAGCCAAGGGGAGTTCCCATACCCGATACTCAGGTTTCCTTTGGTGATGAAGAAGGAGGTGGTGGTGATGAAGTAGTAGATTCACCCTTTTTCTCCAACTTATTTCGAAGGTAAAAGTTATCTATCCTTAACTCTTCATTCTCCAACTCAAGCTTTATTATCCTCTTGCATAATGCCTCCATGCTTTCATGCTTGAAACAAGGAGGGACTGGTTCATCTTCATCTTCTTCATCGGAGAACCATATATAGGGATAGGTATCCTTGAAGATATTTTTATCTAAAGGCTCATAAGAAACTGGGCACTCCTCCTCGGAATCTTGAGATGACATATTTTCAGATCTGTCAGGAAAACAGCAAGAAAAGAAAACAGAAGATTTCTACGCGATACGGTGGTCAATAGGTTCGGGGGGTATATAAAGATTTTTTAACTTGGGAAACAAGCAAACGGAATAAAAACGGAGTCCGGAAGGTACCCGAGGTGGGCACAAGACACCAGGGCACGCCTGGCTCCTGGCAAGCCAGGCGTGCCCTGGTGTCTTGTGCCCACCAGGGGTGCCTTCCTGGTTGTTTCTTATTTTCCTAATTTTTGATATATTCCAAAACTGATAGAAAATATTTTTGCGGATTTTTCGGAGTCCGTTTACTTACCGTATCACGTACCTCCTCTTTTTTCAGTTATTTTGGAGTGTTCGAGAAGGTTCCCTTTATGTGTTCTTCCGGTGTCATAGTTTGGATAATATTGCTTTCAACATTAGTGGGTGTACCTGAGATATAATGTTTTATTCGTTACCCATTAACAACCTTCGGGTTAGTACCTTCGGCATTATTTATCTTGATGGCTCCGGATCGATAAACCACCTCGATAACATAAGGTCCTTCCCATTTGGACAGGAGTTTTCCTACAAAGAATCTGAAACGAGAGTTGTACAAAAGAACATATTCTCCAACTTTGAACTCACGCTTTTGGATTCTTTTGTCATGCCATCTTTTAACTTTTTCTTTAAATAACTTGGCATTTTCATAGGCTTGGGTTCTCCATTCATCTAGTGAGCTAATATCAAATAACCTCTTTTCATCGGCAAGTTTGAAATCATAGTTGAGTTCTTTAATTGCCCAATATGCTTTATGTTCTAACTCAAGAGGCAAATGACAAGCTTTTCCATAATCCATTTTATACGGAAACATACCCATAGGATTTTTATATGCTGTTCTATAAGCCCAAAGTGCATCATCTAACTTCTTAGACCAATTCTTTCGGGACCTATTGACAGTTTTTTGTAATATTAATTTTATTTCTCTATTGCTAAGTTCAACTTGACCACCAGACTAAGGATGATAAGGTGATGAAATTCTATGGTTAACATCATATTTAGCAAGCATTTTACGGAAAGCACCACGAATAAAATGTGAACCACCATTAGTCATTAAATATCTAGGGACTCCAAACCTTGGGAAAATGACTTCCTTAAGCATTTTAATAGAGGTGTTGTGATTAAAACTACTAGTTGGAATAGGTTCTACCCACTTAGTAACATAATCAACAACAACCAAAATATGTGTATACCCATTAGAGGAAGGAAAAGGTCCCATGTAATCAAATCCCCAAACATCAAATGGTTCAACAGCAAGAGCATAATTCATAGGCATTTCCTGACGCTTACCAATATTACCAATTCTTTGACATTCATCATAGGATAAAACAAACTTACGGGCATCCTTGAAGAGAGTAGGCCAATAAAAACCAGATTGCAATAACTTGTGAGCAGTTCTATCTCCCGTATGATGTCCTCCATAAGCTTCGGAGTGACATTTCCGTAGGATTTGTCCCTGTTCATGCTCAGGTACACAACATCTAATAATACCATCTACTCCTTCTTTATAAAGATGTGGGTCATCCCAAAAGTAATGTCTTAAATCATAGAAGAATTTTTTCTTTTGTTGGTATGTGAAGCTAGGTGGTATATATTTAGCAACAATATAATTGGCATAGTCAGCATACCAAGGAGTGTTATGAGAAACATTTATTGCAGCTACTTGTTCATCAAGAAAACTATCATTAATAAGTTGTGGGTCATCAATAATATTTTCTAACCTAGACAAGTTATCAGCCATGGGGTTCTCAGCTCCCTTTCTATCAGTGATATGTAAATCAAATTCTTGTAGCAAAAGAACTCACCTATTGAGTCTAGGTTTAGCATCCTTCTTTTCCATAAGATATTTTATAGCAGCATGATCGGTGTGAACAGTCACTTTAGAATCAACAATGTAAGATCTAAATTTATCACAAGCACACACAACTGCTAAAAAATCTTTTTCAGTAGTAGCATTATTTCGTTGAGCACTGTCTAGAGTTTTACTAGCATAATGAATAACATTTAATTTCTTATCGACTCTTTGTCCTAGAACAGCACCAACAGCATAATCACTAGCATCACACATAATTTCAAAAGGCAAGTTCCAATCAGTTGGTTGAACAATAGGTGCAGAAATCAAGGCTTTCTTAAGTGTTTCAAAGGCTTCTACACAATCATCATCAAAAACAAATGGAACATCCATTTGTAAAAGATTTGTAAGACGCCTAGAAATTTTAGAGAAGTCTTTAATAAACCTCCTATAGAAGCCAGCATGACCGAGGAAACTACGAATACCTTTGATATCTTTAGGGCATGGCATTTTCTCAATTGCATCAACTCTAGCTTTATCCACCTCAATACCTCGTTCAGAAATTTTATGTCCCAAGACAATACCTTCATTAACCATAAAGTGGCACTTCTCCCAATTCAAGACGAGATTAGTTTGCTGACATCTCTACAAAACTCGATCAAGATTGCTCAAGCAATCATCAAAAGAAGTTCCGTAAACGGAAAAATCATCCATGAAAACCTCAACAATCTTTTCAAAAAAGTCAGAGAATATAGCAGTCATAAATCTTTGAAAGGTAGTAGGTGCATTGCATAAACCAAAAGGCATACGTCTGTAAGCATAAGTTCCAAAAGGAAAAGTAAAGGTGGTTTTCTCTTGATCAGGTTGTGAGACAGGTATTTGAGAAAAACCGGAATATCCATCAAGAAAGCAAAAATGTGTGTGCTTTGATAGTCTTTCTAACATTTGATCAATAAAAGGCAGAGTGTAATGATCTTTTGTAGTAGCTTTATTTAGTTTTCTAAAATCAATTACCATTCTGTAGCCAGTGACAATTCTTTGTGGAATAAGTTCATTCTTATCATTAGAGACAACGGTAATTCCTCCCTTTTTAGGGACACAATGAATGGGACTTACCCATCTACTATCAGCTATGGGATAGATTATACCTACTTCTAGAAGCTTCAGTATTTCTGTTCTTACCACTTCTTTCATTTTAAGATTTAAACGTCATTGGTGATCAACAACGGGTTTAGCATCAGGCTCCATATTAATTTTATGGTGACAGAGAGTGGAACTAATGCCCTTTAAATCATCAAGAGTGTATCCAATGGCAGCTCGGTGCTTCTTCAGAACCTTCAATAATCTTTCTTCTTCATGTTCTGAAAGGTTAGCACTAATAATAACAGGATAAATCTTTTTCTCATCAAGATAAGCATATTTCAAAGTGTCTGGCAATTGTTTTAATTCAAACACAGGATCACCTTTAGGTGGAGGAGAACCTCCTAGAGTTTCAATAGGCAAATTGTGTTTAAGCAGAGGATGTTGTTCAAAGAAAATCTTATCTATTTCATTTCTTTCATGCAGATGCATATCATTTTTTTGGTCTAGCAAATATTGTTCTAGTGGATTGGTAGGAGGCACAGCAATAGAAGCAAGACTAATTATTTCATCCTTACTAGGCAATTCTTCCTTATGATGCTTCCTACTAAACTTACAAAAATTAAATTCATGAGACTCATCACCAAAACTAACACCGACGATTTGTTTCTCACAATCTATTTTAGCATTGACGGTGTTCAAGAAAGGTCTACCAAAGATAATGGGACAAAAATCATCTTGTGGGGAACCAAGAACAAGAAAATCAGTAGGGTATTTTATTTTCCCACACAAGACTTCCACATCTCTAACAATCCCAAGTGGTGTGATGGTGTCCCTATTAGCAAGTTTAATAGTAACATCTATGTCTTCTATTTCAGCGAGTTCTATATCATTCATAATTTCTTGATAAAAGGTAAAAGGAATGGCACTCACGCTAGCACCTATGTCGCATAAACCATGATAACAGTGATCTCCTATTTTAACTGAGACAACAGGCATGCCAACAACAGGTCTATGTTTATCTTTTTCATCGGGTTTGGCAATTCTAGCAGCTTCATCACAGAAGTAAATAACATGCCCATCTATATTTTCAACCAAGAGATCTTTAACCATAGCAACACTAGGTTCTACTTTGATTTGTTCAGCAGGTTTGGAAGTTCTAATATAACTTTTGTTGACCACAGTTGAGACTTTAGCATGTTCCTTCATCCTAACAGGGAAAGGTGGTTTTTCAATATAAGCAGTAGGCACAACTAGATCAACATTGTAAATAATAGTTTCATCTTTAGCTATTAAAGGTTCTTTAATTTCTTCTTTGATAGTTGGGTGATATTTAAACCACTTATCCTTAAGGAGATCAACATGAGTAGCAAATTATTCACAAAAGGAGGCTACTATCTCAGAGTCAAGTCCATATTTAGTGCTAAACTTCTGAAAAGCATCGGTATTCATAAAAGATTTAACAGAATCATACTTGAGCTTAATACCTGACTCTTTACATTCGTCGAGTTCCCAATCTTCAGAGTTGCATCTAATTCTTTCTAAAAGATCCCACCAGAAGTCAATAGTCTTCTTCATAAAGGAACCAGTACAAGAAGTATCAAGCATGGATCGATCATCATGAGAAAGCCGAGCATAAAAATTCTTAATAATAATTTCTCTTGAGAGCTCATGATTCGGGCATGAATATAACATTGACTTAAGCCTCCCCCAAGCTAGCGTGATACTTTCTCCTTCACGAGGCCAAAAATTATATATATAGTTCCGATCACGATGAACTAGATGCATAGGATAAATTTTTTGGTGAAATTCCAATTTCAATCGATTCCAATTCCAAGATCCAATATCATCGCATAGCCTATGCCATGCCAATGCTTTTCCCTTAAAATATAAAGGAAAAACCTTCTTCTTTGCTTCATCTCCGGGTAAACCTGCAAGCTTAAATAATCCACAAATTTCATCCACATATATCAAGTGCATATCAGGATGTTCGGTTCCATCTCCTGCATAAGGATTAGCTAGCAGTTGTTTTATCATACCCGAAGGAATTTCATAACCAATATTTTCAGTAGGTGCAGTAGGTTGAGGGGTAACAAATTGTGGTTCCGGTCAAGGTGAAGATACCCCGAACAAACCCCTCAAAGGATTGTTCTCCATAGTAACAAGTGACAATAAATGTCAGCACGTAGTAATAATTTTTCCTTACCAATTTCCACTTACCAAGAGCGCTTCACTCCCCGGCAATGGTGCCAGAAAAGAGCCTTGATGACCCACAAGTATATGGGATCAATCGTAGTCCTTTTGATAATTAAGAGTGTCGAACCCAACGAGGAGCAGAAGGAAATGACAAGCGGTTTTCAGCAAGGTATTCTCTGCAAGCACTGAAATTATAAGTAACGAGTAGTTTGGTAACAAGATAATTTGAAACAAGTAATGGTAACGGTAAAAAAAGCGCAGCAAGGTAGCCCAGTTCTTTTGAGGCAAAGGACAAGCCAAAATGGTCTGTTATGATAAGCAAAGCGTTCTTGAGGGTACACGGGAATTTCATCTAGTCACTTTCAACATGTTGGTTTGATTTGTGTTCGCTACTTTGATAATTTGATATGTGGGTGGACCGGTGCTTAGGTGCTGTTCTTACTTGAACAAACCTCCTACTTATTATTAACCCCCTCGCAAGCATCCGCAACTATGAGAAAAGTATCAAGAATAAATCTAACCATAGCATTAAACTTTTGGATCCAAATCAGTCCCTTACAGAATAGCGCATAAACTAGGGTTTAAGCTTCTGTCACTCTCGCAACCCATCATCTAATAACTACTCCACAATGCATTCCATTAGGCCGAAATATGGTGAAGTGTCATGTAGTCGACGTTCACATGACACCACTAAGGGAATCACAACATACATATCATCAAAATATCGAACACATATCAAGTTCACATGATTACTTGCAACAAGATTTCTCCCGTGACCTCAAGAACAAAACTAACTACTCACTAATGATAATCATGCTGAAGATCAGAGGGGTATTAAATAGCATAATGGATCTGAACATATAATCTTCCACCAAATAAACCATATAGTAATCAACTACAAGATCTAATCAACACTACTAGTCACCCACAAGTACCAATCTATAGTTCCAGTACAAAGATTGAACACAAGAGATGAACTAGGGTTTGAGAGGAGATGGTGCTGTTGAAGATGTTGATGGAGATTTCCCTCCCCAAGATGGGAGAGCTGTTGGTGCTGATGATGACGATGATTTCCCCCTCCGGGAGGGAAGTTCCCCCGGCGGAATCGCTCCGCTGGAGGGCAAAAGTGCTCCTGCCCAAGTTCCGCCTTGAGACGGCAGTGCTTCATCCCGAAAGACCTCTCCTTATTTTTTCTAGGGCAAAATGACTTATATACTAGAAGAGGGGCACCAGCGGTGGGCCGAGGAGGGCACAACCCACCAGGGCGCGCCTGGGCTCCCTGGCGCGCCCAAGTGGGTTGTGCCCACCTGGTGGGCCCCCTCTGGTAGTTATTTGCTCCAATAATTCTTATTTATTCCATAAAAATTCCTCGTGAAGTTTCAGCTCATTTGGAGTTGTGCAGAATAGGTAGCCTGATGTAGCTTTTTCAGGTCGAGATTTCCAGCTGCCGGAATTCTCCCTCTTTGTGTGAACCTTGCATATTATGAGAGAAAAGGCATTAGAATTACTCCAAAAAGCATTATTATGCATAAAAACATCATAAATAACAGTAGGAAAACATGATGCAAAATGAATGTATCATGGGTAGTTTCACCACACCACTAGATTACGGATCATGAACAGAAGCATACATGCAGTGCAAAAGAAGATCACTTGCTCTGTATAGTTTAATTTACATGGTACGAAGAAGGAACTTGGTTGTACAACTAAAAACTTAAATTGAGAAGGACAAACTTTTGTTAATGAACTTCATAATAAATTAAAACATGCAATTTGATGCAAACACCAAAAATAAACAGCTGTTGCAGTCATGCCTAACCAAATATACACAACAAAGTTTGAAGGCTTTAGAAGGACAAACTTACATTAGTGGTGAAGACCGGCTCTATAAAGCCCTTGTCCATGCTGGTGGGGGGGGGGGGCAATTCAAGAAGTTTACCATAGAATATTCTTCATAAGCATTGCCTTTATTCTACATTTTGTTAAGAGTAAATATAGATGTGATAATATAAGAAAAAATAAAGAATATTTAAGATAAGCTGAAGAGTGATGCTACGTAACCAAGTAGCTATAAATGTAAGTATAGCGATATAGGCAAAAGGTACAGCCAAGAGCAATGCAGAGCTAAACTTCTTCAGTACCATTGGTTTTATCCAACCTTTTGGTAAGAGTAAATATAGATCTAATGTGTAGAAAATGGAGGGCAAAGGAAAATAAGCTGCAGAGTGATGGTACATGAACAACTAGCTGTCAATATAAGTACACTAATAAAGGACATCAGGTACTTTCAAGAACAATGTAGAGCTAAACTTTTTCATTGCCATTGGGTATATTCTACATTAATGTAACCATTAATACAGATCTGATAATTTGGAGCGCACAATTGATAAGCAAGCTATCATGCATACTGCTGTCACATAATGAACCAGGTATGAATGCAAGTACAGTGATACAGGACAACAGGTACTAACAAGAGCTAAGCAGCGGGCAGCATATTTGCGATATCTTGTCGTCCTTTTCAAACCGGAATTCTTCTTCGAGCAGATTTCCTGCAAAAGAGATCCGTAAGGCACATGCAGAAAAGTAGAAGTTCAAATTGTCATGTGATACCATAGACAGTACCTCATCCTGGGAACGAGACCAGTGCATAACAAGGTTTTTCCATTCAATGTCTTCTAAATTTAGCACATGAGACTTCACCGGAAATTTGTTTATAGACTTGCCATCAAAGTGTGTTTTCCTCAGGTAACACCGATACTGCTGCAATGCTTCCATGAAAAGCGCAAGCAAGCTTTGCTTGTCATGACTATCCAGATTGACCCTCGCCTACTTACAACAATGTAATGTAAATCATTGATGTGTTCAATCAGTAGAAAACAGGAAAATAATCACCATGAATAATAGCACTTACACGTAAGTGGGACAGGAAGATGTGAAAATGGTGTTTGTCTTCACTATAATCTTCCCATGATGGGAATATATGCACGTAGTCCCTAACAACATTGAAAGCACTGTCTTTTAAACTGGGAATAACTGGAATGGGGTTCCAATCTGCAGGAATTGGCCATCTCTGCAGTTGGGATAGGTCTTCGGCCGGTGGACTTGCTGTACTTTTTGCTGCAGTGGGATATTTCTGTGGTATGGCTGGTGCTATGGCAGCTGAAATCGGCATACCTTTTGCTGGAGTGCAGGTCCTGTGTGGTGGGGCTAGTGGTGTGGCTAGTGAAGTATGGGTACAGTCTGCTGGAGTTGGTCCTACGTTTTGTGTCACTGGTTGAAGAGCCAATATAAGTGGGGTGCTATCTGATTTCTCCGGCACCACCACGTTTTTCAAGGACTGTGCTGGTGCTCCTTCAGGTTTGGCAATCACCCTCTTCCTTTTAGATGTCTGATGCACTAGAACAACATTTGAGTGAAAAAACATGGTATGATGACAGATGGAATATGTATTGATAATGGATGGGCATGGCATCTTGACATATATGCTGAGTAAACTAAGCAGATGGCAGTGCAAGAAAGTAGAAGAAATGCAAGACACCTTATGAAAGATACACGCAATCAATAAAACCTTGCCAAATTAGAATAGGCACCTTGATGGGTGAACAGGACAGGCCATCCGCCTTCGACTCCTCGAGGTCAGAACAGTCATTAGGATCATATTCTGAACAAGAATCTGCAGGTCGGGAGCGTATGAGTTTCATTGCATCCATAATGGAACTTGTAACACCCCAAAAATTTAATCATGTTTTTACTAAGTAAAATTTGGCCAGAAATAAAATTTTGAATTATATTAAGTCCTTTATTATTTTCAGAGTATTTTCAGTTTCTGTTTTCCAAAATTCTTCCCTCCATATAGAAATTTTTGGAAATAATATTGTGGCTCTGGTAGTTTTCTCAAAACATTTCATTTATATTTTAATAATAGTAGGAATTAATTCCATAATAAAATTTGCCTCTAAATAATTCTATTAATAGCATTTTCAATGTTTGAAATGCCTCTGTTGCACTGCAACCTTTTTAAATAATTCTTTCAAAATTCCACAAAAAATTATGGGAGGTCATGTGATTCCTATATATCACTTTTATGTGAAAATCCAACCTTGTCTTTTGAAATTTTTGAGTGAAACATCCTCTTTTCAATTCTGGTCCAGTCTCAACTTTGAACTACAACCCCAATTTTTCTTGCTCCAAAAATCCTAAAAATTTTCCCACTTATAGTCCTTCCAACCAAACCCTTATGTCCAAAATTTTAGCTCCATTGAAATCTTTTAAGGTCACCAAATGCTCTCCTCAAATTTTGGTCCAGAAATGAATTCTTGTCAAACTTGCACTATCAAGTTTTTCTTTTGGTCAAACCAACCCTGCCATCCTGTTTATCATCTAAAGATACATCATTCTGCCAAGTATCACTTCCATAAGAATCTTCTATATGGCCATGGCATTCTGTCAAGAACCTCGTGTGCATGACAGCAATTTTGCCTCTTCCTAAACTACATTGCATGCTTGATCATATGGCCAAACCATCTTGTCCATCATCTCTGGGATCTCCAGAAGCATCCATCTGCCAAAACCCAGCATGATTGGATCACTGTAGAGCCCCCTCGCATCGTGTCGAGCACGTAGCATGCATGCACAGAGCGTGCCCAGAGCGCTAGAATTGCAGGCTTCGGCACCGCTCTGCGCTGCCCTCTCTGCTGCTGCTCCGCACGTTAGGCACCTCCAGGAGCTTCGAGAGACACTCACTAACCCCGCCGACACCTCTCCCTGGCCACTAGTGCCGTCCACCACCGTCCACCGCCGCCGTTCATCGCCGCCCAACGAATCCTCCTTCGCCACGCCTCTACCGCTTAACTGCCAACCACCCAAGCTCATCTGCAGGCGGCCACAGTCCCCACCAACCCCGCTCAGCTCTGCACTGACTCTCACCAACCACGCCACCGTCCTCAACCACCTCCTCCTGCAATCAATGGCCGCCGCCACCATGGCTTCCTCTGGAAGCCGCGGCACCGCCTCTCCCTCCCTATATAAGACACCATGAGCTCGCCCTCGATCAACACCACTTTTATCTTTCCTTCAGTAAGCTCCCCGTGGAAGGAAAAACGACCGAAGCAGTCGTCGTCTTCGTCCCCGGTAACCACCGCCGCCACCACCTCCTCGATGATCTCCACCTCTCCAGTGCCTCCCCTTCTCTTTTCTTCCACCAATAGACCCCTGGGGAACCCGCGGATCTTTCCCCGTCACCAATTCCGCCGGAGATGGCCCATGGGGGAAAGCCCTCTTCCACCCGACAACCTCCTCCGCCATGGCTGAAGCCCTGCTCAACTTAAGCTTCCCCGGCGATCCTTTTCACTTCCCACGGATGCGGCATCTTCCCCTGAATCCATCCATGTGCCGAGCATCGCCAGGGATGCCCTACAACGCTGGCGACCATCGTCGGAACTCCTCCTCTGTCTCTGCCCAGACACGCGTGAGGAGGAGGACGAAGACCGGTCAAACCTAACCAGTGGGGTCAAGGGATCCACTGTTAGTGACACTGGACCACGCCAAGCTGGCAGCAAGTGGAGACGGGTTCTCCCTGGAGCCATTCCCGCGCGGAGAAGAAGTATTTCCTGGAATACGCGTACGACGTCGGTAGCCGCCCGCGAGGCCGAGCAGCTGGGCCCGGCCCAGGAGCCCCAGGCGACTATACAGCGCTCAGGGCGCATTTCTATCTTTTCTCTTTATCTTTTTCCAGCATATCTCAAATAATTCCACAGCCACAAATACAAATCCAAATTGGATGATTCAAATTTCTGTTGATTCCTAAAATCATGCTCTTTTATTCCAGCCTAGGTGAACATTTTTCCTAAACTCTATTTCCACTGGATCATTTAAATAGTCCATTTCTTTATTCTTTTCAACTTAGAAATACTCTAATTAAAACATATGGACTCCAAATAAATTGATTCTTTTTCTGTCATTCCTTAATTTTCATCTAGTTTATTATAGTATTCATTTAGAAATTATTTGGGAAACTTTTTAGTACTATTTTAGAAATATGTGGTGATTTAAATATTTTTGGAAATAGGAAATGCAGGGAAGATAAATTTTTCAAAACTTTTGGAGTGCACCCAATACTTTTGGATGCCCAAGGCAAGCATCTTGAACACTCGATATGGTGATTGCATGGTTGAATTATTTGCAAGAATAATTAAATCATGAGTATGTTGAATTCGAATAAATTTTGCATATAGCTAGTTATGCATGCATGATTCCTTGATGATATTGCATCTGCATGAAGCATGAATAAGGATGGTCACTTTCTCATGTCACATATGTCTATGTGATCCGAACTAATCTGTAGCAAAGAATCAGTCACGAGAAAGGTGACCGTGAGTCGGAAATCTAATTGTGACGAGAATGATCAGTAAGGGCATGTTGGGACATGCCGGGTGGTGATGCTGTTGGGTATCACCAAGGAATATATTGTGCTAACCACTGCAGGAAATACTTAAGCCTCTTGAGTCGGCCGTAGATCGAGTCTTGTTCCGGTAACCCCCATACTTGTTTGTGCTACCATATGTCCCTGCCACAGGTAGGGTATGGTTCAGTAAGTTGTTAACCCCTTTCCGTGCACACACCACATAGAGGGCTACGATGAGGGTTTCCACGATGGTGGACTAAATCCTATCATCGGGTCAGCAGGCATGGTGTTTCTGATTGTATCCGAGAGGGGGGCACCCCTTGTAATCCGCGCGTATGAATAGTGATCACAAGCTAATCGAGATTGTAGTCTCCTAGACTTAGAGATTTTCTGGAACGGTGCCTTGGGTGATTCCTAGCATCAGGAAAGTTAATCTGGTGTGTGCTGGTTAGGTGTGTTTTCAGCCCAAAGACCGTAATGGGAATTAGTCAGTGTCACGGTACTGACTAAAGAAATCCTTTACTTGTGGGTAAAGAGTACACCCTCTGCATAGTTTAAACCTATTCGAATAGCCGTGTCCGCGGTTAAGGACTACAGTCTGGGTTGGTCAAGTGTCGGTCTTAGTGTCGGTCTTCGGAGGAAATAATTAAAATGTGCCTGTATTATTTTGCAGGATAATTATTGTCACCCTGATGCTACCATGAATATTTTTGCTATGCATATTAATATTATTGTGGTTATGCATATTATTGTGGACTAACCCATTTCTCTTATTTTATTTTCCTGAGTGTCTCAGGGGCTGGCTAGACTACCCCGGGCATTCAGTTTTATTTTCAAGACCTCTCTGTGGCGTCCCTCGAGTTATCAGGCAGTCCATCACGCCACTACTCTTGTGGATACCCGATTGGCATTTCTTTTCAAGATCGACCGTGGCATCCCTTTTGACACCCAACTGGCATTTCTTTTCAAGACCTCTCCGTGGCGTCCCTCGAGTTCTCAGGCGGTCTATCACACCACTACTCTTGTGGATACCCGATTGGCATTTCTCTTCAAGACCAATCGTGGTGTCACTTTAGACATCCGACCGGCATTTCTTTTATTTTATTTTCCTTTAACTTTCCATGTTTATCACTAACATTTTTATATATTCATTTATTTGTACAAGCTAATATGTTATCATGCCATGATTTAATTCCTGTCAGCATGCATTTAATATAGTCCAGCATGAGCATACACATATAATTTAATTCATCATGATCACATAATATCTGCTGCATTCGGTATATTTTTTGTTCATAATGTTTGCGAGTACATTCAAACATACTCACAGGCTTGTCCCTGGCTATTTACTTGGCCAGGTCAGGAGTTCTGCAAGGAGTACCACCATGATGTCCACACGGAGCCTAGGATAGCAGCCACGCGGGATAAGAATTATCCAGGTCAGCTGTTCATGTGGGAATGGAGCCTCATTGACATTGGAGAACCACAAGTCGCTTCCGTCACCCGTCACCAGATATCATCGTTGTATCATTAGAGCTTTATGGTCTTGTATCCAATTCTTGTAATTGCTTGGTAATCTGTAACAAGGATGTGTCCACCAGTAACAGTAATCCTGGGGCTGGTGGTGACACGAGGGGTTAATTTCTGGGATTTTGTGTCCCCGAAATCCGGCCCCGACAGAACTCAATGCCTTGGTGCCAATTTTGTTAGTTATTGGAGTGTTCCACAAAATTCTTCTCATGCGCGCATTCTCATATTCATTGTGATTACGTACAATATCTAAGAAGCATGAAAACATAAATAGTAGTGAGATTATCTTTGTAATGTAGAGGATATTCTAATATAGGTGCTCCCTGTAAACCCTTGTGTGCTATCACTGTATTCTGATGAGAGAGCCCATGTGTGCTGTAATATGGTGCGTGCATTAATATAATCTGGCACAAGTACACAAAAAAATAGGCTCCAGAAGTAAGGATAGTTGGCAGATGATAGGTTCATAATATACTGTATAGAGAGTTTATTGCCAAACCATGATAACAAGAGCACACAACAACTAGGCAGATCGTAGTGTACATAAAAGGGGTACACCATAACCAGCATATATAAATCGGGAAAGTGGAACTGGCTGGAAAATAGGGTGTTGTATTGCTGCTACTAATTGAAAGCCCATCGATCACGTACAGGCCAGCTCTATCAGCTGTTGACTGGAGATGTCCCATCTCCCCTTCCTGACAAGGAACATACTGTACGTACTAAATACAGAATAACAAAAGAGGAACATGTTAAAGAACAGAAGAGGAAGCATATTCTTGAGATTTCGCTTCTTTCCATACAATGTTGGTTGCCCACTCATGATGAATCACAGCGCCCAACGAAATGCAATTCCATGGTGTCTCTCTATATGTGGCCACATGCATTTGGAAAATCAAGTGGGAGCATTAGCTGACCAATTAAATGTGTGTCTGTTAACTAATATCAGTATCATTTCACAATTCGTATTTGAAGAAGTAAGCTTTGGACTTATGATTGGTGTGTTGTTTAGCTTCAAGAGTGGACTGCTGCTAGTGCGACACAAAGCAGCTACACTGATCATATTGTAGATATAACGGGAAAACCGTAAGCATCACAAGTAAAATTAGGAAAGTGGAACTTGCTAGAAAATATGGGCTACTATTGCCGGTACAGCTAGAAAGGCTTCGGATACCAGCTCTCTTCAACTGAAGGTGCGGTACTGTTAATAGCAGTGTAACTCTCAAAGGCGACACAGCTCCCCGCATTTCCTTGCTAACCATATAGGATTCAAGTGGGCAGGCCACCACAATTCATATTCCTATGTTTACAAAATCCTACGAATCAAAGAGGCCCGAAGAGTTGAAAGTGTCCATCACAACCGACAGAATAGACCTGTACACTGCAAATGTCCCTGCTCCTCTTCACTACAAGGAACATATTGTACTACTATTATACTCCCTCCGTTCCAAAATATAAGTCTTTGTAGAGATTTCCACTATGGATCGCATACAGATGTATACAGATACATTTTAGAGTGTAGATTCACTCATTTTGCTCCATATGTAGTCCATGGTGGAATCTATACAAAGACTTGTATTTAGGAATGGAGAGAGTACTTATTAAAGAAGAACAGAAGAGGAACATGCTAAAGAAGAGCAAGCAGATTTTGGATAATAAAATGTTTGTTGCGCAGTGCCCACACATGATGAACCAGAGCGCATTAAGAATGCAACTCCCTGCTATCTCTCTATATGTGGTGCACGTGCTTTTTGAAAGTAAAGTAGGAACATTAGCTGACCAATTAAATGTTATATGTTTTAGTAATATCAGCATCATATCATATTCGTATTTGAGCAACAAGTTTGGAATTATGAGTGGCACGTTGTTTAGCTTGATGGATTGAGGAGTAGTGCTAAGCAGCTACGATGATGGTACTGAATATAAAGGAATGTCTGCATGCAAGTCGCGTGACTCTCGTCATTTGGGTCAGTCGACCATTTCAGGTGGCTGGATGAAGATCCTACATCTCCTAACCCTTCTTCTTCCTCATCTCTGATTCTTCCCCTACAGAACACCGCACGGACTGCCGGCCGAACCAACTGCCCCGACCCCCCCCCCCCCCCGCCCTCCCCTGAACCGCCCCCCACCGCCTATGTTCCTCCACCACCCCCCCCCACCCCCGCCCCCACCCGCGTCGAGTTTTTTTCATTCGGCGCTGCCCCACCATCGCCAGGCCACCGCCCCCCCACAACCACTGTCCCCACCTGAGCCCTTCCTTCCCTCCGCGAACTCCGGCGAGCTCTCAAAAATTGACTGACCCAATTTAAAAATTTAGTCTACTGGCATTTAACTAGTGTGGAATATAAAAGGGGAAAACCATAAGCATTGCGAGTATAGTGTTGAGCGTGCCATGGCCGATCTGAAGGTGCAAACCGGACAAAGGCAACTTCGCCACCAATGTTTGATTTCAACTAACAAGTAAGATCCTAAGTGATGGACAAGAAATCACAGTAAAGTAGTGGCGATCTATTTTCTTGCTGCGATAAATAAGTTGAGCAAATACGAAAGAGTACCGCCTCTGGTGCGGCGCCATGTATGCATCTGCTAAGAATTTGATGGTGTTGCGGTAGCGATGGCTGTCGGTGGAGTGGAAGCAGATCTAGGAGGGTAGACGGTGGCGGCGGGGGAAATATCCTGGCTTGGTGGACGAGACGGTCGTAGGAGCGGCGCCGGCAAGGTGGACGACGGCGGGGATGAAGCGAGAGGACGGGATGCAAGGATCCTGGTTCGAAGCCGTGGATGAGAGAGGTCGATCTCTTATAATGGACGACGGCGTCTGGGTATCAGCTCCGGCATGGTGGAGGAGGACGGCGGTGGATGGGGTGGCGGATGGAGGAGGCTGGGGTGGAGAGGGTGTTTTGGCGCCCATGGAGTACGAATGCGGAAATGGAGGGAGAGAGGTAGGGGGGAACCATGTCTTTGGGACGCGCTTGTCTCAAAAGCGGGGAAGGTTACCAACTTATTCCCCGTTTAAAATTTCAGACATCACAGGAATATTGGGCTGCTGGGGATAGGACAGTAATCTCACATACACCGAATATTTGCCGACGGAGATTTCGGCCGAGGAGAGTTTGTTTTGGCGCCCACCGTGTATGAATCTGGGTGAGAGGCGATTTCGGCCGAGGAGACACTATGTTTTGGCGCCCACTGTGTATGAATCTGGGTGAGAGGCGGTTATGTCATGTTTGAGTGAAATTACAAACCTGCCCCTATCAAGACATATTGAAATCGAGCCGACATGTGTTGCATGTTAGGGACAGGCAGTAATTTCCATCTCCGATATTTTGGTTTCGGGCGGTTACTGCGAGTTTCGCCGCTTCGTTCAAATTTTTGAGAAAAAGCTTGCACATTTACTGTGCCAACTCAATTCCAATCCATTTTGTATTATTTTTTTTCGGGCAGGATCCATTTTTTATTCGAATAAAATTCTATATACATCATTTTTTATATATACTTTCAAAAGCACAACAAAGAATTCTGCTCCTTTATATACATAATATGATTGACAAATACAATGATCTCAAAATCATAAGGTTGAATTCAATTTTTTTAAACCAAATTATGTTCTACTCAAATGTATGGATCAGTAATATCTAGATATTAAATAACATAGATGCGCGCGGATTCATATGTGTATGCATGTTTGATAGATCAATTTTGGTTCAAGTATGAATTACATGTATCATCATCTTGAATTCAAATATTTGAATCCCATTTATGTTGACATTTTCTATACACACAACTAAATATTTGAATCTCCTTTCACGCCCATCTCTCTCGCGTGCTCCTTCATGTAGCTATCACTCTCTTTTCTCCAGCTCACCCGCACGCTCACTTCATGTTTCTCCTATTTTCGCAGACATGGTCTCTCGCCGTCTCCCTTGAGAAGTGTCACACTCTCCCTATCATTATACATTACACGGTTTTCATTATCTCTCACGTCTCTATCGTGCTCTGGTATCACTAGGTACCTAAGCTTTCTTTTTCACCACCACACACACACTCTCACTCGTCTTTCACTTTGTCTTTCTCTCTAGTGTTCTCTCACGCACCCTATATCTTTCTAGATATGACTCCTACCACTAAAATTACTCTCTCCCGCACACACAACGTTTGTTGGGGTCTCCTTTCCGTCTTCATCTCAGTTATAAAACTGACATTATTCATTTGTTTACCGATCAGACAAACTCTCCCCCCCTTTCTCTCTCTCTCTCACACACACACAACTCCTGCTTCCACTCCCCCTCCCGATTACTGTCTCTCTCTCTCACACACACAAAACTCTTGCTTTCGCACCCCGACTCGTATTTCTCCCACAAACATTGATCGACCAGCCTCTAGATAAGTTTATACATCCGCACACTCTTGCTTCCACTATCTTGTACATGTCTCTCTCGTGCTCCGTGTATATATGTAGATTTTTCGTCCCTTCTTGAGACACGCCCTCTTGATCATGCACACACACACTATCGCCTCATTTTATGGTGATACCTCTCGCCCACACACTCTTTGTGTCTTTGTCACACACGCACTCTGTCCTCCTCCTCTCTCCCTCTCTCTCACACACACACCACACACACACACATGGGCTTTTTGCAACAATATACCACTTCTCAAATCTTGAAACCAACCACATTCCTCCCTTATCTCATCAAAACCGCCAAAGGAATATACTTTGAGCGAAACATAACATATTTTTAGTGATATACATATTTCAAAACTAAACTCTTTTCTATCAAATCGGTGAATATGTATTAATCTACTTTGAATGTGTGGGAACGCATTGGCACATTGCTAGTTATTACTGTATAATTTTTTGGACACCAGACAAATGGTGGAGTACATATAAGAAGAGAAGAGGCGCACGCACGCAGTCGGTCTCTCGCTGTCTCGCACACATGAGATTTACGTAAAGGCACCGTAAAAAAATAAACCCTAGGTGCACGATTGCTGCATGCGCGGGTACCGGGTATGTGGTGGAGCGCACCTTTGTAGGAATAGTTAGCTCGTGTGATAATTTGATCCGTAAGAGTTGATGGTCGGGACCACAGGTGAACGACTTGGAGGTGATGGCTCGCTAGTCGCCACTGATCGAGTTGCCACGTTCAAAATATCATTTTTTTAGCGGGGTAAGAGTTCCGATTTTCAATGGCGCGTTATACTAGTTTTTAGAATGATTGGTACGGAGCGAAAATGGAATTCATAACTACTACCTCCATCCTAGTTTACTAGTCCCCATCGTATTTTGGGTCAAAGTTTGTCCATGAATTTTACTTGTAAAATGTGAATGGAAAATGAGATTTTGTTATACCCAAACAAAAAAGGACCGGAGGGAGTGATTGCTCTGACACGGACGCGACCTCTCATAGCGCAGGCATTGAACCGGTGCGCCGGCCAAGAGGGCCCCACTCGCTGCACGCCAGGCTGAACACGCCACCTCGCCGCATGCAACCGGCTTCAGATTGCCCCGCCTGCCTCCATTGAATCCGCGTGTGTGCCGGCAACACGTCCTTCCACGAGCCGGCCGGCATTTTAGAACACAACGCCAGTTAGCTCCTCTCGTCCGCTCGCTATTTAAATGAGGCCAGACGCCTGGCAAGAACCGCACCACACTGCCGCTCCCCATATCCTCCTTGCACCATTTTCTCCACACTCTCAATAGCATCCGGTGAGCAGGAAGATGAGTTCTCCGGCATAAAAGCCGGTTGGGTGCCCCGACGAGCAAGGCAACTCACTGCCCCACCTCCCTCCCCACCCTAGGCCGTCAGTACCATGGGCAAGCGGAGGAGCAAGCCGCCGCTCCAAGCTCGCCCTTGGTGCATCAACTCGACGCTCCAAGCCTGCTCACAGAGGAGTGGCCAGTTGCTACACGCCGGCACACGGGGGACCACGGCGTCCAGTGCACCGTGGTTGGCCGCACCATCCGACGCAAATGTTTGCAGAACCACGACATGCTAACGGAGGTGGCCAACATGTCCGTGGCCACCGCCGACACCGAGGAATAGTAGACCACAGGAGCCGCCGCCGCTTAGAACCCACGAATGCTACGACCACCGCGTCACCGGCATAGACACTCGGTGTATTGCCCGGTTTGGCTCAAAACATCATGGACCCTAGCCGCGACCAGCATTAGAAATTATACCTGCTGCCATGAGTTATTGGCATGTAGTCAAAAAATGTCCAAAAAATAATTAATTACGTATGGTCTTGACTTGTTGTGCTCGCACTGGTAGTAGGAACTAGAGATTTTGTTTATTTGTAACTCTCCTGACATTTTTTTGAGTTTGAAGTGAATCATGGTTGTGGACATTATCTATGAATGTGCACATATCTGTGAACATGAGTTTGATGTGGAAGTTGAACTTGGAATGTTGGGCTTGCGTGTGAACTATACCATGTCCAATGGTTCGTCTGTTATTGTTCGGAAAGTAATGGCTGTTATTACATGACTCGGAAAAAATATATTTTGTGCCACATCTAGGCATCACAGACTTACATACATCTCAGTAGATGCACGGACATCACAACAGGCATGCTGACTGGATAAACATTTGAACCTACCTATTATGAATGAAAAATTGTATTTACAACAGCTTTAGATAGCAGGAGACGCCTAGCCTACTCTGCCTCTGCTAGCTTCTTTCTGGCTTCTTCCATCTCTTCTTTGGCTTGGGTGAAGAGAGCATCTGATTGCTCTTTTCGCTTCTTCGGGAACTTAGCTACATTCTCAAGGGCTGCTGCACGCTTTGTTTCAGCCTTTACTAGAGCAACGAGGACACGAACACTTGACGACTCCACCTGGCTTGTGAGTAATCCAGCATCATCTGGGAATTTGCACCTTGTGTCTAATCCAGCATCATTAGGAAAATGACACCTTGTGTGTAATCCAGCCTCATTTTGGAAACACGATCTCGAGGTTGACCATACTTCCCTCCTCGCAGGCACTGCTTCCTGACATGAAGAAGTTACTTCTTTTTTAGATTAGTCAGAGCTCCCCAGATCCATTAAGTAGAAGCCCGATAAACAGGACTAGGAGAAGTGAATTCAAAAGGAGTAATATAAAAACAGACTGCACGGTGAGAACACCCACTTCCTACATCAAGCTAAAAAGGAAAGCATTAGGACGATTAAGACTATGCTTATTACATATCAAACAGAGCCAGCTTATAGAAACTACGACATATACATCGAAGTACACAAGGCTAAGAGAAATAGAAAAACCAGCAGAGGGGTGCACTAAGCCAAGGGTTGCTACAGCAAAACAACCGGCAGCCAGATGATCTCCAGGGCATCTGTAGGCGCGTTTGACTGACTAGCTTCAACACTAAATTACAAAAGATTCATCCTACGGCATGGTCGGTCCACTAAATAAATTGAGATCCTACAAATGATTGAGAGCCTAATCAAGTGTACAGGAAATTGTTTGCCTCGCCTATTATTGTTTAATAATCTGCCACACTGCTGGATTGCATGGCAAGAACCCTAGCCAACCAAACAATGTGGTTTGACGCTGCTTTCGGCTCGGGGCTTGCCCAGGGCCTGCTCTGGTCTTGTTTTCACTACTGCTGCCAGAAACATACCCTGTCAAAGTAAAAAAAATTGGACAAAAGATGGGGCTCCCTCCGATTTCATTAACGAGACCATCAAGGATACACAAAACATCCACCACTGCTAGTCAGGTTCTCAATGTCAAAGTAATTGAAAGGTTGTTACTTACCAAAGCTTGTTTTACAGGTTCAGTGCAGCTCCTCTTTAACTTGCGACGTTCCTTGAAGATGTCCCCAACATCCCGTATTTGGTCTTCATTGCTCCTCTGCATGTTCGCATTCCTAGTTTTAAAATCTCAACATGGCAAGAAAAATATAGCAATACTCACGCATCTTGTGGGCAACATTAAAGCTCTCATCTGCCATGTTAGCATGAGTGATTTTTAATATCCTACTACGTGGATCTTCAACTTTGCTAGAACTACGTTCTGGTTTCATTTTGAGTGAATAGAACAGGGGGGTCACCTCCCTGCTTTTCTAAACAACTTTCCATCATTTACGACACTACTGGTTACAGATGAAGAACCTACCCAAGCACAGCGCAATACAGGAGCGACGCACAATTACAAGATGATATTCTGTTCGACAATGCAAGTATAACCAATTACTTTTACCGGAACAATAGCAACCAGGAAATTTGAAGGGTAGGTATGAACATAATCGGAACTGCACATGTACTGCTTAGAGAATCAATATACACATTTCCAATCGAGGAGGAGTACAAAGGTCGCGGCGGCGTCTATGCATCATGGTCGGCAACGGGAGTCAGATCATTGTCGACGACGGTGGTGCTGTAGCGCTTGGCGTCGGCTTTCGGGAAGCAGATCCAAGACCATGGAAGATGGTGCCGGGGAAGCGGCTCCGTGTACGACGGGGACGGGGACGGGGACGGCGGACCGCCTCCAGTGTGGCGTACGACATCGTCGATGAGGCAGATGGGCTGTGGTGGACGAGCGCACCGATGAAGAAGGGGAGGGGCACGAAGGGAAGGTGCTGCAGTGCCGTGGAGAAGTCTATTTTGTGGTGGGGATAGAAAATGGCGAGTAATGAGGAGTACTCTGGGTGGGGTGAACGTGAAGTTACCAAAACAACCCCCGACCAACCAGCTTCCGTTGGCCTGTTCGACTAAGGGTATGATGGTAACTTTGCATTGGTCGAATCTGAGTCACGGGAGATCTTGATGGAAGCGGGAGATTTTTGCCGCCGACCTAAAATTTTGTAACACTACTGTACTAGTACTCCCTACTCCCCGTCTGGAGTGTTGCGTGATTGGGCTGAGCAGCTAGGAGTACTACTAGTACTCGCTCCGATTTTATTTACTCTGCATATTATGTTTGACTGTAGTCATACTTCCTAAAGTTTGACCAAGTTTATAGAAAAAATATAAACATTTACCATAACAAATCTGTATGATGTGAAATTACATTCAATAATGAATCTAATGGTGTTGATTTGTTATTGTATATGTTGATATTTTTGTTTATAAACTTTGTCAGAGTTTACAAAACTTTACTTTGACCAATGCTAATATGCGGACTTAAATAAAAATGGAGGGAGTACACATCTGTTTTCTTAGTTTGTCGTGCCATTAATTATTTGTTGTAATTGTGAAATAAATATATTAATCTATTGACTTCGAATGTAACGGTTTGTACAATTCAATATTTAGAATCGTTGTTGAATTCCAAGATGAATACCAGGTCTATAGTTCTTCACAATATGCTCAAACTCACATAATCCAACTCAAATGAAAATCTAAATGCATTTCATAGTTATTAATTTGTTGGATGCGACAAAACCAACCATAACTCTACATGATCCGGTCTAAAGCAATTTTCACAACACATCCCAATGTGTGAATGTCATGTAGAGAGTTTGTGGACATGGAACAATGGCTGGAGAGAGATGCATGCGCTCAACACATAGGATATACACCCAGTGGAAGAAAGAGACAGAGGATGGGAAAGATTGTATGTATGTGGGCGAGAGAGAGAGAGAGAGAGAGAGAGAGGGATGTATAGAGAGGAAGAAGTTAGGTCTGTGAGTAAGATAGAGACATGTAATATATAGGGAGTGAGACGCGTGTGCATCGAGATTTTGTACATGTGGAAGGAGAAGAGACAAGAGGTTTGATGAGAGAGCTCAAAAGAACATGGAATAGAGGGGAATCTTGTGGGTTGAGGGATTGATAATTTTGTGCGGGAGGGATGGACAGAGAGAGAAGGGGGGAGGAGTCACTCAGCCGTCGCAACGTCATCATGCTTCCAAATGGCCCCGCGGTCTCTAGTGCGGTCTGGTCGTCGTCTTCGTTCTTCCCGATGCCAAATAGTGAGCATGTGGGGGTGCAGATAAGCACAAGCGACAGGGGTCGCTATATAACCTTGGATGGGGATGATCAGGTTTGTGTGGTGGGGGGGGGGGGGGGGTGTGTGTGTCAAATACTGAGAGAAATCAAACCTATGGAGAGAATATGTGTGCATAGTGAGCATGCGAGAGAGGCTAATGGTGTGAGACAGATACATCATGTGCGTCAATGTTTAAGCAATATAGAGACATCGTGTGCAGGATACAAAGATAGGACTATGGGGAGTGTGTTTGCTAGGCAAAGAGACATAGCGAGAGATAAATATGTGTGTGCGTGGTACATGGTGTGTATGTGACATAGAGGTACATGCATGCCAAAAAGGGTTTTCATGAAGAGATTGTGTGTGGGAGATAGAGAGCGATGTAGGGGCCTTGAGGGGCACGGTCTGGGTGAGGGTGTCAAAATGTGTGCGTTGATGCATGTGTTACATGCGATTGTGTGAGGGACGGTCGAATCGAGAGAGATGGTTGTTGTGTTACGCATGCTCCTCTCTCTCTCACGCACACAAAAAAACACAAATAGAAAACCGTTCTCTCATGTATACACAACATCTCGGTATATCTCTATGTCTCACTCATACATGATCATTTGCACGTTCCCATCTCTATGACTATCACACACACACACACACACACACACACACACACACACACACACACACACACTGTCTCCACATTGCCCTTCCACGACAACACACATGTAGACACATACACGCGTTCTCTCTCTGTTACACACACAAAATCTCTATTATTATTATTTGTAGAGGGCACCTAAAATGCCCAAATCCAAATAATCACGAACTGAAGCTAAATACAAATATATGGAAATGTTGTAGCGTGAGGAACTTTTCCAGCCAAAAAAAAGTAGTGTAACATTCGGGGATTGTTTTCACACACACAAAAAGGTTCGGTCGATGTCCTTCCAGCGCGACACCGTGATGCACCTTTCGATCGACAGCGCAACCGCGGCGTACGCGCTTGCACAGGATTCCATATCGATACTGTGCTAACTAATGTGGTGTATAGGCGCGGCCGTGATGCACGCGCTTGCAAAGGGTTACATGTACTAGTACGGTGTTCTTTTAAGTTTGACCAACCCTATAACCAAGCTCCCATAAGCGCAGTCATCAATATGCCGCCGCCATTGCGCATGCGTACAGTCGCTGAGTATTGTATGGTGCAGTACTATCGCTACCATTTGGGACCTGGACCCAAATGTCATCCGCACTATAGCACCGAACAGTACTGCAGAGGATCTCAACCCCTCACGTCGTCTGCTGTCCCTCCACGCGATGACGCCGCATTGCCATGCACGCGAGAAGGTCGAGCCGCGTCTATGCCCGCAGCTTACGAAGAGGAGGAGGACGAGTGTGTGCTCCAGCACGCTGGCGAGGAGGAGCTAGCATGTCATTGGCATCTCTGCCCGCGCGGAGGAGGCTCGCATGGTGGCTATCGCGGCGGAAGCCGGTCGCACCCGCGCCGAGCCCGCAAACTGGGTCCGGATGTGGTATCTACCCTTGAGACCTTCAATGCCACATGGATCATGCAATCTGAAGGAACAATTTGGGTCAGTCAACTCTTGTGAGCCATTGGATGCAACATGGACGGACAGAAGGGCTTCTTCAACCTCCGAAAATGATGCACTGTTCATCTTCTCTCTCAACCTTCGAGCCGCCAGCCCGCCACAAGCCTAACTGCCTGCCGCCGCCGCCCAGCCCTCCACAGGCCTAACCGCCTGCCGCCACCGCCCAGCCCTCCCCTGAACCGCCTGCCACCGCCATGCTCCGCCCCACCCCCGCCATCCATTTAACCCCAGGAACGATCCATTTTTTCCGGCGAAATGCATTCCGCACTCATAAGGTATCATGGGCACCCTGCCACCCTAATATATAAACTGGGGCGGCTTCTCTGCCATCTTCTTCCTTCGCTCTGGCAAACTTCTTCTTTCACAAATCGACTGACACAAATTATACTACTAGTACATATTAAGTACAGTAGGAACGCGAAGAACGAGTAGTAGTACCAACCAGAAGAAGAACAGTAGTAAGACATACTAGTACGTACTAAAGAGTTCAAACAACCAGAAAGAACATACTAACATAGTTCTGCTGGGGGCTCAGAACAACACACCCCTGAAATAAAACTAAGCAACTAGTCTGCTTGACACTACAGTAGAACCAGCTTGAGCAATGGCACTGCCACCTTACTCGGAGTCCTGGTCCACGTCCTCGACTTCGTCCTTGTCCCTCTTCCTTTTCATCTCCGCCGACACTTCTTTGCTTGAACCGGACACTGGGCTCTGCTTGTTCATCCAACCCTTGTAGATATTTAAACAAAGGTAGGCATCCGTTGCTGCGTACACGATGTGATCTTCATCTAGTGTCTTCAACTCCCATGCATGATGAAACTTGGGGTGAGGTTTCTTGTGACGCCCCCGGCTTAATCGTGCACAAACCATACACACAAATGCACACGATCAAGCCTAAGGACTCACTTGAAGATATCACAACACAACTCTAAAACATAAATAAAGTCATACAAGCTTTATATTACAAGCCAGGGGCCTCGAGGGCTCGAATACATAAGCTCGCGTACAAGCGTCAGCGGAAGCATCGGATATCTGAGTACAGAGATAAAAGATAAAATAGATATGCCTTTAAGAAGGTGGGGCAAAATAAAACACTACGATCAAAAAGGCGCAGGCCTCCTGCCTGGGACCCTCCGATCCTACTCCTGGTCGTCGCCAAGCTCATAGTAGTAACCACCCTCGGGGTGGTAGTAGATGTCATCGGTAGGGGCAGCTGTCTCCGAGGCTCCGTCATCTGGTTATATCAAACAGATATGTGGAAAAAGAGGAAGCAAAGCAACCATGAGTACTCATACGAAGTACTCAACAAGCAAGGATCTACACTACATATGCAACATTTTCAAAGAAAGGTTGTATATGTGGACTGGGCTGCAGAAATGCCAGAATAGAGAGAAGGCCTAGTCCTATCAAAGAATAGCATCTTCAGCGGTCTTGCAGCATTAGAAGAGTGTAGATTAGCACAGTATAAAGTAGTAGCAGTATTAAGTATCAACCTCGACCAGAGATCCTTTCTCGACTCCCTGCGAGAAAGCAATCCCAGAGCCCTACTATCCATATCTCATCACAAGTATCCAGTTCTAGTTGTATCGATCGGGATACAACTCCGAGCGTTTGTTACCGAGGATCCGGCTATGCATAGATTAGTTCTTCCCTGCAGGGGTGCACCAACTTACCCATCACGCTCGCTTAACTCCGGTCGGACACACTTTTCTGGGTCATGCCCGGCCTCGGCCAAACGACACACCACAGCCCTACCTAAAGCTCAGCAGAGAGGTCCCCGTCGGTCTATATCCTAAGCGCTCAGGGGTCTTGGGCCATCGCCCTATGCACTCCGGGTCGTTGCGAGCAAGGCGGGTCCAGGCTCCACCACTACAGGATGGTGCCGGCCCAGCCCGGCCACCATGCTGAACTGGACGTCTGACAAAGCTTTCGGCTAATGCATACGATGCAGAGTGCCCATAACTTTTCCCATGTGATGGTTAGTGCTATCGGGCCAGAGGCCCACTCGGATCAGATATCCAAATCGTTAGTGGATTGATAGTGCGGTAACAAGTAGAGACTCACGATCGATGTGACCCCGTCGCCCTGTCTCGAGGACTTGCGGCAAGGGCTAAGAATGCTCGGCCACGCCTCGTAATTTTATCCCACGGGCACCCTCCAGGCATCCCGTCTCCACAACACTTGTGGGTACCCCTTAGGGTCGACCGGCCTTTCCAAGTAATAGTTGTAAAGTCCAAGTATCCGTGTGTCCATAACATCAGGGAATCCGAGGTATCACCCTCGTTGGATTCCTACTTGATGTATCCGTCAGGGTGAACTTAGGAGGAATCACCCTCGAGGTTCACACTTGACGTGTTGCACGACAGCGTCGTTATCGGGAGCGGTGAAGGAGGAATCACCCTCGATGACCATGACCAGATAGCTACTCTACAGAGTTAACATCAGAAGTGCTACACGAGGTATCACCCTTGGCACTCGATAGTAACGCTGCAGTGTCGTACAACTAAGGGGGTGATGTGCGCTGCTGGGGCCTGGTTGTCGATCACGTTGATCGAGTCATTTGATAATCCAGTGGGGCAACTAGGACAAGGTGGGGTCTCTGGTGGGTCTCTATCCAGCCTATACTAAGCATTTTAGGATAAACAGGTAGGTAACAATAGCAGGTTACAAAATTAGGCTGTGCATCAGAAATAAGATAAACAGTAGCAGCAGCAATTTCTAATGCAAGCAGGAAGGAGAAAGAATAGGCGATATCGGCATGTTCAAAAAGGGGGGTGCTTGCCTGGAAGCTCGGCGCAAAGGTCTGGTCGTCAAAGGTGTACTCAACCTCCGGAGCTGCGTCGGTCTCGGGGACTATCGAAAGAGGAGGGGGAAGAAACAATAAATAAAGGCAGACCAAAGCAATCACAGAACCATGGCATGGCAGCACGTTATTCGAGAAGTGCCCCAATGCAGTACTACACAAGTTAGTGGGAGCGGGAAATTATCCGGGAGTGTCCTCCCAGCTCCGGGTGATTATCGGGCAGATGAAACGGAGGGGAAAGTTCCATGTTTGCTATGCTAGGGACGTGTGGCGGACGAACGGACCGCGTATTCGGATTCACCTTGTCATTTTGAGCAACATTCATGTATAAAACTTTTTCATCCGAGTTACAGATTATTTTCTATGAATTTCTAAAGTTTTAGCAATTTTTTGAAATTATTATTAATTCAAAAATAAAGACTAAATTGCTACATGCACACACAAATTGTACACAACAGAGTAGTACAGAGGCTAAGAGTGGGCCCTGTTGACTGCTGAGTCAGCAGTCAATAGTCAACTATGGATCGGTCAAAAGGTTGACTAGGGTCCACCTGTCATCGACACGGTTATTAACAGAGTTATCATTTTATTATTGTTAATTTAATTAGCAGGTGGGGCCTAGTGGCAGCGGCTATTAGAGCAGGGATTAGTCTAATAGAGGGGGGGGGGTTAGTCCATAAGCTAAACAGGGGGCCGGCCACGCAGGCAGGGCACGCACGCACGCACGGCGCACAGCGACCGCGGTGGCCGTGGGCGGCAGCAGCCGCTGGTGGTGGTGAGCCTGGGTGGCCGCCAGCGAGCAGCAGCAGCAGGAGGCGAGGCCAGGGCGGGCACACGCAGCAGCAGTCGCGGGCGGAGGCGGGGCAAGATGCGGCGAAGCGGCAGCAGCAACGGCGGTGTGGCAACGGCAGGAGGTCACCGAAGGCAGCAGGCAGAGCTAGCAGCGGTGCCAGCAGTAGCAGCTAGCGACAGTAGCAGTACTAAGCAGCAGCAGCGGCAAGCAGGTAGCAGCAGCGGCTTCAGTTAGCAGTAGCTAGCGAGCAGCAGGGGAGGAGCAGTAGCAGCTTGGAAGGCCGCACGAAGCAGCGTGTGAGCGCGGCGTGGGCGCAGAGGTCGCACGCGCGGGCGGGCACCGGGCACGCCAGGGGCGTGGACCGGACGCGGGCTGGGAGGTGGGCGCGTTCGCGATGACCGCGGCCACTGGAAGGAACGTGGACGGCACGGGGCGGCGTAACGGAGCGACGAACGGAGGGTGGAACGAGGGGAATGGGGGGTGCCGCTCACAGGGGGAGGTAGCGGACGTGTCCGGCGAGGCGGAGGAGCTCCGGTGAGGTAGATTGGGCGTGGCAGCGGCGGCCGTAGGTGAGGAAGACGTGTTGATCCCGGTGATGCAGTGGGGCTCCACTTTGATCCAATGGTGAGGTAGACGAAGAGGACGATGGCGGAGCTCGTGGACACATTCCTACGGCGCGGGGATGATAGTGGCCGCGTGAACGACGAGGACCATGGCGGCAGTGGTTCGGCTCTGAGCGAGTTGGAAGGAAGCGACACGAGGAGAGGGATAAGGGGTGGCTAGGTCACGCGGGGGAGGCCGGTGTGGCTTATGGAGGCGAGGGGAGGCCGGTGGATGGCCGGCACGTGGTCGGCGCCATGGCAGATGGCCTCCACGACTACCCTGCCTCCACTGTAGCGAGAGGTCGAAGGCAGGGGAGGTGGGCTGGCACTACTAGGAAAACCTTATACACAGAATCTTAGCAGCAGCGCAGTACAGGAAGAGGCGCTACTACTAATTAGCAGTAGAGAGGAAAAAAAAATAGGCGCTACTGCTACTGACTTAGCAGTAGCGCGGCTCGGTGGAACCACGCTGCTACTAAAATTGACCGACCATTCCCGCAACCCTAGGTTTAGCAGCAGCACGCTCTAGCTAACCGCGCTACTGATAAAGTAATAGTAGCAGCGCGCTTTTTTTGGGTGACGCTACTGCTAATTTTGAAACTGGCCACATGGCGGGCCCCTCTTAGCAGTAGCGCGTGTGTCAGAAGCGCGCTAGTGCTATCTTATTAGCAGCAGCGCGGTTTATGACCAGCGCTCCTGCTAAGCCGCAGCATATACCACCTTTTCCCTCCCCACTCCCCCTCCCCCATCCTCTCTTCCTCACTTTCCCCTACCTCCCACCTCCTCTCTCCCTTACTTTGCTTCTTCCTCACTACTTCTCCCCCCATTACTCTCCTTCTTCTACCTACCTTTCTCTCTCTTTATTACTCCTAGCTAACTACACCACCTCTATTAATGCATCTCCATTCTCTTTTTCCTTCCCCCTCCACTAGTTGAAGTTGTCTCCTCCCAAACTAGCTATCTAGGTAGATGTAGCATTTAGTGAAGTGACCTATGTACCCACTAACTAGATCTAGCCTTGTCAAGAAGAGCTTTGCCCACTTTTGATCTCCCTACCTACATCATCATCTCCACCGTGTGCTCGATCTCGAGATAGGTGATTAAAAATTTATGCTTTTGCAAGAATGGAAATATGTGTATGTGTGTGCGATATGACATAATCGGGCGATATGATGGAAATTGTGTGTGTGGCATGAGTTGACGCCGAATTGTGCTTGTGAGTTGCCTATGTTTTGCCAAAATGTCGATTTATTTCCGTTTCGGCGAATTCCGGGCAAACTCTATATGTCCTATTTTTAGGGAAGGTCATGCCGAATTTTTGTATGACTTTGATGCATGCACGCATTTTTATAATCAATTTGTTTATTATTACCATGCAAGCGTTCATGATGGTCAGTGGAACAATGGTGGACAGGTGGTTGCGGTCGGCGGTGCAGGACATGAAAGAAAATAACCTGACAGAGGTTTTATGTCCGTGTCCAAGATGCAAAGGACGAGTTTGGCTTGACCCCTATGACGATGGTCGTGTCGAAGCGCACCTGCTCATGACTAGTTTCATGGATGGCTATACTCGGTGGACAATTGAAGATGAGGATGATGATGTTGAGGATGCCGACGGGGCAGGCAATGACGACACGGGGCAAGACGAAGAGATGATCAATAATGGCGGCGGGGAAGAGGCCGGACATGGCGACGGAGAAGGGGGCTGGACATGGCTGCGGAGAAGGGGCCAAACATGGTGGCAGAGAAAGGGCCGGACATGGCGGCGGAGAGAACATGGACTCCACGCCGCAGAGTTCGTCGGTACTAAGTTCAATCATGCGGGACCCTCATGTTCAAGCACTGCTTCGCAAGGAGACGAGTACTGAGAGAGCTGCTTCTAGAGAGGAGGCCAAGCTGCAGCAACTGGTGGTAGACTCGAACACTCCATTGTATCATGGTTGCAATCCTGAGGTGACCCGCTTGAGTTTCACGCTGCAACTCCTGAAGACGAAGGCTAAGAACAAATGGACCGACACTAGCCTCGATGAGCATCTCAAGTACCTAAAGGATGTTCTTCCCGCGGGGAATGTTTGCCTACTAGTGTGGATGAGGCCAGGAAGATCGTGTGCCCTCTTGATCTTCCGCACGTTAGATACCATGCATGCATCAACGATTGCATCATTTATCGGAAGGAGCACGCGGAAAAAACAAGCTGTCTGGTGTGCAATGCTTCTCGATACAAGAAGGCCAGGAAGAAATCTCCCCAGAAAGTTGTATGGTACTTACCGATCACTCCCCGTCTCCAGCGGTATTTCATAGATCCCAAGGAAGCAGAGCTCATGCGCTGGCACGCGGAGAGGAAGAAGCCCGACTATGGAGATGATTCGAAGCTGAGACACATCAAGGATGGAAGCCAGTGGAGAGCGTTGAATGGCGAATATCGGTATTTTGAATGTGATGCAAGGAACATCATGCTCGGCACGTGTACCGATGGCATGAATCCATTTGGCAACCAGAACACCAACCATAGCACATGGCCCATGTTTGTATGGATGTACAACCTCCCCCCCTGGTGGTGGATGAAGTCGAAGTACATTCACATGAGCATGCTGATTCAAGGGCTGAAACAACCAGGAAATAATATTAATCTGTATCTGGGGCTACTTCAAGAGGAGTTAGACACGTTATGGAAAACACCGGCCAAGACATGGGACGCCAACAAAGGCAAGTATTTCTATATGAGAGCCGCACTGATCACGACGGTGCACGACTATCTCGGTTACGGATATGTCGCAGGCCAGGTCTGCCATGGATATTGCGGATGCACATGGTGCATGGATGATACGACGTCTCAGCAGCTAATGTCAAGGAAAGATGGCTGGTCTAGGAAAATCATGTACATGGGGCATCGAAGATGGCTCGAGAAGGACGACCCGTGGAGAAACCGTGGAGATCTATTCAATGGTGCCGCTGAGCATCAAGGACCTCCATGTAAGCGGAGCGGCGCCAAAATCGATGAGCTATTGAAAAACTAGGAATAGTGCCCCGCGCTGGGAAAGACGATGAAAAAGGTGCCGGAGCCGCTGCTGAAGGTATGGAAGATGAGGTCTGTGTTCTGGGACTTGGAGTATTGGCACAAACTCGACACACCTCATTGCCTTGATCAAATGCATATCTGTAAGAATGTCCTTGAGAGCTTGCTCGCGACACTGATGAACATGCCGGATAAGACCAAGGATGGGCCGAAGGCAAGAAAAGACTTGCAAAATTTGAAAATCAGGGAAGATCTACACATGCCACCCCGTAAAAAGTCAGACGAGACAGAGACGGAGATAGAGGCGCGGGAGAAGAAGGGCAAAAAAGTAAAGGAAGAGGATTATTGCCCCCTTCTTGCTTCACCTTAAGTCCGGCTGAGATCGATCAATTCTTTAAGTGCCTTACCGGAGTCAAAGTTAGTTCCGGTTACTGTGGCAAGATAAGCAGATATCTAGACATGAACAAGAAAAGGTTCAGCGGGATGAAGTCCCATGACTGTCATGTGATGATGACGCAGATACTACCTGTTGCCCTTAGAGGGATAATGGACAAGCACGTCCGTGACACACTTATTGGTCTCTGCAACTTTTTCGACATCATCTCTCGAAAGTCGATTAGTGTGAAGCAGCTCCAAAGGCTACAGGAAGAGATCGTTGTGATACTGAATGAGCTTGAGATGTACTTCCCACCCGCGTTCTTTGACATCATGGTGCATCTGTGTGTCCATATTCTGGACGACATAATAGACCTGGGGCCGTCATTCCTGCACAACATGATGTCATTTGAGAGGATGAATGGGATCATCAAAGGATTTGTTTGTAACATGTCCCGTCCTAATGGAAGCATCGTCCAGGGCTATCTGACACAAGAGTGCATCTCTTTCTGCGAGAATTTTCTATATGGCGCAGACCAGCCACTTGGTGTTGGTGTTGGTTTGCCCGTTAACAAGCACGATGGGAGGCTCGAAGGAGAAGGTCACTCCAACGGTCGCAGGGAACTGCACGTGGCATACTCAGATCGATGCAACGACTTTGACAGAGCAAACTTGGTAGTGCTACAACACCTAGACGAGGTAGATCCTTTCGTGGCACTGCACAAAGAAATTATCACAAAGAAGTATCGTGATCGGGGGGTATGCAGGACGGACGCCAAAGTTACTAGAGAGCACAACTCCACTTTCCTGAATTGGTTCAAAGAGCATATTATTGCTAATCCCCCGGAAGAGGGATCTAAGGACGGATTGCTCATATACGCCTTAGCACATGGCCCCTCGCCCAACCTCGTCACCTATCAGGCATACGATATCAACGGATACACGTTCTACACGAAGGCCAAAGATATGGACAGTGATGATCAGAACTCAGGGGTGACGATGGAATGCATGACCGGCAGCGACAACAGCGCAACTGAGAGATTTTACGAAAGGGTCGAGGAGATCTAGGAGCTTCACTACTCTGGACTACACAACGCGACGATGTTCCGTGTCAGATGGGCTAAGAATGTCGAAAGAGAAAACTGGTATTTCACAACCATGACTATACCCGACGCCAAGAGCGCTACCGTGAACGCTATCGCAAAAAACAAGCCATGGGTACATGCTAAGCACGTGACACAATGCTTCTTCATAACCGAGCTATGCAATCCCAGCCGTGTTGTCGTGAGGAGAGGCAAAAGGAACATCATTGGAATGGATGGAGTCGCCAACAAGGAAGACTACGACCAGTACGGCAACCCAATGAGGGAAGATGACGATGACGATGAAGTATACGTCAAAAGAAGAATCAATACTACATTACCTAAGAAAGATCGTACTCCATGGAAAAGGAAAAGTCACAATTAGGGGCTCAATTATTCTTCAACGAACAAGAAGGGAAAGAAGCTCACTCAAAAATGAAAACGTCAACGCTGAGGAACCGTTATCGGTCAAATGATGTAATATATATGTTCCTCTTTTGTGTACACACTTAACCATTATGCATGGGTCAAATGATGTAATATATATGTTCCTATTTTGTATACATACTTAACCGTCAAATGATGCAATATATATCGCCTTAGTTATATACATTGTATCACCTTCCCTTCGTTCACTGCTCTCGGAAAAAAAGGAAAAGAAAACAAAACAAAAGGGAGAGAAAATAAAGGAAAAGAAAATAGAAGAAACAAACAGGAAAACTGCTATAGGTACTGGTTATAGCTGTAGCGCTTTTCTGAAAAAGAGCTATAGCTAGTCAAGTTAGCAGTAGTGCTGTCCGGATAAACACGCTATAGCTACCTGTGATAGTAGTAGCGCTTTCTGGCTAAACGCGCTATAGCTAAGTTAGCTATAGCACGTTCTTCTGGAATGCGCTACTGCTACCTCGACTTAACCCCCCAAATCCCCACTCTCTGCTTCTTCCCGCCTCTGCTTTTCCCCCCAAATCCCCACTCTCTCTTCCTCCGTCATTGCCGCCGGAGCCCTGCCCTCGCCGCGCCCTGCGCTCGCCCCCGACCCCGGTGCTCGGCCCCGTCCCGGCGCTCACCCCCGACCCCGGCGCTCGCCCATGTCTCCCCCGACCCCGACGACCCTCGGTGCCATGCCGTCTCCCCAACCCCACCTCGCCTCGGTGCCGCACCGTCTCCCCTGACCCCATCTCTCTCTTTCTGCCCTCTGTAAGCCCTCTCCCCTCCCCTCTTCTCTGCTATTTAGTGCTAGTTAGTATGAAATATTATGAACCCTAGGCTATTTTTTAGTGTAAGAAAAAACAGAATTGATTATATAGGTTTCTTGCATTTTTTAGCTAAAGCAATTGTTGCTATTTAAATTTTATAGTGCTAGTTAGTTAAATAGAATTAGTATGAAACCTAGGACAGATTAGTTAAAGCAACTGTTGCTATTTATATTTTTTAGTTAAAGCAATTGTTGCTATTTAAAAAAAAGAATTTGAAGTGGACAGATTAGTTAAAGCAACTGTTGCTATTTAATTTTTTTAGTTAAAGCAATTGTTGCTATTTTTAGTTGCAAATTTGAAGTGGACATGTGATATGTGGACATGTGATTTGGACATGTCATATTTGGAATTTGGACATGTCATTTGGACATGTGATGTTTTGGACATGTGATGTTTTGGACATGTCATATTTGGAAAATGATGATTATGTGCTGGGTAAATGATCCGAGTGGCCTATGTTTCGCTGGAATGTTGATTCATTTCCATTTCGGTGAATTTCAGGCGCTCGATATGTCCACTTTTTAGCAAAGGTCATGCCAAAATTTTCCGTGAATTTTGGCATGACTTGTGCTAGAAAGTAGGCATATCGAGTGCCGGGAGTTGCTGGGAAACGGCATTCCGGCAAACATAGATCTTTTTTTATGTCATTTCTCATTTTTTTTATATTTTTAGAATTAAACGAGGAAACTTAATCATAGGAAACATGTCGAACAACGAAGAAAACGGGCCTTCTGACCAAGATGCAGACACGATGGATTATGAGGGTGAACAACAGTACCTCGACTTTTTGTCTGCTAAGCACAGTCAAGGTTTGCAGGTCGGCCTCGATGACGGTACTGACACCGACATCGACACCGATGGCGCCGGCACCGATGGCGGCGCCGAGACTGGCGGGGAAGGTACCGGCGGGGAAGATACCAGTGGGGAAGATACCGGCGGGGAAGGTACCAGCGCCGATGCCGCTACCGAAAAGAAGAAGCAGAAGAAGCAGAGGATACGAAAACCTAACAAACTCAGCATTGGATGACTGGTGATCACAAAGATGGCACCTGGCATGTTTGAGCCATTAGAGCCAGAAGAACCTCGCAAGTGCTATGCGAACCAAGTAGGATGCATCCTACAGGAATGCGCGAGCATCAACGACGATGACTTAAGGAGTGAAGAACCTTTGAGGCAGTTGCTCCTGATGAAGTTGCTCAAGAGATTCAAGTTCCCCGACCAAGATGATAGCATAGAACAACCCTGGGATGATCCGAAGATGAAAAAGATTAACAATCTTGCCATGGGCATGTTCAGCAATGATTTGGCCTCTTAGAAAGGGAGGGTGAAACGAGCTATTGAGGCTGAGGAACCCCTGTCCAAGATTCTGGAGGAAAATCCGACACTTACGGAAGAGGAGTTCGAAAAGTTCAAGGACACTTGCGCTACCGAGGCAGCCAAGGCTAAGGCTGTGAAATTCAAGAGCCTTCAGCAAAGGAACATGGGGAAGCATCGCCTCGGAAGCCGTGGCTACCTTGGCAAAAGGCCCATATGGGATAAGGAGGACGCGGAACGTGAAGCCGCGTGTCTCCCAGATCCCTTCGCGAAGTTCACCAACCCCTTGGAGCGTGACTTCATCAGGGCCTGCTACAAGTGGGACAAGGAAAAGAAGGTTTTTTACATGGACCAAATAACGAGGAGATTGATTAGAATACTGGTAATTATTCTTCTACAACCTTACATTTAGCTCTTGATCAAGTCGACTACACATTCGTAAACGGTTCACGTTCCTTCTGCAGGAGAAGCAACACCAGCTTGCAGCCGGAAGCCCTACTTTGTCGATGAGGCCCAAGTGGGACACCCCTCTCAACCGGGCCTTGAACGAACATAAGGGACTCCCTTTGGGCCAGCGGCCGCAATATGGACGTGTGCACGGCACCGGAGACGGCGCCACGTGGAAGGTGTTTTACAACGAGGGTCCAGAGGCCAAGAAGCAAAAAAATAAAGTTTAGTTAGGCGGACATCGACGAGAAGGTGAAGCTTGCGTTCGAGAAAAAAGCAGCTGAGGACGCGAAAAAGCAGCCGAGGAGAAAAATGAGTTGCTACAGCAGGCAGTCGATGCAGCTGTAAATGCCTGTTGAAATGATTTCGCTACTAACTTGGTCCCGACTATCATCAACTGGACGAAGGAAAATCCAGACAAGACGGTACATGATTTCCCCATGCCCAATTTCGTCGGGAGCAACTCGGTGAAGAACACCACCGCACCATCACCTGCTCACGTAACCGGGCCTGCTCTCGCACTCACACCCGCACCCACTCATAGCAGCCCGTCCTCAGTCTCTGGCGCGCTTGGCGGGCCTTCATCTTTGGCTGAGTTCGACGCCCAGACGGTAATTACATGTCGCACCAACATATATATCTAGAATATTCCATTTTCATTGCCTTTCAGATGTTTTATGCCGCAGACATGTGTTTGCAGGCCAACGAAACCCCGTGCACCGTACTCTACTTGATCAAAGGCCAGAAGGTGGACGTGGGAAAGGGGGTGATAACGAAGCCCTTGGAACTCACGTTCCACAACCAGGGGATGCCAGGTGGGCACTTCAAGGTTACCTTGTCGAGTGTGAAATCGGGGCACGAGGATTTGCCTCCTCCAGTACGGCTAGGGGGAGAGGACGACGAGACCCCGCTGCGGATTGGAAGCTGCAAGGGTTGGGTGCTGCTATGGCCAAAGAATCTTCTTCGTCTGGAGCCGGCCGAGAGCACACCAATAACCACACATCAACAAGCATGTATGGAGACCACCACCCCGCCTACGCAATTAGCAGCACCTATAGTGCCGGGTGAGAGCGGCGGACGATGTGATGAAGGGGGTCCAATAGTGGCTGATGTAATCGCCCCCGTAGAACAAAGAATGGATGATGAGATGGAGGTGGAGGACCCAATGAGTTTCCTCAATACAGGCGCCTATGACGGTGACTTAGATATGATGAGTCAGCCATATGATGAATCGGGCTATCAGCATGCTGATGAGGATATGGATGATCTGCCCGGGTAGGAACGTCCTAGTAGGGATTGCAAGAAGTATCTCTTCATGAAATCCTCACAGGACGAGCCTGAAGATGCCGCCTCAACATAGGCTCAACTAGCCGGGGGTTGTACAGTGCTTAGCCCGGCAACACTGGGGCAGGGGATAAGGAAGGGTCTGGAAGGTCAGCCCAAGAAAAAGGAGAGGAAGAGACCGGGGAAGATAGGCTCAGCTGCCTACAAAGAAGCTAGAGCACATAGCAGCCAAACGGAGGATTTTGAAGAGCGTGTACCCGTCAAAGGTGCGGCCATGTTCCATGTCACGGGCGAGCCGATGCTACCGCCGAAACCGTTGGAGGCACTATCAAGGGATCTCAGGAGACTGCACGACCATGTGCTGTCAATTGAGAAAAGCCTACTAGCCTCGAAGGATCCAAGATATCCGACATACGCGGCTCATGTGCCTGAGGGGAAGTGCTACGTCGACACACGGCCCGCGGAGGTGTTCTTCCTGCGGTTTGACCATATCTTTGAGATGTTTCTGACAAGGCAGCTCGATTTTACAATCGTCCGCCTTTTTGTGCTACATATGAGCTCCATCATGAAGAGAGAAGAAGTCTCGCGAATCTGTGTGGCGGATCCATACTACATGCATGAGTACTTCTTGAGTCTCGGCGACTTTGAGCGCGAAACTGCTAGGGAGTACCTCCAAAACTTCATGGTACAGAATAAGGACCTGAAAATTGTCCTCCTGCCTTATCATCCAAAGTAAGTCAGTGCCGGACAACCCTTTCGTACATTTCAATCAGTCCTTCTCGCTCATATGGAGAATAATTTGAGGTGTTTTTTCCCCGCAGCAACGGGCACGCCGTCCTTATCGTTCTTTACCCGCGAGTCTCCCACGCCGTGTATTTTGACCCTACCAGAAACTATGAGAAGGAGGACTACACCCACATAATGAATATTATAGATGATGCTCTCCTAGGCTTCAGCATTAGGGGTGGCCACCTGCAGATCAGGAAACAAAGGAACAAGAAGTTGGGTTTCTCGCATAGAACTAACTGCTGCTGCATCCATGTCCCAAAACCAAGCAAGAACGATGGATTCTACCTCCTCCATCTCATGATGGAGTTCAGAACGGATCACCAAAAGCTTCTCATGACAAGCAGAAACGATGATCATATCTGCAAGTGGGTAGAATCTCATGGAGAAGCGGATAATAAACTTAGAGATGACTTCTTTCGCATCCAGAGGGACATTGCGACGATCATCATGAAAGAAGTCGTCGATGAGAAGGGGATGTTCCACCATGGCCCTATATCGTGAGCTGACGTTCGAACTCGCATAGGCCTGCAACATCAGGACCTCACGCCGTTCAAGAAGCTAGGGTCCATCCTTGATGATATGGAAGGATGGAACTTCTAGTGATTTACGATGTCGATGATGATGATATGTGTCGGTTGAACTTGTATACTTTCTATAGCGATGAAACTTTGTGATGTCCACGGTCCCTGCCGAACTTGCGTAACACTGCTTTGTTAGTTTGGGTACGATGACCTGCGTACCTCTTGTTAATTAGTTTGCGTACTATATGTTGCATCTAGTTGCTAACCCTTTCTTTTTCGTGTTGCTCTAGTATATTTTGTTGCATATGATTCTACATTCTCTTGATGAAGATGCATCTCTAACAGGTACCTAGATTCTTGATGGTGAAGAAGCAGTGCTATGTAGTGTACAAAGGGAAGGTTCTGGGAGTGTACGCCGAGTGGCCTGAGTGTCAGGCGCAAGTGGATGGGGTCTCGGGCGCCAGCCATAAAGGCTTCAAAAGCAGACATGAAGCAGAAGCTAGTTACTTGAGGTTCACGCTAGCACAAGAGAGGACTCGTAACCGTCGCCTCATGTACTGCATAGTTCCCCTCTCACTCATAGTGATAGCTCTTCTCGCGTATATCATTGTTTAGATGGATGACGATGTAGTTGCAAGTATTCGAGACTTGTATCGCTATTTTCGAGATGATGACGAGAGACCACTTTGTGTTGGATGATGATTATGATGATGACATGATTTGATGAGACTACTTGTATGTATATGCTATGATTACATTTGTATGTGCATGATATGCTAGAGATTATTGTATAAAGCCCTAAACAAAATTCAGCAGCACAAAATATGGAGCAGAAAAAAATTTAGAAACTAATAACAGTAGCGTGGGGTATGGCTTTAGCAGCAGCGAGTTCTTAGCAGTAGCGCTCTTTGTTCAAGGGTGCCACAGCTATTAGCAGCAGCGCGTGTTGGAGACCGACGCTGCTGCTATCCCTCGATAGTAGTAGCGCTGGTCAAACCGCGCTACTGATAAGAGTTAGTTGTGGCGCCATATCAGTAGCGCGGCCACCCGCGCTACTGCTAAGCATTTAACACGCGCTACTGCTAGGCTTTTCCCTAGTAGTGTGGGCCTCCCCAGCCACTTGGGTCAAAGCCCAATAGATTAGGTTGTTTTTCTTTTTATTAGTATTTCCTTTTATCTTTTCTGCTTTTGTTTTTCTTCTCTGTTTGCATTTTAAATTAGATAGCAAAACATTTCTTTTGCCCATGATATTTGGCAAATAAATCAAAGTCAATATTCTAGAGTGGCTCGCAAACTTTGGGGACATTTGGAAAATTTTAAATATTTTTAGAAATGGATAATTGTATTTATACCCTTAGTTGTGTCCCCCTCAACCGAATTGCCCCTAGTTTTTGAAAACACGTGGTCTTGCCCAACCCACTTTGTCATCTTGTGCTTTTGCCCTTTGACCGTTTGACTGTCACTTTGAAAACTTCATAACTAATTCATACTAAATCAGAAAAATGCAAATAAGATACCAAAATGTTTGGAAAAACATCACCTGTATGTCAATGTCACTTGCATTCATGACAAAAGTGTTGGTAAGTGCCCATCCGAGTTTTAGCTCTTATCATACCACCATGAACAGAAAAATCTATTTTTTTTTTTAAAAATCAAGAAAAATTTGGTGGCAAAGAATTGCAAATGTTTTAAGTGCTTGCCAAGTTTCATGAGGGAATGACATTCGTGGAAGTCGTGGCAAAAAAAACAATCTTTTTTTGAGTGTTCATTGGTTTTTTTTGCCACGACTTCCATGAATGTCATTCCCTCATGAAACTTGGCAAGCACTTAAAACATTTGCAATTCTTTGCCACCAATTTTTTCTTGAATTTTTCAATTTTTTTAGATTTTCCTGTTCATGGTGGTATGATAAGAGCTAAAACTCGGATGGGCACTTACCAACACTTTTGTCATGAATGCAAGTGACATTGACATACATGTGATATTTTTCCAAACATTTTGGTATCTTATTTTCATTTTTGTGATTTAGTATGAATTAGTTATGAAGTTTTCAAAGTGACGGTCAAACGGTCAAAGGGCGAAAGCACAAGACGACAAAGTGAGTTGGGCAAGACCACGTGTTTTCAAAAACTAGGGGCAATTCGGTTGAGGGGGACACAACTAAGGGTATAAATACAATTATCCCTTTTAGAAAATGAAAACTTCAAGTAATTTGCTGTTGATCCACTTAAATAATTCCCAGGGGCATTTTTGGGAATCTAAATGAGGTTCGCTTCTACATGATAAATACTTAGGGATTATTTACAAAATCATGAACTATTTTGTTTGCATGTTTGAGAAATTTGAATTTTGGACTTTAATTGGAATTTGAATTATGATTTGGATCAAGTGAGGATTAGCAACAGTAATGTGATGACATGGCACCATTAACAGGGGATTACTGTAGCTTAATTATCCGGGCGTTACAAATCTCCTCCACTACAAGAAATCTCGTCCCGCGAGTTAGGAGGTAGAAGGAAACAAAAGCAGGGTATTCATCTCGAAGACGATCCTCAAGTTCCCAAGTGGCTTCATCTTCAGAAGGATTTGACCACTGAACTTTTAGAATTTTGAAAGCCCTCTAATGGTGCGACGTTCAGTTCGATCGATAACTCGGACCGGACAGATACTTTAGACTTCACTATAGCGTTTTCAACTCTCACAAAAGGAGAAGCGCTTCACGCATTCAAGGAATAAATCCGTGCTTCGGCATTTCGAACAAGATGAGCATGGTAGCTCACTATCTCAGTTGATCTATGTAGTAGATGGACGGATTTAGTGACTCAAATGATAGAAGCGGTATGTGTTTTCAACCATTCCATTCCCAGAATGAGGTCAATATTGGACGACTTCAAAACAATGGGAAAAACAAGGAATTCCAACCCTTCAACTTCAACGAGGACGTTGTGGCTAACCATGGTGGTTCGACATTGACCCGTGGAATGCAGGTTGGAATTCCGGCCAAGTGATGGCGGTTCCAACAGGTAAGGAACGCTTGTGGCTGTCCCACCATTAAGCAGCGAGACCTTTCAGGTAATAAGCCGCGAAGGTGACATAGTTGGCAGGGGCTACAACAGCAGACTCTAGCTCGAAAGGGATGTCATAGAGTTAGTCATCAGCATCAAGGGGCTGAGTTGAGCTGCGGTTGATGACAGGGTTGAGACGCGCAAAGTCTTGTAGAGTCATTGGAGCTGGTTGCTGATTCACATTGGGGCGCGGAAACTGAGCCATGACTCCTACCATGAATTGGAGATTCAGCTCAACTGTTGTATCATTCTGGCCATGTATTCGGGCGGTGGTGGATTGTCGCCACCATGGCCACGACCAGCAGGTCTAACCATCCAGCCTAAATGAAACAGGGGATAGTTTAGCAAGGGGTAGAGCAAGTGTATGGAGTCATTCATGACGTAAACTGAACAGTGAGCAAAGGCGCAGTATGTACAAAGCAGTAGTCATTGAAGATCTACAGATACATTTACGGAGCCAATTACACACTGTTCGTAGGAGTTTGGATAAGAGAAACATCACAAACATACTAGGCGGCACGCAGGCACGTGGTAAGGAAGTACACAACAAGACGTAGCAAGGGCTACATCAATGTCGGGGAAAACCACTGAAACGGGGTAACTGCAAGTGCGGACGACGAATGTTCGTCGTAGGAAAATCCTGCTCTCCATGTGCACTCTGATGCAGAATCCGGTCTCGAGCTGGAAGAAGAGGTCCACGTGCAGGTGTCTGACCTCCAACAGCAGGCCAATCAATACTAGCATACATCTGAGTCCTGCGCGGGTAAAGGATGTACTCCGAATGTATCCCTGCATGAACAGTTGGTAGCAACTGTGTCGTAGCATCGTAGAGACATGCTCGAGTGGCAAACAACTCGACGGCAAGAGCCCGAACAGTGCGATCCAGAGCCTGAGTGCACTTAATCAGAACCTGTGCGTCGTAACGACGACACTCGTACGGGGCACAGATAGCTGTGTATTATCCAGTAGCATCTCCAGCAGGGGCATATGGAATGTATCAGAACTCAGAGTCATCCTAGCTAATGCTGAGCTCTCCTCGGAGACATGCGACAGCAGAATAGGCGGCATCATGGACTGCCATCTCAATCGTCACGCCGATACCATGGAAAAGGTGCAGCTCAGTGTCTGAGTCATCGTGCTGATCATAGATACGAACATCAGCATGGTACTGCTCCTGGTTGAACTCGTGGTAATCCTCGTAGACAATGTACTCGGGGTACCAGCGGTAGCCCTGTCTGGTCAGGAGGGCGATCAGGACAGCTGGAAAACCAGGGGCATCACGAGCCCAAGTGCGAAGCACAAGCTGCATCGCAGGGCATGGTGGAAACAAACGATCCATCTGAAACAGAGGAAATTCAGGATTGTCAAATGACAATGAGAATTATAATACAACTCAGAGAGAAAAGGATAAACAAACCAATGGAAAGGAAAATGATTATCAGACTAATCAGATCAATGGTAAGGAATAAGCATAGATATCCAGGTCTCCGGGTAGACGAGATTTACGAGATCCTAAGTGTCGGCATTAGTAAAATTCATTTAACCCGAATAGAAGAGAGATCAGAGTCCCAGAGTATAGATAAGGAGTAAAAGATCCTAATACCACCCAATTGGCGACGTGGGCCTGTAAGCCACACAGCCAAGTTAGTAAAACAGTTTTGGACGACTAGACTCAACTTCGGCCAAGGAGTTGGAAAGGGGGGTTCCTACAGGCAGTCGGTTCTGATACCAACCTGTGACGCCCCCAGCTTAATCATGCACTAACCATACACACAAATGCACATGATCAAGCTTAAGGACTCACTTGAAGATATCACAACACAACTCTAAAACATAAATAAAGTCATACAAGCGTTATATTACAAGCCAGGGGCCTCGAGGGCTCGAATACATAAGCTCGCGTACAAGCGTCAGTGGAAGCATCAGATATCTGTGTACAGATATAAAAGATAAAACAGATATGCCTTTAAGAAGGCGGGGCAAAAGAAAACATTACGATCGAAAAGGCGCAGTCCTCCTGCCTGGGACTCTCCGATCCTACTCCTCATCGTCGGCAAGCTCGTAGTAGTAACCACCCTCGGGGTGGTAGTAGAAGTTGTCGGCAGGGGCAGCTGTCTCCGGGGCTCCGTCATCTGGTTGCATCAAACGGATATGGGGAAAAAGAGGAAGCAAAGCAACTGTGAGTACTCATCCGAAGTACTCATCAAGCAAGGATCTACACTACATATGCAACATTTTCAAAGAAAGGATGTATATGTGGATTGGGCTGCAGAAATGCCAGAATAGAGAGAAGGCCTAGTCCTATCAAAGACTAGCATCTTCAGCGGTCTTGCAGCATTAGAAGAGTGTAGATTAGCATAGTGTAAAGTAGTAGCTGTATTAAGTATCAGCCTCGGCCAGAGATCCTTTCTCGACTCCCTGCGAGAAAGCAATCCCAGAGCCCTACTATACATATCTCATCACAAGTATCCAGTTCTAGTTGTATCGATCGGGATACAACTCCGAGCGTCCGTTACCAAGGATCCGGCTATGCATAGATTAGTTCTTCCCTGCAGGGGTGCACCAACTTACCCATCACGCTCACTTAACTCCAGCTAGACACACTTTTCTGGGTCATGCCCGGCCTCGGCCAAATGACACACTGCAGCCCTACCTAAAGCTCAGCAGAGAGGTCCCTGTTGGTCTATATCCTAAGCGCTCAGGGGTCTTGGGCCATCACCCTGTGCACTCTGGGTCGTTGCGAGCAGGGCGGGTCTAGGCTCCACCACTACAGGATGGTGTCGGCGCAGCCCGGCCGCCATGCTGAACTGGATGTCTGACAAAGCTTTCGGCTGATGCATATGATGCAGAGTGCCCATAACTTTTCCCACATGATGGTTAGTGCTATCGGGCCAGAGGCCCACTCGGATCAAATATCCAAATCATTAGTGGATTGATAGTGCGGTAATGAGCAGAGACTCACGATCGATGTGACCCCATCGCCCCGTCTTGAGGACTTGCGGCAAGGGCTAAGAATGCTCGGCCACGCCTCGTAATTTTATCTCATGGGCACCCTCCAGGTCAACCCGTCTCCACAACACTCGCGGGTACCCCTCAGTGTCGACCCGCCTTTCCAAGTAACAGTTGTAAAGTCCAAGTATCCGTGTGTCCATAACATCAGGGAATCCGAGGTATCACCCTCGTTGGATTCCTATTCGATGTATCCATCAAGGTGAGTTTAGGAGGAATCACCCTCGAGGTTCACACTTGAGGTGTTGCACGACAGCGTCATTATCGGGAGTGGTGAAGGAGGAATCACCCTCGATGACCACGACCAGATAGCAACTCTACAGAGTTAACATCAGAAGTGCTACATGAGGTATCACCCTCGGCACTCGATAGTAACACTACAGTGTCATACAACTAAGGGGGTGATGTGCGTTGCTAGGGCCTGGTTGTCGATCACATTGATCAAGTCATCTGATAATCCAGCGGGGCAACTAGAACAAGGTGGGGTCTCTGGTGGGTCTCTATCCAGCCTATACTAAGCAGTTTAGGATAAATAGGTAGGTAACAATAGCAGGTTACAAAATCAGGCTATGCATCAGAAATATGATAAACAATAGCAGCAGCAATTTCTAATGCAAGTAGGAGGGAGAAAGAATAGGCGATATTGACATGTTCAAAAAGGGGGGTGATTGCCTGGAAGCTCGGCAGCAAAGGTCTGGTCGTCAACGGTGTAGTCAACCTCCGGAGCTGCGTCGGTCTCGGGGACTATCGAAAGAGGAGGGGGAAGAAACAATAAATAAAGGCAGACCAAAGCAATCACAGAAGCATGGCATGGCAGCATGTTATTCGAGAAGTGCCCCAATGCAGTACTACACAAGTTAGTGGGAGCGGGAAATTATCCGGGAGTGTCCTCCCAGCTCCGGGTGATTATTGGGAAGATGAAACAGAGGGGAAAGTTCCATGTTCGCTATGCTAGGGACGTGTGCCGGACAAACGGACCGCGTAATCGGATTCGTCTTGTCGTTCTGAGCAACATTCATGTATAAAACTTTTTCATCCGAGTTACGGATTATTTTCTATGAATTTCTAAAGTTTTAGCAATTTTCTAAAATTATTATTAATTCAAAAATAAAGACTAAATTGCTACGTGCACACACAAAGTGTACACAATAGAGTACTACAGAGGCTAACAGTGGGCCCTGTTGACTGCTGAGTCAGCAGTCAACATTCAACTGTGGACCGGTCAAAAGGTTGACTAGGGTCCACCTGTCATCGACACGGTTATTAACAGAGTTATCATTTTATTATTGTTAATTTAATTAGCAGGTGGGGGCCTAGTGGTAGTGGATATTAGAGCAGGGATTAGTCTAACGGAGGGGGGGTAGTCCCTATGCTAAACAGGGGGCCGGCCACGCACGCAGGGCACGCACGCACGCATGGCGCACAGCGACCATGGCGGCCGTGGGCGGCAGCAGCCGCTGGTGGTGGTGAGCCTGGGCGGCTGCCAGCGAGCAGCAGCAGGATGAGGCAAGGCCAGGGTGGGCACACGCAGTAGCTGTCACGGGCAGTGGCAGGGCGAGATGCGGTGAAGCGGCGGCAGCAGCGGCGGGGCGGCAATGGCAGGAGGTCGCCGGAGGCAGCAGGCAGAGCTAGCAGCGGCACCAGCAGTAGCAGCTAGCGACAGCAGCAGTACTAAGCAGCAGCAGCGGCAAGTAGGTAGCGGCAGCGGCTTCAGTCAGCAGCGGCTAGCGAGCAGCAGGGGAGGAGCAGTAGCAGCTCGCAAGGCCGCACGATGCAGCAGGCGGGCGCGGCGTGGGCGCGGAGGTCGCACACGCGGGCGGGCGCCGGGCACGCCAGGGGCGTGGACTGGATGCGGGCTGGGAGGTGGGCGTGGTGGCGATGACCACGGCCACTGGAAGGAACGTGGACGGCACGGGGCGGCGTAACGGAGCGACAAACGGAGGGGGGAACGAGGGGAATGGGGGGTGCCCCTCACAGGTGTAGGCAGCGGACGTGTCTGGCAAGGCGGAGGAGCTCCGGTGAGGTAGATCAGGCGAGGCAGCGGCGGCCATAGGTGAGGAAGACGTGTCGATCCCGGAAATGCTGTGGGGCTCCGCTTCGATCCAATGGTGAGGTAGACGAAGAGGACGATGGCGGAGCTCGTGGACACATTCCTACGGCACGGGGATGATAGTGGCCGCGGGAACGACGCGGAGCATGGCGGCAGTGGTTTGGCTCTGAGCGAGGTGGAAGGAAGCAACATGAGGAGAGGGACAAGGGGTGGCTAGGTCACGCGGGGGAGGCCGGTGCGGCTTATGTAGGCGAGGGGAGGCCAGTGGATGGCCGGCACTTGGTCGACGCAATGGCAGATGGCCTCCACGACTGCCTTGCCTCCACTGTAGCGAGAGGTCGAAGGCAGGGGAGGTGGGCTGGGCCTCCCCAGCCACTTGGGCCAAAGCCCAGTAGATTAGGTTGTTTTTCTTTTTATTAGTATTTCCTTTTATCTTTTCTGCTTTTATTTTTCTCCTCTGTTTGCATTTTAAATTAGATAGCAAAACATTTCTTTTGCCCATGATATTTGGCAAATAAATCAAAGTCAATATTCTGGAGTGGCTCGCAATGTTTGGGGACATTTGGAAAATCTTAAATATTTTTAGAAAATGAAAACTTCAAGTAATTTGCTGTTGATCCACTTAAATAATTCCCAGGGGCATTTTTGGGAATCTAAATGAGGTTCGCTTCTACATGATAAATACTTAGGGATTATTTACAAAATCATGAACTATTTTGTTTGCACGTTTGAGAAATTTCAAATTTGGACTTTAATTTGAATTATGATTTGGATCAAGTGAGGATTAGCAACAGTAATGTGATGACATGGCACCATTAACGGGGGATTACTGTAGCTTAATTATCCGGGCGTTACATTTCTTCAGTTCATCGTACGAAGGATCAATCATGGCTGCTGCCAGGGTCAGCATTGAAGCCTGAGAGGAGGACACCAGGCTTTCCTTCTGGAGATCGAAGGGCTGGCCTACAACGAAGCCTATCTGACCCAGGACTCTCCAGTCATTCCTAAAGTCTACAGTAACGAATTTCACTCTTTTGTCCTTGAGGAAGAACTCAAAATCCTGGCACCTAACGTCGGCATGGCATATGTGGTAGACCAAGCACACGTTATGTACGCAAACCTGCATCATGGCGGGCTTCTTCATCGCTGCCTCCTTTAGAAGCTTCTCCCTTTCCACGACTAAGGAGTACTCAACATCTAGCCCAGCGACCCACTCATCCTTTGAACTTTCGAACATGCGTAGGAAGCGAGCAAGGCATTCTTCTACCGTCACGGATGTATGGGTGTAGATGATGCTGAACTCATCTCCGGTGATGGTTCTAACCTTGTACTCACCGCCAATCATGGAGATTTGGGAGGCCATGGATTTTGGAGGCATGTTAGGAGAAGTGGAACTGGTGTAATGTGAAAGGACGGGACGACTGGGAGCGAACTGTTGTAAGGTAGAAGACGGGGACGAGTAGGGCGTTCAAATGGCGTAGGGTGGTGGCTTGCCCAATGGATAAATGGCTCCATGCCCCCAAAGAGTTCTCGAGTACTATGCGGGACCCACCAGATGTCATGTCTACTAGACCCACATCATAGGCCTGACGGTATAGCTTCTGCGTGTTCACACGCCATGCCGGCGCATGCATGTAACATTCACTTAATTCCGTCAACCATCGCACCTCCCACGACCTTCGCCTCCCTCGCGCGGTCGCGCCTTTTAAGACTTCGGACGGCTATAAGTGAGCAATTTTTTTGCTTACTCCACATGCATGATACTCCCTCTGGTCCTTTTTACTCCGCGTAAGATTTGTGTCAAGTCAAAGTTTGCAAAGTTTGACCAAATTTATACTTAAAATATCAATATCTATAATTCCAAATATATATTTTATGAAACTACATTTCATAATGAATATAAAAATATTGATTTGACATTGTAAATATTGATACATTTTTCTATAAGTTTGGTCAAAGTAGAGGTACTTTGACTTAAGACAAAACTTATATGCACGATGCAGACTAGTTCCTCCGTCCAGGTGCATTATGATATTGCCATCTCATATATAGTCATCACAACAAGGTTAGAGCAATACTACAACCTCGCTTCTTTTTTAAAGGGCTCGATTCAAAAATCTCACCTACTCTTTACGAAGATAGAAGCGGTGGAATAGTTTTTGTAGTCTGCAAAAGTACTCAATTAATGCTGTCGTTCTTCACAAATCTCCAAATCTTTTCCTCTCCATCATGTGGGAAAACAATCTGCATGCATGACTCTCCGTCTCCCTCCGACAGTCGCACCACTCCTCCCTGTGTGAAAACAATCTACATGCATGACTCTCCTCCCCCCGCGCTCGTCCAATCCATTGTGACCAGCAATATTTCCACTCCTCCCCTCCCTCGTAATTTACTCCAACAAAAATATGCTTACATAGTTGTTACATTAATCACGCAACATATCTTACGTAGATGTGGCATTGCTCGCTATAATTACTGTGCCTCCCACGACATTCGGAAGAACGCTCATGTTCATTGGCTTTAGCTCCTCCTCCTCCTCCCTCTCAATTAAGGACCGGTCGACCACCATGGCATCGTCCCTCCCAAGCCCTAGGCGCCCCTCGCTGCCCCGCGTGGAGGGTCATGCGTCACCGTTCTGTTCCTCACCGCCATTAGTCGAGGATGACACGTTGGTGTTCTGTTCCTCGCTGCCACCAGTGGAGGATGACGCGTCGGTGTTTTGCTCCTCGCCGCGGCACATCGAGGTGGACGCGTCGGTGTTCCCACTCTCGCCACCACGCGCATCGGAGGATGCGTCGGCTCCCCGCTATGAGGAGAACGTCGCGCCGCCTGCCGAGCCCCCCAGCTTGGAGGAGCTTTGGAAAGAAATGGATGTCGCCTTGTGGGGGACTTTGCCTCTGGCAGAGTGCGCCAAAAGAGAGGCGGAGAAGAAGGCCGAGGAAGTGAAGCGCGCCGCGAGGCATGCTGCCTGGCAGGCCTATGTCACATCCGAGAGAGTTAGGTAATTGGCTCTATGGTAGAAGGCTCGTGCGAGGGCCGTGTTGGTGGCGGAGGACGCCCGTGCCAAAGCCCTGAGTGCAGTCGGGCCCCAGCGCCTCATCTATGCTTGGCGGTACATGGACCGGGTGCACGCTTCTAGCGAGGAGGAGTATCTGTTCACGCCGGATCACCAGACCGCTAAGATCGCGCTCGCCCGCCGACAAGCTGCCAATCAGCACCTCGCGAGTTGCGAGGCCGAGGAAGAGGCGTTGTGTCACCGGGCTGGGAAACGGCCACGCACGTGGGCACTCGTGGCACGCCCAAGAGCTCCACCCACCTCTGTGGCTTTTATTAGGAATAATTTAGTGTCGTAAGGCGATCTCATTAGTTTTGGGATGGAAATGATAAATCCCGAACGTTCGGGAATTATTAGCGTTGTTAATTAAGTATGTAAAAGGAAAAGTGTTTTTTGAAATGAGCTAAAAGGAAAAGTTTGGAAACCTTGTGTATCTGTAAGCATTTGTAAGTACATGCATATAGCACAAACTTAACTATATATCGCAGTACACGTCTCTCTATATATGCTTGTAGATTGTACTACTACTATTATGTATACACACACGTGCAAATGCACGTTTAAACATTACGATGTGGTTTTTGTAAAAGTAGAAGAACAACACTAGTCAAGCTTGGAAATGATTCAATGCAAAAGAAATGCAAAAATGCTCATTTGAATGTTTACTTTACCATCCTTCTCTTTGTGGTTATTTCTCTATCGTACTTTGTACGGAGTATCTCACTGGTCGGGAAGGCATGCAAATTCCCAAACTGCTTCGTACACCTTGTATCGAATTTTTCGCCTAACAAGTTGTGTCGTGCAATTGGAATTCCAACTTGAGTACTACTACTAGGAGTACTAGGAGTAGTAGGTAGATATACTAGGAGTAGTAGCTAGGGATCGAGTGTGCGAGATGAACCGGATAAAGTAAATGTAGAGAGATGAAATGCAAGAAGACAGAGGGATGTGATGGTTGCTTGTCCGTTTATTTTACCATGACACTTATTACTGGGAGTGGTGGGGTTTTGTGATATGACGGCTTTACTGCCGTGCCACGAGCGGGGTGAGACTCCCGTGCAGCACTGCCCTCTACACTAGTACTACCTCCGTCGTGGTTTATTAGTCCCCCATGTAATTTGACTGAAGATTTAACTGACAAAATGTTAGTGCATGTCAGCAAAAACTATATCGTTGGATTCGTATTTGAACATAGTTTTCAATGATATAATTTTTGGTGACATGCATGAGCATTTATCGTACTATATATAATGTTAGTTAAATTTATGGTCGTACTATATATAGTAAGGTGCCCGTGCGTTGCACGGAACAGTGAAATGCATTGATCAGGGAGTTGTTTATTTTGACAAAGTATGCGGGGGTCATCTCATGTGTAACGAGTATCGATAGGTTCCTTCAGATATTATTTCTTCACTAGAGCTCAAAAGCATCCAGGTGAATAGTAAATGTAGGCTACATAGATAAAAAAGTATCTTTTGCAAACAAAAGCGTTCAACTGTTCAACCTGCATCCAAAACTTTTGAAGAAATAACACTTATTGTGCTTTGCAGGAAATGATCTTTAAGAATTATTTTTTGAGTATCGATTTTGTTTATTTTTTCTAGGCCACCATGAATGTAAATTAGGATGACTTGGAAGGGGGCAGAGGAGATGTAAGAAATGGTTCATCTTAAGTCTTTCACCGTTACTGTAGTAAAAATTCATAATTAATCTCATAAATGGAAAGCAAGAACTATAATGGAGCAAAAGCATACATGGAAGATTCTAGACTAAACCATAAATGGATACACTTTTATTCCAGCGCGATACTCTAATAGAGCAAGATCATGCATGGAAGGTTCTATACTATATAAATAAGAAGTCTCCACATGCTTAGACAGCGGCTTACATTGAGCGAAGACTAATGATGAACAGTTGACTTGGTAATGCATATGACCAACCTCCTTGGAGTCCCCGTGCATCATCTTTGGGTGAAAATCATACGAGGCATCTTCCATATCCACATTGCCGAGAACGGAGCAGCTCAGCACAGTCCCATTCAGCGTGAGGGAGGCGGCGTGGGCGCTGTCGATATACTAAAGTTTGGGTCCTTTAGTACCCCATACTTGTGCACGGATGGTTGTAGCCGCACCAGCGGCAAGGCCTGCCGGGGGACAACTAGAAGCAAGTACAAGACTATCAAGAAGGCACTTCAAACCAGTGACCAGAAGACAGAAGCCCATGGGCCGAATCCCCGGCAAGATCCTTGCTAGGATGGCTTGCGAAGACCCGGCAAGACTTTCACGTAGCAAGATCATGCCACCCTGCCACCGCTCCAGTGCAACAGCTAGCCTGTCATTTGGGTTTTGTCCTCCTGGATGCGTGTCATGGCACTAGTGGTGGACGAGCTTAAGCGGTGCTGATGGGACGGGTCCTTTTTTCGTCCCCAAGAAAGTAAGGGACACCTAAACGGACACCTAAACGGACACCTAAACGGAGCATTTAATGCGTTTGTCCTAAATCGTCAGTGATAAGCATGAAAACACTGTAGCAACTTTACACCTCTTATATGTACTGTACGCCACTGTTGGTGACCCCTTGGACGTATAAAAGGAGGCCCAAGGTGTACCTACAGGAGGGGAGAGGACTCTCTAGCCCATTCTGCATGCGTAGCTGCTCCTCGAACATACTGTTCATCGCAAGCGCTCCTGGAGCTTGGGCTTAATCACCCACAATAAACTAAAGTAGGAGTAGGGTATTACGCTTCTCAGTGGCCCAAACCTGGGTAAAAATCCCCTTGCATTAATCATTGGATCTGCTCTTTGTGCATACCTCTCTCCCTGCTGAACCATAAAAGGGATCCACGCGATCCCATAGGTGTCGTACGCCGACATCTTTGGCGCGCCAGGTAGGGGGCGTTGGTTGCGTGAACCTGATCTAGCGATCAACGCGTCAGTCTCTTGATCATTTTTGTCGCCATGGCTCCCAAGAAGAAGGGTTTGGTGGCGGTTGGTCCATCTGCGTCCGGTTTGCCCGTGGCATCACGAACGGGCGTTGGCGTGGACGCAGGTGGAGGAGGTGGAGGTCTTGAGCTTCCACGACATTCTGGCGATCAAAGCCAGGCGAGCGGCGTTATTCACAGCGGCGATAACAACCCGCACGCCGCTAGGTCCAAGGACGGAGCCGTGCCGCCTACAGGTGGCGCGGCGAACTCCAAGGACGAGATGGCGCCTTCCAAGGCACCTACGCCGGCGCATGCGCGGTGGCCTTCTCAGGTCGTGCACGATGAACAGCGCCGTGACGTCGGTGGTTCTAGGCATTCCCAAGGAAATACCCCTGCGCATCATTCTCGAGATGCGCGGGGCCAGCATGCACGTCAAGATGCCGGTGGAAGCGTGGCGCGGTCGCGGGACCGCGATGGAGCTCCTTCTAACATGGTTAGGAGTCAGAGCACCTCATGTTCCTCGCACCTTTTGCCGCCGCCTACACCAGCAGAAGCGTTGGTGGGAGCGCAGCTACACCTGGATTTCCCTCCCGCTCCGGAGAAGCTCGAAGAATGGAGAGGTTCTATTCAGAGCCTCATCGGCTTCGCCAACAAGGATGGGCCACAGCAGGCGGAAACTTCGCGGCGGCGGTCCATTGAGCCGACGCCTGCCGATGGCGAAAAGACTGGAGGAAGAATGACTATGATGCACTCTGCTCCATGACAGCAACAGCGGTCATGAACTCGGCGGACCAATGCCTGTGATGGCGATTCCATGGCGTCGTCTGATCCGCGAACGCGCCGCGACCAACGTCAAGTTCTTTGGGAGCGAAGCAAAGAAGACGCTCTAACTACCATCGAGCTGCAACGGGAAGGGCGCTATCAATCTAATAGATGTGCGGGGCCCACTGTAGACAAGCCTGCGTCGGGGTATTCCAGCGACTTACCTTATGAGGTGGGTTGTCCAGCGTTTACCCGTGAGCTGCGGCGAGTCCAGTGGCCCAATTCTCGAACATTCAAACGGGAGGTCCCGGAGAAATACGACGGCAAGACTCACCCGTCGGAGTTCCTGAGCATCTACACCATAGCGGCACTGGCTGTCGGGGCTCGAGACGACAAGATACTCGGCAACTACTTCCCGTTGGTGCACAAGCCCAACGTCAGGTCGTGGTTGATGCATCTGCCGGAGAATTCCATTTCCTCCTAGGCAGACCTGTGTCATCAGTTTGTTGGCGCCTTTACTGGAGGCCACCAAGCTCCTGGCCAGGAAAGTGATTTACATCTCATTCCCCAGAAAGAAGGCGAGCCCTTGCGCAAGTACATACAGAGATTCAGTTGTATACAGCACAATATCCCAGACGTTCATCTTGCCGCTGTTATTAGCGCGTTTCATCAGAATGTGCGCAACCGCAAGATGCAAGAAGAGCTGGCAATGAACAAAGTCAGGGATATTGCCGAGCTCTATGCTCTTGCTGACAAATGTGCTCGGGCTGAAGAGGGAAGGAGACTCCCCGGCGAGGATGCCGGCGCAGGAATCGACTCTCAAGGAGAAGACACCGCCGCCCCGACAAGGAAAGGCTGACGGCGTAACAAGAAGCACAAGGGCAAGGCTGTGCTTGCCATCGAGGAATCCGGCAACCCCAGCACCGTCAAGAAGATCAAGGTTGATGGCCCCGACAAGGAGGTTGCCGGGTGTGCCACCTGTCAGGCCTTGGCGGCTGCCGACAAGCCGGAGGGCTCCGACAAGCAATACTGCAAGATCCACCGCACTAAGGGCCATGATCTCCAAAATTGCTAGCAAGTTGAGTAGATTGTCAAGAGGCAGAAAGCTGAGTATGAAAGGCGGGACAAGGAGAGAGCCCAAGATAGTGCTGAGGGGTCTGGCAAGAAGCGCGGTAGCTATGGAGGTCACCGTGGCAAGGCCAAGCAACAGAAGGAGAGGCCCGCTCGAGGCCGCGACAAGGAAGAGGGGGGTGACGATGACAACGAAGAGGCCGACGAGTCCAGCGAGCACGAGTTCCAAAAGGCTATAGAAGCTATGTGCGTTGATGGAGTCACCTTGTTGCATTCTTCTCGCCGCCAACTTAAACAGTGGGTGCGCAAGATTAATGTGACAGAGCCGTCAGTCGATGCCCAGAAGCATCTGAAATGGTACAACACGCCTATCATTTTTTACGCTGAGGATCACCCTGATCGCACAACCGCGGTTGGGTGTTTGCCATTGTTGGTTTCACCAACGATTCACAACCTCAAGGTGACAAAAATGTTAGTTGACGGTGGGGCCGGTTTGAACCTGATCTCGCCTAGTGTGATCAAGAGGTTGCAAATTCCTGACGAAGATCTCGAGGAAACGAGCATGTTTCAAGGGATCAATCCAGGAAGGAGCCAGCCGAAGGGCAAGATCACATTGCCGGTGACATTTGGCAGTGAGCTGAACTATAGAACAGAAAAGATCGTCTTCGATGTCGCCCAGATTCCGTTACCGTATAACGGGAGTCTAGGCCATCCAGCGCTGGCCAAATTCATGGCGGCCTCGTACTACGCTTACAATGTATTGAAGATGCCCGGGCCGATGAGCATCATCACTATCAACTCCGACAAAAAGGATGCGCTTATCTGCGCCGACCAACTCTACCGAGAGGCAGTTGCAGCATCTGCTGCCAAGGCACTTGCTCCTGCCGCTGAAGCTCCCGGGGGAAAGAAGAAGACCAGCAAGACCTCCAGCACATACTCCGGCAAGCGCACCTCCTCGGAGTGCTACACTCCCGTCGATGGTGTGCTGGAGAGCTCCACCGGCAAGAGCAAGAAATCCAAGGCAGCTCCACCAGCAACTAAGAAGGTACCCATCAAGGAGGATGGTACGGGAGGAACTTTCACCATAAGTTCCACCCTCAATGACAAATAGGAAAGCGCGCTCGTTGCTTTCCTACGGGTGAATATCGATGTGTTTGCATGGCAACCATCTAATATCCCCGGTGTTCCCAGGGAAGTGATTGAGCACCACCATGCTGTCTGTCCTCATGCATGGTCCGTCAAGCAGAAAGTTAGGAAGCAGTCTTTGGAATGGCAAGACTTTATTGCTGAAGAAATCAGGAAGTTGGAAGCGGCAGGTTTGGTCAGAGGAGTGCTCCATCCGACGTGGTTGGCCAATCCAGTTGTAGTGCAAGGCGAATGGAAAATGGAGGCTATGTATCGAATATGCAGATATCAATAAAGCCTGTCCAAAAGATCCTTTCCCCTTGCCGCGCATCGACTAGATTGTGGACTCCACTGCTGGCTGTGATTTGTTGTCGTTTCTTGATGCCTTTTTAGGTTACCATCAGATTTTCATGGCAAAGGAAGACGAAGAGAAAACTGCATTTATCACCCCGTGTGGTACGTATTGTTTTTTACGTATGCCTTTCGGGTTGAAAAGTGCCGGTTCAATGTTTGCAAGAGCGATCCAGATCGATTTTGAGCCTCAGCTACATAGAAATATGGATGACATAGTGGTTAAAACCAAGGACAAAGCAACGCTCATACAAGATCTAGAAGAGACATTTGCGAATCTGTGCAAGATCAATCTGAAGCTCAATCCTGAGAAGTGTGTGTTTGGCGCTCCATCCGACAAGCTTCTCAGGTTCTTTGCATCTCAGCGTGGGATCGAAGCAAATCCCGACAAGATCAAGGCAATTGAGCAGATTGAAGCACCAAGACGCGTCAACGATGTGCGTCGACTTGCCAGCTGCATCGCTGCTCTGAGCAGGTTCATCTCCAAATCTGCTGACTGCGCCCTGCCCTTTTTCAAAATCATGAAGAAGGCAGGTCCAATGAAATGGACTCCGGAAGCGGAGGCAGTGCTGCAGGATTTGAAGAAGTACCTCTCTTCTCTGCCGATACTAGTCGCGCCTAAGCCAAAAGAGCTGTTGCTGCTATATTTATTGGCGATAAACCAAGTGGTTAGCGCTGTGTTAGTAGCACAGAGAGAAGTCGACGAGGAAGCAGCGGCGACGGCAAGACCGTCAAATGACGAGCTGGGATCTTCCCCGGTAGGGTCTGGTGCCGACAAGGCAGAATCTGCAAGGTCAAATGAAGCAACACAGAGGAAGAAGATGGTGCAGCGCCCAATTTATTTTGTCAGCTCCCTTTTGTAGGGGGCTAGGTCAAGATACTCTGGCATGCAGAAGTTGCTATTCAGCCTCCTTATGGCCTCGAGGAAGCTGCGCCATTATTTCCAAGCACATGAGATCACCGTCGTCACTCGATTCCCGTTGCTGCGGATTTTACGAAATCCAGATGGAACCGGAAGGACTGTGGAGTGGGCGTTGGAACTGTCAAGCTTTGATCTCAAGTTTGAAAGCACTTCAACAATTCAGAGCAAAGCCTTGGCGGAGTTCATTGCAGAATGGACCCCCAACGCCAGACGAAGAAAGTCAAGAGACAACTCTCCACGGCAAGGAAACAGATCAAGAGTGGATTATGTATTTTGACGGAGCTTTCTCGCTGCAAGGCGTCGGTGCTGGTGTGCTGCTTGTCGCACCCACCGGAGAGCACATCAAATATGTAATTCAGATGCACTTTCCCCGGGAGAGGTCAACAAACAACACTGCAGAATACGAAGGGCTGCTTGCCGGTCTCAGGATTGCAGTGGATCTTGGAATTAAGAAGCTCATCGTCAGAGGTGATTCACAGCTTGTCATCAAGCAAGTGAACAAAGACTATCGGAGCTCGTTGATGGAAGCATATGTAGATGAAGTGAGAAAATTGGAGGAGCGCTTTGACGGTTTGCAGACAGAGCATGTTCCTCGAGCAGAGAACAATATTGTTGACGACCTGTCAAAGCGTGCTGCCATCAAGTTACCTGTGGAACCAGGTACTTTTGTGCTTCGATTGACTCAGGCATCCGTAACACCATCAGCGAGGCAAGATAAATGAAGGAGGTTGAATTCCGGCCAGTACTTTCCCACAGAGCTCCCAGAAAGCCGCCGACAAGGAAGTTGCCGGGAACAACGCCAAGCTTGTCGGGGAGCAACAGGCTCCGGCAAGGCCTCAAGCCCTTGCCGTAGAGATAAATGCTCCCGCGATAGAAGACATGCCTTTAGTCCTTGCTGTCGAGCCTCGGGCTCCAGCATGGGCACAGCACATCGTCCAGTTCCTCCAAACAGGGGAACTCCCCGAAGAACAGGAAGAAGCAGAGAAAGTAGCCCATCGGTCTAGTATGTACCAATTCATGGACAATGTCCTGTACAGAAAGAGACCGAACGGCGTGAAATTGAAGTGCATTCCTCAGGAAGATGGACTGGAGCTATTGGCAGAGATACATGGAGGCATATGTGGCTCCCACATAGGCTCAAGGGCTCTTGTCGGTAAGGCATTCAGGCAAGGTTTCATTTGGCCCACTGCCCTCCAGGATGCAGCTGCACTAGTAACCAAGTATGAAGCGTGCCAGTTCCATTCAAAGAAATTGCATCAGCTAGCTCACGCTCTTCAGACGATCCCTCTTTCCTGGCCATTTTTGGTCTGGGGGCTCGACATATTGGGCTCTTTTCCCCGTGCTACCGGGGGCTTTGAGTACTTGTACGTCGTGATCGACAAGTTCACAAAGTGGCCGGAAGTGGAAGCAGTGAGAAAGGTGACAGCACAATCAGCCGTCAAGTTCTTCAAAGGATTGGTTTGCCATTTTGGTGTGCCAAACAGGATCATCACCGACAACGGCACACAGTTCATGAGCCACACCTTCATGCATTACGTCCAAGACCTTGGCAGCAAAATGTGTTTTGCTTCTGTTGCTCATCCAAGAAGCAACGGCCAAGTGGAAAGGGCAAATGTTGAAGTGTTGCGAGGTCTCAAGACAAGGACTTTTGACAAGCTGAAAAAGTGCGGAAGACACTAGATTAATGAGCTGCCGGCGGTTCTTTGGTCAACCAGAATGACACCAAATCGAGCCACTGGCCAGACACCCTTCTCCCTAGTGTACGAGGCAGAAGCAGTTCTCCCCACGGAACTCATATACGGGTCACCTCGAGTGCTCGCTTATGATGAGCTTGAGCAAGAGCAGCCGCAGCAAGATGACACTACGCTCCATGAGGAAGATTGTCCTCAGGCTGCTATGGGAGCTGCATGCTACCAGCAAGCCTTGCATCGCTACCATAGCCACAAGGTTCATGCCCGAAGTCTTAAGGAAGGCGACCTTGTTCTTCGTCGCATTCAGTCGGCCAAGAATTCCAACAAGTTGACGCCGAAGTGGGAAGGCCCTTATCGGGTAGTACGAGTCACCAGGCCTGGCGCTGTCCGCCTGGAGACCGAAGATGGCATTCCAGTGAGCAATTCTTGGAATATCGAGCATCTTCGTAAGTTCTACCCATAAGGCGCGGTTGCCGGTCCCCCGGCAACCACCTTTTGTACGAGTTTTGCCGGCAAGGCATGTAATCCTTTATACAAAGCCAGGCACAGACCCTGTGCATAGTTGAATAAGCTTAAGTGTTTTACAACTCCTGTCGATTTTCATGTTAATCTATATGCATGCTTGTCTGAGATATTGTATTACACTTGCTTCCGGTAAGCGTTAACGAACAGCCAAGGTTCCATATCTTTGTTTTCTCTTCTTTCTTTTTCTCAAAAGATAGAAGGTTCCCTCGCATGCAAGTTTGCCGGGGGCAATGATGGTATGGATACCGACAGGCGACGTTCAAAGTTGACATCTTGCAGGAAGGAGTTGAGCAACAAAAAGTTAAGTTGCAGAACTTTGAGTAAATTTTTTTACATTGAGGTTATTTTTCTTGAACGATTTCGGCCTCTGTATGGAAAACCTGCACGCGAAGGAACCTTGTTGTGATCGGTTGCGCCCTTACTCTGTTTCAAGCCCGCTCAACAATTTAGGTGGCTGCACTGAAAACGTTAAGGTATCTTACCAGTAGCGACACCTCTAGCAGGCTGCTAAGGATCCGTTCCTCAAAGTGCTCGCGGCAAGGGTGCACGTGATACGTCTCCAATGTATCTATAATTTTTGATTGTTCCATGCTGTTATATTATCATTCTTGGATGTTTTACAATCATTTTATAGTCATTTTATATCATTTTTTGGTACTAACCTATTGACATAGTGCCAAGTTCCAGTTGCTGTTTTTTGCATGTTTTTTACATCGCAGGAAATCAATACCAAACGGAGTCCAAACGCAGCGAAACTTTTTGTGGAATTTTTTTGGACCAGAAGACATCCAGTGGGCCGAAGAAGCGCCTGGGGGTGCTCCGAGGGGAGCACAACCCACCAGGGCGCGCCTGGAGGCCCAGGCGCGCCCTGGTGGGTTGTGCCCACCTCGGGTGCACCCCGAACCGCCTCTTTGCTCTATAAATACCCCAATATTCCAGAAACCCTAGGGGAGTCGACGAAAATCAATTCCAGCCACCGCAGAGTCCAGAACCACCAGATCCAATCTAGACACAATCACGGAGGGGTTCACCACTTCCATTGGTGCCTCTCCGATGATGCGTGAGTAGTTCTTTGTAGACCTACGGGTCCATAGTTAGTAGCTAGATGGCTTCCTCTCTCTCTCTCTTGATCTTCAATACAATGGTCTCTTGGAGATCCATATGATGTAACTCTTTTTGCGGTGTGTTTGTTGGGATCCGATGAACTTTGAGTTTATGATCAGATCTATCTTTTTATCCATGAAAGTTATTTGAGTCTTCTTTGATCTGTTATCTGCATGATTGCTTATAGCCTCATATTTCTTCTCCGATATTTGGGTTTTGTTTGGCCAACTTGATCTATTTATCTTGCAATGGGAAGAGGTGCTTTGTAGTGGGTTCAATCTTATGGTGCTTGATCCCAGTGACAGAAGGGGAACCGACACGTATGTATCATTGCTACTAAGGATAAAACGATGGGGTCTATTTCTACATAAATAGATCTTGTCTACATCATGTCATCGTTCTTATTGTATTACTCCGTTTCTCCATGAACTTAATACACTAGATGCATGCTGGATAGCGGTCGATGTGTGGAGTAATAGTAGTAGATGCAGGCAGGAGCCGGTCTACTAATCTTGGACGTGATGCTTATATAATGATCATTGCCTAGATATCGTCATGATTATTTGAAGTTCTATCAATTGCCCAACAGTAATTTGTTCACCCACCGTTTGCTATTTTTCTCGAGAGAAGCCACTAGTGAAACCTACGGCCCCCGGGTCTCTTCTTTAATATATTTGCCTTTGCGATCTATTTTCCTTTGCTTTTATTTTTAGATCTATTAAACCAAAAATACAAAAATATCTTGCTGCACTTTATTTTATTTAGCCTTCGATCTATCAATATTTACTACTCTCTCACGTCCGTTTGCCAATTTTTGGCGCTGTTGCCCGAAAGCGATTGACAACCCCTTTTACACGTCGGGTTGTGAGTATTTTTTATTTGTGTGCAGGTGTTGTTTACATAGTGTTGCTTGGTTCTCCTACTGGTTCGATAACCTTGGTTTCATCACTGAGGGAAATACCTACCGCCGCTGTGCTGCATCATCCCTTCCTCTTTGGGGAAATACCGACGTAGCTTCAAGCCGCATCAGCGCGCGCCGACAAGTTTTCCAATAAGCGTAGGGCATGCACCATACAGAAAGAAATCCGACAAGAGAAATAGCATGCATTCATCCAAAACATATCAAGTTATATTACATTAATAATTGTCGTGATTCCAACTTAAGATGAATTTTTCTTTGGCATGGAATGGTGGCGGCAAAGATGAAACGAAGTGGCTAGTCCCTGCGCTGGCCTTCGACCCTCTTGACTTGGCTCACCTTGTCGACGATGGGCACGACAAGCTCTTTGAGTGCCTCGAGGTCGACATTCTCTGGCAAGCTGTCGAGAACGTTGGTGAGGTTGATGCCAGGGTTCTTGTGCACCACTTTGACGAGCACCTTGAGGAGGACGTACTGGCAGAGTTTGCGGGATTCGTTGGCCAGATGGGTTGCTCGTTTAGAATGGAGCCACTTTAGGGTATCAACGACACTCTCGAAGAACATGGTCAGCTTGGCGCTCGAAGACACCCTATCATCGGAAGAGTAGTTGAAGTTCTGCAGGCCCATGTTGGACAGTTCTGCTACAAGCCTTTCGGCGACATCAACAAGGCGCTCGGTCCAGATCTCCACACCTTTCTCAAAGTCATTATAAGAGGCAGCGGCACTCTTGAGCAGGTCCTTCTCGTTCCGGAGGTCCTTGATCAAAGCCTTTTCTCGAGCCTTGCCGTCCTCCAGGGACTTCTCCAGTGTGGTCAGCTTTAGTTTCAGATCAGCGATGGATTCATTGGCTGCGGTGAGCTTTTTGATCTTGTCGGACATGGAGGTTTGCATCTCTGCCAAGCTATAGAGAGTCTTCTCTCTGTTGGCTTTGAGCGTCGAGAGCTCCTTACCATGGTCCTCGAGATCCACCTCTAGCCTCTTTACTCTATCGCCCAGCTTGTTCTTGGCGGCCTCTACAGCTTCGGCGGCATCAATGGCCTCCTTCAACTTGCCGGCATGATCTATGGCCAGAGCTTCGAGAGTCTCCTTGTGTTTCTGCTCCAGCTCCTGGGTTCGCTGTGCGACAAGCCTTTCGATTTCCTCGTCCTTGCTGCGGAGCTTGGCGGCAACCGCCTCCTTGCAAGCGGCAAGGTCCTCTTCGTGAGCATCGAGCCCGATGCAGCGTTCCGTCAAGCGAGCTTCCTCTACAGCGGCCCGCTGCGCGGCCTCTTCCTGTGCCTTCTCGGCGTCAGACTGCTTCAAGAGGAACTCGTTCCAACTTTGACTTAGCTGTTCCCGGCTAGTCATCAGCTCCTGGAAAGCCTCAGCGTACCAGACTTGCATTTGCTCAATGCGCTTCTAGAATTCTGGCTCCGCTGCTTCAACAACTGCTGCCCTGGAATCCAACTTTTCCTTTCGGGCGCAGTGGAGCGCCTGGAGCTTCTGGAATTTGCTGCTCATGGCTTGGAGGAGCTGTTCTTCCTTGGACCCGCTGCTGCTGGCGCATGGCTCGTCAACGATCTTGAGTCCAGCAGCGGCGATGATGTCTTCATCGAGAATTTCCTCTTCGGTTGGCATCCCCATGCTTGCCGTTCTTGGTATGCTGACGAACAGGTTGTCGCCAATCTTAAGGTATCTGCTTGACGGGGGGACCTCGGATGTTCACGGTTGATCTTCAACAACTGCCTCGCCGGCAACTGGGGGCTCCGTGGCCGATGCAGCGCCATGCGCTCCTGTGGCAGGAATGCCATCAGTATGGTCACCGGTCTCCTTGCCGGCCCTCTCGGCAGACCCCTTGGCGGTTTCATCCTGTGCGACCTTGGCGGCCTCGTCAGCAGCGATATTGTCATCCTTGGCGACAGCATCCTTGGCGGTCTCCTCAATGACGATATCAACATCCATTCCTTCCATCGAAGGAAGATCTGAAGACTGGGGAAGGAAACAAGATGAGACCAAGGTTGAAGTTCAGGAAAACAAAAATAAAGAAAGAATGAGAAGTACTCAACAGCAAGTGGTTTACCTGTGTCGAGCTGTTGAGAGGTGGAATCTCCTTTTCCGGCAACATTGGTTGCCGATGTAGGACTGCCAGTGCCCGTGCTTGCCGGCTCCTCTTCAACACGAATGGGCTCACCAGTGGAAGCCCTTGTCGGAGATTCATCTCTAGGCGGCGTGGTTGACGGAGGCGGCGTGTCAGGGACGGCCTCCGATGGCTCTTCTTGTTTCCGTTCTTCTCCTGCAGGCCCGGTGATGTTAGTAGGAAAGATAAAACACCTCAACGCCAGCCAGTGGAAAATGAGTAGCGGACTCACGCTGGGGGCTGGGTTGGGGGCTGCATTGAGGACTGGGTTCTGGGCTGATGACGATGAGCTCTAGTGCACCTAGGGTGCTTGCCGGGGGCTCGTCACCCTTTGAAGTCTTTGCCCTCTTCGCCATCCTTTGCACCAATGTTTTCGTGTCCCTGTGGAGACAGGCCAAAGCAAGGCAAATGAATTAAGCAAATCAGGAACTCAGAAGTTAAAAGACGTGGCAGGACCCTTACTCTTCTCTTTCCGGGCTAAAAGCGGAGAGGTCGAAGTCGACCTCCACTTCAGTGTCCATGTGAGGGGGCGGAGAAGGGGTCCTGGGTCGCTTGGCTGTGGCAGAAGCGGCGAGTCGATGTGACCCTGTTGCTCCAGCTGTTGGTGCTGTCGTATGAGACGCCCCCGCCGCTGCAGTTGTTGTCGCGGCCTTGCGTCTCATGCGTCGCGCGGGCTGTTGTTGAGCTTCTTGCCGCTGCGCAGACTCGCCGGCCGCCTTCTTTCCGGGAACCTCGCCGCCCGAGGAAGGTTGACGTGCTGGAATGCTAGAGGCGGCTTTCCGCAGCATGCGCTTCTTCTTGTCTGGAGCTGGGGGCTCCTCGTACAGCTGCTCCTCGATTGTATCTTCGACAGAAGGGCTCCCGGCAGTTGTGCCGCTCTGCTCCCCGGCAGTCTCACCCTGCCCGGCAAGATTTTCCTCTGACATTCCTTCTTCTTCGTTGGCTTCCTCTTCCACGAAGCCAGTGCTGCCGGCCTCCGCGGCAAGATTCGCCTCTTCTGCCCTGCTGGCGATATATGCCACTTCTTCGTCAGTAGTGGGGCGGATGAGATTTGTCTCTTCCCGGATGGCCCTTTCCGACAGATTGTCAAAGAACCCCTGTGCTTGCTCTGCGGATGGCTCGACCCAAGTTCCATCAAGGCCATGGGCATTACATGCCGGCATCATGGTGATGATTGAGGTCAGAGCGGAGTTGTTGCACAGAGGAATTATGCTCGCCGGCAACTTATATTTCCCACCAGGCCTGAACAGTTTGTGGCAGAGAGATGTGTGCTCTATGATTGTCAAGTTGTTATTCAGCGCAAGTTGTCAAGTTGTTATTCGCCCTGCCATTCCTCCCACTTCGTACATTAGAGCCCCTCTGGATATATCTCTTTATTCCATGCCCTTGGAATCCAGGTGATAGAACCGGAAAGGGCGTCTCCTTTTTCGATACGGGGAATGAAATAGTGGCGAAAGAGGGCTGTGCTGGGGATTACTCTGGCGGAATTTTCACAGAGATGGGCAAAGACTGACATGCATGTCACGGCATTGGGCGTGAAATCCAGGAGACGGAAGCCGTATGTGTACATGATGTTGTTGAAGAAATCAGAAAACGGAGGGCAGAGCCCGCAATAAAAGTATGCAACAAAGAAAGGGAATTTATCTGGGCCACCCTCGGAGGAAACTAGGTTTACGGGAGTTGCGGGATGAGCCTTTGTCTCTCTCCCCCACATGCACAGATACCAATCTTTCAGGCCGCTCGCGTCGAGCGTCGGGGCAAAGACGACGTGCTCCTTCCGCATCTTCACCAGCTCACTCTCCTCCGCCTGTGCACCCAAGCCGGCGGCTTTCACCTCTTTGCCCTTGCTCGCTTTGGGCGGCATGGCGACTGAGGAAGCAGGGGCTGAGGGTGATGAGGGAGTGGGGGCGGCGGATGGATGGGAGAGGCTCTTCTTTGAGTTCGAGGAAGAAGGCGACGACGGTTTCCAGATTGGAAAGGATGGGAGGTAAATGAACGGCGCCTCTGCAGATTCCTTTTTAAGGGGAAGGCGCGGAACTGCCTACTTTCTAATCAATGTGAATGCGCTTTTGCGAGCGCGCTGCTACAGCGGTTGTTCCACGCACATATCCCGCGTCGTGCATTCAATATGTGCCGTGGGGAAGTGCGGTAAACAAGATTATTACGACAGCTAACTCCTGCCACGCATGCCCGTGCACTGTTTGGGCCTTGCCCAACAATGCCTCACACCTGTGCATGGCCTAGGCCCGGGGGCTCCTATCGGTGTACTAAAGTTTGGGTCCTTTAGTACCCCATACTTGTGCACAAACGGTTGTAGCCGCACCAGCGGCAAGGCCTGCCAGGGGACAGCTGGAAGCAAGTACAAGACTATCAACAAGGCATTTCAAACCAGTGACAAGAAGACAGAAGCCCAAGGGCCGAATCACCGGCAAGATCCTTGCCGGGATGGCTTGCGAAGACCCGGCAAGACTTGCACCCAGCAAGATCACGCCACCCTGCCACCACTCCAGTGCAGCAGCCAGCCTATCGTTTGGGTTTTGTCCTCCTGGATGCGTGTCATGGCACTAGTGGTGGAAAAGCTTAAGCGGTGCTGATGGGACGGGTCCTTTTTCCATCCCCAAGAAATTAAGGGACACCTAAACGGACACCTAAACGGAGCATTTAATGCGTTTGTCCTAAATCGTCAGTGATAAGCATGAAAACACTGTAGCAACTTTACACCTCTTGTGTGTACTGTACGCCATTGTTGGTGACCCCTTGGACGTATAAAAGGAGGCCCAAGGCGTAGCTACAGGAGGGGAGAGGACTCTCTAGCCCATTCTGCATGCATAGCTGCTGCTCGAACATACTGTTCATCGCAAGAGCTCCTGGAGCTTGGGCTTAATCACCCACAATAAACTAAAGCAAGAGTAGGGTATTACGCTTCTCAGCGGCCCGAACCTGGGTAAAAATCCCCTTGCATTGATCGTTGGATCTGCTCTTTGTGCATACCTCTCTCCTTGCCGAACTGTAAAAGGGATCCACGCGATCCCATAGGTGTCGTACGCCGACAGGCGCCCTCATAGTTTGGAGGGGTAGTAACAGTGAGCACGCACCGGTACAGCGGCCTCGTGTCAGCGTCAACGGTGTTGCCCCTGACGCACACTACAGAGATGGGGCAGCGGCCTGCGCGGGCCTTGCTGGTGCCCACGGCCAAGAGGAAGATGCTGTTGTCCTCCTCCGCGACTACCAGGCGGCGGTGATCCTCCAGCGACTCCGGCACGACGAACGGGTAGCACGCCTCGTACTTGATGTTCACCACCGCGAGCCAGTAGTGATTGATGGACGGTGTCGTGAGGTGATGCACGAGGCTCGCCGACGAGCCCTGAAACGGCGGCGTGCACTCGTAGTAGTAGCAGGGCGCGTGCACGCATCTGGAACTATGCTCCACCAGCGAGTGCAGGTCAACGTACCTCTCGCAGCCGAAACTCTTGTAGACGCAGGGCACCTTGCAGGCATCGACCAGGCCATCCATGAAACCGGAGTGGCTGTAGGGGACATTTCGCCTGCCGAATGGAGCGCATGAGTAGCACATGAAGCAGTAGATGGTGTTCTTACTAGTACTCCCTCCGTTTCTCTACTCTCTACTTTCTCCACTTCTCTTCTTCTTATAAATATAAAAATCAAAGTTGGTGATGATGGTGTGCCTGCCATCCTGCAAGACCATCCGATTTATATCTGACGGATAGGAAGGAAACTATGGAAATTTTGCAAAAAGATACCCACACCCCTCTCCACATTTGCAAATAAGGCCTTCCCTCGTTCATCCTTTTCTCCCACAAGATAAACTACTCATACAAATGCATCTTGATGTTCCGTGCAACGCACGGGCATCTTGCTAGTTCTTATAAAAAACCGAGTTGGTGATGATGGTGTGCCTGCCATCTTGCAATATAGACCGTCCGATCTATATCTAACGGATAGAAAGTAAACTATGGCAATTTTGCAAAAAGATACCCGCACATCTCTCCACGTTTGCAGATAAGGCCTTCCCTCGTTCATCCTTATCTCACACAACCTCATTGTTGAGCAATTAAAAAAGGAAGTCTCTGGAACAATCTGGCATGGTGGCCGCTGTCGGCGCCGTCCATCCCCATGCCTCCGCCCAGTCCGATCACCAGTCACCACCACGCCCCACTCCTCCTCACCTTATCTCTCATCTTTCTCGAGATATCATTTTTTCGATGAAATTCTTGAGATACCATTTTTTTGACAAAATTCTTGAGATATCATTAGTTTTTACACATGGGATTACTCCTGCATGGGTCAATCACAATAGGTGTTTTGTAAAAAAATGCATCTTGATGTTCCGTGCAATGCACGGGCATCTTGCTAGTTTGCATATAATTCCAAACACCACGTAGACACGTTCTTTGACCATTTTACAACTATGTTAGTATCATTGTTAGTGGTCAGCCGGTGCAAGTTATAGCCCTGGGTGTTTTAACCTTTTTTTAGTAATGATATCTGGCGATTGTTCGCCACGAGCCCAATCCTGGCGAATCCCACATAACCGTCAGATTTTCATCCGACGGTGGCCTATTTTTAAGCCATAGTATTTGACCAAACCACCACCCTTACACACGTACTGTAACTGCGTCGCGGGCGTTTGCAACTGCCATGTCTCCGAGCGAACATTTGCTAGGGATTGGAGTTAGCACCGATGGCGGTTCATAGTCGTTCCATGCTCGGGCATTGAAGTTTGTAACTATTTTACAATATACTACTCCTCCGGTGCTAGTAGTAGAGCAGAGTCCTACTCCACTATATGCAAACTAGGGCAAAGTAGTAGGTATTGTAGTTTATTGTACTAGTACTGTGATCACTCAAGCAAGTTGTCTGGAATCGATATGACCCTACGCTGCTAGGATGTGTCTCGTAAGTCAAGCGGCGTGCTGCTGCTACATTGTCATCATCACCTGTTCACTTCCCGCAGCACATATTCGCTTCTCCATCCTCGTCCGCACATAATCATCCAATCTTCCATCACCACTAGGCGCCTCCCCCTCTTCCGAAACCCAAGCACTAACAATGCCAGAACCGAGCAGCGTCCGCCGAAAGAGTGGCTGGAATTCGCTCCCCACAGAGGTAATCAAGCTCATTGATTCGCGTGTGGACAATCTCAGTACCATGCCGCTCGCCGCGTGCTCATCGGGGCTGTACCGTTTACTCAAGGCCCTCAGGCCGGAGCTTTTTTAGCTAGCTCCCTGCTTGCTGATGCCGCCTGATCTTCAGAAATGGCATGTCACACAGCATAACGATCGTAGGGTGGCGAGCATCAACCCCCTCGACTACGATCCGATCCCCGTCACCCTCAACTACATTAATGGTATGTACTGGGTCGGCATGAACACGTCTTGGATGGTGCTCGTCGACAGTCGCGGTAGCTGGATGCTCATGGAGGTCTGCACCCGGGGATTGATCCCCCTTCCTTCGATTAACACTGCACTGCTTTGGCACCGCGGCCCAGAAACTCAGAATCTTACAGTAGCCAACATGATACCAAGTTTGATTTACTCAAGGTTGTAATCTGCCAAGTGCCCACAAGATCTGCGAATTATAATGACTTCAGGCTAATTGCGTTCTTCAACCGCGGTCTCGCCTATCTGACAGGCCACTGGGGTAAGTGGATAAATCTGCACGTCCATCGCAGGATCATACATCCTCCATGGCTCTCTGATGCCATTGAACACAAGGGCTTCATTTACGCTGTGGACTCCTTCTATGGCTGGACGTATTGCTAGCCTACTTCAGTCATCGCTACAACGGGCTGTTACAGCAGTATGTTACTTTCCTATGATAGAATGATGGCTTGCTTATATTACTGTCAACATTTACTGAAAAAATATTCATGCTCATAACATGCCGTTCTTAAGATTTACTACAGTATGAGCCCTTTTTTATTTGTGTCTGCGTTCTGGGAACAGGGGTACCTAGACTTGCCTGCCTGCGGCCCATGGCGTGGCTCTACCGACGGCCTGGTATGGCCCAGCTTCAGCGACAACAAATCAAGACCCTCGCGAGGCGGATGACACCAAGACCTCCACGAGGAGCGGCCTCCTCAGGCTGGCTCCCGAGGAGCGGAGATCTCTATGCAAGCCTTGCCTCGTGAGGTCCGGATGACGTGAGCCATGACGACCAAGGCCAGGTGGGCGCCAGCGGGCGCAGTGTACCAGTTTCCTCTTTGGTGCTAAAGAGGCAAGCACAGGCGCGGAGTCCTAAGGAATCAGCCAAAGGTTTCCATTCCCGTGCAACAAGACCAAGACCGCCAGGACGGCATGACGGAGGTCATCACCGAGCCCACCACGGTGGCACGACTAGAGGCTTTTGCAGGTGAAGACTACTTTTTTCAGGATAGCATGTACTAGTTGTCTCCCTTTGAATTTGGCCGTTGTGGGATCCCTTCCCGCCTTTCATTCGGGAAGAGGACCAAGGCCACTATAAATAGGACTTAGCCACCATCGTAGAGAGACGAGTTCACATCGGACCCCCGGACGGATCATCCAGATCACCCTCACCCTACCAGCTCACTCGAGCTCAAGAACACCTCTCCTCCTGAGGCTGTTCGCCACTGTACTAGTTCATCCTCAGCCCCTCGAGGCCAATCCACCACAAAGCAGGAGTAGGGTTTTACACCGTAAGGTGGCCGGAACCTGGGTAAACTGTTGTGTCTCTTTTCCTTACAGTTCGTCGAGCTAGGCTGTGAGATTAGTGAGTAGGCAGACTGGGGAGGACGAGTTCTTCGCACGCACCCCAGAGTTCGAACCTCTCAAGGGTTTGCGGATCCCGAAATCTGACATTTGGCACGCCAGGTAGGGGTGCGTCGGAGCCTCTCCCCCGCCGGTCGATCCACCACCGCTCCACTGCTTCCATGGCTCACGCTCGTCAAGCTCGTGCTGAGCGTCGGGCCGCCCTCGCTGCCCGCGTCGCTCAGACAGTGCCTGCGGGTGACGGCTGCCCTTGCCGTCCCCCGTCTCCAGTGGCGAACGCCGCCACCGGCCCCGCGGGGCACAAGCAGCAAGCTTTGTCACTGCACCCTTCTGTGTGGCGGGATGGGCGCACCGCCACCCCATCACTGACTCCGGCTGGTTCGTCGTCTCATGCTCGTCGCGGGCCGGCGAACGCGCAGGCTGCGTTGCTCATGGCGCGCGAGCTCCTGCACTACCGCCCCGTCGACGACCTCTACGAAGAATGGCTGGACCGCATCGCTGAGCTTGTCAGCGCCGCTGGGGACTCTCCTGCACCGTCTCGCTCGCTGCCTCACCCGCCGCCTGCTGCGGGTGACGTAGCCCACGGAGCACCTCCTCCACCTCCCTGTCAAGACGTCGCCCTCGGGCCAAGGCGCGATGCCCCGCGGCGTGATACGCCGCGCAGGGCGCCGGCGCGTGAAGAAGAAAGCTGCCAGGTGGTGCAGCGGCCGCAAGAAGATGCTCGTGCACTCCCAGCACTGCCACGTCAAGACCGCGCGCTGCCTGCAACGGTGGCGCGCGAGCGCCAAGACCAGGCTCCACCTCCACGACGAGCTCCCATGACCACAATGGGTTGCCGCGCATTCACTCTACAGCTATGCAGCATCGTCTGGCCGGGGAAGTTCAAGCCCGACCTGCCTTCGCGCTACGACGGCACCCCCGACCCTGCCGAGTTCCTGCAGCTCTATGAGCTGAGCATCGAGGTAGCCAACGGCGAGGAGAAGGTTATGGCGAACTGGTTTCCCATGGCCCTCAAGGATGGTGCGCGCTCGTGGCTCCTGAACCTGCCCGTGGGATCGATCTCCTCCTGGGACGAAATGCGAGAGTGTTTCGTCGCCAACTTCTAGGGCACACGCTATCGTCCACCGGCTGCGGGTGACCTGCAGCGCATCAAGCAGCAGCCAGGAGAGAACTTGTAGAAGTACGTCCAGCGCTTCAATAGTGTCCGCCTCAAGATCCCCTAGGTTTCAGACAAGGCCATCATCTCGGCATTCATTGATGGCGTCCGTGACTTCAAGATGAAGGAGGAGCTCGCCATACATGAGGACCTATGCACGGCTCTGGAGATGTTCAACATGGCAACCAAGTGTGCGAGAGCTGAGGAAGGTCGCCTCTCTCTCCTGGAGCTCCCAGGGGCTAACCCAGAAGACAAGAAGGCCAAAGCCAAGGACGTGAAGCGCAACGGACCGGCCGTGCTCGCGGCCGAGCCAGAGATGAAGCGCGGCTGCGACCACCCAGAGTCATCCAAGGGCAGCCGCCCATTCTGCGTCTTCCACAATGTGCACAGCCACAACACCAATGACTGCCAGGAGGTCAGGGCCATCCGCGATGGGCGCCTCAGTCGACGCCCCGAGCGCAGCGACCGAGGCTACGGCCGCGGAGGAGGGCGAGGTGGAGGACGCTGGGACGGCCGCGACCCGTGCCAAGAATGGCGCGATCAGCCTCGTGAGGACCGCTGGCAGGGCCAGCCTCGCGAGGGCCCCTGGAGAGACCAGCCTCGTGAGGACCGTCCTCAGGGCAACGCTGGCCTTCCTCCGCTGCCGCCACCACCAAGAAGGAATGACGACCACCACCAGGACGAGGGGGCTGGGGGCTTCCAGGAGCCTCGTGCCATCGCCTGCATCCTGGGCGGCGCTCAGGCCCCTGCCTCTCATCGCATCTTCAAGCAGTTTTCCCGTGAGGTGAACGCGGCCCTCCCCAAGCTCGAGGCAACGGGTCCGCTCAGGTGGTCCAAGTGCACCATCACCTTCAGCCCATCCGATCAGCTCAAGTGCGCAGCAACTGCCGGTGCTCTCCCGATGCTCTGCTCGCCTACCATCAGCAACGTGCTCGTCACCAAGACTCTCATCGATAGCGGTGCGGGGCTCAACGTTCTCTCCATCGAGACATTCGATCGATTCCAGGTGCCCTATGACCAGCTGCAGCCTACCAAGTCTTTCTCAGGAGTGACCGACGGCTCCACCACCCTGATAGGGCAGATCCGCCTCCCTGTCACCTTTGGCAAGCGTGACAACTACCGCACTGAGCTCATTGACTTCAACGTCACCCACATTCGCCTTCCATACGATGCCATCCTTGGGTATTCAGCCCTGGCCAAATTCATGGCGGTGACTCATCATGGTTACAATGTCCTCAAGATGCCAGGGAGCTGCGGCATCATCACGGTCGCCTACGAGGAGAAGGACGTGGTGTGCTCTCTCGAGCACGCCTACCAGGCTGCGGCGGTCGAGAACCCAGACGATGAAGGCGCCGTCTACCCTCCTGAGGCTGTCCCCAAGAAGAAGAAGCAGCTGCTCCGCCAAGGACCTCAGGAGGGCGGGCTGTCCAGCGGCACCACCTCAGGCCCAGCGCCCAATGACGGGGTGCCTCCCTCTTTCGCATAGGAAGGTGCGCCCGGCACCCCTCTCAGGCTGGGCTCGGGGGCTCTCCTCTGGAGGGCCTCTGACCTGGCCAACGTCATGAGGGAGGCGCTCGGGCACCATGTGGAGGCGTGCTTCAGCGCGCGCTTCCGCCAGGAGGGTACAAGGCGCGAGGTGCCAGGTGCTCAGGAGTTCATCACCAAGGCAATCGAGGAGCTTCAGGAGGCAAGAGCTATGCAAGGCGACCATCGCCCACCACCCGGTGCGGCTCCTTGTCCCGGCAAGGACAGCGAGCTGCGCGTCTGCGTCAACATCCCAGGGCTCAACAGGGCCGCATCTCAGGAGCGCTTCTGGCCATCCCGCGCTGGCCGGTGCAAGGGTTCCCCTCACAGCTATGTTCGCATGCCTTTGGGCTTGTCGAGCGCAGCTGCTGCACTCCAGCGCCACATGCGGGGCGTTCTAGCGGCTCATGAGGCCAGAAGCCTGGCAATCCTGTCAGAGGAAGAGATGGATCCTCGCGAGCCCCCCGGGCCCCCAGAGCCTCCCGAGGTTCAAGGCCTAGGCGGCTCATGAGGAGCGCCTTCTGCAGCACGCGTCTTCAGCTACTCCAACTTCTCTTCAGCAACGGCACCAGGTGATATTTTCTAGTTTGTTCAGTTGGGGGCGCCCCTCAGGTTGCATTATACCCAAACCGCGTGGGTCTGTCCCTGCGGCATGTATCGTTTTGCATCTATCAGAACTAGCTCTACCTTACCTATGGGTTGATTTATGTTATCACCTGCTTGCCTGGTGTTCTATCGCCTCTGCGGCCTCCCTCATTGCTGACCAGCCTCTTGCTCATCTCGCAACGGGGGCTACACATGCTGGCACAGCGCTTGTGCTCGGGTCCGTCCCTGCAACACTGACAAATCTGAGAGATCGAGCTCTGGCTCGCGGCCTGCCCTGCGCACGTCACCTCACCAGATCCTTAGTGCCTTCATCTTCTTGCGGAAAGATCAGTGGCAGGACAGCAAGCGCGATTATGAGTTATACTCTCCTCTCAGACTAACCCGTAGGAATCCATGGAGTCTAGCCACGGGTGGTCCCACCGGCCATCCCTTTTTCATGCAATTCGCTTGCACGTTAAAGGGGGGGCTCCTGAGCATCGTGCCTCAGGAGCTCTTACTGACTCTCCAGCCCTCACCCCCTAGCCTTGACTACGGTATCGCGACCTGGCATACCAGCAGCGGCTGAGCCTCGCTCGAGGGTCGGGACACGAGGACGTAGAGCACCTAGATGAGCGGGGAGAAGGGGAGGTCGGTGTGAGCCCTACTTGGAAGCATCACTGCCAAGGCACAATCAGGCGCTGCGCAAAGGAATCACTTCAGGCCTACTAAGATAAGTCACCCATGCATATCAGAGTGAACCTCATCGTCCGGTATTTTGATTCTCGCAATCTCGCTTCGGGAATGCCGCTTCCCTTTTCGGCCTCCAGGGAGCTGCTTGCACGCCAAAGGGGACCTCTTAAGCATCGCGCCTCAGGAGCTCTTACCGGACCTCGGGCCGCTCACCTCCTGGCCTTGACCACGGCTTCGCGACCTGGCATACCAGTGACGGCTGAAGCCTACCTGGGGACTGGGACCTGCCGGCGTAGAGCACTAAGCTACTGCGAGAACGAAAAGGGGGAACCATGCCGAAGCAAGATGCGCGGCTGCAACATCATACTAGGAATAATGAACATTGTAGCAAAAGCATTACAGTTTTTTACATACCCCCACGGGGTTTGTCACAATTCCACGCAGGGAAACAAAAGAAGGAAACGTCAAGGGACCCCGGCTGCTGGGCATCACCGACGACGCCGAGCGGATACCGCTGCCGCGCTCCAGGCACGGCGAGAGCTCGGCGGCACGTAGCTGTCGTCACTGGACTCCAGAGAATCACTGGGCTTGGGAGAGTCGTTGGATTCCCAGGAGTCGTCGCTGCTGCTGGAGGAGCAACCGGAGGGGGGCTCGATGTCTGCGGCTACGCCACACGGACTTCTTCCACCGGAGCAGCACTCCAGACGTCGGCCCTCCTCATCGAAGACCTTGAATAACAACGTAGAGGCGCCATCGTACTCAAAGTGGATGGCGAGGGCCCCCTCTGGACGGCAGGCGCGGGCGACCTCGCCCCATCCTCGGGTCATGAAGATGTCGCCCGAGGGGACGACCTCGACCTCCGCCCCCGAGGCTAGGCCGCAGCACCCGGCGTGCTGCAGCCACAGCTCAAGTTGCCCCCTCGGCGGCATCTCCTCAGCGAAGAACCTCGGGAGCCGGATCCACGTGCGCGGCGGCATTGCCGCACACACCACGAACTCGCGCGAGGTTCCCTCGCCATGGGTTCGCCGGCCTGCTGGCCGCGCAGCCTCGGTCAGTCCACCGAGACCCCGGCCCACGCGGCGCTGGGCATTACCGCCCTGTCCGGAGCCCTGCACACGGGCGTACAATGGAAGCAGGAAGCCTGGCGGAGGCCGCTAGTACCAAGGCCGCGTCACCTCTTGCCTTTCGCCGGCGTCGTAAGGTCGGCCGAGCCTCTTCTTCGGCGGAAGTGGCCCCGGCTCCTCCCTAGGGGTTTTCCCCTTCTCCGCTGAAGAGAATCTCCTGATCGGCGCCATGGATGCTGCTGCAAGACGGCGAGACAAAGAAGAAGAAGAAGGAGCGGGCAGCGAGAAGATGGAGATGAGTGAGGGGGGCTCTGCCCCTGCCCTCATTTATAGTCGGAGGGAGGTCGACCGCCGGCCTCCATGATCCCACGCAATGATGGTTTTTCTTTGCATGCAGCAGAGTCTCGTCAAGTCGAACGATTGCCGAGGCGGCGTGGGGAAGTAGAGACACCCACGCCCCATCAATCGCCAGGCGTTGGCCAAGGCCGCATGCGGTTAGTGCCCGCGGTGCTCCGCACTTGCCCCTTGGCTTCACCTCGAAGCCAAGTTCGAGCGCGCCTTGGGCCCGGGGGCTACTGTCAGCGTTCTGGGAACGGGGGTACCTAGTCTTACCTGCCTGCGGCCCACGGCATGGCTCCATCGACAGCCTCGTACGACCCAGTTTTGGCGACAACAACTCAAGACCCTCGCGAGGGGCCAAGCCTCATGAGGCAAACGACACCAAGACCTCCACAAGGAGCGGCCTCCTCAGGCTGGCGCACGAGGAGTGGAGATCTCTATGCAAGCCTCGCCTCGTGAGGTCCTGATGACGTGAGCCTTGATGACCAAGGCCAGGCGGGCGCCAGCGAGCGCAGTGTACCAGTTTCCTCTTTGGTGCTAAAGAGGCAAGCGCAGGCGCGGAGTCCCGAGGAATCAGCAAAAGGTTTCCATTCCCGTGCAACAAGACCAAGACCGCAAGGACGGCAGGACGGAGTTCATCACCGAGCCCACCACGGCGTCACGACCAGAGGCTTTTGCAGGCAAAGACTACTTTTGTCAGGATAGCATGTACTAGTTGTCTCCCTTCGAATTTGGCCGTTGTGGGATCCCTTCCCGCCTTTCATTTGGGAAGAGGACCAAGGCCACTATAAATAGGACTTGGCCACCACCATAAAGAGACGAGCTCACATCGGACCCCCGGACGGATCATCCAGATCACCCTCACCCCACCAGCTCACTCGAGCTCAAGAACACCTCTCCTCCTAAGGCTGCTCGCCACTGTACGAGTTCATCCTCAGCCCCTCGAGGCCAATTCACCACAAAGCAGGAGTAGGGTTCTTCGCATGCACCCCAGAGTTCAAACCTCTGAAGGGTTTGCGGAACCCAAAATCCGACAATTTGACTCCAACTTGATATGATGTTGTAGGCCGCCTGGTGTCCCTACCCTTCCTAATCCCACAACCTTTCAAAGAAAAGCGGCATGCCAATTGCAGGTGGTTCCTGGCTTGATCAGATGATGGCGAACAATTGATGATCGTTCGAATGTACCGGACGTCTTGTTTTGCGGAATACAATCACAGTCACTATAAGGTCTTTGAGCAGGATCCCAGCTTCTCTGGGCCTTCAGGAATTTTTCACTAGAGGCCGGTAAGTAGCCTTGGTACATGCTCTTTGTTTCTCGGACTGAATTATCCTATTAACCAGGAGATAACCGATGGCAAGGATCATGATGGCAGCGCGGTTTCGTTCATCAGGCAGAACTGTGTGTACACAGTGTACCATGCATCTCTCCATGCACCATACCCTGATATGTGCCACCATGCTCTGCAGCCCAAAGTAGGAGAGAGGGTCGCAAGTATCAGACTTCGACCTGCTGGCTGGAGTTTCCCTCGTCAGGCACCCATCTGGTTCAAGCCATCAGCCAATCTCCACAGCATAATAAATAGTAACATTTAACTGAGCCAGTTAGTTAGATGCGTACACTTGGTGTAGTAGGATCTTTATTTAGTTTGATGCATACACTTGTTCTTTTTTGGTAGCCCTTTTGTAATGTTGGCTGATGTTTGGTTTGGATGAGAGAGCTGCGTCTTTACTCTTCTGGCCTGCTTACTGCATCTATTGCACCCCCAACCCTGGTTGCTGCTGCTGCTGTTTTCAATGTACAATCAGTAATATATTTCGTTTGTTGGTTAAATAAATGTGTTGTTAGAATGACAAACACAATGTTTTGGAAGTTGTTGCACGGTCTGATCCTTTAGTGCCCCGTACGTAGCGCATACTATTTTTGGTACGAAACACATTTTCCACTTGTCGATTACATGCAGCCCAGTGATGAAGGCCCATTAGAGGAGCCCATAACTGGAATGGAGGCTCTCACATGAATCCGGCCCAGGTACATGCTCGATGGTCCCCTAAACATAAATAAATAAAGCTAAACGCTCATGCACCAATTCTTTAAATTTACGGTTTCAAAAGTCAAATTTTAACAGGAGGATATTATTTCCTATGAGAGTGTCCTTACATTCAGTCGATATTATTCTTAGGCGAAGATAGCAACCAGTCTTTTTTCTCCCACCATTTTCTTCCTGCAACCAGCGGACCCATGCAAATCGTAGTCAATGTCGTAAATAGTTCTGGTTATTCTCCGGCGACGGCAGCCTCAAACCGCAGTAGAACCAGTCAACCCTCATACTCCCCTCCGCGTGGGCATCCACTCTTGCGTATTCCCCGGCTCCGGGTCATTTCCTTCCTAGGTCGCGCCATCGTCCACCACCTTGGTGCTCTCGGACAGTACGGCGTCATCAACGCGGTCAACGAACGATAGCCATCAAAAGAGGACTGTAAGTGGAGAGGCTGACAGCTGGGTCCATGGCCGCACGCAAGGAAGTGCCTCCTTATTAAGCGCAAAATAATGATTCCTCCACCTGACAGCTCGGACCCACCGGAAGGGCCTCTGTATTTCGTGAAAAAAATGTTCCCCCTAACAGCTGGGACCCACCGGCTTTATCTTCGCACGGAAGGAAGTGCCTTCCTACCCCCTGACAGCTGGGACCCACCAGGTTGAAGTGAAGGTAGCGTTATATGTCTGGCCGTGAACGTGTACGTACATAGCGGTCGATCAGTCTCTCTGCAGCGACGTACCGTGGCCGAGTAAGGAGCGGCACGTGTTGAAGTAGAGGCGCCGACATAGCATGTCACGCAGTCCCGTCTATATCGTGTACACGTACGTACAGCCACGCTGCAAGATAGTAAATACGGCTACGTACATACATACGGGCGGGGTCTCTAACGCGTACAGTGACCGAGCGGCGTCGTCCTGTTCATCGGCAGCCAACACGCTGGGTCGGAACAAAGTAAACAGCATCGCGTGTTCATCGGGAGCCAACCGGCTTGGATGGAACAGCCGAAACAAGGCCTGGCGTACCGCAGAACGGAGGAAACGGCCTTCTGTTCGACCGCCTACAGTCGAAACATGGTCCTATTCATCGGGAAAGGTCTGGACTACCGCAAAACGGATGAAACGGACTTCTGTTCGAGTGCCTACGGTCGAAATGGGGTCATGTTGATCGGGAGGGGTGTGGCGTACCGCAAAACGGAGGAAACAGACTTAAGTTGTAGCACCTACGGTCGAAACGGGGTCCTGTTCATCGGGAGGGGTGTACCGTGCCGCAAAACGGGACTCCACGGGCTACTATTCATCCACCGTCTACTGCCTTGCTCCAGCCTCCACGGGCTACTGTTCATCCACCGTCGACTTCCTCCAGCCTCCACCTGCACTGTTCATCCACTGCGACCTTCTTTCTGCCTCCACCAGCTACTGTTCATCCACCGTCGACTTCCTCCAGCCTCCATCTGCACTGTTCATCCACCGTGACCTTCCTTCTGCCTACACCAGCTACTGTTCATCCACGACTACTGTTCAACCAGCCTCCACCGGCTACTGTTCAACCAGCCCTCCACGGGGTCCTGTTCATCTAGCTTCCACCGGCTACTATTCAACCAGCCCTCCACGGGGTCATGTTCAACCACCCCCAACCGGCTTGGGTGTGTGGCGGCCTCCTCTCGATTGGGGTCCTGTTAATCCAGCGGCATCGGCCTCTACTACCACAGGGTCCTGTTCATCCAACGCCCAACAATGGTCACTGTTCATCAAGAGGCAGTAGGTTCGATCGGCTTCAGTTAGCAGCAGTAGCGAAGGAATCACTCGATCGGGTTCAGTTAACAGCCAAGGATCGATCGCTTGGGTTCAGTAATGTAGCTAGTGCAATCGCTCTGGTTCAGTAAACGAACGCCTCACTCGGGTTCAGTTAGAGCCCAACGCCTCGCACACGCGCGCTTATGTGTACGAGAGAAATGCGCAAACCTCCGTGCATCACTCGGCCCCGACCACCCACCGTAACCGGGAACTCCCCGATATTTTCCTCGCCCTTGCTTCTACCATGATTTTTTCCGTCATGGACGGCCCAAAGAATGTCATGTAGCTGCGTCCCCGGCCCGTGCAGGACGAAAAGCTCATTTTCTATCATGATTTTTTGTCATAGAAGTTGGAGCCCACCACATCTATGATGATACGTGGTTTTGTCACAATTATCGTCATAGAAGTGTCATAAGCATGACAGAAAAAAAAATTGTTCGGCCCAAAATGTCACGGATGTGTCTTTTTTTGTAGTGTGAGCTTGAGACTTCAGCTGGTTGAGATCTTCACACATGCCCCAGAGTTCAAACCTTCTTGGGTCTGCGGAGCCCTGAATCCGACATTTGGCGCGCCAGGTAGGGGCATGTCGAAATCCTCCTTCCAGTCCCGCTTCGTCGCCCCCATGGCCGACGCACGCCGAGTCCGCGCCGAGCACCGGGCTTCTCGTGTTGCTCAGACGGCACCCGTGGGCCATGGTGTCCCTCGCCGCTTCGCTTCTCCTGGAGCTAATGCTGCCACTGACCCTGCTGCTCACAAGCAGTAGGATTCGTTGCTGCCACCCTCCGTGGGGCGCGATGGCCGCACTGCCACTCCGTCGGCCACTCCTGCCACGGCGTCGTCTTCCCACGTCCGTCGCGGGCCAGCGAATGCGCAGGCTGTGCTTCTCATGGAGCGCGAGCTGCTGCGCTACCGCCCCACCAATGACTGGCTCGGCCGCATCGCTGAGCTCGTCAACGCTGTCGGCGAGGTCCCTGCGCCGTCCCGCTCGCTCCGTTCCCCGCCATCCCAGGCGGGCGATGTAGCCCATGGCGTGCCCCCTCCTCCTCCTCTGCGTGGAGCCGACCCAGAGCCTAGGCACGACACGCCCCAGCGCGACCCGCCGAGTGGAGCGCCGGCGCGCGATGAGGCAAGCTGCCAGGTGGTGTAGCGGCCACAAGGTGACGCACGTGCACTCCCAGCGCCATCGCGCCAGCATCAAGACCGCGTGCCGCCAGAGGCTGTGGCGCGCGGATGACAAGAACGAGCCCCACCCCCCCCCCCCCGCGTGCGCGTTGCGCCCCTGAGCGCGGCGGGATGCCGTGCCTTCACCCCAGAGCAGCACCGCGTCGCCTGGCTCGGCAAGTTCAAGCCAGACCTACCTCCGCGCTATGACGGCACCCTTGACCCTGCGGAGTTCCTCCAGCTCTACTCGTTGAGCATCGAGGCTACGAATGGTGATGACAAGGTCATGGCGAACTGGTTCCCCATGGCTCTCAAGGATGGTGCGTGCTCCTGGCTCCTTCACCTCCAGGAGGCATCGATTTCCTCCTGGGACGAGCTTCGCAAGCGCTTCATCACCAACTTCTAGGGCACCCGTGACCGTGCGCCTACAGTAGACGACCTGCGGCGCGTGAAGCAGTAGCCGGGCGAGACCCTGCACAAGTACGTACAACGCTTCATGAACGTTCGCCTCAAGATCCTGAAGGCGTCGGACGAGGCCATCATCTCAGCATTCACTGATGGCGTCCGGGACGTCAAGATGAAAGAAGAGCTCGCTATCCATGAGGACTTGTGTTCGGCCCTGGAGATGTTCAACCTGGCGAACAAGTGCGCAAGGGCCGAGGAAGGCCGCCTCTCCCTCCTAGAGCTTCCGGAGGCCGACCCTGAAGACAAGAAGGCCAAGGCCAAGGAGGCGAAGCGCAAGGGCCCCGCCGTGCTGGCAGCAGAGCCCGAGATGAAGCGTGGCCGTGACCACGATGAGCCCCCCAGGGGCAACCACCCGTTCTGCATCTTCTACAATGTTCACATCCACAACACCAACAACTGCCAGGAGCTCAGGGCGCTCCGTGAAGGACGCCTTGGCCGCTGCCCCGAGCATGGCAACCGTGGCTACGACCATGGGGGAGGCCATGGAGGAAGCCACTGGGTCAACCGTGACCCTTGTCAGGACTGGCACGACCAGCCTCGCGAGGACCGCTGGCAAGACCAGCCTCGTGATGGCCCCTAGCATGATCAGCCTCGTGAGGATCGCCCTCAGCGCAATGCCGGCCTCCCTCCGCTGCCGCCACCGCCAAGGAGAAATGAGGACAGCCGGCAGGATGATGGGGCTGGGGGCTTCTAGGAACCCCGTGCAATTGCTTGCATCCTGGGTGGTGCCCAAGCCCCTACTTCGAACCACATCTTCAAGCAATTATCTCGTGAGGTGAACGCGGCCCTCCCGAAGCTCGAGGCCACGTGTCCCCTCAGGTGGTCGCAGTACGTGATCACCTTCGACTCAAAAGACCACCTCAAGTGCTCGGCCGCCACAGGCACACTCCCCATGCTCTGCACGCCCACGATCAGCAATGTCCTCGTCACCAAGACTCTCATCGATGGTGGCGCTGGGCTCAATGTCCTCTCTGTGGAAACATTAAACATTCTCCAAGAGCCTTATGACAAGCTCCTGCCCACCAAGCCCTTCTCAGGAGTAACCGACGGCTCCACCACACCCATACGGCAGGTGCGCCTTCCCGTCACCTTCGGCAAGCGCGACAACTACCATACCGAGCTCATTGACTTCGACGTCGCCCACATCAAGCTCCCGTACAACACTATCCTCAGGTACCCTACCCTCGCCAAGTTCATGGCAGCAACTCACCATGGTTACAACGTCCTCAAGATGCAGGGTGCAGCAGCATCATCACGGTTGCCTGCGATGAGAAGGAAGCGGTCTGCTCCCTTGAGCGTGCCTACCGTGCCGTTGCGGCCGAGAACTCTGATGATGAGGGTGGCATCCTGCCTCCGAAGGCCATCCCTGCAAAGAAGAAGCAGCTCCTCCCCAAGGGTCCTCCGGAGCCCAGGAAGCCCTCTGGCGGCGCCTCAAGCACCACGCCTGCTACCGGGGTGCCTCTTCCTCCAGCATAGGAAGGCGTGCCCGGCGCTTCCTTCGGGACAGGCTCGGGGTCTTCTGTCTGGAGTGCTTCCGACCTGACCAGTTCGACGAGGGAGGTGCTCGGGCACCACTTGGAGGCTTGCCTTGATGCGCGCCCCCACAAGCAAGGAGCAAGGCATGAGGCGCCAGGGAGGCGGAAATTCATCACCAAGGCGATCGAAGAGCTTCAGCAGGCGCAGGCCATGCGTGGCGAGCATCACCCCGCACCACCCTGTGCAGCTGCCGACCCCGACGCGGGTGGCGAGTAGCGTGTCTGCGTCAACATCCCAGGCCTCAACAGGGCTGCTTGACAGGATCTCTTCTGGCCATCGCGTGTTGGCCGGAGTGGGGGCTACCCCTGCAACTACGTCCGCTTGCCGTTCGGCCTGCTGAACATGGGCGCCTCGTACCAGCGCCTGGTGTAGCGTGCTATGGCGTCTCACGAGGCCAGGCGCTTATCGGTCACGTCTTAGGAGGTCCCGGATCCTTGTGAGCCCCCAGGGCCTCATGAGCCGAACAGGCCTCCGAAGCCGCCCAACTCATAAGGAGCTATCTTCACGGCACACATCTTTAGCTACCCCGACGCTTCTACAACACTGGTGCCAGGTGACTTTTTGGTTTGTTCAGTTGAGGGCGCCTCTCGGGCTACATTATCTTCAAGCTATTAGGGCCCACCCCTGCAGCTGTATCATTTTGCGCATGTACCTTGAACTACGTGTGCCCCCGTGAGCCGCTCTGGCTGTTAACCTTACGCATGATGATGTATCACTTCTAGAGTCACCTTCGCGGGCTTCGCGTCAACAGTTCTCCTTCCAAGTGTCCCATGAGAGGGGGCTACCGGCACGGCGCCTGTGCTTGGGTCCGTCCCTACAGCATCGATAAATCTAAGATACTGAGCTCTGATTCTCGGGCTGGCCCCGTACATGTCACCTCACCGGGTCCTTAGTGTCTTCGTCTTCTGACGGAATGATCGTGAGCAAACCAGCGAGCGCGTGACACCTCTCGTACTATGTAATTGCCTAATTCAAAGGAACCTCAGGAGACGGGCATTCAAGCAATGTGGCCGACGCCCTGCCACTTCAAAAGAGCCGGCTCCGGTGGGGCAGCGGCCTGACTCACAAAGGCTAGTAAATCAGTCCGCCCGCCTTGGCCGCTAGTCAAGGCCCTCTTTCCTAGCTACCCCCGCAAGGCGGAACCACTCCTTTTCCATGCAGACTGCTTGCACATCGAAGGGGGGCTCTTGAGCATCGTGCCTCAGGGGCTCCTACTGGCTCTCGGGCCCTCACCCCCTGCCCTTGACCACGGCATCACGACCTGGCATACCAGCGGCGGCTGAGCTCCGCTCGAGGGCCGGGTCCTGAGGATGTAGAGCACCAAGCTTGGCAGAGAGAGGGGGCGGTGCGCCTCGTGAGGGAGTATGGACAGAAGGGTGTGGCCCAATGGCACATGCATTTTTTCAGAATATAATGGGCGTCAATTCCTTCACACACCCCTAGTGGGACTTGTGCTGGTTCTTTTCATAATAGGAGGCGCACAAAGGATCAAAAGCTCCAGGAAAGCACGCCCTCATGACAAAAGAGCCACCACGGACCACAAGCTCGTCAAAGCTAAGTGACCCCACACACGCCAGCATGAGCCTTACCACTTATGCTTTATTTTCTCGCGACCTCGCTTGGGCAAGGAATCCCCCATCTTAATCTTTCGGGAGCCGCTTGTGCGCCAAAGGGGACCTCCCGATCATCGCGTCTCAGGGCCTCTTACCGGACCTCGGGTCGCTCACCTCTGGGCCTTGACCATGGCATCGCGACCTGGCATACCAGCGATGGCTGAAGCTCGCCTGGGGACTGGGTCCTGTCGACGTAGAGCACTAGGCTATTACAAGAACAAAAAGGGGACCCGTGCCCAAGCGAGAAACGCGAACGCAACGCGAGCTGGAAACATTAATATAAGGGCACACGCGCCGCGGTTCTTACATGCCCCCATGGGGCCCCTCATGATTCTGATGTAGGAAATAAAATGAAAGAAAAGGCCACCCAAGGGCCGCAACTCAGGAGGCACCAGCTCTGGCGTCGCGGTACCTAGTCGGTGCCCTCCTTCTCCTTGACCCGGGTGCGGTGGCGCGGCGGCTCGTTGTAGTTGTCGTTGCTCGAGCTCCCCTCGGAGAAGGTGCCGCCGCTGCTGGAGGCCTCGTGGCCAAGGGCAAGTTCACGGCCGAGGACGTCGCCGCCCTGCTGGCCATCACCATTTGGGGGGCGATCGCCGCCGCCGCTATCTCCCTCCGGGCAGCACCCCAGGCGCCTGCCATCCTCCCCGAAGACCTTGACGAAGAGCGTCATCACCCCGTCGTACTTAAAATGGAAGGCGTGCCTCCCTGACGGGTCACAAGCGCGGGCGAGCGTGTGCCACCTGTAGGTCATGTAAACGTGGCCTGAGGGGGTGGCCTCTACCTCCGCCCAGGAAGATCGGGCGCAGTAGCCATCCGGCTGCAGCCATAGCCCGACGGGCCCTCTCATCAGGATATCCTCCGCAAAGGAATGCGAGAGCCGGACCCAGGAGCCCGAAGGCCTCTCCATCCACACCACGAACTCGCGGGCCGTGGCGTATGCATGGGCCTGCGGGCGAGGTGGATGAGCGGCTGCCGCGCGCTCTTCCCTTCGGCCTCCACTGCTTCCATGGTCTTGCCAGCGGGAAGAATCCCCCCTGCGGCTGCCGGAGCCGATGCGAACCCCCGGCGATGAGCGGTCTCATCCGTGGGGGATCGCTGCGGGCGTCGCCGTGGACTTGCGAGGGCGGCCGCGCTCCCTCTTGAGTGGCGGCGCCTCTGGCCCATCCTTGGGGGGCTTACCCTTCTCTTCAGTGGTGAACCTCCTCAATGGTGCCATGGTTGCTTCAGCAAGATGGTGGCTGCGGTGGAGGTAGCATAAGCGAGGGCGAGAAGACAAACATGGGACGGGGCACTACCCCCTCGCCCTCTTATAGGCGATCGTGGGCCAACCGGCATCCCTCCACCTTAGCGCAAAGATGGTCTCACAGCATGTACGTCTGAGACTCTTGTCAGTTGGGGCGGTTGCCGAGGCGACGTGGGGTAGCGGAGGCATCCATCTCCCGTCGTATGCCACGCGTCGAGCCTGGCCCGCGGCATTTCACCCTTCGCTCGTCATCTTCGCCTTGAAGCCAGCCCAAGCGCGACTTGGGCCCGGGGGCTACTATCGGTGTTCTAGGATCGGGGGTACCCAGATCTGCCTACCTGCGGCCCAGTGCGTGAGCCCATCGATGGCCCTATATGGCCCAGCTACAACAACTCCAAGGCAAGACCCTCGCGAGGGCCCTAGCATTGTGAGGCGAACGACACAACGACCTCTAGAGGAACGGCCTCCCCAGGCTGCCTCCCGAGGGGCGGAGACTTCTATGCAGGTACCCAGCCTCACGAGACAGCGATGACGTGAGCCATAACGACCAACACCAGGTGGGCGGCAGCAGGTGACGAGGAGGCAGTTTCCCATTTGGTGCTAAGGGAGCAAGGACAGACGCGAGTTCCCAAGGAACCCCCCATAGCTTTTCGTTCCGGTGCAACAAGACCAAGACCACGAGCTCAGCAGGACGGATGTCATCGCCGAGCCCACCTCTGTGTCACGACTAGAAGCTTTGTAGGCGAAGACTACCTTTCATCAGGATTAGATGTACTTCTTGTCCCCTTTCAAATTGGCCGTTGTGGGATCCCTTCCCGCCTAAAGTTTTAAGGGAAGAGGACCAAGGCCACTATAAGTATAGGCTAGCCACCACCGTAGAGAAGGATCCCCGGATCAGACCCTTGACCATTCCACCTGCACCACTTGAGCCGTGGCGAGGCTGCTCATCCATTGTACTAGTTCATCCTCAGCCTCCTCGTGAGGCCAATCCACCACAAATCAGGAGTTGGGTTTTACACCGCAAGGTGGGCTGAACCTGGGTAAACTGCTGTGTTCATCTTCTTCTTCCTTGCTCACGTGAACTCGGAGAGGCTAGGCTGTGGGGTGGTGAGCTTGAGACTTGAGCTGGTTGAGATCTTCACACACGCCCCAGAGTTTGAACCTTCTTGGGTCTACGGAGCCCTGAATCTGACAAGCTCAAATTATTAGAAACGTGGGCTGCCCCAACATGCATTATTATTTATATTTTCTATGTACACTTTTGACCACCTATATAAGTAGCAAACTTTTAATCCATGTCACCCAAAATTATATTGTTGAATTCCGATTTTTATGGAGTATTGAATTTTCCACGTACAATTTTATTTTTATGGAGTACTATTGGTAGCTCCTTCTCTATCGTCGAAACTGTTTCTATGACTAGCCGCTCTACTACATTATTTCACAGGCATGCGGGGCATCAAGCATACGGGCCCGCGTGCCATCCACCAAATCACAACGAAGTGCTACAGGTGAGACTCACCAGTCACCCCGGTGTGGCAGTCAATACCTGTCATATCACAAAACCCACACCTTTACCAGCAGTAGTAAACTGTCCTGGTAAGTTGGACGGACGAAGCAACCATCATTTCACTGGAATGCTCACTGAATCCCTTTCTCCCCTATCTTGAAACAAACCACACTCCAGGCTACTCACTTCCGCCATTTTTCTTCTCTACCAACGAAGGAAAGGTGAGCGAATCAGTGATGCTGCCTACTCTTATCCTCTTGCCATTGTGATTGTGGTTTCCTTTCGATTGGTTTTTGTTTGTCAGTTTATTGATGGACCCTGGAGCACTGGGCAAAGAGTTGCCGGCGGACAACCCACCCGAGACAGAGATCTCCAGGAAGTGAGCACCGGCCAACAAGTTGGCAATGTTGGCGGGCAAACCCATGGAGACGAAGAGCTCCAAGAAACAAGCACTGGCCAAAGAGTTGATGATGTTGGCGGACGAACTCCAGAACATAGTATGCTCCAACAACAGCAAGGGCCCCATCATGCCTACCCTAGAAACTCTAATGGCCACCTATGAGAGGCTCAAGGCCAGCTTTGAGGAGATAGTCGCCGTCGAGGAGCACTATTCCACTGGCAAGGCGATGGCCCCCTTCAAGGAGATGGCCCCCGGAGGGATGGGATCCCCCGGTGAGCTGCCCAAGGTAAAAAAAAAATTGGCTTACCATAATTGTGGTGTTTGATTATTTGCAATGTGCTTGCTAATATGTTAGGGTTGTGCAGGTGCCGGTGGACATCCTAGATGATTCCCATGCCGCGGTCCGTCTTGTGGACATTGTGTCGGTGTATTAAACACGGGCATTTATACCCTGACCATGCACAAACGGTTGCAGCCTTCCCGACGGCAAGGGCTTATCGGAGGATGGCCTTCCTAAACACTCAAAAGTTGGTAATAAAAACCATGAAGAAGTCCTCCAGGCAGGTCATCGAGAAGTACTAAAATTGTATTGAAGATCGAGACTCAAGACACCTGCAGGCTCCGGGCCGATAACCTCAAGAGCGACGAACGTCCTTCCACCGCTCCACCGTGGCAGTTGTGAGGAGCTTGCACTGAAAAAAAAGACACATCCGTGACATTACGGGCCGAACGAATTTTTTTCTGTCATGCTTATGACACTTCTATGATGATAATTGTGACAAAACCACGTATCATCATAGATGTGGTGGGCTCCTACTTCTATGACAAAACATCATGACAGAAAATGGGCTTTTCGTCCTGGGCGGGCCAGAGATGCACCTGCATGACATTCTTTGGGCCTTCCATGACGGATAAAATCGTGGTAGAAGCGAGGGCAATGAAAATATCGGGGAGTTCCCGGTTACGGTGGGTGGTCGGGGTCATGTGATGCACTGTGGTTTGCGCGTTTCTCTCTCGTACGCGCGTGTGTGCGAGGCATTGGCTCTAACTAAACCCGAGCCATCGCACTAGCTATGTTACTGAACCCGAGCGATCAATCCCTTGGTTGTTAACTGAACCCGAGCGATTCCTTCACTGCTGACTGAACCCGAGCGATTCCATCGATGCTGCTGCTAACTAAACACGAGTGATCGATCGCTGTTGCTGCTTACTGAAGCCGATGGAGCCCCCGTGCGAGACGTAGCCAGCCGGTGTGTTGGGTTGCATCTCGATGAACAGTGACCATTGCTACCGTGTGCGTAGTACGTAGAACGAGTCAAGACGTGGTGAGTCGAGCCAGTTGGTTGTGGGGGTTGGATGAACAGGATCCCGTGGTAGTAGGCGGTTGCCGCTAAATGAACATGACCCCGAGGAGGCCCCAACACCCCAGCCGGTTGGGGTGGACGAACAGTACCCCATGGAGGATGGATGAACAGTAGCCGGTGGAGGCTGGATGAATAGTAGATGGTGGAGGCAGGAGGGAGACGCGATGGATGAATAGTAGCAGGTAGAGGCTGGAAGAAGTTGATGGTGGATGAACAGTAGCCCGTGGAGGCTGGAGCGAGGTAGTAGACGGTGGATGAACAGTATGCCATGGAGTCCCATTTTTTCATACACCACACCCCTCCCGATGAACATGACCCCATTTCGACCGTAGGCGCTCCAACACAAGTCTGTTTCCTCCATTTTGCGGTAAGCCACACCCCGCCCGATGAACAGGACCCTGTTTCGACCATAGGCGCTCGAACAGAAGGCAGTTTCCTCCATTGTGCGGTACGCCAGGCCCTGTTTCAGCTATTCCATCCAAGCCGGTTGGCTCCCGATGAACACACCGCATTCGTTGCCTCCCGATGAACATGATGCAGTTTCTCCGTTCCGACCAAGCCGGTTGGTTGCCGATGAACAGGATGCCGTTGCTGCCGTCCGTTGCCTCTCCATGTACACGAGCCCTGGATGTACGTTTGCGCGAGTACGCGTTCGAGACCCACGCCCGTATGTACGTACGAGACCGTATTTTTTGCCCTGTGGTTGTACGTACATGTACACGGTTTAGACGGGACTGCCTAAACTGCTACATCGAGGGCTTTATTACGACACGTGTCGCTGCTTGCTCGGCCATGGTTCATCGTTGCAGAGAGACCGTTTGACCAGTATGTACATACACGTTCGCGACGAGACAAACAACGCTACGTATGCTTCGATCGGGTGGGTCCCACCTATTAGGGAGGATAAGGTGGCACTTCCTTGCATGCGAAGATATAGCTAGTGGATCCCAGCTGTCAGCGTCACCGCGTATAGTCATCTTCCGATGGATGTCATTCATTAACCATGTTGACCACACCGTGCCGAGAGCACCAAGGCGGTGGACGACGGCGAGGCATAAGAAGGGAATGTCGCGGAGCCGGGGAAGATGAGGCAGTGGATGCCCACGCGGTGGGGAGTACGAGGGTTGATTGCTTCGGCCGTGGTGTGAGGCTGCCGTCGCCTGAGAATAATAGGAGGTGTGGGTCAGTAGAGGGATGACATGGCCAACGGTGGGAGCACAGCCGGCCATGGGAGGCAGGAGCAGGCGGTCCCGCCGGCGCTGGTTTCAGCGGCTGGAGCAAGAAGATCAAAGATTGAATAAGCAGCGCGACCGTTGGATGTTAATCCAACGGTTGCTGCTGCTAGAATAGTTTGTTGACTAGGTTACCAAAATAACAAAGCCCTGCATATGTGTCAACTTAGTTGGCCCACAAGTCAGCCTCTGAATTAGCTGCATTCGAGCTAGCAAGGGGGGAATCATTTTTCTTGCGTGTAATAAGGAGGCACTTCCTTTCGTGCGATGATGTAGCTCATGGGTCCCAACTGTCATGTGGGGAACTTTTTTTTCGCGTAATAAGAAGGAACATCCTTGTGTGAGAAGATTGTAGTTGGTGGGTCTAACCTGTCAGGGGGAGGAATCGTTTATTCCCGCATAATAAGGAGGCACTAACTTGCGTGTGAAGATGTAGCTGGTAGTTCCCTGCTGTTAGACTCTCGACATACTCCATGTTGGCTCTCCTTGTTGACCACGCATCATCGAGCGGACAATGGCGGTGGACGACGGCGAAGCCTAAGATGTGAATGATCTGGAGTCGTGGAACAAGGGGCACTGGAGTCCCTGGCAGAGAGGAGTACGAGGGACTGGTTCGGCTGCGCGGTGAGGTTGCCGTCGCCGGAGAATAATAGAAGGTGTGGGTGAGTACAGGTATGACCTGGCCAACGTCGGGAGTAGGGTGGGGCGGCAAGGCCTATGCGGCAGCACAGCCGGCCATGGGAGGCAGATGTAGGTGCTCCAGCCGGCGATGGTTTTGGCGGCTGGAGCAAGAGCAACTAGATCAGAGATTGAAGAAGCAGGATCGCCGTTGGATGTCAATCCAACGAATACAGATGTCGGAATAATTTGTTGACTTTTTTTTTACACCATTAAATCGTTTTATTGACTAAATGGACAACACCTTGCACAGGCTTCGTCCTAGTGGGCCAACAAAGTCAGCTTCGAAAGCTGTGGCGGAATGCAACCCATTTATTTAGGTTTTCCAACCCATTTCATATTGTTGGCCAATACACTATTTTCTGGGCTTTGACTCAAAAAATAATCTATTTCCTGGGCTAGGTAAAAATAATAATAGATGATTTACTATTTATGACAATTTACAGCGCATTGGATTATTTATTCGAATACACCTATTTACTAGGCTGGGTGAAAAAATAATATTGTGTACATGCAACCCATTTATTATTTCTGATAATTTACAACCCATTTGATTTTTCTGGGATGGGTGAAAAAACAATGATGGTCTGGACCGAGCATTTCATATAAAAAATAATATTTAGATAGGAATATTATTAAAAAAAACTTAAGTTGGGCTTGGTAATCTTATTATCTAAAAAATGAACTGAGTTGTGCATTTTATTAAAAAGAGGCATAGGCTAGGCTGTGCTTATTTTAGGATCTTGTGTACAATTGTCGGCCCAGTTGCATTGCTAATGTTCAACGAAAAAGGCCTGGGTAGTAGTACAGTACAACTTTACATAGCTACTCAGCCCACATTCAACGACGCCTGAAAAGGCCCAAACAAGGCTTGTGTACAACTTTTTGAAGTCACTGAGCTCAATTTATAACTTAAAGAAAAAAGTTAGAGTATAGTGGAACCTAATTAAAAGCGGTCACGAGCGAAGAAATAATTCAACGGGTCCCACTTGTGTGTGTGCGCGCGCGCGCGTGTGTGTGTGTGTGTGTGTGTGTGTGAGAGAGAGAGAGACCCATCGGTCGATGCTCGTGAATACATCTTTCAGCCATATGCATTGCTGATGCTCAGTAAAAACTTATATAGTTGACACAATCATATAGAACATCACAGCACATTGAACTTGGATACAAAAATTTCACGCAGGCGGCACAATCAGTGTGGAAGCAGTGGATCGCTACGGGTAGGGCTATGTAGAAACCAACAAACTCGTACATAACCGTTCGTCGTCTTTATCAATGACGGGGAAATATCTTCAATGTTGTGCAAAGAAAACAGACAGACAACACAATAAGTTCTGCTAGCACATTAAGTTGATGTACACCCCTTTCTAAAAAAAGTTCTGGTACAAAAATATAACAGGTTACAATCAAATGTACTGGCACATCAGTGCTTCACACCGATAGCTCGGATTTAACTAGTATTTGAGAAGATTCATTTGTTACCTCAAATTAGAGCACATCCAGGCAGCCAGCCCTGCCTCTTCTCCCAAAGAAGCAGTAACCTTCGCCGCGCGATGGAGTAGACCCTGTGCCATCCATCGTTCCGAGCAACACGGGGAAAGTCTTACATTGACTCCTGTAATGGATGTCGTCGATGGACCCTGGCACCAGTGGCGGCAGTAGGACTTCGATTGATGGATTGACCAATTCTTCGGCATGCACGAACACTTGATACAGGTACATCCCTAACGTGGTCTGCGGTGGCCTTGGTGGCGAAGAATAGTACAACCCTGGTTCCTGTACCGGTATCTCAACACCAATCACATTCAGTATGGTAGACGGCTTCTTCATCCTTGCCATAACCATCAGATCCCAACTGTTTGGAGGAACAAACATACTTACGAGCTCACCTCCTATGTCATTGATAAGCTCATTCATGGACTCACTGTTCCAAGCAAGTCGAGGCATGCCGTGGAAGGTAAGCTTTGTTAAAAACACAAGCTCATAGGGCACCGAGCCCTATCCTAGGTGCCACCGATCAAAGCTCACCAGCGCGCCATCGCAGAAAAAACGCCGGGAAGATTCGAACACATGACTCCAGTCGAAAGTTGTGCGGAACCTAACGAAGAAATCAGCCAGTGGCGGATTGACTTCGACGAGCAAGTCACTTATTTGGATGTCGTGCGCCATGCCAAGAGCTTTGACAAGGTCGTCCGGTGAGACGGGAGGCCGGTTGCCGTTGATGGTTACCATTAGAACTTTGCCGGTGAACTGGTCGTCAAGCGCCGCCACGCCACTGTTGAGCGACAGCACACAGTGCCCTAAGGCAGGACGAACCTCAGGATCTCTGGCTAGGAGATCCGCATTGACCGGCGACATGATAGTGCGCTTGAGTACAGGGAGTACAGGAGGGGATTTGGGGGAACTGGACACTGGAGTACGAATCGAGATTCCAGAGGTGGGGGATAGGCAGGAGATTGGGGATGAAAAGGTAGCATGAATTTCGAACATGCGCCAATACGATCTCGGCGCGCAAGCGGACGAAAACACCGGTGGAGCCCACATGTCAGCCTAAGAGTCCTTTTTCTTTCTTTTTTTGAGCGCCCGTCCTGAGAGTCATAATTGACCTGTTTGGCATTGCGTTACTACTCGGCCCATTTTCAACGACACGTCACATTGGCCCAAACAAGCGTACATCATCGAAAAGACACCGAGCTCAAATTATAACTTGAAAAAAGGATATATACACTGAACACTGGAGAATGGTGATGCCCTCATTTAGCCCACCAGTAGTTCAAGACAATAAACAGTTCGAAACAACGATATATACAACATTCAAACACTGACTAGTGACTACTACTGTCATAAACAGCAAGACATGATAGTTCATAAGAAGTCTTGCTACACCACCAAAACGCACCCATCTGCAGCGCTCAGACTCTCGTGATCCAGACGAGAAAGACATTCTAAAGAGAGGCAAATATTACATAGTAAGAGTGACATAGATGAGGATGACCAAATGACAACGAGTCTGCATAACAAAAGAGAGAACTACCCATCCAAAACAAGCAGCAAAGACAACAAGTCATTCGAAGAGGGATGATCCAACACCATCATAATTTGCAGCCCCACTTCAGCCACCAGTGATTCAGAGACACCATGACTCCACCCTTTCGACGCAACATCCCAATTACCTATCAACCTGAAGGCTTGAACCACATCACTGCCTGTCAGAGTTGAGACATCCAACGATCAAAGTTAATCCAGATGCCTTTGTCATTCTCACCTTCTTTTGGCTGTAGGCTGTATCGTTGACAATCAGGGGAGTTTGCTCCCGAAGTCCTAGGGATCACCATGTAGACATAGTTTTCCCTAGCAAACAGAGCCTCTCTGCCATCAAGGTCCTTGCCAACGGCGATCTCCTGGTTAATCGGATAATTGAGTCCGAGAAACAAAGAGTGTGAACCAAGGTTGTTTACCCGGCTCCAATTCAAAAATCCTGAAGGCCCCAACTAGATGGTATCCTGCTCATAGACGTAACAACCACTCTCCGGATACTCACATATTTCACGGTGCTTGTACACAGTGGGATTTTTGCAATATAACTTTGCCAGCTCATGTGTGAATGATCATCAGTCTTTTGCCATCGTCTGATCGAGTGAGAACTAGTTGTGCTTCCCTGTTTTAGGCAAAGGTGGTGTGATTACAAAGGGCAGTAAATGTAGGGACACTGCATCTTATCAAAAAGGACAGGCATTGTTAATGTAAGATTAGCATTTTTCAGAGTATGAGTAGTATAATGCAAGAAACATCATTGATTTGTCCCTGTTGGAACTGATAGGAATATACAGGGAAATGTATATTGGGTTCAAAAATATAGAAGTGCCATGCATGGTTATACTCATGTTATCTCACAATCGATTCTTCACAGAAAACTACCATGCCATGCATGTTATGTAATCATGTTCGGTCCTCACAAATCAATTCTTCAAGGAAACTAACACACCATGCATTGTTATATACTCATGTTCTGTGGGAAAAATTCTTGTGAGGATATTATTCTAGCCATTGATTGCTGAAGGGCGATATAGGTATGTACACATGGTAAGCATTACAGGATTTCACTACTTCCAAATATAGAGTTCTCCATATGCACATTTACTTCCCTAATGTATGGTTAGATGAAACCAACAGTGTGATGCATGTTTCTACATCATGAAAATGAGGAAACTAACATGGCTATTGATACACACTCATATTTAGTAGTATATAGATTACTATAAAGTAAGGAGAATATCCATATCTTAATAAAAGTTTGATTATTCAAGGGTACAAATTCGCTGTATTGACATGGTCACAATCGCATGAATTAAGTCATTCCAAATATAGCTGATTTACAGTGTCTCTAATACATTGCCATAGTTCTTCTCAAATTCTGCTCAAACAGGGATATGCCAATCATAAAAAAAAATTCAAACAATGTCATGGCGTTATCATTAAAATCAGACGAAAACAAATTACACGTGCCGTCCCAGCAATACGTGGTGCCATCTGCTTTGTCGATCTTGTAGATGGTGCCATTGTGTTCAATAGCATCACAGAAATGTGTATCAGCTTTGACGATCCACTGTGAGGTGAGTTGTCTCCAGCTAAAGAAGGCACCGGCGAAAAGATAGGCGAGTCTGTGGTCGAACAAGGCAATTATCTTGAAGTCTACGTAATCCGCATATCATGTGGGCACTTGGCAGATTACAATATTCTGCAAAACAAGGTCCGTCCAACTAATGTGGTAATCTAGATGAATTGGACCGCGACGGTAATACCCTACATAATCCAATGGAGGAAGGATAATCTCATGGGAGGTGTGGAAGTTCACGAGCACCAACTTTTCCAGTCTTCTCTGACGGCAGCCATCCAGTGGGAGTTCATGCCGACCCAGTACATACCTGCCAGGAAGTTTCAGGCGATGGTGATCTGATCGAAGTCGAGGGGCATGATGTACAGCGACCCAGTACATACCCGCAAAGACGTTTCGGCTAATGGAGGTCGGAATGAAGTCGAGGGGCATCATGTACGCCTCCGTATCATAGTGAGCGCATATCGCAAGAGCAGATAGCAGCAAGCAGGGTGTCTTGAAAAGCTCAGGCCTCGCTTCGACGATGGCCGCGTGCATGTCCCTCGAGCATGCAGCCAACCGCACAGTGCTCAACATATCCATACACGAACAACAGAGGTCGAGGATGTCACTGGGGAGATCGCTCCAGCCGCATCTCATATGGATGTTGCGTGGTTCGCCTTCGGCCATGGTGGAGTTTGGAAGGTGGGGTTTTTTTGTGCTTGATTTACGGGGGAGAAGGTTCTCGGTGCTAGAGCGGCTAGCGAGGGAATAGTGGTACTAGGGGAGGCGAGCGAGGTGATGGTACGCGGGGGCATTGTGAGATGATGAAGAGTGACCTCAGGATCTCCGGCGAGATGGAGATGGAGATGGAGTGGTGCTAGGGGAGAGGCAGACGAGGCGAGGCATGCTATACAACAGCTGTGACAGTGACTGCATAGTGCACAAGGTGAGGCTGACTTTGGTAACCCGAACACCCCGGCTGGACTAGTGTCACCTCGGGCGCAGGGTCTTGTCACTTCACTGTGAGGACCGGATGAATAATATTTTGACCATCAAGTGTACTACAAATGTACTACTACTAGTATTAACATACGGAGTAGTAGTGTATAGCGGAAAGAGGTCTCCCGTGCTATCATGCCTCTGGGTTCACTTCATCCTCCAGGTAGCATCCATATTGCGAGCAGAACCAAATTCTCGTGCATGCGGAAGCGCAAAGAAGGGCTTTTTCTTTTTTTAGGATAACCACATATTCCTTAACCAGAAAAGGTTGTGTCTCGCAGGCACGCGCCAATATAAATCCGAACCAGCTACGACACATTTTTTTGTGCAAAGAGATGGATATGTTTGTATATCTGTTCATTCACCCAAGTGGGTTTTGCGTAGGTCCCACCTGTCAGGAGGGGTGCAGAAATAAAAGGGAATCATAAAATGTTTCGCCACGGTGATTCAAAAGAGTGACCTCAACTAACCAGTGGCACATGTAGCGATAGAAGGATGGGCACGTACACGGACACGTACCACTCCTCACTATGCTACCCGCATAGCCTTTTCGTTTTGCAGGTTGGTCTACCTAGTCGTCTAATCAACTGCCTACATGCCACTTCTCCCATTTACTTCTCCATCGGGAATCAATTTTTCTTGGCTTCTTCACCTCTCCTTCATTTGCATTCAAACCCCACTGGATTCACATTGTTTTAACCTCTTTAGGTACTCCTGGAGTAATTCTGAAGCCCCTCTAAATAATCATCTTCTTCAGTTAGACTAGCCATCTTAATCCTAATTCTACAAACCATAGCCCTCCGGTCCAGCAGTTCCAAATGGTGAAAGAGATCCCTATGCAGGTTTTTACCGTAAAACATGTCCTCGTCGAAGGCTCGTTGAGCATACTTGCCACTGTCACCAACCTCCCAAGGGTTCTTTGGGAGTGGATCAACAATGTATCCAACTCCCTCGAAAAGGTGGAGATGAAGGTCATCGGTCTTGACGTAGAGTACACGGAGCGTGCCACTAGGATGATCCAACGTGCTGCCGTCCTTCAGCTGTGCCTCGAAGATGAAGTTTTGGTGTATCACATCATACATGTGCCCTCCATACCAGGTGAGCTCCATGACTTCATGTCTCGGGAGGACATATACTTCTGTGGGGCAGCCATCGAAGGGGACAAACAGAAGCTCGCGCCGTACAACCTTGACTTGAAAAACATTGCTGACCTACAAACCAGAATTCCTATAGACGATTGTGATAAAGAAACACCATCCCTATTCGACGTAGCAAATTCTATGCTCAGAACAAATCATGAGAAGGGTGACGAGATGATGGGATTAAGGTCTTCCGGATGGGAGAATTATCCCTTGACCTACGAGCGGATAAAATATGCTGCCCTCGATGCCCGTGTGAGTTTCAAGATAGCTGCAAGGTCGAAAGAGCTTGTTGGGAAGCCATCTCCCACAGAAAATGAGAAGAAGAAGAAGAAGAAGAAGAAGAAGAAGAAGAAGAAGAAGAAGAAGAAGAAGAAGAAGAAGAAGAAGAAGAAAGAAGAAGAAGTTGCACCAGCAGCAGGGCATTATAGATGTATGAACTATTTCCTCTCTTTTAAAAAAAATCCTCTATGTGTACATTGATATAGATAAACTATTTCACTGGTGTGCATGTCTTTGGAACAAGTGTAGTAGCGTAGGTCCACTTGACTATAATTAGCTATTTATCAGCCTAGTTTTCTCTACTTCTTGCAGTGATCAGTATGCAATGCATGTGTCAGTAGACATGACAGCTTGCCCATGGAAGTTGAACTACGGCGACCATCACGTTCCTACCACTGCCCCACACGATTCCCACGACACCGCTCCAACCCACAACACCACATCCCCCGACGTGCGCCTCACCCCTCTCGGCCCCCCGCTCCTATGCCTTTGTGTGCATGACATGTGGGCCAGCTGAACTGCGGCGACCATCAAGTTTCTACCAGAGCCACACGCGATTCCCACGATGCCGCTCGAACCCATGACACAACACGTCCCCCGACCTGCGCCTCACCCCTCTCGGTCCCACCGCCCCTCTTCCTTTGTGAGAATGACATGTGAGCCTACCACCTGTAGGGTCCACATGTCATTGACTCAAAGGCAGGTGCACTAAGCCACTAAAGCTCGGTCCCGTGGGCCCCGAGAGGGAAATGTAACTCCTGCGCCAGGCCTTGTGGTGCTCCTGCTATACGAACTCGTGCCAAACTCAAAATTTGTTTCTTACTACTACCAATGTGCCAGACCATGTGTTGCAATGGATGCAAAGTAGTAGAATAATACTTGCTCACAGACTTCAAATATAAACACTCTAGTTTTGATATACATATATAAGTAAAAAATAAATTATGCTTCACTCAAGACATATTCCTCGGGCTGTTTTGATGAGATGAGGGGCGGGTGTGGCTGGTTTCAAGATAATAATAGATTTTTTAAACATGTTTGCTGACTTTTTTCTAACATTTTGTAGCATGGCGTGGCATCCGGTGCACCTAATAGTCTGAAAAAAAGTTGAGTGCACTCTAAAGATATTTACATGCTCCCATTTAGTGGAGTGCACACTAAACACATTATCTATTTATTTTTCTCTAGCCTTTCCTAGCCATGCAACCATGCCACATAAGCTAGTCATGCATGCAATCCATAAATTGCAATATACTTGCGTTACTCTCTAGCATGCAATGCCGCCACATCATCTATTTATGCCTGATAGTCATAGGTTGTTTTCTGCATTAGTATTGATCCTTCATAGATTGGTAGAGGTATGATTAATCCAAATATTAATGTTCCATAAAACTAAACTCCAAAGGTCCGTCGGAGCCGAGGCAGAGGACGTACGACGGGGGCGGTGGAGGCGTCTTCGTAAGAGGAGGAGAGCTCGAAGGATAATCTTGCATGTCCACCGCCACCTGCATATCGCCGCGGGACTCCTCGAGCGCCCACTAGAGCTCGCGCTCCTCCAGGGAGCGATGGAGTCACGTGATTTTCCTAAACCACGATGGGCACCATGCAGTACTCCTTGTAGCAGGGGGCGTGGTGCTCGCATCCTGACTCCTGGGGTACTGTCTGGAGCATGCGCTCAACCACCTCATGAGCCGCGAGGATGCCATGCTCGCGGCCGTGCTGTTGGAGCACATGCTTTTGCACCTAAGCTGCGAGGATGCAATGTTCACGGGTGTGCTGCCGGAGCACGTGCTCGTCCACGTCGACAGTGGCGAAGATGCGATGTTTGCGGACATTCTCTCGTCCACGTCGAGAGGAGCGATGATGCGACGCTTGTGGGCATGCTGCTGGAGAACGCTTTCGTCCACATTGTGAGTGGCGAGGATGCGATGTTCGCGGGCGTGCTGCCGGAGGGCGCGCTCGTCCACGTCGAGAGTGGCGATGATGCAATGTTCGCGGGCGTGCTCTCATCCACGTCGAGAGCGGTGATGATGCGATGCTCACGGGCATGCTGCTGGAGAACGTGCTGGTCCACATTGTGAGCGGCGAGGACGTGATGCACCTCCTCGTGACCGACCAGGGCGTGCTGCTGGAGCACAGCTACCCCTCGTGGCTGACGAGGGTGATCCACTAGATCACATTGTCCTCCGCGTGGCCAGTCAGTGTGTGCAACTCGCATCCGTCGAGGGCGTGCTCCACCTCGGCGATGTCGAAGACTCCGTCCTCTTCCCAGGCCGTCGCGCCGTCCACTTCGGCAACGGCTGCATGCTTCGGTGGGTGTTGTGTCCATATGGGAGCTTTGAGCTATAGTACCAGTGGGGGGGCGGGGGTGACCTTTTCGTGGTTTCACATGGTCTGAGGAGAAAAATACAATCTCAAGTAGCACAATATGTTGGAACGTGTCGGAGGAAGGCTGGCAGGAGCATTACAACAAATATCACATGCGCACCATATTTTGAGAAGGGTTTAATGTAACTTGTGTGAAATGGGTCTATGTGGATGCACGATTAGTACATCCATATCACTGACATTCATGCACGCATCAAACATTTCTGTGCATGATTTCACCCTATTTTCATATTCTGTTTGGGAGTGGATTTGATTTTTGTAATCAGAGCTCATTTTTGTAGTTGGTTTCAGTTTAGACTATGCATGTATTATTGCGAGAGATAGATATAGAGACAATATTTGTGTGACAAAGAGGGGGGGTGGGCGGGGGCAGCGATACCTAATGAGAGGGGGGCATAAGCGTGTTCGAAAGACGGTGTGTGTCATAGAGAGCGGAGTGTCCGAAAGGGAGAGAGAGGGTGTGTGCGTGTGTGTGTGTTAGAGAGAGAGAGAGAGAGAGAGGTGCGTGTAACATCAGGATCAACAAGGTTACGAGGTTGGGGATATGCGAGAGCGATAGTGTGTGCGATGAAGGGACCCACACACAGTGTCTATTTACGTGTTAGAGAGCTGGATAGACCTCGACAGCATGGCTGGCCAGGGGGTGGAAGGTTATGTGTGGTAAAAAGAGATATTAAAGAGAGAGATGAATGCTTGTTTGTTGCAAGGAGACGTAACTACATAGACGGGTGTAGCAAAAGAAGAGAATGGCGGTGTGCCTTTTCTTCATGGGATGTGAGAGAGACAAAGAGACACGCATCATGTGGAGAGGTGTGTGTGTTTCGAGAGAGAGAGGGAGGCGTGGACCTGGATAATGAGATGGGTGCTCATGTGTATGTTAGAGGGAAGGAATAGTCTAGGTGGTTGTCTTATGATGGCGACTCAATCTTTCAATGATAGTCGAGATAAGTATCGATTTGGTGGATTTTGATGTTGACGATACAGCTATATCGTACCCGCTGATACAAATCAACAATTGTTACTAAACCAATCTTCGATGGTCGATGATCTTGTCGTATGCACAAAATCAAGCTGAATAACAGATAGAATTCCTCCAAGCAACCGAAGAACCATCTAGAACTAAGATAATGCAATCTTATTTGCCAATATGAATTAATTAAGGATAATTTTGGGGTTGCTGGTATAGGATCTGAACAAGGCGGTAGTCCTACACACCCCGCAAATGTAAATTATAGTGAAGCAAAACAATGTGTAGACAACAACGCGAGTTCTAACTTAGAAAAAAATTAGTAGCCTTATCTATATATATAGACTACATTACTATATTTTTTATCTTTATAGTTATATCTATATCTATTCCACTCCCTCCGTTTGTAATTTACTCCACACATAGCTTTGACTCCAGCCAAATTTTATAAAGCTTGACAAAATTTTGTGAAAACAATATTAACATTTACACTAACAAATTTACATGATGTGGAAATAAAAGCAATGATGAATCAAATGATATATATTTGGTGGTGTATATGTTAATACTTTTTCCTACAAACTTGTTGAAAGTATACAAAGTTTGTCTTTAGAGAAATCCAATATGAGGTATTATGTATTATATATTCATTATTTTTCTGCAGTCAATGCGTGTATTTGCACATACATGATATAAACCGTTGATTGACGTTGATCCAATGGTCCAGGTGGTTGTGATTCGGATTTACTATAACCTAATTGTACCCATACACGTTCTTCTCGAACGAGCAGCACGACAGTGTGATCAATCCACACAAGAAGCTCTCAATAAGACCTCCAGACGTGCCATGTGGCTTCATGGATGCCCCCTGCATCATATTATTCATACTACGTTGACTGAAAAACAAGATAAATCACCCAAAACAAGATCTTCCCATTTTTTCCTACAATGCTGTGCCATGCACGTACCCAGTTGTATAGTGGTGGTAGTAGTAGTACAAACTTCGTAGTTGGAGTAGTACGGAGTGCTCCTACTTTATCAATGAGTCCCATCTGACACCAAATTTCTTGGCTTCCGTGCTATAGCTAGATCTTCCCCTCCTCATTTCTGTTTTCCAACACGGCGGGTGGGGTGCGGTTTGCCGATAGTCGGTTTGCTCAACTGCGGTCCCACATGGAAGTGAAAATGATATGCAACACGCCTTCCATAGCTATGTGGCTTGCCGGACGGACCGTGGAGTACTCCTAATTCCCGAGCGTGTGGGGGTGCGACGCAAACGCGGCAGGCCTTTTCCTTTTAAACATGTATAAATTGTAACATTTGGTTTTGCTCCTTGGCGTGATCGATAGATAGAAATAACGATTGGAAACGCTAAGGCGGGGCTTTTCCCGCCCGATAAGCAGTGTACGGTAGTAGTAGCTTGGTTGGCGCATCGTTGGTTTGGTCACATGTGGTCCCACATGTTGTAGTGACATAAAGCCTAGCCAATGCAAATTGACCGGGGGGCCGGAACAACAATGTGGTATGCGATGGGGAAGGGACATGCTTCATGTACGTCTTCCAGTTTCTTATTTTGAACTTGCGAATGTGACAGGCGTGCTGCACGAGTAGTTTTGAATTTATAAGTTCGGTCTTAGTTTTTGAATTTACGAGTAGAGCGTAGGTTGGGTCAAGCATCATACTTAAATTACGAAGTTGATCCAAAAGGTAAGCACAACTTATAAATTGACCGAGGGAGTACTAGTTACATTGATGCATATAATTGACACCAAATGTGAGCAAAGGGATCACACATGTCTTTATCGACTGGAACGGCAATGCAATAGTACAATAAGAATTCAGGCCATGACGACACGATCGCAGTGGTGATTATAGAAGGCAAGAAGAAAGATGCATCCATCAACGACCTCCTCCTCCTCGACTTAGTGCGCCGGGCCACCGACCGGCGACTGAGAAGCGGTGGCTTTTATGGCGAGGTCAAGGTGCTTCTCAACAAAGGCGTCCAAGGCTTCTAGCCGGTTTATGAAGGCCAATGGCGTAGCGTCCTCACCGGCCTTGTAGATGCCTATGTACACGACTTCCTCGTACATGTGGATGTGTAGGTTGATGAATTCTTGCAGGGCGAGGCGCCTAGCGGCGAGCGCGACCTAGAGGTGAACATTCTTTGTTGCATCGGCGGGCAGTCGCAGGGCCACCAGTGCTTGAAAGAGTTTCTCACCGTGGAGGCCGATTAGGGTGGCAGGCAATGAGGAGCCCGGGGACGCAGGCTGGAGGAGTACGGCGATGTCATCTGCGAGCTTCTTCACGACGGTGAACTTGTTGATGGTGGTAACGATCATCTTGTCCAACTAAGAGTCATAGCTGGCGTCGACGATGGCCATGAACCAGCCGGTCGCCAACACCCTCTAGAGATGATCCTCGGTGCCATGCCACTGGCCGGCGTCGTGAAAAATCTGGCATAGCCGCTAGTCGGTCGATCGCATCGCCGCCATGGGTCTGAAGTGAGCACTGTTGCACTTAGTGTAGGTGCGTAGATGCGTACAGTGTGGTAGATGCATTGGAATGGAGGGGCGCCTTTATATGAGTGCAAACTGCGTTGCATTCACATTGTGCTGCCTCCTTTCCGCGTCCTCCTCCCTGCTTCCCTCAGCATGCTACTAATTGAAGGAGGATGCATCATTGGCCGTTCAACATTTCGGGAACCGCTACCCTCTCCCTCGTCTGCATTAAAGCCATATCGGGAACTGTCCTGGTTTACTACTAGTTTATCGTCCATTTCTCAATTTATTTTTACCGTCCTATTTTACTAGTAGTTGTCAAATCAAATAGTACTGCATCGCCCACTGCAATCCTGGCTGAACACCCCTCCTCGCCTCCATCAAACGCCTCCATTAAACCCGCATGCAAACCGAGAAACCTACTCCGGCCACACGTCCGTTCATGAGCGGGCCGGAATTAAACGCAATGCCGGCCCAGCTCCTCCCGTCTGCCCTCAGTTTAAATGAGGCCAGACACCGAACAAGCTTGTACCGTCCACCTTCTAATTAAACGTGGCCAGACGACGGGCAAGAATCGCACCCCTCCGCTGCTCCCCCATCTCCTCCTTCACCATTTTCTCCACTCTTTCGATGGCTTCCGAGGAGCCGTTCTCTAGCATACTAGCCATCCGGGTGGCCTGCCAAGCCCTCCGGATACGATCGATGCCGCTCGGTGCTTCACCTTCTTCGGTTGGCCCGACGAAGCCATTTGCCGCCCCAAGCTGGCGCGTGGTTCAGCAACTCGCCGCTCCAGTTCAGCTCGATGAGGAGTGTCGAGTTGCTCCACGCCGACACGGCGGCACGGGCGTCGTCGCTACCTCGTCGTACCGTGCCTCCCATGTCTGTGGTGGCCGCACCTTTCGTGTCTGCAGGCAGAGACAAAAGCTGGGTGCGCGAAGAGCGACAAGTCGGTGGCCAGCTTCTCCGTGTCCGCCGCCATCATCGAGGAGAAGTAGAACACGGGAGGCCGCCGCTGCTTGGATCCCATGAAGGCCACCGCCAAGGTGATGACTACGTATACAGGTGGTCTCATGGCTGCTTTGTCTCTTGTGAGGACCTTCATTGATCCCGCAAGTGTCTGTCGGACATGAGGAAGACAAAGGGATCCGCATGCGGCTATTTAGATTACGTATTAATTATACCACGGGAGCCGGATTAGCACCACTTAGTTCATGTAATTGTAATGAAATCCTTCATGTTTATATGAAGATCTGGATTTTTATACAAAATCCTTCATGCTTATATGAAATCAGTCCGTGTTTGCACGAATTTCCTCTGGTTGGTTAGAGTTGTGAAAATGTATGCCGTTGGCGTTGGATGTCGTCCTCCGTGGACGGAAGTGGGGGGAAATTTGCCGGTTGCCGTTGGAGATGCTCTTATGCTGGAAATAATCGAGTCACATCCAATCCATTTGAGTTAATTGCGTGTATGATTCTCAAAGATAAAAAGTTAATTGCATGTACAGTGTACATGACTTGCAGGGTGGCTACAGATTCGTATAGCAAGTTAAAAAGAAACAAATCAATCCTTAATCTTGTATTCTAAGTACTCTGTTGGTTCCACTGCCAGTACTGTAGCGAAAGAAGTATATATTAAAATAATATAAAAATCTAAAGTTTAAGACAGATTTTCAACTCAGGTCATCGCGTTGTGAGCATCTGGCGCTAACCAGTCCACCAGATGTTCTTTGTGGACGATGCAAGAGATATATTTCTTTTTAAATAGTTACTGCGATAATTGTGAAATGATATATTTTATGTCTGCCCCAAATGATCTCAAATTCACTACTCCCTCCTTCCATTTATATAGGGCCTAATGCATTTTTCAAGACCGCCTTTGACTATTGATAACATTAATAGTACATCTCTACTCCTATAAAAGACACAGTTGGTGATGATGGTGTGTCTGCCATCCGTCATTTCTGACCATTAGATCTGCATCTAATGACTATGATGTAAGTTGTGCCTTTTTGCAACAATATCCCACTTCTGTGTTCCAATTTACAGAAAGCCCCTTAGTATCTTGAAACCAACCACATTCCTCCCTTACCTTATTAAAACAACACAAGGAATATATTTTGAGTGAAAAACAAGATATTTTTAGTGATATATGTATATCAAAACTAGACTATTTTCTTTAAAATTTGTAAATATGTATTATTCTACTTTGGATCCGTGTCAACGCACGGGCACATTGCTAGTGAGATTTATAATGTGAAAATTATATCATTGGAAGCTCCTTTTACGTACGAATTTGATGGTATGCTTTGTGTAACTTGCATGTCATGTATATTGCTCTAACATTTGGTCAAAGTTAGCCTTGATAAACGCATTAGGCCCTATATATAGATGGAAGGAGGTAGTAACAAAGAAAAGGCTGCCTTGTTAATTAATAGAAAACAGGGCGAAAACTATGACATGAGGCCGGTAAAAACAAGGCACAGTAGGTTCAGCGTCATCATCACTACAGCTATGCGCGCACGAGAAATCTACATATCGAGGGGGGCTACGGAGAGAAAGACGTATCTAGTGTGTGTGAGCGAGGCACAGAGACACAACTAGCGAGTGTGTGTGTGTGTGTGTTTGAGAGAGAAGCTAATGGATAGATTAAGATCAAGAGCGAGGTGTCACCCTTCTGCTGTCATTGTTGTTGGGGGTGAGGGGGAGGGAGAGAAAGACGTATCGAGAGTGTGCGCATGGTAGGCATAGAGGCACAACTAGCGATTGTGTGTGTGTGTGTTTGTTTGAGAGAGAAGTGAGTAGATAGATTAATATCAAGATCGAGGTGCCACCCTACTCCTTCGGTGTCGGGAAGTATGTGTGTGTGGGGGGTGCCAGTGACACTTAGAGATAGGGAGAAGGAGTTTGTGTGTTACATATCTATATTAAGAGATAGGTAGATAGCATGTGTGTGAGGCATACTTAAAGCATCACGGAGATAAATAAGCGGTGTGCATGCAAGTGCTGGAAAAAATGAAGAGAGAGACAATGTGTGCGCGTGTGAGTGTGTGTGTGAGAGCGAAATCTCAAAACAAAAGGTGCTCTGCTGGAAACCCATTGTATGTATTCATATGGTTCTGGGACTGGAGTTAACCTTACGGATATGTGTGCGAGACATACTTATACTTTGAGACATGAGTGGCGGTGGGTTGGCGGAATTAAAGGGGCACACGTGTGACACAGAGAGAGCGTGTGTGTTTTTGTGTGATAGACTTGTAGGACGGGGTAGAAAGAAAATTCTAACCTTGATGGAGGGAGAGAAATACATGAAGTGCGCGTGTGTGATTCAGATTCCCACGGAGAAATGAGATATGTATGCGTGTGAGAGAGATTGCACAATTCCTTCACGTGTCACTATCTAGCGATCATGGCCGTGCATCGCTTGAATATAATCAATATCTACTTCGTATCATGGCAGAAGATACAATATCGGTTCAACGCTATAAAGATTGGACACTCACATATCGCATATTTTTTCAAATGGTCTTTTTCAATCATGCATGTCATAGTTATAGTGATATTTCTTCAAAAAACCACTGTAGTTATCATGTACATGCACCATTGCAAGTTTTGCATTCAAATTCATTTGTCTTGGATGATTTAAGGTTCTATTATGAAGTAATATTTGTAATATTCATATATGAATTCAACGAGTACTACAATTTATGAAATGGAGGCCATGTAATCATATGAGTAACACTTTTAAGTAGTGGACTACAATATCCATTTCTTTTGTGCACCTATATTATGCATTTGTTACTGTGCAATATAATTAAAATTAACACATCAATGCATTTTGTTTAAAATAAATAACCAATGGCACTGAATTATATATTTACACGAGAAATACATAGGCTGAGCCTTTGATCCATTTTTTTGTGAACGCGCCTCTACACACGTACGATTGGCCGCGCCCGTGTCATCGTAAAAAGTTATTGGTGCATCATCCCGAGTTATTACCTTTTTTCTGGGTTGGGCTTCATACCAGTTATTAACTGCTGATGTGTGCCCCGTTTACACAGTCTCACATGACCTTCCCGCTAGCACTGTCCAAACTTAGTTGAAACTGGATACGAACGATCCCGTGGGCGGCAAAATATCCTGCCTCCTTCTAAAATTTCCGCGACCAAGTTTGTAGCATGCGAAATTCCCCTTTTGTCCTTCGTGCACGGAGAACAATACAGCCCTCATTAACATAATAGGTTGGGGTTGCTTTGGTAATTTCCAGTTCCCCCAACCACACTGCACCCCCATTTCCTCTCCCCTCCCGCAAAAATGAGTACTCCACAGCACCAGAGCATCTTACATCACGTCGTCCGTACTTCATTGGCCATTCTACCCCTTCCCTCTCGAAACCCTAGACCGCTCATCCACCGGCATACCAGAGCCCATTCACTGTCGGCATCGTCCACCTCGCCGGACCTGCTTCTGCGGCCGCATCTACCCATCCCACCTCCCCTAGAAATAGTAGACTGCTCATCCAACATTGTACCATAGCCCATTCAGTGCCGGCCTTGTCCACGGCGCCAGATATATATCACCGGTCCTCTCGTCAACTGTAACACATCTCCAGCTGCTCCTTCGTATACCGGAGCCACTTTGTCCACACCCCCAGAGCCGCCCCACCGATGCACCCATCAACGGCATCTGATCCTCTTTGTCGACACCGTCCTCAACCCTACCAGAGCCGCTTCGCCGACACCATCCTCAATCCTACCGGAGCAGCTTCACCGATACCATTCTCAACCCTACGGAGCCGCTCTGCCAATGCCCAAGTCCACGGCCTCAGATCCGCTTTGTTGACACCCTCGTCTATCGGAGCAGCTTCTGAAGCCCTCGTCCACGGCCGCAGATCTGCATCATTGACAGCATCCTCAACACAACCACCAAAGCAGCTTCATCGACAACCTCGTCCACGGCCTCATATCCGCTTCGTCCACACCGTATTCCACCCTACCAGAGGCGCTTGACGAACACCCTCCTCCATGGTCCTAGATCTCCTTACCGGACCCAGACAGCCAGCGCAACGTCATCACTCTTGAGGTTTCTAACCTGATTCCCATCGTCTGCCACGATGCCAAGCACCTGCCGCGGCCGAGGTACTGCCACCTTTAAACCCGTCCAGCATCACCTGCCAGATGTACTTCAAATATACTCACAGGTCACTGTTACATGTTATGGAGCTGGCAAGAGCTACAAGGATGATGTTTCTTCTGGATCTAACACCTTGACCAACCAAGATCCTGTACAGAGGCATTACTATGATCATGTAAGTGCGTCTCTCTCTTGTATTGTTGTGTGCCTGCCAGTGAGCTTTGCTAGGATATGCAATGTATTATCATGTAAATATATCTCTAATTAGCCATGTCAACTTGCAGATTGGGTGCCACAATGAAAAAGTACAAGATTTCTTAGTACAAGATGTATGTGGCATTTTCATGCAACAGCACAAAAAAAGGAGGGGCAGTGGTGAGCCTATACAGCGTGGTATGGTAGGTCACTCCATTGCAATCATCCTGACATGTTATTTGTATGTCAGTGCTGTTGGCCAGGGTTCTTAGGGACAATTATTTGTAGATATCCTAAGAAAATAAACTCCTTTGAATATAAGCTCCAGATAATAAGCCAACCAGTTCTTTTCATTGCCTGCTTTTTCAGCTTATCTGTGGTATGAATAGTGAAAAGTCTAGATTGTATTATATTTTGTCATTTTGCTGCCCTTATAGAAATTAATTTGACTTGCAAACATCACGAATTGAACCCTTTCCAGTAATTAATATGATAGGAAAACAGACCATCATTATTTGTTCAAAATGCAAATACAAAGATACCATCTACTTGGCACAATCTATTTTGGTCAATGTCTTCCAAACAAAGCCCATTGCCGAAATTTAAATGAAGAACCCATTGCCTAAATTTAAATGAAGAACCATGATTTAACAAAATTCCATGGTCCAAGTGGCTGGTTATTATCATATAGGAGCACCACCTGAAAGCCTCACATAGCAGCGACAACAGCTCATAGCAATTCATCATACAACAGGAGCTGCAGCTCATCGCAATTCATCATATAGCAGCAGCAGCTCATAGCAATTCATCATATAGTAGCAGTAGCTGCAGCTCATCGCAATTCATCATATAGCAGCAGCAGCTCAAAGCAATTCATCATATAGCAGCAGCAGACGCCACAGCAGCAGCAGCTCATAGCAATCCATCATATAGCAGTAGCAACTCATAGCAATTCAGCATACAGCAGCAGCAGCAGCAACAGCTCATACAAATTCATCATATAGCAGTAGCAGCTCATAACAATTCATCATATAGTAGCAACAGCACATAGCAATTCATCATATAGCATAGCGGAAAGAAAATTTAGCAAAAAATCAAAGGAGATCCTCACCTTGTTGGATGAGCTCATCCCACAACAACACCTCATGGCCACGGCCTAAGAGGAGGGGAGGCGGAATGAGGTGCCTTCTGCTGGAGTGGGGCATCGGCCGTAGTTGTGCGGCAACCGCCGGAGTAGAGCATTGGATGGACCATAGTGGAGCAGCTGCTAGAGACGATGAGAGTGAGGGGCGGTGTCGTGGGTGGACACGATCACCTATGGGGCCATGAGCCCCTTGTGGTTCGGCATGGGGGAGATCACGTTGCATGAAGAGCGGAGGCCATGAGGTAGCACGACAATGGGACTCTGGTGATTTTTACCCAGGTTTGGGCCGCTGGGAAGTGTAAAACCCTACTCCTGCTTTGGTGGATTAGATGGAGGAACACAATGAACATGCAGCGCTCGAACCCGGCAAGGTGGCCTCGGGGAGGGCTGCTACGCATGTACAAGTGTGAGGAGGTCCGAATACTCCTCTATGTTGCCTTCGGCCTCCTTTCATAGCTCAAGGGGTAACCACAATAGCAAAACAGTCATTATCCTGTGATTAGATAGCTAACAGTGCTATCATACCTAACTCTGGCAATTAGGACAAAGTGCATTAAACGTACTGCTAGGTAAACGTACTCCTAGGTGTCATGCTAAGGGTCAAACCCGGCAAGCCTACCATGCCGCTTAATCATCTTCTGCGTATTACCTTGACACGCCTCTAGACGGGTGTCAAATGGGTGTGATCTATCTTCCAACAAGCTGCCACACGCTTAGTGGAAGCCACTTAACCACTTGCGGGCTCGACACCGCACCGATAAGTAACTTGCGTCGTTGTGCGTTGGAGCGGTGGTGCCTTGGTGGGATTTTTGGTCCTGGCGACCCCGGGAGCCCTGCCGGGGTTATCCTGGATTTGCTTCCGGGGCAGTCTCGACCTAGCCGAGCTCTCCTGCTCGGCAAGGGAGGCCTCCCCAAGGTGATGTCTTGCTGTCTTGTTCTTCTTGATACTGTAAGACCCCAAAAATTTAATCATGTTTTTACTAAATAAAAATTTGGCCAGAAATAAAATTTTTGAATTATATTAAGTCTTTTGTTATTTTCAGAGTATTTTTTGCCCTCTGTTTTTCAAAATTCTTCCCTCCATATAGAATTTTTTTAAAATAATATGGTGACTTTGGGAGTTTTCTTAAACCATTTCATTACTACTTTAATAACAGTAGGAATTATTTTCATAATAAAATTTGCCCCAAAACTATTCTTTTAATAGCAATTTCAAATTTTGAAATGCTCCTGTTGCACTGCAACCATTTTAAATAATTATTTATAAATTCCACAAAAATTATGAGAGGTCATGTGATGCCTACATATCACTTTGGTGCAAAAACCAACTTGGTGTTTTGTAAATTTTGAGTGAAACATCCTCTTTTCAATTCTGGTCCAGATTCAACTTTGCACAACAACCCCTATTTTCCTTGCTCCAAAAATTCTGAATTTTTTCCCACTCATAGTCCTCCCAACCAAACCCTTAAGTCCAAAATTTTAGCTCCATTGGAATCTTTTTAGTTCACCAAATATTCCTCTGAATTTTCTTTCCAGAAATGAATTTCAGTATAACTTGCACTATCAAGTTTCTCTTTTTGCCAAACCAACCCAACCATCATATCTAACATCAAAGGAGACATAACCCTGCCAAATTTCAACTCTAGAAAGAACACCTAGGTGGACCTAGCATTTTAGCAAACACATTCTGTGCATGACAGAAATTCTGCCACTTCCTAAACCTGCACACACAACTTGCCCCCCAAGCTAAACCAGCATGTCCAGGATCATCAACCTGTCAAATTTCACTAGCAGAAGAATCCCCTAGGTCAACCTGGCAAATCATCGAGCACCTCTGGTGTGTGTTCGAAGCGTGGCCAGAGCACGCATATGGTAGGCCCGAGCACCGCAGCTTCTGCACGATGCCAACGCCGCAACCACTGCCTCCCCGGCTCGCTCTTCTCCTCCCCTGTACTCCACCTGCACCAGCCGCAACCTCCCCTGCACCGGAGCTCTCCCCCTGGTGCCGCCCTCCACCGGCCAGCAGCCGTCCAGCGCCGCCACCTGTCGCTGTCAACACCGCCCAGCACACCTGGCCCAACCCGTGGCCGCCAGCACACCCACGCCTTAACTCAGGCCGCGACCATCCTCACCAACCACCCCGCCGACCTCAACGGCCTCACCTGCCACCATAATAGTCGCCACCCTCGCGCCTTCTTCAGGAAGCTGCGGCACCGACCTTCTCCGGCTATAAAAGCCACCCCCGTGCTTTCCTAACTCATCACCACTCCTGCCTCCCCCTCTGTGAGCCTGCCCAAGTCACCAAACGACCGGAGCAGGTCGTCTTCCTCGCCTCCAATAGCTGCGGCCGCCGTCGCCCTCCTGTTGATTCCGTCACCAGCCCCGTCCTCCCAGCACAAACTTTCTTCGCCAACAACCTCTAATGATCTCCTCAAGTCAATCTCCATCTTCAATTTTTCTCCAAATCGACCACCGCCGGAGTCCCTCTTTAGTCCGACATCATCGTCCGCCGAGGACCTCGTCGCCGGCAACTCCGTCCATCCTAGCAACTACGGCGAGCACCGGACGAACCGCCTCTCACTCCTTAACCCAACGGTACCGTCGGCTCCCCGAATGGTGCCGCCGTTCGCCGACGAGCCTCGCCGGAGCGCCGCCTCTGTTCTGCCGAGGACGAAGACTCGCGGGCGCTGGTCAAACCTGACCGGTGGGCCAGGCGGGCCCACCGTCAATGACCCAGAGCCGTCCATAAGTGAAGACGGCTTTTGTGAATGAACCATCGACGTCAGCGCTCCCGCGTGGCCGTGCAACTGGGCCGGGCCCTTTAGCACCGCGTCGTTAAACATCGCTCAGGGCGCAGCTCTATTCCTTTCTTTCTTGTTTTTCTTTTTCAGAATAGTTCAAATAATTTCCACAGTGTCCATTTCAAATCCGAATCCAATGCTTCAAATTTCTGTAGATTCCTAAAATCATGTTCTTTTACTCTAGCCTAGGTGAACATTTTTCGTAAACTCAGTTTCAACTGGATATTTTAAATAGTCCATTTCTTTAATTATTTTAGATTAGAAACTCTCTAAGTAATTCATATGGACTCTAAATAATTTGTTTCTTTTTCTTAAATTCTTTATTTATAATCTAGTTTATTTTAGTATTTGTTTTGAAACAATTTTTGGCACTTTTTTGGATTATGTGGTGATTTCAATATTTTACAAATAGGAAATGGAGGGAAGAGAGTTTCCAAAACTTTTGGAGTGCCCCAATCCTTCTGCATACTTAAGGCAAGCATCTTGAACACTTGATATGGTGAATGCATGGTTGGTTATTTGCATGAATAGTGGTGTTATGAATAATTTGAATTCAAATAAAATTTGGCATATAGCTATTTTGGCATGCATGATCCATGACCATTTTGCTGACATCTTTGTAGTATGAGTAAGCATGGCTATTTTATTTGTCACATATGCCTGTGCTGCTCCGGACTAATCTGCAGGAAGAATCAATCACGAGTAAAGTGACCGTGAGACTGAATTATCGTGGTGAAGAGAATGATCAGTAAGGGCATGTCGGGACATGTCAGGTGGTGACCCTGTTGGGTACTAACGAGGAATTATATTGTGCTAACCACTGCAGGAAAAATTAAACCTCCTGAGTCGACCGTAGATCGAGTCTTGTTCCGGTAACCCCCGTATGTGATTCGTGCTGCCACTTGTCCCTGCCACAGGTGGGGTATGGTTTAGTAAGTTGTTAACCCCTTTTCGTGCACACACCACATATTGGGCTATGATGAGGGATTCCATGTTGGTGGACTAAATCCTGTCATCGGGTCAGGGGGCATGGGTGTTTCCAGTTGTGACTGAGAGGGGGGCACCCCTTGTAATCCACGTGTATGAATATTAATCCCATGCAGGATGTTGGTCTCTCCGTCTTAAAGTTTTTCTTGAACGATGCTTTGGGTGATTCCTGGCATCCGTAAAGTTAATCTGGTGTGTGCTGGTCAGGTGTGTTTTCAACCCAAAGACCGTAATGGGAAATAGTCACTGTCACGTTACTGACTAAAGAAATCCTTTACTTCTGGGTAAAGAGTACACCCTCTGCAGAGTTTAAACCTATTTGAATAGCCGTGTCCGCGGTTAAGGGCTACAGTCTGGGTTGGTCAAGTGTCGGTCTTAGTGTCGGTCTTCGGAGGAAAATAATTAAATATGCCTGAAATATTTTGTAGGATAATTATTGACACCCTGATGCTACCATGAATATTTTATGCATGTTAGTATTATTATGGTTATGCATATTATTGAGGACTAACCCATTTCTCTTATTTTGTATTTCTTGAGTGTCTCAGGGGCTGGCTAGACTACCCGGGCACTCAATTTTATTTTCAAGACCTCTCATGGCGTCCCTCGAGTTAAACGGCGGTTTATCCCGCCACTAACCTTGAGGACACCCGATTGGCATTTCTCTTCAAGTCCGACCTTGGCGTCACTTGACACCCGACTGGCATTTCTCTTCAAGACCTCTTCATGACGTCCCTCAAGTTTATAGGCGGTCCCGCCACTACTCTTGTGGACACCCGATTGACATTTCTTTTATTTTGCTGAGTGTCACTTGGGCTGGCTAGACTACCCGTGGCATTCATTTGCTTTATTTCTAATAAGTTTGATCAGGACTAACATGCTATGTTCATGTTCATATCATTTTATTGTCATGGTTTAAATTTCAGTCAGCATGAGCATATGCATATAGTTTGGCTCATTATGATCATATATTTTTTTAATCTGTTGCATTCGGTATATCTTTTGTTCATGATGTTTGCGAGTACATTCAAACATACTCACAGGCTTGTCCCTAGCTATTTACTTGGCCAGGTCAGGATTTCAGCGAGGAGTATTACCACGACGTCCGTGCGGAGCCTAGGATAATAGCCACATGGATAGGAATTATCCAGGTCAGCTGTTCCTGTGGGAATGGAGCCCCATTGTCGTTGGAGAACCATGAGTCATTTCCGTCATGCACCACCGGAATCACTGTTGTATCATTAGACCTTTATGGTCTTGTATCCAATTCTTGTAATTGCTTGGTAATCTGTAACAAGGACGTGTCCACCAGTAACAGTAATCCTGGGCTGGTGGTAACACGAGGGGTTAAATTTCTGGGATTTCATTTCCCGGCCCCGGCATGCCTTGGTATCAGAGCCAAGCTGACCATTGGCTAATCCTATCTTAGCCTCGTCGCTATCTCTAGGTTTCCACACCATTCACATCCTTTCCTGTCCATAGTCAAGCCCATCTCATCTGATAAGCCTGCACAGTGGCAGCCGACTTCTTTTGACAGTCGGTGCCCAACCTATCAACCTAGCACATAGGCCGTGTGCCTGTGGCCGACACATGTGTTGTCCTATCCGCAAGCGTGCGATGGAAGACTCTGCTGGCTTATAAAGGGAGCCTCAACCCAACTCAGCACATCACAGCCTCACTCCCAACCACCAAGATGCCAAGTGCCATCGTGCACAATGAGACCACCGCAGTCGAACTTGAAGGCTTTGTAGCCATCCTCGCCAATCTCACCCGTCATGCTCCTGTCATCGAAGAGCCGCCGGAGTATGTCATGTACCAAGAGCACGCGAGTGATTCCATCCATCACTTCTGGGCCACGATGCACATCTATGGGAGGGGAATCACCGCAGAGCGCCCTTACCGGTTCACCGGGAGGATGACCTCTGACGAGCCCCAAGCCATCCAACTTGCAGCCCGAGAGGCTGTAGTTCAACTCCGGCATCTGTCGCCAGGGGTTAACTGCTGCTCTTTCTACTACGACCCTAGTCGTGAAAGCTATGGTAGCCCGACCCAAGTCGCCAACGGAGACCATGAGACGGATCCTGCCTTAGTGCATCTGGTGCGCTACCTGAGAGCGCAAGTGGCACTATTTGATCAGGTCACCCTTGATCTGATTGCCACCCGCAGGACGCTTGCCCTCTTGACCCCGGTGAGAAGAGAAGCTGCACCCACCACCGACACCCCGATAGTGCTGTTCGGGAGACCAGTCGAGCCCCGGGAGTCTGCCCCTGTTATCCATCCGGGCAATGCTTTCGTTTTCCCGGATGAACTCCGTCGTCTCTTGGGGATTTTCTCCAATGGGACAATAGCCACTACACCCCGCGTGGGTCATCATCGCTATCCCAATCCTGCAACTCCTCTTTCTACTCCAACCAACTCCGACGGTGAAGCCCCTGGAGAAGCCTCGACGTCCGCGAGACACGCCCGGCTAGATGTCGATGTGGTGGACTGAGTCCACCAGATTGTTGTAGAGCCTTAGTGGCCCGATTCCCCTGTATGTTCGTAGTAGCACTTGTATGGCGTAGTAGGGTTATTGCTATATCTAGCGCTAATTTACATGGTGCAAACTTTGTATTGTAGGACGTATGTCATAAGTGCATTGTTATGACTGCTTTCTGCATATGATCATTTATGGTGACATGCATTTAATCCTTCCGTCCTTAACAAATCTCGAGGATGAGATTTTCTTAAGGAGGGTAGAATTTCAACACCCCAAAAATTTAAACATGTTTTTACTAAATAAAAATTTGGCCAGAAATAAATTTTTTGAATTATATTAAGTCTTTTGTTATTTTCAGAGTATTTTCTGCCCTCTGTTTTTCAAAATTCTTCCCTCCATATAGAAATTTTTGAAAATAATATGGTGACTTTGGGAGTTTTCTTAAACCATTTCATTACTACTTTAATAATAGTAGGAATTATTTTCATAATAAAATTTGCCCCAAAACTATTCTTTTAATAGCAATTTCAAATTTTGAAATGCTCCTCTTGCACTGCAACCATTTTAATTAATTATTTTTCAATTCCACAAAACTTATGAGAGGTCATGTGATGCCTACATATCATTTTGGTGAAAAACCAACTTGGTGTTTTGTAAATTTTGAGTGAAACATCCTCTTTTCAATTCTGGTCTAGATTTAACTTTGCACTACCACCCTTATTTTCCTTGCTCCAAAAATTCTGAAATTTTTCCCACTCATAGTCCTCCCAACCAAACCCTTAAGTCCAAAATTTTAGCTCTATTGGAATCTTTTTAGTTCACCAAATATTCCTTTGAATTTTCTGTCCAGAAATGAATTTCAGTAGAACTTGCACTATCAAGTTTCTCTTTTTGCCAAACCAACCCAACCATCATATCTAACATCAAAGGAGACATAACCCTGCCAAATTTCAACTCTAGAAAGAACACCTAGGTGGCCCTAGCATTTTAGCAAACACCTTCTGTGCATGACAGAAATTCTGCCACTTCCCAAAACTGCACACACAACTTGCCCACCTAGCTAAACAAGCATGTCCAGGATCATCAACCTGTCAAATTTCACTAGCAGAAGAATCCCCTAGGTCATCCTGGCAAATCGTTGAGCACCTCTGGTGCGTGTCCGGAGCGTGGCCAGAGCACGTGTATGGCAGGCCCGAGCACCGCAGCTTCTGCACGACGCCAACGCCGCAACCACTGCCTCCCCGGCTCGCTCTTCTCCTCCCCCGCACTCCACCTGCACCAGCCACAACCTCCCCCGCACTAGAGCTCTCCCCCTGGCGCCGCCCTCCACTGGCCAGCCGCCGTCCAGCGCCGCCACGTGTCACTGTCAACACCGCCTAGCACACCTGGCCCAACCCGCGGCCGCCAGCACGCCCATGCCTTAACTCAGGCCACCACCGTCCTCACCAACCACCCCGCCGACCTCAACGGCCTCACCTTCCGCCATAATAGTCGCCGCCGTTGTGCCTTCTTCAGGAAGCTACGGCACCGACCTTCTCCGCCTATAAAAGCCACCCCCGAGCTTTCCTAACTCATCACCACTCCTGCCTCCCCCTCTGTCAGCCTCTCCAAGCCACCAAACGACCGGAGTAGGTCGTCTTTCTTGCCTCCAGTAGCTGTGGCCGCCGTCACCCTCCTGTTGATTCCGTCACCACCCGCAACCTCCAAGCACAAACTTTCTTCACCAACAACCTGTAATGATCTCCTCAAGTCAATCTCCATCTTCAATTTTTCTCCAAATCGACCACCGCCGGAGTCCCTCTTTTATCCGATGCCGCCGTCTGCCGAAGACCTCGTCGTCGGCAACTCCGTCCATCCCAGCAACTACGGTGAGCACAGGAAGAACCGCCTCTCACTCCTGAACCCAACGGTGCCCTCGGCTCCCCGAACGGCGCCGCCGTTCACCGGCGATCCTCGCCAGAGCGCCGCCTCTGTTCTGCCGAGGATGAAGACTCGCGGGCACTGGTCAAACCTGACCGGTGGGCCAGGCGGGCCCACCGTCAGTGACCCAGAGCTGTCCATAAGTGAAGACGGCTTTTGTGAATGCGCCATCGACGTCAGCGCTCCCGCGTGGCCGTGCGACTGGGCCAGGCCCTGTAGCACCGCGCGGTTAAACATCGCTCTGGGCGCAGCTCTATTCCTTTCTTTCCTGTTTTTCTTTTTCAGAATAGTTCAAATAATTTCCACAGTGTCCATTTCAAATCCGAATCCAATGCTTCAAATTTCTGTAGATTCCTAAAATCATGTTCTATTATTCTAGCCTAGGTGAACATTTTTCGTAAACTCTGTTTCTACTGGATATTTTAAATTGTCCATTTCTTTAATTATTTCAGATTAGAAACTCTCTAAGTAATTCATATGGACTCCAAATAATTTGATTCTTTTTCTTAAATTCTTTATTTATAATCTAGTTTATTTTAGTATTTGTTTTGAAAAAAAAATTGGCACTGTTTTTTGGATTATTTGGTGATTTCAATATTTTACAAATAGGAAATGGAGGGAAGAGAGATTCCAAAACTTTTGGAGTGCCCCAATCCATCTGCATACTTAAGGTAAGCATCTTGAACACTTGATATGGTGAATGCATGGTTGGTTATTTGCTGGAATAGTGGTGTTATGAATAATTTGAATTCAAATAAAATTTGGCATATAGCTATTTTGGCATGCATGATCCATGACCATTTTGCTGACATCTTTGTAGTATGAGTAAGCATGGCTATTTTATTTGTCACATATGCCTGTGCCGGTCCGGACTAATCTGCAGGAAGAATCAGGCACGAGTAAAGTGACCGTGAGACTGAATTCTCGTGGTGACGAGAATGATCAGTAAGGGCATGTCGGGACATGTCAGGTGGTGACCCTGTTGGGTACTACCGAGGAATCATATTGTGCTAACCACTTCAGGAAAATTAAACCTCCTTAGTCGACCGTAGATCGAGTCTTGTTCCGGTAACCCCCATACTTCATTCGTGCTGCCACTTGTTCCTGCCACAGGTGGGGTATGGTTTAGTAAGTTGTTAACCCCTTTCCGTGCACACACCACATAGAAGGCTACGATGAGGGTTTCCATGTTGGTGGACTAAATCCTATCATCGGGTCAGGGGGCATGGGTGTTTCCAGTTGTGACTGAGAGGGGGGCACCCCTTGTAATCTGTGCGTATGAATAGTGATCCCATGCAGGACGTTGGTCTCTCTGTCTTAAAGTTTTTCTTGAAAGATGCTTTGGGTGATTCCTGGCATCCGGAAAGTTAATCTGGTGTGTGCTGGTCAGGTGTGTTTTCAACCCAAAGACCGTAATGGGAATTAGTCAGTGTCACGGTACTGACTAAAGAAATCCTTTACTTGTGGGTAAAGAGTACACCCTCCGCAGAGTTTAAACCTATTCGAATAGTCGTGTCCGCGGTTAAGGGCTACAGTCTAGGTTGGTCAAGTGTCGGTCTTAGTGTCGGTCTTTGGAGGAAAATAATTAAATATGCCTGAAATATTTTGCAGGATAATTATTGACACCCTGATGCTACCATGAATATTTTATGCATGTTAGTATTATTATGATTATGCATATTATTGAGGACTAACCTGTTTCTCTTATTTTGTATTTCCTGAGTGTCTCAGGGGCTGGCTAGACTACCCCGGGCACTCAATTTTATTTTCAAGACCTCTCGTGGCGTCCCTCGAGTTAACATGCAGTTTATCCCGCCACTACTCTTGAGGACACCCGATTGGCATTTCTCTTCAAGTCCGACCGTGGCGTCACTTGACACCCGACTGGCATTTCTCTTCAAGACCTCTTTGTGACGTCCCTCGAGTTTACAGGCGGTCTCGCCACTACTCTTGTGGACACCCGATTGGCATTTCTTTTCTTTTGCTGAGTGTCACTTGGGCTGGCTAGACTACCCGTGGCATTCATTTGCTTTATTTCTAATACATTGATCATGACTAACATGCTATGTTCACGTTCATATCATTTTATTGTCATGGTTTGAATTTCAGTCAGCATGAGCATATGCATATAGTTTGGCTCATCATGATCATATATTTTTTTATCTGCTGCATTCGGTATATCTTTTGTTCATGATGTTTGCAAGTACATTCAAACATACTCACAGGCTTGTCCCTGGCTATTTACTTGGCCAGGTCAGGATTTCAGCGAGGAGTATTGCCACGACGTCTGTGCGGAGCCTAGGATAACAGCCACGCGGACAGGAATTATCCAGGTCAGCTGTTCCTGTGGGAATGGAGCCCCATCGTCGTTGGAGAACCACGAGTCATTTCCGTCATCCACCACCGGAATCACTTTTGTATCATTAGACCTTTATGGTCTTGTATCTAATTCTTGTAATTGCTTGGTAATCTGTAACAAGGACGTGTCCACCAGTAACAGTAATCCTAGGCTGGTGGTAACACGAGGGGTTAAATTTCTGGGATTTCGTGTCCCGGCCCTGGCAGATACGCTCCTTGATCTCACAAAGACTGGCTTCTCTGGTCTGGGTTTGCTTTGTATGTTGGTTTAGCCATTCCTTCGCCAAGCCCTGGCTGCCGGGGCGAAGGCTCTTCGTCTGTGCTCAAGTCAGGGGGAATAAACACCCCTGTTTGTGTACCTCGACAGAAGCCCCCGGGCTTGAGCCAAACGTGTCGCTGGGCACGTTCGGTTAGGCCCCAAACAGTGCATGGACACGTGTCGAAGAAATGTTGCCCATGCAGTTGTTGTTATGATGACTAGTCAATCCAACGTCCACTCCGCATAATTATTGCAGGTCGTGGGGTCGTGGAACAGTAGCAGTTAATGGGTAATGCGCCTGCAAAAATGGTAACTTTCCAAGGAAAGATACCGAAGAGCCAGCCCCCCGCGCCCATTCCCAATAAAAAGGCAACGCGAGGGGGCGCTGCTCATTCGTATCTTTCTCTTCTCCCTTCATCTTCTTCCTCAAGCCAAGCAACCGCCTCCACTGCCCACATCTGCCTCCAAAGCTCTGCTAGATCTTTTGCCCATCCTGCGAGCCCAAGAGATGGGATGAAAGATGTGCGCTGTGAAGGGAAAGCGGGCGGCCGCCGCAAAAGATGTCACGGCGTGGGGGAGGAAGAAATATGCGGAGGAACTGGACAAGAAGCGACAGGAAGACATGGTTTTCTTCCCGTCGAGCCTGGATGGCAATACCTTAATCATGAGGTACGCGTATATGAGGGAGTGGGAAGTTCCAAAAGGGCACGGAGCGCCCGTGGTCCTGCCGGAGGGGACCAAGATTCTGTCGAACTCGTACCGCTTTTTTCTGCGCGTACTTCCTCTGCGGCCTCACCTCCACCTTCTTCGATTTCTTCGGCGCCATGATGACAGTGTATGGGTTCCATCTTCTGGATTTCACACGCAATGCAATGGCGTGCATGGCAACTTCGCCCATCTGTGCGAGAACTTTGTTGGAGTCACTCCCAATGTGGACCTTTTTAGGCACTTCTTCATCCCAAGGATAGAAGAAAAATCTCACCGCTCGGGAAACATAAGCTGGATTCCCTGAGGCAAGAAGGATGAATGGGATTATCTCCCCGGCCAGCAGCACAGCAGGTGGGAGGAATGGAGGGCGGATTGGTGCTGGATCCAGGACAAGGATGCCCTCGAGTTCTGCACGGCGCGGACTGAATGCGTCACGCGCGGCAGCGACTGGAGTAAGTTGGGCCTCACCGATGACATGCTTCATCCAGCACTGAACAGGATTGGTCACCTTAAAGCTGTCGGGCTAACCGTCGAGCATGTGGGGGCCGATTTCCTCCAACACTGCATCGCACCGCTGCAGAAAAGGGACAGGTTTGCCTGGGAATACGGGGATTCTGCCGACAGGATGCGTCTGTACCCAGGCCCCATCAACAATCAGTCGATATATGACCATGGCTAGTTGTGCGAACAGCTATTCGGCAGCCTTGGGCCATTCCATCTGCTGGCAAAGGTTGTCCCTCTGCACCTCAACTCTGCCCGGAGCCAGATCCTGCAATGGATGCCTCATTGCAAGGCCTACGGAGTTGAGGCTGACTGGCAACTGCCCGAACTGGATGCGGAAATGGACTAGGTCTCTCGCTTGGAAGAAAGAGCTTCCAGGGTGGAGAATGACCTTCTCAAGCGCACCTCCAAGGCAGAGGCAGAATTCATTGCGAAGCGGATCGCGGAGGACAGAGCACTCCGGGCTGCTGGAGGAACGAAGCCCAAAGAGGAGGAGGGGGAGAAGGATGTTGAAGGTGAGGGCTCTTCCGATGAGGGGAGTGAAGAGCAAGCCGCAGAGGAGGCTGCCGGGCTTGATCCTACCGGGGCTAGAATTCCTCATGCCACGGCAGCGGGGGGCCCAAAAAGAAGGCGGGGTTGAGGAGGCAGAGCAACTCGAGGTGGAGGAGGAAGGGCTTGAAATGGGTCCTCAAGCCCCAGGCCCAGGGCCGAGTCGACGACTTCGTAGGCGGGCCGGCCGGGGACCAGCGCCCCCCGCTCCCTCGTAGGCTGCAAAAAGGGTGAAGAAGATCGTCTCCAAGGGTGACAAGCTAGAGGTGGTACGCCGCCAATCCACTCGCGTGTCGGAGGCCAAGACCCCACCCGCCAAGCGACGTGCCGTCACGGGAGTTGATCCTAGCCCCCAATCAAGCCCAGCTTCTTCACAAAGCTCGATCCCGCCAGAGACCTCGGCCCCACAGAAGAGTTCAAAGATGCCGGGAAGCTATGCTCCTCCAACCCTGAAAAGGGGCAGAGTGACCCCGCCACCTACGGGGTACGCGCTGGACGCCATGCTTATGGACCCAGAGTAAGCAGAACGACTAAGCTTTTTGCTGAAGTAGTCTGCACTTGGTTGCTGATTTAGTCTTGTTTTGTTGGCTTGGCAGAGATGAAGAACCCCTTGCTCAGTAGGCCAAGCGAGCCAAACGCGCGGAGGTGTCGGGCCATTCAACAGGCACAGGTCTGGCAGGGGACAAGGCAGGGCATCCCATGCTGAGCCCCCAGCCCAGCCCCCGGCATGAAGGCATGGGGCAATCTTTGCCTGCCGTGGAGATGCGGAGGAACGTACCTTATCCCTCGCCAAAGGAGCGAGCGGGAGCCAGCCAAGTGGGTTACGCCAAGAGAAGTCCAGCCCAACCAAAGTCCAAGCAGAGGAATCACTGGCAATGGCCTCCACCGAGGGGTCAGCTCGCATTGAGGTCACAGCCACCGAGGGGTTGGACGCGAACCGCGCGCCAGCAATTGACGTCGCCAGGGAGGGGGTTGCTCCCTCACAGCAACCACCACCGAGTACTCCACTTGTCTTTGTTTCTTCTTCTTGAATTACTTTAGTTCTCCTGGCCTCTGATATAGCAATATCTGGTGTCTCACTATCTCATTTGTTGATTTTGTTTGCAGCCGCGTCAACTGAAGAACCCGAGCTCTTGGAGGAGGTGGCCAGTATCGGAAAGGATGCTGCCGAGGAAGCGGCCAGGATTGCTGCCGTGGAAGGTCACGAACTAGCTACCGGGAATATCCAAGAATTCTCAAAAGAAACAGAGAAAACCCTCGGCAGTACGTCTGGCCTTGGTATGGTCATTGAGGAGAAGGCTCCTCTTCAATCCATGGGCCCTCTACCCATGAACTATCCCCTGGCTGTAGCCCCGCAATCTTCCCAAGAAAACTAGCGCTAATCCTTGCCCAAGCTGAGCCTGCCACTTCCGGCTTATCTACCTCAGCGGATGCGAACTTTGATGAAGAAATCAGACACAGACTGGCGCCGCTCCCCGAGAAAGTTAAAGAAGCTGGCGATTCAGATGATGGCGTTAAGGAATTGGTATTACTGGAATCCATGGCGGCAAGGCTCAAGGATGTGCAGAACAGGTGTAACCACAGATGGCGGGCAATCAAGGAGCAGCGTGACTCCACCGGTCTCATAGACCAGAAGCTGAGGGACAAGGGCAAAGAACTGCACGAATGGTTCAAGAAGCAATCCTATTCCCTTTTGCGGCAAGAGGAGGTGCTAACCATGGCCAAGGAGGACGTTACTACCCGGGAGGTCCGGTTAGCGGAGTGCGAAGCACTTCTTAATGCCAAGGAGAAGGACATCTTTGCTCGGGAAGGGGCCCTCGAAGCTACTGTCCATGGGAAGGATGAGGAGCTTGAGGCCCTTGTTCAACAACGCATCAAGGAGCTAGCAGATGGCCAAAAAGCCACCTTTGACGCCCTCACCCCATCGAGTTCGCGGCCCAGCTAAAGAAGGTTGCTGATGATCTAGCTGCTGCATCTGCTGCCAAGAACGACCTTGAAAACCAGGTGGGCAAACTGACGGAGGACCTTGTCGGGAGCAACAAGGAGATCCTGGCCCAAAAAGAGGAAGCGTAGAAAACAGAGACTGCCCTGAAGGAGGTGCAATCGCAGCTTTCCTCCAAGAACCAGGATCTTGACACTGCCAACGACACCATCTCTAACATGAAAGCCAGGCTTGGATCTCTGGAAAAGGAGCTCGAATCTGCTGATTGCCGCGAGAAGCTGTTGATGAAAGACTTGACCAATGCAAAAACTCTTCAAAAAGTTGCAGAGGACAAGCTGGAGAACCAAGTCCAGCAGCGCGACCTCTAGATCAAGAACATGGTTGACATCGCCGAGAGCCTCACTGCCTAGATTGCGAACATGGACATGAAGAGCTGGGCCTTCTGCGTAGGCAAGCATGAGGTCCCTAGTGTCAAGTTGACGCTCTTCTTCGAAGGCCTGATCGAAGGGCTGAAGATCTACAAAGATGATAGGGCCGCATGCTTCATTGATGAATCCCGGAAGCTTGCACGCGATGCCCTCTTCCTAGCCTTGAGCAACCTCGCCTTCTTCCTTCTAGACCTCAACCTCTGTGATGGCTTCAAGAAGCTGCCGCCAGGCGCCAATGCCTCTGCTGCCGTGGCAAAGGCCGGTCCCCTTGCCGACATGGTCCTTTCCGTCCCAAGGATCTCGGGAGGCCGTCGGACCGGTCATTAGGCCATTCTTGCTGTTGTGATGCCCGGTACTAAGACACAATGTGTATCCCGTATTAGGTTCTGCACTATTTTCAATTTAATGCTTGTTGAACAGATGTTTATTTGCACATGTACAACATCCTCTTTGTTTCCCCGCTGGTATTCATATAGCTAGTTCCTCGCGCATTTTGGTTGCCCGCCAATAGCGTGTTGCCGTGATTGCTTTGAGGAGCGGGTCCTTAGCATTCAGTGGGCAAGGACACGTTGCCGGTGGGTTTTTCCTTTTCTGCTTTTGATGCAGCCACCTGCTTCGTTGAGCGGGGCTCGAAACAAAGCAAGGGCGCAAACAAACTCGGTAATGTTCCATCGCATGGGAGACTCACCATACGAAACCTTGGTTAACCAAGGGATAGCATATGTGGACTTGGAAGAAAATCCTTAAACGTGCCAACTTTGCTTTTGTTCATACCCCCCTGGCCGGAGGGGGTATCTCTTGATTAAGCGCATTCTCCTCCCATGGCTGTCTCTCCTTTTCGTGTCTTCCAGCGCAATCATGCATGCGCTTCCACTTTCGCCCTGGAAAGAGGGAAAAATGGGAAGGGACCAAACGGAGGAACTCAGAGGTTCACTAGTCACGTGTTCACCCTTGGCACGAGCCAAGGGGCCAAAGTAAACATTTGCAATTGAGAAAAAATCTCGAGAAGCAAGGAGAGCTGGTCCCACCCTCCCTTCCCTGGTTTCCAATGACCCGTCAGTGATCGGCGCGATTGGCACACTGGCACGCGAGGGCCTGCCATGGATTGCTTGTTGGGGGTGCCAACCGACGGATTCGCTCTAACATTCAGCTCGGGATTTATCCTTAGCAGGACAAATGCAGGACCGAGCTTCGTCTAAACTTATCGACGCCGGCGGCATCACCACTACACATCCAGACCATTGGCGAGGGAGAAGGGAAGGGAGGCCAAGTACGCACCGTTCTTTGGCCTGCTAGACCGATCGGCACCGCTTGGGATCAAGTGTGCTCGATCGAGGACTTCAATAAGGGTGGCATCGTTGTCCGGCCCGTCCTGCCTTCTGATTGCGGGTGGCACAGTGGCTTTGTTATCCGTGCCTAACCATGCCAAACGTAGCGCGAACATCCTCTGCCCTCGCCACCGTTGTTGCTATTGGCGGAGATGTGCGATGGGGTTTTAGAAGGAGGTGGCTAAGGAGCAGCACTGCTCCTCTTCTTCCTTCATGACGAAGATGGCTACGGCGGAGATCGACGCACTGTTTGCAACTTCGGGTTCGCGCAAGCGAGCCATCCCCTACCTAGCGTGCCAAAGAAGTCGTGGGTGGACACGATCACCTATGGGGCCATGAGCCCCTTGTGGTTTGCCATGGGGGAGATCACGTTGCACGAAGAGCGGAGGCCATGAGGCAGCACGACGATGGGACTCTGGTGATTTTTACCCAGGTTCGGATAGGTGGGAAGCATAAAACCCTAGTCCTGCTTTGGTGGATTAGATGGAGGGACACAATGAACACGCAACGCTCGAACCCGGCAAGGTGGCCTCGGGGAGAGCTGCTACGCGCGTACAAGTGTGAGGAGGTCAGAATCCTCCTCTAGGTTGCCTTGGGCCTCCTTTTATAGCTCAAGGGGTAACCAAAAATAGTCATTATCCTGTGATTAGATAGCTAACAGTGCTATCATACCTAACTCTAGCAGTTAGGACAAAGTGCATTAAACGTACTGCTAGGTGTCGTGCTAAGGGTGAAACCCGGCAAGCCTGCCGTGCCGCTTAATCATCTTCTGCTTATTATCTTGACACGCCTCTGGACGGGTGTCAAATGGGTGTGATCTGTCTTCCAACAAGCTGCCATGTGCTTAGTGGAAGCCACTTAACCACTTGCAGGCTCAACACCACACCGATAAGTAACTTGTGTCGTTGTGCGGGAACATAGGCACACAACAGAGTCATTTCGCTATTCCCCTTCCCTTCAATTTTAAGTGAGCTTCCATGGGAAGCCCCCCCCCCCCCCCCAAGCTTTTTCTCATTGTGAAGGAATTGGTGGTGGAAATAAGTTAAGCCCATGCCCATAACTCAAAAATGAGTTCTTTACATATTTTATGGCTTATTTTGACAATAAGCTCTCACAAGGTGGACTAGAACTAGCCCTTAACCTGCAATTCCATTCTGCATGCAATGATGAATCACTCCTACCTGCTATAGTGTAGATTTAGGCATGATACATGGCATAAGCTAATACATGTGCATTTCATTATAGAATCTGAAATATGCAATGTTTATGTTAGTTCATATGTTGCACATGATGTTTAAATGTCTCCTAAATCTGGTCATTCAAGTGATGGTCTTTAAGCCTCCTTGTATGCTTGTTTTCCTGATATGTAATTCAGTGTTGTGCAAGATTTGCTCACACATGTGTTCAATTGCTTGTTTCTACCAGCCAGCCATACTAGAACTGTTTGCTTTGATTACTTGATGTTCTTGGCCTAACAGAGCGTGTCAACGATTTAAACACTAAGGGCTGCTGTAGTGGGGGCTTGTATAACTCATAGGTGACATAAAGGTTTGCCTGTACTCTAAACTAGGCTCTCCAAGAGTACCTGGAGGTCCACTTCGAAGGTACACCTAGTTTTTACATAGCGACACATAGTAAATCCTCATTTGGGTGTGTGCAAGAGATGTGGCATGTTTCATTATGTGGTGTCATTTTGTTATAAACTCATGCTTTGGTGTTGTTCAGAGAGTGGAAAGTATGCATATTTATCTTCCATGTAAGGAGACCAGTAACTAGTTTGTGTCACCTTGCAGAGGGGTGCAATGAAGCAAAGATTCAGGATTTCCAAGTATAAGATGTTAAGAAGGAGCCTTGCAAGAGAAGGAGGAGCAGCGCTGAGCCTATACAACCAGTTATGGTAAGTCACTGTATTACAGTTACCAAGACATCCTATTTGTCTACCACTATGCTTGCGTAGGGTTCTTCACCTGTAACCCAGTCATTGGGCCACTGATTAATACTCCCTCCACTCACTACTATAAATGTCATAACCAAATGCATGTTCACATCATTAGCCTCCCTATCATTACTAGGATCTTGATTACATACTAGTCAAGATACTTCATACGGGGCAAACAATGTTACATTACTTGTTCCATTATATAGATGATATATCAGTTGATTCAAATGTAGCTAGGCCAAGGATGTTATTGAGGCATGCATGTATGCATGCTGCCAACTCAACAGTTCAATTGCTTGTTTGCTTCAGGCATAGTTAAATTGCTCTTTTCAATTGCTTTATTCGTCCTCAGTTAATGAGATGCCCAAACAATGATGCCTGATGTAGGGTTATAACTATTAGTTGACATAATTAAATGCCTTACCATTTCATTACTCTGGCAAAGTGTGCCTGAAGCTTTTGAAGTCTATTGACCAACTATTACTGTAGGAAGCTTACAGTCTAGTTTATACGAGGCTAATGATTCAATAGTTTTGCTTGCTGTAGTTGGTTTGTATGAATCCCTCTGCAGTTCATTATGCTCCCTAAGACTCTTTTGGAACTTGGCACACAATTTTCCAACTAGTAAATACGAGCTACAGAATGGCTAACTGCTTGCTTAACACAAGATATATATATATATATATATATATATATATATATATATATATATTTGTGACGTATCTGTGTTTTGGATTTGGCCCCAACATTATGCTCCGTTGGTGAGCTACGAGGAGATCTCTGTACGCGGGCTGCACAGACAACCATTTTTATAATTTTTAAAATAGCACCTGCTTATGCTTCAGGACGTATATATTATTGTTAGTCCTATTTTGCCATGTACAAGATAGTCTGTCTTGCTCGCTTCACTGTTGTAACTATATTTTTTCCCTAGTCAAAATGTGTACTTACAGAAACATTTCAGGATGAAGTGACATCAACACAATGATCTCAGAGCAGTGCAGCATGGTCATTACCAAATGATTATGGATTGGAATTGGAATGTGCTGATGTTCTAGAGCATCAACTAGAGGTGGCAAGACAACGTTCATATGAGTCTCAACATATAATCAAAAAGTTGACACTGGAGGTGCAGATATCAGATGCACGAGTCAAAAAAAATGAAACAAGACATTGAGGTAACCACAAAGGAGTTGGAGATTTTGCAGACTGAAATTTGTGCTATCTGAATCCAGCCAATCATATTTTTTGAAGAGACTATAGTTCAAATGGTAAGTTCTGTTGATGCGCGTCCATGATGTATGAGCTCTATTTGCCCAGTGTATGTAATTTGCTGTTTGTGTATACTTTATTATCACTAGTGGCAAACTACGATGCCAGTGGATGTAATATGCTGTAATTTCTTTATTGTATAGTGTAGGATTATTCTTTGTTTCTATGCTTTAATCTCTTTACTGTATAGTGTAGGTTTTTGAGAGGGTAATTCTTTGTATATTCCATCATTGAAACGGTGGCCAACATGCCCAAACATTACCTGGATGCCATCCGAAAGAACAAACATGGGTAGTCGAAGCGGGCCTTAAATGGGTTTGTCAACTAATTAGTTAATGCATCCTAATATATGCGGGCCCAAATAGCCCATTCAAGTCAGCCCGTTAGAAATAGTGGATTTTGTCTTCGAATGTGGGCCCACCATAAAAAGGGCTCTTACCAGGCCGTTAACAGGCCGAAAGCTTGATAGGGCCTCAGTAATGGAGACAGCCCGCGGGCCTTTAGCAGGCCAAAATAATCGTCATTTTTGTCTTGGTCCATTTCCATCTCAGGCCATAAAGACGCCTAAAGCATTTTGGGCCAATAGTGGCCCAATGTACAACATAGGCTTTTAACAGGCCGAAACTCGGGTCGGGCTGGAATTTTGTTGTGGAGAATGGGCTGCTAATGGATAGAAAGTCAGGTGGGACTGTCAAAGGTCCAACTGTTGTGTGGGTTGTTAACAGGCCGAAAGGCAAAACGGGCTAGAAATTGGCCCAAGTACCGATTGGGACGACAAAAGGCCGAAAGAAATACCTGTTGGTATATTGGCCCATCTCTTTAATGGGCTGCTAATAGGTCGAAAGAAACTCGGGCCGTAGTTGAGCCCAAAGACAAAGTGGGCTGTTAACGGGCTGGATCTGATGATGGACCGGGATGGTGTCAAATCTATAATGGGCCTTTGACGGGCCAATTTTGCTTAACTTGTATGGGCGATGGTTGTGAATGGGCCAGACACAAGCAGGCCTGTAATGGGCCGGCCCGCTTATTTTGAAAGGCCCTACCTTTTAACCTAAATGGGCCACTTTTGGGCCTTGCCACATGTCGACGTATCATAGGCGCCTCATGTGCATTGGACAGCTGGCATCTGTCGCGCCGAGCTGACACGTGGTTCCTTCGTCCAATGAGAATTTTCATGTGGAAAATCGCCATTGGTCCGGGCTGTTAACGGGTTATCGGATCCAAAACCGGACATGATAGCTTAATGGTGACCCATTACGGTGGATGCCACATGTCAGTTACCGTTGACGAAACTACTTCCATGACGCGCCGATTATCGTCATGGAAGTGGACACTTCTGTGATGATAATTTGAGTATTGTCATGGAACACTTCTACGACAGCACAGGCATGACTATCTTGATTCTATCATAAAATCGTCATGGATGTACATGCATGACAGAACACGTGACCTACTGTGGCAAACACGTATCATCACGGAAGTGTATTTTTTTTGTAGTGTTGCCGACAGGTGTCGAGCGGGCAGGCGGTTAGGTGAAGCTTGTCGGGACACGTGGCAGCCCGCCGCAAAAGAGAGACTTTATTGACACCCATCCAAGGGGCGTGTCAAGAGAATAAAAGGTAGTTGGGCGAGTGGCGTAGGTGGAGCTAGGATGCCTTGGCGGCATTCACCCTCGGCGAGGGAGAAAGATATTTCACAGGGAGAGCTGTAGCTAGAGAGAGATAGGGAGCACGAGATATCCCTAGGGAGGGAGGGTGTGTGTTAGTGGCATACAGGGGAATGGTGGAGAGAAATGAGACCCTCGGAGATGGAGTTTGTGTTTGTGAGAGAGAGGGATATTTTTTAAGAGGGAGAGTTGTAGCTACAGAGACATTGGGAGCGCGAGACATCTCTAGAGTGAGAGGGTGTGTGTGAGCGGCATACAGGGGAATAGTAGATAGAAATGAGACCCCGGGAGACGAAGTTTGTATTTGTCGGAGAGAAAGAGATTTTAAAGGGAGAATCATAGTTAGAGACACATAGCAGGGAACGAGATATACCTAGAGAGAGATAGAGTGAAGGTAGAGGGAGAGAGTACTGTTAGTGTGTGACGAAGAAAAAAAACTGCTATCGAGAGAGATATATACAAGGAGCAGGAGAGATACGTGAAAGATGGTAAAGGCGTACGGCTCTAGAGAGATATATAACGGCATGAGTGATAGCTATATGAGACAAATATACAGATTAAAGGGAATTCAAATATTTAAATTAGAGATCAGGACATCGATAATATCATAACAAAAATTGGTCTATCAAACATGCATATTCATTTGCATTTGGGGACACATGCAATGTTATTTAACTTATCGATATTAGTGATTCATAGAATTTTAATTAGAGACAATGCATGGCTTATGCATTTCATGTCTAAATGGGATTACACTATATGTTGCATGTGTCAAACACATTATATGTGTTTGAGAAGTAAAACAACCGCATGAAACACACATTAATTGGAGATAGTTAGCGAGGAATGCATACATTGGATTTCAACATAAAGTGGTTTCAAATATTTGAATTCAAATTAAGATGGATTCAGCCTTATGAATCTGAGATCATGGCATTTGTAAACCATATTTATATATAAAGCATGTTGTGCTTTTGAAAGTATATATAAAAATGACGTATATAGATTCGTATTCGAATACAAAATGGATCTTGCCTTAAAAAATAGAATACAAAATGGATTCGAATTGAGTTGGCATGGTAAACGTGCAAGCTTTTTCTCCAAAAAATTGAACGAAGTGGTGAAACAGTCAGTCCCTCCTCGGTCGTAACCGCCCGAATCCAAATTTTGGGAGATGGAAATTACTGCCTATCACTGACACACAAAGCTTATCAGCTTGATTTGTATATGCCTCGATAGGGGCAGGTTTGTAATTTCACTCAAACATGACATAACCGCCTCTCACCCGGTTTCATACATGGTGGGAACTAAAACACAGTCTCTCCTTGGCCGAAATCGCCTCTCACCAGATTCATACACGGTGGGCACCAACAATGGGCGCCAAAACAAACTCTCCTCGGCTGAAATCACCCTCGGTAAATATTCGGTGCATGCGAGACTACCGTCCTATCCCCAACCGACCAATGTCACTCTGATGTCTGAAATTTTAAGCAGGAGCTAAGCTTGTAATTTTGCCCGCATTTGAGACAAGCGCATGCCAAGCAAATGGTTCGCCCTACCTCTCTCTCCCTCCATTTCCCCATTCGTATTCCATGGGCGCCAAAACACCCTCTCCACCCCAGCCTCCTCCATCCGCCACCCCATCCACCGCCGTCCTCCCCCACCATGTCGGAGCTAATACCCCGATGTCGTCATCCATTATAAGATATTGATGTCTCTCATCCATGGCACCGGAACAGGATCCTTGAAACCTGTCCTCTCACTTCATCCGCGTCGTTGTCCACCCTGCCGGAGCCGCTCCTACGACTGTCTCGTCCACCGTGTTGGGACATATCCTCCGTGCCATCGTCTGCCCTCCCATATCTGCTTCCACGCTACTGACAACCATCGCAACCGCATCACCCTCAACGTCTTAGTAGATCCTTAACAGCACTGCAACAGAGTCGGTACTCTTTCATATCTGCTCAAGTTATTTATCTGAGCAAGAAAATAGATGCCACTGCTTCACTCTGATTTCTTGTCCATCACTTAGAATCTTACTTGTTAGTTTAAAGCAAACATTGGTTGCGAAGTAGCATTTCTATAGTTTGCACCTTCAAATCCTGTCGACGTACGACACGTATGGGATCCGAAGGACCCCTTTACGATTCGGCAGGGAGAGAGGTATGCACAAAGAGCAGAACCGATGATCAATGCGAGGGGATTTTTACCCAGGTTCGGGCCGCTGATCAGCGTAAGACCCTACTCCTGCTTTAGTTTATTATCAGTGTTTTCGTCCCAGTTCTTGGAGCGCTTGCAATGAACAGTGTGTTCATGCAGCAGCTATGCATGCAGAATGGGCCGAGAGTGTTCTCCTTTTTCTCTCCCCCTGTAGCAGTTGCCTTGGGCCTCCTTTTATATGCTCAAAAGGGGATCACCACAGTGGCAAACTGTTCATATGCGAGGTGTAAAGTAGCTACAGGGTTATCATACCTAACCACTGGCGGTTTAGGACAAATGCATTTAGTGCACCATGAGGTGTCCACTTAGGTGTCCCTACTTTCTTGGGGATGGAAAAAGGGGCCATCCCATCAGCACCGCTTAAGCTCGCCTCCACTAGCGCCTCGCCACACATCCATGGATGGGACCAGAATGCCAAGCTGGTCGCTGCGCTGGAGCGGTGGCACAGTGGCGGAACCTTGCCGGGGTGCGAATCTTGCCGTGCTCCGCAGGCTACCCCGGTAAGATCTTGCCGGGAGCCGAGCCTCTGGTCTTCAGTTCTCCTTATCTTCTGACCCTTGGCTTGAATGTCTCTTTGATAACCTTGGATTAATCTTTGGCTGTTCCCCGACAAGCCTTGCCGCAGGTATGGCTACAACTACCCGTGCACAAGTATGGGGTACTAAAGGCCCAATATTTAGTACACCGACAGGAGCCCCCGGGCCTAGGCCACACACGAGTGCGAGGCGTTGTTGGGCAAGGCCCAAATAGTGCACGGGCATGCGTGGCAGGGGTTAACTGCTTGTAATTATTCCGCTTACTGCGCTTCCCCACTATGCGCATTGAATGCGCGACGTGGGAAGCATGCGCTGAACGGCCGCGGCCGCAGCGTGCTCGCATAGACGTAATCACATTAAGCAGTAAAAGAGGCAGCCTCGCTCCTTCCCCATAAAAAGGAATGCGCAGGGGCGCTGCTCATTTACCCCCTCTTCTTTCCAATCTGGAACCCGCCATTACCTTCTCTCTCCCGAGCCCAGAGCAGAACTTCTCCTCATCCGCTCACCGCCTCCGCACCCGCTCTATCCTCGGCTTCCACCTTCGCAACCGCCATGCCGCCCAAGGCTAGCAAGGGCAAAGGCAAGAGCAAGGAGACGAAAGCCGATGTCCCGGAGAGCGAGCTGGCGAAGATGTGGAAGAAGTACGTCGTCTTTGCTCCGACACTCGACGCGAAGGCCTTGAAGAACCGTTACCAGTGCATGTGGGCGAGGGAGACGAAGGCTCATCCCGCGACTCGCGTGGCCCCAGGTTCTTCTTCCCAAGGCGGACCAGATAGATATCCCTTCTTTGTCGCTTACTTTTATTGCGGGCTCTGTCCTCCATTCTCCGATTTCTTTATTGACATCATGTACACATGCGGCTTCCGTCTCCTGGATTTCACGCCGAATGCCCTAACAAGCATGTCTATCTTTGCTCATCTTTACAAAAACTTTGCCAGAGTAGTTCCCAACACTGCCCTCTTCCGCCATTACTTTATTCCTCGCATCCAAAAAGGGGAAGCCTTTTCCGGTTCTATCGCCTAGATTCCAAGGGCATGGAACAAGGAGATATATCCAGATAGGATTTACCGCGAGAAGTGGGAAGAATGGCGGTCCGAGTGGTGCTGGATCAAGGAAGCAGATCCCCATCCATTCTATTTGCCCCAACGGCAGAAGGAGGTCCGTGGCGAGGACTGGAGTGATCTCGATGCTCAAGATGACTAGCTCACAATTGCCACCACCAGGATCCTCCGTTTGAAAGCTGCCAGGCTCACAATAGAGATGATTTGCTCTAACTTCCTTCGCCGCCGCATCGCCCCTCTGCAGAATAAGGGGAGACCAGCTTGGGAGTTCCGGAATGCGGCAGACATCATGATGCTGCACCCTGGACTGAACAATAACTTGACAATTATGCAGCTTGGCGCTCTCCGCCACAGGCTATTTTAGCGTGAGGACAAGCATAAGTTGCCGGCGAGAATTATCCCTTTCTGCAACAACTCCGCCCTGGGGTCAATCATCGCCACAATGCCAATGTTCAACGCCCATGGCCTTGACGCAACTTGGGTTGAGCCATCTGCGGAGCAGGCACAAAAGTTCTTCGACGACTTGTCGGAGAGGGCCATCTGGGAAGAAACAAACCTCGTCCGCGCCACCACTGATGAAGAAGTGGCGTATATTGCCACTAGGGTGGAAGAGGCGAATCTTGCCATGGAGGCCGGCAGTGTCGGTTTCACAGAATGGGAAACTAGTGACACAGAAGTCATTTTGGAACAGGATCCTGCCGGGGAGGGTAAGGCTGCCGTCGAACAGAGCGGCAAAGCCGCCGAGAGCTCATCTGATAAGGACGCAGCCGAAGAACAACCGTAGGAGGAGCCCCCAGCTCCAAAAAAGGCAAAGCGTGTCCTTCGGAAAGCCGTTGCTGGCGTCCCAGCAAACCAAACTTCTTCGAGTAGCGAGGCTCCCGGCAAGGAGGCGGCTGGCAAGGCTGCACCGCGGTAAGGAGTTCGACAGCAACCTGTTCGGCGCACGAGACACACACCTGCGGCAACCACCGGGGCGGTAGGGGAATCTCACACAACATCACCAGAGGCTGAGGTGGCAGAGTCACGCCAACCCCCTACACCTGCTGCAGCCAAGCGACCCAGGACCCCTCCTCCGCCTCTTCATATGGACACCGCAATGGAGGTCGATTTCGACATCTCCGGTTTCAGCCTGGAACAAGAATAGGAGGAGTAAGTATCCTGTCACAGCCTTTATCTCCCAAATTCTGAATTCGATTGATCTCATTGCCTTGCTTTGTCTTGCCTCTGCAGTGATGCAGAAACTTTGGCGGAAAGGATGGCGAAGAGGGCGAAGACTTCCACGGGCGACGAGCCCCCGACAAGCTCTGCAAGCATGCCAGGAACTATCATCATCAGCCCGGAGCTCAGCCCTCGACGCAACTCCCAGCACAGCCCCCAGCGTGAGTTCACTACTCGTTTTCCGCTGGCGGGGCTGAGGTTTCTACTTTTACCGCTTATATCTTTGGGCTTGCAGGGGAAGAACATCAACAGGGAGAGTCATTGGAGGATGCCCCCGTCGTGCCGCCTCCGTCAACCATGCCGCCCACAAGTGCATCTCCGGCAAGTGCTCCTACCGATGAGCCTACCTCGGAAGAGGAGGAGCCGGCAAACATGGGCACCGGCAACCTTTTCCCGGCAACCAATGTTGCCGGGAGGGATGAAGCCACCTCTCAGAGCACTTGTCATTCTTTCCTTTATCTTTCTCTCTCTTTGTCTTCTTGAACTTCAATCTTGATCTTATTTTGTTTCCCTCCTTCGTCCTCCAGAATTCCCTCTGATGGAACACATGGACGTCAACGTTGTCATCGAGGAGACCGCTAGAGATGCTGCCGCCGAAGCTGACAAGATTGCTGCTAGCGAGGCCGCCAAAGACGCCACTGTCGAGGTCAGCGAAGCTGCTACCGAGGAAGCCGCCAAGAAATCTGCCGACTGGGCCGGCGAGAAGACTGATGACCATACTGACGGCATTCTTACCGTAGGAGCGCCAGGCGCTACATCAGCCACAGAGCCCCCAGCCACCGGTGAGACGATTGTTGAGGATCAACCATCGACATCTGAGGCTCCCTCATCGAGCAAATATCTCAAGGTTGGCGACAACCTATTCGTCAACTTGCCGGGGATGGCAAGTATTGGGGCGCCGACCGAAGGGGAAACTTTTGATGAAGAAATCATCACCACTGCCGGGCTCGAGATCGTCGATGAACCAAGCGCCAGCAGCGGCAAATCTGAAGAAGATCAGCCTCTCCAGGCCATGGGCGATAATTTCCGCAAGCTCCAAGCACTCCACCGTGCTTGAAAGGAGAAGGTAGACTCCAGAGCTGCAGTTGTCGAAGCAGCCGAGGCTGATTTTCAGAAGCACGTTGAGCAAATGTAGATCTGGTACGCAGAGGCCCTTCAGGAGTTCACTGCCAGCCGGGAACAGGTGAGCCAAAGCTGGACGGAGCTCCTGCTGAGGCAATCTGACATAGAGAAGGTGCAAGAGGAAGCTGCGCAAAGGGTTGCCATTGAAGATGCCCTCTTGATGGAGCGCCGCATCGGGCTTGATGCTCACGAAGAAGATCTTGCCGCGGGCGAGCAGGCACTTGCTGCTAAACTCCACGGCAAGGACGATGAAATTGAAAAGCTTGTCGCGCAGCAGACCAAGGAGCTGGAGCAGAAGCACATGCAGGCGCTTGAAGCTTTAACTGCAGATCACGCCAGCAAGCTCAAGGAAACCATCGATGCCGCCGAGGCTGCAGAGGCCGCCAAGAACGAGCTGAGCAACAAAGTAAAGAAGCTGGAGGCGGATCTTGAAGAACACAGCAAGGAGCTCTCGACGCTCAAAGACAACAGGGAGAAAACTCTCCACAGCCTGGCGGAGATGCAAATTGCTATATCCGACAAGACCAAGCAGCTCTCTTCAGCCAACGATGCCATTGCCGATCTGAGGCTAAAATTGACCACCCTGGAAAAATCTCTCGAGGAAGGCAGGGCCCGCGAGAAGGCCCTGAACAAAGATCTCCAGAATGAGAGGAACTTGCTTAAGAGCGCTGACGCCGCCCAAATTGACTATGAGAAGGGTGTGAAAATCTGGACTGATCGCCTTGTCGACACCGCGGAGAGGCTCACAGCACAACTGTCAACCATGGGCCGGGATGGTCTGCAAAACTTCAGGTATTCCTCTGAAGAAAGGATATCCTCGAGCGCCAGGCTGACCATGTTCTTCGAAAGCATCATTGATGCTCTGAAGCTGCTCTAGTCCAACCGAGCGACCCAACTGGCCAATGAATCCCGCAAGCTTTGCCGGGCCGTCCTCCGCAAGGTACTCATCAAGGTGGTGCATAAGAACCCTGGCGTTGACCTCACCAACGTGCTCGACCACTTGCCGTAGGATGCAGATCTCAAGGCACTTGAGGAGCTTGTCGCCCCCATCCTTGAGAAGGTAGATACAATCAAGAGGGTTGAAGGCCAGCGCAGGGACTAACCGTCTCACTTTTCCTTGCCACCGCCATTCCATGCCAAGGACAATTTAGTCCTAAGTTAGAACTACGGCAACTATTGATGTAATATAACTTGCTATGATTGAGTACATGCATGCTATTTCCCTTGTCCAATTTATTTCCGTATGGTATACGCCCTACGCTTACTGGAAACTTGCTGGCGCGAAACCTGCCGCGATCGCTGGGTGTGGGACTTTAGCAGCCTGCTGGAGGTGCAGCAGCCGGCAAGACACCTTGGCACTCTTGGTGCAGCCACTTAGACTGTTGAGCAGACTCGAAACAAAATAAGGGCGCAACCAATTACGACAAGGGTTCCTTCGCGTGCAGGTTTTCCATACAAGGGCCGAAATCGTCTAAAGAAAATAGCCTGATAGTAAAAATTGAAAAACTTGCTCAAAGTTTCGCAACTTAGCTTTCTGTCGTTGTACTCCTTCTGGCAAGACATCAATTCTGAACATCGCCCATTGGTATCCATACCTTCCTTCCCCCCCTCCCCGGCAAACTTGCGTGCGAGGGAACCTTCTATCCCTTGAGAAAAAGAAAGAAGAGAAAATAGAGATATGGAACCTTGGTGGTTCGTTAATGCTTACCGGGAGCAAGTGTCATACAATATCTCAGACAAGCATGCATATATAAAAACATGGAAATCAACAAGAAATGTACAACACTTAAGCTTATTCAACTGCGCATAGGGTCTGTGCCTGGCTTTGTACAAAGGATTATATGCCTTGCCGGCAAGACTCGTACAAAGGGAGGTTGTCGGGGGGCCCCGGCAACCATGCCTTATGTGTAGAACTTGTGAAGATGTTCGATATTCCAAGAGTTGCTCACTGGAACACCATCCTCGGTCTCCAGGCAGACAGCGCCGGGCCTGGTGACTCGTACTATCCGATAAGAGCCTTCCCACTTCGGCGTCAACTTGTTTGAATTCTTGGCGGATTGAACCCGCCGAAGAACAAGGTCGCCTTCCTCAAGACTTCGGGCATGAACTTTGCGGCTATGGTAGCGGTGCAAAGCTTGCTGGTAGGGTGCAGCTCACACAATAGCCTGAAGACGATCCTCCTCAAGGAGCATGGCGTCATCCTGCCGCAGTTGCTCTTGCTCAAGCTCATCATAAGCGAGCACTCGAGGTGACCCGTATATGAGTTCCGTGGGGAGAACTGCTTCCGCTCCGTAAACCAGAGCGAAGGGTGTCTGGCCAGTGGCTCGATTTGGTGTCGTTCTGATTGACCAAAGAACCGCCGGCAACTCATCAATCCAGCGCCTTCCACACTTTTTCAGCTTGTCAAAAGTTCTGGTCCAGAGACCGCGCAACACTTCAGCATTAGCCCTCTCCGCTTGGCCGTTGCTTCTTGGGTGGGCAACAGAGGCAAAACAAATTTTGCCGCCAAGGTCTTGGACGTATTGCATGAAGGTGCGACTTGTGAACTGTGTGTCGTTGTCGGTGATGATCCTGTTGGGCACACCAAAACGGCAAACTATTCCTTTAAAGAACTTGACGGCTGATAGTGCTGTCACCTTCCTCACCGCTTCCACCTCCGGCCACTTTGTGAACTTGTCGATTGCAACATACAAGTACTCAAAGCCCCCGGTAGCACGGGGAAAAGGGCCCAGTATGTCGAGCCCAAGACCAAAAATGGCCAAGAGAGAGGGATTGTCTGAAGAGCTTGAGCTGGCTGATGCGATTTCTTTGAATGAAACTGGCACGCTTCACACTTGGTTACTAGTGCAGCTGCATCCTGGAGAGCAGTGGGCCAAAAGAAACCTTGTCGAAATGCCTTTCCAACAAGCGCTCTTGATCCAATGTGAGAGCCACATATGCCTCCATGTATCTCTGCCAACAGCTCCAGTGCATCCTCCCGAGGAATACACTTTAATTTCACACCGTTCAGTCTCTTCCTGTACAGAACACCATCGACGAACTGGTACATGCTAGACTGACGGGCTACTTTTTCCGCTTCTTCCTGCTCCTCAGGGAGTTCTCCTGTCTGAAGAAAATGGACAATGGGCTGTGCCCAAGCTGGAGCCTGGGGCTTGACAACCAGGACTAAAGTCATCTCTTCTATCAGGGGAATGTTTGTCTCGACGGCAAGGGCCTGAGCCCCTGCTGGAGCCTGTTGTTCCCCGGCAAGCTTGCCGTTGATCCCGGCAACTTCCTTGCCGGTGGCTCCCAGGAGCTCTGCCGGAAAGTACTGACCAGAATTCAACTTCCTTCTCTTTTCTCGCCTCATTGATGGTGCTACAGATGGCTGAGTTAAATGGAGCATAAAAGTTCCTGGTTCCACAGTTAACTTGAGGGCAGCGCGCTTTGACAAGTCATTTGCAATACTGTTTTCGGCACGAGGAATGTGCTTTGTTTGCAGCCCGTCAAAGCGCTCTTCCATTTTTCTCACTTCATCCACATAGGCTTGCATCAACCGACTCTGATAATCTTTTTTGACTTGCCTGATAACAAGCTATGAATCGCCTCTGATGATGAGCTTCTTGATACCAAGGTCCGCCGTGATCCTGAGACCGGCAAGCAGGCCTTCGTACTCCGCAGTGTTGTTTGTCGAGCTCTCCTGGGGAAAATGCATCTGAATTACATACTTGAAGTGCTCTCCGGTGGGTGCGACAAGCAGCACGCCAGCACCGGCGCCTTCCAGCGAGAAAGCCCCATCAAAGTACATAATCCATTCTTTGCTGGGAAGAGTCGTTTCTTGAATCTGTTCGTCTGGCGTTGGGGTCCATTCCGCAATGAACTCCCCCAAGGCTCTGCTCTGAATTGCCAAAGTACTTTCAAACTTGAGACCAAAACTTGACAGTTCTAACGCCCACTCCACAATCCTGCCGGTTGCCTCTGGATTTCACAAAATCCGCTGCAATGGGAAGCGAGTAACGACGGTAATCTCATGTGCATGAAAATAATGGCGCAGTTTCCTCGAGGCCATGAGAAGGCCGAAGAGCAACTTCTGCACACCAGAGTATCTTGACCTAGCTCCCTATAAAAGGGAGCTGACAAAATAAACTGGACGCTGCACCATCTTCCTCTTTTGCACTGATTCCTCTGACTCCGCAGATCCTATCTTGTCGGCACCAGACCTTGTCGGGGAAGATCCCGGCGCATCACTTGATGGTCCTGCCGCTGCCGTTGCCTCCTCGTCAACTTCTATCTGCGCCACTAACGCAGCACTAACCACTTGATTTGTTGCCGCTAGATACAACAACAACGGCTCTTGTGGCCTAGGTGCGACTAGCGTCGGCGGAGAGGAAAGGTACCTCTTCAAATCTTGCAGTGCTGCCTCCACTTCCGGAGTCTATCTCATTGGACCCGCCTTCTTCAAAATTTTGAAAAAGGGCAGGGCGCGCTCAGCGGATTTGGAGATGAACCTGCTTAAGGCAGCAACGCAACCGGCAAGACGACGTACATCCTTGACGCATCTTGGCACTTCAATCTGCTCAATAGCTTTGATCTTGTCGGGGTTCGGTTCGATCCCACGCTGAGATATAAAGAACCCGAGAAGCTTGCCGGAAGGGACGCCAAACACACACTTCTTAGGATTGAGCTTTAAATTGATCTTGCGCAGATTTGTAAATGTTTCTTCTAGATCTTGTATGAGCGTCGCTTTATCCTTGGTTTTGACCACTATGTCATCCATGTATGCTTCCATATTTCTATGTAGCTGAGGCTCAAAACCAATTTGGACCGCTCTCGCAAATGTAGAACCAGCACTTTTCAACCCGAAACGCATTCGTATAAAACAATACGTACCACATGGGGTGATAAATGCGGTCTTTTCTTCATATTCTTTTGCCATGAAGATCTGATGATATCCCGAGTAGGCATCAAGGAACGACAGTAGGTCACAACCAGTAGCGGAGTCCACAGTCTGGTCGATGCATGGCAAGGGTAAAGGATCTTTTGGACAGGGTTTATTGATGTCTGTATAATCAATACACAGCCTCCATTTCCCATTCACCTAGCGCACTACAACCGGATTGGCCAACCATGTTGGGTGAAGCACTCCTCTGACCAACCCTGCCGCTTCTAACTTCCTGATCTCTTCGGCAATGAATTCTTGCCACTCCAAGGCTTGCTTCCTCAACTTCTGCTTGATGGGCCACGTGTAAGGACAGACAGCAAGGTGGTGCTCAATTACCTCCCTGGGAACACCGGGCATGTCAAACGGTTGCCATGCAAACACGTCGACATTTGCCAGCAGGAAGGCAACGAGCGCGCTTTCCTATTTGTCATCTAGGGTGGAACTTATGGTGAAAGTTCCTCCCGTTCCATCCTCCTTGACGGGCACCTTCTTGATCTCTGGTGGAGCAGCCTTGGACTTCTTGTTCTTGCCGGTGGAACTCTCTGGTGCATCCTCAACGGAAGCGCAGCACTCCGAGGAGGTGCGCTTGTCGGGGTTTGCGCCAGTGATCTTGCCGATCTTCTTCTTCCCCCCGGGAGTTCCAGCGGCAGGAGCAGATGCCTTGACGGCGGGTGCTGCGGCTGCCTCCCGGTAGAGTTGATCGGTGCAGATTAGTGTATCCTTCTTGTCGGAGTGGATAGTGATGACACTTATCGGTCCGGGCATCTTCAACACATTATACGCATAGTGTGATGCCGCCATGAACTTAGCCAGCGTTGGGCGGCCAAGGATTCCATTGTATGACATAGGGATCTTGGCGACATCGAACACTACCTTCTCTGTCCTGTAGTTGAGCTCGCTACCAAATGTTATCGGTAGCGTAATCTTGCCTTTTGGCTGGGTCCTTCCTGGATTGATCCCCTGAAACGTGCCCGTTTCCTCGAGATCTTCATCAGGAATTTGCAGCTTCTTGAGCATGTCCGGCGAGATTAAGTTCAGCCCGGCCGCACCATCAACTAGCATTTTTGTCACCTTGAGGTTTAGGATTATTGGTGAGACCAACAAGGGAAAGCACCCAACCGCATTTGTGCGATCAGGGTGATCCTCGGCGTAAAAAATGATAGGCATGTTGGACCACTTTAAAGGTTTCCGTGCATCAAACGATGGCTCCATTGCATTAATCTCACGCACCCACTGTTTAAGTCGGCGATGAGAAGAATGCAACGAGGCGCCCCCATCAATACACATGGCCTCTGTGGCTTTCTGAAACTCGTGCTCACTGGATTCGTCATCTTCTTCATCATCATCGCCTCCCTCGTTCTTGTCGCGGCCTCGGGCGGGCATTTCCTTCTGTTGCTTAGCCTTGCCGCGGCGGCCTCCTCGGCCACCATGCTTCTTGCCAGATCCCTCAGCACCGTCCTGGGCCTTCTCCTTGTCTCATCTTTTGTACTCAGCTCTCTGCTTCTCGACAAGCTGCTCAACTTGCCGGTAGTTTTGGAGATCGTGGCCCTTGGTGCGATGGATCTTGCAATACTGTTTGCCGGAGCCTTCTGGCTTGTCGGCAGCCGCTAAGGCCTGACAGGAAGCGCACCCGGCAACTTCCTTGTCGGGGTCGTCAACCTTGGCCTTCTTGGCGATGCCGGGGTTGCCGGATTCCTCGACAGCAAGCACGGCCTTGCCTCTGTGATTCTTGTTCCGGCGCCGGCCTTTCTTTGACGGGGTTGCAGCATCTTCTTCCTGAGATTCGCCCCTTGCGCCAACAAACTCGCCAGGGAGTTTCCTCCCTTCTTCAGCTCGAGCGCACTTGTCGGCCAAAGCGTAAAGCTCGGCAATACTCCTGACCTTGTTCATCGCCAGCTCTTCGCGCATTTCGCGGTTACGCACATTCTGATGAAACATGCTAATAACAACGGCAGGATGAGCATCTGGAATATTGTATTGCACCCGGCTAAATCTCTGGATAAACTTGCGCAGGGGTTCACCCTTCTTTTGAGGAAGGAGATGCAAATCACTCTCTTGGCCAGGAGCTTGGTGGCCTCCAACAAAGGCGCCAACAAACTGATGGCACAGATCTGACCAAGAAGAAATGGAATTCTCTGGCAAATGCATTAACCATGACCTGACGTTGGGTTTGAGCACCAACGGGAAGTAGTTGGCAAGTATCTTGTCATCTCGGCCCCCGGCAGCCTGCACCGCAATGGTGTAGATGCTCAAGAACTCCGAGGGGTGAGTCTTGCCATCCTATTTCTCCGGGACCTCTGGTTTGAATGTTCGGGAGTTGGGCCACTGGACTCGCCGCAGCTCACGAGTAAACGCTGGACAACCTACCTCATAGGGCAAGTCGCCTACGTCCCCCGACGCAGGCTCGTCAATAGTAGGCCATGCACGTTTATCGGACTGATGACGCACCTCCCGTCGCCGCTCAATGGTAGTTCGAGCGTCTTCTTTGCTTCGTTCCTGAAGAACTTGACGCTGATCACGGCGCATCCGCGGATCGGATGACGCCGTGGAATCGTCATCACGGCCGTCAGTCCGCCGGGCTGACGACCGCTGCTGCTGTCATGGAGGGGAGTGCACCATGGTCACACCGCCTCCAGTCTTCTCACCATCGGCTCGTGTCGGATCGATAGACCACTGCCGCAAAGGCCCCGCTGGCTGCGGCTCATCCTTGTTGACGAAGCCGATGAGGCTCTGGATAGTAGATCGCCACTCCTCCATCTTCTCCGGAGCAGGAGGAAAATCAAGGAGCAGTTGCGCACGTGCCAAAGCTTCTGCTGGCATAGGTGGCGGCGACAGGTGCGAGGTACGTGAGGTGCTCTGACTCCTAACAGTGTTAGAAGGAGCATCGTCACGATCACGCGACCGCGCGCCACATCCACCGGCAGTTTGGCGTGCATGCTGGGCCTACGCACCTTGGGATCGATACGCAGAAGTCTTTCCATGGGGACGTTCGGAACCACCAACACCACGGCACTGCTCATCGCGTGCGACCTGGGAAGGCCACAACGCTTGCGCCGGCATGGGAGTCTTGGAAGGCGCCCTCTGATCTCTGGAGTTCGCTGCGCTGCCCATAGGCAGCACGGCTCCATCTCTGGATCTAGCAGCGTGCGGGTTGCCGTCGCCGCTGCGAACGACGCCGCTCGCCTAGCTCAGATCACCAGAGCGCCGTGGAGGCTCTAAACCTCCATCTCCTACATCCACGCCGTCACCCGTCCGAGTAGGCACGGGCAAGACGGACGTAGATGGAATAACCGCTGCCGCACCCTTCTTCTTGGGTGTCATGGTGACAAAGATGGTGAAGAAACTGACACGCTGATCACCGGATCAGGTTCACGCAACCTCGTTCCCCCTGCCTGGCGCGCCAAAGATGTCGGCGTACGACACCTATGGGATCTGAAGGACCCCTTTACGGTTCGGCAGGGAGAGAGGTATACACAAAGAGCAGAACCGATGATCAACGCAAGGGGATTTTTACCCAGGTTCGGGCCGCTGATCAGCGTAAGACCCTACTCCTGCTTTAGTTTATTATCAGTGTTTTCGTCCCAGTTCTTGGAGCGCTTGCAATGAACAGTGTGTTCGTGCAGTAGCTATGCATGCAGAATGAGCCGAGAGTGTTCTCCTTTTTCTCTCCCCCTGTAGCAGTTGCCTTGGGCCTCCTTTTATATGCTCAAAAGGGGATCACCACAGTGGCAAACTATTCATATGCGAGGTGTAAAGTAGCTACAGGGTTATCATACCTAACCACTGGAGGTTTAGGACAAATGCATTTAATGCACCGTGAGGTGTCCACTTAGGTGTCCCTACTTTCTTGGGGATGGAAAAAGGGGCCATCCCATCAGCACCACTTAAGCTCGCCTCCACTAGCGCCTCGCCATGCATCCAGGGATGGGACCAGAATGCCAGGCTGGTCGCTGCGCTGGAGCGGTGGCACAGTGGCGGAACCTTCCCGGGGTGCGAATCTTGTCGGGCTCCGCAGGCTACCATGGCAAGATCTTGCCGGGAGCCGAGCCTCTGGTCTTCAGCTCTCCTTATCTTCTGACCCTTGCCTTGAATGTCTCTTTGATAACCTTGGATTAATCTTCGGCTGTTCCCCGACAAGCCTTGCCACAGGTATGGCTACAACTGCCCATGCACAAGTATGGGGTACTAAAGGCCCAATATTTAGTACACCGACAAATCCGCCATGGCACGCTCAACTTTCCCGTTTTACATTCAATACCAACATCCTAGGTGCTTCCTGACATGCTAGCACTGCTCCTCAACCCATCAAGCTAAAAAACATGACACTCGTAATTCCAAAGCTTACTTGTTCAAATACGAATCTGATATGATGCTAATATTACTAAAATAGAGAACGTTTAATTGGTCAGTTAATATTCCTACTTTATTTTCGAAAAGCATGTGCACCACATATAGAGAGATAGCAGGGAATTGCATTTCTTTATGTGCTCTGGTTCATCATGGGTGGGCTACAGACATTGTATTATCCAAAATCTGCTTGCTCTTCTTTAACATGTTCCTTGTCTGTTCTTCGTTACTAAGTATACTAGTACAGTATGTTCCTTGTGGGGAAGAGGAGCAGGGACATTTGCAGTCAACATGTCTATTGGGTCGCTTCTGATGGATGCTTTCTACTCTTTGAGTTGGTCTGCCATAATATCCAGGAAATGCTAGGAATTGTGTTGCCTTTCAGAGTCTAGACTGATAGTAACAGTAGTGCGCCTTCATGTGAAGTGAGCTGCCCCTAGGGGATCCAAAGCCTTTCTAGCTGTACCCGCAATACATGCCCATATTTTCCAGCTAGTTCCACTTTCCCGATTTTACTCATGATGCTTATGGTTCTCCCCTTTTATCTACACTTTGATCTGCGTAGGTGCTTTGTGTCATACTAGCAGCACTCTGCCCTTAAACTAGACAACACACAACTCATATTTACAAAGCTTAGTTGTTCAAATACAAATGTGATATGATACTAATATTAGTTAACAGACACACATTTAATTGGTTAGCTGATGCTCCTACTTGAGTTTCCAAATGCATGTGGCTACATAGAGACAGCAGGGAATTGCATTTGTTTGTGCCGTCTGATTCATCATTGGTGGGCAACAAAAAATGTATAGAAAGAAGCGGAATTTCCATAATATACTTCTTCTTCTGTTCTTTAACATGTTCCTCTTCTGTTCTTCTTTAGTAAGTACAATATGTTCCTAGTTAGGAAGGGGAGCAGGGACATCTGCAGTCGATAGATCTATTAGGCCACTTCTACTAGATGCTTTCAGCACTTAGAGTTGGCCTGCCATAATATCCAGGAAATGATGGGAGCTGTGTGGCCTTTGAGAGACTAGACTGATAGTAACAGTAGTGCGCCTTCAGGTGAATAGAGCTGGCCTGTAGGGGATGAAAGGCCTTCGATTAGTAGCGGCAATACAACCCCATATTTTCCAGCCAGTTCCACTTTCCCGATTTATTTATGATGCTTATGGTTCCCCCCTTTTATCTACACTACTATCTTCCTAGATGCTTTGTGTCATACTAGTAGCACTCCATCCTTCAAGCTAAACTACATGCCACCACTACAAAAAAAAGACACATCCATGACATTTTGGGCCAAATGATTTTTTTTTCTGTCATGCTTATGACACTTCTATGACGATAATTGTGACAAAAGCACGTATCATCATAGATGTGGTGGGCTCCTACTTCTATGACAAAAAATCATGATAGAAAATGGGCTTTTCATCCTGGGCGAGCCAGAGATGCACCTGCATGACATTGATTGGGCCGTCCATGATGCAAAAAATTGTGGTAGGAGCGAGGGCGAGGAAAATTTCGGGGAGTTCCTAGTTACGGTGGGTGGTCGGGGCCGAGCGATGCACGAAGGTTTGTGCGTTTCTCTCATATACGTGCGCGCGTGTGTGCGAGGTGTTGGGCTCTAAACTAAAACTGTCGGTGTACTAAGTATTGGGCCATTAGTACCCCGTACTTGTGCACGGGCAGTTGTAGCCATACTCGCGGCAAGGCTTGTCGGGGAGCAGTTCGAGGTTGACTCAGGCTACCAGAGAAATTCTCAAGTCAAAGATCAAAGGATCAGCAGGTAAGGAGAGCTAGAATCCAAAAGCCAGCTCCCCCGGCAAGATCTTACCGGGGTGGTCTGCGAAGCCCAGCAAGGTTCGGCGCCCGGCAAGATTCGGCGCCCGGCAAGGTCCAGCGCGCGGCAAGATTCTGTTGCTGTGCCACCACTCTGGCACAGCAACGAGCCCGACATTCTGGGTCCTTCTTTGGATGCGTGGCGATGCGCCAGTGGAGGAGAGCTTAAGCGGTGCCGATGGGACGGCCCCTTTTTCCATCCCCAAGAAAGTGAGGACACCTAAACGGACACCTCACGGTGCATTAAATGTGTTCATCCTAATCTGTCAGTGGTTAGGTATGATAATCCTGTAGCTACTTTACACCTCAATGTATATACATTTTGCCACTGTGGTGACCCCTTTGAGCATATAAAAGGAGGCCCAAGGCAACTGCTACAGGGAGGAGGATCTTCTGGCCCATTCTGCATGCGTAGCTGCTCTTTGAACATACTGTTCATCGCAAGCGCTCCTGGAGCCTGAGCTCAAGAACACTGATAATAAAACAAGGCAGGAGTAGGGTTTTATGCTGATCAGCGGCCCGAACCTGGGTTAAATTGCCCCGCGTCGATCGTTGGTTCTGCTCTTTGCGCATACCTCTCCCCCTGTCGAATCGTAAAGGGATTCCTTGAGGGTCCCAGAGGTGTCGCACGCCGACATCTTTGGCGCGCCAGGTAGGGGGGTCGTAGGTTGTGTGAACCTGATCCAGTGATCGGCGCCTTAGTTTCTTCATCATCTTCATCATGCCACCCAAGAAGAAGAGCGCCGCAATGGCGCAACCATCTACGTCCGTTTTACCTGTGCCCTCGCATACGGGCGATGGCGTGGGTGCAGAAGGAAGAGGATTAGAGCCTCCACGGCGTTCCAGTGATCCAAGCCAGGTGAGCGGTGTCGTTCGCAGCGGCAGCGGCAACCCACACGCCACTGGATCCAGAGATGGAGCTGTGTTGCCTACGGGTGGCACAACGAATTCCAGAGATTGGAGGACGCTTTCTGGGGCTCCCGCGCCGGCGCCAGTGTCACGGCCTTCCCAGGCCGTGCACGATGAGCAACGTCATGGCCCTGGTGGTTCAGGGCGTCCCCATGAAAAGATTTCTGTGCATCGATCCCAAGGTGCGTGGGCCCAGCATGCACACCGAGCTGCCGGCGGAGGTGGTGCGCGGTCGCGTGACCGTGACGGTGCTCCTTCTAACATGGCTAGGAGTCAGAGCACCTCGCGTACCTCGCACCTGTCGCCGCCGCCTACGCCAGCGGAAGCCATGGCACGTGCGCAGCTGCTCCTCGATTTCCCTCCTGCTCCGGAGAAGATGGAGGAGTGGCGAGCTACTATCCAGAGCCTCATCGGCTTTGCCAACAAAGATGGACCACAGGAGGCAGGGCCCTCACAGCGGCGGCCCATCGATCCGGCGCGAGCCGATGTGGAGAAAACCGGAGGTGGTGCAACCACGGTGCACTCCCCTCCGCGACACCAGCGGCGGTCGACAACCCATTGGGTCAATCGCCGTGATGATGATTCCACGGCATCGTCCGATCCACGGATGCGCCGCGACCAGCGTCAAGTTCTCCAGGAACGAGGCAAAGAGGACGCTCGAACCACCATCAAGCGGCGACGGGAAGCGCGCTATCAATCTGATAAGCGCGTAGGGCCGGCTGTCGACGAGCCTGCGCCAGGGGACGCAGGTGACTTGCCTTACGAGGTAGGGACTCCAGCGTTTACTCGTGAGCTGCGGCAAGTCCAGTGGCCCAATTCCCAAACCTTCAAGCCAGAGGTCCCGGAGAAATATGACGGCAAGACTCATCCCTCGGAGTTCCTGAGCATCTACACCATTGCGGTGCAGGCTGCCAGGGGCCGAGATGACAAGATACTTGCCAACTACATCCTATTGGTACTCAAACCCAACGTCAGGTCGTGGTTGATGCATCTGCCGGAGAATTCTATTTCTTCTTGGTCAGATATGTGCCATCAGTTTGTTGGCGCCTTTGTCAGAGGCCATCAAGCTCCTGGCCAAGAGAGTGATTTGCATATCATCCCTCAGAAGGAGGGCGAACCCCTGCGCAAGTTTATGCAGAGATTTAGCTGGGTGTAGTACAATATTCCTGATGTTCACCCTGCCGCTGTTATTAGCGCGTTTCACCAGAACGTGCGTAATCGCAGAATGCGGGAAGAGCTGGCAATGAACAAAGTCAGGAGTATTGCCGAGCTTTACGCTTTGGCCGACAAGTGCGCCCGAGCTGAAGAGGGGAGGAAACTCTCTGGCGAGGCTGTTGACGTGGGGCGCGAATCAGAAGACAACGACGCTGCAACCCCGTCAAGGAAAGGCCGGCGGCGGAACAAGAAGCGCAAAGGCAAGGCCGTGCTTCCTGTCGAGGAATCCGGCAACCCCGGCACCTCCAAGAAGGCCAAGGTTGACAACCCCGGCAAGGAACCTGCCGAGTGCTCTTCATGTCAGGCCTTGGCGGCTGCCGACAAGTCGGAAAACTCCGGCAAGCACTACTGCAAGATCCATCGCACCAAGGGTCATGATCTCCAAAACTGCCGGCAAGTTGAACAGCTTGTCGAGAAGCAGAGGGTTGAGTATGAAAGGAGAGATAAGGAGAAGGCCCATGACGGTGCTGAGGGGTCCGGCAAGAAGAGCGGTGGCCGAGGGGGTCGCCGCGGCAAGGCCAAGCAACAGAGGGAGAGGCCCGCTCGAGGCTTGACAAAGAAGAAGATGATGATGAAGAAGATGATGAGTCCAGTGAGCGAGAATTCCAGAAAGCTACAGAGGCCATGTGTATCGACGGGGGCGCCTCGTTGCATTCTTCCCACCGTCGGCTCAAACAGTGGGTGCGAGAGGTCAATGCAACAGAGCCATCGTTGGATGCATGTAAGCCCCTGAAGTGGTCCAACACGCCTATCATTTTCGACGCCGAGGATCACCCTGATCGCACAACCGTGGTCGGGTGTTTGCCATTGTTGGTCTCACCAACAATCCGCAACCTCAAGGTGACGAAAATGCTAGTTGACGGTGGGGCCGGGCAGAACCTAATCTCACCGGATGTGCTCAAGAGGTTCCAAATTCCTGATGAAGATCTCGAAGAAACGGGCACATTTCAAGGGGTCAATCCAGGAAGAACCCAGCCAAAGGGCAAGATTACGCTACTGTCGTTGTAGTGAACAGGGGGTGCTCATTACCCCTGGACACGCACCGGCGAGTTGCAGCCCCCCAGGCGGGAAAGGCGTGGCAGGGGAGCGAGCCTTCCTGGGAGAACACAACTGGGAACAAGCACAAGACTATCCAAAAAGCATTCGAGTCAATAATTGGAAGGCAGAAGACCAAAGGCCGAAGCCCCGGCAAGATTCTTGCTGGTGAGGCCCGGCAAGATTCTTGCTGGTGAGGCCTAGCAAGATTCTTGCTGGTGAGCCCCGGCAAGATTCCTTGCGGGTGAGCCCCGGCAAGATAATCCCGGCAAGGCTTGGCGCCCGACAAGGCTTGGCATCCGGCATGGCTTGGCGCCCGGCAAGGCTTGGTGCCCGGCAAGTTTCGGCGCCCGGCGAGATTCTGCCACTATACCACTACTCCAGCACAACGACAAAACCTGACATTCTGGGTCCTTCTCTGGATACGTGGCAACGCGCCAGTGGAGGAGAGCTTAAGCGGTGCTGATGGGATGGCCCCTTTTTCCATCCCCAAGAAAGTGAGGACACCTAAATGGACACCTCAGAGTGCATTAAATGCGCTTGTCCTAATCCGTCAGGGGTTAGGTATGATACCCTGTAGCTACTTTACACCTCAATGTATGTACATTTTGCCACTGTCGAGACCCCTTTGAGCATATAAAAGGAGGCCCAAGGCAACTGCTACAGGGGAGGAGAACTTCTGGCCCATTCTGCATGCGTAGCTGCTCTTTGAACGTACTGTTCATTGCGAGCGCTCCTGAAGGCTGGGCTCAAGAACATCAATAAGAACACAAAGCAGGAGTAGGGTTTTACGCTTATTAGCGGCCTGAACCTGGGTAAAAACTTCCCGCGTCGATCACTGGTTCTGCTCTTTGCGTATACCTCTCCCCCCGCCGAATTGTAAAGGGGTCTCTTGGGATCCCATGGGTGTCGTACGCCGACATCTTTGGCGCGCCAGGTAGGGGGATCGAGGTTGCGCGAACCTGATCCAGCCGTCGGCGCGTCAGCTTCATCGTCCATGGCGACTTCGCTCCACATACAGAAAGCTAAGTTCTAAAACTTTAATGCTTTTTGCTGATTTGATTTTGTCCATGATGATGTTCTTTGCACATAACCTGTGCGCAAAGGATCACTCTTGAGACATTCTACGCTCCGGGTTGTTCGGGTCTGCCTAGCAACACCTGTGCAGCCGCGTTTGTTCTTGGAGTGTGAAGCTCTCGAGGAGGCGGCGTCCTCGATAGGCTGCTAACTAGGATCCATTCCTAAGCGCCATTGACTAGGACGTGCGCGATCGAGATGCATTCCGGCAAGCGTAGGGGACAACTGTGCAAAAACAAAAACATGTGGAGAAGAGCTCTAAATAAAGTTACGCACAAGTTAAAATGCTTTTAAGATGCTAATTAACTTGTCGTATTTAAACGCAGTTGTGGCTCGGGGGCTGGCAGCGTCCTCTGGACCAATCTTCTCGACGTCGAGAACGACGAAGTTCTCCGCCATAAGCCTTCCTGGCAACAAGCTTGCCGGAAGCTAGCGTCGAGAATGACGAAGTCCTCTGTCATGAGCTTTCCCGGCAACTCCTTGCAGGAAGCAAGCGTCGAGAATATCAAAGTTCTCCGGTAAAGTCAAAAGTTTCCCGACAACCACCCTTTGAGCTAAAAATAAGCTCGGGGGCTGGCAGTGCCCTCGCAAGAAAAGCTAAGTTGCCAAGATTTATTACATTCATTTTTCTATCCTCACTTGCTTCTTATACCTACACGCGAAGGAGCCCTCTCGGGGCTAATTGCGCCCCTAGTTGTCTCGAGTCCGCTCGACAATTTAGGTGGCTGCATAAGCACCGAGGAGGTAAACCTTTTCGGGAGGCGGCGTTCCCGGCAAGTTGCTTAGGACCCGTTCCTCAAGCACTGCCGACTGGAGCATGCGCACCGGAAAGCTTTCCGGCGAGCGTGGGTCGCCTTGATTAATTCTTTGTCCTTGTACATCAACCTGCATGCGGAGGAACCTTGTCGTGGTTAGCCCGCGCTCTAGCTTTGCCTCGAGTCCGCTCGGCAAGCTTAGCAGCTCCGTTCTGGCCCGGCAAGTCGCCTTGCCGGCGGCGGCGCTTCCAGCAGGCTGCTAAAGACCCACATCTAGCGCTCGCGGCAAACGTGCGCACCGGCAAGGTTTCCAGACAGCGTAGGGACTAAAATAAGTGCAAGGATTGAATTAATCAAGGGGGAAGCATACATTCATTCAGCATAAAGTAACATGCTTTGCATGCATAAAGATTGATTTAACTAAGATAAATTGCTTCTTTATATGCGCCATTGCAGCAACAGGCCGGCAAGACGGCAGTGAGACATTCACGGTAGACGGCTGCGGCAGCAGGGGTGACTATATGGATCGAGCACCGCACCCGCAGTACCCTATATGGGGAAAGCTCGGGGACTGGCTCCTCATTGCACAGTGTGGCACTTCCTTTCGGGCACACGACTCCTGTTGCCGTCCTGCTCTGTCTGCCCACGCTGCCGGCAAGCCCAAGGCCCGGCAAACCGCAAGCTCTCTTGCGTCATCACCAGCATGCAGTTAAAAGTCTAGAGTAATGGTTACTTCTCGCCGCGCGTGTACTGGTGCATGTTTTTGGGCCTAGCCCAGACAAACACTGTGCGCGTTTGTCCGGCCCAGGCCCGGGGGCTCCTGTCGGTGTAGTGAACAGGGGGTGTTCATTACCCCTGGACACGCACCGGTGAGTTGCAGCCCCCCAGGCGGGAAAGGTGTGGCAAGGGAGCGAGCCTTCCTGGGAGAAGACAACTGGGAACAAGCACAAGACTATCCAAAAAGCATTCAAGTCAATAATTGGAAGGCAGAAGACCAAAGGCCGAAGCCCCGGCAAGATTCCTGCTGGTGAGCCCCGGCAAGATTCTTGCTGTTGAGGCCCGGCAAGATTCTTGCTAGTGAGCCCCGGCAAGATTCCTTGCTGGTGAGCCCCGGCAAGATAATCCCAGCAAGGCTTGGCGCCCGGCAAGGCTTGGCGTCCGGCAAGGCTTGGCGCCCGGCAAGGCTTGGTGCTCGGCAAGTTTCGGCGCCCGGCGAGATTCTGCCACTGTACCACTACTCCAGCACAACGACAAAACCTGACATTCTGGGTCCTTCTCTGGATACGTGGCAATGCGCCAGTGGAGGAGAGCTTAAGCGGTGCTGATGGGATGGCCCCTTTTTCCATCCCCAAGAAAGTGAGGACACCTAAATGGACACCTCACGGTGCATTAAATGCGCTTGTCCTAATCCGTCAGGGGTTAGGTATGATACCCTATAGCTACTTTACACCTCAATGTATGTACATTTTGCAACTGTGGAGACCCCTTTGAGCATATAAAAGGAGGCCCAAGGCAACTGCTACAGGGGAGGAGAACTTCTGGCCCATTCTGCATGCGTAGCTGCTCTTTGAACGTACTGTTCATTGCGAGCGCTCCTGAAGGCTGGGCTCAAGAACATCAATAAGAACACAAAGCAGAAGTAGGGTTTTACGCTGATCAGCGGCCCGAACCTGGGTAAAAACTTCCCGCGTCGATCACTGGTTCTGGTCTTTGCGTATACCTCTCCCCCCGCCGAATCGTAAAGGGGTCTCTTGGGATCCCATGGGTGTCGTACGCTGACAGCTACCGGTGACATTTGGTAGCAAGCTCAACTACAGGACCGAGAAGGTAGTGTTTGATGTCGCCAAGATCCCTATGTCATACAATGGGATCCTTGGTCGGCCAGCGCTGGCTAAGTTCATGGCGGCATCACACTACGCGTATAATGTTTTGAAGATGCCCGGGCCGTTGAGTGTCATTACTATCCATTCCGATAAGAAGGATGCACTCATCTGTGCCGATCAACTTTACCGGGAAGCAGTTGCAGCACCTGCCGTCAAGGCATCTGCTCCTGCCGCTGGAACTCCCCGGGGGAAGAAGAAGACCGGCATGAATCTTGGCGCGAACTCCGGCAAGCGCACTTCCTCGGAGTACTGCGCTTTCGTTGAGGACGCACCAGAGAGTTCCACTGGCAAGAACAAGAGATCCAAGGCCGCTCCACCAGAGACCAAGAAGGTGCCCGTCAAAGAGGACGGAACGGGAGGAACTTTGACCATAAGTTCCACCCTATATGACAAATAGGAAAGCGCGCTCATTGCCTTCCTGCGGGCGAATGTCGATGTGTTTGCATGGCAACCATCTGACATCCCAGGTGTTCCCAGGGAGGTAATTGAGCACCACCTTGCTGTCTGTCCTCACGTGTGGCCCATCAAGTAGAGGGTCAGGAAGCAAGCCTTGGAGCGGCAATAATTCATTGCCGAAGAAATCAGGAAGCTGGAGGCGGCAGGATTGGTCAGAGGAGTACTTCACCCAACCTGGTTGGCCAATCCGGTTGTAGTGCGCAAGGCGAATGGGAAATGGAGGCTGTGTATCGATTATACGGATATCAATAAAGCCTGTCCAAAAGATCCCTTTCCCTTGCCGCGCATCGACCAGATTGTGGACTCCACCGCTGGTTGTGATCTACTGTCCTTCCTTGATGCCTATTCAGGGTATCATCGGATTTTCATGGCAAAAGAAGATGAAGAAAAGACCGCATTTATCACCCCATGTGGTACGTATTGTTTTATACGAATGCCTTTCGGGTTGAAAACTGCTGGTTTTACATTTTCCATAACGGTCCAAATTAGTTTTGAGCCTCAGCTCCATAGAAATATAGAGGCATATATGGATGATATAGTGGTCAAAACCAAGGACTAAGCGACGCTCATACAAGATCTAGAAGAAACATTTGCAAATCTGTGCAAGATCAACTTAAGGCTCAATCCTGAGAAGTGCGTGTTTGGTGTTCCTTCCGGCAAGCTTCTCGGGTTCTTTGTATCTCAACGGGGAATCGAAGCGAACCCCGACAAGATCAAAGCTATTGAGCAGATTAAAGCACCAAGACGCGTCAAGGATGTCCGTCGTCTTGCCGGCTGTGTTGCTGCTCTAAGCAGGTTTATTTGCAAATCTGCTAAGCGCGCCCTGCCCTTTTTCAAAATTTTGAAGAAGGCAGGTCCGATGAAATGGACTCCGGAGGTGGAGGCTGTGCTGCAAGATTTGAAGAAATACCTTTCTTCTCAGTCGACGCTGGTCGCGCCTAAACCACGAGAGCCGTTGCTGCTATAATTGGCAGCAACAAATCAAGTGGTTAGTGCTGCGTTAGTGGCACAGAGAGAAGCTGATGAGGAAGCAACACCAGCGGCAGGACCGTCAGGCGACGCGGCAGGATCTTCCCCGGCAAGGGTTGATCCTGGCAAGACAGGATCTGTGCAGTCAGGAGAACCAGTGCAGAAGAAAAAGGTGGTACAGCGCCCAAATTATTTTGTTAGCTCTCTTTTGCAAGGAGCTAGGTCAAGATATTCTGGTGTGCAGAAGTTGCTCTTCAGCCTCCATATGGCCTCGAGGAAGCTACGCCATTATTTTCAAGCACATGAAATCACCGTCGTCACTCGCTTCCCATTGCAACGGATTTTGCGAAATCCAGAAGCAACCAGCAGGATTGTGGAGTGGGCGTTGGAGTTGTCGAGCTTTGGCCTCAAGTTTGAAAGCACTTCGACAATTCAGAGCAGGGCCTTGGCGGAGTTCGTTGCGGAATGGACCCCAACGCTAGACGAAGAGGTTCGAGAAACAATTCTCCCCGGCAAGGAAATTGATCAGCAATGGGTTATGTACTTTAACGGGGCTTTTTTGTTGCAAGGCGCCGGTGCTGGCGTGCTGCTTGTCGCACCCACCGGAGAGCACCTCAAGTACGTAATCCAGATGCATTTTCACCGGGAGAGTTCGACGAACAACACTGCGGAGTACGAGGGCTTGCTTGCCGGTCTCAGGATCGCGGCAGACCTTGGTATCAAAAAGCTCGTTATCAGAGGCGATTCATAGCTTGTCGTCAGGCAAGTTAACAAGAGTTATCAGAGTCCATTGATGCAAGCCTACATGGATGAAGTGAGAAAAATGGAAGAGCACTTTGACGGTCCACAAATGGAGCACATCCCTCGTGCCGAGAACAGTATTGCTGACGACCTGTCAAAGCGTGCCGCCCTCAAGTTGCCTGTGGAACCAGGAACTTTTGTGCTCCATTTGACTCAACCATCCGTGGCGCCATCAATGCGGCAAGAAATGAGAAGAAAGTTGAATTCTGGTCAGTACTTCCCGGCAGAGCTCCCGGGAGCCGCCGGCAAGGAAGTTGCCGGGATCAACGACATGCCTGCCGGGGAACAACAGGCTCCAGCAGGGGCTCAGGCCCTTGCCATCGAGACAAACATTCCCCCGACAGAGGAGATGCCTTTAGTTCTAGCTGTTGAGCCCCAGGCTCCAGCATGGGTGCATCACATTGTCCATTTCCTTCAGACAGGAGAACTCCCGGAGGAACAGGAAGAAGCGGAAAAAGTAGTCCGTCGGTCTGTTATGTACAAGTTCGTCGATGACGTCCTGTACAGAAAGAGACCAAGCGGTGTGAAATTGAAGTGTATTCCTCGGGAGGATGCACTAGAGTTGTTGGCAGAAATACATGGAGGCATATGTGGCTCTCACATAGGATCAAGAGCACTTGTCGGGAAAGCATTTCGGCAGGTTTCTTTTGGCCCACCGCTCTACAGGATGCGACTGCACTAGTAGCCAAGTGTGAAGCGTGCCAGTTTCATTCAAAGAAATCGCATCAGCCAGCTCAAGCTCTTCAGACGATCCCTCTCTCCTGGCCATTTTCGGTCTGGGGGCTCGACATACTGGGCCCTTTCCCCCGTGCTACCGGGGGCTTTGAGTACTTGTACGTTGCTATCGACAAGTTCACAAAGTGGCCGGAGGTGGAAGCAGTGAGGAAGGTGACAGCACAATCAGCCGTCAAGTTCTTTAAAGAGATAGTTTGCCGTTTTGGTGTGCCCAACAGGATCATCACCGACAACGGCATGCAATTCACAAGTCGCACCTTCATGCAGTACGTCCAAGACCTTGGCAGCAAAATTTGTTTTGCCTCTGTTGCTCACCCGAGAAGCAACGGCCAAGCGGAGAGGACCAATGCTGAAGTGCTGCGCGGTCTCAGGACCAGAACCTTTGACAGGCCGAGAAAGTGCAGAAGACGTTGGATTGATGAATTGCCGGCGGTTCTTTGGTCAATCAGAACGACACCAAATCGAGCCACCGGCTAGACACCCTTCGCTCTGGTCTACGGAGCGGAAGCAGTTCTCCCCACAGAACTCACGTACGGATCACCTCGAGTGCTCGCTTATGATGAGCTTGAGCAAGAGCAACTGCGGCAAGATGACACTGTGCTCCTTGAGGAGAATCGTCTTCAGGCTGCTGTGCGAAGCTTTGCGCCGCTACCATAGCCGCAAAGTTCATGCCCGAAGCCTTGAGGAAGGCGACCTTGTTCGTCGGCGGATTCAGTCCGCCAAGAATTCAAACAAGTTGACGCCAAAGTGGGAAGGCCCCTATCGGGTAGTACGAGTCACCAGGCCCGGCGCTGTCCGCTTGGAGACCGAAGATGGCGTTCCAGTGAGCAATTCCTGGAATATCGAACATCTTCGCAAGTTCTACCCATAGGGCGCGGTTGCCGGGGGCCCCCGGCAACCACCCTTTTGTACAAGTGTTGCCAGCAAGGCATATAATCCTTTGTACAAAGCCAGGTACAGACCCTGAGCACAGATGAATAATTTTAAGTGTTGTGCAGTTCCTTATTGATTTTCATGTTTATATATATATATATATGCATGTTTGTCTAAGATGTTGTATGACACTTGCTTCCGGTAAGTTCTAACAAACCGCCAAGGTTTCATATCCTTATTTTCTCTTCTTTCTTTTTCTCAAAAGACAAAAGGGTTCCTCGCGTGCACATTTGCCGGGGGGGGAAGGAGGATATGGGTACCAGTTGGCGACGTTCAGAATTGACGCTTACCGGAGGAAGGACAGCGATAGAAAGCTAAGTTCTAAAACTTAGGGCAAGTTTCCTTTATTGCAAAGTTATTTTCCTTGGATGATTTCGACTTTTGTATGGAAAACCTGCACGCGAAAGAACCCTTGTTGTAATCGGTTGCGCCCTTATTTTGTTTCGTGTCCGCTCAACGATTTAAGTGGCTGCACTGAGAACGCCAAGGAGCCTTGCCAGCCACTGCACCTCCGGCAGGCTGCTGAAGTCCCGCAACCAGCGCTCGCAGCGGGTTGCGCGCCGGCAAGTTTTTTTTAGTAAGCGTAGGGTGAACTCCATACATAAAGGAATCAGACAAGGGAGATAGCATACATATACCCAAACATAAGCAAGTTATATTACACTAATACGTTGCCACAGTACTAACTTAAGACTTAATTGTCTTTGGCATGGAATGGCGATGGCAAGAAGAGGTGGAGCAGCTAATCTCTACGCTGGCCTTCGACCCTTTTGATTGAGTCCACCTTCTCAAGGATGGGCGCAACAAGCTCCTCAAGTGCCTTGAGGTCTGCGTCCTTTGGCAGACGGCCGAGCACGTTGGTGAGGTCGATGCCAGGATTATTGTGCACCACCTTGATGAGTACCTTGCGGAGGACGGCCCGGCAAAGCTGGCGGCATTCGTTGGCTAGTTGGGTCACCCGGTTAGACTAAAGCAGCTTCAGAGCATCAATGATGCTTTCGAAGAATATTGTCAACCTGGCACTCGAAGATATCCTTTCTTCGGAGGAATATCTGAAGTTTGACAGGCCCATGGTTGACAGTTCAGCCGTGAGTTTCTCTGCAGCGCCGACGAGGCGTTCAGTCCAGATTTGCACACCCTTCTCGTAGTCAACTTGGGCGGCGGCAGCGCTCTTGAGCAGGTTCTCTCTCCCTGGAGATCTTTGCATAGGGCCTTCTCGCGGGCGCTGCCGTCCTTGAGAGACTTATCCAACGTGGTCAGCTTCAGCCTCAGGTCGGCAATGGCATCATTTGCTGAAGAGAGCTGCTTGGTCTTGTCAGACATGGCAACTTGCATCTCCGCCAGAGTGTGGAGGGTTTTTTCCCTGTCGCTTTTGAGCATCGAGAGCTCCTTGCCGTGTTCTTCAAGATCTACTTTCCAGTTTTCTTGACTTTGTCACTCAGCTCATTCTTGGCGGCCTCTGCAGCCTCGACAGCATCGACGGCCTCCTTGAGCTTGGCGGCGTGATCTACAGTTAGAGCTTCGAGCGCCACCTTGTGCTTCTGCTCCAGCTCCTGGGTCCGACGCGCGACAAGCTTCTCGATATCTTCATCTTTGCTGCGAAGCTTGGCGGTGAGCGCCTGCTCACGTGCGGCAAGGTCTTCCTCGTGAGCATCAAGCGCAATGCGACGCGCCGTCAGGAGAGCATCTTCAGCAGCAATTCTTTGCGTAGCTTCCTCTTGCGCCTTCTCCAAGTCAGATTGTTTCAAAAGGATTTTTGTCCAGTTTTGGCTCACTTGCTCTCGGCTGGCAATCAACTCTTGGAGGGCCTCGGCGTACCAGACTTGCATTTGTTCGACGCGCCTCTGAAAATCTGCTTCGGCCGCCTCGACAACTGCCATTCTGGAATCTGCTTTCTCTTTTCGAGCACGGTGAAGTGCCTGGAGCTTGCGGAAATTTTCGCCCATGGCCTGAAGGAGCTGATCCTCTTCAGATTTGCCACTGCTGGTGCTTGGATCATCAACAATCTCGAGCCCAGCAGCGGCGATGACTTCTTCATCGAAGACTTCCCCTTCGGCCGGTGCCCCAATGCTTGTCGTCCCCGGCAAGTTAACAAATAGGTTCTCGCCGACTTTGAGATATTTACTGGATGAGGGGCCTTCGGATGTTGACGGTTGATCCTCAGCAACCGCCTCACCAGTAGCAGGGGGCTCCGTGGCCGGCGCAGCACCTGGCGCTCCTGCGGCAGGAATGCCTTCAGTACGGTCACCAGCCTCCTTGCCGCCCTCTTCAGTAGACTCCTTGGCGGGTTCCTCCTGTGCAGTCTTGGCGGCCTCATCGGCAAAAGCACCGCCTGCTTCTACGGTGGCATCCATGGCGGCCTCGCTGGCAGCGATTTTGTCGGCTTCGGCGGCAACATCCCTGGTGGTCTCCTCGATGACAGCGTCAATGTCCATGTGTTCCATCTCAGGGAATTCTAAAAGACAAGGGAGAGAAACAGAATGAGATCAAGATTGAAGTTCAAGAAGACAAAAGAAGGAGAGATAAAGGAAAGAATAGCAAGCGCACTGAGGCAATTGGTTACCTGCATTGGGCTGTCGAGAGGTGGCCTCGCCCCTCCCGGCAACCTCGGTTGCCGGGGGTAGGATGCCAGTATCCATGGTTGTCGGCTCCTCATCAACCAAGACAAGCTCATCGGTGTGATCTCTTGCCAAGGATGCACTTGAGGGCGATGTGGTTGACAGAGGTGGCGCAACGAGGGTATCTCCTGATAACTCCCTTTGTTGCCGTCCTTCTCCTGCAAGCCCAAAGATATCAGCGGCAAGGATAGGAACCTCAGCGTTCCCCAGCGGAAAAAGAGTAATGAACTTACGCTGGGGGCTACGCTGGGGGCTGCGTCGAGGACTAAGATCCGGGCTGATGGTAGTAGTTTCCGGCGCGCTCGTGGGGCTTGGCGGGGGCTCGTCGCCCGTGGAAGTCTTTGCCCTCTTCGCCATCCTCTCCGCCAAGGTTTCTGCATCATTGCAGAGACAATACAAGCAAGTCAATAAGATTGATCCAGAATTTGGAAGATAAAGGCTGTGGCAAGATACAAACTCTTCCTCTTCTCGCTCCGGACTGAAGCCGGAGATGTCGAAATCGACCTCTGTTGCAGTGTCTGTGTGGGGAGGCAGAGGAGGGGTCCTAGGTCGCTTGGCTGTAGCAGGCAAGGGGGGTTGGCGTGTTTCCGTCACCTCAGCCTCCGGTGCGGTAGTGCAAGACACCCCTGCCGCCTCAGCAGTTGCCGCTGGTGTGGGTCTCGCACGCCGTGCAGGTTGCTGTTGAACTCCTTGCCGCGGCGCAGTCTTGCCGGCCGCTTCCTTGCCGGGAGCCTCGCTGCTCGAGGAAGGATGGCTTGCCGGGATGCCAGATGCAGCTTTTCGAAGAACACGCTTTGTCTTCTTTGGGGCTGGAAGCTCTTCTTGCGGTTCTTCTTCGGCTGCCTCTCCGTCGGACGAGCTCTCAGTGGTTGTGCTGCTCTGTCCCCTGGCAGCCTTGTCCTTCCCGGCAGGATTTTCTTCCACCACTACCTCTGCGTCACTGGTTTCCCACTCTGTGAAGCCGACGCTGCCAGCCTCCGCGGCAAGATTCGCCTCCTCTGCCCTAGTGGCGATATATGCCACCTATTCGTCGGTAGTAGCTCGGATGAGGTCTGCTTCTTCCCGGACGGCCCTCTCCGTCAAGTTATCAAAGAACTTCTGTGCCTCTTCCTTGGATGGCTCAACCCATGTCGCGTCGAGACTGTGGGCATTGAATAGTGGCATGGTGGCGATAATCGACCTCAGGGCAGAGTTATTGCCCAGAGGGACAATCCTTGCCGGCAACCGATGCTTGTTGTCGCGCTGGAATAGCCTTTGATGGAGGGCACCAAGTTGCATAGCAGTCAAATTGTTGTTCAATCCGGGGCGCAATCTCATGATGTCTGCTGCGTTTCGGTATTCCCAAGCTGGTCTCCCTTTATTCTGCAAGGGGGCAATGCGGCGGCGGAGGAAATCGAAGCCAATAATCTCCATTGTTAGCCCGGCAGCTTTCAGGCGAAGGATCCTGGTGGTGGCGATTGTGAGTTTTTCATCTTCAGCAGCGAGATCGCTCCAGCCACTGCCGCGGACCACTTTCTGCTGTCGAGGCAGACAGAACGGATGGGGATCTGCCTCCTGGATCCAGCACCACTCAGCCCGCCATTCGTCCCACTTCTTGCGGTAAACCCCTTCTGGGTATATTTCCTTATTCCAAGCCCTTGGAATCCAGACGATAGAACCGGAGAGGGCCTCCCCTTTTTGGATACGAGGGAAAAAGTAGTGGCAGAAAAGGGTAGTTTTGGGAACCACTCCGGCAAAATTTTCACAAAGATGGGCAAAGATGGACATGGACAGTACCGCATTCGGTGTGAAATCAAGAAGATGGAAGCCGTATGTGTACATAATGTCGTTGAAGAAGTCAGAAAATGGGGGGACAGAGCCCGCAATAGAAATAAGATGCAAAGAAGGGATATCTGTCTGACGCAGTCTTGGAGCAAGAACCTGGAATCACACGAGTGGCGGGGTGAGCTTGCGTCTCCCTTGCCCACATACACTGGTACCGCCCCTTAAGAGCTTTCGCATCAAGCGACGGGGCGAAGACGACGTGCTTCTTCCGCATCTTCGCCAGCTCGTTCTCCGGGACATCGGCTTTTGTCTCCTTGCCCTTGCCTTTGCTGGCCTTGGGCGGCATGACAGATGCAGGGGCGGAAGCCGGGGATGCAGCGGGCGTGGAGGCGACGGGTGGATGAGGGAAGGCTTTGCTCTGAGCTCGAGAGAAGGAAGACAATGGCGGCGACCAGATTGAGAAGAAGAGGGAGGTAAATAGGCTGTGCCTTTGCAGTTTCCCTTTTTATGGGGAAGGTGCGGGGCCACCTCTTTTACTCCCCAATGTGAATGCGCCTCTGCAGGCGCGTTGCAGTTGCAGCCTTTTGATGCACGCTTCCCATGTCGCGCGTTCAGCGCGCGTAGTGGGGGGCACAGTAAACGGGATATTTACGAGCGGTTAATTCCCTACCTCATGTGCCCGTGCACTGTTTGGGCCTAGCCCAACAACGCCTCGCACTCGTGTGTGGCCTAGGCCCGGGGGCTCCTATCGGTGTACTAAGTATTGGGCCATTAGTACCCCGTACTTGTGCACGGGCAGCTGTAGCCATACTCGCGGCAAGGCTTGTCGGGGAGCAGTTCGAGGTTGACTCAGGCTACCAGAGAAATTCTCAAGTCAAAGATCTGAGGATCAGCAGGTAAGGAGAGCTAGAATCCAAAAGCCAGCTCCCCCGGCAAGATCTTGCCGGGGTGGTCTGCGAAGCCCGGCAAGGTTCGGCGCCCGGCAAGATTCGGCGCCCGGAAAGATTCTGTTGCTGTGCCACCACTCTGGCACAGCAACGAGCCCGACATTCTGGGTCCTTCTTTGGATGCGTGGCGACGCGCCAGTGGAGGAGAGCTTAAGCGGTGCTGATGGGACGGCCCCTTTTTCCATCCCCAAGAAAGTGAGGACAGCTAAACGGACACCTCACGGTGCATTAAATGCGTTCGTCCTAATCCGTCAGTGGTTAGGTATGATAATCCTGTAGCTACTTTACACCTCAATGTATATACATTTGCCACTGTGGTGACCCCTTTGAGCATATAAAAGGAGGCCCAAGGCAACTGCTATAGGGAGGAGGATCTTCTGGCCCATTCTGCATGCGTAGCTGTTCTTTGAACATAGTGTTGATCGCAAGCGCTCTTGGAGCCTGAGCTCAGGAACACTGATAATAAAACAAGGCAGGAGTAGGGTTTTACGCTGATCAGCGGCCCGAACCACGGTAAAATTACCCCACGTCGATCGTTGGTTCTACTCTTTGCGCATACCTCTCCCCCTGCTGAATCGTAAAGGGATTCCTTGAGGGTCCCATAGGTGTCGCACGCCGACAGAAACCGAGTGAGGCGTTCGCTTAATGAACCCGAGCGATCGATCCCTTGACTATTAACTGAACCCGAGCGATTCCTTCGCTACTGCTGCTAACTGAACCCGAGTGATCAATCGATCGATCGCTGCTGCTGCTACTGATGCTTACTGAAGCCGATCGAACCTGCTGCCTCTTGATGAATAGTGAATGTGGGGGTTGGTTGAACGAGTCGAGACGTACGTGGTTGGGGTTGGATGAACAGTTCCCGGTGGGGGTTGGATGAACAGGGCCCCGTGGTAGTATAGGCCGTTGCCGCTGGATGAATAGGACCCCGAGAGGAGGCCGCCACAGCCGAGCTGGTTGGGGTGGATGAACAGGACCCCGTGGAGGGCTGGTTGAATAGTAGCCAGAGGAGGGCTGGATGAACAGTAGCTCATGGATGAACAATAGCTGGTGGAGGTAGGAGGAAGACGCGGTGGATGAACAGTGCAGGTGGAGGCTGAAGGAAGTGGACGGTGGGTGAACAGTAGCCCGTGGAGTCCTGTTTTGCGGTACGCCACACCCCTCCCGATGAACAGGGCCACCGTTTCGACCATAGCACTCCAACACAAGTCCGTTTCCTCCGTTTTGCGGTACGCCAGACCCCTCCAGATGAACAGGATCCCGTTTTGACTGTAGCCGATCAAACAGAAGGCCATTTCCTCCGTACTTCAGTACGCCAGACCCCGTTTCGACTGTTCCGTCCAAGCCGGTTGGCTCCCGATGAACACGACGCATTCCGTTGCCTCTCGATGAACATGATGCATTTCATTGCCTCCCGATGAACGCGACGCAGTTTCTCCGTTCTGACCCAGCCGGTTGGCTTCTGATAAACAGGACGCAATTGCTGCCATCTGTTGCCTCTCCATGTACATGTGCCCTAGCCATACGTAAGCACGAGTAGCTAGGCGTTCAAGACCCCGCCCGTATGTACGTACGTGGACATATTTTTGGGCATGAGGCTGTACGTACGTGTACACGGTTTAGAAGGGACTGCCTGAACTGCTACGTTGGGGGCTCTACTACTACACGTGCCTCTGCTTGCTCGGCCGCAGTTCATCATTGCAGAGAGACCGATTGACCAGTATGTACATACACGTTCACGACCAGACAGACAACACTACATACGCTTTGACCGGGTGGGTCCTAGCTGTCATGGAGGATAAGCACGCACTTCCTTTCATGCGAAGCTATAGCTGGTGGGTCCCAGCTGTCAGGGGGAGGAATCATTTTTTTCGCGTAAAATGGAGGCCGTGGACCCAGCTGTCAGCCTTTCCACGTACAGTCCTCTTCCGATGTAAGTCATTCCTTGACCACGTTGACCACGCCACGACGAGAGCACCAAGGCGGTGGTAGACAGCGAGGCCTAGGAAGGGAATGACCTGGAGTCGGGGAAGACTCGGCAGTTGTTTTCCACGCGGAGGGGAGTATGAGGGTTTACTGGTTGGGCTGCAGTGTGAGGCTGCCGTCGCCGGAGAATAACAGGAGGTCTGGGTGAGTACAGGGATGGCAAGGCCAGTGATGGGAGTAGGGTGGGGCGGTGAGGCCTGCGCGGCAGCAGAGCCGGCCAAGGGAGGCAGGAGCAGGCGGCACGACCGGCGCTGGTTTGGGCGGCTGGAGCAAGAAGACTAGAGGTTGAAGAAGCACTACGGTCATTGGATGGACATCGTAAGGTCACTGGAGCTAGAATCGTTCATATTGACTAAGTTGACAAAGCCCTCCGTCCGCGTCAACTTAGTAGGCCCACAAGTCAGCCTCCAACTATGTTGGGTCCCAGCTAGGAGGGGGGTATTCATTTTTTTGTGCGTAATAAGGAGGCACTTCCTTGCGTGCGAAGATATAGCTGGTAGGTCCGAGCTGTCAGCGGGAGGAACGTTTTTTCACGAAATACAGAGGCCCTTCCGGTGAGTCCCTGCTGTCAGGTGGAGAAATCATTAGTTTGTGCATAATAAGGAGGCACTTCCTTGCATGTGGCCATGGACCCAGCTGTCAGCCTCTCCACGTACAGTCCTCTTCCGATGGATGTCGTTCATTGACCACGCCGCGCCGAGAGCACCAGGGCGGTGGACGATGGCGAGGCCTAGGAAGGGAACGACACTGAGCCAGGGAAGACTCAGCAGTTGTTTCCCATGCGGAGGGGAGTACGAGGGTTTACTAGTTCGTCTGCCGTCGCCGGAGAATAACAGCAGGTGTGGGTGAGTAGAGGGATGGCCAGGCTAGCGATGGGAGTAGGGTGGGGCGGTGAGGCCTGTGTAGCAGCATAGCCGGCCACGGGAGGAGGAAGCAGGCAGTCCTGCCGGCGCTGGTTTGAGCGGCTGGAGCAGGAAGAGCAGAGAATGAAGAAGCATGACGACCGTTGGATGGACATCCAACAGTAACTGCTCTCGTGTGTTGACTAAGTTGACAAGGCCTTGCCTGCGCATCAACCTTTTTTTAGGAAAGCGTACGTGTCAACCTAGGAGGCCCACAAGTCAGCCTCAAATATGTGGAAAATAGCATACAACCCATCTGCCATTAATTCTAATAAATGTACAGCCCATTGGCTAATTCTTAAGGATTTTTTTGAAGCCCATATTCTGGCCACGGTTAAAAATTCAACGAAATTTTCATATTTCGGTACGGTTCAAACTATTTTTAATCTTGAAATTTCAAATCACATTAAAACTAATTTAAAAATAATAAATTTATATTAATTTAAAATCCAACATAATTTTCCTCGCAAAAACAATTAAATTCTAAATGTCGAAATCTTAAAAAAAAAGATATTCGAAACTAATTGTCGGTTTGCCGCGTTTTTTAAATTTACATCCCATTTCTTACTACTTCAATTTCTGGGCAAGCGAATACATCACTCTTGCCTTGAAAGATTTGCAACCCAGCAAGGCTGAGAAAGCAAGTAGGCCTCCGTTGGGTATTTCTTTAAAAAAGGTAGAACTGGGTTAGCCATTTTCAGAAAGAAAAAAACACAACTGAGTTCATGATGTGGTAAACATAAAATAAAACCATGGCTAGATGGGCCACAGCCCCCGCATAGCCACGTTGTTACCCTGATCCATCTCTAAAACTAGTAAATAACAACTGCTTGTTCCTAAAAAAAAGTAAATAAGAACTGCGCGACCTGCTGGGTCCCTGGTGTCAGCCGCTCGTTGTGTAATTCTCTCATTTATTGACTATGTTGACAATGGCGTGGGCCCCAGATGTCCAACCATTAAAAGGAACCATTTTTTTGGCTTGTAATAACGAGGCACTTGCTTGTGTACTGCCATGACCCTGGTGGGTCCCTACTGTCATCCTCTCCACGTACAGTCATCTCCTTATTTCTCTCAGTTGTTGACCATGTTGACAACGCCAGACGGCGGCGCACCACGCACCGCAAGCGAACCAAGGCGAATGACTATGGCGAGGCCTCGAACGGAATGAACAGGAGCCATGGAAGATGCGCCATTCTAGTCGCAGGCGGAGGGGAGTACGAGGGTTGACTGGTTCGGGTGCGGGTGAGTGTTGGGGCTGACGTCGCCGGAGAATAACAGGACGTGTGGGGGAATAGAGGGATAGACTGGCCAACGTTTGAGGGTACGGTATGGCGGAGGCGTAGCTAGCCGTGGGAGGCGGGAGCAGGCAGAACCGATGGGTGGTTTGGTTTGGGCGGTTGGAGGAAGAAGACAAGAGATAGAAGATACACGACAGATGTTGGATGTCAATCCAACGGTTGGTAGGCAGATTCGTTTGTTGAGTAGTAATTAAGTCAACACCACCTGGGATAGGCTTTTTCCTCGTGGGTCCCAAATGTCAGAATTCAAATCTGTCACGGGCATGCAGCCTTTCTTATGAAAATTTACAGCCCATTTGGTGTGCTAGTTCAAAATAAGTTTGTTGGTGCTGGTGGGGGCTAATCACTTGGGTTCTGTAATGCACAGTGAGCTCAAGCAGCCGGTGAGAGTGATGTTATTTCCCTTGGTTGGGATTTGTTACAATATTTCACTCTTAATTAAACAAATGGCAAGCCATTTGCCTTGTTTCAAAGAAAATATGACAGTCACAGCTGAGTTGAAAAGGGCAACAACATCTAACTCCAGCTTACAAACTGTACAAAAGCATGAGGGTTAATTGTTCATCAGGTTTAGACAAAACCCAGATTGAAAAGGGCAACAACATCTAACTCCAGCACTGTTTTCAACAGTCACAGTCAAATGGATCGGTCAGGTCCATAGAATGAACATCCTGGGTCATAAAATTTACTGGATTATGACCACAAGATGTTGTAAATAGAAGCCCGGCACGTTCAGAAGCCCTTTTGTCCACCTGAAACTCCTTTTTTTGCTCTTCGACATACCCATCCGTCAAAACCATGCTGCTGATAAACTTAAGCCTGATGGACAATAGTAACCTCGCATTTAGCAGGAAGAATGTGACAAATCTAATGTTTGCATGGTTGGCTACATATCGTTCCAGCGTTATTGTCTTCAATCGAATGTCATGAGAAGTGAGAAAATCCCAGTGCTTACGAATCCACCGATTAGTTATAACTTTCTTACCCCGTCCTGTTGCCTAAATAGACATGAAGATTGAAAATAGTTAAGGTCTAAAAAAAGTGTGTCGAAAGAGCAACAGCTGAACGGTTAATTCTAGTACACTATATGCGGGCTTCCAATGTGCGTGAAATTATCACCTTTATATACAACTTCTCCAGACATGGAAAGCATTGTAGCAAGCCAATAATCTTGTTCAGATCAAAACTATTCATTTGGATATATAAGATCTTGACAGAATCCAGCACCATTGATAGGCTATCCATGGAGAAACTCTTCATTGAGCATAGAACATAATATTAGTACAAAATGTGTACTCCAAGATGATATAGAACTTATGCGCAGAAATTTAAAATGCAGCTTATGATTACAAGTGTAGATGATAATATACAGTACCTGAAGAACTGTGGATCCAAACACCATCTTGAAATGAGCACAGAGATCATGTATTACACCCAAGGTCTCCAGTTTAGGCGCAGAGACGACAGTTATTTGCGACGGTGAATAACTAGAATCAAGGATCAACCTTTGAAGTGAAGGGGCATCTTTGATGATGAGCTGCCTTCCGTCAAAAGAAATTCCAATTCTTACAAGGTTAGGCGACTTATTTGGAGACAACCGATTCTAACTATGAAAATAAGCACCAAGCACTCCAGGGTAGGGCAACTAGAGTGGATGATGCTGTGCAATGAAGCCTCATAGACAATAGTAACCTCGCATTCAACTGGAGTTTTTGTTTGCCTGATTGGATGCATAACCTTCCATCGTTATTGCCCTCAAACGAATGTCATGAGAATTGAGAAAATCCCGGTGCTTATTACACCACCGATTGGTTATATGTTTTTCTCCATGTGTTGCTTCCTATGTAGACATGAAGATTGAAAACAGTTAAGGTCTAAAAAAAGTATGACGATAGAGCGACAGTCGAATGGTAATTCTAGTACAATATATATGGGCTTTCAATGTGCATGAAATATTCACCTCTATATACAAATTCTCCAGACATGGAAAGCATCGTAACAAGCCAATAATTTTGTTCAGATCAATACTAAACATTCCGATATATAAGATCTTGACAGAATCCAACACCATTGATAGGCTATCGATGGACGATCTCTTCATTGAGCATATAACATAATATTCGTATCCAAAGTGTACTCCAAGATGATATAAAACTTAAGCGCACAAATGAAAAATGCAGCTTGTGATTACAAAAGTGTATTTGATAATATACAGTACCTGAATAAGTGTGGACCCAAACACCATGTCGTGATGTTCAAATGGATCACGAATTACACCCAATGCCTCAAGTTTAGGCGCAGAGACGACAATTATTTGTGAAGGTTTATAACAATAATCAAGGAGCAACCTTTGAAGTGAAGGGGCATCTTTGATGATGAGTTGTTGTCCTTCAAAATAAATTCCAATGCTTTTAAGGTGAGGCGACTTTATTTGGAGACAATGGATACAGATTTCTAATCCGAAAACAAGCAGCAAGCGCTCCAGGGCAGGGCAACCGGATTGGATAATGCTGTGTAGTGAGGCCTCTGACAGATCAACCACGACAAGCAAAAGTATTTTTAGCAGTGGGAGTCGAATCATTAGTACCAGATTGTTTGGTAGATGGCACCAGGCTATGGTGAGGGTGTGGTGAGAGGAGGAAAATGACAAGATGGACAACGATGGTGTGGGCACAAATACATGGAGTTGGGATCGCGACATATATTTTTCGTAGTAATGGTAGAACTCAAGCTGCTGGAGTTTTTCGAATTCAGTGGATGTCAGCCAGGCGTACACCGTGCAGGGTATGGATAGCAGGTAGCGTGTTGGGATGCAGAGGCATTGAACGGGTCCCTGGTGGGAGGAGATGATGGCTCTAAGGAGTTCAAATTCAGGAAGGACAGATATCTTTCATGCACATTAAGAGGCGCGGTGCACCAGAGAGTGCGCCACCGAGATGCGAGGACTTGTGTGCGGCAGCCATCCTTGGTGGGGAGAAGGGAGATGATCTCCCCAAGGATGTCATCTGGGAGATCGCTGATGCGGTCCACCGGAGATTCTACGGGTTCCTTAGATCCGGGTGGTGGGGGGGTGCCGCTTCTCCCCGCGTTGCCGGGTGCGGGATCTACAACCGGCGTCGCCGCTGGCGAGAGCCTCATCTTCTTGGCGCTGGGGCTAGCCGACTCCATTTTCCTTGCGGGCGTCGCGCCGAGCTCATGGGTTTGAGCAGAGTAGCGAGAGACAAGCTTAGTGGCAGTGCGAGTGGGGAAGAAGGATGGCTGGGGTTTTCTGTAGAAGCGAGGAAGAAGAGGAGCAGGCGTTTTCTGTACGAGTGAGGAAGAAGGTGAGCGGGGGTTTTCTGTAGTACGAGTGAGGAAGATGGCGAGCGGGGGGAATTGGGGGGAGACGAAAGCGGGAGAGTCCAGCGAGCTGCAGTAAGTGGAGGCGATGAGGAAGGAGGGTTTTTCTGGGATCGCCCCTCTTCAAGAAATATGGGCTTTTCCTCGCAAAAAACCAAAACAAATAAGCTTTAAGATGGATAGGCTTTTGTATCGACCTAGTTGGCTGCCCGTGTTTTGTACTGGACGGCCATGTACTAGAGGCAGCCCATTAGAGACACTCTCCAGCTCTCCATCTTATTGCCCATTCAAAAGAAAAAAGAGAGACGCCTCTAGCTAATGGCTACTCATCGGTAACCTTTTTCAACTTGGAAAAAGGTTATAGCTCCTTCTCTGGCCGGCTTGGCATCCACCAAATTAGAGGATGCGGTATTGCATGCAAAAACTCACACTAGTCATAGCGCGGCAAAATGAGGTGTCAAATAACAGGCCTACAATATACTTACTAGATTGTAAAGGTTCACAGGCTAGGCAACATTCACATTAAACTAAGCTTCAGAAGATACAGTATGCATACTAACATTCACAAGCACAAAAGTTCAGCATATTTATGCATCTCAATGATTCACCATACTATAACCAATACAAAGCTGTGAGAAGGTGTAGAAATAAAGAAAAACGATCGATGCTTCTCTGAGCAAAGGGCCTCCCTGCGCATGCATTAATTTCCTGCACTGCTTCTTTGCTCCTCCACACATGACAGGATCTTTCCGCACTGCAATCAGCAAGTCAATGTACGAATAAGCTTATTTCATCTTGCGGTGGTCATTGTACCTAGTTACGAATGTAGGAATACCTGGAGCACCATGAGGTTAGCTGACAGCAGATAGATACAGCCATATAATTTTGTGCGGTGCTACCAAAATTGAGGTTTGTGTCCCTTCCCCTTCTTTTGAGAATTCTTCTTGAAGTTGGTAGAATGTGACAGCTTCTTCTTTGCATCAAACTTGCCTTTCCCCTGAGATTTGTTCTTGTTGTTTTTGGGCTTGTTGGGCTGGAAGTTCTTCTCGTGTACCATGTGGGCACTAGAAGCTCCCTCAGCGACTCGAGCACGTGTGTCTTTTGCTCTCACCTTCTCTTCAAAATCAAGAGTGCTAATGAGATCCGAAACGGAAAACTCATGTCTCTTGTTTTTCGGAGAAGTAGCAAAATTGTTCCACGAAGGTGGAAGCTTGGCAATGATGGTCCCAGCAACAAATTTGACCGGCAACACACACTTAAAGTACTGAAGTTCCTTAGCGAGTGACTGTATCTCATGACCCTGCTGAACAACAGAGCGCTCATCAATCATCTTGTTGTCACCGAATTGGTCAATAACGTACAACTCACTGCCAGCGCTCGAGGCCCCAAACGTGGCCTCGAGCGCAACCCACATGTCTTTGCCACTATCAAAAAATATATATGAATCCACAATGGAATCGTCAAGAACACTCAGAAGGGCGGCTTTCAAGAGGGTATCCATGTTCTCAAAATCTTCCTGCTGTGCAGGATTAAGATCGCCCTCAGGCTTCCCCTTAGTGGCGTCATAGTAGTACATGATCTGAAACCAGTATACTGCTCTCGTGCACCACCTTTTATATTGCACCCCCTTAAAGGTAGGCAGCTTTAAAAGCACACCAAAACCACTCGGAGTAAATTGCCTATAATTAGTCTTTTGGATTGGATTGTTGAATATATGAGCAATTTACTATGAGATTTAATCTGAATCAATAGTAAATAGATCATGACGACAATTGGAAAGATCAAAGTAATGATGCGGACTAAACCAGGAGGACAGAATCACATACTGTGCAGCGGGAGCAGAACCGCTGTGGTTGATGGTGTCACTCATGTCATTGATGAAGAGGTTAGCATGGTCGGGGAAGAAGGTTTTCGTTGAGGAAGTCGTCGCTGGCAGCAGTCGCACGAGTGTGCTCCCCAAAAATTTGATCGCCCCTCTCCCGTACAAGATCATGAACGGTGGGGTTCCGGAGGACTGCTGTCCCTTCTTGTGGTGCACGCCGAAAGGAGGGATGGAGAAGACTTGCATGGCGGCGCTATGATCTGGAAAGATGCGAAACCATATGATACAACGGCGGCTAGGGTAGAGCCTGTCAGGTCGGTCGTGCGAGTAAGAGCAAGTATAATAGTAGGCCTATGGCCCAAACCCCATGTCCAAGTCAATAATAGCCCCACTATCCAAAAGAATTAGAAACGGCTGAGTAATTAAGGCGTCTGTTAATTATTAATTAATGACTTAATAAATTTTCCGACCAAAAAAATATATACCACGTGCATAGCTTTTGTCCTTGGATAGGCTCATTCCCGAAGAGCGCGCGTGTAGGTTTCCTATTATCATGCTCATGCAAATGCTAGAATAGATCACATTATAAAGTGGTGCAACTCACACTCACCTAGCAGTATGGGACTAACCTTTAGTCCCACTCACACCACACCATGCTCTAAGAGCATGGTTAATAGTATAGCCCACATCCGGCTACATGAAGTTGACACGTCATCTAGAGCCAACCTAATAGCCTGCTAGTACAATAGTTAGTCCCTTTAGTATGCTATATCATTAATAAATGGCCCCACCGTTTGTCTCACAAAGTATGTTGGAGCTCGTGCTACAACCGGCTACAAGTTTACAACCCGCTTCTCTTCTCTCTCCTCTTCTCTCTCCTTCAACTAAGCACAAATACTAAATTTAAATCCTTATAGCCTGCTTATGTCACCTTATTGTACTTGCTCTAAAGTTACTCTACACTGTGAGTAGTCTAAAATGCCGGGCGTGCAGCGGGCGGCGCCCTCGGCCGGTGAGCCGCTTCAACGGCGGACGCAGTGAGAGGTCGCGTCGCCCTGACTTGCCATCAATGTGGAGCGGCGGGCTTAGCTGGCGCCAGGCGGGAAGCGCGCGTGGGAGGGGGGAGGGGTTTTTGGTGGGCCAGGAAGGTGAGAAGCTAGCTTGGGATCTGTCCGGACAGGGAAATATCGAGCTGCTCCCATACTCCAACTTCTAGTACAGTAAGTGTGGGCTATGTAGAGGGCGTAGTAAGCAAGCTTCTCATCGTTCTGCGAGTTGACAGGACATATCAAAGTAGTAGTTTTTTTTAAACGCACATCAAAGTACTAGTGTAGTAGTCTCCAAAAAGGGCCGACCATGTCCATGGCTACCATCCCATCCTGTGCTCCGTCATTGAGTACGTGCATGATTCACGTGCCATTCAAGAAAAAAATTGCATACGTGCCATTGAATAAAAAAATTAAAAAAAACATGCCACCGCGTCATGGTCGAACTTTGATTTGTTCACGCGTGGTTCCTGACCCTCCACTAAGTGAACAACTACTACACGCTTCAAATTATCACGTGAGCTACCTCTTCATCCAGATATGAGCTCCACCGTGTACCCGTGAGTGTGTGTTAGGGAATGAGGCACGACCAGCCATTTTCTTGCATGTAGAGATGTAGATGTAGATGTGTGCAAGAAAATGAGACCAGCCATTTTCTTGCATGACACGACCAGCCCGTATCGCTTCTTGCTCCTCGTCTCTCTCAAAGTGCGTCCGGCAGGCAATTTTACCATCGATTGAGGTCGGTTCGCTCACACTCGGTCCCACATGTTATCTCTACTACTTAAAAAGAATGTAAGGTTCCCATTTCACCTTCCTTCTCACCACCCCTTCGTCCAACCTTCCATGTATATGATAATCAATCACCTTAATGTACTTACCTTCTGAACCAATTCCACTTCAATTTACTTACCAAACTTCTAATCAAAATATAAGGTAATTCACGGTCAGAATTTGATGAACATTTATTTACACACTCACATTATTAGTGCCAGGTAAATCAAAAGCTAACGTACTAGAATATTTATATCCCGTTGCAACGCACGGGCATTGTTCTAATCTAAAAAGAATAGTGATATGACAATTGGAAGCATTCTGACCGGCGGACCAAATGTGACAGGCGTGCCGTGAGTGGGTCCAGTTTCTCGTAAGGTGACTTATGCACCTCGACGGAGGAAGCACCTTGCTCAAATTTGGCACTTTTCCGTGCATTCTCTAGACATTTATTAGACCAGATACTCCCTCCGTTTTTATTTACTCTGTATATTAGATTTGACTGAAGTCAAACTTTATAAAGTTTGACCAAGTTTATAGAAAAAAAAATATGAACATTTACAATAGCATATCTATATGATGGGAAAGTGTATTCATTTGTTATTGTATATGTTAATATTTTTTTTCTATAAAAGCTTTGTCAAAGTTTACAAAGTTTGACTTTGACCAAAGCTAATATGCAGAGCAAATAAATATGGAGGGAGTACATCAAAAACCCAGCTACAGCTACACGGGTGTGATGAGAAGGACATGGATTGCTGTTTGATCGTGGTGCATCCTACGGTGCACACGCGTGATCCGCGTGCCTGGGGTTCCGGCCAATCACAACGCAACCCTGGTCGGGTGAGCGCACACAGTTTCCAGAGGCGATGGAAATGAAGTGTGTGCGATAGTAAATGACCAAGATTGTAGGGGAATCAGAATTTCCTGCGTCGTTTGTCCTTGAGCTCTAAAAAACCACCGCGTACGGTTGTCCTTCCTCTCTCACAAAATGTCACCCCGCTTATCTTCTCCCCCCCCCCCTTTTCGGTTTACAATCCTACGAATCAAACAATGCATATAGGAAAAATTCCTAAGGATTAGAATCCTCCAAAATTCTTTGGAGAATCCTTTGAATCATAAAAGCCCTTATACAGGGCTCAATTAACAAATCTCACCAACCACTGGCACCGTGTACTTATGGTTGCTTCGTCTGAGCAACTTACTCTTGGAATATTGGAGTACGAGTGCATTCAACGAAGAGTGAAATTATGATTGCTTCGCCCAAGCAACTTTTACTAGTAGTACTGCGGGAAAGGTGGGGCTCTGTGATTTGACCGCTCATTAGTCATTATTACTGCGGCGCAACGAGCGGGGTGAATCTCGCCAGCGGTTGTGCACTCAATATTGGTGCATGGCACGTGGATCCGGATTCTGGTTGTCCCACATGTGGGCGAAAGGAAGTTTGAATGATTTGTGCCATTGCTATCAACCTTCCAGGATATGTTTACATGTACACATAATTTTCTAGCATAATGAAATTGTGCTGTAATGCTATGAAGCTTTCAACTTTGGTTTCATGTGTCCTCTTGCCTCCAAAGTTGTCGCGTTACAACATTCCATCAAATACAAAGGAAACTAACATGCATGATAATGCATCTCAATGATTCGCAGATCAGCTTCAATATTTACATCACAACTGAAAACGAAGTTGTGTGAATGTGTACAAATAAATAAAAATTAAAAATTGAAGGATGATGTCCAGAGGCATGGTTCCATTTCCTGGCGTTCATTTGTTGGCAGCTAGTTTCACGCAGCTCTGTGGAATTGAACAAGACATGTTAGCCAAGAAAGGATTATATGGTGGACATGGACCATCTGATCATTTTGTGCAGGTCCACTAAAATCGAGCTGAGCATCCCTGTTTGCAAAGATATTGAACAAGTGTGATCACATTAATAGTAGCACTAGTAGTAGTTGATGAAACATACACACACAAGTAGAAGCCGGTCACCTTTGCAATCTCTCATAAAACTAACCACTTGTTGGAGAAGATTAGGCTCAGAGTTGGATGAGGAGGATAGCAAAACCAATCTCCCTTTTTGCAGTCGCACTGAAATGTAGAGACGTTGTCCGTGTGACATTTTAGTAGAACTGCACAAGACACTCTTAAGAAAAAAGTGATTTGTGTAGTTCACCAAAAGGTCGCAATAGCAACAAGGTGAAATGGATAGCCCTGTTTGCAAAAAAGAGGTAGAAAGGAAACAATTACTGGCCAATAACAGTTGATGACGTATACACCGAGAAAAAAAGAAGCACATTCCTTGTCCTAAGGGAAGATAGCAGCACGGTTGTTTATGTAAAATGGTGTGAGGACGAGATTGCAACATGGAAAGTATGCCGGCCGAGCTATGATTTGGGAAAAGAACTAGAGAAGATCCACATGCAGCAACGTGGGAAGATGGGCAGTGGAGCAAGGCCAGAGTAAGCTGTACCTGAGGGTCATCGGGATGTAACTAGGAGGGCGCCAGCGGCCGGGATCTGCCCATACTGCGGCAGCGAGCAAGTGGCGAAGGCCCTACCGTGCCTGAGCTTGGTCAGAGAGAACGGCAGGTACTGCAGATCGGGACGTGCTGCCTCGACGCCGTCGAACGGAGAAACGATGCATATCCTCCCTTTCCGCCGGCGGACAGGATGTGGCCGGATCAGTGACCAATGGTGAGAGAGAGAGGCCACCGCCGCCTTGTGTGAGATAGTGTGACGAGAGACAAACCCCAGCAGGCAGGCTCCATTGTATATAGTGGAGCGGATTTCTTTTTTCTCGATGACAATCGTTTTATATTCTGTATCTGCCATTGAGGAATATAACTTTATTTAATACTAACGCATCAAGTCAAACTTTGTTCCGTGTACGCATGGTACATGACCCTCCTTTGAGTAAATAACCGCTACACACTTCAAATTATCACGTGGGCTGCCTTTTCATACAAAAATGAACTCCACCGTGTACCCGCACGGGTGTGGCCGGGAACGAGACGTGAGTATGTGCGTCGCGCGTGCACCTCTTCTTTACGTGCAGGTATGTATGTGGGTGGATGTGAGAGAGATGGTTTGTGTGAAACAGAGACAATGTGTCGATGATATCTCAAACAAAAAAATGTAACATAAGCAATGTGTGTGAAACAGAGTCATGGATATATCATATGTAGAGGGAGCAATCCACGAGAAGAGATTGGAGGGATCATCGGCATGCGATATCGATAGAATCAAAAACAGGGATGTAGTGTGTGGGTGCGCGATCGATAAAGAGTTCCATCGAATTTGTGTTTGCCCACGTGAGAGATACAGGGCGGCTGGCCTACTAGAATTTGAGAGGGAAGAGGTGCAATTTATCTCTGTGGCATGGATACCTACCTACAACGTTCGACTATCGGTGTGTGTGGGGGAGGGGAGGGGGCAGAGACCTAACTATAGAGAGGTAGATCAACTGGTATATGTGTGGAGAAGGAGAGAGACCTATCTATGTATTGAGGGAGATCGATCGGCATCCATGCATATGTGTAGCAGAGGAATAAGGTTGGGAGAGAGACAAAGGTAGAGTGACGGAGGGTTGGTGGTGGAGTTGCTTCTCACAAATGGTGGGAGAGGCCTGCTAGACAAACGGAGGGTGCGACTGCAATATCAATAAGAGAGGGGATGTCTGCCTGTCTATGCACGTGCGTGGGAGAGACGGGTCGGGAGGTATGCAAGGATGATGAGGGGAGACAATATGGTTGTGGTAAGCAGACGTAACTACATAGGAAGATCAATCGTCGTGTGTCATAGAAAGGGAGAGACATAACTAGTGAGGTACATCGGTCGGTGCATGGGGAAAATGACTTATAGTCGACCTAGCTATATGTAGGGAGATCGGTAGGTATACATGCATGCATGTGTTAGAAGCAAATAAGGTCCAGAGAGATGGACAGGGGGAGAGGGATGCAGCTAGGAGGGGGTGCGAGAGGCCTATTATATCGAGGGGGAGGAGTTTGTGAGTATGAGATCGATGAAAAGAGGGGCGGGAGTGTGCACATGCGTGGAACCGTATTGGACATAGGGGGGCATGGACGGTGAGAAGAGAAGAGGGAAAGTGTGTGTTTGTGGTAGGAACACTTGGCTAGAGAGGTATATCGACCGGCGTGTGGTGGAAAGAAGGAGCCGGGGGGCCTACACACACCGTGGGTGAACAACCTAAAGAGAAATAACGAATGTGCACGATGGGGGGGACGTTGAGGGAGGGTGAGAGGGGGGCGGGCGTGTGCATGCACGAGAGAAAGTTAGCACTAGCTACAAAGAGAAGAGGATTGTGTGGGTGTAAAAGACGAACAGAGATCATAATTCATTATAAAAAGTGGATTCGGATATTTGAAGAAGATATCATAGTGTTTTAAACTGACACATGCAAGAATATATATAATGGTGATACGCATGGTGTGGTTATGAACATGTTATACTATATATAATATATAGAACATTTATTTGAATTTGTGATAATGTGTGGCTTTTGCAGCTCAGGGCTAAATACTTGTCATAATGCAGGGGGCGGGGCACTATACTTTGTGTGATAAACACAGTGTATGTATGAAACATGGTTTAGATTATGAAGATCTAGTTAGTACATCAAATGTACTATTATTTGGAATCAACATCAAGTGTATTCAAAATTATGAATTCGAGTTCATATAGTACACATAGTTCATATCTATCTCTATAGTAATCATGTGGTGTGTTGTTAAGATAATATAAGAATGATGGTTTAAGTTGGCAACAATCATGATTGTAGATTCTTATTCAAATAGAGAAACGAATTCAAATTTAGTTCGAATTGCAGCGGTAGTATAGACATTTGGAATGCACTAAAATGTTCATATGAGTAGGTTACATGCATTATACAACCAGCGAAAAAATTTAATTGGACATAACATGGATTCATAGCTTTGAATAGCATTTGTATAGTAAAACGGGACAAGACTCTCTCTTTGGGTGGTGCAAATAGTTTTATTTTTTTTTGTTTTTTCGTTGAGGGAAGTGCGAATTGATTTGGTACATACATAATTACACGTTAGGCTTGTCCCTAAAATTCAACCTGTGCCTTGTTATCCCGAAAATTCAGATATCGTGCTCCCAAAACTCGCGCCTTCACAACCCGCGCCTTGCTATCCCGAAATTACAACGCGCGCGAAAACTCCCTCCAGCTGCCAAATCCCGACACACGAAATCCCCCTTCTAACCGTGAGCCGAAAGGGCCGCTAGTTCAAATTGGTGGGGGTACTTTTGTAACACACGGTACATTTTGGACAAGCACGTCCCTAAGTCATGGTTCCCCCCTCCCATCACCTCCTTTTCGCCATTCAAAATCCTAGGCCACCATAACTTCTGTGCTCCAGCCACGAAACCCCACCCTCTTCCGTCCGCCACCCCACAGCTGCCCAGCTGGAGCCTCTTCCACGATGACGTCGTCCACCGCAACAGCTCGATGTCCCTCATCCACCTCCCCGGATGAGGATCTGTCATCGATCTCGTCGTCCTACGGGTTCAGCCACCCCGTCCTCCACCTTCAAGGAGCTGCTCCAACGATCGCCTCATCTATTGCGGCTGATCCATCCCCACAGCGCCGCCTTAACCTGCTCCACCAGAACCGCAGCATCCTCACTGACTCCTCGGACAAAGCCGAGGCCTACTCGGCGCCACCAAAGAGGTTGTACACTCATCGCATCGCACCTTCTCCTTAACTCGACCTCCCGGCTTCAACGGTGCTCGATCCCGCACCCCCATGGCGCGGCTACCTTGAAGCCAGTGCCGCGGGCGACATCTCCACGGTGGCTCTTCCCAGTGTGAGGCTTCTTCGGTGGCGGCGTCCATACCAGCCGGATCTGCTGCTGCTGCTTCAGCTCTTGCTCGCTCGCTCGCGTTGCTGCTGCTGCTTCGGCTCTCGCTCACTCGCTCGCATTGTTGCTGCTACTCCGGCTCTCGCTCGCTCGCTCTACTGCTGCTTTGTCTCTCTCTCGGTCGCGCTGCTGCTCTGCTCTCCCCCTCACTCGTGCTGCTGCTCTGCTCTTGCTCTCGCTCACGCTGCTAATGCTGGTACACAGGCTGTTCCAGCTACACGAGTTGCTGCTCTGGCTCTAGTTCATGCTGCTCCTCCAGACGCTGCTGCTCCGACTGCTATCTTCTACTGTGTTCCCGATTGATCGCCTGCTGATTTAGATCACTGTTTCTCTACTACTAGTGCTCGAGCGGCCTAAACTACATGTGAAGTGCCTCTCTGCTACCAGTGCGTTCAGTTTTGACAGTAACATTCAGATTCCACAGTAAATTTTAGTTCGACAGTTAAGTTCAGAGTCAACAGTTTTTACCTCATCTGTTGTAGTCAGGTGTTTTTTGGTGATGTAAATTTTACATCTATCACTTTTTGGTAATGTATTTTACATCATCTATTGGAGATGCTATTAGAATCCCACTTGAGATTAACGATGTCTGTCTTGTAATGCTTCGGCCTCGATGTCTTACGGCTCGTCGGAGCTGCTCCAACTACGGAACCATCCATCACAATAGAGCAGTGCCCTGGATGCCGTCTACAGACGCCTCAGATCTTCCTCCACACCTCCGACAGCCACCTCTGCCGCAACTTCTTCAGCGACCAACCCAATGATGCTGAGGTCGACACGGCTATGCCAAAGAGGTTGTACACTTGTAACATCACTTATTACTCTACATTCATGTCGATCCATTAGGGCTATTTTGGTTCAAAGGAAAAAAGTGAAGGAAAAACATAGCAATAGGAAATTTTCCTATGGCACTATGCTATTTAATTATTCATGCATTTCGTTGAAAGGAATGGAGCAAAACATCCACCTGAACCTACTTTTCAAAATCCTATGCATGAAAACAAGACTAAGTGCATTAGTGGCAGAATAACATTCTATCTGTACACACTTTCATATGGTTTCACTTTAATTTGGCCATGTTTCTTTGCATTCCTCTGCTCTTACAATTCCTATGAACCAAAGACCCAAGTTGACAGAAATCCTGTGTTTAGAAATGCTCTGTTTCCCACGTGCATTCTTATCCTATTCCGGTGTTTTTCCTATCCCTTTGTTTCTAGAATCCTGCAAGCCAAAGGAGCCCTTACAGAATTACTTCAGTTACAGATAGGTGTCGAAGAAAACTTTGTGTGGTTTGTCCTACTCCTGCCACGACATCGTCCACCTCACCTGAGCTGCTCCATCGACAGAAGCATCCACCATACCAGACATCACAAATCCTGACCGTCTTTCACTGCCTCAGATCTCCTTCCCTGCCGTCGGCACCCACCACAACTGCATCACCATCATCGACTCAACAGATGAACCTGAGGAATACACGGGTCCACAAGAGTGGTTGCACTCTTTCGTTTCTGCTTATGTAATGCATTGCTTAATATTACCTGCTACTTTATCATCCTGTTCACCTCTTAGACTCCAAGTTAGGTCCAAATTAATGTTCAAACTTGAGTTTTAAAATTACTTGTGGGGCACATATTGAGGCAGCAATGAATAGTATCTCTGTCTATTATCTGGTTCACCTAGGGTATGCCTATGTTGTTCATCTTGGGTGGGAAACAAATAGTAAAGCAATCATCATCTGTCTTTTTATTAAATTAAAGCTATCATCAGCCTACTATCATTATTTTTGGATCCATCCACTGGTTGTTACCATCACTCTAGATTTTTGTATCCTCTCCTTACATAATCTCACTATATTTTTTTCATATGCATGTCAGATATTGTACACAGTCATGCTGAACATGTAGAGAAAAAGAGAATAGTTTTGCGCGTCAATACAATGTCATGCAGACATCGCTCCATGGTGGGTTCAATGGCAAACCCTCCCCGTCCCCCTCCAGATTGTAATCCAGAGGAAGATATCTGTTCTGAGGCGGATTCAGACGCAGCTGGCCACTCCTATTTACCCCCCGAGGTGTTTGCTCTAACTTGGCATGATGATGTTGGTCATATCATGCATATGTTGCCTTGCAGTGACTACTTTCAACATCATATATGTCATCTGCTTAGTTTAGACATGTTCTGCAATGCCACCTGTTTAGTTTCTATATCATATATGAGAATTATGCAATCTCATCTCTTTTAGCCAGCCTTAATATATATGAAATATGCAATGCCATCCTTTTTAACCAGGCATCATATATTTGAATGATATCTTGCCAATCCTTTTCTTCATTACATTTCCATTTGTCGACAATGTTTGTACATTCAACTACTCTTCCTGTGAATCAGCCATTTGAGTGGGTGATGGAAAAATATGGAGTGAAAACAAGGTCTTAAGAGCAGACAGATCTACCTGTCGAAGCGGATCTCTTGCTGGGTCCCGATAGCTCCTCAGAGATGGATTCAGAGACAGATGACCAGTCCTATTCCCCCACCGAGGTGTATGCTCTAACTTGGCACGGTTATACTGCTCATATCATGTATATGGTGTCTTGCATTGCATAGTTTAGACATCATATACACAATATTCAACACCATGTTCTTAGTTCAGACATCATATATGTGAATGCCCTCTGCTTAGTATATAAATCACTTATGTGAATTAAATCATGCGATCCTGATTACTTAGATAACATGTATGTGAATTATGCCATGCAAACCTGTTTACTAAAGACATCATATAATTATCTCATGCCATCCTGTTTAGTTAGTCATCATATCTTGGAATTATATCATGCTATGCTATCCAGTTTAGATAGACATCATATATGTGAAATTATGTCATGCTATCCTTTTTAGTTAAATAATAAACATGTGAACTATTTCATGCCCTCTTTTTGCCACCTTATCTATTGCATCTGTCTCTCATACAAGGTCTGTACATTCAACTATGTTTCCTGTTTATCAGCCATTTGAATTGGAGCGGGTGATGGCAGTATCTAGCAGAGTAAAAACACGGTCTTTAAATAAAACAATGCTACCTCTTGGTGGAGATAGAACCCCGGTTGTAAATGCACGAGAACCAGCCCTACCACCCATAACCCAGACTCTCGCAGATTGTACCCCTACTGCGATGGACAGAGAACCAGCTTCACCCAATCTAACCCCAACCCCAGCAGATAGTAACCCAGTTCCTGTTGAGACAGCACCATCTCCACCACAGAGCTCCCAAAAAAGAGTAGTTAGTAAGGCAGCTCCAGTGCCCAAAGCGCCAGTACTACCACGGCGAACCCCAACTCCACTAGTTAGTACACCTATTCTTGTGGAGGAAGCACAACCAGCCATTCATAGTTTAGCATCTATCGCATTTGATGTTGTTAAATCCTATGTGCGTATCTTCCCACCATGGAAATATTATACTGAAGATGCAGGAAAATGCCAGTTGCAGGTGTTCGTCCAGGAGTTATGTGTAAGTAATGTTATTCATGGCAATTACTTTGCTTTGTCCCATACATTCTACCTCCATGATGGTTATAATACAACAAATGTTCCCATTTTTCTCTATAGAGAAGGACCGATTTGGAAACTCAGGATGAGGTAACCTGGGCTAATACCTTTGCTATCTTCAAGAATGCTTGGTGGTAGTATTGGAATTGCCTGAAGAAAACGTACTTCACTGGCAAAGAAACTCATCAAATTCCCTTACATTCTCCTAAGACACATTTTACGGGACGATGACTGGGAACGCCTTGTTCTGTACTGGTCCCGAACCAAGAATGTGGTAAGGTCTATGAGCTCATTTTTTATTTTTAAGTACTATATGCATGCGTCTTACTATACTCTGTTCGTGTAGAACAAGTGCTTAAACCTGAAGAACAACTGTTCTCATATAAGATTCCATTGCTCTCGTGCATACTACTTTGCTCTTGTATCACTGTATTTACTCATACAAACTTATTTTAAATTGAAGGATCCAATCGAAACTCCAATGGCATAATAGGTATGTTGAAGCATGTTTGCTTAACAGGTTTGATCTTATAAATAGCTCTATTAATTTCAATTTCAATTGTGTATACAGTTGACTTGTCATATCATGTTCATTACTAGCATCACAACAGAGCCAATAGTGTTGTTGTACATGTAGACCCCTGGTACCCATTTGAAATCTTGTTGTGCCGTGTAGTTTCCCACGCTTTGTATTCTTTCAATGCTGCTTTGTCTTGAACTGATATGATTTGAACTAAACTTGTTATGTGTCTGCTTGTTTCTTCTTTTAGAATGCTGATAGAATATTGGGGAAGAGTACCTTATTAAGCCATGGTAAAGGAAGTAATGCAGATAAGGTTCAGGATAGTGAAACATCCTTGTTGGTCACCAACAAAGCTGATAAAATAGCTAACGAAAACTATCTTGAAGACAGTGAGACAACCCCAAAGTCCTGTCTTGGTGTAATGTTCGAGTTACTGGCCACTACCGCTGGCACAAGCTATTCGAACTCACTGTCTGAATCAGTTCAGTTTCTTGAGTCTCAACTATAAGCTGAAAGACATCGATCAGCTATGCTGCAGCAAGAAGCCGAAGGACTGCGGAAGTCCCTGGAGAATTCAGATGCATACTTTCTGGTGCAATAGGAAGCGTTGGAGGATTTTAGCGCCAAACAGGAGAAAGCTAATAAGCTTGCTAAGCTTATTGCCACCATGGTGGATACCCAGGATAAAGTTTCTTGAGCTCTTCTGAAGATGTTTCAGTTATGGACTTGTTTTGCTGCCGCGTTTATTTGCACTGGTGGCCAATTTAGATGGCCAGTGTATGTAATATGCTGCTTTGTTCCCTATATTTGCACTGGTGGTAAACTTTGATGCCCAGTGGATGTAATACGTGTAATAGCCGTAATAGCCTAGCGTTATTTGCTTGCTTATTTATTTCCTTATTGTCTTGTTTAATTGTTTGCTTTTAGTCACTGCGGTTCTTTTTCCGCGTTTTTCTAGTGTCCACAATAACCTATTTTTATAACTAGGCCACAATAACCATGGCAACATACGGACCGTTGTAACCATGGTCCTGCTACCTGCTGTAGTGACCATGGGCCTCCTACGGGCCGTAGGATCCATGGGCCTTCTACGGGCCGTAGGATCCATTGTCCTTCTACGGGCCATATAATCAATGGGCCTTGTAATGGCCGTATAATCCTTTGGCCAAACATGGGCCGTACTATTCATGGACCAATAACGGTCCACAAAATGGGCCATAAACGGGCTAGAGTGGAAATCGTCTGTTTATGGCCCGACCATAACGGGCCGTTAATAGGCCGTATTTGATGATGCTATGACAACAACCCAATGGGTTAACGGGCCACAAACAGGCCGACTGTAACCACGGGCTGAATTTGGCCCACAAGCGGAACAGGCCAGTAACGGACCGTAAGTAACCGAATTCTAGAAATGAGCCCAAGAATAAATGGTCCCTTAGAAGGCCGAAAGTTAACACAGGCTGGAAACGGCTAACGGGATAATGGGCCGTTAATGGGTATAAAGGGATACACTGTTCATTATGGGCCAGTTTCACCTCGGGCCTTTAATGGGCCCAGAGTTACAAAGGGCCTCGTATGGGCCGAAAGACGTCATGGGCCATACATGGGCCAGAAATTACAATGGGCTAGAATCATATTGGACAGCCCAGATGATGCTGCTGGGCCTAATTCGGATAGGCCATAACGGGCCATGAGTAAGCGGGCTGTAAATGGGCTATATGCGAACAGGCCATTAACAGGCTTTCTGTGGGCCGGCCCGCTACCTTTTGACCAAGTCAAATGGGTCGGCCTTTTCACCGAAATGGGCCTCTGTTGGGCCGTGCCACATGTCGACGTATCATAGGCGTCTCCTGTCCAATGAGTGGATGACATCTGTCCCAACGGTGAGCCGACACGTGGTTTCTCTGGCCATTGAGAATTTTACATGTGGAAAATCCCCATTGGTCTCGGCTGTTAACAGGTTATCGAATCCAAACCGGAACCCAATAGCTTAATGGCGACCCGTTATAGTGGATGCCATGTGTCGGTTACCCTTGATGAAAGCACTTCCATGACGCGCCATTTATCGTCATGGAAGTGGACACTTTCGTGATGATAATTTTGTTATTGTCATGGAACACTTCTACGACAGCACATGTATGACTATCTTGATTCTATCATAAAATCATCATGGATGTAAATGCATGATAGAAAACGTGACCTACTGTGATGAACACGTATCATCACGGAAGTGTATTTTTTTTGTAGTGCACTCTTCCAATGTTTACATTTCATTGGTCAGCGACTGTTACTATGTGAGTTTTGAAATGCATGTGCACCTCATATAGAGACATGAGGGAATAGTATTTCTCTATGTGCTCTCGTCATCATGGTTTGACAATAAACTTTGTATACAGTATATTTTCAACCTATCATCTGCCAACTATCATTACTTCTAGAGCTCCCAACAAGGAGCCTATTTTTTGAGTAGTAGTGCCAGATCATATTAATGTACGCTCCAAATTACAGCACACATGGGCTATCTCATCAGAATTCCAGAGATAACACACGAAGGTTTATAGAATCCCCTATTATATTAGAATATCCTATGCATTACAAATAGTATGGCAATTTTCTTAGGTTATGAATTTAGTCCTGATATGATGGGTATTCAAGAGGGATATATATAATAAAAACTTCCATGAAGATCATTGAATATATGACAAGTTTGATTCCTTGCATTTGTTTTGAGACATAAAGATGGTGATATTAGAGTCATTCAAGTGAGTAATTGTGGTTTAGTAAGAATATTTGTGTTAAGGTTTGTGATTCCCGCAGCATGCACGTATGGTCTCTCGTTATGCGATGAAATTGGAGCATGATTTGTTTTTTATTTTCTTCCTTATGAGTGGCGGTCGGGGATGAGCGATGGTCTTTTCCTACCAATCTATCCCCATAGGAGCATGCGTAGTAGTACTTTACTTCGAGGGCTAATACACTTTTGCAATAAGTATGTGAGTTCTTTATGACTAATGTTGAGTCCATGGATTATACGCACTCTCACCCTTCCGCATTTTGCTATCCTCTTCGGTACCATGCATTGCCCTTACTCACCTTGAGTTGTGGTGCAAACTTCGCCGGTGCATCCAAACCCCGTGATATGATATGCTCTTTCACACATAAGCCACCTTATATCTTCCTCAAAACAGCCACCATACCTACCTATTATAGCATTTCCATAGCCATTCCGAGATATATTGCCATGCAACTTCCACCGTTCTGTTCTATTATGACACATACCATCATTGTCATATTGCTTTGCATGATCATATAGTTGACATAATATTTGTGGCTTGGCCACCATTCATATTTTTATACATGTCACGCTAGATCATTGCACATCCCGGTACACCGCCGAAGGCATTCATATAGAGTCATATTTTTGTTCTAGTATCGAGTTGTAATTCTTGAGTTGTAACTAAATAAAAGTGTGTTGATCATTATTATTAGAGCATTGTCTCATGTGAGGAAAGGATGATGGAGACTATGATTCCCCCACAAGTCAGGATGAGACTCTAGACTAAAAAAAAGAAGAAAAAAAGAGGCCAAAGAGCCCAAAATAAAAAAAAGGCCGAAGAGCCCAATGAAAAAAATGAGAGAAAAAGAGAGAAGGGGCAATGTTACTATCCTTTTTACACATGTGCTTCAAAGTAGCACCATGTTCTTCATGATAGAGAGTCTCCTATTTTGTCACTTTCATATATTACTAGTGGGAATTTTTTATTATAGAACTTGGCTTGTATATTCCAATGATGGGCTTCCTCAAACACCCTAGGTCTTGATGAGCAAGCAAGTTGGATGCACACCCACTTAGTTTTCTTTTTGAGCTTTCATACACTTATAGCTCTAGTGCATCCGTTGCATGGCAATCCCTAATCCTTGCATTGACATCAATTGATGGGCATCTCCATAGCCCGTTGATTAACCTCGTCAATGTGAGACTTTCTCCTTTTTTTCTTCTCCACACAACATCCAACATCATATTCTATTCTAGCCATAGTGCTATATCCATGGCTCATGCTCATGTATTGCGTGAGAGTTGACAAAGCTGAAGCGTGTTAAAAAGTATGCACCAATTGCTGGGCTTGTCATCGGGGTTGTGCATGATAAATACTTTGTGTTAAGAAGATAGAGCATGACAAGATTATATGATTTTGTAGGGATAACTTTCTTTAGCCATGATATTTTGAGAAGACATGATTGCTTTTTAGTATGCTTGAAGTATTATTGTTTTTATGTCAATATTAAACTTTTGTTTTGAATCTTATGGATCTGAATATTCATGCCACATTAAGAAAGATTACATGATAAACATGTTCGGTAGCATTCCACATGAAAAATTCTGTTTTGATCATTTACCTACTCGAGGACGAGCAGGAATTAAGTTTGGGGATGCTTGATACGTCTCCAATGTATCTATAATTTTTTATTATTCCATGCTATTATATTACCAATCTTGGATGTTTTTATGCATTATTATGCTATTTTATATCATTTTTTGGGACTAACCTATTAACCTAGTGCCAAGTGCCAATTGTTGTTTTTTCCTTGTTTTTGTCTTTTGCAGAAAATCATTACCAAACAAAACGAAACTTTTTAATGATTTTTCTTGGACCACAAGACGCCGTGGAAGCTTCGGGAGGAGGCCAGAAGGGGCCACGGGTTGGCGACAAGCTCATAGGGCGTGCCCTAGGAGGGGCGCGCCCTGCAAGCTTGTGGGCCCCTGTGGTAAACTACTCACATATTCCTCGTAGACCAAAGGGCACACCAAAAATACTTTTCTGTCGCCGCAAGTTTCTGTCTTCGTAAGATCCCATCTGGGTACCTTTTCTAGCATTCTGCCGGAGGGGGATTTGGCCATGGAGCACTTCTACATCAACCTTGCTGCCCTTCCGATGATGTGTGAGTAGTTTACCATAGACCTACGGGTCCATAGCTAGTAGCTAGATGGCTTCTTCTATCTCTTTGATCTTCAATACAATGTTCTCCTTGATGTTCTTGGATATCTATTCGATATAATCTTCTTTTGCAGTGCGTTTGTTGAGATCCAATGAATTGTGGATTTATGATCAGATTATATATGAATTTTATTTGAGTCTTCTCTAAACTCTTTTATGCATGATTAAGATAGCGTTGTATTTCTCTCCGATCTATTGATTTGGTTTAGCCAACTAGATTGATTTTTCTTGCCATGGGAGAGGTGCGTTGTAATGGGTTCAATCTTGCGGTGCATATTCCCAATGAGAGAAAGGTACATGACACATATTTGTATTGTTTCCATTAAGGATAAAAAGGTGGGGTTTGTTCATATTGATTGGATCTGTTGTCAGCGTTCTGGGATCGGGGGTACCCAGACCTGTCTGCCTACGGCCCACGGCATGGCTCCCTCGACAGCCCTATATGGCCCAGCTGCAACAACTCCAAGACAAGACCCTCGCGAGGTCCCCCTGGCCTCACGAGGCGGACAACACCAAGACCTCCAAGGGAGCGGCCTCCCCTGGCTGCCTCCCGAGGAGTGGAGATTTCTATGCAGGTAAGCAGCATCACGAGGCTGCGATGACGTCAGCCATGACGACCATGGCCAGGCGGGCGCCAGCGGGCACAGAGGAGGCAGTTTCCCTTTCATTGCTAAGGGAGCAAGGACAGGCATAGGTTACCGAGGAGTCACCCAAAGGTTTCCATTCCGGTGCAACAAGACCAAGACCAAGAGCTCGGCAGGACGGATGTCATCACCGAGCCCACCGCTGCGTCACGACCAGAAGTTTTGCAGGCGAAGACCACCTTTTGTTAGGATTAGGTGTACTTCTTGTCCCCTTTCAAATTGGCCATTGTGGGATCCCTTCCTGCCTAAGTTTTGAGGGAAGAGGACCAAGGCCACTATAAATATAGGTTAGCCACCACCGTAGAGGGGAACAAGCCGGGATTAGATCCATTCCACCCTCACCACCAGAGCCCTCGCGAGGCTGCTCAAACCACTTCACTAGTTCATCCTCAGCCTCCTCGTGAGGCCAATCCACCACAAAGCAGGAGTAGGGTTTTACACCGCAAGGTGGCCCGAACCTGGGTAAACTACCGTGTTCATCTTCTTCCCCGCTCGCGTGAGTTCGGCGAGGCTAGGCTATAGGGTGGCGAGCTCGAGACTTATGTTGGTTGAGATCTTCACACATGCCCTAGAGTTCGAACCTTCTTGGGTCTGCGGAGCCCTGAATCTGACATTTGGCACGCCAGGTAGGGGCATGTCGAAGCTCCGCCTCTTTACAGACCATGCTCTACCCTCGCCTCGCCATTTCCATGGTGGACGCTACCCCGTCGGTCTGGCCGCTCGAAACCTACGGGAGCGCTGCGGGCTGCCCGGCCTTCACTCCCGGCTTGCGCCAGGTGCGGTGGCCCGCGAAGTTCAGGCCAGCGCTGCCCCCGCAGTACGATGGAGTTACAGACCCCGAGGAGTTCCTCCAGCTGTATGCGCAGGCCATCCAAGCAGCGGGCGGCGACGACCAGGCCATGGCGAACTGGCTCCCCATGGCCCTCACGGAGGTCCCTCGGTCTTGGCTCCGCGGCCCCCCGGACGCCTTCTCTTCTTGGGAGGAGCTCCGCGGCTAGTTTGTCATGTGCTTCGCAGCTCCGGTGCCCCACGCGGTCGCATGCATCATCGGCGGGTTGCAGGCGCCTGCCTTTGGCCGCCACATCAAGCAGTTCTTCCGTTGGGCAGGCGCCACTCGGCCGCAGCATGAAGCTTCCCGAGGGTGCGCTGGGCCAGAGGTCGACATCACCTTCGATTTCAAGGATCACCCCAAGACCACGGTCACTGCGGGCATGCTCCCCATGCTAGGCATGCCCACCATGAGCAACGTCGCGGTCACCAAGACCCTCATCAACGGCGGCGCTGGCCTCAACATCCTCTCCCTGGAAACCTTCAATATCCTCCAAGTGCCTCACGACCAGCTCGCACCCACCAGAACCTTCTTGGGGGTGACCAGGGGCTGTGCCACCCCCGTGGGGCAGGTGCGCCTTCCCGTCACCTTCGGCAAGCACGACAATTACCGCATCGAGATGATCGACTTCGACGTGGCGCGCATCGGCCTTCCATACAATGCCATCCTGGGGTACCCAGCTCTCGCCAAGTTCATGGCAGCAACTCATCTGGGCTACAACGTCATCAAGATGTCGGGCAGCGGCGGCATTATCACGTTAGCCAGAGACACAAAGGACATGATTCGAGCTCTCAAGCTTGCCTACGGGGCCGCAGCGGCCTCTTGACCAGGCGCTGGGGACGCCCCGGAGGCCCTCGGGGCTGCGTTCACGAAGAAAAAGCAGCTATTCTCTCAAGACCGGGCCGAGACAAAGCAGGTGCTCGTTGATGACGAGAATCCAGGCCCCACCTTCACCATAGGAGTCGGTCTCCCCCCGCAGCAGGAGGACGCACTGATTGCCTTCCTCCGGGCAAACAAGGATGTGTTCGCTTGGGAGTTGTCAGACCTGGTCAGCGTCCCAAGGGAGGTAATCGAGCACCACCTGAGGGTATGACCCGGAGCGCGTCCTGTGAAGCAAAAGGTGCAACGCAAGCACAAGAGAAGCAAGCATTCATCACCCAAGAGGTCTGTAAGCTACAGGAGGCCGGCGTTATTCGGGAAGTGTGGCACCTGGAGTGGCTGGCCAACCCGGTGATCGTCCCCAAAAAAGGGGGGGGGGGAAGGAGCATATGTGCGTCGACTTCACGAGCCTCAACATGGCTTGTCCTCAGGACCCCTTCCCGCTTCCGTGCATCGACCAAATCATGGACTCCACCACCGAGTGTGATCTGTTGTGCTTTTTGGACGCTTTCTCAGGATATCATCAGATCAAGATGGCGACAGAGGATGTCGAGAAGACGGCCTTCATCTCTCCATGTGGCGTGTACTGCTACACCTGCATGCCCTTCGAACTGCGGAACACCGGTGCAACCTTCCAGAAGCTGATGCACATCGCGTTGGGGCCGCAGCTGGGGCGAAATGCGGAGGCATACGTCGATGACATCGTGGTCAAGTCATGGGAAGCAACGACCCTCATCGAAGACCTGGAAGAAACTTTCGCCAACCTGCGCTAAGTGAACCTGAGGCTCAAACCAGAAAAGTGCGTTTTTGGGGTCCCATCCGGCAAGTTGCTGGGTTTCCTCATATCGCACCGAGGGATCGAGGCTAACCCGGAGAAGATCAAGGCAATTGAAAAAATGCGCCCGCCGCAGACCCTCAAGGAAATGCAAAAGCTCGCAGGGTGCGTGACCTCTCTGGGGTGCTTCATCTCCAAGCTCGGCGAGTGCGCCCTCCCTTTCTTCAAGCTGATGAAGAAGAAGGGCCCCTTCGAGTGGACTCCGGAGGCTGAGACGGCTTTTGAAGACCTCAAGAGGTACCTCACGAGCCCACCCGTAATGGTGGCGCCTTGTCCTCTTGAGCCTCTGGTGCTCTACTTGGCAGCCACCCCCCACTCGGCCAGCGCGGCGCTTGTGGCGGTCAGGGAGGAGCACGCCGGCGCGGGCACAAAGCATGGCGTCCCGCGAAGGGTAGCGCCATCACTGCCTTAGGATGGTGCTCCTGAGGCTTCCATCACTTCACCAGACAGCGAGGCTCCCGAGGCCCCCTCGCCCCACGCAGAGTGGGGCGTCATTGATACCTCGCCCCTCATCAAGCACCCAGTGTACTTCATCAACATGGTGCTGCGTGATGCGCGCGCGCTACCCCATGCATCAAAAACTCCTGCTCACGCTCCTCATGGCCTATAGGAAGCTGCGTCATTATTTCCAAGGCCACCCAATCAAGGTCGTCTCTGCATACCAGCTGGACAAGGTGCTTCACAGACCCAACGCTATAGGGAGGGTTGCAGAGTGGAACATCGAGCTGCAGGCCTTCCAGTTAGAGTTCAGCACCACTAGGGTTATCAAGGGTGCGGCCCGCGCTGATTTCATGGCAGAATGGACGGATGCTCCCGACCGAGGGCTGGACGAGGGCCAATCCCTCACACCCGGCGATGAGGCGCCCGACGGCTGGGTCATGCACTTCGATAGTGCTTTCGCGTGGCGGGGCGCGGGGGCTGGAGCCATACTCATCTCACCGACAAAGGACAAGCTCTACTACACCGTGCAGCTCTGCTTTCAGCATTGCGAGAAGGTCTCCAACAACATCATGGAATACGAGGGCCTGATCGCCGGCCTCAGTGCCGCGGCTGCCCTTGGGGTCAAGCGTCTCACCATCAAGGGAGACTCCCAGCTTCTCGTCAACTTCTCCAACAAGGAATACAAGCCAAAAGACGAGCATATGGAGGCATACCTAGAAGAGGTACGTAAAATTGAAAAGCGATTCTTGGCTTGGAATTGCAGCACGTCCCGGATGGCACGAGCAAGGAGGCGGACGACATCACCAAGAGGGCATCTTGCCGCGAGCCCCAGAATCCTGGCGTCTTCAAGGAAAGGCTCTTCAAGCCATCAGCGGTGCTCCCTGCCACGGGCCCAGCGCTGCTTCGGGACAAGCCGCCTCAGGCCCCATCCTCGGGCGCCCCAGCCTGTGGTCCGACCTCACGAGCCCGCCTGCTCCTAGCGCTGGAGCCTCGGGAAGGCTGCTGGACCGAGGAGTTCAAGGCGTACCTACTCTGCGGTGCCCTGCCAGAGAAGGAGGAAGGTGCGGAACGCCTGGTTCGTCAGGCCACCGCTTATTGCTTGCAGGGCGATGAGCTATATCGAAGGTGCCCCAACGATGTCTCGCTGCGAGCTGTTGGCCGACATCCACGATGGAGATTGCGGACACCACTCTTCATCACGCACCCTCGTGGGCAAGGTGTTCTGCAGTGGGTTCTACTGGCCCACGGCGCTCAACGACGCCACCGAGCTGGTGTGATCCTGCGAGGCCTGCCTGTTCCACGCCAAGAAGATTCACCAGTCCGCGCAAGGTCTCCAGACCATCCCGCTCTCATTGCCCTTCGCGGTCCGGGGGCTGGATATCCTGGGACCGTTTCCTCGGGCAGCCGGTGGATACCGCTACCTCTACGTCGCCATCGACAAGTTCACCAAGTGGGCGGAGGTTGAGCCCGTGCGCACCATCCCTGCTAGTTCAGCCGTCAAGTTCATCAAGGGCCTCGTGAGCCATTTCGGGGTCCCTAACCGTATCATTACTGACAATGGCTCCCAATTAACAAGCAACCTCTTCAGGACATATTGTGCTAACCTTCGAACGCAGATATGCTATGCTTCGGTGGTGCACCCACGGAGCAACGGCCAGGCTGAGCGCGCCAACACGGAGGTCTTGTGGGGCCTCAAGACAAGGAGCTTCAAGAAGAAGCTTGAGGCCTGCAGTAGGGGTTGGCTTGGTGAGCTTCAGTCCGTGTTGTGGTCCATCCACACCACCACGACTAAGCCCATCGGCGAGACCCCGTTCTTCCTCATCTACGGAGCTGAGGTGGTCCTCTCACACAAGACCAGGCTTCGCTCCCCGCGGGTCTTTGCATTCGATGAGGTGCATCAGGATGCCTCACGGGGAACGGACCTCGTGCTTTGGGAGGAAGCCCGTCGCCAAGCCTAGCTCTGCGCCGCGAGGTACCAGCAGGCACTGCGGCGATACCATTGTTGTACCGTCCGCTCCCGGACCCTCGAGGTGGGTGACCTCATCCTAAGGCAGGTCCTCTCCAGGGAGGGCCTTCACAAGCTCTCGCCCATGTGCGAGGGCCCGTTCAGGATCGCCCGTGTCCCCAGGCTAGGCGCCGTACGCTTGGAGACGCAGGACGGCATCCCCATCCAGAATGCCTAGAACATCCAGCATCTCCGCAAGTTCTACCCGTGACACTCTCATGTAATAATGAGTGGGGCTGTAAATGCCCTGGAGTCTCCTGGTGCATTGCTCCTTGACCCCGCGGGGACTCCCATCCATGCCCAAATGGAAGCCCCATGCCCCGCGCTGGCGGACGACGCAGTCAATCAGTGACTATGCCCACGCCTAGTGGAGGCTCCATGCTCCGTGCTGGTGGGAAGACTAGAAGACTAGTGTAGGCGCCGGACGCGGCTGTTCTTTTGCTTGCTCTCGTAACCAATTTGCCACTTCTTGGAATGAATTCGAAGTTCTCGCGTCTTTATTCGCAAAGGGGGGAATTTTCCTTTTTCTTTCTTGCAGTGTTTCCTCTCTTGAATTCCATTTTATGAGGTGTGGCAGCTGCCCGTGGCTCCCTCCGTCGCATCCCATGAGCGGGGGCTGGGCACGGTGCATATGCCTGAGCCAGCCTAGGCTGCGCCAGCGGCAGGCCCGCTCGTGTGCGCACCTCGCCAAGACCTTGGCGACCGAGTCCTCGCGTGACGCTCTCGAGCGAGCCATCAGCCCACCGGCCTCAGAAGCGCTGGTCGCTTGACCTTGCCGAGCATCGCGCCCCGGCGTACTAGCGACGGTGAGCCCTCGCTCAGGGGCTTCAGACTCAGGATGATCGCCGGGGAAGGAAGGCTGAAGAAAGGACAGTCACGGTTTGACTCATCGTCAAGGAACCATACGTGAATGGCGCCTCGGCACCTCGCGGGGTTCAATGACTGGCAAAGACACCCCAAGAGGTTCCAGACCCGCGTGAGTCCTCCGGAGGCCTCGTGGGCAGCATGCCCCTCGAGGTTCCGGAGCTATCGGGTCACGAGAAGGAAGATCCCCTGACAAGCTCCCTAGGCTGCTCCGGCACCTTAACAACATCGTCACCCGAAGCAAGGGACTTGCGTAAGTTCAAAAGCTCCGTAGGAATGCGCCCCCACGATGCAGGAACCCGCCAAGGGCCATGAACGCACCAAGCTAAGTTATCCTAATCATGCCTGGATAAATGCTGGAATATGAACAGGAAATACTTATATAAAGGCGCCAGCGCCGCAGTCCATTACACGCCCCCGTGGGGTTTTTCCATGGTTCTTAATGCAGGAAATAAAAAACAAAAAGGCGGCCTCCCGAAGACCGCTGCTCCTGAGGCCTGGTTCCACTGCCGCCCGTGCTTAGTCAGAGTCCTCCTCTTGCTTGACGGGGGCACGGTGGCGAGGCAGCTCGATGTCCTCCTGAGCGGGGGCACGGCGGCGTGGCGGCTTGCCGCCCTCCTGTGTCAGGGTGCGGTGACATGGCGGCTCGTCATAGTCGTCGTCGCTCGAGCTCCCCCCGGAGGAGGCACCGCTGCTGCTGGAGGTGCAACGACCATCGCCAAGGACAAGTTCACCGTGGAAGACGCCACCGCCGCGCTGGCTGTCATTGTCGGAGGGTTGGTCGCTGTAGTCGTCATCGCCCTCTGGGAAGCACCCCAGGCGACTGCCGTCCTCCTCAAAGGCCCTGACGAAGAGCATTGCCGCCCCGTCGTACTTAAGATGGAGGGTGTGCCTCCCCTTCAGGTCGCGGGCGCGGGCAAATGATTGCCACCGCGGGTCAGGAGCACATGGCCGGTGGAGGTGACCTCGACCTCCACCCACGAGGACCCGTTGTAGTAGCTGTCACGCTGCAGCCACAGCCCAACGGGTCCCATTGCCGGTAGCTCCTCCACGAAGGAGCATGGAAGTAGGAGCCAGGTTGGCCCTCCACCCGTACGACGAACTCGCGGGTCGTGTCGCTCCAGCGGGCGTGCGGGCGAGGCCTTTTCCCTGGTTGCTAGAGTCGGTGCGGGCCGTCAAAGGCGGACGCCACGCCCCCATGATGATGCCGCTGGTGCGACCGCTGACTTGCGGGGACGGCCGCACCCTCTCTTAGGTGGCGGCACCGCCGGCCTCTCCTGGGGAGCCTTGCCCTTCTCTTTGGCTGAGATCCTCCTCAATGGCGCCATAGTTGCTTTGGCAAGGTGGTGTATGCGACAGAGATAGGAGAAGATGGGACGAGCGAGAAGATGAAGATGGGCTAGGGGCTCCGCCCCCTCACCCTTTTATACGCGAAAGAAGGCTAACCGGCGCCCCTCCACGTTCCGAGTAATGATGGCCTTGCCGCATGCACCAGGCTGCTGTCAATTCGGGGCGGTTGCCAAGGCGGCATGGGGATGTGGAGGCGTGCACATCCCGTCATGCGCCACGCGTCAAGCCTGGCCTGCAGGCGATTGGGGCCCTCGGCGCTCCGCCCTCTCTCCTTGGCTTCGCCTCGAAGCCAGCCCGAGCGCGCCTTGGGCCCGGGGGCTACTGTCGGTGTTCTGGGATCGGGGGTACCCAGACCTACCTGCCTACGGCCCACGGTGTGGCTTCCTCGATGGCCTAATACGGCCCAGCTACGACAACTCCAAGATAAGACCCTCGCGAGGTCCCCCTGACCTCGCGAGGCGAACAACACGAAGACCTCCAAGGGAGCGGCCTCCCCAGGCTGCCTCCCGAGGAGCGGAGATTTCTATGCAGGTAGCCAGCCTCACAAGGCTGCGATGATGTGAGCCATGATGACCATGGCCAGGCGGGCACCAGCGGGAGCAGAGGAGGCAGTTTCCCTTTCGGTGCTAAGGGAGCAAGGACAGGCATAGGTTCCCGAGGAGTCATCCAAAGGTTTCCATTTCAGTGCAACAAGGCCAAGACCATGAGCTCGGCAGGACGGATGTCATCGCCGAGCCCATCGCTATGACATGACCAGAAGCTTTGCAGGCAAAGACCACCTTTCGTCAGGATTAGATGTACTTCTTGTCCCCTTTCAAATTTGCCATTGTGGGATCCTTTCCCGCCTAAGTTTTGAGGGAAGAGGACCAAGGCCAATATAAATATAGGTTAGCCACCACCGTAGAGGGGGACGAGCCGGGATCAGATCCATTCCACCCTCACCACCAGAGCCCTCGCGAGGCCGCTCAAACCACTGTACTAGTTCATCCTTAGCCTCCTCGTGAGGCCAATCCACCACAAAGCAGGAGTAGGGTTTACACCGCAAGGTGGCCCGAACCAGGGTAAACTGTCGTGTTCATCTTCTTACCCGCTCACGTGAGTTCGGCGAGACTAGGCTGTAGGGCAGCGATCTCGAGACTTGGGTTGGTTGAGATCTTCGCACACTCCCTAGAGTTCGAACCTTCTTGGGTCTGTGGAGCCCTGAATCCGACATCTGTCCCTCTACATCGTGTCATCTTGCTTAAGGCGTTACTCTGTTCTTGTTAACTTAATACACTAGATGCATGCTGGATAGCGGTCGATGTGTGGAGTTATAGTAGTAGATGCAGGCAGGAGTCAGTCTACTTGTCACGGACGTGATGCCTATATTCATGATCATTGCCTTAGATATCGTCATAACTTTGCGTTTTTCTATCAATAGCTCATTAGTAATTTGTTTACCCACCGTATGTGTTCTTACAAGAGAGAAGCCTCTAGTGAAAACTATGGCCCCCGGGTCTATCTTTATCATCTTATTTTCAGATCTTCAAAACCAAAAACCAAAAATACCTTGCTGCAATTTATTTAACTTTATTTTATTTTACACTTTTGTTTATCTTTTATACCTATCTCTATCAGATCTCATCCTTGCAAGTAATCGTGAAGGGATTGACAACCCCTTTATCACGTTGGGTGCAAGTATTTGTTTGTTTGTGTAGGTGCAACCATTGGTGACTTGTGTGTTCCTCCTACTGGATTGGTACCTTGGTTCCTAATTGAGGGAAATACTTATCTCTACTTTGCTGCATCACCCTTTCCTCTTCAAGGGAAAAACCAACGCAGGCTCAAGATGTAGCTACGTGCCAACCCCAGATCTTGGAGGAGCACCTCTCTGTCGAGGCTACTGTCGACGCCTCGTGCCTGGATACCACCACGCGGTTGGCTGCTTTAAATGACAGTTCATGGTGTTTTTTGAGGCCACCATCGGTGCCTTCGACAAAGACTACGAGGTGTTTTCTCAGCGTGCATGTGCTTACCTCAACTCCAGAGCCAGCAGGTTGATGCCCGGAGCGGCTCAGGTGACTCACCACTACGAGGAGGGCACCCATGATGTGGAGGCCTCGCCCTCTCCAAGTCTAAGCAGCCCATCGTCATCAATATCTCCGACGATGAGGAGTAGCTTTTTTTAGCTCACTATAAGGCATGTTGCATGTGTTGCTCCTGCCTTTCCTTTACAAACTCTAGTGAATTGTCCTATGTACTGTTACTATGCAATCTGATCCTCTAGTATATATGTTCTATATATTGTGCAATGTGGTGCTCAGTTAACTATTTGGTTAATTTGTTGTCATGTTCAGTTAACTGTTTGGTTCAATTTTGCAATGTGATGTTCAATTCTTGTGGGTGGAATTTTCTATTGTCATGCATGTGAGAAATAAATCAAATTTGGCTGTACTAAATACATGAAAAACATATACATTTGCTATATTTCCAAGTTGTTAAGCATGCTTGGTTTGCATAACTGTTTGATCTTCTAGTATGTTCTATTGTTCAATGTGGTGCTCAGTTAACTGTTTGGTTCATTTGTTGTGGTGTTCAGTTAACTGTTTGGTTCAATTCTGCAATGCGATGTTCAATTGTTGTGGGTACAATTTTGTAATGTCATGCATGTGAGAAATAAATCAAATTTGGCTATACTAAATACATGATAAACATATACAATTGCTATATTTCCTAGTGCTTAAGCATGCTTTGTTTTGATAATTGGCTTTTCCATGTGCCCCGAATTAATCTGCTGAATCTGCAATGTGTTTATTTTCATCAACATATTTTACTGATAGTATCCAACTCTCACTTAACCTGATCAGTAACTACCTTATATGTGTTGCAGGGAAACAATGGGAGGAACTGAGGTTTAGCATCGAGGTTTGCACATGCATGGTCCTTTGGCTAAAACACATTATTGTGCAATTGCAAGAACCATTCTAATATTTAGGTTTATAAAAATTTGGTCTTGCACATTTAGGTCCTGCTGTCAGAGGTTTTGACCCACTGTTCGACCCATTTTACATATGGGGAAATGGGATGTCCATGAATGTTAGTCAAGTCAAGAAACTCAGAAAGATTGTTAGGATAAAGAAACTAGTGACAAAAAACAACAAGATCTTTGTCTACACAATGAAGAAGACACTAGTGAACTACAGGATGGTACTAATTCTTATACCTTGTTTTTATTTCTTTGCGCCATTTCAAAATTTAGAGATGATATTTATGCATATCTTTGTTTTCAGGCCTTTCCAAAGCAGTTCACTGATGATTACCTCTCAAACCACCCATATGGTCAAGAGGCGACGAAGGTATTCATACAACACCCATGGTACAATATTGAAGTCTTCCTTAAGAGGAGGAAGGATGGACAGTCAATCATCCATAGACGCTGGCCTAAAGTTGCAAGGACCTTCAACATCATTGATGGATCAATATTTGCCTTCTACTTCAACAATTTTCCAGATGAGATTCATCTGTCTATCTACCGTCTATGATGCTAATTTCCAAAGGTTTTGGATGTTGCACGTGAAACTTGGTGTTGCTGTGTAATGGGATAGCTAGCTATATGCATATATGGTGTAACTGAGTGCTGAAGCTATATGATGTTGTACTCTGATGTATTTCAATGATGAAATCCTGGTTCCGTAATAAGAAAATGCAATATATTGTGTGTTTAATATGAAATGTCAATTTGATTACTAAATGGATTAAAAATAATAGGCCAAGTAGCCTGCTTATTGGATATTTTCTTTTGCAGACGGTTATTGAGACAAGACCATGGGCGATGACTTCACACGACCTGCACAGCTTCTTGGAAGTAAACGTGTTGGATCAATGAACGATCACACACGAGTTCCTCTGGAGAACTGTTTGTGTTAGGCCACCTACACAAATGTTTTGTGCATAAAAAGTGTGTGTGATGGACAACCTATGCCACACAGTTTCTTCTAGGCACCATGCGTGATACATTCAATTTCACAAATGATAAAATTATTACTATCGTCTGCAATGGTAACGCTATCACAGACAATGTGATGCGGAAAATTGTGTGTGATGTATGTACAAACAAAAATGTTTGTCTGGGATTCACTTTGTGGGATGTACATACGAACGAAAACATTTGTCTGGGATTCACTGTGTGGGATGTACATCGCTGACGGTTCCTAGGTTGTGTGGGATGGACCCCCTCCTCTCCCATATCGCACACACAGAGAAGGCGGCGGTTTAAAACTCTATCGCAAAAGGGGGTAAATATCGTTTGTATAGGAGTCAGCTACACTGGTGGTAGTTGTTGTCGTTGATGAATTCGTAAGCGGTGATGAGTGATAGTGATGTCGATCTTGTCATTCCTAAATGGCCAAAACACCTTAGGATACGCAAATCGCGACTCAAAAATATCAAAATGACAAATAGGGTAATACTGAGTTTGGTAGCGGAAAATGGGTTGTTGACGCGGAGCATCCTACGGACATCACCATGTCAAAAGTGCTTTTGCCAAGTGACACATGTGACACCAAGTTCATACATATAAAGGTGAATTATTTCCTTTACGCATGTCCACCTGATCATTTCGAGGATGGTATACTACTTGACCCTCCATCGTGCATGTATAGTTTGATCGGAGCATCATGGATAGTGAGGAGGAGTGCAAGCATGAAGGAATGACTACACCATCCACTAGGGAAGCTTGGAAGCAGAGACAAAAGAAGGCGGAAGTGGTGTGGTGCTACAGCCACCGAACATCATGCCCCACTACCGGACGCCCGACGTCTGATGAAGAGGATCATCCTGGTAGCAGACGAAGCTAAGACGTGATAGTGGCTAGACATCCACTGGACTACCGGATGTTTGGTGCTTCCTGACGGACTAGACATCTGGTACCCACTGGAAATCCGGTGCCACCAATCCAGAAGGAAATCATTGGATTTCCGATCAGTACCGCATGTCTGGCGCCTCGTGAGCCACTGGACATCTGGTACCCACTAGACGTCCGGTACCATCCTGTGTGCAGCATGGGCCAGTTGGCCTTGTATCTCTCTCCCACCTACCTTTCGAGGCTTATACAATAAATAGAACTCCCCTACCTCATTTCTAGGGATAGCTATGATTAGAACAAAAACCATAGAACTTAGCTCATTTATCTCCCCCTGTGGGATCCCTCCATTGGAGATGAACCTTCCATGGTTGCAAGGCCACTATAGGTGGAGACTCCAAGGAGTGCAAGACCCCTACATGGGAAGATCCATCTATGGATACAAGGCCTTCACTTGTGGAGAAGAAGAGCTTCCTAGAAGCATCAAGCCCTCCTTGTCCTAGTCCTTGGGGAAGAAACCTATCTTGTTCCATCTCTCTTTTTGGATAATTTGGATCAAGTATCTATCCATGTGTATCTTTATTTGCATCTATGTGTGTTGAGTTGTGTGTTTTCCTTCATGATTCCCCTCATGTTTTTTATGTTCTTCCTCGAATCCACCTCCAATTCGTGAAGATCAGGTCACCCTAAGTTTTGCCCTACATCATCTTGAATCAGAGCAAGGTTCTCACAAAAGTGGAGCCCTTCCCCCCACTTTCTGCCCCTTTAGTTTGAAATTTTCTTGCCTATTTCAAAAATTTCCCGTAAAAATGGACCCCAAAAATTTCTTGCATTTTATTGTTTCTAGTGTGTTCTTATTGATTTCTTTCCATGGATCTAGTGTTTGGCAAGTGGATCTACCTCCCTTGGCGTCCCCTAGCCCCATTTTTTCTTTTCCCCTTATAATTTTGAGCCCAAAATTGCATCCCGGATCTCAAATTCCGAGTTGACCTCGACCCACCGGACTTTTGGTAAGTCCCTAGCAACCGGACTTCCAGTACCTGTAGAAACTGACTAGGCTGAAATTTTGTTTCGGCCATAACTAATTCATCCAGAGTACAATTTTTACATTCTTTAGCTCGTTTTATAGCTATTGGCATCCCCCATCCCAAAAAATTACTTCCAACACCGTTTGACTCCATCAAGTTTTTCATTATTTGGCATCTTTGCCTAGGCCCTCTACCATATCATCCACAATACCGTCATAGTCTTCCGCAACCTAACGCATTTCGATTGGCATTGCATTTGTGGTTGTTTGATTTGCGGTTTATGTCTCCTAAGGTTCTTCGGCTACTTAGGGATAACTACTTCAATGACGACCACATGTATTTCTACATCGACCACGAGCTTCCGCAAGCAACAATGATCATCCATCCTTTGAGACCACTTCTTACTGGTAGCAAGGCCAGCTACCCCCCTTCATGAAAGGTTAAGTGTGACAAAGGTATCTATTCCATCACAAACTTTTTCTTACATGGAATTATACTTTGAGAGAACCACCATCTCTGTGATCACCTTCCTACCTACTAAGACTAGCTATACAAGTATTGTCACGCTTCGCGAAAACTTGAGCACCATAGTGATACGATATCTCATTGCATCATTTGGTATATCATATGATAGATTACTTCCGTGCATACCTTGTGATACTTGTCTTGCATATTTTGTTAAGGCTCAATAAGGATATTGGAAAGTAAGAGAAGAGCAAAAAAATGCAAGAAAAGAATGATCAAAAGCTCATAAGAAAAGAGTTAAGATGAAAAGATACTTGTGCATGAGGATACATGGAATAGGAATGTTTTGCTTGCATGTATAGGATTGGTGGCAAGTGGTGAATCATGCTGAAATGTGCAATCAATATAGCATCTCTCCTTGTGTTTGTGCAACACGAGCTTAGTGTTTGTTAGGCAATTTTGTATTGCTCATCCCTATAGTTGCACAAGCCCCATTATCCCACCGCGTGTGTTTCTTTATTTCCCTCCTCTATATTTTTTATCACTTGCTTTGCATTTTAAGTCCTTTGGATTGACTTCAACATTTAAAATATCTTGGACTTCAATTTTCTTGATATTTTTTACCACTCATCCCACTGAGCTCCACATAGAGCCTTGTTGTAGGTTGTAGGTGCACTGGGAACACTTATCAACACCATATTTGCTCTATTGGTACAAATTTGGACAATCCTCGATGTGGGTGGTGTGTACGAAGACACGAGCGACACCAGGGGTAGGAGACTACCCGTTTTTCTTGGTTTGGAGGTGGTGTGGCACACGCGGATTCTACCTTGACGTGGATACTCAAAGTCACGCTGATTTACCCAGGTTCGGGCCACATTCTGCGTAATACACTACTCCTGCTTTTTTGTGGATTCTCTGGTGGATGAAGTTTTATAAAGGAGTGCGGTGGTGCTGCTTGTTCCCGGGAAGGGAAATGCAGCTTTTGATCTAATGTCTAATTGTGTGATAATCCAACCCTTGATATGGTAGCTCAGGACTCCTTTTATAGTGTAAGGGGTCTCCACAGTAGCCTAGAGCGGTAGAGCTAGCATCATAGATGTATGTCATGGCGCCTGACATCTACCAACTGCATTAAATGTGGGTGAAAGTGTCTCCTATTTCTGCTTCCGACAACAAATGCCCGTCCCATCATCGTCGCTCAGCGTAACTGCCTCCTATTATCGCGCCACACACCATATTTGGTGCCCTGCATGTGGTAATAGGGGGACACGCAATGCATCAAGTCCACTTAAGGGGCGGGCTCCCCTGGCATGCCACACGGCAGAAAAGGCCTGCGGCCTCGGTGGCAGTTGGGTCAGGCCTGCTTAGTGCCTGGGCACAGCTTCCAAAGCGGGTTGAGTCTTGTGCTAGAAGGGTCAGAGGGTTGTTTGCGGGGAGTGATCCCTTCATGGGAGCCCGTGCTTCAGGCGTTCCTGGGAGATGGAAGGCGAATGTCCTGATACCCTCGTGTGGAAATCAAGGAGTGTACCAGAGGGATCTCTTTTGATGGCTAGGTTGGAAGTTCCTTCAGTTATGCCTCGCTTGAATCCCTAAGGAGAAGGCTCGGGTGGCATTTCGGTGTGCCAGCCCCGTGGAGATCTTCCAATGAGTAGGCCACTACCCTCGCGCGTTAGAGGGTCCTGGGCAGCCCATTCCCATGGTACCGACTGTAGTCCCTGGGCCTAGGCACAGCCGTGTTCGCCTCGGAGCCGGGGTCAAGTCCTATCACAGTGCGAGCCGGGCACATGGCGTAGAAAGGCCCTAGCGCATGAACATCGGGTGGCCTGCTTCAAGGGGGTGTCTTCTTCTTGGGCCCGGCTCGCTAGTGGGCGATGCGGCATGTGGTGTCATGATTCCATCGGGCACAAGAATCGAATCACTTGCGCCTGCTGGCTTGTGTTTGATAACACGTGGGCGCTCATGCGTTGTCTAATCGACCCTTCATTGCCTTAGTTTCCACATGGGCGGGAATCGTCATGATGGGTATTCGCCATTAACACCCACCACCGGGCAACACAAGGTGAATTGACTGTGAGCTTCAGCCTATAAAGGACGGGTCATTGTTCTTTTTTCCCTCATCTATTTGCTCCTTCTTCCTCGCCCTTCTGGTGCTTGAAGCTTGTTCGTCCTTCCATTATTGCCGCTTCATCTCGCCGCCTCGCCTGCCCCTTCGCACCCCTCCCAATCACCATATATTTAAGGGAGCTATCCGATTTCGAGGTGAAGCGGTTGTGGGCGCGCCTTGCTGTGAGGGAGGAAGAAGTGTGCGAGCTCGGACCCGCCGGAGGGAGGCGGATCAGCTCTTCGTCTGGCTTCACGCCAACCATAATGCATAGGTCAGGCCCTCCGCGACATCTACCTCAAGGTGAATGTCGTGCTGCCCACCATCGGGCTTCCAGCTTTCATGCCGTATGGGGCATTTGATGAGCGCAAGCTGGAGCACCTAGTGGTCTTGTTCTGCCACATCACGGGGAAGATCTCCAGTCTGTGACTCTGTATGGAGGCATCCCTAGAGGAGGAGCACGAACGGGCGGCTGATGCCGTCGTGCCGGCATCCTCGGATGCATGCACCATTACGGCCCGAACTTCCCGATGGAGATGGTCCTTGAAGATCTTCCCCCAAGGAGCGAAGGGATGCGGAGCTAGAGATGGAGCTGTACATCAAGGCAGTGGTGCAACTGAGAAGGCAGACGACTATCGCGAGGCCTAGGTTCCACCTCTAGGCGGTCACCGTCGACTTCCTCTTCCCCTTCTACCTTTTTTTGTCGTCCTTTTGCCTGTTGGATAGGGAAGAATTGGCACGGGGTGCCACAACTCATGAATAGATGTTGTAATCTATAGGCATTGCCTCTTTTGTGGCTCACAGGGGGTTTATCCCGGTGGATCTACTTTTGCGATCTTCAAGTGTTTCCTGTTCAGCTTTTCCAGGCGAGTCTCAAGTACTAGTGTGTCCACGGTAGGGCATCAGGGCTAGCCCTACGCACATCTATGGGACATAGTGTTCCCTGAGTTCTGCTTCTCTTCCCGAAAAGGGTTCCTGGGAGCATCCCTTTGTGCATGGGTCACGCAAGATCGCAAAGCCCCCAACCAGAGGAAAGGATGCAATGCGTAGACACATATATAAAATTTTGAATTTTGATGGTGGGAACTTAGTTTTAGTCGAGGGGAATCGTCGTGTTGACTAGGTTTTCTTTCGCGTCTTGCTCCCGCCGATGCGACTTGTTGTAGTTCTTGTAGTCCATCATGCATTGTATGCGTGTTAACCTCAGTTCATGGGTCATGAAGTATCGTCCAAGCACTTGAGTGGTACTCAACATGCGGGAGCAACCCGAGCAAACGCCATTCTTCCCGAGAACAAGTGTAGAACTTTTATGGTGGTAGCTAAGGACCATGGTAGCCCCGACTCGTTAATAGATTTGGTCGCAGTTCTCACACATACAATGCAGTTGGTGAAAAATAAAATCCAAGTTACACAAATGATATAGGGCAAACCCTATGGTGGCCCGATCTTCATGAATTGGAGGGGGTTTCGAGGGAGAACATGAGGGGAAAACATGGGAAATCACAAGGGAAATACTCTATTGGACAAGATCCACACCAAGTACTCCTCAAATCATAAGAAATGCGAGAGGTGCATCAAGATCCAAGAACAACAAGGGAAATAAAGATACAAGGGTAGTTCTTGAGAGGTAGTTCATCTAAATCTCATAGAGAGATGGGCCATTAATCCATGGATGGATCTTCCCATAAGGGCCTTGAATCCCTAAGGATCTTCTCCAATGGAGGCCTTGAGCTCCAATGGAGTCTTCTATCTCTCTCAAGAGGAATCCCACAAGGGGAGATACATGAGCTAAGCTCTATGATATGATATCGCTAACCATAGAATGGAGGTGGAGGAGGAGTGCTAGCCACGAATTGGTAAGTGAGGGGCGAAATGGGTACATGTGTTGTGGCCCAACACACTGAGTGTAGGCAGGCCGGAAGTTCCAGATGTGGCTGAAAGTTTCGGTGAACAGAAGTTTCGGGTAGGTTCTGCGGTGAATTCCGGGTTTACTAGAGAGCTTACACTCTACGCACGAGGGAGATCGGATGCGGCCGGTAGTTCCAGGGATGACTGGAAGTTTCGAGCTGGTGGCCAGAGGTTCGGGGCTTTTCAGAAGCTTTGCCTTGCATCTTCTTCCTTATCTTTCATGCTTCCCTCACGGATGGTTGATACATCTCCAACGTATCTATAATTTATGAAGTATTCATGCTATATTTACTTGAATTTTATATGGTTTTGGTGTAGTTTTATATTATTTTTATGGACTAACCTATTGATCCAGTGCCCATAGCCAGTTCCTGTTTGTTGCATGATTTTTGTTTCACAGAATATCCGTATCAAACGAAGTCCAAATGCGATAAAAATTAATGGAGATTTTTTTGGAATAAATGTGATTTTTTGGAAGAAGAATCAGCGTAAGAGGTGGTACACGGGCCCCACAAGCTCATAGGGCGTGCCCCAGGGGGTAGGCGCACCCCTAGGGCTTGTGGCCACCTTGTAAGGCGGATGGCGCCCTTCTTTCGCTGCAAGAAGGATAATATCCTACAGAATATTCCCTCAAAATTTCAGCCCAATCGGAGTTACGGATCTCCGGGAATATAAGAAACGGTTTTTGGCAAGAAACATGGTCACAAAAATAGAAGGAAACAAAGAGAGAGATCCAATCTGGGAGGGGCCCCGCCCCTCTGACCACCATGGAGGACAAGGAACAGAGGGAGAACCTCCCCCCATCTAGGGTGGAGGCCATGGAGGAGGAAGCACAAGGGAGGAGACTCTCTCCCCCTCTCTCTTGGTGGCACCGGAGTGCCGCCGGGGGAACCATCACCGTGGTGATTGTCTTCATCAACATCACTGTCTTCATCACATTCCTCATCTCTTTTCAGCGGTCCACTCTCCCACATCCTGCTGTAATCACCTACTAGAACATGGTGCTTTATGCCACATATTATTATCCAATGATGTGTTGCCATCCTATGATGTTTGAGTAGACTTCTTTTGTTCTTTGGGTTGATTGATGATCTTGATTGGTTTGAGTTGTATGTTATATTTTGGTGTTGTCCTATGGTGCCTTCCATGCCGCGCACATGTATGGGATTCCCGCTGTAGGGTGTTGCAATACATTCATGATTCGCTTATGGTGGGTGGCTAGAGTGACAAAAGCATACACCCGAGTAAGGGGGTTGTTGCGTATGGGAGTAAAGAGGACTTGATACTTAATGCTATGGTTGGGTTTACCTTATTGATTTCTAGCAGTTGCGGATGCTTGCTAGAGGTCCAATCATAAGTTCAAATGGTCCAAGTACGGAAAGTATGTTAACTCATGCCTCTCCCTCATATAAAATTGCAATAATGATTATCGATCTTGTTAACAATTGCCTAGGACAATCCCGCACATCGATCCATCATTATTCCACACTCTCTATTTGTAATATATTGTAATATATTCTAACTTTATTTAGGCAGCACCTAATTTTATATTTTAGCTCTCCGATATCATGCAAAGCTATCCTCTTTATACCCACAAAGTAGTTTTATTTCTCATTTCTAGATGAAAGCAAACGCTCGATGTACGTAGAGTTGTATGAGTGCAGACAGGACTTGAGAGAATATTGATCTTATCTTTAGCTCCTTGTGCGTTCGACACTCCATACGTATCACTTCCATCTTTGGAAATTGCTATGATGATTCCTTGCACTTGGGGATTATCATGCTCTTTTCTGGCACCATTGCCGGGGAGCAATAGCGTGGGGTTAATATTTTCGTGTATGCTTGTTTGCTTTCTTCACTAACTAGATTTTGTTTTAGCTTTATTTTCTTTCTTTCTTTAGTTGTGGGTGAAACAAACAAAAAATAAAAATAATGCAAAATAAAAAAGTTACTTGCCTCTTATGCCTAGCTTAATGGCTTTAAAGAAAGCGCTGCATGGGAGACAACCCGGAAGTTTTAGAGAGTATTTTTTCTTATTTTGTGTAATACAAACTTTATTATGTGTGCCATTTAAATATTTAAAAACAAAAAATTAGAGGGGAACGTAAAAACTTTTTTAAAAAGAGAAGTGATTGGAAGGTTATGCATTGGAGAAGTGAGGGTCGACCTTGAACACTTGTGTTCATGCTCATGGAAACAATGAAGAATTTTTCATGGAAGTTTCTCATAAAAATAATTAAACCCTTGTATATACCACTGTACCATAAGAATAATGTGCCAAGATTTACCTTTAGGACCTTTAAATTGCTTGTTTGGTGTGTGCAATGCAAAAACAGAAACTTTTGCTGTACTATTTGAATTTTTATTTTTGTTACTGGAACGTGCAAAAATTCTGAAATTTTTACACAGTACTGCTATGAAAATTGTTTATTTTTTCAGAATTTTTTGAGTTACAGAAGTATATGTACCATCTGGATCTTTATAGAATGTCCTGTTTTCACAGATTGCTGTTATAGTTTCTTTATTTGCTTATGTTTGAAATCTTGTTGAGCCCCATTGACTTGTGAGCCATAGAATTGTGATAGCATACATTGGGTAATGTTTTATTATAATTATACAATAATAATATAGCAGGACATGATGGGATTTGATGTTATATGTACTAACCCCTCTAATAAAAAGTTTGGTTAAGTTTTGTGTGGATGAAGCGTTCGAAGATCAAGGAGGTATTGTGTGGCACCCCGGCTCAGAGGAAACCGGAACGCCCCGTATTCCAGCCTAGAGACAAGTCTTCTGGAATATGGCACTGTTGTCATAGAACAAATCAGCTCTTTATTACTATGAATAAGGTTACAAGGGTACAAGGATTACATCGGCACGTTGATGCTACACCTGCCCAGGGTAGCTCTATGCTAACAGCGGAACAACCCAAGGAAGTGGAGTAATCTCTCGGCAGTGGAACAACGATGGCGGTGATGGACTCCACTCCGCAGGGACTTTGGCTGGAACGCGTATCCTAGATCGTAAACTCGGGATCCTTAATAAGCAAGCATTCATGGCATGACCTGCAAACTGGCATGACATGCCAGGTGAGTACTTTGAATGTACTCGCAAGCTCACAGCAACCAAAGCAATCAAGACAAGCAACATCATGGCATTTATAGGTTAAGCAGGTGTAAACATGATGATGCTAGAACAATATAACATGGCATGGCATATACTACATGCGACAGGTTGCAACTTACTCTGTCGTGAGGTTACCCCGTAACCCTCACATGTAAGAACTTACCATCGTGTGTGCCACACGATAACCTCGGGACAAACCAAACTTGGTATTACAATACCGTAGTGATAACATGATCACAGGGAGCTTGGTCTTTACCCGAGATCACGACATAACACTATCAACCAAATCCGGTATCCACGATACCTCAGTGATCCTCACATGATCACGATCAACCAACGTCGGTATCCTCGATACCACGGTGATCCTGTTGCGATCACATAAAGATCAACCAACTTCTCTCTCATCGAACAGGGTTGTTATAAGCAAGATTATTATACTGTTGACCCATAGTGTGTCCTACTACGAACTGTGCCCATAACCGAGGACGTGGCTATCAATAGATTATATACACTCTGCAGAGGTTAGTACACTGTACCCACATCACGGAACTCATGGCCTCGTGCTCCCATTCAGGTGGACCAACGACGTTCCGACAAAACCCAATCTATTGCATGGCACTCTCCCGGCCACTCCGACAAACTTCCCTTTGGGCTATGTCATGGGTGACCCCTGTGTCCTTCCGACACCTGCCACCGTCGTGGCCAAACAAAACTGTCCCAAACGGGGACCTGGATCCAATAACTCAACTGGGTTCACAAGGTTATAGCCACCTACCTGATCAGGGTAGCACGCACTCATAACCTTCCCTAGTTGGAGGTACCGGCGAGAGGCATGAAAATAGACCAAATTAGGGCTGCCCCATCCCAGCAAGTGTGGTTGCACTGGTGAGCTCGTTTCGTTCCGCACTATGACTCAGCCAACAGGTGTTCAAATTCGATTAACATCCGGTTTAACTTGAATGATGATATGCTGAGTCATAATAACATGATGAAGTCATATTGCATATGAATATGATACAACCTAAGCAGGGATGGAAAGCATACTATCTGGTCATAGTATCAACAGCATGCAAGCATTTATCCAGCTAAATGCGAATGATCATGATGAGCATGAATAACCTCAGTATGTCTATAACAATCATTTAATGAACAAGCAGACATGTTATCATCCTAGCATGAGCATAACTCTACCAATAAGTACTTGATAGCTAGCATGTCACATGAGCATATAAATATTAACATGCACATAATAAATAATTCTTCAAGTAGATACCATAGCTACTGCAAATCTGTCATGCAAGTGGCTGTCGTGGCTTGCCTGGGGATGAAGGAACCGTCGAGGAGAAGTGCGGAGAATCCGCAGATACGATTGCCGGAAACAGTTCTCTCCCGGAGGGGTCTGTTTACGGGCAAGGGCAAAATGGTCATTTTCGCTGTGGAGACACATGATGAAAATGGTACCAATGGAACGGGCTCGATGAGACGAAGAAGTAGGCTTTTGATTCAACTCGATCGGAGTCACGAGCAAAAAGTTATGACCAGACGAAGTTCAGGGACCTATTTGTAACAAGAATATTCACAAACAAGTCCCTGGCTGCAAAACAGATCGCGCCTTCTAGGAAATACGCCTTCGCAGTGGGGAAAACGTACTCCAGTGGAGTACGCTTCCACTTAACTGACATGGCAGGTGCGGGGCCGGCCTTGGGGCGCTGACAGGTGGGGCCTGCGCGGCTTCTCTCTCTCCTCCTCATTCCCTTCTTCTTCCTCCCGACAAAGGGGATAGAGCAGACCGGCAGGGCGCGGCCGGTGGAGGGAGCCACTGCTCCGATGAGCTACTCCGGCCAGCGAGGGGACGGACGGGTGCGTCGGCGAGCACCGCATCCGGGAAGGGGCTCGGCCGAGCGCGGGAAGGGCTGAGGGGGCCTGCCGCGGTAGTGGATAGAGGCGGGCACCGGGGATTGGCGCGGGCGGCTCCGGCCGTTTCCGGTGGAGCTGAGACCACCGGCGAGTTTGGAGCGGAGCGCCGCACCTATCCAGAGGGAGAACGAATGACGGGGAGGTCTGCAGCCGCGGCGTCTAGGGAATCAGAGAGCTCGGTGGAGGCGGTTGATCCTGGGAAACATGGCCACAAGGGCTCCGGCGAGGAGTGGAGGGGATGGGGAGGAGCGCCGGAGAGTCGGGGATCTTCTGGTGGTGGAAGGGGAGGAAAAGGGGCACCGGCTCGCCGGAATTTGACCGGAGCCGAGCGGCAGCCACGGCGGCCAGTCGGAGCAAGGAGGACCTCCGGGGCTCGGGGAAGGGGCTAGGGAGGGGTATTCGAGGGTGGTGAATGCGATGGTGAGCTCAGAATTGCTCGGGGAGGCCTATTTATAGGCGAGCGACGGAGAGGGCCGAGCACTGCCACAGCGACGCGTGTGCCGGCGTCCCGGAGGTTCGGGAGCTCGCCTAGAGAGGGAGAGAGGGTTCCAGGGAGGTCTTGGAGGGGCTGAGAGGGTTCAGGAAAAGTCAGGAGAGCTCTGGAGGGCTCGGTCGACTAGACTCGACGGCGGTAGAGACGGCAGGGTATGGGCATGGCGGCTACACCGCGATGGAGGGGACGAGAGAGGGGGAAACATATCCAGGGAAGAAGAGGACGACGAGGGGAAGCTGTTGGACACGACGAGTCACGCGGAAACGACGAGCAGAGGAGGGGCCCGAGCTGACAAACACGCAGCTCGCGTCCATGGCATGCCAGGGCGGCGGTCACCGCGTGGACACGGCGAGGCCACATGTTCTGGTCAACCCCACCGTGTCAACTCGATCTGTCATTCAACAGATGAGGTCAAAGAGGAAAGAAACGAGCATAGTGGCACATGAGTTGACCACAGCTTGCAGGTTTTGTCTGGAACAGGAAGGTGTTTGTGCCGTGGTGAGGAAGGCTCGACTGGGGATTGGCTCTGATCTTTGGCATGTTGTGATCATACACTAAGATGAGTCTTGTGGCCAAGTTTCAGCCCAAATGGAGGAGTTTAGCTAGCACTTGCAGTTCAAATGACCACACTGTCCAGAATTGCAAATCTTGAAGTGGCACACATATACTGGCTTGGATTGAGCTAAAATTTGGAGGAGGCTAGTTATTTAGGCATTTGAAGATACTGTATAAATTTCATACCATTTGGATAAACCAAAATGGTACTTCCTTCACACAGCATCCCACTGGATAGAATTTTAGAAAAATGACTGAGGATAAATAGCTAGATGAAATCAGCCCAAATTTGTTGGAGAGGTGTTATATGGGTATGAGAATGCTCTGGTAAATTTTCAGCAATTATGAAGCAATATAAAATATAGTTGCTTCACTACAGGAAAATATGACCAGAAGTCAAGATTTGATGCTGTGATCATATAGATGATGGGATGGTGCTCAAATCTTGTGGACAGTGTTAGTTTGAGCATATGAAGATGCTTGCAAAATTTCAACTCAATTGGATCAACCTAGCTAGTACTTCCTTCATTAAGCTTCCAGCTGACCAGAAACTTTGGAAATTAGCCAAGAAATATTTACTAGCCAAATTGAGTTGAATTTTGTCATGAGGCAATGATATGGATAGGGAAGAATGCCCAAAAAGTTTGAGAGCAAGCAAGCAAATATAAAAGGTACTTGCTTCTCAACTAGACAGCTAGGGCAGAATTTAGAAAAGGAATATTGGTGGAATATTTTTGAACATGGCAAGGAAGGTTTTGACATATCTGAGGAAGATATGACCCAAACAATTTATGAGAATTATTTGGGAATCCTTGGAATGATGGAAATGTGGGTTGCTTCACAACCCAGGGCAAACAGGGTTATTCCTTAAATAGAAAAAGGAATATTCCCAAGAAAAGAATATTGGATTGGGTCCAAGATGGAAATGGAAAGGTCTTGAGATGATTTCGAGATTGACAAGCCACCTGGGAGAAGAATCAAAGGTGGTCTCTCCAGGTTTCAAGACCACTTAGCCACAAAAAAGCAAAACCAAACCAAAATCAAAAGAAAAAAAATGGGCAAAATCCAGGGTGTTACATATTGATATGAGAAGAATAAGGAGAGGCAAGAGTTCAAGCTTGGGGATGCCCAAGGAACCCCAAGTAAAATATTTAAGGAGACTCGAGCATCTAAGCTTGGGGATGCCCCGAAAGGCATCCCATCTTTCTTCTTCAACAATTATCGGTATACCACGGTTTTTGTTTTGTTCACATGATATGAAAAAATTCTTGGAGCGTCATGTACCTTTTATTTTTCTCCTAGTAATGCGCCATGCTAGTATGAGATAGTCCTTGTTTGATTTATAGAATGCTTCATGCGCTTCACTTAAATCTTTTCAGTATGTCTTCATAGAATGCTTCGTGTGCTTCACTTATATATTTTGATCTTGGATATTGGTCTCCCTATATTTATTGTAGAATTCTCTATGAACTTCACTTATATCTTTTAGAATTTGAATAAAATTATTATTGAAAGTGGATTAGGAAAAGTGTCAACTTTATGTAGCAATGCTCCCACTATTATTGATGAGAAGAAACTTGCTTATGTGGAGAGTAATAAAAATTGTATGCTTATGGATCATGAAAATAATGCTTTATGTGATATTTATATTGATGAATTTAGTCATGATGCTACTGAAAATTATTATAAGAGAGGAACATATGCTTGTAAGCTTCTCAATATTATCAAGTTTCCTCTCTATGTGTTGAAAGTTTTGAATTTATACTTGTTTTTCCTTCCTATGCTAGTTGATTCTTGCTCCCATAAATTGTTTGCTCACAAAATCCCTATGCATAGAAAGTGTGTTAGTCAGAAAAGTGCTAGTAATATGCTTCATGATGCTCCCGTTATCTTTCAATTCTTTACTTTTATGTGAGCATCATTGAAATCATCATTCCTAGCTAAAAAGTGTTAAAGAAAAGTGCTTGTGTGGAAGCAACCCAATAATTACCCTTGCTATTTTGGTGTGTTCACATGATTAAGCTACTGTATTAATCATGTTTTATAGCTTTTGTTTCAATAAAGTGCCAAGTAAAGCCTTTGGGATAGTGTGGATGATAGTTGGCTTGATTCTGTGCAAAAAAAAGAAACTTTTGTGCCTAGTAGCAGAATGGTTTAAAATCACGAGAGCGTCGAACAATTCTGAATTTCTTACACATGATTGATATACAAATTTCCTATGTTTTACTAATTTTTCATAATTTTTGGAGTTAAGTAAGTATAGTCAATATTCACATTTCTACAGAATGTTCTATTTTTGACAGATTCTGTTTTTGATGCATTGTTTTGCTTGTTTTGATGAAACTATGGATTGTATCGAGGGGAGGGCGGGGTATAAGCCATGGAGAAGTTAGAATAAAGTAGGTATAATGCAAAAATAAAATATGAATGTGTTTGAAACCGTACCTAAAGTAGTGATTTGGTTTATTATACTAATGGATCTCACGAAGGTTTTGTTAAGTTTTGTGTGCTTGAAGTTTTCAAGTTTTGGGTGAGATATCGATATGAGCAGAATAAGGAGTGGAAAGACCCTAAGCTTGGGGATGCACAAGGCACCCCAAGGTAATATTCAAGGAAGACTCAAGCGTCTAAGCTTGGGGATGCACCGGAAGGCATCCTCTCCTTCGTCTTCAAAACTATCGGTATATCTTACTTGGAGCTATATTTTTATTCATCACATGATATGTGTTTTTCTTGGAGCATATTTTCATTTTACTTGCTGTTTTAATAAAATCGTTGGATTTGAAACTTGAATGAGAGAGAGTCCTCACATAGCTACTTAATTGTTCGACTACTCATTGATCTTCACTTATATCTTTTGGAGTAGTTCGTTGCTTACTCTTGTGCTTCACTTATATCCCAAGAATAAATTGTTGAATGAACTGAATATCATAAAGTGAAAATTATATGTGCTTCATATGCTTGCATCATGCTTGGTAGTAGTTTCACAGTGGGTTTCAAAAGTGAAATCTATTTGAAGTTTGACAATCAAAATATTGGTCATACAAGCAATTCATGAATAATTAGTATAAGGAAGAGAACTTTCACATACAAATATATTATCTTGGACATCTTTTATGATTGTGAATACCCATTAATTATTTTCAAATTTGAGCGAATTAGTCAATGTCGGACAAGGAAGACAACGTAATGAGTTATGTTTGGGTATATTTGCATAGAAGTTATATTGTTATGGATCCTCCAGCATGTGGTGCTTGCTTAGGATCTTTTGCTAGCCAAAAACTCATGCTAAGTAGAGATACTACTTGTACATCAAAAAACCCTTGAGCCCAGTTTCATGTCATGAGAGTCCACCATATCTACCTATGGATTGAATAAGATCCTTCAAGTAAGTTGTCATCGGTGCAAAAAGCAATAAAAATTGCTCCTAAATATGTATGATATTTTATTGGAAGGGAAAATAAGCTTTGTACGAACTTGTGATGGTGAAGAAATAAAAGCAACGGACTGCATAATAAATGTTGCTATCACAAGGGGCAATATAACATGACATTCCTTTGCATTAAGAGCTTGCTCATCCAAAAATAAAAAGCGCATGACAACCTCTGCTTCCCTCAGCGAAGGGCCTATATTTTACTTTTCTGTATTTACTTTTATGCAAGAGTCAATAAGTATTCATTCTCATTTGAACCTCAATTATTCTCTAGTTTGCAAGCATTATGTGGTGGGGAAAGATCCAAACACATATATCCATTCAAATATATTTGATCATGAATTATTATTGTTGACAATTATCTTTATGATAAGTAAGTTGGAAGGCGAAACATTTGAGCCCTGATCTTTCTCTGTGTTTGATGGATGCTATTTGTTCTAAAATTATGCTTTGATTACTAGCAATGATAGAAGACTATATGATAATTGAGTATGTGGAGCTCTTACTTGTACTTTATTGAAAATAAGTTGAATTGCAATTGTTTGGTGACTAAGAACATAGGTTGTTAAGTTTCAAGAGAATGCATTGTTTGAACCACAACATGTGAATAGATGGCTACTTTATCAGCATGAGTTTTATGAGAAAGAGTTGTTGTTTATAATGCTAGGAAAAGTGATTGAAATTATCATTGATCAAACTTATGCACTATGCTAGCATTCACACTTCATAAATTATTTCTTTTATCATTTACCTACTCGAGGACAAGCAGGAATTAAGCTTGGGGATACTGATACATCTCCAATGTATCTATCATTTATGAAGTATTCATGCTATATTTACTTGAATTTTATATGGTTTTGGTGCACTTTTATATTATTTTTATTGACCAACTTATTGATCTAGTGCCCAGTGCCAGTTCTTATTTGTTGCATGTTTTTTGTTTCACAGAATGTCCATATCAAACGAAGTCCAAATGCGATAAAAATTTACGAAGATTTTTTTGGAATAAATGTGATTTTTTGGGAAGAAGAATCAGCATAAGAGGTAGTCCACGGGCCCCACAAGCTCATAGGGCGCCCCCTAGGGCTTGCGTCGACCTCATAAGGCGGCTGATGCCCTTCTTTCGTTGCAAGAAAGATAATATCCTGTAGAATATTCCCTCAAAATTTCAGCCCAATCGAAGTTACGGATCTCCGAGAATTTAAGAAATGGTTTTCGGCCAGAAACAGGGTCACAGAAACAGAAGGAAATAGAGAGATATCCAATCTCGGAGGGGCGGCCCCTCCGAACACCATGGAGGCCAAGGACCAGAGGGAGAACCTCTCCCCATCTAGGGGGGAGGCCATGGAGGAGGAAGCACAAGGGGGAGACTCTCCCCTCTCTCTCCCGGTGGCGCCGGAGTGCCGCCGGAGGAACCATCGCCGCGGTGATCGTCTTCATCACCTTCCTCATCTCTTTTCAGTGGTCCACTCTCTCGCATCCCGCTGTAATCCCCTACTTGAACATGGTGCTTTATGCCACATATTATTATCCAATGATGTGTTGCCATCCTATGTTGTTTGAGCAGATTTCTTTTGTTCTTTGGGTTGATTGATGATCTTGATTGGTTTGAGTTGTATGTTTTATTTTGGTTCTCTCCTATGGTGCCTTCTGTGCCGCACACATGTGAGGGATTCCTGCTGTAGGGTGTTGCAATACGTTCATGATTCGCTTATGGTGGGTGGCTAGAGTGACAGAAGCTTACACCGGAGTAAGGGGGTTGTTGCGTATGGGAGTAAAGGGGACTTGATCCTTAAAGCTATGGTTGGGTTTAACTTAATGATTTCCAGTAGTTGCAGATGCTTGCTAGAGGTCCAATCATAACTTCATCCAAGTACGGAAAGTATGTTAGCTCATGCCTCTCCCTCATATAAAATTGCAATAATGATTACCGATCTTGTTAACAATTGCCTAGGACAATCCCGCACACCGATCCATCATTAATCCACACTCTCTATTTGTAATATATTCTAACTTTATTTAGGCAGCACCTAATTTTATATTTTAGCTCTCCGATATCATGCAAAGCTATCCTCTTTATACCCACAACATAGTTTTATTTCTCGTTTCTAGATGAAAGCAAATGCTCGATGTACATAGAGTTGTATCACTGGCAGATAGGACTTGAGAGAATATTGATCTTACCTTTAACTCCTTGTGGGTTCGACACTCCATACTTATCACTTCCATCTTTAGAAATTGCTGCGATGATTCCTTGCACTTGGGGATTATCAATGGTGTAGTCATACTCTTGAGCTTGGACTCCTCCTTGATGAATGTGTATCTCCACTCACACCTATGCATGCACATGAGTGAGGGTCAACTAGTATACCATCCTCGAAGGGCACATGAGAAGATTCACCTTTGTATGTATGAAGTAGATGTCGCACGTGTCACTTGGCAAAGGGACTCTTGACATGGCGATGCCCATAGGATGCTCAGCATCATCCCCTCCCCCTTCAGAAATATCCGTCCTCGGATCGAAATCCAAATCACCATGGTAAAGAGATGGCGGCGCCATGTAGAAGTGGGCGATCACCAAACAATCATCGTCATCAAGCTCAAAATGGACTCTCTCCAATGTTGCACCATCTTGTGATTCTTTCAGAAGGAGCAAAGACAACAAACACTTGGAAAACAAATGTGGTTAGTGTTAGTGCAAAACCAAGCATTCAAATGGTGATTTACCCAACAAGTGTTGTCATCATGCATAGCATATGGTGTGACAAAGGATTGTGGCATGGCATTTAAGCACGAAAATTGAGCACAATCAAAGGCATCATGGGGACAATCATGCAAAGGTGAGGTTAAGATGCTAATAAGTGTGATAAGTGAACAAGCATCTATCTCAAGGTCATAGTAAGCATGCACAAAGTGCTCAACGAATGGTCGATGGTAGGCATAGGAAACATTCATAGCACCAAAAAAAATCAGATGTCTAAACATATTGTGCAATCCAAAGTACAAGACAATCCAAGCATAGTAAGCATAGGGTGTAGAGAAAATAGTGTGGCACTCAACACAACGGAAAAAGAAATTGTTCGGCATGTGTGATGCAATTAAGTCAAGCATGTAGCTATCAATGGGGCATGGCATATGTGAAGAAATGACATTGTTGCAACCAAACATATGATAGGAGCAAGTAATCCACAAGTTGGATGCAACACACAAGGCATATATGTCATGAGGCATGTCAATGTGTCAATGATGAATGAAAGCAATATCTCTAACATGTGTACAAATAAGTGGTCTAAGATGAACATTAAGTGTCATCGTGCAAGCAACACATGAAGTATGATCCACAATATCCATGGTCAAGGTTTGGGAGGTCCCAAATGAGAAGTATATCACTTTGAAAGTGCGTCCTTGTGTGTCCTTCACAATATCGAAGCACAAGCGTGATGTAGAAGCGAGTCGGTCAAAAGTGTACTTGGTTTGCTCTCAAGATCTCGGATGGTCAACTCACGTGAAGTGGAAATTGACATGAGGGACGATCCTACACATGCACACAATAAAGGAAAGAATATATGTGCATGGTAGACAAACACATCATCCATCATGATGTATCTCTTCTCTTGCACATAATCATTAGGAGCAAAAGTGCATGAATAATGTGATGCAACAATGGCTATATTCATGGCACTAGGCATATAGTGCAAAGAGGGAAGACAAGCAAGCTTCATGTAAAAGATGTCAAAAGCTCCAAACATATGGGAGAAAGCTATGGGGGCAATCTCATTAGCAAGATTGTAAGGGCATTTGCCGCCTTAAGTATTGTGGTGTTGATGACAATGCAAGTTGCGGACTAACCTTGTCCCTAAGCTACACAGGTATACACTATGTGGCACAAGACGGTTGGGCAATCCTCCAGATGGAAAAGAGCAAAGATGGCATTTTCGACGGTTTTGTTTATTCTATCCTAGGAAATCTATACTATTGAGAGGGGGTTCGCATCGGAAGGTACTGCTTGAATCAAAACACATACACTCTCATATTGCACCTACATACAACCTTTGTTCGAGGAGAGAGCCTCAAATTCAACTAAGTGCTGGTTTTCCAACACTAGCGGTTGTACCGCCAGTGGGTACAATTGTACCAGCTCTCCGGTGCTTCTGGAGCAACTACCGCTAGAGGGGTGATTCCCTCAGGTCAGGTAGTGTCCCAGGTGGTGGTGGTGCGGTTGTACCGCTGCTATCTAGCGGTTGTACCGCCAGGGACTTAGCCACCCCTAGGGCACTGCAGGGCGATTGTTCCGACTGATGTACCACCCCAACCACCACAAAAGGGTAGTTCCTTTGGGTGGCTTAGCAGTGCTTGGCGGTAGTCGCCCGGTTGTCCCGGCTGCTATCTTTGCAGCGGTACAACCGATGGCCTGAGGAGGTAGTATCGCCTAGGACTTAGTGACTACCGAGGCTTAGATGTGGTGGTTGTACCGGTCCATGTACTGGCCCTTATACCGCACACTAGTGACTTCGTCCGGGTACTAGGTTGGTACACGGCGGTACCCGTCCAGTTGTCTTGTTTGAATATATTCAGCGGTACTACCAGCAGCACCTGCGATTGTACCGCACTTTGCATCGTAGCTGGCAAATCCACCTTGAGTGGTTGTACTGGACCCTGATCCGGTTATACTGCTCATGTGTAAAAATGCGCAGCAATGGTTGTGTCGGGGCACGACACCTATGGGATCCCGAGAGATCCCTTTACGATTCGGCGGGGGGAGAGGTATCCGCAAAGAGCAGAACCAGTGATCGACGCGGGAAGTTTTTACCCAGGTTCGGGCCGCTGATTAGCGTAAAACCCTACTCCTGCTTTGTGTTCTTATTGATGTTCTTGAGCCCAGCCTTCAGGAGCGCTCGCAATGAACAGTGCATTCAAAGAGCAGCTACGCATGCAGAATGGGCCAGGAGTTCTCCTCTTTTCTTCTGTAGCAGTTGCCTTGGGCCTCCTTTTATATGCTCAAAGGGGTCTCCACAGTGGCAAAATGTACATACATTGAGGTGTAAAGTAGCTACAGGGCATCATACCTAACCCCTGACGGATTAGGACAAGCGCATTTAATGCACCATGAGGTGTCCATTTAGGTGTCCTCACTTTCTTGGGGATGGAAAAAGGGGCCATCCCATCAGCACCGCTTAAGCTCTCCTCCACTGGCATGCCTCCACGCATCCATGGAAGGAGCCAGAATGTCAGACTCGTCACTGTGCCGAAGCGGTGGCACAGTGGCAGAATCTCGCCAGGCGCCGATCCTTGCCAGGCGCCAGGGCTTGCCGGGCGCCGAGCTTTGCTGGGAACCAAGCCTTGTTGGGCGCCGAGGCTTGGCGGGCTCCACGGGCCATCCCAGCAAGGATCTTGCCGGGGAGGCTGGCCTTCGATTACCAGCTTTGCTTATTTGCTAATTCTCGGATTTCTGACTTGATGATTTCCTTGATGACTTAAATCGACCTCGAGCTGATCCCGGCAAGCCTTGCCGCGAGGACGGCTACAACTGCCCGTGCACAAGTAAGGCGTACTAGTGGCCCAATACTTAGTACACCGACAGGGCTGATATCTTTGGGTTCGCAGGAGAAGAACGGCAACAAGGAGAAGATTGCCCCATTGTGCCTCCTTCATCGACCGCTCCGCCCACAAGCACATCTCCGGCAAGAGATCCTGCCGACGAGCCTGTCCGGATTGAGGAGGAGCCGACAAGCACGGACTCCGGCAACCCACCCCCGGCAACCGGAGTTGCCGGGAGAGGCGAAGCCACCTCTCGACAGCCCGACGCAGGTACTCGATCGCCTCAGAGTGCTAGTTATTCTTTTTCCCTTACTTCTTCATCTTTGATCACTTCAAACTTCAACCTTGATCTTATTCTGTTTTCCTCCTTCGTCCTTCAGAGTTCCCTGTGATGGAACACATGGACGTCGACGTTGTGATCGAGGAGACCGCCAGGGATGCTGCCGCCGAAGCAGACAGGATCGCTGCCAGCGAGGCCACCAAGGATGACGTTGTCGAGGCTGGTGGTGCTCTTGACGGGGAGGCTGCCAAGACAGCACAAGAGGAAACCGCCGAAGAACCTGCTGAAGGTGGCGACAGGGAGGCTGAGGACCGCACTGATAGCATTCCTGCCACAGGAGCGCCAGGCACTACTCCGACCACAGAGCCCCCTGTCACTGGTGAGGCGGCCACTGAAGACCAGCCATCAGCATCTGAAGGCCCCTCATCCAGCAAGTACCTCAAGGTTGGCGAGAGCCTGTTCATCAACTTGCCGGGGACGGCAAGCGCTGGGGCACCAGCCGAAGGAGAAGTTTTTGAGGAAATTATTGCCGCTGCCAGGCTCGAAGTTGTTGACGATCCCAGCGCTAGCAGTGGCAAGTCTGAAGAGGATCGGCTCCTTCAGGCCATGGGCGAAAACTTCCGCAAGCTCCAGGCTCTCCATCGTGCCCGAAAAGAGAAGGCGGACTCCAGAATGGCAGTTGTCGAGGCAGCCGAAGCGGATTTTCAAAGGCGCGTCGCACAAATGCAAATCTGGCATGCCGAGGCCCTTAAAGAGCTGGTTGCCGGCCGGGAACAAGTGAGCCAGCAGTGGAATGAGGTCCTCCTGAAGCAATCAGACTTGGAGAAGGCCCATGATGAAGCTGTTCAAAGGATTGCTGCCGAAGATGCCCTCCTGACGGGGCGCCGCGTTGCCCTTGATGCTCATGAGGAAGATCTCACTGCTCGTGAGCAGGCGCTCGCTGCCAAGCTTCGCAGCAAGGATGAAGACATTGAAAATCTTGTCGCGCGGCTGACCCAGGAGCTGGAGCAGAAGCACAAGGAGGTGCTCGAAGCTCTAACTGCAAGTCACGCCGGCAAGCTCAAGGAGGCCGTCGATGCTGCCGAAGCTGCAGAGGCCGCCAAGAACGAGTTGAGCGACAAAGTAAAGAGGCTGGAGACAGATCTTGACGAGCAAGGCAAGGAGCTCTCGACGCTCAAGGGGGACAGGGAAAAAACCCTCCACTCCTTGGCGGAGATGCATGTCGCCCTGTCCGACAAGACCAAGCAGCTCTCCTCTGCGGCTGATGATATTGCGGTTCTGGAGCTGAAGCTGACCACGCTGTAGAAATCTCTTGAGACCGGCAGGTCCCATGAGAAGGCTCTACTCAAGGATCTCCAAGGAGAGAGGAACCTGCTCAAGAGCGCCGCCGCTGCCCAGAACGAGTACGAGAAGGGAGTGGAGATCTGGACTGGTCGTCTCATCGCTGCTTCGGAGAAGCTTACCGCAGAACTGTCAACCATGGGCTTGTCGAACTTCAGATATTCTTCCGAGGAAAGAATATCCCCAAGCGCGAGATTGACGATGTTCTTTGAAAGCATCATCAACGCATTGAGGGCGCTCCAGTCCAGCCGGGCGACCCAACTGGTGAACGAGACTCGCCAGCTTTGCCGGGCCGTCCTTCGCAAGGTGCTCCTCAAGGTCGTGCACAGCAATCCCGGCATCGACCTCTCTAGCGCACTCGGCCACTTTCTGTCTTTGTCCTTCCTCCGGCAAGCATACGATTCTGAACGTCACCAACTGGTATTCATGTCTCCTTTCCCCCCCCCCCCCCCCCCCCGGCAAATGTGCACGCGAGGAATCCTTCTGTCTTTAAGAAAAAGAAAGAAGAGAAAATAAGAGATGAAACCTGCGGGTTCGTTAGTAGAACCTTAGCGGATCAGGTGTTATACAACATCTTAGACAAACATGCATATATGAATGTGAACATGAGAATCAATAAGGAAATGTACAACACTTAAATTTATTCATCTGTGCTCAGGGTCTGCGCCTGGCTTTGTACAAAGGATCACATGCCTTGCCGGCAAGACTTGTACAAAAAGGTGGTTGCCGGGAGCCCCCGGCAACCGCGCCTTATGGATAGAACTTGCGAAGATGTTCGATATTCCAGGAATTACTCACTGGAATGCCATCCTCGGTCTCCAGGCGGACAGCGCCAGGCCTGGTGACTCGTACTACCCGATAAGGGCCTTCCCACTTTGGCGTCAACTTTTTTGAATTCTTAGCGGACTGAATCCGTCGAAGAACAAGGTCGCCTTCCTCAAGGCTTCGGGCATGAACTTTGCGGCTATGATAGCGGCGCAAAGCTTGCTGGTAGTGTGCAGCTCGCACAGCAGCCTGAAGACGATTCTCCTCAAGGAGCACAGCGTTATCTTGCCGCAACTGCTCTTGCTCGAGCTCATCATAAGCGAGCACTCGAGGAGATCCGTATATGAGTTCCGTGGGGAGAACTGCTTCCGCTCCATACACTAGAGCGAAGGGCGTCTGGCCGGTGGCTCAATTTGGTGCGTTCTGATTGACCAAAGAACCGCCGGCAACTCATCAATCCAGCGTCTTCCGCACTTTTTCAGCCTGTCAAAAGTTCTGGTCCTGAGACCGCGCAGCACTTCAGCATTGGCCCTCTCCGCTTGGCCCTTGCTTCTCGGGTGGGCAACAGAGGCAAAACAAATCTTGCCGCCAAGGTCTTGGACGTACTGCATGAAGGTGCGACTTGTGAACTGCGTGCCGTTGTCGGTGATGATCTTGTTAGGCACACCGAAACGGCAAACAATTCCTTTGAAGAACTTGACAGCCGACTGCGCTGTCACCTTCCTCACTGCTTCCACCTCCGGCCACTTTGTGAACTTGTCGATAGCAACGTACAAGTACTCAAAGCCCCCGGTAGCACGGGGAAAGGGGCCCAGTATGTCGAGCCCCCAGACCGAAAATGGCTAGGAGAGAGGGATTGTTTGAAGAGCTTGAGCTGGCTGATGTAATTTCTTCGAATGAAACTGGCACGCTTCACACCTGGTTACTAGTGCAGTTGCATCCTGGAGGGCGGTGGGCCAAAAGAAACCTTGCCGGAATGCTTTCCCGGGAAGCGCTCTCGACCCTATGTGAGAGCCACACATGCCCCCATGTATCTCTGCCAACAGCTCTAGTCCATCCTCCCGAGGAATGCACTTCAATTTCACACCATTTGGTCTCTTTCTGTACAGGACGTCATCGATGAACTTGTACATAACAGACCGACAGGCTACTCTGTCCGCTTCTTCCTGTTCCTCAGGGAGTTCACCTGTCTGAAGGAAATGGACGATGGGCTGCGCCCATGCTGGAGCCTGAGGTTCGACAGCTAGGACTAAAGGCATCTCCTCTGCCGGGGGGACATTTGTCTCGACAGCAAGGGCCTGAGGCCCTGCCGGAGCCTGTTGTTCCCCGGCAGGTGTGTCGATCCCGGCAACTTCCTTGCCGGCGGCTCCGGGGAGCTCTGCCGGGAAGTACTGGCCAGAGTTCAACTTTCTTCTCTTTTCTTGCCGCATCGATGGCACCACGGATGGTTGAGTCAATTGGAGCACAAAAGTTCCTGGTTCCACAGGCAACTTGAGGGCAGCACGCTTTGACAGGTCGTCAGCAACGCTGTTCTCGGCACGAGGGACATGCTCCATTTGGAGACCGTCAAAGCGCTCTTCCAATTTCCTCACCTCATCTACGTAGGCCTGCATCAATGGGCTTTGATAGTTCTTGTTGACCTGCCTGACGACAAGCTGTGAATCACCTTTGATAATGAGCTTTTTGATACCAAGGTCTGCCACGATCCTGAGACCGGCAAGCAAACCTTCATACTCTGCAGTGTTGTTGGTTGAACTCTCCCGGGGAAAATGCATTTGGACTACATACTTGAGGTGCTCTCCGGTGGGTGCGACAAGCAGCACGCCCGCACCGGCGCCTTGCAGCGAAAAAGCCCCGTCGAAGTACATAACCCATTGCTGATCGATTTCCTTGCCGGGGAGACTTATTTCTTGAACTTCTTCGTCTGGCGTCGGGGTCCATTCTGCAATGAACTCCGCCAAGGCCCTGCTCTGAATTGTGGAAGTACTTTCAAACTTAAGACCAAAGCTGGACAGCTCCAACGCCCACTCCACGATCCTGCCGGTTGCCTCTGGATTTCGCAAAATCCGTTGCAACGGAAAGCGAGTGACGACGGTGATCTCATGTGCTTGAAAATAATGGCGCAGCTTTCATGAGGCCATAAGGAGGCCGAAAAGCAATTTCTGCACACCAGAATATCTTGACCTAGCCCCCTGTAAAAGGGAGCTAACAAAATAAACTGGGCGCTGCACCACCTTTTTCTTCTGCACGGGCTCTTCTGTTTGCGCAGATCCCGTCTTGCCGGGATCAACCCTTGCCGGGGAAGATCTTGCCGCGTCACTTGGCGGTCTTGCCGCTGGTGTTGCTTCCTCATCAGCTTCCCTTTGCGCCACTAGCACAGCACTAACCACTTGATTTGTCGCCGCCAGATATAGCAGCAACAGTTCTTGTGGTTTAGGTGCGACTAGCGTCGGCGGAGAAGAAAGGTATTTCTTCAAATCTTGCAGCGCCGCCTTCGCTTCCGGGGTCCATTTCATTGGACCCGCCTTCTTCAAAATTTTGAAGAAAGGCAGGGCACGCTCAGCAGATTTGGAAATAAACCTGCTTAGAGCAGCAACACAGCCGGCAAGACGACGCACATCCTTGACGCGTCTCGGCGCTTCAATTTGCTCAATGGCTCTGATCTTGTCGGGGTTAGCTTCGATTCCCCGGCAAGATACAAAGAATCCGAGGAGCTTGCCGGAAGGAACACCGAACACGCACTTCTCGGGATTGAGATTCAAGTTGATCTTGCGCAAGTTCGCAAATGTTTCTTCTAAGTCTTGAATGAGCGTTGCTTTATCCTTAGTTTTGACCACTATATCATCCATATACGCCTCCATATTTCTATGGAGTTGTGGCTCAAAACCAATCTGGATTGCTCTAGCAAATGTTGAACCAGCACTTTTCAACCCGAAAGGCATTCGTATAAAACAATACGTACCACATGGGGTGATAAAGGCGGTCTTCTCTTCATCTTCCTTTGCCATAAAAATCTGATGATACCCTGAATAGGCATCAAGGAAGGACAGGAGATCACAACCAGCGGTGGCATCCACAATCTGGTCGATGCGCGGCAAGGGAAAAGGATCTTTTGGACAAGCTTTATTGATATCTGTATAATCGATACAAAGCCTCCATTTCCCGTTTGCTTTCCGCACTACAACCGGATTGGCCAACCAGGTTGGATGAAGCACTCCTTTGACCAGTCCTGCTGCCTCCAGCTTCTTAATTTCTTCGGCAATGAATTCTTGCCGCTCCAAAGCCTGTTTCCTCACCCTTTGCTTGACGGGCCGCGCATGAGGGCAGACAGCAAGGTGATGCTCAATTACATTCCTGGGAACGCCGGGGATGTCAGACGGTTGCCATGCAAATACGTCGACATTCGCCCGCAGGAAAGCAACGAGCGCGCTTTCCTATTTGTCATCTAGGGTGGAACTTATGGTGAAAGTTCCCCCCGTTCCGTCCTCCCTGGTAGGCACCTTCTTGGTTTCCGGCGGGGCAGCCTTGGACTTCTTGTTCTTGCCGGTGGAACTCTCTGGCACGTCCTCGACGGAAGCGCAGCACTCCGAGGAGGTGCGCTTGCCGGAGTTGGTGCCAAGGTTCCTGCCGGTCTTCTTCTTCCCCCCGGGAGTTCCAGTGGCAGGAGCAGATGCCTTGATGGCAGGTGCTACAACTGCTTCCCGGTAAAGTTGGTCAGCACAGATGAGCGCATCCTTCTTATCGGAATGGATAGTGATGACGCTCAACGGCCCAGGCATCTTCAAGACGTTGTATGCGTAGTGTGATGCCGCCATAAACTTAGCCAGCGCTGGCCGACCAAGGATCCCATTGTATGACATGGGGATCTTGGCGACATCAAACACCACCTTTTCGGTCCTGAAGTTAAGCTCGCTGCCAAATGTTACCGGCAGCGTGATCTTGCCCTTAGGCTAGGTTCTTCCCGGGTTGACCCCTTGAAACGTACCCGTTTCCTCGAGGTCTTCGTCGGGAATCTGAAGCTTTGTGAGCACATCTGGTGAGATTAAGTTTAGGCCGGCCCCGCCGTCAACTAACATCTTCGTCACCTTGAGGTTGCGAATTGTTGGGGAAACCAACAATGGCAAGCACCCGACCGCAGTTGTGCGATCAGGGTGATCCTCGGCGTCAAAGATGATAGGCGTGCTGGACCACTTCAGAGGCCTACATGCATCGGGGGATGGTTCTGCCGCATTAACCTCCCGCACCCACTGTTTAAGTTGGCGGTGGGAAGAATGCAGCGAGGCACCCCCATCAATGCACATAGCCTCCGTAGCCTTCTGGAATTCCTGCTCACTGGATTCGTCATCTTCTTCATCATCATCTCCATCTTTATCTCGGCCCCGAGCGGGCCGATCCTTCTGCTGCTTGGCCTTGCCGCGGCGACCCCCTCGGCCACCGCGTTTCTTGCCGGACCCCTCAGCACCATCTTGGGCCTTCTCCTTGTCTCGCCTCTCGTATTCGGCCTTCTGCTTCTCGGCAAGCTGCTCAACTTGCCGGCAGTCCTGGAGATCGTGGCCCTTAGTGCGATGGATCTTGCAGTACTGCTTGCCGGAGTTCTCCAACTTGTCGGCAGCCGCCAAGGCCTAACAGGAAAAGCACCCGGCAAGATCCTTGCCGGGGTCGCCAACCTTGGCCTTCTTGGCGGCACCAGGGTTGCCGGATTCCTCGACGGCAAGCACGGCCTTGCCTCCGCGCTTCCTATTCCGCTGCCGGCCTTTCCTTGACGGAGCCGCGGCATCTTCTTCTTCTGAGTCGCCTGTCGCACCAACAACTTCACCGGGGAGTTTCCTCCCCTCTTTAGCTCGAGCACACTTGTGGGCCAAAGTGTAAAGCTCAGCAATACTCCTGACTTTGTTCATTGCCAGCTCTTCCCGCATCCTACGGTTACGCACGTTCTGATGGAACACGCTAATGACAGCGGCAGGATGAACATCAAGAATATTGTACTGCACCCGGCTGAATCTCTGCATAAACTTGTGCAGGGACTCGCCCTCCTTCTGAGGGATGATGTGCAAATCACTTTCTTGGCCAGGAGCTTGGTGGCCTCCAACAAAGGCGCCAACAAACTGATGGCACAGATCTGACCAGCAAGAAATAGAATCCTCCGGCAGATGCATCAACCACGACCTAACGTTGGGTTTGAGCACCAACGGGAAGTAGTTGGCAAGTATCTTGTCATCTCGGCCCCCGGCAGCTTGCACCGCAATGGTGTAGATGCTCAGGAACTCCGACGGATGGGTCTTGCCGTCATATTTCTCCGGGACCTCTGGCTTGAAGGTTCGGAGGTTGGGCCACTGGACTTGCCGCAGCTCACGGGTAAACGCTGGAGGTCCTACCTCATAAGGCAAGTCTCCTACGTTCCCTGGCGCGGGCTCGTCGACAACTGGCCCCGCTGGCTTATCGGACTGATAGCGTGCTTCCCGTCGCCGCTCGATGGTTGTTCGAGCGTCCTCCTTGCCTCGTTCCTGGAGAACCAAACGCTGATCACCGTGCATCCGTGGATCGGACGACGCCGTGGAAACTTCTTCATGGCGGTCGACTTGCTGAGTCGTCGGCCGCTACTGACGCCGCGGAGGAGAGTGCACTGTAGTTGCACCACCTCCGGTTTTCTCTGCACCGGCTCGCGTCGGATCGATGGGCCTCCGCTGAGAGGGCCCTACCTCTTGCGGTCCATCCTTGTTAGCGAAGCCGATAAGGCTCTGGATAGTAGCTCGCCACTCCTCCATCTTCTCCGGGGCAGGAGGAAAATCGAGGAGCAGCTGTGCACGTGCCAAGGCTTCCGCTGGCGTAGGTGGCGGCGACAAGTGCGAGGTGCGTGAGGTGCTCTGACTCCTAACCAAGTTAGAAGGAGCACCGCCACGGTCACGCGACCGTGCACCACCTTCGCCGGCAGCTTGGTGTGCATACTGGTCCCGCGCATCTTGGGATTTATGCGCAGAAACCTTTTCGTGGGGACGCCCCGAACCACCAGCGCCATGATGTCGCTCATCTCGCATGACCTGAGCAGGTTGCGAGGCTCGCGCCGGCGCGGGAGCTCCAGCAGGCGCTCTTCGATCCCTAGAGTTTGTTGTGCCACCCGTAGGCAACACAACGCCATCTCTAGATCCAGCGGCGCGCAAGTTACCACTGCCACTGCGAACGATACCGCTCGCTTGGCTTGGGTCACCAGAACGCCGCGGGGGTTCCAGTCCTCTTCCTTCTGCACCCACACCATCGCCTGTCTGCGAAGGCGCGGGCAAAACGGACCCGGATGGTTGTGCTGCCGCAATGTTCTTCTTCTTGGGCGGCATGATGATGAAGATGATGAAGGAACTAGGGCGTCAACCACCAGATCAGGTTCACGCAAACCTCAATCCCCCTACCTGGCGCGCCAAAGATGTCGGGGCACGACACCTATGGGATCCCGAGAGATCCCTTTACGATTCGGCGGGGGGAGAGGTATACGCAAAGAGCAGAACCAGTGATCGACGCAGGAAGTTTTTACCCAGGTTCGGGCCGCTGATCAGCGTAAAACCCTACTCCTGCTTTGTGTTCTTATTGATGTTCTTGAGCCCAGCCTTCAGGAGCGCTCGCAATGAACGGTGCATTCAAAGAGCAGCTACGCATGCAGAATGGGCCAGGAGTTCTCCTCTTTTCTTCTGTAGCAGTTGCCTTGGGCCTCCTTTTATATGCTCAAAGGGGTCTCCACAGTGGCAAAATGTACATACATTGAGGTGTAAAGTAGCTACAGGGCATCATACCTAACCCCTGACGGATTAGGACAAGCGCATTTAATGCACCGTGAGGTGTCCATTTAGGACAAGCGCATTCTGGCCAACCTTAAGCACCGACAATCAAGTTATTGTGTTCCATGATGAGCACATCCTACCTTGTGTGGAGGATATGGGGCCTCCCTTGAATCTCTTTGTCGGTGCAACAAACCCCAGGTATGTTGCCCAGACTGTACACAGGCTCGAGAACAAGGTTGCAGCATTCAAGACCAGACCAAGCAGAAGAGATCAGCTCTTTGAGGAATCAAAGGGCAGATCAAGAAGACCAAGACCAACCAAGGGAGAAAGATACCACTAAGGGAAAACCTCCCTTGCCGGGCAGGCGAGCCTGGCGAGGTCAAGGTTGCCCCGAAGACAAGTCTCAAGACTGCCCCGGCAAGCTTGCCGGGGACGCTGAGGGCGGACTACCCCGCCAAGGCTCCACCGCTCCACCTCACAGCAACGCAAGTCCTCAATCGGTGCGGTGTCAAGCCCCCAAGTGACTAAGTGGTTGTTATTTGGCACGTGGCAGCCACTTCCAAAGGATATCACCTCCAAATGACACCCGTCCAGAGATGTGTCACGCAAGCAGGCGAGAAGGTGGCCGAACGGCCTGGCAAGGATTGCTAGGCTGCGCTATGATGTGACACTAAGCGATGCATTTAATGCGCTCTGTCCTCCATGCAAAGTTAGGTATGATAGCACTGTTTGCTATCTAATCAGTACACAATGACTGATTTGCCATTGTGGTGACCCCTTGATCTATAAAAGGAGGGCCATGGCAACCTTAGAAAGGATTCGGACCCTTGTACACTCATACACGCGTAGCTGCTCTTGCCCCGAGGCAACTTTGCCGGGCTAGAGCGCTGCGCCTCCACCACGGTCCTCTCATCAATCCACCAAAGCAGGAATAGGGTTTTACGCCTCACGGCGGCCCGGACCTGGGTAAAAACTACCCGTGTGATCGCTGCCACGCTGCTCCGTGCCCTCCGCTCTTTGTGCAATGTGTCCTTCCCCCTGCCGAACCACAAGGGGCCGATGGCCCCATAGGTGGCCGTGTTTTCCCACGACATCTTTGGCGCGCCAGGTACGGGGAAGCGCTTGCACGAACCCGAGAGCGTACACAGCATGTCATCTTCATCATCATTTTCTTCATCAATGGCTTCATCATCCATGGCGCCCAAGAAGAAACCCGGTGCCGCAGCTCACCCGTCCACCTCGAAGGCCCCTTCGCACGCGGCTGCCGACGCCGTAGGTGCTACGGGTGTGCATGGGGACGTGGACGCTGTTGGGGACGTGGCCAGCGCAGGCGGCGTCATGACCACCTCCCCTATGGCCAAAGCGGGAGCAGGAGGCACCGGAGGAGGATAGCGCCAACAACATCCCAGCGGCCACGCTCCACAAGGTGGAGGAGGAGAGATCATCCTGTCCGCGCCTCTCCATCCCACCGAAGGACGCAGCCACAGCGGTGGCACTCGCCCTGAGGCGAACCGTAACCCTCCGGCCGCCCCTGCTGTGGGTGCGGCTGCAGAGCTCACGCCACACCCGGGATGAGCTGGCCAAGCCGATGCACCGAACGGAGCCACCGATCCCCAAGCACATCTACCTCGTCACCACTACTGGCACCGTTAGAATCCAGGCGACGCTACAGTCTACATCATCATCCATGCCGAGCACAGCTTCGAAGGCCATGGCGCGGGCCCAACTCCTATTGAGATTTCCGCCGGCGGCCGATCTGATGGATGAGTGGAGAGCCATCATTCAGAGCCTGATTGGTTTCGCCGGGGCGGGAGGATCACAGGGAGCGGGCCCGTCACGACCTCCGCAGGCAGCAACAACGGCCTGAGCCGCTGGCCGTACCGAAGGGGCCACCCCCATGGTGCAATCCCCTCCGCGGCAGCCAGCGCAGGGGCCGCAGCCAGAGCCACGTGCCCAAGAACCTAACGATGTATCGATGGCTTCGTCCGATCCTTGAGCGCGACGAGACCAGTGACAAGTTTTCGAAGATAGGCGGAGGGAAGATGCGCGCGTCACCATCGAACGGCGCCACGAAACCCAACGGCAGTTTGATAGACGCAATGGCCCCGACATCGATGAGCCCACGACCGGTGAAGGTGCGTACCTGCCTTTCGAGGTTGGGTGCCCCGCCTTCACTCGCGAGCTGCGGCAAGTCTGTTGGCCATCTGCTCGCACGTTCATGCCAGAAATACCAAAGAAGTATGATGGAAGATTGAACCCGGCAGAGTTCTTGAGCATCTACGCCATCACTGTTCAAGCTGTCGGGGGAAGAGATGAGAAGGTGTTCGCCAACTACTTCCCTTTGGCACTCAAGCCAAATGTGAGGTCTTGGATGATGCACTTGCCAGAGAATTCCATCTCGACCTGGGCTGACCTGTGCCATAAGTTTGTTGGCGCCTTCACGGGCGGCCATCAAGAACCAGGGCGGCCCAGCGATTTGCGGCTACTCCCGCAGAAGGAAGGAGAGAGTCTGCGGAAGTACATGCAGAGGTTCAGCCGGGTGCACAGGAACATTTCAGACATCCACCCGGGAGCTATGATAGCTGCGTTCCAGTCTAACATGCGCAACTGCCGAATACGTTCTAAAATGAACGTTCGGTTGCCCAAGACTGTGAATGAGCTATACCCTTTGGTGGACAAGTGTGCCCGAGTAGAAGAGGGGAGACGGCTCCCCGGTGAAGAAGATGGCGTCAACATCGACTCAGAGGACTATGATGATGCCACCAACCAGAAAAAGAAGAGCAAGAAGCGCATTAAGAAGCGCAAGGATAAAATGGTGATGACCGTTAAAGGATCGAGTGCACCTAGTACCGGCAAGAAGCCAAAGACCGAGGTTCGTGGCAAGGAAGTTGCCTCGTGCACTGATAGCCGAGAGGCCGCGGTTGCCGAGAAGGCTGGGAAGGGTGACTGGCCATACTGCAAGATCCATCGGACCAAGGGCCACGATCTTCAGGAGTGTCATCAGGTTGAGCAACTCGTCAAGAAGCAGATGGCTAAGTACGAGAAGCGTGATAAGGAGACAGGCCAAGATGGCACTAGCGGGAAGGGCCGAGACGGCAGAACAGGTCGCCCCGGCAAGGCTCCTCAATATCAAGGGAAACTTGCCAAAGGCCGTGAGAAGAAGGATTGCGAGGACGAGAGTGATGAAGGAGATGAAGAGGAAACCAGCGAGGAGTTCCAGAAAGCCACTGACGCCCTATGCATTGACGGGGGTGCATCTTTGCACTCCTCTCACCGCCAACTTAAAAAGTGGGCGCGTGAGGTCAATGCCCTAGAGCCAGCGGCAGATTCTCGAAAGCCGCTCAAGTGGTCCCGCACGCCCATCATCTTTGATGATGAGGATCACCCTGACCGCACTTCCGCGGTAGGGTGTTTGTTGTTGTTGGTTTCACCAACGATCTACAACGTCAAGGTCACAAAGATGTTGGTTGATGGCGGGGCCGGGTTGAATCTGATTTCTCCGAGGGTCATCAGCAAACTCCAGATAACATATGAAGAGCTCAAGGTTACTGGTACATTCCAAGGGATCAACCCCGGCAGGAGTCGTCCTAAGGGGAAGATCGCGCTGCCGGTAACATTCGGGGGGGGGGGAGTTAAACTGCTGGACTGAGAAGATCATGTTTGATGTGGTTGACCTCCCCCTGCCGTACAATGGAATCCTTGGTTGCCCAGCCCTGGCCAAATTCATGGCGGCATCCCACTACGCCTACAATACTTTGAAGATGCCAGGGCCAATGGGCGTCATTTCTGTGCCATCAGACAAGAAAGATGCAATCATATGCATGGACAAGATGTACCGGGAAGCAGTCACTGCAGAGGCTGCGGAAGCCGCTGCTCCCGCCAAGGAAAGCAAGAAAAAGGAGTAAGCTAGCAAGGATGCCAGCATGGAATTCGGGAAGCGTATCTCTTTAGAGTGTGCTGCGCCCGTTGATGACTTGGCGGAGAGTTCCAATAGCAAGAGATCCAAAGCTACTGCACCCGCTATGAAGAAGGTCCCGCCAGGGCTGGCTGGTGCTGGCGGTATATTTACCATCAGTGCCACCCTCGACGACAAATAGGAAAGTGCGCTCGTTGCCTTCCTGCAGGTGAATGTCGATGTGTTTGCTTGGCAACCATCTGACATCCCCGGTGTTCCCAGGGAGGTAATCGAGCACCACCTTGCTGTCTGCCCGCATGCTTGGCCCGTCAAGTAGAAGGTCCGGAAGCAAGCTTTGGAGCGGCAACAGTTTATTGCCGAGGAGATCAAGAAACTTGAGGCAGTCGGTCTGGTCAGAGGAGTGTTGCATCCAACATGGTTGGCAAACCCAGTGGTGGTGCGCAAGGCGAATGGGAAATGGAGGCTTTGCATATATTTCACAGATCTGAACAAAGCGTGCCCGAAGGACCCATTCCCCTTGCTGTGCATTGACCAGATTGTGGATTCCACCTCCGGGTGTGACCTGCTTTCATTCCAAGATGCCTACTCTGGATACCACTAGATCTTCATGTCCAAGGAAGACGAAGAGAAGACCGCATTCAAAACCCCATGTGGCACGTACTGTTTTGTACGGATGCCCTTCGGGTTGAAGAGCGCCGGATCCACTTTTGCAAGAGCAGTACAGTTGGCTTTGAGTCCCAGCTGCACAGAAATATTGAAGCTTATATGGATGATATAGTGGTCAAAACCAAGGACAGAATGACTCTCATTCAGGATTTGGAAGAGACCTTTGCAAATCTGCGCAAGATCAACTTGAAGTTGAACCCGGAGAAGTGTATGTTTGGCATTCCTTCGGGCAAGCTACTTGGCTTCTTTGTGTCCCACCGAGGGATAGAGGCCAACCCCGAGAGGATCAAGGCTATCAAGCAGATTCAAGCACCCAACACAGTTAAAGACGTGAGGCGTTTGACTGGATGTGTTGTCGCGCTGAGCAGGTTCATTTCCAAGTCCGCCGAACGCGCCTTGTCATTCTTCAAAATGTTGAAGAGGGCAGGGCCCATGTAGTGGACCCCGGAGGCAGATGTTGTGCTACAAGATTTGAAGGCCTACTTCTCCTCTGTTCCCACCTTAGTTGCTCCTAAACCACAAGAGTCGTTGCTGCTATATTTAGCAGCGACCAATCAAGTGGTTAGCGTAGTGCTGGTGGCACAGCGGGAGGTAGGTGAAGCGGCAGCTGCCACCGCCGTCCCCTCTAGAGAGGGAAGTGAACCCGTCCCGGCAAGGTCAGATGCAGTTCAAGACAAAGAAGAGCAAGGCAGTAGAGACAGTCCCAAGATCACGGCAAGGAAGAAGGTGGTGCAGCGCCCAGTGTACTTCGTCAGCTCCCTGCTGCAGGGGCTAGGTCGAGGTACTCTGGCGTGCAAAAGTTGTTTTTGGTCTCATCATGGCCTCAAGGAAACTGCGCCACTACTTCCAAGCCCACGAGATCATGGTTGTCCCCCGCTTCCCCTTGCAACGCATACTCCGAAACCCCGAGGCCACTGGCAGGATCGTGGAATGGGCTTTGGAGTTCAGCTTTGGTTTGAGGTTTGAAAGCACGTCAACTATTCAGAGCACAGCACTAGCAGAGTTCATTGCGGAGTGGACGCCAACCCCTCATGAAGAAGTACTGGAAACAGTCATCCCCGGCAAGGAAGCGCCCCAAGAATGGATTATGTATTTTGATGGTGCCTTCTCCCTACAACGTGCAGGGGCTGGAGTGCTTCTCGTTGCTCCCACTGGGGAGCACCTTAAGTACGTCATCCAAATGCATTTCCATCGGGAGAAGGCCACCAACAATACTGCAGGGTATGAAGGGCTCCTTGCCGGGCTCAGGATTGCAACAGAACTGGGAATCAAGAAGCTGATCATCCGTGGAGACTCACAGCTTGTGGTGAGACAAGTCAACAAGGATTATCAAAGCCCATTGATGGAGGCATACGTCGAGGAAGTGAGAAAGTTGGAGGAGCGCTTTGACAGATTGCAAACAGAGCACATGCCACGTGCAGAAAACAGCATTGCTAATCATCTGTCAAAATGCGCTGCGCAAAAACTCCCTCTGGAACTAGGGACTTTTGTTCTCCATCTTACTCAACCCTCCGTATCCCCAGCAACAATGGCCAGCAAGAGGAGGAAATTGAACTCCGGCATGCCTCTCCCAGCAGAGCTTCCTGAAGCCCCCGACAGAGAGCTTGGTGGGAACAACTCCCCTTTGATAAGTGAGCTGCACCCTCCCGCCAAACTACCAGTCTTTGCGGTCGAGGCATGCGCTCCCATCGATGAGGAGGTGCCGCTAGTCCTTGTTGCTGAGCCCCAGGCTCCAACTTGCGCGCAGCACATTGTTCATTTCCTCCAAACAGGAGAACTTCCCGAAGAACAAGAAGAAACTGAAAGTGTAGCCCAGAGGGCCAGTATGTATCAGTTTGTTGACGACACACTATACAGAAGAAGGCCCAACGGTGTGAAATTGAAGTGCATTTACCGGGAAGAAGGAAAGGAACTGCTGGCAGAGATACACAAGGGTATGTGTGGCTCCCACATTGGATCAAGGGCCTTGGTCGGGAAAGCTTTTCGGCAAGGTTTCTACTGGCCCACAGCCCTCCAAGATGCAATTGAGCTAGTCACCAAGTGTGAAGCCTGCCAGTTCCACTCCAACAATATCCATCAGCCTGCTCAAGCTCTCCAAACAATCCCTTTGTCATGGCCATTTTTGGTCTGGGGGCTCGACATCTTGGGCCCCTTCCCCCGTGCTACTAGGGGCTTTGAATTCTTGTTCGTCGCAATCGACAAGTTTACAAAGTGGCCGGAAGTAGAGCCCGTGAGAAATGTGACCGCACAGTCAGCTATCAAGTTCTTGAAAGGATTGGTGTGCCGCTTCGGGGTACCTGCCCGAATCATCACCGACAATGGCACCCAATTCACAAGCCGCGCCTTCATGCAATACGTTCATGCCCTCGGAAGCAAGGTCTCGTTTGCCTCTGTGGCCCATCCCAGAAGCAACGGGCAAGCTGAGAGGGCGAACGCTGAAGTGCTACGAGGTCTCAAGACAAGAACTTTTGATAGGCTGCAAAAGTGCGGCAGGCGATGGATCGACGAGCTGCCGGTGGTTCTTTGGTCCCTCTGTACGACACCAAATCGAGCTACCGGGAAGACTCCCTTCTCCCTAGTCTATGGGGCAGAAGCAGTTATACCCACAGAACTCATATTCGGGTCTCCTTGAGTGCTTGCCTACAATGAAGTAGCGCAGGAACAGCACCAGCGTGATGATGTTGTGCTACTTGAGGAGAACGGTCTCCGGGTTGCTACGCGTTCTGCACGCTACCAGCAAGCCCTGCGTCGCTATCACAGCCGCAGGGTTCATGCCCAGAGTTTTAAGGAAGGCGGCCTTGTCCTTAGGCGTGTTCAGTCCGCAAGGGTGCAAACAAGTTGACGCCGAAGTGGGAAGGCCCTTACCGTGTAGTATGAGTCACCAAACCTAGCGCAGTCCGTCTGGAGACCGGAGATGGCATTCAATTGCAAAACTCATGGAATATTGAGCATCTCCGTAAGTTCTACCCATAAGGCGTGGCTGTCGGGCCCTGCCTGGCAGCCACCCTTTTGTACAATCTTTGCCAAAGTTGCATGTAACCCTTTATACAAAGCTAGGCGCAGACCCTGAGCAACAGAGAAATAAACGAAGCGCTGGGGGGCCCCCGAAACTTGCATGCATGCATAAGCATATCATGAGCATAACATGATCATGTAGAGAAGGCCGCATGTGGCATTGTTTTCATCTGCACTAAGTTGCAAGGTTCTTGCCGTGGACCTAGTCCCGAAGAGAAGAAATGAAGACGAGCCTATGTGACGATCCCCGACAAGCCAAACAGATAAGTTCCTTCTTATCCATACCTGTTCTGTAATTTGAAATCTTGTGCATATGAAAACCCTGCCACCTTCGAAACATAGGTGCTCCTACCCTTTGACTCGAATGCTGCTTCGGTCAGGGTGGTCGCAGTGGCCTTTGATGGAAAAGGTTCGGTGGGGGGCTGGTCCCTTTTTGAGGTTTAGTGCCCGGCAGGCCTAGCTCCGTGGCAACAAACTAAGGGCACAGGCAGGATAGCCTTCCGGGGAAACATGTTTACTTAAATGTATGGAGGCATTTCACCTCTGCATGGATATGATACATGCACAAGTACCCCGGCAAAGCTTGTCTTTTTCATTAATATGCTAATAAACAAGTATAGATCTTACAGAACACAAACATGGATAAAGAAGTTTACATTATTTAGACTAAAGTTTGGCCGATGCCTACACATTTTAAACTGAAAAAAGATAACTGCCCCATAATCCCTTTCTTGTCCCTCTCCTCTTAGGTACTACGGTGGGAAGAGAAGAGGGCAAAAGGGGTGCCTGGACAGAAGCCCAGCCTGACCCCGTCGGGCCCCATGATAGAGAGCCCGACAAGATCGGGAGAGAACGGGCGAAGGTGATGGTGAAGAGGGCGGCGGAAGGGTCCCCCTGACCACCGCCACCAGGGCCAGCAGGATGTGGCAGAGCGAACGAAGCTGCAGCCCACGAGGAAGCCTACCAGGGCCCAGCTGGAAGGCTACTGGAACAGCCAAAGACATCATCCCCACCTCTGCATCCAACTCCCCAGCAACTCGCCTTGCCGGGAATGAGATGCGGGTGCATATGATGGTGCCGCCGCCTAACGATGATGGTGCGGCTGGCGTTCAGCCGAAGTCGGAGCTGTCGTCCTCCCCTTTGGTGCCGTCATCATCATCCTCACTGTCCTCCTCGTCGCTATCGCTCGAGGAGGAGCTTTCGTCATCAGTCGAGCTCTCCGCGCAGCACCCTAAGCGAGCACCCAAGAACCCGAAGACCTTGACGGAGAGCAGCTCGGCATCCATTAACTTAAAATGGAGGACGTCCCCCTTCGACAAGCTGTGGGCGCAGGCAAAAGTCTTCCAGCTGTGTCGGAAGAGCATGACATGAGGGGCAGGGAAATCCACATCCACCCGCATGCTGCCATTACAGCAAACCCCTCATGTGCAGGTTCAGTTTGTGTGGTTGTTCAAGCTCCATCACCCTCGCAAATGGAGTAGGGAGGCGGAGGAGGCTGCGCAGGGGCTTATACAACCTGATGATGAACTCTAGCGGTTGATCTCCGACATGGCCTTCTATTGGTGGATGAGCGACCGGCGGAGGTGGATCAGAGCACCACCCCGTGCTCCTAGACCCTGGGCGCCACAGCGGCCACGGCTTCGCCCCCTCCCGCCTCGTCTCGCGGCGGGCTCCGCCTCCACGTTTTCAATGGGAGGAGGGAGGCGTTGTCGAGTAGAAGCTCTCGTCGCCACCGCCGGAGAACCGCCACGACCCTGGCCCCTCACCCTGGTGGACGAGAGCTGCTAAGGAGAAGGAAGGGGTGAGATGTGTGGAGAAGTACCCTGCCTGCGTTCCTTTTTATAGGCGAACGGAGCAGGGGGCTGGCTCCTCTCCCTGAAGGCAGCCGCCCTACTCCTCCAATCCGGCTTCCCTGCGCCACAAATGGCTCATGGAATCAAGGCCGACCCTCAGCGCCAATCCATGGCGTCTGGGTTTCTGCCATGGCACGCATTTCCATGCCCTCCGCGTCCACCACCAACCACACGCAATGCATGCGGTACACGTGGCGGAGGCACTGTAAGTGGGAAAGATAGTGGAATGGTAGTTACCACCCCATGAACGTGGGACGTGGGTAGCCCAATGATCGTGGCTCATAATCTCTCCCATAACGTCTCACGTGACACGCGGGAAAACCGAAAACTGACTCAAGCTCAGATTAATGAAGAAGCAAAGAAGATCTCAAGGGGTGAGCTACCGCAGCCTCCCCCGCCTGTGTACTGGACAGGGCCTACCCCGACGATGCTCGGCAGCGTGTTTAGGTCAGTCCCGGGGGCTCTTGTTGGTGCAACAAACCCCAGGTATGTTGCCCAGATTGTACACAGGCTTGAGAACAAGGTAGCAGCATTCAAGACTAGACCAAGCAAAAGAGATCAGCTCTTTGAGGAATCAAAGGGCGGATAAAGAAGACCAAGACCAACCAAGGGAGCAAGATACCACTAAGGGAAAACCTCCCTTGCCGGGCAGGCGAGCCTGGCGAGGTCGAGGTTGCCCTGAAGACAAGTCTCAAGACTGCCCCGGCAAGCTTGCCGGGGACTCTGAGGGCGGACTACCCTGCCAAGGCTCCACCGCTCCACCTCACAGCAACGCAAGTCGTCAATCGATGCGATTTCAAGCCCCAAGTGACTAAGTGGCTGTTATTTTGCATGTGGCAGCCACTTCCAGAGGAAATCACCTCCAAATGACACCCGTCCAGAGACGTGTCACGCAGGCAGGTGAGAAGGTGGCCGAACAGCCTGGCAAGGCTTGCTGGGCTGCGCTATGATGTGACACTAAGCGATGCATTTAATCTGCTCTGTCCTGCCTGCAGAGTTAGGTATGATAGCACTGTTTGCTATCTAATCAGTACACAATGACTGATTTGCCATTGTAGTGACCCCTTGATCTATAAAAGGAGGGCGATGGCAACCTTAGAAAGGATTCGGACCCTTGTACACTCATACACGCGTAGCTGCTCTCGCCCCGAGGCAACCTTGCCAGGCTAGAGCGCTGCGCCTCCACCACGGTCTTCTCATCAATCCACCAAAGCAGGAGTAGGGTTTTACGTCTCGCGGCGGCCCGAACCTGTGTAAAAACTGCCCGTGTGATTGCTGCCACGCTGCTCCGTGCCCTCCGCTCTTTGTGCAATGTGTCTTTCCCCCTTGCCGAACCACATGGGGCCGATGGCCCCATAGGTGGCCGTGTTTTCCCACGACACCCTTTATCTAGCGTTGAACTCTTCGAGAAGGCCCAACATTGGTACTAAAATTTGCCTTCATACAACTTGCATTTGCAAAGGGACCTGTCAGCACCCGAGGATTCTTTTCATAATAGGTTGGACTAGCGCTGAGTCCGAAATTCTCAACCGTCGGTGGACACCATGGGGAAACCTGGGTCTGTCCTATCGGAAGTTTGTACTATCAGGATTGGTCTGAGTCTAGAGAAACGTGTAGCTCAGATCCATTATTGGCCCATCGGGAGGCCTTTCTGAATTACTTTAACATTAGCTATAGGAACTTTGATGTAGGGTGGAACCCTAATTTCGAGATCTTATCACACTTGGAGGTGGGAGAAGTATGGAATCAAGAACAAACACAAGAGGAGGAACACTTACTTTCGAGGGATCCCTCCATCCTTTTCTTCATGGCGAACAAGGTTGAGAGAAGACTTTCACCTACTCACCCACACAACAAAAAGCAGACTAGTTCCATTTATAAATAGCCTGGTGGAATCCTTGTAATTGGCTCTACTGTAGACCTTCTTAGTCTTGTGTAGCATTTTACCCCTCTGGTTTGTAAATCTACTCACCAACCCCCCCCCCTCCACTACAGGAATCAGCTTCTTTGTCGTCTGCCATGGCAGACAGCAAAGGAACCGAAAGCGGACGGCAAACCTCTTTGCCATCAGCCCCAAATGGCAAAGCTGCCCAGCAAGGAAAGCTACGGTAAACAGGTTCTTTGTCGTCTGCTTTCTCAAAGCGGACGACAAAGACACTTTGCCGTCGGTGGTAGACCGTAAAGAACGTGGACAGTAAATAATAGGCATTAGCCATGTTAGGTGGCTAACGGGAGGCTTTGCCATCTGCCAGCGGACGGCAAACATGCCCTCCCCTTTGCCGAGTGCTATCTGATGTCAGCCACGCGTCATGCCCTCCCTAGCCCTTGCTCTCTGCCAGCGGACGGCAAACTCCCACAACCTTTGCCGTCTGCCACAGACGGCAAAGTAACCAAATGGTATAGCTCCCAGATTGCACAGGTTGCTGCCACGTGGCCTCTTTGCCGTCTATGGCAGACGGCAAAGGCCCCTTTGCAGTCGGTGGCAGACGGCAAAGAGGCTGCATTGCCTCTTTTTGTTCTGTTTTTCTTATATCCAACCATTTTCACAGCAAATATATGATATTTCACAGCAAACATATATATATTTCACACCAAACATATGAGATATCAAACACATAGATAGCAAGTTCCACATACATATGACATATCCAAATACATAGCAAGTTCAACATACATAGTTCATCCATATATACATATTACAAGTTCCACAACGCAAGTTCCACATTGTTCGAAAATGAAAACAGAAAGGGAAAACAAGCCCTCCATCAATGCAAAGCTTCCATGAAGTTAATGAAATCTGCAAAATGGGAAACAAAAAACTTTGAAGAAGAAGAAGAAGAGAATGAAGAAGAAGAAGAAGAAGTATATGACATTTATGAGCTAACTTAGGCAAAACGGATCATTTTGGAGCTAAATTAGCTAAAATGGGTCATTTTGGAGATAACCTACGTAAAAATGACATTTATGAGCTAACCTAAGTAAAATGGATCATTTATGAGCTAACCTAGCTAAAATGGATCATTTTGGAGCTAACCTAGCTAAAATGGATCATTTTGGAACTAACTTAGGTAAAATGGATCATTTTGGAGCTAACATAGGTAAAATGAATCATTTTGGAGCTAACCTACGTAAATGGATCATTTTGGAGCTAACTTAGGTAAAATGGATCATTTGAGCTAACCTAGGTAATTATGCCATTTTTGAGTTAACTAAGCATATTATGCATTTTTGACATAAGTAAGCTAAGTATAGGTATTTATTGAGCTAACCTAGGTAACTATGCATATTAGAGCTAACTTAGGTCATTTTGGAGCTAACTTAGGTAAAATTGATCATTTTGGAGCTAATTAAGCTTATTATGTCATTTTCGAGGAAAATAAGCTAAGTATATGACATATATGTGGTTACCAAGGTTGTTATGCCATTTCAAACCTAAGTAAGCTAATTATGCCATTTTTGACATAAGTAAGCTAAGTGTATGTCATTATTGAGCAAACCTAGGTAACTAAGCATATTAGAGATAGCTTCGCATATTAGAGCTAACTTAGGTCATTTTGGAGGAAACAAAGCTAAGTATAGATTGTTTTAGAGCTAACTAAGGTAAAATGGATCATTTTGGAGCTAAGTAAGCTTATTATGTCATTTTGGAGGAAAATAAGCTAAGTCTAGGTCGTTATGGTAAGCATATTGGAGGAAATAAAGCTAAGTTTAGGTCATTATGCATTTGTTAAGCAAAACACTAGAGAAAACTTACCATCATCACGGAGGTGAAGCACCGGCGTGGCTCATGCCGGTACCACCTGGAGAAGGATCGTGTGATGCTTGTCTGGAGGTACGCTGCACCAAAGATCATTTGCAATGTCTTGTTAGCATGATGACACTCAAATGTTAATACTAGTAACTAATGACCATTCAAATTAAACTCACCGTGGTCCCCGGAGCAATCTCTGGCATCGGCGGAGGGGTCTGACCGGCCTTCTCGCCCACAGACTGCACATTTGGTTTTGACGGGTCAGTCATACTAGTTAGTAATGAAACAAACATTACGTGAATGATTTGGCTAATATGCAGAAGAAACTTACCACGAGGAGCTCGTACATGGCCTGGTTCTGCATGTCATTCCGTGCCCTCTCCTCCTCCAACATCCTTGTCGTCTTCTCCTCCAACTCCCGCTGCTTCTCCTCCACCTTCCGGTCCCTCTCCGCCAGAAGCACCTGGGTTCTATCTCTCTCACTCTGAAGAGCAGCCTGCAACACCACTCCTCATTAGCATTGTAATCATCGATGGCCGCACACACAATGTAATGGAGGAAGATAGCTGAGTCTGTATAACTAACCTCGAAGGTGAGCTCGACTGGCCGTTGAGGAGGCCTCATCTCAGGAGCGGAGCTCGACTAGCGCGCCTTGATCTCTGGGAGAGTGCGAGGACAACGGATAAGTCCATCTCCAATGGCTATCGAGCCATGGGACCTCCTGCCACCAGATATCATCACTAGCTCTGGATCAAACTGCTGGCCCGGGTTAAAGTCCTCCCCTTTCCTCTCCTTCCCCTCATCTCTGTACTTCATGAGTTTGTTGTGGGAGGAGATGTTGGTGAAGTTCTTTGGATTATCGAGGTTAGATGGCTCGAATGCCTTGACCTTCTTGTACGGCCTAGTATGGGCCATGGCATAGAGGTCGTACACCTCTGTCACCTTCCCCTTATTGCGTTTTGCCTAAAAGAGAGGAACATAGTAAATTAGTAATTAAAGGTCTCAAGCTAGTATGAAGAATGAATTGCATGAATCATGAAGCAAACCAAATACCCAGTTCCGCCCGAACTGAAATAAGTTGGCACTGCCTTGATGGTGTGGCACACCTTCCATTTGGGCACGCTTGTCCTTGCCATTGTTGTGCTGGGCACGCCATTCATTTGAGCACCACTCATTGACCAACACCTCCCAACAATCCATGTGATCCGCACACCATCTTGGGGGCACCTAAGTTAGTAAAGAGAAACGTACTTGAGCGCTACACCTACGAATCAAATCAAGGAAACTAAGTACAAGGCCTTAAGAATAGGTAATTACCGTCATGTACTACTCCTTCTTCAGAAACTTATCGCGGCACGCCGGCTTGGGCTTTTTAATACCATGCGAGGCGTAGTAGTCTCGAACAGCCTGCACTCGAGCCTCGTGCCGTAAGTTTTGTAGTAGGTGCCTGCACTCGGCATCGATAACCTTTGCCGCGGCCTCCTCGTATCCCTCCTCACACCTGTAGAAGGTCTGCAATCAAATGACACAACATTGATTAGTACAATAACTAGCTATTTGAAGATTTTTAATTGTGCAAAGGAGAAATTACCCAAAACTTTCTGATCACCAGCTCTGCCCTCGTGTGGCACAAGACACCGTCGATCATCTCCTCCGGTGGGGCCGGGGCAGCCAAGTAGTGCTCCCAGCTCAATCCCAGCTCTGGAACCTGACCCTCACCGGGCAACGTGACAAACCCCAGGAAGTTTTGGCGGAAAATCACACCAAGGACGGTGTTGGGCCTGCGCACAGCATCAGCGTGGTGCCAACCCCTGCAGTATGACAAGGCCAACGCATTAGATATTTAAAGAAACATGAAGGCAAATGGTACAAAAAGAGTAAATGCCCTTACCACTCCCCATCAGGGAAAATCAACCACCTCTGCTCGCGGGTCGCCGGCATGGGCAGGAGTCGTGTACAACCACGCTGGTAGATGGTAGCCCCCTCAACCACCTCGCCCTCGCTATCAGCCGGATCCCCACCACCATCAGCATGGCCACTCGGCCCCTCAGGCGGATTCGTCCAGGTACCCCATCCGGACGTCTCCTGGGACGGAGTCTCGTGGGCTGAAGGCCCGTCGACCCGAGGCTCATGGACCGGAGTCCGTGTAGCCTCCTCCTCAGACGTGTCCACCCTAGCAGTCCTGTACTCGGGTGAATCAGCTAGTGGTGGCGGCGAGGAAGGCGTAGGAGCCTGCCTAGCTCTCCCACGGCCACGTCCTCCCTGACCTCCTCTCTTCTTCCCTCCCCGACGTCCTCCCCCAGTGGGCAACGAAGCCGACAAAGAAGCGCCCACCGGTGTCTTCATACTGTCGACCAACGCTCTCCGAAGAGTCTGGGGTGGAATGGAAGTACCCCTCCCACCACGCGCCGACGAAGAAGGAGCCTCGGAGCGCTCCTTACCCGCGCCCACCATCTTTCAAAACCTGCCATGACATAGAGTAAACGAAATTATTACAACATAAAAAAATTAATACCGACATGAATAATAATATGCATATAACTAGTGTATCCTCATCAAGTACAACATAACTTAGAAACCCCTCCGTGACCGTCGACCCCTCGACCCTCGACCCTCGACCCCTCGGCGGTCCTATCGAACACCTCCACTATGAGCATGGTGCGGCTATTGTCGTAGCTTAAGATGTGGACGTGCTCGAGCTGAAGGTCATCAGCACGGGCGAACTACTTCCATCCGTTCTTCCTGCATGGATGGAAGCAGTTCACACACGCTCATGACCTTCAGCTCGTGGACGTCCTCATCTTAAGCTACGACACCGGTCGGTCAGCACTCGGACCGGAAGATCCTCGACCATCGACCCCTCGCCCCTCGACCCCTCGACGACCCTCGACCCCTCGGCGACCGTCGACCCCTCGACCCCTCGGTAATCCTCGACCATCGACCCTCGACCCCTCGGCGGTCCTATCGAACACCTTCACTGTGAGCATGGTGCGGCTGTTGTCATAGCTTAAGATGCAGACATGCCTGAGCAGAAGGTCATGAGCGCGGGCGAACTGATTCCATCCGTTCTTCGCGCACGGATGAAAGCAGTTCATCCACGCTCATGACCTTCAGCTCGGGAGCGTCCTCATCTTAAGCTACGACACCAATCGGTCAGCACTCGAACTAGAAGATCTTCGACCATCGACCCCTCGACCCTTCACCCCTCGCCCCTCGACCCCTCGGCAACCCTCGACCCCTCGGCTACCGTCGACCCCTCGACCCCTGACCCCTCGGCAATCCTCGACCCTCGACCCCTCGGCGGTCCTGTCGAACACCTTCACTGTGAGCATGGTGCGGCTGTTGTCGTAGCTTAAGATGCGGACGTGCCCAAGCTGAAGGTCATCAGCGCTGGTGAACTGCTTCCATCCGTTCATCGCGCAAGGATGGAAGCAGTTCACCCATGCTCATGACATTCAGCTCGGGGACGTCCTCATCTTAAGCTACAACACCAGTCGGTCAGCACTCGGACCGGAAGATCCTCGACCATCGACCCCTCGACCCCTCGCCCCTCGACCCCTCGGCTACCTTCGACCCCTCGACCCCAACCCCTCGGCAATCCTCGACCCTCGACCCTCGACCCCTCGGCAGTCTTGTCGAACACATTCACTGTGAGCATGGTGCGGCTGTTGTCGTAGCTTAAGATGCGGACGTGCCCAAGCTGAAGGTCATCAGCGCTGGTGAACTGCTTCCATCCGTTCATCGCGCAAGGATGGAAGCAGTTCACCCATGCTCATGACATTCAGCTCGGGGACGTCCTCATCTTAAGCTACAACACCAGTCGGTCAGCACTTGGACCGGAAGATCCTCGACCCTCGACCCCTCAGCGACCCTCAACCCCTTGGCGATGGGTGAGGTCATCGGGGAGGGACCAACTGGCTCCACCATCTATCCCCTCGGCGACCGGCAATCCTAGACCCTCTGCCCCGACCCTCGACCCCTCGGCGACCGGCGATCCTCGACCCTCTGCCCTGACCCTCGACCCCTTGGTGACCGGCGATCCTCGACCCTAGTTTTGGCAACTGGCGATGCTCGACTAGGTTCCGTCGGCGCCGACGCACCCCATCGGCGATCCTTAATCCGGTTTCCTTGGCCTCTCGCGGAGGCGGAGAAGAGTAGCAGGGGGAGGCAGGAGGCTGAGAGGCTGCGGCGGGGCGGAGGGCGGCGGGAGGAGGAGGGGAGAAGACGAGAAGAAAAGAAAGAAGAACAGAAGAAAGAGCAGAAGTGAGGAGAGGTGCGGCTTATGAGGAGGATGAGGAGGGGAGGCGGGAGGAGGAGGATTCGGAATCAGAAAATCATAGGCATCTTAGGAGTTGTGAGGGAAGGGATTAGCTAACCCGTGGAGAGAAGAAGCTTACACCGAATTATGTGCTGCGGCTTCGTCTTCTTCGTCTTATGCTTAGTCCGTCTGTCTTGAGGCTTATTGATGAGTCTTCGTAGGAGTATGTTCGCATCCCATTGTTCTTCTTAATCTTACTCATCTTCTGATTCTTCTTCTTCTTCTTATCTTTCTATCTTCGTTCTCTCCTCAATAAATTTTTCAAGAAGTAACCAAGAAACTAACCTAGAACTAACCTAACTAACTAGAACTAATCTAACTAACCAACTAACAGTACTAAATAACCTAATTACTAACAGTAGAAAAAAGAAAAAAAACACAAAGGGGGAGAGCTCACCGGAGTGGGTCGGCGGGGGGCACGGGGCGGCGGAGGGCGTGGGGGGCGGCGGGGTGCGGTGTGTCGGGCGGCGGGGGGGGGCGAGGGCATAGTGGTGGCGGGGGCGCGGGGGGGTGGCAAGGGCATCGGGGGGGGGGGCGCCTGGTTGTTGGGGCGGCGAGGGCGTCGGGGCGGATGGTTGTCAGGGCGGCGGGGCACCGGGGCGGCGCGGCCGTGGGGTGGCGGGTTGTGGGCCGGCGCGGCGGCGCGGCAGAGGTCAGGGGCAGCGAGGTCGGTGGGGGTTAGGTGCGGCGGGGGCGGCGGTTGGGGTTGGGGGCGTTGTGATGGAGTGAGAGAGAAAGAGAGATGGAGAATGGGAGGTGTGGTGGGGGGGGTGGGCCATAGCCGTTAGCTACCTTCTCTTTGCCGTCTGCTAGCAGACGGCAAAGAATCTTTGTCGTCCGCTAGCAGATGGCAAAGAGGTGGGTGGACCGTTACAGTGAACTGGCCTCCACTGGACCCCACCCCCACCTATTTGCCGTCAGCTAGTGAACGGCAAAGAATCTTTGCCATCCGCTAGCAGACGGCAAAGAACAGGCTGATGGAAAATAGTATCTTTGCCATCAGCCAGTTCTTTGCCGTCTATTTTTTGTAAGCAGACGGCAAAGACCTTCTTTGCCGTCAGCTAGCAGAGGGCAAAGAACTGGCTGATGGCAAATTCCCTAATTCCAGTATTCCCCCCCCCCCTCTCTTCTCTCCTAGCTTGTACTAAACTATGTAACTGTAACTAAATCTGATACTGAAAGTCAGTGGGGAGCCTTTTCCCTACTGTCCATTGACCCTAAAAAAAAGGAGGAACACTAAAAGACAAGAACTAGTCACACGTCCACTAAATCCACATATCTCATACAAGTTCAAGTGATCCGAATGCAACAAAAGGAAATAGTAAAGGTAGTTCTTCCCAATCCCTGGTCTTAAGAGGTAGTCTTCTCCAATCCCTAGGGGAAGAGGCCATGATATCCACTAGGGGATCTACTCCAATGGTGGTCTTAGATCTCCATGGAGAGTGGTAGATAAGCAAAGCTCTCTCAAGATCTAATAATATGCTTTACTAACCCTAATATGGAGCTAAAAGACGAGTACTTATAGTCCAAGGGGTAAGAGAGGGATACATGGGTCCTGGCCCTTGCACTGCGCACTGGTAGGGCGGTTGTACCACTTGCTCAAGTGGTTGTGCCGCTTAGAGAGGTTCTACCTATTGATTGCTTGTATCTGCATTGGTATTTCCCCGAAGAGGAGAGGATGATGCAGCACAGCAACGATAAGTATTTCCCTTAGTTATGAAACCAAGGTTATCAATCCAGTAAGAGAACTAAGCAACACTATGTAAACCGCACCTGCACACAAATAACAAATACTTGCAACCCAACGCGTAAGAGGGGTTGTCAATCCCTCCTCGGTATTGAGATAGATAAAATTGTATGAGTTTTGATATATATTTCTGACAAAAACACAAAATAAAATAAATAAAGAAAAGTGCAGCAAGGTATTTTTGGGTTTTTGGAATAATAGATCTGAAAATAATATGATAGAAAATAGACCCGGGGCCGTAGATTGCACTAGTGGCTTCTCTCGAGAAATTAGCATACGGTGGGTAAACAAATTACTGTTGGGCAATTGATAGAAAAGCAAATAATCATGATGATATCTAAGGCAATGATCATATATATAGGCATCATGTCCAAGATTAGTAGACCGACTCTTGCCTGCATCTACTACTATTACTCCACACATCGACCGCCATCCAGCATTCATCTAGTGTATTAAGTTCATGGACAAATGGAGTAATGCAATAAGAATGGTGACATGATGTAGACAAGATCTATTCATGTAGGAATACACCCCATCTTTTTATCCTTAATGGTAATGATACATGTGTGTCACTTCTCCTTCTGTCACTGAGATTGAGCACTGCAAGATCGAACCCATCAGAAAGCACCTCTTCCCATTGCTAGAAAAATAAATCTTGTTGGCCAAACCAGACCAAAGTTTCGGAGACGAAATACGAGGCTATAAAGATCATGCATAAAAGAGTTCAGAGGAGACTCAAATAATATTCATAGATAGAACTGATCATAAACTCGCAATTCATCGAATCCCAACAAACACACCGCAAAAAGTCATTACATCAAATAGGTCTCCAAGAACATCGTGCAGAACATTGTATTGAAGATGAAAGAGAGAGAAGAAACCATCTAGATACTACCTACGGAACCGTAGGTCTATGATAGACTACTCACGCATCATCGAAGGAGCACCAATGAGGATGATGAACCCCTCCGTGATCGTTTCCCCCTCCGGCAAGGTGCCGGAAAAGGACTCTAGATTGGACCTCATGGTTTTGGAACTTTGCAGCGACTGGAATTGTTTTTCGTCGACTCCCCTAGGGTTTCAGGAATATCTGGGTATTTATAGAGCTGAGAGGAAGTGGAAAAGATCATTGTGGGCCCCACAAGGCACCAGGGCGCGCTTGGGGCCTCTGGCGCGTCCTCATGTCTTGTGGGCCCCATGGGCCTCCTATGGTACACCTCCTGAGCTCCCTAGGTCTCTTTTGTGCAGAAAAAAATCTCCAAAAAGTTTCACTGCAATTAGACTCCGTTTGATATGGATATTCTGTGAAGTAAAAAAAAGCAAAAACAGCAACTAACACTAGGCACTATGTCAATTGGTTAGTCCCAAAAAATGATATAAAGCTGCTAGTAAATGAATGTAAAACATCCAAGATTGATAATATAACAACATGAAACAATCAAAAATTATAGATACGTTGGAGACGTAGCACCTCTCACGGGAGCGGTTGTACCTCTCCTCCTAGGCTGATAGTGCGCTTTGAAGTTGCGGGCGGTAGTACTGGATGGAGACTGCAATTACCAAAACTACTGAAGTGGTATCTGCCTTGTACTGCTTCAAAACCCAAGAAGAGTCGAGGTGGAGCGGTTGTTGGGATGGTTGTACTGTTGATGGTCTGGGAAATTGTACAGCTGATGGTATGAGCGGTTGTACCTCTCATGAGAGCGATTGTACCGCTTGGAGAGGTTGTACCTCTCCTGCCAGGTTCGGCACACTTCTCTCTGTCTTCTTTTTGTCCATCTTCTGCCAAGGTTTGGCCTTGCTTCCTAGCTTCTCCATGGTACCTGAGGATGCAAAGAGTCTCTGCTTGAGGTAGTAGCCTTGCCTCATGTGAATACATAGGGATCTCAAAGAGGAGAAAGGCGACCTCGGTTTCAATAGCTCTTGCACATGCTCTTGTCAATAGTCCACTTGGTGTTTGGGGTGATGATGGCATGTCCATGGGGATGACCATAGGGTGCTCCGCACCAAACTTTTTAACTCCAAACTTTCAGAACACATTCATATTAAATCGGTGGTTGTGATGACCGAACCGGGAGGAATGGGTTATGCGTGCGGAATCTATAATGGAGAGTTTGGAGTGCCCCTATAGGGTTAAATATTTCGGAAAGCCTTGTCTGTGGTTAAGGATAACTTGGGAATTTATACTACTAGTGGTAAACAATTTCAACTAATACCTAAAAATTGACAATGTGTGTGTACCGTGATTGTCTCTTCTTGTGGGTATGCAAGCAAGAAGAAGACACTGTGGTGTCGGTGCTAAAGCGAGCGGAACCTGGGTAGGGGTCTCGAACTAGTGATCTTGGCACGATGGTAACAAGAAATAAAAGGTACACAGTATTTACCCAATTTTGGGCCCTCTCGAAGAGGTAAAACCCTAAGTCCTGCTCTTGTTATCACTAAAAAAAAGACACATTCGTGACATTATGGGCCGAATGATTTTTTTTTTGTGTCACGCTTATGACACTTCTATGATGATAATTGTGATGAAACCACGTATCAACATAGATGTGGTGGGCTCCTACTTCTATGACAAAAAATCATGACAGAAAATAGGCTTTTCGTCCTGGGCGGGCCGGAGACGCACCTGCATGACATTCTCTGGGCCGTCTATGACGGAAAAATCATGGTAGAAGTGAGGGTGAGGAAAATATCGAGGAGTTCCCGTTACGGCGGGTGGTCGGGGCCGAGCGATGCACTCTGGTTTGCGCATTTCTCTCTCGTACGCGCATGTGTGAGAGGCGTTGGCTCTAACTGAATCCAAGCAATCGCACTAGCTACGTTACTGAACCCGAGTGAACGATCAATCCCTCGGCTGTTAACTGAACCCGAGCGATTCATTCGCTACTGATTGAACCCGAGCGATTCCTTCACTGCTGATGCTAACTGAAACCGAGCGATCGATCTGCTTATTGAAGCCGATCGAGCACCCGCGCGAGACGAAGCCAGCCGGAGTTGGGTTGCCTCTCGATGAACAGTGACCATTGCTACTGTGCGCGCGGTACGTAGAACGAGTCGAGACATGGTGAGTCGAGCCGATTGGGTGGCTATGGATAAACAGTTCCCGGTGGGGGTTGGATGAACAGGACCCCGTGGTAGTAGGCCGTTGCCGCTGGATGAACAGGGCCCCGAAGAGCCCGCCACACCCCAGCCGGTTGGGGGTGGAGGCAGGATGAACAGTAGCAGGTGGAGGCTGGAGGAGGTCGACGGTGGATGAATAGTAGCAGGTGGAGGCTGGAGGAAGTCGATGGTGGATGAACAGTAGCCCGTGGAGTCCCATTTTGCGGTACGCCACACCCCTCCAGATGAACAGGACCCCATTTTGATGGTAGGCAGTCGAAGAGAAGTCTGTTTCCTCCGTTTTGCGGTACGCCACACCCCTCCCGATGAACAGGACCCCGTTTCGACCATAGGCGGTCGAATAGAAGGCCATTTCCTTTGTTCTGCGGTATGCCAAGACCTGTTTCGGCTGTTCCGTCCAAGCCGGTTGGCTCCCAATGGACACGACACATTCCGTTGCCTCCCGATGAACACGACGCAGTTTCTCCATTCTGGCCCAGCCGGTTGGCTGTCGACGAACAGGACGCCGTTGCTGCCGTCCGTTGCCGCTCCATGTACATGAGCCCTGGCTGTACCTGTGCGCGAGTACACGTTCGAGAGCCCTGCCCGTATGTACGTACGTGACCTCGCGAGGAGGATGAGTATGAACTAGTACAAGTGTGAGCTGCCTCGGGAGAGCTCAATGGAAGAAGGATTTGTTCCATGTCTATGGTGGAGACTAGTCTATATTTATAGTGGCCTTGGTCCTCTTCCCTCATGGCTTAGGCGGGAAGGGACACCACAACGGCCAATTTGAAGGGGGACAGGAGTACACCCTATCCTGACTAAAGGTGGTCTTCGTCTGCAAAGCTTCTGGTCGTGATGCAGCGGTGGACTCGGTGATGACCTTCGTCCTGCCAAGCCCGTTGGTCTTGGTATTGTTGCACTGGAATGGAAACCTTTGGGGGATTCCTTGGGAACCCGCGTACGTCCTTGCCTCCTTAGCACTAAAGAGGAAACTATCCTGGACTGTGCCCGCTGGTGCCCTGCTGGCCTTGGTCTTCATGGCTCACGTCACTATGTGCCTCGCGAGGTGGGGTGTCTGCCTAGAGATGTCCGCTCCTCAGGAGGCAGCCTCGGGAGGCCGCTCCTTGGGAGGCCTTGATGTCATTCGCCTCGCGAGGCGGGGGTCCCCCGCGAGGGTCTTGCTCGTGAAGCCTTGGAATTGGGCCGTACTAGGCCTTCGTCATTGCCGCGCGCTGGGCCGCAGGGAGACGGGTCTGGGTACCCTCGGTCCAGAACTCCAACAGTAACCCCCGGGCCCATGGCGCGCTCGGCCTGGCTTCGAGGCATAGGCAGAGAGGAGATGGCGAAGCGACGCGGGCCCTAACCGCCTGTGGGCCAGACTTGACGCGTGGTGCACGACGGCACGCGGATGCCCCCACTTCCCTACATCGCCTCGGCAATTGCCCGAGCTGACAAAAGTCTAGTGCGAGCCGCAGGGCCATCATTGCTCTCCCACCTTGTGTCTTCTTCCTCCTGTTGCGATCCCCTTTCTCTCACGTGAGGTTTCCCCAGATCCAGACAGAGCGCCACCTTTCCTTCTCCCCCGCCGGCGTCAGCAATTCCCCGAATGTCGCCCTCTGGGAAAGTGAGGTCCGCGGCTCCAGACGCGAGCTCCTCCTCCCTCGCGTCGGCGCTCTCAGCCTCCTTTGTCGCTAAGGAGGAGGACCTCAATCTGGTGCTCCCGCTGATGGCCGATGACACGAACGAGTAGGGTGAGACCCAGATCTGGCCCGACTCCATGTCGCAGAGTGACCTGGTGGGGTCCGTCTACCCCTTCTTCCTCCACAGCATCTTTGTCGGGTTGGTCCCGCCCTTCTCTGAGTTCTTCCTCACCATCCTCGAGCACTACAAGCTCCACGCCCTTCACCTCCAGCCCAACTCCATCCTGCTCTTGTCCGTCTTCGCCTTCTATTGCAAGGCTTTCGTGGGTGTGAAGCCCTCGATGGAGCTCTTCCACCATTTCATCAGCCTGCGGTTTACTTCCTGTACCCATCCGTCCGTGTGCATCTCCTTCATCGCCGTGTCCACCGGAAACTCGGTCCTGAAGGCGGGGAAGAAGGCAGAAGGCTACCGGCGGCGCTGGGGCTTCCTGGATGCCCGCGGCTCCGACCTGCGTCTAGAGCTTCTGACGGAGCTACCCGAGCAAATCCATGAGTGGGGCTCCGTGAAGCTTACCGACTCCCGTGCAAGACCCATCCTGAAGAAGATAGCCTCGGACATGAAGGAAAAGCTGCTGACGGGGGCGATGATCGTGAAGGAATTCTTGGCGCATCGCATCGTGCCGCTCCAGTCACATACAAAACCCTTGTGTGAGTATGTGGGTGCGGAGGATGCGGTGAGGCTGCGTGCCCCCGGCCTGACAGGTGAGGAGCAGGATGTGGCCTTGTTCGCCTTGCCCAGCGTGATCCCAGGGGACATCCCCAAGGCCGCCGCCCTGCTATATGGCCGTGACGACAGGGAGGAGCTGCTCGAAGCCATGCCCGTTTTCAACGAGTGGGGGCTCGAGCCACGCGACCACCCTGAATCGCCCGTGGTGCTGTCCTCCGGTGACAGACTGACAGTGGTGGCGACGAGGATTCAGAGGGAACGGAGGATGATGACCTTGGGGAGGCGTCTCCATTGTCGCGGCGCCAGCTCCTCCTCGGCTACGAGGACGATGACACTGACACTGACGAGCTCCCGGTCGTGGATTCCCCGTGCTTTGTCAGGGAGTCCAGGAGGAGGTCGGAGTCTGCTTCCCCGGCCGTGTGGCCCCAGGCGATGGGGCGGCAGTACCCCCTTTGGAAGGCCCTGCCGGGGCAACCGAGGAGACGGGCTCGGCCCCGCAGGGCGCACAGCCGACGTCGCGACGGCCTCCACCGAGGCGGCGATGGCTTCACCGGCCAAGGCCCCCTAGGGGGACACCCTCGCTCCTCTAGCCAGTGGTACCACAATGGGGCCCATCGATGGCCACTCCGCCAACCGCCGGGGTGAGGCCAGGGCCACGTCGAAGAAGAATGGGGGCGCACCGGCCTCCTAGGAGGAGAAGAAGAAGAAGTGGGCTGCGCCAGACGAGTAAGTATCCTTGCCTTACCTCACGACCGCGCAATCCATACGCTCATGCAGCCCCCATCACACCAAACAGGGGCGACGACGCGGAGAAGAAGAAGAAGTCGACCGCCGATACGAAGGCGCCGATCGTCCTGAGGGCGGCCTCGATGCTCGGTCACAGCATCGATGGGCGGGAGGCGCACGGTGCTGATGGCTCGTGTTCGCGTCAGTTTTTCAACGAAGAGGAAGGGATGATGCAGCAAAGCTACGGTAGGTATTTCCCTCAGTGATGAAACCAAGGTTATCGAACCAGTAGGAGAACCAAGAAACACTATGTAAATGGTACCTGCACACAAAGAACAAATACTTGCAACCCGACGCGTAAGAGGGGTTGTTAATCCCTCCCGGGTAAAGATAGATTGGTTTGTATGATTTTGGATAAATAGATCTCCCGATAGAACAAAATAAAATAAATAAATAAAAAGTGAAGCAAGGTATTTTGGGGTTTTTAGAATAATAGATCTGAAAACAAAGGCAAATAAAAATAGATCTCAAGGCAAATATGATAAAGAATAGACCCGGGTGCCGTAGATTTCACTAGCGGCTTCTCTCGAGAAAACAGTATACGGCGGGTGCACAAATTACTGTTGGGCAATTGATAGAACTTCAAATAATTATGATGATATCCACGCAATGATCATTATATAGGCATCACGTCCAAGATTAGTAGACCGACTCCTGCCTGCATCGACTACTATTACTCCACACATCGACCGCTATCCAACATGCATCTAGTGTATTAAGTTCATGAAAAAACGGAGTAATGCAATAAGAAAGATGACATGATGTAGACAAGATCTATTCATGTAGGAATAGACCCCATCTTGTTATCCTTAATAGCAACGATCAATATGTGTCTTGCTACCCCTTCTGTCACTGGGCAAGAACACCGCACGACCGAACCCATCACAAAGCACCTCTTCCCATGGCAAGAAAAATCGATCTAGTTGGCCTAACCAAACAAAAGATTCGAAGAAGAAATACGAGGCTATAAGTAATCATGCATATAAGAGATCAAAGAAACTCAAATAACTTTCATGGATAAATAGATCTGATCATAAACTCAAAGTTCATCGGATCCCAAAAAACACACCGCAAAAAGAGTTACATCAAATAGATCTCCAAGAGACCATTGTATTGAGAATCAAAAGAAAGAGAGGAAGCCATCTAGCTACTAACTACGGACCCGTAGGTCTACAATGAACTACTCACGCATCATCAGAGAGGCACCAATGAGGATGATGAACGCCTCCGTGATGGTGTCTAGATTGGATCTGGTGGTTCTGGAACTTGTTGCGGCTGGAATTGTGTTTCGTCGACTCCCCTGTAGTTTTTGGATTTTCGGGGTATTTATAGAGCAAAGAGGTGGTGCAGGAGGTGGCCGAGGTGGGCAGAACCCACCAGGGCGCGCCTGGGCCCCCAGGCACGCCCAGGTGGGTTGTGCTCCCCTCGGAGCCCCTCTCTGGTACTTCTTTGGCCCAACACGTGTCTTCTGGTCCAGAAAAAATCTCCAAAAACTTTCGCTGCGTTTGGTCTCCATTTGGTATTGATTTTCTGTGAAGTAAAAAACAAGCAAAAAACAGCTACTGGCACTGGGCACTATGTCAATAGGTTAGTCCCAAAAAATGATATAAAGTTGCTATAAAATGATTGTAAAACATCCAAGAATGATAATATAATAGCATGGAACAAGCAAAAATTATAGATACGTTGGAGATGTATGAGCATCCCCAAGCTTAATTCCAACTCGTCCTCAAGTAGGTAAATGTTAAAAACATAATTTTTGATGTGGAATGCTGCCTAACAAGTTCATCACATATTCTTTTCTTTTGTAGCATGGACATTTGGACTTTTAAATGATTCAAAGCAATAGTCTAGTTTTGACATGAAGATTTCAATACTCAAGCATATCAACAAGCAGCCATGTCTTTCAAAATATCAACACTAAAGCAAGTTATCCCTAGCCCATCATGCTCAATCATTGATCCATTCATGAAACACACTCGCATATTAGCTACATCCAATGCTCAAGTACGATCATAGTGCCTCTTAGTTGGTGCTTTATAAGAGAAGATGGAGACTCAAATAAAAATAAAAAATTGCATAAAGTAAATAGAAAGGCCCTTCGCAGATGGAAGTAGGGATTTGTAGAGGTGCCAGAGCTCAAAGCGAAAAAATAGAGATAAAATATTTTGGGTGGCATGCTTTTCCTGTCAACGAAAACGATCGAGTAGTTCCCAATACTTTCCATGCTAGATATATCATAGGCGGTTCCCAAACAGAAAATAAAGTTTATTCCTTTTTCCACCATACTTTCACATTCCACGGCTAGCCGTATCCACAGGTGCCGTCCATACCAACACTTTTCAAGGAATTTATTATTTGACAACATAAAGTAAATTCATTTTTCATTTCGGGACTGGGCATCCCTAATACCTTTGCCATACTCTCGTGCAATGACAAGTGAATAAACACTCATCTTGAGAATAACACATCTAGCATGAAAAATATCAGCCACCCCCTACCGTTTCATGAGCGGTACGAGCACACAAAATGGAAATTATTTTGAAAATTAGAGATGGCACATACAAATTTTCTTAGAACGGCACGGAAATACCGCATATAGGTAGGTATGGTGGACTCATATGGCAAAACTGGGTTTAAGGATATTGGATGCATAAGTAGTATTCCTACTTAGTACAAGTGAAGGCTAGCAAAAAGATTGAGAAGCATCCAACCAAGAAACAAAAAATCACATAAGCGAGCATTGAGCATAACTAACACCGAATAATGCACCACCAGTAGGATGTAATTTCATTGCATAACTATTGACTTTCGTGCTTGCATAGGGAATCACAAACCTTAACACCAATATTCTTACTAAAGCACAATTACTTACCAACATGACTCACATATCACTATCATCTTATCTCAAAACTATTACAAAGAATCAAGTTTATTTTGTCCAATGATCTTCATGAAAGTTTTTATTATATCCCTCTTGAATATCTATCACTTTGGGACTAATTTCATATATTTCTATTTTTTTGGCAAGCTCAAACAAATTGAAGTGAAGAACATGAGCATAAAAAATTTCATATCTCAAAATAATATAAGTGAAGCATGAGAGAATTTCTTCAAAATTACTAACTCTCAAATAAATCTAAGTGAAGCATGAGAGTATTTCTTCAAAAATATTAAATCACACCGTGCTCAAAAAGATAAGTGAAGCACTAGAGCAATTCCCTAGCTCAAAAAATTTAAGTGAGGTACAAAAAGCAATTCTAACAAATCATAGCATAATTTTGGCTCTCTCAAATAGGTGTGTCCAGCAAGGATACTTGTGACAAACTAAAAAGCAAAACAAGCAAAGACTCATATAATACAAGACGCTCCAAGCAAAACTCATGATATGTGACGAATAAAAATATAGCTCCAAGTAAAATACCGATGGTCGTTAGAAGAAAGAGCGGATGCCAATCGGGGCATCCCCAAGCTTAGTTGCTTGTTTCTCCTTGAATATTGCCTTGGGGTGCTATGGGGAATCCCCAAGCTTAGGCTCTTCTTACTCCTTATTCCTTCATCCATCGTGATCTCACCCAAAACTCGAAAACTTCAATCGCACAAAACTTAACAAAACCTTCGTGAGATCGGTTAGTATAAGAAAACCAATCTTTACTTTAAGTACTGTATAAAACCCATTCAAATTTTGTTATTGCATTATATCTACTGTATTCTAACTTTGTCATGGCTTATACCCCCCGATACTGTCCATAGAATCATCAAAATAAGCACACAATGCAAAGAAAACAGAATCTGTCAAAAACTGAACAGTCTGTAAATATGCGAATTGTCCTCATACTTATGTAACTCCAAAAATTCTGAAAAATTAGTACAACATAGCCAATTTGTATATCAATCTGGTATAAAAAAATCAGAAGTTTTCGTTCCGTCTGTGAATCTAGACAATTATTTTACTGGATGCAAAAGTTTCTGTTTTCCAACAGGATCAAATCAACTATCACCAAAGCTATCCGAAAGGCTTTACTTGGCACACACACTAATTAAATCATAAAAAACACAATCATACCAGAGGCATAATTTTGCAAACACTCAAGAACAGAATGAAAAGGCAAAAATAATTTTTATTCATTGGGTTGCCTCCCAACAAGCGCTATCGTTTTACGCCCCTAGCTAGGCATAATGCATAGATCTAAGTATTGTCATCTTTCTTCTCATTTTCCGTAGATGTGTCCTTGTCAGGAGGTTTTGCAAAAATAACTTGAAACACATTATCCATAGAAATTTTAGCATTATCAAGTTTCCCATCTACCTATCCCCTTTGATTTCCGGCAACAATCCAAGAATATCGTTGATTAATATCATTGTAAACTAGTTGGATTATATCTAAAGTGGGGATTTCCTTTTTTGAGATTCTCATCAAAAATTTGATTATTACCAAGAAAATGTCTCAACATGTAATCACTATTGTAAAGGATCTCATCTATTACCGGGTTTTCACGGCTCATGCCATAAAAATCAAAAATTTCCCTAGCTTCCCGTACTATGTGATCAAATTCATTCATAAGAACTTGGGTAGCTATCTTTTTAGCCTTATGATCTTTTATAGATGGTAGCTCATAAAACAATCTTTGCAAGGTAGGGTGAGTACGGATAAATCTATTTTCAAGTTTCAGAACAAGTGCTGAAATAGCTTCTGCATAAGATTTAGTTCTTTTAATTATAGGAGCATCATCAAGAGTCAAATTTCCAACTTAATTGAAAAATTCTTGGATATGTTCTTTTCCCATAATGTTCCCTTGCCCCAAAATGAAGGTTTTAGCATCCAGATTGCCAGATCATCCAATTTTAGGAGTAAGGCCATCATCTGTTTCTGCCATAGCAAAGTCACTCATGGTGACAAGTTCAAGCAAATAAGAGATCTGGCTAGAAAACGGCGAACGAAAAAGAGGGCGAATAAAACGGCAAATTTTTGTGAAGTGGGGGAGATGAAAACAAGAGGCAAATGGCAAATAATGTAAATTGCAAGGAGATGAGATTTGTGATTAGGAACCTGATAGATGTTGATGATGTCTCCCCGGCAACGGCGCCAGAAATCCTTTCTTGATGGCTTGTGTCCGTGTCAGTTTTTCCCCCAAGAGGAAGGGATGATGCAACACAGCTACGGTAGGTATTTCCCTCAGTGATGAAACCAAGGTTATCAAACCAATAGGAGAACCAAGAAACACTATGTAAACTGTACCTGCACACAAAGAACAAATACTTGCAACCCGACGCGTAAGAGGGGTTGTCAATCCCTCCCGGGTAAAAGATAGATTGGTTTGTATGATTTTGGATATATAGATCTCCCGATAGAACAAAATAAAATAAAGAAAGAAAAAGTGCAACAAGGTATTTTCGGGTTTTTAGAATAATAGATCTGAAAACAAAGGCAAATAAAAATAGATCTCAAGGCAAATATGATAAAGAATAGAGCCGAGGGCCGTAGATATCACTAGTGGCTTCTCTTGAGAAAATAGCATACGGTGGGTAAACAAATTACTGTTGGGCAATTGATAGAACTTCAAATAATTATGATGATATCCAGGCAATGATCATTATATAGGCATCATGTCCAAGATTAGTAGACTGACTCCTGCCTGCATCTACTACTATTACTCCACACATTGACCCCTATCCAGCATGCATCTAGTGTATTAAGTTCATGGAAAAACGGAGTAATGCAATAAGAACGATGACATGATGTAGACAAGATCTATTCATGTAGGAATAGACCCCATCTTGTTATCCTTAATAGCAACGATCAATACGTATCTTGTTGCCCCTTCTGTCACTTGGAAAGAACACCGCATGACCGAACCCATCACAAAGCACCTCTTCCCATGGCAAGAAAAATCGATCTAGTTGGCATAACTAAACCAAATATTGGAAGAAAAAATACGAGGCTATAAGTAATCATGCATATAAGAGATCAAAGAAACTCAAATAACTTTCATGGATAAATAGATCTGATCATAAACTCAAAGTTCATCGGATCCCAAAAAACACACCGCAAAAAGAGTTACATCAAATAGATCTCCAAGAGACCATTGTATTGAGAATCAAAAGAGAGAGAGGAAGCCATCTAGCTACTAACTACGGACCCGTAGGTCTACAATGAACTACTCATGCACCATCGGAGAGTCACCAATGAGGATGATGAACCCCTCCGTGGGGGTCTAGATTGGATCTGGTGGTTCTGGAACTTGCGGTTGCTGGAATTGTGTTTCGTCGATAGCCTAGGGTTTTTGGATTTTTGGGGTATTTATAGAGCAAAGAGGCGGTGCGGGAGGTGGCCGAGGTGGGCAGAACCCACCAGGGCGCGCCTGGGCCCCCAGGCGCACCCAGGTGGGTTGTGCTCCCCTCGGAGCCCCCCTCTAGTACTTCTTTGGCCCAACAGGTGTCTTCTGGTCCAGAAAAAATCTCCAAAAAGTTTCACTGCATTTGGACTTCGTTTGGTTTTGATTTTCTGCGAAGTAAAAACAAGCAAAAAACAACAACTGGCACTGGGCACTATGTCAATAGGTTAGTCCCAAAAAATGATATAAAGTTGCTATAAAATGATTGTAAAACATCCAAGAATGATAATATAACAGCATGAAACAAGCAAAAATTATAGATATATTGGGGACGTATCAGGCGCCGACCGGGTGCAACCCTCGGGCGCATGGGCAGCATGGCACTAGGGCATACGGGCGTGCCGTCCCCTCCCGGTGCTTTGCCGGCGCCTCCCAGAGGGTCGGTCAACAAGGACGCTGGGGCTCGCCGAGCGGCGCTCCCTTCCGTGGTTGCGGCAGCCCCGGTCATGGGTGAGGGGGCAACGCCCCACCCCTTCTCCCTGCTGGCCGAATCAGACTCAGGCGTGCAACGACGCAGCCTCAGGCAGTGCCGACCCCATTAATCCAGCCGGCCGAGGCGTCAGTCACTCTTGCCGTGTTGCAGGAGCCAGGCGCGAAGAAGGACCCAGAGCCCCAAGTTGATCGTACCGCGGCCTCATCGGCCACGGTCCCAACTAATGCTCCAGTGCCTCTCCCTCATCAGGTCCTCGCGCTTGCGAACTGCGGCACCCTGATCAGACACGGGGCCTTGGCTGATGCTTACGCCACGCTAGGCTAGTTCGAGGCGGACCTTCGAGACGCCGACAGGCTCCTTGCCAAGGAGCGCCTGGGGCTCACCTCAGAGTGGCTCCAGGTCGATACGATGACCAAAGAGGCCTGGAGCTAGGCCGAGGCCACCACTACAAAGAGCAAGAAGGAAGCCGCCGAGGCTAGGGTGGCCCATGATGATGCGCTGGCTGAGGTAGCGGTGGCTGTCAAGCGTTGCGGCGAGGCGGAGGCCGGCCTAAAGGCGCTCTGGAAAGAATAGGCCACGCGCACATAGCAACTTCAGCAGCAAGAGGACAACCTTAAGGCTCGCGAGGTGGAGCTTGCATACCGTGACTCCACGCTGGTGAAGGTGGTTGTTGAGCAGGCCGCGAAGCACGAGCGCCTGACCAAGGTGCAGGGGGAGGTGACCGAAGCCCAAGCGTCCCATGCCAAGCACGTCTCTGACGTAATGTCCCAGGTGGACGCCAGGGAGAAGATCCTTGCAATGTTGAAGGGAAAGCGGCGGCGGACCGCGATGCCTTCACCTTCCTCGAGTTCAGGGCTCTCCAAGCGCTGCAGTCTATCTGTAGGGGAGGGTTTGAGGATCCACTCGCGACCCCTGAGGGCGGCTACGCGAAGGTCTCCTCCAAGCTTACCACGGAGCTCGAAGGCGCCACCGCCAAACTGGACTCCATCCTGCAGGAGGAGTGCCACGACCTCCTCTCCGTGGCTGCGACACGCATCTCCAGCCATTTCTACCTCCACGACTCCAGCTTTGACTTCGACGCGGTGATAGCCCCGTTCCTCTCGAGTCTCGCCCCACCATGGCGGAGGCCGTGAAAGGCCATGTGGCCGCGCTGCTGGGGAAGTTCACCTGCAACATTGATATCGGTCCTGCAGCGGCCGAGACGGACGGCAACGATGGCAGCAACGATTCCTCTTCCTATGCTTATCTTGCAACAACTGATTGTGCCTCGTGGAGTTGTAAGACTTTGTTTGAATTCGTGATACATTTTGTGCCTGTAATAACTGTTTGAACTCCGTAATTTCCTTTTCGTGCTCGATTTCATTCCTACTTTCCTTTGTGTTGTGCGTCGGCAGGGCCCAGCCCCGCGCATACCTCGGCCACCTTTGGAATGTCAGGTCGCGATGCGAGCACAAAGCAAAGAGGTGAGGTGCTACGGGACTAGTGAGGCTCCTGAGTCGCGATGCTCAGGGGTCCCCCTTTACGTGCAAGCGGCTCGCATGGAGGGAACATGGGCGACGGCGAGGTTAACCCGGGGCCCTTCATACATTTTTCTTGTCAGCCTGTGCTTGGGGGGCACGCGATAAGACCAGACACCAAGGACCTTGGTGAGGTGACATGCGTGGGGGCAGGCCCGCGAGCTAGAGCCCGGCTCCTTGGGTTTCTCGCCGCTGCTGGGACTGGCCCAAGCACAGGAGCCATGTCTAGCCCCCGCTCGTGTGAGACCCAGGGGAAGGCTATGAGGGGCATTGCTGGAGAGCCAAGAGGCCATCCTGAGGTTGATGCAACCCATAGGGCGCCCTCAGTTGTTTATCCACCAGAGCGGAGCATGGGGCTTCCACTAGTCGTGGGTTTGGTCGTATTGCGACCGGATCCGCCAGCGCTGAGCATGGGGCTTCCACTGGGTGTGGGCATGGTTGTATTGCGACCGGATTCACCAGCACTGAGCATGGGGCTTCCACTGGGCGTGGGTAGGGAGCTCTGTGCTAGAGTCTCCAGGCGTGTACAACCCTGTTTTGTTCGTACGCGTGGCTGGCATGGCAGAACTTTGAGGAGGTGTATCTGGACGCTCGTGAGCCAGCGTGGGGCTCAGGACGTCCTACCTCAAGGTGGGTTGCGCCTGGATTTTTGGCGTGGAGCGCGCTTGTGAGACCTGAGTTAGGAGGGCGACCTGCGCAGAACGAGCGTCCGGAGGTTATCGCATGAGAAGGCCAGACACCAAGGACCCATAGGAGGTGACGTGTATGCGGCCGGCCCGCTAGACGGAGCTCGATCGCCTAGGTTTATCAATGCAGGGACGGACCCGAGCATAGACGTCGTGCCAAGTCTTCTCATGCAACAATCTAAGGAAGGACACTCGGCACGCGGCTCCCGCGGTGGCGAAGCACCAAAACTATGGTTGTACGAACCGAGCCGCGCGCCCTTACTCACCTACCCTCGATGAGCTCATGCGAGGACAAGGCACCAAGGACCTCTGGAGGTGATGTGCACGGGAGCTGGCCTGCGAGACAGAGCTCGGTCGCTTGGATTTAACAACGCCGCAGGGATGAACCCGAGCACAGATGTCGTGCCATCCCTTAATCATGAGGCGGTCGAGAGTGGGCTCGCGAGGGCGCAGTGACATTCATGGTGATGAAGCACTAGACACGCAGGTTAAAACATTAAGGAAATCTCATCAAGGCATAGCCAGTTCCGATACAAGAGCAAAAAGCGATACAGCTGCAGGGGCGTACCCTTACAGCCTGAGGATAATGCAGCCCATGGGGCACCCTCAATTGAACAAACCAAAAAGTCACCTAACAATGATGCTGCAGAGGCGTCGAGGTAGTCGATGAAGCATGTCGTGAAGGTTCGCTCCTCACGAGTTGGACGACTCCGGAGGCTCGAGAGGCTCACGAGGCCCAGGGGGGCCGCGAGGGTCCGGGGCCTCCTGAGACGCCACCGCCAAGCGTCGGGCCTCGTGAGACGCCATGGTGCGGTGCGCCAGGCGCTGGCACAAGGCACCAATGTTCAGCAGGCCGAACGGCATGTGGATGTAGTTGCAGTGGAAGCCCCTGCTTCGACCGACGCGAGTTGACCAAAAGAGGTCCTGAGAAGCGGCCCTGTTGAGGCCCGGAATGTCGATGCAGACGCGCAGCCCATCGCCTGCGATAGCTGCACTGGTGGGGTGCGCGGGGCGGCGCTTTCCATGCATGGCTTGCGCTTCCTAAAGTTCCTCAATCGCCTTGGTGATGAACTCTCATGATCCTGGCGCTCCGTGCCTTGTTCCTTGCTTGTGGGGGCGCACGTCAAGGCATGCCTCCAAGTGGTGCCCGAGCACCTCCCTCGTTGCACTGGCCAGGTCAGATGCTCTCTAGATGGGAGCCCCCAAGCCCATCCTGAGGGAGGCACCGGGTGCACCTTCCTATGCGGGAGGAAGAGGTGCCCGGCAGCAGGCGCGAAGCCTGAGGTGTCGCCGGCGGGCTTATTGGCCTCCGGACGGCTCTTGGGGAGGAGCTGCTTCTTCTTCATGGGGTCAGCCTCAGGCGGCGCGATGTCACCTTCTCCATCTGAGTTCTCAGCCGCCGCCGCCCGGTAAGCATGCTCGAGGGAGCAGACCGCATCCTTCTCATCGCAGGCGACGGTGATGACACCGGTACACCCTGGCATCTTGAGGACGTTGTAGCCATGGTGGGTAGCCGCCATGAACTTGGCGAGAGCTGGATATTCCAGGATGGCGTTGTACGTGATGCCGATGTGGGCCACATCGAAGTCGATGAGCTCAGTGTGGTAGTTGTTGCACTTGCCGAAGGTGACGGGGAGGCGCACCTGCCCCAGGGGAGTGGTGGAGCCGTCAGTCACTTCGGAGAATGGCTTGGTGGGCATGAGTTGGTCGTAAGGCACTTGGAGCGTCTTGAAGGTCTCCACAGAGAGGACGTTGAGGCCAGCGCTGCCATCGATGAGCGTCTTGGTGACTGAGACGTTGCTGATGGTGGGATGCACAATATGGGGAGCGCGCCAGTAGTAGCTGAGGACCTGACGTAGTCCTCGGAGTCGAAGGTGATTGCGTACTTTGACCACTTGAGGGGATGCGCAACTTCAATCCTCGGGAGGGCTGCATTCACCTCGCGAGAGAACTTCCTGAAGATGCTGTTCGAGGCGGGCGCCTGAGCTCCGCCAAGGATGCAGGCAATTGCGCGAGGCTCCTAGTAGCCCCCGGTGTCGGCGTCAAAACCGGCAGACCTCGGGGTAGGGGGTCCCGAGCTGTGGATCTAGGATCGGTGGTGACAGAGACGATGAACACGGTGTTTTACCCAAGTTCGGGCCCTCTTGATGGAGGTAAAACCCTAGGTCCTGCTCTTGTTTATATTGATGGAATATCAAGTACAGAGTTGATCTACCTCGAGATCATATGTTGTGGTCTAAACCCTAGAGGTATGATGATTGATGTCATAATGATCTAGCCCCCCTATCGACTAGCCCGGCCTCAGCTTATATAATGTACCAGAGGCCTAGGATAACAAGAGTCCTAGTCGAATACACCGGTGGAGAGGAGTCCTAGTCTTGATCACCAAGTCTTGTGGAATCTTCCTCGTGTATACTTCGGCTGTCCGAACTGGCCTATGAGTAAACGGCCCTACGGGTCCTCGGCCCAATCAAACTAATCGGGAGACGATGTGGTGAGTACCCCCTAGTCCAGGACACCGTCAGTAGCCCCCTAAACCGGTCTTCAAGTTGGGGACGCTCCTCAATTCTTCTGAACTATTCTTCATCTTCGGTCGTCGGTCTTGAAAACTGGTTCAACAAATCTTCTCATCTTCGAACTTGAGGATCGCCGAAGTGAATCCGAAAAGTTTACACGTCGGGTATCCGAGGAGCCCCTTTAAGTTCTCGGCCTTTATCAATGCCTTGTTATTTTTTACGCCACACCTTGGGTTTGAAGTTGTTCCCATGCGGTGGTGTCCTCTTGCATCCGAGCTCCAACGCCGGACTATATCCGAGCTCTAACGCCGGACTGTATCCGAGCTCAAACGATGGTCAGCGTCTGAGGTGTCATAAACTACCTCGGTCTTTAAAAGATTGAATGAATTTAGCCGAGCTTAATGCCGGAAGTGCCCTCTATGGAGCCAGCCACTGGCGCCCGAGCTTTATGTCGGACTGCTTCCGAGGTGGTGCACCACCCCGACGGCGGGCTGATTTTTTGTGAATATTTTTGATTGGTGCAATTTATTCTCCGCCGAGATATATAGCCAGTAGCCCTCAAGCTGTGTGTCAGTCTAAAACCCGAGATGCACCTGAAGGAAAACATGAAACCGCTGATCCAAGTAGCCCCTGAGACTCAGGTCGATGCGCGAAATCGGCCTGAGGATCAACTCCTAGCTCGGCAGCATACGTAGGAATAGAAACGCAGTGTAATATATTAGAGATAATAGTGATCGGCGAACGGGCCCTTGAGAGAGGGTCTTGAGAAGTTGCCGTAATATATTAGCTTGATGCCAGATAGGTCCAGATGGTACCTGTTGTTGTCCGAAGACGCGTTTGCCTATAGTTCGGTCAAGCCAAACACTAAGCACTTTGCATTTTCTGCATTGAACAAGCAATGCAGTAGCCCCCGAGACACTGGTCGGGTGGCAACACTAGATCAGGGGATCGATGTGCCCCTTTAATATTTGTAAATAATAAGCCCGAAGCCCAGTAGCCCCCGAGTCTTAATGTGGGCACGGGTGGCCGAATTAACGATCGATATCCATAGTAAAATCACAAATTATGTGTAATGACTCTATGTATCCAAGTACTTTACATCATTAGTTCTCGGATCCGCATTGTACAAAACTTTGTTGACCGACCATCGGCTTCAACCTCTTCGGCCCATAGCCGAGGAGTGTTTTCCTACTTTATAAAGTCGTTATAAGGGCAAAGATTTATGGAAAACAAGGCAATCCGGTCATACGGTTTTATAAACAAAGGTACACGGAGAGATATGTTATATTACATTTTAACGTAAGAAACATCTTCCAAAGAAAATAGTCCCGCTATCGGTTCCTTTCTTTGGGTCATCATGCTTATCATGATCATGAAACCTCACCTCCGATCAATGTGGGAGGAAAATATTGAGGATTTAGTTCGGGGAAAGTTCCCGAACTCTATGGTATTAATGAACCAAAACTTTCACTTCCGTCGTTGCCGACCAATGTGATCCTTTAAGATTGCTAGCTTTCGGCTTCACCCAGTCTGAGGTACTTACTCGGATGACCCAGTAGTAACAATCACAGAGGTGCTCCCTTTACCACCTAGCCGAACAATCGGGAACGTAGGGGTAAGCACAGGAGCCAGGCAACCCAGCTTGGCCAAAATCTTAAGTCAAATTGATGCATATTTATGGCTTTATAACGATGATTGCAGAAGGAGGCCCTCGTATATTAAATACAAACACCAATGATATGTTTATTTTGACTCCGTTGCGACCGTTTATCATTTGAAAGTGGCCCATCGTCGGCTTCCACCCCCTTGTAGATGCTACGCAGGGTGTTTTCGCAATAACAAAACAACCCTTAGCCGATGTCTCGGTGCCCGAAGGCGGTTGTGTTAGCGGAAATGAGGCAATCAGATATGCGGGCTTTATAACTTTCACTTAGTCATAGGAGCTTGAAGTTGGGAGGCCAGTTACTAGCCCCCAGTTAGTGTTCGGTGACAGTCGAGGTCAAGCCGTAAACACTTCGGCCAATGTTATGAACGGACCGTCATTTAACATGGGGTGACCTCTATCGATCTTATAATTTAACACAGTCATCGGGTCGCTGACCAGTTTACACTTATTGTGACAGTCAGTTTTCGGCTTTCTCCACTGAGGCGCTTAACCATGCTAGCTGGAAGCACAATCGCAGTGGCTCTCCCTTTGCACACCTAGCCGAACAAAGTGGAACGTAGGAGGCAAGCACAGGAGCTGGGCAACCCAACTATTGACCAAAGACACAATTCAAAACCGATGCAAATAAAGCAATACCCGAGAATGTTTTGCCGAATCTCTAAAGGTGTCCGGCGTTGCCCTGCGAGACTTATGCTGGAAACACACAAATAGTTTAAAAGTGCCATAGGCTTAAAAACCAAAAGACTTATGCGGAAACTCCACGTCCGAACTAAATCAAGTCAATTGGTGCCAATCCGAAAATTGGTCTAAAAAAATTTTGTGCTTCTGTCGTGCTTTAACATGACACATCCGATCTCAAGACTGCAAGTGGGTCAAGATCGGACCCAGGCTATCTGGCTATTGATCACACACTTGAGTCGAGGAAGGAGTGATAGAAAAAGACTTTGCAACGAACAAGAAGAAAACACACTTATTATAAAACAGCTCATGTAAATTTAAGAGCCCCCAGCTAACATGGGTAAAGGGAGTTTCTTTTAACAAACAACTCATGTGAGCACGGTCGAACCGAACACAAATTAAAATTTAAAACTTTGGGCATGAAAGCAACTTAGTTGGTTAATGTGCTCGGCATCGATGATGCAGTCCGAGTTTACGGCGGGACGAGGTCCCAGCCCCTAAGCCAGTCCCGAGATGAAGGAGCGAAGAGCTCGGCACTCCGAAGTGGCGACACAGCATAGCCAATGTGGCGAGGTGGAACCCCCTCGTCCGTCCGAGGCGACGGAGTAGGCCGACAGTATGACACCGAAGTTCCCGGTGTGGGTTAATGAAGTGATGACGAAGCCCCCGGTCCAGCCGAGGTGACAGCGCTGCCCAATCCGGATCATTTACCTGGGCACGGAAGATAGTGCAAGCCGGAGATAACAGTAATAAAAAAAGGTTGCATGATTAATAATTCATGTAAAGTGAGTAATAAAAGAAATATGGCCCGTGCGCCAAACACCCGACGAGGTAGGACCCTCTTGATGATGCCGAAGTCCCCAAGGCAACCGAACATGTCGGTATGGCAATTCAATCAACAAGATGATCATGCGACTCGATTTATGCCAATTGGGACGACGACATTGGCTTGCCGAAGTGACCGCGTGACGCAGTCGAAGTCAATCACCTGCACACATAAAATAGTGCAGTCCAAAAAGAATAATATAAATATATATAAAATCCTTGCATAATTTCTTTTCATAAAAATAATTTATTTAAAGAGATGTCGCCTGGCGCCGAAGTCAATGTCGATGCAGGGCAAGGGCGTGATGCGGTAAAGGCGTGGCAAAGCCCAAATTCACAGGTCGGTCCGAGTTCCGGATGCGGCATTCGCCGAACTATGTACGGAAACTGACCGAACCACCACGCGACCGTCGTTAATGCGGCCACCATTTGATAGACCTGCGTACAGATGATGGAACAAATCAGAGTGATAATTCCTTGGGAAAAATAAACCCAGACTAGCAAAAATTGCTAGGATTAATAGCACCTGGTTTATTTGTTGTAGCAGTCCGAAGAAAGGTTACTCCCAAAATTGGGACTCGATCCGCACACCCATTGCCCGATGGGTGATGAAGCGACGGCATGGCGATGCCGGCAAAGATTGTCTCGCCGAGGCAAAGCCCCCGGTCCAGCTAACGTAACGAAGCTGGTCGGCTGGTGACGCCGAAGTCTCCGGAGTAGGTTAATGAAGAGATGGCGAAGCCCCTGGTCTAGCCGAGGTGACGGAGCAGGTCGGTAAGGAGACATTGCAGTTGCCATGTCAGCCAAGGTGTTGAAGCAGTTCGGCGTGATGGACATCGGCTTGAAGAAGCAACAGTGCGGCCATGCCGACGTAGGTCGTAACTTGTGACGCGGTCAATGCCGGCTTGATGAAGTAGCCATGCGGCGATGCCAGTGTGCCCGCTCCGTGTAATCCATGGGGCGGCGATGTTGGTGATGATTTATCCTTGGCGATTTCCGAACTCTTGTTCGGCTCGCCGAGATGATGATCCGAAGAAGTTGAGCTCGGCTCAAAAAGCGACGACGCGTCTAGCGCAGGTCGGCAGCCGTGGAGCAATATTGCCGGACTGGTTTGACACCAGCGTGATGGTGAAGATTACCACAGAGGAGGCTTAAAATTTTATGGGCACATGTTTAAAAACAACGCACAATACCCTAGAAGAAAATTCCTTTAAAAAGATTGTCCAATATCCCGTTCATAAATAAAACATGAATTCGGGTCGGATCCATATTCGCGTAGAAAACAGATCTGAAAATTGGTCCACTCATCGGAAGGTTCCCGGAGTTTGAACTGTCGGATCGAGCTGAAATTTTGAGGGGTGGTAGATATAGGAATTCCGCAGATGATCAACAGTTGGATCTTCCAAAGGACATCCGAGCTAGATGTTGGATACCACGCCACAAACTCGTCCAGATTCCCGTCCAGATTCGATAGGGCTCCGGTATATCGGAGATCGCCAGAGATTCCTCCATCGGAACTTGGCGAAATTTTGCATGGTTGTTGTAGACTTAATTCCGCACAATTCAAGTGAAGCAATCGTTAAAACGACACTCGAGGAGGCGGTGGAGGCGAATAAAACTTTGCTGTCTAGAAAAACAGCACGGTCGCCCGAGGGCAATGTTGACGTTGAGCCCCCGAGCTCCAAGGACGATTCCTCCATGATCATGATAGAGATCGGAGTTGATGTTTGATGAAGGCCCTCGTCCGAACATGACAATCAGAGACGGAGCGCAGTTCTCGGTCGAGCCAAGGTGACCAGTCGAGCCGGCGACGAAGATGCCGACGTCGCAGTTGATCTGCGGGCGAGCCATTGATCCTTTGCCGATCACACAGTGGAACTCTCAATGAAAGCACCATTGTCGGCGTCAAAACCGGCAGACCTCGGGGTAGGGGGTCCCGAGCTGTGGATCTAGGATCGATGGTGACAGAGACGATGAACACGGTGTTTTACCCAGGTTCGGGCCCTCTTGATGGAGGTAAAACCCTACGTATTGCTCTTGTTTATATTGATGGAATATCAAGTACAGAGTTGATCTACCTCGAGATCATATGTTGTGGTCTAAACCCTAGAGGTATGATGATTGATGTCATAATGATCTAGCCCCGTATCGACTAGCCAGGCCTCGGCTTATATAATGTACCAGAGGCCTAGGATAACAAGAGTCCTAGTCGAATACGCCGGTGGAGAGGAGTCCTTGTCTTGATCACCAAGTCTTGTGGAATATTCCTCGTGTATACTTTGGCTGTCCGAACTGGCCCATGAGTAAACGGCCCTGGGGGTCCTCGGCCCAATCCAACTAATCGGGAGACGATGTGGTGAGTACCCCCTAGTCCAGGACACTGTCACCCGGCCCCCTCGTCTTGCTGGTTGTCGTTATTTCTCCTTGGCGGCGGCGACAGAGGTGGAAGGCCGACGTTGCCCTGAGGAAGGGCCTTGTGAGGTTGATCGTGCCAGGCGCCATCACGAGGCTGGTCACGCTAGCCACCCTCGGGATGCTGATCACGCCAGCCTTGACGTGGGTTGCGGTTGTCCCAGCGGCCTCCTCCACGGCCGAAGCGGCGGTCACTGCACTCGTGGCGGCGACCCAGGCACTCGTCCCGGAGCGCCCTGAGCTCCTAACAGTCATCAATGTTGTGGGTGTGCATGTTGTGGAAGACGCAGAACGGGCGAGCGTCCTTGGGGGGGCTCGTCACGATCACGGCCGTGCTTCAGCTCGGGCTCTGCCGCCAGCACGGTGGGGCCCTTGCGCTTTGCTTCCTTGGCCTTGGCCTTCTTGTCCTCAGGATCGACGTTTGGGTGCTTGAGGAGGGAGAGGCAGCCTTCTTCAGCCTTGGCGCACTTGTCGGCCAGATTGAACAACTCCAATGATGAGCACAGATCATCGTTGATGGCGAGATCCTCGCTCATCCTGACGTCTGTGACGCCTTCTGTGAATGCGGAGATGATGGCCTCGTCCGAAGCCTTTGGGAACTTGAGGCAAACTTGGGTGAAGCGCTGCATGTACTTGCGGAGGGTCTCGCCCGGTTGCTGCTTCACGCGTCGCAGGTCGTTGATGGTGAGGGCGCGGTCACGGGTACCTTGGAAGTTGGCGATGAACTGCTCGCGGAGCTCATCCCATGAGGAGATCGACCCCTCTAGGAGATGCATGAGCCAGGAGCGCGCGCCATCCTTGAGGGCCTTGGGGAACCAGTTCGCCATGACCTTGTCATCGCCGTTCACCGCCTCGATGCTCAGCGAGTAGAGCTGGAGGAACTCCACAAGGTCGGGGATGCAGTCGTAGCGCGGGGGCAGATCTGGCTTGAACTTGACCGGCCAACCAACCCGCGGCAGCTCACGAGTGAAGGCACGGTAGCCCGCCGCGCTCACGGGAGCGGCCCATGCAAGAGGGGCACAATCCTGACGCCCACGCGCGGCAGCCTCCAAAGCGGCCCGATCTTGGTGCTGGCACGACGATGCCGAGAGCACATGCGCATCGTACTGTGGCTGCGGCATGACTTGGCAGCTGGCTTTGTCCCGTGCCGGCACCGCCGCTCCACGCGGTGGGTCATGCGGGTGCGCGTCATGCCTTGGCTCGACGTCAGCGCTGCGTAGCGGAGGAGGCGGAGGCGCGCCATAAGCCATGCCACCCGCACGAGACAGCGGGGGACGAAGCGAGTGGGAAGGCGTCGGGGCCTCGCCGGCAGAATTGACGAGCTCAGTGATGCGGCCCAGCCTGGCGTCGTAGCCTTCGTTGGCAGGGCAGTAGCGCAGCAGCTCGCGCGCCATGAGCAGCACAGCCTGCGCGATTGCCAGCCCGCGACGAGCGTGAGAGGACGAGGCCGTGGCGGGAGTGAGGGAAGGCGTGGCGGTGCGGCCATCACACTGCATGAAAGGCGGCAGCAAAGAGTCCTGCTGCTCATGGGCGGCAGGGTCAGTGACAGCGTTGGATGCGGGAGAAGCGGAGCAGCGGGGGGCGCCATGGCCCATCGGTGCCATCTGAGCGACGCGGGCAGCTCGGCGCTCAGCGAGGACTCGACGAGCGTTGGCCATGGGAGTGGCCAAGCAAGGATAGAGCGAAGCAGAAGGAAGAACTTCGACACGCCCCTACCTGGCGTGCCAAATGTCGTAATCGAGGCTCCACGGACCCAAACAAGGTTCGAACTCTCGTGCGTGAACGAAGGATCCTGCCTAGCTATAGCTCGCTGCTCTCCACCTCATGGCTTGGCTCCGTCGAGTTCGAGCGAGCGGGAAGAAGAAGTGAACATCGAGATTTACCCAGGTTCGGGCCACCTTTCCATGTAAAACCCTACTCCTGCTTTGTGGTGGATTGCCTCGCGAGGAGGATGAGTATGAACTAGTACAAGTGTGAGTTGCCTCGGGAGAGCTCAATGGCCGAAGGATTCGATCCCTGTCTACGGTGGAGACTAGTCTATATTTATAGTGGCCTTGGTCCTCTTCCCTCATGGCTTAGGCGGGAAGGGATACCATAGCGGCTAATGTGAAGGGGGAAAGGAGTACACCCTATCTTGACTAACGGTGGTCTTCGTCTGTAAAGATTCTGGTCATGATGCAGCCGTGGGCTCGGTGATGACCTCCGTCCTGCTGAGCTCGTTGGTCTTGGTCTTGCTGCACACGAATGGAAACCTTTGGGGGATTCCTTGGGAACCCGTGTATGTCCTTGACTCCTTAGCACTAAAGAGGAAACTGTCCTCGACTGTGCCCGCTGGCACCCTACTGGCCTTGGTTGTCATGGCTCACGTTATCGTGCGCCTCGTGAGGTGTGGTGCCTTCCTAGAGATGTCCGCTCCTCAGGAGGCAGCCTTGGGAGGCCTTAATGTCGTTCGCCTCACGAGGCGGGGGGCCCTTGTGAGGGTCTTGCTCATGAAGCCTTGGAGTTGGGCTGTACTAGGCCTTCTACGATGCCACGCGCTGGGCCGCAGGAAGACGGGTCTGGGTACCCCCGGTCATAGAACTCCGACAACGGCCTTGTCGTCAGTGTGTGACCTCGCTCACCAACGAAGAATGCGTCAACGCTGCACGTCCTTTTCTTCCCCGACGGATGGGATCCTAGCGGATCTGTGACCATCGGTGAGGAGGAAGAGAGAGGGGCCACCGCCATCTTTTTTAGATCTGGAGAGAGGGTGATAGTGTGACAAGCAAGTGGGCAACCCTTAGCAAGCAAGCATTGAAGCTCCACCTATATATCTTTTTTGATACTAGTACTAGAGGTAGAGTAGTGGTAGAGTAGTTTATATTTTCTCGTCATACAGTACCAATTAGTTGTGCTTTAAAATTGAATGGCACGCCATTAAAAAAATAAAGTCGAGAAATAATGTGGCACCTCAGGCCAACGCAGCCAGATCGCATTTTGCACGAGAAATGACACACCATGTTTGTTGACATGTGGTCCTGTTCCAACATGTCAGTGAGACGACAGCGAGTCCTTTTGTATAATTTCTGAATGGACGTCTATGTAGGCCGGGGTGCCTCTTTCTATATCATGGCGACCGTCCGCTCCACACTAGCCTCTTCCTGTACCGTGGCAACCGTCCACCACCTGTTCACCTTTCCCTCTCGATTTGGAACTGCTGTTGCACGCTCTTCCTTCCTCCATTTGCCTTCACTCTTCCTTTTGCCATTGTTCGGCTTCTTTTTGGAGGGAACAGGCAGGAAACGACCCCGCTATTCTTGCCCCAATCTGAAAGATGACGTGGTGGAGGAACTCATTAATCGGTGCGATGTCATCACCTCGGCTAGCATGGCTGGTTCGTTCAAGACCATTCTCGACTCAATAAATAACATCATTACAAAGAACCCAAGGGTTCAGGAGGGATTTGATCTCCCCTATATTCTTCGCTATGACCCTGCTCGCTGGCACGGGGACGACGAAAGCCTCGCCTTGTGCAAGTTGATGCCGCTTGATAATGATACGTGTGATGTTAAGATGCCATCGCTTATGGGTAAGGCCTGGGCAGGCACAAATGGAGATTGGGTTGTTTATATTGGGTACAACTACGAGTGGGAACTTGTGAATGTGTACACTCGTCACCGGGTTCCACTTCCAAAAATCTCAGACTGCCTTGAGGTTGAGCACACAGATGATCTACGTACGTTCAAATACGATCATGGTGACTGTCATCTACAGAAGATAGAAATGTGTCAATTTCCCAATCACTCTCGGGATTATAGGAACGCTTGTGTTGTCACTATCTTTGACAAGCTTGTTGCCGTCCTTAGTCCTTCGACTCGATGGATATGGCTCAAAAATCATTTTCCGTACACCGATGTGTACTGTGATGCAATTCAATACGAGGGTCTTGTGTTTGTTTCCACCACTCCTGGCACTGTTTTCGCATGGGATCCTTATTGTTTTAGTACGTTTGTCTTCCATTGTAATTATAATTGTTTCATTCACCATGCATGTGAGTTTAGAATCCCCGTACACTAATTAACCTTCTTGTGTTTTCCAAGGTCTTGTCAACATTCCCCCACTAATACTTGGAAAATTTTATAACCAAGGGGGAGATGACGATGGTGATGATCACGAGCATGAAGATGAGCAGGACCTACATACTCAATGGCGCCTAGCAACTTATTCCGATGGATAACCTCTTCTTGTCTGTATACAGGGCACTGCTGATGTTACAAAGGAAGCAGGAGTTGTCTCCCATGGTCGCACTCTTCGGACCTACTCCAACAACCATTGCAGGGTATTCGGGATGGATACTAGTGTGCTAGCGCCAGCACCTTCTGCCTGGTTCAATATTGATAGTCTTGGAGAAAACTCGCTCTTCCTTGGACTAAACTATCCAATGATGGTGAAAGGCGATCCAGCTGCTGTTGGCACAACGTTACTACCATTTATGGGAAGTAATTGTATCTATAGCTCGGACATTGCTATGGTTCCCTACCCTGGCTATTACAATATGCTTCCTGATATAGGTCGCTTCAGCCTGGATGACAAGTCTTGCGTTGGTCTTGATATTGACAATAGCTGGCCCTGCCCAGAGAATCGCTTATGGTTCAAAGCAAGCATTTCCAACGCCAAGGATTGGTTGAGCTGAAATTTATTTCATCGCTTTGTTATTTTTTGTGTGATAAAAACTTTAGTATAATGTATCCTCATTGTCGTTGTACGTTGATGAATTGTTGTCTGTAATACTAAATGATATGCTTGTGACACACTTACTAAATTTATGAATGGCTTTCGATTTGCTTCTCAGAGTGGGTGCTGCGACGCGGCAATTGTTTTTTCCCGAATACATAATTGTACATGCATTGCAACAGGTTATCGGATGAGTCCAATCAACAATAGTACTGCTAGTTAGCTTCACATGCTTCGCGCGGCGGGCGGGTGTTTGTAATGTATAGCTGTGAATCCCATCATCCTAGGTCGTCGGATGAGTCCAATCAACGGTAGAAATTGCATTCTGATGTTTGGATTCAAACTTTCAAAACTGCTGCACTATCTCTACGTCTACGTATACATAATACGATAAGTTTTAAACACGAGACCAGCCATCCACCCTCTCAAAGAACACTTTTTAGCCTAGCACAGACTGTAGGAAATTTCGCCACAGTGTTTGGTGGGCCATATGTTAATATGTTTGTTGTACATGACCAGCACCTCGAATCCTTGATATATAGTAGGGCGGCATGGGCCAGAACAAGCATTCACGTATAGGAGTACGGCACACGCCACCAGCACGACTCCCATCTGACACCATATTTCTTGGAGTCCGTGCTATAGCTATCGCTTCTCCCTCCTTGTTTCTCTAAACTCAGCCATCACACGGGAGGCGGGGTGGGGGTTTGCCGATAGTCAGTTTCCTCAACTGCGGTTCCACTTGTAAGTGAAGATGCAAGACAACGCTCATTCCCCCCTTGAGCGGCGTGCCGGACCAACCGTGTGGGGGTGCGACGTGAACAAGGCAGGCTTTTTCCTTTTGAACTTGTACTACTAGTAAGTTGTAACACTTGGGTTCTGCTCCTGGCATGACCGATAGATAGAAATAATGATTTTTCCTCAAAAAATAGAAATTACGGTTCAAAACGATAGCGCTGGGCTTTTCCCGCGTGATAAGCGGGGGAGTTTTGCCAATTTCGGCCATCATCGCTTTCCTTACATGCGGTCCCACATGTAAGTGATATGCCTAGCCAATGTGCGTTTAGGGGCCGGCCAAATTAACCGTCTGGGATGAGCCTGCGCATCGGTCTGCTCGCGCGCCTCCCGTCTACTCAAAGACTCCGTCCTGATTTGTTGGTCCTTTCGTATTTTGTGTCAAATTTTGACCATAGATTCAACTGATAAAATTTTAATGCATGTTACTAAAATTTATATGGTTAGATTCGTATTTGAACATAGTTTCCAATGATACTAGTTTTTGTTAATTGAATTCATAGTAAAAAATTGGCAAAAAACACTAAGGGGAACAATAAACCTAGTAGCCAATTAATTGAGGGATGTGTGGCAGCACTTAAATGGTTAGTAGAACGCCCACGGTTTCAATAGTACTTCTGTTTCTGATTATAACGTGTCAGCACTTTGTTCCAAAATGACTTTTGTTTTGGTTGATTATGTGTGCGCCTTCGCAAATTGAACCACCATGCCAAGAAGTTTGAGATCCATTCCCATTTCTTGCATGGGACCTAAACATTCCCATCAGACATCAATATTAATATATAAGAAGTTTGGTTGTGGCGCGGTTCATGCATGGTACGTACAAAAGTTATGAAGTTCATGCACAAGGTAAGAAAATTACCGTCTACATGGGATTGACACAAAAATAAAGATGCATACAGATCCATCAACGACATCCTCTCGCCCTAGTGCACCGGGTCACCAACCGATGTGTGAGGAGCAGCGGCGTTGGCGGCGAGCTCAACGTGCTTCTGAACAATGCCGTCCAAGGTTGCCCTGCGGTCCAAGAAGGCCAGCATCCTATCGTCCTCCTCTAGCACGTAGTAGTCCTTGTGGATGATTTTCTCGTAGACGTGGGTGATTATGTCAATGGTGTCTTGCTGCGCCAGGCGCTGCGCAGTGAGCGCGACCTCGAGGTGGACATTCTCCAGCATGACGGCGGGAAGTCCAGGGCCACTAGTGCGTCGAAGAGGATGTCACCATAGAGGCCGTTGAGGGTGGCGGGCATCATAGAGCCTGGGCGCGTGGGTTGGAGGCGTACGTCAAGGTCGTCCGCAAGCTTCTTGATGATGGTGAACTTGTCGAGGAAGCCGACGAGGACCTCGTCAAACAAGGAGACGATACTGTCGTCCAAGAGGCCTCTCGCCCTGGTGGCCTGAAGCACGACCTGGAGATGTTCCTCGGTGCCGGGCCACAGGCTGACGTCGTGGACCATCTGGCATAGCCGGCTCCTGCTCGCGCTCATCGCCTCCATGGGTCTAGCTTCTAGTCAACTGATCTTGCGATTGGGGTGATCACTCTTGCCCTTGGTTAGGGTGCGTAGGTGAGTAGGATTTCAAAGATTGGACTGGCGGGGAGCCTTTATATGAGAAGTGCAGACTGCGTTGCATTCATGTGTGTGTTGGCCATCTACTCCTCGGCCGTTACCCCCTCCGTACCGATGCAGTATAGTCACCTCACCGAGACCAAGTTGGGGAAAAACGAGAGAACTTGATGTTTATTTTGTAAGTAATGGCATTGCATGCAGAGAATTCAGCACTACTACCTCCGTCCTGGTTTATTGGTCCCATTCACATTTTGTGCCAAACTTTGACCTTAGATTTAACTAATAAAATGTTAATGCATGTAACCAAAAATAATATCATTGGAAACTATATTCAAATACGAATCCAATGGTATATTTTTTTGTGACATGCATTATTAATTTCTTAATTGAATCTATGGTCAAAATTTAGAACAATCTATTAAGAGGACCAATAAACCAGGACAGAGGTAGTACATGTTGTGCTAAGTAGTCTCAAGTCATTGAATGCATGCCCACCCCACGTCTCCTATTGGCTGATTTCTTTTTTCGTGGCAAAAAATAGGGAACGAGGTGGGTAGTTAATGCACCGCGCCTAAAAGTTTTTGGATTATTTGGTTTTCGTAATGTGACTAATGCACCAATACGAAGGGTGTACAATAGTAGTCTGATTGACGAGATTTCAGATTTGAGCCATCTACCGGAAGGGAGAGTGTATAATATTATCAGAAACTACATACATAACCGAATAAAACAATACTCCATGTATTTATTTACGGAGGGAGTAGTATATTTTTTGTGACATGCATTACTAGACATTGCTAGGCAACTACTAAATCCAGACAGAGGTGGTAGTACTACTAAATCCAGACAATGGTAGTATTAGTAGTACTACCAATGTAGTAGTACTGTACGACCCATTGGTTAAATTATTACGTGTTGCTCCTCACAGTGAAGTGACAAGACCCTGCGCTGGGGATGATGCCTGAGTGTAGGTAGCGTGTTCGGCATACCAAAGTCAGCCTCACCGTGCGCAGTCACTATCATCATGGCTGTAGAGCTAGCCTGCTTACAACTAGCCGTGTTCGACATAATTTCACGTGCGTTGCCATGAGTAAGTAAATAATGTACTCGAGTAATAGGTATATCGCTGGCGCACCTATGCACGCGAATGTCAAATTCAGGGCTCCGCAGACCCAAGAAAGGTTCGAACTCTGGGCGTGTGTGAAGGACTCAACCTATCCAGCCTACCAGCTCGTCGCCCCACGACCTAGCTCGATTCACACGAACAAGGAAGAAGATGAACACGGCAGTTACCCAGGTTTGGGCCACCTTGCGGTGTAAGACCCTACTCCTGCTTTGTGGTGGATTGGCCTCACGAGGGGCTGAGGATGAACTAGTACAAGGGATGAACAACCTCACGAGGTCTATGGGTGAGGGAATGAGTCGACCTCCTCTATGGTGATGCCTAACCTATATTTATAGTGGCCTCGGTCCTCTTCCCCCAAAACGTAGGTGGGAAGGGATCCCACAGCGGCCAATTTGAAAGGGGACAAGTAGTACATCTTATCCTGAGGAAAGGTGGTCTTCGCCTGCAAAGCTTCTGGTCGTGACGTAGCGGTGGGCTCGGCGATAACATCCGTCCTGCCGTGCTGGTGGTCTTGGTCTTGTTGCACCGGAATGGAAACCTTTGCTACATTCCTCGGGAACCCACGCCTGTCCTTGCCTCCTTAGCACCAAAGACGGAACTACCTTCTCTGCACCCGCTGGCGCCCGCCTGCCATGGTCGTCATGGCTTGTATCATGGTAGCCTCATGAGGCTGGGTACCTGCATTGAAATCTCCGCTCCTCGGGAGGCCGCCTGGGGAGGCCGCTCCCTCAGGAGGTCTTGGTGTCGTCCGCCTCGCGAGGCTTGGCCCCTCGCGAGGGACTTGTCTTAGCGGTCTTGTAGATGGGCCGTACCAGGCCATCGATGGAGCCACGCTGTGTGCCACAGGCAGGCAAGTCTGGGTACCCTGGTTCCCAGAACGCCGACAGTAGTCCCCGGGCCCAAGGTGCGCTCGGACTTGGCTTCGAGGCGAAGCCAAGGGGCAAGGGCGAAGCGCCGCGAGCCCCAATTGCCTGCGGGACAGGCTGACGTGTGGCGCTTGACGGGACGTGGGCGTCTCCGCTTCCCCACTCCGCCTCGGCAACTGCTCGGACTTGACAACTGCCTGGTGCATGCAGCGGGGCCATCATTACTTGGAGCGTGGGAGGCCGCCGGTTAGCCTTCCTTCGCCTATAAATGGTGGGGCCAGAGCCCCCAGCCCATCTTTATCTTCTTGCTGCTCGCTCCTTCTTCTTCATCGCTATGCCACAATCTCACTAGGGCATCCATGGCGCCAATGAGGAGGTTCTCGGCCGCCGAGAAGGGAAAGGCCCCTAAGGATGGACAAGCCTCGCCACCACCCAAGAGGGGCCGTGGCCATCCCCGCAAATACGCCGCGACGCCAGCGGTGGCTCCCCGAGGGCGTGGGCGCACTTTGCTGAAGGTTGGCACCACCACTGGCAGTCGTGGGGAGGCTCCCTCCCGCGGCGAAAGCTGCCGCGGCCGAGGCGGCCGCTACCAAGGAGGGAGGCATGTGGCAGCCACTCGGCCACCACGCTCGCGATCCCATTTAGCTGACGCGTCCTCAGAGTTTGAGGTGTGGGCGGTGAGGCCGGCAAGCATCTGGTTCTAGCTCCCGCGCTTCTTCGCGGGCGCGCTGTCGGCCGGGGGACCTGGCCGCCTCTGGCTGCAGGCCGATGGTTGCTGCAGCAAGGCCTCATGGGAGGAGGTCAAGGTCACCCCCACCGGCAACGTGTTCCTGAACCGTGGGTGGTAGCCGTTCGCCCGCGCGCGCGGCCTGCAGGGGAGGTGTACTCTCCACTTTAGGCATGATGGTGCCGCGACCCTCTACGTCAAGATCTTCGGGGAGGACGGCAGGCATCCTCGGCGGAGAGCGACAGCGACGACGACGACGTCCACCCCTCCAACGATGATGGCCGGAGGGGCGGTAGCATCCTCGGCGGTGAACTTGCCCTTGAGGATGGTCGCGACGCTTCCAGAGGCGGCGGCTCCTCCTCTGGGGAGAGTACGAGCGACAACGACTACGACGAGCCGCCACACCGCCGAGCTCGGACTGGGGAGGGTGACGAGCCGCCTCGCCATCGCGCTCAGTGAAGCAGGAGGAGGACTCTGACTGAGCGCGGGCATTGCTGGAGCCGGGCCTCAGGAGCCACGGTGGTCACGAGGCTGCTTTTGCTTTTTTCCTTTTCCCTACATCAAGAAGTAAAAAGCCCTGCCGGGGCATGTAATGAACCATGGCACTTGCGCCGTTGTATTAACGTTTTATATCACATCCTGGCATTCGTGTCGCTAGTAATTGACGGGTTCTTGCTGATCGTGATTAGGATAACTTAGCTTAGTGTGCTTGCGGTAGAGTCCTGTTCTGCGAGGGCGTGCTTCTCTGGAGCTTGGATCTCCTGCGTGCCCCTTGTTCCATAGAGATCCTACCAGGGGTTTTCGTCTTGAGGATTCGAAGGTTCTCAGGCCTCAGGAGGCACCCAGTGGCCGCGAGGCCGGTCTTTAGCGGGCCGTGAAGATATGGGACCTCCGGAGGGGCCTCACAGGGTGCCATGCCCCACGTGAGCCCCCGAGCGAGGGCCGATCGCCGCTGGTACGCCGGGTCGCGATGCCCGGCGAGGCCAGGAAGTGCGGACTCAGGAGGACGTGCATGCCCGTTGGCTCGTTTTAAGAGCGTCGGACGAGGATTTGGACACCAAAGGTTAGGACACCAAGGCTTTGGCGAGGTGTGTTCGCGGGCTGGCCAGGCGCACAAACCGAGCCCAGCCCCCGCACGCGAGACACGCGAGGAAGAGCGACGGGCAACTGCCGCTCTCCCTAAAGCGAGAATTGAAACAGCGAATGGTGCGAGGAGAAAAAATCCCAACTCTTTGTAATAAAGACGCGAGAACTTCGAATTTCATTCCAAGAAGTGGCAAATTAGATACAGAAAGCAAGCAAAAGAACAGCCACGTCCGTCACCTACACTAGTCTTCTGGTCTTCCCGCCAGCGCGTGGCATGGGGCTTCCACTAAGACGTGGGTGGGAGCCCCCGTGAGGCTCAGGGGCAGCACTCAGGAGACTCCAGGGAGTGTATAGCCCCACTCATTATTATGTGAGAGTGTCACGAGCGGAGACTTGAGAGGCGCATGGCGCCCGCCTGTTACGGGTAGAACTTCCGGAGGTGCTGGATGTTCAAGGCATCCTGGATGGGGACCCCATCCTGCGTCTCCAAGTGCGCGGTGCCAAGCCTGGAGACACGGGCGATCCTGAACAGGCCCTGCCACATGAATGAGAGCTTGTGAAGCCCCTCCCTGCAGAGCACCCGCCTCAGGAGGAGGTCACCCACCTCGAGGGTCCTGGAGCGGACGCTGCGGCAGTGATACCGCCGCAGCGCCTGTTGGTACCTCGCGGCACGGAGCGAGGCTTGGCGGCGGGCCTCCTCCCCGAGCACGAGATATGTCCCCCACGAGGCGTCCTGGCTTGCCTCATCAAACGCCAAGACCCTCGGGGAGTGATGTTTGACCTCGTGTGGGAGGACCGCCTCAGCCCCGTAGACGAGGAAGAATGGGGTCTCGCCGGTGGGCTTAGTCGTGGTGGTGCGGATGGACCACAGCACGGACTGAAGCTCACCGAGCCAACCCCTACCATAGGCCTCGAGTTTCTTCTTGAACTCCTTGTCTTGAGGCCCTTGAGGACCTCCGCGTTGGCGCATTCGGCTTGGCCGTTACTCCGTGGGTGCACCACTGAAGCGTAGCATATCTGTGTTCCAAGGTTAGCACAATATGTTTTGAAGAGGTTGCTCATGAACTGAGAGCCATTGTCAGTGATGATACGGTTGGGGACCCCGAAGCGGCTCATGAGACCCTTGATGAATTTGACGGCCGAGCCAGCTGGGATGGTGCGCATGGGCTCCACCTCCGCCCACTTGGTGAATTTGTCGATGGCGACGTAGAGGTAGTGGTAGCCCCCAGCTGCTCGGGGAAACAGGCCCAGGATATCTAGCCCCCAGACCGTGAACGGCCATGAGAGCGGGATGGTGTGAAGGCCCTGAGCGGGCTTGTGGATCTGTTTGGCATGGAATTAACAGGCCTCATAGGATCGCACCAGCTCGGTGGCGTCGTTGAGCGCCGTGGGCCAGTAGAACCCGCTGCGCAGGGCCTGCGGTAGGGGGGCCTGCTGATGGCTTGAAGAACCGCTCCTCGAAGACACTAGGCTTCTGGGGCTCACATCAGGACGCCCTCTTGGCGATGTCGTCCGCCTCCTTGTTCGTGCCACGCGGGACGTGCTGCAATTCCAAGCCCAAGAATCGTTTTTCAATCTTGCGTACCTCTTCTAGGTATGCCTCCATGTGCTCGTCCTTAGGCTTGTATTCCTTGTTGGAGAAGTTGACGAGGAGCTGAGAATCGCCCTTGATGGTGAGACGCTTGACCCCCAGGGCCGCCACGGCCTTGAGGCCAGCGATCAGGCCCTCGTATTCTGCGATCTTGTTGGAGACCTTCTTGCCATGCTGAAAGCAAAGCTGCACGGCATAGTATAGCTTGTCCTGGGTCGGCGAGATGAGTACGGCTCCAACCCCCGCGCCCTGGCGCGAGAACGCGCCATCGAAGTACATTACCTAGCCATCGGGCGCCTCATCTCCGGGCATGAGGAAGCGGTCGTCACCCATCCCCCGGTCAGGGGCGTCAGTCCATTCCGCCACAAAGTCAGCAAGAGCCACGCCCTTGATGACCCTGGTGGTGCTGAACTCCATCTGGAATGCCTGCAGCTCGATGTTCCACTCGGCGACCCTTCCCGTGGCACTAGGGCTATGGAGCACCTTCTCCAGGGGGAACGTGGAGACGACCTTGATGGGATGGCCTTGGAAATACTGTCGCAGTTTCCTGGAGGCGACGAGGAGCGTGAGCAGGAGCTTCTGTGGCATGGGGTAGCGCGCGCTTGCGTCACGCAACACCGTGCTGACGAAGTACACAGGGTGCTCGACGAGGGAAGAGGTGTCGATGATGTCCAGCCCTGCTTGAGGCGAGGGGGCCTCGGGAGCCATGTCGTCCGGTGGGGTAGCCGAGGCCTCAGGAGCACCATCCTGAGATGGCAATGGAGCGGATGTACGTGGGGCGCTACGCCGTGCACCTGCCCCTGCGCGCTCTTCCTGGACCGCCACGAGCGCTGCGCTAGCAGAGTGGGGTGTGGCGGCCAGGTAAAGTACCAGGGGCTCAAGAGGACGAGGCGCCACCATCACCGGCGGGCTGGTGAGATACCTCTTGTGGTCTTGAAAGGCCGCCTCGGCCTTCGGAGTCCATTCAAAGGGGCCCTTCTTTTTCATCAGCTTGAAGAACAGGAGGGCGCGCTCGCCAAGCTTGGAGATGAAACGCCCCAACGAAGTTACGCAGCCCGTGAGCTTCTGCATATCCTTGAGGGTCTGCGGCGGGCTCATCCTTTCTATTGCCTTGACCTTCTCCGGGTTAGCCTCGATCCCTCTGTGCGACACCAGGAAACCCAGTAGCTTGCCGGACGGGACACCGAACATTCACTTCTCCAGATTGAGCCACAGGTTTACCTTGCGCAGGTTGGCGAATGTTTCTTCCAGATCTTCGACAAGGGTCCTTGCTTCCCGCGACTTGACACTATGTCGTCGACGTACGCCTCCCAGTTCCTCCCGAGCTGCTGGCCCAGGGCGATGTGCATCAGTCGCTGGAAGGTCGCGCCGGCATTCCGCAGCCCAAAGGGCATGCAGGTGTAGCAGTACACCCCGCACGGGGAAAGGAAGGCTGTCTTCTTGACATCCTGCACCGCCATCTTGATCTGATGGTAGCCCGAGAAGGCGTCCAGGAAGCACATCAAGTCGCACTCGGCGGTGGAGTCAATGATTTGATCAATGCGTGGAAGAGGGAATGGGTCCTGAGGGCACGCCTTGTTGAGGCTCGTGAAGTCGACGCACATGCGCTCCTTTCCGCCCTTCTTGGGGACAATGACCGGGTTGGCCAGCCAATCCGGGTGCCGCACCTCCCGAATGACGCCGGCTTCTTGCAGCTTGCGGACCTCCTGGACGATGAACGATTGCTTTTCCGAGGCTTGCTACCGTGCCTTTTGGTTCACCGGGCACGCACCGGGGCACATCATCAAATGGTGTTCGATCACATCTCATGGGACGCCGACAAAGTCCGTCGCCTCCCATGCAAACACATCCTTGTTCGCATGGAGGAAACCGACCAGCACCTCTTCCTGATCTGGGGGGAGGCCAGCGCCTATGGTGAAGGTGGGGCCTGAGCCCCCGTCGTCGACTGGCACCTTCTTCGTCTCGGACCGATCCTGAGAGAACAATTGCTTCTTCTTTGCGGGCGCAGCTTCTGGGATCTCTAGAGTGTCTTTAGTGCCCGGTTGTGTGGCTGTTGCGGCCTTGAAAGCGAGCTTGAGGGCCAGGAGCGCATCCTTGGTGTCCCCCGCCATGGTGATGATGCCACTACTTCCTGGCATCTTGACAACGTTGTAGCCGGGGTGCGTCGCCACCATGAACTTGGCAAGGGCCGGATACCCAAGGATGGTGTTGTACGAGAGGCTGATGCGGGCGACGTCGAAGTCCATAAGCTCGGTGCGGTAGTTGTAGCACGTACCGAAGGTGACTGGGAGGCGGATCTGCACTAGGGGGACGGTGGAGCTATCGACCACCCCTGAGAAGGGCCTGGTGGGGGCGAGCTGGTCGTAGGGCACTTGAAGCAGATTGAAGGCTTCCACAGAGAGGACGTTGAGGCCAGCATCGCTGTCCATGAGGGTCCTGGTGACTGCGACGTTTCTGATGGTGGGCGTGCACAACATCGGGAGTGTGCCGACGCCTGCCGTGGTCTTGGGGTGATTCCTGGAGTCGAAGGTGATGGCGGTCTCAGGCACAATGTGGCCCAGAGGAGCCTCCTGCGGCGGCCGAGCAGCTCCGACCCGACAAAGAAGCTGCTTGACGTGGCGGCCCGAGGCCGGCACCTGCGACCCGCCGAGGATGGCCGCAACCGCATGTGGCGCCAGGGCCGCGAAATGCGCGATGAGCAGGCCGCACAACTCCTAACAGGAAGCCACCGAAGCCTCCGGCAGGCTGAGCAACCAGAAGAGGCACGCCCGCGAGGGCCATAGGGAGCCAGTTTGCCATGACCTTGTCGTCGCCGCCCGCCGCCTAGATGGCCAGTGCAAACACCCGGAGGAACTCCACGGGGTCCGCCGCGTCATCGTACCACGGGGGCAACATCGGCTTGAACTTCAGCGGTGACCGCACCGGCCGCAAGGGGGGGGAGGCCCGGTGACCCGCGATGTCTCTAAATGCGCCCAGTGGACCGGAGGGTGGGGTGGCAGCTGCCATGGGAACCACGCAGCGCGTGCGGGGCGCAGCTGATGAAGAGGCAGAGTTTCGACACGCCCCTACCTGGCACGCCAAATGTCGGATTCAGGGCTCCGCAGACCCAAGAAAGGTTCGGACTCTGGGGCGTGTGCGAAGGACTCAACCTATCTAGCCTACCAGCTCATCGCCCCATGGCCTAGCTAGATTCACACGAACAAGGAAGAAGATGAACACGGCAGTTACCCAGGTTCGGGCCACCTTGCGGTGTAAGACCCCTACTCCTGCTTTGAGGTGGATTGGCCTCACGAGGGGCTAAGGATGAACTAGTACAAGGGATGAACAACCTCACGAGGTCTATGGGTGAGGGAATGAGTCAACCTCCTCTACAGTGATGGCTAACCTATATTTATAGTGGCCTTGGTCCTCTTCCCCCAAAACATAGGCGGAAGGGATCCCACAGCGGCCAATTTGAAAGGGGATAAGTAGTACATCTTATCCTGACGAAAGGTGGTCTTCGCCTGCAAAGCTTCTGGTCGTGACGCAGCGGTGGGCTCGGTGATGACATCCGTCCTGTCGTGCTGGTGGTCTTGGTCTTGTTGCACCGGAATGGAAACCTTTGCCAGATTCCTCGGGAACCCACTCCTGTCCTTGCCTCCTTAGCACCAAAGAGGGAACTGCCTTCTCTGCGCCCACTTGCGCCTGCCTGCCTTTGTCGTCATGGCTTGTGTCATGGTAGCCTCATGAGGCTGGGTACCTGCATAGAAATCTCTGCTCCTCGGGAGGCCGCCTGGGGAGGCCGCTCCTTCGGGAGGTCTTGGTTCCGTCTGCCTCGCGAGGCTTGGCCCCTCGTGAGGGTCTTGTCTTGGAGGTCTTGTAGATGGGCCGTACCAGGCCGTAGATGGAGCCATGCCGTGGGCCGTAGGCAGGCAAGTCTGGGTACCCTGGTTCCCAGAACGCTGACAACGAACATTTATCATAACATAGTACCTCGTGTTGGATAGTCGTAATGTTACAAGTTTCAAACTATTATTACAAATGCTAAGAGTAATGTTGCACCTACGAAGAGGGAATTATTAGGAAGTTTATGTAAGAACTTTTGTTACTTTAGGTGCATGCAGCATTATCGTACAAACTAAAATCGGCCGCCATGACAAGTAACTAATGGGCAAATAAATTTTTCAGACTCTTGCGACTTGATGTTTCAAAAACAAATTCAGCTTCTGCAGAGCCTTTGTCATTTAGGCTTAGATGCTTGCGGTGATCAGCACGCCATTCATTGTCGTGCCAGAGAACTCCAAAACCTCATTACCTTGAGCACACTTGCCTCCACAACAAATAACCTGGCCAGTTTATTCTCAGATGTGGAGCCTCGGTAGTCGATCAAATCAATTTCTGTCAGATGGAGATCAAGGCATTCGATGAGATTGTTATATTACAGCACATTTTTCACTTTCGGGTCCTTTTTTATCTGCAAAAGAAGAGAACATATTAGAGCAGCTGGTTGTATAAGATTGTCGTGTCATCAAGAGCTACCAATATCATTCGCTCATACGATAGGGTTGGCTATAGGGCTGGCTCTAAGGCTAGTGATAATTTTTCACTCTCTTTGTTTCTCTTTCCTCTCATTTATCTAGGAGCACGTGAAGAGCTCGGGCATTTGTTGCCTTCCACTATGTGGCCGATGCCATACTTCTCAAAAGTATGCCACATAATACGCATCAATGTCAAATCAAAAGATTTTGGCACCGCTCTAGCAATGTGAGAGAGTGGGCACCGCTGTGCACACAGACCCACATGTATAAAAAATCAATCAAACCAACTACACCAGCCTCTCCCTCTCCCAAACAAGTATTTTTTTATTGCTTCAGTACTCCCCTCTCCCACACAAGTGTTTTTTAATTGCATGAGTTAATTTGGCACCAGAGCAAGTAGGTGCTCCGATGCCCTGAACATCTTTTGGGGCACCAGGTGAGCAATGGAGGGCATCGATGCCAAATGCATCAAAAGTGAATTTGGCACATGTTTTGGCCTACATAGTGGAGGGCCCTTATAGCCCACTTTTGTACTACCTCATATTTAGTGTAAAATTTTGACCAAAGATTTACCTAAGAAAATGCTAATGCATGTCACCAAAAATGATACCATTTGAAATTATGTTCAAATACGAATCCAACGATATAATTTCTAGTGACATGCATTAACATTTTGTCAGTTAAATCTATGGTCAAAATTTGATACTACAAAATACGAAGATTAAACCAGGACGGAGGTAGTACTTGCTCTTAGGCTAACCATAGAGTTAATAGTCTAAGTTACTTGCCACTATTACTAGCCTAGGCTACTAGTGCAACAAAAAAACTATGCAGGTGATCACGTGAGAAAACATACTAAAAACATTTCTTTCGGTGCAGTGCGTAGATGCAATTTTGAACACTACACTTGTCATCGTAATTTAGGAAAATTACGAAAAAAATGAGTTCTGTTGTGATTACCATTTAATAAGAAATAAGTTTCACCTCGATGAGTAGCTTTTCCATGCACGAAAAGCATCTAAGGAATCCAACAACTTGACCCAGATTGGGGCCGATAGATTTTATTACCAAGATCTTCACTGTGCACACAGACTGGGTCAAGCTTGTGGGAATCATTTTCTGTATGACAGTCATAAATACATCAAGAAGAAATATAAAATTTTGAATTTCAAGAAGATGGGGAAGAAGATGAGTGTTGTACCTGAATGATTATGGATCCAATAACGAGTTCGGAGAATTTGGCAGATGAGTAGACCAACGCTGTCAATTTCGGCGTGTCAATGACCCTGATTTTTGTTGGACCTTCTAGATCATATATAAGAAATCTCTCAAGGAAAGGTGCATTCTCAATGACCATAACATGGAACAGCTCAAGTGATCTCTTCCCAATTGATGTCTTGTTACGGGGCCAACAAGACATATAAATCCATCGGAGATTCGTCGATGTGATATGGAGGCTAATGATCCCATGGATCTGCCAAAAACGAAGGTACTCGAGTGCAGTACAGCCGCAGAGCAGGTGCTCCATAGCCTTCTTCAAGATGCCAATGTCGAAGAGGTCGAGCTACTTGAGTTGAGGGAGAAGAAGGGCGGGCGCGGCATTAATCTGGGGAAAATAGCAGGAGTTGAAGCTGCCTCGGCGCAGCGTTGGCGTGAGGTGGAGCGCGGACGGCAGTAGAGAGCGACATCGTCCAGCTTCAAACCTGAGCTCCTCGAGATGATAGAGGGCGGGGGATAAGAACCACTCGTCGAAGTTAGCTTGGACCTTGCAGTTAGTACTGAACATGCGGATGTCAAGGCGTCTGGTTGGCCCAGGGTGCAATGCAAGGATCTTGGAGACTGCGGCCATGCGTTTGCAATCCCCATCGCAGAGGCAGCTATCGACTGTGAGGTTGAGGGGGACGCGGCGCCAGAGGGGGCACCATCACCGGGAGAGTAGGGTGGTCTACACGGAAGATTTGGTAGGGAGGAGGGCGATGATGACAAGCAGCATGTCATCGGGGAGGCTACTTATGAATTCCAGGCTCTTCGGATGCGGTTTTGGCTCGAGCCGCCTCTGCTTGTTGGCTGCCTCGCCGTCCATCTCAGCCGGCGGCAACGCCAGTGTACACGTGTGCTGGTGTGTATTGTGTGCTGGGTGTGCACGAGTGTGTCCTTGTGTGCATGCCGCCGCGCAGTGGTGTAGTGTGCGCGAGTGCGTCCTTGTGTGCATGCCGCCGCGCAGTGGTGTAGTGTGCGCGAGTGTGTCCTTCATGCGGAAGAAGTGTGCCCTCAATTTACTAGCGTGCAGGGTGCTACCGTGAGTGGTTTCTACTTTGTTTACTTCATCGAGTGTCAGATGGGCCCCTAGTCTATTTATTTTCACCCACTGCCACATGGGCCAGCACACGAAGATAGAGAACACGAGCTCACAAGGCAGCATGTGGACTAGTTGACTGGTTAACTAAACAATATACGGAGCTATACGTTGACACAGTGACCGTATAATCCCTCGGTAAAGAGAGATCGAGTGAGAGGGGAGGCCCGTGAGAGATAGTAAAGAGAGAGAAAGAGCTACTCCCTCCGTTCGATAATGTAGTGCCTATATTATTTTTAAAGTCAAACTTTTGAAACTTTGACCAAGTTTATAAAGAAATTACTTATATCTACAATACCAAAGATAAATGATACTATGAACTAAGTACATGTTGTGATGAATCTATTGATCGTTCCAGATGTAAATGTTTTTCTCCACATATACGTGGTCAAACTTTTCTGAGGTTTGACTTTTCAAAACATCCATATGTTATGGGTGTGAGAGAGTACCTAACTAGAGAGAGAGTGTGTGTGAAATAGAAAGAGTGAGTGAAAAAAGTGTGTGTGTGTGTGTGTGTGTGTGTGTGTGAAAGAGACATGGACAACACATGATAAAGTAGAAAAAAGGTGTGTGTGTCTTATGCAAACATATCACACATGCATCTTCGACAGCGGAAGCGAGGTGAGGAGATAGTGTGTGGCTGTTTGCAACCGAGAGAGAAAGACCCCTAGCACGTGGCCAAGAGAGGTCTGACAAACAAGGGAGAGAGGTCGAGAGAGACATATGGAGAAAATGCAGGCATGGGGAGGAGAGAGTGTGTGTTTGTGATAGAGAGATCCCCTGGAGATCGTGATGGGACTACATGGGTGGGAGATCGAGTGACAAGGTGTGTGCGTGATAGAGGATACCTAGAGAGATATCCAGATAGACGTAGGGATGGAAGGTGACAATACGTGTGTTCCTGATGGATAGTGAGAGATAGTCATACTTAGGGGGGAGTGCGTGTGCCTATGATGGAGTGACAGATTATGGTACTTAGGGGGGTGCGTGTCACATAGAGAGAGAACAAGGGCAGAGAGTGTTAGATGGGTCTATGTAGCTTGAGCGAGATATGTGTATGTGTGAACCAGGGAGATATAAAGTTAGAGAGAGATAGAGGAGCCCCGATACGGCTGAGTAGTGAGTCGTCAGACAGCTGAGAGGGGGAAAGAGATACTCCATCCATTCGATAATGCAGTGCATATAAAATTTTTAGAAGTCAAACTTTGGAAACTTTGACCAGGTTTACGCAAATATTATTTATATCTACAATACCAAAGATACATCATACGAAACTACATATCATGATGAATCTAATGATATATGTTTGCCGTTCTAGATGTAAATGTTTTTTTCCACGGACCTGATCATACTTTGTGAAGTTTGACATTTCAATAAATCTATATGCTATGGACCGAAGAGAGTACCTAAGTCAACAGAGATCAAGTAAGTGTGAAGGAGAAAGCGTGAGTGTGCAAACAGACTGTGTGTGTGAAAGAGAAAGGGACAACAAACGATAAAATAGAGAGAGTGTGTGTTCGTTTCTTATGCAAACATATCACGCATGCATCTCCGAGATAGAAAAGCGAGGTGAGGAGATACACGAAGATAGCTAGTGCATGGTTTTTTCCAACGGAGAGAGACCCCCCTATAGCACATGTCCAATAGAGGTCTGGCCAACAAGGGACAAAGGTCGACAGGGACGCATGGAGAAGATGGACCCATGGGGAGGGAGAGAGGGTGTGTTTGTGATAGAGAGATCCCCTCGAGATTGTGAGGGGACTATATGGGTGGGAGATCGAGGAACGAGGTGTGTGTGCGATAGAAAGATTCCCCGAGAGAAATCGAGATAGACCAAGTGAGGGAAAGAGACAATGTGTATGTTTGTGATGGAGACTGAGAAATAGTCATATACATAGGGGGACTGCATGTGCCTACAATGGAGTCAGAGACAGTCATACTTAGCTAGGCGTGAGATTGTGTGTGTGTGTGCGTGTGAGATGGAGAGAGAATGAGGGAGAGAGAGAGAGAGAGTTTTAGATGGGTCTATCTAGTGCGAGTGAGATATGCATGTGTATGTGTGACCTAGGGAGATGGAGAGTTCGAGAGAGAGAGGGAAGAGCTCCGAGACGGCATAGTGGTGTGTGAGAGAGTTATGGACAACGAGCTAGGGAATTTATGCGCGTACAATGAGTGCACCCTAGATATTTAGCTTGGACTATAGAATAATACATTGTGTGCCAGAGAGACCTATACATGGCATGTGCATGCAAACTAGAAAGACCGACAAAGAGAGAGATAGAGATAGAGATATAGAGATAGAGAGAGAGAGAGGGAGAGGGACCGACAAGGTTTGTGTTTGCATGCGTGCGATAGAAATGAAGATTGTCGGCTAGAGAGAGAACAGGAGTCCGGGAGAGGGGGAGGTCGCGTTTATGCATCGAAGACTGATATAAACCATGTTTCGATATAAATTTGCATTCAAATATTTGAATTGGAGAATATGGTGTCTGCAATCCACACATGAAGGGAGATATGTGTATCAAACAAGTTCATTAATTTAACTTTCAGCATGTTCATGGAGTACTATAATACAAAATGCTACTCAATTGAGGTGTCCAATTTTTGATTTAGTCCACTAATTTGACCAGTTGAATGAGCTATTTCATTGAATCGAGATATTTCATTTTGGGTTTGATTCTCGTTTTTTAGTCGGTCAATTATTTTCCATATAGTAAATCATTAGCAACGAGCATGTAAAAACACATTAGTCCCGAGCATCATCTCACCATCTAAAAAAGAAGTGGTAAGCTGATATTTTAAAATTTGATTTGAATCGACTTGGTAAGGTAGACGTGGATGCTTGTTCTCCAAAAATTTGAACGGACCGCTACACACCCTCTGCTCGGTGGAATTCGCCCGAGCAAATAAGTGGGAGACGCGAAATTACTGGCCTATGTGGGACACGCATCAATTGGCCCATTGTACATCGAGGGTAGGTTCGTAACTTCATCCAAGCACGCCTTCTCCTCGGCCGAAATGATAGGTGCCGAATAATTCATAAACCATGGGCGGCAAAACACCCTCTCCTCGGCCGAAATGGCAGGCGCCGAATAATTCATAAACCATGGGCGACAAAACACCCTCTCCTCGGCCGAAATCGCTCACGCCCACTATTTCAAAACACGCCCTCCTCGGCTGAAATCGCTCGTGCCCACTATTTCAAAACACGCCCTCCTCGCCCGAAATCGCTCGCACCCACTATTTGGGAGAAGCAAAGTTACCCTACTATCCCCGACCCTGAAGACGCAGACCCAAGCCCAGAAGTCAAAAGGCAGAGGTAGAACTATAACTTCCACCCACATTTCAGACAAATGCTTCCGTAAGACATGGTTCCCCCTCCCAATTCCCCATTCATACAGCATGGGTGCCAAATCACCTTCTCCCTAGCCGCGAAACCTCAGTGCCTCCTCCATGGCGCCCCCCACCGCACCAAATTCACCGCCACCCTCCTCCCCAATGCTGGAGCCGCTGTCCGTTTGCCGTTGTGCAATGGGCCGTGTGCCTCTTACTCCGTGATGTCGGAGCTGCCTCGATGACGACCGCGTGAACCGTACCGGAGCCGATTCACCCGTGCCTTTGTGCACGGCGCCATAGCGGTTCCAACTTCGGACATGTCCATGGCCCCGGCGCTGCTTCCCCGTAGCCATCGACCATCGTGACATATCTGCTTTCCTACCGCCAGGAGCCACCGCAACTGCGCCGGCCTCACCGACTCGGCAGCTGGAGCTGCCTACTTCACCGGGCCGCAAGATAGGTCGTACACTCATCTTAAATCACTTTATTTAGGCGTCAGTCACCTGAATTTTTATTCTGGGCCAGTTAATTCCCAATGGGAAGAAGCACCCCTCGAGGCGGCAGAGCTCCTAGGCTGTCGGTTGGCTGGTGTCTATCGTAAGGGTGCGGGGGCGCAAGTTTGCCGCGAAAGCAGCGCTTCGGTGGCTATCTTAGAGTCGTGTGGGTTGAAGGTACTATCGCCACCGGATCTGGATGACGGCGAGTCTTTGTGGTTTGGCCGGGGGTGGCGCAACCACGACAGTGTAGTGCGGTGGGGAGCAGGGTTTTGGTTGGAGCTCTCGCGGTCAGGGACGGCGGAGGTAGGCTGCTTTGCCGGTGGTCGCTGGCTCTTCGGGGAAGATTCTAAACAGTGTCAGCCAGGAGGCACAAGACGGCCATCCAGCCATCCGGCGTAGATCGGATAGTACCAAAATAAAATAAAAGCGTGTGACCCCAATTTAGTTTTCAGTCAACAGACGTGTGACCAGTCTCATACATTAGTGTTGATCTCTTAGTGTATTTCTTCAGATCAGAGATATGTGTCATTCTTAACATTATGTGTTTTCTGCATCTTCAGCCACATCGTCTTCCTTCTCACCGTAGCTGCTCCAATAACAGAAGCATACACCAGAAGGGAGCTATAGTCCCCACTCAACAGTTCCATGTCTCGAATGTGCGTGCCAAACATGGACAGCCACAACAACCGCAGGGCCATCGACAAGTCCACAGATGATGCTCACTCCTATGGATGGCAGCCAGATAGGTTGTACCCTCATCTTACTTGTGTGCAACATTTATGACATCATTATTCATCTAAGCATGGAAAATAGATTATCACATGTCACTGTATATTCATGCTGATCTCTTAAGAGTCTTGTTCAGGAGTTAACGTTGTTCCATAGTTCAGATAAGAGACTTGTTCAGGAGTTAATGTTGTTCCATAGTTATCATCCATCAGCCAATGCTATCCCATAGGTTGGTGATTATACCACTTCTAATATTACCTATGTTGTTGTTCTTTAATACTTTTGTGTGCCATCTAGTTAATCTCGAGTACAAACAATACATATTATGTAGCTTTCATCTATGTTCTCCCGTTAGTTTTTCAGACCTGTTGCTGCTAGTTAAGTCCAGTCCTACTATTTATGTCGTCTCCTACATGCACTCATTACATAATCTAACTACTAGTTGCCTTCCATGCATGTCAGATATAATTGCACACACTAATATATCCACAAGAACCTCGCAGAGCAATGTAACAGCCAACAAACTTGACGTAAATGATACCCAATATGATGGAATAGTTAAAGGCAGTTCTTCAGAAGACTTGCAGAAAGATGATGAATCCTATTCACCCCACAAGGTCCTTGCTCTAACTTGGCCCGTGATATGGGTACATCATGCATATAATGTCCTGGAGTGCATCTACTCTGTAGCAATGCCATGTGCTTAGCCTGCTGATCATGCATGTAAATATGTCATGCCTTCCTATTTTTCAGTAACTATTCCATTCATGATAACATGTTTTCAAATTCTAGTATTGTCATTCTACTCTGTCGCAATGCCATCTGCTTAGTTTGGACATCATGCTTCTGAATATCCTATGCATTGTTATTCATTAGTATGTACTCCATCTGTCTACCATACCATTTTTTTACATTGAAGTGATGTTCTACTGGTCTGTTGCAATGCCATCTTAGTTTCCCAATCATACACGCATATGTTGCCTTCATGTTTTTCTATGCCTATTCCGCTATCATACAGTTTTACATTCAACTAGTGTTTTTTTACTCTGTTGTCCTGTCGTATCCCTAGCTCTTACATCATACTCCCTCCGTCCAGATTACAGGTCGCGGAAATGGATAAAAATGGATGTATCTAGAACTGAAATATGCCTGGAAACATCCATTTATTTTCGGATGGAGGGAATACATGTCAATATGTCATGCCTTTCTATTCTTCAGTACCTTTCCATCTCTCTGTTGTAGCATGTTTTATAATTAAAGCACCATTCTTCTATATAAGGCGTGCAAAGGGAAGATAGCTATGTTAGAATCTGAAGGAATACAAACAAGGTCTTTGCAAAAGATCCAAACGCCAGGAGATAGTAAACCAACTCCAGTGTTCACAGATACTGCTCTAGCACAGAGAAACCTAACTGCTCCTAATAATAAGCAGAGTCCAGTGGCCAAAGAACTAGTCCGCTCCAGTCCAGCAAAAATATGTCAACTACTTTCTAAGAAGCGTGTGCATATCCTCGTATCATGAAATTTTATTGCATTCAGATCATATTTTCGAGGGACAATTACATTTGTGCCCTTAATTGGAACCCACTACTCAAATTTGCCCCTAATTTCGAACTGCACTCAAATTTGCCCCTCTTCCGTTAAGTGCGGTTATAGAAATGCCCCTCCATACATTTTTCGTCCAGTCAAAGGCCTTTGACCATTAAGTGTGCGTATAAAGAAATCTAACGGTCAAAGGCCTTTGACCGGATGGAAAATGTACGGAAGGGCATTTCTATAATCACACTTAACGGAAGAGGGGCAAATTTGAGCACACTTCGGAATTAGGGGTAAATGTGTGTAGGTGGTTCAAGTTAGGGGCTAAAATGTAAATGACCCTATTTTCTACATGTTTCTTACCCATCTCTCTTTTATAAAATAAGCTTAAAAGGATAGAAGACTTTCTAAACTGGGATCGTGTTCGAGGAAATTATCTTGCGGGAATTCTCTATGCTCCAATGCTGATGTAAGTACCTATTTTATATCACTATATTTTTACATCAGCTTGTATTTTGTTAATCAGCGTGAATCCAACCTTTATCTGATCTAAATTTACTTGTAGCAAAATGTATAATTAAAGGCGGCAATTTTGATTTTAGTAAGGAAAACTGCATGGTTTTTGCATACTGAGATCCATGAGTGTACTATCTCATATCATGCACATTACTAAATTATAGTGATGTGGTCTAGTCGCCAATCATTCATTGTGTCAATGTTGCTTTCCTATTACGTTACCTGGCTGATGATAGTTGTGCCATATTGTGTTAATTTGGTGTAGGCTGTTGTGGTCTAGTTGCCCAAACTTTCATTGTGTCAATGTTGCTTTCCTATTATCTCACATGGCCAATGATAGCAATGCTAGTGTGTTAATTTGGTGCAGGCTGCTAAAGATAAGAAGACAAACTTTTAAAACAGCAAGGCAGCCCCATTGTTTCTTTCCAATAATTCTAGGGTAGGTAATATGGCAATAACTCTTGACTAATTTGTTCAGTTCCCCTCCTAACTTATGTTATGATGCTGTCGTGGGTGAACATAATCACCTATGGGGCCACGGGCCCCTTAGTGGTTCGGCAAGGGGGAGATCACGTTGCACAAAGAGCGGAGGGCATGAGGCAGCACGACGATGTGACTCTGGTGGTTTTTAGCCATGTTTGGGCCACTGAGAAGCGTAAAACCCTACTCCTGCTTTGGTGGGTTGGATGGATGAACACGAAGAACACGCAGCGCTCAAGCCCGGCAGGGTGGCCTCGGGGAGAGCCACTACGCAAGTACAAGTGTGCAAGGGTCCGAATCCCTCTCTAGGTTGCCTTGGACCTCCTTTTATAGCCCAAGGGGTAACCAGAGTGGCAAAATAGACATTATCTTGTGATTAGACAGCTAATAGTGCTATCATACCTAACTCTGGCACTTGGGACAAAATGCCATAAATGCTACCTTAGGTGACGTGCGGGGGTGCATCCCCGGCAAGCTTATATCGCCGCTTATCAATCTTCTGCTTATCATTTTGACACGCCTCTGGATGGGCGTCAAATGGGTGTGATCTGTCTTCCAGCAAGCTACCACGTGCTTAATGAGTGCCACTTAATCACCTAGGGTGCTCGACGCTGCATCGATAAGTGACTAGTGTCAAGGTGCGGTGGAGCGATGGCATCTTGGTCGTGGTTTTGGCCTTTGGCGGCCCCGGCAGGCTTGCCGGGGCAATTCTGGACTTGCCTTCGGAGCGGTCTTGACCTGGCCGGGCTCTCCTGCCCGGCAAGGGAGGCCTTCCCAAGGTGATATCCTGCTGCCTTGTTCTTCTTAATGCTCTCCTTGATCTCACGAAGAGCGGCTTCTCTGGCTTGGCCTTGCATTATATGTTGGTGTTGGACGTACGATCATTGGTAGGCATGTGTATGAGTCTGTTCAACAAACATGGATGTTCGTTGCACCGATAGGAGCCCTCGGGCCTGGCCCACACTTGCCGCTGGGCATCGTTGGGGTAGGCCCTAACAAATACACAGGCGGACACGTCGACCATGCCGCAGCGGAATCCATGTCTTCTTTGATATCTTCTTTGCTTCTTCATTAACTCGGAATTGAATTAGTTCCCGGTTTCTCCGTGAGTCGTGCAACACCGAACGTCGTGGGGCTACCCACGTAAGGGCCAGGGATTGCCCACGTTCATGGGAAGTTAATTGAGGTGTTCGCGCATGACCCTGGGGGAGGGGGAGGTAACTACCATTTTACTCCTTCCACCACGGCTGCCGTTTCTACCACATACACTGCATGCATTGCGCAGGGTAGGTAACGGATGCATAGGGCACGGGAATGAGTGCCATGGCAGAAAGCAGGGTGCCATGGATTGGTGCAGGAGGGCGGTTGGCGAATCTGGACGCTGCCAGTGATGTAGGCGAACCAGATAGGCGAAGCGGGGCAGTTGCCTCCTGGGTGGTGAGGAGCCAGCCCCCGGCCACGCTCTGCTATAAAAGGAGGCACAGAGGTGACGGGAGGGGCTCACCCACAAATCCTTTCTCCATTTCTTCTTGTGCCCTTCCTCCATCATGGTGAGGGGAAGAGGGCACGGTCGAGCTCCAGCGGCAGCGACAAGGGCTTCCTCTCGACACCGTCTCCCTGCTCCTGCTGGGGATGCAGGGGCAGGATCCAGTGCACAAGGCGGAGCCGCAGGACGTGGTCATGGCCGGTGCGGTACTCGGGGCCGAGGGGGACGCGGCGATCGCTCGGCCACTCCTCCTCCAGCCACTTCGTCTCTACTAGAAGGCCATATTGGAGACACGATGCTGGAATTCCTTGTTAGGCTGCGCGAGCCCCCGCGAAGCCGCCTTCGGCTTCCTACCCCTTTTGCAAGGGTAATGGATGTTGAACAGCCGCACGGATTGAAGCTACACATGAGGGGTTGCTGTAATGGCAACATGCGGGTGGACGTGAAGTTCCCCGCACCTCATGTCATGCTTCTCCGGCATGGCTGGAAAACCTTTGCTCATGCCCAGAGCTTGGCGGAGGGGCACGTTCTCCATTTTAAATTAATGGAGGCCGACTTGCTCTCCATCAAGGCCTTTGGGAGCTTGGGTGCTCGCTTAGGGTGCTGCATGGAGAGCTCGACCGACGACAAAAGCTCCTCGCGAGCGACAACGATGAAGAGGACACTGACGGTGAAGACGATGGCGCCGAGCAGGAGGATGGTGGCTCGGAGTCCAGCTAAGCACCGGACGCACCATCATCGTCAGCTAGGCGCCGATGGCACCATCATCTGCGCTTGGCCTTCTCCCTGGCAGAGCGATTTGCAAGGGTGTTGGCGGTAGATGCCTCCGCCTCCTCCAACTGGACCCCGGCAGGCTTCCTCGTGGACTGCGGCTTCATCTTCCCTGCCGGTGTCCCTTCTGCAGCGTTCCTCTAGTCCTGGCGGTGGTGACCAAGGCATCACCTAGCCCCTCCTTCTGTCCTTCTGGCTTCGCCTTCGCCCTCCCGATCTTTCAGGTTGCGTCCTGTCGGATTCAGGGCTCCGCAGACCCAAGGAAAGGTTCGAACTCTGGGGCATGTGCGAAGAACTCAACCTATCCAGCCAACCAACTCGTCATCCTACAGCCTAGCTCGAGGAACAAGGAAGAAGATGAACACGGTAGTTTACCCAGGTTCGGGCCACCTTGCGGTGTAAGACCCTACTCCTGCTTTGTGGTGGATTTGCCTCACGAGGGGCTGAGGATGAACAAGTACAAGGGATGAACAACCTCGCAAGGTCTGCTCTGGTGAGGATGGAAGGGTCAATCGCCCTCTATGGTGGTGGCTAACCTATATATATAGTGACCTCGGTCCTCTTCCCCCAAAACGTAGGCGGGAAGGGATTCCACAGTGGCCAATTTGAAAGGGGACAAGTAGTACATCTTATCCTGACGAAAGGTGGTCTTCGCCTGCAAAGCTTCTGGTCGTGACGCCGCGGTGGGCTCGGCGATGACATCCTTCCTGCCGTCCTGGCGGTCCTGGTCTTGTTGCACTGGAATAGAAACATTTGCCTGATTCGTCGGGAACCCACGCTTGCGCTTGCTTCCTTTGCACCAAAGGGGAAATTGTCTTCTCTGCGCCCACTGGCGCCCGCCTGGCCTTGGTCGTCATGGCTTGCGTCATCGCAACCTCATGAGGTTGGGCACCTGCATAGGAATCTCCGCTCCTTAGGAGGTAGCCTGGGGAGGCCGCTCCCTCAGGAGGAATTGGCATCGTCTGCCTCGCGAGGCTTGGCCCCTCGCGAGGGTCTTGTCTTGATAGCCTTTGTAGATGGGCCGTACCAGGCCGTCGATGAAGCCACGCCATGGGCCGCAGGCAGGCAAGTCTGGGTACCCTGGTTCGCAGAATGCCGACAGTAGCTCCCGGGCCCAAGGCATGTTCGGACTTGGCTTCGAGGCGAAGCCAAAGGGCAAGGGTGAAGCGCCGCGGGCCCCAATCGCCTGCGGACCAAGCCGACGCGTGGCTGTTGGTGGGACGTAGGCATCTCCACTTCCCCACGCTGCCTCGGTAACTGCGTGACTTGACAACTGCTTGATGCATGCAGATAGGCCATCATTGCTTGGAGCGTGGGAGGCCACCGGTTAGCCTCCCTTTGCCTATAAATGGGGGAGGGGCCGGAGCCCCCAACTCATCTTCATCTTCTCGCCGCCTGCCCTTCTTCTTCTTCGTCCCGCCACCATCTTGCCAGAGCATCCATGGCACCAGTGAGGAGGTTCTCGGCCGCCGAGAAAGGAAAGGCCCCCATGGACGGACCAGGCTCGCCGCCGCCCAAGAGGGGCCGCGGCCGTCCCCGCAAGCACACCGTGACGCCAGCGGCGGCACCCTGAGGGCGTGGGCGCACCCCCTCGAAGGCAGGCCCTGCCCCCAGCAGTCATTGGGGTGCTCCCTCCCACAGCGGGGGCTCCTATGGCCGGGGTGGCCGTGGCCAAGGAGGGAGGCATGTGGCAGCCATTCGGCCACCGCGCCCGCGATCCCATTCGGCCGATGCGTCCTCGAAGTTCGTGGTGTGGGCGGAGAGGCCCGCAGGCATCTGGTTCAGCTCCCGCGCTTCTTCGCCGGGCGCGCTGCCAGCCGGGGGACCTAGTGGCCTCTGGCTGCAGGTCGATGGTTGCTGCAGCAAGGCCTCTTGGGTGGAGGTCGAGGTCACCCCCACCGGCAACGTGTTCCTGAACCGCGGGTGGCAGTCGTTCGCCCGCGCACGCGGCCTGCAAGGGAGGTGTACCCTCTACGTCAGGGTCTTCGGGGAGGATGGCAGGCCCCTGGGGTGCTGCCCGAAGAGCGACAGCGACGACGACGATGTCCACCCCTCCGACGACGATGGCCGGAGGGGCAGTGGCATCTCTGGCGGTGAACTTGCCCTTGGCGACGGTCGGGATGCCTCCAGCGGTGGCGGCTCCTCCTCTGGGAAGAGCACGAGCGACGGTGACTACGACGAGCCGCCACGCCGCCGAGCTCGGACCAGGGAGGGCAATGAGCCGCCTCGCCGTCGCGTCCCAGTGAAGCAAGAGGAGGACTCCGACTGAGCGCGGGCGTTGCTGGAGTCGGGTCTCGGGATTCGTGGTGGTCGCGCGGCCTCTTTTGCTTCTTTCTTTTGCCTGCATAAAAAAAGTAGAAAGCCCTGCCGGGGCATGTAATGAACCGTGGCGCTTGCGCCGTTATATTATCATTTTTATATTGCGTCCTGACATCCGTGTTGCTGCTAATTGACGGGTTCTTGCTGATCGTGATTGGGATGACCTAGCTTAGTGTGCGTGCGGTAGATTCCCATGCCGCGGGAGCGTGCTTCTCTAGAGCCTCCTGCGCGCCCCTCGTTCCAGAGAGGTCCTGCCAGGGATTTTCTTTTTGAGGATTCGATGGTCCTCGGGCCTCGGGAGGCAGCCGATGGCCACAGGGTTAGGGGACCTCTGGAGGTCTCGTGCCCCGTGCGAGCCCCCGAGCGTGGGCTGCTGGTATGCCGCGTCACGATGCCCGGAGGCACGGACTCAGGAGGGTGTGCGCGCCCGTTGGCTCGTTTGAGGGCGTCACGTGAGGATTAAGACACCTAAGGCCAGGACGCCAGGGCTTTGGCGAGGTGCGTTCGCGGGCGGGCCCAAGCGTACACACCGTGCCCAGCCCCCACGCGCGAGACGCACGAGGAAGAGCGACGAGCAACTGTCACTCTCCCTAAAACGAGACCTGAAAGAGCAAGTGCTACGAGAAGAAAAATTCCTGAACCTTTCAAATAAGGACGCGAGAACATCAAATTTCATTCCAAGAAGTGGCAAATCAACTACAGAAAGCAAGCAAAAAGAACAGCCGCGTCCGGCACCTAGACTAGTCTTCTGGTCTTCCTGCCAGCGCGGAGCATGGGGCCTCCACTATGACGTGGGTGGGAGCCCCCGTGAGGCCCAGGGGCGGCACTCAGGAGACTTCGGGGCGTGTACAGCCAAACTCATTATTACGTGAGAGTGTCACGGGCGGAGACTTAAGAGGCGCATGGCGCTTGCTGGTCACGGATAGAACTTTCGGAGGTGCTGGATGTTCCAGGCATTCTGGATGGGGACCCCGTCCTGTGTCTCCAGGCGCGCGCCGCCAGGCCTGGAGACACGGGCGATCCTGAATGGGCCCTCCCACATAGGCAAAAGCTTGTGAAGCCCCTCCCTAGAGAGCACCTATCTCAGGACGAGGTCACCCACCTCGAGGGTCCTGGACTGGACGCTACGGCAGTGATACCGCCGCAGCGCCTGCTGGTACCTCGCGGCACAAAGCGAGGCTTGGCGGCGACCCTCCTCCCCGAGCATGAGGTCCATCCCCACGAGGCGTCCTGGCATGCCTCGTCAAATGCCAAGACCCGCGGGGAGTGATGTTTGACCTCATGCAGGAGGACCGCCTCAGCCCCATAGACGAGGAAGAATGGGGTCTCGCCGGTGGGCTTAGTCGCGGTGATGCGGATGGACCCCGGCACGGACTGAAGCTCATCAAGCCAACCCCTGCCGCAGGCCTCGAGTTTCTTCTTGAAGCTCCTCACCTTGAGGCCCCTCAGGACCTCCGCATTGGCGCGTTCGGCTTGGCCGTTGCTCCTCGGGTGCACCACCGAAGCGTAGCATATCTGCATTCCAAGATTAGCACAATATGTTTGGAAGAGGTTGCTTGTGAACTGAGAGCCATTGTCAGTGATGATACGATTGGGGACCCTGAAGCGGCTCACGAGGACCTTGATGAACTTGACGACCGACCCCGCTGGGTTGGTGTGCACGGGCTCCACCTCCGCCCATTTGGTGAACTTGTCGATAGCGATGTAGAGGTAGCGGTAGCCCCCGGCCGCTCGGGGAAACAGGCCTAGGATATCCAGCCCCTGGACCGCGAAAGGCCACGAGAGCGGAATGGTCTGGAGGCCCTGAGCGGGCTGGTGGATCTGCTTGGCATGGAATTGACAGGCTTCACAGGATCTCACTAGCTCAGTGGCATCATTGAGTTCCATGGGCCAGTAGAAACAGCTGCGAAATGCCTTTCCCACGAGGGTGCGTGATGAAGAGTGATGCCCATAATCCCCGTCGTGGATGTCAGCCAACAGCTCGCATCCCTGCTCCTTAGAGATGCACCGCAGCAAAACGTCGTTTGGGCGCCCTCGGTAGAGCTCGCCATCCTACAAACAGTAAGCGGTGGCCTGACGGGCCATGCGTTCTGCGTCTTCCTCCTTCTCTGGCAAGGTGCCTTGGAGCAGGTACGCCTTGAACTCCTCGGTCCAGCACCCCTCCTGAGGTTCGAGCGCCAGGAGCAGCCGAGCTCCGGAGATTGGGCCGCAGGCTGGAGCGCCCGAGGAGGGGGCCAGGGGCAGTTCCTCCCGGGGCAACGCTGGGCCCGCAATGGAGGGGGCTGCCGATGGCTTGAAGAGCTGTTCCTCGAAGATGCCAGGCTTCTAGGGCTCGCGCCGTGATGCTCTCTTGGCGATGTCGTCTGCCTCCTTGTTCGTGCCACACAGGACATGTTGCAACTCCAAACCCAAGAACCATTTTTCAATTTTTGCATACCTCCTCCAGGTATGCCTCCATGTGCTCGTCCTTGGGCGTGTACTCCTTGTTGGAGAAGTTGACGAGGAGCTGAGAATCGCCCTTGATGGTGAGATGCTTGACCCCCAGGGCCATCGCGGCCCTGAGGCCGGCTATCAGGCCTTCATATTCTGCGATGTTGTTGGAGACCTTCTCACCATGCTGGAAGCAGAGTTGCACGGCGTAGTAGAACTTGTCCTGGGTAGGCGAGATGAGTACGGATCCAACCCCCGCGCCCCGACGTGCAAACGCACCGTCGAAGTACATGACCCAGCCATCAGGCGCCTCATCTTCGGGCATGAGGGAGTGATCTTCACCCACCCCTTGGTCGGGGGCGTCAGTCCATTCTATCACAAAGTCAGCGAGGGTCGCGCCCTTGATGACCCTGGTGGTGCTGAACTCCAGCTGGAACGCCTGCAGCACGATGTTCCACTCGGCAACCCTCCCCACGGTGTTGGGGCTGCGGAGCACCTTCTCCAGGGGGTACGCAGAGATGACCTTGATGGGGTGGCCTTGGAAGTAGTGTCGCAGTTTCCTGGACGCGACGAGGAGCGTGAGCAGGAGCTTCTGTGGCATGGGGTAGCGTGCGCGCGCGTCACACAGCACCATGCTGACGAAGTACACGGGGTGCTCGACGAGGGAAGAGGCGTCGATAGCGTCCGGCCCTGCCTGAGGCGTGGGGGCCTCAGGAGCCTCGCCGTCTAATCGGGTAATCGAGGCCACAGGAGCGTCGTCCTGAGGTGGCGATGGCGTTGCTGTAGACGGGGCGCTGCGCCGCGTGCCTGCGCATGCGCGCTCTTCCCGGACCTCCACGAGTGCCGCGCTAGACGAGTGGGGTGTGGCAGCCAGGTAAAGCACCAGGGGCTCAAGAGGCCGAGGCGCCACCATCACCGAAGGGCTGGTGAGATACCTCTTGAGGTCTTGAAAGGCCGCCTCAGCATCCGGAGTTCATTCGAACGGGCCCTTCTTCTTCATCAACTTGACAAACGGGAGGGCGCGCTCGCCGAGCTTGGAGATGAAGCGTCCCAACGAAGTCATGCAGCCCGCGAGCTTCTGCATTTCCTTGAGGGTCTACGGCGGGCTCATCCTTTCTATTGCCATGCTCTTCTGTGGGTTAGCCTCGATCCCTCTATACGACACCAGGAAGCCCAGCAGCTTGCCGGACGGGACGCCGAACATGCACTTCTCCGGATTGAACCGAAGGTTCACCTTGCGTAGGTTGGCGAACGTTTCCACCAGATCTTCGACAAGGGTTCTTGCTTCCCACGACTTGACCACTATGTGGTCAACGTATGTCTCGGCATTCATCCCGAGCTGCCAGCCAGTGCGATGTGCATCAATCACTGGAAGGTCGCGCCGACGTTGCGCAGCCCAAACGGCATGCAGGTGTAGCAGTACACCCCGCACGGGGAAAGGAAGGTTGTTTTCTCGACATCCTGCACCGCCATCTTGATCTGGTGGTAGGCCGAGAAGGCATCCAGGAAGCATAGCAAGTCGCACTCGGTGGTGGAGTCAACAATTTGGTCGATGCGCGGAAGAGGAAAAGGGTCCTGAGGGCAAGCTTTGTTGAGGCTCGTGAAGTCGACACACATGCGCTCCTTCCCCCCCCCCCCCTTTTGGGGACGATGACCGGGTTGGCCAACCAATTCGGGTGCCGTACTTCCCGGATGACACCGGCTTCTTGCAGCTTGTGGACTTCCTGGACAATGAACGATTGCTTCTCCTGGGCTTGTCGCCGCGCCTTTTGTTTCACCAGGCGCGCGCCGGGGCACACCATCAAATGGTGCTCAATCATGTCTCGCAGGACGTCAACCAGGTCAGTCGCCTCCCACGCAAACACATCTTTGTTTGCACGGAGGAAACCGACCAGCGCCTCTTCTTGGTCTGGGGGGAGGCCGGCGCCTATGGTGAAGGTGGGGCCTGAGCCCCCGTCGTCGACTGGCACTTGCTTCGTCTCGGCCCGGTCCTGAGAGAATAGTTGATTCTTCTTCGCGGACGCGGCCTCCAGAATCTACGGAGCGCCCTCCTCGTCTGGCCGCACGGCCGCCGCGGCCTTGAAAGCGAGCTTGAGGGCCAGGAGTGCATCCTTGGTGTCCCCCACCACCGTGAGGATGCCGATGCTCCCAGGCATCTTGATGACGTTGTAGCTGGGGTGCGTCGCCGCCATGAACTTGGCAAGGGCTGGATACCCAAGGATGGTATTGTACGGGAGGGTGACATGGGCGACGTTGAAGTCGACGAGCTCAGTGCGGTAGTTGCTGTGCATGCGGAAGCTGACGGGGAGGCGGATCTGCCCCAGGGGAACGATGGAGCCGTCGAGCACCCCTGAAAAGGGTCTAGTGGGGGCGAGCCGGTCGTAAGGCACCTGGAGCTGGTCGAAGGCCTCCACGGAGAGGACGTTGAGGCCAGCACCGCCGTCGATGAGGGTTCTGGTGACCGCGACACCGTTGATGGTGGGTGTGCACAACAAGGGGAGCACGTCGGCGCCGACTGTAGTCTTGGGGTGATCCCTGGAGTCGAAGGTGATGTCGGTCTCAGGCGCCGCCCGGCCTGAAGGAGCTCCCCGCCGTGGCTGGGCGGCCCCCATCGGTCAGAAGAGCTGCTTGATGTGGCGGCTTGAGGCCGGCGCCTGCGACCCATCGAGGATGGCTGCAACGGCGTGGGGCGCCGGTGCCGCCAAGCGCGCAATGAACTAATTGCGCAGCTCCTCCCAGGAGGCAACTAAAGACTCTGGTAGGCTAAGCATCTAGGAACGCGGCACGCCCACGAGAGCCATGGGGAGCCAGTTTGCCATGACCTTCTCATCACCGTTTGCCGCCTCGATGCTTAGCTCGTACTGGCGAAGGAACTCCATGGGGTTCCCCATGCCGTCGTACCGTGGAGGCAGCATCGGCCTGAACTTAGGCGGCCACCGGACCTGCCGTAGAGCGGGGGAGAAGGCCCGGTGGCCCGCGACGGATCCGAGTGCGCCCAGTGGCTCGGCGGGTGGAGTGGCGCCCGCCATGGGAGGCGCAGTGCGAGAGGAGAGTGGCTGATGAGAGAGGCAGAGCTTCGACACGCCCCTACCTGGCGCGCCAAATGTTGGATTCAGGGCTCCGCAGACCCAAGGAAAGGTTTGAACTCTGGGGCATGTGCGAAGAACTCAACCTATCCAGCCAACCAACTCGTCGTCCTACAGCCTAGCTCGAGGAACATGGAAGAAGATGAACACGGCAGTTTACCCAGGTTCGGGCCACCTTGCGGTGTAAGACCCTACTCCTGCTCTGTGGTGGATTTGCCTCACGAGGGATGAACAACCTCGCGAGGTCTGTTCTGGTGAGGCTGGAAGGGTCAATCCCCCTCTATGGTGGTAGCTAACCTATATATATAGTGACCTCAGTCCTCTTCCCCCAAATCGTAGGCGGGAAGGGATTCCAAAGTGGCCAATTTGAAAGGGGACAAGTAGTACATCTTATCCTGACGAAAGGTGGTCTTCACCTGCAAAGCTGCTGGTCATAACGCCGCGGTGGGCTCGGCGATGACATCCTTCCTGCCGTCTTGGCGGTCCTAGTCTTGTTGCTCTGGATTAGAAAACTTTGCATAATTCCTCGGGAACCCACGCCTGCGCTTGCTTCCTTTTCACCAAAGGGGAAACTGTCTTCTCTGCCCCCGCCGGGGCCCGCCTGGACTTGGTCGTCATGGCTTGCGTCACCGCAACCACATGAGGTTGGGCACCTGCATAGGAATCTCCGCTCCTCAGAAGGCAGCCTGGGGAGGCCGCTCCCTCAGGAGGTCTTGGCGTCATCTTCCTCGCGAGGCTTGGCCCCTCGCGAGGGTCTTGTCTTGATAGCCTTTGTAGATGGGTCGTACCAGGCTGTCGATGAAGCCACGCCATGGGCCGCAGGCAGGCAATTCTGGGTACCCTGGTTCCCAGAACGCCGACACGTCCCACAGGCTCTGACGGGGTCAGGCTGAGCTTCTGCCTAGGCACCCCTTTTGCCCTCTTCACCTCTCACTGTAGCTCCTAGGAGGAGAGGGACAAGAAAGGCATTACGGGGCACTTATCCTTTTTCAGATTAACAGATGTAGGCACCTGCCAAACTTTAGCTTAAATTATGTAATCCTCCATCCACTTTTGTATTTTGTATGATTTGTACTTGTTTATCAGCGTATTAATGAGAAAAGGAAATGCCTGCCGGGTACTCGTGCATGTATCATGTTCATGCTGAGGGATAGCCCCTCAATACTTTCAAGTAAACAAGGCTCCCCGGCAAGACACCTTGCCGGTCCCTTCCATTGCTGCCGCTGGACCAGGCCTAAAGGGTTGGGAGCTTGGAAGGAAAATGGCCCCTCGCCAATTCCCACCCCCCCAAACGCCACTCCAACCATCCTAACTGAAGTAAAACTTTCGAATCAAAGGATGGGAGCACAGATGTTGAGGGCGGCAAGGTTTCTCTGCGCACAAGACTTTCATACAGGGACGTACTTGTGGATGGGGAAGAAAACTTATCTGTGTTTGTTGCCCTTCTTATCGCTCCGACAAGAAGGAACTACCGTGGATCGTTATGCTAGGTTGCTCTCACTTCTCTCCTTCAGGGAGTTTATTCGTGGCAGGGGAGAAAACAACAATATATGATCCAACTTAAATGGATTGGTTATCATAGTAAAATCATACTTAAAAAAACATGCATGCAAGTCTAGATGTCAGCGACTTTGTTTTATTATCTTTGCACAGGGTCTACGACTGGCTTTGTACAAAGGGTTTCATGCCCATCGGCAAAGCATGTACAAAAGGTGGTTTTCGGGGGCTAGGCCCGGCAACCCTGCCTTACGGGTAGAATTTACGAAGATGCTCAATATTCCATGAGTTTTGCATTTGGATGCCATCTTCGGTCTCCAGACGGACTGCGACAGGTCTGGTGACTTGTACTACCCAGTAAGGGCCTTCCCACTTCAGCGTCAACTTGCTGGTACCCTTGGCGGATTGAACACGCCTAAGGACAAGGTCACCTTCCTCAAGGCTCCAGGCATGAACCCTGCGGCTATGATAGCAGCGCAGGGCTTGCTGGTAGCATGCAGCATGCACATCAGCCCAGAGATGATCTTCCTCGAGGAGCACAGCATCGTCATGCCGTAGCTGCTCTTGCACTACCTCGTCGTAGGCAAGTACTTGAGGTGACCCATATATGAGTTCCGTGGGGAGCACTACTTCTGCCCCATACACTAGGGAGAAGGGATTCTGGCCAGTAGCTCGATTTGGTGTCGTCCTGAGGGACCAAAGAACCGCCGGCAGCTCATCAATCCAGCGCTTGCCGCATTTCTACAACTTATCAAAAGTTCTCGTCTTGAGTCCGCGTAGCACTTCAGCATTCATCCTTTCAACTTGTCCATTGCTCCATGGATGGGCAACAGAGGCGAAGGAGACCTTGCTTCCAAGGCTTTGGATGTATTGCATAAAGGTGCGGCTCGTGAACTGGGTGCCATTATCGGTAATCACTCTGCTGGGTACTCTGAAACGGCACACCAATCCTTTCAAGAACTTGACAGCAGATTGTGCGGTCACCTTTCTCACTGGCTCCACCTCAGGCCACTTTGTAAACTTGTCGATTGCCATGTACAAGAATTCAAAGCCCCCGGCAGCACGGGGGAAGGGGCCCAAGATATTGAGCCCCCAGACCGAGAATGGCCAGGACAAAGGGATCATCTGGAGAGCTTGAGCTAGTTGATGAATGTTTTTGGAATGGAACTGGTAGGCTTCACACTTGGTGACTAGCTAAGTTGCATCCTGGAGGGCTGTGGGCCAATAGAAGCCCAGCCGGAAGGCTTTTCCGATCAGGGCTCTCTATCCAATGTGAGAGCCACACACACCCTAGTGTATCTCTGCCAACAGCTTTAGCCCATCTTCCCGGCAAATGCACTTAAATTTCACACCATTTGTCCTTTTTCTGTATAGTGTGTCATCGACAAACTGGTACATATTTGACAGTCGGGCTACTTTTTCGGCTTCTTCTTGCTCTTTGGGAAGCTCTCCCGTCTGAAGGAAATGGACTATGTGATGCGCCCAAGTTGGAGCCTGTGGCTCGACAACAAGGACTAAAGGCACCTCCTCATTCGTGGGAGCGCTCATCTCGACCACAAGAACTTGTGGTTCCGTGGGAGGGTGCCGCTCACCAATCAAAGCGAGGTTGTCCTCGGCAACCTCTCTACCAGCGGCTTCGGGAAGTCCTACCGGGAGATACTTGCCGGAGTCCAACTTTCTCCTTTTTCTGGCCATTGTTGAAGGGGACACTGACGATTGAGTTAGATGGAGGACAAAAGTCCCTGGTTCCACAAGGAGCTTCTGCGTGGCGCACTTTGACAAGTGATCAGTAATGTTATTTTTTGCACGTGGCACGTGCTCTGCTTGCAATCCATCAAAGTGCTCTTCCAACTTTCTCACCTCCTCCACATATGCCTCCATCAGAGGACTCTGATAATCCTTATTGACTTGCCTCACCACGAGCTGTGAGTCTCCAAGGATGATCAGTTTCTTGATTCCCAACTCCACCGCAATTCTGAGTCCGACAAGGCACTACTGTAGGATGTTGCTAACGCGACACTACAATCAGAGAACCTTTGACGAAACTGTGTGCGATGCATTAATCGCAAATGGTGATGTAAAATAATCATCAAAAAAGATGCAAAATGTTTGCGATGAAGGATACATCAAACACGGTTCAGATTTTAGTTGCGTGTGCGATGCGGGGCATATGGTTCAGTTCAATGAACTGTTTGCGATGAGGCAGAACAAAAGAAATGGGCAGCCAGATGAAGGTGTGTGCGATATACGGCATACAGTTCACTCGGATAAACTGTTTGTGATGATGCGGAACAACAGAAACGGGCAGCCAGATGAAGGTGTGTGCGATATATGGCATACAGTTCACTCGGATGAACTGTTTGCATTGAGCCAAGAGAACAGAAATGGTTCAACTTAACAAGATGTGTGTGATACACGGCAAACAGGTCTGTAATCGGAAATTTGTGGGAAGACCGATAACAACACAGACTATTCCTGTTAACAAGCCGTGTGTGTTGTGAGCAAACGATTGCTGGTATACAATTGTCTGCGATTGATGAAATCATCACTGACGGGTTCCATTGTTTAGTCTGTGTGCGATGTGATTTGCTCTGTCTACAGAGCATCAACATATATACTTAAAAAGACAGTATTGCAAAACCAAATTAAGCATACAATTACACAAGTGACTACACATATAACATTTCCACACACCAAAGTAAGCAATTACATGCATACTAAACTAGGAGAAACGAGTATCTAATCATGTAATTATTGTTGTGACGACGCTTGCCATTGCTCTGCTTCTGGATGGATCCCTGGCCGTTTTGGGGAAGGAGGCACTTCCTCATGTCAACGATCCGCCTGTACATCTCGTAGCTCGTGTACGCCTCCTTGGCCGCGTACACGATGTGACCTTTGTCGAGTTTCTCCATCTAGGTCGAGTGTCAGGCACGCTTGTCCTTGTTGTAGGAATCCTTCATGTCTATGTAGTAGGGGTCGATGATGGCCTTGGTGAGGTGAACCAGTGAGTCCTTCTCATGCTTGTTGCTGCCCCAAATCTTGTATTGGCCCTGGATGTCAACAAGATTCTGGCAGGCGATGCCCGAATTCTTGAGCACCTTTACATCGTTGGTGATGTCCACCGTAGCGAACATGTAGTGGGGGCTGTTGACAAAACTGGTGAAACGCTCGCAAGGCCTTGTGGCTAGGCAGTAGTGGTAGACGAGGACATGGTTGCGCACACACATCTGGGCGACGGCGACCTTGGGACAAGACCCGGCATGAGCACGGGTGTACTCGAGGTCGAACCCGACCACCTTGTACATCTGCTCGGCAAGCAACAGCTCCATGATGTGGATGGAGTGCTCCACCTAGACCGGGTTGTTGGTGTACACCACCGAGAGCTCCGTGAACCTTCCGTGGGTGTCCACCATGGCATGCATGGTGAACTGCTGCTCGTCATCGGCAGCCGCTCGGAAAGCCATTGGAGCCGCACAGGATACCCTCTAAGAATTTGTCATGGTGGGTGTGCTTCTTGCAATGGTGGGGCGCGATCGAAAGGTTGAAGAGACACACGGGTTGAATGGCCGCTGTAATAAATGGGGGCCGGCCGGCCTGTAATCGTCACGTCTTGTCACCGTGTTCATAGCGGAGGATTCCAGTGCACACTTGACAACACCGCATCGCACGCATTTCGTTTGACCACGCGTGGGCTCGAAGAGGCGCCAAATGTATCGTCGGTGAGCCTGTTCCCGCACTACCGTGCAGTTTACTGCACAAGCTTCCCGTCCGGCTAGTTTGGCCACGCGTCGGCTAGAAGAGGGACAAATCGTGGGCGTTTATTGGCAAAAAGCTTTGTAAAAACTAAGTGTGTGGAATGACTTTGGTCATAAGTTTACCCGTGGGTGATGAGGTCAAAGTTACACAAAAGCATGATGATGGACACTCGAGTGCGATAATTAATTCTGCGCTCTACAGGGCACACGATTGAAGAAACCAACTGTGTGCAATAATGTCGAAGATCGTAGTCGAGTTAGCTATACAGATCGTGTGCTATGAGATCGACAAGGTAAACAGATTCGAGAATGGTTAATAAAATCTAAGTCCATTGCATATTAAGGTCAAAATAGTGCTAACAATATATGAGTCTCATACGATGCCATTTCAACGATTGTACCACAAAAGCTCGAAATATTACAAGGTTCAAATTCCAGAGTTATATGTCTCAAATTCGAAGATTACAAGGTTCAAACTAATATAGAAATGAAATTCAGCTCATCAGCTGCAAACGCTTGCGCTGATCCGCTGAACATGGATATCAGAGAGGTTCAAACTAATATTACCACTTTTAAGTCTGGTTTCGAAACCTCATAATTTTTGCAAAGGGGTCAGCCACTGAGAAGTCATGTATGGGGTTGACACGATGACTTCTGATTACTCTGTCATCTGAAGTTCCAAAATGAAATTCAGCATTTTCAGAGCCTATTCCATTCTGCCACAGCCGCCGGCGCTAATCAACAAACCATTCATTTTTGTGAAATAAATGTAGGGCAAACCTCATTACCTTCCGCACCCTTGCTCTGACAACAAAGAACCTGGCGAATATAATCTCCGGTAAGGTCCCTCGGTAGGAGTTCAAATTAATTTCTGAGAGATGCAGATCTAGGCATTCGATGTGATTGTTATATTGTATCACATTATCCACCACCGGGCCTAATCCTATCTGCAAAAGAAGAAAACATGTTAGTGCCTACATGCAGTTTTGAACACTACTACATGCCTATTTGGTTTGCAGGATTTGTAAAATGCACTAACATGCCATCTTCGATCCGACATGATTAACATGGGCATTTCATTACAATCTAGAAAACTGTAGCCTTCTTCACAAGAGGTTGGAGTGGATGAAAAGTTCCCTAAGAAAACTAATAGTACAGATGAATCCAAAGGAGAAATGCTTATGGATTGTAACCATATGGATCAAGCAACCAATATGGGGTGAAAACATGTATGTAATGAAATCCTCCAAAAAATCCTTCAGAAATCGTAGTACATTGTCATTGTAAACTTGGAAAAAGGTGTCACAAATTGAACTCCCTTATGGTTAACATTTAACAGGAAAGGAACATCGCCTTGATATATAGCTTCTCCAGGCACAGAAAGCATCTCAGGAAACTAACAACTTGCTCCAGGTTGGGGTTGATAGATTCTAGTTCCAAGACCTTCACTCTGCGCAGTTTCGGGGTCAAGCTTGTCGAAATCATTTTCTGGATGACAGACGAACATACATCTTCAAAATTAGAAATAATGTTAATTTCTAGAAGGAGAGGTAGAAGGCGGTTGTTGTACCTGAACGGGTGTGGATCCAATAACAAGTTCGGACTACTTGTCAGACGAGTAGCCCACCACTGTCAATTTCGGCGCAGAAATGACATTGATTCTTGTTGGACCTTCTTGATCAACTACAAGTAATCTCTCAAGTGAAGGTGTGTCCTCAATGACCATACCGTGGTACACATCTTGTGATGTCTTCTTGTCGCGCCAGCAACACACATAAATAGTCCAGAGAGTCATGGAGGTGATGTGGAAGCTACTCAACCCATTGATCGCCTGAAGACGAAGGTACTCAAGTGCAGTACAGCCACGGAGCAGGCGCTCCATGTCACCGTTTGGGAGGTAGATGGTGACGAGCTCGAGGTGCTTCAGTCATGGTAGAATAAGAGCGGGCGCGTCATTAAGGGAGGGGGAATGGCAGTTCCTGAACTTGGCGACGCGCAGCGTGGGTGCGAGGCGGAGCGCGGACGTTGGCAGCGAGCGCATATGGCCATCATCAAAAGTGAGCTCCTCGAGCTGATCTAGGGCGGGGGATCGAAACCAGTCGTCAAGCTTGGCTCGGTCCTTGCCGTTGGAACGGAACTTGCCGATGCTAAGGCCTCTGGTTCGGCCAGGGTGACTGCCGACGATCTTGGAGAACGCATCCAAGCTTTTGCGATAGCCATGGCAGAGCTCGTGGGTGTCGATGAAGTCGAGAGGGGTGGAGTTCCATAGGGTGCGCCACCGCCGGGAAAGGACGGTTGTACATGCCCCATATTTGATTGGCAGGAGGGAGATGATGACTGTCAACATATCATCAGGTAGGCTGCTGATGAAGTCTAGGTCTGCTGGAGTCGCTTGCGGTTCTTGCTCGACCCGCCTCCGCTTGTTGGCAGCCCCGTTCTCCACCTCCGGAGTCTCCTTGTCAGCGGCGCTTTCTGATAGAAGTGGGAGTACAGGGAATATTTAGTTAAAACAGGGCAATAGAAAAGTGTATTGGTAACTAGAAGTTAGTAGGTAGGAATAGAGTAAGAAAATGGAATAACAATTGGTTGCTTAAATACTACACAATTCATTTGATATTACTGGGTAAGTCAACATGCAGATACTTGAAAAGAACACTTACTTCGAACAAAGTCTGGACGGATGATATCGTCGGGGAAGTTAGCATATATCTCATGACCAGGCTCTTTTATGTGAAGTGCAATTTTAGTGCCAGCTTTCAGTACGTAAAACTTAGAAATTTCTTTCCAAAGGCCAGTGCCAAAATAGGAGTCACCACGTTCATCAAGTCTTATAGTAGCAACGATTGTAAATCCATGGTTTGTGTTCAGTATGACATCCCTGCAGTCTTGATTTATGTAAAGGGAAATATTGTGTACTACAGATTCTATTGCATAGCAAGGGACGCGCTGCAGAAAATGGTAGGATTGTTAAAGAAAATATGGTAACATGCAAATATGGGCCCAAATTGAAAGAACTGTACAACAGTTGAAATCGAAGGACAAAAATCTATAATTAAATAGATAGGGTAAACATGATGTCATGGAAATATGTGAGTAATCGAAAGAACAATACATCATTAATTTGCCTAATATAAAAAGAAGAGGAAAAAAATCCCCTTTGACGTATATGGTGCATGTGGCACCTTTTATCCAAATGTAGCAATATTTAGTATATGTTCAGGAAAGTAGGCCATGCCGACCGATTTAGGGTGAGATTGAACATACCGCGCGCATCCTCAAGTCATCTGGTACGGTGAGATGGAACTCCATGGATGTCTGGCGGAGGCCGCAAAGTCCTGATGTGTCCGCGCACTGTACACTCTATGCATGAAAGAAAACCCTCAAATCAGCTCGAATAAAAATGAATTCATGATGATTTCAGTCGGGTGATTAAAGTAGGCAGATGAACTGGGATAAGAGATAAGATAATATCTCATTAAATTAGTTACCTTGTTGTCCATGAGAAAAAACCCTTAGTATGGCGGATTCCCCAACCAGGCGGAGCTGGGTCGACCGCGAGCAGCGTCGAGAAAGTCGATGGTGATAGGCGGCAGCAAGCGGAAGTGGCGAAATGCGGTGGGGTTTGCCGGCAGCCTGGCGGCAGCGGCAGGCGTCGAGCTAAGTGGTTGCCACCGTGATAGGCGGTGCCATGCATAGACAAGGAGGAGCTTGTGCAGGTGTGAATGGGGACCGAAGGGGGTGGCGGGCGGGGTGAGGTTTTTTGTGACGTGGGGATGGTGAGGGTTTTCTTTTTTCTTTTTTGAATTGGGTGGTGAGGGTTTTCTGTCCCACAAAGAGTTTCGGAGGCAACGGTTTGCTAGAGCCAACCGTGTTTGATTGAAGTAACAGGCAAAATGAAAGTCATTGCACACGGTTCCAATTTTGGGAACCGTGTGTGATTGACGTACTACCTCCGTCCTGGTTTATTGGTCCCCTTTGTAATTTGTACCAAATTTTGACCAAATATTTAACTAACAAATGTTTATGCATGTCACCAAAAATTATATCATTGAACATTATGTTCAAATACGCATCCAACGATATAATTTTTGCTGACCTGCACTAACATTTTGTCAGTTAAATCTTTGGTCAAAATTTAACACAAATTACAAAGGGGACCAATAAACCAGGACGGAGGTAGATTCCATCAACCGAACTGATTGCATCCATATCCCACATTTAGACATAAGTAAACATAGATTAAACATACTCAGACATAGATAATAAGTGTACACAAGCATAGTTCAACCATAAGTACATAGTTCAACCGTCATTAAGCATACTCAAGCGTACATAGTTCGATCCCACATCTCATGTCATCTGTCGGCATGATCCCGAAGCTTCTCCAGGTACTCGGCGTACGCGGCGTGCGCCACCCTGCGAGAATACTTCTGCTTGAAGGAGCCAACAACTCGTCCTCTTGCATGCGCTAGAACACTTTCATACGCGTCATGAAGATTTTGGTTGCAAAATGGGCATCGATAGCCGCCGTCCCAGGTCCTAATACGCCTGTTATACATTCCCGCATAAAGCTCCCTCAGGCATTCCTGCATAAAGCTCCCTCAGGATTTGCCTATTGTACCTCCTCTGGCCATCTTCATCCTCGTTGTCCACATCGTTAGACAGCACCTATACAAATAGTAAAAAAAATGTGGCGTCAAATTAATGTTTACAAACTAATCTCTAGCGAACATTTTGCAGTTGCCAAAATTTGGCTTCAAATCAATGTTTACATGCCGTGAAGTAGGATTAGGAATTTATGGCTATTTTTTTATACATATCCAGAGATTACGGTTCGATTTTTAAGCACAGTCATCTATGTAGAGACCTATCTTGAAGAAAATAATGGCACAAACATATATGTAGGTCATTCAAAATCAATTGTCAAGTCCTGGCTAGGAATTATTAGCACGAACACTAACCCTAGTCGGATTACTAGCAGAAATCATTTGCACAAATGAAACAACTAATCACTTATCACTTGTACCATTCAAACAATCAATACACTACACGGATCTAACGAAACTTACTCAGATTTCATGGATTGGGAGAACATAACCAGAGAAACCCTAGGATCTCTTTGACACATAAATGGGTATAGATGACTAACCAGTTGTCCGTCATCGTCGGAGTCGTCGTCGGAGTGGTCGTCGGAGTCGTCGCCGGGGTCGTCGCCCGAGTCGTCACCGGAGTCGGTGTGGACCTTCGCCTCCGACTGTGGAAGCTCGACACCGTCGACGATGTCAGGGTGTAGCGATACCTCACTGGCGGTGACGGAAACCTCTGTCTCCATCTCCATGCCGTGCTCCGGTGCTTCAGCAGCCCCGGCGTCACCACTCCCTCCGAATGGGTGCTTCGGCCGCATCCTCATACACTGACGCCTTTGAGGACTGAGAGCGGCGTCGAGTATGCAAGCGGAGAGAGAGGATTGTGTGTGTGGCGAGGATGGGGGTGCGGCCGCTCGGGCACGTGATTAATATGGAGTAGTGGAAGAGAGGCGGGCGGCGGTCAAACTGCTGGCTCGCCTCCCGGTGAGCCTGCGCACCGGACTGCTGGCATGCCTACTGTCATTTCACATAGCTACTCGCACGCCTCCCGATGACACTACGCAGCGAGCACACATCCCGTCAATTCACACATCTGCACGCACGCCTCCTGGTCTGCCTGCGCGGTGGACTGCTCGCATGCGTCCCGTCAACTCACGCCTGCTTGCACGGCACACGGGTCGCGTGGCTGCACATATATTATTTTTCTATTTGGATGATTAATGTTGCCGCTTTATTTCTTAACCGAAGCATGGCACGTATCTATTGTTGGTCTAACGCTCATGGTTCGAATAAATAATCCATTTGGGATATTGGTTCCCAATTATTAATAATCTCCCGTTTGTAAGAAGATAAAGATTACATCAAAACTGGTCTCAAATTTGACAAAAAAAAGTACAATGCCACTTTGTATTGGTGTCCATATGACAACACAATAAGTTTCATGAATTTCAAATAAGTTTTGGATGTACTAGAATTTAAAAATCAAGATTCTCAATGTTTGAAATTTCTTGCACGGGGAGTAAACATACACCCAGAGAGACACATGTGTTTTTGCAATCCATTTAGGTGCACTGTCACGTGTGCATGTAGCTCAAATTTAATTTTTGCACATTATACCCCTAGAAAATCAATCAATGTACTAAAACATCTTAATGATCTCTATTTTTTTCAAAATTAAAACGTCCCTCCTTTGGTAACATATGTTCACCGTGGGATAATTTAACATGCATCATAGTTGCGGTGGATTCGTGGTGTGTGTGTGTGTGTGTGCGTCTGGGGGGTGGCGGGTGGCTGGCAGTACACTACGAGTCGTGAGCCACCGTGTGGGTTGGCCGTTTTGTGAGGCAGGTGCCACATCAGAGTCGTGAATTCGTTATTTAAAACATTACATAACCCTTTCATACATACATGTTTTGGCCACATGCAGTCGATGGTTGTCCTACACGACACTCAATACTCGCGTGTGACGCTTTCTGTGAGCCCGCGAGGTCGTGGTCCATCACTTTGACGAACAGCCGGCAGAGAGGTTAATTTGACCAGCAAGTTAGAATCTTTTTTGTTTGTGTGAGTATATAGTACGCGTCGAAGAGGTGGGAGGGGAATAGCATATATACTATACGTACACGTCCGTGAACAACTACACCTCACTCAGTGTCGGGACTTTTTGGTTTCCGAGGCACGTGCCACATCAAAGTTGTGAAATTGGCTATTCAAACATCACGCAACACCTCTTTGGGCCACATGCATGCAGGCGGTGGTTATCCTAGGACACTTATGTGTGACGCTTCCATCTGTGGGCCCACGAGGCCATCGTCGATGCATGCATCACTTTGACCTACATCGGGAGAGGTTAATTAATTTCACCATCAAGGAGGATTCTTTTTGGGTTGTATTATGGTAAGAGCATATAGTATGCGTCAAAGAGGGGGAAGGGGACCATCATATGTAGTACGCTTCATGAACCTCGCTCTGTGTGGGGACTTTACGATTTTTGAGGCATGTGCCACATCAAAGTTGTGCATTTTAGGTATTCAACATATGTTTGGCCCACATGCAAAGCGATGGTGGTTGTCCTCTCGCACCCACTTAAGCGGTTATCAGCGATATCAATGCTTTGCATCTGTGGGCCCGCTTGGTCCATCACTACTTTACCTGACAACGAGATAGGTTAATTTGACTTAGGAGGGGATTATTTTTTTGTTTGTAATACGGTATATATATAGGTCATGCTCTGGGATGATATGATACAGTTTGAGCACAACCATGCATGTGTACGCATAAATCCCTCCCATCGAGTCGAAGTGGCTAGTACCACGACACGTCATGAACCGATCTCGCTCTGTGTGGGGACTGTATGATTTTTGACGCACGCGCCACATCAATGTTGTGAAATGGTATTCAAACATGCATGCACGCATCACCTCCATACATATGCATGTAGTGGTTTTCTTCGAGCGGTACACACCCTCGCGTGGTTATCGGTGACAAGCCTATATATTTGTGGACCCGTGTGGACATCCATGATCACCTTGACCGACAACAAGATAGGTTACCATGGCGGATTCTTCCTTTGGTTCGTGTTATCGTAGTATAGGTCATGGTGAGATTCAGATCCCCTAATTAACTTTGAGCACATACTATGCACGCATGCATACATGAATCCCCGTCATTGGCTTGAAGTGTGGTGTGACATACATATGCATCGTCAACTAACCCTCATTCAGTGTGGGGATTTCTGGTTCGAAAGCACGGTGCCACATAAAAGTTGTTCCATTATGTATTCAAACAAATGTCTACATATGTTTGGGCCACACGCAGGCAGTGGTTGTCTTCGGGGAATAGCTACTTGCGTGATTATTGCATGGACGGCCATCACTTTGACCAACAACAAGAGAGAGGTTGTACGACCAAGGTGGATTATTCTTGGTCCGTTTTACTATCCATCTTCGTGAGATGCCTCTCTGGCCTGCCGACTGAAAGTGGGTGTGTGGGGGGGGGGGGACTGCTACTTCGCACTTTGCTAGGTGAACCTTCGTGGGGGGGCATGCATTCATAGCTTAGGATTCCCTTCCTTCCGACACGAGGGGGGCAAGCAATACCATGCGCTTTGCAAGATAGGTGCCACATCAAAGTTGCATTTGGTATTTGAACATCAAACCACCCTTTTCATACATATATTTGGTCCACATGCAAGTGTGTTCGTGTTCTGACCCTCTCCCGCATCACTTTTTGCCAAATTTATGAACATTAGACAAGTAGGATGACGCAACAGACATGGTTCACTCACACTAACCGTGTGCCACACTGGTGGCCCTGTCACGCACATCCGCACAGTACATTGGGCTCCACTAGGCTTCCCCTCTCAAAAATATCTACCCGCCTGCAGCTTTTTTCTATTTGATAACACACAGTTATTATGTTTCGACCATGTGTGATGTTTCTTGTTCCCGCTCCCGCCTGCATCCCTCGAAAATATCTGCCCACCTCGAGGGTTTTTCTGTTTCATAACACACGGTTGTTATTTCCAGACCGTGTGTGATGCACCATCATCCAAATTTTCAATAGCCCCGGCATTTCACTCCCGCGTTTGACACCCATGTAGTAAAATTTTCAGTAGCCGCGTCATTTCCTCAATCACACCCCCCGCCCCCCCTCCACACACACACACACACCCTCCCTCACTCGAAACCCTAGCAAGGTCGCCGCCGCCGCCGCAAGGCCTCCATTGTCAACATCTGCCGGTTTGCCCGTGCAGCTTACCCACCGATCTCCATACCCAGGCCACCCTGAGTTTCTTAGATGATGCCTACCAAACGCCCCCTTTCCCACATATCCCCATCCCCATCCCCCACTCCAGAGCATCGCAGCCTATGCCCGGTTACGCTTCTCGTGGAGCTCGAGGAGCGACTGGCCCAAAAGAGGTGTATCGCGGTCTCTTCGCCCGACGTCGCTGAGGAAGCTGACGACCATTACTGGCCGCAGGCACTCAATCAGCAGGCTAGAGTATGTGGGTATGTCGCAGATGCCGGCTACGACATCGAGGTCGTCGACAGCGACGGCCTGACGCGGGCTATGTCACAGGTTAAGTGGCCCACCCCCAACCCCTCGGGTTCAACCGCCGTCGATCTCATCCATGGCCCCGCCGCTGATCTCCTCTGGCTCGCTGTCAAGAATTTGCCATCCTGCATCGCCATCGAGCCCCTTTTGTCATTTCTGAAGGACATGTTCTGCGACGCTGGCTTGGGATCCACAGCTTCCAAGTCATACCTCATCGACGGTGACCACGAGGAGGGCACCCTTTCCGGCTCTTCCAAGGGGAAAGAGCCCATCTGCTCTTCCAAGGGGAAAGAGCCCGTCTGCGACATCAGGGAGGGCACCCTACAGCCGTGCTCTTCCAAGGAAAAGGAGCCCATTTGCGACAACATGGAGCACATCCAGGGTCCGTGCTCTTCCCACGGGAATGAGCCCATCTGTGACAAGTGAGGAAACCCATGATTTGTTTTGCCGTGCCTCTTCACAGGGGGGAACCCATGATTTGTTTTGTCGAGTCCCTTTTGTAGTGTAGTGAGAATATGTCCAGTTTTAATTGCTATATTTGGTTGTTTGCAGTATGCCTTGTTTATTTCAGTTGTTCACAATGTGATGCTCTATATGTGCAATTATTTACTGTGCAGTACATTTCATCAATCCAGTTTTAAACATACCGATAGGATATGCATATATTTGCTTGCTGTTAAGCCTGTTATAGCTAGCATATGCCTCTTTTAAAGTTCTTTGATTGTTCGGTTGTTTGTAGTTAGCATATGTCTAGTTTCAAAAGCTATCTTTGGTTGTTCGTAGTATGCCTTGTTTATTCTAGTTATTCACAACGTGATGTTCTATATGTGCAAGTATGAACTGTGCAGTTCAATTTCATCAATACCAGTTTCAACAATACCACTATGAATGACTACATTTGGTTGCTGCATCTTGTAGTTAACACGCCTTTCCATTTTTATTTAACAATAACCAGTGTACTTAGACCGGCACAATACCAGTTTGAATGACTATGTTTGCTTGAATGTTAGGCATGTTACAGTTAACACACCTTTCCACTTGTTTTGCTTTACTAGCGTGCTTAAACCTGCACACTAAAGCTATCTTTTGGAGATTATTTTGTCTACCATGGATATATTTGGTTGATGTTTAGCCTGGTCTGTTTAACATGCCTCTCGATGTACCTACACAGGACAATTTTGGGAACGACTGCTGTTTTCCATCGAGGATAGTTTCATCCCATGGCTTATATATACTCACTGTTCAGGATATCGGTAGCTGGTACCATATAGGCCGGGGGCTGATAAGGGACTAATCGGTGAATTGGACTTTTAACTGAATATATCTGTAACCCATTTATCGTTAGGTTAACTAGGGCCATATGTAATATATCTGAGGCTACATAGCAACATGCACTGTACTTAATGTCTAAATATGCAATCCTAGGCTACATATCAACAAGGAAGAGTGTTACCTTAATGTTCTGATGATGTCTAGATATACGTAGAAGAGGGGCAGCAGCAACAACAACAACAACACAGCCCTGTTTGGATACTCAACTTAGCTAGAGGTTAGAGTTAGTTTCTAGCTCATGACTAACCCTAAACTAACTCCATCCAAAGAGGTGTTTGGATGACAGGGTTAGATTGATAATAAATGCACTAGGAGAACTAGCTCCAATTAGCACCTCTTGGGTGGGATAGTTTTTTTGGTGGGTTAGATGCAACTAGCTCAAACTAGCCCTCATGTTTGGATATACTTTAGGGCTATTTGAGCCCGAACTAGCTCAAACTAACTCTAACCCAATGATACAGCAGCAGTTGATCAGCCGATAATTTGTAAAAATGCAATAAACTCCTTCCGGCCCATAATATAAGATGTTAATTCATCTAATATGTGAGTATATTGGATGTTATAAGATATTATAAAAGAGTGTTGTACTACATCATTGTGCAATTGTTGTTTAGCTTATAATATTAACTTGGTGCTTTTAGGTACATATGTCATTGGTAAAGATCTGCGCTTCGACCCTTTCTGCGTATGGGGCAATGAGATATCGATGAACTAGCATCAAGTGAGGAAGCTGATAAAGATAGTTAGTAAAATGGGTCAAAAGATGGCAATTAAACTATTTGTTTACACTTTATCCAAGACAACAGCGAACTGCAGGATGGTAAGTAAGAACTCTGCAGCCTTCTTTTTACTGCCCATAATGAGTTGTGTTAGATGACAATGTCTGAATCTTTTTCCTTTGCAGTGGTTCCCAAAGCAGTTTACTCAAGATTACCTCTCAAACTACATGATTGATGGGCATGCAAAGGTTAAAGTATTTCTACCAGAACACGATGATTATCTAGATGTTTTCATGAAGACCGTGAAGGATGGACGGTCGGCCATCACAAGGGGTTGGACTAGAGTCGTGCGTGCCTTCTGCATGGAGGAGGGCACAATATGGTCATTCTGCTTCACCTTGTTCAGCAACCAGAATGTATTTCGCCTCTTTCTTTACCATCTTTAATAGTACAAGTATACAACTGTAGTTCATCATTCTTTATTTGGTTCTTATGTAATTCTTGAACATATGTACCTATGAATCAAATAATGCATTGGTTGTTTGAACCTGATGGATATGAATAATGCTATATCATACATTCAAATTCAAAGCCGGTACAATTTGAAATAGCAGCAATTAAATTACGGTGAAATTACGCTCTCCAGGTTGTTACGGCACACACGGTTGGTAAAACACAAACGTTCGTGATATACACCATAATCCAACACGGTTCACAGAGAGGAAACGTGTGCAAGCATGCACACAGTTGCCATTTGCAAAGTGTGTGCGATGTCAGACAATATCACAAACGGTGGGGGCAAACTAAACGTTTGTGATAGTTGCCTTATCGTACACGATTCGCAACCATGAACTATTTCTGATGTGGTATGCATCGTAAACGTTGCACCACAGAACAGCGTGTGCGATAGTTGTCATGTAGGACGATGTTACGACGGTTCGATGTTTCGTAATCCTGTCCGACACTTGTACGACGATTAGCTAATCTTCTTAATTAGTTATCGCATACGGCTTGGGAAAAGCGAATGTGTGTGATTGTCTGCTTATCATACACGGTCTATAATCGTGAACCGTTTGTGATGGGCCGCGCATCATAAACGTAGCTCCACAGAATACCGACTGCGATGGCAATGCAAGCACAAATGAGTTGCAATGATGCAGCGTCTGGGTGGCTCCCTATCCCCGACGGTTTCTGGGTCATGTGGGAAGGACCCCCCTATCGCAGTCACTCACTTGGCGATGGTTCCAAATGCCATCGCGGAAAGGGGTTAAAAACCGTTTGTATAGCACCTCACTGTACCAGTGAGTAGCCCCTCATACTCAGCAGTGTTGTTGGTGGCCTTCTCCCGGGGAAAGTGCATTTGAACGACGTATTTGAGATGCTCTCCGGTGGGTGCGATAAAAAGCATGCCGGCTCCGGCGCCCTGCAGTGAGAAAGCACCATCAAAATACATGACCCACTCTTGAGGCGACTCTTTGCCGTGGAGAACTGTCTTTGGTACTTCTTCATCCGGAGTGGGTGTCCATTCTATAATGAACTCCTCCAACGCTCTGCTCTAAATAGTTGAGGTTCTTTCATATTTCAAGCCAAAGCTTGATAGCTCTAGTGCCCACTCAACTATCCTTCCAGTAGCTTCAGGGTTCCTCAATATGCGTTGTAGTGGGAAACGCGTGACAACTGTGATCTCGTTGGCTTGGAAGTAGTGGCGCAGCTTCCTCGAGGCCATGATGAGGCCGAAGATCAGCTTTTGCACCCCAGAGTACCTTGATCTGGCTCCCTGTAGTAGGGAGCTGACAAACTAAACTGGTCGTTGTACCACTTTCTTCCATGTCGCGGTCTTGGGATTGCCCTCGACAACTTGCCTCGCCTCCCCCTGGTTTGTGTCTCGTCCTGCCGCGGGTGGTTCGATCTGTTCTATCTTCGGAGGGGTCAGTTGCTGCGGCTGCTTCCTCGTCCACTTCTCGCTGCGCCACTAGTGCCGCACAAACCACTTGATTCATTGCGGCTAAGCATAGCAACAAAGGCTCTTGTGGTTTAGGCGCGACTAAGGTGGGAGCAAAGGAAAGGTAAGTTTTAAGGTCTTGCAGTGCAGCTTCTGCCTCCGGGGTCCACTTTACCAGGCCAGCCTTTTTCAAGATTTTGAAAAAAAGGTAAGGCACGCTCAGTAGACTTGGAGATGAACCTACTCAACGCGGCAATGCATCCAGCCAAACGCCTTACGTCCTTGACAGTCTTGGGTGCTCGTATTTGCTCGATTGCTTTGATCTTGTCGGGATTGGCCTCTATTCCCCGTTGCGACATGAAGAAACCAAGGAGCTTGCCGGATGGCACACCAAACACATTTCTCGGGGTTTAGCTTCAAATTGATCTTGCGCAAGTTTGCAAAGTTTTCTTCCAAGTTTTGAATGAGTGTTGATATGTCCTTGGTTTTGAACACTATATCATCCATATAAGCTTCCACGTTTCTGTGCAGCTGGGGTTCGAAACCAATCTGTACTGCCCTTGCAAAAGTGGATCCGGTGCTCTTTAACCCGAAAGGCATTCGTACAAAGCTGTACGTGCCACATGGAGTTATGAACGAGGTTTTCTCTTCATCTTCCTTCGCCATGAATATCTGATGGCACCCTGAGTACGCATACAAAAAGGAAAGCAAATCACACGCGGAAGTGGAATCAACAATTTGACCAATGCCCGGCAGGGGGAAAGTGTCGGCATTCTGGGAACCAAGGTAACCAGACCTGCCTGCCTGCGGTCCATGGCGTGGCTTCATCAACGGCCTGGTACGGCCCATCTGCAAAGACTATCAAGACAAGACCCTCGTGAGGGGCCAAGCCTCGCGAGGCAGACGACGCCAAGACCTTCTGAGGGAGCGGCCTTCCCAGGCTGCCTTCGGAGGAGCGGAGATCCCTATGCAGGTGCCCAACCTCATGAGGTTGCGGTGACGCAAGCCATGACGACCAAGGCCAGGCGGGCGCCAGCGGGCGCAGAGAAGACAGTTTCCCCTTTGGTGCTAAGGAGGCAAGCGCAGGCGTGGGTTCCCGAGGAATCAAGCAAAGGTTTCCATTCCAGTGCAACAAGACCAGGACCGCCAGGACGGCCGGACGGATGTCATCGCCGAGCCCACCACGGCGTCACGACCAGAAGCTTTGCAGGCGAAGACCACCTTTTGTCAGGATAAGATGTACCACTTGTCCCATTTCAAATGGGCCACTTTGAAATCCCTTCCCGCCTACGTTTTGGGGGAAGAGGACCGAGGTCACTATATATATATAGGTTAGCCACCACCATAGAGGGGGATCGATCCTTTCCACCCTCACCAAAGTAGACCTCGGGACGTTGTTCATCCCTTGTACTTGTTCATCCTCAGCCCCTCGTGAGGCAAATCCACCACAAAGCAGGAGTAGGGTCTTACACCGCAAGGTGGCCCGAACCTGGGTAAACTGCCGTGTTCATCTTCTCCCTTGTTCCTCGAGCTAGGCTGTAGGGCGACGAGTTGGTTGGCTGGATAGGTTGAGTTCTTCGCACATGCTCCAGAGTTCGAACCTTCCTTGGGTCTGTAGAGCCCTGAATCCAACATTTGGCGCGCCAGGTAGGGGCGTGTCGAAGCCTCTCTCCCACCGTTCGCTCCACCGCCGTTCCCCCGTTCTATGGCCGATGCTCGCCGTGTCCGTGCCGAGCGCCGGGCCGCTCGCGTCACCCAGACGGCACCCGTGGGCAATGGCGCTCCTCGCCGCTCTGCCTCCCCGGTGGCTAACGCCGCCACCGACCCTGCTGCTCGCGAACAGCAGGACTCAACGCTGCCACCGTCCATGCGTTGCGACGGCCGCACCACGACTCCATCACCCACTCCAGCCACGGCGTTGTCTTCTCATGTTCGTCATGGGCCGGCGAACACGTAGGCTGCGCTGCTCATGGCGCGTGAGCTTTTGCGCTATCGTCCGGCCAACGACCTCTAAGACGACTGGCTCGGCCACATCACCGAGCTTGTCAACGCTGCCGGTGAGGCTCCTGCACCGTCCCAATCGCTTTGTTCTCCACCGTCTCGGGCGGGCAACATGGCTCACGGCGCGCCTCCTCCTCCTTCTCTGCAGGGCGTGGACCCCAAGCCCAGGCGTGAGGCACCCCAGGGCGACCCATCGTGCGGGGCGCCGGCGCGCAATGAAGAAACTACCAGGTGGTGCAGCGGCCCGAAGGAGAGGTGCATGTGCTTCCAGCGTCGCCGCGTCAAGACCACGCGCCGCCAGAGGCGGTGGCGCGCCGGCGCCAGGACCAAGCTCCCCCCATGCGACCGGCCCCCGTGAGTGCGGCAGGCTACCGTGCTTTCACCCCGGAGCTGCGTCGTGTCGTCTGGCCTGGCAAGTTCAAGCCAGATCTGCCTCCATGCTACGACGGCACTCCTGACCCCGTTGAGTTCCTCCAGCTCTACGAGCTAAGCATCGAGGCGGCAAACGGCGATGAGAACATCATGGCGAACTTGTTCCCCATGGCCTTGAAGGACAGTGCGTGTTCTTGGCTCCTGAACCTCCCTGTGGGGTCGATCTCCACCTGGGACGAGCTGCGTGATCACTTCATCGCCAATTTCCAAGGCACTCACGACCGTGCTCCTGTAGCAGGCGACCTGCGGTGCATAAAGCAGCAGCCAGGCAAGACCATGCACAAGTACATACATCGCTTCACGAACGTCCGCCTCATGATCCCGAAGGTGTCAGACGAGGCCATCATTTTGGCATTCTCTAACGGCGTCCGGGATGTCAAGATGAAGGAGGAGCTCTCCATGCTCGGCCCTGGAGATGTTCAACATGGCAACCAGGTGCGCGAGGGTAGAGGAAGGTCGCCTCTCCCTCCTGGAGCTCCTGGAGGTCGATCCGGAGGACAAGAAGGCCAAGGCTAAGGAAGTGAAGCGCAAGGGCCCTACCGTGCTAGCCACGGAGCCCGAGATGAAGCGCGGCTGCGACCACGGCGAATCCTCCAGGGGCAACCTCCCGTTCTGCGTCTTCCACAACGTCCACAGCCACAACACCAACGACTGCCAGGAGCTCAGGGCGATCCGCGATGGGCGCCTCGGCCGCCGTCCCGAGTACAGCGACCGCGGCTACGGCCGCGGAGGAGGCCGTGGTGGTGGCCGCTGGGACAACCGCGACCCCCACCAGGACTGGCGCGATCAGCCTCGTGAGGACCGCTGGCAGGGCCGGCCTCGCGACGGCCCCTAGCGTGACCAACCCCACGAGGACCGTCCTCAAGGCAATGCCGGCCTTCCTCCGCTGCCACCGCCTCTAAGGAGAAATGATGACAGCCGCCAAGATGATGGGGCTGGGGGCTTCCAGGAGCCGCGCGTGATCGCCTGCATCCTGGGTGGTGCTCAGGCCCCCGCCTCTCATCGCATCTTCAAGCAGTTTGCTCGTGAGGTGAACGCGGCCCTTCCCAAGCTTGAGGTGTCGCGTCCCCTCAGATGGTCCAAGCACGCCATCACCTTCGACTCCATGGACCAGCTCAAGTGCTCAGCCGCCGCTGGTGCGCTCCCCATGCTCTGCGCGCCGGCCATCAGCAATGTCCTTGTCACCAAATCGCTCATCGATGGTGGTGCGGGGCTTAACATTCTCTCCGTTGAGACATTCGAGATGCTCCAGGTGCCATACAACCAGCTCCTCCCCACCAAGCCCTTCTCAGGGGTAACCGATGGCTCTACCATCCCCATAGGGCAGATTCGCCTCCCTGTCACCTTCGGCAAGCGCGACAACCACCACACCGAGCTTATCGACTTCGACGTCGCCCACATTCGCCTCCCGTACAATGCCATCCTTGGGTATCCGGCCCTCGCCAAGTTCATGGCGGTGATGCACCACGGCTGCAATGTCCTGAAGATGCCAGGGAGTGGCGGCATCATCACGGTCGCCTGCGATGAAAAGGCTGCGGTGTGCTCCCTTCAGCGTGCCTACCAGGCTGCGGCAGTCGAGAACTCTAACGACGAGGGTGCCATCCGGCCTCCTGAGGCCATCCCCAAGAAGAAGAAGAAACTCCTCCCCAAGGACCGTTAGGAGGCTGGGGCGCCCGACGATCATGCCTCAGGCCTCGCGCCCACTACTGGGGTGCCCTTCCCTCTCGCATAGGAAGGCGCGCCCGGCGCCCCTCTCAGGACGGGCTCAGGGGCTCTTGTTTGGAGGGCCTCTGACCTGACCGGCATCACGAGGGAGGCGTTCGGGCACCACGTGGGGGTGTGCTTCGACGCGTGCCTCCATGAGCAAGGCGCCAGGCACCAGGCGCTCAGGAGTTCATCACCAAGGCGATCGAGGAGCTTCAGGAGGCACGAGCCATGCATGGTGAGCGTCGCCCTGCATCATCCAGTGCAGCTGCCGCCCCTGACATGGGTGGCGAGTTGCGCGTCTGCGTCAACATCCCAGGCCTCAACAGGGCTGCTTCTTAGGAGCTCTTCTGGCCGTCCCGCGTTGGACGAAGTGGGGGCTTCCCCCGTAGCTACGTCTGCATGTCGTTCGGCCTGCTGAACGCGGCTGCCTCGCACCAGCATTACATGCAGGGTGTTTTGGCAGCTCACGAGGCTAAGTGCCAGGCAGTCCTAACGGAGGAGATGCCGGACCCTCGCGAGCTTCCCGGACCTCCAGAGCCTTCCGGGCCTCAGGAGCCAGCCGGCTCGTGAGGAGCGATCTCTACAGCACGCGTCTTCAGCTACTCCAATGCTTCTACAACGATGGTGTCAGGGGACTTTTTGGTTCGTTTAGTTGAGGGCGCCCCTCGGGCTGCATTACCGTTGAGCTGTCAGGGCCCGCCCCTACAGCTGCGTCATTTTGATTCATGTACCCTGGATCAGTTAAGCAAGCTAAAGTTATTATGGTGGTTAACGTTATGCTTGTTGACTCGTTATCTATGGGGTTGCCCTTCGCGGTCCCCGCGCACTGCTAACCCTTCTCTCGCTCATCCCGCAACGGGGGCTACTGGCACGTCGCCTGTGCTCGGGTCCGTCCTTGCAGCGTCGATAAACCTAAGAGACCGAGCTCTGGCTCACGGCCGGCCCCGCGCACGTCACCTCACCGGGTCCTTAGTGCCTTTATCCTCTCGCGGAAAGACCATCCGCAGGATAGCAAGCGCGGTGTCGGTGCAACAAACCCCAGGTGTGTTGCTCGGACTATACACAGGCACAAAAGCAAGGCTGCAACATCCAAGACAAGACCAAGTCAAGCCAAAGGAGCAAGACACCACTAAGGAAAAACCTCCCTTGTCGGGTAGGCGAGCCTAGCGAGGTCGAGGTTACCCTGAAGACAGACCTCAAGACAGCCCCGGCAAGCTTACGGGGAACGCCAAGGGCGGCCTACCGTGCCAAGGCTCCACCGCTCCACCTCACAGCAATGCAAGTCATCGATCGGTGCGGTGTCAAACCCACAAGTGGCTGAGTGGCTGTTATTTGACACATGGCAGCCACTTCCGAAGGAAATCACCTCCAAATGACACCCATCCAGAGACGTGTTAAGCAGACAGACGAGAAGGTGGCCGAACGGCCCGGCAAGGCTTGCTGGGCATGCCACGAGGTGACACTAAGCGGCGCATTTAATGCGCTCTGCCCTGTCTACAGAGTCAGGTATGATAGCACTGTTTGCTATCTAATCAGTACACAATAACAGATTCGCCATTGTGGTGACCCCTTGATCTATAAAAGGAGGGCCATGACAACCATATAAAGGATTCGGACCCTTGTACGCTCATACGCGCGTAGCTGCTCTCGCCCTGAGGCAACCCTGCCGGGCTAGAGTGCTGCGTCTCCACCACGGTCCTCTCATCAATCCACCAAAGCTGGAGTAGGGTTTTACGCCTCGCGGTGGCCCGAACCTGGGTAAAAACTGCCCGTGCTGTGCTACGCTCTCCGCTCTTTATGCAATGTGCCCTTCCCACCGCCGAACCACAAAGGGGCTGATGGCCCCATAGGTGGCCGTGGTTTCCCATGACATCTTTGGCGCGCCAGATAGGGGGAAGCGCTTGTGCGAACCTGAGAAACGTACGCAGCGCGTCATCTTCATCATCGTTTTCTTCATCAACGGCTTCATCATCCATGGCGCCCAAGAAGAAGCCCGGTGTTGCAGCTCACCCGTCCACCTCGAAGGCCCCGTCGCACGCCGCCATTGATGCCACGGGGGCTACGGGGACGCACGGGGACGTGGACGCTGCAGGGGACGTGCCCGGCGTAGGCGGCATCGTCACCACCCTTCCCGCGGTCGAAATGGGGGCAGGAGGCACTAGAGAAGGACAGCGCCAGCAGCATCCCAGCGGCCGCGCTCCACAAGGTGCGGGTGGAGAGATCATTCCGTCTGCACCTCTCCGCCCGCCGAAGGACACAGCCGCAGTGGTGGCGCTCGCTCTGGGGTGAACCGCAACTCTCCGGCCGCTCCCGCTGCGGGACGGCCGCAGGGCATCCACCACCCCCGGGGCGAGCCGACCCAGCCGATGCGCCGAACGGAGCCGCCGATCCCAAGCACATCCACCTCGCCACCACACCACCCTGGCGACTGGCTTGCAGCGACAAGAGCACGGCGTTGCCACTACTGGCACCGTCAGAAGCCAGGCGACGTTACGGTCTACATCGTCATCCATGTCGAGCACTGCTTTGGAGGCCATGGCGCGGGCCCAACTCCTGTTGAGATTTCCGCTGGCGGCCGATCAGATGGATGAGTGGAGAGCCACCATTCAGAATCTGATTGGTTTCGCCGAGGTGGGACAATCACAGCGAGCGAGCCCGTCACGGCCTCCGCAGGCGGCAAAAACGGCCCGAGCCGCTGGCCGTACCGAAGGGGCCACCCCCACAGTGCAATCCCCTCCGCAGCAGCCGGTGCAGGGGCTGCAGCAAGAACCCGACAACGTATCGATGGCTTCATCTGATCCTCGAGCACGTCGAGACCAGCGGCTAGTCCTGGAAGGCAGGCGGAGGGAAGACGCGTGCGTCACCATCGAACGACGCCGTGAAACCCAACGCCAGTCTGATAGGCGCAATGGCCCCGACATCGACGAGCCCACGCCCGGTGAATGTGCATACTTACCTTTCGAGGTTGGGTGCCCTGCCTTCACTCGCGAGCTGCGGCAAGTTCGTTGGCCATCTGCTCGCACGTTCAAGCCAGAAATACCAGAGAAGTATGATGGGAGGCTGAACCCGACAGAGTTCTTGAGAATCTACACCATCGCTGTTCAAGCTGCTGGGGGAAGAGACGAGAAGGTATTCGCCAACTACTTCCCTTTGGCACTCAAGCCAAATGTGAGGTCTTGGCTGATGCACCTGCCAGAGAACTCCATCTCGACCTGGGCTGACCTGTGCCATGAGTTTGTTGGCGCCTTCACGGGCGGCCATCAAGAACCAGGGCGACCCAGCGACTTGCAGCTCCTCCCGCAGAAGGAAGGAGAAAGTCTGCGGAACTACATGCAGAGATTCAGCCAAGTGCACCGAAACATCCCAGATGTCCACCCGACAGCTGTGATAGCTGCGTTCCAGTCCAACGTACGCAACCGCCGGATACGTTCTAAAATGAACGTTCGGTTGCCCAAGACTGTGAATGAGCTGTACACTCTGGTGGATAAGTGTGCTTGGGTAGAAGAGGGAGGCGACTCCCCGGTGAAGAAGACGGCGTCGACGTTGACTCAGAGGACGACGACCGCGCCACCGACCAAAAGAAGAAGAACAAGAAGCGCAAGGATAAAGCAGTGATGACCATTGAAAGATCGAGCGCACCCAGTACCGGCAAGAAGGCGAAGACCGAGGTTCCCGGCAAGGAAGCTGCTGTGTGCACTAATTGCCAGGAAGCCGCGGCTGTCGAGAAAGCTGGGAAGGGTGATGGGTCGTACTATAAGATCCATTGGACCAAAGGCCACGATCTCCAGGAGTGCCATCAGGTTGAGCAACTCGTCAAGAAGCAGAGGGCTGAGTACGAGAAGCATGATAAGGAGAAATACCGAGATGGCGTTGGCAGGAAGGCCCGAGGCGGCAGAGCAGGCCACCCCGGCAAGGCTCCTCAGTATCAAGGGAAACCCGCCAGAGGCCGTGAGAAGAAGGATTGTGATGATGAGACTGATGAAGGAGATGAAGAGGAAACCAGCGAGCAGGAGTTCTAGAAAGCCGCTGATGCCTTGTGCTTTGACGGGGGTGCAACTCTGCACTCCTCTCACCGCCAACTTAAATAGTGGGCGCGTGAAGTCAATGTCGTGGAGCCAGCGGCAGATTCTCGGAAGCCGCTCAAGTGGTCCCGCAAGCCCATCATCTTTGACGAAGAGGATCACCCTGACCGCACCACCGTGGTAGGGTGCTTGCCATTGTTGGTCTCACCAACAATCCGCAACCTCAGAGTCACAAAGATGTTGGTTGACGGTGGGGCCGAGTTGAATCTGATTTCTCCAAAGGTCATCAGCAAACTCTAGATAGCAGATGAGGAGCTCAAGGTTACTGGTACGTTCCAAGGAATCAACCCCGGCAGGAGTCGTCCTAAGGGGAAGAACACAATGCCGGTGACATTCAGAGGGGAGTTAAACAACCGGACTGAGAAGATCTTGTTTGACGTGGTTGACCTCCCCCTGCCGTACAATGGAATCCTTGGTCGCCCAGCCGTGGCCAAGTTCATGGCGGCATCCCACTATGCCTACAACACTTTGAAGATGCCAGGACCAATGGGCGTCATTTCCATTCCGCCTGACAAGAAAGATGCAATCATATGCGTGGACAAGATGTACCGGGAAGCAGTCACTGCAGAGGCTGCGGAAGCCATTGCTCCCGCCAAGGAAAGCAAGAAAAAGAAGAAAGCTAGCGAGGATTCCAGCAAGGAATCCGGGAAGCGTACCTCTCCGGAGTGCACTGCGCCTGTTGATGACTTGCCGGAGAGTTCCAACAGCAAGTGATCCAAGGCTGATGTACTTGCTGTGAAGAAGATCCCGGCAGGGCTGGCTGGTGCTGATGGTACGTTTACCATCAGTGCCACCCTCGATGACAAATAGGAAAGCGCGCTCGTTGCCTTCCTGCGGGCGAATGTCGATGTGTTTTCCTGGCAACCATCTGACATCCTCGGTGTTCCCAGGGAGTTAATCGAGCACAACCTTGATGTCTGCCCACATGCCCGGCCCATCAAGCAGAAGGTCCGGAAGCAAGCTTTGGAGCGGCAGCAATTTATTGCCGAGGAGATCAAGAAACTTGAAGCAGCTGGTTTGGTCAGAGGAGTGTTGCATCCAACACGGTTAGCAAATCCAGTGGTGGTGCGCAAGGCGAATGGGAAATGGAGGCTTTGCATAGACTTCACAGATCTAAATAAGGCATGCCCGAAGTACCCGTTCCCCTTGCCGTGCATCGACCAGATTGTGGATTCCACCTCCCGGTGTGACCTGCTTTCCTTTCTGGATGCCTACTCCGGGTACCACCAGATCTTCATGTCCAAGGAAGACGAAGAAAAGACCACGTTCATAACCCCATGTGGCACATACTGCTTTGTATGGATGCCCTTCGGGTTGAAGAGCCCCGGATCCACTTTTGCAAGAGCAGTACAGATTGGCTTTGAGTCCCAGCTGCACAGAAACATTGAAGCCTACATGGATGATATAGTGGTCAAAACCAAGGACAGGATGACTCTCATTCAGGATTTGGAAGAGACCTTTGCCAATCTGCGAAGGATCAACTTGAAGCAGAATCCACAGAAGTGTGTGTTTGGTGTTCCTTTCGGCAAACTACTTGGCTTTTTTGTGTCCCATCGAGGGATAGAAGCCAACCCCGACAAGATCAAGGCTATCGAGCAGATTCAAGCACCCAAGACAATTAAGGACATGAGGCGTTTGACTGGATGTGTTGCTGCACTAAGCAGGTTCATTTCCAATTCAGCCGAACGCGCCCTACCGTTCTTCAAAATCTTGAAGAAGGCAGGACCCGTGGAGTGGACCCCAGAGGCAGACGCTGCGCTACAAGATTCGAAGACCTATCTTTCCTCTGTGCCCACTTTGGTTGCTCCCAAACCATAAGAGTTGTTGCTGCTATACTTAGCGGCAACCAATCAAGTGGTTAGTGCAGCACTGGTGGCGCAGCGGGAAGTGGATGAAGCGGCAGCCACAGCAACTGTTCCCTCTGGAGAGGAAAGCGAACCCGTCCCAGCAAGGTCAGATGCGGTTCAAGACAAAAGAAGAGCAAGGCAGCGGAGACAGTTCCAAGGTCACGGCAAGGAAGAAGGTGGTGCAGGCCCAGTGTACTTCGTCAGCTCCCTGTTGCAGGGGGCTAGGTCAAGGTACTCTGGCGTGCAAAAGTTGATTTTTGGCCTCGTCATGGCCTCAAGGAAACTGCGCCACTACTTCCAAGCCCACGAGATCACGGTTGTCACCCGCTTACCTTTGCAACGTATACTCAGAAACCCCGAGGCCACTGGGAGGATAGTGGAATGGGCCTTGGAGTTATCCAGCTTTGGTTTGAAGTTTGAGAGCACATCAACTGTTCAGAAAAGAGCACTGGTGGGGTTCATTGCAGAGTGGACACCAACTCCTGATGAGGAAGTACTGGAGACAGTCATCCCCGGCAAGGAAGCGCCCCAAGAATGGATCATGTGTTTTGATGGTGCCTTCTCCCTACAAGGTGCAGGAGCTGGCGTGCTTCTCGTTGCCCCCACTGGGGAGCACCTGAAGTATGTCATTCAGATGCATTTCCCCCGGGAGAAGGCTACCAACAATACCGCAGAGTATGAAGGGCTCCTTGCCGGGCTCAGGATTGCAACGGAACTAGGAATCAAGAAGCTGATCATCTGCGGAGATTTGCAGCTTGTGGTGAGGCAAGTCAACAAGGATTATCAAAGCCAATTGATGGAGGCATACATCGAGGAAGTGAGAAAGTTGGAGGAGCGCTTTGATGGATTGCAAACAGAGCACGTGCCCCGTGCGGAAAACAGCATTGCTGATCATCTATCAAAGTGCGCTGCGCAAAAACTCCCTATGGAACCAGGGACTTTTGTTCTCCATCTGACTCAGCCCTCCGTATCCCCGGCAATAATGGCCAGAAAGAGTAGGAAACTGGACTCCAGCAAGACTCTCCCGGCAGAGCCTCCCAAAGCCCCCGGCAGAGAGCTTGGCGGGAACAACTCCCCTTCGATCAGTGAGCTGCACCCTCCCACTAGACCACCGGTCCCTGCGGTCGAGGAGTGTGCTCCCACGAATGAGGAGGTGCCGCTGGTCCTCGTTGCCGAGCCCCTGGCCCCAGCTTGAGCACGGCACATAGTCCGTTTCCTCCAAACAGGAGAACTTCCCGAAGAGCAAGAAGAATCTGAAAGAGTAGCCCAGAGGGCTACTATGTATCAATTCGTTGACGACACGCTATACAGAAGAAGGCCCAACGGTGTGAAATTGAAGTGCATTTGTCGAGAAGAAGGAAATGAACTATTGGCAAAGATACATAAGGGTATGTGCGGCTCACATATTGGATCGAGGGCCCAGGTTGGAAAAGACTTCCGACAAGGTTTCTATTGGCCCATGGCCCTCCAAGATGCAATTGAGCTAGTCACCAAATGTGAAGCCTGCCAGTTCCACTCCAAGAACATCTATCAGCCTGCCCAAGCTCTCCAGACGATCCCTCTGTCATGGCCCTTCTTGGTCTGGGGGCTCGATATCTTGGGCCCCTTCCCCCGTGCTACCGAGGGCTTTGAGTTCTTGTTCGTCGCTATCGACAAGTTCACAAAGTGGCCAGAGGTGGAGCCCGTGAGGAAGGTGACCGCACAGTCAGCTATCAAGTTCTTGAAAGGATTGGTGTGCCGCTTCAGGGTACCTGCCCAAATCATCATCGACAATGGCACCCAATTCACGAGCCGCGCCTTCATGCAATACGTTTATGCCCTCGGAAGCAAGATCTCATTTGCCTCTGTTGCCCATCCCAGGAGCAACGGGCAAGCTGAGAGGGCGAACGCTGAAGTGTTGCGAGGACTCAACACAAGAACATTCGATAGGCTGCAGAAGTGTGGCAGGCGATGGATCGACGAGCTGCCGGTGGTTCTATGGTCCCTCCGTATGACACCAAATCGAGCTACCGGGCAGACTCCCTTCTCCCTAGTCTATGGGGCAGAAGCAGTTATCCCCACGGAACTCATATACGGATCAGCTCGAGTGCTTGCCTACGATGAAGTAGCACAAGAACAGCACCAGCGTGACAACGCTGTGCTACTTGAGGAGAACCGTCTCCGGGCTGCTACGTGTGCTGCATGCTACCAGCAAGCCCTGCGTCACTATCATAGCCGCAGGGTTCATGCCCGGAGCTTTGAGGAAGGCGACCTTGTCCTTAGGCGCATTCAGTCCGCCAAGGGTACAAACAAGTTGACGCCGAAGTGGGAAGGCCCTTACCGGGTAGTACGAGTCATCAGACCTAGTGCAGTCCATCTGGAGACCAGAGATGGCATTCAGTTGCAAAACTCATGGAACATTGAGCATCTCCGTAAGTTCTACCCGTAAGGCGCGGCTGTCGGGCCCTGCCCGGCAGCCACCCTTTTGTACAGGCCTTGCCGATGTTGCATGTAACCCCTTGTACAAAGCCAGGCGCAGACCTTGAGCAACAGAGAAATAAACGAAGCACTGGGGGCCCCCGACAAATTGCATGCATGCATAAGCATATCATGAGCATAGCATGTTCATGTAGATAAGATCGCATGTAGCACTGTTTTCATCTGCACTAAGCTGTAGGGTCCTTGCCGTGGATTTGGTCCCGAAGAAAGGAAGAGAAGACAAGTCTACATAGCGATCCCCGGCAAGCCAAACAGATAAGTTTTATCTCTTATCCATACGTGTTCTGTGAAGAGAAACTTGTGCATATGAAAACCTCGCCGCCTTCGAAGCATAGGTGCTCCCATCCTTTGACTCGAACGTTGCTTCGATCAGGATGGTCGTATTGGCCTTTGACAGAAAAGGTTTGGCGGGGGGCTAGTCCCTCTTTGAGATTTTGTGCCCGGCAGGCTTAGCCCCGCGGTAACAAACCAAGAGTACCGGCAGGATAGCTTGCCGGGGATAACTTGTTTACTTGAATGTATAGAGGCATTTCACCTTTGCATGGATATAATACATGCACAAGTGCCTGGCAAAGCTTGTCTTTTTCATTAATATGCTAATAAGCAAGTACAGATCTTACAGAGCACAAACATGGATAAAGAAGATTACATAATTTAGACTAAAGTTTGGCACATGCCTACATATTTTAGACTGAAAAAAGATAAGTGCCCCGTAATCCCTTTCTTGTCCCTCTCCTCCTAGGCACTGCGGTGGAAGGTGAAGAGGGCAAAAGGGGTGCCTGGGCAGAAGCCCAGCCTGACCTCGTCAGGCCCCATGAAAGGGAGCCCAACAAGAAAAGGAAGGCGCGAGCGAAGGTGATGGTGAAGAGGACGGCGGAAGGGTCCCCCTAACCACCGCCACCAGGGCCACTAGGACACGGCAGGGCAAACGAAGCTGCAGCCTGCGAGGAAGCCTGCTGGGGTCCAGCTGGAAGGCTGCTGGAGGAGCCAGGGGCACCATTCCCACCTTTGCATCCAACTCCCCGGCAAATCGCCTTGCCAAGAAGGGGGTGCAGGTGCAGATGATGGTGCCACCGCCTAATAGTGATGGTGCGGCTGACGTTCAGCCAGAGTCAGAGCTGTCGTCCTCCCCATCGCAACTGTCATCATCGCCGTCACTGTCCTCCTCGTCACTGTCGCTCAAGGAGGAGCTTTTGTCGTCAGTCGAGCTCTCCACGCAGCACCCTAAGTGAGCACCCGAGCACCCGAAGACCTTGACGGAGAGCAGCTCAGCATCCATTAATTTAAAATGAAGGATGTGCCCCTCTGACAAGCTGTGGGCACGAGCAAAAGTCTTCCAGCCACGTCGGAACAGCATGACCTGAGGAGCGGGGAAATCTACATCCACCTGCATGCTACCATTACAGCAGCCCCTCATGTGCAGATTCAGTGCGCGCGGCTGCTCGAGCTCCATCACTCTTGCGAATGGAGTGGGGAGATGGAGGCGGCCGCGCGGAGGCTTGTACAATCTAATGATGAACTCCAGAGGAGGCGGGAGGCGCTGTCGAGTAGAAGCCCTCGTCGCCACCACCGGGGCGCCACCGCGCCCTCGCCCTCTCAGCATGGTGGACTGGGGATGCTCAAGGAAGGGGAGGAGTGGAGCACGTGAACAAACGCACCGCTCCTGCCCCATTTTTATAGCGAAAAGGGGCAGGGGCTGACTCCTCACCCTGGAAGCAGCCGCCCCACTCCTCCAATCTGGCTCCCCCGCGCCATCAACGGCTCGGGGAATCAAAGCCGACCCTCTGTGCCAATCCACGACGCCTGATTTTCTGCCATGGCGCTCATTCTCGTGCCCTCCGCATCTGCCACCAACCCTGCGCAATGCATGCAATACACGTGGCGGAAGTACCAGAGGCGGGGAAGCTAGTGGAATGGCAGTTATCGCCCCATCATCGTGGGATGTGGGCAAACCACGGATCGTGGCTTGGATTCCCTCCGTAACGTCTTGCATGATGCGCGGGAAAACTAGAAACTGATCCAAGCTCAGATTAATGAAGAAGCAGAGAAGACCTCAAAGGACAAACTACCGCAGCCTCCTCGCCTGTGTACTGGACAGGGCCTACCCCGACGACGCTCGGCAGCGCGTTCAGGCCAGGCCCGGGGGCTCCTGTTGGTGCAACAAACCCCTGGTGTGTTGCCCGGACTGTACACAGGCACAAGAGCAAGGTTGCAACATCCAAGATGAGACCAAGTCAAGCCAAAGGAGAAAAACACCACTAAGGAAAAACCTCCCTTGCCGGGCAGGCGAGCCTGGCGATGTTGAGGTTACCCCAAAGACAGACCTCAAGACTGCCCCGGCAAGCTTACCGGGAACGCCAAGGGCGGCCTACCCCGCCAAGGCTCCACCGCTCCACCTCACAGCAACGCAAGTCATCGATCGGTGCGGTGTTAAACCCCCAAGTGGCCGAGTGGCTGTTATTTGACACATGGCGGCCACATCCGAAGGAAATCACCTCCAAATGACACCCGTCCAGAGACGTGTCAAGCAGACAGACGATAAGGTGGCCGAACGGCCCAGCAAGGCTTGCCGGGCATGCCACGATGTGACACTAAGCGGTGCATTTAATGCGCTCTGCCCTGTCTGTAGAGTTAGGTATGATAGCACTGTTTGCTATCTAATCAGTACACAATAACTGATTTGCCATTGTGGTGACCCCTTGATCTATAAAAGGAGGGCCATGACAACCATAGAAAGGATTCGGACCCTTGTACGCTCATACGCGTGTAGCTGCTCTCGCCCCGAGGTAACCCTGCCGGGCTAGAGCGCTGCGTCTCCACCACGGTCCTCTCATCAATCCACCAAAGCAGGAGTAGGGTTTTACGCCTCGCGGTGGCCCGAACCTGGGTAAAAACTGCCCGTGTGATCTCTGCTGTGTTGTGCTACGCTCTCTGCTCTTTGTGCAATGTGCCCTTTCCTCTGTCGAACCACAAAGGGGCTGGTGGCCCCATAGGTGGCCGTGGTTTCCCACGACACGCGGTTGCATGTTATGTTTTTCAAATAATTCGCAGGAGCCTCCAGAGGAGAGACCACGAGCGGTCTCGCCAACACCCCGTCACCATGGAAGGATGCCACGCTACATGCCAAGGGGTGCAACCCCTCCTAGGCACCCCCTTGGGCACCGCCACTCCTCTCTTGCGCAAGTCGCTTTCATGTTAAAGGGGAGGCCCTTGAGCACCGCGCCTCAGGGGCCCCTACCGGCTCTCGTGCCCTTGCTTCCTGGCCTTGACCACGGCATCACAACCTGGCATACCAGCGGCGGCCGAGCTTCGCTCGAGAGCCAGGTCCCGAGGATGTAGAGCACCCAGACAAGCGGGGGAGATGGAGTCGGTGGGAGCCTTGCGGGAGGGGGGCGCCATCGGGAAAAAGACGCAGCCTAATGACGCACAAGAAGCTCGCCCTCACAGCAAAGGAACCACCATAGGCTCACCAAGATAAGTCACCTCACACGCGCAGGCGTGAACCTTGTAATCAACATTCTGTCTCTCGCGATTTCGCTTGGCAAGGAAACTTCCCTTTCAGTCCTTCGGGAGCCGCTTGCACGCCAAACAGGACCTCCTGAGCATCGCGCCTCGGGGGCTCTTACCGGACCTTGGGCCGCTCACCTCCTGGCCTTGACCATGGCATCGTGACCTGGCATACCAGCGACGGCCAAAGCTTGCCTGGGTACTGGGTCCTGTCGGCGCAGAGCACTAAGTTACCGCGAGAATGTAAGGGGGGAACCATGCTAGAGCGAGAGACGCAAACACAACATCGATTGGAAATGATAACATTAAAGTGCAACCGTCACAGTTTTTACACACCCCCGCGGGGCCCATCGTGATTCTCGCGCAGGAACAGAACAAAAGGAAAAGCCTCCTGAGAGCCATGGCCTTGGCAGCATCGCCCGTGACGTCAGGATGGCACCATTCCTCCCCTAGGCCCAGGCGCGGCGACGCGGCGGCTCGTAGCTATCGTCGTCGCTCGAGCTTGGTCCGGAGGACGCGTTGCTGCTGCCGGAGGAGTTGCAGACAAGGCCAAGGGAAAGTTCACCGCCAGGGGCCTCGCTGCCGCGCCGGTCTGAAGGGTGGTCACCGTCTCGGTCGCCTCCCCTGGGGCAGCACTCCAGACGCCGGCCATCCTCCCCGAAGACCTTGAAGAAGAGCGTCGATGCCCCGTCGTACTTGAAGTGGATGGCGTGCCTCCCCTCCGAGCCGCAGGCACGAGCCATCATGCCCCATCCTCGAGTGATGAAGATGTCGCCGGGGTAGGCGGCCTCAACCTCCGCCTCTGAAGCTTGGCTGCAGCAGCCGTCGTGCTGCAGCAATAGCTCGACGGGCCCCCTGGGCGGTATCTTCCCCGCCAGGAATCGCGGAAGCCAGATCCACGTGCGTGGCGGCATTGCTGCCCACACCACAAACTCATGAGCCATGCTGCACGCATGGGCTTGCGGGCAAGGTGGTCGTGCGGCCACCGCTTGTTCTCCTCCACGATCCCGTCCCTAGCGACTCCTGCGGCACCCCCGTGGGCGGGGCTATGCAAGCGAACACTCACGCCGACCGGGAAGCCCGGTGGGGTGCGTTGGTGCCAGGGTCGCGTTGCCATGGGCGCCGCAGTGGCATCATGAGGGCAATTGTGCCTTTTCTTCGGCGGGAGCAACTCTGGTCCAGTCAGACGGGCCTTTCCCTTCTTGGTGGCCGAGAACCTCCTCACTGGCGCCATGGATGCTCTAGCAAGATGGTGGCGGGACGAAGGAGAAGAAGGGAAGGAGGCAAGAAGATGAAGATGAGATAGGGGCTCCGCCCCCTCTCCCATTTATAGGCGAAGGGAGGCTAACCGGCGGCTTCCCATGCTCCAAGCAATGATGGCCTATCTGCAAGCATCAGGCTATTGTCAAGTCGCGCGGTTGCCGAGGCGCGTGGGGAAGTGGAGGCACCCATTTCCCATCGAGCGCCACGCGTCGGCCTGGCTCGCAGGTGATTGGGGCCCGCGGCGCTTTGCCCTTGCCTTCGGCTTCATCTCAAAGCCAAGTCTGAGCACGCCTTGGGCCCGGGGGCTACTGTCGGCGTTCTGGGAACCAGGGTACCCAGACTTGCCTGCCTGCGGCCCTTGGCGTGGCTTCATTAATGGCCTGGTACGGCCCATCTACAAAGACTATCAAGACAAGACCCTCGCGAGGGGCCAAGCCTTGCAAGGCAGACGACGCCAAGACCTACTGAGGGAGCGGCTTTCCCAGGCTGCCTCATGAGGAGCGGAGATTCCTATGCAGGTGCCCAACCTCATGAGGTTGCGGTGACGCAAGCCATGACGACCAAGGCCAGGCGGGCGCCAGCGGGCGCAGAGAAGACAGTTTCCCCTTTGGTGCTAAGGAGGCAAGCGCAGGTGTGGGTTCCCGAGGAATTAGGCAAAGGTTTCCATTCCAGTGCAACAAAACCAGGACTGCCAGGACGGCAGGACAGACGTCATCGCCGAGCCCACCACGGCGTCACGACCAGAAGCTTTGCAGGCGAAGACCACCTTTCGTCAGGATAAGATGTACTACTTGTCCCCTTTCAAATGGGCCACTGTGGAATCCCTTCCCGCCTACGCTTTGGGGGAAGAGGACCGAGGTCACTATATATATAGGTTAGCCACCACCATAGAGGGGGATCGATCCTTTCCACCCTCACCAGAGCAGACCTCGCGAGGTTGTTAATACCTTGTACTTGTTCATCCTCAGCCCCTCGTGAGGCAAATCCACCACAAAGCAGGAGTAGGGTCTTACACTGCAAGGTGGCCCGAACCTGGGTAAACTATCATGTTCATCTTCTCCCTTGTTCCTCGAGCTAGGCTGTAGGCCGACGAGCTGGTTGGCTGGATAGGTTGATTTCTTGGCACACGCCCCAGAGTTCGAACTTTGCTTGGGTCTGCGGAGCCATGAATCCGACAGAAAGGGTCCTTTGGGCATGCTTTGTTCAAGTCAGTGAAATCAATGCAGAGCCTCCATTTCCCGTTTGCCTTGCGAACCACCACTGGGTTTGCTAACCAAGTTGGATGCAGCACTCCTCTGACCAAACTAGCTGCTTCAAGTTTCTTGATCTCCTCGGCAATGAACTGCTACCGCTCTAAAGGTTGCTTTCTGACCTCCTGCTTGACGGGCCGAGCGTGAGGGCGGACAACAAGGTGGTGCTCGATTACCTCCCTGGGAACACCGGGGATGTCAGATGGTTGCCAAGCAAACACATCGACATTCGCCCGCAGGAAGGCAACGAGCGCGCTTTCCTATTTGTCAGCAAGGGTGGCACTGATGGTCAACGTACCGTCAGCGCCATCCTGCCCTACTGGGACCCTTTTACCGTAGGTGAAGCAACCTTGGGTCTCTTGCTAGTGGAACTTTCCGGCAGGTCATCAACAGGTGCGGTGCACTCCGAAGAGGTGCGCTTCCCGGAGTCCTTGTCGGCATCCCCACTAGCCTTCTTCCCCTTCTCCGTTTCCTTGGCGGGAGCTGTGGCTTCTGTGGCCTCAGCTACTACTGTGTCCCGATACATCTGATCCACACATATAATTGCATCTTTCTTATCTGCCGGAATGGAAAGATACCCATCGGCCCTAGCATCTTCAAGGTGTTATAGGCATAGTGGGATGTTGCCATGAATTTTGCCAGAGCTGGGCGACCAAGAATCCCATTGTAAGGCAAGGGAATTTCAACAACATCGAACACGACTCTCTTAGTCCGATAATTCAGTTCCCCGCCAAATGTCACAGGCAATGTAACCTTCCCCTTGGGCCGGCTCCCACCGGGGTTGATTCCTTGGAAAGTGCCCATTGCCTTAAGCTCCTCGTCGAGGATCTGCAGCTTGCCAACCACTTTAGGGGAGATCAAATTCAACCCAGCCCCACCGTCAACTAGCATCTTTGTTACTTTGAGGTTGCGGATTGTTGGGGAAACCAATAACGGCAAACACCCAACCGCGGTAGTGCGGTCAGGGTGGTCCTCTTCGTCAAAGATGATAGGCGAGCGGGACCATTTAAGTGGCCTTCGGGAATCTGCGGCTGCCTCCACGGCATTGACCTCAAGCGCCCACTTCTTGAGCCAACAATGAGAGGAGTGCAAAGATGCACCCCCATCAACACACATGGCCTCGGTTGCTTTCTGGAATTCTTGCTCGCTGGTTTCTTCCTCATCCTCTTCATCACTCCCATCATCTCCTTCTTTCTTTTCACGGCCTCTAGCAGGTTTCTCCTTTTGCTATGGGGCCTTGCCGCGGTGGCCTCCTCTACCACCACAGCCTTTCCCGCCAGCACCCTCTTGGTCTCTCTCCCTGTCACGCTTCTCGTATTCAGCCTTTTGTTTCTTAACAAGCTGCTCAACTTGGTGGCACTCTTGGATATCATGACCCTTGGTGCGGTGAATCTTGCAGTATGGCCCGTCAGATTTCCCGGCTTTCTCTGCCGCCGCGGCCTCCCGGCAATCCATGCACGTGGCAACTCCTTTGCTGGGAGCCTCGGTTTTGGCCTTCTTGCCGCCACTGAGATCACCAGAACTCTCAATGGCCAATAGTGTCTTCTCTTTGCGTTTCCCATTATGCCTCCGGCTTCTCCTCTTCGGTTGGTGGCCTTGTCATCATCCTCTGAACCAATCTCAACGCCAGCCTCCTCTCTGGGGAGTCGCCTTCCTTATTCAACCCGAGCACACTTATCCGCCAAGGTATATAATTCATTGAAGGTTTTGGGCAACCGGACGTTCATCTTGGCTTGCATCCTCCTGTTGCGCACGTTCGAATGGAACGCGGCAATCACAGCTTCTGGATGTATCTCTAGGATGTTTCGGTGCACTTGACTAAACCTCTGTATATATTTTCGCAAACTCTCCCCTTCCTTCTGAGGAAGGACTTGCAAGTCGTTGGGCTGTCCAGGCTCTTGGTGGCCACCCGTGAAGGCGCCAACAATTTCATTGCACAATTCAGCCCATGATGAAATGGTGTTTTTCGGTAGGTGCATCAGCCATGACCTCACATTTGGCTTGAGCGCCAAAGGGAAATAGTTGGTGAACACCTTTTCATCTCTTCCCCTGGTAGCTTGAACGGCAATCGTGTAGATGCCCAAAAACTGTGTCGGGTTTAACCTTCCATCGTATTTCTCCGGGAGTTCAAGCTTGAAAGCCCGGACAGATGGCGACCGGACCTGCCGCAGCTCATGAGTCAAGGCACGGCACCCAACCTCATAAGGCAACTACCCGCCGACACTGGGTGCGGGTTCATCAACGTCTGGGCCATTGTGTCTGTTAGATTGGCGGTGTGCCTCCTGGCGGCGGTCTATGGTGACGCGCGCGTCTTCCCTCCGCCGGCCTTCCAGAACCCACCGCTGATCCTGGTGGGTTTGCGGGCCAGATGAAGCCATCGATGTCTCGTCGGGCTCATTCACACACCGAGTTTGCTGAGGCTGCCCCTAGGCTTGCTGTCGCAGAGGGGACTGCACTGTTGGTGTAGCCCCCTCGACACAGCCGTTAGCCCGGGCCGCCGTCGTCGTCCGCGGGCATCGCGGCGGCTCTTCATGCTGTAATTTACCGGCGTCAGCGAAGCCAATCAAGCTCTGGATAGTGGCTCTCCACTCATCCATCTTGTTAGCCGCCGGTGGGAAATTCAATAGGAGTTGGGCCCATGCCATTGCTTCCGATGTCGTGCTTGCCATGGCTAACAAGGCAGACAGCAACGTCGCTCGACTCCTAGCTGAACCAGCAGGAGCGTCGCCGCATTCTTGCTGTCGTGAACCGATCACCAAGGTGGTCTGGCGATGAGTGGACCGCTCTTGGGGGCCAAGAGCCCTGTTCGGTGCTCCGCCATGCCCGTCTTGCTCTGGGCAGGGTGCACGCCTTGCAACCGCGCCCGTGGCGAGCGCAGCTAGAGGATCGCGGCTTGCGCTAGAGCAAGCGTCGCTGTTGCGACTGCGCCTGCTAGTGCGGCGGGGAGGTAGAGACTGAACATTCCCTCCACCCGCGGCTTCTAGGCCAAGCTCGTGAGGATGCTGCTGATGTTGCCCAGCCCCGGTGTCTCTTGCTCCGGCTTCAGCCACGGGTGACACAACGACGGCGCCGCCTGCGCCGGTCACGTCACCCACGGTACCCGCCTCATCCAACACCGCCGCGGTGCCTACGGCTCCGCGGCCGCGTGTGAGGGGCCCTTCGAAGTGGAGGAGTGCGCGGGCGTGCCAGGTTTCTTATTGGGTGCCATGGACGGAGGAGACGATGATGAAGATCGACGCTCTGTTCATAACTTCGGGTTCGTGCAAACGATCCCCCCTACCTGGCGCGCCAAAGATGTCGTGGGTGAACATCATCACCTATGGGGCCATGGGCCCCTTAGTGGTTCGGCATGGGGAAGATCATGTTGCACAAACAGCAGAAGTCATGAGGCAGCACGACGATGTGACTCTGGTGGTTGTTACCCAGGTTCGGGCCGCTGAGAAGCATAAAACCCTAATCCTGCTTTGGTGGATTGGATGGAGGAACACGAAGAACACGCAGCGCTCAAGCCCAGCAAGGTGGCCTCGGGGAGAGCCGCTACGCTAGTACAAGTGTGCAAGGGTCTGAATCTCTCTCTAGGTTGCCTTGGACCTCCTTATAGCCCAAGGGGTAACCGCAGTGGCAAAACAGACATTATCTTGTGATTACATAGCTAACAGTGCTATCATACCTAACTCTGGCACTTGGGACAAAATGCCATAAATGCTACCTTAGGTGGCGTGCAGGGGTGCATCCCTGGCAAGCTTATATCGCCGCTTAACCATCTTTTGCTTATCGTCTTGACACGCCTCTGGACGGGTGTCAAATGGGTGTGATTTGTCTTCCAGCAAGCTGCCACGTTCTTAATGAGTGCCACTTAATCACCTGGGGTGCTCAACACCGCATCGATAAGTGACTAGCGTCGAGGTGCGGTGGAGCGGTGGCGTCTTGGCAGTGGTTTTGGCCTTTGGCGGCCCCGGCAGGCTTGCCGGGGCAATTCTGGACTTGCCTTCGGAGCGGTCTTGACCCGGCCGAGCTCTCCTGCCCAGCAAGGGAGGCCTTCCCAAGTGATATACTGCTGCCTTGTTCTTCTGAATGCTCTCCTTGATCTCACGAAGAGCGTCTTCTCTGGATTGGCCTTGCATTATATGTTGGTGTTGGATGTACGATCATTGGTACTCCTGTGTATGAGTATGGTCAACGAACATGGATGTTCATTGCACCAACAGATGCAGTGGTCGAGACACTCTCCACTACCAATAATACAAGCCTGCCAAAATCACCATCTGAATCTGTTCAGTTTCCTCTACCTCGAATCCAACGAAAAAATGTATGTTTGTGAACCAATTACTTGCTGAAGCAATGATGGAAATCGTGGAGGAATCAGAGGTTCACATTCTTGCGCAACAACAACTAATCAATGTTTTTAGAGACAGTGTAGCAAAGAAGGAAGAACTTGCTCACATGCTTATGGGCGTCATCTACGCTGAGGTTGCAGATTGTGAGGTTGTAGATCGTTAAGTTCTATTCATTTATTTGCACTGGCATCAATCTTTGATTGCCAAGTGGATGTAATTTCCTGTAATATATGCTGGATGTGCTATGTTTTTCCTTGTATGTCGTACATTTGCTTAGCGCGCCTTGCATTCCAGCTAACTGGTCGCTAGGAAGCCAAAAATGCCATGAAATTAATAGCTAGCACGAAATGTTGTCGGCCCTATATGAAGGATAGCAGCCCACTGCCATTAATGCCCCCCCTAATGGGCTCGTAGGTTCCAATATTCTTTTAGGCCTTTGTTTGATCGGTTTTGGTGTTGTCCATAAATGCTCGACTTTGTCTAATTGGGCCTACAGACATGTTCGAACTTTAGCGGGCCCAATAAGTTGATGGGTCGTGACCAGGCCAAAAGCTCTATTGGGCCACTATAATTGAAACGAGCCAATAGTTAATGCTTGGCCCAGTTACCTCTCGGGTCGTTAACAAGCCGAAATCGAAGCGGGCAATAAGTGGGCCCATTCGATTTCACGAGCCGTTAATAGGCCAATACTAAGGTCGGGCTATATGTGGCCCAACTATATTGTGGGCCTTTAGCAGGCCAAAAGAGACAACGGGATGGTATTGGACCATAAAGAGCAAGGGCCGCTAAGCGGCCGGAAGTCAGGTCGGACTGTATACGGACCAACTGTGTTGCGGGCCTTTAGCAGGCCGAGAGAGAAACCGGGCTGGTATTGGACCATGAAGAGCATGGGCTGTTAAGAGGCCAAAACTCAGGTTGGACTGCAAATGGCCCAACTCCTTTATGGGCCGTTAACAGGCTGAAAGACATACCAGGCTGGAAATTGGCCCAACACTTAAATGGGTTGCTAAAAGGCCGAAAGACATACGGCCCATCCCTTGAATGGGCTGTTAACAGGCCGAAACTACGTCGGGCCGATATTGAGCCTAAATATATAGCGGGATGTTAATGGGCTCGAACTGGCGATGGGCTACAATGGTGTCAAATAGTTAACGGGCCGAATTGGCACATCTCGTATGGGTCGTGGGCCTAAATGGACCAGACACAAGTAGGCCTATATTAGCTGGCCTGCTAATTTTTACTAGGCCGGCCTCTTTCACCTAAATGGGCCACTGTTGGGCCTTGCCACGTGTCAACGTATCATAGGTGGCTCCCGTACAATGTATGGATGACATCTGTCCCAACGCTAAGCCGACACATGGAACCTCCGAAGAATGAGAATTTTACACGTGGAAAATCCCCATTGGTCCGGGCTGTTAACGGGTTATTGGATCCAAACCGGAACCCGATAGCTTAACGGTGACCCGTTACAGAGGATGCCACGTGTCTATTACCCTTGACGAAAACACTTCTATGATGCGCCATTTATCATCATGGAAGTGGACACTTCCGTGATGATAATTTTGGTATTGTCATGGAACACTTCTACGACAACACAGGTATGACTATCTTGATTCTGTCATAAAATCGTCATGGATGTACATGCATGACAGAAAACGTGACCTACTGTGACAAACACGTATTATCACGGAAGTGGTTTTTTGTAGTGTATATTAATTGTGATGGGGTACAAAGTACAAGATGATCTACCTCGAGATTGTATGATTAAGTTCTAACCTGTTCGAGGATGCCTCTACAGACTAAACCCCTTGGCTTATATAAGCACCGGGGGTATCTAGGGTTACAAATATGTCTGCTACAACTAGGGATAACATGCCGATCATTTGAATATGCATTGAAGTGTAGGCCAAGTCTTTGGTGGATTCCATCTTGAGTACACCAAGGGCCATGGCCTGCATGGACCATTCTTCAATTGTCGGTGGGTCCTCGGCCCAGCCCATAAATGGCAGGCCGATGTGGTGTGCACCCCCTAATCCAGGATACTGTCACGTGGGGTTATGAATGACTCATAGGCAGGTGTACAAGATCACTTTTGATCAACTAGTTTGTGACCCACCCACCAACCCCCCCCCCCTATGCCTAGGAATTACCTTAGCATGTTCTAGTATTCATAGGACTAGATGGTTAATGATGTCTACTACGCAACTTTATTCTTGTAGACTCATGTTGGGCCTCCAAGCGTAGAGTTTTGTAGGACAGTAGCAATTTTCCCTCAAGTAGATGACCTAAGGTTTATCAATCCGTGGGAGGTGTAGGATGAAGATGGTCTCTCTCAAACAACCCTGCAACCAAATGAGAAAGAGTCTCTTGTGTCCCCAACACACCAAATACAATTGTAAATTGTATAGGTGCACTAGTTCGGCAAAGAGATGGTGATACAAGTGTAGTAATGATAGTAGATAATGATTTTTGTAATAGGAACAATAAAAAACAGCAAGGTAGCAAGTAACAAAAGTGAGCACAAACGGTATTGCAATGCTTGAAAATGAGGCCTAAGGTTCATACTTTCACTAGTGCAATCTCTCAACAATGCTAATATAATTGGATCATATAACCATCCCTCAACGTGCGACAAAGAATCACTCCAAAGTTCTTATCTAGCGGAGAACATAAGAAGAAATTGTTTGTAGGGTACGAAACCACCTCAAAGTTATCCTTTCCGATCGATCTATCAAGCTATCCCTATAAGTATCACAAACAACCCAAGTGTTCGTACTAAAATAACACCATATGATACACATCAACCAACTCTAATGTCACCAAGAAACTCCAATGTCACCATGAGTATCCATGAGTTGTTTATACAATATGCATCAAACAATTTCAGATTCATAATACTCAATCCAACACAAAGAACCTCAAAGAGTGCCCCAAGATTTCTATTGGAGAAACAAGGACGAAAACGTGCATCAACCCCTATGCATAGATTAATCAAATGTCACCTCGGGAATCCACGAGTTGAGTACCAAAACATATATCAAGTGAATCAATATGATACCCCATTGTCACCACGGGTATTCATAGCAAGACATACATCAAGTGCTCTCAAATCCATAAAAGTATTCAATCTGATAATAACAAAATCTCAAAGGGAAAACTCAATTCATCACAACAAGATAGAGAGGGGAAAACACCATATGATCCAACTATATTAACAAATCTCGCGATACATCAACATCGTGCCAAATCAAGAACACGAGAGAGAGAGAGAGAGATCAAACACATAGCTACTAGTACAAACCCTCGGCCCCGAGGATGGACTACTCCCTCCTCATCATGGTGGCTACCGGGATGATGAAGATGGCCTCCGGTGATGATTTCCCCCTTCGGCATGGTGCCGGAACAGGGTCTAGATTGGTTTTTCATGGCTACAGAGGCTTGCGGCGGTGGAACTTCTGATCTAGGGTTATTTCTGGTTTTTTTTTGTATTTATAGGATTTTTTGTCATCGGTCTCATGTCCAGATGGGCCACGAGGTGCCCACTACCCACCAGCCCAAGGGCAAGGCCCCTGGTGCGCCCTGGTGGGTAGTGGCCGCCTCCTTCACCTTCTAGTCCTCCCACGAAGCTTCTAGTGCCTCTTTTGTTCCAAAAAAATCGTCAAAAAGTTTTGTTGCATTTGGAGAACTTTTATTTCTGCATAAAAAACAACACCACGGTAGTTCTGCTAAAAACAGCGTTAGTCCGGGTTAGTTCCATTCAAATCATACCAAAACCGTATAGAATTGTTGTAAACATGGCATGAATACTTCATAAATTATAGATATGTTGGAGATATACCAGTTAACATTGCTTAGATGCTTGCGGCAACCTCACCACTTAACCAACATCCAACCCATAAGTATTTGCTTCTTATCTGTACACGGACCCGTTCCTTCTCCGCTACAATGATTGATGCAACGTAGGGTCGTGTTGACCTCTGATTGGTGAAATATTTATGTATTGGCATATGTTAGCCCTATTGTTCTCTCATATGTAAACTCTTCTATTCATAAGTAGTTGTATTTATTGTGATGTCCACCTTGTTCACCAACATATGGCCCTGCGTATATGTTATGAAGTCATATGTTCGGGTGACCAGTATGCACTTCTATCCTTGGTGGAGATTGCAAAGTCTTCATTGGGGCTAGGACCGCATGTTGGGTGTTACAACTAGATAGGCAAACACATGAGATCCACAAGCATACACAAACAATCCAAGGGACATAAGAACAAGGGTAAGGTTCATCTCAAATCCAAGAGGAGATGAGGGCTTGACAATCCTATGATGGGGATTCTTCTCCACAAGCGGAGGTATTTATGACCCACTAGATTCTTCTCCAAAGGAGGCCTTGATCTCCTTGGGAGAGGGGTAGATATGAACAAAGCTCTCTCTAGTTCTTCACTTATGCTTTGCTAACCCTAATTCGTCCAAGGGAAGGGGTATTTATAGTTTAGGGGGTGAGAAAGGGGTACATGGGCCGAAACCCTTGAATCCGAGCGCAAGCAGTACGTTGTTGTTGCCGTCGCCACCGCTAGCTAGTTGCCGCCACCGCCTGTTCCTTGCACCCGCCCCGTAGTACTCGTCCTGCTCCACGACGGCGCCGCCACCCGCAAGAAGCGCGCTCCTCTATTGTCCATCCCTAGGAGATCCTCACGGTGGAACCGGTTGAAACGGATCTAATTGTAATTTAGCGGGCGTTTTTAGGGGGTCTGTTCAATTTTGTCGGGACCATGAAATATTTAACGGAATTTGTTCTACCGGAACAAAAGTTTTACTATAAAATGCAAAAAAAAATCTGGTATCCCGTAAACCGATTTTTGTGTGACAGGGTATACTGGATCTACTAGAGATGCTCTTATGGAGCAATTCAACAAACCCAAATGCTAGAGAGTGTGGTTCCTCAAGTCCCTATGGACTATCGTCCTATTAGTCTTTGTATTGTGGTTTACAAAATCATTGCGAAATTTCTTGCTAATAGGATTAAACCTCACCTGCCTGATTACATAGATCCTGCTCAGCAAGCTTTCATTGAAGGTAGAAGAATTAGTGACAATATCATTATTGCCCAAGAGCTTACTCACTCTTTCTGTTTGAAATCTTGGAAACATAATGCTTTCATGCTTAAAATTGATCTCGCTAAAGCTTTTGATCGTTTTGAATGGAGTTTTATTATTTCTGCACTTGCTCGTAAAGGGTTGCATGGTCATTTTATTAATTTAGTTCATGCATGCATCTCTTCGCCCAAGTTTTCTGTTGTCATCAATGAGTAGACCTCTCATAAGTTTAAAAGTTTCAGGGGTATTCGACAAGATTGTCCTATGTATCCTTATTTATTCGTCATTGCTATTAATGAATTATCCATTGCCCTTAATGAAGCTCTTCTTGTTGCCCATCATTGTCTGGGTATCTCTCTTGGACCAAACTGCCCTTCCATTCACTCTCTTTTATTTGCAGATGATTTGTTGGTTTGTGGGCAGGCTACCCTGTAGGAGGCTCACACTATGGCTAATCTGATTCACCAATTTTGTGCTATTTCCGGGCAAACACCCAACTGGTCTAAATCAGCTATTATTTCTAGCTCTCATGTTCCTCTTAATAATATGCACAATATTAAGCAGATTTTCTCTGCTTCCCCTTTGGATGCTAACTTTACTCATCTTGGTCACCCATTGGTTCTTCCTGCTAAAAACAGAGTTGCTGCCTACAACTTTGTTCTAGACAAATTCTTGCATAAGTTGCCTTCTTATAAAGCTAACATGCTGCCCGTCTTGAGTTGATTCATTCTATTTTCTCAGCCATCCCGGTCTACTACATGGCTAATATCTTGTTTACAAAGAAATTCATTGCTAAGCTTACGGCTATCATTAGAAATTTCTCGTGGACAGGCATTCGAGAGAATGACTCCACAAAGAGTCTTTGTCTTAGGGATTGGAAAGACATTTGCAATTCCAAAGAAGAAGGAGGTCTAGGTATAAGGAATTTGAAGGCCATCAATGAAAGTCTTCTTCTAGCAGCTGCTTGGAGGTTAGCTAAAGCTCCTTCTTCTCATTTGTATCTTGTTCTCAAAGCTAAATATTTCCCCAGTGCTTCCATTTGGACTGCTACTGCTACTCCTCCTAAATCTGTGTTTTGGGCTTCTATTCTTAAAATGTTACCCAAGCTTAGAACTCATTCTTTCTATCAAATAACGCAAGGTAACATTTCCATTTGGAGCATGCCATGGTTGTCGGCATTCTGGGATCGGGGGTACCTAGACCTGCCTGCCTGCGGCCCAGCGCGTGGCTCCATCGATGGCCCAGTACGGCCCAGCTACAAGACCCCAGGACAAGACCCTCGCGAGGACCCCGCATCACGAGGAGAACGACACCAAGGCCCCCCGAGGAGCAGCCTCCCGAGGCTGCCTCCCGATGAGCGGAGATCTCTATGCAAGCCTCCCGCCTCACGAGGCGCGCGATGACATGAGCCATGACGACCAAGGCCAGGCGGGCGCCAGCAAGCGTAGGAGAAGACAATTTCCTCTTTGGTGCTCAGGAGGCAAGGATGTACGCGGGTTCCCAAGGAATGCCCCAAAGGTTTCCATTCTGGTGCAACAAGACCAAGGCCGCTGGCTCGGCAGGACAGAGGTCATTGCCGAGCCCACCACGGTGTCACGACCAGAAGCTTTACACACAAAGACCACCTTTAGTCAGGATAGGGTGTACTCCTGTCCCCCTTCAAATTTGCCGTTGTGGTATCCCTTCCCGCCTAAGCAATGCGGGAAGAGGACCAAGGCCACTATAAATATAGGATAGTCTCCACCGTAGAGGGGGATCCGATCCCTCGGCCATTGAGCTCTCTTGAGGCAGCTCATCCACTTGTAATAGTTCATCCTCAGCCTCCTCGCGAGGCAATCCACCACAAAGCAAGAGTAGGGTTTTACACCGCAAGGTGGCCCGAACCTGGGTAAACCACCGTGTCATCTTCTTCCTCTTGCTCGCACGAACTCGTCGGAGTCATGCCGTGGGGTGGTGGGCAGCGAGCCATGGCTAGGCTAGATCCTTCGCACACGCCCCAGAGTTCGAACCTTATTGGGTTTTGCGGAGCCCTGATTCTGACATTTGGCGCACCAGGTTGGGGCGTGTCGAAGTTCTCCCTTCTGCTCCACTCCATCCCTGCTCCGTTGCTTTCATGGTCGATGCCCGACGAGCTCAGGCCGAGCGCCGGGCCGCCCGCGTCACCCAGACGGTGCCATTGGGTCGCGGCGCCCCACACTGCTCTGCTTCTCCTGCAGCTAACACTGCCACCAACCTTGCTGCTCATGAGTAGCAGGACTCTACGCTGCCGCCCTCTGTGCAGCGTGATGGCCGAACCCCCACGACTCCCCTCACTCCCACCACGGCGTCGTCTTCCCACGCTCGCCGCGGGCCGGCAAACGCGCAGGCTGCACTTCTCATGGCGTGTGAGCTGTTGCGCTACCGCCCCGCCAACAAGGGCTACGATACCTGGCTCGGTCGCATCACCGAGCTTGTCAACGCCGCCGGCGAGGCCCCGACACCTTCCCACTCGCTTCGTCCCCCGCTGTCTCGTGCGGGCGATGTGGCATATGATGCGCCACCGCCTCCTCCTCTTTCGCAGCACTGACGCCGAGCTGAGGTGCGACACACGTTCACGCCACCCGCCGCGCGGAGCCCCGACGCCGGCCAGGGATGAGGCTAGCTGCCAGGTTGTGCAGCAGCCGTAGTACGACGCGCGTGCGCTCCCTGCGCCGCCGCATCAGCACCAAGACCGGGCCGCTCCAGAAGCTGCCACATGTGGGCATCAAGACCGTGCCCCCCTCGTGCGGGCCATGCCAGTAAGTTTCTCTCGTGAGCTGAGCCGAGTTGAATGGCCGGTCAAGTTCAAGCCAGACCTGCCCCCGCGCTACGACGACGTCCCTGGCCCTGCGGAGTTCCGCCAGCTCTACTCACTAAGCATCAAAGTGGCCAATGGCGACGACAAAGTCATGGCGAACTGGTTCCCCATGGTCCTCAAGGACGGTGCGCGCTCCTGACTCATGCACCTCCCGGAGGGGTCGATCTCCTCTTGGGATGAGCTTCATGAGCGGTTCATCGCCAACTTCCAAGGAACCCGTGACCGCGCCCTCACCGTCAATGACCTGCGGCGCGTGAAGCAGCAGCCGGGAGAGACTCTTCGCAAGTACATTCAGCGCTTCACCAATGTTTGCCTCAAGATCCCGAAGGCCTCGGACGAAGCCATCATCTCAGCGTTCACCGAAGGCGTCACAGACGTCAAGATGAGAGAGGAGCTCGCCATCCACGATGACCTATGCACGACGCTGGAGATGTTCAACTTGGCGGACAGATGCACTAGGGTGGAAGAAGGCCACCTCTCCCTCCTCAAGCACCCAGAAGTCGACCCTGAAGACAAGAGAGCCAAGGCCAAGGAAACAAAGCGCAAGGGCCCCACCGTCCTAGCAATAGAGCCTGAGCTGAAGCGTGGCCATGATCGCGACGAGGCCCCCAAGGATGCTCGCCCATTCTGCTTCTTCCACAACATGCACACCCACAACACCAACGACTGCCAGGAGCTCAGGGCACTCCGGGACGAGCGCCTGGGCCGCCGCCCCGAGCGCGGTGACCGTGGCTTCGGCCACGGAGAAGGTCGTGGTGGAGGCTGTTGGGACAACCGCAACCTTCATCAGGGCTAGCGTGACCAACCTCGTGAGGGTGACTGGCACGATCAGCCTCGCGATGGCCCCTGGTGCGATCAGCCTCGCGAGGCCCGTCCTCAGGGCAACGCCAGTCTCCCTCCGCTGCCGCCACCGCCAAGGAGGAACGACAACAACCATCAGGATGATGGGGCTGGGGGCTACCAGCAGCCTCGCACTATCGCCTGCATCCTCGGCGGAGCTCAGGCGCCCGCTTCGAACCGCATCTTCGAGCTGTTCTCTCGCGAGGTGAATGCAGCCCTCCCGAAGCTCGAAGCTACGCATCCCCTTAGGTGGTCGTAGCACGCCATCACTTTCGACTCCAAGGACCACCTCAGGTGCACGGCCGCTACTGGCGCGCTCCCCATGCTCTACACGCCCACCATCAGCAACATCTCCGTCACCAAGACTCTCATTGACGGTGGCGCTGGCCTCAACGTGCTCTCTGTCGAGACCTTCCAGATGCTTCAGGTGCCCTACGACCAACTCATACCCACCAGGCCTTTCTCTGGGGTGCCGAAGGCTCCACCACTCCCCTAGGCCAGGTGCGCCTCCCCGTCACCTTCGGCAAGCGCGACAACTACCACACCAAGCTCATCGACTTCGACGTGGCCCACATCGGCCTCCCGTACAACGCCATCCTTGGGTACCCTGCCCTCGCCAAGTTCATGGTGGCTATTCATCATGGCTACAACGTCCTCAAGATGCCTGGGTGCAGTGGCATCATCACGGTCGCCTGTGACGAGAAGGATGTAGTCTGCTCTCTTGAGCATGCCTACCGCGTCGCGGCAGCCGAGAACTCTGATGGCGAGGGCGATGTCATGCCTCCCGAGGCCACCCCCACGAAGAAGAAGCAGCTCCTCCACAAGAGCCATTCGGAGGCCAAGAAATCCACTGGCAATGCCTCAGGTTTCACTCCTATCGTCGGGGTGTCCCTTCCTTCTGCATAGGAAGATGCTCCTGGCGCCTCCCTCAGGACGGGCTCGGGGGCTTCCACCTGGAGGTCCTCTGACCTGACCATTGCGACGAGGGAGGTGCCCGGGCACCACTTGGAGGTGTGCCTTGGTGCGCGCCACCACGACCAAGGAGCGCGGCTCGAAGCTCCAGGAGCACGCGAGTTCATCACCAAGGCGATTGAGGAGCTTCAGGAAGCGCGAGCCATGCGCGGCGAGCGGCGCCCCGCATGACCCACCAGCGCAGCTGCTGCCCCTGATGCGGGTGACGAACTACGCGTCTGCGTCAACATCCCGGGCCTCAACGGGGCCGCTTTGTAGGACCTCTTCTGGTTGTCTCGCGTCGGCCGGAGTGGGGGGCTACCCCTGCAACTACGTTCGCATGCCGTTCAGCCTGCTAAACATTGGCGCCTCGTACCAGCATTTGGCGCAGCGTGCCACAGCGTCTCACAAGGCTCGGCGCTCGGCGATCGCATCTCAGGAGGTCCCGGACCCTCGCGAGCCCCCTGGGCCTCGCGAGCCTCTCAAGCCTCCGGAGCCGCCAGACTCGTGAGGAGCAACCTCCACGGCACACTTCATCAACTACCCCGACGCTTCTCCAGCATCATTGCCAGGTGACTTTTTGTTTGTTCAATTGAGGGCGCCCCATGGGTTGCATCATCCTCAAGCTATTAGGGCTCGCCCCTGTGGTTGCATCGTTCCGTTTGTGTACCTTGAACCAGCTATGTTTCATGAGTTATTATGACTGTTAACCCCGCGCTCGACATCACATCACCTCTGGAGCCGCCGCCCTGCGGGCTGTGCGCGCTACCAGCTTCCCTCCTGAATGTCCCATGAGAGGGGGCTACCGGTACGGCGCCTGTGCTTGGGTCCGTCCCTGCAGCACTCATAAATCTGAGCGACTGAGCTCTGGCTCGCGGGCTGGCCCTGTACACGTCACCTCATCAGGTCCTTAGTGCCTTCGTCTTCTCATGGAACGATTCCGAGAGGATCGCGAGTGATGCCCCTTGTATCTTGTGATTGGTTAATACGCAGGAACCTCAGGAGACGGGCGCTCCAGCGGCCTTGATGACACCTTGCTGCCTCAGGAAGGCCTGCCTCGATTAGGCAGCGGTTTGCTCGGCGAAAGGCTAAGTAAAATCGCTTCATACGCCGTGTGTCGCCGGCCGGAGTCCCTTTCCTTGGTACCCTGGCAAGGCACACCACTTCTTTTTACGCGAGCCACTTGCATGTTAAAAGGGGGCTCTTGAGCATCGCACCTCAGGAACCCCTACTGGCTCTCGGGCCCTCACCCCCTGGCCTTGTCCCAGGCAACGTGACCTGACATACCAATGGCGGCTCAGCTCGCCCGAGGGCCGGGTCCTGATGACGTAGAGCACCTTGGTGAGCAAGGAAAAGAGGGGCAAACCCCGCGCGGGAACACGGAAGCGGGGCGCGGCCCGGCCACGATGGCACCGCTCGAAATGTTAAAGAACGCCAGTCTTTTCACGCACCCCTAGGAGGACTTGTGTTGGTTCGTTTCAAAGTAAAAATGAAGGACCAGGTTCTGGAAAAGCACGCCCTTGCGACGCAAGAGCCCTTCGCAGGCCATGAGCACCCTGAGCTAAGTCACCTTCTCCATGCTGAGCGCGAGCTTTACTATTAACATTGCACCTCTGATTTTCACAATCTTGTTTGGGCGGAAAACCCATTTTTCTCTCTCGAGAGCCACTTGCGCGTCAAGGGGGGCCTCTTGAGCACCGCGCCTCAGGAGCTCCTATCGGACCTCGGGTCACTCACCTCCTGGCCTTGCACACGGCCTCGCGACCTGGCATAGCAGCGATGGCAGAAGCCTACCTGGGGACTGGGTGCCGGCGACGTAGAGCACTAAGCTACCGTGAGGGGAAAAGGGGGGCTCGAGCCCAAACGAGAAACGCCAGCATAACTGAAAATGCGTATAAAACATTAAGATAAAGGCGCGAGTGCCGCAGTTCCTTACACGCCCACACGGGGCCCTTCATGGTTCTGATGCAAGAAACAAAGAAAAACAAAAGAAATAGCCTCCCAGAAGCCGCAGCTCCTGAGGCACCGACCCCGGCATCGCTGGCGCTCAGTCGGAGTCCTCCTCCTCCTTGACGCGGCAGCGCGGCGGCTCGTCGTAGTCGTCGTCGCTCGAGCTCCCCCCGGAGGAGGCGCCATTACCGTTGGAGGTGTCGCGGCCGTCGCCAAGGGCAAGTTCGTCGCCGAGGACGTCATCGTTGCGATGGCCGTCGTCATCAGAGGGGTGGTCGCCGCCGCTGCTGTCGCTCTCCGGGAAGCACCCTAGGCGTCCGCCGTCCTCCCCGAAGATCTTGACGAAGAGCGCCGTCGCCCCATCGTACTTGAAGTGGAGGGTGTGCCTCCCCTTCAGGCTGCGAGCGCGGGCAAATGACTGCCACCCCCAGGTTAGGATAGACGTAGCCTGAGGGGGTGACCTCGACTTCCGCCCACGAAGACCTATGGCTTCTATTATTGTTCAAACTAATATTGTTGATGATGATGTTTCAGATTTGTTGTGTTGGGATCTTACTCCAAATGGCATTTATTCTTCCAAATATGCTTACCAACTGTGTTCAAAGAAATCCATGCTAATCCTAGACATGCCCCTAGTGATATTCCACTGGATTTGAAAGATCTACTTATATTGTTTTGGAAGCAAAAGAATTTGTTTCCTAGGGTGCAAACTTTCGCATGGAGACTTTTGACAAAAGCTTTGCCTACGGGTTTGCATGCTGGTCGTTTCTCGATTCACATTTCTCAGATGTGTTGTCGATGTGGTCAACAAGAGGATGAATTCCATCTTTTCTTCCTTTGTCACTTTGCTCGTGTGGCCTAGTTTTCCTCTCCTTGGTTTCTTAAATCTGATGTTTTACTTCAAGGCCATTCTACAATGCATTATGTGCTTATTGCTCTCATTCAAATGGGCCACCCGCATGGTCCTATTCCAAATATCCTCAATTTTCTGTGGTGCCTTTGTAAAGCAAGAAATGATTTTTTTCGATAGAAAGAAAGCTCTTCCTTACCAAGTTATCATTGCAGTTGTTGCTTTAAATTTGGACTCTGATAATGCTCTTTCATGTCTTTCTAATAAGCAACAGCAGGTTCAACAACATTCTTCTGCCAATCAGATTCCTTTGCAAGGTACTACTCTCAAGTCGGATTTGTTAATTGTTGGACCGAAAATATTGTCTGATGCAGCTTTCAGATCAAATAAAGTCCCTGGCCTTCCACAAGGAGAGGTTGCCACATATGTTGGAATTTTCCATGTGTGCCCTTTTTCCTCTCACTAGATGACCTGTTGCGCCGATGGCGCAAAGGGCGAGAGTAAACCAAGCTTTCAAACCATGAAAGTTGGAATATTTAGATATCAATCACAAAACCGTTGAAGCATAAGGAAATAGATATTTAGGTATGATGTTCATATAGAGTGCTATATATTACGTTGATGGTAGGTTCATTAGACCAAAAGAAAGGCATGAGATCAGTTCATGATAAGAAAAACTATGTTAGAAATTAATTAGCACATGCCAATTAATGAATAGTTATTAGCAAAGGGGTGTGTCCAACCCCGAATAGTCATGTCTCTTCTCTCTTTATTGTCAACAGGCACCTATTCGGGAGGGATGCCTTGAAGAGGCACCTCTTCATCCCACCTCTTTCAGATGTATATATACTTGAGAATCAATAGAAATCCGGACTAATTGTCCTTTTGCTTTCAATCTCATTTTACTTTAACATGTTATTAGCACGCTCTTTAGGGGAGCGATTTTCTCGTTGGGGCTCGACCGACAACGCGGAACGGCATCTCATCAAAGCCTTATGCATCCACGGAAACATACATACACTACGCATGAGAATTGATCTCCATTAATCGATCAACACTTAATTGCTGCATGCATATCATTAATTTGGGTGATTGATTGTACGCTGATGTCTCAACCTTGCATTGTTTTGTTTCCCTTCAGCCAATCGGAGTTGGAGAACCAACGCGGCGGCGTTGTTCTTGGAAAGACGACGACGACGATTGCAGAACCCCCTAGTTCGTTCTCACATCACCAGCACAAGCCGGTCTGCTTTTACCTCGCACCGGTGACCTTATTCGCAACACGGCCAGCGGCTCGATCCGCACGACCGACGGCGCGCGACGTGGATGCAGCGACATGACGACGCCCGTTCCTTACCCTGTTGCACTTCTCGTACGACGACCGTCAGCCCCGACTAGGTCCTAGACTCAAGGCGGTCGGCTCAAGGCAAACGCGGCCTGCCTGTCGTGGCCTTTGACCCGATGGAGCTACTGGCGCGCCGGCGACTATCGGTCGCAGGACGCTTCAAGGGGTGCCTCGCGAGACAAAAGGCGAGGAGGCGACTCCCCATCTCCCGGCCCCGGCGCACCAGCCAGCAGCGAAGGCGGCTCTCATTCCGACGCGGCCAACAGCAGTGAGCGCAAGCTCTCCCAGAGCGGGCTCGTTTCTCGATAGCGGAAAATGGCTTGCTCTCAGACCGGAGCATGGACCAGCGTCGCCCATTGCTCCCAGCCTCCGGCATTGCTACCTGCGATAGCGGCCCCTCCTGCGGCGGAAGCAGCGGCGCCATGGTGGTATCCGCCTGTGTCGGTCGTGTGTGAAAGGGATCGAAGCTACTGGGGATTTCCTATTCCTTGGTCACTCTTTTTATCCATTCAGTTGAGCATACTGTCCTTGCGATGGCTGCCAATCTGGCCCATCTGCGTATTGGGCCACTAGCAGCCCTTGCTTATTTGCTTGGAAATTTAAGCTTTTTAGCAGATTAGTGTTCTAACAACACTTCTAGCAGTGATCTTATTCCTGTTTTAGACTCTGTTAAATTCAGTACAACTATTTCAGTACTGTTTTTCTGTTGAGTACCATGTATTCCAGAATCTATGTATGATGTAATATATTTCCATGTTTTCCACATGTTGAGATTAATTACGTCTATTTGCAATCGAGATTTTTTATTTCTTGCAAATATGAAGCAAAATTAAAGTGATTTTCTTCAAGTTGATGCTTGGGATTACAAGGTAGTCATGTAGATCTAATACCTACGCAAATTATTAATGATTACTGTTAAGCCTACATTTTATTGTTTCGACATTATGATTGCTTTACAAAATGCTCTCCCACACATTTTACTAAGTCATAACATAAGGCATTAGGAGTGAGTATCTACCAATTTCATTAGATTATACTCCCTAGTGCTGCGAGATCTACTCCATTTTGAAGATTATCTTTAAGGTGTCATACTTAGCAATTTGAGATTCACACTAATGATTTCAAACCAACTTCTTGAAATCTCATTAATTTTGCAAAGTTCATTATACCATCAACCATGATGGTCTTTAATTTGCTGTCCGTAAATTAATTATCTCTTGTAACCAGTGGCTAGAGAAATTGAGGCATTCGCCCTCAATGGCCACCACTGCCCTACCTGGGCCATGGACATCATGATCGCTCCTGTGTCTCATAGCATAATGTGTGCAATCCAAGACCCGTAGGATTCACCTCCAGTCGGAATCACACCATTAACAGAAAAAAAAATGTTTTCTTATACATCATAAGGCATTATATCGATCCAGATCTCAGCATCTGGTTATATTGTATCAACAATTCCTGGGGCAGAATGAACCTCAAGGGCAAAGGTTCGAAGCTCACTTCTAACCTCGAACTCTAAGGAAGTCAATTGTTTACATGGTGTTCTTCCATGAACATACAACAACATGGCTATCCAACAGTCACTCACCCTTTGGGCACGGAGAACATGATGGTTGAATATGACTCAACCGACATGTTTGGAGACTATGAATAGTCTCTCAGTCTCCTGAGTGGTCAATATAATTTATGTCCATTTTTTATGTTGTAATAAGAACATATGTATTGTTGTCATCATATATTGTGTATCACAATATATTTTATCAACACTTTGGTAAAATACATTTGTACGTATTCTATATATGTGATAGTGATTTTCATACTGAGAATCTTCAAGTCTATATATAGATTTCTACGGGGGTCAATCTGATGAAAGATGATATGTGCCTTGTGGACATATGCACAACAAACTCCATACTTAGGGAGGTAAAATGTTTCCACTCTTACTAAGAGAAATGAGACATTTTAAAAATCACTAAACGTGATGATGTAATTTTTGGCTCAACTAGAGTCATATTTACTATCCCTATGGGTACTCGAGTAACATGGAGGATGCTTTATTGCATCCCGGTTCAACTCGTATCCTACTACTATGGAGATATCCGTCCAAATAGTTTCCATAGCGAAACTTGTGATGACAACAAAGAGGAATATCTTCTCTTTTACCATATGCAACGGATATGGCAAACACATTATCTATGTATCATCAGGATTGTACTACAAGTGCACTACAGGTGACGCAGGGAAGCTTATTTTAAGGCTCGCGCACCTTAAAGTCTTCGCTGAACAACTCAGACTCCTTGAATGCATCAAGTCGAGGTAAGTGGCTATTCCCAACCATTGACTAGACTATTCAGGTATTCCATGGTTTTTAGAAGATACATTTACACGATGGTCTCAGGTGTGCCTTTACCCACACGAAAACCATTGGTTGATTTTCCTGACCATCGATTTCAAGCAAATCGAATGGATAGCATCGCAGAATTCTCCTTCGGGCCTTCATTATGGCCCTAGGATTGAAGTTTGCACTATGTCCTATATGTCTAGACTCAAATTGGTTAGGTAGAATCCTTTATCCAAAGAATTAAGCCCATTCCATGATCTTAACCTCAGAATTGGAACTTACCAACTTTATGTCAGAGTCATGCAGTTTTACACGCTCATGACCAAACTTCATAATGTTATTACCCTCTATCTTTGATACGTGGAAATCTACCTAGTATTTCCCATCTACGATAATTCGGTTGAATATCGATATCACCACCCCTACATATATCATTGCCCCCTCAACATATATTTGGGATCTATGTGAGGAATAACTGTATTACCGTCAATACCTCAAGCCCCTCACATGGGTAGTTATTCAAGGCCAGTATGTTGATTCAATGAGCAACATTTCTGGGTATTAGGGGGAGGTTTCAAATACCATATAGAATGCCAGGAAATTAGTGGAATGTTCAACACATTTCTGCCTCAAGTCCACGTACTCAAAGATCTGAACCATGCATTCAGAAGATTTGCAACACATTGTAAATAACCTACCAGATTCATTTACTGAAAATAAGGTGTCACATAATCCTACAATCCTGCAAAAATATGCTTGAAAGAGTGGAGGTACCAACAAAACCATTCAACTCCTCGTTCACAGCAACAGGGGAGAAGTATGGCAATAGTACATCAGGATTCGGCTTCTCGCAAGCAAGGATATCGAGGCCTCTGAGTCAGTAAATGCATGTAAACTTAACATTGACAGACACCTAATGGGTAGTATACACCCAGTGGACGGGCAACCTCCACCAACCAAGGTCATAGTGCACACAATGACCAGGACATCGGAATACCCGACTCAACTGCATTGGAAATCGCAAACAGTCACCATGGGTAACGATATTTCCATCAACTCTATATTGATATATAGATTCTGGAGAAACATATAACCGGAAGTCTACAATTGTCGACATGCATTTCTCAACTAGATTGAACAAAGTGTGAACAATACTCAGACTGAACTTGAGCAAAGGGTATAATCTAGGTAGAAATAATCTTGCTCAATAAAGGGAAAGGTATTCACATAAGCAATACCTACACCAATTTTCTTCTGGAAACAGAATTGAGAACAACGATGTGGTGAAACGTAGAGCAAGTATTGTAGCACAAGGGTTCATGCAGATACTCAACTATTCTCCAGAGGTGGAATCTCTTTTCGATAACTTATATCATTGGTAGTACAAAATCTTCTATCTATGTAGTTGATAGATGTAGTGATTACATATACATGTCGATCACTAGATTCAGACATAGATGGTTCCCAATGGAATCTCAATTCTGAATCGAAATGCAAAACGCAACATACACTGTGTAAAAAACCAATAAGTCACCATATGACTTATGTTGTCGGTACATTTTGGTACAACTGACATAGTGAGTTCCTTATACACAAGGATTACTCCTATAATGATGATTACCCATGCATATCTGTCATACACAGGGATTACTCCTGCAATGATGAAGCACATGATCATCTTAATGACTGATTTTGAGATGAAGGATTGGGTAAAACCTCAATCACCTTCACTCATACATTATGGTACGCTATGTTGTATATATCCAAAATATATTGGAGAAATTCATTGTGGGCAAATCTTATGCATCCATAACTCACATGGCTTCATTCTCTAGACGTAGAGAAAGATCCATTAAAACCATGAGTTGATGAGAATGCGATATTGGGACATAAAGTTTCATATCCTAGTGCCATTGGACCCACCACACATAATTGATTGGGGCTCAAGAGTATCTTTTGATATCTCCAAGGCATCAAATATCTTGTCCTAGTTATCAGTTCAGAGAAATCTGGACACCAATATCATTGGATAAGTCGATCAGATCCCCACTATGTTAGATCATAGACAAGCTTTGTGTTCCTCCTAAGTGTGGTAGCCATACCATGAAAGTCTTCGAAACATACCTTAGTGGCTACATCCACCAACCATTATCTCAAAGATAATGTTGCTCATGTGGTCTGGATGCAAACAGGGTACATAGTAAGCAATATCTTCATATTGTTCATCTTGCAAGTCAAATCATGTGACAACCATGAAGTCTCTACCAACTTTATCATTCTAGAAACATGTTCATGGAATTGGTATTCGATGGCTTCAAGATATGCAAGTATCAGGGGGAGTATCTTCCTGAACTACTCCTGTTCAAAGCACCATATTCTACTCTTTTTCCCTTTATGAGTTTACTTTTACAGGTTCTCATCAAGGTTTTTAATGAGGTAATATCAACATGAGATCATATGTCATACTTTATGTTTTCCCCACCCAGGTTTTTTAGGAAAGTATACATGACATATTTATTGTCCTCTAAACTCTATGGATTTTCCCATATTGAGTTAAAGAGACAATTTTCATGATATGTCATATCTTTTTCTCCTTATATTTTTCCCACTGGGTTTTAAAGGGAGTTTTCAATGACATATCGTATCGCACTCTTTTCCCTTATGAGCTTTCCCTCGAAGTTTCTCATAAAAGGTTTTAACGAGGCGACATATGCAATACTTTCTATTTTTCCCCACTGGGGTTTTTAAAGGAAAGTATACAAAGCATATTTATTGTTCTCCAAACTCACCAATGAGTTTTCTCCTTTCTCAAAGGTTTTCTCATATGAGTTATCAAGGAGACAATAATCATTATATGTTGCACCTTTTCTCCTTATTTATTCCCATTGGGTTTAAAGGAGTTTTAGCAACATATCTGCTCTATTCTCTTCATATTTTTGCCATAGGGTTTTTGGGGGAGACTCTCAAGATTATATGGAAGATTTCTCGAGATGGAAGATCTATGTACAAGAAGTTTTAAATGATGAAACATTCAAGGAGCGGTGTTATACAAGGGGGAGTGTTAGGAATTAATTAGCACATGCTAATTAATGAATAGTTATTAGCAAAGGGGTGTGCCCAACCTTGAATAGTCATGTCTCTTCTCATCTATTGTGAACAGGCACCTGTTTAGAAGGGATGCCTTCGAACAGGCACCTCTTCTTCCCACCTCTTCCAGATGTATATATACTTGAGAATCAATAGAAATCCGAACTAATCGTCCTTTTGCTTTCAATCTTGTTTTACTTTAACAAACTACATAGGCAGAGATGCATCATATAGACATATTTGGTCACCCAGCTTATGGTAACTCAGGACAAAGCAAGGCCTGGTAACAACACAGAAGCAATGTGGATTATAGATGCTGAAAGCAGGAACATTGGTTCAAAACGCAAGCATAATTTATTGGTTCGGCATGAACATATATGCTTCATCAGTACAAAACAAGCTATTATACTTGGTATTACAAAGCCAATTATTCATTGGCGTACAAACACGCAGAGGTACTTGAAGGCCTATAGAAAGTGCTGGCTCCATACATATATAGCGACGTGAAATAAAAAAACAGAAGGCAAGGAAAGCAACAACATAAATGTGGTGTATATCCAAACAACAAGGAATAATAGTTTTTGTACGCATCTACTTGTTTGTTACTCCAAGCCACTAAGATATGGGTATCATACTAAAAAGCAACATAATTGCATCAAAACACATGAAATACTTTCTTGCAACAATTCATAATAAGTATCGCATATTTTCCTGCAAAAATAAAAGAGGCACTACTGGAATCAGGATCTTTGCCGTCAGCCAACTCTTTGCCATCTGCTAGCTGACGGCAAAGAAGGTCTTTGCCATCAACTTACAGAAAGCTGACGGCAAAGAAAGAGCGGACGACAAAGAGGGTGTTTGCCATCAGCCTGCTCTTTGCCGTCTGCTAGCTGACGGCATAGAAGCTTTGCTGTCTACTAGCTGACGGCAAAGAGGGTGGGTGGCCCACTAACGAGAATGACCTAACGGCCACTTTCTTTGCCGTCTGCTAGCGGATGGCAAAGAAGCTTTGCCGTCCCCAGCAGACGGCAAAGAAAGTGGCCGTTTTAACGGCCGTTTCCCCCCGGCCCCACCCCACTAGCTAGGCTCTTTGCCGTTTGCTAGCAGACAGCAAAGAGCTGTGACCTAACTGAAAAGGGGCCGGCGTCCGCGCCTCACCCCTCTCTCTCCTGGCCCTCACCTCACCCGCGCCGCCGCCCCTGGGCCCGAGCCGCCCCCGCCCCCGACCCCCACCGCCCCCGCCGCCCCACCCCGCCGCCCCGGCTCCCCGCCGCCCCGCCCCCGCCGCCTCCTCCACCACCGCTGGAGCCAAGGTGAACTTTTTTTTTGTTTTTCTGCTGTTATTTGTTGTTTAGGTTTAGGTGTTATTAATAGGTTTAGGTTAGTGGTAGGATTAGGTTAGTGCTAGGTTTAGGTTTAGATAATTAGAAGAAGAAGAAAGTTGGAAAAAAGAAGAATAAGTAGAAGAAGAGGAAAAAGGAAAAAAAAGAAGAGGGTCGTGGATCACCGATCGCCGAGGGGATAGATGGTGGAGCCAGTGGGTCCCGCCGGTCCTGACGCCATCGCCCATGCCGAGAATCCCCCGGCCTGAGTGCTGACCCGTCGACCATGCGTCGCCATACCAGAGGGCACCCGGGGATGAGCGGGTTAGGGGGTTCCTCGACGTCGATGGAACCCTAAATAGCAAGTATCATCGGTGCGAGATACATGTGGCCGTCGGTGTCGAACACTACATCCACGTCCCACAAGTGACGCCGGCGTCCGGCGTCCCGCAGCAATAGTTCTCGGGGTCGATGGCGGTCAAACACCTATGCGAATTTGTCTTGCAGCCTCTGCGATGACGATTAAAAGCCAAGTGTTGAAACTTGAAACACCCAAACTGACTCAAGTCGGTTTGGTTGTTTTAAGTTTCAAAACTTGGCTTTAATCCTCATCGCAGAGGCTACCAGACAAATTTTCCAAGGTGTTCGACCGTCATCGGCCCCCAGAACTATTGCTGCGCGCGGGACGCCGGGCGCCGGCGTCACTTGTGGGATGTGGATCTAGTGTTCAACGCCGAGCGCCACATGTATCTCGCACCGATGATACTTGCTATTTAGGGTTCCAACGACGCCGAGGAACCCCCTAACCCACTCTTCATGTTATAAATATTTAGTTTGGTTGACGGAAAAAACAATATTGCTATGTTACTCATCTTTCGATTTAAATGTGCAGTTTTTTTGTCGCTGCGAGGGTCTAGTGTTCGACGAGCTCTGCCCCTGCGTTCGTGGGTGAGCACAAATGACATCTCCTCCTCCCCCCTTCATTTGCTCTGTTCCGGTCTTCGTGCCGATGAAACTTGCTAGCTATAGGTGTCTTCAATCATCAGTATGCGTAACCACTATGCGTCTCCCGTTCGAAAGGGTTACATCTATAAATATGCATGCATTTGCATATTTATAACCGTGATTCTTTTGAATTGTCCAATGTTATCCATGGATAGCCCGAGTATGTGTAGATTGGGTTCATTTTCCCATATGCTCTGCTCCGGATCCGATGCAGAATTTTGTCAGTGCCTCCCTGTTGTTCTCCGGGTACACATCCTCTCTGCTTATTGCCGAGACATGTATCAGGAGAACAGCGGGGAGGTGCTGCCAAAATTTTGCATTGGATCCGGAGCAGAGCATGGGAAAACGAACCCAATCTACACATACTCGGATGGGATTAGGACCTATCTTTACCTATTAGCGTCTAGGTTGCATGGACGTAATAAAAGTGACAAACTCCATTAACTGATGAATATATACATGCTGATTTATATATATATTTCTCATGTGTCCAGTAGCTAGGCAAGATGAGTGATCGTGCGTGGACGTACACCGGTCACACTAGTCAGAAAGACATGACCATTGAATGGTTGAGAAAAACCAAGGGGTTTCTGAGAGCCGCATTTGCAAATGGCCAGAGGACAACCTGGGGCCCCTGTGTCGGGTGCAACAATTGGCACAAGAGGACAGAGGATGAAATGGGCAAACACCTGCAGAAGAGGGGTTTTACGCCAGGTTATACGGTGTGGACATTTCATGGCGAGTCTGCCCAACGTGCCAGAGCTGAGGTGCTTCGTCGTCGCACCGACGAGCATGGTACCGAGATGGAAGACATGGTGCAAGACTTTGATGATGCTCGAGACTCGGACGATAAGATGGAGGAATCTGCAAAGGCCTTCAATGAAATGTTGGAGTCTTCAAAACGTCCTCTCCACGAGCACACTGAGCTTTTTCAGCTGGATGCCATCTCACAAATAATGGCTCTGAAGGCTCAATTCAACTTGGGTAGAGAATGCTACGACGCGATGATGACAGTATTTGGACGTTTTCTACCCAAAGGCCATGTACTACCTGCAAACCTATACCAGTCAGACAAAATCCTCCGTGCTCTTAAGATGCCCTATGAGAAGATACATGCCTATGAGATAGGATGTGCCTTATTTAGGCTTCAGTATGCGGACTTGAACTATTGTCCCATTTGCAAGTCATCCAGGTATGTTGTGGTAGACAACGGTATGGGTGAGAAGACGCAGACCAAAATCCCCGTTAATGTTCTTCGGTATATGCCAATCGTACCAAGACTTCAATGTCTTTTCATGGTCGAAGAGACAGCCAGACAGATGACATGGCACAAAACAGGCAAAAGAACCCAACTAGATGCAGATGGGAAGCTGATGATGGTGCACACATCGGACGGTGAAGCGTGGAAGCGCTTCGATGCATTACATGATGACAAAGCGGCAGATCCGAGGCATCCTCGAGTCGCCATCAGCACGGATGGGTTCAGTGTGTTTGGTCTGACGGCAGCCCAATACAGTTGTTCGCCCGTATTTGTCATTCCACTCAATCTCCCCCCGGACGGACAGATTATGCAAAGAAAGAACATTTTCCTGACGTTGATAATTCCAGGGCCCAACTATCCGGGGAAGAATATGAATGTGTACATGCAGCCGCTAAAGGATGAATTGCAAGAATCCTGGGATAATGGGTTCAAGACATACGACGCCTTTAGCAAACGGAACTTCATAATGCGTGTCTGGTACATGTACTCGACGCGTGACTTGCCGGCGTATGCGCTATTCGTTGGCTGGTGTGTGCATGGAAGGTTCATGTGCCCCACATGCAAGGGAGCTCTTCAATTTCGTTGGCTTCAGGCCGGTCGCAAGTTTTCTTGCTTCGGCTTGCATAGACAGTTCCTGGATCCTCGCCATAAGTTCAGGAAAGACAAGCAGAACTTCATCAAAGGTAGAGTTGTCAAAAACTCTCCACCACCTCCGTTGACAGGCCAAGAGATCCTGGATCAGTTAAATGTTGTCGAGCCAGATCTAGAGCGTCCAGGGTATTCCAAGGGGTATAATTTGGTACACGCCTGGACTCACAAGACATGCTTGTGGGATCTGCCTTACTTCAAAGACCTCCTTTGCCCACACAACATCGACTTGATGCACACTGAGAAGAATATCGCTGAGGCACTTTTTGGTACATTGTTCGGCATAGATGGGAAGTCAAAGGATAATACCAAGGCTAGAGTCGATCAGGAGGCGCTATGTCATAGACCGTTACAAAACATGCAACCACCAAAAGGAAAGCAGAACTGGACAAAGCCAAAGGCATGGTTCAATCTTGGAAGGCCAGCTATGAGGGAAATTATCTTGTGGGTGAAAATGCAGTTGATGTTCCCCGATGGGTATGCAGCGAATCTAAAGAGGGGAGCGAGTCTTGATAAATTGAAGATATTTGGTCTCAAGAGTCATGATTGGCACATATGGATTGAGCGGGTAATGCCGGTGATATTGCGTGGCTTCATCCCTGAGGATGAATGGCTAGTACTGGCAGAGCTGAGCTATTTCTTCCGTGTTCTTTGTGCGAAAGAACTATCGCCTGGCCTGCTAGAAGAAATGGAAGAGTTGGCACCGGAGTTGATCTGCAAGTTAGAGAAGATCTTTCTGCCGGGCTTCTTTAATCTAATGCAGCACTTGATTTTGCAACTCCCAACCGAGGCAAGATTGGGGGGCCCGTGCAAAATCATTGGTGCTACGCAACTAAGAGGATGCAGAAGACGCTACGAGCAAAATGTAAAAATAAACGTAGAATTGAAGCTTCAATGGCTGAGGCATTCATTACTGAGGAGGCGGCAAACTTCGTGATAGCACACTACGAAGCCAAAAATCGTCATTTGCATAATCCGAAGCCTCGGTACAATGCTGACCACCCTAAAAAGGGTGAATCCAACCTCAGCCTATTCAAAGGGGATCTCGCACCAGCTGAAACACCCCAAAAATTTAATTATGTTTTTACTAAATAAAAATTTGGCCAGAAATAAAATTTTGAATTATATTAAGTCCTTTATTATTTTCAGAGGATTATCTGTTTCTGATTTTCAAAATTCTCCCTCCATATAGTGATTTTTGAAAATAATATTGTGGCTTTGGTAGTTTTCTTAAAACATTTCAATTATAGTTTAATAATAGTAATAATTATTTTCATAATAAAATTTGCCCCAAAACTATTCTTTTAATAGCATTATCAAATTTTGAAATGCCTCTATTGCACTACAACTATTTTAAATAAATTTTTTAAAATTCCACAAAAAATTATGGGAGGTCATGTGTTGCCTACATATCACTTTTATGCAAAAACCCATCTTGGTCTTTTGAAAATTTTGAGTGAAACAACCTCTTTTCAATTCTGTCCTCGATTTGAGTTTCTACTACAACCCCAATTTTCCTTGCCCCAAAAATCCTAAAATTTTTCCCACTTATAGTCCTTCCAACCAAATCCTTAAGTTCAAAATTTCAGCTCCATTGGAATCTTTTTAGTTCATCAAATATTCCCCTAAAGTTTCTGTCCAGAAATGAAATTCTTCAAAACTTGCACTAGCAACTTTTTGTTTTTGCCAAACCAACTCCACCATCATTTCTAGTATCCAAGGAGGCATCATCCTACCAGATTTCACATCTAGAAGAGATCACTAGGTGGCCATGGCATTCTATCAAACAGGTTGTGGGCATGACAGAATTTGGCATCCATTCTGAACTCCATGTGCCACTGGATCCTATGGCTAAATAACTTGTCCATCATCATCACCACCCACACTAGCACCATTCTGTTAATTTTCAACTTGTTTGGGACCCTGTGGATGCCACTGGCATTTTGCCGAACACCCTAGGCGCATGCAATGGGCATGGCCAGAGCACGCGTACTTCACCGTTGGCATCGACTCCTGCCTCTCTACTGCTGCCTCCCCTGCTCATCCCAATCCTTCCCCCGGATCATCACGTCACCCCTGGTCCTCACCGACATCCCCCTCTGGCCCCTAGTGCCGTCCAGCGCTGACTAGAGCCGCCGCCGTGGTCGTCGACTCAGGCACGGCACCGCCCGAGCCGCCTGGCCCTGCCAGCTTGCCCTCGCCTTAACTGCGGTCGCCGCCGTCGCCACTGACCTTATCCGCAGCCCGCTGACCACTCCACCGCCCTCTACCTGCCCCAACCACCTCCATCAATGGCCACCGCCATCGTTGCTTCGCCGGGAAGCCACGGGAACCGACGTTCCCGTGCTATATAAGGCCGTCCCCAGCTCCCCTTGATCACAAGCACCCCCCCTCCCTCATCTGGAAGCCAGCCAGATCAGCAAACCAATCGGAGAGGGTCGTCTTCGCCGCTTCCAACCGAAGCCACCTCCGCTGCCCCTAGGTTGGTTCCGGCGCCACCAAGCTCCCTCTCCTCCCCTGTCGTCACCCACAGCCTCCTTGAACCACCACATATCCTTCCCGTGCTCCAATTCCATCTGCCCGAGGCCGAGTCGAGCTCGGCAAATCTCACCGTAGCTCTCCTCCGCCATGGGTGATGCCCTGCTCAAATCCGAGCTCCCCGGCGACCATATTCTTATCCCACGGGTGCGGCTGGTTCTCAGGAACACACCGGTACCATCAGATTCTCGAATGGAGGCCCCTGCCGCCGGGAATCATCACCGGAGTTTCCCCCTGCTCCTGTCCATGGCGCGCGAAGGGTGGGAGACGAACCCGACAGGTGGGCTCCACCTGTTGGTGGCTCACTGTTTCGCCCCGCGTGGCAGCTCCTCTGGGCTCAGCCAAGTGGGCGTCTTTTAGATGGGCCTCGCCCGGTGCAAGCTTCTGCCGTCAGGATTTTTTTCCCCTTTTCTGTCTTTTTCTTTTATCCAGTAGAATAATAATTCTATAGAGTTCACTTCTAAACTAAAATTGATGATTCAAAATTTATATGGATCTATAAAATTGTTCTTTATTTAACTAGCCTTAGTGAACATTTTTCGTAAGGATGATTCTTGTCTGACCTATTTTATAGATCATATTCTTGTGTAAGTCAACTTTGATAATCCCTAGACTTTTCATCTCAACTCCAAATCCAGTGAAACTAATTTCTAAATATTTCTAAAAACATGCCTCATTTAATAGGTGCCTTAACTCTTTTTTATAAAAAGGTCTCTGTAGAATTCTTGCAGATCTTTTATTTCTATTATTCCACCTAAGTGAAATGTTCAAAAATCTCAGTTGCTCTTTAAATAGTAGGTACACTCTGGTTATTTTTCATATAGCCAGAGAAGTCCTAGAAAAGTGAGATTTCCATTTTTAGAGCACTTTATTTTCTTGCTTGGGTTTTGTATGGTAATTTCAAATATTTTGAAAATAGGAAATGGAGGGAAGATAAAATTCTCAAACTTTTGGAGTGCACCCAATATTTCTGCATACTCAAGGCAAGCATCTTGAACACTTGATATGGTGAATGCATGGTTGGTTATTTACATGAATAGTGGAGCTATGAATAATTTGAATCCAAATAAAATTTGGCATATGGCTATATTTGCATGCATGTTTCATCGTACCGTGCATCGTGTGTTGCCATGACTAACTTGCAGGAGCACGCATAAGAGAAACACCGTTACCGGTAGAAGGGTGATCACGTTGGAGCATGATCATGCCTTGGTTGTTATGCATGTTGGAGCATGCAAGGGTTGTGGCCCTGTTTGGTATTGCTGTTGAAAGAATACTTTGTTGAGCTAACCACTGCAGGAAAAATTAAACCTCCTGAGTCGACCGTAGATCGAGTCTTGTTCCGGTAACCCCCATACTTGATTCGTGCTGCCACTTGTCCCTGCCATAGGTGGGGTATGGTTCAGTAAGTTGTTAACCCCTTTCCGTGCACACACCACATAGAGGGCTACGATGAGGGTTTCCATGTTGGTGGACTAAATCCTGTCATCGGGTCAGGGGGCATGGGTGTTTCTAGTTGTGACTGAGAGGGGGGCACCCCTTGTAATCCGCGCGTATTAATAGTGATCCCATGCAGGACGTTAGTCTCTCCGTCTTAAAGTTTTTCTTGAACGATGCTTTGGGTGATTCCTGGCATCCGGAAAGATAATCTAGTGTGTGCTAGTTAGGTGTGTTTTCAGCCCAAAGACCGTAAAGGGAATTAGTCGGTGCCACGGTACTGACTAAAGAAATCCTTTACTTGTGGGTAAAGAGTACACCCTCTGCAGAGTTTAAACCTATTCGAATAGCTGTGTCCGCGGTTAAGGGCTACAGTCTGGGTTGGTCAAGTGTCGGTCTTAGTGTCGGTCTTCGGAGGAAAATAAATAAATTGAGCCTGAATTATTTTGCAAGATAATTATTGTCAACCTAATGCTACCATGAATATTTTTGCTATGCATGTTAATATTATTATGGTTATGCATAATATTGAGGACTAACCTGTTTCTCTTATTTTGAATTTTTCCTGAGTGTCTCAGGGGCTGGCTAGACTACCCCGGGCATTCAGTTTTATTTTCAAGACCTCTCGTGGCGTCTCTCGAGTTAACAGGCGGTTTATCCCGCCACTACTCTTGTGGACACCCGATTGGCATTCCTCTTCAAGTCCGACCGTGGCGTCACTTGACACCCGACTGGCATTTCTTTTCAAGACCTCTCGTGGCGTCGCCTGAGTTCTCGGATGGTCCTGTCTCGTCCGATTTCTCTTTTAGACACCTGATTGGCATTTCTCTTCAAGTCCGACCATGGCGTCACTTGACACCTGACTGGCATTTCTCTTCAAGTCCGACCGTGGCGTCACTTGACACCCGACTGGCATTTCTCTTCAAGACCTCTTCGTGACGTCCCTCGAGTTTACAGGCGGTCCCGCCACTACTCTTGTGGACACCTGATTGGCATTTCTTTTATTTTAGTGAATGTCACTTGGGCTGGCTAGACTACCCGTGGCATTCGTTTGCTTTATTTTTAATAAGTTTGAGTATGAATAACATACTATGCTCACGTTCATATTATTTATTGTCATGACTTAAATTTCAGTCAGCATGAGCAGATGCATATAGTTTGGCTCATCATGATCATATATTTTTATCTGCTGCATTCGGTATATCTTTTGTTCATGATGTTTGCGAGTACATTCAAACGTACTCACAGGCTTGTCCCTGGCTATTTACTTGGCCAGGTCAGGAGTTCTACGAGGAGTACCACAGCGACGTCCGTGCGGAGCCTAGGATGGCAGCCATGCGGGATAGGAATTATCCAGGTCAGCTGTTCCTGTGGGAATGGAGCCCCATCGACGTTGGAGAACCACGAGTCATTTCCGTCATCCACCACCGGAATCCCTGTTGTATCATTTGACCTTTATGGTCTTGTATCCAATTCTTGTAATAGCTTGGTAATTCTGTAACAAGGACGTGTCCACCAGTAACAGTAATCCTGGGCTGGTGTTGACACAAGGGGTTAATTTCTGGGATATCGTGTCCCGGCCCCGGCAGCCTTGGTATCAGAGCCAGGCTGACCATTGGCTAATCCTATCTTAGCCTGGTCGCTATCTCTAGGTTTCCACACCATTCACATCCTTTCCTGTCCACAGTCAAGCCCATCTCATCCGATAAGCCTGCACAGTGGCATCCGACTTCTTTTGACAGTCGGTGCCCAACCTATCAACCTAGCCCATAGGCCGTGTGCCTATGGCCGACACCTGCGTTGTCCTATCCGCAAGTGTGCGATGGAAGACTCTGCTGGCTTATAAAGTAAGCCTCAACCCAACTCAGCACATCACAGCCTCACTCCCAACCACCAAGATGCCAGGCCCCATCGTGCACAATGAGACCACCGCAGTCGAACTTGAAGGCTTTGTAGCCATCCTCGCCAATCTCACCCATCGTGCTCTCGGCATCGAAGAGCCGCCAGAGTATGTCGTATACCAAGAGCATGCGAGTGATGCCCTCCACCACTTCTGGGCCACGGTGCACATCTACGGGAGGGGCATCACCGCAGAGCGCCCCTACCGGTTCACCGGGAGGACGACCTCCGACGAGCCCCAAGCCATCCAACTTGCAGCCCGAGAGGCTGTAGTTCAACTCCGACATCGGTCGCCGAGGGTTAACTGCCGCTCCTTCTACTACTACCCTAGTCGTGAAGGCTATGGTAGACCGACCCATGTCGCTAACGGAGACCACGAGACGGATCCTGCTCGGGTGCATCTGGTGCGCTACCTGAGAGCACAAGAGGCACTGTTCGATCAGGTCACCAATGATCTGATTGAGACCCGCATGACGCTTGCTCTCCTGACCCCGGTGAGAAGTGATGCTGCACCCGCCACCGACAACCCGATAGTACTGTTCGGGAGACCAATCGAGCCTGCAAGGTCTGCCCCTGTTGCCCACCCGGGCAATGCATTCGTTACCCCGGATGAACTCCGTCATCTCTTTGGGATTTCCTCCAACGGGACTGTAGCCACTACACCCCACGTGGGTCATCAACGCTACCCCAACCCTGCAGCTCCTCATTCCACTCCAGCCAACTCCGACACCGAAGCCCACAGAGAGGCCTCGAGATCCACAAGACGCACCCATCTGGATGTCGACGAAGTGGACTGAGTCCGCCAAAGTAGTTGTCGAGTCCTTAGTAACCCTGTTGCCCTATAGATTCCGCCATCAAGCCGTAAATGGACATGTGTATGTTTCTATCAGTATGTAGTGTTTGATTGAAGGATGTGCTTTTGTGTTATTACCTTGTCCATGATTGCTTGACTGTTGTGATTTGCATTTAATTCTCCCTTCCTTAACAAATCTCGAGGACGATATTTTCTTAAGGGGGGTAGAGTTTGTAACACCCCAAAAATTTAATCATGTTTTTACTAAATAAAAATTTGGCCAGAAATAAAATTTTGAATTATATTAAGTCCTTTATTATTTTCAGAGGATTATCTGTTTCTGATTTTCAAAATTCTCCCTCCATATAGTGATTTTTGAAAATAATATTGTGGCTTTGGTAGTTTTCTTAAAACATTTCAATTATAGTTTAATAACAGTAATAATTATTTTCATAATAAAATTTGCCCCAAAACTATTCTTTTAATAGCATTTTCAAATTTTGAAATGCCTCTGTTGCACTACAACTATTTTAAATAAGTATTTTAAAATTCCACAAAAAATTATGGGAGGTCATGTGTTGCCTACATATCACTTTTATGCAAAAACCCATCTTGGTCTTTTGAAAATTTTGAGTGAAACAACCTCTTGTCAATTATGTCCTCTATTTGAGTTTCTACTACAACCCCAATTTTCCTTGCCCCAAAAATCCTAAAAATTTTCCCACTTATAGTCCTTCCAACCAAACCTTTAAGTCCAAAATTTCAGCTCCATTGGAATCTTTTTAGTTCATCAAATATTCCCCTAAAGTTTCTCTCAAGAAATGAAATTCTTCAAAACTTGCACTAGCAAGTTTTTGTTTTTGCCAAACCAACTCCACCATCATTTCTAGTATCTAAGGAGGCATCATCCTACCAGATTTCACATCTAGAAGAGATCACTAGGTGGCCATGGCATTCAATCAAACAGGTTGTGGGCATGACAGAATTTGGCATCCATTCTGAACTCCACGTGCCACTGGATCCTATGGCTAAATAACTTGTCCATCATCATCACCACCCACACTAGCACCATTCTGTTAATTTTCAACTTGTTTGGGACCCTGTGGATGCCACTGGCATTTTGCCGAACACCCTAGGCATGTGCAATGGGCGCGGCCAGAGCACGCGTACTGCACCGTTGGCATCGACTCCTGCCGCTCTACTGCTGCCTCCCCTGCTCATCCCAATCCTTCCCCCGGATCATCACGTCACCCCTGGTCCTCACCGACATCCCCCTCTGGCCCCTAGTACCGTCCAGCGCTGACCAGAGCCGCCGCCGCAGTCGTCGACTTGGGCACGGCACCGCTCGAGCCGCCTGGCCCTGCCAGCTCGCCCTCTCCTTAACTGCGGTCGCCGCCGTCGCCACCGACCTTATCTGCAGCCCGCCGACCACTCCACCGCCCTCTACCGGCCCCAACCACCTCCATCAATGGCCGCCGCCGTCGTTGCTTCACCGGGAAGCCACGGGAAACAACATTCCCGTGCTATATAAGGCCGTCCCCAGCTCCCCTCGATCACAAGCAGCCCCCCTCCCTCAGCTGGAAGCCAGCCAGAGCAGCAAACCAATCGAAGAGGGTCGTCTTTGCCGCTTCTGGCCGAAGCCACCTCCGTTGCCCCTCGGTTGGTTCCGACGCCACCAAGCTCCCTCTCCTCCCCTGTCGTCACCCACAGCCTCCTTGAACCACCACGCATCCTTCCCGCGCTCCAATTCCATCTCCCCGAGGCCGAGTCGAGCTCGGCAAATCTCACCGTAGCTCTCCTACGCCATGGGTGATGCCCTGCTCAAATCTGAGCTCCCCGACGACCATATTCTTAACCCACGGGTGCGGCTGTTTCTCAGGAATACGCCGTTACCATCAGATTCCCGAATGGAGGCCCCTGCCGCCGGGAATCATCACCGGAGTTTCCCCCTGCTCCTGTCCATGGCGCGCGAAGGGTGGGAGACGAACTCGACAGGTGGGCTCCACCTGTCGGTGGCTCACCGTTTTGCCCCGCGTGGCAGCTCCTCTAGGCTCAGCCCAGTGGGCGTCTTTTAGATGGGCCTCGCCCGGTGCGAGCTTCTGCCGTCAGGATTTTTTCCCCTTTTCTGTCTTTTTATTTTATCCAGTAGAATAATAATTCTATAGAGTTCACTTCTAAACTAAAATTGATGATTCAAAATTTATATGGATCTATAAAATTGTTCTTTATTTAACTAGCCTTAGTGAACATTTTTCGTAAGGATAATTCTTGTCTGACCTATTTTATAGATCATATTCTTGTATAAGTCAACTTTGATAATCCCTAGACTTTTCATCTCAACTCCAAATCCAGTGAAACTAATTTCTAAACATTTCTAAAAACATGCCTCATTGAATAGGTGCCTTAACTCTTTTTTATAAAAAGGTCTCTGTAGAATTCTTGCAGATCTTTTATTTCTATTATTCCACCTAAGTGAAATGTTCAAAAATCTCAGTTGCTCTTTAAATAGTAGGTACACCCTGGTTATTTTTCATATAGCTAGAGAACTCCTAGAAAAGTGAGATTCCCATTTTTAGAGCACTTTATTTTCTTGCTTGGGTTTTGTATGGTAATTTCAAATATTTTGAAAATAGGAAATGGAGGGAAGATAAAATTCTCAAACTTTTGGAGTGCACCCAATATTTCTGCATACTCAAGGCAAGCATCTTGAACACTTGATATGGTGAATGCATGGTTGGTTATTTGCATGAATAGTGGAGCTATGAATAATTTGAATTCAAATAAAATTTGGCATTTGGCTATATTTGCATGCATGTAGGATTGGCATGTTTCATCGTACCGTGCATCGTGTGTTGCCATGACTAACTTGCAGGAGCACGCATAAGAGAAACACCGTTACCGGTAGAAGGGTGATCACGTTGGAGCATGATCATGCCATGGTTGTTATGCATGTTGGAGCATGCAAGAGTTGTGGCCCTGTTTGGTATTGCTGTTGAAAGAATACTTTGTTGAGCTAACCACTTCAGGAAAAATTAAACCTCCTGAGTCGACCGTAGATCGAGTCTTGTTCCGGTAACCCCCATACTTGATTCGTGCTGCCACTTGTCCTTGCCACAGGTGGGGTATGGTTCAGTAAGTTGTTAACCCCTTTCCGTGCACACACCACATAGAGGGCTACGATGAGGGTTTCCATGTTGGTGGACTAAATCCTGTCATCAGGTCAGGGGGCATGGGTGTTTCTAGTTGTGACTGAGAGGGGGGCACCCCTTGTAATCCGCGCGTATTGATAGTGATCCCATGCAGGACGTTGGTCTCTCCGTCTTAAAGTTTTTCTTGAACGATGCTTTGGGTGATTACTGGCATCCAGAAAGATAATCTGGTGTGTGCTGGTTAGGTGTGTTTTCAACCCAAAGACCGTAAAGGGAATTAGTCGGTGTCACGGTACTGACTAAAGAAATCCTTCACTTGTGGGTAAAGAGTACACCCTCTGCAGAGTTTAAACCTATTCGAATAGCCGTGTCCGTGGTTAAGGGCTACAGTCTGGGTTGGTCAAGTGTCGGTCTTAGCGTCGGTCTTCAGAGGAAAATAATTAAATTAAGCCTGAATTATTTTGCTAGATAATTATTGTCAACCTGATGCTACCATGAATATTTTTTCTATGCATGTTAATATTATTATGGTTATGCATAATATTGAGGACTAACCTGTTTCTCTTATTTTGAATTATTCCTGAGTGTCTCAAGGGCTGGCTAGACTACCCCGGGCATTCAGTTTTATTTTCAAGACCTCTCGTGGCGTCTCTCGAGTTAACAGGCGGTTTATCCCGCCACTACTCTTGTGGACACCCGATTGGCATTCCTCTTCAAGTCCGACCGTGGCGTCACTTGACACCCGACTGGCATTTCTTTTCAAGACCTCTCGTGGCGTCACCTGAGTTCTCGGATGGTCCTGTCTCGTCCGATTTCTCTTTTAGACACCCGATTGGCATTTCTCTTCAAGTCCGACCGTGGCGTCACTTGACACCCGACTGGCATTTCTCTTCAAGTCCGACCGTGGCGTCACTTGACACCCGACTGGCATTTCTCTTCAAGACCTCTTCGTGACGTCCGTCGAGTTTACAGGCGGTCCCGCCACTACTCTTGTGGACACCCGATTGGCATTTCTTTTATTTTGCTGAATGTCACTTGGGCTGGCTAGACTACCCGTGGCATTCATTTGCTTTATTTTTAATAAGTTTGAGTATGAATAACATACTATGCTCACGTTCATATTATTTATTGTCATGACTTAAATTTCAGTCAGCATGAGCATATGCATATAGTTTGGCTCATCATGATCATATATTTTTATCTGCTGCATTCGGTATATCTTTTGTTCATGATGTTTGTGAGTACATTCAAACGTACTCACAGGCTTGTCCCTGGCTATTTACTTGGCCAGGTCAGGAGTTCTACAAGGAGTACCACAGCGACGTCCGTGCGGAGCCTAGGATGGCAGCCATGCGGGATAGGAATTATCCGGGTCAGCTGTTCCTGTGGGAATGGAGCCCCATCGACGTTGGAGAACCACGAGTCATTTCCGTCATCCACCACCAGAATCCCTGTTGTATCATTAGACGTTTATGGTCTTGTATCCAATTCTTGTAATAGCTTGGTAATTCTGTAATAAGGACGTGTCCACCAGTAACAGTAATCCTGGGCTGGTGTTGACACGAGGGGTTAATTTCTGGGATATCGTGTCCCGGTCCCGGCACCAGCCGGTGCTTCTAATTCCTTAATGTTGGATTTTGCAGAATGGCAGATCATTTCATTGTATATCTTCACCAACCTAACAGAAGTGTGGCCGTACATCGAGTAAGTTCTTGGTACATTGTTTCGCAACTTCTAATTCCATTGAACTGCTCTTATTCCCGGATAAATTTGATACAGTCGATACATTGCCAAATTCTCGTATGGAGCGGTGATCCAAAAGGATTCCGTCGAAGAGGATGAGCTTCTGGCAAAGCATGGAGGCGGCTATCCCGGTTTCATCTCTTGGTTCAAACAAACGGTAATTTCCATTAGACCATTTCATTTCTTCGTCTAATTTGTGGCTAATGCAACAATCCCTTTCGTATTAAACTTGTCGGCTAATTCAGAGTTTATGGACGTCGAATTGAGACAAGTTGCTAATGGTTTTGACTTTAAGGTCCGTTCATTTGACAAATACGACATCAACGGGTGTCGCTTTCGTACCTATGGCAAAGAGCTATCTATGGCCGACCGAAAGTCTACAAATTGTTGTGTCTCTGCTATTGGCGAAGGAGATACCGAGTATTATGGAAGAGTTGAAGCAATTTATGAACTTCAATTCTATGGTGCAAACCCACCAAACATCGTAGTCTTCAAATGTTATTGGTTCCAGCCGAAGGAGACTAGAAGGACTCATGAACATATAGGGCTATTGGAAATCAAACAAAGCACCCATTTGGATGTTCCCGATGTCGATATTATGGCTCAACAGGCAACCCAAGTTTTCTATCTACCGTGGGCCTGTCAAAGTGATCCAAATCTCAATGGTTGGGATGTCGTTTATGAAGTGCTGCCACGTGTTAGACCACCTCCCCCCAATGAAGAGGATTATGAACCTCACATTAACCCAGACACATATGAAGGAGAATTCTTCCAAGAAACACGTCTTTCCTAAAAACATTTCAAGAACCGCTCTACTTCACCACAGAACATTGAAGTAGACAGCGACAGTGAACCCGACTTCACCCCTGAGCCGAAACAAGAAGAGCCTGAACTAGAAGAGGTTACTGCTGTGGATGACCTGTCAATGCTTGACCGATTACGTAAAGGTGGCCTTCCACATGATGATGCATTTATTAATGATGATGATGAGCACGTCATTACTGATAGTGATGATGATGATGCATTTATTGATCTTGGAGCATTTATTGAACCCGATGATCCAGATTATTATTAGGTATTCAATTTTTTATGTTGTACTTGATTTATATAGTTACATGTATGATTGTATGATTTATATAGTTACTTGTATAATTTTCTTACTTTGTATGATTGTTTCTTATACATAGTGCCATGGTCTTGATATCCGTCCCCGTCGGCCCTCGCCCGCTTTATGATTCGGATGTGGTAAATTCTCTTTTATAACTATTTGTTGCATTTCGCATTTATGACAATTATGGCCATCAAGTTGACATAGATATATTTTAATCTAGGAGGTATGTGAACCGGAATTTGCAACCGACCCGCTTGTCGAGAAGTTAAATTTAGTTGAAAAAGAAAATGAGTATTTGAAAGAAAATATTAAAAGAATTGAAGAAGAGAAGATGACATTGGAGTTGTATGTTGCCGATGTCGTTGATGATCACAAGATGAAGATGAATGCAATACGCTTGAAGATGGATGCAATGTGCTTGAAGATTAAGAAGATTAGAAAATATGCCATTGATAATGAGGCTTGGTATCATTATGCCGTTGGATCAATTGTTACCTTAGTTGCGATCTTCATCGCATTTGTTGTGATGAGGGTAAGTTTTCTCTAGTGTTTTGCTTAACAAATGCATACTTAGCTTATTTTCCTCCTAAATGGCATAATTACCTAAGTTAGATAAAAAATGAGCTATACTTACGTAAGTTGGCTCAAAAATGGCATCATCACCTAGGTTAGCACAAAAATGACCTATACTTACCTTATTTTTCTCCAAATTGACATAATAAGCTTAGTTGACCTATACTTTACCTAGGATAGCTATAAAATGACCTATACTTAGCATTTTTTTCCTCCTAAATGACTTAATATGCTTAGTTAGCTAAAAAAATGGCATAACTACCTAGGATAGCTCAATAATGATCTATACTTTGCTTACCTAGTTCATTTATGACATAATTAGCTTACTTAGGTCAAAAATGGCATAACTACCTAGGTTAGCTAAAAAATGACCTATACTTAGCTTCTTCAGTTCATTTATGACATACTTAGCGTACTTAGGTCAAAAATGGCATGATAATCTTTGTTACCTCCAAAATGACATAGACTTAGCTTATTTTCCTCGAAAATGACATAATAACCTTACTAAGCTCCAAAATGACCTATTTACCTAGCTTAGCTCTAAAATGACCTACACTTAGCATTTTTACCTAGCTTAGCTAAAAATGGCATTTTTACCTACCTTAGTTAGAAGAAGAAGAAGATAAAGAAGAGGAGAGGAGAAAAAGAAAGAGAAGAAAAATTCTTCTTCTTCTTCTTCTTCTTTTTCTTCTTCTTCTAGCTAGTCTTCTTCTTCTAGCTAGTATTCTTCTTCTAGTCTTCTTCTTCTTCTTCTTCTAACTTTCTTCTTTCCCAATTTGTAGATTTGCTTTAGATGAGGAAGCTTGCGTTGATGGAGTCTACTCTTCTCCTTGTGCTTCCTTTTTGTTTTGATTTTGTAGGATGAACAATGTGAAACTTGCTACCTATATATGTATGTATGGATGAAACCATTGTATGCTTGTTGTTGGATATGTTGGCTAGCTATATATGTTGCATATGGACTTTTGATTTGGTATGTATATGTGTTGGATGATCATATCCATATGGCAGGGATATGATTTGGTATGTATATGTGTTGTTATGCTTGTTGAAAGTATTTTCAAATGTGTGTGTGTGTGTGTATCTGTGAAATTCTGTGAAATTGAATGAATTTAAGAAAAAACAGAAAAAACAGGGGCTATAGAGCAGACAGCAAAGAGCTTTGCCATCAGCCAGCAGACGGCAAAGCTGCCACGTGGCAGCTACCTGTGCAACTTGAGGGCACTGGGCTGGCCTATATGGTTGCTTTGCCGTCTGCTGGCAGATGAAAAAGATGCAAAGGTCTTTGCCGTCTGCCAGCAGACGGCAAAGCATGCCGTTAACCCCTTAACGGCCCTAAGCTGCCACATGTGCCGTCCAGGTCCTTTGCCATAGTTCGTTCAACCGGATGTGTTGCCGTCTGCCAGGCATGCCTTTGCCGTCAGCCATGGCAGACGGCAAAGTTCCTGATTCCTGTAGTGAGGTTTGAAGTCAAAACACATATAAGATATATGTAGTCAGATACCTGCAGGCTATCTGATGTAAGACCATTATTTTTTGCCAGCAAATAAAAAACTTGAGAATAAAAAGCTGAAGGATGGATTATAATAGGTAAATGTCTTCACCAAACTCTATCATAGCAGTTTGACTATATTGTCCCTTATTTAAGTATACATAATACCTAATAGCAGCAGGAATCTCTTGCCCATAAAAAGCCATAAAGATTGATGTAATTTTGTTTAGTTAACAAAAAACTACCATTCCATCTTAGTAGGTCATAACAGGAAGTGGTTGGCAAGCAAACATTAAATCCTCTTACTCTAATAGCACATCCTTCAACACATATAGAAATCAATTCTTGTGACATAAATTACAAATTTGAGTCAATACAGAGGGTATACCATAACGTAGTGAGAAGGAACTGATAATCATTCAGTAAATCTATTTAGACTATGTAAAATTTCAAAACCTTTTTTTGCTTGATATACCTTCATGCAGGCTTGATCCCGTTGGATAGTTCTCCAGCAAGAATGCTAGCTTCGGTTATTTAAAATTTACATCATTGGAGAAGCTCCTCATTAAGAAGATCACATACACTTTATCTATGCTATAACAGAGCTCATCTAGTGTAACTACCAATTAGCTATGTGATGATCAGCTTATAAGAAAATCAACTTTGACTGTTTTGCGCCAAGAGCACTTCAGAAACATGTATGTTAAATGAAATGAACAAATAAATAACCAAAACTACACTGGCACATCATACAAACCATGAAGAGAAGTAAAGTGGATTCCCTGACTTTAGTTCATCTCGTAATACATAATTATCTTCATCGGGAATACACTTATCAGTATCAAGATGGAAAAGGACAGACCCCTAAGAGTAGAAAAGTCAGGAAATATCTATATATTCACATACTGATAGAGGCAAAGGTGTCCCGTCTTTTGATGAGATGGTGGCTATCATTTTTGTTGGAGTAGACTTTGACGATCCGACTACGAACGTGCGACGACGTCACGCCTTAGCAATCGCTAAACCAACTCTGAGAGGTTATTGACCATGCCAGAGCACGATCAACCTGACCACGAGGGTCTGTTTCCTGCACGCAAAGGAAGAACAAGCAAGAAACTGAAATTGAAATCTGGAAATTGCGAATATAAAAGGAAAACTTTATTGATGAGGGTGGGGTTCTGTGACGTCTTTGTCTGGTCGTTGAACAAAAATGAAGTACGCGAGTTGCAGCTATGGTGAATTTTAATCTAAACAAAACCCTAAGTCTAAATGATGCCCTAAGGTTTGTATATATGGACGAGTAGGGGGGATTTCGTGACCCCTTGTAGGAGGGGTCCGAAACCAACCCTAACTTTGTTTCCCCACACATACGGACTCTAAAAAACAGCCTATACTTAAGTATTTCAAAATTACATGGGCCTGGCCCAATAATAAGGTGACGCAGCACCTATAATAGCCTCTGGACGAAATTTGTGAAGTGGCATCTTGTATATTTCGTCCAAGACTTCATGCACTCATTTTGGTGGCTTCAAAGTCCTGAAATCATCACTTGAAACTCCGTTCTTGTTCCCCTTGCGCATGCCATCATCTCCATGATTATTCTTGCTACAATGTTCATCCTTCTTGTCCAAGCTAGGCCCTTTATTTGTAAGCAAAACAAATGTATCCAATTTAGGCAGCATCATATTCTCATGAACATTAGAATCATTACCAAGAAACGAAAGTACCTGGTAATTTAATTGGCGTGCACGAGCTCTAGTAATTGGTCCAGTATGTATAGCAGCAGGGGTTGTGGGTGTAACAATGGTATTGATGTCCTCGTCATCCTCCCCTTCTTGAAGTGAAGTCGTCCTTGATGGAAGCTCATCTTCCTCACCCAAATAAAGCTTCAAATCTGCAATGTTAAAAGTGGTACTAACCCCAAAATCTGCAAGCAGCTCAAGTTTATATGCATTATCATTTATTTTCTCTAACACCTTAAAAGGACCATTAGCACGTGGCATTAGCTTTGATTTGCGCAAATCAGGAAATGTATCCTTACACAAATGTAACCAAACAAGATCTCCAGGTGCAAACACAACATGTTTTCTACCCTTATCTCTAGCATGTTTATATTTAGCATTCATACGCTCAATGTTCTCCTTAGTTAACTCATGAATTTTTAAGATCAATTCAGCACATTGTTTAGCATCAAAATTAACCTTCTCCAAAGATGGAAGAGGCAACAAATCAGTGGGTGCACGAGGTAGGAAACCATACACAATCTCAAAAGGGCACATCTTAGTAGTAGAATGCAACGAACGATTATAAGCAAATTCAATATGAGGCAAGCATTCTTCCCACATTTTCCTGTTATTCTTCAAAACAGCCCTAAGCATAGTAGACAATGTTCTATTGACTACTTCAGTGTGTCCATCAGTTTGGGGATGACACGTAGTACTAAAAAGAAGTTTAATCCCCAACTTAGCCCGTAAACATCTCCAAAAGTGGCTAAGAAACTTAGTATCGGGATCTGAAACAATAGTATTTGGCACACCATGCAAGCGAATAATTTCACGAAAGAACAAATCAGCAACATTAGCAGCAACATCGCTTTTATGACATGGTATAAAGTGTGCCATTTTTGAAAATCTATCCATGACAACAAATATGCTATCCCTCCCCTTCTTTGTTCGAGGTAAAGCTAAAACAAAGTCCATAGATATGTCCCCCCATGGAACACTAGGTATAGGCAAAGGCATATATAAACCATGAGGATTGAGTCGTGACTTAGCTTTTTGACATGTTGTGCAGTGAACAACAAAACGCTCAACATCCCGTCTCATCTTTGGCCAAAACAAATGTGTAGCAAGTACGTCCTCTGTCTTCTTGACGCCAAAGTGTCCCATTAATCCTCCTCCATGCGCCTACTGCAACAACAAAAGACGAACGGAGCTAGCTGGAATGCATAGCTTGTTAGCACGAAACACAAATCCATCATTAACGACGAACTTGTTCCATGTTCTCCCTTCTTTACAATTCTGCAATACATCTTTAAATTCAGCATCATACACATATTGATCTTTGATGGTCTCCAAACCAAATATTTTAAAGTCAAGTTGTGAAAGCATAGTATAACAACGAGACAATGCATCAACAATAACATTTTCTTTACCCTTCTTGTGTTTAATGACATGAGGGAAAGTCTCAATGAATTCAACCCATTTAGCATGTCTACAGTTCAGTTTTGCTTGACTTTTAATGTGCTTCAAAGATTCATGATCAGAATGTATAAAAATTCTTTGGGCCATAAATAATGTTGCCATGTTTCTAAGGTCCAAACAAGAGCATATAATTCTTTATCATAAGTAGAATAGTTCAGACTAGGCCCACTCAATTTTTCAGAAAAGTATGCAACAAGTTTGCCATCTTGTAATAACACACCTCCTAATCCAATTCCACTAGCTTCACATTCAAGCTCAAAAGTCTTATTAAAATCAGGAAGTTGGAGTAAAGGAGCATGTGTCAACTTATCTTTCAATACCGTGAAGGCTTCTTCCTGTGCGGTACCCCAAACAAAAGGCACATCCTTCTTTGTAAGCTCATTGAGAGGTGACCAATGGTGCTGAAATCTCTCACAAAACGCCTATAGAAACCAACGAGGCCAAGAAAACTCCTCACTTGTGTGACCGTTTTGGGCTGCGGCCAACTCTCAATAGCTTCAATCTTGGCTTTATCAACTTCAATTCCCTGTGGAGTAACAACATAGCCAAGAAAAAATACTCGGTCGGTGCAAAAGGTGCACTTCCCAAGATTACCAAACAAACATGCATCACGTAGAGCAATAAAAACAGCACGTAAATGTTCCAAATGTTCCTCCAAAGATCTGCTATAAATCAGTATATCATCAAAATGGACTACCACAAATCGTCCAATGAAAGCATGTAAAACTTTGTTCATTAATCTCATGAAAGTACTAGATGCATTAGTTAACCCAAAAGGCATAACTAACCACTCATATAATCCAGACTTAGTTTTAAATGTTGTTTTCCATTCATCCCCCAATTTCATACGAATTTGATGGTATCCACTACGCAAATCAACTTTGGAGAATATTGTAGAGCCACTCAATTCATCAAGCATATCATCTAGCCTAGGAATAGGATGACGATAACAAATAGTAATATTATTAATGCCTCTACAATCAACACACATACGCGATGTACCATCCTTTTTTGGCACTAGAATAATAGGAACAACACAAGGACTAAGGGATTCGCGTATATAACCTTTGTCGAGCAGCTCCTGGACTTGATGCATAATCTCCTTCGTCTCATCTGAATTTGTACGGTATGGTGCACAGTTGGGTAGTGATGCACTGGGAATTAAGTCAATCTGATGCTCAATTCCTTGAATAGGTGGTAATCCCGATGGCACGTCTTGTGGAAAGACGTCAGCAAACTCCTGCAAAATGTTAGTAACAGTAGGAGGCAAAGAGGAAGGCACGTCCTTGAATGAAAATAATGCCTCTTTGCACACAAAAGCATAGCAAACAGATTTGCTGAAATCTAGATCATCAATATCAGATTTGGTGGCAAGTAAACATGCACTTTTCAATTTAATTTTAGAAGCAGCACTAGATGATTTAATATTAGGTTTCATTTGTTGCTCAAATTCTTTTGCCACAATATGATTTTCACTCTTATTTTGCTCCTGTTTTGCTTTACTAGCTCTATTAATATCATCTTTCAAAATAGAATCAGGAGACATAGGAAGCAAAGTAATATGTTTATCCTTATGAACAAGAGTATACTGATTGTTTCTACCATGGTGTACAGATTTTTTATCAAATTGCCATGGTCTACCAAGTAATAGGTACCATGTCACAATCAACATAATCAGCATATGTAGAGATACTAAAATGCACACGAACAATATGTGTTACCTTAACCTTGCCGCTGTTGTTGAACCATTGGATGTAGTAAGGATGTGGATGTGGTCTTGTGGTAAGAGATAGCTTCTCCACTATCTCCATGCTAGCCAAGTTGTTGCAGCTCCCTCCATCTATGATGACGCGAACAGAATGCTCCTTCACAACTTCCTTTGTATGGAACAAATTATGCCTCTGATTTTTCTCAGCTTGTGTGACCTGCACATTCAAAACACGTTAAACAACTAAACTTTCATACCTGTCAGCGTCTTCAGCAGCCATGTATTGCGTCTCATGTTCAGAATCATCGCCATCGTGTTCTTCACTTGTAATAAGAACCAAAGTCTCCTCATCATAGTCACTAGCGGACTCATACCCACCGTCCTCAGTAGCAATCATCACACGCTGAGATTTGCATTCTCTCGCATAATGACCTCTTCCCTTACAATGACGACAAATAATATTATGTGTGTGCCCTGTTGATGCCATGGATGAAGAAGAGATCTGTGCAGGCCCAGCAGGTGTGCTCTTGGCAGATAGTGGTGGTTGTGCCTGCTTTCTTGTATCACGGCTGGAGGTGGCAGATGATGGAGGTGTCGGTGCAGCAGAATGTGTGGAAGTAGAGGATGCACACGGTGTCCATGATGAAGGTCGACCTGCAGAAAAGTTAGTTCGCGCCAATGCCTGTCGATCCTGCACTTCACGTTCAGCTTTGCAAGCAAGATGGAATAAACGAGTGATATTGTTATACTCCTTATACTCTAAAATGGTCTGTATCTCTCTATTTAACCCACCCATGAAACATGCAAGTATAGCTTCATTATCCTCAACAATACCACATCTAATCATGCCAGTTTGTAATTCCTAGTAATATTCTTCTACATAATTATTTTCTTGTCTTAAACGCTGCAATTTTTGTAGTAATTCACATTGTTAATATGGTGGAACCCAACGAGTACGCATAGTAGCTTTCAAAGCAGCCCAAGTAGTTGGGAGATTATTCGAATATAATCTACGATGTTCAGACCACCACACACAAGCAAAACTAGTGAATGCACAGAGAGCAGCAGCAACACGTCTCTCCTCGGGATATCGTAAACATGTAAAACATTGTTCAGTTTCTAACTCCCACGTAAGATATATATCAGGAACATATCTACCCTCAAACGATGGAATATTCAATTTTAGTTTAGGGAGATGGTCAGGATCTCATACCTGAGGTGGTGGTGCAGCCCTACCGTTGCGATTATATGCATGTGGATGACCTGGTGGTGGTGCTAGTGGTTGCACGGAGTTCTGATTTTGATCAACCTCATCCTCGTAATCGCCCTCGTAAACGTCCTCCTCCTCGGCCGTAGCAGCAGCAGCGGCGGCACCAGAATTTTATCCTTCCTCAAGAGGAACACGCCTTGCTCGGTGGAGGGCTGGATCGCGACATGGAGGTGGTTGTTGTTGTTGTTGTTGTTGTTGTTTTTGTTGTTGTTGTTGTTGTTGTTGTTGTTGCTGTTGTTGTTGTTGTTGTTGCAGCGGTGCAGCAGGTGGAGGTAGACGCGCAAGCACTTCAGCAAACTTGGCATCCAAGTTGTTGTCAATTGTCTTCTCAATGTCATCAATCCTCGTTAATGCCTTGCCAAAACTGGCCATCACGTCTTCTACCTCTTGACCCAACATTTCCTGGAATTTATCATGGAGCTCGTTGTTCGTCATGTTCTCCCAGTCCAGCTCATCCGCTTGTAATCCTGGCATGGTTAGCAGCAAGACAAACACACAAGAATATGATCCTACAAACTACTATGAAGTGGCGGTGGTGTTGTGGAAAGTCACAAATCCGTCAAGCAAATCTCAAATTCTTACCAATTCTTACCAAGCAGCAGGTGGTGGTGATGTCGGCGTGGAGCACGATCACCTATGGGGCAGGGGTGCCCCTTTGTGGTTCGACATGGAGGCGGCCGCGTTGCACGAAGAGCAGAAGTAGCAGGGGACATCACAGCAATGGACAACTAGTTTTTACCCAGGTTCAGGCCACTTTGCAGCTTAAAACCCTACTCCTGCTATGGTGGATTGATCTGGAGGAGGATGAAGGCGCAGAATGCACTAGCCCGGCAAGGATGCCTCGGGAGTGCAATCACACGCATACAAATGCAGGGGGTCGAAGTGTTCGAACCCTTTGCTAGGTTCCCTCGGGACTCCTTTTATAGGTTAAGGGGTGACCACAGTGGCAAAACAGTCATTTGGGTGAGATTAGATAGCTAACAGTGCTATCATACCTAACTCTGGCAGTTAGGACAAAGTGCATTGAATGCACCGCTAGGTGTCATGTCGAGGTTGAATCCCGGCAAACCTGCCGCGCCGCTTATCTGCTTCTCCTTATTAGCGTGACACGCCTCCTGGACGGGTGTCAATAAAGCTAATCAGTTCTTGATCATGTTGCCATGTGCCTGATAGGATCCACCTGGTCGCTTGGTTCCTTGACACCGCACTGATAAATGACTTGGGTGTGATGAGGTGGAGCGGTGGCGTCTCGGTTGAAACCTACCGGCAAGAAGCCTGGCGGGTTTTGATCTTGGCGGCCCCGGCAGCCCTGCCGGGGCAATCTGGACTTGTCCTTAGGTGCGGCCTCGGCCTGGCCAGGCTCTCCTGCTCGGCAAGAGAGGTCTTCCCAAGGTGTTTCTTTGCCATCTCGTTCTTCTCAATGCTCTCCTTGATCTCATGAAGAGTGTCTTCTCTGGCCTATCTCTATATGGTGTACTGGTATTGGACGTACAATCGCCAGCATGCCCATGCATGAGTTCGGTCTAGCAAACGTGAATGTTTGCTGTAGTGATAGGAGCCCCCGTGCCTGGTCCATATGTGCCGATGGGCATCGTTGGGGTAGGCCCCAAACAATGCATGGGCCCGCATCCTAACCTCGCCACGGTGGAACTCAATCCTTTGAGATCTTCCTTGCTTCTTCATTAACCTGGAGTTGAATAATCCCCTGGGTTCTCTACGAGCCGCGCGACATCGAAACGACGTGGGCTCACCCATGTCGTAGGTGAAAGGACGCCCACGTTCATGAGAGTGAATTAGAGCGCACGCGTGTGAACCGGGGGTAACTGCCACTCCACTTTAGCCACCACGCTTGCTGTTTCTGCCACGCGCGCCGCATGCATTGTGCGGGGTTGGTGGTGGACGTGCAAGGCGCGGGAATGTGTGCCATGGCAGAAGCGTAGCGCCCAGGGTTGGTGCAGAGGGGCGGCCGGCGAATCTGGACGCCGTCAGTGGTGCAGATAAGTCGGATTGGAGGAGTGGGGTGGTTGCTCCATGGTAGTGGAGAACCAGCCCCCTGCCTTGCTCTACTATAAAAGAGAGTGCGAGGAGGATGGAAATGCTCATCCACGCACCTTCTCCTTCTTCTTCCAATTTCCTCTTCCGCCATGGTGAGAGGAAGAGGGCGTGCTCAGGCTCTGGCAGCGGCGACGAGGGCTTCCTCTAGGCACCGTATCTCTGCCCCCCGCTGAGGATGCTGGGGCAGGATCCAGTGCGCAAGGTGGAGCCGCAGGACGTGGTCGTGGCCGGTGAGGTACCCGGGGCCGAGGCGGGCGTGGTGGCGCGCTGGCTGCACCTTCTTCAGCCACCCCGATCCGGGTGGCAGGCCATGTAGGAGATACAATGCTGGATTCATCGTCAGGCTGCGCGAGCCCCCGCGCAGACATTTGCGGCAGCCTCGCCCTTTTGCCAGGATGATGGAGGTTGAACAGCCACTTAGGCTAGGGTTGTGCATGAGTGGCTGTTGCAACGGTGTGGCGTGGGGAGACGTTGAGTTCCCAGCGCCGCACGTCATGCTTCTTAGGCATGGCTGGAAAACCTTCGCCCGCGCCCACCATCTAGCGGAGGGACATGTCCTCCGCTTCAAGTTGGTGGAGGCAGATCTGCTCTTCATCAAGGTCTTCGGACGCTCAGGTGCTCGCTTAGGATGCTGTGCGAAGAGCTCGACTGATGATGAAAGCTCCTCTTCGAGCGACAGCGACGAAGAGGCCATTGATAGCGAAGACGGTGGCATCGAGCCCCCGGTCCTCAAGCATGAGGACGACGGCTCGGACTCCAGCTGAGCGTCGGTCGCACCGTCACCGTCAGCTAGGCGCCGGTAGCATCGCCATCTGCAGCTGGACCCCGGCAGAGCGATTTGCCGGGGGTGATTGGCCTGGTCGACTCCGCTTCCACCAGCTGGACCCCAGCAGGCTTCCTCATGGACTCCGGCTTCGTCTTCCCTGCCGGTGTCCCTCCTACCGCGTTCCTCAGGTCCTGGCGGTGGTGACCAGGGCATTGCCTACCCGCTCTCTCTGTCCCTGGCCTCTTCTTCCTTGCCGGGGAGGCGCCCTCCCGATCTTGTTAGGCTGCGTCCCACTGGTCCTGACGGGGTCGGGCTGGGCTTCTGCCCAGGCACTCCTTTTGCCCTCTTTCCTTCTTGATGCAACTCCTAGGAGGAGAGGGACAAGAAAGGCATTACAGGGCACTTATCTTTTTTCAAATCAAAAGATGTAGGAACTTGCTAAACTTTAGTTCAAATCATGTAATCTTCCATCCATGTTCGTACTTTGTATGATCTGTACTTGTTTATCTACATATTAATGAAAAAAATGCTTGCCGGGTGCTTGTGCATGCATCATTAACAAAGCTTTCCTTAATACTCCCAGGTAAATAGAGCTTTCCTGGCAAGACATCCTGTCGGCCCTCGTCACAGCTACCACTGAACCTCGTCCGACGGGTTAGGAGCGTAGATGATGGATGGCCCCCCACCAGCTCTCCTCAATTGTCACTGCAACCATCTTGACCAAAAAGATTTCGAATCAAAAAGATGGGAGCACAGATGATGGAAGTGACAGGGTTTCCCAACGCACAAGTTTTTCATACGTGAATACGTCATGGATGGTGAGGCAAACTTATATGTGTTTGTTGTCCTTCTTATCGTTCCCGATAAGAATAAGCTGTCGAGGACCAATATGCGGGCTTGTTCTCACTCTTCTTCCCGGGGAGTCCTTCCACGGTAGAACCCTATTGCTAAAAAGAAAGACAGGAGAGAGGTTGCTGCGTATGATCCTTCCTAAGGGATTAGTCACCTTATATCAGGATTATTGTAATCACAATAAAGTCATACTTAAGTAAACATGCAGGCAAGTTTTGTGCCAGCGCTTCATTTTATTATCTTTGCACAGGGTCTGCGCCTGGCTTTGTACAAAGGGTTACAAGTCCTAGGGACTATGCTTGTACAAAACAGGTTACCGGGGCAAGGTCCGGCAACCGCGCCTTACGGGTAGAACTTACAAAGATGCTCAATGTTCCATGATTTTTGCATTGGGATGCCATCTTCGGTCTCCGGACGGACTGCGCCAGGTCTAGTGACACGTGCTACCCGGTAAGGACCTTCCCACTTCGGTGTCAACTTGTTTGAACCCTCGGCGGACTGAACACGCCTAAGGACAAGGTCACCTTCCTCAAGGCTCTGAGCTTGGACCCTGCGGCTATGGTAGCGGCGCAGGGCCTGCTGGTATTATGCAGCACGTACAGCCGCTCGGAGACGGTCCTCCTCGAGGAGCATAGCATCGTCATGCCGTAGCTGCTCTTGCGCTACTTCATCGTAGGCAAGTACCCGAGGCGACCCGTATATGAGTTCCATGGGGAGTACTGCTTCCCCCCATATGTCAGGGAGAAAGGAGTCTGGCCAGTAGATCGATTTGGTGTCGTCCTGATTGACCAAAGAACCACCTGCAACTCATCAATCCAGCGCTTGCTGCATTTTCGCAGTCTATCAAAGGTTCTAGTCTTCAGCCCTCACAGCACTTCAGCATTCATCCTTTCCGCCTGCCCGTTGCTTCTTGGGTGGGCAACAGAGGTGAAAGAGACCTTGCTCCCAAGGCTCTGGATGTACTGCATGAAGGCGCGGCTTGTAAACTAGGTGCCGTTGTCAGTGATTACCCTATCGGGCACTCCAAAACAACACACCAGTCCCATGAAGAACTTGATAGCTGACTGCGCCATCACCTTTCTCACTGGTTCCACTTCGGGCCACTTTGTACACTTTTCGATTGCCACGTACAAGAATTCAAAGCCCCCGGTAGGGGAAAGGGGCCCAAGATTTCGAGCCCCCAGACCGCGAAAGGCCAGGACAAAGGGATGGTCTGCAAGGCTTGATCTGGCTAATGGATATTCTTGGAGTGGAACTGGCATGCTTCACACTTGGTGACGAGCTCAGTTGCGTCCCGGAGGGCGGTGGGCCAGTAGAATCCTTGCCGGAAAGCTTTTCCGACAAGTACTCTTGATCCCAGATGTGATCCACACACACCTCCATGTATATCTGCCAACAGCTCTAGTCCATCTTCTTGACTGATACACTTTAGCTTCACGCCGTTGGGCCTCTTTCTGTATAGAGTGTTGTCCACAAACTGGTACATACTCGATTGCCGGGCCACTTTCTCAGATTCCTCTGGATTGTCGGGAAGTTCTCCGGTTTGCAAGAATTGGACTATGTGTTGTGCCCATGTCGGAGCCTGAGGCTCGACGACAAGGACTAAAGGCATTTCTTTAGTTGTGGGAGCACTTTCTTCAATGACAAGAACCTGGGATTCTGCTTGAGAGTGCGGCTCACCATTCGGAGTAGGATCTCCCCGAACAACCTTCTCACTAGCGGCTCCAGGGAGCTCTGCCGGGAAATGTTTGCCGGTGTTGAGTTTTCTTCTTTTTCTGGCCAGGGTTGACGGCGAAACTAATTGTTGGGTGAGGTGGAGTACAAAAGTGCCTGGTTCCACAGGGAGCTTCTGTGCAGTGCACTTCGACAGGTGATCAGCAATGCTATTTTCTGCACGAGGTATGTGCTCTGTTTGCAGCCTGTCAAAGTGTTCCTCCATCTTCCTCACCTCTTCCACGTACGCCCCCATCAGCGGGCTTTGATAATCTTTGTTCACCTGCTTCACAACAAGCTGGGAGTCGTCGCGTATGATCAACTTCTTGATTCCCAATTCAATAGCAACCCGGAGCCCGGTAAGGAGCCCTTCATATTCTGTTGTGTTGTTGGTGGCATCTTCCCTGGGAAAATGCATTTGGATGACGTACTTGAGGTGTTTTCCGGTGGGCGCGATGAGTAATACTCCTGCGCCAGCACCTTGGAGTGAGAAAGCACTGTCAAAGTACATGACCCATTCCTTAGGGGCCTCCTCGCTGGGGAGGGCAGTTTCCACAGTCTCTTCATCAGGAGTTGGCGTCCACTCTGCTATGAATTCTGCTAGTGCTCTGCTCTGGATAGTTGTTGTGCTCTCAAACTTCAAAGCAAAACTTGATAGCTCTAGAGCCCATTCTACTGTAGTGAGAGGCGAGTAACAACGGTGATCTCGTGGGCTTGAAAGTAATGGCGCAGCTTTCTTGAGGCCATGAGGAGGCCGAAGATCAGCTTTTGGACTCCAGAGTACCTTGATCTAGCCCCCTGCAAGAGGGAGCTGACAAAGTAAAATGGTCGCTGCACCATTTTCTTTCTTGCCACCCCTTCCCGCCTATCAGTGCCGATCCGTGGTCCCCCTTCGGTGCTCCCGGCAGGCTCTGTCGGGGACAGAGCTCGTCCAACACTGGGTGGTTATGCCGCAGTAGCTTCCCAACTATCCTCTTCCCTCTGCGCCACCAGGGAAGCACTAACCACTTGATTTGTTGCCGCTAGATACAGCAGCAACGGCTCTTGCTGTTCAGGTGCGACCAAGGTTGGGGCAGAGGAAAGGTAAGTTTTCAATTCTTGCAGCGCAGCCTTGGCTTCGGGAGTCCATTTCATTGGACTAGCTTTCTTCAATATTTTGAAAAATAGCAAGGCGCACTCAGCAGACTTGGAAATGAATCTACTCAGTGCGGCCACGCAGCCAGTTAAATGTCTCACATCCTTGACGGTCTTCGGAGCTTGAATCTGTTCTATTGCCTTGATCTTGTCAGGGTTGGCTTCTATCCCTCGCTGAGACATAAAGAACCCAAGAAGCTTGCCGGATGGAACGCCAAACACAAACTTCTTTGGGTTGAGCTTCAAGTCGATCTTCTGCAAATTTGCAAAGGTTTCTTCTAAATCCTCAATGAGCGAAGACTTGTCCTTGGTTTTGACCACTATATCATCCATATACGCTTCAACGTTTCTGTGCAGCTGAGGTTCGAAACCAATCTGCACGGCCCTTGCGAACATGGAACCAGCAGTTATTAGCCCAAAGGCATATGTACAAAGCAGTACGTGCCACACGGGGTGATAAAGGCGGTCTTTTCTTCGTCTTCCTTGGCCATGAAGATCTGATGGTACCCAGAATATGCGTCCAAGAAGGAGAGCAAATCACATCCGAAGGTGGAATCAACGATCTGATCAATGCACGGCATGGGGAAGGGATCCTTTGGAGAAGCCTTATTCAAGTCAGTGAAGTCGATACAAAGTCTCCACTTCCCGTTAGCCTTGCGCACCACCACTGGATTAGCTAACCAAGTTGGATGCAGTACTCCTTGGACCAAACCCGCTGCTTCTAGCTTCTTAATCTCCTCAGTGATGAACTGCTGTCTCTCCAAGGCCTGCTTCCTAACTTTTTTCTTGACGGGGCGGGCGTGAGGACAGACAACAAGGTGGTGCTCAATTACCTCCCTGGGAACACCGGGGATGTCAGATGGTTACCAGGCAATCACATCAACATTCGCCCGCAGGAAGGCAAGGAGCGCGCTTTCCTATTTGTCATCAAGGGTAGCACTAATAGTGAAACTACCATCAGTGCCATCCTACCGCGCCAGCACCTTCTTGGTTGCCAGAGGAGCAGCCCTGGATCTTTTGCTGGTCGAACTCTCCGGCAAGTCACTGCCGAGCGCAGCGTACTCCAAAGAGGTGCGCTTCCCGGGGTCCTTGTCGTGTTTCCCTTCCTTGGCGGGAGCCGAGGCTTTGACGGCCTCCGCCTCTACCGCATCCCTATACATCTTATCCACACATATGACTGCATCCCTCTTATCCGACGGGATAGTGATGACTCCCATAGGACTAGGTATCTTCAGAGTGTTATACGTGTAGTGGGACGCCGCCATGAACTTGGCTAGAGCTGGTCGACCAAGAATCCCGTTGAATGGCAGGGGAAGCTCAACGACATCAAACACAGTCTTTTCAGCCCTGAAGTTGATTTCCCCACCAAATTTTACCGGCAAGGTAATCTTTCCCTTCGGCTAGCTCCTTCCTTGGTTAATCCCTTGGAAAGTGCCAGTTTTCTTCATATCTTCGTCAGGAATTTGGAGTTTCTTGAGCACTCCGGGGGAAATCAAATTCAGCCCCGCCCCGCCGTGAACCAACATATTGGTGACCAGGAGGTTGCGGATTGTGGGTGAAACCAACAACGGCAAACATCCTACCTCAGTAGTGCGGTCAGGATGATCCTCAATGTCAAAGATGATGGGCATGCGGGACCACTTAAGTGGTTCTCGAGCACTCGCCACTGGTTCTGTAGCATTAACCTCACATGCCCACTACTTCAGTTGCCGATGAGAGGACTGCAAAGATGCACCTCCATCAATGCACATCGCCTCGGTGGCTTTCTGAAACTCCTGTTCACTGGTTTCATCATCCTCTTCTTCGCTGTCATCCTCATTTTCCTTCTTCTTCTCACGGCCTCTGGCGGGCTTCTCTTTCTGTTGATCAAACTTGCCGCGGTGTCCGTTATGACCACCACGTCCTTTCCCGCCAGTACCATTCTGATTTCTCTCCTTGTCACGCCTCTCATACTCGGCCTTTTGTTTTTCAGCCAACTGCTCGACTTGCTTGCAATCCTGAAGGTCATGACCTTTGGTCCTGTGGATCTTGCATTATGGCCCGTCAGACTTGCCGGTTTTCTCATCAGCCGCTGCCGCTCGACAATCAGCGCATGTAGCAGCTTCCTTGCTGGGTGTCTTAGTTTTTGCCTTCTTGTCAGTGCTAAGATCACCAACGCTCTCAATGGCCATCACTGCCTTCTCCTTTCGCTTCTTGTTGCGCTTCTTGTTCTTCTTCCTGGGGGTGGCAACGTCGTCGTCATCCTCCGAATCGGCTTCGACGCCAACCTCTTCCCCTGGAAGCCTTCTCCCTTCTTCACCACGAGCACACTTATCCGCCAGCGTGTAGACCTTGCTGACAGTGTTAGGCAACCGAACATTCATGTTAGCCCACATTCTGCGGTTGCACACATTTGTATGAAATGCGGCAATCACAGTTGCCGGGTGTATCTTTGGAATATTGCGGTGCACTCGGCTGAACCTCTGCAGATACTTGCATAAACTCTCTCCCTCTTTTTGTAGGAGGGTCTGTAGATCACTAGGCCGCCCTGGTTCTTGATGGCCACCCGTGAAGGCGCCCACGAACTCGTTGCACAGGTCGGCCCAAGAGGAAATGAAATCCTTCGGCAGGTGCATCAGCTAGCACCTCACGTTTGGCTTGAGAGCCAGCACGAAGTAGTTGGCGAGCAATTTTTCATCCCTTCCCCCGGCAGCTTGAACGGCGATCGTATAGATGCCCAAAAACTCTGCCGGGTTCAGTTTCCTGTCATACTTCTCCGGCAAGTCAGGCTTGAAGGTGCGAGATGATGGCCACTGGACTTGCCGCAGCTCACGAGTGAAGGTTGGGCATCCTACCTCATAAGGCAGGTACCCGCCAGCACTGAGCGTGGGTTCGTCAACATTAGCTCCGTTGCGCCTGTCGGATTGACGGCGCGTCTCGTGACACCGCTCGATGGTGACGCAGGCATCTTCCTTCTTCCTTTCCTATAGCACTTGACATTGGTCTCGCCGGAGTCGCGGATCAGACGAGGCCATTGATGCCTCATCACGATCATCGTCATCTGGTGGTCGCTGAGTTCGCCGTGGCTGCCCATGGGAGGGTTGGCACGGAGGAGACTGCACTATGGGTGCGGTCCTCCCATCTTGGCCACCGGTGTGAGCCGCTGGCGTCGCCCGCGGGCGCCGCGATGGCTCCACACACGGTGAATTGTTGACCTCAGCAAACCCGAGGAGACTTTGGATGGTAGCTCTCCATTCATCCATCATGTCTGCTGCTGGAGGAAAGTCCAGCAGCAGCTGAGCTCTCGCCATCGCTTCGGCCGCCGTTTCTGGCATGGCGTGGGAGGCAGAGCGCGACACCGCTCTACTTCTGGATGAACCAGAAGGAGCGCCGTCGGGCTCTCGCCGCCTTGGGCCCGCTGCCAGAGGGACCTGATGTGACCGGAGCCGTTCTTGGTGGTCTGGCTCTTGGTCAGCTGGGCTCTTCCCGTGCGGGCGTGGTCGCTGGGGGTCGACGTCGCCGCTCGGGGTATTGTTGCGCTCGCCCGACGCGGGATGGAGCGTACTCCCTGTATCCCCCCTCCGGGCGGCGCGGCCAGTGGATCTTGGCTCGCACCGGAGTGGGCATCGATGTCGCGTTGGTTGAGCACGCCGGTGGGGTGAGCGGGAGGAAGCTGAGCGTCTCCGAGACTCGCATCGGCGGGAGTTTGATCGGCGGCTTGCTGAAGGGGCTGGGCCACGCCTGCGGCCCGAGTCCCTGCCCCAGCCGTGGCGGGAGTGTTAGTGGCACCGCTCGTCTCACCAGCTCTGCCCACCACAGCTGCGGCGCCTGTAGCGTCCGCAACCACGGGTAATGAAGCCTTCGAGGTGGAAGGATACGCTCCTGCTCTGCTTTCTTCTTGGGAGCCAGGAAAATCGACAAAGATCGACGCGCTGGCTAGTGCTTCAGGTTCACACAAGCGACACCCCCTACCTGGCGGGCCAAAGATGTCAGCATGGAGCACGATCACCTATGGGTCAGGGGTGCCCCTTTGTGATTCGGCATGGGGATGGTCGCATTGCACGAAGAGCAGAAGCAGCAGGGGATAGCACGGCAATGGACAACTAGTTTTTACCCAGGTTCAGGCCGCTTTGCAGCGTAAAACCCTACTCCTTCTATGGTGGATTGATCTGGAGGAGGATGAAGGTGCAGAATGCACTAGCCCAGCAAGGATGCCTTGGCAGTGCAATCACATGCGTATAAATGCAGGGGGGCGAATTGTTCGAACCCTTTGCTAGGTTGCCTCGGGCCTCCTATTATAGGTTAAGGGGCAACCACAGTGGCAAAACAGTCATTTGGGTGAGATTAGATAGCTAACAGTGCTATCATACCTAACTCTGGAAGTTAGGACAAAGTGCATTGAATGCACTGCTAGGTGTCGTGTCGAGGTTGAATCCCGGCAAGCCTGTCGCGCTGCTTATCTGCTTCTCCTTGTTAGCATGACACGTCTCCTGGACGGGTGTCAATAAAGCTAATCACTTCTTGATCATGCTGCCACGTGCTTGACAGGATCCACCTGGTCTCTTGGTTCCTTGACACCGCACTGATAAATGACTTGGGTGTGATGAGGTGGAGCGGTGGCATCTCGGTCGAAGCCTACCGGCAAGAAGCCTGGCATGTTTTGATCTTGGCGGCCCCGGCAGCCCTGTCGGGGCAATCTGGACTTGTCCTCAGGTGCGGCCTCGGCCTGGCCAGGCTCTCCTACCCGGCAAGGGAGGTCTTCCCAAGGTGGTTCTTGGCCATCTCGTTCTTCTCAATGCTCTCCTTGATCTCACGAAGAGTGGCTTCTCTGGCCTATCTCTATACGGTGTACTGGTATTGGACGTACGATCGCCAGCATGCCCGTGCATGAGTTTGGTCTAGCAAACGTGAATGTTTGCTGCACCGACAGGTAATCGGCAACCGTTGTAGTCAAAACTCTCAAAGCTTGGATAGAGCGATTACCAGGTGGTGTCAATCGCACGATGTAGATATATGTGGAGCTGGGACGGCTTAATAGATGGTAGCAAAAAGGTCAGCAATAATCAATTCAGAGATGCAAAGTTGAATAAACGCTCAACGACGGTACTGTTTTGGTCCTAGGCTAGCCGTGCTAGAGACGCGAGCCTAGAACACTAGCAAAATCACGACGCGGCACGTAAACGAGGGAAAAGCACACTCTGGAAATTTTTTTCTCTTTTTTTGGCGCTCTTTTTTTTACCAAAAATCACTATAATGGCGAATGTCTCAAAACTCTTCCCAAGGCAAAATAACAGGATAGGCATGAAATTTTTTGACTAATTTTTTTTCGACTGGCCGGACCCAAAAACTGAAACTGCTCAAAAAAAACTTTTTATAACGGCGACTGTCTCAAAACGCTTGAAAACACCTAAAAATAGGATAGCCAGAATTTTTTTGACAAGTGCATTTTTGGAAAATTTTGGGCCTAAACGGGGGGTGGTTTCCGGACTCTTTTTTTTGGAAACCAACCTCTTCTATAGACGGCAAAAGATTGATGGAATCTGAAACCTACACACACAAGGAAAAACAAATATGACATCATCTCGAAAGCAAACCGAATATGGGATGAACTTGGATTGGTGATGGACAGGCAGTGGTATATGTGGACTCGGATTGGTGGCCTGGTATATATGGACTCGGATTGGTGGTGGATATGCGGTGGTAGGATATGGCAGCGGTGTGGACTCGGATTGGTGGCGTGGTATATATGGAATCGGATTGGTGGTGGATATGCGGTGGTAGGATATGGCAGCGGTGTGGACTCGGATTGGTGGCGTGGTATATATGGACTCGGATTGGTGGTGGATATGCGGTGGTAGGATATGGCAGCGGTGGTGGTATATGGCAGCAGTGGTAGGATATGGTAGCGGTGGTGGTATATGGCAGCAGCTATGAAGATGGTGTGGCAGCGGCGTGACAAACTATGATAGAACTCGAAACTCTAAAGGACTAGACGCTAAGACCAGCAACTCAGCACGATGATGCAACCGAAAATTCAACAAAGCAAAACCCTAAAAAGATTATGCAAAAGCTCAGATTGGTTCGGATATGATGAACTAACCCGATTTTTTTTGGCTTTTTCGTGGACTGTAGGTATGAAGAACAGACTCGATCTAAACTATGAAAAACTGAAAAATCTCACCGAGCAACCTGGAAATCTAATACCACTTGATAGAGGTAAAGGTGTCCCGTCTTTCGATGAGATGGTGGCTATCGTTTTTGTTGGAGTATTCTTTGACGATCCGACTATGAACGAGCAAGGACGTCGCGCCTTAGCAATTGCTAAACCAACTCCAAGAGGTTATTGACCACGCCGGAGCATGATCAACCTGACCACGAGGGTCTGTTTCCTGCATGCAAACAAAGAACAAGCAAGAAACTAAAATTGCAATTTGGATATTGCGAATATAAGAGAAAAACTTTATTGATGAGGGTGGGGTTCTGTGACGTCTTTGTCTGGTCGTTGAACACAAAGGAAGTACGCGAGTTGCAGCTATGGCAAACTTTAATCTAAACAAAACCCAAAGTCTGAACGACGCCCTAAGAGCTGTATATATGAAGGAGTAGGGGAATTTCATGACCCATTGTAGGAGGGGTCCGAAACAAACCCTAACTTTGTTTCCCCACACATACAGACTCTAAAAACAGCTTATACTTAATTTTGAATTTACATGGGCCTGGCCCAATAATAAGGTGACGCAGCACCTATAATAGTCTCTGGACAAAATTTGTGAAGTGGCATCTTGTATATTTCGTCCAAGCCTTCGTGCACTCATTTTGGTGGCATCAAAGTCCTGAAATCATCACTTGAAACTCCGTTCTTATTCCCCTTGCGCATGGCATCATCTCTATGGTTGTTCTTGCTCTAATGTTTGTATCCAATTTAGGCAGCATCATATTCTCATGAACATTAGAATCATTACCAAGAAACGGAAGTACCTGGTAATTTAATTGGCGTGCGCGAGCTCCAGTAATTGGTCCAGTATGTATAGCAGTAGGGGCTGTGGGTGTAACAATGGTATTGATGTCCTCATCACAAGACAGTATTATTCTAGCTATATATTAGTAACCATTGTTTTTATTTTTAAAAATAGTGATCTTGGGAATATATTCATATACCAATTATGCTGTAAAATAATTTAAAAAATGTCAGTTAGGAAATAAATTATAGGACGCAACTATTAAATTAATGATCTCAGAAAAAAAGCCAATTCAGGCACTTCCACTATTTCCACTTACGTTAAAGAGTATAGGATCCTAAACAAACAGAAGGTAACAAAAAACAATTAATTTAGTGGCACAGTTTCCATAGTTAGTTCATAAATTATTTGACTGTACTATTCGTAATCTAGTTGTTCTGCAAACATATCCTATACAAATCAAGGTGTATCAATAATTTCTCGGTAAACTCTAAGGTTCATTGGCTATCCTTGACTAGCTAGTTGACTGAATGCCTCCAGGAAAATAAATTGTCATGACATATTAAGTAATAAAAAGGCAAAAGGCCACAATATGTAGTACATAATGTTCCCAGTCCATCGGCTTCTGCAAACACTAAAAAGGGGAAAGCATAAATACACCTCACTAATCCCATGGAGGCATTTCTTAAAAATAAAGGAAAATGAATGAAAACAGACAGGTACCTTGTTTTCCTAGACCGTTCCATCCATGGCGCAAAAAATGACTACAGGCAAAAGATGTGTGCTATAGATCTGAAGAAAATATGGGTTCGCCTATGAGGATAATTGATAGGAACCGAGATCCTACCAGGGCGTGCCCTCAGGTTGTAGGGATGGAAGGGAAGTTGGCGCGGCGAGGGGCGCGAACGGCGGCGCTGTGACGCCGTGATCGCGTGGGAAAGAGAGAGGCGCAGGGGTCGGCTAGGGTTTAGGGTTCTCGGCTCCTGAAGGCTCAGGAGCCGAGCAATAAAGATGACTTATTGCTTAATTCCAAAACGAGTCCTTACAAGTGTTTATATAATCCTCCTATGCGCTAATAAAAATAACGATAAGTTGGGCCAAGCCCTTAACTGGCTGCGCCATTGGGCCTCCTCCGGCTATAATGAACGCCGGTCATAACATCTCTCCCCGCCTTCGCAAACAGCTCGTCCTCGAGCTGGAAGTCTGGAAAGTGCTGGCGGAACTCCTCGAGCTGCTCCCAAGTGGCGTCCTCCTTCGGAAGGCCTTGCCACTGGATCAACAAATGCCAAACACCACGGCTCTGCTGGGCCTTCAACACCTTCTCTGGACCCGGAAGGAGACGTCCATTGGAGGTTGGAGGGAGAGCCGGCGCGGCCGCCGGCGGATCGCCGCGGAAGGGCTTTAACAAGCCCACATGGAAGACGTCGTGGATGCGGGCGCCAGGCGGAAGCTGAAGTCTGTAGGCGACGTTGCCGATGCGTTCCAACACCGGAAACGGTCCTGCGTAGCGAGGGCCTAGCTTGCGCTTGGCGCGTGGGTCCAGTGACTGTGTGGTGCGGTGAAGGAGCCATAGCCACACCCAATCACCCATCGCAAACTCCGCCTCGCGGTGGTGGGCGTCGTAGTATTTCTTGGACAACTGTTGGGCCTGGAGAAGACGCTGGTGCACCTCGGCAAGGATCTCATCCCTGCTGCAGAGAAGGTCGCTTGCCGCCTCCGTCCGGGCCGTCCTGGGTTGAAACGGCAGGATGGGTGGTGGAGGGTGGCCGTAGACCACCTCGAAGGGTGTGGCACGCAGGGCGGAGTGATAGAAGGTGTTGTAGCAGTACTCCGCCCAAGCGAGCCAGTCCACCCAAGCACGTGGACGATCACCTGTAACACAGCGTAAGTACATAGCAATCACCTTGTTGACCACCTCGGATTGGCCGTCTGTCTGGGGGTGGAATGCCGTACTCAGGCGTAGTTTCACGCCCGCCATCCGAAAAAGATCACGCCAGACATGGCCAGTGAACACTGGGTCGCGGTCGCTGACGATCAAGGAGGGAAACCTGTGGAGGCGGACGATGCCATCGAAGAAGGCATGCGCGATGGAGGTGGCGGTGTAGGGATGGCCGAGCGCGATGAAGTGCGCATACTTGGAGAAGCGGTCGACCACCATAAGGATGACGGACTTGCCGCCCACCTTGGGAAGACCCTCGATGAAGTCCATGGAGATGTCGGCCCAGACCTGAGAGGGCACCTCAAGGGTAGCAGTCCCGCCGGCTGCAATGTCTCCGTCTTGTTGCACTGGCACGTCACGCAAGACCGCACCTAATCCCGTACCAGCGTAGGGTCGCCAGAGATGTAGAAATCTGCTCAGAGACGATGGAGGGTCTTCTGCACACCCTTGTGACCGGCAAAGTGGGCCAGCAGCATGGCCTGGTGGCGGAGGTCGCCGTGATCCGGCACGAAGAGACGCCACCTATGCAGGAGCAGGCCATCGTCCAGGCGCCACGGGTCCTCTAGCTCGCCGGCCTCGAGGCGCTAACGGAGGAGCTATGCATCCGTGGCGCTCGTTGTGGCTCGGCGGATGTCGTCGATGAAGGCGAACAAGGGCGCCGAGCGGGTGCAAAGGACCGCCCCCTCGATGTCGATGATGCCCGTGTCGTGGTCGGTGTCGCGGCGGGACAGCGCGTCCGCCACGGTGTTGAGGCGATCCGGACGGTACTCGACGGTGAAGTCAAATCCGAAAAGCTTGCTGATCCACTCATGCTGCGGCACGGTGGAGAGGCGCTGGTCCAACAAGAACTCGAGGCTGTAATGATCCGTGCGAATAAGGAACGGCCGCCCCCATAGATACGGCCGCCAGTGGCGCATAGCCTGCACCAAGCCGATGAGATCCCTCTCATAGGCCGCGAGCTTGTGATGGCGCACGGCGAAGGGCCTGCTGAAGAACGCGAGCGGCCGGCGCCCTGATGAAGGACGGCGCCAAATCCCACGCCCGAGGCGTCACAGTCAACCATGAACAGCTTGTTGAAGTGAGGCATCTGGAGGACCGGCCCCGTAGTGAGAGCCTGCTTGACGGTCTGGAAGCCTCGGTCGCCTCCGTATCCCAGGAGAAGGCGTCGCGACACAACAGGCGCGTGAGCGGTGCTGCGATGAGGCCGAACTCCTGGATGAACTTGCGGTAATAGCCCGCGAGGCCCAGGAAACCGTGGAGGGCCCGCACCGAGTGCGGCGTTGGCCAAGCCGCGACCTTGTCGGCATCCATGGCGACACCCTCTACCGAGATGACGTGGCCGAGATAGGTGACGGATGCCGTGCCGAACGAGCACTTCGAGCGCTTGAGGTGCAGATGGTGCGCTCGAAGCTCGTTGAAGACGATGGCCACGTGCTGCAGGTGCTCCGCCCACGACGAGCTGTAGATGAGAATGTCATCAAAGAAAACGAGCACAAACCGTCGCAAGTAGGGGCGGAGGACGTCGTTCATCAAGGCCTAAAATGTCGCCGGGGCATTGGAGATGCTGAAAGGCATCACCAAGAACTCGAAGTGGTCGTGATGTGTGCGAAAAGTCGTCTTCGCGACATCGTCCGGGTACATCCGCACCTGGTGGTAGCCCGAACAGAGGTCGAGCTTGGTGAAGAAGCGGGCCCCGTGGAGCTCGTCCAGGAGTTCATCAACGACAGGTATAGGAAATTTGTCCTTGGATGTCTTGGCATGAGAGCACGGTAGTCGATGCAGAAACGCCACGAGCCATCGGCCTTGCGAACGAGGAGCACCGGCGCGGAGAATGGTGATGTCGACATCCGGATGATGCCCTGGGCGAGCATGACCGCACATTGCCGCTCCAGCTCGTCCTTCTGTAGCTGGGGGTAGCGGTACGGCCGCACGACGATGGGAGCGGTGTCCGGCAGCAGGTGGATGCGGTGATCGTAGGGCCGGACTGGCGGAAGGCCCTGTGGCTCGTCGAAGAGGTCGATGTGCTGCTGCAACAGGCTAGCGAATAGAGGATGCTCGGCGTCGACGGCGGCCGCCGTCAGCTGGGGCCGGGACACCGCTGGGGCGGCGCCACCCACGCCCTCCCACCGGACGCGGCGACCCAGGCGCCAGAAGATCATCGTCATGGCATCGAAGTCCCAGAGGATGGGACCCAGGGTCCGCAAAAAGTCGACGCCGACGATGAAGTCGAAGCAGCCCAAGTCAATGCCGACGCAGGTGATGGTGAAGTGCTCGTCACCGATGAGGATGGGGACATGTCGAGCAATACCCTCATAGTGTAGACGGTCACCGTTGGCCACGGTAACTCGTAGCTGCTCCCCGCCAGTCGGTTGCAGCGCCAGGCGGCGCATGGTGGCCCCGGGCAGGAAGTTGTGGGTGGAGCCCGTATACAGCAGGGCGAGGAACCGCTCCCCGTTGATCGTGACCGGCAGCAACATAGTCTTCTCCGTCCGTATGCCCGCGAGGGCATGGAGGGAGACCACGAGGGCGTTCGCCTGGGCGGGCCCCGAGGGAACCTCGGCGTCCAATGAGGCGGCCGGGTCGCCGAGCCCGGCGGCGGCGGCGTCCTCCTTGATGTAGTCCGCGGCCTCCAAGTAGAAGAGGCGCGGGGAAACATGGCCCGGAACATTGCTTATTAGTAACCTGTTTACATCCGGGCAACACAAGCAACATTATCTTTGAGATAATGGTTGGTGAATGTAGCCATGTGGTCTGTTTTGAAGACTCTTCATGAGAGGGCTACCACACCTAGTAGGAACACTAAGCTTGTCTACGATCTGACATAGTGGGGATCTGATTGATGTATCCAATGATATTGGTGTTCACATTTCTGTGAAACTGAAAAGAAAAAACCAGGACAAGATGTTTGATTCCTTGGTGATATCGAAAGATATTCTTGAGTACCAACCAATTATGTTTGGTGGATCCAATGGCATTATGGAACGTTGAGTCCCAATATCTCATTTCCATCATCTCTTGGTCTAAATAGACCTTTCTCTATGTCTAGAGAATGAACTACCATGAGAGTTATGGATGGATAAGATTTGTCCACAATGAATTTCTCCAATATATTTTGGATATAGACAACATAGTATACCATAATGTATGAATGAAGGTGCTCAAGTTGTAGTAACGAGCGGTATTTTGGTTTACCCAAATCCTTCATTTTAAACTCCATCATTTAGATGATTACATGTGTCGTCATTGCAGACACACAAACATGGACAATCATCATTGTAGAAGTAATCCTTGTGAATAAGGAACTCACTACGTCGGTTGTACCAAATGTACCGACGATAATAATAAGTCATATGGTGACTTACTGATTTTACACAATGTATGTTGCATTTTGTACTTCGATTCAGAATTGAGGTTCCGCCGGGAACTATCTATATCTGAATCTAGTGATCTACATGGATATGTAATCACTACATCTATCAACTGCAGAGATAGATGATTTTGAACTGCCAATGATATAAGTTATCGGAATGAGATTTCACCACCGGAGAATAGTTGGGTATCTGCGTGAACCGTTGTGCTACAGTACTTGCTCTTTGTTTCACCACCTCGTTGTTCTCAATTCTGGTTCTAGAAGAAAACTGGTGTAGGTATTGCTTATGAATACCTTCCCATTATTGAGCAAGATCATTTCTACCTAGATTATACCCTTTGCTTGAGTTCAGTCCGAGTGTTGTTCACACTTTGCCATGGCCATGGTCTTTGGATCAGAATCACTTGAAAGGTTTTTGCAATCTAGTTGAGAAATGTATGTCGACACTTGTAGATTTCCGGTTATATGATTCTCCAGAATCTATATATCAATATATAGTTGATGGAAATATCGTTACCCATGGTGACTGCTCGCGATTTCTCAATGCGATTGAGTCGGGTATTCCGATGTCCCGGTCATTGTGTGCACTATGACCTGGGTTGGTGGAGGTTTCCCGTCCACTGTGTGTATACTACCCATTAGGTGTCTGTCAACATGAAGTTGACTTGCATTTACTGATTCACAGGCCTTGATATCCTTGCCTGCGAGAAGCTAAATCCTGATGCACTTCTGTCATACATCTCCCCCTGTTGCTTTGAACGGGGAGTGGAGTGGATTCTGTTGGTACCTCCACTCTTTCAGGCGTACTTTTGCAGGATTGTAGAATTGTGTGATACCTTTATAGTCAGTAAATGAATCTGGCAGGTTATTTGCAATGTGTTGCAAATCTTCTGAACGCATGGTTCATATCTTTGAGTACGTGGATTTGAGGCAGAAATATGTTGAACATTCCACTAATTTTCTGGCATTCTTTATGGTATTTGAAATCTCCCCCTAATGCCTGGAAATGTTCCTCATTGAATCATCATACTGGCCTTGAATAACTCCCCATGGGAGGGGCTTGAGGTATTGACGGAAATACAGGTATTCCTCACATAGATCCCAACTATATGTTGAGGGGCCAATGATGTATGCCGGGTGGTGATATCGGTATGCAACTGAATTACTGCGGATGGGAAATACTTGGTAGATTTCCATGTATCAAAGATAGAGGGGAATAATATTATGCAGTTCTGTCATTAGCGTGTAAAACTGCATGACTCCAACTAAAGTTGGTAAGTTGCAATTCCAAAGTAAAGATAATGCAATGAGCTTAACTCTTTGGATAAAAGGATTCTACCAAACCATTTTCACTCTAGACATTAGGATAAATTGCTAACTTCAATCCAAGGGCCATAGAGAAGGCACTCAAGGAGAATTCTGCAATGTTATCCATTCGATTTTGAATTAAATCGATGTTTAGGATAATGAGCCAATGGTTTTGTGTGAATAAAGCACACTTGAGACCATCGTGTAGATGTGTCTTTGGAAAACCATGATACCTGAATAGTCTAGTCAATGGTTGGGAAGAGCCACTTACCTCGACTTCATGCATTCAAGGAGTCTGAGTGGTTCAGCATAGACTTTAAGCTACGCAATCCTTAAAATTAGCTTCCCTGTGTCACATGTAGTGCACACAAAATCCAAATTTTGTTAGAATTTAGCATCATAATAATCATAAACCAATGGAATTGCTGATATTTTCGGTTTCAACCCAATGTCTGGATGACCAAGGTGAGTATGCCAAGTTTGTTATATCCAAGACATTTTGGAAAACTATCTTGGACGCAACATGTGTTACGGGCTTTGTAGTATGTGTAGTACAATCCAGATGGTACATAGAGAATTGCTTGCCATATCCGTTAAGAGAAGTTATTTCACTTTGTTGTCATCATAAGTTTCGTTAGAGAAACTATTTTGACGGATACCTCTATAGTTTAGTAGGGTACGAGTTAAACCGGGAAGCAATAAAGCATCCTTAAGTTACTCGAGTACCCACAGGGATAGTAAATATGACTCGAGTTGAGCCAACAAATACCTCATCGCATCTAGCGATTTTAAAATATCTCCTTTTCTCCCAACGAGAGTGGAAATAGTTTACTTCCCTGAGTATAGAGTTCGTGGTGCATATGTCCACAAGGCACAAATCATCTTTCATCAGATTGACCCCCGTAGAAATCTATATATAGACATGAAGATTCTCAATATGAAAATCACTCAGATATATAGAATACATACAAATGTATTTGTACCAAAGTGCTGATACAATATATTGTAATATACAATATATGATGACAACAATAATCATGTTCATATTAGAACATCAGAAATGGACATAAATAAATAGATCACTAAGGAGATTGAGGGACTAAATGTAGTCTCCAAACATGTCAGTTGATGCATATTCAACCTTCATGTTCTCCGTGCTCATAGGGTCTCGTGAGAGCTGGATAGTCATTTTATTGCTCGGTTCTAGAAGAACATCATGCAAACAACTGACTTCCATGATGGTGTCAGGTTCTTTGCGTCCCGGTGGCGTGGCTTGGATTACACGCGCTATCCCATGGAAGGCAAGACTGATCTTGATGTCCATGACCCACTTAAGTAAGTTGTGGCCATTGAGGGTGAATGCCTCAAATTCTCTAGCCTTCGGTTACCAGATATAATCAATTTACTATTAGTAAATTAAAGACCATCATGGTTAGTGTTGTAATGAATTTTGCAAAATTAATGGATATTTCAAGGAGTTAGCTTGAAACCATTAGTGTGAACTTCAAATCGTTAAGCATGACACCTTGTAGATACTCCCCAAAATAAATTTTGGAGTCCATCTCTCAGCACTAGAGAGTATAATCTGATGAAATCAGTAGATACTCATATTTCTAATACCTTATGTCATAACTTAATAAAGGGTTTTTATCATTTATGCCACCAGTTGTATCCCACTACTCAGTTTTGCCATTAGAAGTTACAGCCGCTCAAAAATGCCATCGATTCGTGAGATGCTTACTCAAAAATGCCATTAGATATATCAAAAATGCCATCGTTCCGTTAGATGTTTGCTCAAAAATGCCATTAGACATTGTTATTTTCACGTCAAACTTGTTGACCATCCAATATGAAAAAAATAAGCCTAGACCCACATTTCAGTTCTCTCTATCTCACAATGATAAGTGTGGCCCCACTTGTGAGGAGTAAGCAAGCGAATAATTTTACAGAAAAATAAGAACGCTCTTGGGATCAAGTGGGCCCACACTTTATTGTAGTGAGATAGAGGGAGAGCTGACATGTTGGTCCATAGGTATTTATGTCATTATAACATGTCAAAAGAGATTTGAGATCACAATAATGATGTCCAGTGGCATTTTTGAGCATGCGTCTAACGAAGCGATGGCATTTTTGAGTAGTTGAAATTCCTAGTGGCAAAACTGAGTAGAGGTACACAACTGGTGGCATAAATTATAAAAACCCCTTAATAAAATGCATAGGAGAGCACAATGTTGAGCAATCATAATGTCAAATATGACGAAATGTTGGCTTAAACAGTGGTGGTGATAATCTGCAAAGCAGTAGATCTACACACTACCTTGTGATCCCCATACATCAATTTGAAGAAATCACTAAGAATTTTGCATATCAATTCTTGCTCGTATTAAGCCAAAGTGGCTCAATTAAGATGAATTAATTTTTATTTTGCAAGAAATTGAAAATCTCAATTACAAATAGTAGATGTAATTAATCTCAACATGTAGAATAACATGGAAATATATTACATCATAGTTTATTCTGGAGTACAAGGTACTCTACAGATATACACTACTAATGTAGTGGATAATAATGATGTTGCAAACTTGATCCTCAAGTGAAAAAACTTGAATTGTATAGATCTCACATTAAATGAGATCTTCTATCAAATTGCAAGATAATTCAGCGCAGTGAATTAATATTTTGCGAGAGAAAATTGATCTCAATCGCAATGAGATTATTTTGCGAGAAAAAAAATTCTCAATCGCAAATCAACATTGTTGTGCGAGAAAACTTAATCTCAATCGCAAAACAGTGTCATTGTACTAATAGAACATGTTATAGGGATTGCTAAAAAGCAAACACATTGAACATGTCAAGCATCAACAACCACACATTTCTGGAATTTTTAAACTCAGCAGAAAATGAGCTAAATGATGATCTGCATATGGCCTAACGTTACTGGTGCTAATCAACAGCAACTAGTTAGACCAAGCTGCAATAGTTAGACCAAGCTGCAATATCCCGAAATATCCAGGAGTTAGCCGCAAAATAATAACAGAGGCAAGTTTTGGCCTATTTCGGAAATAGGTAAAACTGCAAGGGCTGAAATGCAAAACTTGCGAAGAGATAAGATTTTTATCTCTTTATTACTCCCGAGCGCTTTCTATCAAGAGAAATCCTGTAATCGCTGTTTTTGCTCACGGGCCAGGGCCGCGACTGTGGGAGCGCCGTCATCTCCGCTGTGGGAGCCATGCCGGAGGGCGCCGCCGCCTCCGGGGCCGGAGGGCCAGCCGAGGGCCGTTGCCTCGGGCGCCGCCTGCACGGATGCAAGCCGAGGGCTGCGGCGTCGTCTTGGTCTTCCGCGCCGCGTCGCGGTTGGTTGCCGCCTTCGCGGGCGCCGAGGCTGTCGTCTGCGGCGTGCTTAGTGGGAGGGCGTCTCGCCATGCGCGTGTGCGCTTTAGGCGGCCTCGCGCCGAGGCTGCGCCGTCACATCATGGCTGGTGCGCCGGAGGGCGTTGCCGTTCCGTCGAGGTCTGCGCAACGCCTCCGCCTCGAGAGGTCAAGGCCACGCAGCCGTGCCCCGCGTTAGAGGCCAGCGGACACCTCGACGCATCGCTGGACAGCCGTGTATGTGCATGGATGCGGGCGCCGCTGGCGATGCTGATGGAAAGCAACGGCAGTTGTCGCTTGATCCAGTGCAGGAAGAATTGAAGAACGCATGGTACCTTTTTCCTTTTTGCATCATGAATCGATGGGAATCCATTGGCGTTCATTGTTGAGGCCTTCAATTCTTGAATCGATGGAGATCCACAGCCTCTGTTCTTTCTCATTCTGCCCTGACCACCGCGCAGGACAGTGCCGCCGCTCCAAGCGCTGGCCGTTGGTCGCTCCTGTGGACGCGCTGCCGGGAGCCACAGTCACGCGTGTGCTTCCTAGGTCGCGCGCCGCCTTCCGCCGAGAGCACCGCGTTGCCGCGGAGTAGCCGTGATGAGATCGCTCCGCTTCGCTTGAACGAATTGTAGGTGCTTTCGTTTGGAGCAGAACAAGAGCCAGCGACGACGAGCAGCGAATTGAAGAAGACATGAATGTTCTTCGATTCCTTCTGCCGGCTGCATGTGCCGGATGTGGCTGACGAATTCCTTCCAATTCTTGTTTGGACTCTTTGGAGTAGCGATCACATCTCCTGCACGGGTGCATGGCCTCACGACCATCGTGGACGCCGCCACGGAAGTCTGCGTCCCCACGCGCGTCGCTGTTGTTTGAGCGTCAGGGTCGTAACCGCTGCTTCTTTTCTTCTAGCGATTTTCTCACTCATGAAGTTCGCCGTAGTTGATGCCTCGATCCTTGTCGGGCACCGTGTCTCGTTCACTCTGGACAGAGCTAGCGTTGCTGATAACGTGTTAGAAAGTAAAACAAAAGAGACAGTAGACAGGGATGTAAAGTGAAGGGTTGTATGATTGAGTACAAATATATAGTTCCGAGGGGATGCATCCAGACGTGATGGTGACGAGAGACACGAGCGAACAGTCGTGTCCCTCGTACATGGCGGTTAGGAATAGTGGAGATTCTCCATAATTAACACATGGGTTAATTAAACTCAACACGAAGAAAAACCATTCTGTTCTCTTTGATCCCACACATAGCGAGCCTCATTTATCATCCACCTTTGATCCCACACATAGCGAGCCTCATTTATCATCCACCTGTGAAGTACTTAAGAATGTGAAAGAAAATCAATGATGGACCAGCTTCAAGCAGCCAAAACACAGCAACAGTAACGAGCGCAGCGCACCCGGTTGCTCCAGAATGGCGGATAGCCGCGTCCTTTAGGCCAACTTCAACGCTAGATCTCAAATGGACACGGACATTTGTCCGTTTGGGGTGGGAAATAGGCGGCGTCCGAAGGACGGACGGTCGGCCGATGCATCTGCGCCCAACGCACAAGAGAGAGGCCCTGACCCCAAACGGTCCGTCGTGCCCGCGCCTCGCCGGAACTCGCCCATGTCGTACCCGCGCCTCGCCGGTGCTCGCAAGCGTCGACGATGTTGCGGCGGTGGCGCTGGTCGTTCAGTGTCAGGAAGCACCGCAGCAGGCGCTCGAGCCCGTAGGCGTCGTAGATGCTGCGGCCTACCGCCATCTCTGCCATAGACCGCCCGAAGTCGGCCTGGGGTCGTCCGAGCGCTTCACCACCACCTCCGCTGTGGCCGCCACCATGACTACGGAGATCCCGCTCACCCCCGATGAGGTCTCTGTCATCGTGGACGTCATGAGCGTCGTCTCCGCCTTGTAGTCGTCGACATTGCGGATGTTGTACGCGCTCGGCTCATCGCTCCCACGCGCGCAGATAGAGGTAGCAGCAGCAGCAGCGAGCCGCCGCGTCGGAGCTAGCAGCAGCAGCGAGTGGCGGCCAGCGCAGCAGCGGCGGGGGAACGGCGTGCGGCGGCGGCGACAAGCGTGGGACAGCGTGCGACAGCGGGTATTGGCTTCTACGGTAGGGTGCGTCGGCTGCAAATTTAATGCCCTACCCGCAGAACATCCAGGAACATGCTAACAGAGATGGATCACAGATCGTTACCACTAGACGCGCAGTGCCGTGCAGCAGAAGAAGAGTTGGGGCAGCGCGTCCGCGTGGTTCGTCTCCTCGTCCAATCTCCCTCGAACAGCCGGTCGTCGGATCCCACGTACTTGTTCGCTGGAGCGGCGCAAGTGCATCGCCTCTAACGGTATCCGCGCGTGCAGGAGGAACACCGTGTGGCGGACTGCTAGGTCCGATCACACAGTGGGCGGCGAGTGCAGGTGGCTATTCGCAACATATGCAAAACCTAGTGGCAGCGCCGAAGCGATCAACCCAATGAGTGTGCCGCACCTCCACTATATATAGGCGTCTGTTGCTGGCTCAACATTAGGGCCTCGCACGGACCCTAAAAACCAAAATCTGTTTGACCTGGATCCGAGTCCGAGTAGGATCACATCTGACTCGTGGAGTCCGATCCGGCCTCACAAGTTCCTTCCCTTAAGCGCGCGACCCCTTAGGTTCAAGTCGCCTTGGTCGCAGGTCGGATCACCTTCGAGCTGCTCGGCTGGTAGCTGCCTCTAGCAAGGCGTGCCTGAAAGTGCGTTATATCGACAAGAGGGTGGGTGAATAGGCGATTTTTACAAATTCGTCACCGAGGAAATACTACTTGAGGAATTTGCTAAGTGACGAAATACAAGCAGCAGATAATGTACTCAAATGCATGCATAAGAAAGCAGTAGCATAGTCATCATGATGAAATGAAACAGACATAGAGCACAAGTAGCGAGTAAACAGGATAAGCAGGCAGAAGACAAGGTGACTGAAGAAATAGGATTGAGAAAATTGAGAAAGTCTTCAGTCAAAGTCTTCAGACAATAACGATCAAGACCAACAACAAGTAAACGAGGAATTGAAAGAGTTGAGGAAATGAAACTAGTAGCTCGGTGAAGACAGTGATTTGGTAGACCAGTTCCAACTGTTGTGACAGTTGTACGTCTGGTTGGAGTGGCTTGGTATTTAAACCAAAGGACACACAGTCCTTACCGTATTCTCCTTGAGCTAAGGTCACACAGATCTCGTCCAATCACTCGTGGTAAGTCTTCAAGGTGACTTCCAAACCTTCACAAACTCGGTCACCCGGTGATCCACAATTCCTCTTGGACGCTCTAGACCATGACGTCTAATCGTCTGGAAGATGCACAGTCTTCAAAGGTAAAAAGCATCGGCTCCACACAGGAACAATCTCTTCAGTGATGCTCAATCACTTTGGGTTTGAGGTGTAGGGTTTTTGGGTTTTTCCTCTCTGATGATTTTCTCTCAAAGTCCTCGGAGGATTGGATGCTCTAAATGACACTTGTCAATCTCTCTCGGAGCAGCCAACCAGCTAGTGGTTGAAGGGGGCGGCTATTTATAGCCAGGGAGCAACCCGACATGATAAGACATAAATGCCCCTAATGATATGACCGTTATCTGGATAAGATATCTGGACAGCTGGCGCAAGGCACAGCAACAGTCGGAAATTCGAACCATGAAATTCCTCAGGGATATCATGTTCCTCACTATAGGCAATTCGCAATGGCAAAATCCTAACTCCTCAGTCAGAAAAAATTCCTCAGAGACCAGAAGATCTTCGTCTTTGTCACTGAAGAAATTGACTGAACTGCAAGAGATTTCCAAATGCTTCACTCGAAGGATTGGGTATATGTAGGCTTTGAGATGAGCATCACTTGGAAATTTTTCCTTAGTATTACCTCAACCCCCTTTAATAGTACGGTGTTTCCTATGACTCAAAAGAAGGAAATGAAACTACAAAAACAAAAGTTTTCACGCATCATAGTCCTTGCATCAATATCTTCAAGGTCACACCAATTTCCTCATTTTCAAAGTCTTCAAGAAAAGCACAAAGTCTTCAGATGAAGACATTCATTTTTAGGGGTCGACATTCATCGGATATATCAAACTCCTCAGAGACTTATAGACCTGTGTACACTCACAAACACATTAGTCCCTTAACCTATAAGTCTTCAATACACCAAAATCACTAAGGGGCACTAGATGCACTTACAATCTCCCCCTTTTTGGTGATTGATGACAAATAGGTTAAGTTCTCAACGGGGATAAACATATGAATTGTAAATACTAATTTTGAGGAATTTGATTGCAAGATATAGAAGAACCCCCCTGAAGATGTGCATATTTGAGGAATTTGCTTGGACTGCAAATGCACATGGTAGGATAAAATCATGGAGATCTCCCCCTATATCTTGTAATCCATTCACGCATTTAACATACAATATGAAGAATTTGAGATGCATGATGGAAAATGGTGTCTGACGAAATTCAGCATGCCTGCATTAAGGAACTTGAGGAACTAAGCATGCAGAAAGCAGTTCAAAAGTGTCAGACCACCATCGGACTTAAGTTTACAACTAATCAAACAAACACCTCAGAAGAACGAGAGTTGTAACTTGAAGACTAATTTAAATTTCTCCCTCTTTGTCATCAAGTGACGAAAAGGACAAAAATTGAGGACTAACGCACTTGAAGAATATCATCTTGAAGGAGGTGTAGGAGCGCCAGCGTTGTCGGGGTCGTTTGTTGGTGTAGGGCCTGCCGCATTGTCGTCAAGATCCTCAGCTTCATCCATCTCACGTGATGAAGAATATGAACTTATGACCAGCTGAGGAACTTTGACCTTCTTGAATTTCTTCGAAGGAGGATGTGACCAGTCAAAGTTCTGCTGAAAGTCCATCTGCTTGAGGACTTCATCAGTGTAAATATGGGAAAGTATGGCCCAAGTGCGGTCGAAGATTTCATGCACATAGTAATGGTTCTTCTTCACAGTATTCTGCGTAACAGTCATGTTCTGAAGAATTGAGCAAAATTGACGCTTGACCCACTTGTGTTGCGATCGACTTTCTGGTGAAGACTTAGAAGAAGCTCGCGATCTGTCATCACACGCGGGCAGTGGCTTGAGGATTTTGCCCTGTGGCTTTTGCAGTGGAGTCTTGTGTGGCAGAGTCATCATTTGTGGAGTAAGATGCAGCCTTACGAAATTGACCATCCAATGGACAAGTGCCTTCATCAATGACAGCAGCCTTTCCTTTTGCATCAACTGAGGAAATTGTCTTTTTGAGGACTTCAATTGGAGGAAGAGAACTGAGGTGATTCTGAAAGCCAGCCTTGTATGTGTCGGAATCGGGGCTCCACGGACCCAAACATGGTTCGAACTCTGGGGCGTGTGCGAAGGATCCCGAGGCTGCCTCCCGAGGAGTAGATATCTCTAGGCAAGCACCCCACCTCGCGAGGCGCGCGGTGACGTGAGCCATGCGGACCAAGGCCTGCAGGGAGCCAGCGGGCGCAGTCCAGGACAGTTTCCTCTTTGGTGCTAAGGAGGCAAGGACGTACGCGGGTTCCTGAAGAATCTACCAAAGTTTTCCATTCCAGTGCAACAAGACCAAGACCACGGGCTCGGCAGGACGGGGGTCATCACCGAGCCCACCGCTGCGTCACGACCAGAAGCTTTGCAGATGAAGACCACCTTTAGCCAGGATAGGGTGTACTCCTGTCCCCCTTCAAATTGGCCGTTGTGGTATCCCTTCCCGCCTAAGCTATGAGGGAAAAGGGCCAAGGCCACTATAAATATAGGCTAGTCTCCACTATAGAGAGGGATTGAATCCTTCCGCCATTGAGCTCTCCCGAGGTAGCTCACACTTGTACTAGTTCATACTCATCCTCCTCGCGAGGCAATCCACCACAAAGCAAGAGTAGGGTTTTACACCGCAAGGTGGCCCGAACCTGGATAAATCATTGTGTCCACTTCTTCCCCCGGCTCGCTCGAGCTCGACGGAGCCAAGCCATGAGGCGGTGAGCAGCAAGCCGTGGTCACCCACCTCGGTCAAGGAGATCCGCAGTTTTCTCGGACTCGCAGGATATTATCGGAGGTTTATTGAGAATTTCTCCAAGATTGCCAAGCCCATGACCGAGCTGTTGAAGAAGGAAACCAAGTACATTTGGACCGAGGATTGTGAAGCCAATTTCCAGGAGTTGAAGAAACGTTTGGTTACAGCCCCAGTGCTAATTTTGCCGGACATACACAAAGATTACTAGGTATATTGTGACGCTTCTCGTCAAGGACTCGGAGGAGTGCTCACGCAGGAAGGAAAAGTTGTAGCCTATACCTCCAGACAGCTATGATCTCACGAGATGAATTACGCCACACATGATTTGGAGTTAGCAGCCGTTGTGCATGCACTCAAGACCTGGAGACATTTCCTTGTCGGAACCAGTTGTGATGTTTATACGGATCATAAGAGCTTGAAGTATATTTTCACGCAGAAGGAGTTGAACCTCAGGCAGAGGAGATGGCTAGAGTTGATCAAGGACTATGACATGAGATTGCATTACCACCCAGGAAAGGCTAATGTTGTAGCAGATGCCTTGAGCCGTAAGAGTTATGTGAATACCCTTACAGCGGGAGGATTACCCCAGGAGTTAGTCGATGACCTCAGAGATCTTCGACTGGAGATAGTTCCGAGAGGATATGTTGCAGCACTGGAAGTTCAGTCCACTTTGGCCGAAAGAATTCGGGAAGCCCAGAAGTCGGACAAGGAAATTGCTGAGATAAAGAAAAGGATGAATGAAGGTAAAGCTAAAGGGTTTCGTGAGGATGAATACTGAGCTATATGGTTCGAGGATCGTATTTATGTACCCAATGATCCCGGACTCAGGAAGCTAATTCTTCTGGAGGCGCATGATTCACCGTACTCGATTCACCCAGGCAACACCAAGATGTATTTGGATTTGAAGGAAAGTTTCTGGTGGACAGGTATGAAGAAGGATATTGCCGAGTATGTAGCAGTATGCGATGTTTGCCAGCGAGTAAAGGCGGAACATCAGAAGCTAGCAGGGTTACTTCAACCTCTGCCGATACCCGAATGGAAATGGGAGAAACTTGGAATGGATTTTATCACAGGATTACCCAGGACCCGTTCAGGTTATGATTCCATCTGGGTAGTGGTTGATCGCTTGACCAAGGTAGCTCATTTCATTCCCGTGAAGACCACTTATACCAGCGCTAAGTTAGCCAAGATATACATGACCAGGATCGTATGTCTGCATGGAGTTCCGAGGAGTATCGTGTCAGATAGAGGAACACAATTTACCTCAAAGTTTTGGAATCAGTTGCATGAAACTTTGGGTACGAGGCTGGAGTTCAGTACAGCTTTTCATCCGCAGACAGATGGACAGACTGAGAGAGTCAACCAGATTCTGGAGGACATGTTGAGAGCCTGTGCGCTAGACTATGGATCTAGCTGGGATGACAATCTGCCATACGCAGAGTACTCGTACAACAACAGCTATCAGACCAGTCTGAAGATGGCCCCTTTCGAAGCTCTATACGGAAGGAGGTGCAGAACACCATTGTTGTGGGATGGTGTTGGAGACCGAAAAACTTTTTGGCCCCGATCTTATCAGATACTCCGAAGAGAAGGTCAAGCTGATTCGAGGCAGACTTAAGATAGCTCAGTCGAGACAGAAGAGTTATGCGGACAGTAAACGCAAGGAAGTAACGTACGGAGTGGGAGATCGAGCATATCTCTGTGTGTCCCCACTTCGAGGAATCAAGAGGTTCAGTGTTAAAGGAAAGTTAGCACCCCGATTCATAGGCCCGTACAAAATCCTCGAACGTAGAGGAGAAGTTACATACAAGCTGGAACTGCCGGAAGGATAGTCAGGAGTTCATGATGTCTTTCACGTTTCCTAGCTGAAGAAATGCCATGCTGAGATGGCCGATATTCCTTTGAGAGATACAGTGCCCCTAGAGGCCATACAACTTGACAGTGATCTGACTTATGAGGAGAAACCCGTCAGAATTCTGGAGACTGCGAATAGAGTTACCCGCAGCAAGATCATCAAGTTTTGCAAGGTTCTGTAGAGTCATCATTCCGAGGAGGAAGCCACCTGGGAGCGAGAAGAAGATCTCCACTGAGACCACCCGCACCTATTTGCTAGCCAACCCGAATCTCGAGGGCGAGATTCATCTTAAGGTGGGTAGGTTTGTAATATCCCAAATTTTCAATTTGGAATGTTTTACAATTATTAGCTAAGCATCTATGCATGTTGTTTGAATTTGAGTGGCATTTGAAATTCCAGAGGCATTTTGAGTTTTATTGGAATTTGGATTCAAGTTGGCATTGAAATTTATTTCGAAAATACCTGACCAATACTTGTGCAAAAGTATGAGAGGAGCTAACATGACACTCCAAAAATGTCAGAAGAAAATAATGCAAAAAAGTTTGAATTCAAATTTGAACTTTATTTGGAATTTTCAGAAAAATGTTCTTATAAAAGTTTCTGTTTTGCCTCTGGAAAAATGTTCATCTTGTAGGATTTATTTTTCTGATCTTTTTTTTATATATATATGTCCTATATAAAGATATTATATATTTCTACATATATCTATTTTCTTCTCTGTCTATTTCAAAAAAAAAGGAAAACCCCAGGCGCGAGCCAGGCCAACAGGCCCAGCACCCGAGCCAGGCGGCCTGCCCCGCAGCCACCAGCACCGAGCCGCAGCCCAGTGCAGCACCGCGCCCGACTCTCCTCCGCCTCGGTCGCCCGACCGCACCTCCCTCTCTCCCTCTCACTGACCGCGAGGCCCGCCCCTTCTCTTTCCCCCTCGCTCACGCCTCGTCGCGCCAGCCCACGCGCAGAGCGCGCCCGACACCTCGATCCTCTCGGGATCGCGCTCCGGCTTTGCCCCCTCGCCCAAGCTGCTGCCCTATATAAAGCCTAACCCCTCCTCCCTCGCACCCCCTAAAACCCTAGCTCAAACTTCACCACAGCCGACACCCACGCCTTTCCGATCTCGCCGCCGCCGCCACGGTTCACCGCCTCCACCGTCGCCGGTGAGCTCCCTCAACCCCTATCTCTCAGGCTATCGGCCTAGTCCAACCCCACGGTTCCTTTTGACAAGGTTGTGCTCACCATCGTCGTCTGCAGAGACCACCACGAGCATTGCCGCCCGCCGCCGGAGTTGGAGGTCACCAGGAGGTTGACGAGCTCATTCCGCTCGTCTCCGTCGTCCTCAACCACCACCGAGACCACCCCCGAACTCCCCTCGTTCCGCCGCATCGCCCGGACGCCTCCACAACCTTCCCCGACGACCGGAGCCGCCGCACCACCGTCGCCCGAGCCGCCCGCCGCCGTCGAATCCCGCTATAAGCCGCCGGCTTCCCTCCACCGTCCGATCACGATTCTACGCGTTAGATTAGATGAGTGAAGGGGTAGGTTTTTTTTCATATTAGATCGGTTTTATTACGGTTTAGTTCTGGTTAAATTTTAGTGCTTTAGTTAGACCGGCCCGATCGGTTTTATTCCTTGCGCGCTGTTTAGTTAGACGCTCAAACGCAGTTTAGTTTCAGATCGCCCACTGTACGGCCCGTTAGCGCGTTTAGTTTTTGTTTTAGTTTTTATTTTAGTTTCTGTTTTAGCAGATGAGTTCTGATTTCGTAAAATCTATAACTTTTATGTTATTAAATGTTTTTAGTTGATTCTTTTTGCTCTAGTTTCCAAATTTTCTAAATTTCTGTAAAAAAAATAGTTTTGGCCATGTTTTAGTTTTTAAAAATTATTTTATTTTAGTTTAATCAGATTAGTATTTCTGCTATAAAATGAGCTAGGATTAATTTTTTTTAATGATTCTTTTTGCCACTGCTTTGTTTTGACCTTGCCTAACATTAGGATTTATTTAAGTATTTATAGTTTTTATTAAAATTAGTTTTACAAGAAAACAAGCCTGTTCTAGTTATTTTAACTTGCTGCTGTTTTCCGTTGTTTTAATTAATTTAAAAATTTATTTTCACCTCTATTATATTTTATTTAAGATTAGTTTCTGTAGTTATAGAGGATGAACTTTTATTTACAAAAAAAAATATTTTATTTTATTTTCTTGCTAGTTTTGTTTTAGGCATAAAAGGAGTTTTATAATAGCTTTTAATGTGTTTCTTTTTGCACCAAGTCTTTATAATGTTTCCCTTTCTGTTAGTTAACAAAACTCTTGTTTTGGTTCTTTTAAGAAAAGTTTTAGTAGCATAAAACTAGTTTCTAGTTGTTTGCTTGAAGTAATGAAAACCTTGTTTTGAGTTCTTCGAGTTTTCTTTGGTTTTGGTATGATTGCTTGTGTGATTTACATTAGCTTGCTATTATGTTATACCGTTGTATGCTTATGTGTTTATTGTTTGCTTCGAATGGAATTCCCGGAGTGCGAAGGTTGCTATCACGAGTCACTAGCGTTCGAAGACCGTCAGCCAGGCAAGTCATTTGATCATGTTTTACAATACCTATGATTTGTTGCATTAGAATTATTCCTCCCCACCATGCATGCAGTAGGAGAATTTTTAAGTTATGTTCTTGAGTAGTATCATGAGGTAGGTTGAACGCATTTCCCCTTGTTACCAATGCCCGGGACGATGCAGTTGATTGCTATGCTTTCGTAGACGGGGTTGGTTGAGTGATTCATAAGGGAGATGTGAGAGTCAAGATGATGACAACCCCATGATTTCAATATGCTCAAGATGGACTTCAAATTCACTACTGGGTGGAGGACGGAATTTATGGGCACCCTGGAGCAACCAGCGGATGGCCGAGATGCATGGAGAAGCGCCATGACATCTTGCCGAAAGCTTTACCCAGCCACGAAGAGACGGATGTATACACCTTGACCGGAAGCTTACCTGTGCAGCCGCAAGCCATTATGGGCTCTGGCTTGGTCGACCCTAGGCGTGACTCTGGCCGGACGGTGCTACGAGATGTAGAAGAACGGTACGATTGGATGGGCACCGACAGTGGCCCAGAGGAACTCTACAGAAGACCCTGTTTCGTTCGTCCCGCCTTCAAACACCAGGCAGTGCGAGGGCATAAAGGAGGGAATGATTCTTGCAGGTAAAGTGCACAAGACTCTACAGAGTGAAAACCTAATCGATTAGTCGTGTCCCCGGTTACGGACAACTGAGCCTCTGGAATTGGAGTATTTCGGAAATCTCAACACCGAACAAATAAATTAATTGAGCGGTTATTTAATAATTGGGAATGAGACATTGGTTGGCGGAACCATCTCAATAACAACCAACATTTTGTAGTAATTGCAAGCAAGTCCTTTGTTGTAGGGAAAAAATTGGCTTTTTCGCAAAAGCATCAAACTTAGAGCCCCACAGCCAAATTGCATATAGTGTTAGCATTAATATTATTGTTCTCTCTATGACTTGCCGGCATATTCAAAATGCTGACCTACACGGCTGCAACGTCTCATGTTGCAGAGGAGTTTTCCGACCAGGAGTGAGGCTACGATCTACGCTCGGTGATTGCCCTATGGAGTCGGATGGACTCGCTTATCGTCTACGTTTCCGCAGCTTTATTTAGTTTATTTCTCATGAGTTGGCCATCGGCCAAATTTATTATGATGTAATAAAGACTCGATATGAGAACCGTGTAATAAATTCAGGTGTGATTGAACTTTGAATCTTTTCATCAATGTACTGTGTGTGCCAGCATGATCTTGGGATGGTACAGCTACACAGAGACTTGACCGATTTCGGGTCGGGTCGCTACAGAGATGGTATTCAGAGCACACGCTGACCGTAGGACGTAACCCCTAGGATCGGAAATCCATTGGAAGAAACTATTTAGTTTATGTCTTTATTATTCCGTAATTCTCCCCTGTTCATTTCTGACTTCCCTCCGATTTCAATATTCTAGATGGCCGTCAAGTTCATCCTAGTTCTACTCCCGGAGTTTTGCCAGCCAGATGCGACGACGCTTTTCGGCAGGAGGCTAGTCCAGATCACCAAGGAATTGAAGATTGCTCTGCCTTCTATCACCGGGACCCCTATCATGGCATTTCCAGAAGACCGTCGCTATAGGATTAAGGTGCACATACCAGGGAGGACTTTCGGAAACCTCTCGGCGCCCATTGACTTTAGGTTCACTGCTCCCACTTGGATCCTCAGGAGAGATATAGCAGTTCATAGTGCACTTGGACGCATCCAGGAGGAATACAGGGCCGAGCTCGTTGGATCAGAATACACCATGATTTCTCGCAGGACTGCAGATGGAGAGATCATCCGCACCATAGATGACGACTCCATTCGCTCATATGTCCAAGACTTGGAGGCTGACATCAGGGCTCTAGAGATTCAGATGCGCAGGAGCTTGAAGACGGTCCAAAAGTTGCAGCTTCGTGAAATTCAACTGGAGGATGAAGCACGTGAAGCCCACTATGAGCATGAGGATGAAGTCATGGATTTCATGGAGAGAGTCGACAAGCTGAAGATTGATGTTGCCGCATTGGAGGAGAAGATGGACCAGGGAGAAGACCTTTTTCCGAGTGGAGATGATGGACCCCTCGTGAGCAATGACCAGGATTACGAAGAGAGCTCCACCGAAGGAAGCCGCAAGAGGAGGCGCCGCACCAGAGGACGCCGCACCAGAGGACGCTGCACCGGAGGACGCAAGGATAATTGATGAAGACATTTAGTTGACCACCATGTTTTTTTTGTCGATCAGTTAGGCCGTTATTTTTCGAGTAGTCGTGAGATTTTGTAATCCGAGATTGAACTATGTTTGAGATGATTGAATAAATGATTGGTGTGATGATGTTTGTGCATTCATAAGGGTAGTGCTATTTTCTCATTAGATCCTTGTTCTATTCTAATTTTCTCATCCACTCCAAAACACCAGATGCCTCCGAGACGTGACCCCCGGTTTCACCTTCCCGCCGGAGCTCACCCAGCTGATCCAGCAGCAGAATGCCTTGATGCAGATGCTCATCCAGAACCAAGGCAACAACAACAACAACAATCCACCGCCACCACCCCTGTCGACAACTTGACCCGTTTCCTCAGGCTGAATCCGCCGGTGTTCTCTAGCAGCAATGAGCCGATTGTAGCTGATGATTGGCTCCGCAAGGTCGGAAGGGAGTTAGTAACTACAGGATGCACAGATGCAGAGAAGGTGCGCTTTGCCGCACATCAGCTTGATGGACCTGCAGCCTCTTGATGGGAGAACTACACCGCCACTTATCCTCTCGCCACCATCACATGGGATCAGTTCCAGCAGGCCTTCCGCACCGCTCATGTCTCAGCTGGAGCCATGAGTCTGAAGAAGCGTGAGTTCCGCAAAGCAGGAGAAGTTTCTCGAAGGACTGAATGATGAGCTGGGAATGCAGCTGATGGTGGCTACCTTCAACAACTACCAGGAGCTGGTAGACAAGGCCATCATCCTTGAAGGCAAGCAGCAGCAGATTGACAGCCGCAAGAGGAAGTATAGCCAGGGGAAGTACAACTCCGGAGCTCAGCAGAAGCCCCGCTATGCCCCATACTCGGGAGGACACACCCATCACACCCATGGAGGACATAATCATGGAGGACATAACCATGGAGGGAATGGGAACAATCGCAACCACGACAACAACTTCAAGACTGGCAATGGAGGCAATGGCAACCAGCACCGTCCTGCTCCGGATCAGAAGGATCTGAGTCACATCACCTGTTTCAAGTGCCAGAAGACAGGACACTATGCCACCGACTGCTCGGAGGCCAAGCAGAGGAATGGAAATGGCAACGGCAATGGAAGCTCAGCAAAGAAGCCCAACCCTTTTCCCCGTGCTCAGGTGAATCACATTGACATGGAGGACGTCTATGATCAGCCAGAAACTGTGGTTGGTAAGTTTTTATTAAGTTCACGTCCAGTATTGGTACTCTTTGATTCTGGTGCAACGCATTCATTCATATCAACGGTAGTTGTGGAAAAGTACGGGTTGCCCACTAGAACCCTTAGAAGCCCTCTTCAGGTCAGTTCTCCAGGAGGAGAGATGATGGCAGGCTTAGGCTGTCATTCGAACCTCAGCATCGGAAACCATGATTTTCCCACAGACCTCATAGTATTGGAATCCCAGAGCTTGGACATAATCCTAGGAATGGATTGGTTGATGAAGTTTGAAGGAAACATCGACTGTGCCCGCAAGACGATTTTGCTCACCACCCCGGAGCAGAAGAGGATCAAGTATGTATCCAGACGCACCCCTGCGAAGAATCAGGTAAATTCCCTCACGGGAGTTGTACAGGAGGAAGTACCAGTAGTGCAAGATTTTCCCGATGTATTTCCGAAGGAATTACCAGGAATGCCACCACACAGAGACATTGAGTTTTTGATTGAGTTATTGCCCGGCATAGCCCCAATATCCAAGAGACCTTATCGGATGCCCCCGAATGATTTGGAAGAGATCAAGAAGCAAATTAATGAGCTATTGGAGAAGGGATATATTCGGCCAAGCTCGTCACCTTGGGGAGCCCCAGTTCTTTTGGTAGAGAAGAAGGATGGAACCCTGAGAATGGTTGTGGATTATCGTTCGTTGAACGACGTGACCATCAAGAACAAGTAGCCTCTGCCGATGATAATGATTTATTTGATCAGCTAGTTGGAGCCAAAGTATTCTCCAAGATCGATCTTCGATCAGGGTATCATCAGTTGAAGATTCATGAACAGGATATACCCAAAACAGCTTTCACCACCAGGTATGGTTTATATGAGTATACCGTCATGTCATTCGGATTGACTAATGCCCCTGCGTATTTTATGAGCATGATGAACAAGGTATTTACGGAATATCTGGACAAGTTTGTCGTGGTGTTCATCGATGACATATTGGTTTTCTCCAAGAGCGAGGAAGAGCATAAGGAACATTTGCGTCTAGTTCTGGAGAAACTCTGAGAACATCAGTTATATGCCAAGTTCAGCAAATGCGAATTTTGGTTGAAGGAAGTCGGATTCCTCAGACATGTTATTTCAGGAGAAGGAATAGCAGTCGACCCCACCAAGGTTGAATCGGTTAGCAAATGGCAGTCACCCACCTCGGTCAAGGAGATCCGCAGTTTTCTCAGACTCGCAGGATATTATCGGAGGTTTATTGAGAATTTCTCCAAGATTGCCAAGCCCATGACCGAGCTGTTGAAGAAGGAAACCAAGTACATTCGGACCGAGGATTGTGAAGCCAGTTTCCAGGAGTTGAAGAAACGTTTGGTTACAGGCCCAGTGCTAATTTTGCCGTACATACACAAGGATTACCAGGTATATTGTGACGCTTCTCGTCAAGGACTCGGAGGAGTGCTCATGTAGGAAGGAAAAGTTGTAGCCTATACCTCCAGACAGCTATGACCTCACGAGATGAATTACGCCACACATGATTTGGAGTTAGCAGCAGTTGTGCATGCACTCAAGACCTGGAGACATTTCCTTGTCGGAACCAGTTGTGATGTTTACACGGATCATAAGAGCTTGAAGTATATTTTCACGCAGAAGGAGTTGAACCTCAGGCAGAGGAGATGGCTAGAGTTGATCAAGGACTATGACATGAGATTGCATTACAACCCAGGAAAGGCTAATGTTGTAGCAGATGCCTTGAGCCGTAAGAGTTATGTGAATACCCTTACAGCGGGAGGATTACCCCATGAGTTAGTCGATGACCTCAGAGATCTTCGATTGGAGATAGTTCCGAGAGGATATGTTGCAGCACTGGAAGTTCAGTCCACTTTGGCCGAAAGAATTCGCGAAGCCCAGAAGTCGGACAAGGAAATTGCTGAGATAAAGAAAAGGATGAATAAAGGTAAAGCTAAAGGGTTTCGTGAGGATGAATACAGAGCTATATGGTTCGAGGATCGTATTTATGTACCCAATGATCCCGAACTCAAGAAGCTAATTCTTCTGGAGGTGCATGATTCACCGTACTCGATTCACCCAGGCAACACCAAGATGTATTTGGATTTGAAGGAAAGTTTTTGGTGGACAGGTATGAAGAAGGATATTGCCGAGTATGTAGCAGTATGCGATGTTTGCCAGTGAGTAAAGGCGGAACATCAGAAGCCAGCAGGGTTACTTCAACCTCTGCCGATACCCGAATGGAAATGGGATAAACTTGGAATGGATTTTATCACAAGATTACCCAGGACCCGTTCAGGTTATGATTCCATCTGGGTAGTGGTTGATCGCTTGACCAAGGTAGCTCATTTCATTCCCGTGAAGACCACTTATACCAGCGCTAAGTTAGCCAAGATATACATGACCAGGATCGTATGTCTGCATGGAGTTCCGAGGAGTATCGTGTCAGATAGAGGAACACAATTTACCTCAAAGTTTTGGAATCAGTTGCATGAAACTTTGGGTACGAGGCTGGAGTTCAGTACAACTTTTCATCCACAGACAGATGGACAGACCGAGAGAGTCAACCAGATTCTGGAGGACATGTTGAGAGCCTGTGCGCTAGACTATGGATCTAGCTGGGATGACAATCTACCATACGCAGAGTTCTCGTACAACAACAGCTATCAGACCAGTCTGAAGATGGCCCCTTTCGAAGCTCTATACGGAAGGAGGTGCAGAACACCATTGTTGTGGGATGGTGTTGGAGACCGAAAAACTTTTTGGCCCCGATCTTATCAGAGACTCCGAAGAGAAGGTCAAGCTGATTCGAGACAGACTTAAGATAGCTTAGTCGAGACAGAAGAGTTATGCGGATAGTAAACGCAAGGAAGTAACGTACGGAGCGGGAGATCGAGCATATCTCCGTGTGTCCCCACTTCGAGGAATTAAGAGGTTCGGTGTTAAAGGAAAGTTAGCACCCCGATTCATAGGCCCGTACAAAATCCACGAACGTAAAGGAGAAGTTGCATACAACCTGGAACTGCCGGAAGGATTGTCAAGAGTTCATGATGTCTTTCACGTTTCCCAGCTGAAGAAATGCCATGCTGAGATGGCCGATATTCCTTTGAGATATATAGTGCCCCTAGAGGCCATACAGCTTGACAGTGATCTGACTTATGAGGAGAAACCCGTCAGAATTCTCGAGACTGCGAACAGAGTTACCCGCAGCAAGATCATCAAGTTTTGGAAGGTTCTGTGGAGTCATCATTCCGAGGAGGAAGCCACCTGGGAGCGAGAAGAAGATCTCCGCCGAGACCACCCGCACCTATTTGCTAGCCAACCCGAATCTCGAGGGCGAGATTCATCTTAAGGTGGGTAGGTTTGTAACATCCCAAATTTTTAATTTGGAATGTTTTATAATTATTAGCTAAGCATCTATGCATGTTGTTTGAATTTGAGTGGCATTTGAAATTCCAGAGGCATTTTGAGTTTTATTTGAATTTGGATTCAAATTGGCATTGAAATTTATTTCAAAAATACCTGATCAATACTTGTGCAAAAGTATGAGAGGAGCTAACATGACACTCCAAAAATGTCAGAAGAAAATAATGCCAAAAAGTTTGAATTCAAATTTGAACTTTATTTGGAATTTTCAGAAAAATGTTCTTACAAAAGTTTCTGTTTTGCCTCTGGAAAAATGTTCATCTTGTAGGATTTATTTTTCTGATATTATATATTGATATATGTCCTATATAAAGATATTATATATTTCTATATATATCTATTTTCTTCTCTGTCTATTTCAAAAAAAAGGAAAACCCCAGGCGCGAGCTAGGCCAACCGGCCCAGCACCCGAGCCAGGCGGCCTGCCCCGCAGTCACCAGCGCCGAGCCGCAGCCCAGCGCAGCGCCGCGCCCGACTCCCCTCGCCTCGGTCGCCCGACCGCACCTCCCACTCTCCCTCTCACTGACCGCGGGGACTGCCCCTTCTCTTTCCCCCTCGCTCACGCCTCGTCGCGCAAGCCCACGCGCAGAGCGCGCCCGACACCCCGATCCTCTCGGGATCGCGCTCCGGCTTTGCCCCCTCGCCCAAGCTGCTGCCCTATATAAAGCCTAACCCCTCCTCCCTCGCACCCCCTAAAACCCTAGCTCAAACTTCACCACAGCCGACGCCCACGCCTTTCCGATCTCGCCGCCGCCGCCACGGTTCACCACCTCCACCGTCGCCGGTGAGCTCCCTCAACCCCTATCTCTCTGGCCATCTGCCTAGTCCAACCCCACGGTTCCTTTTGACAAGGTTGTGCTCACCATCGTCGTCTGCAGAGACCACCACGAGCATCGCCGCCCGCCGCCGGAGTTGGAGGTCACCAGGAGCTTGACGAGCTCGTTCCGCTCGTCTCCGTCGTCCTCAACCACCACCGAGACCACCCCCGAGCTCCCCTCATTCCGCCGCATCGCCCGGATGCCTCCACCACCTTCCCCGACGACCGGAGCCGCCACACCACCGTCGCCCGAGCCGCCCGCCGCCGTCGAACCCTGCTGTAAGCCACCGGCTTACCTCCACCGTCCGATCTCGATTCTACGCGTTAGATTAGATGAGTGAAGGGGTAGGTTTTTTTTCATATTAGATCGGTTTTATTACGGTTTAGTTCCGATTAATTTTTAGTGGTTTAGTTAGACCGGCCCGATCGGTTTTATTCCTTGCGAGCTGTTTAGTTAGATGCTCGAACGCAGTTTAGTTTCAGATCGCCCACTGTCATTCGAACCTCAGCATCGGAAACCATGATTTTCCCGCAGACCTCATAGTATTGGAATCCCAGAGCTTGGACGTAATCCTAGGAATGGACTGGTTGACGAAGTTTGAAGGAAACATCGACTGTGCCCGCAAGACGATTTTTCCCACCACCCCGGAGCAGAAGAGGATCAAGTATGTATCCAGACGCACCCCGATGAAGAATCAGGTAAATTCCCTCATGGGAGTTGTACAGGAGGAAGTACCAGTAGTTCAAGATTTTCCCGATGTATTTCCGGAGGAATTACCAGGAATGCCACCAGATGGAACCCTGAGAATGGTTGTGGATTATTGTTCATTGAACGACGTGACCATCAAGAACAAGTACCCTCTACCGATGATTAATGATTTATTTGATCAGCTAGTTGGAGCCAAAGTATTCTCCAAGATCGATCTTCGATCAGGGTATCATCAGTTGAAGATTCGTGAACAGGATATACCCAAAACAGCTTTCACCACCAGGTATGGTTTATATGAGTATACCTTCATGTCATTCGGATTGACTAATGCCCCTGCGTATTTTATGAGCATGATGAACAAGGTATTTATGGAATATCTGGACAAGTTTGTCGTGGTTTCATCGATGACATATTGGTTTTCTCCAAGAGCGAGGAAGAGCATAAGGAACATTTGCGTCTAGTTCTGGAGAAACTCTGAGAACATCAGTTATATGCCAAGTTCAGCAAATGCGAATTTTGGTTGAAGGAAGTCGGATTCCTCGGACATGTTATTTCAGGAGAAGGAATAGCAGTCGACCCCACCAAGGTTGAATCGGTCACCAAATGGCAGTCACCCACCTCGGTCAAGGAGATCCGCAGTTTTCTCGGACTCGCAGGATATTATCAGAGGTTTATTGAGAATTTCTCCAAGATTGCCAAGCCCATGACCGAGCTGTTGAAGAAGGAAACCAAGTACATTTGGACCGAGGATTGTGAAGCCAGTTTCCAGGAGTTGAAAAAATGTTTGGTTACAGCCCCAGTGCTAATTTTGATCGAAATACACAAGGATTACCAGGTATATTGTGACGCTTCTCGTCAAGGACTCGGAGGAGTGCTCATGTAGGAAGGAAAAGTTGTAGCCTATACCTCCAGACAGCTACGACCTCATGAGATGAATTACGCAACACATGATTTGGAGTTAGCAGCTGTTGTGCATGCACTCAAGACCTGGAGACATTTCCTTGTCGGAACCAGTTGTGATGTTTACACGGATCATAAGAGCTTGAAGTATATTTTCACGCAGAATGAGTTGAACCTCAGGCAGAGGAGATGGCTAGAGTTGATCAAGGACTATGACATGATATTGCATTACCACCCAGGAAAGGCTAATGTTGTAGCAGATGCCTTGAGCCGTAAGAGTTATGTGAATACCCTTACAGCGGGAGGATTACCCCAGGAGTTAGTCGATGACCTCAGAGATCTTCGACTGGAGATAGTTCCGAGAGGATATGTTGCAGCACTGGAAGTTCAGTCCACTTTGGCCGAAAGAATTCGCGAAGCCCAGAAGTCGGACAAGGAAATTGCTGAGATAAAGAAAAGGATGAATGAAGGTAAAGCTAAAGTGTTTCGTGAGGATGAATACGGAGCTATATGGTTCGAGGATCGTATTTATGTACCCAATGATCCCGGACTCAGGAAGCTAATTCTTCTGGAGGCGCATGATTCACCGTACTCGATTCACTCAGGCAACACGAAGAGGTATTTGGATTTGAAGGAAAGTTTCTGGTGGACAGGTATGAAGAAGGATATTGCCGAGTACGTAGCAGTATGCGATGTTTGCCAGCGAGTAAAGGCGGAACATTAGAAGCCAACAGAGTTACTTCAACCTCTGCCGATACCCAAATGGAAATGGGAGAAACTTGGAATGGATTTTATCACAGGATTACCCAGGACCCGTTCAGGTTATGATTCCATCTGGGTAGTGGTTGATCGCTTGACCAAGGTAGCTCATTTCATTCCCGTGAAGACCACTTATACCAGCGCTAAGTTAGCCAAGATATACATGACCAGGATCGTATGTCTGCATGAAGTTCCGAGGAGTATCGTGTCAGATAGAGGAACACAATTTACCTCAAAGTTTTGGAATCAGTTGCATGAAACTTTGGGTACGAGGCTGGAGTTCAGTACAACTTTTCATCCGCAGACAGATGGACAGACCAAGAGAGTCAACCAGATTCTGGAGGACATGTTGAGAGGCTGTGCGCTAGACTACGGATCTAGCTGGGATGACAATCTGCCATACGCAGAGTTCTCATACAACAACAGCTATCTGACCAGTCTGAAGATGGCCCCTTTCGAAGCTCTATACGGAAGGAGGTGCGGAACACCATTGTTGTGGGATGGTGTTGGAGACCAAAAAGCTTTTTGGCCCTGATCTTATTAGAGACTCCGAAGAGAAGGTCAAGCTGATTCGAGACAGACTTAAGATAGCTCAGTCGAGACAGAAGAGTTATGCGGACAGTAAACGCAAGGAATTAACGTACGGAGCGGGAGATCGAGCATATCTCCGTGTGTCCCCACTTCGAGGAATCAAGAGGTTCGGTGTTAAAGGAAAGTTAGCACCCCGATTCATAGGCCCGTACAAAATCCTCGAACGTAGAGGAGAAGTTGCATACAAGCTGGAATTGCCTGATGGATTGTCAGGAGTTCATGATGTCTTTCACGTTTCCCAGCTGAAGAAATGCCATGCTGAGATGGCCGATATTCCTTTGAGAGATACAGTGCCCCTAGAGGCCATACAGCTTGACAGTGATCTGACTTATGAGGAGAAACCCGTCAGAATTCTAGAGACTGCGAACAGAGTTACCCGCAGCAAGATCATCAAGTTTTGCAAGGTTCTGTGGAGTCATCATTCCGAGGAGGAAGCCACCTGGGAGCGAGAAGAAGATCTCCGCCGAGACCACCCGCACCTATTTGCTAGCCAACCTGAATCTGGAGGGCGAGATTCATCTTAAGGTGGGTAGGTTTGTAACATCCCAAATTTTCAATTTGGAATGTTTTACAATTATTAGCTAAGCATCTATGCATGTTGTTTGAATTTGAGTGGCATTTGAAATTCCAGAGTCATTTTGAGTTTTATTTGATTTTGGATTCAAATTGGCATTGAAATTTATTTCAAAAATACCTGACAAATACTTGTGCAAAAGTATGAGAGGAGCTAACATGACACTCCAAAAATGTCAGAAGAAAATAATGCCAAGAAATTTGAATTCAAATTTGAACTTTATTTGGAATTTTCAGAAAAATGTTCTTATAAAAGTTTCTGTTTTGCCTCTGAAAAAATGTTCATCTTGTAGGATTTATTTTTCTGATCCTTTTTTATATATATGTCCTATATAAAGATATTATATATTTCTATATATATCTATTTTCTTCTCTGTCTATTTCAAAAAAAAAGGAAAACCCAGGCACGATCCAGGCCAACAGGCCCAGCACCCGAGCCAGGCGGCCTGCCCCACAGCCACCAGAGACGAGCCGCAGCCCAGCGCAGCGCCGTGCCCGACTCCCCTTCGCCTCGGTCGCCCGACCGCACCTCACTCTCTCCCTCTCACTGACCACGGGGCCCGCCCCTTCTCTTTCCCCCTCGCTCACGCCTCGTCGCGCCAGCCCACGCGCAGAGTGCGCCCGACACCCCGATCCTCTCGGGATCGCGCTCCGGCTTTGCCCCCTCGCCCAAGCTGCTGCCCTATATAAAGCCTAACCCCTCCTCCCTCGCACCCCCTAAAACCCTAGCTCAAACTTCACCACAGCCGACGCCCACGCCTTTCCGATCTCGCCACCGCCGCCATGGTTCACCGCCTCCACCGTCGCCGGTGAGCTCCCTCAACCCCTATCTCTCTGGCCATCGGCCTAGTCCAACCCCACGGTTCCTTTTGACAAGGTTGTGCTCACCATCGTCGTCTGCAGAGACCACCACAAGCATCACCGCCCGCCGCCGGAGTTGGAGGTCACCAGGAGCTTGACGAGCTCGTTCCGCTCGTCTCCGTCGTCCTCAACCACCACCGAGACCACCCCCGAGCTCCCCTCATTCCGCCGCATCGCCCGGATGCCTCCACCACCTTCCCCGACGACCGGAGCCGCTGCACCACCATCGCCCGAGCCGCCTGCCGCTATCGAACCCCGCTGTAAGCCGCCGGCTTCCCTCCACCGTCCGATCTCGATTCTATGCGTTAGATTAGATGAGTGAAGGGGTAGGTTTTTTTTCATATTAGATCGGTTTTATTACGGTTTAGTTCCGGTTAAATTTTAGTGGTTTAGTTAGACCGGCCTGATCGGTTTTATTCCTTGCGCGCTGTTTAGTTAGACGCTCGAACGCAGTTTAGTTTCAGATCGCCCACAGTACGGCCCGTTAGCGCGTTTAGTTTTTGTTTTAGTTTTTATTTTAGTTTCTGTTTTAGCAGATGAGTTCTGATTTCATAAAATCTATAACTTTTATGTTATTAAATATTTTTAGTTAATTCTTTTTGCTCTAGTTTCCAAATTTCCTACAGTTTCTGTAAAAAATAGTTTCGGCCATGTTTTAGTTTTTAAAAATTGTTTTATTTTAGTTTTAGTCAGATTAGTATTTCTGCTATAAAATGAGCTAGGTTTAATTTTTTTTAATGATTCTTTTTGCCACTGCTTTGTTTTGATCTTGCCTAGCAGTAGGATTTATTTGGGTATTTATAGTTTTGATTAAAATTAGTTTTACAAGAAAACAAGCCTATTTTAGTTATTTTAACTTGCTGCTATTTTATTGAGGAGAAGATGGACCAGGGAGAAGCCGCCAGAGGAGATGATGGACCCTCGTGAGCAATGACCAGGATTACAAAGAGGCTCCACCGAAGGAAGCCGCAAGAGGAGGCGCCGCACCAGAGGACGCAAGGATAATTGATGAAGACATTTAGTTGACCCACACTGTTATTTTTTTGTCGATCAGTTAGGCCGTTATTTGCGTAGTCGTGAGATTTTGTAATCGAGTTTAACTCTGTTTGGATGATTGAATAAATGATTGGTGTGATGATGTTTGTGCATTCATAAGGGTAGTGCTATTTTCTCATTAGATCCTTGTTCTTTCTAATTTTCTCATCCACTCCAAAACACCAGATGCTCCGAGATGTGACCCCGGTTTCACCTTCCCGCCGGAGCTCACCCAGCTGATCCAGCAGCAGAATGCCTTGATGCAGATGCTCATCCAGAACCAAGGCAACAACAACAACAACAATCCACCGCCACCACCCCCTGTCAACAACATGACCCGTTTCTAAGGCTGAATCCGCCGTGTCTCTAGCAGCACTGAGCCGATTGTAGCTGAGATTGGCTTCGCAAGGTTGGAAGGGAGTTAGTAACTGCAGGATGCACAGATGCAGAGAAGGTGCGCTTTGCCACACATCAGCTTGATGGACCTTTAGCCTCTTGGTGGGAGAACTACACCGCCACTTATCCTCTCGCCACCTCACATGGGATTAGTTCCAGCAGGCCTTCCGCACCGCTCATGTCTCAGCTGCCGCCATGAGTCTGAAGAAGCGTGAGTTCTGCAACTTACGCCAGGGGAATCGTACTGTGGGGCAGTACGTGGATGAGTTCAGCCAGCTAGCTCATTATGCCCCAGATGATGTGGCCACAGATGCCGCAAAGCAGGAGAAGTTTCTTGAAGGACTGAATGATGAGCTGGAGACAGCTGATGGTGGCTACCTTCAACAACACCAGGAGCTGGTAGACAGGCCATCATCCTTGAAGGCAAGCAGCAGCAGATTGACAGCCGCAAGAGGAAGTATAGCAAGGGGAAGTACAACTCCGGAGCTCAGCAGAAGCCCGCTATTCCCCATACTCGGGAGGACACACCCATCACACCCATGGAGGACATAATCATGGAGGACAAAACCATGGAGGGAATGGGAACAATCGCAACCACGACAACAACTTCAAGACTGGCAATGGAGGCAATGGCAAACAGCACCGTCCTGCCTCCGGCTCAGAAGGATCTGAGTCACATCACCTGTTTCAAGTGCCAGAAGACAGGACACTATGCCACCGACTGCCCGGAGGCCAAGCAGAGGAATGGAAACGGCAACGACAATGGAAGTCAGCAAAGAAGCCCACCCTTTTCCCTGTGCTCAGGTGAATCACATTGACGTGGAGGACGTCTATGATCAGCCAGAAACTATGGTTGGTAAGTTTTTATTAAATTCACGTCCAGTATTGGTACTCTTTGATTCTGTGGAACGCATTCATTCATATCAAGGGTAGTTGTGGAAAAGTACGGGTTGCCCACTAGAACTCTTAGAAGCCCTCTTCAGGTCAGTTCCCAGGAGGAGAGATGATGGCAGTAGGCTGTCATTCGAACCTCAGCATCGGAAACCATGATTTTCCTGCCGACCTCATAGTATTGGAATCCCAGAGCTTGGACGTAATCCTAGGAATGGACTGGTTGACGAAGTTTGAAGGAAACATCGACTGTGCCCGCAGACGATTTTGCTCACCACCCCGAGTAGAAGAGGATCAAGTATGTATCCAGACGCACCCCTGCGAAGAATCAGCTAATTCCCTCACGGGAGTTGTACAGGAGGAAGTACAGTAGTGCAAGATTTTCCCGATGTATTTCTGGAGGAATTACCAGGAATGCCACCAGACAGAGACATTGAGTTTTTGATTGAGTTATTGCCTGGCACAGCCCTCAATATCCAAGAGACTTATCGGATGCCCCCGAAAAATTTGGAAGAGATCAAGAAGCAAATTAATGAGCTATTCCGAAGGGATATATTTGGCCAAGCTCGTCACCTTGGGGAGCCAGTTCTTTTGGTAGAGAAGAAGGATGGAACCCTGAGAATGGTTGTGGATTATCGTTCGTTGAACGGTGACCATCAAGAACAAGTACCCTCTGCTAGATTAATGATTTATTTGATTAGCTAGTTGGAGCCAAGTATTCTCCAAGATCGATCTTCGATCAGGGTATCATCAGTTGAAGATTCGTGAACAGGATATACCCAAAACAGCTTTCACCACAGGTATGGTTTATATGAGTATACCGTCATGTCATTCGGATTGACTAATGCCCCTGCGTATTTTTATGAGCATGATGAACAAGGTATTTATGGAATATCAGGACAAGTTTGTCGTGGTGTTCATCGATGACATATTGGTTTTCTCCAAAGAGCGAGGAAGAGCATAAGGAACATTTGCGTCTAGTTCTGGAGAAACTCTGAGAACATCAGTTATATGCCAAGTTCAGCAAATGCGAATTTTGGTTGAAGGAAGTCGGATTCCTCGGACATGTTATTTCAGGAGAAGGAATAGCAGTCGACCCCACCAAGGTTGAATCGATCACCAAATGGCAGTCACCCACCTCGGTCAAGGAGATCCGCAGTTTTCTCGGACTCGCAGGATATTTTCGGAGGTTTATTGAGAATTCTCCAAGATTGCCAAGCCCATGACCGAGCTGTTGAAGAAGGAAACCAAGTACATTCGGACCGAGGATTGTGAAGCCAGTTTCCAGGAGTTGAAGAAACGTTTGGTTACAGCCCCAGTGCTAATTTTGCCGGACCATACACAAGGATTACCAGGTATACTGTGACGCTTCTCGTCAAGGACTCGGAGGAGTGCTCATGCAGGAAGGAAAAGTTGTAGCATATCCTCCAGACAGCTACGACCTCACGAGATGAATTACGCCACACATGATTTGGAGTTAGCAGCCATTGTGCATGCATCAAGACCTGGAGACATTTCCTTGTCGGAACCAGTTGTGATGTTTACACGGATCATAAGAGCTTGAAGTATATTTTCACGCAGAAGGAGTTGAACCTCAGGCAGAGGAGATGGCTAGAGTTGATCAAGGATATGACATGAGATTGCATTACCACCCAGGAAAGCCTAATGTTGTAGCAGATGCCTTGAGCCATAGAGTTATGTGAATACCCTTATAGCGGGAGGATTACCCCAGGAGTTAGTCGATGACTCAGAGATCTTCGACTGGAGTAGTTCCGAGAGGATATGTTGCAGCACTGGAAGTTCAGTCCACTTTGGAGGAAAGCATTCGCGAAGCCCAGAAGTCGGACAAGGAAATTGTGAGATAAAGAAAAGGATGAATGAAGGTAAAGCTAAAGGGTTTCATGAGGATGAATACGGAGCTATATGGTCGAGGATCGTATTTATGTACCCAATGATCCCGGACTCAGGAAGCTAATCTTCCTGGAGGCGCTGATTCACCGTACTCGATTCACCCAGGCAACACCAAGATGTATTTGGATTTGAGAAAGTTTCTGGTAGACAGGTATGAAGAAGGAATTGCCGAGTATGTAGCAGTATGTGATGTTTGCCAGCGAGTAAAGGCAGAACATCAGAAGCCGCAAGGTTACTTCAACCTCTGCCGATACCCGAATGGAAATGGGAGAACTTGGAATGGATTTTATCACAGGTACCCAGGACCCGTTCAGGTATGATTCCATCTGGGTAGTGGTTGATCGCTTGACCAAGGTAGCTCATTTCATTCCCGTGAAAACCACTTATACCAGCGCGCTAAGTTATCCAAGATATACAAGACCAGGATCGTATGTCTGCATGGAGTTCCGAGGAGTATCGTGTCAGATAGAGGAACACAATTTACCTCAAAGTTTTGGAATCAGTTGCATGAAACTTGGGTACGAGGCTGGAGGTCAGTACAACTTTTCATCCACAGATGATGGACAGACCGAGAGAGTCAACCAGATTCTGTGGACATGTTGAGAGCCTGTGCGCTAGACTATGGATCTAGTGGGATGACAATCTGCCCATTTATTTTCACCTATGTTATATTTTATTTCAGATTAGTTACTGTAGTTACAGAGGATGAACTTTTATTTACAAAAAAAATGTTTTATTTTATTTTCTTGCTAGTTTTGTTTTAGGCATAAAAGGAGTTTTATAATAGCTTTTAATGTGTTTCTTTTTGCACCAAGTCTTTATAATGTTTCCCTTTCTGTTAGTTAACAAAACTCTTGTTTTGGTTATGTTAAGAAAAGTTTTAGTAGGATAAAACTAGTTTCTAGTTGTTTGCTTGAAGTAATGAAAACCTTGTTTTGAGTTCTTCGAGTTTTCTTTGGTTTTGGTATGATTGCTTGTGTGATTTACATTAGCTTGCTGTTATGTTATACCGTTTGTATGCTTATGTGTTTATTGTTTGCTTCGAATAGAATTCCCGGAGTGCGAAGCTTGCTATCACGAGTCACCGCGTTCGAAGACCGTCAGCCAGGCAAGTCAGTTGATCATGTTTTACAATACCTATGATTTGTTGCATTAGAATTATTCCTCCCCACCATGCATGCAGTAGGAGAATTTTTAAGTTATGTTCTTGAGTAGTATCATGAGGTAGGTTGAACCCAGTTCCCCTTGTTACCAATGCCCGGGACGATGTAGTTGATTGCTATGCTTTCTTAGACGGGGTTGGTTGAGTGATTCATAAGGGAGATGTGAGAGTCAAGATGATGACAACCCCATGATTTCAATATGCTCAAGATGAACTTCAAATTCACTACTGGGTGGAGGACGGAATTGATGGGCACCCTGGAGCAACCAGCGGATGGCCGGGATGCATGGAGAAGCGCCATGACATCTTGCGGAAAGCTTCACCCAGCCACGAAGGGACGGATGGATACACCTTGACCGGAAGCTTACCTGTGCAGCTGCAAGCCATTATGGGCTCTGGCTTGGTCGACCCTAGGCGTGACTCTGGTCGGACGGTGCTACGAGATGTAGAAGATCGGTAGGATTGAATGGGCACCGGCAGTGGCCCAGAGGAACTCTACGGAAGACCCTGTTTTGTTTGTCCCGCCTTTAAACACCAGGCAGTGCGAGGGCATAAAGGAGGGAACGATTCTTGTGGGTAAAGTGCACAAGACTCTGCAGAGTGAAAACCTAATTGATTAGCCGTGTCCCCGGTTACGGACAACTGAGCCTCTGGAATTGGAGTATTTCGGAAATCTCAACACCGAACAAATAAATTAATTGAGGGGTTATTTAATAATTGGGAATGAGACATTGGTTGGCGGAACCATCTCAATAACAACCAACATTTTGTAGTAATTGCAAGCAAGTCCTTTGTTGTAGGAAAAAAATTGGCTTTTTCGCAAAAACATCAAACTTAGAGCCCCACAGCCAAATTGCATATAGTGTTAGCATTAATATTATTGTTCTCTCTATGACTTGCCGGCATATTCAAAATGCTGACCTACACTACTGCAACGTCTCATGTTGCAGAGGAGTTTTCCGGCCAGGAGTGAGGCTACGATCTAGGCTCGATGATTGCCCTATGGAGTCGGATGGACTCGCTTATCGTCTACGTTTCCGCAGCTTTATTTAGTTTATTTCTCATGAGTTGGCCATCGGCCGAATTTATTATGATGTAATAAAGACTCGATATGAGAACCGTGTAATGAATTCAGGTGTGATTGAACTTTGAATCTTTTAATCAATGTACTGTGTGCCAGCATGATTATGGGATGGTACAGCTACACAGAGACTTGACCGATTTCGGGTCGGGTCGCTACAGAGATGGTATTCAGAGCACACGCTGACCGTAGGACGTAACCCCTAGGATCGGAAAGCCATAGGAAGAAACTATTTAGTTTATGTCTTTATTATTCCGTAATTCTCCCCTATTCATTTCTGACTTCCCTCTGATTTCAATATTCTAGATGGCCGTCAAGTTCATCCCAGTTCTACTCCCGGAGTTTTGCCAGCCAGAAGAGATGATGCTTTTTGGCAGGAGGCTGGTCCAGATCACCAAGGAATTGAAGATTGCTCTGGCTTCTATCACCGGGACCCCTATCATGGCATTTCCAGAAGACCGTCGCTATAGGATTAAGGTGCACATACCAGGGAGGACTTTCGGAAACCTCTCGGCGCCCATTGACTTAAGGTTCACTGCTCCCACTTGGATCCTCGGGAGAGACATAGCAGTTCATAGTGCACTTGGACACATCCAGGAGGAATACAGGGCCGAGCTCGTTGGATCGGACTACACCATGATTTCTCGCAGGACTGCAGATGGAGAGATCATCCGCACCATAGATGACGACTCCGTTCGCTCATATGTCCAAGACTTGGAGGCTCACATCAGGGCTCTAGAGATTCAGATGCGCAGGAGCTTGAAGACGGTCCAAAAGTTGCAGCTTCGTGAAATTCAACTGGAGGATGAAGCACGTGAAGCCCACTATGAGCATGAGGATGAAGTCAAGGATTTCATGGAGAGAGTCGACAAGCTGAAGATTGATGTTGCCGCATTGGAGGAGAAGATGGACCAGGGAGAAGCCGCAAGAGGAGATGATGGACCCCTCGTGAGCAATGACCAGGATTACAAAGAGAGCTCCACCGAAGGAAGCCGCAAGAGGAGGCGCCGCACCAGAGGACGCAAGGATAATTGATGAAGACATTTAGTTGACCACCATGTTATTTTTTTGTCGATCAGTTAGGCCGTTATTTTTCGAGTAGTCGTGAGATTTTGTAATCCGAGATTTAACTCTGTTTGAGATGATTGAATAAATGATTGGTGTGATGATGTTTGTGCATTCATAAGGGTAGTGCTATTTTCTCATTAGATCCTTGTTCTATTCTAATTTTCTCATCCACTCCAAAACACCAGATGCCTCCGAGATGTGACCCCGGTTTCACCTTCCCGCCGGAGCTCACCCAGCTGATCCAGCAGCAGAATGCCTTGATGCAGATGCTCATCCAGAACCAAGGCAACAACAACAACAACAATCCACCGCCACCACCCCCTGTCAACAACATGACCCGTTTCCTAAGGCTGAATCCGCCGGTGTTCTCTAGCAGCACTGAGCCGATTGTAGCTGATGATTGGCTTCGCAAGGTTGGAAGGGAGTTAGTAACTGCAGGATGCACAGATGCAGAGAAGGTGCGCTTTGCCACACATCAGCTTGATGGACCTTTAGCCTCTTGGTGGGAGAACTACACCGCCACTTATCCTCTCGCCACCATCACATGGGATTAGTTCCAGCAGGCCTTCCGCACCGCTCATGTCTCAGCTGCAGCCATGAGTCTGAAGAAGCGTGAGTTCTGCAACTTACGCCAGGGGAATCGTACTGTGGGGCAGTACGTGGATGAGTTCAGCCAGCTAGCTCATTATGCCCCAGATGATGTGGCCACAGATGCCGCAAAGCAGGAGAAGTTTCTTGAAGGACTGAATGATGAGCTGGGAATGCAGCTGATGGTGGCTACCTTCAACAACTACCAGGAGCTGGTAGACAAGGCCATCATCCTTGAAGGCAAGCAGCAGCAGATTGACAGCCGCAAGAGGAAGTATAGCAAGGGGAAGTACAACTCCGGAGCTCAGCAGAAGCCCCGCTATTCCCCATACTCGGGAGGACACACCCATCACACCCATGGAGGACATAATCATGGAGGACAAAACCATGGAGGGAATGGGAACAATCGCAACCACGACAACAACTTCAAGACTGGCAATGGAGGCAATGGCAACCAGCACCGTCCTGCTCCGGCTCAGAAGGATCTGAGTCACATCACCTGTTTCAAGTGCCAGAAGACAGGACACTATGCCACCGACTGCCCGGAGGCCAAGCAGAGGAATGGAAACGGCAACGACAATGGAAGCTCAGCAAAGAAGCCCAACCCTTTTCCCTGTGCTCAGGTGAATCACATTGACGTGGAGGACGTCTATGATCAGCCAGAAACTATGGTTGGTAAGTTTTTATTAAATTCACGTCCAGTATTGGTACTCTTTGATTCTGGTGCAACGCATTCATTCATATCAAGGGTAGTTGTGGAAAAGTACGGGTTGCCCACTAGAACTCTTAGAAGCCCTCTTCAGGTCAGTTCCCCAGGAGGAGAGATGATGGCAGGCTTAGGCTGTCATTCGAACCTCAGCATCGGAAACCATGATTTTCCTGCCGACCTCATAGTATTGGAATCCCAGAGCTTGGACGTAATCCTAGGAATGGACTGGTTGACGAAGTTTGAAGGAAACATCGACTGTGCCCGCAAGACGATTTTGCTCACCACCCCGGAGTAGAAGAGGATCAAGTATGTATCCAGACGCACCCCTGCGAAGAATCAGCTAAATTCCCTCACGGGAGTTGTACAGGAGGAAGTACCAGTAGTGCAAGATTTTCCCGATGTATTTCTGGAGGAATTACCAGGAATGCCACCAGACAGAGACATTGAGTTTTTGATTGAGTTATTGCCTGGCACAGCCTCAATATCCAAGAGACCTTATCGGATGCCCCCGAACAATTTGGAAGAGATCAAGAAGCAAATTAATGAGCTATTCCAGAAGGGATATATTTGGCCAAGCTCGTCACCTTGGGGAGCCCCAGTTCTTTTGGTAGAGAAGAAGGATGGAACCCTGAGAATGGTTGTGGATTATCGTTCGTTGAACGACGTGACCATCAAGAACAAGTACCCTCTGCTGATGATTAATGATTTATTTGATTAGCTAGTTGGAGCCAAAGTATTCTCCAAGATCGATCTTCGATCAGGGTATCATCAGTTGAAGATTCGTGAACAGGATATACCCAAAACAGCTTTCACCACCAGGTATGGTTTATATGAGTATACCGTCATGTCATTCGGATTGACTAATGCCCCTGCGTATTTTATGAGCATGATGAACAAGGTATTTATGGAATATCAGGACAAGTTTGTCGTGGTGTTCATCGATGACATATTGGTTTTCTCCAAGAGCGAGGAAGAGCATAAGGAACATTTGCGTCTAGTTCTGGAGAAACTCTGAGAACATCAGTTATATGCCAAGTTCAGCAAATGCGAATTTTGGTTGAAGGAAGTCGGATTCCTCGGACATGTTATTTCAGGAGAAGGAATAGCAGTCGACCCCACCAAGGTTGAATCGATCACCAAATGGCAGTCACCCACCTCGGTCAAGGAGATCCGCAGTTTTCTCGGACTCGCAGGATATTTTCGGAGGTTTATTGAGAATTTCTCCAAGATTGCCAAGCCCATGACCGAGCTGTTGAAGAAGGAAACCAAGTACATTCGGACCGAGGATTGTGAAGCCAGTTTCCAGGAGTTGAAGAAACGTTTGGTTACAGCCCCAGTGCTAATTTTGCCGGACATACACAAGGATTACCAGGTATACTGTGACGCTTCTCGTCAAGGACTCGGAGGAGTGCTCATGCAGGAAGGAAAAGTTGTAGCCTATACCTCCAGACAGCTACGACCTCACGAGATGAATTACGCCACACATGATTTGGAGTTAGCAGCCATTGTGCATGCACTCAAGACCTGGAGACATTTCCTTGTCGGAACCAGTTGTGATGTTTACACGGATCATAAGAGCTTGAAGTATATTTTCACGCAGAAGGAGTTGAACCTCAGGCAGAGGAGATGGCTAGAGTTGATCAAGGACTATGACATGAGATTGCATTACCACCCAGGAAAGCCTAATGTTGTAGCAGATGCCTTGAGCCATAAGAGTTATGTGAATACCCTTATAGCGGGAGGATTACCCCAGGAGTTAGTCGATGACCTCAGAGATCTTCGACTGGAGATAGTTCCGAGAGGATATGTTGCAGCACTGGAAGTTCAGTCCACTTTGGAGGAAAGCATTCGCGAAGCCCAGAAGTCGGACAAGGAAATTGCTGAGATAAAGAAAAGGATGAATGAAGGTAAAGCTAAAGGGTTTCATGAGGATGAATACGGAGCTATATGGTTCGAGGATCGTATTTATGTACCCAATGATCCCGGACTCAGGAAGCTAATTCTTCTGGAGGCGCATGATTCACCGTACTCGATTCACCCAGGCAACACCAAGATGTATTTGGATTTGAAGGAAAGTTTCTGGTAGACAGGTATGAAGAAGGATATTGCCGAGTATGTAGCAGTATGTGATGTTTGCCAGCGAGTAAAGGCAGAACATCAGAAGCCAGCAAGGTTACTTCAACCTCTGCCGATACCCGAATGGAAATGGGAGAAACTTGGAATGGATTTTATCACAGGATTACCCAGGACCCGTTCAGGTTATGATTCCATCTGGGTAGTGGTTGATCGCTTGACCAAGGTAGCTCATTTCATTCCCGTGAAAACCACTTATACCAGCGCTAAGTTATCCAAGATATACAAGACCAGGATCGTATGTCTGCATGGAGTTCCGAGGAGTATCGTGTCAGATAGAGGAACACAATTTACCTCAAAGTTTTGGAATCAGTTGCATGAAACTTTGGGTACGAGGCTGGAGGTCAGTACAACTTTTCATCCACAGATAGATGGACAGACCGAGAGAGTCAACCAGATTCTGTAGGACATGTTGAGAGCCTGTGCGCTAGACTATGGATCTAGCTGGGATGACAATCTGCCATACGCAGAGTTCTCGTACAACAACAGCTATCAGACCAGTCTGAAGATGGACCCTTTCGAAGCTCTATACGGAAGGAGGTGCAGAACACCATTGTTGTGGGATGGTGTTGGAGACTGAAAAACTTTTTGGCCCCGATCTTATCAGAGACTCCGAAGAGAAGGTCAAGCTGATTCGAGACAGACTTAAGATAGCTCAGTCGAGACAGAAGAGTTATGCGGACAGTAAACGCAAGGAAGTAACATACGGAGCGGGAGATCGAGCATATCTCTGTGTGTCCCCACTTCGAGGAATCAAGACATTCGGTGTTAAAGGAAAGTTAGCACCCCGATTCATAGGCCCGTACAAAATCCTCGAACATAGAGGAGAAGTTGCATACAAGCTGGAACTGCCGGACGGATTGTCAGGAGTTCATGATGTCTTTCACGTTTCCCAGCTGAAGAAATGCCATGCTGAGATGGCCGATATTCCTTTGAGAGATACAGTGCCCCTAGGGGCCATACAGCTTGACAGTGATCTGACTTATGAGGAGAAACCCGTCAGACTTCTCGAAACTGCGAACAGAGTTACCCGCAGCAACATCATCAAGTTTTGCAAGGTTCTGTGGAGTCATCATTCCGAGGAGGAAGCCACCTGGGAGCGAGAAGAAGATCTCCGCCGAGACCACCCGCACCTATTTGCTAGCCAACCCGAATCTCGAGGGCGAGATTCATCTTAAGGTGGGTAGGTTTGTAACATCCCAAATTTTTAATTTGGAATGTTTTACAATTATTAGCTAAGCATCTATGCATGTTGTTTGAATTTGAGTGGCATTTGAAATTCCAGAGGCATTTTGAGTTTTATTTGAATTTGGATTCAAATTGGCATTGAAATTTATTTCAAAAATACCTGACCAATACTTGTGCAAAAGTATGAGAGGAGCTAACATGACACTCCAAAAATGTCAGAAGAATATAATGCCAAAAAATTTGAATTCAAATTTGAACTTTATTTGGAATTTTCAGAAAAATGTTCTTATAAAAGTTTCTGTTTTGCCTCTGGAAAAATGTTCATCTTGTAGGATTTATTTTTCTGATCTTTTATATATATATGTCCTATATAAAGATATTATATATTTCTATATATATCTATTTTCTTCTCTGTCTATTTGAAAAAAAAAGGAAAACCCAAGGCGCGAGCCAGGCCAACAGGCCCAGCGCCCGAGCCAGGCGGCCTGCCCCGCAGCCACCAGTGCCGAGCCGCAGCCCAGCGCAGCGCCGCGCCCGACTCCCCTCCGCCTCGGTCGCCCGACCGCACCTCCCTCTCTCCCTCTCACTAACCGCGAGACCAGTCCCTTCTCTTTCCCCCTCGCTCACGCCTCGTCGCGCCAGCCCACGCGCAGAGTGCACCCGACACCCCGATCCTCTCGGGATCGCGCTCGGGCTTTGCCCCCTCGCCCAAGCTGCAACCCTATATAATGCCTAACCCCTCCTCCCTCGCACCCCCTAAAACCCTAGCTCAAATTTCACCACAGCCGACGCCCACGCCTTTCCGATCTCGCCGCCGCTGCCACGGTTCACCTCCTCCACCGTCGCCGGTGAGCTCCCTCAACCCCTATCTCTCTGGCCATCGGCCTAGTCCAACCCCATGGTTACTTTTGACAAGGTTGTGCTCACCATCGTCGTCTGCAGAGACCACCACGAGCATCTCCGCCCGCCGCCGGAGTTGGAGGTCACCAGGAGCTTGACGAGCTCATTCCGCTTGTCTCCCTCGTCCTCAACCACCACCGAGACCACCCCCGAGCTCCCCTCGTTCCACCGCATCGCCTGGACGCCTCCACAACCTTCCCCGACGACCGGAGCCGCCGCACCACCATCGCCCGAGCCGCCCGCCGCCGTCAAACCCCGCTGTAAGCCACCGGCTTCCCTCCACCGTCCGATCTTGATTCTACGCGTTAGATTAGATGAGTGAAGGGGTAGGTTTTTTTTCATATTAGATCGGTTTTATTACGGTTTAGTTCCGGTTAAATTTTAGTGGTTTAGTTAGAACGGCCCGATCGGTTTTATTCCTTGCGCGCTGTTTAGTTAGACGCTCGAACGCAGTTTAGTTTCAGATCGCCCACTGTACAGCCCGTTAGCGCGTTTAGTTTTTGTTTTAGTTTTTATTTTAGTTTCTGTTTTAGCAGATGAGTTCTGATTTCGTAAAATCTATAACTTTTATGTATTAAATATTTTTAGTTGATTCTTTTTGCTCTAGTTTCCAAATTTCCTAAAGTTTCTGTAAAAAAATAGTTTCGGCCATGTTTTAGTTTTTAAAAATTGTTTTATTTTAGATTTAGTCAGATTAGTATTTCTGCTATAAAATGAGCTAGGTTTAATTTTTTTAATGATTCTTTTTGCCACTGCTTTGTTTTGACCTTGCCTAGCAGTAGGATTTATTTGGGTATTTATAGTTTTTATTAAAATTAGTTTTACATGAAAACAAGCCTATTCTAGTTATTTTAACTTGCTGCTATTTTCTGTTGTTTTAATTAATTTAAAAATTTATTTTCACCTCTGTTATATTTTATTTCAGATTAGTTTCTGTAGTTACAGAGGATGAACTTTTATTTACTAAAAAAAATGTTTTATTTTATTTTCTTGCTAGTTTTGTTTTAGGCATAAAAGGAGTTTTATAATAGATTTTAATGTGTTTCTTTTTGCACCAAGTCTTTATAATGTTTCCCTTTCTGTTAGTTAACAAAACTCTTGTTTTGGTTCTGTTAAGAAAAGTTTTAGTAGGATAAAACTAGTTTCTAGTTGTTTGCTTGAAGTAATGAAAACCTTGTTTCAAGTTCTTCGAGTTTTCTTTGGTTTTGGTATGATTGCTTGTGTGATTTACATTAGCTTGCTGTTATGTTATACCGTTGTATGCTTATGTGTTTATTGTTTGCTTCGAATAGAATTCCCGGAGTGCGAAGCTTGCTATCATGAGCCAGCAGCGTTCGAAGACCGTCAGCCAGGCAAGTCATTTGATCATGTTTTACAATACCTATGATTTGTTGCATTAGAATTATTCCTCCCCACCATGCATGCAGTAGGAGAATTTTTAAGTTATGTTCTTGAGTAGTATCATGAGGTAGGTTGAACTTATTTCCCCTTGTTACCAATGCCCGGGACAATGTAGTTGATTGCTATGCTTTCATAGACGGGGTTGGTTGAGTGATTCATAAGGGAGATGTGAGAGTCAAGATGATGACAACCCCATGATTTCAATATGCTCAGGATGGACTTCAAATTCACTACTGGGTGGAGGACGGAATTGATGGGCACCCTGGAGCAACCAGCGGATCGCCGGGATGCATGGAGAAGCACCATGACATCTTGCGGAAAGCTTCACCCAGCCACGAAGAGACGGATGTATACACCTTGACCGGAAGCTTACCTATGCAGCCGCAAGCCATTATGGGCTCTGGCTTGGTCGACCCTAGGCGTGACTCTGGCCGGACGGTGCTACGAGATGTAGAAGAACGGTAGGATTGGATGGGCACCGGCAGTGGCCCAGAGGAACTCTACGGAAGACCCTGTTTCGTTCGTCCCGCCTTCAAACACCAAGCAGTGCGAGGGCATAAAGGAGGGAACGATTCTTGCGGGTAAAGTGCACAAGACTCTGCAGAGTGAAAACCTAATCGATTAGCCGTGTCCCCGGTTACGGACAACTGAGCCTCTGGAATTGGTGTACTTCGGAAATCTCAACACTGAACAAATAAATTAATTGAGGGGTTATTTAAGAATTGGGAATGAAACATTGATTGGCGGAACTATCTCAATAACAACCAACATTTTGTAGTAATTGCAAGCAAGTCCTTTGTTGTAGCGAAAAAATTGGCTTTTTCGCAAAAATATCAAACTTAGAGCCCCACAGCCAAATTGCATATAGTGTTAGCATTAATATTATTGTTCTCTCAATGACTTGCCGGCATATTCAAAATGCTGACCTACATGGCTGCAACGTCTCATGTTGCAGAGGAGTTTTCCGACCAGGAGTGAGGCTACGATCTACGCTCGGTGATTGCCCTATGGAGTCGGATGGACTCGCTTATTGTCTACATTTCCGTAGCTTTATTTAGTTTATTTCTCATGAGTTGGCCATCGGCCGAATTTATTATGATGTAATAAAGACTCGATATGAGAACCGTGTAATAAATTCAGGTGTGATTGAACTTTGAATCTTTTCATCAATGTATTGTGTGTGCCAGCATGATCTTGGGATGGTACAGCTACACAGAGACTTGACCGATTTCGGGTCGGGTCGCTCCAGAGATGGTATTCAGAGCACACGCTGACCGTAGGACGTAACCCCTAAGTTCGGAAAGCCATAGGAAGAAACTATTTAGTTTATGTCTTTATTATTCCGTAATTCTCCCCTGTTCATTTCTGACTTCCCTCCGATTTCAATATTCTAGATGGCCGTCAAGTTCATCCCAGTTCTACTCCCGGAGTTTTGCCAGCTAGATGAGACGATGCTTTTCGGCAGGAGGCTGGTCCAGATCACCAAGGAATTGAAGATTGCTCTGCCTTCTATCACCGGGACCCCTATCATGGCATTTCCAGAAGACCGTCGCTATAGGATTAAGGTGCACATACCAGGGAGGACTTTCGGAAACCTCTCAGGACCCATTGACTTTAGGTTCACTGCTCCCACTTGGATCCTCGGGAGAGACATAGCAGTTCATAGTGCACTTGGACGCATCCAGGAGGAATATAGGGCCGAGCTCGTTGGATCAGACTACACCATGATTTCTCGCAGGACTGCAGATCGAGAGATCATCCGCACCATAGATGACGACTCCGTTTGCTCATATGTCCAAGACTTGGAGGCTCACATCAGGGCTCTAGAGATTCAGATGCGCAGGAGCTTGAAGACGGTCCAAAAGTTGCAGCTTCGTGAAATTCAACTGGAGGATGAAGCACGTGAAGCCCACTATGAGCATGAGGATGAAGTCAAGGATTTCATGGAGAGAGTCGACAAGCTGAAGATTGATGTTGCCGCATTGGAGGAGAAGATGGACCAGGGAGAAGGCCTTTTTCCGAATGGAGATGATGGACCCCTCGTGAGCAATGACCAGGATTACGAAGACAGCTCCACCGAAGGAAGCCGCAAGAGGAGGCGCCGCACCAGAGGACGCCGCACCAGAGGATGCCGCACCAGAGGATGCAAGGATAATTGATGAAGACATTTAGTTGACCACCATGTTTTTTTTTGTCGATCAGTTAGGCCGTTATTTTTCGAGTAGTCGTGAGATTTTGTAATCCGATATAGAACTATGTGTGAGATGATTGAATAAATGATTGGTGTGATGATGTTTGTGCATTCATAAGGGTAGTGCTATTTTCTCATTAGATCCTTGTTCTATTCTAATTTTCTCATCCACTCCAAAACACCAGATGCCTCCGAGACGTGACCCCGGTTTCACCTTCCCGCCGGAGCTCACCCAGCTGATCCAGCAGCAGAATGCCTTGATACAGATGCTCATCCTGAACCAAGGCAACGACAACAACAACAACAATCCATAGCCACCACCCCCTGTCGACAACTTGACCCGTTTCCTAAGGCTGAATCCGCCGGTGTTCTCTAGCAGCACTGAGCCAATTGTAGCTGATGATTGGCTCCGCAAGGTCGGAAGGGAGTTAGTAACTACAGGATGCACAGATGCAGAGAAGGTGCGCTTTGCCGCACATCAGCTTGATGGACCTGCAGCCTCTTGGTGGGAGAACTACACCGCCACTTATCCTCTCGCCACCATCACATGGGATCAGTTCCAGCAGGCCTTCCGCACCGCTCATGTCTCAACTGGAGCCATGAGTCTGAAGAAGCGTGAATTCCGCAACTTACGCCAAGGGAATCGTACTGTGGGGAAGTACGTGGATGAGTTCAGCCAGCTAGCTCGTTATGCCCCAGATGATGTGGCCACAGATGCCGCAAAGCAGGTGAAGTTTCTCGAAGGACTGAATGATGCGCTGGGAATGCAGCTGATGGTGGCTACCTTCAAAAACTACCAGGAGCTGGTAGACAAGGCCATCATCCTTGAAGGCAAGCAGCAACAGATTGACAGCCGCAAGAGGAAGTATAGCCAGGGGAAGTACAACTCCGAAGCTCAGCAGAAGCCCCGCTATGCCCCATACTCGGGAGGACACACCCATCACACCCATAAAGGACATAATCATGGAGGACATAACCATGGAGGGAATGGGAACAATCGCAACCACGACAACAACTTCAAGACTGGCAAGGGAGGCAATGGCAACCAGCACCGTCCTGCTCTGGCTCAGAAGGATCTGAGTCACATCACCTGTTTCAAGTGCCAGAAGATAGGACACTATGCCACCGACTGCCCGAAGGGCAAGCAGAGGAATGGAAACGGCAGCGGCAATGGAAGCTCAGCAAAGAAGCCCAACCCTTTTCCCCGTGCTCAGGTGAATCACATTGACGTGGAGGACGTCTATGATCAGCCAGAAACTGTGGTTGGTAAGTTTTTATTAAATTCACGTCCAGTATTGGTACTCTTTGATTCTGGTGCAACGCATTCATTCATATCAAGGGTAGTTGTGGAAAAGTACGGGTTGCCCACTAGAAACCTTAGAAGCCCTCTTCAGGTCAGTTCCCCAGGAGGAGAGATGATGGCAGGCTTAGGCTGTCATTCGAACCTCAGCATCGGAAACCATGATTTTCCCGCAGACCTCATAGTATTGGAATCACAGAGCTTGGACGTAATCCTAGGAATGGACTGGTTGACAAAGTTTGAAGGAAACATCGACTGTGCCCGCAAGATGATTTTGCTCACCACCCCGTAGCAGAAGAGGATCAAGTATGTATCCAGACGCACCCCGGCGAAGAATCAGGTAAATTCCCTCATGTGAGTTGTACAGGAGGAAGTACCAGTAGTGCAAGATTTTCCGGATGTATTTCTGGAGGAATTACCAGGAATGCCACCAGACAGAGACATTGAGTTTTTGATTGAGTTATTGCCCGGCATAGCCCCAATATCCAAGAGACCTTATCGGATGCCCCCGAACGATTTGGAAGAGATCAAGAAGCAAATTAATGAGCTATTGGAGAAGGGATATATTCGGCCAAGCTCGTCACCTTGGGGAGCCCTAGTTCTTTTGGTAGAGAAGAAGGATGGAACCCTGGGAATGGTTGTGGATTATCGTTCGTTGAACGACGTGACCATCAAGAACAAGTACCCTCTGCCGATGATTAATGATTTATTTGATCAGCTAGTTGGAGCCAAAGTATTCTCCAAGATCGATCTTCGATCAGGGTATCATCAGTTGAAGATTCGTGAAGAGGATATACCCAAAACAGCTTTCACCACCAGGTATGGTTTATATGAGTATACCGTCATGTCATTCGGATTGACTAATGCCCCTGCGTATTTTATGAGCATGATGAACAAGGTATTTATGGAAAATCTGGACAAGTTTGTTGTGGTGTTCATCGATGACATATTGGTTTTCTCCAAGAGCGAGGAAGAGCATAAGGAACATTTGCGTCTAGTTCTGGAGAAACTCTGAGAACATCAGTTATATGCCAAGTTCAGCAAATGCGAATTTTGGTTGAAGGAAGTTGGATTCGTCGGACATGTTATTTCAGGAGAAAGAATAGCAGTCGACCCCACCAAGGTTGAATCGGTCACCAAATGGCAGTCACCCACCTCGGTCAAGGAGATCCGCAGTTTTCTCAGACTCGCAGGATATTATCGGAGGTTTATTGAGAATTTCTCCAAGATTGCCAAGCCCATGACCGAGCTGTTGAAGAAGGAAACCAAGTACATTTGGACCGAGGATTGTGAAGCCAGTTTCCAGGAGTTGAAGAAACGTTTGGTTACAGCCCCAGTGCTAATTTTGCCGGACATACACAAGGATTACCAGGTATATTGTGATGCTTCTTGTCAAGGACTTGGAGGAGTGCTCATGCAGGAAGGAAAAGTTGTTGCCTATACCTCCAGATAGCTACGACCTCACGAGATGAATTACGCCACACATGATTTGGAGTAAGGAGCCGTTGTGCATGCACTCAAGACCTCGAGACATTTTCTTGTCGGAACCAGTTGTGATGTTTACACGGATCATAAGAGCTTGAAGTATATTTTCCCGCAGAAGGAGTTGAACCTCAGGCAGAGGAGATGGCTAGAGTTGATCAAGGACTATGACATGAGATTGCATTACCACCCAGGAAAGGCTAATGTTGTAGCAGATGCCTTGAGCCGTAAGAGTTATGTGAATACCCTTACAACGGGAGGATTACCCCAGGAGTTATCGATGACCTCAGAGATCTTTGACTGGAGATAGTTCCGAGAGGATATGTTGCAGCACTGGAAGTTCAGTCCACTTTGGTCGAAAGAATTCGCGAAGCCCAGAAGTCGGACAAGGAAATTGCTGAGATAAAGAAAAGGATGAATGAAGGTAAAGCTAAAGGGTTTCGTGAGGATGAATACGGAGCTATATGGTTCGAGGGTCGTATTTATGTACCCAATGATCCCGGACTCAGGAAGCTAATTCTTCTGGAGGCGCATGATTCACCGTACTCGATTCACCCAGGCAACACCAAGATGTATTTGGATTTGAAGGAAAGTTTCTGGTGGACAGGTATGAAGAAGGATATTGCCGAGTACGTAGCAGTATGCGATGTTTGCCAGCGAGTAAAGGCGGAACATCAGAAGCCAGTAGGGTTACTTCAACCTCTGCCGATACCCGAATGGAAATGGGAGAAACTTGGAATGGATTTTATAACAGGATTACCCAGGACCCGTTCAGGTTATGATTCCATCCGGGTAGTGGTTGATCGCTTGACCAAGGTAGCTCATTTCATTCCTGTGAAGACCACTTATACCAGCGCTAAGTTAGCCAAGATGTACATGACCAGGATCGTATGTCTGCATGGAGTTCTGAGGAGTATCGTGTCAGATAGAGGAACACAATTTAACTCAAAGTTTTGGAATCAGTTGCATGAAACTTTGGGTACGAGGCTGGAGTTCAGTACAACTTTTCATCCGCAGACAGATGGATAGACCGAGAGAGTCAACCAGATTCTGGAGGACATGTTGAGAGACTGTGCGCTAGACTGTGGATCTAGCTGGGATGACAATCTGCCATACGCAGAGTTCTCGTACAACAACAGCTATCAGACCAGTCTAAAGATGGCCCCTTTCGAAGCTCTATACAGAAGGAGGTGCAGAACACCATTGTTGTGGGATGGTGTTGGAGATAGAAAAACTTTTTGGCCCCGATCTTATCAGAGACTCCGAAGAGAAGGTCAAGCTGATTCGAGATAGATTTAAGATAGCTCAGTCGAGATAGAAGAGTTATGCGGACAGTAAACGCAAGGAAGTAACGTACGGAGCGGGAGATCGAGCATATCTCCGTGTGTCCCCACTTCGAGGAATCAAGAGGTTCGGTATTAAAGGAAAGTTAGCACCCCTATTCATAGGCCCGTACAAAATCCTCGAACGTAGAGGAGAAGTTGCATACAAGCTGGAACTGCCGGAAGGATTGTCAGGAGTTCATGATGTATTTCACGTTTCCCAGCTGAAGAAATGCCATGCTGGGATGGCCGATATTCCTTTGAGAGATACAGTGCCCCTAGAGGCCATACAGCTTGACAGTGATCTAACTTATGAGGAGAAACCTGTCAGAATTCTCGAGACTGCGAACAGAGTTACCCGCAGCAAGATCATCAAGTTTTGCAAGGTTCTGTGGAGTCATCATTCCGAGGAGGAAGCCACCTGGGAGCGAGAAGAAGATCTCCGCCGAGACCACCCGCACCTATTTGCTAGCCAACTCAAATCTCGAGGGCGAGATTCATCTTAAGGTGGGTAGGTTTGTAACATCCCAAATTTTCAATTTGGAATGTTTTACAATTATTAGCTAAGCATCTATGCATGTTGTTTGAATTTGAGTGGCATTTGAAACTCCAGAGGCATTTTGAGTTTTATTTGAATTTGGATTCAAATTGGCATTGAAATTTATTTCAAAAATACCTGAGCAATACTTGTGCAAAAGTATAAGAGGAGCTAACATGACACTTAAAAAATGTCAGAAGAAAATAATGCCAAAAAGTTTGAATTCAAATTTGAACTTTATTTGGAATTTTCAGAAAAACGTTCTTATAAAAGTTTCTGTTTTGCCTCTGGAAAAATGTTCATCTTGTAGGATTTATTTTTCTGATCTTTTATATATATATATATGTCCTATATAAAGATATTATATATTTCTATATATATCTATTTTCTTCTCTGTCTATTTCAAAAAAAAGGAAAACCCCAGGCGCGATCCAGGCCAACAGGCCCAGCACCCGAGCCAGGCGGCCTGCCCCGCAGCCACCAGCGCCGAGCCGCAGCCCAGCGCAGCGCCGCGCCCGACTCCCCGCCGCCTCGGTCGCCCGACCGCACCTCCCTCTCTCGCTCTCACTGACCGCGGGGCCCGCCCCTTCTCTTTCCCCCTCGCTCACGCCTCGTCGCGCCAGCCCACGCGCAGAGCGCGCCCGACACCCCGATCCTCTCGGGATCACGCTCCGGCTTTGCCCCCTCGCCCAAGTTGCTGCCCTATATAAAGCCTAACCCCTCCTCCCTCGCACCCCATAAAACCCTAGCTCAAACTTCACCACAGCCGAAGCCCACACCTTTCCGATCTCGCCGCCGCCGCCACGGTTCACCGCCTCCACCGTCGCCGGTGAGCTCCCTCAACCCCTATCTCTCTGGCCATCGGCCTAGTCCAACCCCACGGTTCCTTTTGACAAGGTTGTGCTCACCATCGTCGTCTGCAGAGACCACCACGAGCATCGCCGCCCGCCCTCGGAGTTGGAGGTCACCAGGAGCTTGACGAGCTCATTCCGCTCGTCTCCCTCGTCCTCAACCACCACCGAGACCACCCCCGAGCTCCCCTCGTTCCACCGCATCGCCCGGACGCCTCCACAACCTTCCCCGACGACCGGAGCCGCTGCACCACCGTCGCCCGAGCCGCCCGCCGCCGTCGAACCCCGCTGTAAGCCGCCGGCTTCCCTCCACCGTCCGATCTCAATTCTACGCGTTAGATTAGATGAGTGAAGGGGTAGGTTTTTTTTTCATATTAGATCGGTTTATTACGGTTTAGTTCCGGTTAAATTTTAGTGGTTTAGTTAGACCGGCCCGATCGGTTTTATTCCTTACGCGCTGTTTAGTTAGACGCTCGAACACTGTTTAGTTTCAGATCGCCCACTGTACGGCCCGTTAGCGCGTTTAGTTTTTGTTTTAGTTTTTATTTTAGTTTCTGTTTTAGCAGATGAGTTCTGATTTCGTAAAATCTATAACTTTTATGTTATTAAATATTTTTAGTTGATTCTTTTTGCTCTAGTTTCCAAATTTCCAAAAGTTTCTGTAAAAAAATAGTTTCGGCCATGTTTTAGTTTTTAAAAATTGTTTTATTTTAGTTTTAGTCAGATTAGTATTTCTGCTATAAAATGAGCTAGGATTAAATTTTTTTAATGATTCTTTTTGCCACTGCTTTGTTTTGACCTTGCCTAGCAGTAGGATTTATTTGGGTATTATAGTTTTCATTAAAATTAGTTTTACATGAAAACAAGCCTATTCTAGTTATTTTAACTTGCTGCTGTTTTCTGTTGTTTTAATTAATTTAAAAATTTATTTTCACCTCTGTTATATTTTATTTCAGATTAGTTTCCGTAGTTACAGAGGATGAACTTTTATGTACAAAAAATGTTTTATTTTATTTTCTTGCTAGTTTTGTTTTAGGCATAAAAGGAGTTTTATAATAGCTTTTAATGTGTTTCTTTTTGCACCAAGTCTTTATAATGTTTCCCTTTCTGTTAGTTAACAAAACTCTTGTTTTGGTTCTGTTAAGAAAAGTTTTAGTAGGATAAAACAAGTTTCTATTTGTTTGCTTGAAGTAATGAAAACCTTGTTTTGAGTTCTTCGAGTTTTCTTTGGTTTTGGTATGATTGCTTGTGTGATTTACATTAACTTGCTGTTATGTTATACCGTTGTATGCTTATGTGTTTATTGTTTGCTTCGAATAGAATTCGAGGAGTGCGAAGCTTGCTATCACGAGTCACTAGCGTTCGAAGACCGTCAGCCAGGCAAGTCATTTGATCATGTTTTACAATACCTATGATTTGTTGCATTAGAATTATTCCTCCCCACCATGCATGCAGTAGGAGAATTTTTAAGTTATGTTCTTGAGTAGTATCATGAGGTAGGTTGAACCCATTTCCCCTTGTTACCAATGCCCGGGACGATGTAGTTGATTGCTATGCTTTCGTAGACGGGGTTGGTTGAGTGATTCATAAGGGAGATGTGAGAGTCAAGATGATGACAACCCCATGATTTCAATATGCTCAAGATGGACTTCAAATTCACTACTGGGTGGAGGACGGAATTGATGGGCACCCTGGAGCAACCAGCGGATGGCCGGGATGCATGGAGAAGGGCCATGACATCTTGCGGAAAGCTTCACCTAGCCATGAAGAGACGGATGGATACACCTTGCCCGGAAGCTTACCTGTGCAGCCGCAAGCCATTATGGGCTCTGGCTTGGTCGACCCTAGGCGTGACTCTGGCCGGACGGTGCTACGAGATGTAGAAGAACGGTAGGATTGGATGGGCATCGGCAGTGGCCCAGAGGAACTCTACGGAAGACCCTGTTTTGTTTGTCCCGCCTTCAAATACCAGGCAGTGCGAGGGCATAAAGGAGGGAACGATTCTTGAGGGTAAAGTGCACAAGACTCTGCAGAGTGAAAACCTAATCGATTAGCCGTGTCCCCGGTTACGGACAACTGAGCCTCTGGAATTGGAGTATTTCGGAAATCTCAACACCGAACTAATAAATTAATTGAGGGGTTATTTAATAATTGGGAATGAGACATTGGTTGGCGGAACCATCTCAATAACAACCAACATTTTGTAGTAATTGCAAGCAAGTCCTTTGTTTTAGGGAAAAAATTCGCTTTTTCGCAAAAACATCAAACTTAGAGCCCCACAGCCAAATTGCATATAGTGTTAGCATTAATATTATTGTTCTCTCTATGACTTGCCGGCATATTCAAAATGCTGACCTACACGGCTGCAACGTCTCATGTTGCAGAGGAGTTTTCCGACCAGGAGTGAGGCTACGATCTACGCTCAGTGATTGCCCTATGGAGTCGGATGGACTCGCTTATCGTCTACGTTTCCGCAACTTTATTTAGTTTATTTCTCATGAGTTGGCCATCGGCCGAATTTATTATGATGTAATAAAGACTAAATATGAGAACCGTGTAATAAATTCAGGTGTGATTGAACTTTGAATCTTTTCATCAATGTACTGTGTGTGCCAGCATGATCTTGGGATGGTACAGCTACACAGAGACTTGACCGATTTCGGGTCGGGTCGCTACAGAGATTGTATTCAGAGCACACGCTGACCGTAGGACGTAACCCCTAGGATCGGAAAGCCATAGGAAGAAACTATTTAGTTTATGTCTTTATTATTCCATAATTCTCCCCTGTTCATTTCTGACTTCCCTCCGATTTCAATATTCTAGATGGCCGTCAAGTTCATCCCAGTTCTACTCCCGTAGTTTTGCCAGCCAGATGGGACGATGCTTTTCGGTAGGAGGCCGGTCCAGATCACCAAGGAATTGAAGATTGCTCTGCCTTCTATCACCGGGACCCCTATCATGGCGTTTCCAGAAGACCGTCGCTATAGGATTAAGGTGCACATACCATGGAGGGCTTTCGGAAAACTCTCGGCGCCCATTGACTTCAGGTTCACTGCTCCCACTTGGATCCTCGGGAGAGACATAGCAGTTCATAGTGCACTTGGACACATCCAGGAGGAATACAGGGCCGAGCTTGTTGGATCAGACTACACCATGATTTCTCGCAGGACTGCAGATGGAGAGATCATCCACACCATAGATGACGACTCCGTTCGCTCATATGTCCAAGACTTGGAGGCTCACATCAGGGCTCTAGAGATTCAGATGCGCAGGAGCTTGAAGACGGTCCAAAAGTTGCAGCTTCGTGAAATTCAACTGGAGGATGAAGCACGTGAAGCCCACTATGAGCATGAGGATGAAGTCAAGGATTTCATGGAGAGAGTCGACAAGCTGAAGATTGATGTTGCCGCATTGGAGGAGAAGATGGACCAGGGAGAAGACCTTTTTCCGAGTGGAGATGATGGACCCCTCGTGAGCAATGACCAAGAGGAGGCGCCGCACCAGAGGACGTCGCACCGGAGGACGCAAGGATAATTGATGAATACATTTAGTTGACCACCATGTTTTTTTTGTCGATCAGTTAGGCCGTTATTTTTTGAGTAGTCATGAGATTTTGTAATCCGAGATTGAACTATGTTTGAGATGATTGAATAAATGATTGGTGTGATGATGTTTGTGCATTCATAAGGGTAGTGCTATTTTCTCATTAGATCCTTGTTCTATTCTAATTTTCTCATCCACTCCAAAACACCAGATGCCTCCGAGACGTGACCCCGGTTTCACCTTCCCGCCGGAGCTCACCTAGCTGATCCAGCAGCAGAATGCCTTGATGCAAATGCTCATCCAGAACCAAGGCAACAACAACAACAACAATCCACCGCCACCACCCCCTGTCGACAACTTGACCCATTTCCTAAGGCTGAATCCACCAGTGTTCTCTAGCAGCACTGAGCCGATTGTAGCTGATGATTGGCTCCGCAAGGTCGGAAGGGAGTTAGTAACTGCAGGATGCATAGATGCAGAGAAGGTGCGCTTTGCCGCACATCAGCTTGATGGACCTGCAGCCTCTTGGTGGGAGAACTACACCGCCACTTATCCTCTCGCCACCATCACATGGGATCAGTTCCAGCAGGCCTTCCGCACCGCTCATGTCTCAACTGGAGCCATGAGTCTGAAGAAGCGTGAGTTCCGCAACTTACGCCAAGGGAATCGTACTGTGGGGAAGTACGTGGATGAGTTCAGCCAGCTAGCTCGTTATGCCCCAGATGATGTGGCCACAGATGCCGCAAAGCAGGAGAAGTTTCTCGAAGGACTGAATGATGAGCTGGGAATGCAGCTGATGGTGGCTACCTTCAACAACTACCAGGAGCTGGTAGACAAGGCCATCATCCTTGAAGGCAAGCAGCAGTAGATTGACAGCCGCAAGAGGAAGTATAGCCAGGGGAAGTACAACTCCGGAGCTCAGCAGAAGCCCCGCTATGCCCCATACTCGGGAGGACACACCCATCACACCCATGGAGGACATAATCATGGAGGACATAACCATGGAGGGAATGGGAACAATCGCAACCACGACAGCAACTTCAAGACTGGCAATGGAGGCAATGGCAACCAGCACCGTCCTGCTCTAGCTCAGAAGGATCTGAGTCACATCACCTATTTCAAGTGCAAGAAGACAAGACATTATGCCACCGACTGCCCCGAGGCCAAGCAGAGGAATGGAAACGGCAACGGCAATGGAAGCTCAGCAAATAAGCCCAACCCTTTTCCCCGTGCTCAGGTGAATCACATTGACGTGGAGGACGTCTATGATCAGCCAGAAACTGTGGTTGGTAAGTTTTTATTAAATTCACGTCCAGTATTGGTACTATTTGATTCTGGTGCAACACATTCATTCATATCAAGGGTAGTTGTGGAAAATTACGGGTTGCCCACTAGAAACCTTAGAAGCCCTCTTCAGGTCAGTTCCCCAGGAGGAGAGATGATGGCAGGCTTAGGCTGTCATTCGAACCTCAGCATCGGAAACCATGATTTTCCCGCAGACCTCATAGTATTGGAATCCCAGAGCTTGGACGTAATCCTAGGAATGGACTAGTTGATGAAGTTTGAAGGAAACATCGACTGTGCCCGCAAGACGATTTTGCTCACCACCCCGGAGCAGAAGAGGATCAAGTATGTATCCAGACGCACCCCGGCGAAGAATCAGGTAAATTCCCTCACGGGAGTTGTACAGGAGGAAGTACCAGTAGTGCAAGATTTTCCTGATGTATTTCCGGAGGAATTACCAGGAATGCCACCAGACAGAGACATTGAGTTTTTGATTGAGTTATTGCCCGGCACAGCCCCAATATCCAAGAGACCTTATCGGATGCCCCCGAACGATTTGGAAGAGATCAAGAAGCAAATTAATGAGCTATTGGAGAAGGGATATATTCGGCCAAGCTCGTCACCTTGGGGAGCCCCAGTTCTTTTGGTAGAGAAGAAGGATGGAACCCTGAGAATGGTTTTGGATTATCGTTTGTTGAACGACGTGACCATCAAGAACAAGTACCCTCTGCCGATGATTAATGATTTATTTGATCAGCTAGTTGGAGCCAAAGTATTCTCCAAGATCGATCTTCGATCAGGGTATCATCAGTTGAAGATTCGTGAAGAGGATATACCCAAAACAGCTTTCACCACCAGGTATGGTTTATATGAGTATACCGTCATGTCATTCGGATTGACTAATGCCCCTGCGTATTTTATGAGCATGATGAACAAGGTATTTATGGAAAATCTGGACAAGTTTGTTGTGGTGTTCATCGATGACATATTGGTTTTCTCCAAGAGCGAGGAAGAGCATAAGGAACATTTGCGTCTAGTTCTGGAGAAACTCTGAGAACATCAGTTATATGCCAAGTTCAGCAAATGCGAATTTTGGTTGAAGGAAGTTGGATTCGTCGGACATGTTATTTCAGGAGAAGGAATAGCAGTCGACCCCACCAAGGTTGAATCGGTCACCAAATGGCAGTCACCCACCTCGGTCAAGGAGATCCGCAGTTTTCTCGGACTCGCAGGATATTATCGGAGGTTTATTGAGAATTTCTCCAAGATTGCCAAGCCCATGACCGAGCTGTTGAAGAAGGAAACCAAGTACATTTGGACCGAGGATTGTGAAGCCAGTTTCCAGGAGTTGAAGAAACATTTGGTTACAGCCCCAGTGCTAATTTTGCCGGACATACACAAGGATTACCAGGTATATTGTGATGCTTCTTGTCAAGGACTCGGAGGAGTGCTCATGCAGGAAGGAAAAGTTGTAGCCTATACCTCCAGATAGCTACGACCTCACGAGATGAATTACGCCACACATGATTTGGAGTTAGGAGCCGTTGTGCATGCACTCAAGACCTGGAGACATTTCCTTGTCGGAACCAGTTGTGATGTTTACACGGATCATAAGAGCTTGAAGTATATTTTCACGCAGAAGGAGTTGAACTTCAGGCAGAGGAGATGGCTAGAGTTGATCAAGGACTATGACATGAGATTGCATTACCACCCAGGAAAGGCTAATGTTGTAGCAGATGCCTTGAGCCGTAAGAGTTATGTGAATACCCTTACAACGGGAGGATTACCCCAGGAGTTATCGATGACCTCAGAGATCTTTGACTGGAGATAGTTCCGAGAGGATATGTTGCAGCACTGGAAGTTTAGTCCACTTTGGCCGAAAGAATTCGCGAAGCCCAGAAGTCGGACAAGGAAATTGCTGAGATAAAGAAAAGGATGAATGAAGGTAAAGCTAAAGGGTTTCGTGCGGATGAATACGGAGCTATATGGTTCGAGGATCGTATTTATGTACCCAATGATCCCGGACTCAGGAAGCTAATTCTTCTGGAGGCGCATGATTCACCATACTCGATTCACCCAGGCAACACCAAGATGTATTTGGATTTGAAGGAAAGTTTCTGGTGGACAGGTATGAAGAAGGATATTGCCGAGTACGTAGCAGTATGTGATGTTTGCCAGCGAGTAAAGGTGGAACATCAGAAGCCAGCAGGGTTACTTCAACCTCTGCCGATACCCGAATGGAAATGGGAGAAACTTGGTATGGATTTTATCACAGGATTACCCAGGACCCGTTCAGGTTATGATTCCATCTGGGTAGTGGTTGATCAGTTGACCAAGGTAGCTCATTTCATTCCCGTGAAGACCACTTATACCAGCGCTAAGTTAGCCAAGATATACATGACCAGGATCGTATGTCTGCATGGAGTTCGAAGGAGTATCGTGTCAAATAGAGGAACACAATTTACCTCAAAGTTTTGGAATCAGTTGCATGAAACTTTGGGTACGAGGCTGGAGTTGAGTACAGCTTTTCATCCGCAGACAGATGGACAGACCGAGAGAGTCAACCAGATTCTGGAGGACATGTTGAGAGCCTGTGCGCTAGACTATGGATCTAGCTGGGATGACAATCTGCCATACGCAGAGTTCTCGTACAACAACAGCTATCAGACCAGTCTGAAGATGGCCCCTTTCGAAGGTCTATACGGAAGGAGGTGCAGAACACCATTGTTGTGGGATGGTGTTGGAGACCGAAAAACTTTTTGGCCCCGATCTTATCAGAGACTCTGAAGAGAAGGTCAAGCTAATTCGAGACAGACTTAAGATAGCTCAGTCGAGACAGAAGAGTTATGCGGACAGTAAACACAAGGAAGTAATGTACGGAGCGGGAGATCGAGCATATCTCCATGTGTCCCCACTTCGAGGAATCAAGAGGTTCGTTGTTAAAGGAAAGTTAGCACCCCAATTCATAGGCCCGTACAAAATCCTCGAACGTAGAGGAGAAGTTGCATACAAGCTGGAACTGCCGGAAGGATTGTCAGGAGTTTATGATGTCTTTCACGTTTCCCAGCTGAAGAAATGCCATGCTGAGATGGCCGATATTCCTTTGAGAGATACAGTGCCCCTAGAGGCCATATAGCTTGACAGTGATCTGACTTATGAGGAGAAACCCGTCAGAATTCTCGAGACTGCGAACAGAGTTACCCGCAGCAAGATCATCAAGTTTTGCAAGGTTCTGTGGAGTCATCATTCCGAGGAGGAAGCCACCTGGGAGCGAGAAGAAGATCTCCGCCGAGACCACCAACACCTATTTGCTAGCCAACTCGAATCTCGAGGGCGAGATTCATCTTAAGGTGTGTAGCTTTGTAACATCCCAAATTTTCAATTTGGAATGTTTTACAATTATTAGCTAAGCATCTATGCATGTTGTTTGAATTTGAGTGGCATTTGAAATTCCAGAGGCATTTTGAGTTTTATTTGAATTTGGATTCAAATTGGCATTGAAATTTATTTAAAAAATACCTGACCAATACTTGTGCAAAAGTATGAGAGGAGCTAACATGACACTCCAAAAATGTCACAAGAAAATAATGCCAAAAAGTTTGAATTCAAATTTGAACTTTGTTTGGAATTTTCAGAAAAATGTTCTTATAAAAGTTTCTGTTTTGCCTCTGGAAAAATGTTCATCTAGTAGGATTTATTTTTTGGATCTTTTATATATATATATGTCCTATATAAAGATATTATATATTTCTATATATATCTATGTTCTTCTTTGTCTATTTCAAAAAAAAAGGAAAACCGTAGGCGCGAGCCAGGCCAACAGGCCCAGCACCCGAGCTAGGCGGCCTGCCCCGCAGCCACCAGCGCCTGGCCGCAGCCGAGCGCAGTGCCGTGCCCGACTCCCCTCCACCTCGGTCGCCCGACCGCACCTCCCTCTCTCCCTCTCACTGACCACGGGGCCCGCCCCTTCTCTTTCCCCCTCGCTCACGCCTCGTCGCGCCAGCCCACGCGCAGAGCGCGCCAGACACCCCGATCCTCTCGGGATCGAGCTCCGGCTTTGCCCCCTCGCCCAAGCTGCTGCCCTATATAAAGCCTAACCCCTCCTCCCTCGCACCCCCTAAAACCCTAGCTCAAACTTCACCACAGCCGACGGCCACGCCTTTCTGATCTCGCCGCCGCCGCCACGGTTCACTGCCTCCACCATCGCTGGTGAGCTCCCTCAACCCCTATCTCTCTGGCCATCGGCCTAGTCCAACCCCACGGTTCCTTTTGACAAGGTTTTGCTCACCATCGTCGTCTGCAGAGACGACCACGAGCATCGCCGCCCGCCGCCGGAGTTGGAGGTCACCAGGAGCTTGACGAGCTCGTTCTGCTCGTCTCCGTCGTCCTCAACCACCACCAAGACCACCCCCGAGCTCCCCTCGTTCCGCCGCATCGCCCGGACGCCTCCACCACCTTCCCCGACGACCGGAGCCGCCGCACCACCGTCGCCCGAGCCGCCCGCCGCCGTCGAACCCAGCTGTAAGCCGCCGGCTTCCCTCCACCGTCCGATCTCGATTCTACGAGTTAGATTAGATGAGTGAAGGGGTAGGTTTTTTTTCATATTAGATCGGTTTTATTACGGTTTAGTTCCGGTTAAATTTTAGTGGTTTAGTTAGACCGGCCCGATCGGTTTTATTCCTTGCGCGCTGTTTAGTTAGACGCTCGAACACAGTTTAGTTTCAGATCGCCCACTGTACGGCCCGTTAGCGCGTTTAGTTTTTGTTTTAGTTTTTATTTTAGTTTCTGTTTTAGCAGATGAGTTCTGATTTCGTAAAATCTATAACTTTTATGTTATTAACTATTTTTAGTTGATTCTTTTTGCTCTAGTTTCCAAATTTCCTAAAGTTTCTGTAAAAAAATAGATTCGGCCATGTTTTAGTTTTTAAAAATTGTTTTATTTTAGTTTTATTCAGATTAGTATTTCTGCTATAAAATGAGCTACGATTAATTTTTTTAATGATTCTTTTTGCCACTGCTTTGTTTTGACCTTGCCTAGCAGTAGGATTTATTTGGGTATTTATAGTTTTTATTAAAATTAGTTTTACACGAAAATCAAGCCTATTCTAGTTATTTTAACTTGCTGTGTTTTCTGTTGTTTTAAAATTTAAAATTTATTTTCACCTCTGTTATATTTTATTCAGATTAGTATCTGTAGTTACAGAGGATGAACTTTTATTTACAAAAAAAATGTTTTATTTTATTTTCTTGCTAGTTTTGTTTTAGGCATAAAAGGAGTTTTATAATAGCTTTTAATGTGGTTTTTTTTGCACCAAGTCTTTATAATGTTTCCCTTTCTGTTAGTTAACAAAACTCTTGTTTTGGTTCTGTTAAGAAAAGTTTTAGTAGGATAAAACTAGTTTCTAGTTGTTTGCTTGAAGTAATGAAAACCTTGTTTTGAGTTCTTCGAGTTTTCTTTGGTTTTGGTACGATTGCTTGTGTGATTTACATTAGCTTGCTGTTATGTTATACCGTTGTATGCTTATGTGTTTATTGTTTGCTTCAAATAGAATTCCCGGAGTGCGAAGCTTGCTATCACGAGTCACTAGCGTTCGAAGACCGTCAGCCAGGCAAGTCATTTGATCATGTTTTACAATACCTATGATTTGTTGCATTAGAATTATTCCTCCCCACCATGCATGCAGTAGGAGAATTTTTAAGTTATGTTCTTGAGTAGTATCATGAGGTAGGTTGAACCCATTTCCCCTTGTTACCAATGCTCGGGACAATGTAGTTGATTGCTATGCTTTCGTAGACGGGGTTGGTTGAGTGATTCATAAGGGAGATGTGAGAGTCAAGATGATGACAACCGCATGATTTCAATATGCTCAAGATGGACATCAAATTCACTACTGGGTGGAGGATGGAATTGATGGGCACCCTGGAGCAACCAGCGGATGGCCCGGATGCATGGAGAAGCGCCATGACATCTTGCGGAAAGCTTCACCCAGCCATGAAGAGACGAATGGATACACCTTGACCGGAAGCTTACCTGTGCAGCCGCAAGCCATTATGGGCTCTGGCTTGGTCGACCCTAGGCGTGACTCTGGCCGGACGGTGCTACGAGATATAGAAGAACGGTAGGATTGGATGGGCACCGGTAGTGGCCCAGAGGAACTCTACGGAAGACCCTGTTTCGTTCGTCCCGCCTTCAAACACTAGGCAGTGTCGAGGGCATAAAGGAGGGAACGATTCTTGCGGGTAAAGTGCACAAGACTCTGCAGAGTGAAAACCTAATCGATTAGCCGTGTCCCCGGTTACGGACAACTGAGCCTCTGGAATTGGAGTATTTCGGAAATCTCAACACCGAACAAATAAATTAATTGAGGGGTTATTTAATAATTGGGAATGAGACATTGGTTGGCGGAACCATCTCAATAACAACCAACATTTTGTAGTAATTGCAAGCAAGTCCTTTGTTGTAGGGAAAAAATTGGCTTTTTCGCAAAAACATCAAACTTAGAGCCCCACAGCCAAATTGCATATAGTGTTAGCATTAATATTATTGTTCTCTCTATGACTTGACGGCATATTTAAAATGCTGACCTACATGGCTGCAATGTCTAATGTTGCAGAGGAGTTTTCTGACCAGGAGTGAGGCTACGATCTACGCTCGGTGATTGCCCTATGGAGTCGGATGGACTCGCTTATCGTCAACGTTTCCGCAGCTTTATTTAGTTTATTTCTCATGAGTTGGCCATCGGCCGAATTTATTATGATGTTATAAAGACTTGATATGAGAACCGTGTAATAAATTCAGGTGTGATTGAACTTTGAATCTTTTCATCAATGTACTGTGTGTGCCAGCATGATCTTGGGATGGTACAGCTACACAGAGACTTGACCGATTTCGGGTCGGGTCGCTACACGAGCAGTGCTCCGGGTGCGTATTGCTCCGTGCAGCGAGCGAGACGACGGGCGAGAGCATCGACATGGAGATCCACCCAGATGCAGAGGGCTTCTGGAAGCAATGGGTGTACATCGACGCCTCCCAGTTCAGCCCCCTACTCCAAACTCCATCATCCCCAGCGGAGGTGAGCTCCGGGTGGAAGCACGAGAGGATCGATGACCCGAGGCTCGTGCGGGTCACGGCAAAGATGGCTGGCCTGAGGGCGGCGGCTGTGACGGTGATGATGGTGGTGAGGGAGTTCATCCATCGGCGAATCGCTCCCCTCCAGTGCCACTCCCGCCCAATGTGGGTCTTCACCGGTTGCGAGAAAGCCATGAGGCTTCAGGTGGCTTCACTGCCCCCAACGTGCTGAACGGGATACTTCGCCTCTTGACCGGCGGGGAAGCAGATGCACTTCCTCAGGAAAGGTTCCCCTGTACAATTACATGAGTGGGAGGGAGTTCGCCAGGGGGATGCCGCACTTTGATGAGTGGGGATTACTTCCCGAGGGGCATGAGGACCCTCAAGACAACCCGCTCCTGGTGATTCCAAGCCATGAGGGCTTCGAGGCCGAAGCGCCCCTGGTGACAGCGTAGGGGCACGTCGAACCGCCCGCCGTGCAATGGCCGGCCCCTGCGCCTCCGAATGATGAGGGCGTCACTCCGCCCGGGGGCGCGGCCACTGCCCCAAGCGTGGGGAGCCTCACGCCGAGCCCCAGGGTGCCGACCCCCGGTCCTCGCACCTCCTGGAAGAAGGGGCGGCTTGAAGACAACGCTGGCCGTGGATGAGTAAGTGCCCTGCTCTCCTCGATTTTCGTGTGGCAAGCCTCCCTAAGCTCTTGTTCCTCAGGTCTCCTCTAGGCGAAGAGTCAAGGGTGCTCCCGCCGCCATCTCCTGAGGGCGTAGGGCTTGTGGCAGCAGCGTGTCACACGGGCCGTGCGGCCGAGCCCGCGCGCACCGGGGAAATCACGCCCCTCTCGAGGCGACTTCTACGGGCCTTAGCTCTGCATCCCCGGCGGCCTCCCTTGGACACATCATCAAGTTCGCGAGAACAGTGCCGAGGCTCCCTCTGCAAATTCTCGCTGGCGACCGGGTCTCCCGTGGGTCGATGACCCCCATTGGAAGGGTGTTGAGCCTGCGCAGGGCCATGCCCTAGGCGGGGGAGTCGGACAGAGGGGCGGCCAACCCCAGGTCTTCGGCGAGCACGGCCAGCCCCTCCCGTGTCTCCGCCACGGATTGTAGCGCGGAATGAAGCCCCGACCGGGTGCTGGAGCTCGCGCGTAGCCGTGGCATCGTCTGTCATGGCCTCCTTCAAGATGCGATGGGCGTGCTGGACCAGCTCGGAGTGGAGCGTCGCAGCGTCGACTCACATCTTGAGGCCGAGCACTTGCGCCTGGCGCGCGAATGGTGCCTGCTTGGTGTCGCCGTCAATCTTAGCCGCCTGCAGCGTGAGTCCGCTTGCTCGAAGGATGAGAGGTCCTCCGCAGCGGTGAAACAAGCCCGCGACCGTGCCTTCGAGGAGGCCGAGGCTGCGGACCGACGGCGTGAGGCCGTAGAGAACCACGAGCGGGATCTCCTGGCTTCAAATGCCGCCCTTGAGCGGCAAGCTCAAGCGTGCAAAGCTGCCCTGACCACCTCAGCGGAAGGGCCATCGACGCGTGAAGCGAGGCTCCACACTCTTGAGGACGCGTTGGCGCTAGAGGCGTCCGAGCAATGCCTGGAGCATGAGCGGCTGGAGGTGATGGGGCGCCAAGTAATAGCCGCCGAGGCTTCTCTGGCCTCCCGGGAGGCGAGGGTCCAGACGGAGATCGACGAGGGGATCATGGCGGTCTGCCGGGCCCTCATCAAGGACCACCATCGGAAACTGAAGCTCCAGGAGACTCGTTTCTGCGTACCGTGTAGAGAACTAAAGGACGAGATCGACAACCTCAAGAGGAAGCTGGCTGAGGCGGAGAGGCACCAAAAGGCTGCGTTGGACGCCCAGGCCGTGGCCGAAGCCAAGCTGGCATCCCTTTATCAACAAGTGGGGGATGTCACCTCCCTCGCGGAGCGGGCAGCGGACGAGGCGAGCCGAGCTCAGGGGCTGCAGCATTTGCGCTTCGAGATGTTCCGCGACCTCAAGCAAAGGGCTCGTCGTGCCCTGAACTGTGTCTGCGGGGAGGGCGTCTCCAACCCGCTCATGCCCGATGACGCCGGTTACCTTGCCTTCTTCACCAGAATCATGGAGCGGCTCGAAGGAGGCGTGGAGAGGGTGGGCAGGCTCGTGGAAGAAGAAGGCCGTGACCTCCTTGCACGGGCGTCGACGCACGTCTTCAGTCACCTCCTTCGCTCCGACCCCGACTTCGACTTTGAGGCCGTGATGGCCCCCGTGCCCAGGGTGATTTGGGATGCCCTGGGGGAGTGGGTGGAGGACCCTATGGGCAATTTGATCGCGCAGTTCGCCCCTGACAACCGTGAAGACCAGCATGAAGCCGAGGGGCACGGGACTAATGACAGCGATGACGACGACGCGTCTCCTTAGGTTGTCCTTCTTTTGTTTACCTTGTGGGGATGTAAAGGGTATTGATGAAAATTCCTTAATGATGTACTGAACCGTATTTGTGCTTTCCTAGGCCATATTCCTTAATGATGTACCGAATCATATTCTTGAGCTTATGATGTACCGAATTGGGGCTCCACGGACCCAAACAAGGTTCAAACTCTGGGGCGTGTGCGAAGGATCTTGCCTAGCTACGGCTTGCTGCTCACTGCCGCACGACTTGGCTCCGGTGAGCTCGAGCAAGTGGGGAGAAGAAGTGGACACAGTTATTTACCCAGGTTCGGGCGACCTTGCGGTGTAAAACCCTACTCCTGCTTTGTGGTGGATTGCCTCGCGAGGAGGATGAGTATGAACTAGTACAAGTGTGAGCTGCCTCGGGAGAGCTCAATGGCGGAAGGATTGGATCCATCTCTATGGTGGAGACTAGCCTATATTTATAGTGGCCTTGGCCCTCTTCCCTCATAGCTTAGGCGGGAAGGGATACCACAGCGGCCAATTTGAAGGGGGACAGGAGTACACCCTATCCTGACTAAAGGTGGTCTTCATCTGCAAAGCTTCTAGTCGTGACACGGCGGTGGGCTCGGTGATGAGCCCCGTCCCGCCGAGCCCGTGGTCTTGGTCTTGTTGCACTGGAATGGAAACCTTTGGGGGATTCCTCGGGAACCCGCATTTGTCCTTGCCTCCCTAGCACCAAAGAGGAAACTTTCTTGCCAGCGCCCTGCTGGCCTTGGTCGTCATGGCTCATGTCACCGTGCGCCTCACGAGGTGGGGTGCTTGCCTAGAGATATCCGCTCCTTAGGAGGCAGCCTTGGGAGGCTGTTCCTCGGGAAGCCTTGATGCCGTTTGACTCGCGAGGCGAGAGGCCCTCGCGAGGGTCTTGCTCATGAAGCCTTGGAGTTGGGCCATACTGGGCCTTCGACGATGCCGCGCACTGGGCCATCGGCAGACGAGTCTAAGCATCCCCGGTCCCAGAACTCCGACAGTATGGAATTGAAGACCTGATTCGGATGAATTTCATAAGCCAGTGAGCATAGGGCTTCAAGTCAAAAGGAGACAATGCAACATTGGCCAAATTCCTCATGAAGAAATCATGATAGTTTATGGGAATCCCATGAATGATGTTGAACAACAGATTCTTCATGATGCCAACAACTTCTTCTTCTTTAGAATTGTTGCCTTTGATAGGACTGAGGGTTTTGGTCAGGATGCAGTAGATGGTTCTGGGCACATACAACAAATCCTTCACAAGGAAGGTGGTTCTTGGAGCTTGGCCTGGACGCAAAGGCTTCATCAACACTTGCATGAGATGATTTGGAAGTTCAGGTTCCTCATAATGAGCCTTGCATCTTCTGATGTAGGACTAACTAGAATGGCATGAAGCAATTCAGTCGCTGGAGCTTTGAAGTGAGTGTTATCAGTCATCCAGTCCAATATCCATGAGTTGACCTTTGAGACATTTCCATAGATGTGCAGGGTTGCATAGAATTGAAGAATTAGCTCTTCATTCCAATCACATATGTCGGCACAGAAGTTAAGGAGTCCAGCTTCGTGAAGAACATTTAGTACTGGAGTGAAGCATGGAATGGACTCCATATCCACATGAGGAATTTGCCTATGTTGGAAGACTTTGTCCTTGCCAAATAAAACCGAGGCATAGAAATTCATCTGGCTAGCAGTTCAGAACCTCTTGCGCCTTAATCTTGCTGAGTCATAAGGATTTTCATCGGTGAAGAAATCATGCTCAACGAAGAATTCGGCATTGTTGAATTTCAGCCTTCTTGTGCCAGAGTGAGGATTTTTGGGCTTGGGCTGAAGATTTGCAGTAGTAGGGCCCACAACCACATGTGGCACAACTTCAGTAGCAACAGACTAAGGAATTGAAGCGGTAGTTTTGTCAGCAGCAGTCTGGGTATTCATTTCTTCAGCTGATGCAGCTGGAATTTCTTCAGGAATGGACATAAGTGAAGTTTGACGACCTTTAGATCCAATTAATATTTCTTCAGTCTGCACAGGCGACTGAGGAATTTGTTGCAGAGGTGTGGTGATACGTCTCCAAAGTACCTATAATTTTTGCTTGTTCCATGCTGTTATATTATCATTCTTGGATGATTTACAATCATTTTATAGAAACTTTATATCATTTTTTGGGACTAACCTATTGACATAGTGCCCAGTGCCAGTTGCTATTTTTGCTTTTTTTTAATTCGCAGAATATCAGTACCAAACGGAGTCCAAACGCAGCAAAACTTTTTGGAGAATTTTTTTGGAACAGAAGACACCTGTTGGGCCAAAGAAGTACCAGAGGGGGGCTCCGAGGGGAGCACAACCCACCTGGGCGCGCCTGGGGGCCCAGGCGTGCCCTGGTGGGTTGTGCCCACCTCGGCGGCCTCCCACACCACCTCTTTGCTCTATAAATACCCTGAAAATCCAAAAACCCTAGGGGAGTCGACGAAACACAATTCCAGCCGTCGCAAGTTTCAGAACCACCAGATCCAATCTAGACACCATCACGGAGGGGTTCATCATCCTCATTGGTGCCTCTCCGATGATGCGTGAGTAGTTCATTGTAGACCTACGGGTCCGTAGTTAGTAGCTAGATGGCTTCCTCTCTCTCTCTTTTGGTTCTCAATACAATGGTCTCTTGGAGATCTATTTGATGTAACTCTTTTTTGCGGTGTGTTTGTTGGGATCTGATGAACTTTGAGTTTATGATCAGATCTATTTATCCATGAAAGTTATTTGAGTTTCTTTGAGCTCTTATATGCATGATTACTTATAGCCTCGTATTTCTTCTTCAAATCTTTGTTTTATTTAGGCCAACTAGATCGATTTTTCTTGCCATGGGAAGAGGTGCTTTGTGATGGGTTCGATCGTGCGGTGTTCTTTCCCAGTGACAGAAGGGGCAGCAAACACGTACGTATCGTTGCTATTAAGGATAACAAGATGTGGTCTATTCCTACATGAATAGATCTTGTCTACATCATGTCATCATTCTTATTGCATTCTCCGTTTCTCCATGAACTTAATACACTAGATGCATGCTGGATAGCGGTCGATGTGTGGAGTAATAGTAGTAGATGCAGGCAGGAGTCGGTCTACTAATCTTGGACGTGATGCCTATATAATGATCATTGCCTGGATATCGTCATAATTATTTGAAGTTCTATCAATTTCCCAACAGTAATTTGTTTACCCGCCGTATGCTATTTTTCTCGAAAGAAGCCACTAGTGAAATCTACGGCCCCCGGGTCTATTCTTTATCATATTTGCTTTGAGATCTATTTTTATTTGCTTTTGTTTTCAGATCTATTATTCCCAAAACCCAAAAATACCTTGCTGCACTTTTTCTTTCTTTATTTTATTTTGTTTTATCGCGAGATCTATCTATCCAAAATCATACAAACCGATCTATCTTTTACCCGAGAGGGATTGACAACTCCTCTTATGCGTCGGGTTGCAAGTATTTGTTCTTTGTGTGCAGGTACCGTTTACATAGTGTTGCTTGGTTCTACTGGTTCGATAACCTTGGTTTCATAACTGAGGGAAATACCTACCGAAGTTGTGCTGCATCATCCCTTCCTCTTCGGGGAAATACTGACGCGGACACGAGCCATCAAGAAACGATTTCTGGCGCCGTTACCGGGGAGACATCATCAATATCTATCAGGTTCCTAATCACAAATCTCATCCCCTTGCAATTTACATTATTTGCCATTTTCTTCTCATTTTCATCTCCCCCACTTCACAAAAATTTGCCGTTTTATTCGCCCTCTTTTTTCGTTCGCCGTTTTTCTCGCCAGATATGTTTTTGTGTGCAATCTTGTTTGCGTAGTCATGATGCCTCAAAGAAAATACTATGATGTTCCTTACCCCAATATTTTGCTTGAAATTGAGAAAAGTACTAAGGAATATATGACTACACAATTTGAGCACAATAAATATTTTACCAAAGAACTTAAGGAACACTCTGTTGTCCTAGATGCTATAACAAAACAACTCGGTGATATTAGTAGAGAAGTTTGTAATCTCCAATCTAAGTATGCTTTTGCTGAAAATTTGCTAGGCAAAATATCCGATGCACAAGCTACCCTAGTAAATCAAATGGCCGCTAAACCAATCTCATTAGAAGATAAAAAAGATGAATATCTTAAAGTGATTGGTGCTTCTTATATTGATTCCTTGTTTAGTAAAATTAAAATTGATGATAAAGGGACTGAAGAAGAGTCAACTTTAGCTAGAAGGCATCCCGATAATTCAAAGGGTGAAAATCTTGATGAAAAAATTGATAAAAGTGTGTTTGGAGAGGTCAAAACTTTAACTAGTGATGTGCCCACTCTTTTGGATTACAAATACTTTAATTATGATAGTTGCTCCTTGATTGATTGTATTTCTTTGTTGCAATCCATGATAAATTCACCCCATGCTTATGAACAAAATAAAGCTTTTACTAAACATATTGTTGATGCTATGATGAAAGCATTTGAAGAAAAGTTGGAATTAGAGATCTCAATTCCTAGAAAATTACATGATGAATGGGAACCCACCATTAAAGTCAAGATAAAAAAATATGAATGTTTTTCTTTATGTGACTTGGGTGCTAGTGTTTCCACAATTCCGAAATCTTTATGTGATGTGCTTGGTCATACTAATATTGAAGAGTGTTCTTTAAATTTGCACTTGGCCTATTCTACTATTAAAAAGCCTTTGGGAAGAATTAATGATGTTCTTATTCTTGCAAATAGGAATTATGTGCCCATATATTTTATTGTTCTTGATATTGATTGCAATCCGTCTTGTCTAATTATACTTGGTAGACCGTTTTTACGCACTATTGGTGCCGTGATTGATATGAAAGAAGGCAATATTAAATTTCAGTTTCCACTAAGAATGGGTATGGAACACTTCCCTAGAATAAGAATTAAGCCACCATATGAATCAATCATGAGGGCATCCTATGGATCTAGAACTAAAGATGACAATACTTGAATCTATGCTTTATGCCTAGCTAGGGGCGTAAAACGATAGCGCTTGTTGGGAGGCAACCCAATGAATAAAATTTATTTTTGCTTTTTTTATTTCTGTTCTTGAGTGTTTGCACAATTATTCCTCTGTTATGATTGTGTTTTTTATATTTTAGTTAGTTTTTGTGCCAAGCAAAGCCTTTGGGATAGCTTTGGTAATAGTTGATTTGATCCTGTCAAAAAACAGAAACTTTTGCGTCCAGTAAAATAGTTGTCTAAATTTACAGAAGTGACAAAAATTCTGAATTTTTTACAAAAGATTGATATACAAATTGCCTCTACTTTCTAAAATTTTCAGAACTTTTGGACTTAAATAAGTATGAGAACAATTCACATCTTTACAGACTTTTCTATTTTTGACAGATTCTATTTTCTTTGCATTGTGTGCTTATTTTGATGATTCTATGGATTGTATCGGGGGGTATAAGCCATGGAAAAGTTAGAATACAGTAGATATAACGCAATAACAAAATTTGGATGGGTTTTCTACAGTACTTAAAGTAAAGATTGGTTTTCTTATACTAACGGATCTCACGAAGGTTTTGTTGAGTTTTGTGTGATAAAAGTTTTCAAGTTTTGGGTGAGATTACGATGGATGAAGGAATAAGGAGTAAGAAGAGCCTAAACTTGGGGATGCCCCATGTCACCCCAAGGAAATATTCTAGGAGGAATAAGCAACTAAGTTTGGGGATGCCCCGAGTGGCATCCCCTCTTTCTTCTAACGACCATCGGTATTTTACTTGGAGCTATATTTTTATTCATCACATATCATGAGTTTTGCTTGGAGCGTCTTGTATTATATGAGTCTTTGCTTGTTTTTCTTTTTAGGTTGTCTCAAGTATCCTTGCTGGACACACCTATTTGAGAGAGCTAAAATTATGCTATGATTTGTTAGAATTGCTCTATATGCTTCACTTAAATTTTTTGAGCTATGGAATTGCTCTAGTGCTTCACTTATATCTTTTTTAGCACGGTGTGCTTTAATATTTTTGAAGAAATGCTCTCATGCTTCACTTAGATTTGTTTGAGAGTTAGTAAAATTTTGAAGAAACTCTCTCATGCTTCACTTATATTATTTTGAGAGATGAAAATTTGTATGCTCATGTTCTTCACTTAAATTTGTTTGAGCTTGCCAAAAGAAATAGCAACATATGAAACTAGTCCCAAAGTGATAGATATTCAAGAGGGATATAATAAAAACTTTCATGAAGATCATTGGACAAAATAAACTTGATTCTTTGTAATAGTTTTGAGATATGATGATAGTGATATGTGAGTCATGTTGGCGAGTAATTATGCTTTAGTAAGAATATTGGTGTTAAGGTTTGTGATTCCCTATGCAAGCATGAAATTCAATAGTTATGCAATGAAATTACATCCTACTTGTGGTGCATTATTCGGTATTAGTTATGCTTAATGCTCGCTTATGTGATTTTTCGTTCCTTGGTTGGATGCTTCTCAATCTTTTTGCTAGCCTTCACTTGTACTAAGTAGGAATACTACTTGTGCATCCAAAATCCTTAAACCCAGTTTCGCCATATGAGTCCACCATACCTACCTATATGCGGTATTCCCGTGCCGTTCTAAGCAAATTTGTATGTGCCATCTCTAATTTTCAAAATAATTCCCTTTCTGTGTGCTCGCACCGCTCATGAAACAGTAGGGGGTTGCTGATATTTTTCCATGCTAGATGTGTTATTCTCAAGATGAGTGTTTATTCACTTGTCATTGCACGAGAGTACGGCAAAGGTATTAGGGATGCCCAGTCTCGAAATGAAAACTGAATTTACTTTATGTTGTCAATTAATAAATTCCTTGGAAAGTGTTGGTATGGACGGCACCCGTGGATATGGCTAGCCGTGGAATGTGAAAGTATGGTGGAAAAAGGAATACACTTTATTTAATGTTTGGGAACCGCCTATGATATATCTAGCATGGAAAGTATTGGGAACTACTCGATCATTTTCGTTGACAGGAAAAGCATGCCACCCAAAATGTTTTATCTCTATTTTTTCACTTTGAGCTCTGGCACCTCTACAAATCCCTACTTCCCTCTGCGAAGGGCCTTTCTATTTACTTTATGCAATTTTTATTTTTATTTGAGTCTCCATCTTCTCTTATAAAGTACCAACTAACGGGCACTATGATCATACTTGAGCATTGGATGTAGCTAATATGCCAGTGTGTTTCATGAATAGATCAATGATTGAGCATGATGGGCTAGGGATAACTTTCTTTAGTATTGATATTTTGAAAGACATGGTTGCTTGTTGATATGCTTGAGTATTTCAATCTTCATGTCAAAACTAGACTATTACTTTGAATCATATAAAAGTCCAAATGTCCATGCTACAAAAGAAAAGAATATGTGATGAACATATCAGGCAGCATTCCACTTCAAAAATTATGTTTTTATCATTTACCTACTCGAGGACGAGTAGGAATTAAGCTTGGGGATGCTGATACGTCTCCAATGTATCTATAATTTTTGCTTGTTCCATGCTGTTATATTATCATTCTTGGATGTTTTACAATCATTTTATAGCAACTTTATATCATTTTGTGGGACTAACCTATTGACATAGTGCCCAGTGCCAGTTGCTGTTTTTTGCTTGTTTTTTACTTTGCAGAATATCAGTACCAAACGGAGTCCAAACGCAGCAAAACTTTTTGGAGAGTTTTTCTGGAGCAGAAGACACCTGTTGGGCCAAAGAAGTACCAGAGGGGGGCTCCGAGGGGAGCACAACCCACCTGGGCACGCCTGGGGGCCCAAGCGCGCCCTGGTGGGTTGTGCCCACCTCGGCCGCCTCCCGCACCGCCTCTTTGCTCTATAAATACCCCGAAAATCCAAAAACCCTGGGGGAGTCGACGAAACAAAATTTCAGCCGCCGCAAGTTCCAGAACCACCAGATCCAATCTAGACACCATCACTGAGATGTTCATCATCCTCATTGGTGCCTCTCCGATGATGCGTGAGTAGTTCATTGTAGACCTACGGGTCCGTAGTTAGTAGCTAGATGGCTTCCTCTCTCTCTTTTGATTCTCAATACAATGGTCTCTTGGAGATCTATTTGATGTAACTCTTTTTTGCGGTGTGTTTGTTGGGATCCGATGAACTTTGAGTTTATGATCAGATCTATTTATCCATGAAAGTTATTTGAGTTTCTTTGATCTCTTATATGCATGATTACTTATAGCCTTGTATTTCTTCTTCGAATCTTTGGTTTAGTTAGGCCAACTAAATCGATTTTTATTGCCATGGGAAGAGGTGCTTTGTGATGGGTTCGATCGTGCGGTGTTCTTTCCCAGTGACAGAAGGGGCAGCAAGACACGTATGTATCGTTTTTATTAAGGATAACAAGATGGGGTCTATTCCTACATGAATAGATCTTGTCTACATCATGTCATCATTCTTATTGCATTACTCCGTTTCTCCATGTACTTAATACACTAGATGCATGCTGGATAGCGGTCGATGTGTGGAGTAATAGTAGTAGATGCAGGCAGGAGTCGGTCTACTAATCTTGGACGTGATGCCTATATAATGATCATTGCCTGGATATCGTCATAATTATTTGAAGTCCTATCAATTTCCTAACAGTAATTTGTTTACCCGCCGTATGCTATTTTTCTCGAGAGAATCCACTAGTGAAATCTACGGCCCCGGGTCTATTCTTTATCATATTTGCTTTGAGATCTATTTTTATTTGCTTTTTTTCCAGATCTATTATTCTAAACACCCAAAAATACCTTGCTGCACTTTTTCTTTATTTATTTTATTTTGTTTTATCACGAGATCTATTTATCCAAAATCATACAAACCGATCTATCTTTTACATGAGAGGGATTGACAACCCCTCTTATTCGTCGGTTGCAAGTATTTGTTCTTCATGTGCTGGTACTGTTTACATAGTGTTGCTTAGTTCTCCTACTGGTTCAATAACCTTGGTTTCATAACTGAGGGAAATACCTACCGAAGCTGTGCTGCATCATCCCTTCCTCTTCGGAGAAATACTGACACGGACACGAGCCATCATGTGGCAATTGGTGAATTGGGGTGGAGTGTTTCCCATTAATCATAATGAGAAGTGGAGTGGTCGAACCAATGTCCACATCCTCATCAATTTCTTCAACGCCAGCCTGTTCAGCAGTGAACTGAGGCTGGGGCGATGATACCAATGGGGTTGAAGCATTAGCTTCCATCTCTATTTCTTCATCAATCTGCTCTGAGGAAGCGACAGAGTGAGTCTCTTCTTCATTGTCATCATCTAGAATGACATATTCTTCACCATATGGAATTATCTCCTTAGATGGCACAACAGAAATGGGGATTGCATCAATTGGTTCACTTGAGGAACTTGTCAAAATCCTCATTTTCTTGGGAGCTGAGGATTCTACAGATGTTGAGGCTTTCCTTTTCTTAGCGGCTTCCTTCTCCGCAGCCTTTGTTTTCTTCACTTCTGATGCAGAAGGAAGTGTGGTTTGCTTCACCCTTGAAGATTTTGCAGGAGGAGCAGAGGATGAAATTGGTGCAGTTTCTTCAGGCACGACTGATGCAGTTGCCCTGGCATTCTCTGTTTCTTCAGGCGCAACATTGGGTGTTTCCCTGGCAGTTTCTTCAGAGGCATGAATTTCTTCAGCTGCCCCTGGTAGATGCTTCAGCAGCCTGAATTTCTTCAGCTGCACTTGCAGTTTGTTCAGCAGGCTGATCAGAAGTACCAGCCTGAGGAATTTGTGGTTGCAATTGAGCAGCAACACTTGAGTTGTGGTCCTGGATGGTTTTGTTTGCAATGTTGATGAATCTAACCTTGGCACCTAGCCAATCAGCATGATAGCGATCAAATTCATCACTGAGGCCTTTGATCTCTTGTTGCACTAAGACAAGTTCTTCAGGATACAAGTTTAGAACGTTGTTCCTCAGAAAGCGCTCTTTCTTGTACTGGTCCTTTTTAACCTTTCTGGCCTTTCCAAATTTCCATTTTTCTTCTCCTATGAAAGCGGTCAACATATGACTTTGACCAGGAGTCAGGTTCAGGTCAGGAAGTGGAGTCGTTGGATCCTTATGCCAAATGTCGATGAAATCAAGAATCTTCCTTGGATCCAACATAAGAGGAACAGAGCTGCCTTTGGCTCTTGTAGCCCTTTGTTGCCTATCTCTGATGATTTCAGCGAGTTCATCATCATCGGCCTCATCATCAGTTTCTTCAACTGAAGGCTTTTTAAAAGCCACTTGTTTCTTGTGAGGACTTGGCCTCTTACCGCGCCCAGCAGTGGACTTGACCTTCAGCAATGTTGGACCACTTGAGGAATGTGGATGGGCTGAGGAAGTTGCAATTTCCCTTGAGGAAATTAAAAATCTAGCAGCCCACTAATATGTTGTGAGATGCACGGGTGTTGAGGACATGTCAGCAGCAGCTGAGGATTTTGCAGCCATAGAGGGCATAGGAGCTGCCCTTGAGGAAGTTGCCCGAGGAATTTGCTCTGAGGGCTTCGTAGTTGAGGAACTTGGCCGTGAGGGCATTGAGCTTGAAGGCTTTGGCTTCACAGCAGGTTTCTTCTGCATGGCCTTCTTTGGTGCGGTTCTACTAGCAGAGGCCTTAGCAGCAGCAGCTTGAGAATCCTCATTGAATTTCTTCACTGCCTCAGCTGCATTTTTGTTCATTTTAGCTTGTCTTTTAGCCCATTCTTTGGGAAATTCCTCACCACGCCTGATGCTGGTAGGATCAGCTCTTTGGCCAGCAACTAGAGGTGGTCTTGGGCATGGAGGATTTACAGCGAATTTCTTCATGTACTTTGGAGTAACATAATGATATTCCTTCCATTCCTTAGCCCATCTCCTCTCTATTCTCTGAATGCGCATTTTGCGCAGCTTCTTGGTCTCTTTGCCATGAGTTTCTTCATCTGGTGTGCAGTACTCATCATATATGTCCTCAGGGATTTCAAACACAGTGTTTGTCTCAGGCTTCTTTCCTCCTTTCTGAGGTCTTTTCCCATTTGCCATTTTCCTCACTTGAGGATCTAGAACTTTTGAAGAATCTGAGGAAGTATGCAATTTGTCTTCGAGGAACGCAGGCATGGGTGCCTCCTACTGTGGAGGCGCCGACCCAGACTTCGTGGCTGATGTCGGGCTAGGAGTGAAAGGAGGCCCCTTTTTACTCCTCCTACCGTGGTGGATGCACCATGACGTGGACGATTGGCCGAGTCTTGGACATGGATGCCGGGGTGGCAGCCCGGATGGCGGTCCACTTGGTTGGCTCTCCGGTGGGCACCATGGCTACGGGGATGGCCTTACCTCTTGGTCGTGTGGACGGCGAGAGGCGGTGCGGTGGGTGGCTCGAGCGTGCTTTCTGTCTTCATGATGGCGGTGCCCCGATCCGGATCTGGAGTTCTGTACTCGGCGCGCTTGCCCTGAAGACCTTGTGGTGACATGGGGGAGCTGCTGAGCGAAAGCTCTATGCTTTGTCGCCAACGACGGTGACGCTTGCGGGCGTCGTTATCTTCTTGAAGACGTTGCCGTGGTGCTCCTCTCCATGTCCGAGTTTCGGGTGAAACCCTATGTCTGTTGTGAACTCGGCAACGACGACACATAGCATCGTTCTTCCTCCTGGGGGTGTTGTCATGGAGCTTACGTGCTATAGGGTTTAGTGTGGTGTTGTACTCAGTTCCTCCTGTACTCTATTTCGGTAGCGTAGTCGCGCGCGTGTTGCGTGTTCCGGTTATCTTGGGATTGGCATGTTTGAGGGTGACCCCATCTCCTTGTATCGCTCGGCCGTGTACTCTGGTTGGTTGTTGCTTCATATATAAAGCGGGGCGGAAGCCTGTTTCGAGAGGAACACTGCAAATGAGTTAAGTTGATGAGAACCTAGTGATTCATTAGCAGACATTTTGTACCTGTGAACAGAGTATAGGTGCGAAGAATTTGAAGAGGTCATATGCGTTCTCAGAAATTTTTCAAAAATATCAAATTGAGGAATTTGACCCTAGATGTCTTGAGGAATTTCACTAAGTGTTCTTGACTCAGGTTCCAGAGTTGTACAGATTTGATAATCCACACAATTGAGGAATCTTGAGGAAAATCATAACTTAGAGAAATAGATCAAGTGAAAGAAGATTTTCAGTGCTTAAGAAGTAGATCGTTGAAGAATAAACACCTTTTGAGGATTTTGTGAAATCATGAGGATCAAAGTAGGGCAGTAAAATCGGATTTTAATTACCCTTGATGAAGAACACAACGAACTGGGAGTTAGAACTTGGAAGTTCGTCTGTCAGATCTCCCACGCCCTAACTCGATGGAGGGAGATAGCTACGGCAGTGGCTGAGTGAAGATTTCCGTGGCCGATGCTAGTACGATGGCGAGGAGGTTGAGGTAGTGAAGCTCTTCCTCTCCGACGGAGATGAAGCTTAGCGGCAGCGCTAGGTCAGAGCTTGAGTGAGGAGAAGTGAGGTCGAGCGGAGTAAATGAGGGCAGTGGAAGGGAAGGGGTATTTATAACGGAGGTGAAAAACTGAACGCCCGAAGAATTTGGACATTCGTACCCCTGCCTTTGCTATCCTTTCGACATGTGTCACCCACGTACTATGTAGTTGAGATCATGGAGGATCGTGGGTGAATATAATATTCCAGTCGTGGGAAGTGGGAAAGATTTGAGCGTTAACTGCCAAAAAATTAGATATGAAAATTTTAATTTTTCGTTCGCAAATTCTTCAGCTATCAAGGACACAGTGAAGACTTTGAACGGGTTTCAAATAGAACGCATATGAAGAATTTGTAAACAGACTGGGCTGAGTTTAGCATAGAGGGGGAACGGGTCCGATCACATTCACTTAGAGGAAAAATCAACTTGAAGAATTAGCAATAAGTGAATGCTGTTGAGGACATTGAAAACTCACATATATATATATAGTAATGCTAAACTAAGCGTGAGTGTAGAATAGCTTATTGTACACCCCAGTAACGCTACATACAAAACATAGTAACACAGTATACAAAATATAGTATTTTTCATAAAAATGTAGTAAATTACAAACTTGGGTAGTAAAAAAAATATGTTCAGAATTACTACATTTTACACACCCTTTTACTAGATTTTGTATATAACGTTACTAGGGGGTGTAGAATAAGTTATTCTACACTCACGCTTAGAATAGCGTTATATATATATATATATATATATATATATATATATATATATATATATATATATATAGTCAATGAAGAACACCAGTGGTAAAGTTTGAAGAAAATGCAAACTTGAGGAATTTGAAAATTTGAAGAATTTGCAAAGTGACGAAAAAAATCAATTTTGAAGATTTTCAACTATGGTTGGTGACGTGACCCACCGTATAATAATGATGATTTCAGACACCACATACAATTGTCGTAGGGTTCTCAGAATCAAATTCTTCATTAATTTCTTCACACTTAGAGGGTAAGTCTTCATTGATTGAAGAAAATGTTACTTCGTGTGTTGCACATCAAAGTTATCAATTTTGCATTAGTGTTAGGATGTGTATCCTTTCAAAGAACATTCAAAGATTCTAAGATATTTAGCTCACACCTCAACTTGCAAAATCTCTTTTCATCCAAGGGCTTTGTGAAGATATCAGCCAGTTGTTCTTCAGTCTTCATGTGGTCGATGAAGATGTCACCCTTCAACACATGATCTCGAAGAAAATGATGACGAATCTGGATGTGCTTAGTCTTCGAGTGCTGAACTAGGTCGTGAGCAATCTTGATGGCACTCTCTTTGTCGCAGTAGAGAGGCATGTTCTTCACATTGATGCCATAATCCTTGAGGGTTTGCTTCATCCACAACAATTGAGCACAGCAAGAACCAGCAGCAATATACTCTGCTTCAGCAGTAGAAAGTGACACGCAGTTCTGCTTATTCAAGGACCAACATACTAAGGATTGTCCGAGGAAATGGCATGTGCCCGATGTTGACTTGCGATCCACCCGATCACCAGCATAGTCAGAGTCAGAATATCCAATGAGATCAAAAGTTGAGCCCTTGGGATACCATAATCCAAGTGTTGGAGTGTGAGCTAGATATCGAAGAATATGTTTCACAGCCTTACGGTGTGATTCCTTCGGTGTAGCTTGAAAACGGGCACACATGCAAACACTAAGCATAATATCTGGCCTAGATGCACATATGTACAATAAATAACCAATCATGGAGCGATATACCTTTTGATCCAAATCCTAACCATTTTCGTCGATGCAGAGTTGGCCATTTGTGGGCATATGGATTTTGACGCCTTTGCAATCTTGCGTGCCGAATTTCCTAAGGACATCCTTGAGGTATTTCTCTTGAGATATGAAGATTCCATTGCGTTTTTGACGAATTTCGAGACCTAAGAAGAATTTCAATTCTCCCATCATAGACATTTGATATTCTTCACTCATCATATAAGCAAATTCGTCATTCATGAGGAATTCCTTCAGTGTGTCATACCACGCCCAAGGGGCCAGCTTGAGGCCCTAGAGGGCCTTGTTGAGTCTGAAGACTTTGTCAGGATGCTTAGGATCTTCAAAACCTGGGGGTTGAGCAACATATACTTCTTCCTCAAGCTTACCATTGAGGAATGCATTTTTCACATCCATTTGATATAAGATGATATTATGATGGTTAGCATAAGTAAGCAATATGCGAATAGCTTCAAGTCTAGCAATAGGTGCAAAAGTTTCATCAAAATCAATTCCTTCAACCTGTGTGTAGCCCTGAGCTACAAGACGAGCCTTATTCCTCACCACTAGGCCATTTTCGTCTTGCTTGTTGCGGTAGATCCACTTGGTACCTATGATATTGTGCTCACGAGGATCTAGTCACATGACAAGTTCCCGCACATTGTTGAGCTCGAATTGATGCAATTGCTCTTGCATTGCTTGAATCCACTCAGGCTCCAGAAATGCCTCATCAACTTTGGTGGGCTCTGTGATAGAGACAAAAGCAAAGTGCCCACAAAATTTAGACAAATGTGAAGCTTTTCAGCGAGTGAGGGGACCTGGTGCATTGATGTCGTCGAGGATTTTGTCAATCTCCACTTCATTTGCCATGCGAGGATGTGCAGGTTGACAACTTTGATTGGGATGAGCATTTTCTTCAGCGCCATTTTCCTCAGGTGCACCAGCATGAAAGTCTTCATTATCTGGAATGACTTCTTCAACACGTTCTTCAGTGGGTATGATATCCACAGTAGCCTTGAGCTTAATGGATTCCTTAGGAGGCATTTCATCTAGCACAAGAGGTAGGTGCTCTCTTTGCGAGCCGTTAGTCTCATCGATCCGCACATCTACAGTTTCAACAACCTTGTGGTGATAGGAGTTGAAGACTCTGTAGGTGTGCAAGTCCTTTCCGTAACCAAGCATAAAACCCTTATGTGCTTTCTGATGGAAATATGCCCTAGCTAGGAGCAATAATAAAGTTGTTATTATTATATTTCCTTATTCGTGATAAAGGTTTATTATTCATGCTAGAATTGTATTGACCGGAAACTTAAATACATGTGTGGATACATAAACAAATATTGTGTCCCTAGTAAGCCTCTACTAGACTAGATCGTTCATCAAAAGATGGTTAAGGTTTCCTAACCATAGACATGAGTTTTCATTTGATAATGGGATCACATCATTAGGAGAATGATGTGATGGACAAGACCCATCTGTTAGCTTAGCATATGATCGTTCAGTTTATTGCTACTGCTTTCTTAATGTCAAATACGTGTTCCTTCGACCATGAGATCATGCAACTCTCGGATACCGGAGGAATGCCTTGTGTGCTATCAAACGTCACAACGTAACTAGGTGATCATAAAGATGCTCTACAGGTATCTCCAAAGGTGTCTGTTGAGTTGGCATGGATCGAGATTGGGATTTGTCACTCCGTGTATCAGAGAGGTATCTCTGGGCCCTCTCGGTAATGCATCATCACAAGAAGCTTGCAAGCAAAGTGACTAAGGAGTTAGTTACGAGATGATGTATTACGGAATGAGTAAAGAGACTTTTCGGTGACGAGATTGATCTAGGTATGAAGATACCGACGATCGAATCTCGGGCAAGTAACATACCGCCAGACAAAGGGAATTACGTATGTTGTCATAAAGGTTCGACCGATAAAGATCTGCATAGAATATGTAGGAACCAATATGGGCATCCAGGTCCCGCTATTGGTTATTGACCGGAGAGGCGTCTCGATCATATCTACATCATTCTCGAACTCGTAGGGTCCGCACGCTTAACGTTCATTGATGATATAGTATAATATAAGTTATGTGATTTAGTGACCGAATGTTGTTCGGAGTCCCGGATGAGATCACAGACATGACGAGGATCTCCAGAATGGTCCGGAGGTAAAGATTGATATATAGGACTATGCTATTTGGTCACCGGAAAGGTTTTGGGATGTACCGGGTATTCATCGGGTCACCGGATGGGGTTTCGGGAGACCTACGGGGATTATACGGGCCTAATGGGCCAAGGGGAGGCACACACCAGCCAACAAGGGGCTGGCGCGCCCTCTCCCTGGCCGCCGGACCTAGGGAAGGAAAGGGGTGAGGGCTAGCCCCTCCTGCCTTCCCCTCCTCATGGGAGAAAGGAAAGGGGGGAGGGCGCCACCCCCTCCTGCCTTTCCCCGCGCGCCTAAGAAGGCAAGTGTGGCGCGGCTAGGGCAGGGGCCAAGGGTGGCCACCGGCCCCCTTGGGGGAACCCTAGGCTGCCTCCCCTCCTCCCCCCACCTATATATATGTGTGGAAGGAGAGGGGCAACACACACCACAATTCCCTAGCCATGTGCGGCGCCCCTCTCCCTCTAGTTCATCCTCTGTCATATTTTCGTAGTGCTCGGTGAAGCCCTGCAGAGATAGTTCCATTACCACCGTCACCACGCCGTCGTGCTGCCGGAACTCATCTACTACTTCACCCGTCTTGCTGGATCACGAAGGCGAGGACATCATCGAGCTGAACATGTGCTGAACGCGGAGGTGCCGTACGTTCGGTACTTGATCGGTTGGATCGTGAAGGTGTTCAACTACATCAACCGCGTTGATAAACACTTCCGCTAAACGGTCTACGAGGGTACGTAGACATACTCTCCCCTCTCGTAGCTATGCATCTCCATGGATAGATCTTGCGTGTGCGTAGAATTTTTTTGTTTTCCATGCAACATTTCCCAACAGTTGAATCATGAGCCAGGTCTATGCGTAGATGATATGCACAAGTAGAACACAAAGAAGTTGTGGGCGGTGATGTTCATACTGCTTACCACCAACGTCTTATTTTGATTCGGCGGTATTGTGAGATAAAGCGGCCTGGACCAACCTTACATGTCCACGCACATGAGACCAGTTCCACCGACTGACATGCAACTTGTTTTGCATAAAGGTGGCTGGCTGGTGTCTATTTCTCCTAGTTTAGTTGAATCAAATTTGACTATGGCCGGTCCTTGAAGAAGGTTAAAACAGCAAACTTGATAATCACCGTTGTGATTTTGCGTAGTTAAGAACGGTTATTGCTAGTTTCCCGTAGCAGCCACGTAAAACTTGCAACAACAAAGTAGAGGACGTCTAACTTGTTTTTGCAGGGTATGTTGTGATGTGATATGGTCAAGACATAATGTGATATACATTGTTGTATGAGATGATCATGTTTTGTAATATCGACAACCGGCAGGAGCCTTAGGGTTGTCTCTTAATTATTGTATGAAATGCAAGCGCCATGTAATTGCTTTACTTTATCGCTATGCGTTAGCAATAGTTGTAGAAGCAATAGTTGGCGAGATGACCCCGACGCAATGATGGAGATCAAGGTGTCGAGCCGGTGACGATGGAGATCATGACGATGCTTTGGAGATGGAGATCAAAAGCACAAGATGATGATGGCCATATCATGTCACATATTTTGATTGCATATGATGTTTATCATTTATGCATCTTATTTTTCTTAGAACGATGGTAGCATTATAAGATGATCCCTGCACTAAATTTCAAGATAAAAGTGTTCTCCCCGAGTATGCACTATTGCTAAAGTTCGTCGTTTCGAAGCACCTCGTGATGATCGGGTGTGATAGACTCTACATTCACGTACAACGGGTGTAAGACAGTTTTGCAGAAGCAGAATACTTGGGTTAAACTTGACGATCCTAGCATGTATAGACATGGTCTCGGAACACTGGAGACCGAAGGTCGAACGTGAGTCATATAGTAGATATGATCAACATAGAGATGTTCACCATTGATGACTACCCCATCTCACGTGATAATCGGACATGGGTTAGTTGATTTGGATCATGTATCACTTAGATAACTTGAGGGATGTTAATTTAAGTGGGAGTTCATTAGTAATTTGATTAATTGAACTTAATTTATCATAAACTTAGTCTTAATAGTTTTTGCATATCTATGTTGTAGATCAATGGCCCATGCTACCGTTCCCCTAAATTTTAATGCGTTCCTAGAGAAAGCTAAGTTGAAAGATGATGGTAGCAACTACACAGACTAGATCTGTAACTTGAGGATTATCCTCATTGCTGCACAGAATAATTATCTCCTTGATGCACCACTAGGTGAGAGACCTGCTGCAGGAGCTACTGCAGATGTTATGAACGTCTGGCAGACTCGATCTGATGACTACTCAATAGTTCAGTGTGCCATGCTTTACGGCCTTGAACCAGGACTTCAAAGACATTTTGAACGTCATGGAGCATATGAGATGTTCCAAGAGCTGAACTTGATATTTCAAGCTAATGCCCGGGTTGAGAGATATGAAGTCTCCAACAAGTTCTATAGCTGCAAGATGGAGGAGAATAGTTCTGTCAGTGAACATATACTCAAAATGTCTTGGTACCATAACCACTTCACTCAGCTGGGAATTGATCTTCCAGTTGAGAGTGTTATTGATAGAGTTCTTTAGTCACTGCCACCAAGATACAAAGGCTTCGTGATGAACTATAATATGCAAGGGATGACGAAAATGATTCTCGAGCTCTTCGCAATGCTTAAGGCCACGGAGGTAGAAATCAAGAAGGAGCATCAAGTGTTGATGGTTAACAAGACCACTAGTTTCAAGAAAAATGGCAAGGGAAAGAAAGGGAACTTCAAGAAGAATGGCAAGCAAGTTGCCACTCCCGTGAAGAAGCCCAAAGCTGGACCCAAGCCTGAAACTGAGTGCTTCTACTGCAAAGGAAATGGTCACTGGAAGCGGAACTGCCCCAAATACTTGGCGGATAAGAAGGATGGCAAAGTGAACAAAGGTATATTTGATATATAGTTATTGATGTGTTCCTTACTAATGCTCGTAGTAGCGCCTGGGTATTTGATACTGGTTCGGTTGCTCATATTTGTAACTTGAAACAGGAGCTGTGGAATAAATGAAGATTGGCTAAGGACGAGGTGACGATGCACGTCGGGAATGGTTCCAAGGTCGATGTGATTGCCGTCGGCACGCTACCTCTACATCTACCTTCGGTATTAGTTTTAGACCTCAATAATTGTTATTTGGTGCCTGCATTGAGCATGAACATTATATCTGGATCTTGTTTATTGCGAGACGGATATTCATTTAAGTCAGAGAATAATGGTTGTTCTATTTATATGAGTAATATCTTTTATGGTCATGCACCTTTGATGAATGGTCTATTCTTGTTGAATCTCGATCATAGTGATACACATATTCATAATATTGATGCCAAAAGATGCAAAGTTGATAATGATAGTGCAACATACTTGTGGCACTGCCGTTTAGGTCATATTGGTGTAGAGCACATGAAGAAACTCCATGCGGATGGACTTTGGAATCACTTGATTATGAATCATTTGATACTTGCAAACCGTGCCTCATGGGCAAGATGACTAAAACTCCGTTCTCCGGAACAATGGAGCGAGCTAATGACTTATTGGAAATAATACATACTGATGTATGCGGTCTGATGAGTGTTGAAGCACGCGGCGGGTATCATTATTTTCTGACCTTCAAAGATGATTTGAGTAGGTATGGATATATCTACTTGATGAAACACAAGTCTCAAACATTTGAAAAGTTCAAGGAATTTCAGAGTGAAGTGGAGAATCATTGTAACAAGAAAATAAAGTTTCTATGATCTGATCGCGGAGGCGAATATTTGAGTTACGAGTTTGGCCTTCATTTAAAACAATGTGGAATTGTTTCACAACTCACGCCACCTCGAACACCACAACGTAATGCTGTGTCCGAACGTCGTAACCATACTTTATTAGATATGGTGCGTTCTATGATGTCTCTTACCGATTTGCCTTTATCAATTTGGGGTTATGCATTAGAGACAGCTGCATTCATGTTAAATAGGGCACCATCTAAATCCGTTGAGACGACACCGTATGAACTATGGTTTGGCAAGAAACCTAAGCTGTCGTTTCTTAAAGTTTTGGGGTTGCGACACTTATGTCAAAAGGCTTCAGCCTGATAAGCTCGAACCCAAATCGGAGAAGTGCATCTTCATAGGATATCCTAAGGAAACTATTGGGTACACCTTCTACCACAGATCCGAATGCAAGATCTTTGTTGGCAAGAATGGGTCCTTTCTAGAGAAGGAGTTTCTCTCGAAAGAAGTGAGTGGGAGGAAAGTAGAACATGATGAGGTAATTGTACCTTCTCTCGAATTGGAAAGTAGCACATCAGAGAAAACCGTTCCCATGATGCCTACACCAACTAGAGAGGAAGCTAATGATGATGATCATGAAACTTCAGATCAAGTTACTACTGAACCTCATAGGTTAACCAGAACACGTTCTGCACCAGAGTGGTACGGTAATCCTGTCCTGGAAGTCATGTTGTTAGACAACGGCGAACCTACGAACTATGAAGAAGCTATGATGAGCCCAGATTTCAACAAATGGCTTGAGGCCATGAAATCTCATATAGGATCCATGTATGAGAACAAAGTATGGACTTTGGTGGACTTGCCCAATGATCGGCAAGCCATTGAAAATAAATGGATCTTCAAGAGGAAGACAAACGCTGATGGTAATATCACTGTCTACAAAGCTTGACTTATCACGAAAGGTTTTTTACAAGTTCAAGGGGTTGACTACGATGTGACTTTCTCACCCGTAGCGATGCTTAAGTCTGCCCGAATCATGTTAGCAATTGCCGCATTTTATGATTATGAAATCTGGCAAATGGATGTCAAAACTTCATTCCTTAACGGGTTTCTTAAAGAAGAGTTGTATATGATGCAACCAGAAGGTTTTGTCGATCTTAAAGGTGCTAACAAAGTGTGCAAGATCCAGCGATCCATCTATGGACTGGTGCAAGCATCTTGGAGTTGGAATATACACTTTGATGCTGTGATCAAAGCATATGGTTTTATACAGACTTATGGTGAAGCCTGTATTTACAAGAAAGTGAGTGGGAGCTCTGTAGCATTTCTGATATTATATGTGGATGACATGTTGTTGATTGGAAATGATATAGAATTCCTGGATAGCATAAAAGGATACTTGAATAAGGATTTTTCAATGAAAGACCTCGGTGAAGCTGCTTATATATTGGGCATCAAGATCTATAGGGATAGATCGAGACGCTTAATAGGACTTTCACAAAGCACATACCTTGACAAAGTTCTGAAGAAGTTCAAAATGGACCAGTCTAAGAAAGGGTTCTTACCTGTGTTCCAAGGTGTAAAATTGAGTCAGACTCAAAGTCCGACCATGGCAGCAGATAGAGAGAAAATGAAAGTCATTCCCTATGCCTCAGCCATAGGTTCTATTGGGTATGCCATGCTGTGTACCGGACCTGATGTGTGCCTTGCCATAAGTTTGGTAGGGAGGTACCAAAGTAATCCAGGAGTGGATCACTGGACAATGGTCAAGAACATCCTAAAGTACCTGAAAAGGACCAAGGATATGTTTCTTGTTTATGGAGGTGACAAAGAGCTCGTCGTAAAACGTTACGTCGATGCCAGCTTTGACACTAATCCGGATGACTCTAAGTCACAAACCAGATACGTATTTATATTGAATGGTGGAGCTGTCAGTTGGTGTAGTTACAAGCAGAGCGTCATGGTGGGGTCTACGTGTGAAGCGGAGTACATAGCTGCTTCAAAAGCAGTGCATGAAGGAGTCTAGATGAAGGAGTTCATATCTGATCTGGGTGTAATACCCAGTGCATCGGGTCCAATGACAATCTTTTGTGACAATACTGGAGCAATTGCCTTAGCGAAGGAATCTAGGTTTCACAAGAGAACCAAACACATCAAGAGACGCTTCAACTCCATTCGTGAAAAGGTCAAGGATGGAGACATAAAAATTTGCGAAATACATACGAATCTGAATGTGGCAGACCCGTTGACTAAACCTCTTCAGTGGACAAAACATGACCAGCACCAAGACTCCATGGGTGTTAGATTCATTACTATGTAATCTAGATTATTGACTCTAGTGCAAGTGGGAGACTGATGGAAATATGCCCTAGAGGCAATAATAAAGTTGTTATTATTATATTTCCTTATATTGGTGATAAAGGTTTATTATTCATGCTAGAATTGTATTGATCGGAAACTTAAATACATGTGTGGATACATAAACAAATACCGTGTCCCTAGTAAGCCTCTACTAGACTAGCTCGTTGATCAAAAGATGGTTAAGGTTTCTTACCATAGACATGAGTTGTCAATTTATAATGGGATCACATCATTAGGAGAATGATGTGATGGACAAGACCCATTTGTTAGCTTAGCATATGATCGTTCAGTTTATTGCTACTGCTTTCTTAATGTCAAATACGTGTTCCTTTGACCATGAGATCATGCAACTCCCGGATACCGGAGGAATGCCTTGTGTGCTATCAAATGTCACAACGTAACTGGGTGATCATAAACATGCTCTACAAGTATCTCCGAAGGTGTCTGCTGAGTTGGCATGGATCGAGATTGGGATTTGTCACTCCGTGTATCGGAGATGTATCTCTGGGCCCTCTCGGTAATGCAACATCACAAGAAGCTTGCAAGCAAAGTGACTAAGGAGTTAGTTACGAGATGATGTATTACGGAATGAGTAAAGAGACTTGACGGTAACGATATTGAACTAGGTATGAATATACCGACAATCGAATCTCGGGCAAGTAACATACCGCCAGACAAAGGGAATTACGTATGTTGTCATAAAGGTTCGGCCGATAAAGATCTGCATAGAATATGTAGGAACCAATATGGGCATCCATGTCCCGCTATTGGTTATTGACCAGAGAGGCGTCTCGATCATGTCTACTTCATTCTCGAACCCGTAGGGTCCGCATGCTTAACGTTCGTTGATGATATAGTATAACATGAGTTATGTGATTTGGTGACAGAATGTTGTTCGGAGTCTCGGATGAGATCACGGACATGGTGAGGAGCTCCGTAATGGTCCGGAGGTAAAGATTGATATGTAGGGCGATGCTATTTGGTCACCGGAAAGGTTTTGGGATGTACCGGGTATTCATCGGGTCACCGGAAGGGGTTCCGGGGGACCTGCGGGGATTATATGGGCCTAATGGGCCAAGGGGAGGCACACACCAGCCAACAACGGGCTGGGCGCCCTATCCCTGGCCGCCGGCACTAGGGAAGGAAAGGGGGGAGATCTAGCCCCTCCTGCCTTCCCCTCCTCATGGGAGAAAGGAAAGTGGGGGGGGGGGGGGGGGGGGGGGGGGGGGCGCCACCACCTCCTACCTTTCCCCGTGTGCCTAAGAAGGCAAGGGGGGGGCCCTCTTGGGGGAACCCTAGGATGCCTCCCCTCCTCCCCCCACCTATATATATGTGTGGAGGGAGAGGGGCAACACACACCACGATTCCCTAGCCGTGTGCGGCGCCCCTCTCCCTCTAGTTCATCCTGGGTCATATTTTCGTAGTGCTCGGCGAAGCCCTGCGGAGATAGTTGCATCACCACCGTCACCACGCCAGCGTGCTGCTAGAATTCATCTACTACTTCGCCCGTCTTGCTGGATCAAGAAGGCTAGGACGCCATCGAGCTGAACATGTGTTGAACACGAAGGTGCCGTACATTCGGTACTTGATCGGTTGGATCGTGAAGGTGTTCGACTACATCAACCGCATTGATAAACGCTTCCGCTAAATGATCTACGTGGGTATGTAGACATACTCTCCCCTCTCGTAGCTATGCATCTCCATGGATTGATCTTGCGTGTGCATAGATTTTTTTTGTTTTCCATGCAACGTTTCCCAACACTTTCGGTGCAAATTTGGAATTGTGATGAGGATCTCTAATCCAGCATTTAGCACAGAAGACTTTGAAATAACTTACATTTGGCTTTTTGTCAGTTAGGAGCTCATATGAGGTTTTCTTGAAGAATTTGTGAAGATATACCCTGTTGATGATGTGGCATGCAGTATCAATAGCCTCAGGCCAGAAGTGATGAGGCGTCTTGTATTCATCAAGCATTGTGCGAGCCATCTCAACAAGAGTCCCGTTCTTGCACTCCACGACGCCATTCTGCTCAGGAGTGTATGGGTCAGATAGCTCATGAGTAATACCAAGTTCATCAAGATAGTCATCAAGACGAGTGTTCTTGAACTCGGTCCCATTGTCACTCCTGATATGCTTGATCTTCACACCGAAATTCGTCGAGGCCCTTGAATAAAATCGTTTGAAGACTTCTTGCACTTCAGTTTTGTACATGATGATATGCACCCAGGTGTAACGAGAATAATCATCAACAATAACAAAGCCATATAATGATGCTGCATTTGTTAGTGTGGCATAATGAGTGGGTCCAAAGAGGTCCATGTGAAGCAATTCAAAAGGACGAGTGGTAGTCATGATAGTCTTTGAGGGATGCTTGGATCTGGTCATCGTCCAGACTCAAAATCCCCACAAAGATGATCTTTGAGGAATTTGACACCCTCGATGCCGATGACGTGCTTATTCTTCACAAGTGTGTGCAAGTTCCTCATGCCAGCATGACCAAGTCATCGATGCCATAGCCAGCCTTCTAAAGCTTTTGCAAGTAGACATGTGGCAGGCTGTGGTCCTGCAGAGAAATAAAAAATATACAAGTATCCTCTCCTAAAGCCTTCGAAGACTTTGGATTTGTCAGATTCCATGAGTACTATGCAATGATATTTGCCAAAGATGACAACCATATCAAGATCACAAAGCATTGAGACAGACATGAGGTTGAATCCAAGAGATTCGACAAGCATGACTTTGTCCATGTGTCGATCCTTTGAGATTGCAACCCTACCTAGACCCAATACCTTGCTTTTTCCTTTGTCAGCATAGGTAATATTCTTTAGATGCGATGGAGATAGTGCGGAGTCCATCAGTAACTTCTTGTCACCAGTCATGTGATTTGTACATCCACTGTCGAGGACCCACTCAGTAGCTTTGAGAGATTCATCCTGCAGACGAATTAGTGCATCTTAAGAACTCATATACTTTAGAGTGAAGAATATGACATCAAATTCGTCAGATATAATTTCATCAAGAAGTACAATATATACAACAATATAAGGACGTGACAAATGAGTAATTCATTTCTTCATGATTAGCTTGCGTCCTTTCAAGCACTCTCAGGTCTCCAGCAAATTCTTCAGACATTCAAGTTCGTCTGGAGACCTGACCCTGCATAAGAGATTAGTTCTTTTTCTTCACCACCCACATCTGGAGGGGTGGCAAGGAGTTCATCATTCTGCGAGCTCCATATGAGAAAGGTGGCATTGAAGCCAATGCACTTCGTTTCACGGAAGAGGGGTTAGAGTACGCATATGAGCAAGCAGAGAAATTCTTCGAGGACTTATGATAAAAATAATTTGAAGAATAATGCACATATTCATGACCCTTATATTTTCCCTGCGAAACAGAAGCATTAGCACGAGGATAAGTGTGCTTTTGACCATATGAGGAATTTGATCCATGTGAAGACTTTGGTCCATATGAAGAATTTGATCTGAGTTCCTATTCTTCACAGGTGGTGTCATGAGGACATTCACCTGAAGACTTTCAAGGCACCTTTTGGGAACCCAGATTTTCTTCATAGGAGGACCATTCTTGCAGTTAGTTCCAACATATCTGGCAAATACTTCACCACTGTGATTTTTGAACAGTTTATAGTTGGAGTCAAATGACTCATAAGATGAACATGAAGATTCACATGTAAAGCTAGATAAAGTAGATGGACCTATAGGAGGTCCTTTTGCAGCAACCCATGAGGTTTTGGGATACTGCTCAGGTTTCCAGTAGGATCCATCAGCATTGAGTTTCCTCTCAAATGCAATACCCTCTTTCCTAGGGTTCCTGTTCAGGATCTAATTTTTGAGCATATCGTAAAGGGCTTGATGCCCTTTGAGGCTTTTGTACATGCCTATCACATACAATTCCTTCAACCCTACATTTTTGTCAGTGATACTTGTGGTATCCTCAGATGAGGAATTTGTGACCACAGAAATAGTTGAAGAAGTTGCAGCAATAGAAGCATTTGAACTTTCAGGTGAAGAATTAGCAGATTCACGTTCGATGCATTTCAAACAGGATGGAATGAATTCTTCCTGAGCGGAACTGATCTGTTGAGCAAGCAAAGAATCATTTCCCCTTTGAAGATCATCATGAGTCACCCTTAGTTTCTCAAGATCTTGCTTTCTTTGAAGAAATTCATAAGAAAGCTTCTCATGATTGCCTAAGAGAGTCTCATGACGAGTTTGAAGGTTATCAAACTTAGACTGAAGTCGTTGAAGATCATCAGTCATAGTTTGAGTTCGATCCATTTCCTTACTCAATAGGTCATCGCTTTTCTCTAGCAATTTCTGAATCTTTTCCAAAGCTTTTTGTTGTTTCGTGTTGACATTAGCAAGTTTGGAATAGCTAAGTTTGAGGTTTTCATCAGATTCACCTTCACTAGATTCAGAGGAAGGATATTTGAGTACCTTGGCACCTTTTGCCATGAAGCAATAGGTGGGAGCAAAGTCATCGTCGCCATCGCCAGCAGTGTTGGAGTTGCCATTTTCCTCACAGTTGAAGATGAACTTGCTGACGAAAGCAGTAGTGAGAGCTAGGCTCGCCACACCAGAGTCTGACTCCTCAGATTCCTCCTCTTCCTCATTTTCCTCAGATTCAGCTTCAGAATCCATTTCCTTGCCAATGAATGCCCGAGCCTTTCTGGAACCGCTCTTCTTGTGAGATGAAGACTTTGAAGATTTTGACGATGAGGACTTTGAAGATTTCTTCTTTTTCTTCGAGTCATCTGAACTGTCATCCTTGTACTTCTTCTTCTTTGATTCCTTTACCCTTTGAGGACAATCAACAATGTAGTGACCAGACTTCTTGCATTTGTGTGAAGTCCTTATCTGGTTGTCACGGGATAAAGAATCTGATCTCATGTCATCACCTCTTGAAGATTTTCCAAAGCGACCACGCCTTGAGAACTTTTGGGATTTTCTCATGAGCATAGATAGCTCCTGGCTTAGTTCTTCAGGATCACCAAGGCTACTGTCAGAGTCTTCCTTTTCAGATGAGGAAATTGCCTTGGCCTTCAGTGCATGTGATCTTCCATAGCTTGGCCCGTAGAGGTCTCTCTTCTCAGCTTGTTGCAACTCATGAGTATTTAGTCTCTCGAGAATGTCGGCAGGATCTAGTGACTTGTAGTCTCCATGTTCTTGAATCATTAGTGCCAGTGTATCGAATGAGGAATCAAGAGATCTCAGCAATTTCTTCACCACCTCATGATCGGTGATGTTAGTGGCACCAAATGCTTGAAGCTCATTGGAGATATCAGTGAGGCGATCAAAATTTTGCTGGACATTTTCGTTGTCGAGTCTTTTGAAGCGTTTGAAGAGATTACGAAGAACGTCAACTCGAGAATCACGTTGGGTTGAGATTCCTTCGTTGACCTTGGACAGCCTATCCCAGATAAGCTTTGCAGTCTCCAAATCACTCACTCTACCGTACTGTCCTTTGCTCAGATGGACACATATGATATTCTTCGCTTGGGAGTCGAGTTGCTTGAATCTCTTCACATCAGCAGTGTTTATGGATGGAGTGATGGAGGGAATGCCATTTTCCACAACGTACCAGAGATCGTTGTCAATTGCCTTAAGATGCATGCACATCTTGTTCTTCCAGTAGGGGTAGTCCGTCCCATCGAAGATAGGACACCTAGCCGAGATCTTGATCATACGTGCAATCGACATAACTAGAACTCCAGGTGGTTAAACCAAAATCAAACAGAACAAGGGAGTACCATGCTCTGATACCAATTGAAAGTGCGTTATATAGACTAGAGGGGGGGGGGGGGTGAATAGGTGATTTTTACAAATTCGCCACTGAGGAAATACTACTTGAGGAATTTGCTAAATGACGAAATGCAAGCAGCGGATAATGTACTCAAGTGCATGCATAACAAAGCAGTAGCATAGTCATCATGATGAAATGAAACATACGCAAAGCACAAGTAGTGAGTAAGCAGGATAAGCAGGCAGAAGACAAGGTGACTGAAGAAATAGGATTGAGGAAATTGAGAAAGTCTTCAATCAAAGTCTTCAGACAATAACGATCAAGTTCAACAACAAGTAAACGAGGAATTGAAAGAGTTGAGGAAATGAAACTAGTAGCTAGGTGAAGACAATGATTTGGTAGACCGGTTTCAACTACTGTGACAATTGTACGTCTGGTTGGAGCGGCTTGGTATTTAAACCAAAGGACACACAGTCCTTACTGTATTCTCCTTGAGCTAAGGTCACACAGACCTCGCCCAATCACTTGTGGTAAGTCCCCAAGGTGACTTCCAAACCTTCACAAACTTGGTCACCCGGCGATCCACAATTCCTCTTGAATGCTCTAGACCATGACGCCTAACCGTCTGGAAGATGCACAGTCTTCAAAGGTAAAAAGCGTCGGCTCCACACAGGAACAATCTCTTTAGTGATGCTCAATCACTTTGGGTTTTAGGTGTAGGGTTTTTGGGTTTTTCCTCACTGATGATTTTCTCTCAAAGTCCTCGGAGGACGGGATGCTCTAAATGACACATGTCAATCTCTCTTGGAGCAGCCAGCCAGCTAGTGGTTGAATGGGGCGGCTATTTATAGCCAGGGAGCAACCCGACATGATAAGACATAAATGCCCCTAATGATATGATCGTTATGTGGATAAGATATCTGGACAGCTGGCGCAAGGCACAACAACGGTCGGAAATTCGAACCATGAAATTCCTCAGGGCTATCATGTTCTTCACTGTAGGCAATTCGCACTGGCGAAATACTAACTCCTCAGTCAGAACAAATTTCTTAGAGACCAGAAGATCTTCGTCTCTGTCACTGAAGAAATTGACTGAATTGCAAGAGATTTCCAAATGCTTCACTCAGAGGATTGGGTATGTGTTGGCTTTGAGATGAGCATCACTCGGAAATTTTTCCTTAGTATTACCTCGACCCCCTTTAACAATACGGTGTTTCCTATGACTCAAAAGAAGGAAATGAAACTACGAAAACAAAAGCCTTCACGCATCATAGTTCTTGCATCAATATCTTCAAGGTCACACCAATTTCCTTATTTTCAAAGTCTTCAAGAAAAGCACAAAGTCTTTAGATGAAGACATTCATTTTTAGGGGTCGACATTCATCGGATATATCAAACTCCTCAGAGACTTATAAGAACTGTGTACACTCACAAAAACATTAGTCCCTTAACCTATAAGTCTTCAATACACCAAAATCATTAAGGGGAACTAGATGCACTTACAGTGCCAACCACCAAGTAGACAATGAAGCCGGTTGACGAACCTGTACAACATGCCACACTTATGTTCCCTTTGCCACACGATATATGTTGTCGGGCTCAAGGCGAGTCCGTCATCCTTGTGTGCTAGCCCGACCTCTTTCTCGTTCCAGTGATGCCGACCACAAACCGGATTATCTCATAATCCATGTCGCATGGCCATGCTTATCTTGGTCGGATCACATGAGGGGCCCAGAGTATATCTCTCCTGATCGGAGGGGCAAATCTCATCTTGCTCGACCATGTCTCGCAGAATGGGTCTGGACAAGCCCGAAACCTACCTTTGTAACTACCCAGTCACAGAGCAGCGTTCGGTCGGCCCAAAGCAAGTCTGTCACCATCCCGAGTACATGCGCCAGCTCAGGACTTAGGACATAGAACGTATGTTGTACTAGACACTCACAGACGACATATCGCTGCGTCTCATTGTTGGGTCTGTCCGACTCGGACCTTATCTCGACTCGGATCCGACTACGTCGAATCCGACCAGATACTTTCGAGTCCACATTATCCGGCTAGCATCAAATGCTCCATGCCCAGTGAGACCGAGCCATCCACAGTGTCGTATGCTAGTCTAGTAGGCTGTGCGTCCACACAGCCCTTTCGACTAGGGACCTTTTAGGACAGTCATCATACAATGTATAGTCCCACAAACAAGTCATGTACTTGCTAATACACATCATTGATAACCTCCAAGGGCTATCTTTATTTATAAACACATGGGAAATACCATCATACATGATTGCCTCTAGGGCATATCTCCAACAATGGCGGCCAGCGTGGGGAGCGGGGAGGCGGGGGAATGGCGTGCGGTGGCGGCGGCCAATGGGGCGAGTAGGGCAGAGCGATTCCGTCGCTGATTTGTGGGACCAGGGCGGACAGCAGGCGAACGACGAGAGCGACACGAGCGTCCTGTGTGTCCGGATTGCCTCATTTGTGGCCCAACTTTGCACCGCGTCTGGGGTCGGGCCGGATAAAAACGGACGTCTGCGGACCACTTTGTCAGTTTGGGTATGCCCGTTGGGCCATGTTTTGCCCCCAAACGGAGATTTGGGGTCTAGCGTTGGACTTAGCCTTATAGATTGCACAACGCTCGCAAGTACATGCACACATCTGAAGCAACATACTAAAAAAATAGCAAATGCCCACGTATACACAAAGTAGATTATGTCAGTGCCATGCAAACCTATCCTGATATTTCAAAAACGTATTACTTTCAAGCTGACCGGGCAAATCAAAATCCGCCTTCATTATCTCAAGATGAGTTCTTCGAAATTACATCCCATATGGACATGTTTCAATAAATATTTTCAAAATACAATTTTACACTAGAAAAGCAAGTTTATGGTAAGAACTTGCTTTTTGTAGCACATACCAATAAGTTGCTTCTTGTTTTGTGTAAAACTAAATCCTAATGCTATATTTTTGTGTGTGCATATATATGTTTCTCATCACACGACCTTCAAAGCTAGAATCAAAGTGCACATATTATAATTGATATATATGAAAAAGCAAGTTTCACAATTAAAAATGTTAGTATACTATTTTAAAAATCCACCCATGTATCTTTCAAAACACAAATTAGGGTGGCTAAAGGTAACTTATAAGCAAAATATTACTTGAATGATATGCAAGCAACAATTTTCCAGGAATATGTTTTTCGCCGTCAAATAATGTATAACAAATCATTGGCTTTTGTTGTGATAGAAAACCGAACTGTGCTAGAAAAGCACACTGCTACCATAAAGTTGATTTTCAAAAATAACATGTCCATATGAGATCTAGTTTCAAAGAAATCCACATAATGAAAGCAGATTTTTTTTTTTAAATTGGCTGGTTGGTTTGAAAGTACTCCCTCCACTTTGAACTAAAACCACGTTAGGTATTTCCAAATAGAGGTAGTAATACATTTCAAAATTTCAAAATAGGTTTGCATGACATTGATGTCATCCATTTGGCTCCATATGATTTGTCACTGATTTTGACATGTGGCTCGTGTACTCAAAAGTGCCCTGAGTACCCCATAGCACCATCCTTCAGGAAAACATGATTCAACACCACGTGAAGACAATAATGCCAGAATTCAAATGTATTGCCATTACAGTAGCCTGTTATTTTACGTATGCGAAATACAGTAGAATATATTCAGTCAAGTACACTTTCAGTGCCCTGGTAATTGTGAAGTGTCGAACCGACTGGCAGAGTCAAATTGTTTCTTTGCATCAGGAAACTAAGCTGCCAAACTTTTCAAAGCTATCTCATAGACATTTTCAGAGAGTCCATTGGCTGAGATGATCATCTCCAGCTGGGCCTGTAGAAGAAAGGAGCGTTTAGAGTACTTATACCACGCCTGTAACGTACTACCTGTTTATGCAATACAAGCAACCCATTGCGATTTAAATGCAGAGAGTTAGGACTTTTAGACAGACCTTAGCAAGAGCTTGTCTGGTCTCATCATATCTCCTCCATCGAGAGAACGCTGACACCATGCGGGATGCCACTTACATTGTTTAATGTAACAAATGTAATCAAAACCAGTTGAAACACAAAATTGAAGCAAGGTGTTTATTCATTTAGCAATTACGGTTAAGGAAACCTGAGGATTTATTTTGTCGAGCTGTAAGACAACTTCACCCAAGAACTTGTCGCCAGAACCATCTTTCGCGTGAAAACTCACAGGTGACCCACAAAATCCTCCAATTAAAGAGTATACCTAAGCCACAAGCAAATCTTTCAAATTCTATACCAATTTAAATGCCAAAAAGGTACAGCTAACACCATGTACCTTGTTCGAATTCCGCATGTCAAAAGCAGGATGAGCCGGTAACTTTTGAACATTGGCTACATTTCCAGGAATGTCCGGGGTAGCTTGAAGAGCAAACCGCTTGCTTACAACCTATTGGAACACAAACAAGTATAAGCTCCCATGTAACAGAAATTACTCTTCACTTAGGTGGTACAATAAAATAATTTTGCAAGAATTAATTATGTACATACAGTAACTATCTTACCAAATAATCTTGCTGCCAATTGTTATAGAAGTCCAAAAGGGCATCCTCACGGACTTGACCTGGATTTTGAGACAATGCTGCTAATGCAGCAAACTGCTCGGTCATGTTAGTAGCAGACTTGTATTCATTTAATGCAAGTTCAGTGACATCTGGCTCATTCAGGGATGCAAGATAAGCTGCAAACATCACCCAGGAATATATTAAGATACACTGCCTGAAACCTTCGCACGGCAAGCCACACTATCATGGTTAAATGCATAAGCTTCAGAACTTCTGTTGCTTGTTACCTACTAGCTTATCCCCGCGCGGCGGCATGCCGCACCCGTCGATACGGTGTGGTTATATGGATTATGTTTCTTCTTTGTAATAAGCGTTGTTATTTTAGGATGCCAGATGATCGCATGAAAAACTATGGATGTAGGAAAAAAAAGATGGGAGGATGATGCATGTGAACAAACAGGGGAATAGACGATGACACATCTCTAGTAGGGATGATTTATTTTGCCGAACGTGGCGCGAGTCATTGCCAGATTAGATCACCTGGTGTAGCCTCCCATTGGATTAGCTCCTATGATGAAGTAGTAAAGAGACACAAATAGTCGGAATTATATATACACCGTATGTAGTTAATAATTTTTTTTCTTCTTTCATACATTTTTTTTCCATAAACAAAGTATTTTTATTTAACATGCGCCTAAAACAAAAACAAAAACAAACTGATGTGACCACGTACATGGTGCCCATGAAAGGGAACACCCGTCGCCAAGGTGGCCACGTGCATGGATCATGCAAGGAGGAAAGTGTATGGATCGTCGACCATAGCTTAGTCACGGACGCGCATCACTGGTGTCACCACATGCATAGTCTGTGGAGGAAGGACGTGCGTGGCCGAGGTGACCACGTACATGGACCATGCGATGAACGACCCATGCACGCAGCTACGCGGAATTAAAGTAACGGAAAAGGCTCCTTCGCATCTAGAGTAACACATTATTAGGCAGGATAAAATATCACAACATGACTAAGATAGTTTATCATGCAGATTTTATTCTCATCTAAATGAGTGTCAGTCACACCCTTTATCATATGGTCCTTCAAATTCAGTGGTGCTCATCATGAATTGCAGAGTGACTAGGATGCTTGTTCAAAATATCTTTTGAAATCATTTAAAATACTATAAATTAAATCAATTTACCATGCATTGCTGAAATAACCATTCCCCAAAGTCTTTCACTCTAATATTTTTCATTCTTCTCCGTTGTTCGTCTGCATCCATCACCAACCATCCAAAATAACGTATCACCACACACACACACAAAAGAACACCTAACGCTGATGCTACTGCCACCGCCTCCTACTTCTAGCTAAGATCTACCTAGCGCTAACGATCAATTAAATATAGTGATCCATGGAAACCAGGGGAGACGGTCGATGCTTGGTCGCAGAGAAGAGAGCAATATGCATCTCAATACGTCCACTCGTGCGGGAGATTGACCTTGCAGGCCACGGCGAGTGGCCTGGAATGCGCAGTGGTGGCATTGACATAGTGCTCGCACTTCTGGCTGGCCTGCATCGCGTTGCTCCGTCTGACCAGTGCGTCTGTGAGACAAAAGGAATTTGAAATATGGCTATTCATAACCACAAAGAAATGTATCATTGACATTGCTAGTGCGTAATGAGAAGGAATTAATTACCATGATCAAGAAGGAAGGCCCCGAGATAGCAAGGACTGAAGGACGGGCACCGAGGTCCTCGACATTGAGATTCAGAGCCTGCACGATGGATGACGCGCGACAGGAGAAGAACCGTGGAGGAGCCTGAGGTCAAGCAGAACCACGGATTTTAACTAAAATTACTTTCGGGGGCAAGCAAAAGAAGTGGGGGCCGACAAGGGGACGCACCTGGTTTCTTCTTGGGCCGGCTCGGCGCACAGGGGTAAACACGCCGGTGCCGGTGCACTCGCGCTGGGGTCCAGGAAGGGTGATGAACACGACGCGCATGCCGGCCGCAGATGGAGCATGGTGCAAGGACTTCAGCAGTGGCGGCCAGGCCGAGGGGTTCAGACCGAGCGGCGGCCCGACATCGGTGGAGCCATGGCCCTGCACGCGTGTGATCCTCCTCCCACACTTCCTCGCAGCAGCAGCGTTCTCGGCCTCGGCCACCTCGTGCTCCCTCGCTCACCGCGTGGGATCACGGTGTAGGACACCGTCAACGTCACCGCCTGCACAAAGAACATGGCAAGCAGCATCGCCCTCTCCAAGAGCAGCATAGCGACCTAATCCCTCCTGTCCCTCACCGACGTGAAGAGTACGAGGCTGCGGTCGCGGCCGAGGAGCATGGCATAAGAGGCAAGTGTGTGGTGGCCGCGACGGCCGCATGGCAGCAGAGGCAGCGGCGGGCGACGTGGGTGTAAAGGGACGCCAGCCGGAGAGAGGCCAGAGGCACAGCTTGTTGATGATGTTCATGACGCCGCTAATCTCGCGCCCGTTCAGTCTGCCGACGCGATGGCGTCCTGCCATCCCGTGACGTCCAATCGTACTCATGATGGACGCCGCGAACCGCCTCCCTCCTCGACCTCCTCCCCACCCAGATCGTCGGCGCATCGCCATCGCATGCCACCAGAGCCCTGCGTCAGGCGTCATACGGATGTGGCACCCCGGCTCACAGAAGACCGGAACACCCCGTATTCCAGCCCAGGGACAAGTCCTCTAGAATATGGCACTGTTGGCATAGAACAAATCAGCTCTTTATTACAATGGATATGGTTACAAGGGCACAAGGATTACATCGGCACAGCGACGCTACGCCTGCCCGGGGTAGCTCTATGCTAACAGCAGAGAAACTCTCTCGGCAGCGGAACAGCGACGACGGTGATGGACTCCACTCCCCAGGGACTCTGGCTAGAACGCGTATCCTAGGTCGCAAACTCGGGATCCTCGACAAGCAAGCAATCATGGCATGACCTGCAAACTGGCATGACAAGCCAGGTGAGTACTTGGAATGTACTCGCAAGCTCACAACAAACATCAGCATTAAGGCAAGACAACATCATAGCAGTCAAAATTAACAAGCATGGTTATCTAGCAAGATAACTTCTGAAGTAAATGCAGTAAGGTAAAGCATGTTTAATCCATACTTCGAATAATCTTAGGATCCAATCCGAACCTGCTCCAAGTCCAATCATGTGGTCATCCGACCACTCATCCCTTTGCCATCCCATGGCTAACATATCATATACCTGATTCCATCTACCCAACAAGTCTGACAAACTTACTCTCTTTCGGGTTGCCTCACAACCCTCAGAATACTCACGATCCACTGAGTATGTCCGATCTTACGACGAGTTCTTCCATCAATATCACTACTATGGTTGACCACCTAAAGAGGTCTGGACGGACTGTCCAATACCGTGGACACGACTATTCGAATAGATTTTACCCTCTGCAGAGTGTCGGTGTACTAAGTATTGGTCCACTAGTACCCCTTACTTGTGCACGGGCAGTTGTAGCCGTCCTCGCGGCAAGGCTTGCCGGGATCAGCTCGAGGTCGATTTAAGTCATCAAGGAAATCATCAAGTCAGAGATCTGAGAATCAGCAAATAAGCAAAGCTGGTAATCGAAGGCCAGCCTCCCCGGCAAGATCCTTGCCGGGATGGCCCGTGGAGCCCGGCAAGCCTCGGCACCCGACAAGGCTTGGTTCCCAGCAAAGCTCGGCGCCCGGCAAGCCCTGGCGCCCGGCAAGGATTGGTGCCCGGCAAGGATCGGCGCCTGGCGAGATTCTGCCACTATGCCACCGCTCCGGCACAGTAACAAAGCCTGACATTCTGGGTCCTTCTCTGGATGCGTGGCAACGCGCCAGTGGAGGAGAGCTTAAGCGGTGCTGATGGGATGGCCCCTTTTTCCATCGCCAAGAAAGTGAGGACACCTAAACGGACACCTCACGGTGCATTAAATGCGCTTGTCCTAATCCGTCAGGGGTTAGGTATGATACCCTGTAGCTACTTTACACCTCAATGTATGTATATTTTGCCACTGTGGAGACCCCTTTGAGCATATAAAAGGAGGCCCAAGGCAACTGCTACAGAGGAGGAGAACTTCTGGCCCATTCTGCATGCGTAGCTGCTCTTTGAACTCACTGTTCATTGCGAGCGCTCCTGAAGGCTGGGCTCAAGAACATCAATAAGAACACAAAGCAGGAGTAGGGTTTTACGCTGATCTGCGGCCCGAACCTGGGTAAAAACTTCCCGCGTCGATCACTGGTTCTGCTCTTTACGTATACCTCTCCCCCCGCCGAATCGTAAAGGGATCTCTCGGGATCCCATAGGTGTCGTGCCCCGACATCTTTGGCGCGCCAGGTAGGGGGATTGAGGTTTGCGTGAACCTGATCTGGTGGTCGACGCCCTAGTTCCTTCATCATCTTCATCATCATGCCGCCCAAGAAGAAGAACATTGCGACAGCACAACCGTCCGGATCTGCTTTGCCTGCGCCTTCGCAGACAGGCGATGGTGTGGGTGCAGAAGGAAGAGAACTAGAACCCCCGCGGCGTTCTGGTGACCCAAGCCAAGCGAGCGGTATCGTTCGCAGTGGCAGTGGTAACTTGCGCGCCGTTGGATCTAGAGATGGCGTTGTGTTGCCTACGGGTGGCACAACAAACTCTAGAGATCGAAGAGCGCCTGCTGGAGCTCCCGTGCCGGCGCGAGCCTCGCAACCTGCCCAGGTCGTGCGAGACGAGCGACATCATGGCGCTGGTGGTTCGGGGCGTCCCTACGAAAAGGTTTCTGCGCATAGATCCCAAGATGCGCGGGACCAGCATGCACACCGAGCTACCGGCGAAGGTGGCGCGCGGTCGTGTGACCGTGGTGGTGCTCCTTCTAACTTGGTTAGGAGTCAGAGCACCTCACGCACCTCGCACCTGTCGCCGCCACCTGCGCCAGCGGAAGCCTTGGCACGTGCGCAGCTGCTCCTCGATTTTCCTCCCACCCCGGAGAAGATGGAGGAGTGGCGAGCTACTATCCAGAGCCTTATCGGCTTCGCTAATAAGGATGGACCACAAGAGGCAGGGCCCTCTCAGCGGAAGCCCATCGATCCGATGCGAGCCGGTGGAGAGAAAACCGGAGGTGGTGCAACTACAGTGCACTCTCCCCCGCGACATCAGCGGCGGCCGACGACTCAGCAAGTCGACCGCCATGAAGAAGTTTCCACGGCGTCGTCCGATCCGCGGATGCGCCGTGATCAGCGTCTGGTTCTCCAGGAACGAGGCAAGGAGGACGCTCGAACAACCATCGAGCGGCGATGGGAAGCGCGCTATCAGTCTGATAAGCGCGCGGGGCCGGTTGTCGACGAGCCCGCGCCAGGGAACGTAGGAGACTTACCTTACGAGGTAGGACTTCCAGCGTTTACCCGTGAGCTGCGGCAAGTCCAGTGGCCCAATCTCCGAACCTTCAAGCCAGAGGTCCCGGAGAAATACGATGGCAAGACTCATCCCTCGGAATTCCTGAGCATCTACACCATTGCGGTGCGGGCTGCCGGGAGCCGAGATGACAAGATACTTGCCAACTACTTCCCGTTGGTGCTCAAACCCAACGTCAGGTCGTGGTTGATGCATCTGCCGGAGGATTCTATTTCTTGCTGGTCAGATCTGTGCCATCAGTTTGTTGGCGCCTTTGTTGGAGGCCACCAAGCTCCTGGCCAAGAAAGTGATTTGCACATCATCCCTCAGAAGGAGGGCGAGTCCCTGCACAAGTTTATGCAGAGATTCAGCCGGGTGCAGTACAATATTCCTGATGTTCATCCTGCCGCTGTCATTAGCGTGTTCCATCAGAACGTGCGTAACTGCAGGATGCGGGAAGAGCTGGCAATGAACAAAGTCAGGAGTATTGCCGAGCTTTACACTTTGGCCGACAAGTGCGCTCGAGCTGAAGAGGGGAGGAAACTCCCCGGTGAGGCTGTTGGTGCGGCAGGCGACTCAGAAGAAGAAGATGCCGCGGCCCTGTCAAGGAAAGGCCGGCGGCGGAATAGGAAGCGCGGAGGCAAGGCCGTGCTTGCCGTCGAGGAATCCGGCGACCCTGGCGCCGCCAAGAAGGCCAAGGTTGGCGACCCCGGCAAGGATCTTGCCGGGTGCCCTTCCTGTCAGGCCTTGGCGGCTGCCGACAAGTCAGAGAACTCCGGCAAGCAGTATTGCAAGATCCATCGCACTAAGGGCCACGATCTCCAGAACTGCCGGCAAGTTGAGCAGCTTGCCGAGAAGCAGAAGGCCGAATACGAGAGGCGAGATAAGGAGAAGGCCCAAGATGGTGCTGAGGGGTCCGGCAAGAAACGCGATGGCCGAGGAGGTCGCCGCGGCAAGGCCAAGCAACAGAAGGATCGGCCTGCTCGGGGCCGAGATAAAGAAGGGGATGATGATGAAGAAGATGACGAGTCCAGTGAGCAGGAATTCCAGAAGGCTACGGAGGCTATGTGCATTGATGGGGGTGCCTCGCTCCATTCTTCCCACCGCCAACTTAAACAGTGGATGCGGGAGGTTAATGCGGCAGAGCCATCCCCCGATGCATGTAGGTCTCTGAAGTGGTCCAGCACGCCTATCATCTTTGACGCCGAGGATCACCCTGATCGCACAACTGCGGTCGGGTGCTTGCCATTGTTGGTTTCCCCAACAATTTGCAACCTCAAGGTGACGAAGATGTTAGTTGACGGCGGGGCCGGCCTAAACTTAATCTCACCAGATGTGCTCACAAAGCTTCAGATTCCCGACGAAGACCTCGAGGAAACGGGTACGTTTCAAGGGGTCAACCCGGGAAGAACCCAGCCTAAGGGCAAGATCACGCTGCCGGTAACATTTGGCAGCGAGCTTAACTTCAGGACCGAAAAGGTGGTGTTTGATGTCGCCAAGATCCCCATGTCATACAATGGGATCCTTGGTCGGCCAGCGCTGGCTAAGTTTATGGCGGCATCACACTACGCATACAACATCTTGAAGATGCCTGGGCCGTTGAGCGTCATCACTATCCATTCCGATAAGAAGGATGCGCTCATCTGTGCCGACCAACTTTACCGGGAAGCAGTTGCAGCACCTGCCATCAAGGCATCTGCTCCTGCCGCTGGAACTCCCGGGGGGAAGAAGAAGACCGGCAGGAACCTTGGCGCCAACTCCGGCAAGCGCACCTCCTCGGAGTGCTGCGCTTTCGTCGAGGACGTGCCAGAGAGTTCCACCGGCAAGAACAAGAAGTCCAAGGCTGTCCCGCCAGAAACCAAGAAGGTGCCTGCCAGGGAGGACGGAACGGGGGGAACTTTCACCATAAGTTCCACCCTAGATGACAAATAGGAAAGCGCGCTCGTTGCTTTCCTGCGGGCGAATGTCGACGTGTTTGCATGGCAACTGTCTGACATCCCCGGCGTTCCCAGGAAAGTGATTGAGCACCACCTTGCTGTCTGCCCTCATGCGCGGCCCGTCAAGCAAAGGGTGAGGAAACAGGCTTTGGAGCGGCAAGAATTCATTGCCGAAGAAATTAAGAAGCTGGAGGCGGCAGGACTGGTCAAAGGAGTGCTTCATCCAACCTGGTTGGCCAATCCGGTTGTAGTGCGGAAAGCGAACGGGAAATGGAGGCTTTGTATCGATTATACAGATATCAATAAAGCTTGTTCAAAAGATCATTTTCCCTTGCCGCGCATCGACCAGATTGTGGATGCCACCGCTGGTTGTGATCTCCTGTCCTTCCTTGATGCCTATTCAGGGTATCATCAGATTTTTATGGCAAAGGAAGATGAAGAGAAGACCGCCTTTATCACCCCATGTGGTACGTATTGTTTTATACGAATGCCTTTCGGGTTGAAAAGTGCTGGTTCAACATTTGCCAGAGCAATCCAGATTGGTTTTGAGCCACAACTCCATAGAAATATGGAGGTGTATATGGATGATATAGTGGTCAAAACTAAGGATAAAGCAACGCTCATTCAAGACTTAGAAGAAACATTTGCAAACTTGCGCAAGATCAACTTGAAGCTCAATCCTGAGAAGTGCGTGTTCGGTGTTCCTTCCGGCAAGCTCCTCGGATTCTTTGTATCTTGCCGGGGAATCGAAGCTAACCCCGACAAGATCAGAGCCATTGAGCAAATTGAAGCGCCGAGACGCGTCAAGGATGTGCGTCGTCTTGCCGGCTGTGTTGCTGCTCTAAGCAGGTTTATTTCCAAATCTGCTGAGCGCGCCCTGCCCTTCTTCAAAATTTTGAAGAAGGCAGGTCCAATGAAATGGACTCCAGAAGCGAAGGCGGCGCTGCAAGATTTGAAGAAATACATTTCTTCTCCGCCGACGCTAGTCGCACCTAAACCACAAGAGCCGTTGCTGCTGTATCTGGCGGCAACAAATCAAGTGGTTAGTGCTGCGCTGGTGGCGCAGAGAGAAGCTGATGAGGAAGCAACACCAGCGGCAAGACCGCCAAGTGACGCGGCAAGATCTTCCCCGGCAAGGGTTGATCCCGGCAAGACAGGATTTGCGCAAACAGAAGAGCCCGTGCAGAAGAAAAAGGTGGTGCAGCGCCCAGTTTATTTTGTTAGCTCCCTTTTACAGGGGGCTAGGTCAAGATATTCTGGTGTGCAGAAGTTGCTTTTCGGCCTCCTTATGGCCTCAAGAAAGCTGCGCCATTATTTTCAAGCACATGAGATCACCGTCGTCACTCGCTTTCCATTGCAACGGATTTTGCAAAATCCGGAGGCAACCGGCAGGATCGTGGAGTGGGCGTTGGAGCTGTCCAGCTTTGGTCTTAAGTTTGAAAGTACTTCCACAATACAGAGCAGGGCCTTGGCGGAGTTCATTGCAGAATGGACCCCGACGCCAGACGAAGAAGTTCAAGAAACAAGTCTCCCCGGCAAGGAAATCGATCAGCAATGGGTTATTTACTTTGACGGGGCTTTTTCGCTGCAAGGCGCCGGTGCGGGTGTGCTGCTTGTCGCACCCACCGGAGAGCACCTCAAGTATGTAGTCCAAATGCATTTTCCCCGGGAGAGTTCAACCAACAACACTACAGAGTACGAAGGTTTGCTTGCCGGTCTCAGGATCGCGGCAGACCTTGATATCAAAAAGCTCATTATCAAAGGTGATTCACAGCTTGTCGTCAGGCAGGTCAACAAGAACTATCAAAGCCCATTAATGCAGGCCTACGTAGATGAAGTGAGGAAATTGGAAGAACGCTTTGACGGTCTCCAAATGGAGCATGTCCCTCGTGCCGAGAACAGCGTTGCTGACGACCTGTCAAAGCGTGCTGCCCTCAAGTTGCCTGTGGAACCAGGAACTTTTGTGCTCCAATTGACTCAACCATCCGTGGCGCCATCGATGCGGCAAGAAAAGAGAAGAAAGTTGAACTCTGGCCAGTACTTCCCGGCAGAGCTCCCCGGAGCCGCCGGCAAGGAAGTTGCCGGGATCGACACGCCTGCCGGGGAACAACAGGCTCCGGCAGGGCCTCAGGCCCTTGCTGTCGAGACAAATGTCCCCCCGGAAGAGGAGATGCCTTTAGTCCTAGCTGTCGAGCCTCAGGCTCCAGTATGGGCACAGCCCATCGTCCATTTCCTTCAGACAGGTGAACTCCCTGAGGAACAAGAAGAAGCGGAGAGAGTAGCCCGTCGGTCTGTTATGTACAAGTTCGTCGATGACGTCCTGTACAGAAAGAGACCAAACGGTGTGAAATTGAAGTGCATTCCTCGGGAGGATGGACTAGAGCTGTTAGCAGAGATACATGGAGGCATGTGTGGCTCTCACATAGGGTCAAGAGCGCTTGCCGGGAAGGCATTCCGGCAAGGTTTCTTTTGGCCCACCGCCCTCCAGGATGCGACTGCACTAGTAACCAGGTGTGAAGCGTGCAAGTTTCATTCGAAGAAATTACATCAGCCAGCTCAAGCTCTTCAAACAATCCCTCTCTCCTGGCCATTTTCGGTCTGGGGGCTCGACATACTGGGCCCCTTCCCCCGTGCTGCCGGGGGCTTTGAGTACTTGTACGTTGCTATCGACAAGTTCACAAAGTGGCCGGAGGTGGAAGCAGTGAGGAAGGTGACAGCACAGTCGGCTGTCAAGTTCTTCAAAGGAATTGTTTGCCGTTTCGGTGTGCCTAACAGGATCATCACCGACAACGGCACGCAGTTCACAAGTCGCACCTTCATGCAGTACGTCCAAGACCTTGGCGACAAGATTTGTTTTGCCTCTGTTTCTCACCCGAGAAGCAACGGCCAAGCGGAGAGGGCCAATGCTGAAGTGCTGCGTGGTCTCAGGACTAGAACTTTTGACAGGCTAAAAAAGTGCGGAAGACGCTGGATTGATGAGTTGCCGGTGGTTCTTTGGTCAATCAGAATGACACCAAATCGAGCCACCGGCCAGACGCCCTTCGCTCTGGTCTACGGAGCGGAAGCAGTTCTCCCCACGGAACTCATATACGGATCTCCTCAAGTGCTCGCTTATGATGAGCTTGAGCAAGAGCAACTGCGGCAAGATAACGCTGTGCTCCTTGAGGAGAATCGTCTTCAGGCTGCTGTGCGAGCTGCACGCTACTAGCAAGCTTTGCGCCGCTATCATGGCCGCAAAGTTCATGCCCGAAGCCTTGAGGAAGGCGACCTTGTTCTTCGACGGATTCAGTCCGCCAAGAATTCGAACAAGTTGACGCCAAAGTGGGAAGGCCCTTAGCGGGTAGTATGAGTCACCAGGCCTGGCGCTGTCTGCCTGGAGACCGAGGATGGCGTTCCAGTGAGTAATTCCTGGAATATCGAACATCTTCGCAAGTTCTATCCATAAGGCGCGGTTGCCGGGGGCTCCCGGCAACCACCTTTTTGTACAAGTCTTGCCGGCAAGGCATGTGATCCTTTGTACAAAGCCAGGCGCAGACCCTGAGCACAGATGAATAAATTTAAGTGTTGTACATTTCCTTATTGATTCTCATGTTCACATTCATATATGCATGTTTGTCTAAGATGATGTATAACACCTGATCCCGGTAAGTTCTAACGAACCGCCAAGGTTTCATCTCTTCATTTTCTCTTCTTTCTTTTTCTTAAAGACAGAAGGATTCCTCGCGTGCACATTTGCCGGGGGGGAAGGGAGACATGAATACCAGTTGGTGACGTTCGGAATCGTATGCTTGCCGGAGGAAGGACAAAGACAGAAAGCTAAGTCCTAAAAACTCAGAGCAAGTTTTTCTTTTATTACCAAGTTAGTTCCTTGGACGATTCCGACCCTTGTATGGAAAATCTGCACGCGAAGGAACCCTTGTTGTAATCAGTTGCGCCCTTATTTTGTTTCGAGTCCGCTCAACGATTTAAGTGGCTGCACTGAGAACGCCAAGGAGTCTTGCCGGCCGCTGCGCCTCCGGCAGGCTGCTGAAGTCCCGCACCCAGCGCTCGCGGCAGGTTGCGCGCCGGCAAGTTTTTCAGTAAGCGTAGGATGAACTCCATACATAAAGGAATCAGACAAGGAAATTAGCTAGCATGAGCCTAAACATAGTTAAATTATATTACATCCATGAGTTGCCGCAGTCCTAACTCGAGACTTAACTATCTTTTACATGAGATGATGGCGGCAAGAATAAAAGGGAAGCACTCAATCCCTGCGCTGGCCTTCGATCCTTTTTATGGAGTCCACCTTCTCAAGGATCGGCGTGATGCACTTCTCAAGCGCCTGAACATTTGCATCCTTGGGCAGGTGGCCGAGTGCGCTGGAGAGGTCGATGCCGGGATTGCTGTGCACCACCTTGAGGAGCACCTTGCGAAGGACGGCCCGGCAAAGCCAGCGAGTCTCGTTCGCCAGTTGGGTCGCTCGGCTGGACTGGAGCGCCCTCAACGCGTTGATGATGCTTTCAAAGAACATCGTCAATCTCGCGCTTGGGGATATTCTTTCCTCGGAAGAATATCTGAAGTTCGACAAGCCCATGGTTGACAGTTCTGCGGTAAGCTTCTCCGCGGCAGCGATGAGACGACCAGTCCAGATCTCCACTCCCTTCTCGTACTCATTCTGGGCAGCGGCGGCGCTCTTGAGCAGGTTCCTCTCTCCTTGGAGATCCTTGAGTAGAGCCTTCTCACGGGCCATGCCGGCCTCGAGAGATTTCTGCAGCGTGGTCAGCTTCAGCTCCAGAACCGCAATATCATCAGCCGCAGAGGAGAGCTGCTTGGTCTTGTCGAACAGGGCGACTTGCATCTCCTGCCAAGGAGTGGAGGGTTTTTTCCCTGTCCCCCTTGAGCGTCGAGAGATCCTTGCCATGCTCGTCGAGATCTGTCTCCAGCCTCTTCACTTTGTCGCTCAGCTCGTTCCTGGCGGCCTCTGCAACTTCGGCAGCATCGACGGCCTCTTTGAGCTTGCCGGCGTGACTTGCAGTTAGAGCTTCAAGCGCCTCCTTGTGCTTCTGCTCCAGCTCTTGGGTCTGCCGCGCGACAAGATTTTCAATGTCTTCATCCTTGCTGCGAAGCTTGGCGGTGAGCGCCTGCTCACGAGCAGTGAGATCTTCCTCATGAGCATCAAGAGCAACGCGGCGCCCCGTCAGGAGGGCATCTTCGGCAGCAATCCTTTGAACAGCTTCATCATGCGCCTTCTCCATGTCTGATTGCTTCAGGAGGATCTCATTCCACTGCTGGCTCACTTGTTCCCGGCCGGCAACCAACTCTTGGAGGGCCTCGGTGTGCCAGATCTGCATTTGTGTGACGCGCCTTTGGAAATCTGCTTCGGCCGCCTCAACAACTGCCATTCTGGAGTCCGCCTTGTCTTTCCGGGCGCGATGGAGAGCCTGGAGTTTGCGGAAGTTCTCGCCCATGGCCTGAAGGAGCTGATCCTCTTCAGATTTGCCGCTGCTAGTGCTGGGATTGTCGACAACTTCAAGCCCGGCAGCAGCGATGATTTCTTCGAAAACTTCTCCTTCGGCTGGTGCCCCAGCGCTTGCCGTCCCCGGCAAGTTGATGAACAGGTTCTCGCCAACCTTGAGGTACTTGCTGGATGAGGGGCCTTCAGATGCTGATGGCTGGTCTTCAGTGGCTGCCTCACCAGTGACAGGGGGCTCTGTGGCCGGTGTAGCGCCTGGCGCTCCTGTGGCAGGAATGCTATCAGTGCGGTCCTCAGCCTCCCTGTCGCCCCCTTCAGCAGGTTCTTCGGCGGTTTCCTCTTGTGCTGTCTTGGCGGCCTCCCCGTCAAGAGCACCACCAGCCTCGACAACGTCATCCTTGGTGGCCTCGCTGGCAGCGATCCTGTCTGCTTCGGCGGCAGCATCCCTGGCGGTCTCCTCGATCACAACGTCGACGTCCATGTGTTCCATCACAGGGAACTCTGAAGGACGAAGGAGGAAAACAGAATAAGATCAAGGTTGAAGTTTGAAGTGATCAAAGATAAAGAAGTAAGGGAAAAAGAATAACTAGCACTATGAGGCGATCGAGTACCTGCGTCGGGCTGTCGAGAGGTGGCTTCGCCTCTCCCGGCAACTCCGGTTGCCGGGGGTGGGTTGCCGGAGTCCGTGCTTGTCGGCTCCTCCTCAATCCGGACAGGCTCGTCTGCAGGATCTCTTGCCGGAGATGTGCTTGTGGGCGGAGTGGTCGATGAAGGAGGCACAATGGGGCAATCTTCTCCTTGTTGCCGTTCTTCTCCTGCGAACCCAAAGATATCAGCGACAAGAATGGAAGCCTCGGCACCAGCCAACAGAAAAAGGGACAATGAACTTACGCTGGGGGCTGCGTTGAGGACTAGGCTCCGGGCTCACGATGACGGTCTCTGGCACGCTAGTGGAGCCTGTCGGGGGATCATCGCCCGTAGAAGTCCTTGACCTCTTCGCCATCTGCTCCAGCAAGGTTTCTGTGTCACTGCAGAAACAATATAAGTAAGTCAGTAAGACTGATGCAGATTGGAAGGTGGAAGTTGTGACAGGTACTCACTCTTCTTCCTCTCGCTCCGGACTAAAGCCGGAGATGTCGAAGTCAACCTCTGTTGCGGTGTCTGAGTGGGGAGGTGGGGGAGCGGTCCTGGGCCGCTTGGCTGTGGCAGGCACCGGGGCAGCTTCTTGCACGGTTGTGCGAGACCCTCCTGCCGCTCCGGCGGTGGCCGCTGGTGTGGGTCTCGCGCGCCGCGCGGGCTGTTGACGGGCCCCCTGCCGCGGTCCGGTCTTGCCGGCCACTTTCTTGCCGGGGGATTCGCCACTCGATGTAGGCTGGCTTGCCGGGACGCCCGATGCGGCTTTCCGAAGGACACGCTTTGTCTTCTTCGGGGGCGAGGGCTCTTCTTGCGTCTCCTCTTCGGCCGTGTCGTCGCCGGATGAACTTTCAGTGACTGCGCCGCCTTCTTCCCCGGCAACCTTGCTCTCCTTGGCAGGTTTTGCCTCCACCACCACCTCTGCATCGCTGGCTTCCCACTCTGTGAAGCCAACACTGCCGGCCTCCGCGGCAAGATTCGCTTCCTCCACTCTGGTAGCAATGTATGCTACCTCCCGATCTGTGGTGGCGCGAATAAGATCTGACTCTTGCCGGACAGGTTTCTCCGTCAGATTGTCGAAGAATTTTTGTGCTTCTTCCTCGCTTGGCTCGACCCAGGTCGGGTCAAGGCCGTGGGCATTGAACATCGGCAAGAAGGCAATGATCGACCCCAGTGCAGAGTTGTTGCACAAGGGGACGATCCTTGCCGGCAGCCGGTGCTTGTCTTCGCGCTGGAATAACTTCTGGCGGAGAGCGCCAAGCTGCATAACAGTCAAGTTGTTGTTCAGCTCGGGGCGCAGCCTCATGACATCCGCTGCGTTCTTATACTCCCAGGCTGGCCTCCCCCTATTCTGCAGAGGGGCGATGCGGCGGCGGAGGAAGTCGAAGCCGGTCATCTCCATTGTCAGCCCAGCAGCCTTCAAGCGGAGGATCCTGGTAGTGGCGATTGTGAGCTTCTCGTCTTCTGCGGCGAGATCGCCCCAATCCTTGCCGCGGACCACCTTCTATCGCCGGGGATGGCAAAAAGGATGAGGATCTGCTTCCTGGATCCAGCACCATTCGGCCCGCCACTCGTCCCACTTTTCGCGGTAAACTCCATCTGGGTATATCTCTTTGTTCCAGGCCCTTGGAATCCAAGCAATAGATCCAGAGAGAGCCTCTCCTTTTTGGATTCGAGGATAGAAATAGTGGCGGAAAAGAGCAGAATTGGGGATCACGCCGGCAAAATTTTCACAAAGATGGGCAAAGATCGACATGCAAAATACGGCATTCGGCGTGAAATCAAGAAGGCGGAAGCCGTATGTATACATGATGTCGTTGAAGAAATCGGAAAAAGGTGGACAGAGCCCGCAATAAAAGTACGCGGTGAAGAAGGGGTATCTGTCCGATCCGCCTTTGGAACTAGCACCTGGGATTACGCGTGTGGCGGGGTGAGCTTGTGTTCCCTTCGCCCACATGCATTGGTATCGCCCCTTCAAAGTTTCGGCGTCGAGCATCGGAGGGAAGGCGACGAGCCTCTGCCGCATCTTCACCAGTTCGCTCTCCGGAACTTCGGCTTTCGCCTCCTTGTCCGTGCCCTTGCCTTTGCTGGTCTTGGGCGGCATGGCGACTGTGGAGATGGAAGCCGGAGGACGGAACGAGCGCGGGAGCGGCGAGCAGAAGGGAAGGAAGGTTTCGCTCTGAGCTCGAGCAGAGGAAGGCGATGGCGATGGCCAGATTGGGAAGAAGAGGGGGGTGAATGGGTTTGCGCCTCCACGACTTCTCCTTTTTATGGGGAAGGAGCGGGGCCACCTTGTTTATCCCCCAATATGAATGCGCCTCTGTGGGCGCGAAACAGTTTGCAGCCTTTTTGGCACACTTCCCACATCGCGCGCTCCGTGCGCGTAGTGGGGGCACAGTAAAACAAGATCTTTACGAGCAGTTAATTCCCTGCCACGTGTGCCCGTGCACTGTTTGGGCCTAGCCCAACAACGCCTCGCACTCGTGTATGGCCTAGGCCCGGGGGCTCCTGTCGGTGTACTAAGTATTGGGCCACTAGTACCCCTTACTTGTGCACGGGCAGTTGTAGCCGTCCTCGCGGCAAGGCTTGCCGGGATCAGCTCGAGGTCGATTTAAGTCATCAAGGAAATCATCAAGTCAGAGATCTGAGAATCAGCAAATAAGCAAAGCTGGTAATCGAAGGCCAGCCTCCCCGGCAACATCCTTGGCGGGATGGCCCGTGAAGCCCGGCAAGCCTCGGCACCCGCAAGGCTTGGTTCCCAGCAAAGCTCGGCGCCCGCAAGCCCTGGCGCCCGGCAAGGATTGGTGCCCGGCAAGGATCGGCGCCTGGCGAGATTCTGCCACTATGCCACCACTCCGGCACAGTAACAAAGCCTGACATTCTGGGTCCTTCTCTGGATGCGTGGCAACGCGCCAGTGGAGGAGAGCTTAAGCGGTGCTGATGGGATGGCCCCTTTTTCCATCCCCAAGAAAGTGAGGACACCTAAACGGACACCTCACGGTGCATTAAATGCGCATGTCCTAATCCGTCAGGGGTTAGGTATGATACCCTGTAGCTACTTTACACCTCAATGTATGTACATTTTGCCACTGTGGAGACCCCTTTGAGCATATAATAGGAGGCCCAAGGCAACTGCTACAGAGGAGGAGAACTTCTGGCCCATTCTGCATGCGTAGCTGCTCTTTGAACGCACTGTTCATTGCGAGCGCTCCTGAAGGCTGGGCTCAAGAACATCAATAAGAACACAAAGCAGGAGTAGGGTTTTACGCTGATCTGCGGCCCGAACCTGGGTAAAAACTTCCCGCGTCGATCACTGGTTCTGCTCTTTGCGTATACCTCTCCCCCCACCGAATCGTAAAGGGATCTCTCGGGATCCCATAGGTGTCGTGCCCCGACACAGAGGTTGCGCACTTTACCCACACCATGTAGCACCTGACCTCGTGATCACATTCGGGTGGACCAGCGTTGCTCCAACGAAACCCGTCTGACCCGTGACTCTCCCATCGTACCACCGGCAATCATCCTCCCCCGGAGTCCTGCCCTGGGTGGCCCCTGTGTCACCGCGTGACACCTGCCACCATCGTGGCTAACAAACTGTCCCAAACGGGGACCTGGTACCATATAACTCAACTGGGCTCACAAGGTTATCGCCGCCTACCGGGCTAGGGTAGCGTGCACGCATAACCTTCCCTGTCGGGCGGTACCGGTGAAAGAGCACGCGAGCAGACCAAGTCAAGGCCGTCCCATACCGGCAAATGTGGCTGCACGAATAAGTCCGGACAGGTGAGTCTGGACCAACCATGAAGTATCTAATCTCCGAATAATCTCTGTCATGGCTGACACTCCGATATAGTAGTCCACGTCAAAACGATATCCGGCTAGAAACCTGGTAACCAGTATGCTTATGCCATTGCTACTAACTCATCTCCACGAACTGCCGGAAGAAATTCAAAATAATCGTAGACAGTGATCTCAACGTTATAGTATCAACAAGGTGGTAAGCTACTAGTCACTAATAATCCAGTCATCAACATGGTAGTCACCTATCCAAGAATTAACTCAAGCATTGCATGATCCAATCTATTTCACAAATAACTCATACTTGTTGTTGAAGTAAATAGTTAAACTATGATATTGCAATGTGATTATGCAGATGAGAGTTGTGGCTTGCTTGGGGGTGAAGGAACCATCGGGAAGGATTGCGGAATGGTCGCGGAAAGAGTTGCCGGAAACAGTTTTCTCTCGGAGGGCTGTTTACGGACAAGGGTAAAATGGTCATTTCCACAGTGGGACCACATAGTGAAAATGATACCAACATGACGGGCTTGACGAGACGAAGGCGTGGGCGTTGGTATCACCTCGATCGGAATCGTGAGCAAAAAGATGTGACGGTTGGACTACCAAGGACCTGTCTGTAAGAAAAGTATTTACCTCTAGGTCCCTGGCTGTTTTTTTTTGGAAAATGAATAAATGGCACTGTTCATACCGGGCTGTGTGGGCTAAAACTGCCGCGGCTGCTGTTGCAGCTGCATTGGGTCGGCCCACCTGCTGCTGCTTTTCCTTTTAAAAATAACCCAGTGGGCTCTGGTGGGCTGGCCCACCTTATCTTCCTCCTCCTCCCTCTCGTTGTCTCCCCGGCAGGAAGCAGAGGGCGGGCGCCGGCGAGGGGCTCGGCCGGCTCCGGCCGTCTCTGGCCAGGGCAAGGCCGCCGGCGAGTGTGTGGAAGAGTGCCGCGTCCACCAGGAGCCGCTGCAGCGCCGGGGAAGGGCCAAGGGCGCTGGGCCAAGGCGGGGATAGAGGGCATGGGCGGTGGCTGGATTTGGTATGCGCGGGCACGGTGGCTCCAGCGAGGGGGCGAGGTGGTGGGGAGGTGCGCCAGGAGGTGGAGAAGGCAATATTGGTGGCGGGGAGGGGAGGCTCGGTTCCCACGAATTCAAGCCGAGGCCGAACTTCGGCCATGGCAGGAAATGGCGAGGGGGGAGCTCCGGTGAGCTAGGAAGAGATGGGGGAGTGGGCTGAGGGGTTGCTGGTGCGGAGGAGGAGCTCGTGGGTGCCTTAAATAGGCTCGGGGGGGGAGTCTCGCGACGGTGGCCGAAGCTCCGAGGCGCACGGCGAGGTGGCAGGATTCCGGCGGTCGGCAGAAACAGCCATGGGCTCGGGGACGAGGGGGAGAAGCTACCAGAGGGTCACGCATGCGAGGGGGAGCTCGCCGGCGCGCCCGGACGAGCTAGAACCCGCTGGAGACACGCTCCCGACGTGTACGGAGCATAGAGCGCGGGTTTGGCGTGCTCTGCACGTGGTCACCGTGTGGCTACGGCATTGCCACGCCTCACTCGACGCCAAAAGATGTCTAGCATCTTCTCCCTCCTTCTTGGAGATCACTTTTGAAGCTGGATGGCTCGGGAGAGGTCTGAAGTGACTGAACCAAGGTCAACAAGTTTCTAGCAGCAAACTTGACCATGTTTCTGTGATCAACAGAGAAGTGATAAGGGGAAAATAAGATGTCTAGGAGGTTTAGAGTAGGAAGGACTACAATCCTGTGAAATTTGGAGAGAAATGGACCAAGATTTAATATAGTTGCGTTGCAACTGACCAATCTGGTCCAGAAACTCATTCTTGATGTGCCACTCACATGGTGTAGCAACTTGGGCTGAAATTTGGTATAACATGATTATTTGGTCATATGAGAGTACCATAAAAATTTCATGCCATTTGGACAAGCCAAAATGGTACTTCCTTCACAAGGAACCTCTCTGACCAGAATCTTAGGAAAATTCTAGGGAATTATTGAAAAGATGAAATGAGCCCAAATTTTGTGGAGATAGGTTATATGGGTAGGAGAATGCTCTGGTAAATTTTCAGCAGTTATGGAGCAATATAAAATATGGTTGCTTCACAATGTGAAAATCTAACCAAAAACCAAGATTTGATGATATGCTCACATAGATGATTGGATAGGGTTGAAACTTGGTGGAGAGTCATTATTTGAGAATATGGAGATGCTTGCAAAATTTCAACTCATTTGGATACTCCTGGCTAGCACTGGCTTCACAAAGATTCCAGTTGACCAGAAACTTTGGAAATTTGCCAAGGGAGATTTAGTAGCCAAATGAAGTTGAATTTTGGCATGTGGCAATGATATGGGTTGGAAAGAGTGCACAAAAAGTTTGAGACCAAGCAAGCAAATATAAAGGGTACTTGCTTCTCAACTTGGCATCTAGGGCAGAATCAGAAAAGGAATATTTGTGAAATATTTTTGAACATGACAAGGAAGGGTTTGACATATTTGTGGAAGATCTGACACAAATAATTTATGAGAATTATTTGGGAATCTTTGGAATGATGGAAATGTGGGTTACTTCACAATCCAGGACAAACAGGGTTATTCCTTTAATAGAAAAAGGAATATTCCCAAGGAAAATAATATTGGGATTGGTCCAAGATGGAAATGACATGGTCCTGGGATGGTTTTGAGGTTGGCAAGCCACTCGGGAAGAAGAATGAAGTGTGATCCCTCAGGTTTCAAGACTACTAAGCCACATAAAAGCAAATCCGGACCAAAATCAAAAGAAAAAAAGGGCAAAATCCAGGGTGTTACAAACCTACCCCCCTTAAAGAAATCTCGTCCTCGAGATTTGGTTGCTCAGATATCAAACATGAATATTTTCACTTGAGGAAACCGTTTCCAACTCGGGTTTCCTTTTTACCTTTTTATAATACTTCCAGTGAATTTCATATGACTGACTGCCTTGCTTTGGGGTGGTTTGCTTCACTAGACCCTTTTTCTGGCAAATCTTACCTCATATGCTACTCTGACTTCAATCCTTTTATGTCTGCTATCCTGTCTGGGGCAATAAATTATCCTGACCAAACTATGTGCCCTGTTCATAAGTCCGAGGGTAGTTCCTCATGGACGTGTCGTGACGAGGTCCAATACGAACGACCGTTCACTAAGTTGTGAACAAATTCTCTTGGTGGACACGAAATCTTTTACTCATTGCATTGGGTGACTTCAAATGGATGTGTGTCCTCCAGGCTCATAACAATACTATGAATCGTACCATTCTCCTGGCGGAATCTGACTTCTCGCACGGATTGCTGAGTCATCTTGGGTATCTTCACTGTCTCGGGTATAAGGCTCCTGCCAAATATTTGACTGTCACCTGTCGTGACTAGCATAAAGGTGTCTGGTCTTATTGTGATATTATCCATAGACTTGACTGACAGTGGTCCTGGCAGCAGAATCTTGTTTACGGCAGGTTAGTCTTTAACTGATTCCCATCTGTGAGGACACATGCTTTGAGACTGTTGTTCATCCTTCTGATTACTCAGTCTGTCAGCATCTCTATATGGATGGTAAGCCATGTAATGCTTTAACACTATCTCTGCAATCAAACTGCTGAGTTGGTCTTTCGGCTGACCTGACCAGCTTGGTTGCCTTCTTCTGACAATTCTGAGCATATTTGGTTGGCTGGGCGGGTTGTCTTGATATGGGGTCCTTGCAAATGGAATAGACCCCGTGGGTGTGTATCCATGGTGACTGGTATCGAACCCGACTGCTCTGAGTATCTGTACCATGTTGATCTTGCAAACATTATCATACCTGTTTGGACAACCATGCTCTTTTATTATAGTTCTCCTTGCCTGGATCCTTTGCTGAAAGAACTTGGCCTAATATGCTCTTGATTCTTCGGGTGACTATGGGTGTTGTCAGGTGCGATATTCCGGCAGACATATTACTTACAAGTTATAGCTGTAGGGTAACGACCGTCTGAACCCTTGGATAAAACCGGCAACCAAACCAGTAGCCACCAGAACGGTCTTTACAACTCAGATCTGGGACATTACTGGAGTAACTCAACCCCGACTCAAGACGGCTGAAAAGCAGCTCAGAGCATGAGACAGTGTCGATAAGAAGAAAGTAGCAGTTCCCTAAGACGGCCGAAGAACAGCTCAGAGCATAGGGTCACTGCTACAGAGAGAAATTTAACAGCTGCCCGAGACGGCCGCAAAGCGGCTCAGAACACGGGCCAGTTGTTGACAAGAGAAATAATAGTCGGCATCCACCCCGGATGGCCGGAAATAGCTCAGAACATAGGCGTGGTGCCGTCACCAAAGAAAGACGGGCAAGGGTTCATCCGCGTCCCAAACAGCTCGCTATTATGCATACAGGGTATTCGGCTATCCTTCTTGCTGAACACTAAGTTCATAGCACATTCTGGCTTGCTTTCAAGACATAGCAGGGTTCAAATTGTACTCATAGCTGACTCAAACCTTGTATATATGAATCATACCTTTGGTACAGAATGCACTGTGGATCATGTACACAATTTGCCTTCTTGCTGATTTGATCATTGCTGGTGTGAAAGTTGCACTGATGTATACTTGATGCTGATAACCAATCCAGTCAGGATATCATTTGTATTCAAGCCCGGCATTCTCGATATAACACAGTCTACTGAAAATTCCATATTGCTAAGGTAAGCTTCCAAATGACTGTCTCTTCACTGACTCTTTGGGTTCAGGGTCGGTGAGCAGCTTCCATAAGGGGAAAATAAGGTAACACCGAGGGCCCAAATAAAAAAAGCAAAAGAAACGGCTAAACAAAAGCACACAAAACAAGCAAAATCACACACACACAAGCAATATCACATCCTACAGCTATTCATAGCAATAATATGCATTCCTACTTAAGCACACAAATCTCGCAAGAACTCCGGTATTACGGTCTAACATGCTGTGGCGATGTGCATGAAAGTGAATCAATGCGTGGAAGAAAATTGGTGTAAACAAGGCTACACCAAATATGGGCTTACACCGGTTCCATCTGGACACGGAGGCAAGGACGAACTTGGTGATCGGGGATCAGACCACGGAGGTCACGACCACATCATCAAGCATATGGAGGGAAACTGTATCCCTCCAGGGAATAGGTGGCGGAATGAGATAGTGGTGGAGAGAAAGGCTTGCAGACATTGCCCTTTTCTGATAACAAGTATCAGTAAGGGTTGCCGAAGTGGCTAGTGGAATGGCACGATCCGGGATAGAACTTGTCTATCACCGAAACGATAGGGGTAGCTGAAGAGAATATATTGGTGTGGTACCGGTGCATCAATCCGACAAGGGATCGACAGCACCAAGCACCTTGGCATCACTCCGCTGGGATGAAGATGACACCACACCAAGGAACAAATATGCAAACTAGAGAGCGCAGGTAGGGAATCGAAACCGATGCCACCTACACTCACCAGATCCATCGTTAGTGATAAGATATCTAGTCTATATGCATGCTATGCACAAGCAAATGCAACAAACAAGTGCAGCAAACCAACTGGATCCTATACTACCGGTTACTAACGCTCGCGCATAGACCGCGTGTCCTATAGCCAGACCTGGCTCTGATACCAACTTTTGTGGCACCCCGGCTCAGAGAAGACCGGAACGCCCCGTATTCCAGCCCAGGGACAAGTCCTCTAGAATATGGCAATGTTGGCATAGAACAAATCAGCTCTTTATTACAATGGATATGGTTACAAGGGCACAAGGATTACATCGGCACAGCGACGCTACGCCTGCCCGGGGTAGCTCTATGCTAACAGCAGAGAAACTCTCTCGGCAGTGGAACAGCGACGACGGTGATGGACTCCACTCCCCAGGGACTCTGGCTAGAACGCGTATCCTAGGTCGCAAACTCGGGATCCTCGACAAGCAAGCAATCATGGCATGACCTGCAAACTGGCATGACAAGCCAGGTGAGTACTTGGAATGTACTCGCAAGCTCACAACAAACATCAGCATTAAGGCAAGACAACATCATAGCAGTCAAAATTAACAAGCATGGTTATCTAGCAAGATAACTTCTGAAGTAAATGCAGTAAGGTAAAGCATGTTTAATCCATACTCCGAATAATCTTAGGATCCAATCTGAACCTGCTCCAAGTCCAATCATGTGGTCATCCGACCACTCATCCCTTTGCCATCACATGGCTAACATATCATATACCTGATTCCATCTACCCAACAAGTCTGACAAACTTACTCTCTTTCGGGTTGCCTCACAACCGTCAGAATACTCACGATCCACTGAGTATGTCCGATCTTACGACGAGTTCTTCCATCAATATCACTACTATGGTTGACCACCTAAAGAGGTCTGGACGGACTGTCTAATACCGTGGACACGGCTATTCAAATAGATTTTACCCTCTACAGAGGTTGCGCACTTTACCCACACCATGGAGCACCTGACCTCATGATCCCATTCGGGTGGACCAGCATTGCTCCAACGAAACCCGCCTGACCCGTGACTCTCCCATCGTACCACCAGCAATCATCCTCCCCCGGAGTCCTGTCCTGGGTGGCCCCTGTGTCACCACGTGATACCTGCCACCGTCGAGGCTAACAAACTGTCCCAAACGGGGACCTGGTACCATATAACTCAACTGGGCTCACAAGGTTATCGCCGCCTACCGGGCTAGGGTAGCGCGCACGCATAACCTTCCCTGTCGGGCGGTACCGGTGAAAGAGCACGCGATCAGACCAAGTCAAGGCTGTCCCATACCAGCAAATGTGGCTGCACGAATAAGTCCAGATAGGTGACTCTAGATCAACCATGAAGTATCTAATCTCCGAATAATCTCTATCATGGCTGACACTCCGATATAGTAGTCCACGTCAAAACGATATCCGGCTAGGAACCTGGTAACCAGTATGCTTATGCCACTTCTACTAACTCATCTCCACGAACTGCCGGATGAAATCCAAAATAATCGTAGACAGTGATCTCAACATCATAGTATCAACAAGTGGGTAAGCTACTAGTCACTAATAATCCAGTCATCAACATGGTAGTCACCTATCCAAGAATTAACTCAAGCATTGCATGATCCAATCTATTTCACAAATAACTCATACTTGTTGTTGAAGTAAATAGTTAAACTATGATATTACAATGCGATTATGCAGATGAGAGTTGTGGCTTGCCTGGGGGTGAAGGAACCATCGGCAAGGAGTGCGGAATGGTCGCGGAAGGAGTTGCCGGAAACAGTTCTCTCTCGGAGGGCTGTTTATGGACAAGGGTAAAATGGTCATTTCCATAGTGGGACCACATAGTGAAAATGATACCCACATGATGGGCTTGACGAGACGAAGGCGTGGGCATTGGAATCACCTCGATCGGAATCGTGAGCAAAAAGATGTGACGGTTAGACTGCCAAGGACCTGTCTATTAGAAAAGTATTTACTTCTAGGTCCCTGGCTATTTTTTTTTTGGAAAATGAATAAATGGCACTGTTCATACCGGGCTGTGTGGGCTAAAATTGCCGCGGCTGCTGTTGCAGCTACATTGGGCCGGCCCACCTGCTGCTGCTTTTCCTTTTAAAAATAACCCAGTGGGCTCTGGTGGCCTGGCCCACCTTATCTCCCTCCTCCTCCCTCTCGTTATCTCCCCGGCAAGAAGTAGAGGGCGGGCGCCGGCGAGGGGCTCGGCCGGCTCCGGCCGTCTCTGGCCAGGGCGAGGCCGCCGGCGAGTGCGGGGAAGAGTGCCGCGTCCACCAGGAGCCGTTGCAGCGCCGGGGAAGGGCCGAGGGCGCTGGGCCAAGGCGGGGACAGAGGGCACGGGCGGTGGCTGGATTTGGTGCGCGCGGCCACGGTGGCTCCGGCGAAGGGGCGAGGTGGTGGGGTGGTGCGCCAGGAGGTGGAGTAGGTAATGGTGGTGGCGGGGAGGGGAGAGGAGGCTCGGTTCCCGCGAATTCGAGCCGAGGCCGAACTTCGGCCATGGCAGGCAATGGCGACGGGGGGAGCTCCGGTGAGCTAGGAAGAGATGGGGGAGAGGGCTGACGGGTTGCTGGTGCGGAGGAGGAGCTTGTGCGCGCCTTAAATAGGCTCTGGGGGGAGTCTCGCGACGGTGGCCGAAGCTCCGAGATGCACGGCGAGGTGGCGGGATTTCGGCGGTCGGCAGAAATGGCCATGGGCTCGAGGACGAGGGGGAGAAGCTACCAGAGTGTCACGCGTGCGGTGTGGAGCTCGCTGGCGCGCCCGGACGAGCTAGAACCCGCTGGAGACGCTCTCTCGACGCGTACGGAGCACAGAGAGCGGGTTTGGCGTGCTCTGCACGTGGTCACCGTGTGGCTACGGCATTGCCACTCCTCACTCGACGCCAAAAGATGTCTAGCATCTTCTCCCTCCTTCCTGGAGATCACTTTTGCAACTGGATGGCTCGGGAGAGGTCTGAAGTGACTGAACCAAGGTCAACAAGTTTCTAGCAGCAAACTTGACCACATTTCTGTGATCAACAGAGGAGTGATCAGGGGAAAATAAGATGTCTGGGAGGTTTAGAGTAGGAAGGACTACAATCCTGTGAAATTTGGAGAGAAATGGACCAAGATTTAATATAGTTGCTTTGCAACTGACCAATCTGGTCAAGAAACTCAATCTTGATGTGCCACTCACATGGTGTAGCAACTTGGGCTGAAATTTGGTATAGCATGATTATTTGGTCATATGAGAGTGCCATAAAAATTTCATGCCATTTGGACAAGCCAAAATGGTACTTCCTTCACAAGGAACCCCTCTGACCAGAATCTTAGGAAAATTCTAGGGAATTATTGAGAAGATGAAATGAGCCCAAATTTTGTGGAGATAGGTTATATGGGTAGGAGAATGCTCTGGTAAAGTTTCAGCAATTATGGAGCAATATAAAATATGGTTGCTTCACAATATGAAAATCTAACCAGAAACCAAGATTTGATCATATGCTCACATAGATGATTGGATAGGGTTGAAACTTGGTGGAGAGTCATTATTTGAGAATTTGGAGATGCTTGCAAAATTTCAACTCATTTGGATACTCCTGGCTAGCACTTTCTTCACAAAGATTCCAGTTGACCAGAAACTTTGGAAATTAGCCAAGGGAGATTTAGTAGCCAAATGAAGTTGAATTTTGGCATGTGGCAATGATATGGGTTGGAAAGAGTGCACAAAAAGTTTGAGACCAAGCAAGCAAATATAAAGGGTACTTGCTTCTCAACTTGGCAGCTAGGGCAGAATCAGAAAAGGAATATTTGTGAAATATTTTTGAACATGACAAGGAAGGGTTTGACATATTTGTGGAAGATCTGACCCAAACAATTTATGAGAATTATTTGGGAATCTTTGGAATGATGGAAATGTGGGTTACTTCACAACCCAGGACAAACAGGGTTATTCCTTTAATAGAAAAAGGAATATTCCCAAGGAAAAGAATATTGGGATTGGTCCAAGATGGAAATGACATGGTCCTGGGATGGTTTTGAGGTTGGCAAGCCACTCGGGAAGAAGAATGAAGAGTGATCCCTCATGTTTCAAGACTACTAAGCCACAGAAAAGCAAATCCGGACCAAAATCAAAACAAAAAAATGGGCAAAATCCAGGGTGTTACAAGGGAGCTGTCGCCTTTGTTAATCTGGCGTTAAAGCTACGAAGTTGGCGAGCATGGAGAGAAGTGCGATATGGTCGTGCCACCGATGGGGTAGACGTAGTCCACCAGCAGACCCTAGACCTCCTTCACATGTCCGCCGTCGCACATGTGGGCTGCCGTCGAGACCGGCGTCGGTGCCGACAGCCGTACAGACCCGTCGTGCCGACGTCGCACATCCTCGTCCATGTCGCCGTGCTTCTGGTGTCTACACGCACTCTGGCCGTCGCATCCCATGCAATGCTAGCAACCGTACACACCAGTCAAGCTGCCTTACGACGCCACCAACCCTAGAAAGGAGGAGGTGATGGACGCGATGGCGCACGGTAGAAGAGAAATTGGTAGACAAGAGATGTGGGGACGGTGCCCGAGGAGGGGGTGGGAGCCTGCCGACAAGGAGTGCCGGCCTATGGCTAGGCATGGGCCGTCGACGAGGAGATGTAGACGCTACTGGGATTGGAGTGAAGCATGCAGAGACGCCAGGTGAGCTCGAGCGATGACCAACCACATCACCATTACGGCTGGAGGAAGAAACAACCATGCAATCAATACAAACGGAGAGGAAGAAATAAAGCTTACAGAACAATTGAGATACAACAGGAAGAAGGTCCTATTTATAACCCACGATAAGATGGGAAATAGGAAACCAAAACAAACACGAAAGGTATAACAGCCGCGCGTCTAGATTAATCGATGAGCGGCAACCATTTAAAAATAGTGGGACGTCTAGATCAAACAATCATCTGAACCAAAATCACTGAAGATACCCCAAGTGCACATGGGAAAATGTGAATCAGTTAACAAAATTTTCACTGAAGGCCTACAGTCACCACGTAAATGTACACCGTAGCATCCTAATTTAATACACGTGTCCGCACTCGGTAGGCTCTCACGTTGCTATCAAACAAGTGGTGAAACCTGAGAAGGTAAACTTCCCCAGATATAGAGGCTTGGGTATGATAGAACAAATGAGTCTTTAAATGAGGGAATGAGGACAAAATTGCAACAGCCTACTGGCTAGTAACAGAAACAAGATTAAAACCACTTCACCGGTTTATTATGAAATGGCCAAATAATCACCCCCACTCATAGTGATTTACTGAATAGTATGGTCTAGATCTTCACCCATATTGCCTAAAAACCAGTTACTAAAATAGAGCACATTGCCACAAATTTCAGACAACTTTTAAATGTTGCCTGATGTCACTTACAGCTGCGAGAAGATCGTCCTTTAGTTGAAAGGGGAGTTCTTTCTTAATAAAGGTCCGAACAGCACGAACTGTATCGGGATCTGCAATTGACATCATGTCCATAATCTCACCTTGACCAGGCAGACTTATTGCTTTTGCAATGAATTCCCGTAAGAGCTCATATTAGCCCTTTATAACTCTTGAGTATATTGATTATTCGGAAAGACGAGATAGACTAGGATTTGTTCCTGCCTTGTCTTGTACTTCAAGTTGGTCATTGTACTCCTATATATATGCCCACGAGACTCAAGCAATAAACAACGATTCCACCAATCCCTCTTTCTTCCCTTCTAACATGGTATCAGCCTAACCGATCCAACCCTAGCCGCCACCTGCCGCTTCCGCTCCGTGCTGCCCCCGGGGCGGTCGGCCTCAATGACCGCCGTCGGGGGCCACGCCGCCCGTACCTAGGGTTCGTCCGCTGGTCGTGTTGACTGGCTGCCCTAGAGAGTCTTTTTCCCGAGCCCTTACTCCGGTTTTTTTCTCTCTCCCACCGGTCACCTTGATCGGCATTTTTTTCTTTTTGGTTTTCCGATCTAAGTTTGATCGATTTGCGTCGCCCGCCGCCGCCGTCGAGCCCCGTGCTCCTCTACTCCAACACCGGCGCGACCGGCCGGCCTGTTCACCGACCCGGCGGCCTCGCGCGACAGGCTCGCCCGTCGATCTACGCTGGCTGACGCCGCCCTACTCTGACTGGGACTCCTACATTGCCCCCACCCGATGGCCTCGCGCCATGCGACGGCCCAACACAGCCGCCGTTCGCACACCGGCCCGCCCGTCGATCTACGCCGCGCCTGTATGGCCACCCTGCCGATCGTCGTTGCCGGTTTCATCTCGGACTCCGCCGCCACCCCGCCTCCACCGAGCGGCGTCCCCGACCTCACGCGCGATCGGATTGATCACCCGCCCTACACCGCGATCCGCCTCATCTACGCCGTGCGACTGACCTGGCCCGTCGTTGCCCGCGCCTTCGCAGGCCCCATGAAGACCGTCCCAAGTTCAGCATGCCCCTCTACCGATCGAGCATTGGGTTGCCGCTGCGTCGCCCCATCGGACCGCAGCCCCGTGGTTCTTCTCCTAGCTGCACTGACCCGCGTCACCCCTGCGTTGCCCCTTTGGGCCGTAGTTTCTCGGCCCACGGTCCAACGCCGCCCCGAGGCCGTCCACTCTAGGTCGTCCCTGTGGCTGCACTGACCCTCGCGCCGCCGCTGTGTCGCCCCGTCGGGCCGTAGCGAGCATGGCACGCGGTCCACGCCGCCGTCCCGAGACCGTTCCCGCGATTGCACCGACCCGGGTTCCGCCGCTGCGCCGTCCCTTCGGGTCATAGCGTCGCGGCCCGTGGTCCCCGCCGCCGCCCCGAGGTCTTCATGCCATCGCCCCGACCTGCCGGCCGCCGCCGCATCGCCCCTTCGGGCCATAGCGCCGCGGCCTGCGGTCCACTCCGCCGTCACCGTGCGTCGAGCTCCCGTGGTATGCGCTGCGCCATCTCCCTCGGTGCGGGAACGCCACCGTCCGCGCCGGTCTTAGTCACGCTTTCCTCGCCCACTTTAAGCATCGCCACCGCGCTCCTAACCAAGTCGCCGCCGCCGCTCTTCTTCGGCCGCCGCCGCCGCTACTCACTACAAAAAAAAAGACACATCCGTGACATTTTGGGCCGAATGAATTTTTTTTCTGTCATGCTTATGACACTTCTATGACGATAATTGTGACAAAAGCACGTATCATCGTAGATGTGATGGGCTCCTACTTCTATGACAAAAAATCATGACATAAAATGGGCTTTTCGTCCTGGGCGGGCCGGGGACGCACCTGCATGACATTCTTTGGGCCGTCCATGATGGAAAAAATCATGGTAGAAGTGAGGGCGAGGAAAATTTCGGGGAGTTCCCGGTTACGGTGGGTGGTCGAGGCCGAGCGATGCACGGAGGTTTGCGCGTTTCTCTCGTACACGTACGCGCGTCTGTGCGAGGCATTGGGCTCTAACTAAACCCGAGCAATCGCACTGCTAGCTATGTTACTGAACCTGAGCGATCGATCCCTTGGCTGTTAACTGAACCCGAGCGATTCATTCACTGCTAACTGAACCCGAGCGATTCATTCGCTGCTGCTGCTAACTGAACCGAGCGATCGATTGTTGCTACTGCTTACTGAAGCCGATCGAGCCCCCGTGCGAGACGTAGCCAGCCGGTGTTGGTTGCCTCTCGATGAACAGCGACCGTTGCTACCGTGCGCATGGTACGTAGAACGAGTCGAGACGTGGTGAGTTGAGCCGGTTGGTTGGCTGTGGATGAACAGTTCCCGGTGGGGGTTGGATGAACAGGACCCCGTGGTAGTAGGCCATTGTCGCTAGATGAACAGGACCCCAAGGAGGCCGCCGCACTCCAGCCGGTTGGGGGTGGATGAACAGGACCCCCGTGCAGGCTCTATGAACAGTAGCCGGTGAAGGCTGGATGAACAGTAGCCCGTGGACGAACAGTAGCTGGTGGAGGCTGGAGGAGATCGACGGTGGATGAATAGCAGCCCGTGGAGGCTAGAGCGAGGCAGTAGACGGTGGATGAACAGGACCCTATTTCACTGTAGGCGCTCCAACAGAAGTCTGTTTCCTCTGTTTTGCGGTACGCCACACCCCTCCCGATCAACATCACCCTATTTTGACCATTGGCACCCGAACAGAAGGTTGTTTCCTCCGTTCTGCGGTACGCCAGACCATTCTCGATGAACAAGACCCCATTTCGACCGTACGCGGTCGAATAGAAGGCCATTTTCCTCCGTTTTGTGGTACGCTAGACCCCGTTCCGGCTGTTCCATTCAAGCCAGTTGGCTCCCATTGAACACGACGCATTCCGACCCAGTATGTTGCCTCCCGATGAACAGGATGCTGTTTCTCCGTTCCAACCCAACCGGTTGGCTGCCGATGAACAGGACGCCGTTGCTGCCGCCCGTTGCCTCTCCATGTACAGGAGCCCTGACCGTACGTATGCGCGAGTAGGCGTTCGAGACACCGCCCGTATGTACGTACATGGCCGTATTTTTTGGCATTTGGTTGTTGCTACTTCTTGAGCTTGCGTTGGTTTTCCCTTGAAGAGGAAAGGGTGATGCAGCACAGTAGAGGTAAGTATTTCCCTCAGTTAAGAACCAAGGTATCAATCCAGTAGGAGAAGAACACACAAATCACCAACACCTGCACAAACAATCAAACACTTGCACCCAATGCGATAAAGGGGTTGTCAATCCCTTCACGGTCAATTGCAAAAGTGAGATCTGTTAGAGATAGATAAACAAAAGATAAAATATTTTAGGGTTTTTTGGTATATAGATCTGAAAATAAAAGATTGCAAAATAGTAGATCACAAAGTAATATGATGGAAAATAGACCCGGGGGCCATAGGTTTCACTAGAGGCTTCTCTCATGAAGGCAAATAATACGGTGGGTGAACAAATTACTGTCGAGCAATTGATAGAAAAGAGCAAAGTTATGACGATATCCAAGGCAATGATTATGCATATAGGCATCACGTCCGTGTCAAGTAGACCGACTCCTGCCTGCATCTACTACTATTACTCCACACATCGACCGCTATCCAGCATGCATCTAGAGTATTAAGTTCATAAAGAACGGAGTAACGCCTTAAGTAAGATGACATGATGTAGAAGAATTAACTCAAGCAATATGATGAAAACCCCATTTTTTTATCCTCGATGGCAACAATGCAATACGTGTCTCGCTACCCCTACTTTGTCACTAGGCGAAATCACGCAAGATTGAACCCAAAGCTAAGCACCTCTCCCATTGTAAGAAAAACCAATCTAGTTGGCCAAACCAAACCGATAATTCGAAGAGAAATACAAAGATATTAAATCATGCATAAAAGAATTCAGAGAAGATTCAAATAATATTCATAGATAAGCTAATCATAAATCCACAATTCATCGGAGCTCGACAAACACACCGCAAAAGAAGATTACATCGGATAGATCTCCAAGAACATCAAGGAGAACATTGTATTGAGAATCAAAGAGAGAGAAGAAGCCATCTAGCTACTAGCTATGGATCCGTAGGTCTGAGGTAAACTACTCACGCATCATCATAAGGGCAATGGAGTTGATGTAGAAGCCCTCCGTGATCGATTCCCCCTTCGGCAGGATGCCGGAAAAGGTCCTAAGATGGGATCTCACGGGAACAGAAGGTTGCGGCAGTGGAAAAGTGTTTTTGTGGATGCCTCTGGTGGTTCTGGAATATATGTGAATATATAGGAGGAAGACCTAGGTCAGGAGGTCACCGAGGGGCCCACAAGGTAGGGGGCGCCCCCCCTAGGGCGTGCCCTCCATCCTTGTCGCCGCCTCGTGGCTCTTCTGACTTGGACTCCAAGTCCCCTGGGTGTCTTCTGGTCCAAGAAAAATCATCGTGAAGTTTTATTCCGTTTGGAATTCCTTTTCTGTGAGGCTCAAAAACAAGGGAAAAAACAGAAACTGGCACTGGGCTCTAGGTTAATAGGTTAGTCCCAAAAATAATATAAAATAGCATATTAATGCATATAAAACATCCAAAACAGATAATATAATAGCATGGAACAATCAAAAATTATAGATACGTTGGAGACATATCAAGCATTCCTAAGCTTAATTCCCTGCTCGTCCTCGAGTAGGTAAATGATAAAAACAGAATTTTTGATGTGGAATGCTACCTAACATACTTATCCATGTAATTTTCTTTATTGTGGCATGAATGTTCAGATCCATAAGATTCAAAACAAAAGTTTAATATTGACATAAAAACAACAATACTTCAAGCATACTAATAAAGCAATCATGTCTTCTCAAAATAACATGGCCAAAGAAAGTTAGCCCTACAAAATCATATAGTCTGGATATGCTCCATCTTCGTCACACAAAGTACTCAAACCATGCACAACCCCGATGACAAGCCAAGCAATTGTTTCATACTTTTTATGTTCTCAAACCTTTTCAACTTTCACGCAATACATGAGCGTGAGCCATGGACATAGCACTATAGGTGGAATAGAATATGGTGGTTGTGGAGAAGACAAAAAAGAAGGAGATAGTCTCACATCAACTAGGCGTATCAACGGGCTATGGAGATGCCCATCAATAGATATCAATGTGAGTGAGTAGGGATTACCATGCAACGGATGCACTAGAGCTATAAGTTTATGAAAGCTCAAAAAGAAACTAAGTGGGTGTGCATCCAACTTGCTTGCTCACGAAGACCTAGGGCAATTTGAGGAAGCCCATCGTTGGAATATACAAGCCAAGTTCTATAATGAAAAATTCCCACTAGTATATGAAAGTGACAACATAGGAGACTCTCTATCATGAAGATCATGGTGCTACTTTGAAGCACAAGTGTGCAAAAGGATAGTAACATTGCCCCTTCTCTCTTTTCTCTCTCTTTTTTTGGTGGGCTTCTTTGGCCTCTTTTATTTTATTTGTGGGCTTCGTTGGCCTCTTTTATTTTTTCCTCACATGGGACAATGCTCTAATAATGAAGATCATCACACTTTTATTTACTTACAACTCAAAAATTACAACTCGATACTTAGAACAAAATATGACTCTATATGAGTGCCTCCAGCGGTGTACCGGGATATGCAAGGACTCAAGAGTGGCATGTATAAAAAATTATGAACGGTGGCTTTGCCACAAATACTATGTCAACTACATAATCATGCAAAGCAATATGACAATGATGGAACGTGTCATAATAAAATGGAATGGTGGAAAGTTGCATGGCAATATATCTCGGAATGGCTATGGAAATGCCATAATAGGTAGGTATGGTGGCTGTTTTGAGGAAGGTAAAAGGTAGATGTATGGCACCGGCGAAAGTTGTGCGGTACTAGAGAGGCTAGCAAAGGTGGAAGGGTGAGAGTGCGTATAATCCATGGACTCAACATTAGTCATAAAGAACTCACATACTTATTGCAAAAATCTATTAGTTATCGAAATAAAGTACTACACGCATGCTCCTAGGGGGATAGCTTGGTAGGAAAAGACCATCGCTCGTCCCCGACCGCCACTCATAAGGAAGACAATCAATAAATACCTCATGCTCCAACTTCGTTACATAACAGTTCACCATACGTGCATGCTACGGGAATCACAAACCTTGACACAAGTATTTCTACAATCCACAATTACTCACTAGCATGACTCTAATATCACTATCATTATATCTCAAGACAATCATAAGGAATCAAACTTCACAGAGTATTCAATGCACTTTATATCAAAGTTTTTATTATATCCCTCTTGGATGCCTATCATATTAGTACTAGATTTATAACCAAAGCAAATTACCATGCTGTTTAGAAAGACTCTCAAAATAATATAAGTGAAGCATGAGAGTTCAACAATTTCTATAAAATAAAACCACCGCCGTGCTCTAAAAAGATATAAGTGAAGCACTAGAGCAAAATTGCCTAGCTCAAAAGATATAAGTGAAGCACATAGAGTATTCTAATAAATCACGATTCATGTGTGTCCCTCTCAAAAGGTGTGTACAGCAAGGATGATTGTGGCAAACTAAAAAGCAAAGACTCATATCATACAAGACGCTCCAAGCAAAACACATATCATGTGGTGAATAAAAATATAGCCTCAAGTAAATTTACCGATAGACGAAGACGAAAGCGGGGATGCCTTCCGGGGCATCCCCAAGCTTAGGCTCTTGGTTGTCCTTGAATATTACCTTGGGGTGCCTTGGGCATCCCCAAGCTTAGGCTCTTTCCACTCCTTATTCCATAGTCCATCAAATCTTTACCCAAAACTTGAAAACTTCACAACACAAAACTCAACAGAAAACTCGTGAGATCCGTTAGTACAAGAAAATAAAATCACCACTTTTGGTACTGTTGTGAACTCATTCTTTATTTATATTGGTGTAATATCTAATGTATTCCAACTTCTCCATGGTTCATACCCCCCGATACTACCCATAGATTCATCAAAATAAGCAAACAACACAAAGAAAACAGAATCTGTCAAAACAGAACAGTCTGCAAAGATCCGTATTGTTCTAATACTTCTGTAACTCCAAAAATTCGAAAAAATTAGTAAAACAGAGGAAATTTGTATGTTAATCTCTTGTAAAAAATGAAGGGTTTTTAAACGCTCCAGTGAATTATTAAACTTCTGTGACTGGACGCAAAAGTTTCTGTTTATCAGCAAGATCAAATCAACTATCACCGTAAGCCATCCCAAAGGTCTTACTTGGCACAAACACTAATTAAAACACCAAAACATATCTGACCAGAGGCTAGATGAAAAATTTATTGAAAAATAGAACCAAAAAAAGTAAAAACAAAAAATAAAATTACGTTGCCTCCCAACAAGCGCTATTGTTTAACGCCCTTAGCTAGGCATAAAAACACATAGATCTAGTATTGTCATCTTTGGTATGCAACTCGTAAGTAGCTCTCATAATAGATTCATATGGCAAATTAATTTTCTTTTTAGGAAAGTGTTCCATGCCCTTCCTTAACAGAAATTGAAATCTAATGTTTCCTTCTTTCATATCAATAATTGCACCAATCGTTCTAAGGAAAGGTCTACCAAGAATAATAGGACATGTAGGATTGCAATCTATATCAAGAACAATGAAATATATGGGCACATAATTCCTATTTGCAACAATAAGAACATCATTAATCCTTCCCATATGTTTCTTAATAGTGGAATCCGCAAGATGCAAATTTAAAGAACAATCATCCAATTCGCGGAAACCTAACACATCACATAAAGTTTTTGGAATTGTGGAAATGCTAGCACCTAAATCACACAAAGCATGGCACTCATAATCTTTTATTTTAATCTTAATAGTAGGTTCCCACTCATCATAAATTTTTCTAGGGATAGAAACTTCCAATTCAAGCTTTTCTTCAAAAGATTTCATCAAAGCATCAACAATATGTTTAGTAAAAGCTTTATTTTTATTATAAGCATGTGGAGAATTTAACATGGATTGCAACAAGGAAATACAATCTATTAAAGAACAATTATCATAATTAATGTCCTTGAAATCCAAAAGAGTGGGTTCATTGCTACTTAAAGTTTTGACCTCTCCAATCCCACTTTTATCAATTTTTCATCAAAATCTATAAACTCCGAATCATTAGGACGCCTTCTAACTCAAGTTGACTCATCTCCAGTCCCATCTTTATCAAGATTTATTTTAGAAAATAAAGATTCAATAGGAATCACATCAATCACTTTAAGATCTTCATCATTATTTTCACAAGAACTAGAAGAACACAATTTCACAAACCAATCTCGCTTAGCACGAATCTTAGCGGTTCTTTCCTTACACTCATCAATAGAAATTCTCATAGCTTTTAAGGACTCATTAATATCATGCTTGGGTGGAATAGATCTAATTTTCAAAGAATAAGTGTCAAGATAAATTCTATCCACGTTCCTAGCCAAATCATCAACCTTAAGCAAATTTTCTTCAATCAAAGCATTGAAATTCTTTTGCGAACTCATAAATTCTTTAATACTATTCTAAAAATAAGAGGACAACTTATTATAATTTCCATAAGAATTGTTGTAGGAATTACCATAATTATTAGAGGAATTACTAGGAGACGGCCTAGGATTAAAATTACCTCTATACGCGTTATTACCAAAATTGTTCCTACCAACAAAATTCACATCCATAGATTCATTATTGTTCTCAATCAAAGTAGACAAAGGCATATCATTAGGATCAATAGGAGCACTCCTACTAGCAAACAATTTCATAAGTTCATCCATCTTTCCACTCAAAACATTAATCTCTTCAATCGCAAGCACTTTTTTACTAGTAGAAGATCTTTCGGTATGCCATTGCGAATAATTAACCATAATATTATCTAGGAGTTTAGTAGCTTCTCCTAAAGTAATTTCCATAAAAGTACCTCCTGCGGCCGAATCTAAAAGATTTCTAGAAGCAAAATTCAATCTAGCATAAAATTTTTGTATGATCATCCACAAATTTAAACCATGAGTAGGGCAATTTTGTATCATCAATTTCCTCCTCTCCCATGATTGTGCAGCATGTTCATGCTCAAGTTGCTTAAAATTCATAATATCGTTCCTAAGGGAAATGATCTTAGCGGGAGGAAAATACTTGGAAATAAAAGCATCTTTACACTTGTTCCATGAATCAATACTATTTTTAGGCAAAGATGAAAACCAAGTTTTAGCATGATCTCGTAGTGAGAACGAAAATAGCTTCAATTTAACAATATCATTATCCACATCTTTCTTATTTTGCATATCACACAACTCAACGAAATTATTTAGATGGGATGCGGCATCTTCACTAGGAAGGCCGGAAAATTGATCTTTCATAACAAGATTCGGTAAAGCAGCATTAATTTCATAAGATTCTGCACTAGTGGCGGGAGCAATCAGAGTACTAATAAAATCATTATTATTAGTATTGGAAAAGTCACACAATTTGGTATTCTCTTGAGCCATCGTGACAAAGCAAGCAATCTAACACACGAGCAAATAAAAGGCAAACGAAAAAGACGAACGGAAGAAGGGCGAATAAAAAGGCAAATCTTTTCGAAAATCATTTTAGAAGTGGGGGAGAGGAAAACGAGAGGCAAATGGCTAATAATGTAATGCAAGAGATGAGAGTTTATGACGGGTACTTGGTATGTCTTGACTTGGCGTAGATCTCCCCGGCAACGGCGCCAGAAATTCTTCCTGCTACTTCTTGAGCTTGTGTTGTTTTTTCCCTTGAAGAGGAAAGGGTGATGCAGCACAGTAGAGGTAAGTATTTCCCTCAGTTAAGAACCAAGGTATCAATCCAGTAGGAGAAGAACGCACAAATCACCAACACCTACACAAACAATCAAACACTTGCACCCAACGCGATAAAGGGGTTGTCAATCCCTTCACGGTCAATTGCAAAAGTGAGATCTGATAGAGATAGATAAACAAAAGATAAAATATTTTTCTGTTTTTTGGTATATAGATCTGAAAACAAAAGATTGTAAAACAGTAGATCGGAAAGTAATATGATGGAAAATAGACCCGGGGGTCATAGGTTTCACTAGAGGATTCTCTCATGAAGGCAAATAATACGGTGGGTGAACAAATTACCGTCGAGCAATTGATAGAAAAGCGCAAAGTTATGACGATATCCAAGGCAATGATTATACATAGAGGCATCACGCCCGTGTCAAGTAGACCGACTCCTGCCTGCATCTACTACTATTACTCCACACATCGACCGCTATCCAGCATGCATCTAGAGTATTAAGTTCATAAAGAACGGAGTAACGCCTTAGGTAAGATGACATGATGTAGAAGAATTAACTCAAGCAATATGATGAAAACCCCATCTTTTTATCCTCGATGGCAACAATGCAATATGTGTCTCGCTACCCCTACTTTGTCACTGGGTGAAATCACGCAAGATTGAACCCAAAGCTAAGCACCTCTCCTATTCCAAGAAAAACCAATCTAGTTGGCCAAACCAAACCGATAATTCAAAGAGAAATACAAAGATATTAAATCATGCATAAAAGAATTCATAGAAGATTCAAATAATATTCATAGATAAGCTGATCATAAATCCACAATTCATTGGATCTCGACAAACACACCGCAAAAGAAGATTACATCGGATAGATCTCCAAGAACATCAAGGAGAACGTTGTATTGAGATTCAAAGAGAGAGAAGAAGCCATCTAGCTACTAGCTATGGACCCGTAGGTCTGAGGTAAACTACTCATGCATCATCGCAAGGGCAATGGAGTTGATGTAGAAGCCCTCCGTGACTGATTCCTCCTCCAGCGGGATGCCGGAAAAGGCCCCAAGATGGGATCTCACGGGAACAGAAGGCTGCGGCGGTGGAAAAGTGTTTTTGTGGATGCCTCTGGTGGTTCTGGAATATATGTGAATATATAGGAGGAAGACCTAGGTCAGGAGGTCACCAAGGGGCCCACAAGGTAGGGGCGCCCCCTAGGGCGCGCGCTCCACCCTTGTCGCCGCCTCATGTCTCTTCTGACTTGGACTCCAAGTCCCTTGGATGTTTTCTGGTCCAAGAAAAATCATCGTGAAGTTTTATTCCGTTTGGTATTCCTTTTCTGCGAGGCTCAAAATCAAGGAAAAAACAGAAACTGGCACTCGGCTCTAGGTTAATAGTTTAGTCCAAAAAATAGTATAAAATAGCATATTAATGCATATAAAACATCCAAAACAGATAATATAATAGCATGGAACAATAAAAAATTATAGATACGGTGGAGACGTATCAGTTGTACGTACGTGTACACGGTTTTGACTGGACTGCCTTAACTGCTATGTCGGGGGCTCTACTACTACACGTGTCGCTGCTTGCTCGACCATGGTTCATCGTTGTAGAGAGACTGATCGACTAGTATGTATGTACATGTTCGCGACCAGACAGACAACCCTACGTATGGTTCGACCGGGTGGGTCCCAGTTGTCAGGGAGGATAATCAGGCACTTCCTTGCGTGCGAAGATATAACTGGTGGGTCCCAGCTATCAGGGGGAAACATTTTTTTCGCAAAAGACAGAGGCCCTTCCGGTGTGTCCCCGCTGTCAGGTGGAGGAATAATTATTTTACGCGTAATAAGGAGGCACTTACTTACTGCGGCCTTGGACCCAGCTGTCAGCCTCTCCACGTACAGTCTTCTTCCAATGGAAGTCGTCCCTTGACCACATTGACCACGCCGCGCCGAGAGCACCAAGGCGGTGGACGACGGCGAGGCCTAGGAAGGGGACGACGTAGAGCCGGGGAAGATGCGGCAGTGCATGCCCACGCAGAGGGGAGTACGAGGGTTGACTGGTTCGGCTGCGGTGTGAGGCTGCCGTCGCCGCAGAATAATAGGGGTTGTGGGTGAGTAGAGGGATGGCCTGGCCAGCGGTTGGAGTAGGAGGGGGCGGTGAGGCATGCGCGGTAGCACAACCGGCCACGGGAGGCAGGAGCAGGCGGCACGGCCCGCGATGGTTTGGGCGGCTGGAGCAAGAAGACCAGAGGTTGAAGAAGCACGACGGCCGTTGGATGGACATCGTATGGTCGCCGCAGCTAGAATCGTTTATATTGACTAAGTTGACAAAACCCTGCGTCCGCGTCAACTTAGTAGGCCTACAAGTCAGCCTCCAAATATGGTGGGTCCGACCTAGCAGCGGGGCTATTCATGTTTTTTGTGCGTAATAAGGAGGCACTTCCTTGCGTGCAAAGATATAGCTGGTGGGTCCGAGCTGTCAGCGGGAGGAACTTTTTTTCACGAAATACAGAGGCGGTTCCAGTGGGTCCCTGCTGTCAGGTGGAGGAATCATTATTTTGCGTGTAATAAGGAGGCACTTCCTTACGTGCGGCCGTGGACCCAGCTGTCATCCTCTGCACATTTGACCACGCCGCGCCGAGAGCACCAGTGCAGTGGACGACGGCGAGGCCTAGGAAGGGAACGACCCGGAGCCAGAGAAGACTCGGCAGTTGTTTCCCACACAGAGGGGAGTACGAGGGTTTACTGGTTCATCTGCCATCGCCGGAGAATAACAGGAGGTCTGGGTGAGTATAGGGATGGCCAGGGCAGCGATGGGAGTGATGTGGGGCGGTTAGGCCTGCGCGGCAGCATAGCCGGCCACGAGAGGCATGAGCAGGCAGTACAGCCGGCGCTGGTTTGGGCGGCTGGAGCAAGAAGACCAGAGGTTGAAGAAGCAGCATGGCCGTTGGATTAACAATCCAATGGTCACTGCTGCTAGAATCATTTATGGACTAAGTTGACAAAGCCTTTCGTACACGTCAACCTTGTAGACCCACAAGTCAGCCTCCAAATCTGTCCCAAACAGCATACAACCCGAAATTTCTAGCCAGATTCAAATTAATTTAAAAAATAAACACACTTAATCTAAAATCCAATGAAATTTTACCCGCAAAAAAACTATGAAATTTAAAATATCAAAATCGGAAAGAAAAAAGTAATTTGGAACTAATTGCCTGTTTGCGGTATTTTTCATTTTACAGCCCATTTCTTATTACTTATAGCCCATTTTCTGGGCAAGCCGAATGCATCCCTCCTCATCTTGAAAGATTTCAGGCCCAGCAGGGCGTAGAAAAGCAACTAGGCCTCCATTGGTTATTCTACAAAAACAAAATAGCTGGGCTAGCCATTTTCAGAAAGAAAAAACAAAACTGGGCTGGTCATGTGGTAAACATATTTGAAATAAAAGTCTGGGCTAGACGGGCCACAATTGATACCCTGCTCCATCCCAAAAACAAAAAAATAATACTGCGCGAGCTGCTGGGTCCCGGGTGTTAGCCACTCCTTGTGCAGTTATCTCGCTTATTGACTACGTTGACAGTGGCGTGCAACCCAGATGTCAGGAAACCATCAGGAGGAACCATTTTTTTCTTGTAATAAAGGAGGCACTTGCTTGCCTACTGCCATGATCCTGGTGGGTCCCTACTATCATCCTCATCATGTACAGTTATCTCCTTATTCCTCTTGGTTGTTGACCATGTTGACAACACCGGAGGGCGGCACCGCGGCGAGTGAACCAAGGTGGAGGACGATGGTGAGGCCTCAGACGGGAACGAACAGGAGCCAGGGAAGATGCGCAGAGTTTTAGGGTGTGATGTGGCTGCGATGCGTGCGCGGCAGCACAGCCAGCCGTGGGAGACGGGAGCAGGCGGTCCCGCCGGCGCTGGTTTGGCTTTGGCGGCTGGAGGAAGAAGAGACTGAAGAAACACGATAGACGTTGAATGTTAATCCAACGGTCAAGGTTGGCACAATCGTTTGTTGACTAAGTCGACACCATGTAGCATACTTTTTTATAGGAAGAAAAGAAAAACTGGGCTCGTTTGTCAGATAACATTCCCGAAACTGCCACCGTTTGATCTTGCATCGCAACTAAAACTGCCAGGAAAATGCGTTCGTTTGCCGTCCTCCTCCCAGGCAACGTTCGCCACATAACATTCCCGAAAATCAAAGACTTGAGAAGGCGTATAGAACAAGCTAGTATACCAGTAAAGAGACGTTGCAGAGTTTTAGAAAAAAGAGAGACGTGCTCCTGTAGCTGGTTCGAATCCAAACCTAGACTATGACTATATATAGTGCTATGCTACTCTGTAAGTAATGAAACTGACATATCCAACATTCGCTTCTCCTCTTCTCTAGTTACTCTGCCTAGCATCAGAAGCTCCGGCCGTAGCAACCATGTCCGCTGGCGGCTCGTCCACCTGCTCTTCAGCATGCAACAACCAGATATGCGCCAAGTCGCCACCCGTACCATCCCCTATGGGTCTCATCACACCCCCGCCGGCACACTCACCGCAGCCGGTTGCTCATCACAACCCGCTGCCGTTGGTGTGGTGCCACTGCTGCAAATCACGCAGAGTCATCCGTCACATCTCAACTACAATCCTCAATCCTGGCCGAGTCTTCTACAAATGCCCGAATCATGGGGTAATAATATGTTTAAGTGTTTTTCGCCTGCTTTCAGTTGCTGATTTTTTAAATAGTTTCGTTGACGATCTTCCAATTTGGTTCATGCAGAAAAGGGAAGATTCATGTGATTTGTATTTTTGGGAAGTTGCTGATGTGGGTAATGGAACTACGCTGATTATTTGGTTAGCCGAGGAATCCCAATACCAGCAGGTTGGGGTGTTGGACAAGTAACTGAAGGAATAGCAGAAGAGGAAGATGCAGAGCAGAAGGTTAAATATGTAGTTCATCTGAGCATGGCCAAGCACCAGCTGCTGAATGGCCTTGACAGCAATGAGGAGATGAAAGAGCTTGTGAAGATAATGGGCAAGATCGTTGTGCTCTTAGGATGATTGTCTCTTTATTTGCAGTGTATGTAGCACTCGTGATGTATTCAGTGGCTATGACATGATCACTTAGCTGAAACTAGTAATGAATGAAACCTATTTAGCAGGCTGGGCGTAGTGTTGTGAACATTTAATGATTTCTATTAACGGAAATCGGGGGGTATCCCCTTTTGCTCATAAATAAATAAATAGCAGAGGTCCTTTTGCTAATAAATAAATAAATTAGAGGAGGCCCTGTCGGGTCAACTTTGTTCCCATTCGAAGATGTCGAGCAAAATGCAGTCCAACAGCAAACTATGTCATCAAATACAAGTTTCACAGCCAAATATGAGTACAACTAAACAACAATGTCATCATGTTTTAGTCGTCATACAATCACCAAACACAAATCAACATACATAATAAGTGATGTTCTCACAGCAGAATACTAAACAACAACTTCATCAGGTTTCATTTGTCATAGCAAACACAATTTCACATAGTAGATAAAAAGTCATCTTCTCACACGCAAATACGACAAAAGCAATCTAATCATCATCCGCAGCAGCAGCATCAACATCTTCACCATGTGTATCAGTCTGAATCATAATTCCCCCCAGTGTCATCTTTTTCTTCGTCCTCAATGTCCTCGAACGTTGCCATCTTATTGATCAACTCTCGTATGTCCACAGCCCGACAGGCAATCTTTTCGCCAGTGCCATTAACATGATGATTCTCAAAGATATTAGGAACATTTGTGGTATCTTCTACATCAGGAGCAGTGTAGCATCATCTTGTTGTGCAACTTCATTAAACGAATTCCTCTGCTCAATCCTTTGCAATACTCTCCAGTTATCGCTACATGCATATGTGTCTTCCAAGAAAAATATCTGTCTTGCTTGATTTGCCAAAATAAAAGGCTCATCGGTCTGGTACACCGCCTTGACATTGATGGATTTGAAATAATCATCAGCTCTGGGTTTTGCGATCCTGGAAAACAGGTTATACCAACGACAGCACAAAAGAACCACACACCAATGAACCTCGAAACTGGAGATATACTGCAACTGAACAATGTCTATTATGTTAGCATACATTTCAGTTGTCTCTTTGCCGTACGTATCCGTGCTCATGATGGCACTGTTTTGTGTCTTCCTGCCTTCGTTGCGTGCAAGGGTGTTGTAGCGCACATCTCCAACAACGCAAGATTCATAATTTCTTACCCGAGTATCAGGACCCATTGCTAGTGTGTAAAGGCATCATCAACTGCCTGCCCATCCTCCCACATCTTCTTAACCTATGGTTAGAAAATAGACAAGCTGATCATCTTATGTACTCAATATATTAAAAAACCTAACAGTGCAATTCAAAAGCTTACATGACTCTTGAACCATTTCGCAAATCCTGCCATAACCAGTTTGTCAATGTTTCTTGGATTTTGCGGCAGTAACTCCTCTTTGTAGATTCTGCACAACATAGTGATCGCGTCAAACATCTAAATATATAATAATGTGCTGCAAGTTTAGTAGATTATGATGTATAAGTTGCAGTACTTAGCACTTACTCGATATAAGGTAGAATCTCAGGACAGTTATTCAACACATGCCAAACCATTTTGTCCAAATCTTTAGGTTTGTCGTCTTGTCGACTCTTCCCTGTAACTCAAACAGAACAATCGAAAACATTGAGCTCGGGATTGTCTTCACCCACCTCTTTGCTAAGCTGATCAGCTGTTTCAATGTATTTTGAGCAGAATGTCAATGCTTCTGTAGCAATGTAGGCCTCTGCATTGGAACCCTCAGGTCTAGCTCTGTTCCTAACATAGCTCTTGAAAGTGCCTAGCCGCCTTTTAATAGGGTACATCCAGCCATACTGTAATGGACCTCTAAGTAGTGCCTCATTAGGTAGATGAACAGCCAAATGCACCATCGCATCAAAGAAGGCTGGAGGATATATCTTCTCAAGGTCACATAGGATAGTTGGTATCTTGTCTCTAATATGCTCCAAAGCATCTATCCTGATATTTCTACTGCAGAGTTCCCTGAAGAATTGTCCCAACTCTGCAACTGCTCTGTATAAGTCAAGGCGGCCCAATCCTCTAACGATAACAGGTAAAACCCTTTGAAGTAGGACGTGGTAGTCATGAGTTTTCAACCCTTGTACCTTGTTTCCATCTGCACTGACTCTCCTTTCAGGGTTGGAAGCAAATCCATGTGGGAATCTCACACGTGACGGGACCTTGCAGAATTCTTTTCTTTTTACCTTGTCCAAGACGTACACAGCTGGTGCCATATCCCGTGATGCACCATCATCGTCCACCTGTAAATCCCTTCTGATACCCAGGTGTGTCAAATCAATCCTAGATTTTAAGGTATCTTTCGTCTTGCCTTCAATATTAAGAAGTGTGCCGATAATGCTGTCACATATATTTTTCTTGATGTGCATCACATCAAGATTATGCCGAAGATTCAAATCTTTCCAATACTCCAAGTCCCACAAAGTGGACCTACGGGTAAACAATAATCTCTCTTCTGCCCTGCCATGCTTCCTTTTCCTGCTACCATTATCAGGATGGTTTCCTGGTGTAATATGCGTGACCTTCTCTAATTCCACTTGCAACTCATCGCCGATGAGCCTCTTTGGCGCATCACGGTTTTCATGCTTTGCATTGAACACATGTCTTCGGTATTTTGTAGGACACGGCTTGTCCTTGGCAAGGAAACGGCGGTGTCCAATGTAACAGATCTTGCTAAGTATTGCGTATGACAGCGGATTCTTGTCACAGCGAACACATGCATTGTAACCATGTGTCGTTCGCCCTGACATAGTGCCCAAAGCTGGATAATCATGGATGCACCAAATTATAATAGCACGTAGAAAGAAATCAGCTGGTGGGCTGCTATATAGGTCTCGAGTGAGAACACCCCTCCACAGCTGTTGAAGTTCCTCCACAAGAGGCTCCATGAATAAACCAAAATCCTTTCCAGGACTTTTTGGACCTGGGATGAGCAAGGCCATCATGTAGTTTGATTCTTTGGTGCAGACATTTGGTCGCATGTTGTAAGGAGTAACAAGCACTGGCCACATGCTATATGTGGCGCTCTGGTGGCCAAATGGGTTAAACCCATCTGTAGCTAAGCCAAGTCTAATATTTCTCAGGTCAGCAGCAATTTTTTTGTGTTTCTGATTGAAGCTTTTCCAGTCACTACCATGAGATGGATGGCTCATTACATTCTGATCTCTGTACTCCTGGTTCCTAGAATGCCACAGTATATCCTCTCTTGTTTCAGCATCATGACACAACCTCTGCAATCTTGGTATAATTGGAAAATGTCTCAGAACATTATGAGGAATCCTCTTCACAGCATCGCCATCTTTCCATCTTTATAATTTGCATTTTGGGCATTCACTTAAGTTGGCATAATCCTTCCGGAATAGAACACAATTCTTCTTACAAACATGGATCATATCATATCCAATTCCAACTGCACGAAGGAAATTCTTCATTTTACTGTAGGTGTGTGGCAGCTCAGACGCATCTGGGAAAGATTTGCGGAAAGCAGCCAACATCGCATCGAATGATTTTTTGGTCATCCGCTCAGATGTCTTCACCTGAAGAAAGGTGACCATAGCTGAGAATACTGACAGCTTATTTCCTGGGGTGACTGCCACGTTGCATTGTTCCAACATGCGGGCCCACCGTTTTTCTTCTGCAGGTGAAAGTTCACAAAATGTGCGAGCATTTCGTAGCATTGTTTCAATGTTGGTCAAACTCGCTGGCTCCGCCGCTACCACCTCCTCCTCCTCTTCCACCTGAGCATCAGGCAGATCAAGATGGTGATCTGCTGCTTCCACATAGTCAGTAACATTGACGTTCACAGCTTCACCATGATGAACCCACCTAGTATATGTGACCAACATCCCATACAAGTATAGATGATTTTGCACAGTTGACTGGGGTCTTGTAACTGGATTCATACAACTTCTACACGGGCAGAGCACATCTGATTTCGGACCACCGTACTCAGCTCTGATAAAGTTCATGAAGTTTTCAACCCCCTCGACATATGCAGCGGAGAATCTTCGAGCAGAAGTTATCGAAGTCCTATCCATCTGTTAGACATACAAATTAGTTCTTCTACTAGATATTACAGGAAAAACATATATGCTTTTTTATAAAGTCCAGAAAAAATACCTAGGTCGATGTCTAAAGCTATGGCAAGATATTTGGACAAGCAGATCTAAGTAATGAAATATATGTACAGCTAATTCAGCAAACATATTTGAGTGCTAAATTATGGCAGGCTATTTCAGCAGTCAATGAGGCCGAGCACACAGCCATGGAAGGCCATCTGAGCAACGAAGATCGAGTATAAAACGGTGTCGAGCTATTTCACCTAACAGATTGGCTACTAGACCATGGCAATCTACTTCACAATAAATATATGGTAGGATATTTTAGCAACTAATCGGGCGTGGCATGCCATCTCAGCAAAGCAGATTGAGTGCAGAACAGGGCAAGGAAGCTTCTTAGGTAGAGCATATTGACTGTAAACTATTTCGTCAAACAGTGAGATTAATAGCGTCTATCAGCTAACATTCAGCGCTACTCCGACATGCACGGGGCCTCAGTCTAGAATGCGCGTACCATGGGAGAAGTTAACTGCCGTGCATCTCCACAAGAACGTCACCAGCGATGGCGGCGCGACTGGAGGATGGCAGTCTACGAGAGCGTACTGTGGGAGCGAGAGGATCGCCGTGCATCCCCTCGACGAACCGCGGCGCTGACGTATCGGCACAGCGGGGAGGGCGGCTTTGGAGGAGCGAATGGAGTGGACGGGGCTGGGGGGAGGGGGGTTTGCGGAATATTATTGGCTAGTTGGCTGAAGGGCAGTTGAATTTGGGATTTGGGAGGAATTTTTGGGGGGAATTTTCGCGCGGTGGGCGGGGGAGTTTGGCACATGGTCGGTTTCTCCAAATGCGGTCCCACGTGTTAGTGAAGAGGCAAGCCGAAGCGCGTTCCGTTTGCGTGAGCCGTGTGCAGGACTGACCGTGTGAGGGGTGCAATGCGACCGCGACAGGCGTGCTGTGAGTGTACCGCCTTTTTCCTTTTAAACTTGGTGCTTCAAGCGATCCATCGATACTACTACTTGTAATCCGGTACTCCCGACTAAAACGGCGTGGCCGGGTCTTTTCCCGCGCGATATGCTGAGAGGTTGGCTTAGTTGGTTTTTTTAGGACTTTATTTTTGATTAGCACAAGGCCTAGTTGGTTTGACAGACAGAGCGAGAGAAAGATGTGAGATGCGTTAATGTGTAGTGGACGTACTATTGGAGTGCATAAGATAAATTGTGTATGTATAGTACCTATGTGTTTATTTACTTCGCATGTTAGCTTTGTCTCAGGTCAAACCTTCTAAACTTAGACCAAGTTTATACACACAAAAATGAATCATCATTCAATATATTTTCATACAATATATCTTATACTATTATTGTGAAAGTTCATATACACCGGACGAGATTCATGCAAACACGGCAGATTTTCATTACATTTCGAACTTTTATAGGACAGAAAAAGAAAAGATACCCAACCCTAAACCTATTCTATGGCGGCGACCGACATCCACTTTCCTTTGTACTTCTGCATCGGCGACGATGTCCTCCATCTGCCGTCTACATGAATGGCGGCGGGGTTCAAGACCGTGAAGTGAAGGCGCAGTCTCTAGCGAGGAAGAGTAGAACACGGGAGACAGACCGGCCAGTTGGAACACCACGCCCTGCCGCCTCCCATGCCCTACTCATCCTCGAAGGAGTCCCCGACCTCGGCGGTGCGGGTGGACGTGAGGTCGATGATGATGGATGTGGACGGTCCGTCGCTTCACCTGCCACTTGCACCACCTAACGTTGGACGACGACAAGTAGGACACGTGGCTGGCGGTGCTCCCGTCATCGGCCGCCAGCGTGGCCACCGCTTGTGAGGTCACGTCCGTGTCTGGCTACGCCGGAATTGCATTGCGAGCGGCGAGTTGAGCGAGGGCGGCGACCTCGAGCTTCATCCCCGAAGACAAGCTCTCCCGCAGAGCGTTCCCGCTCGCAGTCATGGTGGATGTGGTGCTAGGTAGGAGGATGCGCTATGGTGTGGAGTTTGGCTAGGCGTTGCCGCTTTAAGTAGCGCATTCCGGTGAGGCCAAGCGTCCGGGTGCGTCAATAAGTCGCCGGAGTTGGTTCCTCGAGCAGCGAGCCTGCTTAATGACGGCATACGGACAGACGGCATGAATGCGGGTAGCTGGCGCCATTTGGGAACGCACGCGCGTGACGGCGTGAGGGACAAGGGTTTTTTGTGTGCCAGAGTAGTCAGCTGCGGGCGTGGCAACGTTGGACATGCCCTTTGCTCACATGCGATCCCACATGTCATTGAAAGACGACCCGGCATGGTCTCAGGTCCCAGGGATGCAGTTGGCCGCTCTAGAACACTCCGCGGACGCGTCGCGGCGTGCGCGCACTTTGGTGCCCCGTGCATCCTCGATGAGCCGGGTGTTGATCTGCTAGTCGTACCACAGCGGTAGCGCCATCCTCGACACCCTGAAGCTGAGCGTGTCCAGCGGCGATGAGCGTGTCGCTCACCACGGTCGTCGTGCCCAGAGGCGGTGCGGGAGCTGCGCCACGTTGTTGGCCCCCACGACCCACATGAATGGTTGCTGGTGGCGAGGAGGTCGTGGGTCAGCTCCTCCATTGGACTAGTCTGTGCCACGTCATCCCGATAGGTGTGCCCCATAGGTCTGTTTCCCTGTTTTCCTGGCCAAATTCGAGCATCAGTATGGCCTCATTAACACTCGGCCGACCTCTCTCTCTTCTAGTCTAGTAGTATCCGTAAATGACGTGGGCGGGGGAGGGGGTGAGACGTTGGTTTGCTCTCAACTGTGGTCCCACAAGCGAGCAAAAACGCAAGACGAAGTGCGTTCCATTTGGTGAGCGACGTGCAGGGTCCACCATGCCGGGGTGCAACACGAATGCGACAAGAGTGATGTATACCGTCCATTCGTTATGAACTTGCATACTTCGAGTACTCCTTTTTTTGAACACAGTACAAATGCAAGCGCTCATACATGCACGCATACACTCACCCCTATGAACGCACACACGCACACCCTACCACTATGAGCACCTTCGAGAGACTGAGCCGTCATATCTATAATACTATATCTCTACTCTTATCTCTACTCTTGGTTATGATGGTGTGCCTGCCATATTGCAATATAGACCGTCTGATCTACATCTGATGGATAGAAATCAAACTATGGCAATTTTGCAAAAGGATGCCCGCACCTCTCTCGTTCGTCCTTATCTCCCACAACTTCATTGTTGAGTAATTAAAAAGGAAGCCTCTGGAACAATATGGCATGGTGGCCGCTGCCGGCGTCGTCCATCCCCATGCGTCCGTTAACTCCGACCACCAATCACCATCGCGCCCCACTCCTCCTCACCTTATCTCTCATCTTTCTTGAGATATCTTTTTTCAATGAAATTCTCGAGATACCATTTTTTTGATGAAATTCTCAAGATATGATTAGTTTTTACACATGGGATTACTCCTTCATGGGTCAATCACAACAGGTGTTTTGTAAAAAAAATGCATCCTGATGTTCCGTGCAATGCACGGGCATCTTGCTAGTCATCTTGAGATTTAAGAAGTCACCGCCTCGTCATCGACAGGAACAATGGGGAGGTCCGGACGTCTGCCACGTGAAACTCCGAAACTTTGGTCCCATACCACCCCACAACTCTCCAGGCTTCAGCCATCCGGCTTTGCAAACTCCGCAGAGTCAAAACCGATTGACCGGTCGTCACTGGAACCACTATTCACACCAGAACCTTCGCTGCTCGGCCTACGCCAGCTACTTGCCGGCCGGTCACCACTGCCCCAAAACCACACCTCCTCTCCAACCCATTCCCCCGCCTTTCGATCCCCTAGCCCGCATCAGCCGTCCCCTAGTTCGCCGGAAAGCCATGGTGCACCGCAAGATCACGTACTACAAGATGCTAACGCAAGAGCGCCGCGCAGAAATCGCGGCGGCGGTCGGCACCACAGACCTCTGTTCCCAAGCTCGCTTTGCCGCGGGCCAATCCCTGAGTTCTCTGGAGTCAAGCTCCGAGGAGGAGGAAGCCGATCCAATGTTCATGGCGGAGGTCGCGGCGCAGAAGGCCCTTAATGCATATGAGATGATGGACGTCGACTTTGTGCCAGCGTCCAGGTCCCCCATGGTGCAGGCGGACCAGCGGTTCAACCTGGTGATCCTAAAGGAGGACCGGGAGGCGGAGGCTCAACTCGACGCGGAGTGCGTGGATGCCACTGCCATCAAGGCCCTCCTGCAGGCGGAACCGGATGTCGTGCATGTGAACCGGGCGGCGGAGGCTCAACTTGATGCGGAGCATGCGGATGCCACTGCCATCGAGGCCCTCGTGCAGGCGGAACCGGATGTCCTGGACTTGAACCGGGCGGGGGAGGCTCAACTCGATGCGGAGCACGCGGATGCCGCTGCCATCGAGGCCCTCCTGCAGGCGGAATCGAACATCGTGGACGTGAACCAGGCGGTGCCCGCGTCCATGTAGAGCGCCCGCACACTCCGTGTGAACGAGTAGATGGAGTACGAGGACAACCATGGTACGGAGACAAACGTTAGCAGCTACGGCTGGTTCGCGCCGGCAGCCAAAGACGATGAGGTCATCTCGTTCCGTGAGCAGTGATAAAGTGGATTCAAATATTTGTATTCGTCTTCATAGCATTTGTAACTCATATCTACAGTTTGTACAGTAGACGTGAATGCTTGTTCGCTCTTACGAAACCAGTACAACAATAATGGGGTGGCGTGCACCAATTTAGGCACTGGCACGTTGGCCTACTCGGCTCCACAGAGAGAGTAAGAGAAGAGATAAATACACTGGCGGTCAGTGTATTTCAAGCGAAAAGCATAATACGGTCACCGGACTTCAGAATACGCTCATTATGGTCACTATATACATTTTGCGGTGATTATACGGTCAGTTGCTCAATGTTCAGCATCGGATTGCACTCTGTTGACCGGTCAAATAGTCTGCATGGCACTATGTTGACTGGTTAAATTGACCACGCTCCTTGTGGGTCCCACCTGTCAGTTCGCATAGCAAAAAGGTAAGATAAACACAAATTTACGCAGGCGCGACAAGACTCCAACCCGTGTGTGGGAACCACCTGGTTGTGTATGTGTCTGTCAGGGCCTGATGTGTGTGCATGCACATGTAGGTTGAGCACTTGAGTGTGAGCGTGTGTGTTGGTCGTGTGGTGTGTGCATGCATGCGTGCTTGTGTACGTGTGAGTGTTGCATGCGTGCGTGGCTGCGTGTGTATGTGTGAGTGTTGCGTGCATGCAGTTCGTGTGCATGCGTGCGTGTGTGTATAATCACCACACTAGCTCATGCGTGTTAAAACAGACGGCTCAGCATACCAATACAAGGCCACCTTGTCCGCTGTGCCCGCGGTCATGACTATGAACCACCGTCCAATATTTTTTTATCGTTTATTTTCATTCTTATACACGCCGACAGGTGGGCCCAATGGTAGTGAGATAATGTGATGCAACACTAGTGGTGCCACATGGAGCGTTTAACTGGTCAACTAGTCATGTCTTGAGCAAATACAGACATGTACGGTGAGCCCGTGACTGCATAATAATCACAAAACATAAATGGTGACCGTAATGAGTGGATTCTGAAGTCCAATATACGTATCGTACTTTCGCTTCAAATATATTGATCATCACTGTATATATCACGAGAGAAAGATGAAACATGCGTGAATGTGCTGGGGGCGTACTTTTAGAGGACCTGGAAATAGTTTGTGTGCGTACGTGAAAGGGGCGTAGAGAGGGTGTATGCGATGGAGAGAGAGATGCTCTTCGTTTCTCTTTATTATGACTAACTTTATATATAGTATAAAAATAAAAAAATTCACAGTGCGGAATAAATATCATTGGGTGCACCATGCAATGCAAATTAATGTTCGTACTCCTCCATATAACTTTGTAATGTTGTATATATGTAGAAATTCTAAAATAATTTTTTGGCCACACTTTGTGTGGTTTTATTCAAAAGGAATGTTGCATGCGAAATAAACATGAAGAGAGGGCTTTTTAGATCAATGGGGTACGTGATGTAACATGTGTGAATTTGTAGCTGACGTATTTGGCAGGGCCTAGATAGGGTATGTGTTTGTATTACGTATTCGAGAGAGGCATGGATAGAGAGGCCGGCGGGGGGGGGGGGGGGGCGACGTGGGAGAGATAGCACGAGAAATGAGAGAGGTCTAGAGAGAGAGAGACGAATAGGATGTCATGGCGAGAGATGCCCTTGAGTGTGTATATGCAAGGGGGGAGGGGATAGAGGCACGAGGAGAAAATATTTTGTGTGGTGTCTGTGTTGGTATGTGTGTGTGTGAGAAGATAACGAGACCTAGGGGCAGAGGGTGTGTCACCGCGTGAGGTCCGGTGGGCCGAGGTGAGGCCCTTGATTCGGTTCCGTCCTGCGCCACATTGGTCAGCCCGTGACGCATTCAGGGAGACCCATGGAGGACTAGTCGTACAAGACAAAGATACCAGAGTCGTGAAGGACTCTGTGTCCACTGACAAAGCCGGCTAGGATTTGTAACCCTAGGTCCTCGGACTAAGGTAACCCCTTATCTCTGATATTACCATTCATCCAGCCTAACTTTAAGGGGCATCCTACAGAATGCTCTGCTAGAATCATACTCGTCAATTAGGAAGAGAGGTGGAGACAATGCGTGCGAGACAGGCCTAAAGATAATGTGCGTGCGGGAGACACGTAGGCAGGTCTATGTATATAGAAAGGGTCAATGGGGATTGTGCGTGTGTATGCGTGTGAGAGGAAGAGTGGTTGTGATAAAGGTTAGTGAAAACAGTCGTAAATGGTTGCGAGAGGGAGGGAGGGTGATATCGAGAGCATGTCTGCGAGAAAGACACCTCGGGAGAGAGTGTGTAAGCATGTGTGAGAGACAACCAATGGATATACACCGTGTGCGCATATGTGTGAGAGAGAAAGTCAGCGCGTGTGTGAGGAGGGGCCTATGGAGAGTGAAACTACATGTAAAAGACTGATGTACACATTGATTAAAAATATAAATTGTATCCAAATATTAGGATGGGATCATGATATTTGCAATTCGCGTAAGGAACGGTCATTGATCCATCAGGCTATATTCTATCGAATTTGAGCATGTCTATGTTATTATTCGACATAATTGATCCACAGAGTCAGTATTTTGAACTCCAGACAATGCATTGCTTTAGCAATTCGAATATAAACGTGAGTATAGTTCATGTTGTGTGTGTAAAGCACATTATATATACAAAAGTTACACAATGAACATTATAAATAGTTAGCTATGAACTAGCATACATTTGAATTCAACTTAAGGTGGTTTAAAATTTTTGAATTCAACATGAAGTCCATTCAATTATTTGAATTCAAGATCATGGCATTTGTAAATCATAGCTAAATTATGGGGGCACCAATCTTTGCTCTGCTTTTGTACATAATAGCATATATAGTCGTGTACAAAATAGATTCAAATTTACCTCCTCCATTCCAAAATAATCATAGTTATAGGATTTTCAAGTGTCAAAATTTCAAAAAGAAGCGCATAATTTAATGAGGTTTTCAAACATACAAGGTCAAATTTAACGTTGTCTATTTAGGTCAATTCTCAAAGTTCAAGAGTACTCTAAACGTGAATGCTTCTGTTTCAAAATTTCGAATGAAGTGCCAAAAGAGCCTCTACTCGCCCGAAACCGCGTGAGACCAATATTTGGTAGAAGGAAATTACTTTTCTAATTCTGACCCGTGAAGCCTATTGGCCCGACGTCTATACGTCTAAACCGGGGTAGGTTCGTAACTTCATATAGACGCCACGCAACCGCCTCCGAAAAACATTCATACGCCGTGGCCGCCTAAACACACATTCGCTCGGCCGAAATCGCTCCCACCCACTATTTGGGACACCTGGGATTACCGTCCTACCCCCGACCCGCAGTAGGTCTGAAATTTAAGAGGGGGGCAAAGTTTGTACTTTCCCCAAATTTTAAACAAGCACGTCCCATCTGTTCAAAAAAAAACAAGCGCGTCCCAGACCGAAACATGGTTCCCCCTTAGCTCCCCTTGCCCCCCGTCTGATTCCCCATTTGTACTCCGTGGGCGCCAAAACTACCTCTCCACCAGCTGCGAAACCCCGACGTCCTCCGTCTGCCACCCCATCCCACCCATCAACCACCGCCCTCCTCCATCACGCCGGAGGCGATATCCCGGCGTCGTCGTCCACCACAACCGCAACCGCAATGCCCTCCACGGCTAGTAGTTGAAGCCGAGGCCAAGCTGCCTCTAGGACGCTGATGTGCGCCGTACCCGAGCCAGTTCAACCACACCGTCCTGTGCCTCACCGCTGCCGCTCCAGCATCGCCACCGTCCACCACACCGGAGCTGTTCCCGCTACGCCGTCCTTCACCGCCTCGGATCTGCTTCCCCTCCGCCGACAGACGGCCACCGGAACACAGTCAGCAATTTGGCCATGGGTTCATCCAAGGCTCCACCCTCCTCCAAAACATGGGTTCCCCCGGTAAAAACAAGAACATTGCCGTGATATCAGGAGGACACAACACTGGCAACCGGATCTGGTACTCCTCTTCCCTTATTCATGCAAATCTTACGTGTCTGCTTGCACGGTATTCATCCCACAGAAGACACTAGTTGACCGCTTCTTCCTACACCTTCTTCCTTATACTAGATGTTCCTAGTAACTCGCGATGCACAAGGTTTCTCCTCATATACTATTTCACCTTAGCTAGAGGTCCGTCACCCCACTGGATTTCAATTCCTGGTCAGCTGATTCCCAATTAAAGGAAGCATTCCCCGACGTAACAGGTGCTAGTCCGCCTCTTACGCCGGGGAAGCAGCGCCTCAGTGTTTATCTTAGGGGTGTGTGGGGCCTAGGAGTTGCTGGCACCCGACCTGGAGGTCGGCCGGGCTTAATGGGATGGCCGGGGGGCACTGCCAAGCACGGCGGTGGTGTGAGGTCGAGGGAAGGGTGGGGCGGCGGAGGCAGGGGTCTGGGCCGGTGGTCGCTGGCGGTTCGAGAAAGATCGTCAACAGTGACTGGCGGGAGGTAGACGAAGGCCATCTGCCCAATCCTTGTAGATCGGACGGTTCATAAAAAAATCAACTGACCTATTTATTTTCAGTCCACTGTTATTTTGATAGGACCACATGTGGTGGTGTGCTAGAGGAGTACCTGCATTTCCCAGCCATCCCTGTGCTCATATATTACAAAATCATACGGAGTAGAATCTAATTTTGTTTGCCATGTAATGTTGTAGAGCTATCATATGTCTCCTGTCATTTATTTTTCAGCCACCTGCTATCTGCTAATTTTACAGTGCACTAGTTCTGCACACACTTCACCCATACTCACACTATTGTTTTTTTATGCATGGGTATTTCAGAATCTGCCAAACTGTTGATAGAAGCACGAAATAAAAGAGAGAAGTTGCTCATGCTTTCTTCGTTGGCAGGCAAGACACGTCTCGGCACTTTAAAGGTTGCATGTTCAACAGATGGAGACGACAAATGTAGCTCTGGAGTTGATGATCTCGCTCGCCATGAACCACCATCCCAGGTGCTTGCTTTAACTTCGTGGTGTCATATGTGGTTGCATGTTGCATATGGTGTCTAGCTTGTATTCGAAAGGCTGAAGTCGGTCTTTATTAAGATAAGGAAAGATATTTTTTACATGAACCACCATCCCGGGAGCACCAGAAGCCAAATAGCTTGTCAAGGCACTAGCCGAGCCAGTGACAAGCCCAGCATAGATAGGCATCACCTGCAAGCCAACTAAAAAGCCACGGTGGTGGCGAAGCAGCCCGCCTGCCACCAGGCTCTCAGGTCCTCGATGATCATGCTCACCACTCCAACTGGGTCTCTAGCATGTATTACTTCCAATTTGGTTAAATTGCATCTGCTTAGCTTACACATTATACATTTGAATATGACATGCCTTCCTGTTTTTGGTACATACTACTACATCTGTCTATTAACCATGTTCTTACATCAAAGTAATGTTCTTGTGTATCCCTCATCAATCACTTATGATGAGACAGTCAGGCCAATGGACTGCTGTAAGAAAAGATCCTCTTTTAAAGAATGTAGTGTCAGCCTCCCCACATGATTCTCAAGAAACAACAATGATAGATGAAGATAGTCAATGTAGCTTTGTAGTTGATGACCGCATTTCCCCTGCACCACCATCGCAGGTGCTTGCTCTAACTTGGCAGCGTGATATGTGGTTGCATGTTGCATATAGTGTCTAGATTGTAATTCTTCCAATCTGGTTAAATTGCATGTGCTATTCTGCTTAGTTTATACATTACACCTGTTAATGTGACATGCCTTCCTGTTTTTGGTACATAGTACATCTATCTATTAAGCATGTCCTTACATAAAACTACTGTTTTTTTGTATCCCGCATCAACCAATTATGACGAGACACCATTAGTATATGCAGAGTGATATTGGTTGCATCTTTCATATGATTTATAGCATGCACTGCTTCTAATTTGTTGAAACGCCATTTAAGATGGGACGCTTTTAACTTGGCAGTCATATTGGTTACATCTTTCATGTGGTGTGTAGCTTGCATTGCTTCTAATTTGTTGAAATGGCTTCTGCTTAGTTTACACAAATAGTTGTGAATATGCCATGCCGTCCTATTTTTCGTACGTATTACATCCTCGCATCATGTAACACCCCATATGTAAACTTCCATATTTGGCAATGTATTCAGCCTTGTCATGATCAATCCCAAGGGGTTTCCTCCTTGTTGGTTTCATTTTGGGGTTTTGCTTTGTTTCATATTGCATTGTATTGTCATTCTTGTCATATTTCATTTTTGCCATTAATTGTTGCATCATGGCCTCATCATATGTTGCATTGTGCTTGGTGTTATTTTGCATATTCTCATCATCATGTGCATCTTCATGGTATAGTTCATTGCATTGTGGCATGTTCTATGTAGATCCAAGCATCATCTTCCCCCTTCACTCATCACCACCTCTCCTTCTCTTTTCTTTCTTTTTTTTGCAAGTGCTATCTTGCCCTCCTCCATAAATGTTCATCTTCTCCCTATAAATCTTGCTACATGCCTACAACCTCTCTGCAAACTTTCATCTCTTTTGGACTTGGTTTGGTTGGGGTCAAAAATGCCTCAAGTTTGAATCTAACTCAAACTTGGAATATTTTTCTTCCCCTAAAAGTTTCCAAACCATTTTTATAATTATGTGCATAAATCCTGGGTCATGGAGATATTTTCATATCTCTCACACCCCTCTCCAATCCCCCTGTGCTTTTCATTCTTATTTTCTGCTTGAGGTAAAGTAAAATGGAAGAGCAGCAGCAGGAGGTGTGCAACCCAGCAGCATACCAGCAGCCACCTGGGCCTCGGCCTCCAGTCCGGCCCAGCTAGCTCCGCCCGCAGCCCATCTCAGCCCCGCGAGCTCGCCCCTCATTCCTTTTCCCACCCACACCCGCGCCAACCCCCGCTAGCCTCCAGCCACGTGGACACTCTGGCCCCGCTAGTCAGCGCCTCCCTATAGCACCGCACCCACCTTTTTTCCCTCTCCTCTCGCCTTCGCCATGGGGACCGCGAGCACGAGCACGACGGCGTGCTCCGCCAGCTCGGCCTCGCCCCTTTTAACCCCCCCACTCCGTGTCCACCAAACCCCTAGGGTTTCCCTCTTTCCTTCTCTGCCGCCGCCAGGCCACCTAACCCACCAGATCCGCCAATTCCACCGCTTCCCGAGTGCATCCGAGCGCGCGGCCTAGTCGCCGGCGTGCTCACCGTCGACCTTCGCCTCGCCAAGCCTGTCCAGCTTCTTCCCCGTCGTCGACTACGTCCCCGACGTCAACTACACAGAGCCGAGGACCCGCCGCTGCATCGTCTTCTTCCTCGTCTTCGACTCCGACCACCGCACATGTTCGATCGCCGCCGTCGCCGTCTCCGTCCACTTCACGACAATCCAAGAACCCCATCGTGTTCGTGGTGAGGTTTCTCACCTCACCGACCCATTCTCCCTCTCATTAGCTCGCTCCATCGTAGTTGCCATGGCCGCCCGAACTCATCGCCGTCGGGCCTCGTCTCCGGCGAGGACCCCGACCTTTCTCGCCGTGCCTGTATTGTCCACCGAGTTCCCCTTCTCGCGTAGAGTTCCCTGTAGAAGCCGCGCTGCGTTTCGCCCTCGGGGACGTCTTGGACGAGTCCGTCGCCGCCGGCTCTGTCACTCGTCACCGGCGTCGCCTCCGTCGATGTCTGGTGTGACCAGTTGCTCCCGTGCGTGCGGGATCCTCCCGCGAACCTTATGCGCGTCTCCGCCGCTCCTTTTGGCCACCGGAGACCACTCCGGCGGGCTCCTCCGCCGCTCTGCGCCCGCGCCGGCCCGCTCCTCTGCTTTCCTCTGTTTGGAGGCCAGCCACCCAGCCACTGCCACGTGGGACCCACGGGCCCCACTGCGCAGCCTCACACGTAGCCGACCCCCACCAGCCAGTCACACACGCCTCGGCGCGCCCTCATACAGGACACGTGGGACCCGCGGGCCCACTTGTCATCCTCTCGGGATCTGTCTCTAGCCAAATCGAGCATATCGTCCATTTTGGGCCTTTCCAATTCGGGCCTTTCCTTATCTGGCAAGTTCAGATCGGGACATATCCATTTAGGTTTTTTTTTTCCTTTTTCGGTATATTCCATTTTGGGCAGTATTTTGTTTTGCAGAATTGTGGGGATTTTTCTACTGCAACCTAGACATATTATATATGTTTTTGGGGTAGAAAAATCCCATCAATCCAGTGGAGGCATTATTTTCTGCATTTGAGCAAGTTTGCGCACATGTTATTTTACATCATGATCCTGTTTTGTCTTTTACGTGTATATTCATGCATATATGCTATGGGGTAGTTTTGCACATGAACATGCTCTTCATCATGCCTACTACATGCTAGAATTTGTTTCATGCCATGATATTCCTTGTATTGAGTTAAACATGCTTGCAAAGATGCTATCATGAATCTGTTTCTGCCATGCCATGAATTCTGCCAAGTCTGTAATACTGTGATCATTTGCATTTTGCCATGCTATTTTAGTCATGATCCAGGGGTTACTAGCAGTAGCTCAGTGTTCCTGATTTGTAGAGCTTCACCAGTACTTCACTACCATGTCTTTTGTTTACATGTTTCGGTGCTATAGCATATTTTTATGTTGCATCTCAAGTGCCATGTTGCTGTTAATCACAGTTTTGCATTGTATCTTGTTTTGCTCGTCATTTGCAAACCGTGCATCCGTTTCCGGTGATCTTCATATCGATTTCATCCGAAATATCCCAATCTATCCAGTGGCATGCCTGGTTTGCCAAGATAGTGCCATGTCCATCTTTCCCCTCCGGAGCACCCATATGCATTGCATATCATATCTTGCATTCCATGTCATGTCTTGCATCATGTTGCTTGCGCATTGCACCGTGATTGATTATTGTTCCGTTGCTTGTGTTCTTGCTTTGGGTAGAGCCGGGAGGTGAGTTTGAGAATGAGTATCCTGTCGAGTACGTTTCCGAGGAGCAAGGATTCGATACCTCTGAAAACATTGCAGGCAAGATGATCATTACCCCCGATATCACTTCTATCTTTGCTTGCTAGTTGTTCATTCTATCGCTATATCGCGCTACCTACCACTTGTTATATAGCCTCCCAAATTTGCCATGTCAAGCCTCTAACCCACCTTCCTAGCAAACCGTTGTTTGGCTATGTTACCGCTCTTGCTCAGCCCCTCTTATAGCGTTGCTAGTTGCAGGTGCAGTGCAGGTTGTTCCATGTTGGAACATGGACATGTTGGGATATCACAATATCTCTTATATTTAATTAATGCATCTATATATTTGGCAAAGGGTGGAAGGCTTGGCCTTTTGCTCGGTGTTTTGTTCCACTCTTGCCGCCTTAGTTTCCGTCATACCGGTGTTATGTTCCTTGAATTTTGCGTTCCTAACACGGTCGGGGTGTTATGGGCCCCCCTTTTTTCTTCGTCTAAAGTAAAGCTTTCCCGAGGAGATCCAACTTTGGTTTTACCATTTGCCTAATAACAACTAAAACTTACATAGGGAGTAATTAACCCGAGGATACTTAATCAACCCCCGGGCCATTGCTCGACATGAGTGTTGGTCCACCTACCTAGCAGTCGGCGGTGCCACCTCGGGGCAACTCGATGGTTTTCGGCTATCGTCCACTTCGCATAGACGGATGAGTCCGTAGATAGAGAGCGCGTGGTTCTAGACACGAATCTGACTCACCGAGAGATCTCCTTGGGATAGTTTTCCTTTCTTCGAAGAGCTTGTGCACCGGGATTCCGAGGCTACTCGGGTTGTCCCGCGATGGAGGATTGTCTCTGCGGATCATGAGCTTGTCATGGGCAAAGTTGGGACACCCCTACAGGGTTTAAACTTTCGAGAGCCGTGCCCGCGGTTATGTGGCAGACGGGAGCTTTTTAATATTCGGTTGTAGTGAACTGGAAACCAAACTCAATTAAAACACACCAACCGCGTGCGTAACTGTGATGGTCTCTTTTCGATGAGGTTCGGGAAGAGAACACGGTGGGGTTATGTTTGAACGTAAGTAGTTCAGGATCACTTCTTGATCATTACTAGATTACGACCGTTTGCGTAGCTTCTCATCTTATTCTTACATTGGTAAGTTAGCCACCATACAATGCTTAGTGCCTGCTACAACTCCACCATATGTCCATACCTTACCTTAAGCTTTGTTAGTCTTGATATCGTGGGTGATATGATTGCTGAGTCCCCGTGGCTCACAGAATACTACAAACACAGTTGCAGGTACCGATGAGTCTGATGCAGGTGATGCCACTGAACTCAAGTGGGAAATCCTCGAAGACCATGGCCGTTACTATGTTTCCTTTCCGGACGATCAGTAGTGGTTCCCAGTAGGGTCGATCGGGACTTAGCTTGGGTGGTTGTCTTTTATTCGCTTGATTTCGTCCATAGCCGGACTCTGTGTTCATCTTGAATGATTGTATAACTTGATGATATTGTGTAACATTGTGGCGATTGTAAGCCAAAGCTCATATTCTATCTATTCAGTACATGAGATGAGCTAAGATACAACCACTCTTGCGACCATGCCAATATGCGCTTATACCCCAAGTCGTGCCTCAACATGTATGGAGTATAGTTGCATATTGGGCGTTACAAGTTGGTAATCAGAGACATCCCGACTTAGGAGCCCCTGCTTGATCGAACCGTTGATGTTGTTGAGTCTAGAACAATACTATTTTGTGTCTTAGGAATATATATATCGGAGAGTAGGATTCTTTTTACTCCTCAGCCCCTTCGTCGCTCTGGTAAGGACTCCTTACATAGATGTTTTGACTTCCCTCTCCTCATTTTCACTAAAAAAAATTTAGGATCACGCGGGTATCTTGGGATCGTCCCGATATTGTTGTGACGAGAACATTGTTCTTGGTGCCTCCTAACATTTAGGGGTTGTGGCAGTGTCCCGGGGAGTTGAGCTCCGAGGTGTTGTCGTCACAGTTGTATTGTTGCAGTTCCGGTATACCTGAGCTCGCCGACATCGAAAATCTCTTCTATGCAGTTAGTGGTGAGATAACCTCGACGCCACCCAGTACTGGGGAGGGAGTTCGGGAGTATTGCCACTCCTAGTATAGCGGATGCTTTTCGAAGGTCTGAGGTACACGATTTCCGGAGGTTTCTTGGTTATGTGTTGACGGTTGGATACAGTTGGAGCGTAGGGCTTGTTAGTTGTGTGATATATATTGTGCCTCCCTGTATCCTCAACACCAGATTGCATAACCAGAAAGTTTCGGGAGTTAATAGGTGGGAATGCAAGTAGTACCCAGGAATCCTTTCCGGCAAATGTATGAGTTGAGATTGGGGTCCAACGTCTAGTGGTTCATTTTTCACGGTCGATTTACAGTGGTCGCGAGGCGTCTTAAAGAATCCTTGGCTATGCCGATTCGGGGACGTCTTGTTTGTCATTCGTGACGTCCGCTGTACGTCGTGCCCGTGGGGCCTCATCGCGAACACGTTGGGCGAAATCTTTGTCATATGTTTGTATCCAGCTGATACCTTGCTTTGTTAATCCAATCGTTCCAAGAGGCTTCTCATTCATATGGTTGTATCATATTAACTTTGGAATGCATTCGTTCAACCTCTCTGTTCGGATGCTTATTGTGAAGACTAAATTGGACATGTCTAGCCTTTGATTCAGCTTATCTATCATTTTCAATGGTGGTTCTAATGGATGTCATCTTCTTCAGGATGGCTCCCCCAACGCGTCTGCATCTGGAACGTGGTGAAGGAGAGCAGTCGAAACCTCCACCTCCGCCACCTCCTCCGCCTCCGGAGGCATGGCAAGCGTTGATGGCGGCCACCAACGCCAACACTCAGATGCTGATTCAACTCATGCAAGAGCGAAACCAAGGCCAAGGCAACCAAGGGAATCAAGGCCAAGGGAATTTCAACAATCAGCCTCAGTTCGCTACACTCAGTCAGTTCCTCGCTAATCAGCCAAAGACATTCAGCACTTGTGTCGAGGCCATGGATGCCGATGATTAGCTCGTGGACATCAACAAGCATTTTGAGTGCAGCAATGTCATACCTGAGGACTACGTCAAGTTTGCTTCCTTCCAGCTCAAGGACCAAGCAGCAGATTGGTGGCAGCAGTACAAAGACTCCAGAGGGGATCGAGTGATCAGCTGGACCGACTTCTGCCGTGACTTCCGTGGCCATCATATTCCAACAAGTGTTCTCGAGAGCATGCGTGAGCAATTCCGCAATCTCAAGCAAGGCAACATGTCTATGTATCAATATAACATCAAGTTTCAGAATCTTGCTCGCTATGCAAGGCAAGACGTTCCAGATGAGAAGAGCATGATCTACTACTTCAGGGGTTGCCTCAGAGAGGACCTTCAGCTAGCTCTCTTTCTTGTGGAGCCTACTCAGTTCGATCAGTTCTATAACATGGCTCTAAGGCAAGAAGCTGCTCAGCTCAAGTGTGAAGCTTCAAAGAAGAGACTCAGGGATGCAGTCCACTCTTCTTCTTCCTCTCAAGTGGTCTCAAAGCAACAGAAGTTTTGGCTTCCTCCACCTCCTCCGTTTCGTTCACCTCATCAGCAGAAGCAGTCAGGTGGCCGTGGATCTTCCCACCCACCCAACCCAAGCTATCAGAACAAGTCTCAGTCTCAGGCTCCAAGGACAGGCGGTCCTCCTCCTCCACCTTTTCGTCCACTTTCAGAGGTCACTTGTCACAAGTGTGGTATGAAAGGACACTACTCCAACAAGTGCTCCAACCAGAAGCGCCTTCCGCCGCCTCCTCCTGTCAGATCAGCAAGCCATGCAGTTGTCAAGCACAATCTCAAGTACGCTAAGGTGAACATGTTGAATTCAGCTCAAGCAGAGGATTCTTCAGATGTGATCATGGGTAATCTTCCAGTGAACTCTTTTCCTGCTAAAGTATTGTTTGATTCAGGTGCATCGCATTGTTTCATTTCTTTGCCATTCACTGAGAAGCATGATTTGTGTCTCGTAAATATACCGAAGCCTCTATCAATAGTCTCTCCAGGAAAGATTTTGACCTCTCGATTGATGGTTCCGGATGTCACAATCAAGATGGGCAATTATGCATTTCTGGCTTCCCCAACTGTTCTCGGCAATTTCGATATTGATCTCATTCTTGGCATGGATTGGCTTTCTAAGCACAAGGCTTCTCTCGATTGTGCTGAAAAGGGGATTAAACTGACTCATCCTTCTGAAGATGTGATTATCTTTGCGGCTCGAGACGAAACCATTTGGTTGTTCTCTCTCAATGAGAAAGGCGAGATCAATGCTATTTCTCAGATTCCAGTTGTTTGTGAGTATCAAGATGTCTTTCCAGAAGAGCTTCCGGGTATGCCTCCTCACCGGCCAGTTGAGTTCGTTATTGAGGTTGAGCCCGGTACTGAACCCGTTTGCAAGCGTCCATACAAGCTTGGGCCAGAAGAGCTGAAAGAATTGAAGAAACAGCTCGATGAACAAGAGCGTCTGGGCTTGATCAGACCAAGTTCTTCTCCTTGGGGTTGTGGTGTTCTCTTTGTCCAGAAGAAAGATGGCACGGACCGACTTTGCGTCGATTACCGCCCATTGAACAAGAAGACAATCAAGAATAAATACCCACTTCCCAACATCAATGAATTGTTCGAGCAACTCAAAGGTGCAAAAGTGTTTTCCAAGCTTGACCTCCGTATGGGTTACCACCAGATTCGCATTCGTGAAGAGGATATCCCAAAGACAGCTTTCAGAACGAGCTTTGGTTCTTATGAATATACTGTCATGTCTTTCGGGCTTGCCAATGCCCCCCCAACCTTCTCCAGAATGATGAACTTCATCTTCAACCCCTACACCAACAAATTCATCTTGGTGTATCTCAACGATATCCTGGTTTTCTACAAGAATAAAAAGGATCATGCTAAACATTTGCGATTGGTGCTCGACAAGCTCAGAGAGTATCAATTCTACGCAAAGTTCTCCAAATGTGAGTTTTGGCTTGATGAAGTGCTTTACCTTGGTCACATCATCTCTGCCAAGGGCATTTCTGTCAATCCGGAGAAGGTTGCTTCAATTGTCAACTGGGAGCCTCCACAGAACGTCAAGCAGCTCCGCAGTTTCCTTGGTCTTGCAAGCTATTGCCGAAGGTTTGTTGAGAACTTCTCGAAAATTGCTAAGCCTCTCTCCAACCTCCTCCAGAAGAATGTCAAGTACTCCTGGACTCCTGAGTGTGACGTTGCCTTCAATACTCTCAAAGAGAAACTCGTCACAGCTCCGGTCCTTACTCCTCCTGATGAGTCCAAGCCCTACCAAGTTTTCTGTGATGCTTCATTGCAAGGTCTCGCTGCTGTCCTGATGCAAGAAAGGAAAGTTGTTGCCTATACTTCTCGGCAGTTGAAGCCAAACGAGAGGAACTACCCCACTCACGATCTCGAGTTGGCGGCAGTTGTCCATGCCTTAATCACATGGAGACACCTCTTGTTGGGCAGGCAAGTGGACATTTTCACCGATCACAAGAGCCTCAAATATATCTTCACTCAGCCCAACCTCAACCTCCGGCAAACTCGTTGGGTTGAAATGATCCAAGAGTACAATCCAAGCATTGAATATACTCCAGGCAAGGCGAATGTGATTGCAGATGCTTTGAGTAGAAAGGCTTATTGCAACAGCTTAATTCTCAAGCCATTTCAGCCTGATCTTTGTGAAGCATTCCGCAAGCTCAACCTCCAAGTTGTTCCTCAAGGTTTTCTTGCCAACCTTCAAGTCACTCCAACTTTGGAAGACCAAATCCGTGAGGCACAACTCCTTGATACCATGGTGAAGAAGGTGAAACACGGTGTTGCCAAGGGCCTTCCCAAATACAAGTGCTATCACATTGATGACAAGGACACCTTATTCTTCGAGGACCGGCTAGTGGTTCATAAGGGTGATCTAAGGAAGGTCATAATGAACGAAGCGCACAATTCTCTTCTTTCCATCCATCCAGGCAGTTCCAAGATGTATCATGACCTCAAGCAAACGTTCTGGTGGACACGAATGAAGCAAGAGATTGCTCAGTTCGTGAATGAGTGTGATGTCTGCCGCAGAGTGAAAGCAAAACACCAGCGTCCAGCAGGACTCCTCCAACCTCTTGCTATTCTAGAATGGAAGTTTGATCATATCGAGATGGACTTTGTCACTGGCTTTCCCAAGTCCAAGCGTGGGAATGATGCTATCTTCGTTGTCATTGACAAGCTCACAAAAGTGGCTCATTTCCTTCCAGTCAAAGAATCTATCACGGCAGCTCAGTTGGCAGAGCTATACACCTCCAGAATTGTCTCGTTGAACGGAATTCCTCAATTGATCTCCTTAGATCGTGGAAGCATTTTCACTTCCAAGTTCTGGGACTCCTTTCAGAAGGCCATGGGCACCAACATTCGTTTCAGCACGGCCTTTCATCCTCAAACGAGTGGCCAAGTTGAAAGAGTCAATCAAATCCTCGAAGACATGCTCAGAGCTTGTGTCATCTCTTTCGGCATGAAGTGGGAAGATTGCCTACCATATGCCGAGTTCTCCTACAACAAAAGCTATCAAGCAAGTTCTGGCAAGGCCCCTTTCAAAATTCTATATGGCAGAAAGTGTCGTACTCCTCTCAACTGGTCCGAGACTGGTGAACGCCAACTTCTTGGCAACGACTGGATCACAGAAGCTGAAGAGATGTGTAAAGTCATCCGTGAAAATCTCAAAGCCGCGCAATCACGCCAGAAGAGTTACTATGATAGCAAGCACCGTGACTTGGCTTTTGAGATTGGAGACCATGTCTATCTTCGAGTCTCTCCAATGAAAGGCACTCAACGCTTCGGTATCAAAGGGAAGCTTGCCCCAGGATATGTGGGTCCTTTCAAGATCATTGGCAAAAGAGGCGACCTCGCCTATCAACTTGAGCTCCCTTCCAACTTCTCAAATGTGCACGATGTGTTTCACGTGTCACAGCTTCGCAAGTGCTTCAAGATGCCCGAGCGCACTATCAACTTCAAAGAGATTGACCTCCAAGAAGACTTGTCTTATCATGAGCATCCCGTTGCCATTCTTGAAGAAACCGGGCGCAAAACTCGCAACAAGTCGATCAAGTTCCTCAAAGTTAAGTGGTCTCACCATTCCGACCGAGAAGCAACTTGGGAGCGCGAGGATCACCTCCGTTCCGAATATCCGGAGTTCTTTCAGTCCTAGATCTCGGGACGAGATCCTCTTGTAGTGGAGGAGAGTTGTAACACCCCATATGTAAACTTCCATATTTGGCAATGTATTCAACCTTGTCATGATCAATCCCAAGGGGTTTCCTCCTTGTTGGTTTCATTTTGGGGTTTTGCTTTGTTTCATATTGCATTGTATTGTCATTCTTGTCATATTTCATTTTTGCCATTAATTGTTGCATCATGGCCTCATCATATGTTGCATTGTGCTTGGTGTTATTTTGCATATTCTCATCATCATGTGCATCTTCATGGTATAGTTCATTGCATTGTGGCATGTTCTATGTAGATCCAAGCATCATCTTCCCCCTTCACTCATCACCACCTCTCCTTCTCTTTTCTTTCTTTTTTTTGCATGTGCTATCTTGCCCTCCTCCATAAATGTTCATCTTCTCCCTATAAATCTTGCTACATGCCTACAACCTCTCTGCAAACTTTCATCTCTTTTGGACTTGGTTTGGTTGGGGTCAAAAATGCTTCAAGTTTGAATCTAACTCAAACTTGGAATATTTTTCTTCCCCTAAAAGTTTCCAAACCATTTTTATAATTATGTGCATAAATCCTGGGTCATGGAGATATTTTCATATCTCTCACACCCCTCTCCAATCCCCCTGTGCTTTTCATTCTTATTTTCTGCTTGAATTAAAGTAAAATGGAAGAGCAGCAGCAGTAGGCGTGCAACCCAGCAGCAGACCAGCAGCCACCTGGGCCTCGGCCTCCAGTCCGGCCCAGCTAGCTCCGCCTGCAGCCCATCTCAGCCCCGCGAGCTCGCCCCTCTTTCCTTTTCCCACCCACGCGCGCGCCAACCCCCGCTAGCCTCCAGCCACGTGGACACTCTGGCCCCGCTAGTCAGCGCCTCCCTGTAGCACCGCACCCACCTTTTTTCCTTCTCCTCTCGCCTTCGCCATGGGCACCGCGTGCACGAGCGTGACGGTGTGCTCCGCCAGCTCGCCCTCGCCTCTTTTAACGCTCCCACTCCGTGTCCACCAAACCCCTAGGGTTTCCCTCTTTCCTCCTCTACCGCCGCCAGGCCACCTAACCCACCAGATCCGCCAATTCCACCGCTTCCTGAGCGCATCCGAGAGCGCGGCCTCGTTGCCGGTGTGCTCACCGTCGACCTTCGCCTCGCCAAGCCTATCCAGCTTCTTCCCCATCGTCGACTACATCCCCGACGTCGACTACACGGAGCCGAGGACCCGCTGCTGCGTCGTCTTCTTCCTCGTCTTTGACTCCGGCCACCGCACGTGTTCGATCGCCGCCGCCGCCGTCTCCGTCCACTTCACGACAATCCGAGCACCCCATCGTGTTCGTGGTGAGCTTTCTCACCTCACCGACCCATTCTCCCTCTCATTAGCTCGCTCCGTCGTAGTTGCCATGGCCGCCCGAACACATCGCCGTCGGGCCTCGTCTCCGGCGAGGACCCCGACCTTTCTCGCCGTGCCTGTATTGTCCGCCGAGTTCCCCTCCTCGCGTAGAGTTCCCTATGGAAGCCGCGCTGCATTTCGCCCTCGGGGACGTCTTGGACGAGTCCGTCGCCGCCGGCTCTGTCACTTGTCGCCGGCGTCGCCTCCGTCGACGTCTGGTGCGACCAGTTGCTCCCGCGCGTGCGGGAACCTCCCGCGAACCTTATGCGCGTCTCCGCCGCTCCTTTTGGCCACCAGAGACCACTCCGGCGGGCTCCTCCGCCGCTCTGCGCCCGTGCCGGCCCGCTCCTCTGCTTTCCTCTGTTTGGAGGCCAGCCACCCAGCCACTGCCACGTGGGACCCACGGGCCCCACTGCGCAGCCTCACACGCGGCCGACCCCCACCAGCCAGTCACACACGCCTCGGCGCGCCCTCACACAGGACACGTGGGACCCGCGGGCCTACTTGTCATCCTCTCAGGATTTGTCTCTAGCCAAATCGAGCTTATCGTCCATTTTGGGCCTTTCAGATCGGGACATATCCATTTAGGGTTTTTTTCCTTTTTCGGTATATTCCATTTTGGGCAGTATTTTTTTTTGCAGAATTGTGGGGATTTTTCTACTGCAACCTAGACATATTATATATGTTTTTGGGGTAGAAAAATCCCATCAATCCAGTGGTTTCATTATTTTCTGCATTTGAGCAAGTTTGCGCACATGTTATTTTACATCACGATGCTGTTTTGTCTTTTACGTGTATATTCATGCATATATGCTATGGGGTAGTTTTGCACATGAACATGCTCTTCATCATGCCTACTACATGCTAGAATTTGTTTCATTCCATGATATTCCTTGTATTGAGTTAAACATGCTTGCAAAGATGCTATCATGAATCTGTTTCTGCCATGCCATGAATTCTGCCAAGTCTGTAATACTGTGATCATTTGCATTTTGCCATGCTGTTTTAGTCATGATCCAGGGGTTACTAGCAGTAGCTCAGTGTTCATGATTTGTAGATCTTCACCAGTACTTCACTGCCATGTCTTTTGTTTACATGTTTGGGTGCTATAGCATATTTTTATATTGCATCTCAAGTGCCATGTTGCTGTTAATCACAGTTTTGCATTGTATCTTGTTTTGTTCGTCATTTGCAAACCGTGCATCCGTTTCCGGTGATCTTCATATCGATTTCATCCGAAATATCCCAATCTATTCAGTGGCATGCTTGGTTTGCCAAGATAGTGCCATGTCCATCTTTCCCCTCCGGAGCACCCATATGCATTGCACATCATATCTTGCATTCCATGCCATGTCTTGCATCATGTTGCTTGCGCATTGCACCATGATTGATTATTGTTCCGTTGCTTGTGTTCTTGCTTTGGGTAGAGCCGGGAGGCGAGTTTGAGAACGAGGATCCTGTCGAGTACGTTTCCGAGGAGCAAGGATTCGATACCTCTGAAAACATTGCAGGCAAGATGATCATTACCCCCGATATCACTTCTATCTTTGCTTGCTAGTTGTTCGTTCTATCGCTATATCGCGCTACCTACCACTTGTTATATAGCCTCCAAAATTTGCCATGTCAAGCCTCTAACCCACCTTCCTAGCAAACCGTTGTTTGGCTATGTTACCGCTCTTGCTCAGCCCCTCTTATAGCGTTGCTAGTTGCAGGTGCAGTGCAGGTTATTCCATGTTGGAACCTGGACATGTTGGGATATCACAATATATCTTATATTTAATTAATGCATCTATATATTTGGCAAAGGGTGGAAGGCTTGGCCTTTTGCTCGGTGTTTTGTTCCACTCTTGCCGCCTTAGTTTCCGTCATACCGGTGTTATGTTCCTTGAATTTTGCGTTCCTAACACGGTCGGGGTGTTATGGGCCCCCCTTGTTTCTTCGTCTAAAGTAAAGCTTCCCCGAGGAGATTCAACTTTGTTTTTACCATTTGCCTAATAACAACTAAAACTTGCATAGGGAGTAATTAACCCGAGGATACTTGAATAACCCCCGGGCCAGTGCTCGACATGAGTGTTGGTCCACCTACCTAGCAGTCGGCGGTGCCGCCTCGGGGCAACTCGATGGTTTTCGGCTATCGTCCACTTCGCATAGACGGATGAGTCCGTAGATAGAGAGCACGCGGCTCTGGACACGGATCTGACTCACCGGGAGATCTCCTTGGGATAGTTTTCCTTTCTTCGAAGAGCTTGTGCACCGGGATTCCGAGGCTACTCGGGTTGTCCCACGATGGAGGATTGTCTCTGCGGATCATGAGCTTGTCATGGGCTAAGTTGGGACACCCCTGCAGGGTTTAAACTTTTGAGAGCCGTGCCCACGGTTATGTGGCAGACGGGAGCTTTTTAATATCCGGTTGTAGTGAACTGGAAACCAAACTCAATTAAAACACACCAACCGCGTGCGTAACCGTGATGGTCTCTTTTCGATGAGGTTCGGGAAGAGAACACGGTGGGGTTATGTTTGAACGTAAGTAGTTCAGGATCACTTCTTGATCATTACTAGATTACGACCGTTTGCGTAGCTTCTCATCTTATTCTTACATTCATAAGTTAGCCACCATACAATGCTTAGTGCCTGCTGCAACTCCACCATATGTCCATACCTTACCTTAAGCTTTGTTAGTCTTGATATCGTGGGTGATATGATTGCTGAGTCCCCGTGGCTCACAGAATACTACAAACACAGTTGCAGGTACCGATGATTCTGATGCAGGTGATGCCACTGAACTCAAGTGGGAAATCCTCGAAGACCGTGGCCGTTACTATGTTTCCTTTCCGGACGATCAGTAGTGGTGCCCAGTAGGGTCGATCGGGACTTAGCTTGGGTGGTTGTCTTTTATTCGCTTGATTTCGTTCGTAGCCGGACTCTGTGTTCATCTTGAATGATTGTATAACTTGATGATATTGTGTAACATTGTGGCGATTGTAAGCCAAAGCTCGTATTCTATCTATTCAGTACATGAGATGAGCAAAGATTAACTGCAACAGGCCTAATATTTTAAAACAAGCAAACGTAGTCATTCAAACTTGTATTGTGCAGGTCTAAGTACACTAGTTATTGGCCCTATTTGGATCCATGGGTTAGAGTTAGTTTGAGCTAGTTTGCGCTCAAATAGCCCTAATGTATCCAAACATGAGGGCTAGTTTGAGCTAGTTGCGTCAAACCCACCCAAAACAACTATCCCACCCAAGAGGTGCTGATTGGGGCTAGTTCTCCTAGTGCATTTATTGTCAATCTAACACTGTCATCCAAACACCTTTTTGGCTAGAGTTAGTTCAGGGTTAGTCATTGTTTAGTATCATTGTTATTTAGGAAACGTAGGATAGCGTAGGATTTATTCTACCTTGAGTTGTACTCCAAGATGACCATGTACTCCTATATATATATGCCCACGAGGCTCAAGCAATACAATCAACTATTCCACCAATCTCTCTCTCTCCCTTTTAACTGTAATGAGCTAGAAACTAACTCTAACCTCTAGCTAAGTTAGAGTATCCAAACAATGCCATTGTTAAATCAAATGGAAAGGCATGTTCAATACTCCCTCCGGTCCTTTTTACTCTCCATATAAGAATTGTCTGAAGTCAAACTTCATAAAGTTTGACCTTATTTATATGAAAAAATATCAACATCTACCATGCTAAAGTTATACAATATGAAAATTTAAGTCATGACACATGTACTGATATTTATTTCATATTGTGAATGTTGGTATTTTGTTCTATAAAGTTGGTCAAATTTTACGAGGCTTGACTTTAGAAAATCTTATATGCAAACTAAAAAGATTCGGAGGGAGTACAAGATGCTTAACAGCAACCAAATATAGTCATTCATAGAGCTATTGTTAAATTTGGTATTGATGAAATTGAACTGCACAATTCATACTAGCACATATAGAACATCACACTGTTAATAGCTGAAATAAACAAGGCATACTACGAACAACCAAAGATGGCAATTGAAACTGGACATATGCTAACTACAAACAACCGAACAACCATAAACCGTAGAAATAAACAAGGCGTAATGCAAACAACCAAATATAGCAATACATACTGGAGAGGTTCTCACTACAAAAGGGGTTCGAGAAAACAAATCATGGGTTTCCTCACTTGTCACAGATTGGCTCCTCCTCGTGGTTGCCGTCGATGAGGTCTGACTTGCCAGCTGAGGATCCCAAGACTGCGTCGCAGAATGTGTCCTTCAGAAATGACAAAAGGGGCTCCATGGCGATGAAGGATGGCAAATTGTTCATAATGAGCCGCAGGAGATCAGCGGCAGGGCCATCGATGAGATCGACGGCTGTCGAACCCGAAGGGTTGGGGGTGGGCAACTTAACCTGTGACATAACCCGCGTCAAGCCATCGGTGTCGACGCCCTCGATGTCATAGCCGGCATCCATGACATGCCAAAATACTCTAGCCCGCTGATTGAAAGGCTCAATCCAGGTCCAGTCATCGTCGTCAGCTTCCTCGGTGGCCACCTCACCGATGTCAGGCGAAGAGGCCGCGGTAAAGCTCTTTTGGGCCATTCACTCCTTGAGCTCCCCGGGAAGCGTATCCAGGCTTAGGCTGCGATGCTCTGGAGTGGGGGAGGGGGGTGGGGATGGGGATCTCTGGGAAAGGGGGCGTTTCGCAGGCGTCATCTAAGAAACTCAGGGCGGCGAGGGTATGTATATCGGTGGGTAAACTGCACGGGCAGACCGGCAGAGGTTGACGATGGAGGCGGCGCAGCGGCGACCTAGCTAGGTTTGGAGCAAGGGAGGGGTGGTGTGTATATGTGTGAGCGGGGGATTTGGGGTGAGCAAAGGATTTGGGGTGTGTGTGTGGAGGGGGTCCAAGGTGGTGTTTGAGGAAATGCCGCGACTACTAAAAATTTTACTAGGCTGGAGTAAAATGGCGAGGCTACCAAAAATTTGGATCAAGGGATTGAAGCAGAGCGGGGCAGGAGTAACGAACATCACACACGGTTAAAACATAATAATCGTGCGCTATCAAACAGAAAAACACTCCAGCCGAGCAGATATTTTTGAGATTGCGAGGGATGGAGGCGGGAGTAAAATGCCGGGGCTACTGAAAATTTGGATCTACTGACTGAAGCAGAGCGGGAGTAATAGACATCACACAAGGTCCAGACATACTAATCGTGTGCTATCAAACAAAAAAACCATCTACGCAGGTAGATATTTTTGATTACAAGGGAGTAGATATTTTCGAGAGGGGGAGGGAAGCCTCGTGAAGCCCAATCTACTGTGATCATGTGGGTGACAGGGGCAGGGGCGCGGCACATGGGTAGTCCTAGGGATCCGTGTCTGTTTCGTACCCGATCGCAGATGGTTGCTGTGTCCGACTCGTCTGCTGTTTATAAATTTGGCCAAAAAAATGCGGGAAAGGGTGAGAACATGAACACACTTGCATGTGGACCAAATATATGTACGAAAAGGGTGGTTTGATGTTCAAATACCCAATGCACAACTTTGATGTGGCACCTGTCGCACAAAGCGCACGTTATTATTGCTAGCCCCCCTCAAACAGACACACACACACTTCGTGTTGCGGGGAGGGGAATCCTAGCTATGAACGCATGCCCTCAAATAGCTAGGTCTGACATCTCACCGTACCGTAACACAAAACCGAAAGGAGTACATCAACCCCCCTTCCCCCCTTTGCTTCCGATCAAATGTGGACCGTGTGCGGGCCCATAGATGTGTTCTTCTGGCGTTAGATGGGTGAGACCACTTACCAACCACACCCGCGGGTGGCCCAATGTGTGTGTGTGTGTGAAAACGATGTGCTATGATATTTAAATAACCAAATCACAAATTTAACGTGGCACATGTGCATCGCAAATTAACCGGGCATCCCCGACCCCACGGAGGTTCATCTAGTACGAAGTAGTACTGTGCCCCCCCCCCCCCACACACACACTTTGATTCGGTGGGAGGGGCATCTCACCAAGGCGTATTGTAAGACTGACCAAGAAGAATCACCACCTTGGTTGTATAACCTCTCTTGTTTGTTGGGTCAAAGTCATGCATTGACATTCCACACATGGCCCCACAAAATAGGCTAGCTTGTCACCGATAACCACACGAGGGAGTGCCTGAAGACAACCACTGCGTGCATGTGGCCCAAACATCTGTATGAAGTGTCATGTGGTGTTTGAATATACCTAATGCACAACTTTGATTCATGTGTATGCGATCCCTCGAACTTTGGTCTCGAATCTCACCACGATCGACGTACGACTATACGGTAACGCGAACCAAGAGAAGAAGAATCCACCCTGGTAACCTCTCTCGTGTTGTTGGTCGAAGTGATGGACGTCCACGCGGGCCCACCAATATATAGGCCATTGATGATTACCAAGCGAGGGATAGTATCCAAAGACAACCACTGCATGTATGTGCCCCAAACATATGTATGGACATGCGTGATGCATGCATATATGTTTGAATACCCAAAAGCACAACATTTTGATGTGGCGCATGCATGCGTCGAAAAACGCACAGTCCCCACACAGATATGGTTCATGATGCGTCGCGTGCTCGCCCCCCTCCCCCCACTTCGACCCGGTGGGAGGGATTCGTGCGTACACATGCGCGTGAAGTATAGTTGCATGTACCGAACCGTATAAGACGAACCAAAATTTAATCCCCTCCTAATTATAAGTCAAATTAACCTCTATCGCTGTCGGTCGAAGTGATTGACCAAGCGGGCACACAGAGATGGACGACGCATCTCGCCGATAACCCCGTGAGTGAGTGCTAGAGGACAACCGCCATCGCTTGCTTGTGGGCCAAACACATGTATGGAGATGTGTGGTTGTGATGTTTGAATACCTAATATATATGCAGAACTTTGATGTGGCACCTGCCTCGAAAACCTTTAAGTCCCCCACACGAACCGAGGTTCATGACACGTAGTATATATATGTTGCCCCACTCCCCTCTTCGACGCGAAATATATACTCCTACGTACCATAACACAACCCGAAAATAATCCTCATTGTTCATCAAATTGCCTTTCTCGTTGTGTCATATATTAGATGGACGACGACCTCGTGGGCCCATGGAGGGAAGAGTCGCAGGCGAATGAGTGACACTGATGTTTTTAATACCCAATATGCACAACTTCTTTGCGGCACATGCCTCAGAAACCGAAAAGTCCCCACACGGAGCGAGATCGATTCATGACGTGTGTGTAATATATATGTGCTGCCCCGACCCCCTCCTCCACTCTTCGACGCGTAATATATACTCCTACCGCAACACAACCCAAAAAGAAACCTCCTTGCTGGGTCAAAGTGATGGAGGACAACCTCACGGGCCCACGGATGGAAGCATCGCACGCGAGTGAGTGTCCTATATGATGCGTAGTATTGCCCCCGGCCACCCTCTTCAACGCGTACTATATATATACTCCTACCGTACGTATAACAAAAACCAAAAAATGACCATCCTTGTTGGTCAAATTAACCTCTCTCATCGCATGTCATAGTGCTGGACGGCGACCTCGCGGGCCCACGCGAGTGAGTGTCCTAGGACCACCGCGTGCATGTGGCCCAAAGATGCATGTCAAACTTTTTCTGTAGCGAACATGCGACCAAAGGAGTTTAGTGTTGAGAATTGAAAAAAACAGATAACATCTGTCCATTTTTTATACAATGATTGATTTCCCAGGGATTTAAATGTGCAAAAATCAAATTTGATCTACATGAGACCCATGATAGTGCACGAAAATGGATTGCAAAATCATATGTGTACGTGTCCCTGGGTGCTGTTTAGTCCCCATGCAAGAAATTTCTAACATCTAGAATCTTGATTTTAAAATCCAATAAATCCAAAACTAAGTTGAAATTCGTGAAACTTATCGTGGTGTCATATGGACACCAATAGATTGTGATATTTTTTTTTTCAAATTTGAGACAAGTTTTGATATAATCTTCTTACATACAGGAAATTATAAATAATTATCAACCAATATCGCAAACGAACTCTTTATTCGAACCATGTGCGTTAGACCAACAATATAAGTGTCGTGCTTCGGTTAAGCAATAAAGCGGCAGAATTAATCATCAAAAAGGAAAAATCAATATAATACGTGCCGCGCACGCATCCCGTGTGCCGTACAAGCATGCGTCAGTTGATGAGACGCATGCCAGCAGGCAGACCTGGAGGCCGAGGCATGCGCGTGTTCGCTACGCACTCACCGTGGGGAGTGCTAGTAGCTGTGTGAAATGACGGTAGGTGTGCCAACAGTCCGCCGCGCAGGCTGACTGTGAGGCGAGCCAACCCTTTGACTGCCGCCCACCACGCTCCCACTGCTCCATATTAATGGTGCGCCCAATCCGCTGGTCAAAATAGGCGGCCGCACACCCCGTCCACATCTACTCGGGAAACGACTCCGACTCCTACGGAAAACCAGTTAGTCATCCCCCCCTTTGTTGGGAACAGAAAATCTTGGTTATGTTCACCCAGTCAATGAAATCAGAGTAAGATTCGTCAGATCCATGTAGTGTATTGATTGTTTGAATGGTATCTATGGTTAGTGATTAATTGTTTGTTCTATACAAACAAATTTTTGATCATTTTGATATATATATATGTCCTATATAAAAGTATTTTTATTTTCTCAGTTTATTTTATTTCTCTGTCTTTTTTTTAAATCCGCCCGCCAGGCCAGCCGGCCCAGCAGCCAGCCAGGCGCCAGCCGCTTGCGCAGCAGGCCAGCGCCCAGCCCGCTCGACGCCCGCGCCCCCAACGCTCGATCCCCTCGCTAGCGCCGCCGCCTCTCTCTCACGTAACCCTCTCCCTCTCTCTTGTTTTTTTTTTCTTTCTTTCTTTTCTTTCTTTCTTTCCTCTGATCGCTGGACCCCACTCCATCTTCAACCTCCCGCAAGATACGCGTATGTATCTCGCACGCACCGACGACGGCAGCGCACCCGATCTCGTTAAACCCTAGTACGAGACTTCCCCTCGCCCAAGCAATACATCCTATATAATCCCTCTCCCCTCCTCTCTCAATCCCCTTCGAAAAAAATCACCAAAACCTTCCCCAGCCCACTCACACACCAAACATATCTCGCCTCTGCAGCAGCCGTTCACCGCCAAAGTTCACCGTCGGTGAGCAACCCCACGACTCCCGCTTCCACCTATGTGTTGCCGTCAATGTCTTGCGTCGTTCTGACATAATTTCGCTTGTCCTCGTCGTCTACAGAAGCCATCCCAATCTCGCCTGACATTGTTGGAGCACAGAGTTCACCTCGATGCCCCGCTCAACTCCAACATCCCCTCGCCTCACCAACGCGAAGAAATCGGACCCCCTTGGAGCTCCCAACCCACTGGACATCTCCGCCTCCACCGTCGAATGCCGGAGCCGTCGCCACGCTGCCATCCTCTTCCCTGACCGAAGCTCTGTACGTGGCTGTAAGCACGAGCGCTCCTCCTTTGTTCGTTTTGTTTTTCTCTCTCTTAGATTGAACCGTATGTTAGATTAGATCGGTTTAGTAGATCATTTTTCATTAGATCGCTTTACCTCGGTTAGTCCCCGGTTTAGATCATTTGGTTTATTATTACGGTCTGGTTCTAGTCGGTTTAGACGAACAGTTTCTTTTAATAAGCAATCGCGCACTGTTTAGTTAGTTTCGGCCGAGCGCAGAATAGTTACAGATCGCACCCGTTTTGGCCCAGTAGCGCCCGTTGTTTTTTTTTTTGTTTTTTTCGTTTTGTTTTAAAAACAGAAAAGTTTCAATCTTGAAAAATCTGTTTCTCTTAGGTTATTTAATATTTTAATTTGATTCTTTTTGCTCTAGTTTGGAAATTTCCTAAAGTTTCTGTAGATATAACTTTTGTCCATGTTTGAAGTTTAGAAAATTGATTTGCATGAATTTTGTTCAGATCACCAAATAAGCAATAACTAGAGCTAGGATTAATATTTTTAGGCAATTATTTTTGCTACTGTTTTCTTGTGACCTTGGCTACCAGTAGGTTTAGATTGGTTAGTTTTAGAATTATTTAAAATTAAAATATCTCAAAAACAGTACTGTTTTGCTTTTTATCACCTTTGTTACTATTTCTTTTCTTTTAAATAGTTTTAAAATTATTTTATTTTTTTGTTCTTTTGATATGTTCGGATTGGTTCTGTAGATCAACAGTAGCAAATGTATTTTATAGAAAAAATATTTTTTTAGCTTGTTTTATTTAGTTTTACTAGGAAAACCATTTTAAGCATATTGGGAGTTTCGTAAAAGGTTTTAATGTGATTCTTTTTGCATAAAATTTCTTTGTTCTTTTTCTTTCTGTTTTATAGGAAAAACTTTGTTTTTGGTCTGTTAAAAAAATTATTAATGGAAGAAAGTTTATTTTAGTTTGTTTCACTTGTAGTAAAACTTTGCTTTGCCTTTCTTTGTTGGTTTTATTGATTGCTATGTGTTTGATGAAATGCTTATTGTATGTTATTTATTGATTCGTTAGACTATCCGGAGTGCGAGGCTTGTGTCTACGAAGCGTTAGAGTTTCAGCATCGTCAACAAGGCAAGTTCACTTTGATCATGTACTTTGAATACCCATGTTTTCTTGCATAAGTAGTTTTCTTTCCACCTTGAATAGTAGGATTTTGAGCTTGAACTTTAGGTAGTAGCATGAGGTAGGAGAAACCCAACACCCTGTTACCATTGCCCGAGAAGGGACGTTACTTCATATTTGCTACGCTCTAGTAGACGGGGTTTGGTTGTGAGATTCAGAAGTGTTGTGAGGTTAAGTAATTTCAAGACCTGCATGATGATTCAAGACTTCAAGATTTCAAGGACTCAATATACCTCTGGGTGGATTGGAAATCATCTGGCAGCCTGATATCTATCATGGTTATGCCCGGGAATCCTGGTATCTACCTGTGATCATCCCGACGGAATGCCACCCAGGCTCAAAGAGATGGATGGATACTTCAAGTCCGGAAAGCTTATGTGTGCAACCACAAGCCATTATGGGCTCTGGCTTGGTTAGCCTTAGTCGAGACTCTGGTTGGTCGGATTGCTAGCAGATGTAGGCGAACGGTAGGATTGGATGAGCACTGACTTTCGGCTGGAGGACCACTTTGGAAGACCATGTTTCGATCGTACCGTTCTCAAACACCAGGCAGTGCGAGGACATAAAAGGAGGGATCGAATCTTGCGGGTAAAGTGTACAAAACTCTGCAGAGTAACAATCTAATCGATTAGCCATGTCCCCGGTTATGGATAATATGAGCACCAAAGATGATACCATCAGTCAGTCTCAACATAATAAATTATAGTGAGTGGGTTTATTAATAATTTTGGGATATGAGAATTGGTTGGCGAAACCATCTCAATAACAACCAATATTTTGTAGTAATTTACAAGCATGTCCTTTTGTTGTAGGATTTTTTTTTTGCTTTTTTGCAAAACTTAAACTTAGAGCCGCATAGCCAAAATTGCATATAGTGATAGCATCTTATTATTGTTTTCCTCTCTGTAACTTGTCGGCATATTCAAAATGCTGACCTACACGGCTGCAATGTCTTATGTTGCAGAGGTTTATTCCGACCAGGAGTGAGGCTACGCTCTACGCTCGGTGATTGCCCTATGGAATCGGATGGACTCGCTGTCGTCTACGTCTTCCACAGTAGTTTATCTCACGAGTTGGCCTTCGGCCGAATTTATTCTATTGTAATAAAGACTCTATATGAGATTCAACGTAATAAAGCATGTGTGATTGCACTTTGATATATTCATTGATATACTGTGTGTGCCAGCATGATCTTGGGATGGTATAGATACACAGAGGCTTGACCATTTTCGGGTCGGGTCGCTACAGAAACCGGCCTTACTATTTTTATTTTTAGTTTGAACCTCTCTTATATCCATGTTCAGCTGATCAGCACGGGCGTTTGCAGCTGAATGAGCTGAATTTCATTTCTAATATCAATTTGAACCTTGTAATCTTCGAATTTGAGCCATGTAACTCTGGAATTTGAACCTTGTAATTTTTCGGGCTTTTGTGGTACAATCGTTGAAATGGCATCGTATGAGACTCGTAGATTGGTAGTACTATTTTGACCTTAATATGCAATAGACTTAGATTTTATTAACCATTCACGACCAGGGATCCAACCGGAAGCAGAGCAATGGCAAACGTCATCGCAACAAGATGTAGATGATTAGATGCTCGTTTCTCCTAGTTTAGTATGCATGTAATTGCTTACTTTGGTGTGTGGAAATATTATGTTCGTAGTCACTTATGTAACTGTATGCTTAATTTGGTCATGCAATGTTGTTCTTATAAGTATATATGTTGATGTTCTGTAGATAGAGCATATCACATCGCACACGGACCACACTAGGGAACCCGTCGGTCATGAATTCATCAATCGCAGATGGTTCTATACCAGCAAGCGTTTGCCTACAACACACACGGCTTATTCCTTCACAGACAGCTCGGGTGGATCAACTGTATGCCACGTATCGCACACGCAACTCTAATATGATTCGTGCTTGATGTCTCCGACATCGCTCGCACAGTTCATCTTATTTTACCACGTATAACTGTGCCGGCCTCTGCTAGCATCCCTCGGCGCGCTCTGCTTGCCGTTAGGCGCCGTGGCGCGCTCGGCTTGTGGGTAGCTTTTCCTTGCGTGTTCAATTGCTATATGCATATATATGGTTGCTCGCCGTTAAGGCGACCGCAGAGCGCTCTGCTCGCATCCCTGCGCGCGTGCTCTGCCAACAGTTGGGGCCTACGCACGATCACGTTGGGGGCCCCATATGCATGTGGTTGCACCGCGCGCGTCGCCATGATGTAGTTATGTGCGGCACGATGGAGTTACGCGCTGAAATTTAGAACTGCCATCCGGGGGTGCGGATATTCCAGGCCATCCGGCTTCCCCTTTAATTCCCGCGGCCATTATAACCTAAGTCTCTTCAACCTTTTGATCACGCCCGACAACACAACTAGCACACCCACAACGACACATAGAGAGGGGATGTCTAGCGGTGCTCCAATGGAGTTCGGCGAGCATAAAGTGGAGACCCACGCAAGGGAGACGGATCTCTCGGTGGTGTATACCATCGACCCGGCCATGGTGGACGACTACATCAACACCGTTGAGCAGTTGCTTGCTTGACACAAGTACAAGGTGGTCGGCATCGACCTCCAGTACACCGGCGGTCGTCCCAACATAGATCAGAAGGTTGCCGTTGCCCAGTTGTGCATGCGCCATCATGTCCTCATCTACCACTACTGCATGGCCACAGAGCCTTGTGACCGTTTCGCCAGGTTTGTCAATAGCACCGACTACAAGTTCGCTACGGTGGAAACCACCGACGATGTAAAAGCGCTCAGGGTTACGGGCTTGGCCCACAAGAACCTTGTCGAAATCCGTGAGCACTACAGGGTCTCGGGTAGCACGAAGAAGGACTCCCTGGTTGAACTCGCCTCGGCCATGATCAACCCATACTACGAAAAGATGAAGCAGGATGCCAACAGAACATGTCCTGTATCCTGGCATGGGGCCTGGATGCGGCAACTGGATGAACCTCACCTCAGGTTCGCGGCCAAGAGCGTGTACACATGCTACGATATGCACAGGCAGATCATTGACATGAGGAAGTGCCTCGTTACTGAAATCGACGAGGCTGGATCGAGCCACAAGCAGAGCAGTAGTGGCAGGTGTCACAAGAAGTAGATGATGATCAGATGATCGTTTATCCTAGTTAATTATGCATGTAATATATAGTTGACTTTGGTGTGTGGAAATGTCATGTGTGTAGTAGCCACCTATGTAATTATGCATGTAATAGTTTACTTTGGTGTGTGCAAATGTCATGTGTGTAGTAGCCACCTATGTAATTGGATGTTTAATTTTGTTATGCAACCATGTCCTTATAAGTGTGTATATATATATATGTTGTTGTTCTGTATGCAATCCCAATGCACAACACACACACGTCTTATTAGCAGCAATCGTCTGTGTTATTATCGGTGTTCGCACACATTTCTGATTATGTACCTGTTTGCCACGTATCACACACATCTTGTTAAATTGAACCATTTCTGTTATCTTGGCTGAACGCAAATAGTTCATCTGAGTGAACTGTTTGCCCTCTATCGCACACACCTTGATCTGGCTGACCGTTTCTTTTGTTCTGCCTAATCACAAACAGTTCATCCAAGTGAAACGTATGCCGTATATCGCACACACCTTCATCTGGCTGCCCATTTTGTTCTTCTGCCTCATCGCAAACAGTTCATTGAACTGAACCGTATGCCCCGCATTGCACACACAACTAAATTCTGAACCATGTTTGATGTATCCATCATCGCAACCGTTTTGCATCTTTTTTTGATGGTTTTTTTACATCACCGTTTGCGATTATTGCATCGCACATAGTTTCGTCGAAGGGTCTCTGATTTTAGTGTCGCGGTAGCAGCATCCTGCAGTAGTGATTAGCCATGGTACATGGTCATATGTTCGGAACCTGGTTTTATTATGTACTTTGCAGTAAAATACAACTAATATTTTACACGGGTTCAACAGAATAAGTTCTGTATATAGACCAAAGCTATTTTGTTTGGTTTTGCTGCCTCCTTAATATTTTCTGTTCTGGTACTACTAATGTAAAAACTCAACTTTTTTGCAACCTATGGAACAAATGGTGGAACCGCCACCTTTTGAAGGTGACGAGGCAACTATAACCGCAAACGTCACCTCTTGCTGCAGTGGGTCAGTACCTGTCCACTAACTGTGCCAAAAGCACATTCCTGCGTAATACTTGGTTGGTTGTTAAGGCAATCTCGTCCAAACTGCCTCATGATCAAGATATGCAAGCTCAAAACAATGTTATATATGTGCTCCAGACACAAGTCCATTCCCTAACAGAGACCCTTTGTGAAACAAGGACAGCCATTGTTCGATGTCGTCAAGATATGCATGGTTTTGAAACCAGACTATCAGACATTTGCTATGTTGTTTAGGATCCTAGGACAAATGAAGGTGAAGGTTATGGTGCTCCATCGGATAGTACAGCATGAAAACATAACAGTTAGGTCAAATGAACTGAGCTTCTGAACTTCTGGTGGTGCATTTATCTGCCGGACTGTTAACTTTTATGCCAACCTTCCTTTTGTTTTATGGTTGTAATTTGTTTTGTTGTGATACAAAATTTGTTCTTAATGTGAAGCGACCGGCTGAAGAAAACAAAAAGCCATTTTTGTATAGTGTAGGGTGTTCCCTATATTTGCGCTGGTGGCGAACTTTGTTGCCCAGTGGATGTAATCTGTGCAATCGCCTTAATAGACTAGCGTTAGTTTCTGTTATTTATTTCCCTAGTCTTCTTTTTCCTTGGTTTGCTAGTGGCCGCAACAACCATGGGCCATATACGGACCGTGGTAACCTTGAGCCTGCTACGGGCCGTAGGACCCATGGGCCTCCTATGGGCCGTCAGATAAATGGGCCTCCAACGGCCCGTAGATTCAGTGGGCCGTCGGATAATTGGGCCCACATGGCCCATAAACGGGCATAATTGGTATCGGGCCAGCACAGTAACGGGCCGTTAACAGGCCGGAAGACAGCAAAGGCTTAATTCTGTCACAGGCATAACGGGTCGTTAATGGGCCAGAATATAGGATGGGCTGGAAACGATGCAACGGGTTAACAGGCCACAAACGGGCCGATTCTAACCACGGGCCGAATTTGGCCTATTAGGGGAACAGGCTAGTAACGGGCCGGAAGTAATCAAGGGCCGGAAAGGAGCCCAAGAATGTATGGGCCGTCAGTAGGTCGAAAGCTAACACGGGTTGGAAACAGCCCATGTGAATCATGGGCCGTTACTGGGCATAAAGAAATTAACTGTTTATTATGGGCCAGAGTCACCGCGGCCCATTAAAGAGACCAAAGATACGAAAGGCCTCGTATGGGCCGAAAGAAGTCGTGGGCCATACATGGGCCGAAAATGAAACGGGCTGGTATTATACTTGATGGCCCACATGACGCCGTTGGGCCGATTTCGGGAACGCCATAACGGGCCGTGAGTTACCAGAGCGTAAAATGGGCTATATGCGAACAGACCGTTAACAGGCTTTTCATGGGCCGGCCCGCTATCTTTTGACCTAGTCAAATGGGCCGGCCTTTGTAAGCTAAATGGGCCAGTGTTGGGCCGTCGCAGATGTCGACATATCATAGGCGCGTATCTGACCCAATGACGAGCTGACAAGTGTTTTCCTCCGGCCAATGAGAATTTTACACGTGGAAAATCGCCATTGGTCGTTGATGTTAATGGGTTATCGGATCCAAAACCGGACCCGATAGATAAACGGCAACCCGTTATGGTGGATGCCATGTGTCGGTTACCCTTGACGAAAGCACTTCCATGACGCGTAATTTATCTTCATGGAAGTGAACACTTCCGCGATGATAATTTTGGTATTGTCATGGAACACTTCTACGACAGCACAGGTATGACTATCTTGATTCTGTCATAAAATTGTCATGGATGTACATGCATGACAGAAAACCTGACCTACTATGACAAACACGTATCATCACGGAAGTGTATTTTTTTTGTAGTGACTGCCGTAGCTGCCGCCGCCGCCCGTCCACCCCCTTCATCTTCGTCCAGCACTAGCCCGTCGCCAGCATCGCCGTCATATACCCCTACCACTTCGTCTACTCCGACCACCGTTGGTGACATCGGCCCCGAGCCCATGGACGCCGCAATCACCGTCGAGTCCTTCTTTGCTGGCCCCTCCAACTTCTCCGACATGGCGTACAGCTCGTGCAGGTCCCCGTCTACGCATGCCCGGTGCTGGGAACAACAATGTGTGCCTTCGTGCACGACGTGTCCCCGGGCCTGGCAAGCCTGGAGCGGTGCTTCATCAACTTCGTCTTCGTCCGTCTACACATGCCCGTGCTGGCAACATCGATGCATGCCTTCGTCCACGATGTGTCCCCGGGCTTGGCAAACTCGCTGCGATGCGTCGTCAACAACGTCTTCTTCCCGGCGCACCACTACTTCGACACCGCTACGCTTATGACTAACTCGGCGCCTCCTTGCACCCGCGGCTCCACGGCGACTTCCTCGACACCGGCCACCCCGACTTAACATCGACCACGGCGTTCTTCGCATGGCTACCTCAACCACGACTACACCACCCACCCTCTCGGCTACATCGACATTGGCACAAAGGGCTATCGCCTTGCTTAAGCAACCTTGTCGAGTTCCACTCCGGCCACAACTTCCGTGATGCATCAACCATTACGATTGTGGGGGGATGTCCGTCGGCTTACCTTCGGATTCTTCTCCAGTCTCACCGTCTGCATCGCTACCGTTGTGACTGCGGGGGATGTTGAGTATATTGATTATTCAGAAATATGAGATAGACTAGGATTTGTTCCTGCCTGGTCTTGTACTCCAAGTTGGTCATTGTACTCCTATATATATGCCCACGAGGCTCGAGCAATAAACAATGATTCCACCAATCCCTCTCTCTCCCTTCTAACAATAACTAAATTTTGCAGTCATAAATCACAACTGGGGTAGAACAATAATTACTTTATCCAAGCTTGTGCTTCGCAGGATTGCTCTAAGTCCATCAACAAATTTTGTACTAGCGCTAGTGTTTTCTGTTTTTGGAAGTCAGCCACAAGACTGAACATCAATTTGCATGCCAATATTTGACCTGCTTCCCATCTATGGAATACAAGAATTATTATATTCAACTCTGCATTGTTATATTCAACTCCGCATTGAAAGGTAGATATATTTAACAAGTAAACAAGAAGATACCTGTTAAATTCATCTGAATCATTGGCAAGTAAGAAATATAAGTCACTCTCGGTCAGATAAGAATCAAGACAGATGGGAGCACTGTATCCCCTCAACAAGGAAGGAACTGGTCTCTCAGGTACATTATTGAATATAAAATCTTGCTCCTTCTGAAAGATCAAAGCATATCTCATTCAGCAACTTTAAAAATCAGACAAGAATGTGAATAAACAATCGAATATCTATTGCATGTATAGAGAAGGCTGATAAGCTGATGAAAGATTAATTACTTGATTTTTTTCAAATCTGAATTCCTACAGACATTAAGATCCAGCAAAAATGACTTTTGAATGTACAGAAGACTAATGCAAAAGATATAAGACTAAATGAAGAATGGGGAATACTGCAGCTAAACTGCACAGGATGCTACTATAGATGGTAGTTACAAGCACAAACCAAGTTACAGCTTTGCCTGTTCAAAAAGAAAAAAAGGCTTGCCCTTGGCGTTTAAGAGAACCTTTTTGCAGGAAGACTAATAATTTGTGTACCTTCTTAAACTAAAGCACTGTGGTGAAGATTGGATGACCATCATTAGAGAGTGTTTGGACCATTCCGTCACTTTAGATGGAAGTCAGGGGCATATCTTTTCTGGTCGAATCAACAAGTCCAACAACAATAGGTATGAACATTGGCTCTTTCATCGATTGGCCAGGGGTAGGTGGCACTTCTTGACTAAAAGATTAAAAAAATGAAGATGAATTTAGCAACCCTCCCAAAAGTAAGCTACAAAGAGCTGAATAACAGGGCACACGAAATTATTGTTCTGTTAGAATTGACGGAAGGAAAATGGAAATAGAGTAAAATGAAGAATAATCTCAACGTAGATTATTTTATCAAGTTTCGTAGAGGTAGATAAAAAATGGAGAATGTGAAAGCTTACCTTAATTTCAAAGAGAATGCCTGGGAACCTTCATGATATGACGAAGTTACCTTTACAGTAGGTGTACCTGCTTGAGAGTACCTATTGGACGGTTCTTTCGAAATCAGATCATGCATGCAACAAGTTATATGATTGACATGTATTAGCATTGTAAAAAGTTCGGCAAGTGTGCATTATTTGCATCACACATGGCTGCGTAAAGTCTTCACAAGTCACGGCTTGTCCATCATGCCTTTGGAAGTAAAGATCCATGCCCTGCAACAAAAGACGATCTGGTAAATATATAACAAATATTCAACAGCTGAAGAGGAGAGACACCCCATTGCATGCATAATATGTACTCCATCCGTTCCTAAATATTTGTCTTTCTAGAAATTTCAACAAGTGACTACATACGAAGCAAATTGAGTGAATCTGCACTCTAAAATATGTCTAAATACATCCGTATGTGGTAGTCCATTTGAAATCTCTAAAAAGACAAATATTTAGGAACGGAGGGAGTAGCATATTCACATCACAGATATGTCCTGTATATTAGGTGCCTCCTTTTTGGCCAAAATAGAAGAGTAGGAAATAATTGACTGCCCATTGATTTTTCATAATTAAGAAATAGTACAATTGTGTAAAAGAAGGACATGATCAAAACACAGTTACCACACTTGGCTTTATTAACAACAGACTTTATTAACAACAAAGGAAATATCAGGCTTGTTAAGAGTCAAATATTGAAGTGCACCTACCACACTCCTATAATTTGTGCCATCTTCTTGACTTAAAGGATCACCTTCTGCAAGAGACAACTTTTTTGTACTTGACAGTGGAGTTGATGATGGCTTGCAATTTTGCATCCCAAGTTTAGTCAAAAGAACAGTTTCATGTTTTTCCTGAGACAAATGAAGACCACCCTGTGTGTTTTTCTTAACTTCAATACCAAGACAGAAGTGCAAATCTCCTAAGTCCTTAAGAGCAAACTCTTAATGTAAATCTTTCAGTAAAGCTGTGACTGCATCATTGGAGGAATTGGTAACAATAATATCATCAACATAAATAAGCACAAATATGGATGTGTGTGACTTATTATAGATGAATAATGATGTATCTGACTTAGAAGGAAGAAAGCCAAGCTGTTATAGTTTGGAACTTAAACGAGAATACCATGCCCTAGGAGCCTGCTTCAATCCATAGAGAGACTTGTCAAGCCTGCATACATAAAATGGTGCATTTTTGTCCTCAAACCTAGGAGGTTGTTTCATATACACTTCCTCTTCTAGAACACCATGAAGAAATGCATTCTGCACATCTAGCTGTCGCAGACTCCATCCTCGTGACACAACAACAGAAAGAACAATACGAATTGTAGTAGCTTTAACAACAGGACTAAACGTGTCCTCATAGTCTATTCCATACCTCTGTTTGAAACCCTTTGCAAAAAGTCTTGCTTTATAGCGATTGGTGGTACCATCAGACTTTCTTTTTATTCTAAATACCCATCTGTAGTCAATCAGATTGTTACCCTGCAGAGATGGAATCAATCGCCAAATCCTGTTCCTCTAAAGTGCCTGAAATTCCTCTTCCATAGCCCTTTTCCACTTTGGGTCTGAAAGTGCCTCATGAAATGTGTGAGGTTCACCTGATGAGCAAGACAAGCCATATTTCATTTTATAATTAGTATGTTGAATTACCCCTGCACGAAGGCGGGTACATGGCGGAGTTAACGCTGGCGCACGTGACGGAGTAAGCGAAGCAGAAGATCCCGACTCCTGTTCCTGGATAGGGGATCCCGAGGCTGTGTTGTCTTTTGGAGACCCCACAGGATTTTCTGTGGCGAAACCGGCGGTGGTGAAGCCAGATTCGACGCAGAGGATCCTGGGAGCGCAGCAGAATTGTCATGGGATCCTGCGCCGGTCGCTGCTCCACCCGATGAGCGCAGGGAATCTAGCGGGCCCCGCCTCCTGATGTAGTAGCGGGGTTCGGCTGCAAAGTGCGTGACAGTGGGACCCCCGCAAGGAGTCGTGTCGAGCGCCAGTTCATGCGAGTGACGCACTCGCGAGGGCAACCCAACAGGGGGGCACGTGGCGACTGCGGGTTGGTGCGGTCGGGCACCCGAGGGGAATCTGCCTGTGCTGTCCTCCTGACGTGGCAATAATCCCGAGGCGGATCGGATCACCTGCAGCAGGCGCGATTCCGAGGACACGTTGTAACCATTTCGTAGGGACATGAGATATGGGCCATTTGTAGCATTCTGTACATCGTTTGGACTCAATTTTTTTTCTACTGCTTCCACATCGGACCCTGCAACATGTGAAGGCTCCAAAATACGGTTAGGAGAGTTAGTCAGATGGTCATTAAAATTATCATCACCATGAGCACCGAATACCTGAGGTGGAAGAAGTAGAATTTCTTTGCGAAGAAGGGCACGGGTGCTTGGATGAAGATGTGCAAAAGGGAGAACAGTTTCATCGAACACAACATCATGAGAAACATATACTCTTCATGTAGTAATATCAAGGCACTTAACACCCTTATGTTGAGGACTATAACCAAGAAACACACATTACTTGGAGTGAAACATGAGCTTGCGATTATTGTAGGGACGAAGGTTGGGCCAACATGCACATCCAAACACATGAAGAGAGGAATAATCTGTTCTAGTATGAAGAAGACGTTGCATGGGTGTTTCATTATTGATGACATGGCTAGGCAACATATTAATGAGATGAACCTCCGTGAGGAAAGCCTTATCCCAAAATTTGAGGGGCATGGAGGCACCGGCAAGAAGAGCCAAGCCAACTTCAACAATATGCCTATGTTTGCGCTCGGCAAAAACCATTCTGTTGATGTGCATGAGGTCAGGGAACATGGTGACAGATGCCTAATTTTTGGAAAAATGAGTTTAGTTTCTCATATTCGCCACCCCAATGCTACTTCTTGAGCTTCCATTGATTTTTCCCTTGAAGAGGAAAGGGTGATGCAGCAAAGTAGAGATAAGTATTTCCCTCAGTTAAGAACCAAGGTATCAATCCAGTAGGAGGAACACACAAGCCCCCAATAGATGCACCTGCACAAACTAACAAATACTTGCACACAACACGAAAAAGGGGTTGCCAATCCCTTCACAGTAACTAGCAAGAGTGAGATCTAATAGAGATTGATATAAAAGATAAATAAAAGTGCTAAATAACATAAAGATAAATAAATTGCAAGGTATTTTTGTATTTTGGGTTTTATAGATGTGAAAATAATATGATGGAAAATAAACCCCGGGGCCATAGGTTTCACTAGAGGCTTCTCTCTTGAAAGAACACATATGGTGGGTAAACAAATTACTGTTGAGCAATTGATAGAAAAGCGCATAGTTATGACGATATCCAAGGCAATGATCATGAATATAGGCATCATGTCCGTGGCAAGTAGACCGACTCCTGCCTGCATCTACTACTATTACTCCACACATCCATCGCTATCCAGCATGCATCTGGTGTACTAAGTTAACAAAAACGGAGTAATGCTTTAAGCAAGATGACATGATGTAGAGGGATAGATCCAAGCAATATGGTAAAAAAAACCCATCTTTTTATCCTTAATGGAAACAATACAAATACGTGCCTCGCTACCCCTACTGTCACTGGGTGAGGACACCGCAAGATTGAACCCAAAACAAAGCACCTCTCCCATTGCAAGATAGATCAATCTAGTTGGCCAAACCAAATCAATAGATCGGATAGAAATACAATGCTATCTTAATCATGCATACAAGAGTTTAGAGAAGACTCAAATAATATTCATATATAATCTGATCATAAGCCCACAACTGATCGGATCTCAACAAACACACCGCAAAAGAAGATTACATCGAATAGAACTCCAAGAACATCGAGGAGAACATTGTATTGAACTTGAAAGAGAGAGAAGAAGCCATCTAGCTACTAGCTATGGACCCGTAGGTCTGTGGTAAACTACTCACACATCATCGGAAGGGCAGCAAGGTTGGTGTAGAGGCCCTCTGTGATCGAATCCCATTCCGGCAGAGTGCCAGAAAGGTCCCAAGATGGGATCTCACGAGAACAGAAGCTTGCGGCGGCGGAAAAGTATTGTTTGGTGTGCCCTCTGGTATACGGGGATTATTTGGGTATTTATGGAGCTGGAATTAGGGTTAGGGGAGTCCCGAGGGGCCCAAAAGCCTGGGGGGCGCGCCCCCCTGGGGGCGCGCCTCTAGGGCTTGTGGCCCTCTCGTGGCTCCTCTGGCCTCCTCCCGAAGCTCCGTGGTTGTCTTATGGTCCAAGAAAAATCCTCGAAAAGTTTCGTTCCGTTTGGACTCCGTTTGGTATTGATTTTCTGCAAAAGACAAAAACAAGGAAAAAACAGCAACTGGCACTGGGCACTAGGTTAATAGGTTAGTACCAAAAAATGATATAAAATAGCATATTAATGCATATAAAACATCCAAGATGGATAATATAATAGCATGGAACAAGAAAAAATTATAGATACATTAGAGACGTATCAAGCATCCCCAAGCTTAATTCCTGCTCGTCCTCGAGTAGGTAAATGATAAAAAAAGAATTTTTGATGTGGAATGCTACCTAACATGTTTATCAAGTAATCTTTCTTATTGTGGCATGAATATTCAGATCCATAAGATTCAAAACAAAAGTTTAATATTGACATAAAAACAATAATACTTCAAGCATACTAATAAAGCAATCGTGTCTTCTCAAAATATCATGGCTAAAGAAAATTATCCCTACAAAATCATATAATCTTGTCATGCTCTATCTTCATCACACAAAATATTTATCATGCACACCCCGATGACAAGCCAAGAAATTGTTTCATACTTTTAATGTTCTCAAGCCTTTTCAACTTTTACGCAATACATGAGCGTGAACCATGGATATAGCACTATGGGTGGAATAGAATATGATGGTAGAGGTTGTGTGGAGAAGACAAAAAGGGAGAAAGTCTCACATCGATGAGGCTAATCAATGGGCTATGGAGATGCCCATCAATTGATGTCAATGCAAGGAGTAGGGATTGCCATGCAACGGATGCACTAGAGCTATAAGTGTATGAAAGCTCAAAAGAAAACTAAGTGGGTGTGCATCCAACTTGCTTGCTCACAAAGACCTAGGGCAATTTGAGGAAGCCCATCATTGGAATATACAAGCCAAGTTCTATAATGAAAAATTCCCACTAGTAATATATGAAAGTGACAACATAGGAGACCCTCTATATGAAGAACATGGTGCTACTTTGAAGCAAAAGTGTGGAAAAGGATAGTAACATTGTCCCTTCTCTCTTTTTCTCTCATTATTTGTTCTTCTTTTTTCTTTCTTTCTTTATATATATATATATTTTTTTGGGCTCTTTGGCCTCTTTTTTTTAAGTGCGGAGTCTCATCTCAACTTGTGGGGGAATCATAGTCTCCATCATCCTTTCCTCACATGGGACAATGCTCTAATAATGATGATCATCACACTTTTATTTACTTACAACTCAAGAATTACAACTAGACACTAGAACAAAAATATGACTCTATATGAATGCCTCTGGCAGTGTACCGGGATGTGCAATGATCTAGCATGACATGTATAAAAAATATGAACGGTGGCCAAGCCACAAATACTATGCCAAATATATGATCATGCAAAGCAATATGACGATGATGGTGTGTGTCATAATAAATGGAACGGTGGAAGTTGCATGGCAATATATCTTGGAATGGCTATGGAAATGCCATAATAGGTAGGTATGGTGGCTGTTTTGAGGAAGATATAAGGTGGCTTATGTGTGAAAGAGTGTATCATATCATGGGGTTTGGATGCACCAGCGAAGTTTGCACCAACTCTCAAGGTGAGAAAGGGCAATGCACGGTACCGAAGAGGCTAGCAATGATGGAAGGGTGAGAGTGCGTATAATCCATGGACTCAACATTAGTCATAAAGAACTGATGGCTCGTGTCCATGTCAGTATTTCCCCGAAGAGGAAGGGATTATGCAGCACAGCTTCGGTAGGTATTTCCCTAAGTAATGAAACCAAGGTTATCGAACTAGTAGGAGAACCAAGCAGCACTATGTAAATGGTACATGCACACAAAGAATAAATACTTGCAACCCGACGCGTAAGAGGGGTTGTCAATCCCTCTCGGGTAAAAGATAGATTGGTTTGTATGATTTTGGATAAATAGATCTCGCGATAAAACAAAATAAAATAAATAAAGAAAAAGTGCAGCAAGGTATTTTTGGGTTTTTAGAATAATAGAACTAAAAACAAAAGCAAATAAAAATAGATCTCAAAGCAAATATGATAAAGAATAGACCCGGGGGCCGTAGATTTCACTAGTGGCTTCTCTCGAGAAAAATAGCATATGGCGGGTAAATAAATTACTGTTGGGTAATTGATAGAACTTCAAATAATTATGACGATATCCAGGCAATGATCATTATATAGGCATCACGTCCAAGAGTAGTAGACCGACTCCTGCCCGCATCTACTACTATTACTCCATACATCGACCACTATACAGCATGCATCTAGTGTATTAAGTTCATGGAGAAACGGACTAATGCAATAAGAATGATGACATGATGTAGACAAGATCTATTCATGTAGGAATAGACCCCATCTTGTTATCCTTAATAGCAATGATACATACGTGTCTTGCTGCCCCTTCTGTGACTAGGAAAGAACCTCGTACGATCGAACCCATCACAAAGCACCTCTTCCCATGGCAAGAAAAATTGATCTAGTTGGCCTAACTAAAACAAAGATTTGAAGAAGAAATACGAGGCTATAAGTAATCATGCATATAAGAGATCAAAGAAACTCAAATAACTTTCATGGATAAATAGATCTGATCATAAAGTCAAAGTTCATCGGATCCCAACAAACACACCACAAAAAAGAGTTACATCAAATAGATCTCCAAGAGACCATTGTATTGAGAATCAAAAGAGAGAGAGGAAGCCATCTAGCTACTAACTACGGACCCGTAGGTCTACAATGAACTACTCATGCATCACCAGAGAGGCACCAATGAGGATGATAAACCCCTCCGTGATGGTGTCTAGATTGTATCTAGTGGTTCTGGAACTTGCGGTGGCTGGAATTGTGTTTCGTCGACTCCCCCAGTGTTTTTGGATTTTCGGGGTATTTATTGAGCAAAGAGGCGGTGCGGGAGGCGGCCGAGGTGGGCACAACCCACCAGGGCGCATCTAGGCCCCCAGGCGCGCCCAGGTCGGTTGTGCTCCCCTCGGAGCCCCCCTCAAGTACTTCTTTGGCCCAACAGGTGTCTTCTGGTCCAGAAAAATTCTCCAAAAATTTTCGCTGCGTTTGGACTCCGTTTGGTACTGATATTCTGTGAAGTAAAAAACAAGCAAAAAACAACAACTGGCATTGGGCACTATGTCAATAGGTTAGTCCCAAAAAATGATATAAAGTTGCTATAAAATGATTGTAAAACATCCAAGAATGATAATATAACAGCATGGAACAAGAAAAAATTACAGATACGTTCGAGACGTATCAGCATCCCCAAGCTTAATTCCTACTCGTCCTCGAGTAGGTAAATGGTAAAAACAGAATTTTTGATGTGGAATGCTACCTAACATGTTCATCACATATTCTTTTCTTTTATACCATGGACATTTGGACTTTTATATGATTCAAAGTAATAGTCTAGTTCTGACATGAAGATTTAAATACTCAAGCATATCAACAATCAACCATGTCTTTCAAAATATCAATACTAAAGAAAGTTATCCCTAGCCCATCATGCTCAATCATTGATCGATTCATGAAACACACTCGCATATTAGCTACATCCAATGCTCAAGTATGATCATAGTGCCCGTTAGTTGGTACTTTATAAGAGAAGATGGAGACTCAACTAAAAATAAAAATTGCATAAAGTAAATAGAAAGGCCCTTCGCATAGGGAAGTAGGGATTTGTAGAGGTGCCAGAGCTCAAAGCAAAAAAATAGAGATAAAACATTCTGGGTGGCATGCTTTTCCTGTCAACGAAAATGATCGAGTAGTTCCCAATACTTTCCATGCTAGATTTATCATAGGTGGTTCCCAAATAGAAAATAAAGTTTATTCCTTTTTCCACCATACTTTCACATTCCATGGCTAGCCATATCCACGGGTGCCGTCCATACCAACACTTTCCAAGGAATTTATTAATTGACAACATAAAGTAAATTCATTTTTCATTTTGGGACTGGGCATCCCTAATACCTTTGCCGTGCTCTCATGCAATGACAAGTGAATAAACACTCATCTTAAGAATAACACATCTAGCATGGAAAAATAGCAGCCACCCCCTACCGTTTCATGAGCGGTACGAGCACACAAAAAGGAAATTATTTTGAAAATTAGAGATGGCACATACAAATTTGCTTAGAACGGCACGGGAATACCGCATATAGGTAGGTATGGTGGACTCATATGGCAAAACTGGGTTTAAGGATATTGGATGCACAAGTAGTATTCCTACTTAGTACAAGTGAAGGCTAGCAAAAAGATTGAGAAGCATCCAACCAACGAACAAAAAATCACATAAGAGAGCATTAAGCATAACTAACACCGAATAATGCACCACAAGTAGGATGTAATTTCATTGCATAGCTATTGACTATTCTGCTTGCATAGGCAATCACAAACCTTAACACCAATATTCTTACTATAGCACAATTACTCACCAACATGACTCACATATCACTATCATCATATCTCAAAACTATTACAAAGAATCAAGTTTATTTGTCCAATGATCTTCATGAATTTTTTTATTATATCCCTCATGAATATCTATCACTTTGGGACTAGTTTCATATGTTGCTATTTCTTTTGGCAAGCTCAAACAAATTTAAGTGAAGAACATGAGCATAAACATTTTTTCTCTCAAAATAATATAAGTGAAGCATGAGAGAATTTCTTAAAAAATTTACTAACTCTCAAACAAATCTAAGTGAAGCATGAGAGCATTTCTTCAAAAATATTAAAGCACACCATGCTCAAAAAGATATAAGTGAAGCACTAGAGCAATTTTCCATAGCTCAAAAAATTTAAGTGAAGCATATAGAGCAATTGTAAAAAATCATAGCATAATTTTGGCTCTCTCAAATAGGTGTGTCCAGCAAGGATACTTGTGACAAACTAAAAAGCAAAACAAGCAAAGACTCATATAATACAATACGCTCCAAGCAAAACTCATGATATGTGACGAATAAAAATATAGCTCCAAGTAAAATACCGATGGTCGTTAGAAGAAAGAGGGGATGCCACTCGGGGCATCCCCAAGCTTAGTTGCTTGTTTCTCCTTGAATATTGCCTTGGGGTGCCATGGGTCATCCCCAAGCTTAGGCTCTTCTTACTCCTTATTCCTTCATCCATCGTAATCTCAGCCAAAACTTGAAAACTTCAATCACACAAAACTCAACAAAACCTTCGTTAGATCCGTTAGTATAAGAAAACCAATCTTTACTTTAAGTATTGTAGAAAACCCATTCAAATTTTGTTATTGCATTATATATACTGTATTCTAACTTTGCCATGGTTGATACCCCCCGATACAATCCATGGAATCATCAAAATAAGCACACAATGCAAAGAAAACAAAATCTGTAAAAAACAGAACAGTATGTAAAGATGCGAATTGTTCTCATACTTCTGTAACATAAAAATTTCTGAAAAAATATTAAAACAGAGCCAATTTGTATATCAATATTGTGTAAAAAATTTATAATTGTTTGTCGCTTCTGTGAATTTAGACAATTATTTTACTGTACACAAATGTTTCTGTTTTTCAACAGGATAAAATCAACTATTACCAAAGCTATCCCGAAGGCTTTGCTTGGCACAAAAACTAATGAAAACATAAAAAACACAATCATAATAGAGGCATAATTGTGCAAACACTCAAGAACAGAAAGTAAAAGCAAAAATAAATTTTATTCATTGCGTTGCCTCCCAACAAGCGCTATCGTTTTACGCCCCTAGCTAGGCATAAAGCATAGATTCAAGTATCGACATCTTTAGTTTCCAACTCCTCAATCAAACACTTAGAATTCTTCAAGGATTTAGCATACAAATTTTCAATAACAATACTCCTAGGAACAAATTTGAAAAATTCATTCTTGCAAGTGGGTTTTTTTATCACTTCAACAAAATCGGGGTGAATACTAATCATGTTGAGAGATTCTTTGTTATTATTAGAAGTTGCACCCTTTTTAGTGACATGAGTAATCTTGCCAATTTTGATGGGAGTTTTTTCAATCATTTTAGCGGAAGCAAAAGCCGTGCTTATATTACTAAAAATTTCTTCCAACTTATCAATCCTAGCGGGGCTCTCCTCTATTCTCTCGTTGAATGCAGGCTCTTTTTCTTTTAGTACTTTAAGAGCATCTCCCGCTTTTGACCCAATTCTATTAGCAAGATTGTGCATCCTTTTAGCTATTTTTTCAATGTTTTCTTTAGTGACCATTTTCTTCTCAATAGCATCTAGCCTTTCCATAACATGCTCGAGAGTTAAAATTGTTTCATTAATCATAAGAGTTGGTGAACCCACTAGATTTCCCATAGCATTAAAAGCATCTAGAGAAGGACACATCAAGAAATTCCCACCGGTGATCGTATCAAGGACGAAACTATACCAAGTAGTGATGCCCACATAAAAATAGCGAAGAAGAACAACGGTAGATTGCTTACGAACAGATCTATTATGAGCATTGCAAATCCTATACCAAGCATCTTTTAGATTCTCCCCTCCCCTTTGTTTGACATTAAGGACCTCGTTCTTGGGGTTGCACACAATTGGGGAAGAACTATCCATAACTACAAAAAGTGGCAAACAAAATTGCACACAAAAAGATAGATCTGACGAGAAATCGGCGAATGGAAAAGGGGGCGAATAAAACGACAAATTTTTGTGAAGTGGGGGAGATGAAAACAAGAGGCAAATGGCAAATAATGTAAATTGCAAGGAGATGATATTTGTGATTAGGAACCTGATAGATGTTGATGATGTCTCCACGGCAACAGCGCCAGAAATCCTTTCTTGATGGCTCGTGTCCCCGTCAGTATTTCCCCGAAGAAGAAGGGATGATGCAGCACAACTTCGGTAGGTATTTCCCTCAGTTATGAAACCAAGGTTATCGAACCAGTAGGAGAACCAAGCAACACTATGTAAACGGTACCTGCACACAAATAATAAATACTTGCAACCCAACGCGTAAGTGGGCTTGTCAATCCCTCTCGGGTAAAAGATAGATTGGTTTGTATGATTTTGGATAAATAGATCTCACGATAAAACAAAATAAAATAAATAAAGAAAAAATGCAGCAAGGTATTTTTGGTTTTTTAGAATAATAGAACTGAAAACAAAAGCAAATAAAAATAGATCTCAAAGCAAATATGATAAAGAATAGACCCGGGGGCCGTAGATTTCATTAATGGCTTCTCTCGAGAAAAATAGCATACGACGCGTAAAAAAATTACTGTTGGGCAATTGATAGAACTTCAAATAATTATGACGATATCCAGGCAATGATCATTATATAGGCATCACGTCCAAGATTAGTAGAGCAACTCCTGCCAGCATCTACTACTATTACTCCACACATCGACCGCTATCCAACAGGCATCTAGTGTATTAAGTTCATGGAGAAACGGAGTAATGCAAAAAGAATGATGACATCATGTAGACAAGATCTATTTAGGTAGGAATAGACCGCATCTTGTTATCCTTAATAGCAACGATTCATAGTGTCTTGCTGCCCCTTCTGTCACTAGGAAAGAACACCGCACGATCGAACCCATCACAAAGCACCTCATCCCATGGCAAGAAAAATCGATCTAGTTGGCCTAACTAAACCATAGATTTGAAGAAGAAATACGAGGCTATAAGTAATCATGCATATAAGAGATCAAAGAAACTCAAATAACTTTCATGGAAAAATAGATCTGATCATAAAGTCAAAGTTCATCGGATCCCAACAAACACACCGCAAAAAAGAGTTCCATCAATATAGATCTCCAAGAGACCATTGTATTGAGAATCAAAAGAGAGAGAGGAAGCCATCTAGCTACTAACTACGGACCCATAGGTCTACATTGAACTACTTACGCATCATCGGAGAGGCACCAATGAGGATGATGAACCCCTCTGTGATGGTGTCTAGATTGGATATGGTGGTTATAGAACTTGCGGCGGCTGGAATTGTGTTTCGTCGACTCCCCCAGGGTTTTTGGATTTTCGGGGTATTTATAGAGCAAAGAGGTGGTGTGGGAGGCGGCCGAGGTGGGCACAACCTACCAGGGTGCACCTGGGTCCCCAGGCACGCCCAGGTGGGTTGTGCTCCCCTTAGAGCCCCCTCTGGTACTTCTTTGGCCCAACAGGCACTACGGCAGGATGCTGCTAACGCGACACTACAATCAGAGACCCTTTGACGAAACTGTGTGCGATGCATTAATCGCAAGTGGTGATGTAAAAAACCCATCAAAAAAGATGCAAACCATTTGTGCTGGCAGAGACACCAAACACGGTTCAGATTTTAGTTGTGTGTGCGATGCAGGGCATACGGTTGATCCATACGAACTATTTGCGATGAGACAAAACAACAGAAACGGGCAGCCATATCAAGGTGTGTGCAATATACGGCATACAGTTCACTCAGATGAACTGTTTGCTATTAGGGAATGCAACAGAAACGGTTAGCCAGATCAAGGTGTGTGTGATATACTGCATACGGTTCACTCGGATGAACTATTTTCATTAGGGAACATAACAGAAATGGTTCAACTTAACAAGATGTGTGTGATATTCGGCATACAGTTCACATAGATGAACTGTTTGCGATGAACCCAAAAAACACAAAAGATTCATGTAAACAAGATGTTTGTGATACACGGCAAACAGCCCACTCGGATGAACTGTTTGCCATGAGAAATTATAACACAGACGGTTACTACAGTTAATTCGTGTGCGATTCTATGTGTACAAAAAACTTTGAAAAATGCAAACTAGTTGCTTGTGGTGGCTAGGAGTATTGCACATGATGTGTCTGCGAGTACTCGTGTGCGATGATTAGTAAGTTACACATACGTTTCCTTATGTTAACATGTGTGTGATAGATAACACATGGCACCTCATACGGTATTCGGGTTGTGTACTCCACTTAGTCTTCCCGCGCTCCAGCGAACGCTTCCCACGCTCCACATGGGTGAATTGTAAAATCCCCGCCTCTTCCCTCATCGGTTTCCCGCCCGCAGCTAATGGCTTGCTGCATATAACCCGGGCGGCAATGCACCATCGCGACACTGTGCGCAGATCTAGTCCTCACCCATCTACCATTAGTTATTCCAAGCATGCCAGACAACGACCAAAGCTTCGACGTCGACCCCTACCTGTGTTACATCTTCGGCGAGGAGAACAAGTCGGAGCAGGTCGGGGAGCAAGAGCTTCATCGGCCAATGCAGGCACCATGGCCCATCGGCAGCGATATCGGCATGACAGTCCTTGGGCACACAATCGACATATTGCAGAGGAAGTGTGATGAGTAGTTTGCCATCCACCGTGCAAAAGATCCAGAGCTGCTCGGCGGCATGATCGACGACCCACCCAAAGAGTCACCATCACTAGTGCTCATCAAGAGAATGATGCCCCGCAAGGAATGGGCAGAGAACGTCCGCGATTCTGTCAAGACACAGCCAGCATGTGGCTTCATCATTGCCGGTGGTGGCCGTGTCAACCTCGATCCCGACGATGTGGTGGCTAGGCTCGAGCGCATCCTTGGCAGAGTTGACGTCCCCGACGAAGTAGAACATCGCCAATGTGGTATCTTGAGGATGCAGGTGATGGAAGGAATTTGCTACTAGGCCAGAGATATGGAAATGGAGCGGTTCCATAGAGATGTCATGCACGCGATTGCACGCTGTCAAGCTCTTCTGGAAGAGGCCCATCAGCCCCAAGAGCCTCCCAGTGCCAGCAACTCCGTAGGCGGAGGTGGGTCGGGACACATGGAATGAACGGCCGCAAGGGTGCTATGTTGATCATGGAGTCTGAGAAGACTGTCGTCGGAAGGCCGCCAGCTCAGCCTTTTAGCCTATATTTTATTATAATTGTATGCATATGTAGGTCGTGAGTGTTTTGGGCATTGCCGCATGTGGCATTTGAAATTATCCTAAATATGTAAGACAATTATTAACCTTTGCCATTGTAAATTTGCCTCAACGGCGAGCAGAGCGCGCGCAGGGACGCCAGAGCGGAGTGCGCCGCAGCCGCCTCAATGGCGAGCAAAACGCGCGGACGGACATGAGCAGAGCGCGCCGCGGCCACCTCAACGACGAGCAGAGCGCACCGTGGCCGCCTCAATGGTGAGAAACCACGTGGTTAACCTTCTGGCACCCCATTGGAGGCGCAACGGCGCATCCATCGGACACGATGGTGATATTTTGACCGTGTGTGATAGTGGGCAGACACGTACACGTACATCCAGGAACGCGGGCCCATGTTTCCATCCAGGGACCATTTCGGGTTTCGATGTGTGGCATACGGTTGATCCAAAAGAACTGTTTGCGATGAGCCATCAATAAATTTTGACCTTGTTTCTCGTCACATTGCAGATTACAACGCAGTAAGTAATTGCAAATCTGTTCACACCGATCAAGCCAATATGTGTTCACATCTAGCACCGGGCTATAAAAACTACCCACTCGAAAATTACTTCACAGTTCCTCTACTCATCTCCCACAAAACTAGTCTTTCCTGTCAAGTCGTTCCGCCATGACCAGTAGGAGGAGTTTTGGGTGGACATATAACCAGGGAGCAAAGACCAAGCCCGCGGAAGCACTAGAGAGGTCCCGCTGCTATGTGGCAGCCGCAACAGAGATGTCCCGGTGCGCTGCGGAGCCCTCGACCGAGCTCTCACCGACATGCGAGGGCTCTCACAAGCGCACTCGACGCGTCGGCAATTGCGACGAGATGGCTTTGCTGAAGTCCTTGGCCAGTGACGACGACATTCTCGCTGGCCTCATTAAGCAGCAGGAGCTGGTCGACGGTTTGATGAAGCTGCTCGAGATCAGCGATGCCTCAGTTGAGAAGGCAACCGGCCTCGTCGAGCAACTCATGGGTGACAATGCGAAGCTCCTCAAGGCGCTCACCGAGAAGGAGTAGGAGGCTGCCAGCTGGAAGATGCTGCATGAGCAGAGCAGTGCCTCGGGGATGACGCTGAAAGCGGTCATCGAGGAACTGATGGGTAACTTGAGGAAGCTCCGGATCAAGCGCGAGTAGGAGGTGGACGAATCCGTGGCTACTGATACGTCCATTTTGCATCATGCTTTTATATTGATATTTATTGCGTTATGGGATGTTATTACACATTATGGTACAATACTTATGCCTTTTCTCTCTTATTTTATAAGGTTAACACGAAGAGGGAGAATGCCGGCAGCTGGAATTCTGGACTAGAAAGGAGCAAATCTGAGAGACCTATTCTGCACAACTCCAAAAGTCCTGAAAATTTACGGAGAATTATTTTGGAATATATAAAAAATATTGGGTGAAGAAAATACCAGAGGGGACCCACCAGGAGGCCACAAGCCTGGGGGGCGCGCCCTACCCCCCTAGGCGTGCCCCTATGGCTTGTGGGCCCTCTGGCAGGCCTCCGGTGCCCATCTTCTGCTATATGGAGGGTTTTGACATGGAAAAAATCAGAAGAGAGCTTTCGGGACGAAGCATTGCCGTCTCGAGGCGAAACTTGGGCAGAACCAATCTAGGGCTCCGGCGGAGCTGTTCTGCCGGGGAAACTTCCCTCTCGGAGGGGGAAATCGAAGCCATCATCATCACCAACGATCCTCTCATCGAGAGGGGGTCAATCTCCATCAACATCTTCACTAGTACCATCTCCTCTCAAACCCTAGTTCATCTTTTGTATCCGATCTTTGTCTCAAAACCTCAGATTGGTACCCGTGGGTTGCTAGTAGTGTTGATTACTCCTTGTAGTTGATGCTAGTTGGTTTATTCGGTGGAAGATCATATGTTCAGATCCTTAATGATATTTATTACCCCTTTGATTATGAACATGAATATGCTTTGTGAGTAGTTACGTTTGTTCCTGAGGACATGGGAGAAGTTTTGTTATAAGTAATCATGTGAATTTGGTATTCGTTCGATATTTTGATGAGATATATGTTGTCTTTCTTCTAGTGGTGTTATGTGAACGTCGACTACATGACACTTCACCATTGTTTGGGCCTAGGGGAAGGCATTGGGAAGTAATAAGTAGATGATGGGTTGCTATAGTGACAGAAGCTTAAACCCTAGTTTATGCGTTGCTTCGTAAGGGGCTGATTTGGATCCATATGTTTCATGCTATGGCTAGATTTATCTTAATTCTTCTTTCATAGTTGAGGATGCTTGCGAGAGTGGTTAATCATAACTGGGAGGTTTGCCCAAGTAAGGATAGCACCCAAGCATCGGTCCGCCCACATATCAAATTATCAAAGTAACGAACGCGAAACATATGAGCATGATGAAAACTAGCTTCACAATAACACCCATGTGTCCTCGGGAGCGCTTTGCTTTATATAAGAGTTTATCCTTTGCTACAAAAAGGATTGGGCCACCTTGCTGCACCTTAGTTACACTTGTTACTTGTTACCCGTTAAGAATTATCTTATCACAAAACTATCTGTTACCGACAATTTCAGTGTTTGCAGAGAATACCTTGCTGAAAACCGCTTGTCATTTCCTTCTGCTCCTCGTTGGGTTCGACACTTTTACTTATCGAAAGGACTATGATAGATCCCCTATACTTGTGGGTCATCAAGACTCTTTTCTGACGCAATTGCCGGGGAGTGAAGCGCCTTTGGTAAGGAAACATTTATATAGTGTGCTGAAGTTTACTGTCGTTCGGGGTATCTTCACCCCGACCGGAAGAGCAAAGAGTTTCCCACCAACCTACTGAACCTACTGAAAATATTTATTATGAAATTCCTTCGGGTATGATAGAGAAACTGCTAGCTAATCCTTATGCAGGAGATGGAACATTACATCCTGATATGCATCTAATCTATGTGGATGAAGTTTCTGGATTATTTAAGCTTGCAGGTTTGCCCGAGGATGAAGTCAAGAAGAAGGTCTTCCCTTTATCTTTGAAGGAGAAGGCATTGACATGGTATAGGCTACGCGATGATATTGGGACTTGGAACTACAACCGATTGAAATTGGAATTTCATCAGAAGTTTTATCCTATGCATCTAGTTCATCGTGATCGGAATTATATTTGTAATTTTTGGCCTCATGAAGGAGAAAGTATCGCTCAAGCTTGGGGGAGGCTTAAGGAAATGTTATATTCATGCCCCAATCATGAGCTCTCAAGAGAAATTATTATTCAAAACTTTTATTCTCGGCTTTCTCATAATGATCAATCCATGCTTGATACTTCTTGTACTTGTTCTTTTATGAAGAAGACTATTGAATTCAAATGGGATTTATTGGAAAGATTTAAACGCAACTCTGAAGATTGGGAACTCGATGAAGGTAAGGAGTAAGGTATAAACCTCAAGTTTGATTGTGTTAAATTTTTTATGGATACCGATGCTTTTCATGAATTTAGCACTAAATATGGACTTGACTCTGAGATAGTAGCTTCTTATGTGAATCATTTGCTAATCATGTTGACCTCCCTAAGGAGAAGTGTTTAAATATCATCCTCCCATTGAAGTGAAAGTAGTAGAACCAATTAAAGTAGAAGAAGAAACTATTACTTATAATGTTGATCCTATTGTTCCTACTGCTTATATTGAGAAACCACCTTTCCCTGTTAGAATAAAGGAACATGCTAAAGCTTCAGCTGTGGTTCATAAGAGTTATACTAGAACACCTACACCCCCTGAACAAATTAAAGTTGAATCTAGTATTGCTATGGTTAAAGATCTCTTGGTCGATAATATTGATGGGCATGTTATTTACTTCTGTGATGAAGCTGCTAGAATTGCTAGACCCGATGATAAAGATAAACATAGACCTGTTGTGGGCATGCCTGTTGTTTCTGTTAAAATAGGAGATCATTTTTATCATGGCTTATGTGATATGGGTGCTAGTGTGAGTGCAATTTCCTTTACTCTATATCAAGAAATTATGAATGATATTGCACCTGCTGAAATAGAAGATATTGATGTCACTATTAAGCTTGCTAATAGAGATACTATATCACCAATTGGGATTGTTAGAGATGTTGAAGTCTTGTGTGGGAAAATAAAATACCCTACTGATTTTCTAGTTCTTGGTTCCCCACAAGATGATTTTTCCCATTATTTTTGGTAGACCTTTCTTGAACAGTGTTAATGCCAAAATAGATTGTGAAAAAGAAACTGTTACTGTAAGTTTTGGGGATGTGTCTCATGATTTTAATTTCTCTAAATTTCATAGACAACCCAATGATAAAGAATTGCCTAATAAAGATGAAATTATTGGTCTTGCTTCTATTGTCGTGCCTCCTACTGATCCTTTAGAACAATATTTGCTAGACCATGAAAATGATATGTTCATGAATGAAAGAAATGAATTAGATGAAATATTATTTAACCAAATGCCTGTTTTGAAACACAAATTGCCTATTGAGATTCTTGGGGATCCTCCTCCACCCAAGGGTGATCCCGTATTTGAGCTTAAACAGCTACCTCATACCCTGAAATATGCTTATCTTGATGAAAAGAAGATATATCCTGTTATTATTAGTGCTAACCTTTCATAGCATGAAGAAAAGAAATTATTGAAAACTCTGAAGAAGCATCATGCCGCTATTGGATATACTCTTGATGATCTTAAGGGCATTAGTCCCACTCTATGTCAGCACAAAATTAATATGGAGCCTGATGCTAAACTAGTTGTTGATCACCAATGACGGTTAAATCCTAAGATGAAAGAAGTGGTAAGAAATGAAATACTAAAGCTTCTGGAGGCAGGTATAATTTATCCTATTGCTGATAGTAGATGGGTAAGTCCTATTCATTGTGTCCCTAAGAAGGGAGGTATTACTATTGTTCCTAATGATAAAAATGAATTTATTCCACAAAGGATTGCTACAGGTTATAGAATGGTTATTGATTTTAGGAAGTTGAATAAAGCTACGAGGAAAGATCATTATCCTCTACCTTTTACTGATCAAATGCTAGAAAGACTATCAAAACATTCACACTTTTGCTTTCTAGATGGTTATTCTCGTTTTTCGCAAATACCTGTGTCAAAAGAGGATCAAGAAAAAACTACTTTTACTTGCCCTTTTGGTACCTTTGCTTATAGACGAGTGCCTTTTGGTTTGTGCAATGCTCCTGCTACCTTTCAAAGATGTATGACTACTATATTCTCTGACTTTTGTGAAAAGATTGTTGAGGTTTTCATGGATGATTTCTCCATTTACGGAACTTCTTTTCATGATTGCTTAAGCAACCTTGATCGAGTTTTGCAGAGATGTGGAGAAACTAATCTTGTCTTGAATTGGGAGAAGTGCCACTTTATGGTTAATGAAGGTATTGTCTTGGGGCATAAATTTTTTGAAAGAGGTATTGAAGTTGATAAAGCTAAAGTTGATGCTATTGAAAAGATGCCATGTCCTAAAGATATCAAAGGTATAAGAAGTTTCCTTGGTCACACTGGTTTCTATAGGAGGTTTATTAAAGACTTCTCTGAAATTTCTAGGCCTCTCACTAATCTCTTGCAAAAAGATGTTCCATTTGTTTTTGATGATGATTGTGTAGAAGCATTTGAAATCCTTAAGAAAGCCTTGATTTCTGCACCTATTGTTCAACCACCTGATTTGAAACTACCCTTTGAAATTATGTGTGATGCTAGTGATTATGCTGTTGGTGATGTTCTAGGACAAAGAGTTGACAAGAAATTAAATGTTATCCATTATGATAGTAAAACTCTAGACAGTGCTCAAAGAAATTATGCTATTACTGAAAAAGAATTTTTAGTAGTTGTTTTTGCTTGTGATAAGTTCAGATCTTATATTGTTGATTCCAAAGTAACTGTTCACACTAATCATGCTGCTTTTAAATACCTTATGGAAAAGAAAGATGCTAAAGCTATACTCATTAGATGGGTTCTCTTGCTGCAACAATTTGATTTGCATATTATTGATAGAAAGGGAGCTGAGAACCCCGTAGCAGACAACTTGTCTAGGTTAGAAAATATTCTTGATGACCCACTACCTATTGATGATAGTTTTTCTTGATGAACAATTAGCTGTCATAAATGCTTCTCGTAATGCTCCATGGTATGCAGATTATCCTAATTACATTGTTGCTAAATTTATTCCACCTAGTTTCACATACCAGCAAAAGAAAAAGTTTTTCTATGATTTAAGACATCACTTTTGGGATGACCCACACCTTTATAAAGAAGGAGTAGATGGTGTTATTAGACGTTGTGTACCTGAGCATGAACAAGAACAAATCTTACGCAAGTGTCACTCCGAGGCCTATGGAGGACACCATGATGGAGATAGAACTGCACACAAGGTATTACAATCTGGTTTTTGTTGGCCTACTCTCTTCAAAGATGCTCATAAGAATGTCTTGTCTTGTGATGAATGCCAGAGAATTGGTAATATTAGTAGACGTTAGGAAATGCCTATGAAGTATTCACTTGTTATTGAACCATTTGATGTTTGGGGATTTGATTATATGGGACCTTTTCCTTCCTCTAATGGGTATACACATATTTTGGTTGCTGTTGATTATGTCACTAAGTGGGTAGAAGCTATTTCAACTAGTAGTGATGATCATAACACTTCCATTAAAATGCTTAAAGAAGTTATTTTCCCGAGGTTTGGAGTCCCTAGATATTTAATCACTGATGGTGGTTCACACTTTATTCATGGCGCTTTCCGTAAATTGCTTGCTAAATATGATGTCAACCATAGAATTGCATCTCCTTATCATCCTCAGTCTAGTGGTCAGGTAGAATTGAGCAATCAAGAAATAAAGTTGATCTTGCAAAAGACTGTTAATAGATCTAGAAAGAATTGGTCTAAGAAACTTGATGATGCATCATGGGCTTATAGAACCGCTTATAAAAACCCTATGGGTATGTCTCCATATAAAATGATTTATGGAAAAGCATGTCACTTACCTCTTGAACTAGAACATAAAGCTTATTGGGCAATTAAAGAGCTCAACTATGATTTCAAACTTGCCGGTGAGAAGAGGTTATTTGAAATTAGCTCACTTGATGAATGGAGAACCCAAGCCTATGAGAATGCTAAGTTGTTTAAAGAAAAAGTTAAAAGATGGCATGACTAAAGGATACAAAAGCGTGAATTTAATGTCGGTGACCTTGTCTTGCTATACAACTCTCGTTTAAGATTTTTTGCAGGAAAGCTTCTCTCTAAATGGGAAGGTCCTTATATTATCGAGGAGGTTTACCGTTCCGGTGCCATCAAAATCAACAACACCGAAGGCACCAACCCGAAGGTGGTAAACGGGCAAAGAATCAAACACTACATCTCAGGTACTCCCATAAATGTTGAGATCAATATTATTAATACCATCACGCCGGAGGAGTACATAAGGGAAACCTACAAGAACGTTTCAGACTCCGAAAAGGAATAGGCATGTGGTACGGTAAGTAAACCGACTCCAAAACTTTTTCAATGGCAATTTTTCTCCGTTTTGGAATATTTAAAAAATTAGGAAAATTAAAAGTAGTCTAAAAGGTACACGAGGAGGCAACAAGCCCTGGGGGCGCGCCCTACCCCTTGGGCACGCCTCCCTGGCTTGTGGCCACCCCGTGTGCCCTCCGGACTCTGTTTTCTTGTGGAACACTTCTTTTGGTCGGTAAAAATTCATTATATAATCTCTCGAAGGTTTTGACCACCGTACCACGGCAATATCTCCTGTTTTCGTTTTGAGCTGTTTTCTGCCAGAATTTTCAAGGCCAGGCATCATGTCTTCCTCCTGCTCCAACAATGTGGACGACAATGCTTGGTTGATGCAGATGGAACTCAGGAGGGCAGAGACCGAGGAAGCCATGATGGAAGAAGATCAAGGGGATTCGCTTGAGGTCCACCCTCCGGCTTCGGAGAGAGGCACTCTGGCTGGCATCTCCACTATTCCCAATCCCCATCAAGCCGTAGGGACTACAAGCAACCATGAAGGCCAATAGATACAAGAAGGACTTCCTCCCAGGAGGCCCTTACACAGGTTACATCGGAACAACTTTCATAATTTGGTTCATAATTATGGAGTGGAGAATACACCTCGCACACACATACCCTCCAATTGGGATATATCCCGTCCAAGTGAAAGTGGTGCAGGGAAAAGCTCATGATGGCCAGAAAACAAGCACCTTTTAGAGGAGATTCAGAAGAATGCAATTATGCTTCAACGTGTACTTCGGGAATTGCAGGATCTAAAGGGTAGCTTAATCAAGCTAACTGAAACTCCATCATCACCACCTTCGAAGATAGAGACCTAAATAATTGGGTATGGGCACTCCCCTTGGCAACTGCCAAGCTTGGGGGAGGTGCCCTGGTATCGTATCACCATCACATCTTTATCTTTACCGTTTTTCTTAGTTCGATCCTTTTGATTATATCTTGGTTTAGTAGAATAAAGTTTTAGTGTGATATAGCTTTGAGTTTTGCTTTATGTTCCCTCTATGTAATCGAGCCCGAGAGTTATATAATAAAGATTAGTTTTGAGTTGAGGGCATTTGTTTTCTTGCTATGATCATGAGAAAAAGAAATAAAGAATGAAAGAAATAAATAAAAAGATTGTATAATGATCTTATGGGAAGTGATGACTCCACATATAAGAAGTATGTCGCATGAAACTTGTTGTTAGTTGACAAACATAGTTTTGGTCATTGTTGCAATTAATAGGAAGTAATGAAGAAAGAGAGGTCTCACATATAAATATACTATCTTGGACATCTTTTGTGATTGTGAGCACTCATTAAAATATTATATGCTAAAAGGTTGATGTTGGACAAGGAAGACAACGTAATGGGTTATGTTTCTTTATATCCGAATAGAAGTTATATTGTCATGGATCCTCCAACATGTTGAGCTTGCTTCTCATCCTATGCTAGCCAAATCTTTTGCACCAAGTAGAGATACTACTTGTGCATCCAAACATCCCTTAACCTAGTTTTGCCATGAGAGTCCACCATACCTATCTATGGATTGAGTAAGATCCTTCAAGTAAGTTGTCATTGGTGTAAGCAATAAAAATTGCTCTCTAAATATGTATGATCTATTAGTGTGAGGAAAATAAGCTTTATACGAACTTGTGATATAGAAGAAATAAAATCGACAGACTGCATAATAAAGTTCTTTATCACAAGCGGCAATATAAAGTGATGTTCTTTCGCATTAAGATTTTGTGCATCCAACCATAAAAGTGCATGACAACCTCTGATTCCCTCTGCGAAGGGCCTATCTTTTAATTTTATCTTCTACCCTTATACACGAGTCATGGTGATCACCACCTATTCCTTTTTACACTTTTTCTTTTTGGCAAGCACTATATGTTGGGGGGAGATCCAGATATATATATCCACTCGGATGTAGATATTCATAAGCTATTATTATTGTTGACATTACCCTTGAGGTAAAAGGTTGGGAGGCAAAACCATAAGCCCCTATCTTTCTCTGTGTCTGATTGAAACTTTGATCTGATAAGTATCGCGTGAGTGTTAGCAATTATGAAAGAATAAATGATAGTTGAGTATGTGAACTTGCTGAAAAGCTCTTATATTGACTCTTTCCTACATTATGATAAATTGCAATTGCTCCAAAGACTGAAATAATAGTTTGTTAGTTTTCAATAAAGTTCTTGTTTCATGGTTTACCTTGTGAATGAATTGTTACTTTGGCATAAGAAATTATATGAAAAATTATGTTGCTGTTCTAAAGACGATCATGATGCCTTCATGTCCGTATTTTATTTTATCGACACCTCTATCTCTAAACATGTGGACATGATTATCGATTTCGGTTTTCGCTTGAGGACAAGCGAGGTCTAAGCTTGGGGGAATTGATACGTCCATTTTGCATCATGCTTTTATATTGATATTTATTGCGTTATGGGCTCTTATTACACATTATGGTACAATACTTATGCCTTTTCTCTCTTATTTTACAAGGTTTACACGAAGAGGGAGAATGCCGACAGCTGGAATTCTGGACCGGAAAGGAGCAAATCTGAGAGACCTATTCTGCACAACTCCAAAAGTCTTGAAAATTTATGGAGAATTATTTTGGAATATATAAAAAATATTGGGCGAAGAAAATACCAGAGGGGACCCACCAGGAGGCCACAAGCCTTGGGGGCGCACCCTACCCCTGGGCCCGCCCCTGTGGCTTGTGGGCCCCCTGGCAGACCTTTGGTGCCCATCTTCTGCTATATGGAGGGTTTTGACCTAGAAAAAAAATTAGAAGAGAGCTTTCGTGACGAAGCGCCGCCGTCTCGAGGCGGAACTTGGGCAGAACCAATCTAGGGCTCCGGCGGAGCTGTTCGGCCGGGAAAACTTCCCTCCCGGAGGGGGAAATCGAAGCCATCGTCATTACCAACGATCCTCTCATTTTGAGGGGGTCAATCTCCATCAACATCTTCACCAGCACCATCTCCTCTCAAACCCTAGTTCATCTCTTGTATCCAATCTTTGTCTCATAACCTCAGATTGGTACCTGTGGGTTGCTAGTAGTGTTGATTACTCCTTGTAGTTGATGCTAGTTAGTTTATTCGGTGGAAGATCATATGTTTAGATCCTTAATTATATTTATTACCCCTCTGATTATGAACATGAATATGCTTTGTGAGTAGTTATGTTTGTTACTGAGGACATGGGAGAAGTCTTGTTATAAGTAATCATGTGAATTTGGTATTCGTTCGATATTTTGATGAGATGTATGTTGTCTTTCCTCTAGTGGTGTTATGTGAACATCGACTACATGACACTTCACCATTGTTTGGGGCTAGGGGAAGGCATTGGTAAGTAATAAGTAGATGATGGGTTGCTAGAGTGACAAAAGCTTAAACCCTAGTTTATGCCACAGGTACAGCGAGGTGCTATACAAATGGTTTTTAACCCCTTTCCGCGACGGCGTTCTGAACTGTCGCCAAGTGAGTGACTGTGATAGGGGGTCCTTCCCACACGACCCAGAAACCGTCGGGGATAGGGAGCCTTGATGCATATACAGTACTTCCTACTCGTTTGTGCTCGCATTGCCATCGCAGTGGGTATTCTGTGGTGCTACGTTTACGATGCGCGACGCATCACAAATAGTTCACGATTTTAGAAGTAGACAATCACACACATTTACTTTTCCTCGACTGTGTGTGATTTGATGTAAGAGCGCACACAGTTGTCGCTATAAAACTATATGCGAAGCTTGAATACATCCCACACGATTCATCCGTCGTACCCATGTCGGATGATCGATCTATCGCACGCGTTCTTCTATGACCAACCATTTGCGATGCGCACAACATCACAAATAGTCCATAATTGTGAAGCGTGTGTGATAAGGTGACTATCGCAAACATTTAATAAGAAAGAACTGTGTGCGATGCTGTTGTTAATCGCACACGTTTTTTCTTGACTGATCGTGTGCACCGTAATGACCTGCAGACCGTAATTTCACCCTAATTTAATTGCTGCTATTTAAAATTGTACCTAATTTGAACTTGAAAGTAGGCTATAGCTTTATTCATATCCATCAGGTTCAAACAACCATTGCATTATTCGATTCATAGGTACAAATGTTCAAGAATTACATAAGCACCAAATAAAGAATGATGAACCAGGGTTCTATACTTGTACTATTACAGATGGTAAAGAAAGAGGCGATAGACATTCTGGTTGCTGAACAAGGTGAAGCGGAATGGCCCTATTGTGCTCTCCTGGATGCAGAAGGCACGCACGACTCTAGTCCAACCCCTTGTGATGGCCGGCCGCCAATCATGCAGTTTGAGAGGTAATCCTGAGTAAACTTCTTCAGGATCCATTGCAAAGGAAAAAAGATTCAGACATTGTCATCTAACACAACTCATTATGGGCTATAAAAAGAAGGCTACAGAGTTCTTACTTACCATCCTGCAGTTCACTGTTGTCTTGCATAAAGTGTAAACAAATAGTTTGGTTGACATCTTTTGACCCATTTTAATAACAATCTTTATCAGTTTCCTCACTTGATGCTAGTTCATGAATATCTCATTGCCCCATACGCAGAAAGGGTCGAAGTGTGGATCTTTGGCAATGACATATGTACCTAAAAGCACCAAGTTAATATTAGAAGCTAAACAACAATTGCAAAATGATGTAGTACAACACTCCCTCCATCCCATTATATAAGATTTTATTACATGTATATCTAGACATCATCAGAACATTAAGGTAACACTCTTCCTTGTTGCTATGTAGCCTGGGATTGCATATTTAGTCATTCAGTACAATGCATGTTGCTATGTAGCATCAGATACATTAAATATGGCCCTAGTTAACCTACTGATAAATGGGTTACAGATATATTCAGTGAAATGTCCGATTCAACGATTAATCCCTTATCAGCCCCTAGGCTATATGGTACCAGCTACCGATATCCTGAACAGTGAGTACATATAAGCAATGCGATGAAACTAACCTCGATGGAAAACATCACTGTTCTCAATATTGTCCTGTATGAGTACATATAAAGGCATGTTAAGCACAACAGGCTAAACATCAACCAAATATATCCATGGTAGACAACATAATCTACAAATGATAGCTTCAGTGTGCAGGTTTAAGCACACTAGTTAAGCAAAATAGGAAGTGGAAAGGTGTGTTAACTGCATCAGGCATAACATTTAAAAACAAGCAAATAGTCATTCAAACTCGTATTGTGCAGGTCTAAAGTACACTAGTTATTGTTAAAAAACGAAAAGGCATGTTAACTGCAACATCCTTAACAGCAACCAAATATCGTAATTCATAGTGGTATTGTTGAAACTGTTATTGATGAAATAGAACTGCACGGCAAATAGTTGCACATATAGAGCATCACATTGTGAAGAACTGAAACAAACAAGGCATAAGGCCATCTGTAGCCGATCCTTTAAAAGTTAACATACTAAAACCCTTAGTGGATATATATATATACTCCAGCAATTTTTGGCCGTTTCTAGTCGATCCCCTAAACTTAACGTTGTAAACTTCAATTTGATCAAGTTCAAAGCAGGTTCAATCGAAAGTAGCATGCATTCAAACATAAACATAGATAGTTTTGCATAACTGAACATAAAACATAAATTCAAACTAAGCTAAACTACTTTCGGTCAAAGTGGAGGTCGAGCCAATCCTTCCTCATCAGGTACGGTGTGCCGCGAGCCGGGTCCGGGCCAGTGCCATCATCAGGGTCGTTGGGGAAGACACTCCTCCACTCGTCGACGTCGACCTCCTCGTCCTCGCCACCCACCTCGACGCCCTCCGCACCGTCGTCCTCGCCACCTTTGACCTCATCATCGAAGGAGAGCAAAATAACCTCACTGCCCTCCGCACCGGCAAATATCACCCGCTCCGCCTCCACGAGCTCCGGGTGCTGCCGGCGGAGCTCTTGCATGTAGGCCTCGTCGGCGGCCTCGGCCTCGAGGCGCTCCCACGCCTCGTGGTCCTCCCGCGCCATAGCCAAGCTCACCACCCCTGGCTCCGGCGGAACGAGGTCGACTGGACGTGTGCCGAAGGGGAAATTGAGCCTAGCCGCCGCGCCGTGGTAGCGGACCTGCCAGCGGTCGTACTCCATGGCCGCGAGCTCGGCCGTGTGGAAGCTACTGAGCCACCGGCGGGTGTGGGTCTCCCGATCCGTAATGTCGGAAACCCACGTCCCCCACCGCCGCTGCCAGACCCCGAGGTAGGACCTCGTCGATGGCCGGGCCCGAGGGAGGATGGGGAAGTCCTCGAACCGGCGTAGGGGCGCGGCGGCGGGCAGATCGGGCGACCGGCGATGGCGGATCGATAAAGAGCCCGCGGAGGACGACAGGGACACCTCGGCGGCCACCTCATCGGCGTCGGGCGAAGAGGCCGTGATAAACCTCTTTTTGGCCATTGGCTCCTTGAGCTCCCCGGCACACAGGCAGAGGTTGAGGATGGAGGCGGCAGCAGCGGCGGCGATGGCGGCGACCTACCAATGGTTTTGAGCAAGGGAGGGGTGGTGTGTGTCTGTGTGAGCAGAGGTTTTGGGGAGTGTGTGGTGTGTGTGGAGGGGGGTGGGGGGGCAAGGTGGTATTTCAGGAAATACCGCGGCAACTAAAAATTTTACTAGGCGGGAGTAAAATGCCGGGCTACTGAAAATTTGGATCAAGGGCGAGCAGATATTTTTGAGATTGCGAGGGATGCAGAGGCGGGAGTAACAAGGCGGGGCTACTGAAAATTTGAATCAAGGGTGAGCAGATATTTTTGAGATTGCGAGGGATGGAGAGGCGGGAGTAAAATGCCGGGACTACTGAAAATTTGAATCAAGAGATTGAAGCAGAGCGGGAGTAACAGACATCGCACACGGTCCGCACATACTAATCTTGTGTTATCAAACATTAAAACCTTCTAGGCGGTAGATATTTCCGAGATTATGAGGCAGTAGATATTTTCGAGATCAGGAGGCAAGCCTCGTGGAGCCCAATCTACTGTGCTGATGTGAGTGACTGCAGGACACGGGCGTGGCACATGGGTAGTCTGACCGAACCATGTCTGTTGCGTACCCAATCGCAGACGGTTTCTACATCCAACTCGTGTGCTGTTTATAAATTTGGCAAAAAGAATAACGCGGGAGAGGGTCAGAACACGAACACACTTGCATGTGCACCAAATATATGTATGAAAAGGGTGCTTTGATGTTCGAATACCCAATGCACAACTTTGATGTGGCACCTCTCGCACAAAAGCACAGTATTGCTAGTCAGCCACCCCCTACGAATCCCACTTCGTGTCGGCGGTAAGGGAATCCTAGCTACGAATGCATGCCCCCAAATAGCTAGGTCTGAAATCTCACCCTACCGTAACACAAAACCTATAGGAGTCCATCATATATATATGGTCAAACTTCCCCTTTCGCTTCCCGACAAAGGTGGACCGTGTGCCGACCCACAAATGTGTGCTTGTGGCGTGAGATGGGTGAGACCACATACGAACCACATGCGTGTGGCCCTACTATATGTATGAAAAGGGTGTGGTGTGATATTTAACTACCATTCACAACTTTGATGTGGCACGTGTGCCTCGCAACTTAACCGGACTTCCCTGACCCCACGGAGGTTGCAAGTAGTGCGAAGTAGCCCCCCCCCCCCCGCCACACACACACGTCGGGGGGGAGGGCATCTCACCAAGACGTACTGTAACACGGACCAAGCAGAATCCAACTTGGTCGTACAACCTCTCCCGCTCATTGTTGGTCAAAGTGATTGACGTCCACACGGCCCCGCAAAATGGGCTAGCTTGTCTCCAATAACCTCACGAGGGAGTACTGTATGAAGACAAGCTCACTCTGTGCATGTGGCCCAAGTATGTATATGGAAGTGGTGTGAGGTGTTTGAATACCCAATGCGCAATTTTGATGTGGCACCATGCTTTGGAACCGTAAAATCCCCACACTGAGCAAGGGTTCACGACGCGTAGCATGCGCTGAAACTTAATTAGGCTTGGAATGGTCGAGCTACTATACGGTAACTCCAAGCAAAGAAGAAGAATCCACCCTAGTAACCTTTCTCGTCGTTGGTCGAAATGATGGACATCCACGCAGGCCCACGAATATATATAGGCTTGCTGCCCATAACCAAGCGAGTGAGAGTGTGTCCAAAGACAACCATTGCATGTGTGTGTCCCGAACATATTTATGGAGGTGTGTGATGCATGCATATGTGTTGAATACCTGACCCAATGCACAACATTGATGTGGTGCATGCGTTGAAAATCGCAGAGGTCCCCACACAGAGCAAGAGGTCGTTCATGACGTGTTGTGTGCTCGCCCCCCCCCCCCCCTCGATCCAGCGGGATGGATTCATGTGTACACATGCGCTATTATATATTTGTAATCTCACATCATGATCTATATCATGAGACAAACAAAAAATTAATCCCCTCCTAAGTCAAATTAGTTAACCTCTCTCGCACTGTCGGTGAAAGTGATGGACCAAGTGGGCCGACAGATGGAAGCATCGCTGATAATCTCATGAGTGAGTGCCATATATAGGACAACAACCATCACGATTGCACGTGTGCCAGAGCATATATATGAAGAGGTGTGTTGTGCTGTTTTGAATACCTAATGCACAACTTTGAAGTGGCATTTGCCTCAAAAACCGCAAAGTCCCCACACAGAGTGAGGTTCATGTGACACCTAGTGTATATATATATATATATATTTATATATATATATATATATTATGCTGGTCACCCCCCTTTCGACACGTACTATACACCTAGTAACACAGCCCTAAAAGAATTAATCCTCCTTGTTCGTCAAATGTACCTCTCTCTCGCTGGGTCAAAGTGATGGACGACGAACTCGCGGGCCCAGCATAGAAGCGAAGCGTACGTCGCACGCGAGTGATCATCCTATATAGGACTATGTACCACCGTCTACATGTGGCCCAAAGAGGTGTTTGTGTGATGTTTGAATACGCAATGCACATCTTTGATGTGGCACCGCATATATAGGAAACCAAAAAGTCCCCACAGAGAACGCGAGGTTCATGATGCGTGGTATGTGCTATATGTACGCCCCCATTCGACGCGTGGTATATATGTACTTCTACTGTATAGCACAAACCACAAAAGAATCATTCCTTGATGGTCAAATTAACCTCTCTCTCTCGTTGGGTCAAAGTGATGGAGGACAACCTCGCATGCCCATGGATGGAAGCGCCACACGCGAGTGAGTTCCTATAGGGAAACCACCGCCTGCATGGTATTGCGTGATGTTTGAATACCAATATAATGTACAACTTTGATGTGGCACCTACCTCAGGAACCGGAAAGTCCCCACATGGAGCGAGGTTACGACACACATGTATATAGAGTATTCATGTTGCCCCCTCTTTGACATGTACATACTCTTACCGTGCATATACGTAACACAAACCAAAAAAGAACCATCCTTGTTGGTCAAATTAACCTCTCTCTCTCTTTGTACTTTCAACTGGTCGACGACGACCTCGTGGTCCCACAGAGAGAGGCACATGCGAGTGAGTGTCATAGGACAAAACCACCACGTGCATGTGCCCGTGTTAAACAATGGCTCGGCCGCCATTAATGGAGAAGTTGTGAGCGAGCCGGGCGGCTGGTGGACGGAGGTCAAAGAGCTCACTTCCTGGTGAGAATGGGTGGCCTTGCTGCTCGCACGTGTCCCGTCGAGCTTGCGAGGTGGACAGGATGCATGCGTCCCATCGAGCCTGTGCGGTGGACTGCTCGCACGTGTCCCGTCGAGCCTACACGGCGGACTTCTCGGGCTCCTCCTGTCTAATCAAACAGCTGCACGCATGCCACTGAGTATGGTTAAATTTTGGCACAAAATACAAAGATGACCAATGAACGAGGACGGAGGTAGTACTATCCCATAAGAAAAGAGGGATGCGTGGCCGCACTTTAATGGTTACAGGAACACACAGTTCATATAATACAACCATTAGCGATATTAACGTGTCAGCTATTTGTTTCAAAAGGACTTCGTTGGCTATTAATGTGTGCGCCTTGTCTCAAACTGGATGATTTTTTTACCACGGCATATATGTGCCATGTCAGGAAACCATGCTAAGTTTCATGTTGTTTGGGTGAGTTTTTGATTTACTGGGATTTAAAAACCGATATTCTCAATGTTTCAGCACGACGAGACGTTTGTAATTCATTCCCATTCCTTCAATGAGACCTAAACATGCACCCAATGACACATGTACCATTTTCCACCCATTTTGCTTCATTGGAGCATGTGCTTGTAGTACAAATTTGAATTATGGACTACATGAAATGCCTAGAAAACTTAATTAATATACAAAATGGCCAAACAAACCCCAAACAGTTTCAAATTTTAGCACGACACTCCTGTTATTCTATGTTGCCTTTAGAAAACAAAATTCAAGGCGAGAAGAGGCAACGATTAATGTTTTGCCCACAAGAGGGGCAAGTTTCCCTACCGGAACCATGAGGGTTACGAGAAGCTTCGGTTTGTAAGAGGCTTGTAGTATAGCTTGGCCCAAATTGGACAATTTTTTACCACGACATATATGTGCCATGTAGTGACACCATGCCAAGTTTCATGATTTTCTGGCGAGTTTTGGATTTACGAAGATTTAAAAACCGAGATTCGCAATGTTTGAGGCCGAGCCAGGATGCTGAGACGGTCGAATTCATTCCCATTCCTTACATGGGACCTAAACATGCACCCCAAGGACACATGTACGATTTTTCTAGCCATTTTGGTGCACTGGAGCATGTATTTGTAGTTCGGATTTGCATTATGGACATTAAATGCCTAGAAAACTCAATTAATGAATAAAAAGGTCAAACAAACCCTGAATAATTTCAAAGTTCAGCGCGAATCTCCCGTTGTTCCATGTTGCGTGTAGAAGAAAATACAAGGCTAGAAGAGGGAGCGATTATCGTTTCACCCACAAGGGGACACTTTCCCTATCGAAACCACGAGGGTTCTTGCGACAGGCTCCGGTTTGTAAGAGGTTTGTAATAAAGCTTGGCCCAAATTGGACAATGTTTTTACCATGATATATATGTGCCATGACGTGACACCATGCCAACTTTCATGACTTTCTGGAGAGTTTTGGATTTATGGGGATTTAAAAACTGAGATTCCAAATGTTTGAGGACGAGCCAGGACGCCGGTACGGTTGTAACTCATTCCCATTCCTCGCATGGGACCTAAACATGCACCCAAGAACACATGTATGATTTTTCTAGCCATTTTCGTGAACTGGAGCATGTATTTGTAGTTCAGATTTGAATTATGGACATTAAATGCCTAGGAAACACAATTAATGTAAAAAAAAGGCCAAATGAACCCTGAGTAATTTTAAATTTTAGCACAGATATCCTGTCGTTCCATGTTGCATGTAGAAGAAAATACAAGGCGAAAAGAGGCAATGATTATCGTTTCGCACACAAGGGGGACACGTTTCCCTATCAGAACCATGAGGCTTCTTGAGAGAAGCTCCGGTTTGTAAGAGGCTTGTAATAAAACTTGCCCCAAAAAGGACAAAAAAAATTCCTCGAGATATATGTGCCATGTCGTGACACCATGCCAAGTTTCACGATTTTTGGGTGAGTTTTGGATTTACGGGGATTTAAAAACCGAGATTCTCATGAAATGTTTTCAAATAGCACACGGTTCACTCACGAAAGCCGTGTGCCTACCAAACCGTGGCTAATGCCCCCCTGCTGCACGCGTGATCTGAGTCGTGCGTTCTGATTGGCCAGAACCCAAACCCACGGATCGTACGCCTGCACTGTTGGATGCTCCCAGATCAAACGGCAATCCTCATCCCTTTCGACAGCACATGCAGTTCCGGTTGTAATTTTATTTTTATGGTTAAGCACTGTGTGCATGCGTCGTGCTAGCTCACGCTTCCTTCTCTACTATGTTTTCCATATTCATGTGAAAAAAAGTTTTCCATATTAATGTTGTTATATATCCAAACACGCTATCGTTTCCTGCCACTCCTCCCATTGGTGTCCCGCCTCTTCTCCCATCATTTTCCCACTGCTAGTGTCAGTGCTCATAGAAGGCTAGGCGGCAACACACCGTCCATGTAATTATTGCACACAGTTTCTAAAAGCACAAACGTGTGTGATAGTAGGGAGTAGGTACCATAGGGTGACCAGCGTGAAACACCTTAAAGGCAAGGAGGCAATTCCTATCAGCAAGGGGCGGCTTCCCATCCGCTAGCCTAGTCGAATAGAACGCAGAAGTTAAGCTTGCTCGGGCTGGAGTAGTCTAAGGATGGGTCACCCAGTGTGAAGTTGCATATCTTAAGCTTCATTTAAATGCTATGATTCGGTCATTATAGAGACAAATGTCTCTATAGTGACATGTCATGACGATTATATAAACCTTGGGATCCATGTTTTGCTAATTTGCAGACTATGTTTTTTATTGGTTATTTTTTGTTCTCAAAAATCAAAGAATGATCGACATCTGTAGGCCCACACAAATTATCCCTTTGACCCAACGCACGAGAAGGGTTTACTCTTTGCTCCGTGTGCTATGTTAGAGCAAATCAAGTTCCAGCACATGCATTGGACGGCACCCGGCCCCTACCCCCCCCCCCCCCCACCCGCCTCAAAGTTGCGTTCTCGACATCATACGTCTTTAACCTATCCGCGGGGGTACGGTGTTCAGTTTGTAATGTTACTGATGTAGTTGGTGCCCCATCGAACTTGTGCTTTCGGGATTTGAACAAATCACACACCAGAGCCATACATTTTTTTCGGACCGCATGCAGGGCATAGGGGGCCGGGTGTTCTGATTGAGTATGCATATGTCTCCCTTGTGCGGTTTATAGACGCCGCACATATATGTGGGCTCCCTGAGGTATATATATATATCATCCTTGATCATAACGAGGGGGCCCACACAATCTATCCCTTTGACCCAACATACGAGAAGGGTTTGACCATGATGGCTTCCTATTGCTATGTGTGCCATGTTAGACAAACTAAAGTTTGAGCGCATGCGTTGGACGACCCCCCCCCCCCACCTCGAAGTTGGGGAACCGACATCGTACGTATTGAACCTGGCTCGGGGTCAGGTACTGGCGTGGTGGAACACGATCACCTATGGGGCCATCAGCCCCTTGTGGTTCGACAGGGGGGAGATCACGTAGCACAAAGAGTGGAAGCCATGGAATAGCACGACAGTGGTGACGCTGGTGGTTTTTACCCAGGCTCGGGCCGCTGAGAAGCGTAAAACCCTACTCCTGCTTTGGTGGATTGAAGGGAGGACCGTGGTGGTCACGCAACGCTCAAGCCCGGCAAGGTCGCCCCGGGGAGAGCAGCTACGAACGTATGAGTACCCAAGGGTCCGAATCCTTTTTTAGGTTGCCATGGCCCTCCTTTTATAGGCTAAGGGGTTACCACAATGGCAAAATAGTCATTATCTACTGATTAGATAGCCAACAGTGCTATCATACCTAACTCTAGAAGTTAGGACAAAGTGCATTAAATGCACTGTCAGGTGTCATGCTGAGGATGCAGCCCGGCAAGCCTGTCGCGCCGCTTAATCATCTTCTACCTGTCTGCATGACACGCCTCTGGACGGGTGTCATATAGGGGGAATCTCCCTTCCAAATGGCTGCCACGTGCTGAATAACAGCCACTTAATCACCTGGGGGCTCGACACCACACTGATAAGTGACTTGCATCGCTGTGCGGTCGAGCGGTGGAGTCTTCGCGGGGATATTTTCCCTTGGCGGCCCCGGCAAGCCTGCCAGGGAAATCTTGGGACTTATTCTTGGTGAGGCCTCGACCTGACCAGGCTCGCCTGCCCGGTAAGGGAGGTCTTTTCTTAGTGACATCTTGTTCCCTTGGCTTGTCTTGGTCTTCTTGATCCGCCCTTTGATTCCTGAAAGAGCTATCTCTCTGGCTTGTTCTCGTCTTGGGAGCTTGGCGCTGTTGTATCCTTGCCATTGCGCCTGTGTACAGTATGGGCAACATACGTAAAGGTTTGTTGCACCGACAGGAGCCCCCGGGGCTGGCCCGAACGTGCGCCAAGTATCGTTGGGGTAGGCCCTATAAGGTACACAGGCAGGGTGCTTGCGGTAGCTCTCTTCTTGATTTTTTCCCTTGCTTCTTCATTAATCTGTGCTTGAGTCAGTTTTCGGCTTTCCGTCTCTTCTTCCCAGGATCAAGTCAGCGGCAAGAGCCTTGTAGTTAGTACAGAGGAAAACATAGCAGCATATTACCTCATCTAATTGACCATGGCAAGTTTATGCTAAGCTAATCATGCATGCATGTTTTTAGGGTGCCAGCGCTTCATTTTATTATCTGTGCTCAGGGTTTGTGCCTGGCTTTGTACAAAGGGTTACATGCGCATCGGAAAGGCTTGTACAAAAGGGTGGCTGCTGGGGCAGGGCCCGGAAGCCGCGCCTTATGGGTAGAACTTGCGAAGATGCTAAATGTTCCATCAGTTTTGCATTTTGATGCCATCTTCGGTCTACAGACGGACTGCGCCAGGTCTGGTGACTCGTACTACCCGGTAAGGGCCTTCCCACTTCGAAGTCAACTTGTTGGTACCCTTGGCGGACTGAACACGCCTGAGGACAAGGTCGCCTTCCTCAAGGCTATGGGCATGGACCCTGCGGCTGCGATAGCGGCGCAGGGCCTGCTGGTAGCGTGCAACATGCACAACGGTCCAGAGATGGTTCTCCTCAAGGAGCACGACATCGTCATGCCGTGCTGCCCTTGCTCTACTTCATCATAGGCAAATACTCGAGGTGACCCATATATGAGTTCCGTGGGGAGCACTGCTTCTGCCCCATAGACTAGGGAGAAGGGAGTCTGGCCGGTAGCTCAATTTGGTGTCGTACGGAGGGACCAAAGAACCACTGGTAGCTCATCGATTCAGCGTCTGCCGCACTTTTGCAGCTTATCAAAAGTCCTTGTCTTGAGGCCACACAACACTTTAGCGTTCATCCTCTCAGCTTGTCCATTGCTCCTGGGATGAGCAACAGAGGCAAATGAAACCTTGCTTCCGAGGGTTTGAACATATTGCATGAAGGCGCGGCTTGTGAATTGGGTGCCATTGTCAGTGATAACTCTGGCGGGTACTCCGAAACGGCACACCAATCTATTCAAGAACTTAATAGCTGATTGTGCGGTTACCTTCCTCACAGGCGCCACTTCCGGCCACTTTGTAAACTTGTCGATTGCAACGTACAAGAATTCAAAGCCCCTGGTAGCACGGGGGAAGGGGCCCAAGATGTCGAGCCCCCAGACCGAAAATGGCGATGATAAAGGGATCGTCTGGAGAGCTTGAGCAGGTTGATGGATATTCTTGGAGTGGAACTGGCAGGCTTCACATCTGGTGACTAGCTCAATTGCATCTTGGAGGGCCGTGGGCCAGTAGAAACCTTTCGAAAAGCTTTTCCAACCAAGGCTCTTGATCCAATATTGGAGCCGCACATGCCTTTATGTATCTCTGCCAACAGTTCCTTTCCCTCTTCCTGGCAAATGCACTTCAATTTCACATCGTTGGGCCTCCTTCCGTATAGCGTGTCATCGACAAACTGATACATACTGGCCCTCCGAGCTACTCTTTTAGCTTCTTCTTGCTCTTCGGGAAGTTCTCCAGTTTGGAGGTAGCGGACGATGTGATGCGCCCAAGTTGGAGCCCGTGGCTCGACAACTAGGACCAACGGCACCTCCTCGCTCATGGGAGCGCCTACCATGACCGCAAGGACCTGTGGTCCTATGGAAGAGTGCAGCTCACCAAGCGAAGTGGAGTTGTTCCCGGCAGCTTCTATACCGGGGACCTCTGGAGGCCCTGCCGGTAAAGGCTTACCAGAGTCCAGCTTCGTCCTCTTCCTAGACATCATCAACAGCGATACTGATGGCTGTGTCAGATGAAGGACAAAGGTCCCTGGTTCCACAAGGAGCTTTTGTGCTGCACACTTTGACAAATGATCAGCAGTGCTGTTTTCCGCACACGGCACTAGCCCTGTTTGCAATCCATCAAAGTGTTCCTCCAACCTCCTCACTTCATCGACGCATGCCTCCATCAATGGACTCTGGTAATCCTTGTTAACCTGTCTCACCACAAGCTGCGAATCTCCACGGATGATCAACTTCTTGATCCCCAACTCTACTGCAATCCTGAGTCCGGCAAGGAGCCCTTCATACACTGCAGTGTTGTTGGTAGCTTTCTCCCGGGGAAAATGCATTTAGACCACATACTTGAGATAATCTCCGATGGGCGCGACGAAGAGCACGCCAGCCCCTGCACCTTGCAATGAGAAGGCACCATCAAAGTACAAGATCCACTCTTGGGGTGCCTCCTTGCCGGGGATAACTGTTTCCGGTGTCTCTTCGTCAGGAGTAGGTGTCCATTCTGCAATGAACTCCACCAGTGCCCTGCTCTGAATGGTTGAGGTACTTTCATACTTCAGACCAAAACTTGACAACTCCAATGCCCATTCAACTATTCTGCCAGTGGCCTCAGGGTTCCTCAGTATGCGTTGCAAAGGGAAATGGGTGACAACTGTGATCTTGTGGGCTTGGAAGTACTGGCGCAGTTTCCTCGAGGCCATGATGAGGCCGAAGATCAATTTCTGCACTCCAGAGTACCTTGACCTAGCCCCCCTGCAACAGGGAGCTAACAAAGTAAACTGGTCGTTGCACCACCTTGTTCTTTGTCATGGCCTTGGGATTGCCTTCACCACCCTGCGCTTCTTTCTCCTGACCCGTACCCAAGCTTGCCACGACTGGTTCACTTCCTTCTCCGGGGAGGATAGTAGCTGTGGCTGCTCCTTCATCTACTTCCCGCTGCGCCACCAGCGCTGCACTAACCACTTGATTGGTTGCCGCCAAATATAGCAACAACGGCTCTTGTGGTTTAGGAGCGACTACGGTGGGAGCAGAGGAAAGATAATCTTTTATGTCCCGCAGCGCTGCTTCTGCCTCCGGGGTCCACTTCATGGGCCCTGCCTTCTTCAGAATTTTGAAGAACGGTAGGGTGCACTCAGCAGACTTGGAAATGAACCTACTCAGCGCGGCAACACATCCAGTTAAATGCCACATGTCCTTGACTGTCTTCGGTGCTTTAATCTACTCGATCGCTCTGATCTTGTCGGGGTTGGCCTCTATCCCCCGGTGAGACACAAAGAAGCCAAGTAGCTTGCCGGAGGGAACGCCAAACACACACTTCTCAGGGTTCAACTTCAAGTTGATCTTGCGCAGGTTTGCAAAGGTCTCTTCCAAGTCCTGAATGAGCGTTGATCTGTCCTTGGTTTTGACCACTATATCATCCATGTAAGCCTCAATATTCCTGTGCAACTGAGACTCAAACCCAATTTGCACTACCCTTGCAAAAGTGGCCCCGGCGCTCTTTAACCCGAAGGGCATCCGCACGAAGCAGTACGTGCCACATGGGGTTATGAATGCGGTCTTCTCCTTGTCTTCCTTAGACATGAATATCTGATGGTATCCGGAGTATGCATCCAAGAAGGAAAGCAGATCACACCCGGAAGTGGAATCCACAATCCGGTCGATACGTGGTGAGGGGAAAGGGTCCTCTGGGCATGCCTTGTTCAGATATGTGAAGTCTATGCAAAGCCTCCATTTCCCATTCGCCTTGCGCACCACCACCGGGTTCGCCAACCATGTTGGATGCAACACTACTCTGACCAAACCAGCTGCATCAAGTTTCTTGATCTCTTCGACAATGAATTGTTGTCGCTCCAAAGCTTGTTTTCTGACCTTCTGCTTGACGGGCTGAGAATGAGGGTAGATAACAAAGTGGTGCTCGATTACCTTCCTGGGAACACCAGGGATGTCAGATGGTTGCCAAGAAAACACATCGACATTCGCCCGCATGAAGGCAACGAGCGCGCTTTCCTATTTGTCATCAAGGGTGGAACTGATGGTGAACGTACCATCAGGCCAACCAGCCCTGCCGGGACCCTCTTCACTGCAGGTGAAGCAACTTTGGATCTCTTGCTAGTGGAACTCTTGCTAGTGGAACTCTCTGGCAAATCATCGACGGGTGCAGCGCACTCTGGAGAGGCGCGCTTCCCGTATTCTTTGCCGGCATCCCCGTTAGCTTTCTTTCCTTTCTTGTTTTCTTTGGCGGGAACTGCGGCTTCTGCAGCCTCGGTAGCGACCGCATCCCGGTACATCTTATCCATGCATATGATTGCGTCTTTCTTGTCCGACGTGATGGAGATGACGCCCATCGGCCCTGGCATCTTCAGAGTATTATAGGCATAGTGAGATGCTGCCATGAATTTTGCCAGAGCTGGACAACCAAGAATCCCATTGTACGGCAAAGGAAGCTTGACCACGTCGAACACAATCTTCTCGGTCCGGTAGTTCAACTCTCCTCCAAACGTCACCAGCAGTGTGACCTTCCCCTTAGGACGGCTCCTGCCAGGGTTGATTCCTTGAAACGTGCCAGTAACCTTGAGCTCTTCATCTGAATTTGCAACTTGCTGAGTACCTTGGGGGAAATCAGATTCAACCCTGCCCTGCCATTAACCAACATCTTTGTGACCTTGAGGTTGCGGCTTGTTGGTGAAACCAACAACGGCAAGCACCCTACCGCGATGGTGCGGCCAGGGCGATCCTCTTCATCAAAGATGATGGGCGTGCGGGACCATTTGAGTGGTTTCTGGGAATCTGCCGCTGGCTCTACGGCATTGACCCCACGTGCCTACTATTTACTGGCTGTGAGAGGAGTGGAAAGATGCGCCTCCATCAATGCACAGGGCCTTAGTGGCTTTCTAGAACTCTTGCTCACTAGTTTCCTCTTCATCCCCTTCATCACTTTCGTCATCACCTTCCTTCTTGTCACGGTCTCTAGCAGGTTTTTCTTGACGCTGGGGAATCTTGCCGCGGTGGCCTCCTCTGCCGCCTCGGCCCTTTCAGCCGGCACCTTCTTGGTCTCTTTCCTTGTCACGCTTCTTGTACTCAGCTTTGTGCTTATTGACAAGTTGCTCAACTTGGTGACACTCTTGGAGGTCATGGCCCTTGGTCCGGTGGATCTTGCAGTACGGTCCGTCAGCCTTCCCAGCCTTTTTGGCCACCGCAATCTCCCTGCAATCAGTGCACGCAGCAACTTCCTTGCCAGGGGCTTCGGTCTTGGGCTTCTTGCTGGTACTAGGAGTGCCAGAACCCTCAACAGCCAGCACCGCCTTTTCCTTGCGCTTTTTATTCATCCTCTTTAGGTTAGTGGCATCGTCGTCATCCTCTGAGTCGACTTCGAAGCCGTGCTCTTCTCCGGGGAGTCGCCTCCCTTCCACTGTACGGGCACACTTATCCACCAAGGTCTATAGCTCATTCACAGTCTTGGGCACCCGGACGTTCATCTTGGAACGTATCCTCCTGTTGCGCATGTTAGACTGGAACGCGGCAATCACAGCTGCCGGGTCGATATCTGGAATGTTCCTCTACACCCGGCTAAACCTCTGCATGTACTTCCGCAAACTCTACCCTTCCTTTTGCGGAAGGAGCTGCGAATCGCTGGGCCGTCCTGGTTCTTGATGGCCGCCTGTGAAGGCACCAACAAATTCATTGCACAGGTCAGCCCAGGACGAAATGGAATTCTCCGGCAGGTGCATCAGCCATGACCTCACGTTTGGTTTGAGTGCCAAAGGGAAGTAGTTGGCAAACACCTTCTCATCTCTCCCTCTGGCTGCTTGAACAGCGATGGTGTAGATGCTCAAGAACTCCGCCGGTTTCAGCCTTCCATCATACTTTTCTGGTATCTCTGGTTTTAAAACACAGGTAGATGGCCAACGGACTTACCGCAGCTCGCGAGTGAAGGTAGGGCACCCAACCTTGAAAGGCAAGTATCCGCCTTCACTGGGCACTGGTTCGTCGACGTCTGGGCAGCACCTGTCAGATTGGCGGCGGGTTTCACGACGTCGTTCTATAGTGACGTGCGAGTCTTCTCTCTGCCAATCTTCTAGGACACGCTGCTGATCTCGACGGGCCCGAGGATTTGATGAAGCCATTGATGCCTCATCGGGCTCCCGGTTGCGCGGTTCGGGCTGCAGCCTCTGCGCTGGTTATTGATACGTCCATTTTGCATCATGCTTTTATGTTGATATTTATTGCATTATGGGTTGTTATTACACATTATGGCACAATACTTACGCTTTTTTCTCTTATTTTACAAGGTTTACATGAAGAGGGAGAATGCCAGCAGCTGGAATTCTGGCCTGGAAAAACGAGCAAATATTAGAGACCAATTCTGCACAACTCCAAAAGTCCTGAAACTTCACGGAGAGTCATTTTGGAATTAATAAAAAATATTGGGCAAAGAAAGCACCAGAGGAGGGCCACCAGCCATCCACAAGGGTGGAGGGCGTGCCCTACCCCCCTGGGCGCGCCCCTTGCCTTGTGGGCCACCTGGCAGGCCCCCCGATGCCCATCTTCTGCAATATGGTGTGTTTTGACCAGGAAAAAATCAGAAGGAAGCTTTCGGGACGAAGCGACGCCGTCTCGAGGTGGAACTTGGGCAGAACCAATCTAGGGCTCCGGCGGAGCTGTTCTGCTGGGGAAACTTCCCTTCGGGAGGGGGAAATTGAAGCCATCGTCATCACCAACGATCCTCTCATCGAGAGGTTGTCAATCTCCATCAACATCTTCACCAGCACCATCTCCTCTCAAATCCTAGTTCATCTCTTGTATCCGATCTTTGTCTCAAAACCTCAGATTGGTACCTGTGGGTTGTTAGTAGTGTTGATTACTCCTTGTAGTTGATGCTAGTTGGTTTATTCGGTGGAAGATCATATGTTCAGATCCTTAATGAAAATTAATACTCCTCTGATTATGAACATGAATATGCTTTGTGAGTAGTTACGTTTGTTCCTGAGGACATGGGAGAAGTCTTGTTATAAGTAATCATGTGAATTTGGTATTCGTTCAATATTTTGATGAGATGTATGTTGTCTTTCCTCTATTGGTGTTATGTGAACGTCGACTACATGACACTTCACCATGATTTGGGACTAGGGGAAGGCATTGGGAAGTAATAAGTAGATGATGGGTTGCTAGAGTGACAGAAGCTTAAACCCTAGTTTATGCGTTGCTTCGTAAGGGGCTGATTTGGATCCATATGTTTCATGCTATGGTTAGATTTATCTTAATTCTTCATTCGTAGTTGCGGATGCTTGCGAGAGGGGTTAATGATAAGTGGGAGGCTTGTCCAAGGAAGGGCAGCACCCAAGCACCGGTCCACCCACATATCAAATTATCAAAGTAACGAACGCGAATCATATGAGCATGATGAAAACTAGCTTGACGACAATTCCCATGTGTCCTCGGGAGCGCTTTGCTTTATATAGGAGTTCGTCCAGGCTTGTCCTTTGCTACAAAAAGGATTGGGCCACCTTGCTGTACCTTAGTTACATTTGTTACTTGTTACTCGTTACGAATTATCTTATCATACAACTATCTGTTACCGATAATTTCAGTGCTTGCAGAGAATACCTTGCTGAAAACCGCTTGTCATTTCCTTCTGCTCCTCGTTGGGTTCGACACTCTTACTTATCGAAAGGACTACGATAGATCCTCTATACATGTGGGTCATCAAGACTCTTTTCTAGCGCCGTTGCCGGGGAGTGAAGCGCCTTTGGTAAGTGGAATTTGGTAAGGAAACATTTATATAGTGTGCTGAAATTTACTGTTACTTGTTACTATGGAAAATAATCCTTTGAGGGGTTTGTTCGGGGTATCTTCACCCCGACCGGAAGAGCAAAGAGTTGCCCCTTAACCTATTGCACCTACTGAAAATATTTATTATGAAATTCCTTCGGGTATGATAGAGAAACTGCTAGCTAATCCTTATACAGGAGATGGAACACTACATCCTGATATGCATCTAATCTATGTGGATGAAGTTTGTGGATTATTTAAGCTTGCAGGTTTGCCCGGGGATGAAGTCAAGAAGAAGGTCTTCCCTTTATCTTTGAAGGAGAAGGCATTGACATGGTATAGGCTATGTGATGATATTGGATCATGGAACTACAACCGACTGAAATTGGAATTTCATCAGAAGTTTTATCCTATGCATCTGGTTCATCGTGATCGGAATTATATTTATAATTTTTGGCCTCGTGAAGGAGAAATATCGCTCAAGCTTGGGGGAGCCTTAAGTCAATGTTATATTCATGCCCCAATCATGAGCTCTCAAGAGAAATATTTATTCAAAAAAATTATGCTCGGCTTTCTCATAATGATCGATCCATGCTCGATACTTCTTGTACTAGTTATTTTACGAAGAAGGATATTGAATTAAAATGGGATTTATTGGAAAGAATTAAACGCAACTCTGAAGATTGGGAACTCGACAAAGGTAATGAGTCAGGTATAAACCTTAGGTTTGATTGTGTTAAATCTTTTATGGATACCGATGCTTTTCGTGAATTTAGCACTAAATATGGACTTGACTCTGAGATAGTAGCTTCTTTCTGTGAATCATTTGCTACTCATGTTGATCTCCCTAAGGAGAAGTGGTTTAAATATCATCCTCCCATTGAAGCTAAAGTAGTAGAACCTATTAAAGTTGAAGAAGAAACTATAACTTATAATGTTGATCCTATTGTTCCTACTGCTTATATTGAGAAACCACCTTTTCCTGTTAGAATAAAGGATCATGCTAAAGCTTCAACTATGGTTCGTAAGAGTTATACTAGAACACCTACACCCCCTGAACAAATTAAAGTTGAACCTATCATTGCTATGGTTAAAGATCTCTTGGTTGATAATATTGATGGGCATGTTATTTATTTCTGTGATGAAGCTGCTAGAATTGCTAAACCCGATATTAAAGATAAACATAGACCTGTTGTTGGCATGCCGATTGTTTCTGTTAACATAGGAGATCATTGTTATCATGGCTTATGTGATGTGGGTGCTAGTGTGAGTGCAATTCCTTTTACTTTATATAAAGAAATTATGAATGATATTGCACCTACTGAGATAGAGGATATTGATGTTGCTATTAAGCTTGCCAATAGAGATACTATATCACCAATTGGGATTGTTAGAGATGTTGAAGTCTTGTGTGGGAAAATAAAATACCCTACTGATTTTCTTGTTCTTGCCTCCCCACAAGATGACTTTTGTCCCTTTATAGTTGGTAGACCTTTCTTGAATACCATTAATGCTAAGATAGACTGTGAGAAAGATATTGTTACTGTTGGTTTAGGGGATATGTCTCATGATTTTAATTTCTCTAATTTCGTAGACAACCCCATGATAAAGAATTTCCTAGTAAGGATGAAATTATTGGTCTTGCTTCTATTGCCGTGCCTCCTAATGATCCCTTAGAACAATATTTACTAGACCATGAAAATGATATGTTTATGAATGAGAGAAGGGAAATAGATGAAATAATTTTTAATCAAGGGCCTATTTTGAAACACAACTTGCCTGTTGAAATCCTTGGGGATCCTCCTCCACCCAAGGGAGATCCCGTGTTTGAGCTTAAACAATTACCTGATACTTTGAAATATGCTTATCTTGATGAAAAGAAGATATATCCTGTTATTATTAGTGCTAACCTTTCAGAGCATGAAGAAAAGAAATTATTGAAAACTCTGAAGAAGCACCGTGCCATTATTGGATATACTCTTGATGATCTTAAGGGCATTAGTCCCACTCTATGTCAGCACAAAATTAATTTGGAGCATGATGCTAAACCAGTTGTTGATCACTAACGACTGTTAAATCCTAAGATGAAAGAAGTGATAAGAAATGAAATACTAAAGCTTCTGGAGGCAGGTATAATTTATCCTATTGCTGATAGTAGATGGGTAAGTCCCGTTCATTGTATCCCTAAGAAGGGAGGTATTACTATTGTTCCAAATGATAAGAATGAATTGATTCCACAAAGAATTGTTACAGGTTATAGAATGGTAATTGATTTTTGCAAATTAAATAAAGCTACTAGAAAATATCATTACCCTCTACCTTTTATTGATCAAATGCTAGAAAGACTATCCAAACATACACATTTTTGCTTTCTAGATGGTTATTCTGGTTTTTCTCAAATACCCGCGTTAAAAGATGATCAGGAAAAGACCACTTTTACTTGCCCTTTCGGTACCTTTGCTTATAGACATATGCCTTTTGGTTGATGCAATGCACCTGCTACATTTCAAAGATGTATGACTACTATATTCTCTGATTTTTGTGAAAAGATTGTTGAGGTTTTCATGGATGATTTCTCCATTTATGGAACTTCTTTTGATGATTGCTTAAGCAACCTTGATCGATTTTTGCAGAGATGTGAAGAAACTAATCTTGTCTTGAATTGGGAGAAGTGCCACTTTATGGTTAATGAAGGTATTATCTTGGGGCATAAAATTCCTGAAAGAGGTATTGAAGTTGATAAAGCTAAAGTAGATGCTATTGAAAAGATGTCATGTCCTGAAGATATCAAAGGTATAAGAAGTTTCCTTGGTCATGTTGGTTTCTATAGGAGGTTTATTAAAAACTTATCTAAAATTTCTAGGCCTCTCACCAATCTCTTGCAAAAATATGTTTCTTTTGTTTTTGATGATGATTGTGTAGAAGCATTTGAAATACTTAAGAAAGCCTTGATATCAGCACCTATTGTTCAATCGCCTGATTGGAATTTACCCTTTGAAATTATATGTGATGCTAGTGATTATGCTGTTGGTGCTATTCTATGGCAAAGAGTTGATAAGAAATTGAATGTTATTCATTATGCTAGTAAAACTCTAGACAGTGCCCAGAGAAATTATGCTACTACTGAAAAAGAATTTTTAGCAGTTGTCTTTGCTTGTGATAATTTCAGATCTTATATTGTTGATTCCAAAGTAACTGTTCACACTGATCATGTTGCTATTAAATATCTTATGGAAAAGAAAGATGCTAAACCTAGACTTATTAGATGGGTTCTCTTGCTACAAGAATTTGATTTGCATATTATTGACAGAAAGGGAGCTGAGAACCCCATTGCAGACAACTTGTCTAGGTTAGAAAATGTTCTTGATGACCCACTGCCTATTGATGATAGCTTTCCTGATGAACAATTAGCTATCAAAAATGCTTCTCATAATACTCCATGGTATGCTGACTATGCTAATTACATTGTTGCTAAATTTATACCACCTAGTTTCACATACCAGCAAAAGAAAAAGTTTTTCTATGATTTAAGACATTACTTTTGGGATGACCCACACCTTTATAAAGAGGGTGTAGATGGTGTTATTAGACGTTCTGTACCTGAGCATGAACAGGAACAGATCCTACGCAAGTGCCACTCCGAGTTTTACGGAGGACACCACGCTGGAGATAGAACTGCACACAAGGTATTACAATCCGGTTTTTATTGGCCTACTCTCTTCAAGGATGCTCGTAAGTTTGTCTTGTCTTGTGATGAATGTCAAAGAATTGGTAATATTAGCAGACGTCAGGAAATGCCTATGAATTATTCACTTGTTATTGAACCATTCGATGTTTGGGGCTTTGATTATATGGGACCTTTTCCTTCCTAATGGGTATACACATAGTTTAGTTGCTATTGATTACGTTACGAAGTGGGTAGAAGCTATTCCAACTAGTAGTGCTGATCATAACACCTCTATTAAGATGCTTAAAGAAGTTATTTTTCTGAGATTTGGAGTCCCTAGATATTTAATGACTGATGGTGGTTCACATTTTATTCATGGTGCTCTCCGTAAAATGCTTGCTAAATATGATGTTAACCATAGAATTGCATCTCCATATCATCCTCAGTCTAGCGGTCAAGTAGAATTGAGCAATAGAGAGATTAAATTGATTTTGCAAAAGATTGTTAATTGATCTAGATAGAATTGGTCTAAGAAACTTGATGATGCATTATGGGATTATAGAACTGCTTATAAAAACCCAATGGGTATGTCTCCATATAAAATGGTTTATGAAAAGGCTTGTCACTTACCTCTTGAACTAGAACACAATGCTTATTGGGCAATCAAAGAGCTCAACTATGATTTCAAACTTTCCAGTGAGAAGAGGTTATTTGAGATAAGCTCGCTTGATGAATGGAGAACCCAAGCCTATGAGAATGCCAAGTTGTTTAAAGAAAAAGTTAAGAGATGGCATGACAAAAGGATACAAAAGCATGAGTTTAATGTAGGTGATCATGTTTTGCTATACAACTCTCGTTTAAGATTTTTTGCAGGAAAGCTTCTATCTAAATGGGAAGGTCCTTACATTATCGAGGAGGTCTATCGTTCTGGTGCCATAAAAATCAACAACGCCGAAGGCACAAATCCGAAGGTGGTAAACGGTCAAAGGATCAAACATTATATCTCAGGTAGTCCCATAAATGTTGATACCAATATAATTGACACCGTAACACCGGAGGAGTATATAAGGGACACTTTCCAGAATGTTTCAGACTCCAAAAAGGAATAGGTATGTGGTGCGGTAAGTAAACCGACTCCAAAACTGTTATAATAGCAATTTTTCTCCGTTTTGGAATATTTAGAAAAATAGAAAAATTAAAAGTAGTCCGAAAGTTGCACGAGGAGACCACAAGGGTGGAGGGCGCGCCCCCTGCCTTGTGGCCACCTCGTGTGCCCTCCGGACTCGGTTTTCTTGCACAATACTTCTTTTGGTCGGTAAAAATTCATTATATAATCTCCCGAAGGTTTTGACCACAGTACCACGTCAAAATCCCCTGTTTTCATTTTGAGTTGTTTCTGTAGCAGATTTAGAGCAATATGTCGTCCCAAGATTCGGAGGGAGAGAGCCATGTAGCTGATTACATTGCAGACCCCAAGGTCTACGGGGATTTGGAGCATTATGATTGGACCACGGAGGAAGAAGAAGATTATGATCCGATAGGAAAGGAAGAGACAAGCTCCGATGAAGAGGACGTCCCACTACCCCAACCTAGGGACATGCACGAAAACAAACAGGAACTATGTACAAAGATATTAAGGCTTGAGCAGGAGATCGATGACTTAAGGGAGGAAAATTCTATCCTCAAGCACAAGCTGAGGAAGAAGGATACAACATCATCAACTCCATCATCACCACCACCGAAGAAAGAGACATAAATACATGGGTATGGGCACTCCCCTTGGCACCTGCCAAGCTTGGGGGAGGTGCCCCGGTATTGTATCACCATCACACCTTTACTTTTATCATTTTTCTTAGTTTGATCCTTTTGGTTATATCTTGATCTAGTAGAATAAAGTTTTAGTATGATCTAGCTTTGAGTTTTGTTTTGAGATCTATCTATGTAATCGAGTCCGTGAGTTATTTATAATAAAGAGTAGTTTTGAGTTGAGAGCTTTGCTTTCTTTCTATGATCTTGAGGGAATAAAAATAAGAGAAAGAAATAAAAGGAAATAAAGAGATCATATATTGATCTTATGGAGAGTAATGACTTAACATATAAAGAGTATGATGAATAAAATTTGTTCAGAGTTGACAAACATAGTTTTGGTCATTGTTGCAATTAATAGGAAGTAATAAAGAAAGATAGGTTTCACATATAAATATACTATCTTGGACATCTTTTGTGATTGTGAGCACTCATGAAAATATGACATGCTAAAAGGTTGATGTTGGGCAAGGAAGACAACATAATGAGTTATGTTTTCCTATATCTAAATAGAAGTTATATTGTCATGGATCCTCCAACATGTTGAGCTTGCTTTTCTTTCATATGCTAGCCAAATCCTTTGCACCAAGTAGAGATACTACTTGTGCATCCAAACATACCTAAACCCAGTTTTGCCATGAGAGTCCACCATACTTACCTATGGATTGAGTAAGATCCTTCAAGTAAGTTGTCATCGGTGCAAGCAATAAAAATTGCTCTCTAAATATGTATGATCTATTAGTGTGAAGAAAATAAGCTTTATACGAACTTGTGATATGGAAGACATAAAAGCGACGGACTGCATAATAAAGTTCTTTATCACAAGCGGCAATATAAAGTGATGTTCTTTTGCATTAAGATTTTGTGCATCCAACCATAAAAGCGCATGACAACCTCTGCTTCCCTCTGTGAAGGGCCTATCTTTTACTTTTATCTTCTACCCTTATACAAGAGTCGTGGTGATCTTCACCTTTCCTTTTTACACTTTTTCTTTTGGCAAGCACTATGTGTTGGAGAGATCTAGATATATATACCCACCCGGATGTAGGTTATCATAAAGTATTATTGTTGACATTACCCTTGAGGTAAAAGGTTGGGAGGCAAAACTATAAGCCCCTATCTTTCTCTGTGTCCGATTGAAGCTTTGAACCCATAAGTATCGCGTGAGTGTTAGCAATTGTGAAAGACTAGATGATAGTTGAGTATGTGGACTTGCTGAAAAGCTCTTAAATTGACTCTTTCCGATGTTATGATAAATTGCAATTGCTTCAATGACTGAGATCATAGTTTGTTAGTTTTCAATAAAGTTTCTGATTCATACTTTACCTTGTGAATGAATTGTTACTTTAGCGTAAGAGATTATATGACAATATATGTTGCTGTTTTAAAGATGATCAGGATGCCCTCATGTCTGTATTTTATTTTATCGACACCTCTATCTCTAAACATGTGGACATATTTTTTCGATTTTGGCTTTCGCTTGAGGACAAGCGAGGTCTAAGCTTGGGGGAGTTGATATGTCCATTTTGCATCATGCTTTTATGTTGATATTTATTGCATTATGGGCTATTATTACACATTATGGCACAATACTTATGTTTTTTTCTCTTATTTCACAAGGTTTACATGAAGAGGGAGAATGCCGGCAGCTGGAATTCTGGGCTGGAAAAGGAGAAAATATAAGAGACCTATTCTGCACAACTCCAAAAGTCCTGAAACTTCACGGAGTGTCATTTTGGAATTAATAAAAAATATTGGGCGAAGAAAGCACCAGAGGGGGGCCACCAGCCATCCACAGGGGTGGAGGGCGCACCCAGGGGGCCTTGTGGGCCACCTGGCAGGCCCCCGATGCCCATCTTCTGCTATATGGTGTGTTTTGACCTGGAAAAAATCAGAAGGAAGCTTTCGGGACAAAGCGCCGCCGTCTCGACGCGGAACTTGGGCAGAACCAATCTAGGGATCCGGTGGAGCTGTTCTGTTGGGGAAACTTCCCTCCGGGAGGGGGAAATCGAAGCCATCGTCATCACCAATGATCCTCTCATCGAGAGGGGGTCAATCTCCATCAACATCTTCACCAGCACCATCTCCTGTCAAACCCTAGTTCATCTCTTTTATCCGATCTTTGTCTCAAAACCTCAGATTGGTACCTGTGGGTTGCTAGTAGTGTTGATTACTCCTTGTAGTTGATGCTAGTTGGTTTATTCGGTGGAAGATCATATGTTCAGATCCTTAATGATAATTAATACTCCTCTGATTATGAACATGAATATGCTTTGTGAGTAGTTACGTTTGTTCCTGAGGACATGGGAGAAGTCTTGTTATAAGTAATCATGTGAATTTGGTATTCGTTCGATATTTTGATGAGATGTATGTTGTCTTTCCTCTAGTGGTGTTATGTGAACACCGACTACATGACACTTCACCATGATTTGGGCCTAGGGGAAGGCATTGGGAAGTAATAAGTAGATGATGGGTTGCTAGAGTGACAGAAGCTTAAACCCTAGTTTATGCATTGCTTTGTAAGGGGCTGATTTGGATCCATATGTTTCATGCTATGGTTAGATTTATCTTAATTCCTCTTTTGTAGTTGCGGATGCTTACGAGAGGAGTTAATCATAAGTGGGAGGCTTGTCCAAGGAAGGGCAGCACCCAAGCACCGGTCCACCCACATATCAAATTATCAAAGTAACGAACGTGAATCATATGAGCATGATGAAAACTAGCTTGACGATAATTCCCATGTGTCCTCGGGAGCGCTTTGCTTTATATAGTAGTTCGTCCAGGCTTGTCCTTTGCTACAAAAAGGATTGGGCCATCTTGCTGCACCTTAGTTACTTTTGTTACTTGTTACTCGTTATGAATTATCTTATCATACAACTATCTGTTACCGATAATTTCAGTGCTTGCAGAGAATACCTTGCTGAAAACCGCTTGTCATTTCCTTCTGCTCCTCGTTGGGTTTGACACTTTTACTTATCGAAACAACTAAGTTAAATCCCCTATACTTTTGGGTCATCAGTTATCACGGAGGGGATTGCACCGTTGGAGTGGCCCCCTTGACACGGTCAGCAGCTTGGGTCGTGGTTGTTGCTTGCGAGCGCAGTGGCGGGCCTGCCCGCTATGATCCTTCCGCTTCAGCAAAACCGATCAAGCTCTGAATGGTAGCTCTCCACTCATCCATTTGGTCGGCCGCTAGCGAGAACCTCAGCAGGAGTTGGGCTCCCGCCATGGCTTCCGAAGTAGTGCTTGGCTTAGATGACGACGCAGATCGCGATGTCGCTCGACTCCTGACGGTACCGGTAGTGGCAGCGCCATGCTCTCGTCACCGCGGGCCAGCCGCCACGGCGGTATGGTGGCGAGAAGGGCGCACCTGGGGGTTGACGACCCCGTTTGGCGCTACGCCTTGGTTACCCTGCCCTGGGGAAGGCGTGTGCCCCGTAGCTGCGCCTGTAATAGGGACAGCTAGGAGGTCGCGACTCGTGCCAGAGCAAGCGTTGTCGCTGCAACTGCGCCCCCCAGTGTGGTGGGGAGGTGGAGATTGAACATTCTCCCCACCCGTGCCTTGTGGAACACGGCCATCGGGACGCTATTGATGCCGCCCTCCCCCGGCGTCTTCCGCTCCCACTTCGGCCGCAGGGGGAATGAAGACAGCGGCGCCTACGCCTGTCATGTCCCCCACGGCGTCCGCGGCCCCCAACACTGCTGCAGCATCCATAGTATCGGTGGCTGCATACGAGGGGGCCTTCAAGGTGGAAGGGTGAGCTTTTGCGCCGGACTTTTTCTTGGGCGCCATGGATGATGAAGCTAATGATGAAGAAGTTGAGGACGAAGATTGATGCGCTGTTCACAACCTCGGGTTCACGCAACTGCTTCCCCCTACCTGGCGCGCCAAAGATGTCATGGTGGAACACGATCACCTATGGGGCCATCAGCCCCTTGTGGTTCGGCAGGGAGGAGATCACGTAGCACAAAGAGCGGAAGCCATGGAACAGCACGATAGTGGTGACGCTGGTGGTTTTTACCCAGGCTCGGGCCGCTGAGAAGCGTAAAACCCTACTCCTGCTTTGGTGGATTGAAGGGAGGACTGTGGTGGTCACGCAGCGCTCAAGCCCGGCAAGGTCGCCTCGGGGAGAGCAGCTACACGCGTATGAGTACCCAAGGGTCCGAATCCTTTTTAGGTTTCCATGACCCTCCTTTTATAGGCTAAGGGGTTACCACAGTGGCAAAACAGTCATTATCTACTGATTAGATAGCCAACAGTGCTATCATACCTAACTCTGGCAGTTAGGACAAAGTGCATTAAATGCACTGTCAGGTGTCATGCTGAGGATGCAGCCTGACAGGCCTGTCGCGCCGCTTAATCATCTTCTACCTATCTGCATGACATGCCTCTGGACGGGTGTCATATAGGGGGAATCTCCCTTCCAAATGGCTGCCACGTCCTGAATGACAGCCACTTAATCACTTGGGGGCTCAACACCTCACTGATAAGTGACTTGCGTCGCTGTGCGGTGGAGCGGTGGAGTCTTGGCGGGGATATTTGCCCTTGGCGGCCCCGGCAAGCCTGCCGGGGAAATCTTGGGACTTGTTCTTGGTGAGGCCTCGACCTGACCAGGCTCGCCTGCCCGATAAGGGAGGTCTTTTCTTAGTGACATGTTGTTCCCTTGGCTTGTCTTGGTCTTCTTGATCCACCATTTCATTCCTGAAAGAGCTATCTCTCTGGCTTGGTCTCGTCTAGGGAGCTTGGCGCTGTTGTATCCTCGCCATTGTGCCTGTGTACAGTCTGGGCAAATACATGAAGGTTTGTTGCACCGAGAGGTACGGTGTTCGGTTTGTAATGTAGTTGGTGCCCCATCGAAGTTGCGCATTCGGGATTTGAACACATCACACACCACCGTACCCATACATATTTTTGGGCCGCGTGCAGTGTATAAGGGGGTCTTCTAATCGACCACGTCTCCCTTGTGTGGTTTTTTGTGATGACACGCATATCTGTGGGCTCCTCGAGTGTATATATATCATCCCTTTCACAGATAACGAGGGGTATGTGTTGGCCATGAATTGTCGGCGTACGACACCTATGGGATCCCAAGAGACCCCTTTACGATTCGGCGGGGGGAGAGGTATACGCAAAGAGTAGAACCAGTGATCGACGCGGGAAGTTTTTACCCAGGTTTGAGCCGCTGATCAGCATAAAACCCTACTCCTGCTTTGTATTCTTATTGATGTTCTTGAGCCCAGCCTTCAGGAGCGCTCGCAATGAACAGTACGTTCAAAGAGCAGCTACGCATGTAGAATGGGCCAGAAGTTCTCCTCCTCTGTAGCAGTTGCCTTGGGCCTCCTTTTATATGCTCAAAGGGGTCTCCACAGTGGCAAAATGTACATACATTGAGGTGTAAAGTAGCTACAGGGTATCATACCTAACCCCTGACGGATTAGTACGAGCGTATTTAATGCACCGTGAGGTGTCCATTTAGGTGTCCTCACTTTCTTGGGGATGGAAAAAAGGGGCCATCCCATCAGCACCGCTTAAGCTCTCCTCCACTGGCGCGTCACCACGCATCCAGGGAAGGACCCAGAATGTCAGACTTGTTACTGTGCCGAAGCGGTGGCACAGTGGGAGAATCTCGCCAGGCGCCGATCCTTGCCGGGCACCAAACCTTGCCGGGCACCAGGCCTTGTCGGGCGCCAAGCCTTGCCGGGCTCCACAGGCCATCCCGGCAAGGATCGTGCCGGGGAAACTGGCTTTCGAATTCCAGCTTTGCTTATCTGCTGATCCTCAGATCTCCGACTTGATGATTTTCTTGATAGCTTGAATCGACCTCGAGCTGTTCCCGGCAAGCCTTGCCACGAGGATGGCTACAACTGCCCGTGCACAAGTACGGGGTACTAGTGGCCCAATACTTAGTACACCGACATGAATGGATTCCTCCTAGTTCATGTTAGGGCCGGTCACATGTTGTTCAACCAAAGCTCGATCTCATGTGTTGTCAGGATTCCCTCCCACACACTCGGATTGCTGGGTTCGACCAACACCGTACCCTGCGTATCTCGTCCTTAACTACCTGGCTTTCATGGTTGTTGTATGTATCGAGAGGCAGGCGCCACATCTAAATTGTACATTATTCGATATTGAAAACACACATCACCCCTTCCAACGTACATCATTTTGGGCCGCATGCAGGCGTTGCTGGTTTTGTGCTCCCTCTCGTGTGATTTTTTATGATGGTTCAATCTATTGGCCAAAGCAGTTTATATATATTCTATCCATTTTTTATCGACAACAACAGTTGTCATTTGACCAAGCGATAGTTTCACTGGTTCGTCATATGTTAGGTCATGGCGACATGCATGTATGACCAAAGTATCATTACGTGCATCCGCCCCGCTGACACGAAGTGGGAGGTGGGTCAAGCACCCTAGCTAGGTAGCTACAACATTATGTCATTATAGATATGTCCAAGGGTGGTTTCGGGTTTGCGAGGCAGGTGCCACCAAAGTTGTGCATTGTGTATTTAAAGTTTTAAACATCACACCCTATATTCCTACATATATTTGGCCACTTCCAGGTGGTTCTTGACTTCTGGCCCCTCTCATCGATCTTCGACGACGCGCCCAACCATGGGCCCGCGCGGTCAAAGTTGTGCATTGGAATTTTGAACATCACACGCCACCCTTTTCACTCATATAAATTTGGGCCACATGCTGGTGTGGCTGTCTTCTGACCCTCTCTAACATTTTTTTTGCTGCAAAGACTCGGATGACGCTCAACGGACACGGGTGTACTGGCTTAACCGTGTGCGATTCAAGTGCACTGTGAATCCCCATGACTACGCAAGCGCGAGCAAAGGTGGAGGTACTGGCTTAATCGTGTGCGATGCTAGTGCACTCTAAAATCACCACCTGTGCAAGCTAAAGGTGGGTAGTTTATTTAGATTGAGTTCCACGTCTGCTTCTAAAAATTAGGACGAACCATGTGCGATAGACCATCTAGCTAGAAATCTGAAAACAAACTACACGCCTTGAGCGTTGCAAAAATCGGCGGTTCCGCCGCTTTTCCTTATTATCATACACGCATATTCTTATTGGACCGTGTGCGATCTTGGGTACTCCCAACCCGCATCAATTCCTTTACCCAAATTTTAGTAGCCGCCGTACTTCAACCGTCGCCCCCACTCCTCCAGCACCGACCTTATAGTAAAATTACAGTAGCCGAGGCATATGAACTGTCGCCCTCCCTCGTCCACCACCATCTCTACCCACCATTACTAAAAAATTTAGTAGCCGCGGCGTATCCTAAAACACCACCCCGCCCACCCCCGCTCCACAGTCCCCCACCCCCCCTCGAACCCTAGCACGCCGGCGCCGCCAACCCCTGCCGGTCTGCCCGTTCCTCCTAGCTTAGATAATAAAGTTCAGGTTACCCAGCGATTCCCATACCGTCACCCCACTCCCCTGAATTTTTAGATGAGGCCTGCGGTGTCCCTCCCTGCTAGATCCACATCCCCTGCTCCAGAATGTCGCAGCCTAAGCCCGACCGCGTATCTCGGGGAGCCTGACGAGCGTTTGGCCAAGAAGAGGTTTATCATGGCCTCTGCGGCGGACGTTGGCATGGTGGCCGCCGCTCGCCCCGACCTGTCCATCCCGGAGCAACACCTCACCATGGAAGCAGATGAAGACGTTGACTATGTTGCCATGTCGAAGGCTTCACGTCAGTGAGCTAGCGTATTACTGTATCTCGGGAAAGCTGGCTACGACATCAAGCTCGTCGACAGCGACGGCTTCACGCGGGCCATGTTACAGGTTAAGTGGTCCATGCCCTACCCCTCTGGTTCAACCGTCGTCGATCTCTTCGACGGCCCTGCCGCTGATCTCCTCCGCCATGCGGTCAAGGATCTGCGATCCTTTTACGCCATCGAGCCCATTTTGTCATTTCTGAAGGACATGTTCTACTGCGGCGGCTTGGGACCCTCAATTACCAAGTCAGATCTCATCGACCACGACCACAAGCAGGGCACCCACAAAGGTTCTTCCAAGGTGAAACAACCCATCTGTGACATCAGAGAGCGCACCATGGGTTTGTGCTCTTCCAACTGGAAGGATCCCGTCCATGACATGTGAGGCAACATCCTATCAGCAAATCTTACCTTTTCTAGCTTGCCAACCCGTACCCTTTGTTGTTGTAGCATTTGCCATGCAGTGTTTCAACTGTGCCGTGTTTAATTATTTCAGTTATGCGAAAATGTATTGTTCAATAGGGCTATGTGATGTTTAAGTATGAATTGTCCACTACAGTTTCACGAATGGCTATATTTGGTTGTTTATAGTGAGTAGATGTCTTGATTATCTGTATTTGGTTGTTAGGTTGGTTGTAGTGAGCATTTGTCCAGTTATCGAGCAGATGCCTTGTTTATCTGTATTTGGTTGTTAGGTTGGTTGTAGTGAGCATTTGTCCAGTTATCGAGCAGATGCCTTGTTTATCTGTATTTGGTTGTTAGGTTGGTTGAAGTGAGCATTTGTCCAGTTATCAAGCTGATGCCTTGTTCATCTGTATTTGGTTGTTAGGTTGGTTGAAGTGAGCATGTGTCCAGTTATCGAGCAGATGCCTTGTTTATCTGTATTTGGTTGTTAGGTTGGTTGTAGTGAGCATTTGTCCAGTTATCAAGCAGATGCCTTGTTTATCTGTATTTGGTTATTAGGTTTGTTGCAGTGAGCATTTGTCCAGTTTTCAAGCAGATGCCTTGTTTATCTGTATTTGCTTGTTAGGTTGGTTGAAGTGAGCATTTATTCAGTTTTTAAGCATATGCCCTATTTATCTATATTTACTTGTTAGGTTGGTTGTAGTGACACTCTGTCCAGTTTTCAATGGCTATATTTGGTTGTTATACTGATCATTTATGCCTTGTTTATTTCAGTCATTCCCAATGTGATGTTCATTATGTGCAAGTCGGAACTATGCCGCTCGATTGCATCAATACTAGTTTGAACGGCTATATTTGGTTCCAGTTATGCCTGGTGTAGTTAACACATGCCCATTATTTCGATTTTCCACATTTATCCAGTGTGATGTTTAAGCATGACCTACGTTCTATTCATTTTCAACAATACCAGTTTGAAACCAACACATTCAAGCTATCATTTGGAGATGATGTCGTTGGCCTTTGCTATATTTGTTTGATGTTAAGGTTGCTGTACTTATCATGCCTTTCCACTACTTATGCAGGACAACAACGGGAGTGGCCACCATTTTCCGCCGAGGTTAGTTTCATCCCTCGGCTTGTACTCCCCCCCCCCCCCGTTGTTCTATAATTTAGTGCATATAGATCCAGGCCTGGACACTTGTTAGCTTCTAATATTGACTTGTTGCTTGTAGGTACATATGCCCTTGGCAAGGATCCACGCATCGACCCTTTTTGCGTATGGGGCAATGAGATATTCATGAACAAGCATCAAGTGAGGAAACTTATAAGGATTATTAGCAAAAAGATACGAACGGTGGCAAGCAAATTATTTGTTTACGCTCTATCCAACAAAACAGTGAGCTATAGGATGGTAACTACAAACTCTGCAGCCTTCTCTTTTTACTACCCATAATGAGTTGTTAGACAACAATGTCTGAATCTTTTTCGTTCGCAGTGGTTCCCGAAGCAGTTTACTCAAGATTACCTCATAAAGTACATGATTGGTGGACATGCAATGAAGGTTAAAGTATTTCATCCAGACTACAATGACCATCAAGAAGTCCTAATGAATACAGTGAAGGATGGACGGGCAGCCATGAGAAGGGGTTGGCCTAGCGTCGTGTGCGCATTACGCATGGAGGAGGGCACAATATGGGCATTCCGCTTCACCTTCTCCAGCAACCAGAATGTCTTTCGCCTCTCTCTTTACAGTCTTTAGTACAACTGTGGTTCATCATTCTTTACTTGGTGCTTCTGTAGTTCTTCAGTATATGTACCTGTGCATCGAATTATGCATTCATGGTTGAACCTATATTTGTAATAAAGATGGTTCGATATGAAATAAGTGATTGCCTACTTTCAAATTCAAAATCTGTGATTTTTAAATGCAGGGGTTAAATTAGGGATTAATTAGGGATAAATTAGGACTTACACTGCACATGGTTTGCGAAAGCGAAACGTCTGCGATAGATGTGGAGATCAGACACGTTTCTCGGATCCACTACGTGTGTGATCAATCTCTACTACACACACGATCAACCAAGAAAAAATGTGTGTGGTTAACAACTGCATCGCACACAGTTCCTTCTTATTAAATGTTTGCAAATGTCACCTTATCACACACGCTTGGCAATTATGGATTGTTTATGATGTTGTGCGCATCGCAAATGTTTGGTCATTAAAGAGCGCGTGCGATAGGTCTTCATCCAACGCGGGTATGACGGATGAATCGTGTGGGATTCAAGCTTTGCATACAGTTTATAGGGACAACTGTATGCGCTCTTACATCGAATCGCATACAGTCGAGGAAAAGTAAATGTGTGTGATTGTCTGCTTATCATACACCTTCTATAATCGTGAACTATTTGTGATGGGTCGCGCATCGTAAACGTAGCACCACAAAATACCGACTGCGATGGCAATGCGAGCACAAACGAATTGCAAGGATGAAGCGTTTTGGATATTCGAGATATCAGAAATAGTTTTATAGGGACAACTGTATGCATCAAGGCTCCCTATCCCCGACGGTTTCTCGGTCGTGTGGGAAGGACCCCCTATCGCACTAACTCACTTGGCAACGGTTCAAAACGTCATCGCGGAAAGGGGTTAAAAACCGTTTGTATAGCACCTCGTTGTACCAGTGAGGTGTCTTCTGGTGCAGAAAAATTCTCCAAAAAGGTTCGTTGTGTTTGGACTCCGTTTGGTATTGATATTCTGCGAAGTAAAAAACAAGCAAAAAACAGCAACTGGCACTGGGCACTATGTCAATAGGTTAGTCCCAAAAAATGATATAAAGTTGCTATAAAATGATTGTAAAACATCCAAGAATGATAATATAACAGCATGGAACAAGCAAAAATTATAGATACGTTGGAGACATATCAAGAACTCACATACTTATAACAAAAATTTATTAGGCCTCAAAACAAAGTACTAATACGCATGCTCCTAGGGGGATAGATTGGTAGGAAAAGACCATCACTCATCCCCGACTCCCACTCATAATGAAGACAATCAAAAATAAATCATGCTCTAACTTCATCGCATAACGAGAGACCATACGTGCATGCTTCGGGAATCACAAACCTTAACACAAATATTTTTACTAATCCACAATTACCAACTAGCATGACTCTAATATTACCCTCTTCATATCTCAAAACAAATGCAAGGAATCAAACTTCTCATATATTCAATGATCTTCATGAAAGTTTTTATTATATCTCTCTTGAATACCCATCATATTAGGATCAAATTCATAACCTAAGCAAATTGCCATACTATTTTTAAGACTCTCAAAATAATATAAGTGAAGCATGAGAGTTCATCAATTTCTTTAAAATAAAACCACCGCCGTGCTCTAAAAAGATATAAGTGAAGCACTAGAGCAACTACCTAGCTCAAAAGATATAAGTGAAGCACATAGAGTATTCTAATAAATTCACGATTAATGTGTGTCCCTCTCAAAAGGTGTGTACATCAAGGATGATTGTGGCAAACTAAAAATCAAAGACTCAAAAAATACAAGACGCTCCAAGCAAAACACATATCATGTGGTGAATAAAAATATAGCCTCAAGTAATTTTACCGATGGATTGAAGACAAAAGAGGGGATGCCATCTGGGGCATCCCCAAGCTTAGATGCTTGGTTGTCCTTGAATATTACCTTGGGGTGCCTTAGGAATCCCCAAGATTAGGCTCTTGCCACTCCTTATTCCGTAGTCCATCAAAACTTCACCCAAAACTTGAAAACTTCACAACACAAAACTCAACAAAAAACTCGTGAGATCTGTTAGTATGATAAAACAAATCTCCACTTTTAGGTACTGTTGTGAACTCATTCCAATTTTTTATTTGCATTATATATACTGTATTCTAACTTCTCCATGGCTCATACCCCCGATACTACCCATAGATTAATCAAAATAAGCAAACAACACATCAAAAACAGAATCTGTCAAAAACAGAACAGTCTGTAAATACCTGAATTTTAGTAATATTTCTGTAACTCCAAAATTTCTTAAAAATTAGGAAAACATAGGAAATTCATATATAAATCTTTTGTAAAAAAATCAGAGTTTTTCCATGCTCCAGTGAAATTTAACAAATTTTATACTGGACGCAAAAGTTTCTGTTTTTCAGCAAAATCAAATCAATGATATACCAAAGCATCCCAAAGGTCTTGCTTGGCTCAAACACTAATTAAAACACTAAAACACAATTATTACAGAAGTAATATTGCATATACTCATAAAAACAGAAAATAAAATTATTGGGTTTTCTCCCAACAAGCGCTTTTCTTTAAAGCCTTTTAGCTAGGCATTGATAATTTTAATGATGCTCACATGAAAGATAGCAATTGAAACACGAAGAGAGCATCATGTAGCATGTGAAAAACAAGTTTAAGTCTAACATACTTCCTATGCATAGGCATTTTATAAGCAAAAAAATTATCAAGACAAGCAAAAACTAGCATATGCAAGGAAGAAGAAAGAAACAATAACAATCTCAACATAACGAGAGGTAATTTAGTAACATGAAAATTTCTACAACCATATTTTCCTCTCTCATAATAATTACATCTAGGATCATAATCAAATTCAAAAATATAGCTATCATATAAAATTTTCTCTACATGATCCATATGCATGCAAAGTTGACACTCTTCCAAAATAGTGGGATTATCATCAAATAAAAATCATGACCTCTCCAAGCCCACTTTTATCAAAAATTTCATAAGATTATTTTTTCCTAGAGTTGACACTCTTCTGAACCCACTTTCAATATTATCGCAAACATATTCATCATGAGGCTTAAATAAATTTCAAGATCATAAGAAGAATCACCCCAATCATGATCATTGCAATGAGTAGTGGACATATCAAAATTAGCATCCCCAAGCTTGGGGTTTTGCATATTATTAGCACAATTGACATTAATAGAATTTATAATAACATCATTGCAATCATGTTTTTCATTCAAGGAGCTATCATGAATCACTTTATAAATTTCATCATAATTTTCAGATTCACAAATTTCAAGCAAAACTTCATGAAGATAATCTAGTGCACTCAACTCACTAGCAATTGGTTCATCATAATTGGATATTTTAAAACGATTAGTAAGTGGATGAGGATCCATAAACTTCTTACTTTTGATTTGGAATAAATATGCAATTATGATAAGCGAACGAGCAAACAACCCAAGTAAGACATAAAGGCATACGAAAAGTCAAACAGAAAAAGGCAAATATTTTGTGTTTTTCTGTAAATGTTTTAGAAGTAGGGGAGAGGAAAACGAGAGGCAAATAGAAAATAATGTAAGTGCAAGAGATGAGAGTTTATGATAGGTACTTGGTAGGCTTGATGTAAATCCTCCCCGGCAACGGCACCAGAAATTCTTCCTGCTACTTCTTGAGCTTGCATTGATTTTTCCCTTGAAGAGGAAAGGGTGATGCAGCAAAGTAGAGATAAGTATTTACCTTAGTAAAGAACCAATGTATCAATCTAGTAGGAGGAACACACAAGTCCCCAATAGATGCACCTGCACAAACTAACAAATACTTGCACACAACACAAAAATGGGTTGTCAATCCCTTCACAATCACTATCAAGAGTGTGATCTAATAGAGATTGATATAAAAGATAAATAAAAGTTCTAAATAAAATAAAGATAAATAAATTGCAGCAAGGTATTTTTGTATTTTTGGTTTTATTGATATGAAAATAATATGATGGATAATAGACCCGGGGGTCATAGGTTTCACTAGAGGCTTCTCTCTTGAAAGAACACATATGGTGGGTAAACAAATTACTGTTGAGCAATTGATAGAAAAGAGCATAGTTATGACGACATCCGAGGCAATGATCATGAATATAGGCATCACGTCCATGACAAGTAGACCGACTCCTGCCTGCATCTACTATTATTACTCCACACATCGACCGCTATCCAGCATGCATCTAGTGTATTAAGTTAACAAGAATGGAGTAACACTTTAAGCAAGATGATAGGATGTAGAGGGATAGATGCAAGCAATATTGTAAAAACCCCATCTTCTTATCCTTAATGGCAACAATACAGATACGTGCCTCGCTACCCCTACTGTCACTGGGTGAGGACACCGCAAGATTGAACCCAAAACAAAGCACCTCTCCCATTGCAAGATAGATCTATCTAGTTGGCCAAACCAAATCAATAGATCGGAGAGAAATACAAAGCTATCTTAATCATGCATAAAAGAATTCAGAGAAGACTCAAATAATATTCATAGATAACTTGATCATAAACCCACAATTCATCGGATTTCAACAAACACACCACAAAAGAAGATTACATCGAATAGAACTCCAAGAACATCAAGGAGAACATTGTATTGAAGATCAAAGAGAGAGAAGAAGCCATCTAGCTACTAGCTATGGACCCGTAGGTCTGTCGTAAACTACTCACACATCATCGAAAGGGCGGCAAGGTTGGTGTAGAGGCCCTCCGTGATCGAATCCCCTTCCGGCAAAGTGCCGGAAAAGGCCCCAAGATGGGATCTCATGAGAACAGAAGCTTGCGGCGGCGGAAAAGTATTTTTGGTGTGCCCTCTGGTATACGGGGAATATTTGGGTATTTATGGAGCTGGAATTAGGGTTAGGGGAGTCCCGAGGGGCCCACAAGCCTGGGGGCGCGCCTCTAGGGCTTGTGGCCCTCTCGCGGCACCTCTGGCCTCATCCCAAAGCTTCTTAGTTGTCTTCTGGTCCAAGAAAAATCCTCAAAAAGTTTCATTCCATTTGAACTCTATTTGGTATTGATTTTCTATAGAAGACAAAAACAAAGAAAAAACAGCAACTGGCACTGGGCACTAGGTTAATAGGATAGTCCAAAAAATGATATAAAATAGCATATTAATGCATATAAAACATCCAAGAAGGATAATATAATAGAATGGAACAATCAAAAATTATAGATACGTTGGAGACGTATCACCCAATCAGATTGGACTGCGAGAATCTTACTATCAAATTGTTGTTTAACAAGTGCTTGAATGTTTTGGAAGACTTGAAAGACATCGGATCGTTTCTTAAGAATATAGATCCAAGTGAATTTACTGTAATATCGATGAAACTAACATAGTAATCATGTCTACCAACAGAAGTAGGGGCATGACCCCATACATCAGAAGAAAAAAAGTTGCAAAGGTTTGGTAGAAACACTAGTTGATACAGGATAGGACAATTGATGAGCCTTTGCCCTTTGACAGGAATCACATATAGTTTCAGAACTACGCTCACCAACACAAGGGAGCTTATTATTTCTAAGCACTTGTTGAACAATAATGTTGATTCTCAGGGAGGAGCTCACCTCAGACTGCTCACCCTCATGTGTCTTGTCCCTCGCGTGACTGTGTGGCGGCTCAAGTTGTCTTGGGAGGACTGGGGCACCTCTTCTAGGTCAGTCCCACTGGGCCTAGGCCACTTGGGCCAGGTACATGAGCCACACAATCAACACTCCACATCAAGAGGGGTGATAGATATCTATCATTCCCATCTTGTCAAACGTTGAATTGCATTCTCTAGTTCCCACTCCCTTAGTCCAGCAATCTGCATTTGTTGTCCTAAACTCACATACTCTATCTTGATGATCCCAACGTCTAGTTTTTCTTTGATAAAGAATCTATCAAGCTCCACATGCTTTGTTCTATCATGTTGAACTGGGTTGTTTGCTCTATTGATTGCTGACTTGTTGTCACACCATACATTCATACAACTAGTCTTCAATATCTTCAGCTCTCCTAATAGATTTGTTGTCCATAATAACTCACTCAATCCCTAAGACATGGCTCTATATTTAGCCTCTGCGGTTGATTTGGAAACAACGGGTTCTTTCTTGCTTCTCCAAGACACTAGATTTCCTCCTACAAAGACACAATAGCCTGAAGTTTATCTCCTGTCATCCAAGCAATTAGCCCAGTCAGCATCACAATAACCATCTACAACAAGGTGTCCATAACTCTTGAACAACAATCCTTTTCCAGGGGTACCTTTCAAGTATCTCAAGATTCTATGTACCGCCTCAAGATGTCCACTTCGGCTTATGCATGTATCCGCTCACAACACTTACTTCAAATGCAATGTTTGGTCATGTATGACACAAGTACAACAACCTCCCAACTAATCTTTGATATCTCTCCTTCTTCACTGGCTCTCCTGACTAAGCTGTCAATTTATGGTTTTGATCAATTGGAGTTGATGCTGCCCGGCATCCTAGCATTCTTACATCACTTAGGAGATCTAAAGTATACTTCCTCTGAGATAGCGCAATCCCCTTGGTAGACCTCGCCACTTCTATGCCCAGGAAGTATTTGAGTTGGCCCAGATCTTTGACTTCAAAGGCCTTACCCAAACACTCTTTTAGTCTCATTATTTCTTCATTGTCATCCCCTGTGATAATAATATCATCCACATATACGGCAAGTACAGTGATTTTCCCTTCTTTATGTCTGTAGAACAGTGTATGATCACCGTTACACTGCCCATACCCCATACTACATACAACACATCTGAACTTGTCGAACCATGCTCTCGAAGACTGTTTCAGACCATAAAGAGATTTCTTTAACTTGCATACCTTGCAATAGTCTCAGACGTAGAGAACCCCGGTGGGATCTCCATGTAGACTTCCTCCTTCAGATCCCCATTCAACAAAGCATTCCTCACATCAAGTAGATGTAAGGACCACCCGAGATTTGCTGCACAGGAGATCAGGATCCTCACAGTGTTCATATTTGCTACTGGAGCAAATGTCTCATCATAGTCAATGCCGTAGGTCTGGCTATACCCCCTTGCCACAAGCCTTGCTTTGTACCTTTCAATCTTCCCTTTTGCATTCTGCTTCATAGTGTATACCCACTTGCAGCTGACTACCTTCTTTCCTCTTGGAAGAGGTGTTAGTACCCATGTCTTGTTCTTACTTAATGCATCCAGCTCCTCTATTATAGCTGCTCGCCACTTTGGATCCACTTTTGCTGCCTTCAATCAATTGGAAGAGACACCAGCTGAAGAGAAGCAACAAATGGTTTGTGGGCCGGAGATAATACTTCATACGAAACATAATTTCCAATATCATTGGCATCAAACCCGTACTTTGGCCCAGGTACCCCTGCTTTTTCTTGAGTACATTTTCTCAAAGCAATTTGAAAGTCCTCTATGTCAACTGAGCTTGATTGCTGCCTTGCTGCTCCCCCTGCATCTGTGCTGGCTGCTCCCCCTGAACACGATGCTGTCATCTTGAATATACTCGAGGATTATGCTCATCATTCACCTTCTGCCACCTATGAGAAACATCACCTTGCTTCCGTGAATACACCTTTAGCTGCTCCTCTTGCGCTGCCGTCCACCTCGGTACACAAGCGTTCTGGGTGGGAGCACCACCTGCCTGACTCGGCACCCCATCGGTCACAATCGGTCCTTCACTTTGTGGTGTTATCATTTTTTGGGGCTGCTGCTCGCTTTGATGTACTGGAATATCACCCTCAATTGGTTGCTGCAGCGCTGAATCGGCACTAGAATTGGCACCACCACCACTCGCCCCTTCTTGACCTATCACAGTAGACTGGGTATGGTCAAGACTTTCAAATAATCCACTAAGATCAGTTTTCTCACCATAAAATGGTTTGGATTCCCTGAAGGTGACATCCATGCTCACAAAGGTCCTCCGTTCAGAAGGAATCCAACACTTGTAGTCGCATTGCCCAGAAGAGTACCATGTGAAGATACACTTGACGGCCCGTGAATCCAATTTGCCCACAGATGGCCTGTGGTCCCTGACAAAGCAGACACAACTGAACAGCTTGGGAGGAACCACAAAATCATTCTTTCCCAGAAGTAACTCAGAAGGTGACTTCATACCCAGTACTGTTGATGATGTGCGATTGATCAGGTGTGTCGCAGCCATCACAGCTTCACTCCACAAGAATTTCGGCACGTTCATTGTAAACATCAGTGATCGAGCAAACTCCAGAATATGGCGATTCTTCCTTTCTGCCACCCCATTCTGAGGAGGAGTGTCCAGACATGAGGTTTGATGCAAAATCCTATGCTCTGATAAGAAGGTCCCAAACACTTTGTTCACATACTCAGTGCCATTATCACTTCTTATCAATTGTACCTGAACATTGAAGTGATTTTTCACATAGGTATAGAAAGTCTTGAAGCATTGGAAAGTTTCATCCTTGTGATGCATCAAATAGATCCATGTCATACGTGAGTGACAGTCAATAAAGTCACAAAATACTTTGCACCACTAACTGACACCACTGGACTTGTCCACACATCCGAGTGAACAAGCACGAATGGGGATATACTTCTGAGTCCCTTACTCACATAAGACGTCCTCGTGTGTTTTGTGAACTCACAAGCATCACATTTCAGCTTGTTCTTATCGACTCCATGCATTACATCTGGAAACAACTTGAACATTTTATCAAAGGATACATGCCCCATTCTGCAGTGATGTTTCATCGCCACAGACTCTCTTTCTTCCACAATTGCCGCGAACACTGGGCTGCCTGTCTGACCAAGCCCCTCATGGTTCATGTACCACAACCCCCTATGCCTTATTCCAGTCCCAATCCTCCTTCCAGTTGGCCCATCCACAATCAAGCACATTTTTCTATCAACTGTTATCCTACAGTCCACCTGGTCAATTAGAGCACTAAAAGACAATAAATTGACTGGAAAAGATGACACATGTAGGACTGAAGATAACTTAATATCAGGTGTACATTGAACTGTCCCAATACCCTTAATAGGCTACAATGTCCCATTTGCAGTGCATATCATGTTACTTTGAGATGGGCTGAGCTCATCATATGACTCAAACTCCCTGAAGTCACCTGCAACATGTTTAGAAGCACCAGAGTCTGGAATCCACTCCGAATCAGTCCTATGAGCAGCAATTGTGGCCTTTTCAGTGCCATCTCCATTGGTACAGATAAAGAGGGCCATACTTGTCCTCTCCTCCTTAATGACCGATGTCGTGTACATCACACGAGCCACCCTTTCCCGCGCAGCATCTAAAGACGCTTCGGCGGAGGCCATACATGCACGCAACATAGCTTCCTCCTGGATGGCAGCGAGCAGGGCATCCTCCAAGTCTCTGCTTGTCGAGGCACACCCAGCTACATCTCCACCTCCTCTCAGCACTTCATCTCCTACGTGCTTTCACTACCGCAGGATGGTCCAAACATGACAGTCCAATCAGAGACCTTTCGACGAAATTGTGTGTGATGCATTAATCGCAAATGATGGTGTAAGAAAACCGTCAAAAATGAGACGAACTGTTTGCGATTTCGCAGACATCAAACACGATTTAGATCAGAGCTGCATGTGTGATGTGTGGCATATGGTTAATCCATATGAACTGTTAGCGATGATCTAGAACAACAGAAACGGTCAGCCAGATGAGGGTGTGTGTGCGATATACAGCATACAGTTCACTAGGATGAACTGTGTGTGATTAGGCAACACATTAGAAACGGTCAGCCAGATCAAGGTGTGTGCGATGGAGGGCATACAGTTCACTCGGATGAACTGTTTGCGATGGGCCAAGACAACAGAAACAGTTCAACTGAACAAGATGTGTGTGATACGCGGCAAACAGGTCTGTAATCAGAAATGTGTGCGAAGACCAATAATAACACAGACGATTGCTGCTAATAAGCTGTGTGATTTGCTCTATCTATAGAAGAACAAATTACATAAAATGACTATACAGATCATTCGCACACACATCAATAAAGAATTGCATGCATTCTAAACTAGGAGAAACGATCGTCTAGTCATCTACTTCTCGTGATGCTCCCGCCACTGCTCTGTGGGTCGATCCCTCGTCTGGGGCAGGACGAAGACACTTCCTCATGTCAATGATCCGCCTGTACATCTCGTAGCTTGTGTACGCGCCCTTGTCCGCGTACTTGACATGTTCTTCATCCAGTCTCTGATGCCAGGCACTGTGCCAGGCGTTCTTGTCCTTCTTGCTCTCATCCTTCATCTTCATGTAGTAGGGGTAGATGATGGCCAAGGCGAGGTCAACCAGGGAGTTCTATTTGTTCTTGGTGCCGCCCCAGACCTTGTAGTGGTCACGGATGTTGACAAGATTCTGGCAAGTCAAGCCCGAAACCTCGAGCGATTTTAGATCGTTGGTGGTGTCCACCATAGTGAAACTGTAGTCGGAGATGTTGATAAACCTGGAGAATCGCTTGCAAGGCCTTGTGGACAGGTGGTAGTGGTAGACGAGGATGTCATGTCGCATGCACAACTGGGCGACGACAACCTTCTAATCTTGCCCGGCACGACCGCTGGTCGAGGTCGAAGCTGACCACTTGGTACTTGTCCTCAACAAGCAATTGCTCCATAGTTTCGATGGAGCTCTCTACCGAGACTGACTCGTTCGTGTACACCACCGAGAGGTCCTTCCCCCTCACGTGGGTGTCCACTACGTGATGCATGGTGAACTGCCCCCCGTTGTCATCGTCGGCCGTTGGGAGCGCCATTGCAGCCACGGGGAGCACCATTGGAACCGTTGGATGTCCTCTCTGTATGTGTAGTCGTGGGTGTGTTTATTGTGTCGTGTGGCACGAGAGATGAAGGTAAATGGCCGCGGGAATAAATGGGGGCCGGGCTGCCTGGATTCTCGGCACGTCTGCATGGCAGTTTTGCAGTGGGTAACTGCATTGTGGCGACGCGCCCGGCACAACCGCATGCATAATGGCAGCATGAACGTATGTGATCATGCACTGGCCCCAAACACTAGCAGCACGCGTGGAGGGACGTGGGCAAAGCGTGCGGAGGGATGCGAGAGCAGAGCGAGCGCGGTGGGACGCGAGCAGAGCGCGTCACAGTCGCCTCAACCGCAAGCAACCACACGTATAGAGCAGTTGAACATGCAGAGAATGGTCGTCTACAAGCCGGCCGGTAGTTGTGATGCTGTGTAGCGAGCAGCCGTGTGCTACTACCTCCGTCTTGGTCTATTAGTTCGCTTTATATTCTGTGCCATACTTTGACCTTAAATTTAACTAACAAAATGTTAATGCATGTTATAAAAATTATTTAATTGGAAACTATTTTCAAATACGAATCCACCGATATAATCTTTGGCGACATGCATTCGTATTTTATTAGTTAAATCTCTAGTCAAAATTTGGCACAAAAATACAAAGAGGGCTTATAAACCAGGACGGGGGTAGTAGGTAATTAAATCGCAAATGTTTTTTTATTAACCGTATGTGTACGTGTTGTTTCGTCCTCCTCTCGCACGTCTTGTCACCCCACTACTGTAGACGGCTTCGAGCACAAGGTTGAGTAGCGCACGGGGGTGTTCTTTTGGCCAAACAATGGCTCGAAGTGGCGCCAATGAATCGCTGGTGAGCCCGTTCCCGCGCAACCGCGCAGGTTCCCACGCATAGCCGCGCAAGCTTCCCGCCCGACTCAGTGAAATCCCCCAAAATCCCAATGCTTACAGGCTTGCTATATAAACCCTTAAGGCCGATGAGTCCTGCGTCGCATTTTCCCCTCCCTCCCTGTAGCTTATCTCATCTGCTTCTCCCACAATCACCAATTGCACCGGTCCGTCGTCGTGCTCAGCCACACCGCTGTCATCAGAGGACACCTCTAGCTGGGAGGCTACACCACGGCGGTAGCGCAGTCCCCGGCGTAGTGTAGTGTGCGTGGCATCCCTGTTGGGTGTGCGCGCAACACCCACCACACACTCCACCGCCACTGCCCGTCGGCAACTGTTGCCGGCCGCCGTTGCCGCCACCCCACCGTCTATCGCTGCGGCTGCCACACCATTGTCGAAAGACAGGGCCATCGCCCGCTCTGCCGCCACGGCCCGAAGGCGGGAGGTGGCCGTCGTGTCGCCACCCCACTGTCGGCCACCGTGGCCATCACCCGCTTTGCCACTGTGGCCCGAAGGCGGTAGGTGGCCATCGTGGCCGGCACCCCCCCCCCATCGGCCGTCGTGGCGGCCAGCCCACCGTCGACCGCCAGGGTCATCACCCACTCCGCCATCGCTGCCCGAAGGCGGGAGGTGGAGGTGGAGGGCACACGTGCGTCAGTGACCTTGCGCGCTACATCGAGTTCCTGCGGGAGGAGGAAGACCGCCTCGTTGAGCACGCAAAGAGTCTTACCGCCGCCGTGGCTGCAGCACATGCCACCGCAGAGGCGAGGAATGAGGAGATCTACAAGGAGTCCCACCGCTTCAAGAGGGGTCATCTGGAGCGGCAGAGGGCATTCGAGGCGAGCGTCACTGAAGGCGAGAGGGCGTTCGAGGCGAGCGTCAGGCACCGGATTGTAGTTGTCTAGCTCATCTGTAGGCTCCTCCTCCTCTGCCTCTTACTGAGCGCGCTCGGCAGAGGAGAGGCTGCTAGAAGTAGTACAAAGCCCCTCCGTAGTAGTAGTATTTAGGGGCTATTTTGTTCAGTTCATCTGACTATAGATGTGGTTGAACTATACAATGTACTTAAAATTAGCTAGTATATATAGTTGAACTAGCTATTTCAGTACGTGGTTGGTAACAATTGGGGATAAGTTTGGTCGGTTCAGCTGTCGAGTTGAACTATTTGTATAAAGAATGACTGCTTAATCTATGAATGAAATCTATGCTTAATAAATTTTAGTTGCAAAAATTAGATAGTGCTAGTGATTTTTAGCTGGAAATTTTGACAAATGGCAGTGTTACAAGGTTGTTAAAGGGCAATGTTACTAGATCAACAAATGTTAATCTTTCTAGTTTGACAAATGGCAATATACCCAATATGACAGATGCAAATCTTACCAAATTGTCTGTACGTGGTTGCACACGGGTCATCCTAAAAAATCGTTTGCGTTGAAGGGATGTACAAATCCTGCGTGCCAGATTTTCTCTTGTTTGTCATTTAATGTTTAGAAATGTCCAAATGAACCACGAAAAAAATCCAAAATTTAACACAACACTCCTGTTGTTCTATGTTGACACTAGAAAAAAATTTGAAAGAAAGAAGAGGCAACGAATATTGTTTCGTCCACAAACGTGACACGTTGCCTACCGGAACCATGAGGCTTATTGTGAGAAGCTTATACCAAAACCTTCCCCAAATGGGACCTTTTTTTTACCATAGCATGTTGATGCCATTCCATGATAGCATGCCAAGGATCATGAATTTCAGATGAGTTTTGCATTTACTAGATTTTTAAAACCATGTATGTCAATATTTGCGGCAAGCGACGGTGCCGAGGTGTTTGACCTTCATTCCCATTTCTTGCATGGGACCTAACACTGGTATAGCAAGGTGCTATACAAACGGTTTTTAACCCCTTTCTGCGACGGCATTTGGAACCATCGCCAAGTGAGTGACTGCGATAGGGGGGTCCTTCCAACACAACCCAGAAACCGTCGGGGATAGGGAGCATTGATGCATACAATTGTCCCTATAAAACTGTTTCTGATATCTCGAATATCCGAAACGCTCCATCCTTGCAACTCGTTTGTGCTCGCATGGCCATCGCAGTCGGTATTCTATGGTGCTACGTTTACGATGTATGACCCATCACAAACAGTTCACGATTATAGAAGCAGACAATCACACACATTTACTTTTCCTCGACTGTATGTGATTCGATGTAAGAGCGTACACAGTTGTTGCTATAAAACTGTATGCAAAGCTTGAATACATCCCACACGATTCGTCCATCGTACCCACGTCGGATGAAGACCTATCGCATGCATTCTTCTATGACGAAACATTTGCGATGCGCACAACATCATAAACAGTCCATAATTGTGAAGCGTGTGTGATAAGGTGACTATCGCAAACATTTAATAAGAAAGAACTGTATGCGATGCTATTGTTAATCGCACACATTTTTTCTTGGCTGATCGTGTGTGCAGTAGAGATTGATCGCACACATAGTGGATCCTAGAAACATGTCTGATCTCCGCGTCTATCGCAGATGTTTTGCTTTCGCAAACTGTGTGCAGTGTAATCCCTAATTAATCCCTAATTTTAAAATCACATGAATTGAATTTGAAAGTAGGTAATCACTTATTTCATATCCAACCATGTTTATTACAAATATGGGTTCAACCACGAATGCATAATTCGATGCACAGGTACATATACTGAAGAACTACAGAAGCACCAAGTAAAGAATGATGAACCACAGTTGTACTAAAGACTATAAAGAGAGAGGCGAAAGCCATTCTGGTTGCTGGAGAAGGTGAAGCAGAATGCCCATATTGTGCCATCCTACATGCGTAATGCGCGCACAACTCTAGGCCAACCCCTTGTGATGGCTGCCCGTCCATCCTTCACTATCTTCATTAGGACTTCTCGATGCTCATTGTAGTCTGGATGAAATACTTTAACCTTCATTGCGTGTCCACCAATCATGTACTTTGCGAGGTAATCTTGAGTGAACTGCTTCGGGAACCACTGCGAATGAAAAAGATTCAGACATTGTTGTCTAACAACTCATTATGGGCAGTAAAAAGAGAAGGGTGTAGAGTTTGTAGTTACCATCCTACATCTCACTGTTGTGTTGGATAGAGCATAAACAAATAATTTGCTTGCCACTATTCATATCTTTTTGCTAATGATCCTTATCAGTTTCCTCACTTGATGCTTGTTCATGAATATCTCATTGCCCCATACGCAAAAAGGGTCGATGCGTGGATCCTTGCCAAGGGCATATGTACCTACAAGCAACAAGTCAATACTAGAAGCTAACAAGTGTCCAGGCCTGGATCTATATGCACTACATTATGGAACGACGAGGGGAGTACAAGCCAAGGGATGAAACTAAGCTCGGCGGAAAATGGTGGCCACTCCCGTTGTTGTCCTGCATTAGTGGAAAGGCATGATAAGTACAGCAACCTTAACATCAAACAAATATAGCAAAGGTAAAAAACATCATCTCCAAATGATAACTAGAATGTGTTGGTTTCAGCATGCTATTAAAGCAGATATAAAATGGAAGGCAATGTTACCTAAAACAGGCTTAACAGCCATCAAATATTGCAATTCAAACTGGTATTGTTGAAAATGAATAGAACGTAGGTAATGCTTAAACACCGCACTGGATAAATGTGTAAAACTGAAATAAAGGGCATGTGTTAACTACACCAGGCATAACTGGAACCAAATATAGCCGTTCAAACTGGTATTGATGCAATCGAGCGGCACAGTTCCGACTTGCACATAATGAACATCACATTGTGAATGACTGAAATAAACAAGGCATAAATGATCATTATAACAACCAAATATAGCCATTGAAAACTGGAGAGAGTGTCACTGCAACCAACCTAACAAGCAAATACAGATAAACAGGGCATATGCTTGAAAACTGGACAAATGCTCACTGCAACCAACCTAACAAGAAAATACAGATAAACAAGGCGTCTGCTTGATATCTGGACAAATGCTCACTGCAACCAACCTAACAACCAAATACAGATAAACAAGGCATCTGCTCGATAACTGGACAAATGCTCACTACAACCAACCTAACAACCAAATACAGATAAACAAGGCATCTGCTTGATAACTGGACAAATGCTCACTCCAACCAACCTAAGAACTAAATACAAATAAACAAGGCATCTGCTTGATAACTGAAAAAATGCTCACTACAACCAACCTAACAACCAAATACAGATAATGAAGGCATCTACTCACTATAAACAACCAAATATAGCCATTCATGAAACTATAGTGGACAATTCATACTTAAACATCACATAGCCCTATTGAACAACACATTTTCGCATAACTGAAATAATTAAACATGGCACAGTTAAAACACCGCATGGCAAATGATACTACAACAAAGGGTATATGTTGGCAAGCTAGAAAAGGTAAGATTTGCTAATAGGATGTTGCCTCACAGGTCATGGACGGGATCCTTCCAGTTGGAAGAGCACAGACCCATGGTGCGCTCTCTGATGTCAAAGATGGGTTGTTTCACCTTGGAAGAACCTTTGTGGGTGCCCTCCTCGTGGTCGTGGTCGATGCTACTGCTTGAGCTTGCATTGGTTTTTCCCTTGAAGAGGAAAGGGTGATGCAGCAAAGTAGAGATAAGTATTTCCCTCAGTTAGAGAACCAAGGTATCAATCCAGTGGGAGACAATGCACAAATCATCTAGCACCTGCACAAACAATCAAACAACTTGCACCCAACGCGATAAAGGGGTTGTCAATCCCTTCACAGTTACTTGCAAAAGTGAGATCTGATTGAGAGAGGTAAAACTAAACAAAAGATAAAGTAAATATTATTGGTATTTTTGGTTTATAGATCGGAAAGTAAAAGATTGCAAAATAGTAGATCGGAAACTAATATGATGGAAAATAGACCCGGGGGCCATAGGTTTCACTAGAGGCTTCTCTCAAGATAGCAAATAATACGGTGGGTGAACAAATTACTGTCGAGCAATTGATAGAAAAGCGCAAAGTTATGACGATATCCAAGGCAATGATTATGAATTATAGGCATCACGTCCGTGTCAAGTAGACCGAAATGATTCTGCATCTACTACTATTACTCCACACATCGACCGACTCCTGCCTGCATCTAGATTATTAAGTTCATGAAGAACAGAGTAATGCATTAAGTAAGATGACATGATGTAGAGGAATAAACTCAAGCAATATGATGTAAACCCCATCTTTTTATCCTCGATGGCAACAATACAATACGTGCCTTGCTGCCCCTACTGTCACTGGGAAAGGACACCGCAAGATTGAACCCAAAGCTAAGCACTTCTCCCATTGCAAGAAAAACCAATCTAGTTGGCCAAACCAAACCAATAATTCGAAGAGAATTACAAAGATATCAAATCATGCATATAAGAATTCAGAGAAGATTCAAATAATATTCATAGATAAGCTGATCATAAATCCACAATTCATCGGACCTCGACAAACACACCGCAAAAGAATATTACATCGGATAGATCTCCAAGAACAACGAGGAGAACATGGTATTGAGAATCAAAGAGAGAGAGGAAGCCATCTAGCTACTAGCTATGGACCCGTAGGTCTGAGGTAAACTACTCACGCTTCATCGGAAGGGCAATAAAGTTGATGTAGAAGCCCTCCGTGATCGAACCCCCCTCCGGCAGGGTGCCGGAAAAGGTCCCTAGATGGGATCTCATGGGTACAGAAGGTTGCGGCGGTGGAAAAGTCTTTTCGTGGATGCCTCTGGTGGTTTGGGAACATATGTGAATATATAGGCGAAAGAATTAGGTCAGGGGAGTCACGGGGGGCCCACAAGGCAGGGGGCGCGCCCTACCCCCCTGGGCGCGCCCTCCACCCTTGTGGCAGCCTCGTGGCTCCTTCGACTTCATCCCCAAGTCTTCTGGGTGTCTTCTGGTCCAAGAAAAATCATCGCGAAGGTTTTATTCCGTTTGGACTCCATTTGGTATTCCTTTCCCACGAAGCTAAAAAACAAGAAAAAAACAGAAACTGGCACTGGGCTCTAGGTTAATAGGTTAGTCCCAAAAATAATATAAAATAGCATATTAATGCATATAAAACATCCAAAACAGATAATATAATAGCATGGAACAATAAAAAATTATAGATACGTTGGAGACATATCAGTCGATGAGATATGACTTGGCAATTGAGGATCCTAAGCCGCCGCCGTAGAACATGTCCTTCAGAAATGACAAAATGGGCTCGACGGCGCACAAGAATTGCAAATCCTTGACCGCGTGGCAGAGGAGATCAGCGGCAGGGCCGTCAAAGACATCGACGGCGGTTGGACCAGAGGGGTTGGGGATGGGCCACTTAACCTCTGACATGGCCCGCGTGAAGCCGTCGCTGTCGACGAGCTTGATGTCATAGCCAGCTTTCCCGAGATACAGTAAAACGCTAGCCCGCTGACATGAAGCCTTCGGCATGGCAATGTAGTCAATGTCTTCGCCGGTTTTCGTGGCGAGGTGTTGCTCCAGGATCGACAGGTCGGGGCGAACGGCGGCCACCTCTTCAAGTCCGTCGGAGAGGCCATGATAAACCTCTTCTTGGCCGAACGCTCGTCGGGCTCCCCGGGATACATGGTCGAGCTTAGGCTGCGACATTCTGGAGCAGGGGATGTGGATCTGGCAGGGAGGGACACCGCAGGCCTCATCTAAAAACTCAGGGGAGTGGGCCGGCGGTATGGGAATCGCTGGGTAACCTAAACTTTATTATCTAAGCTAGGAGGAACGGGCAGACCGACAGGGGTTGGCGGCAGCGGCGGCGGTGAGCTAGGGTTCGAGGGGGGAGGGGCCGGGTGGGGTGGGGTGGACTGTGGATGGGGTGGGGGCGGGGTGGTGTTTGAGCATACCCCGCGGCTACTAAATTTTTTAGTAATGGTGGGTGGAGATGGTGGTGGACGAGGGAGGCGACGGTTCAAATGCCTCGGCTACTGCAATTTTACTACTGGAGGAGTGTGGGCGATGGTTGAAGTACGGCGGCTACTAAAATTTGAGTAAAGGAATTGATGCAGGGCGTGAGTACCCAAGATATGCGTGTATGATAATAAGGAAAAGTGGCCTGCAACGCTCAAGGCAGGTAGTTTGTTTTTAGATTTCTAGCTAGCTGGTCTATTACACACGGTTCGTCCTAATTTTCAGACACAGAGGTGGAATTCAATCTAAATAAACTACCCGCCTTTAGCTTGCGCAGGTGGTGATTTTACAGCGCACTTGCATCGCACACGGTTAAGCCAGTACCTCCACCTTTGCTCGCGCTTGCGCAGTCATGGTGATTCACAGCGCACTTGCATCGCACACGGTTAAGCTAGTACCTCCACCTTTGCTCGCGCTTGCGTAGTCGTGGTGATTCACAACGCACTTGCATCGCACACGGTTAAGCCAGTACCACCACCTTTGCTCGCGCTTGCGCAGTCATGGTGATTCACAGCGCACTTGCATCGCACACGGTTAAGCTAGTACCTCCACCTTTGCTCGCGCTTGCGTAGTCGTGCTGATTCACAACGCACTTGCATCGCACACGATTAAGACATTATACCCGTGTCCATTGAGCATCATCAGAGTCTTTGCAGCAAAAAAAACGTTAGAGGGGTCAGAAGACAGCCACACCAGCATGTGGCCAAAATTTATATGAGTGAAAAGTGTGGTCTGTGATGTTCAAAATTCCAATGCACAACTTTGACCGCGTGGGCCCACAGTTGGGCGCATCATCGAAGATCGATGAGAGGGGCCAGAAGTCAAGAACCACCTGGAAGTGGCCAAATATATGTAGGAATATAGGGTGTGATGTTTAAAACTTTAAATACACAATGCACAACTTTGGTGGCACCTACCTCACAAACCCGAAAGCACCCTTGGATATATCTATAATGACATAATGTCGTAGCTAGCTAGGGTGCTTGACACACCTCCCACTTCGTGTCGGCGAGGCGGATGCACGTAATGATAATTTGGTCATACATGCATGTCGCCATGACCTACCATAAGACAGACCAGTGAATCTATCGTTTGGTCAAACGACAACTGTTGTTGTCGATAAACCGCTTGGGCCAATAGATTGAACCATCATAAAAAATCGCACGAGAGGGACCACAAAACCAGCACCGCTTGCATGCGGCCCAAAATGATGTATATTGGAAGGGGTGATGTGTGTTTTCAATATAGAATAATGTACAATTTAGATGTGGCGCCTGCCTCTCGATACAGACAACAAACATGAAAGCCAGGTAGTTAAGGACGAGATACGCAGGGTACGGTGTCGGTCGAACCCAGCAATCCGAGCATGTGGGAGGGAATCCTGACAACACATGAGCTCGAGCTTTGGTTGAACGACATGTGACAGTGACCGGCCCTAACACGAACTATGAGGAATCCATTCATGGCCAACACATACCCCTCGTTATCGGTCAAAGGGATGTCATATATACACTCGGGGAGCCCACAGATATGCGTGTCGTCACAAAAAACGCACAAGGGAGATGTGGTCGATCAGAAGACCGCGTGTACACTGCATGCGGCCTGAAAATATGTATGGGTACGATGGTGTGTGATGTGTTTAAATCCTGAATTCACAACTTTGATGGGCCACCAACTACATTACAAACCAAACACCGTACCCGACCCCAAGCCAGGTTCAATACGTACGATGTCGTGTCTAACATGGCACACATAGCAATAGGAAACCATCATGGTCAAATCCTTCTCGTATGTTGGGTCAACGAGATAGATTGTGTGGGGCTCCCTCGTTATCGGTCAAGGATAATATATACCTCGGGGAGCCCACAGATATGTGCGGCGTCTATAAACTGCACAAGGGAGACGTGCTCAATCAGAACACCTGGCCCCCTATACCCTGCATGCGACTCGAAAAAAATGTATGGGTCTGGTGTGTGATTTGTTCAAATCCCGAAAGCACAAGTTCGATGGGGCACCAACTACATCAGTAAGATTACAAACTGAACATCGTACCCCCATGGCCAGGTTAAAGACGTACGATGTCGGGAACGCAACTTCGAGGCGGGTGGGGGGGGGGGGGGGGGGGGGTAGCGGCCGGGTACCGTCCAATGCATGTGCTGAAACTTGATTTGCTCTAACATAGCACACGGACCAAAGAGTAAACCATTCTCGTGTGTTGAGTCAAAGGGATAATTTGTGTTGGCCTACAGATGTCGATCATACTTTGATTTTTGAGAAAAAAATTAACCAATAAAAACATAGTCCACAAATTAGCAAAACAAGGATCCCAAGGTTTATATAATCGCCATGACAGGTCACTATAGAGTCGATCATTCTTTGATTTTTTAGAACAAAAAATAACCAATAAAAAACATAGTCTACAAATTAGCAAAACAAGGATCCCAAGGTTTATATAATCGCCATGACAGGTTAATATAGAGACATTTATCTCTATAATGACCGTATCATAGCGTTTAAATGAAGCTTGAGATATGCAACTTCCCACCAGGTCACGCATCCTTAGACTACTCCAGCCCGAGCATGCTTAACTTCTGCGTTCTATTCGACTAGGCTAGCGGATGGGAAGCCGCCCCTTGCTGATAAGAATTGCCTCCTTGCCTTTAAGGCGTTTCACACTGGTCACCCTATGGGACCTACTCCCTACTATCACACACATTTGTGCTTTTAGAAACTGTGTGCGATATTTACATGGCCGTTGTGTCACCGCCTAGCCTTCAATGAGCACTGAAACTGGCAACGGGAAAACGATGGGAGAAGAGGCGGGAAACTGATGGGAGGAGTGGCGGGAAACGGTAGCGTGTTTGGATATATAACAACATTAATATAGAAAACTTAGTAGAGAAGGTAGCGTGAGCTAGCACGACACATGCGCATAGTGCTTACCCATATAAATAAAATCACAACCGGAACTGCATGTGCTGTCGAAAGGGATGAGGATTACCATTCGATCTGGGAGCATCCAACGATGCAGATGTACGATCCGTGGGGTTTGGGTTCTGGCCAATCAGAACACATGACTTAGATCGCGCGTGCAGCAGGGGGGCATCGGCCGCGGTTTGGTAGGCACACGGCTTTCGTGAGTAAATCGTGTGCTATTTGAAAACATTTCGTTAGAAGAATCTCGGTTTTTAAATCCCCATAAATCCAAAACTCACCCGAAAATCGTGAAACTTGGCATGGTGTCACGAGATGGCACATATATGTCAAGGAATTTTTTTTCCATTTTGGCGCAAGTTTTATTACAAGCCTCTTACAAGCCGGAGCTTCTCTCAAGAACCCTCGTGGTTCCAATAGGGAATCGTGTCCCCCTTTTGGGTGAAACGATAATCACTGCCTCTTTTTGCCTTGTATTTTCTTCTACAGGCAACATGGAACGACAGGATATCCGTGCTGAAATTTAAAATTATTCAGGGTTCGTTTGGCCTTTTTATACACTAATTGAGTTTCCTAGGCATTTAATGTCCATAATTCAAATCTGAACTACAAATACACGTGTCCTTGGGTGCATGTTTAGGACCCATGCAAGGAATGGGAATGAATTACAACCGTACCAGCATCCTGGCTCATCCTCAAACATTTGGAATCTCGGTTTTTAAATCCTCGTAAATCCAAAACTCACCAGAAAGTCATGAAAGTTGGCATGGTGTCACGTCATGGGACATATATGTCGTGGTAAAAACATTGTCCAATTTGGGCTAAGCTTTATTACAAACCTCTTACAAACCGGAGCCTATCGCAAGAACCCTCGTGTGGTTTCGATAGGGAAAGTGTCCCCTTGTGGGCGAAATGATAATCGCTCCCTCTTCTAGCCTTGTATTTTCTTCTACACGCAACATGGAGCAACGGGAGATTCGCGCTGAACTTTGAAATTATTCAGGGTTCGTTTGACCTTTTTTATTTTTAAATTGAGTTTTCTAGGCATTTAATGTCCATAATTCAAATTCTACAAATACATGCTCTAGTGCTAAAAAATGGCTGGAAAAAATGTACATGTGTCCTTGGGGTGCATGTTTAGGTCCATGGAAGGAATGGGAATGAATTCAACTATCTCGGCATCCTGGCTCGGCCACAAACATTGTGAATCTTGGTTTTTAAATCTCCGTAAATCCAAAACTCACCAGAAAATCATGAAACTTGGCATGGTGTCACTACATGGCACATATATGTCGTGGTAAAATAATTGTCCAATTTGGGCCAAGCTATATTACAAGCCTCTTACAAATCGAAGCTTCTCGCAACCCTCGTGGTTCCGGTATGCAAACATGCCCCTCTTGTGGGCGAAACGATAATCGCTGCCTCTTCTCGCCTTGAACTTTGTTTTCTATAGGCAACATAGAATAACAGGAGTGTCGTACTGAAATTTGAAACTATTCAGGGTTCGTTTGGCCATTTTATATATTGATTGAGTTTTCTAGGAATTTAATGTAGTCCATAATTCAAATTTGAACTACAACACATGCTCCAGTGAAGCAAAATGGGTGGAAAATCATACATGTGTCATTGGGTGCATGCTTAGGTCTTATTGAAGGAATGGGAATGAATTACAAACTTCTCGTCGTCCTGAAACATTGAGAATCTTGGTTTTTAAATCCCAGTAAATCAAAAACTCACCCAAAAAACATGAAACTTGGCATGGTTTCATGACATGGCACATATATGCCGTGGTAAAAAAACGTCCAGTTTGAGACAAGGCGCACACAGTAATAGCAAATGAAGTCCTTTTGAAACAAATAGCTGACACATTAATATTGCAAATGGTTGTATTATATGAACCGTCTGTTCCCGTAACCATTTAAGTGCGGCCACACATCCCTCTTTTCTTATGGGATAGTACTACTTACATCCTTGTTCATTGGTCATCTTTGTATTTTGTGCTAAAATTTAACCATACTCGGTGGCGTGCGTGCAGCTGTTTGATTAGAAGGGACAAGCGCGAGAAGTCCGCCATGCAGGCTCGACGGGACGTGTGCGAGCAGTCCGCCGCACAGGCTCGATGGGACACGTGCATCCTGTCCACCTCGCAGGCTCGACGGGACATGTGTGAGTAGCAAGGCCGCCCATGCTCACCGGGAAGCGAGCTCTTTGACCTCCATCCACCAGCCGCCCGCCTCGCTCACAACTTCTCCATTAATGGCGGCCGAGCCGCTGTTTAACACGCGGTTAAATAAAGCACCTGGATGGAGGGTATTTGCTTGTGATACCATGGCCCCGCTCAATGTTAGCATTTGCTTTGTTCGTGTTTTCAACTCGTATTCCGGCCTAATTTAAAATGCCACATAGGGCAACGGATAATACGACGACAAATAAAATGGCAACGGATAATACAACGACAAATTTACAATGGCGCAGATAATAATTGTCTTACATATTTTGGATAATTTGAAATGCCACATGCTGCAAAGCCCGGAAGAGACGGGGGCAAGAGAAGAAGGAAATCACAGACAACGACCTGGGTCGCTACTATCTCTACTCCTTGATGGATCGCCGGGCGACGACATCCTCCAGCTCCTTATTCAATTCCTCATGGCTTTGCTTGAAAGCAGCCATGGATTCCTCCACCTCTTGCTCGCGCTCAATCCGGAGCTTCCTCAAGTCACCCATCAATTCCTCGACGACCGCTGTCAGTGCCATCCTCGAGGCACTGCTCTGCTCATGCAGCATCTTCTAGTCGGCAGCCTCCTCCTCCTTCTCGGTGAGCGCCTTGAGGAGCTTCGCATTGTCACCCATGAGTTGCTGGACGAGGCCAGTCGCCTTCTCAACCGAGGCATCGCTGATTTCGAGCAGCTTCATCAAGCCGTCGACCAGCTCCTGCTGCTTAATAAGGCCAGCGAGAATGTCGTCATCGCCGGACAAGGACTTCAGCAATGCCAGCTCGTCACGATCACCGACGCGGCGAGTGCGCTTGTGAGATCCCTCGCGTGCCGGTGAGAGCTCGTTCGAGGGCTCCGCAGCGCCCCGAGACATCTCTGTTGCGGCTGCCGCGTGGCGACGGGACCTCTCTAGTGCTTCCGCGGTCTTGGTCTTTGCTCCCTGGTTATATGTCCACCCAAAACTCCTCCTACCGGTCATGGCAGAACAACTTGACCGGAAAGACCAGTTTTGTGGGTGATGAGGAGAGGAACTGTGAAGTAATTTTTGAGTGGGTAGTTTTTATAGCCCGGTGCTAAGTGTGGACACATATTGGTTTGATCGGTGTGAACAGATTTGCAATTACTTATTGCGTTGTAATCTGCAATGTGACGAGAAACAAGGTCAAAATTTATTGATGGTTCTGGGCCTACAAAGCCCGTTTCTGTTATTCTGGCTCATCGCAAACAGTTCTTATGGATCAATCGTATGCCACGCATCAGAATGCCGAAATGTGGGCCCATGTTCTCAGATGTACGTGTATGTGTCTGCCCACTATCACACACGGTCAAGATATCACCATCGTGTCCGATGGATGCGTCGTCGCGCCTCCCACGGGGTACCAGAAGGTTGACCACATGGTTGCTCACCATTGAGGCGGCCGCGGCGCGCTCTGCTTGTTGTTGAGGCAGCGGCGGCGCGCTCTGCTCGCGTCCGTCCACGCGTTTTCCTCGCCATTGAGGCGGCCACGGCGCGCTCCGCTCTGGCGTCCCTGCGCGTGCTCTGCTTGCCGTTGAGGTAAATTTACAATGGCAACGGTTAATAATTGTCTTACATATTCAGGATAATTTAAAATGCCACATGCGGCAATGCCCAAAACACTCATGACCTACATATGCACAATTATAATAAAATATACGCTAAAAGGCTGAGCTGGCGGCCTTCCGATGACGGTCTTCTCGGACTCCATGATCAGCATAGCACCCTTGCGGCCGTTCATTCCAAGTGTCCCGACCCGCCTCCGCCTACCGAGCTGCTGGTGCTAGGAGGCACTTGGGGCTGCTGGGCCTCTTCCAGAAGAGCTTGACAGCGTGCAATCGTGCGCATGATATCTCCGCGGAACCGCTCCATTTCCATGTCTCTGCCCTGGTAGCAAATTCCATCCATCACCTGCATCCTCAAGATATCACGTTGGCGATGTTCTACTTCGTCGAGGACGTTAACTCCGCCAAGGATGCACTCGAGCCTGGCCACCACATCGTCGGGATCGAGGTTGACACGGCGGCCGCCGACAATGATGAAGCCGCAGGCTGGCTGTGTCTTGACTGAATCGCAGAGGTCCTCTGGCCATTCCTTGCGGGGCATCAGGCTCTCGATGAGCACTGGTGACGGCGGCTCTTCGGGTGGGTCGTCGATCATGCCGCCGAGCAGCTCTGGATCTTTTGCACAGTGGATGGCAAACTGCTCATCACACTTCCTCTGTAATATGTCGATTGTGTGCCCAAGGACTGTCACGCCGATATCACTGCCGATGGGCCATGGTGCCTGCATCGGCCGATGAAGTTCTTGATCCCTACCTGCTCCGGCTCGTTCTCCTTGCCGAAGATGTAACGCAGGTAGGGGTCGACGTCGAAGCTTTGGTCGTTGCCTGGCATGCTTGGAATAACTAATGGTAGATGGGTGAGGACTAGATCTACGCAGAGTGTCGCGATGGTGCGTTGTCTCCTGGATTATATGCAGCAAGCCATTAGCTGGTGGCGGGAAACCGATGAGGGAAGAGTTGTGGATTTTACAATTCACCCATCTGGAGCGCGGGAAGCATTCACTGGAGATCGGGAAGACTAAGTGGAGCACACACACAACCCGAATACCGTATGCGGTGCCACGTGTTATTTATCACACACATGTTAACATAAGGAAACATATGTGTAACTTACTAATCATCGCACACGAGTACTCGGAGACGCATCGTGTGCGATACTCCTAGCCACCGCGAGAAATTAGTTTGCATTTTTCAAAGTTTTTTGTACAAACAGAATCGCATACGAACTAACTATAGTAACCGTCTGTGTTATAATTTCTCATCGCAAACAGTTCATCCGAGTGGGCTGTTTGTTGCGTATCACACACATCTTGTTTACACGAAATGTTTGTGTTCTTTTGGCTCATCACAAACAATTCATCTATGTGAATTGTGTGCCGCATATCACGCACATCTTGTTAAGTTGAACCATTTTTGTTCTCTTCCCTAATCGAAAATATTTCGTCCGAGTGAACTGTATGCCGTATATCACACACACCTTGATCTGGCTGACCGTTTCTGTTGCATTCCCTAATAGCAAACAGTTTATCGGAGAGAACTGTATGCCGTATATCGCACACACATTGATATGGCTGCCCGTTTATGTTCTTCTGTCTAATCGCAAATAGTTCGTATGGATCAACCGTATGCCCCGCATCGCACACGTAACTAAAATCTGAACCGTGTTTGATGTCTCCGCCATCGCAAACGTTTTGCATCTTTTTGACGGTTTTTTTACATCCCCGTTTGCGATTAATGCATCGCACATAGTTTCGTCAAAGGGTCTCTGATCGTAGTGTCATGTTAGCAGCATCCTGTAGCAGTGTAAGCATGCAACTAAGGACACACATTTGATTTTTTAACCCATTTTTATGCACTGGAGCATGTGCCTATAGTTCAAAATTGAATTATGCACATAAATGCCTGGAAAACTCAGTTAATGTATAAAAATGTCTAAATGAACCCCAAAAAATTCCAAATTTTAACAGGACACTCCTGTTGCTCCATGTTGCCACTAGGACAAAATTTGAAAGCAAGAAGAGGCGACAAATATCGTTTCATCCACGAAGGAGGCACATTCCCTACCGGAACCATGAGGCTTGTTGTGAGAAGCTTATACCCAAACCTGCCCCAAATGGGACAATGTTTTTACCACAGCATGTTGATGCTGTTCCATGATAGCATGCCAAGTTTCATGAATTTTAGACGAGTTTTGGATATACTAGAATTTTAAAACAATGTATCTCAATATTTGCGGCCAAGCGATGGTGCCGAGGTATTTGACATTCATTCCCATTTCTTGCATGGGACCTAAGCATCCAACCAAGGACACACATTTGATTTTTCAACCCATTTATATGCACTGGAGCATGTGCCTGTAGTTCAAATTTGAATTATGCACATAAATGCATAGAAAACTTAGTTAATGTATAAAATGTCCAAACGAACCCCAAATAAATCCAAAATTTAACAAAACACTCTTGTTGTTCTATATTGACACTAGAAAAAATTTGAAAGCAAGAAGAGCCAACGAATATCGTTTCGTCCAGAAAGGTGACATGTTCCCTACCGGAACCATGAGGTTTGTTGTGAGAAGCTCTGGTTTGTGAGAAGCTTATACCCAAACCTGCCCCAAATGGGACAATTTTTTCACCACAGCATGTTGATGCTGTTCCATGATAGCATGCCAAATTTCATGAATTTCAGACAAGTTTTGGATTTACTTGAATTTTAAAACCATGTATCTTAATGTTTGCGGCCAAGCGACGGTGTCGAGGTGTTTGACATTCATTCCCATTTCTTGCATGGGACCTAAGCATGCAACCAAGGACACACATTTGATTTTTCAACCCATTTTTATGCACTGGAGCATGTGCCTGTAGTTCAAATTTTAATTATGCACATAAATGCATAGAAAACTTCGTTAATGTATAAAATGTCCAAACGAACCCCGAAAAATTCCAAAATTTAACACGACACTCCTGTTGTTCTATGTTGACACTAGAAAAAATTTGAAAGCAAGAAGAGGCAACGAATATCGTTTCATCCACAAAGGTGACATGTTCCCTACCGGAACCATGAGGCTTGTTGTGAGAAGCTCTGGTTTGTGAGAAGCTTATACCCAAACCTGCCCCAAATGGGACATTTTTTTCACCACAACATGTTGATGCCGTTCCATGATAGCATGCCAAGTTTCATGAATTTCAGATGAGTTTTGGATTTACTAGAATTTTAAAACCATGTATCTCAATGTTTGTGGCCAAGCGACGGTGTCGAGGTGTTTGGCATTCATTCCCATTTCTTGCATGGGACCTAAGCATGCAACCAAGGACACACATTTGATTTTTCAACCCATTTTTATGCACTGGAGCATGTGCCTGTAGTTCAACTTTGAATTATGCACATAAATGCATAGAAAACTCAGTTAATGTATAAAAATGTCCAAACGAACCCTGAAAAATTCCAAAATTTAACACGAAACTCCTGTTGTTCTATGTTGACACCAGAAAAAATTTGAAAGCAAGAAGAGGCAACGAATATCGTTTCGTCCACATAGGTGACACGTTCCCTATCAGAACCATGAGGCTTCTTGTGAGAAGCTCTGGTTTGTCAGAAGCTTATACCAAAACCTACCCCAAATGGGTCAATTTTTTTACCACATCATGTTGATGACATTCCATGATAGCTTGCCAAGGTTCATGAATTTTAGAGGAGTTTTGGATTTACTTGGATTTCAAAACCAAGTATCTCAATGTTTGCCGGCGAGCCACGGTGCCGAGGTGTTTGAAATTCATCCCCATTTCTTGCATGGGACATAAGCATCAACGCATGGACACATATATGATTTTACAACCCATTTTGGTGCACCGGAGCATGTGCATGTAGTTTAATTTTGAATTGTGCACCTGAAATGCCTAGAAAACCAAGTTAATGTATAAAAATGTCCAAACAAACCCTGAATAATTCCAATTTTTTTGACGACACACCTATAGTTGCATGTTCACTACAGATAAAAGTTAGCAATTCAAACGGTGTCCCAATTATGTATTTCTAATCAAGATGAAAAATCAAGTAGATCGCACACAGTTTGTTATCACCAACCGTGTGAGATGCAGTACGAAATATCTTGGATCACCGTTGGAGTAGTACGTATATGGCTCACGCGACGAGGTGCATCGGTTACAGTCCACAGCTGGCGCATCAAGCACATTAGCTCGCTCCCCAAATATCATTTCTCTATTCAATCATCGCCAGTGAAAGATGGGGATGTGGACCCGCGTTGTGAGGGCCACTTTAGCGGCCCACTCCAACGAGAGCGCGGTCGCAGCCGCCATGCGCGTGCTAACAAGCTACGTGAGCGCGGCCGCAATCTGCGACCAGGCGGCCAAGGTAGCCTAAACAGCCGTTGTTGCCGCTTAGGTGGCTGCAGCAACATCTGCGTCAGGGATAGCAACTGGCGAGAGAGGCACAACAGCTATCCGTTCTGTAGCGGCGGCCTTAGCCCTGATGGAGGCTGCCCACGCCCAGTTCGTGGCAGTCACCGCACAAATTGAACGAAGCTTCTCCGACAATGGTCGGCAGCCCACGACCGAAGAGTTGGCAATCGCCGAGAGCGTTTGAGCAGCTTTCCGTTCCTTCGTGGCATACCTTGCCACGACGAAGCCCGTCCAAGACCCAGATCGCGGCCACCCATGCCCAGCTCATGGCATCCTTTTCCAAAGAGATGGCGGACGTGGATGGTGAGATGCTTGCCGAGTATGGTGCGATGGATGCCATGGAGTCCCTTCCCCAGGAGATCGTCGGGCGCAAGCTGGACATGGAGGAGGCGACGGAGATAGACGCATGCCAGAAGGAGTAGTACTCTTTGTTTAATTTAGAGCACCGGTCTTTAATTTGTTATACTAATGTTTAGGTCAGCTAGCTCTGTTTAATTGCAGAACTTGCTCAATTAAGAAGTGTGGGTGTGCTGTAGGCTCCTTTGTGTACCCAAATTATGCAATGACGTGGATGACCACTGTAACCAGGGAAATTTGGACCAAAATTTGCATGTTCGAACTCATCACACACGGGGTAAGCTATATGAATCGTTTGTGATGTTCACATATCGTACGCAGTGCTGAATAAAAGACCGTGTCTGGTGACACTTTGCGCGCCAGTTTTTTCGCTGCGTCGAGCCAAAATTTTCGGCTTCCGCAGAAATATCTACCTCCCCACCCCTCCCCCTTACCAAAAGCCACATTTCCCCTGTTTTTGCCTTCCTTTCCAAGTTTAAACCTTCACTCCTTGCTTGCAGTGCCGCCTCCTCGCCGGTGACCCTCCTTCACGCTGCTCGGCCTCGTTGATCCAGGCAGGTAATCCACACCCGACCCCCATCCTCCTCCTTCTACAACCCATATACCCCGACAGTCGGTGCGACACCTTCCACCCAAATCACCGACCCCTACCCCAAATAAGAGTCGCCCTTAGCCATCATGCATGCAGTATAGCTAGGAGCTCAAGGAGCATTTGGCAGAGGAGTAGCAAATCGCGGCCGCGTGGGCGGATGAGGGCACGATGGCTGCCATTCGTGTCGACCCCCAGATCTTGGAGGAGCACCTCGCTATCGAGGCCACTGTCGATGGCTCGCGCGCCGACGCCGCGACACGTATGGGAGCTTTAAATAACAGTTCATGGAATTTTCTCGAGGCAACTGTCGGTGCCTTCGACAAAGACTACGAGGTGTTTTCTCAGCATGCCCATGCTTACCTCAACTCGAGAGCCAGCAGCTTGGTGCCCGGAGTGGCTCAGGCAACTCACCACTATGAGGAGGGCACCCACGATGTGGAGCCTCACCCTCTTCCATGTCCAAGGAGCCAATCATCATCGATATCTCCGACGATGAGGAGTAGCTTGTCTTATTAGCTCACGATAAGGACCTATGTTCAGTTAGCTATCTACGCCGGTTAACCATGCTCAATTTACCCGTTGCATGTGCTGCTCCTGCCTTTCCTTAACAAATTCTAGTGAATTGTCCTATGTACTTTTACCATGCAATCTGTTCCTCTAGTGTATATGTTCTATGTCGTCCAATGTGGTGCTCACTTATTAACTGTTTGGTTAATTTGTTGTCATGTTCAGTTAACTGTTTGGTTCAATTCCGCAATGTGATGTTCAATTCTTCTAGGTGCAATTTTTTATTGTCTTCCATGTGAGAAATAAATCGAATTTGGTTGTACAAAATACATGAGAAAAAAATACAATTGCTATATTTCCAAGTTGTCAAGCATGCTTGGTTTGGTTAACTGTCTGATCTTCTATTAGGGGTATGTTATATTGTGCAATGTGATGCTCAGTTAATGTTTGATTCATTTGTTGTGATGTTTAGTTAACTGCTTGGTTCAATTCTGCAATGCGATGTCCAATTGTGGTGGGTACAATTTTGTATTGTTATGCATGTGAGGAATAAATCGAATTTGGCTGCACTTAATACATGAGAAACATGTACAATTGCTATATTTCCTAGTTCTAATCATTCTTGGTTTGGATAAATGGCTTTTCCATGTGGCTCGAATTAATCTGATGAATCTGCAATGTGTTTATTTTTCATCAATATATTTTACTCATAGCATGCCAACCCTCGCTTAACCTGATCACTAACTACCTTATATGTGTTGCAGGGAAACAATGGGAAGGACTGAGGTTTACAATCAAAGTTTGCACATGCATGGTCCTTGTCTAATAGCACATTATTGTGTAATTGCAGGAACCATTCTGATATTTAGGTTTTTAACAATTTGGTCTTGCACATGTAGGTCCTGCTTTCAGAGGTTTTGACCCACTGTTCGAGCCTTTTTGCATATGGGGAAATGAGTTGTCCATGAATATCAGTCAAGTCAAGAAACTCAGAAAGATTGTTAGGATAAAGAAATTAGCGACAAAAAACAACAAGATCTTTGTCTGCACAATGAAGAAGACATCAGTTCACTACAGGATGGTACTAACTATTATACCTTGTCTTTTTTTATTCCTTTGCGCCATTTCAAATCTAGAGAAGATATTTATGCATATCCTTGTTTTCGGGCCTTTCCAAAGCCGTTCACTGATGATTACCATTCAAACCACCTGTCTGGTCAGGAGGCAAGGAAGGTATTCATACAACACCCATGGTACAATATTGAAATCTTCCTGAAAAGGACGAAGGATGTACGGTCATTCATCCACAGGCACTGGCCTAAAGTTGTAAAGACCATCAACATCAATGAAGGCTCAATATTCGCCTTCCGCTTTAGCATTTTTCCAGATGAGATTCATCTATCTATGTACCGTCTATGATGCTAATTTTGAAAGGTTATAGATGTTGCATGTCAAACTTGGTGCTGGTGCAGTTGTGTAATGGGGTAGCTAGCTATATGCCTATATGGCGTAACTGAGTGCTGAAGCTATATGATGTTGTACTCTGATGTATTTCAATTATGAAATCCTGCTTCCTTAATACGAAAATTAAATATATTGTGTGCTTAATATGAAATGTCAATTTGATTAATAAATGGATTATTAATAATAGGCCAATTAGCCTGCTAATTGGGTTTTTCTATTGCAAACGGTTATTGAGAAAACACCGTGAGTGATGACCTCAGAGAACGCACACATTTTCTAGGAAGAAAACGTGTTGGATCAATGAACAATCACACACGACTTCCTCTTGAAAACTATTTGCCTTAGGCCACCTTGCGCAAACGTTTTCCACATAAAAAGTGTCTGTGATGGATAGCCTATGCCACACAGTTTCTTCTGAGCACTGTGTGTGATGTATTCAAAAATGCAATAGATAAAATTGTTAATATCGTCTGCATTGGGAACGTTATCACAAACGATTTGATAGGGAAAATTATGTGTGATGTACGTGCGAACGGAAACGTTTTACTTGGAGTGACTGTGTGGGATGTACATATGAACGGAAACGTACATCTTGGATTGACTGTGTGGGCTGTACATACGAACGGAAATGTATTCCTTGGATTGACTGTGTGGAATGTACATACGAATGGAAACGTTTGTCTGGGACTGATTGTGTGTGATGTACTTATGACCGAAACCGATTTGGCCTGTATAATTGTATCTGATCACTCGCCCGCCGCACACGAGCTCATTTTGCCCGGTGTGTGTGACCGAAGGGCCTATCCCCAACGGTTTTTGGGTCATGTGGGAAGGACCCCCCCTATCGCCCATACTCACTAGGCGATGGTTCAAAATGCCGTCGCAGAAAGGGGTTAAAAACCGTTTGTATAGCAGCTCGCTGTACTAGTATTTCCTCCTCCTTCCTCTACACCACATGAACATCCATCATCCGACCGCATCTAATCCATGACCCTGGACTCCTCAACACCTGTCATCTTCCTCCTACAACTCTGCAAACAGCAGCAGCAACTAGCAGCCTCCACAACCTTCCTCTCCTCTGGAAACAACCACAACAACACTAGCAGATCAGGAGTGCAGACCACCACCAGCAATAGCAACAAGCACCACTTCTTATTCCTCCTCCTGCTCTCCAATCAGTAGAGCACCAGCACACCGCAACAACAACAATCAAGTGCATGCAGCAGTAGTACCAACACACAACCACACAACACCAGCAACAAGCAACAGTAGTCAAGTTCCAGATCGAGGAAGTCGCACATCCTCTTCTTCCTCCCACGCAGAAGTAGCTGCTCCAGCAGTCTCTCCCTTGTTGCCTCCTCCTTCTTCTATCCTCGGCCAAGCTCTGCCGCCTAGTTTTCTCCTCAGCGCAGTAGCCTCTCCGCCTCCAGCTCCACCTCCTCGCCTGACCCAGCCACCCGTCGTCGCCCGCATAGCCAACGCACAACCGCACGCATGCACACACGTAGAAGCCACGCCCAGATGCGTCACCTCCTTCTCTCCAAAACCCGCCGCCGACCGGCGACTATACCTCCGACACCAGCGCCGCCACCTCCAGTGCTCTGACCTGCTCTGATACCATGTTGGTTCTCAGGGAGGAGTTCACCTCAGACTGCTCACCCTCCTGTGTCTTGTCCCTTGCGTGAGTGTGTAGCGGCTCAAGTTGTCCTGGGAGGACTGGGGCACCTCTTCTAGGTCAGCTCCACTGGGCCTGGGCCACTTGGGCCACAATTTCAACGAATAACAAAAGATGGATGTCCTAATCGAGCATGCCATCGTTCCGATGAAAGTTTGATGACACCAAAGACTTGTTTATTGAAGCTTCTAAATTGAGGAATCAATGGATATAGCCCGTGCACGCATCTACCTCAATAGAGAACTCTCCTTGAGGCTGGATACTCGATAAAAAAATAAGTAAGGGTGAAATTCTAGAAATACTTTGTTATCAATAGCAATGCGATGCAGATAAAGAAGATTCTTTGATGTGTCGGGACAATGTAAAATATTTCTAAGATGAATATCATGATGCCGGGTTTTGACAATTGAATGACAAATATGACATATCTCTGTACCTTCTCCATTGGCGTGGTGAACTTGATCTTGACCCCGGTACTGTTCGACCATGGTGACCTTCTCGAGCTCATGCGTGATGTGATTGGTAGCTCCGGAGTCAATGTACCAATTTGTGTCTAGCCCATAGGAGGTGTCCGTGGCTGCTGCAACTTTTTTTCTTTGGGAATTGTTCTCAGCATAGCCCCAATCACAATCCTTGGCGATATGGTTAGTCTTTTTTTGCAGATTTGTGATGTCTACTACGCAACCTTCTTCTTGTAGACTCGTGTTGGGCCTCCAAGCACAGAGTTTTGTAGGACAGTAGCAAATTTCCCTCAAGTGGATGACCTAAGGTTTATCAATCCGTGGGAGGAGTAGGATGAAGATGGTCTCTCTCAAACAACCCTGCAACCAAATAACAAAGAGTCTCTTGTGTCCCCAACACACCCAATACAATGGTAAATTGTATAGGTGCACTAGTTCGGCGAAGAGATGGTGATACAAGTGCAATATGGATGGTAGATATAGGTTTTTGTAATATGAAAATATAAAAACAGCAAGGTAGTAAGTAACAAAAGTGAGCGAAAATGGTATTGCAATCCTTGGAAATAAGGCCTAGGGTTCATACTCTCACTAGTGCAAGTTCTCTCAACAATGATAACATAATTAGATCATATAACAATCCCTCAACGTGCAACAAAGAGTCACTCCAAAGTCACTAATAGCGGAGAACAAACGAAAAGATTATTGTAGGGTACAAAACCACCTCAAAGTTATTCTTTCTGATTGATCTATTGGGCTATTCCTATAAGTGCCACAAACAGCCCTAGAGTTCGTACTAAAATAACACCTTAAGATACACATCAACCAAAACCCTAATGTTACCTAGATACTCCAATGTCACCACAAGTATCCGTGGGTTTGATTATACGATATGCATCACACAATCTCAGATTCATCTATTCAAACCAACACAAAGAACTTCAAAGAGTGCCCCAAAGTTTCTACCGGAGAGTCAAGACGAAAACGTGTGCCAACCCCTGTGCATAAGTTCACAAGGTCACAGAACCCGCAAGTTGATCACCAAAACATACATCAAGTAGATCACGTGAATATCCCATTGTCGCCACAGTTAAGCACATGCAAGACATACATCAAGTGTTCTCAAATCCTTAAAACTCAATCTGATAAGAGAACTTCAAAGGGAAAACTCAATTCATTACAAGAAGGTAGAGGGGGAGAAACATCATAAGATCCAACTATAATAGCAAAGCTCGCGGTACATCAAGATCGTGCCAAGTCAAGAACACGAGGGAGAGAGATCAAACACATAGCTACTGGTACATACCCTCAGCCCTGAGGGTGAACTACTCCCTCCTCGTCATGGAGAGCGCCGGGATGATGAAGATGGCCACCGGTGATGGTTTCCCCCTCCGGCAGGGTGCCGGAACGGGCTCCTGATTGGTTTTTCATGGCTACAGAGGCTTGCGGCGGCGGAACTCCCGATCTAGGTTTAGTTCTGGGGCTTTCTATATTTATAGGAATTTTTGGCGTCGAGAACAAGTCAGGGGGGTCCACGAGGAGCCCACAAGACCAGATGGCACGCCCTAGGGGGGGCGCGCCCTCCACCCTTGTGGAGGCCTCGTGGCTCTTCTAGCCCAACTCTTTTGCTTCGGGGGCTTCTTCTGGTCCATAAAAAATCACCATAAATTTTTAGATCATTTGGACTCCGTTTGGTATTCCTTTTCTGCGAAAATCAAAAACAAGGAAAAAACAGAAACTGGCACTGGGCTCTAGGTTAATAGGTTAGTCCCAAAAATAATATAAAATAGCATATAAATGCATATAAAACATCCAAGATGGATAATATAATAGCATGGAACAATCAAAAATTATAGATACGTTGGAGACGTATCAAGCATCCCCAAGCATAATTCCTGCTCGTCCTCGAGTAGGTAAATGATAAAAACAGAATTTTTGATGTGGAATGCTAGCAAGTGCACAAGTTTGATCAATGATAATTTCAATCACTTTTTCTAGCATCATTATATATCATAAACAGTAGCTCATCTCATAAAACTTCTCATGATCAAGTAGCAAACTATTCACATGTTAAAGCATAGATCATAAACTTTCTTGAAAACTAACAAACTAGGTTCTCAGTCATCAAACAATTGCAATTCATCTTATTTTCAGGAAGGGTCTATGCAGGAGCTTTGATTTAGCAAATCCCACATATCAACTATCATATAGTCTTCCATGATTACTACCACTCAAAGCATATTTTTAGAACAAATAGCATCCATCGAACACATAGAAAGATAGGGGCTTAATGATTTTGCCTCCCAACTTATTTATCATATAGATAATTGTCAACAATAATAATTCATGATCAAATATATTTGAATGGCCATATATGCTTAGATCTTTCCCCTCCACATGATGCTTGCCAACTAAAGAATAGGTTGGAATATGAAATTGACTCAACAAAAATAAAGGTAAAAGATAGGCCCTTCGCAGAGGGAAGCAGGGATTTGCAGAGGTGCCAGAGCTCGAAGCTTTTAAAACAAAGATGAAAATAATTTTGAGAGGTATGCTTTCATTGTCAACATAACAACCAAGAGTTCCCAATATCTTCCATACTAGATACATTATAGGCGGTTCCCAAACAGAATGGTAAAGTCTTTACTCCCCCTCCACCAACAATCACACTCCACGGCTAGCCGAATTCACGGGTGCTGTCCATACCAACAACTTTCCTGGGGGAGTTTTGTTTAATTATATGTAATTTTGTTTTCGATCTTTTGATCATAGGACTGGGCATCCCAATTACCAGCCACTCTCTCGTTAATGATAAGTGAATAAACACTCATCGTGAGAATAACCCACTTAGCATGGAAGATACTGACAGCCCCTAGTCGCTACATGAACGATTCGTGCATACAACACAGATTATTATTTGAAGGTTTAGAGTTTGGCACATGCAAATTTACTTGGAACGACAGGTAAATACCGCATATAGGTAGGTATGGTGGACACTCAGGGAAGAAACTTGGTTCAAGGATTTTGGATGCACAAGCAGTATTCCCGCTTAGTACAGAAATTTTGGATAGCAAAAGATTCTAAATAGCAAGCACCACATATTGGAGGATCCATAACAATATAACTTCTATACAAATATACCCAAGCATAACTCATTATGTTGTCTTCCTTGTCCAACTTCAACTACTTTGCTCAGGTTTGAAAATAATTAATGGGGCTCACAATCATAGAAGATATCCAAGATACTATATTTATATGTGAAATCTCTCTTCCTTCAATATTTTTCATGAATTGTTCAAGTGACCAATACTATGTTTGCTAACTTTCAATAAATTTACCACCTCTACTTCTTATATGTGAAGTCACTACTCCCCATGGTATAAGCATATGAAGCATATATAATTTCAGATTTATTATATTAAATTCATTCAACCATTTACTCATAGGATATAAGTGAAGCACGTGAGTAAATGACAAACTACTCCGAAAGATATGAGTGAAGATCAATGAGTAGTCGAATAATTATGTAGCTATATGAAGACTCTCTAACATTTAAGAATTTCAGATCTTAATATTTTATTCAAACAGCAAGCAAAGCAAAATAAAATGACATTGCAAGGATAGCACATATCATGTGAAGAAGCAAAAACTTAGGCTCAACCGAGGCTAACCGATAATTGTTGATGAAGAAAGGTGGGATGCCAACCGGGCATCCCCAAGTTTAGATGCTCGAGACTTCTTGAAATATTAATTAGGGATGCCTTGGGCATCCCCAAGCTTGAGCTTTTGTGTCTCCTTAATTCCTTTTGTATCATGGTTTCCCTAAATCTTAAAAAACTTCATGCACACAAAACTCAACAAGAACTCGTGAGAAAAGTTAGTATAAATCAAATGCAAAACCTTATCATTCTCTACTGTAGAAAATCACTAAAATTATTATTTAACATTGCATACTAAATGCCTCTGCATATTTAATACTCCTATCCTCAAATAGAATCATTAAACAAGCAAACATATGCAAATAATGCAAACATAACAGCAATCAGTCAAAACAGGACAGTCTGTAAATAGTGCAATTTTACTCATACTTACGTAACTCCAAATATTCTGAAAAATTAGCAAACTTTGTAAAATTTGTTATTTCTCAACTTGTAAAAATTTCAAGATTTTATCATATTCTTAATTTCCATAAGAATTCAGACAACAATAGAAAACTTTCTGTTTTCAAAACAGCAACATATAGACATGCAAAATAAGCATGGTAAAGGCTATACTTGACCTTTTTATTGAAATAAAAGTTGCAAAACATTACTCTAAATAACATCAAGCAAATCCTAATAAAATAAAATGATGCTCCAAGCAAAACTCATATTATGTGACAAATAAAAATATAGCTCCAAGTAAGGTTACCGATAATATTGGAGACGAAAGAGGGGATGCCTTCCGGGGCATCCCCAAGCTTAGTTGCTTGGATCTTCCTTGAATATTACCTTGGGGTGCCTTGCTCATCCCCAAGCTTAGGGTATTGTCACTTCTTATTCTCCTCATATAGATATCTCACCCAAAACTTGAAAACTTCAATCACACAAAACTTAACAAAACCTTCGTAAGATCCGTTAGTATAATAAAACAAATCATTCACTTTGGTACTGTCAAGACAAGATTCATAATTTTTATCACATGATACCTACTGTACCCTATCATTTCTACAATTTATATTAAGCAATATAAGCCATAGAAACTAGAAAACAAGCAAACTATGCATCGAAAACAGAATCTGTCAAAAACAGAATAGTCTGTAAATATCTGAATTAACCTCATACTTCTGTTACTCCAAAAATTCTGAAAAATTAGGACCACGTAGAAAATTTGTATATCAATCAATTGTAAAAAAATTAGAATTTTTTCCACGTTCCAATAATAGATAGGAATTTCTGTACTAGACGTAAAAGTTTCTGTTTTTGCACAGAATCAAGTCAACTATCATCCACACTATCCCAAAGGCTTTACTTGGCACTTTATTCAAACAAAAGCTATAAAACATGATTACTACAGTAGCTTAATCATGTGAACACACAAAAACAGTAGGTATAAATATTGGGTTGTCTCCCAACAAGTGCTTTTCTTTAATGCCTTTTTAGCTAGGCATGATGATTTCAATGATGCTCACATAAAAGATAAGGATTGAAACATAATGGGAGCATCACGAAGCATATGACTAGAACATTTAAGTCTAACCCACTTCCTATGCATAGGAATTTTGTGAGCAAACAACTTATGGGAACAAGAATCAACTAGCATAGGAAGGCAAAACAAGCATAACTTCAAGATTTTCAACACATAGAGAGGAAACTTGATATTATTGCAATATGTAAAAGCATATGATCCTCTCTCATAGTAATTTTCAGTAGCATCATGAATGAATTCAACAATATAACTATCACATAAGGCATTCTTTTCATGATCCACAAGCATAGAAATTTTATTACTCTCCACATAAGCAAATTTATTCTCATGAATAGTAGTGGGAGCAAACTCAACAAAATAACTATCATGTGAGGCATAATCCAATTGAAAATTAAAATCATGATGACAAGTTTCATGGTTATCATTATTCTTTATAGCATACATGTCATCACAATAATCATCATAGATAGCAACTTTGTTCTCATAATCAATTGGAACCTCTTCTGAAATAGTGGATTCATCACTAAATAAAGTCATGACCTCTGCAAATCCACTTTTATCAATATTGTAATAAGATTCAACACCCTCCAAAATAGTGGGATCAATACTATCTAGAGTTGACACTCTTCCAAACCCACTTTCATAAATATAATCATCATAAATAGGAGGCATGCTATCATCATAATAAATATTCTCATCAAAACTTGGGGGACTAAAAATATCATCTTCATCAAACATAGCATCCCCAAGCTTGTAGCTTTGCATATCATTAGCATCAAGGATATTCAAAGAATTCATACTAACAACATTGCAATCATGCTCATCATTCAAAGATTCAGTACAAAACATTTTATTGACTTCTTCCTCTAGCAATTGAGCACAATTATCGGAATCCTTATTTTCACGAAAGACATTAAAAAGATGAAGCATATGTGGCAACCTCAATTCCATTTTTTTTGTAGTTTTCTTTTATAAACTAAACTAGTGATAAAACAAGAAACTAAAAGATTCAATTGCAAGATCTAAAGATATACCTTCAAGCACTCACCTCCCCGGCAACGGTGCCAGAAAAGAGCTTCGTTGACGGGATGTGAGTGCCGCTTACCTAGCCTCCCCGGCAACGGCGCCAGAAAAGAGCTTGATGTCTACTACGCAACCTTCTTCTTGTAGACTCGTGTTGGGCCTCCAAGCGCAGAGTTTTGTAGGATAGTAGAAAATTTCCCTCAAGTGGATGACCTAAGGTTTATCAATCCGTGGGAGGCGTAGGATGAAGATGGTCTCTGTCAAACAACCTTGCAACCAAATAACAAAGAGTCTCTTATGTCCCCAACACACCTAATACAATGGTAAATTGTATAGGTGCACTAGTTCGGCGAAGAGATGGTGATACAAGTGCAATATGGATGGTAGATATAGGTTTTTGTAATCTGAAAATATAAAAACAGCAAGGTAGTAAGTAACAGAAGTGAGTGAAAACGGTATTGCAATGCTTGGAAATAAGGCCTAGGGTTCATACTCTCACTAGTGCAAGTTCTCTCAACAATGATAACGTAATTAGATCATATAACAATCCCTCAACGTGCAACAAAGAGTCACTCCAAAGTCACTAATAGCGGAGAACAAACGAAGAGATTATTGTAGGGTACGAAACCACCTCAAAGTTATTCTTTCTGATCGATCTATTGGGCTATTCCTATAAGTGCCACAAACAGCCCTAGAGTAAGTACTAAAATAACACCTTAAGATACACATCAACCAAAACCCTAATGTCACCTAGATACTCCAATGTCACCACAAGTATCCGTGGGTTTGATTATACGATATGCATCACACAATCTCAGATTCATCTATTCAAACCAACACAAAGAACTTCAAAGAGTGCCCCAAAGTTTCTACCGGAGAGTCAAGACGAAAACGTGTGCCAACCCCTGTGCATAAGTTCACAAGGTCACAGAACCCGCAAGTTGATCACCAAAATATACATCAAGTAGATCACGTGAATATCCCATTGTCGCCACAAATAAGCACATGCAAGACATACATCAAGTGTTCTCAAATCCTTAAAGACTCAATCCGATAAGAGAACTTCAAAGGGAAAACTCAATTCATTACAAGAAGGTAGAGGGGGAGAAACATCATAAGATCCAACTATCATAGCAAAGCTCGCGGTACATCAAGATTGTGCCAAGTCAAGAACAGGAGGGAGAGAGATCAAACACATAGCTACTGGTACATACCCTCAGCCCCGAGGGTGAACTACTCCCTCCTCGTCATGGAGAGCGCTGGGATGATGAAGATGGCCACCGGTGATGGTTTCCCCCTCCAGCAGGGTGCCGTAATGGGCTCCCGATTGGTTTTTCGTGGCTACAGAGGCTTGCGGCGGTGGAACTCCCGATCTAGGTTTAGTTTTGGGGGTTTCTATATTTATAGGAATTTTTGGCGTCGAGAACAAATCAGGGGGGTCCACGAGGAGCCCACAAGACCGGAGGGCGCGCCCTAGGGGGGCGCACCCTCCACCCTTCTGGAGGCCTCGTGGCTCTTCTGGCCCAACTCTTTTGCTTCGGGGGCTTCTTCCGGTCCATAAAAAATCACCGTAAATTTTCAGCTCATTTGGACTCCGTTTGGTATTCCTTTTCTGTGAAACTCAAAAACAAGGAAAAACAGAAACTGGCACTGGGCTCTAGGTTAATAGGTTAGTCCCAAAAATAATATAAAATAACATATAAATGCATATAAAACATCCAAGATGGATAATATAATAGCATGGAACAATCAAAAATTATAGATACGTTGGAGACGTATCAATTTGACACTTATTTTCATATTCATCATACCCCTGAAAAACGCACCCTCGATTGTTGTTGTAGAGAGGATGCCGATTGTTGTTGTAGTTGTTGCCGCCGCCACCATTGTGTTGGTTGAAGCCGCCGCACCACCAAAGTGGTCATCGCCTCCACCATAATGGCCGCCACCGCTGCCACCATAGTAGCTACCACCACCTTGGTCATGGCCACCATTGTAGTGGCCACCTCCATAGTTGTTGTTTTTGCCGTCTCGTTGTTGTCTGTCTCCTCCTATGGAAGGGCCATGCGAAGTAGATCGGGAAGCACCACGGTGCCCTCGAGAGGCTGACATGGCAGTGGATTTGAGGGACTCAGCACCGGTACCATGGAACATCTCCATGCGTTGATCGAAGTTGGAGACCATACTGAAAAGATCATCGATGGTGAGGGGATCAGTGCGGACATCTAAAGCTACAACTATGGGTTGATATTCCATGTCTAGTCCTCCAATAATGAAGGAGATGAGCTCATCCTCATCGATGGGTTTTCTTGCAGTGGCAAGTTCATCGACCAAGGATCGCATATAGCCAAAATATGCACCGACCGATTGAGTGCCTTTCTAGGCATTGGTGAGATTGGTTCTGATGTTGTTGACTCGTGATTTGGATTGGGAGGAAAACATGCGAACTATGGCTGCCCACAGCACATGAGATTGCTCATGAGAGGCTACTTGGATAAGGACTTCACGAGAGCGATTATTAAGGAGGAACGCAAGAACTTGCTAATCCTCCCGATGCCATGCTGTATATGCGGGACTGATGATGGTTTGGTCTTTGCCATCAGCGTTTTTTGTGGTGATGGTTTGGGATGGCTTGGGGATGGTTTGATCAAGATACTCGTACATGCCCGCAGCTCTAATCTGCAATAACACTTGGGCCTTTCATAGAACGAAGTTCGTGCGGGTGAGTTTTTCCGAAACCTGCGAGGTGAGAGCAGGGGAGGAAGATGAGGATGATGCCATGGCAACGGAAGGTGGATAGCTAGATGATGTGGAGAGGAAGGGCTCTGTATACCATGTAAGTTTTGGTGAAGCGTCTCAATCTCCAATAAGTAGACCCGCATGTGTATATATTGATTGTGGTGCCTCGTACAACCGTGCCACGCACGTCAGGGAGTACATCAAGGGAAAGGAGAGAGAGATCCTTATGCTAGGGAGTTATAGGAGGTTGAGGAGATAAGATACAAGTTAAATGAATAAACCTCTTGGCTCCTAACAACGAAGCCTTGACTAGAGATAGCTAATAACAATATATTTAACATACATTACATCCAAAAGATGCAGGAACTTTTGCATGAATACACTCATGAACCACACTGGGCTTCAAATAATTAGGCACACATATATTGGCATAAAAACATATGTTGTCAGTGTGTAGTCGCAATTATAGGTGTACATGTAATAGCTAGGTGGAAAGTATAGCCTAAAGAATGCAGTATGAATGCCCCGTGGGACTGCTTATTCTCTTGGCCACTGATAAAATCTACTACAGCTAATAGATGGGCTTCTTTCTTTGTCTGTCATGTACATGCATGTGCTTTGTCCAACTACTTCTGTTCCAAATAAGAACATTGCATGTAAACTGAGTCTAATATTTAATCGTGAATAAAGGTTTCGAACACCCTAGAACATATGTGGATCATGTGATCACATGCACACGCGACATCATGCTACATGGCAAAAGTAGATCACATGAATCACCTTCAGCTCCGTGCCATTGATTTTGATTGATAACAGCTTTAGATCACGTCCTTGAAGAGCAAGTGGAGATGAGGTGCCCGCTACAAAGAGTTTGTGATGAGGTCCAGAACCTCATTTTGAACGTCTCAAACTAAGAAAAAAAATAGACGAACAAACAAATATACAAGAAAGTCCTGAAGCATCTAACTAGAAAACTAGTGACATGTTTCAAAAGGTACAACACCAATATGATTCTCTAACTAAAGTACACCTCCTAGGATGAATCTTCACCTTCATTGCCTAGAGATACAGCTATTTTAGAAGTAACCATGGTCTTTTCATCACCAAGTTGAAATTCTAAATCCACCCGCAGAATAATTTTGTAACAGCAAAATCTATGGCTAATTTACAGGGGAAGTATAATTTTGACTTGAATTTATTTTTATGATGCAGCCAGCACACAACTCCGCCTATTGTCGGGGTACACAAACAAGGGTATATGTTTCCCCTGCCTTGTGCACGGATAGTTGGCCGCCAACCCGGCAGCATCAAGTATCCAAGACAAGCTTCCAAGCCAGAGAGATAGCTCTTTGAGAAATCAAAGGGAGGATCAAGAAGACCAAGACAAGCCAAGAGAACAAGATATCACCAAGGAAAAGCCTCCCTTACTGGGTAGGCGAGCCTGGTGAGGTCGAGGCCGCCCCTGAAGACAAGTCCCAAGATTTCCCCGGCAGGCTCGCCGGGACCACTGGCGGCCTACATCCCCGCCAAGACTCTGCCACTCCACTGCATCGCAATGCAAGTCACCTATCGGTGCGGTGTCGAGCCTCCAGATGATTAAGTGGCTGTCATTTGGCATGTGGTAGCCATTTGGGAGGAAGATCACCTCCGTATGACACCCGTCCAGAGGCGTGTCAAGTAGACAGATGGAAGATGACTAAGCGGCACGGCAGGCCTGCCGGGCTGCATCCACAGCGTGACACCTAGTAGTGCATTTAATGCATTTTGTCCTAACTGCCAGAGTTAGGTATGATAGCACAGTTGGCTATCTAATCACTGGATAATGACTATTTTGCCATTGTGGTAAACCCTTAGCCTATAAAAGGAGGGCCATGGCAATCTTAGAAGGGATTCAGACCCTCGTGTACTCATACGCGCGTAGCTGCTCCTCCCGAGGCGACCTTGTCGGGCTCGAGAGCTGCGCGTTCACCACTGTCCTTCCATCAATCCACCCAAGCAGGAGTAGGGTTTTACGCCTCACCGCGGCCCAAACCTGGGTAAAAATGACTTGCGTCACCTCTGTCGTGCTGTTCCATGGCCTCCGCTCTTTGTGCGATGTGAACTCTCCCCTGCCGAACCACTAAGGGGCTCATAGCCCCATAGGTGATCGTGTTCCACCACGACATCTTTGGCGCGCCAGGTAGGGGGAGCGCATGCGCGAACCCGAAGTCGTGAACAGCACGTCAAGCTACACCAGCTTCAGCGCCGGCACTCGCAGCATCGGTGACTCCTGAGGAGGGAGGCGACGTCGCTCCCTCGCTCCGTCCTTCCCAAGCCCTGTCGCCCATCTCCACCGTACACACGGCGGCGGTGGCGGGAACGAAAGGTGGTAACGATGTGACGACCCAGACAGGCTAGATGGCGCTGCCACCATGCGGCCCCCTATCCGAGGAAAGAAGCGAGGCATTTGACGGCGCCGTCCTCCTTGCGGGTTCCTGCCAAGCATTCCCGGTGTTTGAGAGAACCAGTGGAGCAAGCAAAAGAGCATGGTACGTGGCCTCCTCCTCCTCCACTTTCACTCATCGACGATCGAGCCGCACACAGGGTGGCATCGTCAATGTCGATAAGCCCACGTGAAACTCGATCCAGCATTTACCCTGCCAAGGGAAAATCCTGAGTGAAACACTGGTGCAAATCCGTTGATTGACGCCCCAGCAAGCATGCTCCGGCAGGGTCATCCGCGCTAGCGTGACCTTTATGCCCGCAGCCATGATGTCGTCAATAGCGAAGGGAAGAGGAGAGAGGAACCAACCATTCCTTTTCGCTATGCATTGTCACCTGCAAGTATTTGGTTATCCCCTCCGGCCCTTGCCAGGGTGGACGTGCAACTGATAAACTGCCAAGTTTACTTCTTGCGCATGTTTCCGTTGTTAACCTTTACAGGCCTGAGGCCGACACGCAAACGCCATCTCCTCGAGATATGCGGACGGGATGAACGTCTGCGACTAAGGAAGGAGGGAAGCGTGAACGAAAGCTAAGTCCACATGTTCATTGATTTTTCCTCCAAAGTTTGCATTTGCTTATCCCTCGGACAACCAGGGTGTTTCGTATGGAGAAATCTTTCGTGTGATGGCACCTTACCGGATTTGTCTGCGCCCCCGCTTTGTTTCGAGCCTGCTCAACAATGTGGGGGGCTGCATCAAAGACTCCTAAGGAAAAACCTGCCGGGCATGACCTCGTGAGCTGAATGCTAAGGACCTACTCCTCACAGCTATCGCGGCAGCATGCTACTGGCGGGCAACCAAAACGCACAAAAAGAAGCCAACCGTACGAACATCCATGGGTGAAACACAAGAGGGATAGCATGCGCTTAAGCTTAATTAAACATCAGTTCGACAAGAGTAGAAGCAAATATAGTATGGGGCCTAAACACGAGACATGCGTTATGTTTTGTTACAGGGTGCCACGACAATAAGAATGGTTTGCGGCTATGCTCATCGGTCTTCTGGGACCCTGGGGACGGAGAGAACCTTGTCAGCGAAGGGGCCAGCCTTCTCCTCGGTAGCAGAAACATCGGCACCTGCCGGCAGCCTCCTGAAGCCATCGGGAAGGTTGAGGTCCGGGTGACGGAAGGCGAGGTTGCTCAAGACCATGAAAAGGGCGTCGCGGGCGAGCTTTCAGGGCTCATGGGCGAAACATGCGTCCCTTTCATCCTCATACATCTTCAACCCTTCAATCAACCCCTCAAAGAAGAGCGCCAGCTTGACACTGGGAACTTCATGTTGACCCACAGAGAAAGCCTAGCTCTTCATTTTCATTGTTGCGATCTGGGCAGAAAGGGGCTCGGCGATATCCACCAAATTCTTGATCCAGAGGTCGCGCTGCCCAACTTGGTTCGCCAGCTTGTCCTCTGCATCTTTTTGGTGGATCCTTGCATTGTCCAAGTCCTCCATCAGTTGCTTCTCATGGACGTCGACAGACTCGATCCTGCTCTCCAGAGTTCCAAGCCGTGCCTTCTTATCAGTAATGACGCCATTGGCAGTATCGAGGTCCTGGCTCTTGGATGATAGCTGCGATTGCACCTCTTTCAGAAGAATCTCCGCCTTCTGCGCATCTTCCTTGAGAGCCGTAGTTTCCTTGGCACTCCCGGCAAGCTCCTCTGTCAGTTTGGCCACCTGTTGGTCGAGGTCAGACTTGGCGGCAAACGCAGCGGCAAGGTCATCAACAATCTTCTTCAGCTGGGTAGCAGAGTCAAGGGCGAGCGTATCAAGGGTCGCCTTGTGCCTGTCCTCCAGATCCTTGGTGCGCTTTTGGACAAGGCCCTCCAGTTCTTCGTCCTTGCTGTGGAGAGTGGCCTCAAGGTTCCCTTCCCGGGAAGAGATGTCTTTCTCTTTGGCATTCAGAAGCGCCTCGCGCTCCGCAAATGGATTTCCCGGGTAGCGACATCCTCTTTCGCCATGGTTATCACCTCCTGTTGCTGCAGAAGGGTTTGAAACTGCTTGCCGTGCCACTCGCGCAATTCACTACCCTTGTCCCTTAGTTTCTGATCAATGAGGCTGGCAGAGTTGCGCTGCTCCTTGAGCGCCTGCCACTTCTGGCTGTACCTGTTCTGCATCTCCTTGATTCCTGTTGCCACGAACTCCAGGAAAGATAGGTGCAAGACGGCACTGACTGAATCATCAGCCTCCTCAGCTCGCTGGGACAGCGGTGCCATGATGCGCTGGATCTCTTCATCGAGGTCTGCGCTTACTGCCGCGGATGAGCAGGGGGCTCCAAGTCTAGGTTGGGCAAGAATCAATGCCAGGTTGCTCGAAGATGGCCGCGGGGCCGCGGCCGAGGTGCCTAATTGGGGAGCAGGGCTCATGGTTTGAAGGGGAATTTTCTCTTCGACCACTACCTCCAATCTTGGCACGCTGTCGGGAACCTTCTCTGGGACCTCTCGGATATCCCCGGCAGTGTGTTCCTGGCCCTCCACGGCAGCGATCTTGGCGGCCTCCTCAGCAGCATCCTTGCCAGTGCTGGCCACCTCCTCCAGCAGCTCTGGTTCCTTGCCACTGGGACTGCAAGCGAGATCAGCATGCGATGACAAAGAAATAATATGCATCAGTAAGCCAGAGACTTGAAGCAAAATAAAGCAAGCGACAAAGGATAAAGAGCGAGCGAATTACCCGGAGATGTTTGCCGTGGGAGGGCATCGCTTTCCCCGGTGACACCCGTTGCCGGGACATGACCCTCGCCCCCTTCCTCGGGAGTCACAATGTCAGCATGGGCTGATCCTTCTGTGGAGGCCCTTGCCAGGGATTTCTCGGCTTGGACATTGGGAAGGGTGAGCCCCTCCTGGGGAGCATCGCTCTGGATGAGCTCTCTCTCTCCCTTGGCGGAAGATGGGACTCGCTCTCCCATGGCTTACCTGGCAGGGGAGGCCCGTCCCATGCCTTCGTGCCGGGGGCTGGGCCGGGGGCTTGGCGCTGGATCATTCGTTCTGCCTCCCACCAAGCCCGTGCCCTCCGAAGGCCCCGACGACTCCGCTTGATTGGATCGTTTGGCCCGGTGGATGAGGGTTTCTTTCTTGTCTCTATCAGAAACAACAAACAGGATTGGGTCAGCAAACCAACAAGTGCATGATGCTTCGACAATACACTACAAAAAAAATACACTTCCGTGATGATACGTGTTTGTCACAGTAGGTCATGTTTTCTATCATGCTTGTACATCCATGACGATTTTATGACAGAATCAAGATAGTCATACCTGTGCTGTCGTAGAAGTGTTCCATGACAATACCAAAATTATCATCACGGAAGTGTCCACTTCCATGACGATAAATGGTGCGTCATGGAAGTGTTTTCGTCAAGGGTAACCGACACTGGCATCCACCATAACGGGTCGCCGTTAAGCTATCGGGTTCCGGTTTGGATCCAATAACCCGTTAACATCCCCGACCAATGTGGATTTTCCACATGTAAAATTCTCATTCGCCGGAGGATCCACATGTTTTTTCAGCGTTGGGACAGATGTCATCCACCCATTGCACGGGAGGTGCCTATGATACGTTGGCACGTGGCAAGGCCCAACAGTGGCCCATTTAGGTGAAAGAGGCCGGCCCAGTCAAAATTAGCAGGCCGGCCCATATAGGGCCTAGTTGTGTCTGGTCCATTTAAGCCCACGGCCCATACGAGATGTGCCAATTCGGCCCGTCAACTGCCCGTTAACTATTTGACACCATTGCAGCCCATCGTCAGTTTGAGCCCGTTAACAGCCCGCTATATATTTGGGCTCAATATCGGCCCCATGTGGTTTCGGCCTGTTAACAGCCCATTCAAGGGATGGGCCAATTTTCAGGATGTACGTCTTTCGGCCTTTTAACGACCCATTTAAGTGTTGGGCCAATTTCCAGCCCAGTGTGTCTTTCAGCCCGTTAACGGCCCATAAATGAGTTGGGCCATTTGCAGTTGGACCTGAGTTTTGGCCTCTTAACGGCGCATGCTCTTCATGACCAATACCAGCCTGGTTTCTCTTTCGGCCCGCTAAAGGCCCACAACACAGTTGGGCCATATAAAGTCCGACCTGACTTTCGGCCTCTTAGCGGCCCATGCTCTTCATGGTCCAATACGAGCTCGCTGTCTCTTTTGGCCCGCTAAAGGCCCAAAATACAGTTGGGCCATATATAGCCCGACCTTAGTATCTGCCTGTTAACGGCCCGTGAAGTCAAATGGGCCCACTTATTGCCCGCTTCGATGTCGGCCTGTTAACGACCCGGGAGGTAACAAGGCCGAGCATTAACTGTTGGCTCATTTCAAATATAGCGGCCTATAGTGCTTTCGTCCTGGTTACAGCCCATTAACTTGATGGGCCTCCTAAAGTTCGAACATGTGAGTAGGCCCAATTAGATAACGTTGATTCCGGCCCAGCTATAATTTCAGCCCATTACGACGAGCAATTATGGACAGGACAAAAACCGATCAATCAAAGGCCTATGAGAATTTTGGCCCATGAGAGCCCATTAGGGAAGCCCATTAAGGGCAGTGGGCCGCTTCCTTCATATAGGACGCACGACTGTTCGTGCTAACTAATAATTTCACTTCTTTTTTGCCTACCTAGCGACCAGTTAGCTGGAATGCGAGGCGTGCTAAGCAAATGTATGACATACAAGGAAAAACGTTGCACATCCAGCATATATTCGAGGACATTACATCCACTGGGCAATCAAACATTGATGCCAGTGCAAATAAATGAGCAGGACTTAATGATCTACAACCTCACAATCTGCAACCTCAGCGCGGATGACGCCCATAAGCATGTGAGTAAGTTCTTCCTTCTTTGCTACATTGTCTCTGAAAACATTGATCGGTTGTTGTTGCACAAGAATGTGCACCTCTGATTCCTCCACGATTTCCATGATTGCTTCAGCCAGTAATTCATTCACAAACATACATTTTTTCCATTGGATTCGAGACAGAGGAAACTCAACAGATTTAGATGGTGATTTTGGCAGGCTTGTATTATTGATAGTGGAGAGTGTCTCGACCACTGCATCATAACATAAATTAGGATGGGAACCGAACAGATTAATCAAGAGTTATTGCCATATTACCTGGCCTAGATTTATTGGAAAGAAACAATGGGGTTGCCTTGCTGTTTTCAGAGTTTGTCTTCTTATCTTCAGCAGCCTGCACCAAATTAACACACTAGCATTGCTATCATTGGCCAGGTTAGATAATAGGAAAGCAACGTTGACACAATATGGCACAACTATCATCAGCCAGGTAAGGTAATAGGAAAGCAACATTGACACAATGAATGATTGGGCAACCAGAACATCACTACAATTTAGTAATGTGCATGATATGAGATAGTACACTCATGCAACCCAGTATGCAAAAATACCAGGCAGTTTTCCTTACAAAAATCAACATTGTCGCCTTTAATTATACATTTTGCTACAAGTAAATTTAGATCAGATAAAGGTTGGATTCACACCGATTAACAAAATATATGCTGATGTAAAAATTTAGTGATATACAACAGGTACTTACATCAGCATTGGAGCATAGAGAATTCCCGCAAGATACTTTCCTTGAACACGATCCCAGTTTAGAAAGTCTTCTATCCTTTAAGCTTATTTTCTAAAAGAGAGATGGGTAAGAAACATGTAGAAAATATGATCTGAATGCTATAAAATTTCTTGATGTGAGGATACGCACATGCTTTTTCGAATGGAGTTGACATATTTTTGCTAGACTGGAGTGGACTAGTTCTTTGGCCACTTGAATCTGCTTATTATCTGTAGAGTTGGGTTTATCTATGCTGGAGAAGTATCTATGAACACTGGAGTTGGTTTACTATTTCCTGGCGTTTCGACCTTTTGCAAAGACCTTGTTTGTAACCCTTCAGATTCTAACATAGGCGTCTTCCCCTTGCATGCCTTATATAGAAGAATGGTGCTTCAGTTATAAAACATGCTACGACAGAGAGATGGAATAGGTATTGAAGAATAGAAAGCCATGACATATTGACATGTATTCCCTCCATCCGGAAATAAATGGATGTGTCTAGGTGTATTTCAGTTCTAGATACATCAATTTTTTTCCATTTCTGCGACATGTAATCCGGACGGAGGGAGTATGATGTAAGAGCTAGGGATACGACAGGACAACAGAGTAAAAAAACACTAGTTGAATGTAAAACTGTATGATAGCGGAATACATACAGAAAAACACTAAGGCAACATATGCGCGTATGATTGGGAAACTAAGATGGCATTGCAACAGACCACTAGAACAACACTTCAATGTAAAAAAAACATGGTATGGTAGACAGATGAAGTACATACTGATGAATAACAATGCATAAGATATTCAGAAGCATGATGTCCAAACTAAGCAAATGGCATTGCGACAGAGTAGAATGACAGTACTTGAATTTGAAAACATGTTATCATGAATGGAATAGGTACTGAAAAACAGGAAGGCATGACATATTTACATGCATGATCAGCAAGCTAAGCACATGGCATTGCAACAGAGTAGATGCACTCCAGGACATTATATGCATGATGTACCCATATCACGGGCCAAGTTAGAGCAAGGACCTTGTGGGGTGAATAGGATTCGGCATCTTTCTGCAAGTCTTCTGAAGAACTGCCTTTACATGTTCCATCATATTGGGTATCATTGACGTCAAGTTTGTTGGCCGTTACATTGCTCCGTGAGGTTCTTGTGGATATATCAGTGTGTGCAATTATATCTGACATGCATGGAAGACAACTAGTAGTTAGATTTATGTAATGAATGCCTGTAGGAGATGACATAAATAGTAAGGCTGGGCTTAACTAGCAGCAACAGGTCTCAAAAACTAAATGGAGAACACAAATGAATGCTACAGAATATGTATCGTTTGTACTCAAGATTAACTAGATGGCACACAAAAGTATTAAAGAACAACATAGGTAATACTAGAATTGGTATAATCACTAGCCTGTGGGATAACATTGGCTGATGGATGATAACTATGGAACAACGTTACCTAAAGAACAAGTCTCTTATCTGAACTATGAAACAGGGTTAACTCCTGAACAAGACTCTTAAGAGATCAGCATGAATATAAAGTGAAATGTGATAATCTATTTTCCATTCTTAGATGAATAACAAACCCATAAATGTTGCACACAAGTAAGATGAGGGTACAACCTATCTGGCCGCCATCCATAGGAGTGAGCATCATGTGCTGACTTGTCGATGGCCCTGCAGTTGTTGTGGCTGTCCATGTCAGGCACGCACATTTGATGCAGGGAACTGTTGAGTGGGGACTATAGCTCCCTTCTGGTGGATGCTTCCCTTGTTGGAGCAGCTGCGGTGAGAAGGAAGATGGTGTGGCTGAAGATGCAGAAAACGCAAAATTTTAAGAACGGCACATATCTCTGATCTAAAGAAATACCCTACGAGATCAACAGTAAGGTACGAGAGTGGTCACATGTCTGTTGACTGAAAACTAAATTGGGGTCACACGATTTTATTTTATTTTGGTATTGTCCGATCTACGCCGGATGGCTTGATGGCCGTCTTGTGCCTCCCGGCTGACACTATTCAGAATCTTCCCAGAAGAGCCAACGACCACCGGCAGAGCAGCCTGCCTCCGCCGTCCCCGGCCGCGAGAGCTCCGACCAAAACCCTGCTCCCCGCCCCACCGCACTGCCATGGTTGCGCCACCCCCGGCTAATCCCCAAGGACTCGCCGTCATCCAGATCCGACGGTGGCAGTACCTTCAACCCACGCAACTCTAAGATAGCCACCTAAGCGCTACTTCCGCTGCGAACTTGCACCCCCGCACCCTTTCGTTAGACACCAGCCAACCGGCAGCCTAGGAGCTCCGCCGCCTCAAGGGGTGCTGCTTCCCATTGGGAATCGATTGGCCCAGAATAAAAATTCAGACAACTGACGCCTAAATAAAGTGATTTAAGATGAGTGTGCGACCTATGTTGCGGCCCGGTGAAGTAGGCAGCTCCAGCTGCCGAGTCGGTGAGGCTGGCGTGATTGCGGTGGCTACCGGCAGCAGGAAAGCAGAGATGTCGCGATGGTCGACGGCTACGGGGAAGCAGCGTTGGGGTCCTGGACGCTTCCAAAGTTGGAGCCGCTTCGGCACCGTGCACAACGGCTGGGGTGTATCCGCTTCGATACGGTTCACGCGGCCGTCGTCGAGGCAGCTCCGGCAGCACAGAGTAAGAGGCACACGGCCCAGTACACGACGGCAAACGAACAGCGTCTCCGGCATTGGGGAGGAGGGCGGTGGTGAATTTGGTGCGGTGGGGGGCACCATCAAGGAGGGGCTGAGTTTTCACGGCTTGGGAGAAGGGAGCTTCCGGGGAGAAGGTGATTTGCCGCCCATGATGTATGAATGGGGGATTGGGAGGGGGAACCATGTCTTACGGATGCATTTATCTGAAATGTGGGGGGAAGTTATAGTTCTACCCCTGCCTTTAGGCTTCTGGGCTTGGGTCTGTGTACTGAGGGTCGGGGATAGTAGAGTAACTTTGCTTCTCCCAAATAATGGGCGCGAGCGATTTCGGGCGAGGAGGGCGTGTTTTGAAATAGTGGGCGCGAGCGATTTCGGGTGAGGAGGGCGTGTTTTGAAATAGTCGGCGCAAGCGATTTCGGGCGAGGAGAGGGTGTTTTGCCGCCCATGGTTTATGAATTATTTGGCACCTGTCATTTCGGTCGAGGAGAACGCGCGCTTGGATGAAGTTACGAACCTACCCTCGATGTACAATGGGCCAATTGATGCGTGTCCCACATAGGCCGGTAATTTCGTGTCTCCCATTTATTTGCTCGGGCGAATTCCACCGAGCAGAGGGTGTTTAGCGGTTCGTTCAAATTTTGGGAGAACAAGCATCCACGTCTACCTTACCAAGTCGATTCGAATCAAATTTTGAAATATTAGCTTGCCACTTCTTCTTTAGATGGTGAGATGATGCTCGGGACTAATGTGTTTTTACATGCTCGTTGCTAACGATTTACTATATGACAAATAGTTGACCCACTCAAAAACGGGAATCAAACCCAAAATGAAATATCTCGATTCAATGCAATAGCTCGTTCACCAGGTTAAAATAGTGAACTAAATCCAAAATTGAACACTTCAATTGAGTAGCATGTTGTACTATATTATAGTACTCCATGAACATGTTGAAAGTCAAATTAATGAACTTGTTTGATACGCATATGTCCGTTCATGTGTGGATTGCAGACAACATGTTCTCCAATTCAAATATTTGAATGCAATTTTATATCGAAACATGGTTTATATCAGTCTTTGATGCATAAACGCGACCTTCCCCTCTCCCGGACTCCTGTTCTCTCTCTCGCCGACAATCTTAAATTCTATCGCACACATCCAAACACAAACCTTGTCGGTCCCTCTCCCTCTCTCTCTCTATCTCTCTCTCTGTGGGGGGGAGGGGGTCTTTCTAGTTCGCATGCACACTCCATGTATAGGTCTCTCTGGCACACTATGTATGATTCTCTAGTACAAGATAAATATCTTGGGTGCACTCATCGTACGCACACAAATTCCCTAGCTCGTTGCCCGTAACTCTCTCACGCACCACTCTACCATCTCGGAGCTCTTCCCTCTCTCTCTCTCTCTCAAACTCTCCATCTCCTTGGGTCACACATACACATGCATATCTCACTCGCACTCTATAGACCCATCTAAAACTCTCTCTGTCTCTCCCTCGTTCTCTCTCCATCTCACACACACACACACACAATCTCACGCCTAGCTAAGTATGATTGCCTCTCAGTCAATTGTAGGCACACGCAGTCCCCCCTATGTATATGACTAATACTTAGTCTCCATCACAAACATGTGCATTGTCTCTTTCCCTCACTTGGTCTATCTTGATTTCTCTCGGGGCATCTTTCTATCGCACACACACCTCGTCCCTCGATCTCCCACCCATATATTCTCCTCACGATCTCGAGGGGTTCTCTCTATGACAAACACACCCTCTCTCCCTCCCCATGCATCCATCGTCTCCATGCGTCCCTATCGGCCTTTGTCCCTTGTTGGCCAGACCTCTATTGGACATGTGCTATAGGGGTGTCTCTCTCCATTGCAAACAATCACGTAGTAGCTATCTTCGTGTATCTCCTCAATTTGCTTTTCTATCTCGGAGATGCATGCGTGATATGTTTGCATAAGAAACGAACACACACTCTCTCTCTCTCTCTATTTTATCGTTTGTTGTCCCTCTCTCTTTCACAAACACACTCTTTTTGCACACTCACTCATTCTCCTTCACACGCACTTGATCTCTCTCGACTTAGGCACTCTCTTCGGTCCATAGCATATAGATTTATTGAAAAGTCAAACATCACAAAGTTTGATAATGTACATGGAGAAAAACATTTACATCTAGAACGTCAAACATATATCATTAGATTCATCATGAGATGTAGTTTCGTATGATGTATCTTTGGTATTGTAGATGTAAATAATATTTGCGTAAACCTGGTCAAAGTTTCCAAAGTTTGACTTCTAAAAAATTTATATGCACTGCATTATCGAACGGATGGAGTATCTCTTTCCCCCTCTCAGCTATCTGACGCACCACTCAGCCGTATCGGGGCTCCTCTATCTCTCTCAAACTTTATATCTCCCTGGTTCACACATACATATATCTCGCTCGCGCTACATAGAGTCGTCTAACACTCTCCGCCCTTGTTCTCTCTCTATGTGACATGCACCCCCCCTAAGTACCATAATCCCTCACTCCATCATAGGCACACGCACTCCCCGCCTAAGTATGACTATCTCTCACTAGCCATCAGGAACACACGCATTGTTTCCTTCCATCCATATGTCTATCTCGATATCTCTCGGGGTATCTTCTATCACGCACACACCTTGTCACTCGATCTCCCACCCATGTAGTCCCATCACGATCTCCAGGGGATCTCTCTGTCACAAACATACACTCTCTAATCCCCATGTCTGCATTTTCTCCATACGTCTCTCTCGACCTGTCTCCCTTGTTTGTCAGACCTCTCTTGGCCACGTGCTAGGGGTCTTTCTCTGTCGGTTGCAAACAACCACACACTATCTCCTCACCTCACTTCTGCTGTCGAAGATGCATGTGTGATATGTTTGCATAAGACACACATGCTTTTTCTCTACTTTATCGTGTGTTGTCCATGTCTCTTTCACACATGCACACACTTTTTTCACTCACTCTTTCTATTTCACACACTCTCTCTCTCTCTAGTTAGGTACTCTCTCACGTCCATAAACATATGGATGTTTTGAAAAGTCAAACCTCAGAAAAGTTTGACCAGGTATATGTGGAGAAAAACATTTACATCTGGAACGATCATTAGATTCATCACAACATGTACTTACTTCATACTATCATTTATCTTTGGTATTGTAGATATAAGTAATTTATTTATAGACTTGGTCAAAGTTTGACTTAAAAAAATATAGGCACTACATTATCGAATGGAGGGAGTAGCTCTTTCTCTCTCTCTACTACTCACTCCGTCCCATAATATAAGAGCGTTTTTCACACTAGTGTAGTGTAGTGTGAAAAACGCTCTTATATTATGGGACGGAGGGAGTATCTCTCACGGGCCTCCCCTCTCACTCGATCTCTCTATACCGAGGGATTATACGGTCACTGTGTCAGCGTATAGCTCCGTATAATGTTTAGTTGACCGGTCAACCAGTCCACATGCTTCCTTGTCAGCTTGTTCTCTATCTTTGTGTGCTGGCCCATGTGGCAGTGGATGAAAATAAGTAAACTAGAGGCCCATCTGACATGCGGTGAAGTAAACAAAGTTGAAACCACTCGCGGTAGCACCCCGCACGCTAGTAAATTGAAGGCACACTTCTTCCGCGTGAAGGACGCACTCGCGCACACTTCACCACTGCGCGGCGGCATGCACACAAGGATGCACTCGCGCATACCCAGCACACAATACACACCAAGCACACGTGTACACCGGCGTCGCCGCTAGCTGAGATGGATGGCGAGGCAGCCAACAAGAGGAGGCGGCTCGAGCCAAAACCGCATCCGGCGAGCCTGGACTTCGTCAGCAGCCTCCCCAATGACATGCTGCTCATCATCATCGGCCTTCTCGCCACCAAATCTGCCGTGCGGACCACCCTGCTCTCCCGGCGGTGGCGCCCCTTCTGGCGCCACGCCCCCTCAACCTCACCGTCGACAGCTGCCTCTGCGACGGGGATTGCAAACGCATGGCCGCAGTCTCCAAGATTCTTTCATCGCACCCTGGGCTAGCCAGACGCCTTGACATCCGCATGTTCAGTACCAACTACAAGGTCCAAGCCAAGTTCGATGAGTTGTTCTTATCCCCCACCCTAGATCAGCTCGAGGAGCTCAGGTTTGAAGCTGGACGATCTCGCTCTCTGCCGCCGTCCGTGCTCCGCCTCACGCCAACGCTGCGCCACGCCAGCTTCAACTCCTGCTATTTTCCCCAGATTAATGTCGTGCCCGCCCTTCTTCTCCCTCAAATCAAGCAGCTCGACCTCTTCGACGTTGGCATCTCGAAGAAGACTATGGAGCACCTGCTCCGCAGCTATACTGCGCTCAAGTACCTTCGTCTTCGGCAGATCCACGGGTTCATTATCCTCCACATCGCCTCGATGAATCTTCGATGGATTTATGTGTCTTGCTGGCCCCGCAATAGGACATCAATTGGGAAGAGATCACTCCAGTTGTTCCACGTTATGGTCATTGAGAATGCGCCTTATCTTGAGAGATTGCTTGTATCTGATCTAGAAGATCCAACAAAAATCAGGGTCATTGACGCGCCGAAATTGACAGCGTTGGTGTACTCGTCTGCCAAATTCTCCGAACTCTTTATTGGATTTGTAATCGTTCAGGTACAACACTCATCTTCTTCTCCGTCTTCTTGAAATTCACATTTTTAAATTTCTTCTTGATGTATTTACGACTGTCATCCAGAAAATGATTCCCACAAGCTTGACCCAGTCTGTGCTCATAGTGAAGATCTTGGCAATAAAATCTATCGACCCCAATCCGGATCAAGTTTTTGGATTCCTTACATGCTTTCCGTGCATGGAGAAGCTACTCATCGAGGTGAAACTTCTTTCCTATTAGTAAATGGTAATCACAACGTAGCTCAATTCTTTCGCAATTTTTTCAAATTACGATGACAAGTGTAGTGTTCAAAACTGCTTCTATGCACTGCACCGAAAGAAATGTTTTTAGTATTGTTTTGTCACGTGATCACCTGCACCGTTTTTTTTGTTATACTACTAGTAGCCTAGGCTAGTCATAGTGGCAAGTAACTTAGACTAGTAACTCTATGGTTTGCCTAAGAGCAAGTACTACCTCCATCCTGGTTTACTCTTCGTATTTTGTAGTATCAAAATTTGACCATAGATTTAACTGATAAAATGTTAATGCATGTCACTAAAAATTATATCATTGGATTCGTATTTGAACATAATTTCAAATGGTATAATTTTTGGTGACATGCATTGGCATTTTCTTAGGTAAATCTATGGTCAAAATTTTACACTAAATACGAGGTAGTACATAAGTGGGCTATAACGGCCCTCCACTATGTAGGCCAAAACACGTGCCAAATTCACTTGTGATGCATTTGGCATCGATGCCCCTCCATTGCTCACCTGGTGCCCCAATCTGGATCACCTACTTTGCTCCGGTGCCAAATTAACTCACGCAATGAAAAAACACTTGCATGGGAGAGGGAGAGGACCGAGGCAATAAAAAAACACTTGTTTGAGAGAGGGAGAGGCTGGTGTAGTTGGTTTGATTGATTTGTTTATACATGTGGGTCTGTGTGCACAGCGGTGTCAACTCTCTCAGATCGCTAGAGCGGTGCCAAAATCTTTTGATTTGACATCGATGCGTATTATGTGGCATACTTTTGAGAAATATGGCATCGGCCACATAGTGGAAGGCAACAAATGCCCAAGCTCTTCACGTGCTCCTAGGTAAATGAGAGGAAAGAGAAAGAGAGAGAGAGAGTGAAAAAATTTCACTAGCCTTAGAGGCAACCCTATAGCCAACCCTATCGTATGAGCGAATGATATTGGTACCCCTTGATGACACGACAATCTTATACAGCCAGTTGCTCTAATATGTTCTCTTCTTTTGCAGATAAAAAAAGACCCGAAAGTGAAAAATGTGTTGCACTATAACAATCTCATCGAATGCCTTGATCTCCATCTTACAGAAATTGATTTGATCGACTACCGAGGTAGCACATCCTAGATTAAATTGGCCAGGTTCTTTGTTCTAGAGGGAAGTGTGCTCAAGGTAATGAGGTTTGGCATTCTCTGGGGCAACAATGAATGGCGTGCTGATCACCGCAAGCGTCTAAGCCTAAATGACAAAGTCTCCACAGAAGCTGAATTTGTTTTTGAAACATCAAGTCGCCAGAGACTCAGAAATTTATTTGCCCATTAGTGACTTGTCAGGGCGGTGGATTTTAGTTTGTACGATAATGCTGCATCCAGCTAAAGTAACGAAAGTTCTTACGTAAACTTCCTAATAATTCCCTCTTCGTAGGTGCAGCATTACTCCTAGCATTTGTAATATCAGTTTGAAACTTGTAATATTATGACTATCCAGCACGAGGTAGTACTATGTTACGATAAATGTTCGCGTGCATAGGTGCGGCAACGATATACCCATTACTCGAGTACAATATTTATTATTAGCAGCAAGAGGCCCATGCGTTGCATGGAACATCAAGATGCATTTATACAAGCTGTTTATCTTGTGGGAGACGAAGATGAACGAGGGAAGGCCTTATCTGCAAATGTGGAGAGGGGTGCGGGTATCTTTTTGGAAAATTGCCATAGTTTGCTTTCTATCCGTCAGATATAGATCAGACGGTCTATATTGCAGGATGGTAGGCACACCATCATCACCAACTCGGTTTTTTATAAGAAAAAAAGTTTCTCTATTTCTCTATACTACTCCTATAAAAACCTGAGGGCTCCTTTGGTTCAAGGGAATTCTATAGGATTTTTGGAGGATTGAAATCCTTTGAAATTTTTCCTACCTTTGTCCTTTGATTCATAGGATTGAATCCCATAGGAATTTTTCCAATGGAATCTTTTGTACTACATTTCATAGGAAATCTAACATCCATTCTAACCTCTTTTTACAATTCTTTGCTTTTCTCGTGAAATCAAACGCTCCTTGCTAATCCTATAGGATTCAAGTGGGCATGACACTCCAATCCTATACTTTTCCTATTCCTGTGTTTTCAAAATCCTGCGAATCAAAGAGGTCCTGAGTTGGTGATGATGGTGTGCCTGCCATCTTTTACCAATACCCGTCGGATCTAGATCTGACGCATACAAAGCAAACTGCTGTAGTTTTGCAAAAAGATGCCCGCACTTGTTCCCTATTTACAAACAACTACGTGTCTCTCAGAATCATCCTTTTCTCTTCCCCACCACATCTAGAAGGCCATGGAACAAACTGGCGCGATGGCCGCTGCCGGCGCCGTCCACCCCCAATCTTGGTGTTCCGTGCAATGCACGGGCATCTTACTCATATAAGAAAAGAGTAGAGATACTCGTCGCAACACACGGGAAATTATGTCGAACACAGCTAGTTGTAAGCAGGCTAGCTCTACAGCCATGATGATAGTGACTGCACACGGTGAGGCTGACTCTGGTATGCCGAACACGGCACCTACACTCAGGTGTCATCTCCGGCGCAGGGTCTTGTCACTTCACTGTGAGGAGCAGCACATAATAATTTGACCAACGGGTAGTACAGTACTACTACATTGGTAGTACTACTACTAGTCTAGCACCACCGTCTGGATTTAGTAGTACTACCACGTCCGTCTGGATTTAGTATTTGACTAGCAATATCTAGTAATGCATGTCACAAAAAATATACTACTCCCTCTGTAAATAAATACATGGAGTATTGTTTTATTCAGTTTTGAACGTAGTTCTCGATGATATTATACACTCTACCTTCCGGTAGATGGCTCAAATCTGAAGTCTCATCAATCAGACTACTATTGTACTCACCGAGCAGTCAGCTTAGTAAGCTACCAAAAAAATTGCAATCAAAGACTACTGTTGTACTCCCTCCGTACTGGTGCATTAGGCTGGTCGTAATGGGAGTATCATAGGTAGTATCATGCATGCCAACTAGGCAAATTTGATGAGGTGGCATAGAATTAAATGAAGAAAGAGTGGGGTGAGTATCATATCATGATACCGTATCATATTAAATGTTGTGCTAATATGTGTCATGCATGGCAATAAATGAAGTTATCTATGATACTAACTCATGATACTATGCACTACGGGTGTAGTATCATACACTAGTATCATATACATGATACTAGTATATGATACTCACCATTATGACCAGCCTTAGTCACGTTACGAAAACCAAATAATCCCAAAACTTTCAGGCGTGGTGCATTAACTACCCACCTCGTTCCCTGTTTTTTGCCACGAAAAAAGAAATCACCCAATAGGAGACGTGGGGTGACATTAATTACAAAATACTACTCCTACCTCCGTCCTGGTTTATTGGTCCCCTTAGTATTTTGTGCCAAATTTTGACCATAGATTTAACTAAAATAATATTAATGCATGTCACCAAAAATTGTATCATTGGATTCGTATTTGAACATAGTTTCCAATGATATTATTTTTGGTTACATGCATTAACATTTTATTAGTTAAATCAAACGTCAAAACTTGGCGCAAAATGCAAAGGGGACCAATAAACCAGTAAACATCAAAGTTCTCTCGTTTTGCCCCAACTTGGTCTCGGTGAGATGACTATACTGCACCGGCACGAAGGGAGGGCCGAGGAGTAAGATGGCCAACACACATGTGAATGCAACGCAGTCTGCACTTCTCATATAAAGGCTCCCCGCCAGTCCAATCTACGAAATCCTACGCACCTACCCACCCTAACCAAGGGCAAGAGTGATCACTCCAATCGCAAGATCAGTTGACTAGAAGCTACACCCATGGAGGCGATGAGTGCAAGCATCGGCCGGCTGTGCCAGATGGTCCACGACGCCGGCCTGTGGCCCGGCACCGAGGAACGTCTCCAGGTCATGCTTGAGGCCGCCAAGGCGAGAGGCCTCTTGGACGACAGCTTCGTCTCCTTGTTCGACGAGGTCCTCGTCGGCTTCCTCGACAAGTTCACCATCATCAAGAAGCTCGCGGACGACCTTGACATACGCCTCCAGCCCACGCGCCCAGGATCTGTGATGCCCACCACCCTCAACGGCCTCTATGGTGAAAACCTCTTTGACGCATTGGTGGCCCTGCGACTGCTCGCCGTTGAGCCGGACAATGTCAACCTCGAGGTCGCACTCGCCGCGCAGCGCCTGGCGCAGCAAGGCACCATCGACATAATCACCCACATCTACGCGCAAATCATCCACAAGGACTACTACGTGCAAGAGGAGGACGATAGGACGCTGGCCTTCATGGACCGCATGGCAACCTTGGACGGCATTGTTCAGAAGCATGTTGAGCTTGCTGCCAACGCCGCTACTCCTCGCACGTCGGTTGGTGACCCGACGCACTAGGGCGTGAGGATGTCGTTGATGTATCCGTATGTATCTTTATCTTTCCGTCAATTCCATGTAGTAGTATATTGTACTACTAATTATCTTACCTTTCGCATCAACTTCATAATTTTCGTACGTACTCCATGCATGAACCGCGCCAGAACCAAACTTCTCATTACACTAGGGAAAATCGTTATTTCTATCTATCAGTCATGCCATGGAGCAGAACCAAATTTTACAAGTTACAAGTTCAAAAGAAAAAGCCTGCCGTGTTCGCGTCGCACCCCCACATGGTTGGTCCAGCACGCCGCTCAAGGGGGAATGTGTGCTGTGTTGCATTTTCACTTACAAGTGGGACCGCAGTTGAGCAAACCGACTATCGGTAAACCCCCACCCCGCCCACCGCGCGATTGCTGAGTTAGAGAAAACAGGAGGGAGAAGAGATAGCTGTAGCACGGACTCCAAGAAAATTGGTGTCAGATGGGACTCGTGTTGGCATGTGCCGTACTGCTAGATGTGAATGCTAGTTATGGCCCATGCCACCCCACTATATCGAGGTGCTGGTTACGTAGAGCAAACACATTATCTCTCCAGGAGTACGATAGACCACTAGTACTACTCACATTGTCACGAAATTTCCTGGAGTCCTTGCTCAGCCCTCCTCTCTCTCTCTCTTCTCAGCTAGCCAGCAGACGCGCGGAGTGTGCCCATCGTCTGTTTGCTCACATGCAGTACCACATGTCAGTGAAAACGCAAGACGACCCAGTGAACCTGCACATCTTTCACCTCGACGTGCTGGTGATGAAAAACAAATCCAATAAAGATCTTCGGTGGCCACTTTTGGAGTTACTCAAGAGTAAGATTCTATTTACAGTTTAACCCAAGATGCACATCACGTGGCTTCAACTAGCACTCCATTTTCTTGCATGACATGACCTGGTTGCGGGATGTCCCACGTGTTGGCAAAAGGAGGAAGAACTCGACCAAATCTTCTCCACATTTAGACTGGAGGAGTCGAAAACACGGCAAGCCCTGTGCCTACATCATACTACGTACAAGCCCACCTCACAAGTCACGCTATCACCATATTTCTCGGCCTCCGTGCGACACCTAGCTCTAGTTGATGGTATACTACTACTAGGACTAACTATTGCACTAGCATACACCACTATTAGGTTGGCTCTATGTGATGTGGCAACTTCATATAATCGGATGGTGGCTATACTTCTACGGTACTCACACTCCAAGAAGTGACTCGAAAACCATTCATAAATTGAGTTTATGACATGCATATGCAAATGTACCATTCATTACATACAACAAGTCATCAACACACAACGACAACGAGGATACATGTTGGATTATAGATTATTTCCAACAAAACATTCTAGTAAATACTAATTTTTTTATCACACAACAAATAACAAGCAATGAAATGAACTTCAGCTCAACCAATCCTCGGCATTGGAAACGCTTGCTTTGAACCATAAGTAAGCCTCTGGGAAGGGGAAGCTATTGTCAATATCGAGACCAACGCAGGACTCATCATCCAGGTTGAAGCGGCCTATATCAGGACGCATATTGTGATAGCCAGGGTAGGGAACCATAACAATGTCCGAGGTATAGATACAGTTGCTTCTCATAAATGGTAGTAACGTTGTGCCAACAGCAGCTGGATCGCCTTTCACCATCATTGGATAGTTTTGTCCAAGGAAGAGCGAGTTTTCTCCAAGACTATCAATACGGAACCAGGCAGAAGGTGCTGGCACTAGCACACTAGTATCCATCCTGAATACCCTGCAACGTATGTTGGAATAGGTCCGGAGAGTGCGACCATGGGAGACAACACATGCTTGCTTAGTAACATCAGCAGTGCCCTGTATACATACAAGAAGAGGTGATCCATCGGAATAAGTTGCCAGGCGCCACTGAGTATGTAGGTCCTGATCGTCCTCATGCTCGTGATCATCACCATCGTCATCTCCGCCTTGGTTATAAATTTTTTCAAGTATAGGTGGTGGAATGTTCACAGGACCTTGGAAACACAAGAAGGTTAATTAGTACGGGGATACTAACTCGCATGCACGTGGATGAAACAATTCTAATTACGGTGGAAGACAAACGTACCGAAACAATAAGGATTCCATGCAAAAACAGTGCCACGAGTGGTGGCAGCAAACACAAGACTCTCGTATTGAATTGCATCACAGTACTCATCCGTGTACAGAAATTGATTTTTGAGCTATATCCATCGAGGCATGGAAGTAAGGACGGCAACAAGCTTGTTGAAGATAGCAACAACATGATAGTTTGTGTAATCCCAAGAGCGGTTGGGAACTCGACAAATTGCTATCTTCTGTAGATGACAGTCACCATGATCATATTTGAACCTACGTAGATCATCTATGTGCTCGGCCTCAGGGCACTCTGAGATTTTTGGAAGTGGAACCCGGTGACGAGTGTACACATTCACAAGTTCCCACTCGCAGTTGTACCCAATATAAACAACCCAATCTCCATTTGTGCCTGCCCAGGCCTTACCCTTAAGCGATGGCATCTTAACATCACACGTATCATTATCAAGCGGCATCAACTTGCACAAGGCGAGGCTTCTGTCATCCCAGCGCAAGCGAGCAGGGTCGTGGCGAAGAAGATAGGGGAGATTAAACCGCTCCTGAACCCATGGGTTCTTTGTAATGATGTTATTTATCGAGTCGAGAATGGTCTTGAACGAACCTGCCATGCTAGGTGAGGTGATGACATTGCACCGATCCATGAGTTCCTCCACCACGTCATCTTTCAGATCGTGTCAAGAATAACAGGGTCATTTTTGGCCTATTCCCTCCATGGAGAAGATGATTGAACAATGGTAGAAGGAAGGGTGAAGGCAAACGGAGGGAGGAAGAGCGTGCGATAGCAGTTCCAATTCGAGAGGGAAAGGCGAAGAGGCGATGGATGGTTGCCACGGTACAGGAAGAGGCGCCCCGGCCTACATAGATGTCCGTTCGGAAATTGTACAAAAGGACTCGCCGTCGTCTCACTGACATGTTGGAACGGGACCACATGTCAACGAAACATGGTGTGTCATTTCTCGTGCAAAATGCAATCTAGCCGCATTGGCCCGAGGTGCCGCGTTATTTCTTGACTTTATTTTTTTAATGGCGTGCCATTCAGTTTTGAAGCACGACTAACTGGTACTGTATGCAGAGAAAATATAAACTACTCTACCACTACTCCACCTCTAGTACTAGTATAAAAAAAGACATATAGGATGGAGCTTCACCGCTTGCTTGCTAAGGGCTGCCCACTTGCTTCTCACACTATCACCCTCTCTCCAGATCTAAAAAAGACGGCGGTGCCCCTCTCTCTCCCTCATCACCGGTGGTCACAGATCCGCCGGGGAAGAAAAGGACGTGCAGCGTTGACGCACTTGTCGTCGGCGAGCGAGGTCGCGCACTGATGACAAGGCCGTCCTCTCAAACCTAGCGCCCGCGCGGGATGGCCTTCGTCCCCAACCTCGCTGCCGTAGTGTGTGCAGAGGACGACGACCACGAGCGAAGCCACTTGCCGCTGACCCTCAGGTATGCTACCTCTTTTCGAACCATACCCTTGTTCTATTGCCCCATCTGCCACGTCACTGCATGTGGATCTTTTTCCACTCCACCAACTCCCGAATTTTCTATCCTCTGTTCTGCTGGTCACGCAGACGAAAATCTTAATTTGCACTATTAAAGGAAACCCTACTTCATGCAGACTAATCCATGTCTGGGTTGAATAAGGAAAGGAAGGGAGAAAGTACTGTCGAAGAGACTATAAATCGAACCCGCATCTAGGTTAAAAAGGGGAAAATCAGTAGCTAAGGAACGAGTCTCATGTCTCTTGGTTGAAAAAGGGTAGAAAGGCATGACAACGCAATAGAGAATGACCAGGTCGATTGGTTTGTTGTCCTCACATAGGAAAAAGGTGGCTAAAGAGAACAAAAATGGGATGTAATCCACATATGCCGCCTGGATATTTGTTGCTCTGGGCAACCATCCCTCCCTCACCACTCTATGCGTCTGTGGAGGTACATCATACTGGTGCGCCCACTGTCCGAATGGGCCTCCCATGCTCTTATTGCCACTTTTTTGCTGTTAGTATAATGCCAGTGGTAAAGTCAAGCAATGCTACTGCTAAAGTGATGCCACATTTAACTAATGCCGCACTCAGTCTAATGCCACCGATAAATTTAAGCAATTCTATTTAATGTCACTGGATTATTTCAGGATTAGCTGTTGATTGTGGATGTATTAAATATTTTTCAGCTAAGGCAGTCTAATGCTGTTGCACAGCCAGTATACCAACGATGAAACTTGTTACTACCTTCAGATTTTTGCACTGTTAATGCTTATAGATTACATACCTCACTTTCATGAGATAAGTCAATTTTTTTGTACAGTGTCACTAAAATGCCAAGGCGCTAATGTCATTTTATTTTGGTTAAACTGCACAAAAAATTATGAAGAGAAAAGGAAAGGTTAAGAGTGGGCACCTCCTCCTCCGGCTATTTTCTTTATTCGGCTGATGAAGTTTTTATGTTTGATCGATTATCAAGATTGAGATAGCAATTTTTCAAGTCCCCTCGAGTTCGAAATGATATTTACCTTGAAGATCATGGTTTGCAATTTTTTATACTGTCATTAGTTAATAATGCTAGTTACCTTCAGACTTTTGTATTTGGTTTAGTGCTGTTGCACAGCTAGTATACCAATGCTGAAACTTGTTACCTTTACATTTTGTATTGTTAATGCTTATAGAAATCTTCCAATGCTAGCTTATGGAAATCCGTTTAGTAAAACCATTGTACTGTACCCCGTAATAAAAAACTACTCTACTGTTGCACTAGCCATTGGATTAGTTTATATTTGTACTATTCAAATGGTGTTGCATTAGCGTATGGACATATATAAGGTGTGGCAAGCTTTTCCAAATATGTGCTCAAGAAAACTACTACCTATTTTTCTAAATACTCGATGTTTGGGTACTTTAAATTGAACTGCGAAAACGTCTTATATTAAGGAACAGAGGGTGTAGTGTTCACTCAAATTATGCCGGTAAAGCTAGTCACACCTATGTTAAAATTAATGTTCATTATGTTATCGGAGGAGGTCTGCTTGTTTGTCTCTAATGCCTGTCGATCACATACCTGACATCATGATGTGATGTAATGGTAAGTCATTTCTTTTTGTACAGTGTCACTGAATTGTCAAGGCGGTGATGGCATTTTATTTTAGTTGAATTGCACAAAATATGCTTAAAAGAAGAGGAAAGGTCAGGAATGGTTCAGTTTTTAAGAAAATACTATGTATGCCTTCCTGACATCAGCCACTGTTGCCTTATTTATTCCTTCAGACAGGCGTTAGAAACAGTCTTGCTACCTTTTCCCATTAAGAAATTGGAATGCTTATATTTGTGAGTCTATGCTTCAACTAGTGCCACTTTTATAGTAATCACACTTTCAATATCTGTGCAAACAGGGATGCTCGATTTTAGTGGAACTGCACAAAAAGTCCAAATGGTTCAACATTAGGAGCATGTTTTCTTCTGAACCGTTATATCCAATTGGTGGCACTATGAGCTGTTCATTACGAAGGTACATGGTTTGCTACTATCTTGCTACTCTTTTTGTACTGGCATTAGATAGTAATATTAGTGGTTTGCATGTGAATATATTGGCAGGGTGGACCTACATTGGAGGTGCAGGACATGATTCAATGATTGGATGCTCAATTTCGGTTGTATCGATTTCACCTCTTCCATCACTGCGAACATGGATATCCTTGGTCTGATGAAGAATAGGCGCTATATTTCTGCTCTGTACCAGCAAATCAATTCAGTATGAAATTGTCCAGGGCAAAACATGACAGTATCAAATTGTCCAGTGCAAAACATGATAGATGCTAAGCGGAAGAGACGTGTTTAAACCAAAAATACAAGGTGGGGTATATGTTTACTAGCTGCTTGATATTTGTACAAATAGATGTCTGCCCATTGCTATTTGGCAAGCAAACAAAGTGACCTCAATTTTGGTGGAACTGCACAAGAGAATAGTATAGTCACTGCATGCAGTGCCATTTCAAAATAGACACAGAAAGATTGGATAGTCACTTCATGGATTGCACAAAAGTAGTACTGTACTATTTATTAGCCAACACTAGGTGCTTCATTGCTTTGGTCTGATTATACAATGGGCATCATTTTGCCTAAGTTAAAGTTTGTATTCCAAAAATAGTCTCGCCGTGTGATCGAGAGAAGACCAAATCATATTGCAGTGGATGTTCCTCCATCATGTGTGGTTCATTCTCATGGTTCCAGCTGTTGGTGAAACCACTTACATTTGCAAGAGGAATTGTAGACTTCACAAACAAATTTGTCTTTCACTCTGTACTGAATGTTGGCCCAGAGAAGCATCCATGTTAGTAGCAAGAACAGATGTTTTTTCTAGATCTTTGCTTTTGGAGCTACATATTTGTATATGATCTGTGAATCATTGAGATGCATTAACATGTTGATCTTATGTATGGGAATCATACTAGTTGGTTGTGAATTTGGGCTACTAATGTGAACATATTACAATGCCAGGCCTGTGAGTCTCGTGTGAACATTTCGAACGGATCGGCTCTTACTACTATGCACAGCATGATCCTTATTTCTGTGTGCTCAGTGTTTACAAGTTACTAGCAGTTCCTTATTTCTGTTCGCTTAGTGTTTACAAGTTACTGATCGATCACTAGCTAGCCTACTAATACACTCCTGGCAGTTTGAGTTGCGACGCAAGATCCAAAGGTGGCAGTTTTTTGAATAAAAATGCCTACCTCTGAAGAATCTGACATGCTGTTCTGAAGAAAATGCCATGCGAATTTGAAGAAACTACCAGCAAAAACGTTCGAAATGCCTTATCTCCCAGCGAATGTTCATCAGCTATTGCGATCCTACACATACACAATCCGACCGACTCGATCCTACACGATTAACCAGCGGATCACGCGCGTACCTCATCTGGATGAATCGAGCGCACTGGTTTGACCGTCATGCCGACGTGCGACCCAGCACGAACGGGACGCACCACTGACGGGATGGGACGGGACGACACAGTCATAATTTCAGTTTTTCTAGTTTTCCACGGCAAGCTGGCGCCCTAAGCCATGCCTGCTTATGCATTGAATTCCGATGACCACGATGACCGTCGCGTTTCCCGCGACATGCTGGTTCACCTACCTTCCGCCTATAATTACTAGTTCCCGGTGTTCTCCGGTGGCACCATCACCCAACTCGCCCTATCCTCATAAGCCACCACCGGCCCAACATCTCTCGCCACTTGCCCTCGCTCTCGCCATGTCCGTCATGCCCTCGCCTGTCCGCAATAGGCGACGCCGGAGGCGGTCACAACCGGAACTAGTGTTCGGTTTTTCACCGGAAGGCAGACGGAGGGAGGAGGCATTCTATCGGTCTTTAGATGGCAATGCAGAGTATGAGGACTTGTTGGAGCGCGACCGCCTGGCGGAGGAGCAGCGTATCGCCGATTTGCGCCGCCAGTGGGGCATGGAGCAGCAGCGCACCGACGCTCTGAGTCGCGAGCAGAGCGCCCGCAACTGGGCCGACTACATGGAGGCCGGCGCCCGACAAATAGCCCTGGAAGCTGTCGGGCACGCACGCGTTCGCGACGCCGAATTTTACTACCAGCTCATCAAGTGGGTTTCCCGCTTAGAAGCCGAAGTTTCGGTGGACCACGCCGGCATGGAAAGGGCCAACGCGCGCGAGCAACGCACCCTATCACACCTCTGGCAAGTCCGAGGCGAGGAGGAGGACGTCGGTGCCGACGTTTAGCGTGTACCGCACATGGCTGCTGGCATCATCTAGTTAGCTAAGAGTAAGTTAGTACTTGTACACTACTAGAGTATTAGTGGGAGTAGATAGTTAACCTGGCTATGATGGTTGTCAACGTGGAAGTTCAGTACTCTATATCTGGATCAGACCTGTAACTTTGCTCTGAATGTTGAACTTTCCATTTGAATGTATGATATGGGCCGTTATTTTTTTAAAAGGGCTGTATTTGTCCACCATGGGTTTAGAGCCTGACTTTTGGGCCTACTAGGTTGAAGCGTACACAATTGTCGGCATCCTAGGAACGGGGGTACCCAACTTGCCTGCCAGCGGCCCACGACATGGCTCCATCGACGACCTGGTATGGCCCAGCTTCATCGACAACAACTCAAGACCCTCGCGAGGGGCCAAGCCTCGCGAGGCTGACGACACCAAGACCTCCACGAGGAGCGGCCTCCTCAGGCTGGCTCCCGAGGAGCAGAGATCTCTATGCAAGCCTCACCTCATGAGGTCCGGATGACGTGAGCCATGACGACCAAGGCCAGGCTAGCGCCAACGGGCGCAGTGTACCAGTTTCCTCTTCGGTGCTAAAGAGGCAAGCACAGGCGCGGAGTCCCGAGGAATCAACCAAAGGTTTCCATTCCCGTGCAACAAGACCAAGACCGCCAAGATGATAGGATGGAGGTCATCACCGAGCCCACCACAGTGTCACGACCAGAGGTTTTTGCAGGCGAAGACTACTTTTGTCAGGATAGCATGTACTAGTTGTCTCCCGTTGAATTTGGCCATTGTGGGATCCCTTCCCGCCTTTCATTTGGGAAGAGGACTGAGGCCACTATAAATAGGACTTAGCCACCACCGTAGAGGGGGATGGGATCACTCAGATCACCCAGACACTCACCAGCTCACTCAAGCTCAAGAACACCTCTCCTCCGGAGGCTGTTCGCCACTGTACTAGTTCATCCTCAGCCCCTCGAGGCCAATCCACCACAAAGTAGGAGTAGGGTTTTACTCCGCAAGGTGGCCCGAACCTGGGTAAACTGCTGTGTCTCTTTTCCTTACAGTCGTCGATCTAGGCTGTGAGATTAGCGAGTAGGCAGACTGGGGAGGACGAGTTCTTCGCACGCACCCCAGAGTTCGAACCTCCCAAGGGTTTGCGGAACCCGAAATCTGACATTTGGCGTGCCAGGTAGGGTTGCGTCGAAGCTTCGCCTCTTCGTCCACCGCACCCCGCCCTCCCCGTTCAGCTCTCATGGCGGGCGCCTCTTCTCCGACTAGATCGACGAGTGCGCACAGAGGCGCCGTGGGTCTCCGGGCCTTCACCCCCGCCTTACGGCGAGTGCAATGGCCGCCCAAGTTCAGGCTGGAGATGCCGCCTCACTAGGACGGTGCGGCAGACCCGGTGGGGTTTCTCCAGGCATTTGAGGAGGCAGTTCTGGCAGCCGACGGCAATGATAAGGTCATGGAGAATTGGCTCCCCATGGCCCTCACTGGCGTGCCGCGCGCTTGGCTCCTGGGCCTACCAGAATCTTCGGTGTCCTCCTGGGAGGAGCTGCGTGGCCATTTCGTCACGCAATTCGCGGCACCGGCACCTGACGTCATCGCAGCCATCCTCGGCGGCTCGGAGGCGCCGCCCTTGGATCGCCACATCAAGCAGTTCTTTCGCCAGGCGGGCGACGCCCACGTGCAGCGGGGTGGCGCCGCCGGGTTGGGCGGCACCCAAGGCCGACCTCACATTTGACTCCGGGGACCACCCCGCGGTCACGACTGGCGCCGGCGCTCTCCTGATGCTCTGGACCCCCACCATTTGCAACGTGGCGGTCACCAAGACCCTCATCGATGGAGGAGCTGGCCTCAATGTGCTCTCGGTGGAAGCATTCGGCTTGCTTCATGTGCCCCATGGCTGGCTCCGCCCCACGAAGCCCTTCTTTGGAGTCGTTAACGGCTCCACCAACCCCATCGGGCAGATCCGCCTCCCCGTCACCTTCGTCACCCGTGGCAACTACCGCACCGAGCTTATCGACTTTGACATCGCTCGCATCAGCCTCCCGTACAATGCCATCCTCGGGTACCCGGCCCTGGCCAAGTTCATGGCAGCGACTCACCTTGCCTACAACCTCATGAAGATGCCAGGAAGCAGTGGCATCCTCACCATGGCAGGAGACACCAAGGACGCGCTATTGGCCCTCAAGCTCGCCTTCAGTGCCGCGGCGGCCGCGCGGCAGACTGGGGAAGGGGCCCCAGAGGCTCCGGGGGCTGCGCCAGCGATGAAGAAGCAGTTGTTCTCTCAAGATCGGGCCGAGACAAAGCAGGTACCGGTCGACGAAGATGGGGCGTCGGGTGCCACCTTCACCATAGGTGCCGGCCTCCCTCCAGATCAAGAAAAGGCATTGGTCGACTTCTTACGCGCGAACAAGGAAGTGTTCGCATGGGAGCCCAAGGATCTGGTTGGGATCCCAAGGGGAATAATCGAGCATCACCTGAGGGTGTGCCCTAACGCACGACCAGTGAAGCGGAAGGCGCGGCGGCAGTCCACAGAGAAGCAGTCGTTCATCGTCCAAGAGACCCGCAAGCTGCAAGAGGCTGGTGTCATTCGGGAGGTGCAGTACCCAGAATGGTTGGTGAACCCGGTCATCAACCCCAAGAAGGGTGGAAAGGAGCGTATGTGCGTCGACTTCACTAACCTCAACAAGGCTTGCGCTCAAGACCCCTTTCCGCTTCCGCGTATCGATCAGATCATCGACTCCACCGCCGAGTGTGACCTGCTGTGCTTCCTGGACGCCTTCTCAGGATATCACCAAATCAAGATGGTGGTGCAAGATGTTGAGAAGACGGCTTTCTTGACCCCATGCGGGGTGTATTGCTGCACCTGCATGCCGTTTGGGCTGCGTAACGCTGGAGCAACCTTCCAGCAGCTAATGCACATCGCTCTGGGCCGGCAGCTCGGGAGGAACGCAGAGGCCTACATCAACGACATAGTGGTGAAGTCTCGGGAGGCAAGGACCCTTATTGAAGACCTGGAAGTAACATTTGCCAGCCTGCGCAAGGTGAATCTGCGACTCAACCCGGAGAAATGTGTGTTCGGCGTCCCATCTGGCAAGCTGCTGGGTTTCTTGGTATCACACAGAGGGATCAAGGCCAACCTAGAGAAGGTCAAGGCCATAGAAAGGATGAGCCCGCCGCAGACCCTCAAGGAGATGTAGAAGCTGGCAGGTTGCGTGACCTCACTGGGGCATTTCATCTCCAAGTTGGGAGAACGCGCCCTCCCGTTCTTCAATATGATGAAAAGGAAAGGACCATTCGAGTGGACTCCGAAGGCTGACACGGCCTTCCAAGACCTCAAGAAGTACCTCACCAGCCCGCCGGTGATGGTGGCGCCATGTCCCCTTGAGCCCCTGGTGCTCTACTTGGCCGCCATGCCTCACTCAGCCAGCGCAGCACTGGTGGCAGTCAGGGAGGAGCGCCCGGTCAAGGGCTCACGACAGGGCGCCCCGTCACCAGATGGGGCGCCGCGGTCTCAAGAAGGCGCTCCTGAGGCTCTGACTCCACCACCGGCCAACAACGCTCCTGAGACCTCAGCCAACCCCCCTGGCAGTGGGTCTCCTGAGGACGATGCTCCTAAGGGCACGACTACCATGGTGGATGACAAGGCTCCTGAGGACCCGCAGACTCAGGAGTTGCAAGACCTCACCAATGCTTCCTCCCTCGTCGAGCACCCGGTATACTTCATTAGCACGGTGCTGCGAGACGCACGGGCACGCTACCCCATGCCACAGAAGCTATTGCTCGCGCTCCTCGTCGCCTCCCGAAAGCTGCGCCACTACTTTCAAGGCCACCCCATCAAGGTTGTCTCAGCTTACCCTCTAGAGAGGGTGCTCCGGAGCCCCAATGCTGCAGGAAGGGTCGCCGAATGGAACATTGAGCTGCAAGCGTTCCAGTTGGAGTTCAGTACCACCAGGATCATCAAGGGTGCGGCCCTCGCCAACTTTGTGGTGGAATGGACTGACGTCCCTGACCGTGAAGTGTGCGAGGACCGCTCCCTCATACCCGGCGATGAGGCGCCAGATGGTTGGATCATGTACTTCAACGGCGCGTTTTCACGCAAGGGCGCGGGGGCAGGAGCTGTGCTTATTTCACCCACCACAGACAAGCTCTACTACGCCGTGCAACTCTGCTTCCAACACGGCGACAAGGTCTCCAACAACATTGCGGAGTATGAAGGCCTGATCGCGGGACTCAAGGCCGCCGCAGCACTGGGGGTCAGGCGCCTCACCATCAGGGGCGACTCGCAACTCCTCGTCAACTTCTCCAACAAGGAGTACACCCAGAAGGATGAGCACATGGAAGCATACCTTGAGGAGGTACGCAAAATTGAGAAACGATTCTTGGGTCTGGAATTGCAGCACGTGCCGCGAGGCACAAACAAGGAGGCGGATGACATCGCCAAGAGGGCGTCCCGGCGTCTGCCTCAGGAGCCTGGTGTCTTCGAAGAGCGGCTCTTCAAGCCATCGGCAGCTCCACCCACCGCAGAACCAGCACCGCCTCATGAGGATCTCCCCCAGGCTCCTCCGTCGAGCGCCCCAGCTTGTGGCCCGACCACAGGAGCTCGCCTCCTCGTGATGGAACCTCAGGAGGGGTGTTGGACCGAGGAGTTCAAGGCGTACCTACTTCGGGGCACCCTGCCGGAGACGGAGGAAGACGCGGAGCGTGTGGCCCGCCAGGCCACAACATACTGCATCCAGGACGGTGAGCTCTATCGGAGGCGTCCAAACGACATTTCTTTACGGTGCATCTCCAGTGAGCAGGGATGCGATCTGCTGGCCGACATACATGGCGGGGACTGTGGGCATCACTCTTCATCGCGCATACTTGTGGGCAAGGCATTCCGCAGCGGGTTCTACTGGCCCACGGCGCTCAACGATGCTGCCGAGCTGGTGAAGTCCTGCGAAGCCTGCCAATTCCATGCCAAGCAGATCCACCAGCCCGCTCAGGGCCTCCAGACCATCCCGCTCACATGACCAATCGCGGTCTGGGGCCTGGACATCTTGGGGCCATTCCCACGGGCGCCCGGGGGCTACCGCTACCTCTACGTCACCATCGACAAGTTCACCAAGTGGGCCGAGGTGGAAGCCGTCCGCACCATCCCGGCCGTCAAGTTCATCAAAGGCCTCGTGAGCTGGTTCGGGGTTCCTAACCGCATCATCACCGATAATGGCTCACAGTTCACCAGCAACCTTTTCAAAACATACTATGCTAACCTTGGAACGCAGATATGCTATGCTTCGGTGGCACACCCCAGGAGCAATGGCTAGGCCAAGCGCGCCAACGTAGAAGTCCTGAGAGGCCTTAAGATGAGGACCTTCAAGAAGAAGCTCGAGGCCTGCGGCAGGGGCTGGCTCGACGAGCTCCAGTCTGTGTTGTGGTCCATCCGCACCACCGCAACCAAGCCAAAGGGCGAGACTCCGTTCTTCCTCGTCTACGGAGCCGAAGCGGTTCTCCCTCCCGAGGTCAAGCATTGCTCCACGCGGGTCTTGGCGTTTGACGAGGCACGCCAGGATGCCACGCGGGGGATGGACCTCATGCTGGGGGAGGAACGCCGCCGTCAAGGCTCGCTCTGAGCGGCAAGGTACCAGCAGGCGCTGTGGCGGTACCACTGCCGCAGCGTCCACTCCAGGACGCTCGAGGTGGGTGATCTTGTCCTGAGGCGGGTGCTCTCCAGGGAGGGGCTGCATAAGCTCTCACCCATGTGGGTGGGCCCGTTCAGGATCATCCGGGTCTCCAGGTCTGGCGCCTCGCGCATGGAGACGCAGGACGGGATCCCCATCCAGAACGCCTGGAACATCCAGCACCTCCAGAAGTTCTACCCATGAAGCAAGGCCCCGTGCCTGTGAAGGTCTGCACTCGTGACACTCTCACGTAAAAATGAGTGGGGCTGTACATGCCCCAGAGTCTCCTGAGTGTTGCCCGTGGGCCTCATGGAGGCTCCCTCCCATGTCCTAGTGGCAGCACTTAGCTCCGCGCTGGTGAGAAGACTAGACTAGGTGCCGGACGCGGCTGTTCTTTTGCTTGCTTTCTGTAGTTGGTTTCCAACTTTTTAATGGAATTTGGAGTTTTCGCGTTTCTCATTTGCCAAAGCTGGAACTTTCTTGTCCTCTGTTCGTTCGCCTCTCCAGCCTTGTCCCAGGAAGAGCGGCAGTTGCCTGTCGCTCCTCCTTGCGTGTCCTGCGCACGGGGGCTAGGTAGGTGTGTGCGCTTGGCGCTCGCCGCGACCACACCTCACCGAAGCCCTGTCGCCCCAGAGCTTCGGTCCTTAAATCCTTGCGAGACGCTCTCAAACAAGCTCGTGGGCACGCGTACCTTCTCAAGTCCGTGCCTCCGGGCATTGCGACGCGGTGCACCAGCCACAACCAACCCACGCTCGGGGGCTCGCGCAAGGATGGGCATGACACCCTGTGAAGTTTTCTAATCATTCTGCAGCTGTACAATGCCTCCTGAGGCCCTACGGCTCCTGAGTCGTTAAGAAGCAAGCTTCGCCAGATGTTGCTGGAGAGGCGCACCCTCGCAAGCCGGGAAACTACAACAAGCATATCAAGCTAAGTCATTCTAACCACACCCGATCGGAATATCGGTATCCCGGCACAATATCAAGATAACAAACATAGCATAATGGCATGAGTGCCTTGGTTCATTACATGCCCCAGCGGGGCCCTCTACTTTTTCAAGTGCAGGAGAAAGGAAAGGTTAAACAAAAGTGGCCCGCACGACCGCAACAGCTCCTGAGGCCAGGCTCCGGAGGCCCCCGGGCACACCCTGAGTCTTCCTCCTGCTTCACCGGAGCACGGCGACGAGACGACCTGTCGCCTTCCCCGATGCGAGCCCGGTGGCATGGTGGTTGGTCGTAGCCCCCACTGCTGGTGCTCTCGCCAGAGGAGGAGCCGCCGCTGCTAAAGGAAGCGCGGCCGTCATCAAGGCCAAGCTCATCGTCGCCGCTGCCGTCTTCTGGGCAGCACCCCGCATGATGGCCGTCCTCCCCGAACACCCTCACCTAGAGGGTCGCGAGGCCGTCATACCTGAAATGAAGGGTGCGCCTCCCGCTCAGGCCTCGCGCATGGGCAAACGCCTCCCAACCGCGGGTCAAGGACACGCTGCCCGTCTCGGCGACTTCGACCCCAACCCAGGAAGCCTCGCTGCAACAGCCGTCAGCCTGCAGCCAGAGGCCATCAAGCCCCGCAACCGGTAGCTCACTCACGAAGAAGCGTGGGAGTGGGAGCCAGGTGCCGGCGGGCCTCTCCGACCACATGATGAACTCCGGGAGCACATCCACCGAGTGGAAGCGCGGCCGAGGAGGCCGGGCAACCACGGCACGCCGCCCCTCGTCATAGGGGCTGCCTCGCCCTTGGCGGCCCCTTCCTTGAGAAGAAGCACTACCGCGGCAACCCAAAGCGACGCCAGCCCCCGAAGGAGTACGCCCGCGCCCCCGAGGAGCCACCGCCGGGGTCGCAGCATGCTTGCGGGGGCGGCCTCGCCCTCTCATGGGTGGCAGCGAACCCGGCCCCTCCTTGGGGGCTTCCACTTCTCGGCGGTAGAGAACCTCCTCGTCGGTGCCATGGATGCTACGGCAAGATGGGGAGGTGAAGAAGAAGGAGGAGCGAGCAGCGAGAAGATGGAGATGAGTGAGGGGGGCTCTGCCCCTCCCCTCATTTATAGCTGGACGGAGGCCAACTGCCGGCCTCCACGATCCCACACAGTGATGTTTCTTCTCTGCGTGCAGTGGAGTCTCGTCAAGTCGAACGGTTGCCGAGGCAGCGTGGGGAAGCGGAGACGCCCACGTCCCATCAATCGCCATGCGTCGACCAAGGCCCCAGGCGGTTAGGGCCTGCAGAGCTCCGCACTTGCCCCTTGGCTTCGCCTCGAAGCCAAGTTCGAGCGCGCCTTGGGCCCGGGGGCTACTGTCGGTGTCCTGGGAACAGGGGTACCCAGACTTGCCTGCCTGCGGCCCACGGCGTGGCTCCATCGACGGCTTGGTATGGCCCTGCTTCAGCGACAACAACTCAAGACCCTCGTGAGGGGCCAAGCCTCGCGAGGTGGACGACACCAAGACCTCCACGAGGAGCGGCCTCCACAGGCTGGCTCTCGAGGAGCGGAGATCTCTATGCAAGCCTCACCTCGTGAGGTCCGGATGATGTGAGCCATGACGACCAAGGCCAGGCGGGAGCCAGCGGGCACGGTGTACCAGTTTCCTCTTCGGTGATAAAGAGGCAAGCGCAGGCGCGGAGTCCTGAGGAATCAGCCAAAGGTTTCCATTCCCGTGCAACAAGACCAAGACCGCCAGGACGGCAGGACGGAGGTCATCACCGAGCCCACCACGGCGTCACGACCAGAGGCTTTTGCAGGCGAAGACTACTTTTGTCAGGATAGCATGTACTAGTTGTCTCCCTTTGAATTTGGCCGTTGTGGGATCCCTTCTCGCCTTTCATTTGGGAAGAAGACCGAGGCCACTATAAATAGGACTTAGCCACCACCGTAGAGGGGGATGGGATCACTCAGATCACCCACACACTCACCAGCTCACTCGAGCTCAAGAACACCTCTCCTACGGAGGCTGTTCGCCACTGTACTAGTTCATCCTCAGCCCCTCGAGGCCAATCCACCTCAAAGCAGGAGTAGGGTTTTACACCGCAAGGTGGCCCGAACCTGGGTAAACTGCTGTGTCTCTTTTCCTTACAGTTTGTTGAGCTAGGCTATGAGATTAGCGAGTAGGCAGACTGGGGAGGATGAGTTCTTCGCACGCACCCCAGAGTTCGAACCTCCCAAGGGTTTGCGGAACCCGAAATCCGACAACAATCAAAAGATGATTGTATGTGGAGAGGATGACAGCAAGGACCCACCAGGGTCATGGCAGTATGCAAGCAAGTGCCTCCTAATTTCAAGCCAAAAAAATGGTTCCTCCTAATGGATTTCTGACATCTGGGTCCAATGCCATTGTCAATGTAGTTAATAAACGAGAGAATTGCACAACGAGCGGCTGACACCAGGGACCCAGTAGCTGGCCAAGTTCTTTTTGTTTTTGAGACAGAAGCAGGGTGTCAACTGGGCTATGCGGGGCACTCTGGCCTCTCTAGCCAGCCATTTATTTTATGTTTACCACAAGACCAGCCCAGTAGTTTTTTTCCTTTCTGAAAATGGCTAGCCCAGTTTTTTTGTTCTTTTGCAGAATACCCAACCGAGGCCTACTTGCTTTGTCAGCCCTGGTGGGCTGCAAATCTTTCAAGACGAGGAGAGTTTCATTTGGCTTGCCCAGAAAATGGGCTATCAGTAATGAGAAATGGGCTGTACATTTTTAAAACACATCAAACTGGCAATTAGTTTCAAATTTCTTTTTTTTCATTTCAAGATTTTAAATTCCATTGATTTTTATGCATGGACAATTATTTTGATTTTATATTGATATAAATTTATTTTTCAAATTAGTTTGAACGTGACTCGAAATTTCGGGATTAAAAACAGTTGGGACCGCACCGAAATATGCAAAATTTCGTATAATTTTTTAACCGTGGCCACAATATGGGCTATAATTCTAACAAAAAGAATATGGGCTCCAAAAAAATCCTTCAGAATTAGCAAATGGGCTGTAAATTATTAGAAATAATGGCAGATGTGCTATATCCTGTTTTCCACACATTTGAGGCTGACTTGTGTGCCTACTATAGGTTGACGCGTACGCTTTCCTAAAAAAAAAGTTGACGCACATGCAACACCGTGTCAACTTAGTCAACACATGAGAGCAGTGACTATTGGATATCCATCCAACGGCCGTCGTGCTTCTTCAATCTCTGCTCTTCCTGCTCCAACCGCTCAAACAAGCGCCTGCGGGACTGCCTGCTCCCTCCTCCCGCGACCGGCTGTGCTGCCGCGCAGGCCTCACCGCCCCACCGTACTCCCATCACTAGCCTAGCCATCCCTCTACTCACCCAGACCTCCTGTTATTCTTCGGCGATGGCAGCCTCACACTGCAGCTGAAGCAATAAACCCTCGTACTCCCCTCCATGTGGAAAACAACTATCGAGTCTTCCCCGACTCCTGGTCATTCCCTTCCTAGGCCTCGTCGTCGTCCCCGCCTTGGTGCTCTCGACACGGTGTGGTCAACGTGTTCAAGCAACAATTTCCATCTGAATAGGACTGTGCGTGGAGAGGCTGACAGCTGTGTCCATGGCCACAGCAAGGAAGTGCCTCCTTATTACGCGCAAAATAATGATTCCTCCACCTGACAGTGAGGACCCACCGGAAGGGCCTCTGTATTTCGCGAAAAAAACATTCCCCCCGCTGACAGCTCAGACCCACCAGCTATATCTTCGAACGCAAGGAAGTGCCTCCTTATTACGCACAAAAAAATGAATATGCCAGCTGCTAGGTGGGACCCACCATATTTGAAGGCTGACTTGTGGGCCTACTAAGTTGACGCGGACGCAGGGCTTTGTCAACTTAGTCAATATAAATGATTCTAGCTGCGGTGACCGTACGATGTCCGTCCAACGGCTGTCATGCTTCTTCAACCTCTGATCTTCTTGCTCTAGCCGCCCAAACCATCACGGGGCCTCACCGCCCACCCTACTACCATCGCTGGCCTGGCCATCCCTGTACTCACTAAGACCTCCTGTTATTCTCCAGCGACGGCAGCCTCACACTGCACCCGAAGCAGTAAACCCTCGTACTCCTCTCCGCATGGCCATCCACTGCCGCATCTTCCCTGGCTCCGCGTCGTCACCTTCCTAGGCCTCGCTGTTGTCCACCACCTTGGTGCTCTTGGCGCGGCGTGGTCAACATGGTCAAGGAATGACTTCCATCGGAAGAGGACTGTACGTGGAGAGGCTGACAGGTGGGTCCACGGCTGCAGCAAGGAAGTGCCTCCTATTACGCGTAAAATAATTATTCCTCCACCAGACAGTAGGGACCCACTAGAAGGGACTCTGTATTTTGCAAAAAAATGTTTCCCCCCTGACAGCTGGGACCCACCAGCTACATCTTCGCACGCAAGGAAGTGCGTCCATACTACGGGCAAAAAAATGATTCTTCCCCCTGACAGCTGGGACCCACCAGCTATATCTTTGCATGCAAGGAAGTGCGTCCTTATCCTCCCTGACAGCTGGGACCCACCCGGTCGAAGCGTACGTAGCATTGTCGCGAACGTGTACATACATACTGGTCGATCGGTCTCTCTGCAGCGATGAATTGTGGCCGAGTAAGGAGCAGCACATGTCGTAGTAGAGGCGCGGACGTAGCATGTCACGCAGTCCCATCTATATCATGTACACGTACGTACAGCCACACTGCAAGAAAGTAAATACGGCTACGTACGTACATACGAGCGGGGTCTCGAACGCATACAACAACGTTGTCCTGTTCATCGGCAGCCAACCGGCTGGGTCGCAATGGAGGAAACAACGTCATGTTCATTGGGAGGCAACAGAATACATCGTGTTCATCGGGAGCCAACCGGCTTGGACGGAACAGCCTAAACGAGGTCTAGCGTACCACAGAACGGAGGAAACGGGCCTTCTGTTCGACCGCGTACAGTCGAAACGGGGTCCTGTTCATCGGGAAGGGTCTGGCGTACCGCAAAATGGAGGAAACAGACTTGTGTTGGAGTGCCTACGGTCAAAACGGGGTCCTGTTCATCAACCATCTACTGCCTCTCTCCAGCCTCCATGGGCTACTGTTCATCCACCGTTGACCCCCTCCAGCCTCCATGGGCTACTGTTCATCCATGCTACTGTTCACCCAGCCTCCACCGGCTGCTGTTCATAGAGCCTCCACGGGGTCCTGTTCATCCACCCCCAACCGGCTGGGGTGCGGCGGCCTCCTTGGGGTCCTATTCATCCAGCGGCAACGGCCTACTACCACAGGGTCCTGTTCATCCAACCCCCATCGGGAACTGTTCATCCACAACCAATCAACCGGCTCGACTCACCACGTCTCGGCTCGTTCTATGTATTGCGCGCACGGTAGCAACGATCACTGTTCATTGAGAGGCAACCAACACTGGTTGGCTAGCTATGTCTCGCACGGGGGCTCGATCGGCTTCAGTGTAAGCAGCAGCAGTGATCGATCGCTTGGTTCAGTTAGCAGCAGCAGCGAAGGAATCGCTCGGGTTCAGTCAGCAACGAATGAATCGCTTGGGTTCAGTTAATAGCCAAGGATCAATCGCTTGGGTTCAGTAACGTGCGATCGCTCGGGTTCAGTAAGCCAACGCCTCGCACACACGTGCGTACATGAGAGAAACGCGCAAACCTCCGTGCATCGCTCGGCCCCGAGCACCCACCGTAACCTGGAACTCCCCGATATTTTACTCGCCCTCGCTTCTACCATGATTTTTTCCATCATGGATGGCCCAAAGAATGTTATGCAGCTACGTCTCTGGCCCGCCCAGGACGAAAAGCCCATTTTCTGTCATGATTTTTTTCATAGAAGTAGGAGCCCACCACATCTATGATGATACCGGGTTTTGTCACAATTATCGTCATAGAAGTGTCATAAGCATGACAGAAAAAAAATTTGTTCAGCCCAAAATGTCATGGATGTGTCTTTTTTATGTAGTGAGATGAGATGCTATTTTCCTTACTCTAAATCAATGAGCATCGAGCCCAGCGCGAACTCCATAGGCGGTGGGGTCGCTCTGCCCCTCTTCAGGGTCGGAGGAGCGGTGCTTCCCGGTAGCTTCGAGCCCTTTGAGGGAGCTGGGGGCTCCAGTGAGGATGAGCTACGCCAGGAGCTCGAGCTTGATTCGGAGCTGGGGTCGACCCCTATGATTGCTCGCCGCTTGGTGGGAGGGGTCTTGGCCTCAGAAAGGCGAGAAGAATGGTGGCGCACCACGTCCAGCCCATCGCCCTTAGAGACGGTCTTCTTCACCCTCTTGGCGATAGGCGCAGGAACAGGGGCCGCTGTTCCCCGGCTGGCTCACCTGTGAGGGCGTTGTTCCAAGTCTGGTTCCAGGGCTTGAGGGCCCGCTGCGAGCCACTCCTCTTCAGCCTGCTTTGCTTCCTCAGCCTCGTCCCCCTCTTGGGCCTTTGCTGCTGCAGTATAAAGGGCTTCGACCCCGGCAGGCTTGTCCCCGGCAGCCTCCTCCGTGGCATGCCCTCGCTCTTGCTGTGGGAAGAGCCTTTGTCTCCGGCCTCCTCCTCCTCTTCCTCTTCCCCTCTTCCGAGCCTTGCCTTCCCAGCAGCTCGAAGCGCCTTGTCCTCCTCAATCCACCTCCGGATAAACTCTGCTTCGGCCGTGGAGGTGCATTTGAACATGTTGCCTTCCACTCTAGAAGCCCTTTCTTACAGATTGGAAACCCATGCGATCTCTGCGTCGAGCTCGGGGAGTTGCCAATCATCCGCAACTCCGTAAGCATTACAGTATGGCATCCACTTCAAAATCTGGTCCAGGGCGGACTTGATGTTCAGCGGGACAACCCTTGCCGGCAATTTGAACAGCCCGAGGCTGCTGAACAGCTGTTCGCATAGCCAGCCGTGGCCATAAACCGATAAATTGTTGGTGAGGCCTGGATATGGCGCATCCTGTCCCCTGCATCTCCATACCGCCAGGCGAACCTATCCCTTTTCTACAGCGGCGCGATGCGGCGTTGGAGGAAGTCAGCCCCCACATGTTCGATGGTTAGCCCGGCAGCTTTGAGGCGGGAGATCCTGTTCAGCGCTGGGCAAAGCCTGTTGTCAGTAAGGCCTGGCTCCCCCAATCGTTGCCGCGCACGACGCACTCCGTCCGCGCTCGGCAGTACTCTGGAGCATCAGCGTCTTGAATCCAGCACCAATCTGCTCTCCATTCTTCCCATCTGTTGTGCTGCTGACCGGGAAGGTAATCCCAAAATTCCCTCTTTCCCTGGGGGATCCAACTTATATTCCCTGAGCGGTGGGCCTTGTTTTCAACTCGCGGAATGAAGAAGTGCCTGAACAGATCCACGTTGGGGCAACTCCAACAAAGATCTCGCACAGATGGGCAAAAATCGCCATACACGCCATGGCATTTGGCATGAAATCCAAAAGGTGGAATCCGTACACCACCATCATTGCCTCAGTGAAATCCGAGAAAGGAGGGCTGAGCCCACAGAGGAAATACGCGTAGAAAAAGCTGTATGAATTTGGCGGGTCCTTTTTCCCCTCCGCCAAAACCGCAGGTGCGCTGTGCCCCTTCGGGACTTCCCTTCCCCACATATATGCATACCTCACGACCAGGGCATTGCTATCCAAGCTCGACGGGAAGAACACTACATCTTCCCGCCGTTTTCTGTCCAACTCCGCTGCTTTCTTCTTCTTCCCCTCCGCCGGGGCTTCCTTTGCGGTAGTCGCCCGCTTCCCCCTTCCGACGGCTTTCTTCCCATCCTTCAGGGCCGTGGGGAGGGTAGAAGACTGAGTGGGGGATTGGAGGCAAGTGTGGGCGCGGGAGCGGTCGCCTGGCTTGAGGAGGAAGACGATGGAGGATGAAACGGGTGCGAATGAGCAGTGCCCTTTCACGTTTTCTCTTTTATGTTGAACGAACATGGGGGGTGGCTCTTCGCTGCTTTCTCTCAGGAAGTTACCATTTTACATTAACTGCTACAGTCCCATGACCCCACGACCTGTGGTAATTACGCGGAGTGGATGCTGATTTGACTGGTCATCATAACAAACCACTGCACACGCAACGCTTCCTCGCCGCATGTCCGTGCACTGTTTTGGGGCCTAACCCAACGTGCCCAGCGACACGTATGGCTCAGGCCCGGGGGCTTCTGTCGGGGTACACACACAGGGGTATATGTTTCCCCTGACTTGTGCACGTACAGTAGGCCACCAAGCCGGCAGCATCAAGTATCCAAGACAAGCTTCCAAGCCAGAGAGATAGCTCTTTGACAAATAAAAGGGCGGATCAAGAAAACCAAGACAAGCCAAGAGAACAAGATATCACCAAGGAAAAGCCTCCCTTACTTGGCAGGTGAGCCTAGTCAGGTCGAGGCCGCCCCGAAGACAAGTCCCAAGATTTCCCCGGCAGGCTCGCCGGGACCAATGGCGGCCTACATCCCCGCCAAGACTCCACCACTCCACCACATCGCAATGCAAGTCACCTGTCGGTGTGGTGTCGAGCCTCAAGATGATTAAGTGGCTGTCATTTGGCATGTGGCAGCCATTTGGGAGGAAGATCACCTCCGTATGACACCCGTCCGTATGACACCCGTCCAGAGGCGTGTCAAGCAGACAGGTGGAAGATGACTAAGCGGCGCGGCACGCCTGCCGGGCTGCATCCACAGCATGACACCTAGTAGTGCATTTAATGCATTTTGTCCTAACTGCCAGAGTTAGGTATGATAGCACTATTGGCTATCTAATCACTAGATAATGACTGTTTTGCCATCGTGGTAACCCCTTAGCCTATAAAAGGAGGGCCATGGCAATCTTAGAAGGGTTTCGGACCATTGTGTACTCATACGCGCGTAGCTGCTCCTCCCGAGGCGACCTTGCCAGGCTCAAGAGCTACGCGTTCACCACTTTCCTTCCATCAATCCACCCAAGCAGGAGTAGGGTTTTATGCCTCACAGTGGCCCGAACCTGGGTAAAAACCACTTGCGTCACCTCTGCCGTGCTGTTCCATGGCCTCCGCGCTTTGTGCGATGTGAACTCCCCCCTGCCGAACCACTAAGGGTCTCATAGCCCCATAGGTGATCGTGTTCCACCACGACACCTATGTTGTCTCAACATAGCTGGTCCCAAGCCCGGGCAAAGGATGTTTGTGATAGGCTTGGCGAGCCAACGTGAAAACTCAGCCACTCTTATGGAGATGAAACCTAAAAAAATTTCATTGGGGCGTAACCCTCTCAGCGGCGCACCACATCGGAACTCGGGTGTGTTGTCAAATGGGCAAGGGCCGGGCCATCACCCACCCGGTGGTGCGCCGTATCCTGATCTGGATACGGTGGCAAGTGAGCAAGGATCTGGTCATCGCATCCTTAGTGGCGCGCTATCGACGCCCTGTTGTATTGGAAAAATGAGCAAGGGTCTTACCATTTGACTCGACGAGTACGAAGGGTAAGAAATCTAGCCGAGCCAAGGAGGATCCGCTTAGGTAGCTGGAAGATAGGGTCCCTGACAGGTAAGCTTCGGGAGCTAGTTGATACAGTGGGGAGGTGTGGATATCCTTTGCATCCAAGAAACCAAATGGAGGGGACAGAAGGCGAAGGAGGTGGAGGATACGGGCTTCAAGATGTGGTACACGGGGATGGCTGCAAACAGAAATGGAGTAGACATCTCGCTCAACAAGAGCCTCAAGTATGGAGTGGTAGACGTCAAGAGACATGGGGACCGGATTATCCTGGTCAAGCTGGTAGTTGGGGACTTGGTTCTCAATGTTGTCGGCGCGTATGCCCCGCAAGTAGGCCACAATGAAAACACCAAGAGGGATTTCTGGTTAAGAGTGTACCGATTGGCAAGAAGCTCTTCATAGGACGAGACCTCAATGGCCACGTGTGTACATCTGACACAGGTTTTGAAGGGGTGCATGGACGCTTTGGTTATGGCATCAGGAATCAAGAAAGAGAAGATGACTTAAGCTTTGCTCTAGCCTACGACATGATCGTAGCTAACACCCTCTTTCAAAAGAGAGAATCACATTAGTGACTTTTAGTAGTGTTCAACACTCTAGGCAGATTGATCCTCTCGAGAAGAGATGACAGGGGTGCATGTCTAGATTCTAGGGTGATACGTGGAGAGACTGTTGTCCCTCAGCATATGTTGGTGGTGACTGACTTCCACTTTTGGATTCGTGTCCAGCGGGATAAGTGTGCCAAAGTCGCTAGAATGAAGTGGTGGAAGCTCAAGGGGGAGGGAGCTCAGGCGTTCAAGGAGAGGGTCATTAAGGAGGGCCCTTGGGAGGATATAGGCGATGCAAACAATATGTGGATGAAGATGGCGACTTGCATTCGTAAGGTGGCCTCAGAGGAGTTTGGAGTGTCCAAGGGAAGTAAAAGAGAAGCTAAAGATACCTGGTGGTGGAATGATGATGTAGAGAAGGCTATTAAGGAGAAGAAAGATTGTTTTAGATGCCTCTACCTAGATAAGAGTGCAGACAACTTAGCAAATGACAAGATGACAAAGAAGGCCGCAAAGCGAGCTGTGAGTCAAGCAAGGGGTCGGGTGTATGAGGACCTCTTCCAGTGATTAGACACGAAGGAAGACAAAAGGGACATCTATAAGATGGCCAAGATCCGAGAGAGAAAGACGAGAGATGTTAACCAAGTCAAATGCATCAAGGATGGAGCAGACCAGCTCCTGGTGAAGGACGAGGAGATTAAGCATAGATGGTGGGAGTACTTTGACAAGCTGTCAATGGGGAGAATGAGAGCTCTACTATATTGAACTGGATGACTCCTTTGATGATACCAGCAGGCCTTTTGTGTGGCCTATCCAGGAGTCGGAGGTCAAGGGGGCTTTAAAAATGATGAAAGGAGGCAAGGCGATGGGCCCTAATTGTATCCCATTGAGGTGTGGAGAGGCCTTGGAGACATAGGTATAGTATGGCTAACTAAGTTTTCAACCTCATTTTTCGGGCTAACAAGATGCCAGAAGAATGGAGATGGAGTATATTAGTACCAATCTTCAAGAACAAGGGGGATGTTTAGAGTTGTACTAATTACCGTGGAATTAAGCTAATGAGCCATACATTGAAGCTATGGGAGAGAGTCATTGAGCATTGCTTAAGAAGTATGATGAGGACATCACTAACAAAGTTACACACACAACCCCTACTGCTACATATACTGGACCAATTACTAGAGCTCGCGCACGCCAATTAAATTACCAGGCACTTTCGTTTCTTGGTAATGATTCTAATGTTCATGAGAATACGATGCTGCCTAAATTGGATACATTTGTTTTGCTTATAAATGAAGGGCCAAGCATGGACAAGAATGATGAACATTGGAGCATGATCAAGCATGGAGAAGATGGCGCGTGCAAGCGGAGCAAGAATAGAGTTTTTGGTGGAGTTTTTAGCACTTTGGAGCCATCATGATGACGTATAAGGACATGGACAAATATACAAGATGCCCTTTCATAAATTTCATCCATAGCTGAATAGAGGTGTTGCGCCACCTTATTTTTGGACCAGGCCCATGTAATTTCGAAATACTACTTATAGGCTATTTTTTAGAGTTTGTATTGTAGGGGAAACAACCCAGGAGGTGTTTTAGTCCCACCTTGCCAAGGGGGGACAAAATCCCATCTCTTTCCCCCTACAAATATAGCCCTTAAGGCACCGTTTAGACTTTGGGTTCTGTTTAGATTAAGTTCGCCATTGTTGCAACTTAAGTACTTTGTTTGTGTTCAACGACCAGACAAAGACGTCACAGAACCCCAATTGTTTAATAAAGCTTTCCTCTTATATTCGCAATATCCAGATTGCAATCTCAGTTTCTTGCTTGTTCTTCGTTTGCGTGTAGAAATAGACCTTCGTGGTCAGGTTGATCGTGCTTCGGCATGGTCAATAACCTCTCGGAGTTGTTTTAGCAATTGCTAAGGCACGACGTCCTCGCATGTTCGTAGTCGGATCTTCAAAGTGTACTCCACCAAAAACGATAGCCACCATCTCATCAAAAGACGGGACACATTTGCCCCTATCAAGTGGTATCAGATTTCCAGGTGGCTCAGTGAGATTTTCTAGTTTTTCATAGTTTAGATCGCATCTGTTCTTCATCCTACAGTGCACGAAAAAACCAAAAAATTTAGGGTTAGATCATCATATCCAAACCAATCTGAGCCTTTTGCAATTTTATGTTCAGTGTGTTGCTTTGTTAATTTTGCGTTTGCATCATCGTGTCAAGTTGCTGGTCTTAGCGTCTAGTCCCTTAGAGTTTCGAGTTCTATTCACAAGTTGTCATGTTGCCGCCGCACCATTGTCATCACCGCTGCCATATGCAACCACCGCTTATCCGCCACCAATCCGAATCCATATACCACCACCAATCCGAGTCCATATACCACCCTTGCATCTGATTCCATATACCACCACCAATCTGAGTCCATATACCACCACCAATCCGAGTCATATACCACCATCACATCTGAGTCCATATACCACCACCAATCCGAGTCCATCACATATTCGGTTTGCTCTCCATCTGTAGTCATATTCGTGTTGCTTTGTCTGAGTAGGTTTGGGGTTTCATCAATCTTTCTCCCATCTGTAGAAGAGGGGTGATTAAAAAAATAGTCAAAAAATTTCGTGCCTATCAAAAATTTTCTGACTCTGGAAACCACTCTCCGTTTAGGCCCAAAATTTTCCAAAAATGCACCTGTCAAAAAAAATCTGGCTATCCTATTTTTAGGTGTTCGTGAGCGTTTTGAGACAGTCACCATTATAGAAAGTTTTTTTTGAGCGGTTTCAATTTTTTGGTTCGTGCAGTCAAAAAAAATTAGTCAACAAATTTCATGCCTATCCTGTTTTTAGACCTTGGGAAGAGTTTTGAGACACTCACCATTATAGTGGTTTCTTGAAGAATAAAAAAGAGAGAACAAAAAAATTCAGAGTGCACTTTTCCCTTGTTTTCGTGCAGCGCCGTGATTTTGTTAGTGTTCTAGGCTCGCCTCTCTAGCACGGTCTAGCCTAGGACCAACACAATACCATCGTTGAGCGTTTACTCAACTTTGCATCTCTGAATTGATTATTGCTGACCCTTTTTGCTACCATATTATAAGCCTTCCCGGCTCCACATACATCTATGTCATGCGTTTGACACCACCTGGCAGTCACTATGACCAAGCTTTGAGGAGTTATTTTACTAAAACCGTTGCCAACTACCGCCTGCTGCTTGGTAAGAACGGGTAAGAATTTGTGATTTGCTTGAGGGATTTGTCACTTTCCACCACTTCACATCCTTTTAGTAGTCTGTAGGACATATTCTTCTGTGTTTCTATTGCTGCTAACCATGAAAGGATCACAAGCCGACGAGACTAACTGGGAGAACATGACAAACAAGGAGCTACATGATAAATTTCAGCAAATGGTGAGTGGACAGGTGCAAGATGTGCTAAACAGATTTGAAGAGGCCATGGAGAAGATAGATGGCTTTGAGAAGATGTTCGAATCAAAGCTCGATAACAAGTTTAATGAACTGCTCGTGCGTCTTCCACAACCACCACTGCCTGCACCTATCGCACCTCTGCAACAACAACAACAACAACAAGAACAACATCGCCTTCCAAATCAAGTGGGACTAGCAATGTGCGTTCTCCTTGAGCCCGACCAAACTTTTGGTGTCGCTGCACCTACTGTTGATGCTTTGGTGGCTCTTGCTGCTACCGAGGAGGACGATGATTACGAGGGCGATTATGAGGATGAGGTTGTGCCAAATCAGAACTACGTGCAATCACCTGCACCACCCCCAGGTCGTCCACATGCATATAATCGCAACGGTAGGGCTATGCCACCACCTCAGGTACGAGATCATGACCATCTTCCTAAACTAAAATTGAATATTCCACCATTTGAGGGTAGATATGTCCCTGATATATATCTTACTTGGAAGTTAGAAACTGAATAACATTTTACATGTTTACAATATCCCGAGGAGAGAGGTGTTGTTGCTGCTGTTTGTGCATTCACTAGTTTTGCTTGTGTGTGGTGGTCTAAACATTGTAGATTATATCAGGAAAATATCCGAACTACTTGGGCTGCTTTAAAAATTGCTATGCATACTCGTTAGGTTCCACCATATTATCAACGTGAATTACTTCAAAAATTGCAGCGCTTAAGACAAGGAAAAAATTCTGTGGAGGATTATTATCAGGAATTACAAACTAGCATAATTAGATGTGGTATTGTTGAGGATAATAAAGCTATGCTTGCACATTTTAAGGGTGGATTAAATCAAGAGGTTCATACCATTTTAGAGTGTAAGGATTATAATAATATCACCCATTTATTCCAACTTGCTTGCAAAGCTGAACGTGAAGTGCAGGATCGACAGGCATTGGCGCAAACTAATTTTTCTGCAGGATGATCTTCATCATGGATGCCATGTACATCTTCTACTTCCATATGTCCTGCTGCAGCACCGTCTACTTTATTCTCCAACTCCAACCGAGATACAAGAAAACTGGCACCACAACAACCATCTGCCAAGAGCACACCTTCTGGTCCCGCATAGAGCTTTTCTTCATCCATGGCATCAACAGGGCAAACACATGATGTTATATGCCGTCATTGCAAGGGTGGAGATCACAATGCGAGCAAATGGCCATCTCCGTGTGTGATGATTGTTACTAAGGATGGTGGGTATGAGTTCGCTAGTGACTATGATGAGGAGACTTTTGCTCTTATTGCTAGTGAAGAGCAGGGTGGACATGGCTGCTCAAGACGCTGACAGGTATGAAAGCTTAGTTGCTCAACATGTTTTGAGTGTGCAGGTAACACAAGCTGAGCAAAATCAGAGGCATAATTTGTTCCATACAAAGGGAGTTGTGAAGGAGCATTTTGTCTGCATCATCATTGATGGAGGGAGTTGCAACAACTTGGCTAGCATGGAAATGGTGGAGAAGCTGTCTCTCACCACCAGGCCACATCCTCATCCGTACTACATACAATGGTTCAACAACTGCGACAAGGTTAAGGTAACACGTACTGTTCATGTGTATTTTAGTATCACTACATATGCTGATTATGTTGATTGTGATGTGGTACCCATGCAAGCATGCTCTCTATTACTTGCTAGACCATGGCAAATCCATAACAAATTCTGTACACCATGGTAGAAACAATCAGTATACTCTTGTTCATAAGGATAAACATACTACTTTGCTTCCTATGTCTCCTGAACACATTTTGAAAGATGGTCTTACTAGAGCTAGTAAAGCAAAACATGCGCAAAACAAGAGCGAAAACCAGATTGTGGCAAAAGAATTTGAGCAACAAATGAAGCCTAATAACAAACCGTCATCTCATGTTGCCTCTAAAATGAAATTGAAAAGTGGATGTTTACTTGCTACCAAATCTGATATTGATGATCTAGATTTTAGCAAATATGTTTGCTATGCTTTTGTGTGCAAGGAGGCATTATTTTCATTCAAGGACGTGCCTTCCTCTTTGCCTCTATGATCACTAACATTTTGCAGGAGTTCGCTGACGTATTCCCACAAGATGTGCCACCGGGATTACCATCTATTTAAGGGATTGAGCATCTGATTGACTTAATTCCCGGTGCATCACTGCCCAACCGTGCGCCATACCGTACTAATCCAGAGAAGACGAAGGAGATTATGCATTAAGTACAGGAGCTGCTCGACAAAGGTTATATACGCGAATCCCTTAGTCCTTGTGTTGTTCCTATTATTCTAGTGCCAAAAAAGGGTGGTACATCACATATGTGTGTTGATTGTAGATCCATTAATAATATTACTCTTTGTGATCGTCATCCTATTCCTATGCTAGATGATATGCTTGATGAGTTAAGTGAATCTACAATATTCTCCAAAGTTGATTTGCGTAGTAGATACCATCAAATTCGTATGAAATTGGGAGATGAATAGAAAACAACATTTAAACTAATTTTGGCTTATATGAGTGGTAGTCATGCCTTTTGGGTTAATTAATGCACCTAGCCCTTTCATGAGATTAATTAATGAAGTTTTACGTGCTTTCATTGGATGATTTTTGGTAGTCTACTTTGATGATATACTAATTTATTGCAGATCTTTGGAGGAACATTTGGACATTTATGTGTTGTTTTTATTGCTCTCTGTGATGCACGTTTGTCTGGTAACCTTGGAAAGTGCACCTTTTGCACTGATCGAGTATCTTTTCTTGGCTATGTGGTTACTCCACCGGGAATTAAAGTTGATAAAGTCAAGATTGAAGCTATTGAGAGTTGGCCGCAGCCCCAAACAGTCACACAAGTGTGGTGTTTTCTTGGACTCGCTAGTTTCTATAGGCATTTTGTGAGAGATTTTAGCACCTCTGTGCCTCTCAATGAGCTAAGAAGGATGTGCCTTTTGTTTAAGGTACTGCATAGGAAGAAGCCTTCATGGTATTGAAAGATAAGTTAACACAAGCTCCTTTACTTCAGCTTCCTGATTTTAATAAGACTTTTGAGATTGAATGTGATGCTAGTGGAATTGAATTAGGAGGTCTGTTATTACAAGATGGTAAACCTATTGCATACTTCTCTAAAAAATTGAGTGGGCCTAGTCTGAACTATTCTACTTATGATAAAGAATTATATGTTCTTGTTCGGACTTTAGAAACATGGCAACATTATTTATGGCCCAAAAAATTTGTTATACATTCTGATCATGAATCTTTGAAATATGTTAAAAGTCAAGCAAAACTGAACCGTAGACATGCTAAATGGGTTGAATCCATTGAGACTTTCCCTTATGTCATTAAACACAAGAAGAGGAAAGAAAATGTTATTGCTGATGAATTTTCTCATTGCTATACCATGCTTTCACAACTTGACTTTAATATATTTGGTTTGGAGACCATCAAAGAGCAATATGTGCATGATGCTTATTTTATAGATGTGCTGCAGAATTGTAAAGAAGGGAGAACATGGAACAAGTTCATCATTAATTATGGATTTGTGTTTCGTGCTCACAAGCTATGCATTCCAGCTAGCTCCGTTCATCTTTTGTTGTTGCACGAGGCGCATGGAGGAGGATTAATGGGACACTTTGGCATGAAGGAGACAGAGGACGTACTTGCTACACATTTCTTTTGGCTAAAGATGAGACGAGATGTTGAGTGTTTTGTTGCTCACAGCACTACATGTGAAAAAGCTAAGTCATGACTCAATCCTCATGATTTATATATGCCTTTGCCTCTACCTAGCATTCCATGGGAGGATATATCTATGGACTTTGTTTTAGATTTACCTTGAACAAAGAAAGGGAGGGATAGCATATTTGTTGTTGTGGATAGATTCTCAAAAATGGTACACTTTATACCATGTCATAAAAGCGATGATGCTGCTAATGTTGCTGATTTGTTCTTTTGTGAAATTATTCGCTTGCATGGTGTGCCAAATACAATTGTTTCAGATCATGATACTAAATTTCTTAGCCACTTTTGGAGATGTTTATGGGCTAAGTTGGGGACTAAACTACTTTTTAGTACCACAAGTCACCCCCAAACAGATGGACATACTGAGGGACGTCACGAAATCCCACTTGTTTAATAAAAAATTTCCTCTTATATTTGTAGTATCCAGATTGCAATCTTAGTTTGCGTGCAGCAAATAGACCTTTGTGGCCCGGTTGATATTGCTCCTGTGTGGTCAATAACATCTCGGAGTTGGTTTAGCGATTGCTAGTCATGACGTCCTCGCACGTTCGTAGTTGGATCGTCAAAGTCTACTCCACCGAAACGATTGTCACCATCTCATCGAAAGACGGGACACCTTTTCCCCTATCAATGTATGACAAGCGTGACCAAAAATCAGTTTGGTTTCATGCCTGGGAGGTCGACCATGGAAGCAATTTTTTTGGTATGACAACTCATGGAGAGATACATGGAGCAAAAGAAGGACTTACATATGGTGTTCATTGACTTAGAGAAGGCCTACGATAAGATACCACAGAATGTCATGTGGTGGGCCTTGGAGAAACACAAAGTCCCAGCAAAGTACATTACCCTCATCGAGGACATGTATGATAATATTGTGACAAGTGTTTGAACAAGTGATGGCGACACTGATGACTTTCCGATTAAAATAGGACTGCACCAGGGGTCAGCTTTGAGCCCTTATCTTTTTGCTCTGGTGATGGATGAGATCACAAGGGATATACAAGGAGATATATATCACATGATGTATGCCCTTCGTGGATGATGCGGTGCTAGTCGATGATAGTCGGATGGGGATAAATAAAAAGTTAGAGCTACGAAGACAAACCTTGGAATCCAAAGGTTTTAGATTTAGTAGAACTTAAACCGAGTACATGAGGTGCGGTTTCAGTACTATTAGGCACGAGGAGGAGGTTAACCTTGATGGGAAGGTGGTGCCTCAGAAGGACACGTTTAGATATTTGGGGTCTATGTTGTAGAAGGATGGGGATATCGATGAAGTAGTGAACCATCGAATCAAAGCCGGATGGATGAAGTGGCGCCAAGCTTCTGGCAATCTCTGTGATAAGAGAGTGCCAGAAAAGCTAAAAGGCAAGTTCAATAGGATGGCATTTCGACCCGCAATGTTGTATGGCGCTGAGTGTTGGCCGACTAAAAGGCGACATGTTCAACAGTTAGGTGTGCCGGAGATGCGCATGTTGAGATGGATGGCGGTTCGACCCGCAATGTTGTATGGCGCTGAGTGTTGGCCGACTAAAAGGCGACATGTTCAACAATTAGGTGTGGCAGAGATGCGCATGTTGAGATGGATGTGTGTCCACACAAGGAAGGACCGAGTCCGGAATGATGATATATGAGATAGAGTTGGGGTAGCGCTGATTGAAGAGAAGCTTGTCCATCATCATCTGAGATGGTTTGGGCATATTTAGTACAGGCCTCTAGAAGTGCCAGTGCATAGCGGACGGCTAATGCGTGCCGATAAGGTCAAGAGAGGTCGGGGTAGACTGAACTTGACACGGGAGAAGTTGTGGAGAGGGATCTCAAGGACTGGAGTATCTACTGAGAACTAGCCATGGACAGGGGTGCGTGGAAGCTTGCTATCCATGTGCCAAAACCATGAGTTGGTTGCGAGATCCTATCGGTTTCACATCTAGCCTACCCCAACTTGTTTGGGACTAAAGACTTTGTTGTTGTTGTTGTTGTTGTGTTGATGCAGCCAGTACACAAGCACTGCAATTGCATCGCTATAGTGCACCGCAAACCAAGATAAACTCTACACACCAGCATCTCTTCCTAGTAAAATTTGCGAACTACCACATAAACAACCCATATGCCATAACAGTTGAAAATATCCAAGAATGGAAGCGCATATACTGAAAGTTGTGCGCTGTATACACTTAAAAAAGAAAGCTGAGTTACCATGTCAAACAAGTAGTCAAGTTTTTTGTAGTCTTTCAAGAATATCTCCTTTGGAAAGTCCATCTCTGGTTCTTCAGTTGCAGCAGGAGGTGTCTCTGTTGCAATCAAACAAGCTGTCCTCTTGCTGACAAACTTTGAACTCTGAAATACAAAAGAAAATAATAAGAACACAAAGTATACATGTATGCCACATGAAGTTAAGCAAGAAATGTGCCGTTTGAACGCACTTGCCAGAAAGTACAGATTATGTAATTCGCGTAATTCTTTTTAGTTACATAATGCAACACTTTATTGCCAGCCCAATTAACACAACATTGAGGAAACACATATGCAATGTTTAACAAAGGATAGTAATAATATATGGAAGATAAAACTAACTTGTAACGACAACAAAGGATTGGACCTTGTTCCTGTCTAGTGTGAACCTTGCAACAATGCAAACCATAATCTATAAGCAATGCAAAGTAACAACATGCAACAAGGACAAAATTGAAAGGGGGTAACGATGTGCAATAAATATATATCATTATCATGCAACCACAAGATTACAGGAGGAACCCCACCTCCTTTGTTAAATTAGCTAGGCAGCCAGAGTACATATTCCCTGGGGAACCTCTCTTTGAAGAGGAGGAAGGCAATCTTTGATACTGGCATAAAAAAGGTGGGAAGTAGTCAAGAAAGGCCCGGTAGATCACTCAATGGCAGTATGCTAGAGAACGGCCACATGCTACTTGTGAACTGCATTGGGATTTGCCCGAAGAGGAGAGGATGATGCAAAACTGTAGCGATAAGTATTTCCCTCAGTTAAGAAACAAGCTTATCAATCCAGTAGGAGAACGAAGCAACACCTCGTTAGCAACACCTACACACCAACAACAAATCCTTGCAACCCAACACGAACAAGGGGTTGTCAATCCCTTGACGGTTACGAGCAAGATTAAATTGTATGGTGTTTGATAGATAGATCCGACAAAAATATAAAATAAAATAAATAAAGTAAAAATGCAGCAAGGTATTTTTGGTTTTAATATATGATAAAAGATAGACCCGGGGGCCATAGTTTTCACTAGAGGCTTCTCTCTTGATAATAGCATATGGTGGGTAAACATATTACTATTGGGCAATAGATAGAAAAGCAAATAATTATGAAAATATCCAAGGCAATGATCATATATAGGCATCACTTCCGAGACAAGTAGACTTACTCCTGCCTGCATCTACTACTATTACTCCACACATCGACAGCTATCTGTCGTGGATGGACACGATCACCTATGGGGCCACGAGCCCTTTGTGGTTCGGAATGGGAGAGATCACGTTGCACAAAGAGCAGAAGCCATGAGGCAGCACGACGACGGGGACTCTGGTCGTTTTTACCCAGGTTCGGGCCGCTGAGAAGCGTAAAACCCTACTCCTGCATTGGTGGATTGGATGGAGGAACACGATGAACACACAACTCTCGAGCCCGGCAAGGTGGCCTCAGGAAGAGCTGCTATGCGCATACAATTGTGCAAGGGTCCGAATCCCTTTCTAGGTAGCCTTGGACCTCCTTTTATAGCTCAAGGGGTAACCATAGTGGCAAAATAGTCCTTATCCTGTGACTAGATAGCTAACAGTGCTATCATACATAACTCTGGCAGTTAGGACAGAGCGCATTTAATGTACTGCTAGGTGTCGTGCTGAGGATGAAACCCGGCAAGCCTACCGTGCCGCTTAGTCATCCTCTGCTTATTATCTTGACACGCCTCTGGACGGGTGTCAAATGAGGGTGATGTATCTTTCAACGAGCTACCACGTGCTTAGTGGAAGCCACTTAATCACTTGCGGGCTCGACACCGCACTGATAAGTGACTTGCATCGCTGTGCGGTGGTGCCTTGGCATGGTTCTTGGCCTTGGCGGCCCTAGCAGGCCTGCCGGGGTTATCCTGGATTTGCTTCCGGGGCAGTCTCGACCATGGCGACCTCTCCTGCTCGGCAAGGGCGGTTTCCCCACGGCGGTGCCTTGCTGTCTTGTTTGTTGACTTGGTCTTCTTGATCCGCTCCTTGATCTCACAAAGAGTAGCTTCTCTGGCTTGGCCTTGCTTTGCATGTTGGTGCCGGACATGTGATGCCAGCACGCCTGTGTATAAGTCTAGGCAACAAACGTGAATGTTTGCTGCACCGACACGAGCCCCTGGGCCTGGCCCATACGTGCTGCCATGCATCGTTGGGGTAGGCCCCAACAAATACATATGCGAGCAGCTGAGCCATGCCGTAATGGGATTTAAGTCTCCCTTGATATTCTCCTTGCTTCTTCATTAACCTGTGACTGGATCAGTTTCTGATTTTCCTGCGAGTTGTTCTGAACGACGTGGGGATACCCACATAATGGTTCGTGGGCCGCCCACATTCACGGGGCGGTAACTGCCATTTTACTCACCCCACTACTGTTGCCGTTTCCACCATGTACGCCGCATGCATAGCGCAGGGTTGGTGGTGGAGGTGTAGGGTGCGGGAATGTGTGCCATGGCAGAAACCTCGGCGCCGCGGATAGGCGCAGGAGGGCGGTATGAGATTCCAGACGTTGCCAGTGATGCCAATGGACCGGATTGGTCGATCGTGGCGGTTGCCACGGGGTAGTGGGGAGCCAGCCCCTGCCATGCTCTGCTCTAAAAGGGAGCGCAGAGGCGGGCGAAAGGACTCACCCAGCATCTCCTTCTTCTTCTTATGTCTTCTTCCACCATGGTGAGAGGTAGAGGATGCGGTCGTGCTCCTGTGGTGGCGACGAGGACCTCATCTCGTCAGTGCATCCCTGCCCCGGCTAGAGACGTGGAGGCAGAATCCAGCGCACAAGGAGGTGTTGCTGGACGTGGACACGGTCGGCGAGGCCCTCGGGGCCGGGTAGGACGCGGTGGTGCGGTGATCGCCCCTCCACCAGCCCCTGGCTCCGATGGAGGGCCATATCGGGGACACGCCGCTGGAGTTCATCATCAGGCTACATGGGCCCCCGCGCAGCCGCCTTTGGCTCCCTACCCCTTTTGCAAGGGTAATGGAGTTGGAACAGCCCCACAGGTTGAAGTTGCACATGAGGGGCTGCTGTAATGGCAGCATGCGGGCGGATGTCAACTTCCCCGCACCTCACGTGATGCTTCTCCGTCGCAGCTAGAAAACTTTCGCACGTGCCCTTAGCTTGGCGGAGCGGCACATACTCCATTTTAAGTTAATGGATGCAGATCTACTCTCCATCAAGGTCTTTGGACGTTCAGGTGCTCGCTTAGGGTGCTGTGCGGAGAGCTCGACCGACGACGAAAGCTCCTCTTTGAACGACAGCAATGAAGAGGACACTGACGGCGAAGATGACGGTGCTGAGTGGGAGGACGGTGGCTCGGAGTCCAGCTGAGCGCCGAACGCACCGTCACCATCAGCTGGGCGCTGGCGACACAATCATCTGCACCCGGTCTTCTCCCCGGCAGAGCAATTTGCTGGGGTGGTGGGTCTGGATGCCTCCGCCTCCTCCAGCTGGACCCCTGCAGGCTTCCCTGTGGACTCTGGCCTCGTCTTCCCTGGGGTGTCCCTCCTGCCGCATTCCTCTGGTCCTGGAGGTTGTGACCAGGGCATCGCCTAGCCGCTCCTTCCGCCCTTCCTGCTTCGCCCCCGCCCTCTCGATCTTGTCAGGTTGCATCCCACGGGCCCTGACGGGGTCAGGCTACGCTTCTGCCTAGGCACCCCTTTTTCCCTCTTCACCTCCCTCTGTATCTCCTAGGAGGAGAGGGACAAGAAAGGCATTACGGGGCACTTATCTTTTTTTAATCTAAAAACTATAGGCACTTGCCAATCTTTAGCTTAAATTATGTACCCTTTCACCCATATTTTTACCCTGTATGGTCTGTACTTGTTTATCCGCATATTAATGAAAAAAAGATCTACTTGCCGGGCACTTGTGCATGTATCATGTCCATGCTGAGGAATGATTCCTCCATATGCTCAAGTAAACAAGGTTTTCTGGCAAGACACCTTGCCGCTCCCTTCGGTTGCTGCCGCATGGCTCAGCCTGGCGGGTTAGGAGTGTGGAAGAGAACCGGCCCCTTGTCAACCCTGTTTTTCAAATGCCACTACGACCAGCCTGACCGAAGTAATCTTCGAGTCAAAGGATGGGAGCACAAATGTTTTAGGGCGACAAGGTTTTTCTACACACAAGTTTTTCACACAGGGTCATGCGATGGATGGTCAGGGGAACTTATCTGCGTTACGATGTCGGGGATTGATACGCCAGCTTGTCTTCACTTCCCCCCCCCCCTTTCGGGAGTTTATCCACGATAGGAGCCCTGTTTGTTAGTACAGGGGAAAACAACAGCATATGATCTCATCTATATGATTTAAGGACTATAGCAAAGTCGGACTTAAATAAACATGCATGCAAGTTTTAGGTGCCAGCACTTCGTTCTATTATCTTTGCACATGGTCTGCGCCTGGCTTTGTACAAAGGGTTACATGCGCATCGGCAAGGCTTGTACAAAAGGTGGCTGCCGGGAGCTGAGCCTGGCAACCGCGCCTTACGGGTAGAACTTGCGAAGATGTTCAATATTCCATGAGTTTTGCAATTTAATGCCATCTTCAGTCTCCAGACGGACTGCACCAGGTCTGGTGACTTGTACTACCCGATAAGGGCCTTCCCGCTTCGATGTCAACTTGTTGAAACCCTTGGCGGACTGAACACGCCTAAGGACAAGGTCGCCTTCCTCAAGGCTCCGAGCGTGAACCCTGCGGCTATGATAGCGGCGCAGGGCTTGCTGGTAGCGTGCAGCACACACAGTGGCCCGGAGACGATCTTCCTCAAGGAGCACGACATCGTCATGCCAGAGCTGCTTTTGCACTACTTCATCATAGGCAAGTACTCGAGGTGACCCGTATATGAGTTCCGTGGGGAGCACTGCTTCTGCCCCATACACTAGGGAGAAGGGAGTCTGGCCGGTGGCTCGATTTGGTGTCGTCCGGAGGGACAAAAGAACCACCGGCAGCTCATCAATCCATCGCCTACCACATTTCTGCAGCTTGTCGAAAGTTCTCGTCTTGAGTCCACGCAGTACTTTAGCATTCATCCTCTCAGCTTGCCCGTTGCTTCGGGGATGAGAAAAAGAGGCAAAGGATACCTTGCTCCCAAGGCTTTGGACGTACTGCATGAAGGTGTGACTCGTGAACTGGGTGCCGTTATCGGTGATCACTCTGTTGTGTACTCCAAAATGGCACACCAATCCTTTCAAGAACTTGACAGCTGATTGTGCGGTCACCTTCCTCACTGGCTCCACCTCAGGCCACTTTGTAAACTTGTCGATTGCAATGTACAAGAATTCAAAGCCCCCGATGGCACGGGGGAAGGGGCCCAAGATATCGAGCCCCCAGACCGAGAATGGCCAGGATAAAGGGATCGTATGGAGAGCTTGAGCTGGTTGATGAATGTTTTTGGAATGGAACTGATAGGCTTCACACTTGGTGACGAGCTTAGTTGCACCCTGGAGGGATGTGGGCCAGTAGAAACCCTGCCGGAAAGATTTTCCAACCAGGGCTCTTGATCTAATGTGAGAGCCACATACACCCCCATGTATCTCCGCCAACAGCTTCAGCCCGTCCTCCCGGCAAATGCACTTCAATTTCACCCAGTTTGGCCTATTTGTGTACAGAGTGTCATCGACAAACTGGTACATACTAGACCGTCGGGCTACTTTTTCAACTTCTTCTTGCTCTTCGGGGAGTTCTCCTGTTTGAAGGAAATGGACTATGTGCTGCGCCCAAGTTGGAGCCTGTGGCTCGACAACAAGGACTAAAGGCACCTCCTTGTTCGTGAGAGCGCTCACCTCGACCGCAAGAACTTGTTGTTCCGCGGGAGGGTGCTGCTCACCAATTGAAGTGGGGTTGTTCCCGGCAGCCTCTCTGCCAACGGCTTTGGGAAGCTCTGCCGGGAGATACTTGCCGGAGTCCAACTTTCTCCTTTTTCTAGCCATCACTGAAGGGGACACTGATGGTTGAGTTAGGTGGAGGACAAAAGTTCATGGTTCCACAGGGAGATTTTGTGCAGCGCACTTTGACAAGTGATCAGCAATGTTGTTCTCCGCACGTGGCACATGCTCTGCTTGTAATCCATCAAAGTGTTCTTCCAGCTTTCTCACCTCTTCTACATATGCCTCCATCAACGGACTCTGATAATCCTTATTGACTTGTCTCACCACGAGCTGCGAATCTCCACGGATGATCAATTTCTTGATTCCCAACTCTACAGCAATTCTGAGTCCAGCAAGGAGCCCCTCATACTCAATAGTGTTGTTGGTGCATTTCCCCCGGGGAAAGTGCATTTGAATCACATACTTGAGATGCTCTCCGGTGGGCGCAACAAGAAGCACGCCAGCCCCAGCTCCCTACAACGAGAAAGCACCATCAAAATACATGATCCACTCCTGAGGCGCCTCCTTGTCGGGGATGGCTGTTTCTGGTACTTCTTCATCTGGAGTGGGCGTCCATTTTGCAATGAACTCTGCCAATGCCCTGCTCTGAATAGTTGAAGTGCTTTCATATCTCAGGCTAAAGCTCGAATGCTCTAGTGCCCACTAAACTATTCTTCATGTGGCTTCGGGGTTCCTCAATATGCGTTGTAGTGGAAAATGAGTGACAAGTGTGATCTCATGGGCTTGAAAGTAGTGGCGCAGTTTGCTCGAGGCCATGATGAGGCTGAAGATCAGCTTTTGCACTCCAGAGTACCTTGACCTAGCCCCCCTGTAACAGGGAGCTGACAAAGTAGACTGGCCGTTGCACCACCTTCTTCCTTGCCATGGTTTTAAGATTGCCTTCGCTAGTTTGTCCTGCTTCTTCCTGATTTGCTTCTGCTGCGGCGGCTCAGTTCCGTCTTCGGAGGGCGCAGTTGCTGTAGCTACGTCCTCATCCACTTCTCGCTGCGCCACCAGCGCTACACTAACCACTTGATTCGTCACGGCTAAATATAGCAACAACGGCCCTTGTGGTTTAGGCGCGACTAAGGTCGGAGCAAAGGAAAGGTAGGCTTTCAGGTCTTGCAGCGCTACTTCTGCTTACGGGGTCCACTTCACCAGGCCAGCCTTTTTCAAGATTTTGAAGAAAGGCAAGGCACGCTTGGCAGACTTGGAGATGAACCTGCATAGTGTGGCAAGAAATCAGTTAAATGCCTCACATCTTTAACAGTCTTGGGTGCTTGTATCTGCTCCATCGCTCTGATCTTGTCGGGATTGGCCTCTATACCCCGCTGGGACACAAAGAAACCAAGGAGCTTGCCGGACGGAACACCAAACACACATTTCTCAGGATTTAGTTTTAAATTGATCTTGCGTAGGTTTGCGAAGGTCTCTTCTAAGTCTTGAATGAGTGTTGATCTGTCCTTGGTCTCGACCACTATATCATCCATATAAGCTTCTACATTCTTGTGTAGCTAGGGCTCAAAACCAATTTGTACTGCCCTTGCAAAAGTGGATCCGGTGCTCTTTAACCCGAAAGGCATTTGTACAAAGCAGTACGTGCCACATGGAGTTATGAACGCGGTCTTCTCTTCATCTTCTTTGGCCATAAATATCTGATGATACCCAGAATACGCATCCAAGAAAGATAGAAAATCACATCCTGAGGTGGAATCAACAATTTGATCAATGCGCGGCAGGTGGAAAGTGTCTTTTGGACATGCTTTGTTCAGGTCTGTGAAATCAATGCAGAGCCTCCATTTCCCGTTTGCCTAGCGCACCACCACTGGATTCGCCAACCAAGTTGGATGAAGTACCCCTCTGACCAAACCAGCTGCTTCAAGTTTCTTAATCTCCTCGGCAATAAATTGCTGCCGCTCTAAAGCTTGCTTTCTGACCTTCTGCTTGACGGGCCTAGCATGAGGACAGATAGCAAGGTGGTGCTCGATTACCTCCCTGGGAACACCGGGGATGTCAGGTGGTTGCCAAGCAAACACATCGACATTCGCCCGCAGGAAGGCAACGAGCGCACTTTCCTATTTGTCATCAAGGGTGGAGCTGATGGTGAACGTACAATCAGCGCCATCCTGCCTTGCCGGAACCTCCTTCAAGGTAGGTGAAGCAACTTTGGGTTTCTTGCTAGTGGAACTCTCCGGTAGGTCCTCAACGGGCGCAACGCACTCCGAAGAGGCACGCTTCCCGGAGTCCTTGCCGGCATCTCTGCTAGCTTTCTTTCCCTTCTTTGTATCCTTGGCGGGAGCTGGGCATCAGCTGCCTCAGCTGCTATCGCGTCCCAATACATCTGGTCCACACATATGATCGCGTCTTTCTTATCTGACGGGATGGAAATGACACCCATCGGCCCTGGCATCTTCAAGGTGTTGTAGGCATAGTGGGATGCTACCATAAACATTGCCAGAGCTGGATGACCAAGAATCCCATTGTAAGGTAGAGGAAGCTCAACAACATCAAACACGATCCTCTCGGTCCGGTAGTTCAACTCCCCGCCAAATGTCACATGTAATGTGATCTTCCCTTTGGGCCGGCTCCTGGCGGGGTTGATTCGTTGGAATGTACCCGTGGCCTTGAGTTCTTCATTAGGGATCTGCAGTTTGCCTACCACTTTAGGGGAGATCAGATTCAATCCAGCCCTGCCGTCAACTAGCATCTTTGTTACTTTGAGGTTGCGGATTGTTGGGGAGACAAACAACCGCAAACAACCTACCGCGGTAGTGCGGTTGGGGTGATCCTCTTTGGCAAAGATGATTGGCGTGCAGGACCACTTAAGTGGTCTTCGGGAATCCGTAGTTGGCTCCACGGCATTGATCTCACACGCCCATTGCTTGAGCTCCTGGTGAGAGGAGTGCAATGATGCACCCCCATCAATGCACATGGCCTCAGTTGCCTTCTGGAATTCTTGTTCACTAGTCTCTTCTTCATCCTCCTCATCACTTCTGTAATCTCCTTCTCTCTTTTCACGACCTCTAGAGGGCTTTTCTTTCTGCTGTGGAGTCTTGCCGCGGTGGCCTCCTCTGCTGCCACAGCCCTTCCTGCCAGCACCCTCTTGGCCTTTCTCCCTGTCATGCTTCTCATATTCAGCTTTTTGCTTCTTGACAAGCTGCTCAACTTGATGAAATTCTTGGAGGTCATGGCCCTTGGTGCGGTGGATTTTGCAGTACGGCCCATCGGATTGCCCAGCCTTTTCTGCTGTCGCGGCCTCCCGGCAATCAGCGCATGTAGCAGCTCCCTTGCCGGGGGTTTCAGTCTTAGTCTTGTTGCTGGCACTAGGATCACCTGAGCTCTCGACGGCTAACAATGTCTTCTCTTTGCGCTTTCTATTGTGCCTCGGGTTCCTCCCCATCGAGTTGGTGGCATCGTCATTGATATCTGAGTCAATTTCGATGCTAGCCTCCTCTCCGGGGAGTCTCCTTCCTTCCTTAGTCCGAGCACACTTATCCGCCAAGGTGTACAGCTCGTTGACGGTTTTGGGGAGCCGGACATTCATCTTGGCCCACATCCTTCTGTTGCGCATGTTCGAATGGAACACAGCAATCACGGCTACAGAGTGTATCTCTGGGATGTTACGATGCACTCGGCTGAACCTCTGTATATACTTACGCAAATCCTCCCCTTCCTTTTGCGGAAGGACCTGCAGATCACTGGGCTGTCAAGGCTCTTGGTGGCCACCTGTGAAGGCACCAGCGAACCCGTTGGATATGTCCGCCCATGATGAAATGGAGTTTTCTGGCAGGTGCGTCAGCCATGATCTCACATTTGGCTTAAGTGCCAAAGGGAAATAGTTGGCGAACACCTTCTCATCTCTGCCCCCGGCGGCTTGAACGACAATCGTATATATGCTCAGAAACTCTGCCGGCTTTAACTTTCTGTCGTATTTTTCTTGTAGCTCAGGCTTGAAGACACGGGTAGATGGCCAACGGACCTGCCGCAGCTCACGAGTGAAGGCAGGGCACCCAACCTCAAAAGGCAAGTACTCGCCAACACTGGGCGCGGGCTGGTCATCGTTTGGGCCATTGCACCTGTCAGACTGATGGCGTGTTTCTCGGCGCTGTTCTATAGTGACGCGCGCATCTTCCTTCCACCGTTCCTCCAGAACCTGCCGTTGATCACGATGAGTTTGTGGGTCGGACGAAGCCATCAACGTCTCGTCGGGCTCGTCGGCCCGTTGAGCTTGTCGAGGTTGTTGCTAGGCCTGCTATCGTGGAGGAGATTCCGCCGTTGGTGCAGCCTCCTCAACACGGCCATCGTCGTGGGGTGCCGGCGCCGCTAGCCGACATCATGACGGCTCCGCATGCTGTGATTTACTGGCCTTAGCAAAGCCAAGTAAACTTTGAATGGTGGCCCTCCACTCATCCATCTTGTTAGGTGTTGGCGGAAAATTCAACAGGAGCTGGGCTTGCGTCATTGCTTACCCGGCCGTGCTCGACATGGCCAACGAAGCGGACCGCGACGTTGCTCGACTCCTGGTGGAACCAACAGGAGCATCGCCGCACTCCTGCCATCGTGGACCGATCGCTAAGGCAGTTTGGTGCTGAGTGGGGCGTGTCTGGGGATCAACGGCCCCGTTCGGCGCCCCACCCTGCCTGTCTTGCTCCGGGCAAGGTGTGTGTTTTGAAGTCGCGCCCGTAACGGGCGGAACTAGAGAATCGTGGCTTGCGCCCGAGCAGGTGTCGTCGTCGTGAATGCGTTCGCCAGTGCGGCGGGGAGGTGGAGACTGGGTGTCTCCTCCACCCGTAGCTTCCAGGCCAAGGTCGTCGGGACGCTGTTGGTGCTGCCCATCCCCGGCGTTTCCCACTCCAACATCGGCCGTGGGGGACACAACAATGGCGCCACCTGCACCGGTTGTGTCACCGGCGGCGCCTGCCTCACCCAATGCTGCCGCAGTGCTGATGGTGTCTACAGCTGCGTGTGAGGGGGCCTTCGAAGTGGAGGGATGTGTGGTTGCGATGGGTTTCTTTTTGGGCGCCATGGACCGAAAAGATGATGATGAAGATCGACACACTGTTCGCAACTTCTGGTTCGCGCAAGAGACTTCCCCCTACCTGGCGCGCCAAAGATGTCGTGGATGGACACGATCACCTATGGGGCCACGAGTCCCTTGTGGTTCGGCATGGGGGAGATCACATTGCACAAAGAGCAGAAGCCATGAGGCAGCACGACGACGGGGACTCTGGTCATTTTTACCCAGGTTCGGGCCGTTGAGAAGTGCAAAACCATACTCCTGCTTTGGTGGATTGGATGGAGGAACACGATGAACACACACCGGCAAGGTGGCCTCGGAAAGAGCTACTACGTGCGTACAAGTGTGCAAGGGTCCGAATCCCTTTCTAGGTAGAATTGGACCTCCTTTTATAGTTCAAGGGGTAACCACAGTCGCAAAACAGTCCTTATCCTGTGACTAGATAGCTAACAGTGCTATCATAGCTAACTCTGGCAGTTAGGACAAAGTGCATTTAATGCTCTGCTAGGTGTCGTGCTGAGGATGAAACCTGGCAAGTCTGCCGTGGCACTTAATTATCTTCTGCTTATTATCTTGACACGCCTCTGGACAGGTGTCAAATGAGGGTGATCTGTCTTTCCACGAGCTGCCATGTGCCTAGTGGAAACCACTTAATCGCTTGTGGCCTCGACACAGCATTGATAAGTGACTTGCGTCGCTGTGCGGTTGAGCGGTGGTGCCTTGGAGCGGTTCTTGGCCTTGGCGGCCCCGGCAGGCCTGCCGGGGTTATCTTGGATTTGCTTCTGGGGCAGTCACGACATGGCCGAGCTCTCCTGCTCGGCAATGGAGGCTTCCCCAAGGCGGTGCCTTGCTGTCTCGTTTGTTGACTTGGTCTTCTTGATCCGCTCCTTGATCTCACAAAGAGCAGCTTCTCTGGCTTGGCCTTGCTTTGCATGTTGGTGCCGGACATGTGATGCCAGCACGCCTGTGTATAAGTCCGGGCAAAAAACGTGAATGTTTGTTGCACCGACACTATCCAACATGCATCTGAAGTATTAAGTTCATAAAGAACGGAGTAACGCCTTAAGCAAGATGACATGCTGTAGACAAGATAAACTCACGTATGAATAAACCCCATCTTTTTACCCTTAATAGAAATAATACATACGTGTCATGTCCCCTTCTGTGATTGGGATTGAGCACCATAAGATCGAACCCATTACAAAGCACCTCTCCTATTGCAAGATAAATCAATCTAGTTGGCCAAACCAAATCAATAGATCGGAGAGAAATACGAAGCTATAGTAATAATGCATAAAAGAGTCCAGAGAAAACTCAAATAATATTCATGGATAAATCTGATAATAAACTCACAATTCATCGGATCCCAACAAACACACCGCAAAAAGTGATTACATCAGATAGAACTCCAAGAACATCAAGGAGAACATTGTATTGAAGATGAAATAGGGAGAAGAAGCCCTCTAGCTACTAACTATGGACCCGTAGGTCTATGGTAAACTACTCACACATCATCGGAGGGGCGGCAAGGATGATGTAGAGTCCCTTCGTGATCCAATCCCCCTCCGGCAGAGTGCCGAAAAACGCCTCCAGATGGGATCTCGTGGTTCTGTAACTTGCGGCGGTGGAAAAAGTATTTCACGGACTCCTCTGTTGGTTTCATGATTTTAGAGAATTTATAGAGGCGGAGTTAGGTCAAACGGATCCATGTGGGCCCCACAAGCCACCTGGGCGCGCCATGGTGCCTCGTGGCAACTGCTCCATCTTCTCATCCCCTCCCAATGCTTCCAGGGTCTCTTATGTACACAAAAAAATCACCAAAAAGTTTCGTGGCATTTGGACTTCGTTTGATACTGATATTCTGAAAACCCAAAAACAAGAAAAAAACAGCAACTGGCACTAGGCACTAAGTTAATAGGTTAGTCCCAAAAATAATATATTGTTGCTTGTAAATGTATATAAAACGTCCAAGATTGATACTATAATAGCATGGAACAATAAAAAAATTATAGATACATTGAAGACGTATCAAGCATTCCCAAGCTTAATTCTTGCTTGTCCTCGAGTAGGTAAATGATAAAAATAGAATTTTTTGATGTGGAATGCTACCTATCATATTCATCATATAATCTTTTCTTTGGTAGCATGGACATTTGGACTTTAATGATTCATAGCAATAGTCTATAATTTGACATGAAGACATCAATACTCAAGCACACTAACAAGCAACCATGTCTTTCAAATTATCAACGCTAAAGAAATCTATCCCTAGCCCATTATGCTCAATCATTGATCCATTCATGAAACACACTCAAATATTAGCTACATCCAATGCACAAGTATGACAATAGTGTTCCCTAGTTGGTGCTTTGTAAGATAAGATGGAGACTCAAAATAAAAATAAAAATTGCATAAAAGTAAATAGATAGGCCCTTCATAGAGGGAAGCAGAGATTTGCATAGATGCCAGAGCTCAGGCATAAATTGAGAGATAAAATTATTTTGAGAGGCATGCTTTTCCTGTGAATGAAAATGACTGAGAATTCCCAATATCTTCCATGCCAGACACATTATAGGCGGTTCCCAAACAGAAAATAAAGTTTGTTGGCTTTCCACCATTCTTTCACAATCCATGGCTATCCGTATCCATGGGTGCCTTCCATACCAACACTTTCCAAGGAATTTATTATTATCATTATATTAAAAAAAAATCATTCCGGTGCTGGGCATCCCTATTACCTGCCACACTCTCGTGCAATGACAAGTGAATAAACACTCATCGTGAGAATAAAATACCTAGCATGGAAAATATTGGCCACCCCCCGCCGCTTCATGAGCGGTATAGGCACACAAAATGGAAAATTATTTTGAAAAATTAGAGTTGGAACATGTAAATTTACTTAGAATGGCGTGGAAATACCGCATATATGTAGGTATGGTGGACTCATTTGGCACAACTTTGGGTTTAAGGAGCTGGATGCACAAGCAGCATTCCCAGTTAGTACAAATGAAGGCTAGCAAATAGATTGAGAAGCGACCAACCAAAAAAATGAAAATGGTCATAAACACGCATTGAACATAACTAACACTGAATAATGCACCACAAGTAGGATATAACTTCCTTGCATAACTACTGACTTTACATGCTTGCATAGGGAATCACAAACCTTAACACCAATATTCCTACTAAACCACAATTAGTCACCAACATGACTCACATATTATCATCCCTATATCGCAAAACTATTGCAAGGAATCAAACTTATCATATCCAATGATCTTTCATGAAAGTTTTTATTATATCCCTCTTGGATATTCATCACTTTGGGACCAAATTCATATCTTGTGCAAATTACCATTACTATTATCAACTCTCAAAAAGATATAAGTGAAGCATGAGAGTGCATTTCTTAAAAAAAATCAACTCTCAAAATAATATAAGTGAAGCATGAGAGTGCATGTATTTCTTTAAAATATAACCACCACGATGCTCAAATCGATTTAAGTGAAGCACTAGAGCATTCTAATAAATCATGATAAACGTGTGTATCTCTCAAATAGGTGTGTCCGGCAAGGATGATGTTGACAAACTAAAAGGCAAAAAAAGCAAAGACTCATAAAATAAACGATGCTCCAAGCAAAACTCATATCATGTGACGAATAAAAATATAGCTCCAAGTAAAATTACCGATGATTGTTAGAAGAAAGAGGGGGTGCCTTCCGGGGCATCCCCAAGCTTAGTTGCTTGGGAGTCCTTGAATATTACCTTGGGGTGCCTAGGGCATCCCCAAGCTTAGGATCTTGCCACTCCTTATTCCTTCATCCATCATGATCTCACCCAAAACTTGAAAACTTCAATCACACAAAACTTAACGAAACCTTCATGAGATCCGTTAGTATAATAAAGCAAATCACCACTTTAAGTACTATGGCAAACCCATTCATATTTTTATTGCATTATACCTACTGTATTATAACTTTACCATGGCTTATACCCCCCGATACAATCCATAGATTCATCAAAATAAGCACACAATGCAACGAAAATAGAATCTGTTAAGAGCAGAGCAGTCTGTAGTAATCTGAACATTGACCATACTTATGTAACTCCAAAAATTCTGAAAAACTAGGACAACGTGGGCAATTTGTATATCAATTATGTGTAACAAATTCAGAGCAAAAACACGTGTGTGTGAATTTAGAAAATTCTAGAACTGGGCGTAAAAGTTTTGAATTTACAAAATTCTAGAACTGGGTGTAAATGTTTTGAATTTACAAAATTCTAGAACTGGGCGTAAAAGTTTACGTTTTCTCACAAAATCGAGTCAATTATCATCCAAACCATCCTAAAAGCTTTACTTGGCACAGACACTAATTAAAACATAAAAACACAATCATAACAGTAGCATAATTGTGCACACAAGAAAACAGAAAATAAACAAGAAATTTAAGATAACTATTGGGTTGCCTCCCAACTAGCGCTATTGTTTTACGCCCCTAGCTAGGCATAATGCAACATTTCAAGTATTTTCATCTTTGGTTCTAGTTCCATAGGTGGCCCTCATGATTGATTTATAAGGTAGCTTAATTCTAGTTCTAGGGAAGTGTTCCATACCGTTCTTTAATGGAAAATGAAACTTAATATTCCCTTCTTTCATGTCTATTACATCACCTATGGTTCGTAAGAACGGTCTACCAAGTATTATGGGACAAGACGGATTGCAATCAATGTCAAGTACAATAAAATCAACGGTCACATAGTTCCTATTTGCAAGAATAAGAACATCATTAATTCTTCCCAATGGCTTTTTAATAGTAGAATCCGCCAAGTGCAAATTAAGAGAACATTCATCCATATTGGTAAAACTTAGCACATCACATAGAGATTTTGGAATTGTGGAAACGCTAGCACCCACATCACATAGAGCATTGCACTCATAATTTTCAATTTTAACTTTAATTGTAGGTTTCCACTCATCATATAATTTTCTAGGAATTGAAATCTCTAATTCTAGCTTTTCTTCTAAGGCTTTCATCATTGCTTCTACAATGTGTTTAGTAAAAGCCTTATTTTGTTCATACGCATTGGGTGAATTTAACATGGATTGTAACAAAGAAATACATTCAATCAAAGAGCAACTATCATAATTAAAGTCTTTGTAATCCAAGAGAGTGGGCACATCACTAGTTAAAGCTTTTACCTCTCCAAACCCACTTTTATCAAATTTTTCATCAAGATTTTCACCCTCCAAATTATGGGGATGCCTTCTAGCTAAAGTTGACACTTCTTCAGCCCCATTTTCATCAAGTTTTATATTGCTAAACAAGGATTCAATAGATGAAACACCCATCATTTTAATATCCTCATCATTACTACGATAGAAATCGGGAGAAGTCGTTTTTTCTAAAAATTCTCGTTTAGCTCTTAGCATAGCAGTTCTTTTCTTACTCTCATCCATGGAGACATATATGGCTTTAATTTATTCATTAATATCAATCTTGGGTGGCAAAAGTTTAGTCTTAAGGTTTTCCACATCATGAATAATTCTATTAATGCTCCTAGACATATCATCAATTTTATTCAATTTTTCCTCTATCGTAGTGTTGAAAACTTTTTGAGCACTAATAAATTCTTTGATATTATTCTCAAGATCAGAGGGCATCCTATTATTATTTCTATAAGAGTTACCATAGGAATTGCCATAATTGTTAGAGGAATTTCCTGGAAACAGTCTAGGATTGAAATTACCTCTATAAGCATTACAACTAAAATTATTTCGCGAGACAAAATTCAGGTCTACAGATCATTATTTTGCTCAATCAAAGTGGACAATGGCACATCATTAGGATAAATAGGAGAATTTTTGGTAGCAAACAATTTCATAAGTGCATCAACTTTGTCACTCAAAGTGCTAATTTCTTCAACTGAATTCACCTTTTGACTAGTAGGAGCTCTTTCAGTATGCCATTTTCAATAATTTTCCATAATATTATCAAGCAATTTAGTAGCTTCACCCAAAGTGATTTCCATAAAAGTACCACCCACGGCAGAATCGAAAAGATTTCTAGAGACAAAATTTAATCCCGGAAAAAATTTTTTGTACGATCATCCACAAATTTAAACCATGTATAGGGCAATTTCTTATCATTAGTTTCATCCTTTCCCAAGATTGGGAAACATGCTCATGCTCAAGTTGCTTGAAATTCATAATTTGGTTTCTAAAGGAAATAATTTTCACGGGAGGAAAATACTTGGTAATAAAAGCATCTTTACACCTATCCCAAGAATCGATACTATTTCGTGGCAAAGATGAAAACCAATTTTTGCACGATCCCGCAATGAGAACGGGAATAATTTTAATTTCACAATATCATTGTCCACATCTTTTTTATTTTGCATATCACACAATTCTACGAAAGTGTTAAGATGGGATGCAGCATCTTCATTTTGACTACTAGAAAATTATTCTTTCATAACGAGGTTTAACAAAGCGGCATTAATATTACAAGTTTTCGCAGTAGCTGCGGGAGGAGCAATTAGAGTACTAATAAAATCATTATTATTAGTATTGGAAAAATCACACAATTTTGTATTCTCTTGAGACATCATGACTAAGCAAACAAGATAACAAGCAAGCAAACAAGAAAAAGGTAAACGAAAAATATTTTTGTAACTTTTGTAAAAACTTCTTAGAAGTGGGAGAGATGAAAATGAGAGGAAAATGGCAAATAATGTAAATGCAAGGAGATGAAAGTTTATGCGTAGGTACTTAATAGATGTTGGTGATGTCTCCTCGGCAACGGCGCTAGAAATTCTTCCTGCTACTTGTGAACTACGTTGGGATTTCCCCGAAGAGGAGAGAATGATGTAGTACAGTAGAGATAATTATTTCCCTCAGTTAAGAACCAAGGTTATCAATCCAGTAGGAGAACCAAGCAACACCTCGTTAGCAGCACCTGCACACAAACAACAAATCGTTGCAACCCAACACAAACAAGGGCTTGTCAATCCCTTGACGGTTATGAGCAAGATTAAATTGTATGGTGTTTGATAGATAGATCAGAAAAAAATACAAAATAAAATAAATAAAGTAAAAATGCATCAAGGTATTCTTGGTTTTAATATATGATAAAAGATAGACCCGGGGGCCATAGTTTTCACTAGAGGCTTCTCTCTTGAAAATAGCATACGGTGGGTAAACAAATTACTGTTGGGAAATTGATAGAAAATCAAATAATGATGACGATATCCAAGGCAATGATCATACAAAGGCATCATGTCCGAGACAAGTAGACCGACTCCTGCCTGCATCTACTACTATTACTCCACACATCGACCGCTACCCAACATGCATCTAGAGTATTAAGTTCATAAAGAACGGAGTAACGGCTTAAGCAAGATGACATGATGTAGAGAAGATAAACTTACATATGAATATACCCCATATTTGAACCCTTAATAGCAACGATATATATGTGTCATGTCCCCTTTTGTCAGTGGTGTTGAGCACCGTAAGATTGAACCCATTACAAAGCACCTCTCCCATTGCAAGATAAATCAATCTAGTTGGCCAAACCAAATCAATAGATCAGAGAGAAATACGAAGATGTAGTAATCATGCATAAAAGAGTTCAGAGAAAACTCAAATAATATTCATTCATAAATCTGATCATAAACTCACAATTCATAGGATCCCAACAAACACATCGTAAAAAGTGATTACATCGGATAGAACTCCAAGAACATCAAGGAGAACATTGTATTGAAGATCAAATAGAGAGAATAAGCCATCTAGATACTAATTATGGACCCGTAGGTTTGTGGTAAACTACTCATGCATCATCGGAGGGGCGGCAAGGATGATGTAGAGCCCCTCCGTGATCGAACCCCCCCCCCCCCCCGGCAGAGTGCCGGAAAAGGCCTCCAGATGGGATCTCATGGTTTTGGAACTTACGGCGGCAGAAAAAGTATTTCGTGGACTCCTCTGTTGGTTTCACGATTTTAGAGAATTTATAGAGGTGGAGTTAGGTCAAACGGAGCCACATGGGCCCTACAAGCCACCAGGGCGTGCCCTACCCCCTGGACGCACCCTGGTGCCTCGTGGGCCACTGCTCCATCTTCTCGCCCCCTCACGAAGCTTCCAGGGTCTCTTTTGTCCATAAAAAAATCCCCAAAAAGTTTTGTGGCATTTGGACTTCGTTTGGTACTGATATTCTGAAAAGCCAAAAACAAGGAAAAAACAGCAACTGGAACTGGGTACTAAGTTAATAGGTTAGTCCCAAAAGATGATATATTGTTGCTTGTAAATGTATATAAAACATCCAAGTTTGGTACTATAATAGCATGGAACAGTCAAAAATTATTGATACATTGGAGACGTATCACCCCACAACACATAAATATGAGCTCTGCCAATCATATTACGAAAATAGTAAGTTCAATTATTTACCTAGAACTTAAATAATTGAAAAGAAAAGATTATTTACCTAGAAAATAGTAAGTTCTAGGATTATTTTCAGTCAAACTTATTTACGTTTGACTAAGTATATGCAAAGATCTACAATATCAAATATACATAATACGAAAATATATTTCATAAAGAATCTAATGGAGCAAATTTTCTGTTGTAGATGTTGATATACTTTTATATAGAAGACTTGGTCGAACTTAATGAAGTTTGACTTAGGAGAAACCTTAAACTTCAATTATTTTGAAATGGAGGAAGTATAAGTCTATGTCACATGCACAAATGAATGAAGAATCCCATCAAGCAAGCACAAAAGGAGTAATTTAACTTGAAATTACACTGCGGTAGCAATTCCAACATTGAAACATTAGGTGTTTGTAAACTCTAGAATGGGAACTAGCTACAATTTGCAGAAAAAATTTGCAGGAAAAGAACACTGGAAGGAAACGAGAGAGTAGTTGAGGGAAAGTGGAATCACATGGAGACGGGAGACCACGCCCAGAAACCCAACCTTAACCAAACCGCAACCTTGGCACGCCATGGCAGGGCTAATGTGACGATGAGCCATTCCAAATCCCAACACCCAAACTCGATTCACGTTCGACCTTAACCCTATAGCAAACCCTATCATGACATTAAGAGGTAAATTTACATGGACAGATCTAAGATTGTGTTCTGGGTGCACGCTCTAAATATTTGCAGATTAAGTAATCACTGGACCTTGGCCACAAGGTCGTGCCTAGAAAAGTAGTGTAGAATATCGGGGACAGGAACGATGATGGTGACGACCGCACGTCGAAGCTCTCGCTAAGCTACTTGCACACGGTTCATTCAAATTAAACACCACGGGTAGTGAGATAGATCGACGGAAGCCGTGCATCGATGGAATCGATGCGATGGAGGAGAAACAATCCATATCTCCTGATCAGGTTGTGGGTTCTATTCCTCAGAGCCGGAGTGAGCAAGTAACCTGGGATATGGGCGGTGGGGATAAGTAGAGGAGAGAGAGACAAAGCGAATTGGAGGGGTAAGGGCAACTCCAACACAGACGCAAATGGACGGACAAAAATGCCGGCCAATGCGCCAATGCAAATGGATGGACGCCGGCCCAACGCGCCGAAGCAAATCCAAAATCCGTATGCTCACCATCCGTTTGGAAGAATTTCCGGTCCATATTTACGTCTGATTTGCAGCCACATGGACATGAGGTGCACCCACCGAACGTCCGCTCAGTGCCCGCCATAGGCCCGCATATCGACCGCCCAACTACCCCACATGGTCATAGTCAATGCGTCCATCTACCTTGGACCCGCATGGCAGCGTCTGGAAGCCTCCAGAGTCCATGTCTTTTTAAATGCAAGCGTGCCGGGGCCAGCCTCATCCACTTCTCCTTCCACTTCCGTCCACATTTGGCCACCCTCTCTCCCTCGCCCGGGACAGCAAAACCCTAGCCTAGCCTAGCCAGCCCGTGCGTCCGCCATGGGTTTCTTCAACAAGGGCAAGTGCAAGTTCGACATCGGTGCTGGCTCATCCCGCGTGCCGTCATCGTCGGACGCCTTCGTGATGGGGCCACATGGGGAGAGGGGTTGCCGGCCACGGACATGCTCTACATCCGCTGTCGTGGCATGATGTCAACCTTCCCCATGGCTGGCACCTTGACCCCCAACGCATCCCGGTGCCAGTGGTGTGTCGCATGCACGCGAAGGATGTGCGCAAGCATCATGCCTTCCTAATGCTGGAGCAGCGCCACGACCTGGCATAAGCGCCGGACTCCCCCACATCTAGTTCGCCACCGAGCATGATGTGCAACACCACGGCACCATCCGGTTTGAGGATGGCTACATGTCGCCGCCCCCAGTGGTAACGCGGGAGGATGAGGCGGCGGAGGTGGCATACCAGACCGCACTGGAGGAGGTGCTCCAGTGCGCCCTAGTGGAGTCCCAGTGCGAGTAGGACTTGCGCTATCCAGGCATGGAGGAGGTGCTGCAGTTGTCGGTGGTGGAGGACTGTGACTACCCTCCGCCACCACTGCCTCTGCCTAAACCAGCGTCAGCCGCCTCCAAGGAGGAGCCCATGGAGACCGAGCCAGAGAAGTAAACCTGGACTGGCGGCCTGCGTGAGTGGGTGAGCGCGCCGACCATCTGGCTGGGCGCGACACCAGAGTAGGAGGCGACGTACCTCGAGCAATGGAGGCAACTCTCTTTGTCGGAGGAGCGGTCCAACGGCGAGCTGCGAATGCAGACCGAGCGCGAGGAGGAGGAGCGGCGTGCCCACTAGGCACGGGAGGAAGAGGAGGAGCGACGGGAGAAGGAGAAGGAGCAGTGTGCCCATCACGCTGCAGCGTGATACATCCATTTTGTATCATGTTGTCCTACTGTTATTTATAATGTTTAGATCAATATATCACTTTATGATGCAATTATAATGCCTTTTCTCTCTTATTATGCAAGATATACATGGAGAAAGAAATTGCCGGTAGCTAGAATTCTGGACCTAAAGAGAGCTACAACAGAGATAGCTATTATCTGGAGCTCCAAATGACCTAAAAATTTATGGAGATTTATTTTGGACTAAATAAAAAATACTAGAAGAAGAATCAGCATGAGGGGCCTCACCAGTGAGCCACAAGCTGAAGTGATACGCCCCTCCCCTGGGGCATGCCATGTGAGCTTCTGGGCCCACCAGCAGGCCTCCCTGTCCCTCCTTCGCCTATATAAAGCCATTCACCATATAAAAAAAATCAAGAGATGACTTTCAGGATGAAGCGCCACCGTCTCAAGGCGAAACCTGGGCAAGAGCACTTTTGCTCTCTAGCGAAGCGATTTCGCCGGGGATACTTCCCTCCGGGAGGGAGAAATCGAAGCCTTCATCATCACCAACATTCCTCTCATCGTGGAAGCACTCATCGCCATCAACATCTTTATCAGCACCATCTCATCTCAAACCCTGGTTCATCTCTTATATTCAATCTTTGTCTCAAAACCTCAGATTGGTATATGTGGGTTGCTAGTAGTGTTGATTACATCTTGTAGTTGATGCTAGTTGGTTGGTGGAAGATCATATGTTCAGATTATTATTCTCTGATCATGAACATGAATATGATTTGTGAGAAGTTCCGTTTGTTCTTGAAGACATGCGAAAAATCTTGTTATAATTAATCATGTGAAGTTGGTATTCGTTCAATATTTTGGTGATGTGTATGTTGTTCTTTCTCTAGTGGTGTCGTGTGAACGCCGAGTACACGATATATTGGGCCTAGGGGGAAGGCATTGTGGAGTAGTAAGTAGATGATGGGTTGCGAGAGTGACAGAAGCTTATACCCTAGTTTATGCTCTATTCCGTAAGGGACTGATTTGGATCCATATGTTTCATGCTATGGTTAGAATTATCTTAAGTCTTCTTTCGTAGTTGCAGATGCTTGCGAGAGGGGATAATCATAAGTGGGTTATTTGTTCAAGTAAGAACAACACCCTAGCACTGGTCCACCCACATAACAACTTCTCAAAGTAGTGAACGCGAATCAACTAAACATGATGAATGTGACCAGATGAAATTCCCATGTGTCCTTGAGAATGTTTTGCTTAATATAAGAAGTACTTATTGCGTGTCCTTTGCAATAAAAGGATTGGGCCACTTTGCTGCACCTTGTTACTTTGGTTGCTTTGTTACTTGCTATCAAACTATCAGTTACTGCTACTTTTCAGCACTTGGAGAGAATACCTTGCTGAAACTGCTTAACAATTCCTCCTGCCCCTCGTTGGGTTCGACACTCTTACTTATTGAAAGGACTAGATTGATCCCCTATACTTGTGGGTCATAAAGGCTCTTTTTTGGTGCCATTTTCCGGGAGTGAAGCGCTTTTGGTAAGAGGAATTTGGTAAGGAAACATTTGTATTACGTGCTGAATTTTATCTTCACTTGTCACTATGAAAGATAATCCTTTGAGGATCTTGTTCGGGGTATGCTGACCTCGACCGAAGTGGTAAGAGCCGCTCCTCAACCTACTTAACCTACTGAAAATATTTATTATGAAAACCCTTCGGGTATTATGGAAAAACTACTTGCTAATCCTTATGCAGGAGATGGAACAATATATCCTGATAGGCACCTAATCTATATAGATGAACTTTGTGGACTTTTTAAGCTTGCAAGTTTATCAGATGATGGAGTTAAGAAGAAAGTATTCCCTTTATCTTTGACACACCATTTGGGTGTAGACATTGGGAGGCTTGGCATTGAATTGGAGCAATGCCAAATCACACTGGACATTGATATTGATATTGAATGTGAATTCTGCTATTTGGATGTCAAGTAATTGGCACTTGGCATTCGGAGAGGGTGGTTCAATTCCATGGCATGTTTGGATGGTCATAAGTTGCATTGGAATTTCTCAATTGTTACTGGATTTACATTATACATTGTTCTATTGACTAAAACTAAATTTTATACAGAAAATGAATATATTTGTGAATGATTATATATCAAAATAAAATAAAAAAACAGTAGCAACACTTGAACATGTAACAACATCAGAAAATGGCAAAACTTACATATGTACCGACAACAACACTTCTACAACAACATCAGATAACAACAACACTACTTATATAGCAGCATCACTTGTACAAGAGCATCACAAAACAACGGCATTTGACAACAATAAAAGTGAGTGTCATACATGTAGCAACAAGTTATATCCAGTTGATGACAGCAAGCTCAAAATACATGTTTTAACCATCATAAAGACACGATACGTAATGTCCAAAATATACATGTTTTAACCATCATTTAGGACCACATGCTCTTAACAGTTACATTGTGATGTAGGGTGGAACCCTAGGGGCCGATCTTTCACGATTTGGAGGGGGGTTCCACATGAACACGATGAAGACACAAGAAGAAAACACTCAAATCAACAAGACACAATCACACATGTGCTAGATCCAAACACACAAAGAGGTAACAAAGATCCAAGGACAACAAAGAAGGGTAAAAGGTAACTAGTTCATCCCAATCCTATGAGGAAAGAGGTCTTGAATCCATGAAGGATCTTCCCACAAGGGGTTCTTGAATCCACTTGGGGGATCTTCTCCTAGGAGGCATTGGTATCCAATGGAGTAGGGGTACAAGTGGATGAGCAAAATTATATCTCTAACATGAGCTATCACAATGCTAACCATAAAACGTAGGAGGAGGAGGAGTATATATAGTCTAGGGGGGCGAAGGGGTACATGGGATTCGGCCCAAATCGTGCACACATGCATTGTCCAAATGATCCGGGTGTTGGTCCGGATGATCCGGGCTTCGGTGGTCCGGATGATCCGGGTCGGCGTTCGGATGGACCGGACGTGTCGTGGAGGCTGCGGGAGGTCCGGTTGTCGAGTCTTGGTACGGATATCCGGGTCTGTCCGGATGATCCGGCTACAGTCCGAATGATCCGACTTCAACGAGATGCGTGTTGTAGTCTTTGGGCTCCATAGCCGGATCGTCCGGGCCACAGGCCGGATCGTCCGGGCATCATTCGGATCTTCCGGGCGCCGGTTTGGATCATCCGGGCAAGCTCTATCTTACTCCGTTTCTTCTCCGTCTTTGCATATGCCTTTCTCCCTCGATCGTACTTGCTCCTTATCTTCTCCATGGCTGGTTCCTTGGTACCTAAGTATGCAAAGTGTCTCCGCTTGAAGTAGTAGCCATGTCTCATGTGATTCGAAAGGGAGTTGCAAGAGGAGAGATGTCACCTCGATCTCGAGTGCTCCTGCACATGCACGTGTCATCGGTCCACTTGGCACTTAGGGAGATGAAGGTAGGTCCATGGGGATGACCTTGGGATGCTCCGCATCATCTCCCCCCCCCCCCTGGGAAAGATCCGACCTCGGATTGAAAACCTCTTCACCATGGTAGGGAGAGAGATCCTTGACGTTGAAGCGGTATGTCGATCTTGTAGGCGTTGTTGTTGTAGCGGGCGAGCACCTTGAAGGGTCCATCGGCGTGTTAGTAGCTTGGGCTTGAGTTCATTGGGGAATTGTTCCTTGGCACTTGCGAAGGTGTAGCCACACTCCCGTCCATGTTGATGCTCTCTTGTAGTGGTAGCGGTAGAATGTCCAATGGTGACAATGGATTAAATCCATGGACGACCTCGAAGGGGGACTTGCTGATAGTAGAGTGTCTAGCTTGATTGTAGGCGTACTCGGCAATGGACAAGCATTCCTCCCACTCCTCGATGTTCTTCTTGATCAACACGCGTAGGAGAGTAGATAACGTCCGGTTCATGACCTCCGTTTGGCAGTTGGTTTATGGATGGTATGCGGATGAGAATAGTAGCTTGATTCCGAGCTTGGCGCATAGGGACTTCAAAAAGTAGCTAAGGAACTTGACGTCACGGTCCGACACTATAGTCTTGGGCACTCCATGTAGACGCAAGATTTCCCTACAAAAGAGATTTGCAACATGTGAAGCATCGTCTATCTTGTTGCATGGAATAAAGCGTGCCATCTTAGAGAAATGGTCCACAACAAAAAATATCGAATCCTTTCTGTTTTGAGTCCTAGGCAAACCAAGCACAAAGTCCATACTAATATCTTCCCATGGGTGATATGGGATAGGAAGTGGCCTATAGAGACCATGGGATTGAGCTTTAGACTTAGCTTTGCGACATGTAGAGAATCGGTTCGTGTAGCGAGATACGTCACGAAACATCTTAGGCCAATAGTAGTTCTTGGAGAGCATAGCGAATGTCTTGTTGCATCCAAAGTGTCCCATAAGTCCTCCTGTCTTGCAAAAGTAACAATTGAAGAGAAGACTCGAGTATACAAAGCTTGTTACTCTCATTAGATAATCATCCTTGATATAATATCTCTCCCAAGATGTATGCGTCAAGCATTTGGCATAAGGAATAGCAAAAGTAGGATCATGTGCATACAAGTATTTGATGTGCTCAAATCCAATGACATTCAATTCAAGTTGAGTTACAAGCATGCATTTGTGGGAAAGGGTGTCCACCACAACATTTTCGTTACCTTTGACGTACTTGATCACATAATGAAAAGACTCAATGAACTCACACCATTTGGCATGTCTCTTATTCAATTTTGTTTGACCCTTAAGGTATTTAAGCATCTTATGATCCATATGGATGACAAATTCATGAGGGCGAAGGTAATGTTTCAACACATGCAAGACTCTCACTAAAGCATATAACTCGTTGTCATAAATGGGGTAGTTAAGTTGCATTCTGGAAAGTTTTCTCACTAAAGTAAGCTATTGGGCGCTTCTCTTGCATCAACACGCCTCCTATGCCATTACCACTAGCGTTGCAATGCACTTCGAAAGTTTTATCAAAATTGGGCAATGCATGCAATGCAGCATGTGTAAGCCAATTCTTAAGCTCATGAAATGCGGTATCTTGGGATGTTCCCCAAACAAATGATGCATTCTTCTTGCTCAAGGCATGCAATGGTGATGCAATAGTGCTAAAGTCCTTGATGAATCTATGGTAGAAACTGGCTAGACCAAGGAAGTTACGCACTTGTTGCAAGTTGGTTGGTTGTGGCCAAGTTTTAATAGCATCAATTTTAGCTTCATCGACATGAACACCCTTAGGAGAAACAACAAAGCCCAAGAAAACAAGTTTGTCAACACAAAATGTGCATTTCTCCAAATTATCATAAAGTCGCTCGTTTCGAAGAGTTTGCAAAACAACCCTAAGATGGGTGATACGATCTTCTAGAGATTCGCTAAACACAAGTATATCATCAAAGTAGAACACAACACATATGCCAATGTATTTGCGAAGAACATAATGCATCACACGCATAAATGTGTCGGGTGCTTCGGATAAGCCCATAGACATGACCAACCACTCATACAAGCCAAACTTGGTTTTAAAAGCGGTTTTCCATTGATCACCCTTTTAAATGCGAATTTGGTAATAGCAACTTTTAAGATCAATTTTATAGAAAATTGTGGCTCTGCTAAGCTCATCTAGCATATCGTCAAGGCGTGGAATGCGATGCCTATAGCGAACGGTGATAGCATTTATGGGACGGCAATCGGAACACATGCAAAAACTACCATATTTCTTAGGCACAAGATAACCGAAATGACACAAGGACTTAGGCTTTCACGTACGTGTCCATTGTTAATGAGGTGTTGTATTTGCCTTTGTATTTCCTTGGTTTCTTCAGGGTTGACACGGTATGGTGCCTTGTTCAGTAAAGGTGCGCCGGGGATGAGGTCAATGCGGTGTTCGATGCCTCATAGTGGAGGTAGACCCGGAGGTTGCTCATCGGGGAATACATCCTTGAATTCTTGCAATAAACGAGACAACACTAAAGGTAGATGGTGAGAGGTGTTAGTCCGTGCCGCTTCACCCTTGCATACTAGGACATAGTGTATGACACTAGATGGGTTTTCACACACTTCTCTCACGTCTCTTTTGGTAGCTAAAATCACTAAGTTTTTCTTGTCGCTCATCATGGAGGCACTCATTTTGGGCTTGTGGTGCTCACTCTCTTTTTGGTGGCTCACTCTCTCACTATTCTCTCCATGATGGGTGGATGCTTGCTTCTCGGCGATTACTTGACTTGGCGACATGTGTCATAGCATGTACTCCTGTCCCTTCATCTTGAAGCTATATATAGTGATTGGTTTGCCCATTGTGGATGATGTCACAGTCGAATTGCCAAGGTCATCCAAGTAGAAGGTGTCAAACAGACATGGGAACCACATCACACTCCAATGTTTCTTCGTATGCTCCAATCTTGAAGGAGACTTGAACGGTGTGCTCCACTTTAATGGTGCTGGAGTCGCTAAGCCATTGGACCTTCTAGGGACAAGGATGCTTCATCTTTACCAATTGTAGCTTGGAACATAGCTCTTCACTTGCCAAATTGTGGCAACTTCCTCCGCCGATGACGACCTTCATGGAACGTCCATTGAAGCCCGCTTTGGTGTTGAAGATGTGGCAACGTTGGTCTTTGTCTTGGTGTTTAAGTGTCAAGACCTTGGAGACAACAAGAGCGGGGCTTGAATCATTGTCACAAAAGACTTGATCATCTTCATCTTCATTCACTTGATGGTGCATGGCCACATGCTGAAGGGCTTCCATTTCTTAATCACTCATGGAGTCATAGGTGCCGTTGTTGTTGGCGATCATGGTGTGCCGAGTGGGGCACTCAAATGTCTTGTGGCCTCGGCCTTGACATGTGAAGCATTTGATGGAACTCATCTTGACGGTCTCATTCGTTGGAGTAGGTGTTGATGAAGCTCTCGGCTTGAAGTTGCTTGTAGTAGGAGGACGACTTAAAGGTGTCAAAGTTTTCTTGTAACTTGACTTTTCGCCGTTGCTTGGTGATGCTTTCATCGAGGTAGATAGCGTTTTAGTCATTGAAGCTTTATTGTATGATCTTGGAAGAGTACTTGGCATACTTGTAATCATCTTGCACTTGTCGCTCCGCCTTGGTAGCTTGGTGCACTAGCTCGAGGAGGTTCGTGTATGGTTGGAAATCTGCAATCTTCTGGACGGGGTGATTGAGTCCATCCAAGAATTATGCCATGGGTTGCTCCTCATCTTTTGTGACATTGGCTCAGATCATGGCATTCTCCATTTCCTTGTAATACTCTTCAACAGACTTGGTGCCTTGATTGAGGAGTTGCAACTTCTTGAAGAGGTCGTGACTATAGTACATGGGTACAAAGCGCGCTCGCATGACATCCTTCATTTGGTTCCATGTTGTGATGGGTGGTTCACCCTTTGCTTCTCGCTGCTCAATGAATTGCTCCCACCAAATGAGGACATAATCTTGGAACTCAAGAGATGCCATTGCGATCTTGTTTTCTTCTTCATAGTTGTGTAAGAAAAAGATCTTGTCAACTTTCAATGCCCATGAAAGGTAGTCTTCGGGATCATTGCTCCTGGAGAACTTAGGCATGGTGAACTTGAGCATGCCGTAGTGTTGCTCTTGTCATGGAGGAGGGTCTTGAACCGCTTGCTCCTCGTGCTCCTCTTGATGAACTTGGCGTTGAGGGCGTGGAATTCTTGCACGGTTCCTCATCTCGTGGTGCTCCTCAAGGCGGGCAGCTTCTTCTTGTCGCTCTTGTCGGAGGGCCTCTTCTTGTAATGTACTTGGAGGTTGTGCTCATTGATGACTTGAGTGGTGTCTCATAGGGAACGTTGAGCTTCTAGTGCTTGTTCCTCACGGTGTTGTCATTCTTGTTGTAGGGCGTCGCCATCTTGGTTTTCGTGTTCTCGGCGTCTTGGAGCTTTCTCTTGGACCGTAGGATCATCATCTTGGCGACGAAGTCGTTCATGTTCCCAGAGGCGGTCTTGTAAACCATTTCCATGAAATGGGTTTTGTGGAGCTTGATGACCTTCATGGTCTTGACGATGACGCGAACAAACTCGGGGAAGACTTGCATCCGTAGAAGATTACGAAGAATGTCGACTTGAGTGGTGTCGTATTGATGATGACGAAGTCATAGAAGAACGGTTGACCATCAAGGCACGAAACTCCTCCATTTGAGTAGACATCCTAGCGTCGAGCTCTTCCATGTGGGTGGAAAGCTTGTTGTCAAAGTAGTATATTGTATGTAGCTCGGACTGTCGGAAGTCGGTAGCGAGTAGGTTGATGCGAATTGAAGAGAAAATTGTTGATTCTTTGTGACGCAGTTGTCCGATTCCTCTTCTTGCTCGATGAAGAGTGCGTTGGTAGAAGTACTTGGCCTATCCATCATCTTAAGCAAATATGTGAGTGGAAGAATGGAAAGAACTAGACCAAATGTACCTTATCCAATGTTGAAGATGGATCAAAGATCATCGAATGTAGTATTATGGAAGTAGCACAATTGGTACCGGATCTTGTCGATTCTCACACCTAAACAAGTAAAGCCTTTGTAGTAGCTTGGTGAGGATGGTGGCACAAAATTTATGCAATTGTTAGCAAGATTCAATAATGTTGAAAGATATTCACAAATTTGCAAGTGAAACAAGTTGACCGATAGCAATATGTTGCACACAAAAACACACACGCGGATAGATAAATGGGGTCGTGCAACCAAGGAACGAGCTCAAAATGTGGAATCCACGAAAAATGCTCTTGTTGCAAAACTCTAGAGAGACGCTAGCATGATTGCTCAATAGGCGGATACGACACTTGTGCACAACCTATAAGAGACAATACGTATCGTCTTTCTATCCCAACTATGCTATGTATGTATGTCTCACGATGATCCAAGATGATCGAATATGACAATTTGATATGCAATGTGGCGATGCTATGGCTATTGCTCACAAGCTCTTTGTTCTCTCTTTGCTTAAAAGCTTTCTCTATTTTGATATTTTCCTAGGCCACTTATGCAAAAAACAATTGAACCAAGGTAGCAATGATGTATATGCGGGAACAATTGATAACACAAGAGATGTTATGATGATGTGCACGCAATGGAAGGTGCGGATCGATTATCACTAAAGTGCACAAGTAACATTTCCCGATAATGCTCAAATGGCTAGTCTCGATAGGAAAGTGACGCAAAATGGGCACGGGGTTAACAATGTAATGGCAAGGGAGAGTATACAGAAATGGCGTCGAGGTTACCATTGGTGGTTTGTCGTTTATAAGCAAGGACGGATGATGGTGTGAAAATGTTGAAGTGGTCGTTGTCGATGATGACTCTGTGACAAAGATGAGCGGCAGTGTTGTTGGTGACGAACTGTCCCTAAGTAGCCGAAACACGTTTGGAAATGGGAACCGCAACTGAAATTCTCAAAACAAACATGTCAAAATTGTCGGAGGTGGTAGCGGATAAGCAATGGTGTTTGCGGAAAGCGGTGGTGGTACGTGGAAGTATTGGTAGAAACCCGGTCAAAATTGGAGAAAGTTTGGAAAAAATGCTAGTGGTGAAGACGTTTGTTGCTGCCAGGGGCCGGATGTCCGGGCCTCTGATCCGTGGACAAACTCGATGAACTAGGTGGGAAAAAGGAAAATCGACGCAAAATTCATGGAATTTCGTGGATGGAAATTGGGGGAAATTGGAGGGAAGCTAGATCCACTAGTAATACAGCAAATCCATGGATCAAATTCAACAAAACATCATCACACCAACAAATCACAAAAAAAAATTGGTAGGGCTATTTTTGTGGGGATTTTCAAAATTGGGACAAAACACAACAAAATTAGGCTAGAAAGTGGGGTAGGGACTCCAAATTCGTGATCAAGCATGGCTCATGATACCAAGATGACATAGGGTGGAACCCTATTGGCCGATATTTCACGATTTGGAGGGGAATTCCCGAAGAACACGATGAACACAAGAGAGAAAAACACTCAAATCAACGAGATCCAATCACATATGTGTTAAATCCACATACACAAAGGAGGAAATACAAGATCCAAAGTGAACAAGGGAGGATACACGGTAACTGGTTCATTCCAATCCGTAAGGAAAGAGGTCTTGAATCTACTAGGGGGATCTTCCCTCAACAGGGGTCTTGAATCCACTTGGGGGGTCTTCTTCTTAGGAGTCTCGGTCTCCAAAGGAGTAGGGGGTAAGTGGATAAGCAAAGCTCTATCTATAATGAGCTATCTTATTGCTAACCCTAGATGGAGGAGGGAGAGGTCTATATATAGTGCTAGTACAAGTCGGGGCGAGCTGGAGGGGTACATGGGCCTTTGGGCTGTTCCCTGTGCGCACACAGGGGCCGGATGTCCGGTGGCTCGCATCAGGCCGAATATCCAAGGCCGGAGCCGGATATCCGGGCTGGCGGGGGCCGATTCCGGTTGCTCTTTGTACAGGAGGGGCCAGATTTCCGTGCTGTCGCCGGATGTCCGAGGCTGTCGGGCCGGATGTCCAGGGCCAGGCCAGAAGTCCGGGCCCTATAGCTTCGGCTACTGGGCTGCTGCTGTGGCTGAGGCCTTCAGGGGCTAGATGTCTAGGGCCAGGGCCAGATGTCCGGGTCCTGTAGACTTTCGGCGATCTTTGTCATTGGTCCACTTCATCCATGTACTTGGGGACTTGTCCCTCGTCACGAGCATCTCCGAGAGGGTCTTCTCCATACCTGATCACACATAGCATTCCAACTTTAGGTAGCAACCATGTCTCACGTGGGTCATATGGAATATCACAATGGAGAGATGTCACCTCGGTCTCAATAGCTCTTGCACGTGCTTGTGTCATCAGTCCACTAGGCACTTGGGGAGATGTAGGTAGGTCCATGGGGATGACCGTAGGATGCTCCGCATCATTGGGCCTCATTTATATTATGAAATGTCGTCCTGGAATTGAACTAGCGTTTAAGGTCGATCAAGTTCAAACAATTCAGCTCTGCAAGATTAATCAGATATCAAGTAAGAGATAGGCGCTTCCTATTAGTTATAGTCTGCTTCTGTGACAAGTGGATCCCTTTAGATTTAGTTGTTAATTGTACGATTCTCTTCAATAATTAGGTATTCCGTATTCCTATTGGTGTCAGTGGTCTTCACCACTCACTGAGTCTGGATTCGTTTCATGGGTATTATTTGATGAGTGATCATCAATCTCTTCCATTGCTCCTATGTGCTGCTATAGATACAAGGTACATGGGCCATGGGGCCTAACACACACTATACAGCCCAACCCAATACTTAACACTCCCACGGCTAAAGATTTCTAACATGCCTACCTTGTTACAAATTGCTAAACCCTCACAAGGACCTACTCGTTTGGTAAAACAATCAGCTACATGTTCACTATACTTAATGTTACCCCCTTCTTCGACCGAACAATCTCAATCTGAAGTAAGTATCGAAGAGGTCTAAGATCCTTTACCTCAAATGCTTCTCCCAGTCTTGCCTTCAAACATTTGATTTCTTCAACATCGTCTCCATTAATCACAATATCATCCACATACACTACCAAAATGGTGATATGGATTCGTCTATGCCGGTACTGTATGATCTCCATTACACTAAGAGTAGCCCATACCACAAATGACTCTCCTGAACTTGTCCACACCTGTGGCGACTGTTTCAAGCCATACAAAGATTACTTGAGCCTACACACCTTCCCATCAGTCTGTTTGTTCCAAAACCTGGAGGAATGTCCATATGGATCTCTTCTTGTAAATAACCACCATGAAGAAAAGCATTCTTCACATCTAGCTGATAACCCAAAGTAAGTTGACTGCACATGAGATTAAGGTTCTCACCGTGTCCATCTTCGCCACTAGTGCTTTGGTCTCATCATAGTCTATCTCCCATCTTCCTATAACCTTTTGCAATTAGCCTTGCCTTCTATCTATCCACCTTACCCTCTGGAGTCTGTTTTACGCTGAACACCCATTTGCATCCAACTGCCCTTTTTCCTGCTGGGAGTGGAAGAAGATCCCATGTCTTGTTCTTCTGAAGTGCAACAAGCTACTCCTTCATTGCATCTTTCTTTCCACCGGGGATCCAACTTTGCAGCCTTCCAATCCTTTGGAATACACACTGATTGTAGCCATAAGAGTTTGAAACTCAATTTGTAATGTCATGCTCATAGCCATATCGGACCGGAGGCATTCCAGCATTAGTCCTAATCTCTCTGCGTAGTGCAAGCGGCAATTCCAAAGAAGTATTACCACCTGTCTCATTTTCACCTCCATCTTGCTCTTGTGGATCCTCCTTGACTACCTCAGGTTGCTCTTGTGGTCCTTCATCCAAGACCACACTACTGCAGGATGCTGCTAATGCGACATTACGATTAGAGACCCTTTGACGAAACTGTGTGCGATGCATTAATCGCAAACGGTGATGTAAAAAACCCATCAAAAAAGATGGAAAACGTTTGCGATGGCAGATACATCAAATAAAGTTCAGATTTTAGTTGCGTGTGTGATGTTGGGCATATGGTTCAGTCCAAAAAATTGTTTGTGATGAGGCAGAAGAATAGAAACGGGCAGCCAGATGAAGGTGTGTGCGATATACGGCACACAGTTCACTCGGATGAACTGTTTGTGATTAGGCAACACAAAAGAAACGGTCAGCCAGGTGAAGGTGTGTGCGATATATGGCATACAGTTCACTCGAATGAATTGTTTGCGTTGAGCCAAGAGAACAGAAATGGTTCAACTTAACAAGATGTGTGTGATACGCAGCAAATAGGTCTCTAATCGGAAATGTGTGGGAAGACCGATAACAACACAGACGATTCCTGTTAACAAGACGCGTGTGTTGTGAGCAAAGGATTGCTGATACAACATTGTCAGTGATTGATGAAATCATCATCGATGGGTTCCATTGTTTATTCCGTGTGCGATGTGATTTGCTCTGTCCGCACAACATCTATGTTCTGCATATAGAGAATCAACATATATACTTAAAAAGACAGCATTGCATAACCAAATTAAGCATACAATTACACAAGTGACTACACACATAACATTTCCACACACCAATTCACCAGTAACTTGGTGATCTGTTCCGATGATTTTCTCCGGCGCCTCAAGATCTCTATCCTCATACCCTTCGTGATGGGGTCTTCTTTTGGATCTACTCTTGGCTTGGATTTCTCCAAGGGTAGAGTTTTTGTTGATGAGATCTACAAGGCCTCGGGCCTCACCGTTCATCCTATGGATAATAGGGAGCCTTCACTCTGGTAGTCTCATTCAGCAGGCATGATTTTAGGCTCACAGAGGATTATGTGGCCGCAGTGCTTGAATCTGCGTTGGGAGGTTCTACCATTGACCGCTGGGTTTCATATATTACCGACAAGGTATTCATCTTTAATGTTTCATGCAAGGATGTTGGTTTTTATATTGTTGATACTAGATCTTTCTCTTGTCCTTAATTCAAATGTTACTTCCATTTGTGGGGTAATGGGGGACCGAATTGGTATCGAGAGTTCAAAATTTGGAAGAAAGAATGTGATGCTGAATGGATTTTGGTCAGCCCTTCCAAGCGTAGAGCAGCTTTGGGTCTTTTAGCAATTCATAACCTACCTGTCAAGTCGGCTCTTAATTCTACATCTAATCTTCAAAAGAAGTTATCTTTTGCTACATTTCAAAATTATGATGTTTGCAAAGGGTATAGATATCATGCTTCGGCCGAATGTATTGATGCCACAGAGAGTGCTGGATATGAGATCCCAGATAGGGAACGTGTTGTCATTCATCCACCTCCGCCCACTGATCTTAATTGGACTGTGACCTCACCGCCGATTGTCTTTGGCACGGTGAGCTCGCCGGTGATCCAACAGTGTCTTGTTTCGGAGGGTCCTTCCTCGGATCATGAGCCATCACATTCAGGAGGGATTTTAGGATCTTCAAATCCAGCTCTTTTGGGCCCAGCTGATAACGGCCCAACTGCGTCGAGGATACCTATTACGGTGCCCAGCCCATCTGAGGCAGCAGCTTCTTTTGATAAAATGGTGAATGATATGGTTGATGAAATTGTTACGTGCCAGCTATGCTTCAAGAAGGGCCATATTTCTTCTTCGTGCACGTCAACTTTAAAGTGCTTGGGCTGTTCTCGTGTTGGTCATAGAAGGAGAGATTGTGCCCATTTTGCTAAGAGATCGGGCTTGGTTTGGAAACCAAAACCTGCTAATGTTGCAGCTTCTGAGGTTCAAGCTACAGGGAGCGAGAATATCTCTCTGACAGGTTCTTTACCAAACATGGACTCCTCGGTTTTGATTGCACCGACCACCTCATCCAGTTCCATCAACCTTGGTCCCAGAACTCCTCCCAGTACACCACCGGCGACTCCGCCCCCGCCTCTAGAGCCTTGCTCGCCAGCCATGGCTAATTTCCCCCTCGACCCAATGCAATATGTCCCTGCGGGGCATCACATCATCGATGGAGGGGATGCAAGGTGGCCACGGACTTTTGTGACGCCGCACGTCCCCATAGTGCGTCGTCATGAGGATTACATGCTAGCTGAGGTGATTCTGGTGCCGCCTGTGAATGAGATTGGGGCTGCTAGAGAGGAAGTGGCTGATTGGCTTGAAGCCCATGGATATCAGGTTCGTTCTGTGCAACCATGGATTAATGTTGTTGGTCTGTTCTGAGTTAGAGATCCGGCAGCGTGATTTTCCCTACTCCAACTTCCCCATCAAGCTCTTGGCAATGATCGGTTTGTCTGTTTTATGAAGCATGATGAGGGTGAGGGTTTTTGTGGGGCTCAGGGTTTTCGCCAAGGGCTGCTAATATTTCTGGGTATCCCTTTGGATCTTCGCAACACTGAAAATATAAGGGCTGCAGTGAACACTTTTGGTAAATTTCATCATTGGAATAGTGAAGATCCATACCTGGTCAGGTCACTGGTTTTTGCTTCTTTTCCAGAGGATGTTCTGGTCCCTAGCGATGTGGTTTTCAATGATTATGCTGCTTGGGGAGGGGCAAGAGTTTCATGGACTGCTCCTATTTATATTCTTGGAGCAATATTTGCTGAACAAATGCCGCAGGATGAGGACTGGATGCCGATCAATGGAAATCACCACCCTTTGCCTGGTGAGCCATTTCCCGAGCTCCCCTAGTTCATACTGCCTCCATACCCTCCTTTAGGTTGGAATGATATTCCTCCACCGCCTCCACCTGCTGATCAGCTAGACATTGGTGACAACAATTGGGGTAATGCTGTTTGGGAAGATGCTGAAGATCTTCAGGAAGAAGTGGTGGCAGAGCAGGAATCTATGGTGCTTGACCAATCTGATGATCAGTCTGTAACTGTGGAGCAACAAAACAACCAGCCGAACTTTCTGCTTGTACATGATGTGGAACAGCCAATCATGCCTGAAGTGGGGCAACCAGTTTTGCTCAATGAGGGACAGCCAGCTGTTGAGGAGCAAAATCACATTCAGATGGCTCAGTTGGAAAATGCTCCAATTTATAACCCTGATGAGTGGGCTATGGTTGTTTATCAGCCAGCAGTGATTTCTGTGGAAGAAGAACATCCATTGGTTATTGACACAGATAGTAGTGCTAGTAAAGTGATTTTTGGGCCAGAATTGCCACCAGAGCTAGCTTTCAGGAGGTCTTTTGAGGCAATACTTGACTCTGACATTATCTATGAAGTTCCTAAACCTTTGCAGGTGCTGCCCTTTTAGTCAGTGATGCTTTCAAAAAGGAGCTGGGATCTAGCTTTCAATGATGTCCCAAGATTGACTTGGTGTGAGACCACAGAACATGTGTAGTGCCCTGTGGCAAGGGCACTTTTTCCAACTTTGCAGAACACTGTTAATCCTGACATTGAGACACTTCAGTCTTTAGATGCAACTGATGAAAACTTCTCTTTTTCTGCACAAGGAAACAGAAAGGCCAGAAAGCCCAGGAAGACTTTGGCACCAACACCTGTAGTGGAAACATAGGTTAGAAGGTGTACCCGTGGCTCTTTGCAGAGGGATGGTTTGAAACCAACCTTTCAGGAATTACCCATGCAGTCCAAGAGGAGGAAACCAAAGGCAAAACCTTTCTCTGCTATACTGTCTGAGAACATGCAGGATGCTCCAACTGTTGACCTACCACCTCCAACTCCCATCAACAAGCTTCAGAAGATTGGTCAAGAGCTAGGCATTGCTGAGGATTTGATTTCTGTGGAGAAGCTTATGGCTGATCCTTCTACTCCCACAAACACTAGTTCTAATGATTAGTTTCCAGCTTGTTTATTGGGGGTGGTAGGATTTCTTTCCTGCTCTGCATATGACAGGGTCTTTTCATATGCCTTTTGCTGTACCCTGTAATAATAAGACTGTAATCTTGCTGGACATGTGGTCTTTATGTTCTAGGTGGCACTATGTGTCATCATGCTATGCTCTTTAACCAAATCTGTTTTAATGAGTAATGCATGTAAGAACTGGAATGTGCTTTGTTGGAATGTTAGGGGCATAAATTCTGATGTTAGCCAAAGGGCTGTCAGGCAGAAACTGGATGAGAGTCAGTGTGTTATAGCTTGCTTCCAAGAGACAAAATTCTCCTCTTTTGATTTCAGGTCTATTAGATCTTTTTGTCCTAAAAGATTTGATAGCTTTGCTTATTCTCCCTCTGTGGGTGCTTCTAGGGGCATCTTAATAGTTTGGAATTCTTCTATTTCCTGGGGCACCTTAATTGAGGTTCGGCAGCATGCTATTGTGGTGCAGTTTATATCCAAGCAAAATAATGAGCAATGGACTTTAATTTTTGTTTATGGGCCCTGTCAAGGTGAAGATAGGGTCACCTTTGTCAGTTGGTCATATAATTTGCAAATACTTGTGGGAGAGAATTGGCTTGTTGTTGGAGATTTTAACTTCATCTGATCAATTGAAAATAGAAACCTGCCTGGGGGAGATTTGAATGATATCTTTATTTTCAATGAAATCATTGCACACCTTGGCCTATTGGAATTGCCTCTAAAGGGAAGGGCATATACATGGTCTAACATGTAAGATAATCCTCTTCTAGAGCAACTGGACTGGTTTTTTACATCTGCTGATTGGATTTCTTCTTATCCTATGACTGAAGTCCTACCTTTAGCCAGAACAACTTATGATCATGTGCCTTGTGTGGTGACCATCAAAACATCAATCCCTAAATCAAATATTTTCAGATTTGAGAATTATTGGGTAGAGCTTGAGGGGTTTATGTATTGTGTTAAGCAGTCATGGCAGAAACCATCAAATAAGTCCCACATCACTGCTCAGATTGCAGATAAGTTCAAAGCTCTGAGGGGGGCTCTTAAGAAATGGCAGCTGAATATCTCCAAACTGAAAGCATTGATCTCAAAATGTAATTAGGTAGTTTTGTATCTTGATGGTTTAGAGGAGCTCAGGCCATTATATAGGCCTGAATTCAATTTTAGGAAGGTTGTTAAATTGCATGTGGAAAAATTGCTGCATCTTCAGTTTGTATATTGGAAAAAGAGGTGCACAATTTGATACATAAATGTTGGTGGGGAGAACACTAATTTTTTTCATGATATGGCTACTGAGAGGCATAGGAGAAATTCAATTGCTAGTCTGAAAACTATGGATGGGTCTGTGGTTTCCCAACATTCACAGATGGAAGGGATCATATGGAATTGCTTCAAGAATAGAATGGGGGTATCTGCTAGAATTGTAATGGGTTTTGACCTAAGTGTTTTGCTCACACCAATTGATGGGTTAGAATTTCTCACAGAACCCTTGAGCAAAGAGGAAATGGATGATACTGTGAAACACATGCCAATTGACAAAGCTCCTGGGCCAGATGGTTTTAATGGCTTATTCTTCAAGAAATGCTGGCCAATTATCTGTTAGGATTTTTATGCTCTGGCTAAAGCTTTTTATAATGGTACTACAGCCTTGGAAAACATCAATGGATCATACATCACTCTCATTCCAAAGAAGTTGGCTCCTGAGGAGGTTGGGCATTATAGACCAATTTCTTTGACTGGGATGGGACTCAAGTTTCTGTCTAAGATGGCTGCTAATAAGTTCCAAAGGATAATTATGAAATGTATTCATAAAAATTAGTATGGTTTCATAAAGAGCAGAACAATTCAAGATTGTATTGGTTGGTCCCTTGAGTACTTGCATCAATGTCACCAATCAAAGAGGCCAATTGTTATTCTTAAATTGGATTTTGAGAAGGCCTTTGATTCCATTGAACATGAAGCTATTTTGTAGATCTTGAAGTATAAAGGATTCAATGAGAAATGGATTTCTCTGGTCAAGCATTTGCTCTCCACTGGAACATCCTCAGTTCTATTGAATGGAGTACCAGGTAGACAATTCCTTTGTAAAAAGGGTGTTAGGCAGGGAGATTGCCTCTCACCCTTGCTCTTTGTTATTGCTGCTGACTTACTTCAATCAGTAGTAAATGATATGTTTAGAAAGGGCATTCTCCAGTTGCCTATACCATGCCATGATCAAGATTATCCCATAATGCAATATGCAGATGATACTCTCATGATTCTGCCAGCAGACAAAACCCAGTTGCTTGCTTTAAAAGATATGCTTCATGTTTTCTCCACCTCAACTGGTCTAGTGGTTAACTATCACAAATCTTCCATGGTTCCCATTAATCTTGATGAGGATACAACCATTAGTTTGGCTGCTGCTTTTGGATGTCAAGTTGGCAAAATGCCCTTCACATATCTAGGGCTGCCTGTGGGTACTACTAGGCCCAAAATGGTTGACTTCATGCCTCTTGTAGATTTCATGTTGAGAAGAATGACAGCAAGCTCTTCCTTCCTCAATCAGGGTGAAAGACTTCAGTTTTTGAATTCTGCTCTGTCATCCATGCCCATTTTTATCTTGGTAGTCTGCTAGTTCCTCCTGGGATTTTAAAGCAATTGGAGAGAATCCAAAGGCAATGTTTATGGAGAAAGCATAAAGATGAGGCCTCCCCATATTTGGCAGCATGGGACCTAATTTGTAGGCCCAAAAACAAAGGGGGATTGGGCATTTTGAATCTGGGTGTCCAGAATATTGCCCTGTTACTCAAACATATGCACAAATTTTTGAATAGGATGGATCTGCCATGGGTCTCTCTTATTTGGGATACATATTATCATGCTAGAGTGCCTCAGGGTACAGCCAGCTGTGGTTCTTTCTGGTGGAAGGATATATGCAAATTGCTTGATCATTTCAGGAACACAACATGGGTACAAATTAACTCTGGGGATTCAGCTCTGTTCTGGTCTGATAAATGGAAGATTGGTGATTCTGTGGCCCCTCTGCAATCAAGGTTTCCAAGGTTATTTTCTTATGTGAGAGATCCTTGGATAACAGTGTCTGAAGCTTTCCAATCATAGGATAGTGCTTAGATGTTTCACCTACCTTTGTCAGAACTGGCATATCAGGAATATATGACAATCCAGAATCAGATGACCAACTACAGTAGAGATGTGGGTGCAAATAATATCTGGTATTGGCAAGGGACATGCAACGCTTTTAAACCCAAGTTGTTTTATTCTTTCATGCATTCTAACCTGTCTTTCAACCCTCTGTTGTTATGGATATGGAAATCATCCTGCACAATGAAAATTAAAGTGTTTGCCTGGATGTTAATCATGGATAGGCTTAACACTAAGGATATGGTTGAAAGAAGGCACTGGCATTTGGATGATGGAGTGAATTGTGTGCTTTGTCCACTGTTGACAACAGAGACCAGGGATCACTTATTTTTCCACTGTAATTTCAGTGTGAGAGTATGGAATTATCTTCAAATCTCATGGTCTCATGGGGATGATATGACCACCATTGTGATGCAGGCTAGACAAGGCTTTGCAAAACCTTTTTTCACTGAGGTGGTCTTTGTTGCTTACTGGAACATTCGGATAATCAGGAATGCAAAGGTGTTTAGGCATGAAAGGCCTAGCTTTAATAAATGGAGAAGTGCTTTCATCCATGATGTCACTCTCATGCAACATAGGGTCAAGCATAGATTTAGAGAGGAGTTGTTGAGATGGATTTCCTTTCTACCTCCTTGAGGTCTTATATACTGGTTAGCTAGTTTCTTACTTTTCCTTCCTGTTTTCTATTTTAGATTTTCTGATTACCACTTGTAATCCATGTACATTGTAACTTTAGTTATTAATAAAGCTTGAATGCTGTGGGGGGTTTTCCCTACAGTTACCAGTAAAAAAAACATTTCCACACACCAAAGTAAGCAATTACATGCATACTAAACTAGGAGAAACAAAGATCTAATCATCTACTTCTTGTTGCGACGACGCTTGCCATTGCTCTGCTTTCGGATGGATCCCTGGCCGTTTTGGGGAAGGAGGCACTTCCTCATGTCAACGATTCGCCTGTACATCTCGTAGCTTGTGTACGCCTCCTTGGCCGTGTACATGACGTGAGCTTTGTCAAGTTTCTCCATCCAGGCCAAGTGCCAGGCACGCTTGTCCTTGTTGCAGGAATCCTTCATGTCTCTATAATAGGGACCGATGATGGCCTCGGCGAGGTGAACCAGTGAGTCCTTCTCATGCTCGTTGCTGCCCCGGATCTTGTATTGGCCCTGGATGTCGACAAGATTCTGGCAGGTGATGCCCAAATTCTTGAGCACCTTTACATCGTTGGTGATGTCCACCATAGCGAACATGTAGTGGGGGCTGTTAACAAACCTGGCAAAACGCTCGCAAGGCCTTTTGGCGAGGGAGTAGTGGCAGACGAGGACGTGATTGTGCAAGCACATCTGGGCAACGGTGACCTTGGGACGAGACCCGGCACCAGCGCGGGTGTACTCGAGGTCGAACCCGACCACCTTGTACCTCTCCTCAGCATGCAACAGCTCCATGATGTGGATGGAGTGCTCCACCCAGACCGGGTTGTTGGTGTACACCACTGAGAGCTCCCTGAACCTTCTGTGGGTGTCCACCATGGCGTGCATGGTGAACTGCTGCTCGTCGTCGGCAGCCGCTCGGAGCACCATTGGAGCCGCGCAAGATACCCTCTAAGAATTTGTCATGGTGGGTGTGCTTCTTGCAATGGTGGGGCGCGATCGAAAGCTTGAAGAGACACAAGGGTTAAATGGCCGCTGTAATAAATGGGGGCCGACCGGCTTGTAATCATCATGTCTTGTCACTGCGTTCATAGCGGAGGATTCCAGTGCATGCTTGACAACACTGCACGCATTTCGTTTGACCACGCGTGGGCTCAAAGAGGCGCCAAATGTATCGTCGGTGAGCCTGTTCCCACGCTACCCCGTAGTTTACCGCGCAAGCTTCCTGCCCGGCTAGTTTGTCCACGCGTCGGCTAGAAGAGGGACAAATCGTGGGCGTTTATTGGCAAAAATCTTTGTAAAAACGAAGTGTGTGGAATGACTTCGGTCATAAGTTTACCCATGGGTGATGAAGTCAAAGTTACACAGAAGGGTGATGATGGACACTTGAGTGCAACAATTAATTTTGCGCTCTACAGGGCACATGGTTGAAGAAACCAACTGTGTGCAATAATGTCGAAGATCGCAGTCAAGTTAGCTATACAGATCGTGTGCTATGAGATTGACAAGGTAAACACGTTCGAGAATGGTAAATAAAATCTAAGTACATTGCATATTAAGGTCAAAACAGTGCTACCAATATATGAGTCTCATACGATGCCATTTCAAAGATTGTACCCCAAAAGCAAGAAATATTACAAGGTTCAAATTGCAGAGTTATATGGCTCAAATTCGAAGATTACAAGGTTCAAACTGATATTAGAAATGAAATTCAGGTCAACAACTGCAAACGCTCGCGTTGATCCACTGAACATGGATATAAGAGAGGTTCAAACTAATATTATCACTTGTAAGGCTGGTTTTGAAACCTCGTAATTTTTGCAAATGGGTCAGCCACTGAGAAGTCATGTATGGGGTTGACACGATGACTTTCGATTACTCTATCATCTGAAGTTCCAAAATGAAATTTAGCATTTTCGGAGCCTATTCCATTCTGCCACAGCCGCCGGCGGTGATCAACAAACCATTTATTTTGCAAAATAAATGTAGGGCAAACCTCATTACCTTCAGCACCCTTGCTCTGACAACAAAGAACCTGGCGAATATAATCTCCGGTAAGGTCCCTCGATAGGAGTTCAAAGTAATTTCTGAGAGATGCAGATCTAGGCATTCGATGTGATTGTTATATTGTATCACATTATCCACCACCGGGCCTAATCTTATTTGCAAAAGAAGAAAACGTGTTAGTGCCTACATGCAGTTTTGAACACTAATACAGGCCTATTTGGTTTGCAGGATTTGTAAAATGCACTAACGTGCTATCTTCATTTCGACATGATTAACATGGGCATTTGATTACAATCTAGAAAAATGTAGCCTTCTTCACAAGAGGTTGGAGTGGATGAAAAGTTCCCTAAGAAAACTAGTACAAATGAGTCCAAAGGAGAAATGCTTATGGATTGTAACCATATGAATCAAGCAACCAATATGGGGGGAAACATGTATGTACTGAAATCCTCCAAAAATCCTTCAGAAATCGTAGTACATTGTCATTGTAAACGTAGAAAAAGGTGTCACAAATTAAACTCCTGTGGCACCCCGGCTCAGAGCAACCGGTTTACCTTGCATTGCCAGCCCAGAGATCAAGTCTTCTAGCAACACACAACAACTTGGTACAGAAAACAACTGCTTTATTGATGCTAGCGGAAACATAGGTTCGATATTACATCAAGTAGCGAGGCCAAGCGGCACACATGGTGCGGCTGAGCAATATGTACATTATTTAATGAACATGAAGGGGCCTCGATCACGACAACTACGCGGCAGCGGAACGACGATGAAGTGGAACTCCATAGCACAGGGACACCGATGTGGACACGATCTAGACACGGGAAGCACTCCGATCCGGTAAGACTTTCCTGAAAGCTGGCATGACATGCTAGGTCAGTACATTGAATGTACTTGCAAGCTCACAACAAGCATAAGCATAATGGCAAACAATATCATGACAATTAAGCAAGTTAAATCCAATGCAACAACATACTACTTATGTAGTGAATCAAACATGTGCACTGAGTCCCGCGGATTCTCTTACCAGATGGGTTACCTCGTAACCAAAACAATGATCATACCCGGATCACAAACGAAACCAACATTTTGGTTCCCACAAATATCATCTCATGATCTCACAAATCTCATCACTTACCTAGTGCCAAGCATATAAATTTAGTGTGCAAGATTACTTAATCATGTTGATCCATGGTGTGACTTACTTACGAGCTATGTCCGTAACCAAGGACGCGGCTATCGATATATTTAATAAACACTCTGCAGAGGTTAGCACACTGTACCCACACCACGGAATCCATGGCCTCGCACTCCCATTCGGGTGGACCAACGGCATTTCGACAGAACCCTCCCATTGCCATGACACTCTCCCGGCCACTCCGACCAACTCCCCTCTCGAATAAGTCATGGGTGGCCCCGTGTCTACCAAAGAAATCAACGGCCACCGTCGTGGCAAAACTTAAACGGTCCCAAATGGGGACAAGGTACCATAACAACAATTGGGCACACAAGGTTATGTCTGCTTACCGGGCCAGGGTACCGCACGCCCATAACCTTCCCTCATTAGAGGTACCGACCAGAGGCATGACAACGGGCTGAATAACTGCCTTCCCATAAAGGCAAATGTGGTTGCACTGGGAAAACTCGATTCAGTGGCACCATGAATCAATCAACATTATGTTCAAGTTGAATTAACATCAGGTTTAACTTGAAATAAAAATAACTCGAGTCACATTAAGCCATGAACATGCAACTATCCGACATGCATCACATAATCAAAGTTTCTACTTGCACTAGTCATCATTAAGCTTCACTGGTTTTAACACTCATCACTTTAGTTATGCCTTAATATATGAAAATCAATAACTCACATAAAGAAAATACTACCGATCATATCCAAAAGCATAACCACACAATCAAAACTACTTCTACTGCCTCATACTAGTCCATGCATTCAAATACTACTGTAACATAAGCATTTCAACCAGGACAAAGTAACTAGCATATGCAATATTCATTTAATTAATTAAATGCATGAAATAACACATATTCAAGTTGGAAAAATCATAAATATTGAAGTGACACCATGCAAATGTTGGTGTGGCTTGCCTTAGTGCAGAGGAGGTTCGCACTCCTCCTGGTTTTCTTCAAGACAAGCTTCTCCCTCTGAAAATATTTAAAAACAACAAAAGAAAATATCAAGAATCATTCTGAAAATCACCAGAAATTCTAGACAGCAGAGAAAAATCTCCATTTTGGTGTGCTGCTAGAACTTTTCAATACAAACACAATGCAAAAAGAATCAATTCATTTGGACTTATGGTTTAAAAGTTATGGCTGGTCAAAGTTTTGAATTAAATTTGAAATAAAAGAAACCCGGGGGGGTGACGTCGAAGATGTATTCTGAGAATACACCTCCACTCGTACCGCTTTGGGTGCGAGTGGAGAGGCTGAAAGTGGGCCCCGCCTGTCGGGTTTGGGGAGAGGGAGAGAGAAACAGAGGGGTGGCGGTGCTCCGCCGGAGCTCACGCCGGCGAGGAGGGCTCGTCGGCCGATCTGAGAGGGAGGGATGGATAGAGGAGGTCATGGCACACCTGCCTGTACCCGTGGCTTGGCGAGAGGTGACCGGAGCAGCTCGAAACCAACGTCTCAAGCAGCGGCTGCGGTCGGATCTCGCCGGAGATGAAGAAGACGGCGGGAGGAGGCGATTCCAGGGGCTCCAACAGGGTCAGCTACCACCAACGGACCACCAGGGAGTCGTAGGAGAAGAAGCTGGAGCTTGAGGAGCAGTGGAGAGGTGGGAGGCAAGGAGAGGGGATCACTGGCGAGCTCGAGCTGAGGACGGCGGCCAGAGGCCTGCCCGACCGGGCTGCGGCTTCTCTACTGCTTGTGGTGGATGGCGGAGTGGATGAGTGGGCTCGAAGAGGCCAGGGGGCTCGGTATTTATAGGCGGAGGGGGTGGGGTTTGCAGCTCCGCCGGAGCTCTTTGGAAGGTGGCGCACGGCGACGAGAAGTGCTAGTGAGGGGTGGAGGGGGTGCAGCGATCACGCGGCAACTATGGAAGCTCGCGGACGAGCACAGGAACTCGGGCGCAGACGAAGACAGTGGCATGGGGCGCACAATGGCTTTGGCCGCGTCATGCCCGTGCTTGCTGCGGTGTCTCCAGCATCAGCAAGCGGCAGGGAGAGGTCAAGGGTGATGAGTCGAAGCTGGTGGTGTGGTGCGGCAGTCGGCGGCGAGCGCTGAGACGAGCACGCACGGAACAAGGGCTCGGGCGCAGCGCAGAGCGCGTCGAACGCGTTCCAGAGCCCGTGTTCACACACGGTCACCACGCGAACTCGGCCAAACCGACGCCCAAGCGATGCCAAATTGTGTCTAGTGTGTTGTCCGTGCAGTGTTTAGTCTAGGGGAAGAGATGGAACACTGCCAGGCCGACCAGATTGAACATGAGCTAACCAGCAAGCTTCTGGTAAGAAATGTTGGCACTGTGTTTGGAGAGGTTCTAGAAGGATTTTAGGGCTAATCTCCTGGGGTTAAGGTTTTCTTAGGAGGGTAATGAAGCTCAAGAAAAATCAGCCTCATTGGATCAAGGAATAATATACTTCCTGTAGAAACTGCATTTGAGGTCAGAACAAAAAAGATTTTCTGTGGCAAAAATATTCAAAATAACTATGAAATATTTTTGCACAGGAAGGTGTGCCAAGGTCCAAAGAATATTTGGGAATTTTCTCAGATTTTTGGGAGCAAGAAAAATGAGGGTTGCTTTGGAGCATATGTTGCGGAAATGATTTTCAGAGAGGAAAATGAATATTTTTCACTTATGAAAAATATTCCTTGGGCCATTTTGGGATATATCAGAGAGGAAATGATGATTATGAGAGGGATGGGTCACTTGGGTGAAAATCAAGGACATGCCCAAGTGTTTAAGTCCAAGTAATTTGATTCAAAAAACTCCAAATTCAAAATCAGAGGCAAAGAAGTCCGGAAAAAGAGAGAAGGCAAAAACCAGGCTGTCACAAACCTCCCCCACTTAGGATGAATCTCGTCCACAAGATTCGGTTGCTCGGGAAAACAATTCTTTATAGGCTGCCCTTAAAAATTCCTCTCTTTCCCAAGTTGCTTCTTCCTCGGTGTGATGCTCCCACTGAACCATATAAAACTTTATCACTTTACTGCGAGTGACTCTTTCGGTCTCATCCAATATTCAGAACGGTCTCTCCTCATAGGTTAAATCCTTAGCAAGCTCTATCTCTGCCATATTAGTTCTTCTCTCGGGTGGCGAGATACACCTTCTCAGCTGTGAGACATGGAACACATTGTGCACTTCTGACAATTCCGGTGGCAGTTCCAACTGATAAGCAACTGTACCAACTTTGGACATAACTGGGAACGGACCAATATATCTGGGTGCCAGTTTTCCTTGGGTCTGAAATCTCTTGACTCCTTTCATAGGTGTGACTCGAAGGTACACATACTCTCCGGATTCAAAGCTGATCTGACGGTGCTTTGCATCATAATAACTCTTTTGTCGGGACTTAGCCAACTGCAGTCTATCTCGGATCTCCTTGACTTGCTTTTCAGCCTCCATCATTAAGTCAGTTCCGAAAATGCGGCTATCTCCGGTTTGAGACCAGTTTAGTGGAGTGCGGCACTTACGGCCATACAAAGCTTCATATGGTGACATCTTCAGGCTGGTCTGGAAACTGTTGTTGTAGGAGAAACCGCATACGACAGACAATCTTCCCAATTGGGTCCTTGGGCCAAAGCACATGCTCGGAGCATATCTTCAAGTATTTGATTTACACACTCTGTCTTCCCGTCTGTCTGAGGATGATAAGCTACGCTGTATTTTAGTGCAGTCCCCAAGGCTTGATGGAGACGTGACCAGAACGCTGAGGTAAAGAGAGAACCTCGGTCTGAAGTGATTGTTCTTGGCACTCCATGCAAACTGACGATTCTGGATACATATAGCTGTGCGAGCTGATCGGCTCGGTAGGTGGTTCGGATGGGAATGAAGTGAGCTACCTTTGTCAGCATGTCCACCACAACCCATACTGCATCATTGCCTCTGTGAGTCCTTGGTAGGCCTGTGATGAAATCCATGCAGACATCATCCCACTTCCATTGTGGAACGGGTAAAGGTTGAAGAAGTCCGGCGGGTTTCTGGTGCTCCGCCATCACTTTGTTGCATATATTGCAGCAAGCGACAAAGTAAGCGATGTCTTTCTTCATTCCATCCCACCAAAATATCTGTCGTAGGTCTTCGTACATTTTGGTACCTCCTGGGTGAATTGAGTATGAAGATTCATGCGCTTCTGCCAAGATTTTCTTTCTCAGGTCTGCTTGCTCAGGTACACAAATCCGTCCTCGAAACCTTAGAGTACCTTGCTTATCCTTAGAGAAATCCTGGGTCTTGCCTTCTTGCATACGCTCGACATGGTGTTGTAGGACTGGGTCATCTTGTTGGTCCATGCGGATCTCATCCTCAAGGGTAGGAGTAACTTCCAATATATGGGCAAGGCCCGCATCAACAATAACCAAGTTAAGCTGAGCGATCTCTTCTTAGAGTTCAGGAGGCAAGGACTCCATCAGGGCGTTCAAGCTGGCAGGCTTGCGGCTGAGAGCATCGGCAACAACATTGGCCTTACCGGGATGGTAATTGATTCCAAGATCATAATCCTTGACCAACTCGAGCCATTTTCGCTGTCGATGGTTTAAGTCCGGTTGAGTGAATATATACTTGAGACTCTTGTGGTCTGTAAATATCTGACATCTTTTGCCAATGAGGTAGTGTCTCCAAATTTTCAAAGCATGCACAACTGTAGCCAACTCCAAATCATGTGTAGGATAGTTCCCTTCGTGAGGTCGTAGCTGTCGAGATGCGTATGCTACAACCTTGCCATCTTGCATGAGTACACATCCAATACCTCTCCTGGATGCATCACAGTATACATCAAAACTGCGGTAGATGTCTGGAAGGGTCAACACGGGTGCTGTTGTCAGTCTGGTCTTCAGCTCATTAAAGCTATTCTCGCAGTCCTCAGTCCATTCAAATTTCTTATCTTTCTTGAGGAGTTCTGTCATTGGCTTGGCAATCTTAGAGAAGCCTTCGATGAAGTGGCAGTAGTATCCGGCTAGTCCAAGGAAACTCCGGATCTTGGATACTGTCGTGGGTGCCGTCCAATCAAGCACATCTTTCATCTTACTTGGATCCACGGCTATGCCTTCTGCTGAAAAAACTTGCCCCAAAAATCCGACTTGCTTGAGCCAGAACTCACATTTGCTAAATTTTGCATATAGCTGATGGTCACGGAGTCTTTGCAAGACTGCTCTGAGATGTTCCTTGTGCTCTTCTTCACCGTTTGAGTAAATGAGGATGTCATCGATGAAGACCACCACAAACTTATCCAAGAAATCCATGAATACTTTATTCATCATATGCATTAAGAAGGCAGGGGCATTGGTGAGACCGAAAGACATGACTGTATATTCATAAAGACCGTATCGAGTAGTGAACGCGGTCTTAGGAATATCTTCCTTCTTGATTTTGAGCTGGTGGTATCCGGTCCTCAAATCAATTTTGGAGAATACTTTTGCCCCACTGAGTTGATTGAACAAATCATCAATCCTCAGTAGTGGATATTTGTTCTTGATGGTGACATCGTTCAACTGACGGTAATTGACACACATTCGGAGACTGCCATCTTTCTTGTCCACGAATATTGCGGGTGATCCCCACGGTGAAGAGCTTGGATGGATGTATCCTTTCTGAAGCATCTCATCAAGCTGTTTCTTTAATTCCACTAATTCTGAGGAAGGCATCCGATAATACTTCTTGTATAACGGTGCGGTCCCGGGCACAAGGTCAATTGCAAACTCAAGCTCTTGGTCTGGCGGCATTCCTGGTAATTCCTTAGGAAATACATCTGGAAACTCACTGACCACAGGAATTAGATCCAATTCTTCCGCTACAGCTGTGTAGACCATGTCTTTCTTGGGTATGCTCCTTCGAGCAAAGAATTTTGAAATCCGACCTTCCTGATTGGTCAATGTGACTTCTCTGGTTGCACAGTTGATGCATACTTGATGCTGGGTCAACCAATTCATGCCCAAAATAATATCCAACTTGGGAGACTCGATAACTATCAAAGAAGCTGGGAAGATAACCCCCTTGATACCAATTTCCAAATTGCGGCAGACCAGATTGCTTCTGAGCATGGATCCCGGGGATTGTACCAGCATGCTTTTTCCCAAAATCGAGCAAGGAAGCTTGTTTTGGGCAACAAAACTCCGCGAAATAAAAGAGTGGGAAGCCCCAGAGTCAAATAAAATTATTGCAGGTATGCTATTAACAGGAAACATACCAATGATGACTTCCGGGTCCTCTTGGGCTTCATCTGTGGAGAGGTGGTGAACTTGCCCTTGGATGGTCTTCTGGACAGGATATGGCCCCATGTGGTTGACTTGCGGCCGGAATGGGGCATTTGGCTTGCCGTTCTTGGGGCACTGTCTGACATAGTGTCCGGTTTACCCACAATTGAAGCATGAATTGTTGCACTGACATTCTTCGTGCACTGGGCTGGTCACGACATTCTTGACTTGAGTAGTGGTCTTGTTCACGTTCTGCTGCCAATTGGGTTTATACTCAACTTGAGTCTGCTGCCAAGTACGAGCCTTCTGCATTGGTTATCCATCCTTCTTAGGCTCGAATTTGCGCTTGTGAACATTATTAGCGGGCTTATCATCGTGCACAAGCTTGTGTTCTCTTTCAGCAATGAGGGCCTTGTTTACCAGAGATTGGAAATCCGGGAAATCAAATATACTGAGAGTGCATCTGAGGTGCTGGTTCAGTCCTCCAAGAAATCTGTCAATCTTTCTTTCTTCTCTAGCCACATCATAGAGAGAATAACGGGCCAAATGGTTGAACTTATGCAGATACTCACTTACTGACAGGCTTCCTTGGGTGAGAGCGAGGAATTAGCACTGCTTGACCTTCATAATACCAGTGGGAATATGATATTTGTGGAAATGGTCCTTGAATTTAGTCCAAGTGATTTCTTCGTCCGTAGGCCACATAGCTTTAGCATTATCCCACCATATAGCTGCAGCTCCCTCAAGATAGTGTGTAGCAAACGGAACCTTGTCAGCTTCTTCAGTGTGAGCAATCTCAAGCTTTTTCTCAATAGTCCGCAACCAATCATCGGCTTCCAAAGGATCAATAACTTGACTGAAACTGGGAGGCTTGGTCCTCTGAAAATCTGACAGCTTGGAGTGATGACCATTCTGATTTCCATTCTACCCAACCATAGCTTGCACACTTTTCAACAGCTCAATCAGATCATTGTTTCGTCTTTCTTCAAACATGCGCATAATTTGTTCAGTGGAGGGCGGATGTGGCGGTGGAGGCGGTGGTGGAGAATACGGCTCGGGGGAATGTCCTCCCTGTCATGCTGAGCGACGAACAGGGACATCCTCACAAGCATGACTGCTGCTGCCTCCCCGCTTCATCCTATTGTTTGTTTTTCCCAATATAAAGCAACCGAGATGAGCAACATCCAAAAATGGGAAGAAAAGCCAGCGACAAACCCAAAAGAAAGCAGTGAAAAACAAGGCAAAGAATAAAAAGTTCCAACATAATTATACATAGACTCATACATGAAAGGTAAACATCATGACGGGTTCGACTACCCTCATACATGAAACTAAGCATCATGACACATACGACTACATCCGTACATCAACCTCATGATGACTGTGGATACTCTAATGATCTAGTGCTCTGCTGGTGCTGCTAGATCCTCTCCTGAGCCGGACTCAGATCCTGAACTGATAGTGGAAACCTCCGGGATAAAAGTGACACGACGACACTGCCTCGAGGACTCTCCCTCAGGGGCAGGTGCGGGGTGAGTCTGGATCATAGGGGCTGCAGGAGTAGCGACAAGGGAAGCCCACGCAGCAGGGGCACTGCGAGGAGTCACTGCCAAAGGGTTCGTGGTACCCTAAGTGGTCACCGGAGTAGTAGGGGAAACATAGGCTAGAGGAACAATCGGGGTAAATCCGACAGTAGGTGGAGGGTTCCTATTCCGAGCAGCGGCAAGAGCTATACGGGCTCGGGTTAACTCTCGGGACAACTCATAGATCAAGAGATAACTGGTAGTGATATAGCGAGAAAGGTGGCTAGAAGGACGATCGCACGCCGGATCAATAAAAGGGAAGCGGATACGCCCGTTCTCGTGCAGAGACGGGTAGAAGTAGAAACCTGGATGAGCCTCCATGCGAACCTCATTGTAGCGCAGGTCTACAAGAGCCTCGAATGCAGCAAACTGGATGGCCTGAGATGGCGTGGCAGCGAAACCACCCTTAGAGGAACGAGTGTAAGCGCCGGAAGGGGAACTGTGGTGTAAAGTGACCTCCGCGTAATACTCAAATAGTGAGCCGGCCAGATGCTCCCGATACACCTGGTACACTGGATCAGCACCATCTGGGTAGAGTCGGCGCCACACGTTCTGAAGCAGATGCGGTGAGGTGTAGGGTGCTGGCTCGGACTGGTATAGGTATGGAACCGGAGCCATCTACACTCGCAATCATTAGACAGTTAGCAATAACAATAAATAAAATGCATGCAATGCAACAACCAATGCTACTACTACCGGCACTCAAACTAAACTAACTACCATTCAACTAGCGCTCCGACGGTCTAGCGTGTCCTACAGTCAGCGCGGCTCTGATACCAAGCATTGTGGCACCCCGGCTCAGAGCAACCGGTTTACCTTGCATTGCCAGCCCAGAGATCAAGTCTTCTGGCAACACACAACAACTTGGTACAGAAAACAACCGTTTTATTGATGCTAGCGGAAACATAGGTTCGATATTACATCAAGTAGCAAGGCCAAGCGGCACACATGGTGCAGCTGAACAATATGTACATTATTTAATGAACAAGAAGAGGCCTCGATCACGACAACTACGCGGCAGCGGAACGATGACGAAGTGGAACTCCATAGCACAGCGACACCGATGTGGACATGATCTAGACACGGGAAGCACTCCGATCCGGTAAGACTTTCCTGAAAGCTGGCATGACACGCCAGGTCAGTACATTGAATGTACTTGCAAGCTCACAACAAGCATAAGCATAATGGCAAACAATATCGTGACAATTAAGCAAGTTAAATCCAATGCAACAACATACTACTTATGCAGTGAATCAAACATGTGCACTGAGTCCCGCGGACTCTCTTACCAGACGGGTTACCTCGTAACCAAAATGATGATCATACCCGAATCACAAATGAAACCAACACTTTGGTTCCCACAAAGATCATCTCGTGATCTCACAAATCTCATCACTTACCCAGTGCCAAGCATATAAATTTAGTGTGCAAGATTACTTAATCATGTTGATCCATGGTGTGACTTACTTATGAGCTATGTCTGTAACCGAGGACGCGGTTATCGATAGATTTAATAAACACTCTATAGAGGTTAGCACACTGTACCCACACCACGGAATCCATGGCCTCGCACTCCCATTCGGGTGGACCAACGGCATTCCGACAGAACCCTCCCATTGCCATGACACTCTCCCGGCAACTCCGACCAACTCCCCTCTGGGATAAGTCATGGGTGGCCCCGTGTCTACCAAAGACATCAACGGCCACCGTCGTGGTAAAACTTATACGGTCCCAAACGGGGACAAGGTACCATAACAACAATTGGGCACACAAGGTTATGTCTGCTTACCGGGCCAGGGTACCGCACGCCCATAACCTTCCCTCGTTGGAGGTACCGACCAGAGGCATGACAACGGGCGGAATAACGGCCTTCCCATAAAGGCAAATGTGGTTGCACTGGGAAAACTCGATTCAGTGGCACCATGACTCGATCAACATTATGTTCAAGTTGAATTAACATCAGGTTTAACTTGAAATAAAAATAACTAGAGTCACATTAAGCCATGAACATGCAACTATCCGACATGCATCACATAACACTTAAAGTAAACAGATCAACATCTTCAAAGTTTCTACTTGCACTAGTCATCATTAAGCTTCACTGGTTTTACTTCACTGGTTTTAACACTCATCACTTTAGTTATGCCATAATATATGAAAATCAATAACTCAAATAAAGAAAATACTACCGATCATATCCAAAAGCATATCCACCCAATCAAAACTACTTCTACTGCCTCATACTAGTCCATGCATTCAAGTACTACTGTAACCTAAGCATTTCAACCAGGACAAAGTAACTAGCATATGGAATATTCATTTAATTAATTAAATGCATGAAATAACTCATATTCAAGTTGGAAAAATCATAAATATTGAAGTGACACCATGCAAATGTTGGTGTAGCTTACCTTAGTGCAGAGGAGGTTCACACTCCTCCTGGTTTTCTTCAAGACAAGCTTCTCCCTCTGAAAATATTTAAAAACAGCAAAAGAAAATATCAAGAATCATTCTGAAAATCACCAGAAATTCTAGACAGCAGAGAAAAATCTCCATTTTGGTGTGCTGCTAGAACTTTTCAATACAAACACAATGCAAAAAGAATCAATTCATTTGGACCTGTGGTTTAAAAGTTATGACTGGTCAAACTTTTGAATTAAATTTGAAATAAAAGAAACCCGGGGAGGTGACGTCGAAGACGTATTCTGAGAATACACCTCCACTCGTACCGCTTCGGGCGCGAGTGGAGAGGCTGACTATGGGCCCCGCCTGTCGGGTTTGGGGAGAGGGAGAGAGAAACACAGGGGTGGAGGTTCTCCGCCGGATCTCACGCCGGCGAGGAGGGCTCATCGGCCGATCTGAGAGGGAGGGATGGATAGAGGAGGTCACGATGCACCTGCCTGTACCCGTGGCTTGGCGAGAGGTGACCGGAGCAGCTCGGAACCAACTTCTCAAGCGGCGGCTGCGGTCGGATCTCGCCGGAGATGAAGAGACGGCGGGAGAAGGTGATTCCAGGGGCTCCAACAGGGTCAGCTAGCACCAACGGACCACCAGGGAGTCGCCGAAGAAGAAGCTGGAGCTCGAGGAGCAGTGGAGAGGTGGGAGGCAAGCAGAGGGGATCGCCGGCGAGCTCGAGCTGAGGACGGCGGCCAGAGGCCTGCCCGGCCGGGCTGCGGCTTCTCTACTGCTTGTGGTGGATGGCGGAGTGGATGAGTGAGATCGGAGAGGCCAGGGGGCTCGGTATTTATAGGCAGAGGGGGGTGGGGTTCGTGGCTCCATTGGAGCTCTCTGGAAGGTGGTGCACGACGACGAGAAGTGTCAGTGAGGGGTGGAGGGGGTGCAGCGATCACGCGGCAACTGTGGAAGCTCGCGGACGAGCACAGGAACTCGGGCGCGGACGAAGACAGTGGCACGGGGCGCACTGTGGCTTTGGCCGCATCGTGCCCGTGCTTGCTGCGGCGTCTCCGGCGTCGGCGAGTGGCAGGGAGAGGTTAAGGGTGATGAGTCGAAGCTGGTGGCGCGGTGCGGCAGTCGGCGACGAGCGCTAAGACGAGCACGCGCGGAACAGGGGCTCGGGCGCAGCGCAGAGCACATCGAACGCGTGCCAGAGCCTGTGTCCACACGCGGTCACCACGCGAACTCGGCCAAACCGACGCCCAAGTGATGCCAAATCGTGTCTAGTGTGTTGTCCGTGCAGTGTTTAGTCTAGGGGAAGAGATGGAACACTGCCAGGCCGACCAGATTGAACGTGAGCTAACCAGCAAGCTTCTGGTCAGAAACTTTGGCACTGTGTTTAGAGAGGTTCTATAAGGATTTTAGGGCTAATCTCCTGGGGTTCAGGTTTTCTTAGGAGGGTAATGAAGCTCAAGAAAAATCAGCCTCATTGGATCAAGGAATAATATACTTCCTGTAGAAACTGCATTTGAGGTCAGAACGGAAAAGATTTTCTATGGCAAAAATATTCAAAATAACTATGAAATATTTTTGCACAGGGAGGTGTGCCAAGGTCCAAAGAATATTTGGGAATTTTCTCAGATTTTTGGGAGCAAGAAAAATGAGGGTTGCTTTGGAGCATATGTTGCTGAAATGATTTTCAGAGAGGAAAATGAATATTTTTCATTTATGAAAAATATTCCTTGGGCCATTTTGGGATATATCAAAGAGGAAATGATGATTATGAGAGGGATGGGTCACTTGGGTGAAAATCAAGGACATGCCCAAGTGTTTAAGTCCAAGTGATTTGATTCAAAAAACTCCAAATTCAAAATCAGAGGCAAAGAAGTCTGGAAAAAGAGAGAAGCCAAAAACCAGGCTGTCACAACTCCCTTATGGTTAACATTTAACAGGAAAGGAACATCACCTCGATATATAGCTTCTCCAGGCACGGAAATCATCTCAGGAAACTGACAACTTGGTCCAGGTTGGGGCCGATAGATTCTAGTGCCAAGACCTTCACTGTGCGCAGTTTCGGGGTCAAGTTTGTCGGAATCATTTTCTGGATGACAGACGAACATACATCTTGAAAATTAGAAATAATGTTAATTTCTAGAAGCAGAGGTAGAAGGCGGCTGTTGTACCTGAACGGGTGTGGATCGAATAACAAGTTCGGAGTATTTGTCAGACAAGTAGCCCACTACTGTCAATTTCGGCGCAGAAATGACGTTGATTCTTGTTGGACTTTCTTTATCAACTACAAGTAATATCTCAAGTGAAGGTGTGTCCTCAATGACCATACCGTGGTACACATCTTGTGATGTCTTCTTGCAGCACCAGCAACACACATAAATAGTCCGGAGAGTCATGGAGGTGATGTGGAAGCTACTCAACCCATTGATCGCCGGAACATGAAGGTACTCGAGTGCAGTACAGCCACGGAGCAGGCGCTCCATGTCAATGTTTGGGAGGCAGACGGCGACGAGCTCGAGGTGCTTCAGTCATGGTAGAATAAGAGCGGGCATGTTATTAAGGGGGGGGATGGCAGTTCCTGAACTTGGCGACGTGCAGCGTGGGTGCGAGGCGGAGCGCGGACGTTGGCAGCGAGCGCATATGCCCATCATCAAAAGTGAGCTCCTTGAGCTGATCTAGGGTGGGTGATCGAAACCAGTCGTCAAGCTTGGCTCGGTCCTTGCCGTCGGAACGGAACTTGCCCATGCTAAGGCCTCTGGTTGGGACAGGGTGACTGCCGAGGATTTGGGAGAACGCATCCAAGCTTTTGCGATAGCCATGGCAGAGCTCGTGGGTGTCGATGAGGTCGAGAGGGGTGGAGTTCCATAGGGGGCACCACCGCTGGGAAAGGACGGTTGTCCGCACCCCATATTTGATTGGGAGGAGGGAGATGATGACTGTCAACATATCATCGGGGAGGCTGCTGATGAAGTCTAGGCCTGCTGGAGTCGCTTGCGGTTCTTGCTCGACCCGCCTCCGCTTGTTGGCAGCCCCGTTCTCCACCTTCGGAGTCTCCTCATCAGCAACACTTTCTAATAGAAGTGGGAGTACAGAGAATATTTAGTTAAAACAAGGCAATAGAAAAGTGTATTAGTAACTAGAAGTTAGTAGGTAGGAATATGGAATAACAATTGGTTGCTTAAATAATACACAATTCCTTTGATATTGCTCGGTAAGTCAACATGCAGATACTTGAAAAGAACACTTACTTTGAACAAAGTCTGGACAGATGATATCGTCGGGGAAGTTAGCATATATCTCATGACCAGGCTCTTTTATGTGCAGTGCAATTTTAGTGCCATCTTTCAGTACATAAAACTTAGAAATTTCTGTCCAAAGGCCCTTGGCAAAATAGGAGTGACCACATTCATCACATCTTACAGAAGCAACGATTGTAAATCCATGGTTTGTGTTTAGTATGACATCCCTGCGGTCTTGATTTATGTAAAGGGAAAGATTGTGTACTACAGATTCTGTTGCATAGCAAGGGACGCGCTGCAGAAAATGGTAGGATTGTTAAAGAATATGGTAACATGCAAATATGGGCGAAATTGAAAGAACTGTACAACAGTTGAAATCAAAGGACAAAAATCTATAATTAAACAGATAGGGTAACCATGATGTCATGGAAATATGATAGTAATCGAAAGAACAATACATCATTAATTTGCCTAATATAGGAAGAAGAGGAAAAAAAATCCCCTTTGACATATATGCTGCATGTGGCACCTTTTATCCAAATGTAGCAACATATAGTATATGTTCAAGAAAGTAGGCCATATCAACCAATTTAGGGTGAGATTGAACATACCGCGCGCATCCTCAAGTCATCTGGTACGGTGAGATGGAACTCCATGGATGTCTGGCCGAGGCCGCAAAGTCCTGATGTGTCCGTGCACCGTACACTCTATGAATGAAAGAAAATCCTGAAATCAGCTCGAATAAAAATGAATTCACGGTGATTTCGACCGGGTGATTAAAGGAGGCAGATGAACTGGTATAAGAGATGAGATAATATCTCATTAAATTAGTTACCTTGTTGTCCATGAGAAAAAACCCTCAATACGGCGGATTCCCCAACCGGGCGGAGCTGGGTCGACCGCAAGCAGCGTCGAGAAAGTCGATGGCGATAGGCGGCGGCAAGCGGAAGTGGAGAAATGTGGTGGGGTTTGCCGGCAGCCTGGCGGCGGTGACAGGCGTCAAGCTAAGTGGTTGCCGCGGCGATAGGCGGTGCCATGCATAGACGCGGAGGAGCTTGTGTAGGTGTGAATGGGGATCGGAGGGGGTGGCGGGCGGGGTGAGGGTTTTTGTGACGTGGGGATGATGAGGGTTTTCTTTTTTCTTTTTTGAATTGGGTGGTGAGGGTTTTCTGTCCCACAAAGAGTTTCGGAGGCAACGGTTTGCAAGAGCCAACCGTGTGTGATTGACATAACAGGGAAAATGAAAGTCAGTGCACATGGTTCCAATTTTGGGAACCGTGTGTGATTGACGTACTACCTCCGTCCTGGTTTATTGGTCCCCTTTGTAATTTGTGCCAAATTTTAACCAAAGATTTAACTAACAAATGTTTATCCATGTCACCAAAAATTATATCATTGAACACTATGTTCAAATACGCATCCAACGATATAATTTTTGCTGACCTGCACTAACATTTTATGAGTTAAATCTTTGGTCAAAATTTAACACAAATTACAAAGGGGACCAATAAACTAGGACGGAGGTAGATTCCATCAACCGAACTGATTGCATCCATATCCCACATTTAGACATAAGTAAACATAGATTAAACATACTCAGACATAGATAATATGCGTACACAAGCATAGTTCAACCATAAGTACATAGTTCAACCGTCATTAAGCATACTCAAGCATACATAATTCGATCCCACATCCCATCTCATCAGCTGGCACGATCCCGAAGCTTCTCCAGGTACTCGGCGTACGCGTCGTGCGCCACCCTGTGAGAATACTTCTGCCTGAAGGAGCCAACGGCTCGTCCTCTTGCATGCGCCAGAGCACTTTGATACGCGTCATGAAGCTTTTGGTTGCAAAATGGGCATCGATAGCCGTCGTCCCAGGTCCTAATACACCTGTTATGCATTCCCGCATAAAGCTCCCTGAGAATTAGCCTCTTGTACCTCCTCTGGCCATCTTCATCCTCGCTGTCGACATCATTAGATAGCACCTATACATATAGTAAAGAAATGTGGCGTCGAATTAATGTTTACAAACTAATCTCTAGCGAACATTTTGCAGTTGCCAAAATTTGGCATCAAATCAATGTTTACATGCCGTAAAGTAGGATTAGGAATTTATGGATTTTATGGCTATTTTTAAGACATATCCAAAGATTATGGTTCGATTTTGAAGCACAATCGTCTATGTACAGACCAATCTTGAAAAAAAATGGCACAAACATATATTTTGGTCATTCAAAAATCAATTGTCAAGCCCTGGCTAGGAATTATTAGCATGAAACACTAACCCTAGCCGGATTATTAGAAAAAATCATTTGTGCAGATGAAACAACTAATCACTTATCATTTTGACCATTCAAACAATCAATACACTACACAGATCTAACGAAACTTACTCAGATTTCATGGATTGAGAGAACATAGCCATAGGATTTCTATTTCAAAAAGGGGGAGGCAGGAGAAACCCTAGGATGTATTTGACACATAAATGGGTATAGATGACTAACCGGTTGTCCGTCATCGTCGGAGTGCTCGTCAGAGGCATCGCTGGAGTCGTCGGCGGAGTCGTCACCGGGGTCGTCGCCGGAGTCGGTGTGGACCTCCGGCTCTGGCTGTGGAAGCACGATGCCGTCTACGACATCAAGATGCAGCGAGACCTCGGCGGCGGCGACGGCAACCTCTGTCTCCATCTTCATGCCGTGCTCCGGTGATGGCGCATCGCCGGCGTCGGCACTCCCTCCGATGGGGTGCTTCGGCGGCATCCTCATACATAGACAGTGGTGAGGACTGAGAGCGGCGTCGAGGATGCAGGCGGAGAGAGAGGATTGTGTGTGAGGTGAAGATGGGTGGTGTGGCCACTCGGGCGTGCGATTAATATGGAGTAGTGGGAGAGAGGCGGGTGGCGGTCAAAGCGCTGGCTCGCCTCCCGGTCAGCCTGCGCACCGGACTGCTGACATGCCTACCGTCATTTCACACAGCTACTCGCATGCCTCCCGATGACACTTCGCAGCGAGCACGCCTCCCGTCAATTCACACACCTGCACGCACGCCTCCCAGTCTGCCTGCACGGCGGACTGGTCGCATGCGTCCCGTCAACTCATGCCTGCTCGCACGGCACAGGGGTCACGTGGCGACACGTATATTGTTTTTCTATTTTGATGATTAATGCTGCCACTTTATTGCTTAACCGAAGCATGGCACGTATCCATTGTTGGTCTAACGCCCACGGTTCGAATAAATAATCCGTTTGCGATATTGGTTCCCAATTATTAATAATCTCTCGTTTGTAAGAAGATAAAGATTACATCAAAACTTGTCTCAAATTTGACAAAAAAAGTACAATGCCACTTTGTATTGGTGTCCATATGACAACACGATAAGTTTCATGAATTTCAAATAAGTTTTGGATGTACTAGAATTTAAAAATCATGATTCTCAATGTTTGAAATTTCTTGCACGAGGAGTAAACATGCACCCAGTGAGACACATGTGTTTTTCCAATCCATTTAGGTGCACAGTCACGTGTGCATCAAGCTCAAATTTGATTTTTGCACATTATACCCCTAGAAAATCAATCAATGTACTAAAACGTCTTAATGATCTCTATTTTTTTTTTCAAAATTAAAACGTCCCTCCTTTGGTAACATATGTTCACCACGGGAAAATTTAACATGCATCGTAGTTGCGGTGGATGTGCGGTGTGTGTGTGTGTGTGTGTGTGTGTGTGTGTGTGTGTGCGCGTCTGGGGGGTGGGGGTGGCTGGCAGTACACTACGAGTCATGAGCCACCGTGTGGCCGTTTTGTGAGGCAGGTGCCACAACAGAGTCGTGAATTCGTTATTTAAAACATTACACAACCCTTTCATACATACATGTTTTGGCCACATGCAGTCGGTGGTTATCCTACACGACACTCACTCACGTGTGACGCTTCCTGTGGGCCCGCGAGGTCATCGTCCATCACTTTGACCAACAGCCGGCAGAGAGGTTAATTTGACCAGCAAGGTAGAATATTTTTTGTTTGTGTTATGGTGGGAGTATATAGTACGCGTCGAAGAGGTGGGAGGGGACTATCATATACACTATACGTACGCGTCCGTGAACAAGTACACCTCACTCAGTGTCGGGACTTTTCAGTTTCTGAGGCACGTGCCACATCAAAGTTGTGAATTGGCTATTCAAGCATCACACAACACCTCTTTGGGCCACATGCATGCAGGGTGGTGGTTATCCTAGGACACTCACGTGTGACGCTTCCATCTATAGGCCCGTGAGGTCATCTTCGATGCATGCATCACTTTGACCTACATCGGGAGAGGTAATTAATTTCACCATCAAGGAGGATTCTTTTTGGGTTGTATTACGGCAGGATCATATAGTATGTGTCGAAGAGGGGGAAGGGGACCATCATATGTAGTACGCTTCATGAACCTCGCTCTGTGTGGGGACTTTACAGTTTTCGAGGCAAGTGCCACATCAAAGTTCTGCATTTTGGGTATTCAACATTTGTTTGGCCCACATGCAAAACGATGGTGGTTGTCCTCTCGCACCCACTCACGCGGTTATCAGCGATATCGATGCTTTCCATCTGTGGGCCCGCTTGGTCCATCACTACTTTGCCTGACAACAAGAGAGGTTAATTTGACTTAGGAGGGGATTATTTTTTTGTTTGTAATACGGTATATATATAGGTCATGCTCTGGGATGACATGATATAGTTTGAGCACACACATGCATGTGTACGCATGAATCCCTCCCATCGAGTCGAAGTGGCTAGTACCACGACACGTCATGAACCGATCTCGCTTTGTGTGGGGACTGTACGATTTTTTACGCACACTCCACATCAATGTTGTGAATGGTATTCAAACATGCATGCACGCATCACCTCCATACATATGCATGTAGTGGTTTTCTTCGAACGGTACACTCCCTCGCGTGGTTATCGGTGACAAGCCTACATATTCGTGGGCCCGTGTGGACATCCATGATCACTTTGACCGACAACAAGATAGGTTACCATGGTGGATTCTTCCTTTGGTTCGTGTTATCGTAGTATAGGTCATGATGAGATTCAGACCTAATTAAGTTTGAGCGCATTCTATGCACGCATGCATGCATGAATCCCCGTCATCAGCTCGAACTATGGTGTGACATACATATGCATCGTCAACTAACCCTTGCTCTGTGTGGGGATTTCTGGTTCGAAAGCACGGTGCCACATCAAAATTGTTCCATTGTGTATTCAAACATCAACACCTCTCCATGCATATGTTTGGGCCACGCGTAGGCAGTGGTTGTCTTCGGGGACTAGCTACTTGCGTGATTATTGGCGAGCTAGCCCATCTCTGGGGTCGCATGGACGGCCATCACTTTGACCAACAACAAGAGAGAGGTTGTATGACCAAGGTGGATTATTCTTGGTCCGTTTTACGATACATCTTGGTGAGATGCCCTCTCCGGCCCGCCGACTGAAAGTGTGTGTGTGTGTGTGTGATGGGGGCTGCTACTTTGCACTTTGCTAGGTGAACCTCCATGGGGGGGGGGCATGCGTTCATAGCTTAGGATTCCCCTCATGCCGACACGAGGGGGGCAAGCAATACCATGCGCTTTGCAAGATAGGTGCCACATCGAAGTTGCATTTGGTATTTGAACATCAAACCACCCTTTTCATACATATATTTGGTCCACATGCAAGTGTGTTAGTGTTCTGACCCTTTCCCGCGTCATTTTCGCCAAATTTATGAACATTAGACAAGTCGGATGATGCAACAGACACGGTTCACTCACACTAACCGTGTGCCACGTCGGTGCCCCTGTCACGCACATCTGCACAGTACATTCGGCTCCACGAGGCTTCCCCTCTCAAAAATATCTACCCGCCTGGAGGTTTTTTCTTTTTGATAACACATGGTTATTATGTTTCGTGTGGCGCCCCGCCTGATTACCACTGTAGCCAGACGGTCGCCACACATACCAGCCCAGGAAATCACTCTGGCATGCGCTTTTACAACAAGTATCATGAACATAGGCATTTCTGTTAAAGGATATATAAATCTTACATGATAGTTACAAAGGTGATGGCAGCGGAAAAGCTCTATCTAAGGCAGCAAGGTCCTGGTGCGGCTCCAATCCACAGGGATCTAACTAGGTTACGCTCCTAGCCCACGAACGCTCAGGCTCCTTGTCGACGGACGACGGATCCTTAGGTGAACCTGGCCACATTGAAGTCCGCTGAGTACTTTTGAATATACTCGCAAGCGAACCAAACTAACATATACACCAAGCAATGCAAACCATGGCAATCAAGCATGTATTTGATATTAGAGAAATATTAATTATCATAGCATAATATACCTATCTAGCAATATTAATCATCATGTTGTAACAGGATTATCTAGCATAATTAAACATCTACCAGCATTGATCATCATGACATAACAGGGTTATCTAGCAAGATAACTGCTGAAGTAAAGTACAGTAAAGTAAAGAATATTAAGTATATAATCCATACTCCGAATAATCTCATGATCCAATCTGAATCCGATCCAAATCCAATCCAAGTCTTTCGGTCATCTGACCATCTCTTCCATAGCCATCCCATGGCTAAAATACCATTTCTCTGACAACATCTGATGTCTATGCAGGACCGGTTCTTCCACTATTATTATCATCATTTTGGCTGACCACCTAGTGAGGTCTGGACAGGCTGTCCAATACCGTGGATGTGGCTATTTGAATAGATTTTACACTCTGCAGAGGTTGCGCACTTTACCCACACTATGGAGCACCTTACCTCGTGATCCCATTCGGGTGGACCAGCGTTGCTCCAACGAAACCTGCCTGACCCGTGACTCTCCCATCGTACCACCGGCAATCATCCTCCCCCGGAGTCAAGCCTTGGGTGGTCCCTATGTCACCTCGTGACACCTGCCACCGTCGTGGCCAAACTAAACTGTCCCAAACGGGGACTGCGCACAAACAACCAACTGGGCTCACAGGGTTATCGCCGTCTACCTGATCAGGGTAGCACACACGCATAACCCTCCCTAGATGGAGGTACCGGTGAAAGAGCACGCAATCAGACCAAGTCAAGGCCGTCCCATATCGGCAACTGTGGTTACACGAATAAGCCCGGACAGGTGACTCAAGATCAACCGACTAGGTTTAGTTTTAGCCATTATTTAACCAGCATGGTTGTTTATCGCAATAACTTGAGATGGTAGTAGCTATGCATGATCATAACAACCTATCTCCATATGATATCAAGACAGGTCCATAGTGAAACAAGATTTAAATGGCAAGTTATCACTTTATAAGTTCGAGCTGTAAATTATGACCATTGGAACCCTTGCATGAAACTGGCAAAGAAACCAGTAGCCACCAGAATGGTCTTTACAACTCAGATCTGGGACATTACCGGAATAACTCAACCCCGGCTCAAGACGGCTGAAAAGAAGCTCAGAGCATGAGACGGTGTTGATAAGAAGAAGGTAGCAGTTCCCTAAGACGGCCGAAAAACAGCTCAGAGCATAGGGTCACCGCTACGAAAAGAAATTCAATAGCTGCCTGAGACGGCCGAAAAGCAGCTCAGAACACGGACAATTGCTGACAAGAGAAATAAAAGTGGGCATCCACCCCGGACGGCCGAAAACAGCTCAGAACACAGGCGTGGTGCCGTCACCGAAGAAAATGCAAGCAAGGGTTCGTCAGCATCACATACAGCTCACTAATACTCAGACAAGCACAAGCATATTAATTTAAACATGCAAGAAATATCACAGAGCAATGCTTTAGGGCATATATCAGATGGTCGGCTTGCCTGGGGTCGAAGAATTACTCCAGGAGGAAGTGCGGTGAAGCCGTGGAAGAATTCGCCGGAAAAGGTTCTCTCTCGGAGGGGCTGAATAGAGGCAAGGGCAAAATGGTCATTTTTGGAACGTGTAAACATTATGAAAGTGACCTCGTCGGAACGAGCTCGACGAGACGAAGACGTGGGCATTGGTTTCACCTGAATCGGAGTTGCGAGCAAAAAGTTGTGAGGGTTTTTCTGCCAGGGACTGATCTGCAAAAAGAATAATCACATCCGGGTCCCTGAGTAGTGCGGCTGGTCGCGCATTTGGCCGGAATACGCCTTCCAGCGAGGGAAACGGAAACGAGGAGGGGGCGTGTCCACTTATCCAACGTGGCACCCCCTCTCCCACTGACGGCTGGGCCCCGTCCAGCCCTCTCTCTCCTCCCTCTCCTTCTTCCTCCTCCTCCTCCTCCTTAGCTCTTCCCCGACGCGTCGGCAGGAGGCTCCGGCTCCGGTGGGGTCTCGGCGCTCTGGTGAGCCCCTCGGCCAGGCGACGGCACGGGCGTGGCCGCCGGTGACTGCCGCATCCGAAGGTGGGCGGCGCGGGCACCGGGGATGGCTGGGAGTGGGGTGGCGACGAGAGACAGAGGGCAGCAAGGTAAAGCGGTGCGATGGCTCCGATGGGGAATTGAGGCGGGCGGCGAGTCAGGGATGGTCGCCAGAGTGTGGCGCGCTCGGTGGCGGGCTCGGAGGGGGCCGGGGATGGCCGGAGAGAGGGGTTGGGCGCGGAGGCCATGGGCGAGCTCCGGCTAAATTGCCGGGCTCCGGCGAGGTAATTGGGCTGGCGAGGGTACAGAGGTGGTCCGGAGGGAGAGGGGAGGAGGCTGAGGGAGTTGGGGATGCTCGGGGAGGCTCGGGAGGAGGCTATATATAGCCGCCCGACTGCGAGCAGATAACCACTGCCGCCGTGACGAGCTTATCGCCGTCCTGGCGCTCGAGGTAGACGTGACTGGACGGTAGCGGTGACGAGAGGCTTCGGGGAGGAGCAGGGGAGGCCAGCTGGTGCTTCAGGAGAGCTCGGCTCGTCCGTATACGGCGGCAGGTCACGGGCAGAACAGCGGCGGCGATTGCCATGGCGCGAGGAGGTCGATAGGGGAGGGGGAATGTGTTGGAGGGGGTGCACGCGTCCATCGCGGAGCCGCTGGACATGCCCGGACAAGCGGGGGCCGATCGGAGATGACCGAACGGAGCAGGCCGAGCATAGAGCGCCGATTCTGCACGCCCGCTACGTGGTCATCGCGCGCACCGCATGCACCGCACGCTCTGGCCCGCGTCTGTCTGTCAGGCCTTGTCAAACAGGTGCCTCACTGCTCAACTAGATGGGACAAGTGGCTGGAACCACCTAGATGGCTCCAGGATGAGTGAACCTTGCTGAAACAGATTGTAACAGCAAACTTTGGTGGGCTTTTGTGGAGAAATGGATGAAGCAATGGAGTTGGATCTTTGTCAAACAAAGATAGGGTAGGAAGTACTATATTCTGGCAAAATTTGAAGGCATTTGGACAAGATTTGCACACACTTCCTTTGTAATGCCAAATCTGGTCCAGAAAAGGGATTTTGAAGCTGTGCTCAAATGGTTTAATGAAATGAGATGGATTTTGGTGGAGGGTAATGATTTGAACATATGAAGGTACTCGAAAAGTTTCAGCTCATTTGGAAATGCCTACATGGTACTTCCTTCACAGCACTTCCAAATGGACAGAAACTTGAGAAAAATTCTGTAGAAAAATGGATATATGGATTGAGCTGATTTTTGGTTTCCATGAGTGATTTAGCAAGATTAACCACCATGAAAAATTTCAGCTCAAATGGATCAAGGGTTCAAGCACTTCCTTTGCAAACCGAAAATCTGAACAGAATTTGCAAATGGATGCTGTGCTCAAATTTTAATGGGTTGAACTTGGGTTCTTGATGGAAATGGTGAAGATATGGGTAGATTAAGCTCCACAAATTATTTGGGATTTTTTCCTGGCTACCAAAATGGTAGCTCCTTTAGAAAGTGCCCAAAATGCAATATTGGCATTAAATAGGAAAAGGCAATTTCCTTTATTTAATTGTGGCCAATATTTTTATGGGAGCTCAATATGATCACAAAGAATACCTCCACAAGTTTTCATGAACTTTGGAGATGGATAGATATTTTCCTGGATTTAATTTCTTTAACTGGCAGAAAAAGGAATTAATTATAAATGAAAAATATTGCAAATAACTTGGCAATATTTTTGCATATCCAGGGTTTATAGATGAAGAATGATCACTGGGAAAAGTTTGGGAGTCAACAGATCAAAGGAATTTGGGGATCCTTTGTAACTGAGAGGATCAGGGTTTCCCTTCCGGCAACTCGGAAGGTAGGGTTTTGGTGGCAAAACCTCGGGAATAGATCTTGGGTGGCAAGGTTGGACTGGAGAGAATATCTGGATGGATAGGAAAGGCAATTCTATATGACCATCTTCATATTCCGAGGAGCTAGAGAAATCCGATAAAACCGAGAAAAAAGACGGGAGTCAAATCGCGCGAAGGAAAAAAAATAGGGAGCGAAAACCAGGATGTTACAAACCTACCCCTCTTAAGAAAATCTCGTCCTCGAGATTTCCGGGCTTACCTCCCGGGGAAGGGGGACTTACCTGTGTGCGACTTGGATCCATCAGCGGTCTCTTGTCTTTGTTGGCTCACTGACCTTTTAACTGCCTCTTCTAATGGACCAGGTGTTGTCTCTGCACACAGTTTCCCTGAATCCTTCTCCTTCCTATCAGGTGAACTTCTCGTCTAGTAGTGGGGTAGTGGTAATATCAACAAACAGCTTAGTTTCCATGGTCCGGAAGCAACTGCTTCGGGTTTTATTGCGATACTTCATACTCTGACAGTCATGGGCAAGACACCCTTTCCTAGTACCAGGCCTACGTGCTCGTATGGCCTTGATGGCTAGAGGTGACTTTCTCTTTGCCATGTCAGAATGCTCAGTCTGGCTGTGGGTTCCATGCTGATGTTTCCTTCTGCCTTATGCATTCGGGGATTGTCCTTAGGTGATTCGCAATTCAGGGAACAATATAACCGAGCTATTGCTGCTATATCCTCAACTGACATATCAGGCATGATCACAAAGTAATCATAGACAGTAATCTCTTATTCCAATGATGTCATGGTGTCTATGAGCTGTTGACACTGATGTGCTTTAAGCTATTTCATCTGAATGTCCTTTTTTGAACTCCGTCGTTCATGGATTTAGTTCTGTCATACATAGCCTTGTAGTCCTTGCTTTGACCACTGAGCTGAATATAATATCACTATCATCCGATGCATCTTTCGGAGTATAACCTCTTGTCTTGGTTGGTGGCCCGTATTTAGGGTGGGTATGACATGCTAGCTACATTGTTGTGGCCGTATATGCAAGAGTCTGGCGAGGATTGGTAGTAATACCTTGTCTGTGAAGCTGTGTCTTGCTGACCATCACGGAGGTTGTTTGTCCTCAACTTCTTTGTTCTTGAGGATTCCTTTGATGGACCTGTGATGACTTGCCAACACGGCTTCCTGATTGTTTTCCCGGCTTGTTGGGCTTGTTCTCACAGCTTACTCTTGCATACCTCATAGGGGTTGTTGTGCTCATATCCTTTCTTGAAATATGGGGCCAATGATTCTCTGAACACAGTCATTCCCGTGTACGAGTGGCTCGCATGAACTGATTCACTGGAATGCATGCTCACAACGTATGCAGGTACAGGATAACTCCTTTCATAACCACTGAGTTCTGAGGCGGATGTGTGTCCAGACAAGTTCTTGCTTCTGACAAGCTTGTTGTTGGCATGATAGCGTGTTAAAGGAGGTTGAATTCCTTATGCTCGAAGCTTTTTGCCAGGGTAGTGTACTGAAGAAGACTGAGTATCATACCTCAGAAGTTTTCCTTCATGTGGCTTACCACGGAAGGTTAGGTGCCTTATGCCAGAAGCTTCGCGTGGTAGCACACTATGGAAGATGGGAGTGTCGTACCCCAGAAGATTTTCTCACCAAGTGGCGTACCAAGGAAGATTGGCAGTCTTGCATCGTAAGCTTCTCTCGGTAGCTTTTGGAGGAGGGCTAGGTTTCATATACCAGAAGTCTTTTACGGCGATATGTGGTCGGATCTATGGCCGATTCTGGCTTCTTTCCGAAGTATTCAGAATTTACTCATAGCAGAGTCAAAACTTGGTATAGGCCATACCTTGCCTGAAGATATTCCATTGGTCACACACATCGCTTGTCCCTCTGCTGGTCTGCTCATTTTTGCTATAAAGGCTGCACCACTGATGCAGACTTCATGTTGATAATTAATTCGGAACACCCTTTGCATTCAAACCAAGTGTTGCCGATAATAAGAAGTTGATGGATAGTTCCATTTGGTTCAGCTGAGCTTCCCAGCGCGTGAAGTTTTCATTGATTCTGGGCAACCACGAACTTATCCATTTTCCTTGCAAACCTTGTTCACAGTGCCCGGAAAATTTTGTATTTGCATCTTCCAGATATGCTTTGCAATTTTGTATCAACGTACCGGAGTTTTGTTGTTGCTCTGGGTATTCTTGAAATATGTCTTCTGTGGGTAATTTGGGTCCATTGAGAAAAGGCTCGGTTCACCTTGCTAACTGAAATAATCCTTGTGTCGAGGACGGAACCATTTGTCCTTACTGGTGTTCATTCTTGATAACTCATCTGACTGTTCCTCTGGTATGATTTGTTCTGAGGTCAACCCTCTCTCAGGTACATCCTGGCCTTGTCTGTTGCACTTGGATTCTGCTTCTGGTCCATTCTTTATTCTTGACAGATCCGGTGACGCTATTCTGAATATCAGGCAGTTGGCTTGACTTGACTCTTGCTGAATTTGGATTATTGGGTATTATCCAAGTTGTATACTGGTCTTCTTGACGGCACTTGCGGATGGATCCAGTCGGAGCGAAGAAACGAAACCGACAAAAGAAACAAAAACCACGAAAAACCAAAAACAAATAAAGCTCAAATTTTACGGACCTTACACATGTGGCCGAGGATCCACTAGTATAACTAGTATAGCGCACTCGATGCACCTCTGAGGATTTAGAAGCGAAACCACACGATGCTCCTGGTAGCAATGGTGTCAAGCTTCTACTTCTTCCCGAGGGAACATCACACTCGATGCGCGATGGCTATGGTCGTGCGATTCTAGGGTTATTGGGGAGAGATAGAATTTATAAGCGTTTCCCAAAGGAAACTAGAGTTAAGGAGAGAAATGCCATGGCTAGCAAGTAGGGTAAGGATATCTGGTTTACCTAGGGGGTTCAGGGCTCACGGTTCGTTGCCAGGTGCGAGCGTTTCACACCGGAGGCAAAGGCCACGAGAGTTGGGGTCTGATGGAGCCAAAAACCTATGGGGTTGCCTTATGATCAATAGTAGCCGTGCCAGGTTGGCAGAAGATGGCTAAAATCCATCTGGGCTTTCTACTAATCAATAGGCAATGAAGTCTGGCTAGGGGTAACCTATAGTCAGCCTGGCTACTCTGATACCATCCGTTGTGGCGCCCCGCCAGATTACCACTGTAGCCAGACGGTCGCCATGCATACCAGCCCAGGAAATCACTCTAGCATGCGCTTTTACAACAAGTATCATGAACACAGGCATTTCTGTTAAAGGATATATAAGTCTTACATGATAGTTACAAAGGTGATGGCAGCGGAAAAGCTCTATCTAAGGCAGCAAGGTCCTGGTGCGGCTCCAATCCACAGGGATCTCACTGGGTTACGCTCCTAGGCCACGAACGCTCTGGCTCCTTGTCGACGGACGATGGATCCTTAGGTGAACTGGCCACATTGAAGGCCGCTGAGTACTTTTGAATGTACTCGCAAGCGAACCAAACTAACATATACACCAAGCAATGCAATCCATGGCATTCAAGCATGTATTTGATATTAGAGAAATATTAATTATCATAGCATAATATACCTATCTAGCAATATTAATCATCATGTTGTAACAGGATTATCTAGCATAATTAAACATCTAGCAGCATTGATCATCATGACATAACAGGGTTATCTAGCAAGATAACTGCTGAAGTAAAGTACAGTAAAGTAAAGCATATTAAGTATATAATCCATACTCCGAATAATCTCATGATCCAATCTGAATCCGATCCAAATCCAATCCAAGTCTTTCGGTCATCTGACCATCTCTTCCATAGCCATCCCATGGCTAACATACCATTTCTCTGATAACATCTGATGTCTATGCAGGACTGGTTCTTCCACTATTATTATCATCATTTTGGCTGACCAACTAGTGAGGTCTGGACGGGCTGTCCAATACCGTGGACGCGGCTATTCGAATAGATTTTACACTCTGCAGAGGTTGCGCACTTTACCCACACTATGGAGCACCTGACCTTGTGATCCCATTCGGGTGGACCAGCGTTGCTCCAACGAAACCTGGGTGGCTCCCATCGTACCACCGGCAATCATCCTCCCCCGGAGTCAAGCCCTGGGTGGCCCCTGTGTCACCTCGTGACACCTGCCACCGTCGTGGCCAAACTAAACTGTCCCAAACAGGGACCATGCGCAAACAACCAACTGGGCTCACAGGGTTATCGCCGTCTACCTGATAGGGTAGCACGCACGCATAACCCTCCCTAGATGGAGGTACTGGTGAAAGAGCACGCAATCAGACCAAGTCAAGGCCGTCCCATACCGGCAACTGTGGTTACATGAATAAGCCCGGACAGGTAACTCAAGATCAACCGACTAGGTTTAGTTTTAGCCATTATTTAACCAGCATGGTTGTTTATCGCAATAACTTGAGATGGTAGTAGCTATGCATGATCATAACAACCTATCTCCATATGATATCATGACAGGTCCTTAGTGAAACAATATTTAAATGGCAGGTTATCACTTTATAAGTTCGAGCTGTAAGTTACGACCATCGGAACCCTTGCATGAAACCGGGAAAGAAACCAGTAGCCACCAGAATGGTCTTTACAACTCAGATCTGGGACATTACCGGAATAACTCAACCCCGGCTCAAGACGGCTGAAAAGCAGCTTAGAGCATGAAACGGTGTTGATAAGAAGAAGGTAGCAGTTCCCTAAGACGGCCGAAAAACAGCTCAGAGCATAGGGTCACCGCTACGGAAAGAAATTCAACAGCTGCCCGAGATAGCCGAAAAGCAGCTCAGAACACGGACAATTGCTGACAAGAGAAATAAAAGTCGGCATCCACCCCGGACGGCCGAAAACAGCTCAGAACACAGGCGTGGTGCCGTCATCGAAGAAAATGCAAGCAAGGGTTCATCAGTGTCACATACAGCTCATTACTACTCAGACAAGCACAAGCATATTAATTTAAACATGCAAGAAATATCACAGAGCAATGCTTTAGGGCATATATCAGATGGTCGGCTTGCCTGGGGTCGAAGAATTACTCCAGGAGGAAGTGCGGTGAAGCCGTGGAAGAATTCGCCGGAAAAGGTTCTCTCTCGGAGGGGCTGAATAGAGGCAAGGGCAAAATGGTCATTTTTGGAACGTGTAAACATTATGAAAGTGACATCATCGGAACGGGCTCGACGAGGCGAAGACATGGGCGTTGGTTTCACCTGAATCGGAGTTGCGAGCAAAAAGTTGTGAGGGTTTTTCTGCCAGGGACTGATCTGCAAAAAGAATAATCACATCCGGGTCCCTGAGTAGTGCGGCTAGTCGCTCATTTGGCCGGAATATGCCTTCCAGCGAGGGAAGCAGAAACGAGGAGGGGGCGTGTCCACTTATCCAACGTGGCACCCCCTCTCCCACTGAAGGCTGGGCCCCGTCCAGCCCTCTCTCTCTCCTTCTTCCTCCTCCTCCTCAGCTCTTCCCCGACGCGACAGCAGGAGGCTCCGGCTCCAGTGGGGTCTCGGCACTCCGGCGAGCCCCTCGGCCAGGCGATGGCACGGGCGTGGCTGCCGGTGACTGCCGCATCTGGTGGTGGGCGGCGCGGGCACCGTGGATGGCTGGGAGTGGGGCGGCGACGGGAGACAGAGGGCGGCGGGGACAAGAGGTGCGATGGCTCCGGTGGGGAATTGAGGCGGGCGGCGAGTCAGGGATGGTTGCCGGAGTGTGGTCCACTCGGTGGCGGGCTCGGACGGGGCCGGGGACGGCCGGAGAGAGGGGTTTGGCGCGGAGGCCATGGGCGAGCTCCGGCTAAATTGCCGGTCTTCGGCGAGGTAATTGGGCGGGCGAGGGTACAGAGGTGGTACGGAGGGAGAGGGGAGGAGGCTGAGGGAGTTGGGGATGCTCGGGAGGAGGCTATATATAGCCGCCCGACTGCGAGCAGATAACCACGGCCGCCGTGACGAGCTTATCGCCGTCCTGGCGCTCGAGGTACACGTGACTGGATGGTAGCGGTGACGAGAGGCTTCGGGGAGGAGCAGGGGAGGCCAGCTGGTGCTTCGGGAGAGCTCGGCTCGTCCGTATACAGCAGCGGGTCACAGGCAGAACAGCGGCGGTGATGCCGTGGCGCGAGGAGGACGATACGGGAGGGGTACGGTGTTGGAGGGGGTGCACGCGTCCATCGCGGAGCCGCTGGACATGCCCGGACAAGCGAGGGCCGACCGGAGATGACCGAACGGAGCAGGCCGAGCACAGAGAGCCGATTCTGCACGCCCGCTATGTGGTCACCGCGCGCACCGCACGCTCCGGCCCGCGTCTATCTGTCAGGCCTTGTCAAACAGGTGCCTCACTGCTCAACTAGATGGGACAAGTGGCTGGAACCACCTAGATAGCTCCAGGATGAGTGAACCTTGCTGAAACATATTGTAACAGCAAACTTTGGTGGGCTTTTGTGGACAAATGGATGAAGCAATGGAGTTGGATCTTTTTCAAACGGAGATAGGGTAGGAAGTACTATATTCTGGCAAAATTTGAAGGCATTTGGACAAGATTTGCACACACTTCCTTTGTAATGCCAAATCTGGTCCAGAAAAGGGATTTTGAAGCTGTGCTCAAATGGTTTGATGAAATGAGATGGATTTTGGTGGAGGGTAATGATTTGAACATATGAAGGTACTGGAAAAGTTTCAACTCATTTGGAAATGCCTACATGGTACTTCCTTCACAGCACTTCCAAATGGACAGAAACTTGAGAAAAATTCTGTAGAAAAATGGATATATGGATTGAGCTGATTTTTGGTTTCCATGAGTGATTTAGCAATATTAACCACCATGAAAAATTTCAGCTCAAATGGATCAAGGGTTCAAGCACTTCCTTTGCAAGCCAAAAATCTGAACAGAATTTGCAAATGGATGCTGTGCTCAAACTTTAATGGGTGGAACATGGGTTCTTGATGGAAATGGTGAATATATGGGTAGGTTAAGCTCCACAAATTATTTGGGATTTTTTCCTGGCTACCAAAATGGTAGTTCCTTTAGAAAGTGCCCAAAATGCAATATTGGCATTAAATAGGAAAAGGCAATTTCCTTTATTTAATTGTGGCCAATATTTTTATGGGAGCTCAATATGATCACAAAGAATATCTCCACAAGTTTTCATGAACTTTGGAGATGGATAGGTATTTTCTCGGATTTAATTCCTTTAACTGGCAGAAAAAGGAATTAATTATAAATGAAAAATATTGCAAATAACTTGGGAATATTTTTGCATATCCAGGGTTTATAGATGAAGAATGATCACTGGGAAAAGTTTGGGAGTCAACAGATCAAAGGAAATTGGGGTTCCTTTGTAACTGAGAGGATCAGGGTTTCCCTTCCGGCAACTCGGAAGGTAGGGTTTCGATGGCAAAACCTCGGGAATAGATCTTGGGTGGCAAGGTTGGACTGGAGAGAATCTCTGGATGGATAGGAAAGGCAAGGCTATATGACCATCTTCATATTCCCAAGAGCTAGAGAAATCCGATAACACCGAGAAAAAAGACGGGAGTCAAATCCCGCGAAGGAAAAAAAATAGGGAGCGAAAACCAGGGTGTTACATTTCGATCGTGTGTGATGTTTGTTGTTCCCGCTCCCGCCTGCATCCCTCAAAAATATCTGCCCGCCTCGAGGGTTTTTCTGTTTCATAACACACGGTTGTTATTTCCGGACCGTGTGCGATGCACCATCATCCAAATTTTCAATAGCCCCGGCATTTCACTCCCGCGTTTGACTCCCGCGTAGTAAATTTTTTAATAGCTGCGTCATTTCCTCAAACACACCCCTCCTCCACACACACACACCAAAACCTCCTTGGGCGCGCGCGTGCACACACACTCACACACACACCCACCACCACAACCCCTCCCTCGCTCGAAACCCTAGCAAGGTTGCCGCCACCACCGCAAGGCCTCCATTGTCAACATCTGCCGGTTTGCCCGTGCAGCTTACCCACCGATCTCCTTACCCAGGCTGCCCTAAGTTTCTTAGATGACGCCTGCCAAAAGCCCCCTTTCCCACAGATCACCATTCCCCACTCCAGAGCTTCGCAGCCTAAGCCCGGCTACGCTTCCCATGGAGCTCGAGGAGCGACTGGCCTAAAAGAGGTGTATCGCGGTCTCTTCGCCCTACGTCACCGAGGTGGCCGCCGAGGAAGCTGACGACCATTATTGGCCGTAGGCACTCAATCAGCGGGCTAGAGTATGAGGGTATGTCATGGATGTCGGCTACGACATCGAGGTCGTCGACAGCGACGGCCTAACGCAGGCTATGTCACAGGTTAAGTGGCCCACCCCCAACCCCTCGGGTTCAACCACCATCGATCTCATCCATGGCCCCACTGCTGATCTCCTCTGGCTCGCTGTCAAGAATTTTCCATCCTACATTGCCATTGAGCCCCTTTTGTCGTTTCTGAAGGACACGTTCTGCGACACTGGCTTGGGATCCACAGCTTCCAAGTCAGACCTCATCGACGGCGACCATGAGGAGGGCACCCTCTCCGGCTCTTCCAAGGGGAAAGAGTGCATCTGCTCTTCCATGGGGAAAGATCCCGTCTGCGACATCAGGGAGGGCACCCTACAGCCGTGCTCTTCCAAGGGGAAGGAGCCCATCTGCGACAACATGGAGCGCATCCAGGGTCCGTGCTCTTCCCACGGGAACAAGCCCATCTGTGACAAGTGAGGAAACCCATGATTTGTTTTGCCGTGCCTCTTCACAGGGGGGAACCCATGATTTGTTTTGTCGAGTCCCTTTTGTAGTGTAGTGAGAATATGTCCAGTTTTAATTACTATATTTGGTTGTTTGCAGTATGCCTTGTTTATTTCAGTTGTTCACAATGTGATGCTCTATATGTGCAACTATTTACTGTGCAGTACATTTTCATCAAACCAGTTTTAAACATACCGATAGGAATGCATATATTTGATTGTTGTTAAGCCTGTTATAGCTAGCATATGCCTCTTCTAAAGTTTTTTGATTGTTCAGTTGTTTGTAATTAGCATATGTCCAGTTTCAAATGCTATCTTTGGTTGTTCGTAGTATGCCTTGTTTATTCCGGTTATTCACAACGTGATGTTCTATATGTGCAAGTATGAACTGTGTAGTTCAATTTCATCAATACTAGTTTCAACAATACCACTATGAATGACTACATTTGGTTGCTACATCTTGTAGTTAACACGCCTTTCCATTTTTATTTAACAATAACCAGTGTACTTAGACCGGCACAATACCAGTTTGAATGATTATGTTTGCTTGTTGTTAAATGTTATGCCTGTTGCAGTTAACATACCTTTCCACTTGTTTTGCTTTACTAGCGTGCTTAAACCTGCACACTGAAGCTATCTTTTGGAGATTATTTTGTCTACCATGGATATATTTGGTTGATGTTTAGCCTGTTGTGCTTAACATTCCTCTCGATGTACTTACATAGGACAATTTGGGGAACGACTGTTGTTTTCCATCGAGGTTAGTTTCATCCCATGGCTTATATGTACTCACTGTTCAGGATATCGGTAGCTGGTACCATATAGGCCGGGGGCTGATAAGGGACTAATCGGTGAATCATACTTTTAACTGAATATATCTGTAACCCATTTATCGTTATGTTAACTAGGGCCATATGTAATATATTTGAGGCTACATAGCAACATACACTGTACTTAATGTCTAAATATGCAATCCTAGGCTACATAGCAACAAGGAAGAGTGTTACCTTAATGTTCTGATGACGTCTAGATATACGTAGAAGAGCAGCAGCAACAACAACAACAACAACAACACAACCCTGTTTGGATACTCAACTTAGCTAGAGGTTAGAGTTAGTTTCTAGCTCATGACTAACCCTGAACTAACTCTAGCCAAAGAGGTGTTTGGATGACATGGTTAGATTGACAATAAATGCACTAGGAGAACTAGCTCCAATTAGCACCTCTTGGGTGGGATAGTTTTTTTGGGTGGGTTAGATGCAACTAGCTCAAACTGGCCCTCATGTTTGGATATACTTTAGGGCTATTTGAGCCCAAACTAGCTCAAACTAACTCTAACCCATGGATACAGTAGCAGTTAATCAACCGATAATTTGTAAAAATGCAATAAACTCCCTCCGGCCCATAATATAGATGCTAATTCATCTAATATGTGAGTATATTGGATGTTATAATATATTATAAAATAGTGTTGTACTACATCATTGTGCAATTGCTGTTTAGCTTCTAATATTAACTTGGTGATTTTAGGTACATATGTCATTGGTAAAGATCCGCGCTTCGACCCTTTCTGCGTATGGGCCAATGAGATATCGATGAACCAGCATCAAGTGAGGAAGCTGATAAAGATTGTTAGTAAAATGGGTCAAAAGATGGCAATTAAACTATTTGTTTACACTTTATCCAAGACAACAGCGAACTGCAGGATGGTAAGTAAGAACTCTGCAGCCTTCTTTTTACTGCCCATAATGAGTTGTGTTAGATGACAATGTCTGAATCTTTTTTCCTTTGTAGTTGTTCCCAAAGCAGTTTACTCAAGATTACCTCTCAAACTACATGATTGGTGGGCATGCAAAGGTTAAAGTATTTCTACCAGAACATGATGATTATCTAATTGTTTTCATGAAGACCGTGAAGCATGGGCGATCGGCCATCACAAGGGGTTGGACTAGAGTCGTGCGTGCCTTCTGCATGGAGGAGGGCACAATATGGGCATTCCGCTTCACCTTGTTCAACAACCAGAATGTATTTCGCCTCTTTCTTTACCGTCTTTAATAGTACAAGTATACAACTATGGTTCATCATTCTTTATTTGGTGCTTATGTAATTCTTAAACATATGTACCTATGAATCGAATAATGCATTGGTTGTTTGAACCTAATGGATATGAATAAAGCTATAGCATACTTTCAAATTCAACTCCGGTACAATTTGAATTAGCAGCAATTAAATTATGGTGAAATTACGCTTTGCAGGTCGTTACAGCGCACACGGTCGGTAAAACCCAAACGTTTGTGATATACACCATAATCCGACACTGTTCACAGAGAGGAAACATGTGCAAGCATGCACACAGTTGCCGTTTGCAAAGCGTGTGCGATGTCAGACAATATCACAAACGGTGCGGGCAAACTAAATGTTTGTGATAGTTGCCTTATCGTACATGATTTGCAACCATGAAGTGTTTCTGATGTTGTACGCATCGTAAACGTTGCACCACAGAATAGCGTGTGCGATAGTTGTCATGTATGATGATGTTACGATGGTACGACATTTCGTAATCCTATCCGACACTCGTACAATGATTAGCTAATCTTCTTAATTAGTTATCGCATATGGTTCAGGAAAAGTGAATGTTTGTGATTGTCTGCTTATCGTACACGTTCTATAATCATGAACCGTTTGTGATGGGCCGCGCATCGTAAACGTAGCACCACAGAATACCGACTGCGATGGCAATGTGATCACAAACGAGTTGCAAGGATGGAGCCCCTATCCCCAACGGGTTTTGGGTCGTGTGGGAAGGACCCCCCTATCGCAGTCACTCACTTGGCGACGGTTCGAAATACCGTCGCGGAAAGGGGTTAAAAACTGTTTGTATAGCACCTCGCTGTACCAGTGCCACTATCGGTACAAGAAGGGGTCCTGGCTCAGGGGCAGGGGTATCTTACTTCTATTCCTCTGCTTTCGTGACAAGCTAGTAGACACTCTTCTATGGGTTGGCCCATTCCCCTGGAAAACGAATATTAAGAAGATAGATACCATTCTATCGATACTAGATTCATTCTTTCTTCTCAAAAAGAACAAAGCCTCTATTGTGGGAAAAGTCTTTGAAACCAGAAGTTCTAAAATAGAAAATGGAATGAAGAAGGGGTGTGACCTTATGGCCAACTATACTAGCTCCCCTAGAGGGATAATATAGCTCCTAAAGGATGATTGTTTATAGTATATTACCGTAATTGGAGAATTTGTCCTGGTGCTGACTTGCTACTATTCTGAGAAGGGGACCTTGCAAAGCTTGACCAGTTTTTTTAGATTTATCAATCCAATCTGTCTATAGATAGGTGCCTGCTATGGCAGTAACTAATTAATCTCTGCCTTAACATACAAGGACCATGGCTCGCAGCGGGTAGTTATGGTGGTTTTCAAGAGACCCGCTCAAGGTCGCTGGTTCGGAGCTATTGCGAGATCTCAAGGAGCGCCAAGCTCGATACGTGCAAGAAGAAAGAAAGGCTTCCACGTACGACTGCAGCTGTTGGTACCTTATCTCTGTCACTTTCAAATCCCACTCCTTCTCCCATTGGTTTCTAGAGGAAGTGAGAAAGAATAATATATCATGTGTAACTAATCTTTCTTATCGAAAGGTTATAATTCATAGATCATTTCTATAAGGAATATTTGAGCCATATCCGGTCCTTTGGGCCTCTTTTAGCTGCTAGGTATCTACTTGGTTCAATCCCCACTTCCGCTTGACATGAGTAAGTCAATCCTCTTGCTCGGCTGTGATACAAATACTATTCATACGCAGACCCAGATCTAAGATATGGGGCATAGACAGATAAGAATGGCTTCTGAGTTGCATTCATTGCACTCTGGAATGTGGGCCTCCTTGGCTGATGTGATGGAGCGGTATCAGCAGATACTTGCAAAAATCAAATCAAGCACAAGAAACAAGGAAGTTAACTCAGCACCATCGGCCACCTTAACACGAACAACTTGGGATAGAGGTGTAATGCCTGACTAAGAATTAGCAACAGAATGCATTTTGCATGTATTTTTCATCGAGTGAAACTGCTTGAATAAACTGGAAGTTTCAAACCAAGTACTCTTGAAATTGCTACCCCCTGGGATGGAAAAAGAGGCTCAGATTTTAGCCCTTCGTTTTACCCCAGAAGTCATTGTTCGTCTTTTGATATGAGAGGATGGCAAGTGTCTGCAATGACTTAGCGACTTAGCCAATTGGTTACATATTCTAGACTGATTGATCAGATCACATCATCTCGAGTAAAGAGCTAAGAGCAGAGAAGCGACATCGCTTCGACACTCCTTTCGCTTTTCATTATGAAACCAATATCAAGGAAGATATGAAGAAGAGGGCGGCTCCCTGGATTGAACACATAAAGTAGTGCCAAGATCTCCTCTATGTGAGAGAGAAGTTCTCAGAAATGATGGAGCTGTTGGTTTTGATCATTGTATGCTTGTTTACTAAACCACACCCTTTACGGTGTCTGTAGGAAGAATTCATTCTGGTGCCAAAACTTATAAGAGATCTCGGTAGTGAATATGCAATGTTGAATTCCAATAAGTTGGTACTTCACACAAGGAAGAAACTCGTATTAAATATAGTTTCATCCAGACCGAACCCTACCTTAGCGTCTCACCCCCACTCACCAAGTCTTTATCCGCGGTGAAAGGAGTGGTTTAATACGATGCAATGTGCAAATGAGCTTTTCCAAAGATGGAGTCCTTTTAGAAATACATGTGCCAGAAGAAAGCAGATTCTTTTTCAATCATAAAAAGAATATGCTTTCTGATGGCCATTTTGGTCCGTTGTGGGAACACGGCTTGCAAAGAAGGTATTTAGCGCAAAGAACTTCTTCCTTTTTTGGGGATTCCACTAATTTATAGAAGGAAGTGGATGCGTCAAGATTGGCTCCAATTGAATCACTAGTAGAAGAGATCCACGTGCAGAGACTGTTAGGGAGATGTAGATGGAGGGACGTTTGAATTGCTGCTAGAAGGGCTTACAACAAATAGATTGTTGGAATGGGTTGTGAAAGGGAATCATAAGACAAAAGCTATTGACATGGGGAAATCGGATGATCCAACGCAAAAAGTATGATATTTCTATTCTCTAGCACTCATCATATAGAAAAGGTATCTAGCTCGTCCCTCTAGCGCTTGTAAAAGAAATCCTTCTTGTCTAAGGCAACAACCATTTCATTTCTTTAACCCGGATTGCATTATTTAATTGATTTACTATGGCATGTACTACGTATCACGAATGTGTTGCTAGAAGGAAGGAAGCAGCTTTACAGGAGGGATGCCGTCAAAGGGGTATGCCGGATTTTTTATATGCTAAAGATACTGGTTCAATATGTCATTTCCGAAATCGAGGACCACACCACTCGGAGGACAACTCAAGCACCAAATACAAAGGTATCACTCGTAAAAGTGATTTTCATCATAGTACTAGCTCTTGTGTTAGGTGAAATCCTGCGTCAGGTAGGATAGGCAGGTATTCTAGGTATATGCTCATCTGCTACCCGCGTAAGGTTCATATCTGTCCAAGGACAATGGTATAAGGTTCGCATCTTCCCAAAATCGAAGAACTTCTTTGAACTACAGCCAAGGCAAATCTCTAGTATTGGTATCGGGGGCCGGTGTCTAGGGATAGGAGCCATCAAAAGGAAAGACGAGAAGCCATGGCTTTGATGACATCCCAACCTGTAGAAAAAAGGATCAAGCAGAAGGAAGATCTGCTAAAGATTTTGATGCCTCAATCCTTGCAAAACAGAGTTCTAAAAAAGGAAGTGGGTTGGGCTCTTATGTTGAGTGGGATGTTCGGCCATTGGTTTCAGCACTAACCGTAAGTTTGAATCTGATGAAACTTAAGTGCCTTTTACTTTGGTCCGAAAGATGACTGTCCACAGCTTCGCTAGATTTGTTTGATCTCATCCACAGCTTCGCAAAGCCATTGGTTAGCCAGCCTCATCCACAACTTCGCTAGATTTGTTTGATCCCATGCATTTGCAATGCGGTGCTCGTAATTTCCCCAAGAGGTTGCTATGGCTTGGAGGCTCATCAGGTCTAACGGACTTTCGTCCTTCGACTCCTATAGGTGGCTTTGCTATCGCTCCTGACTTAGTATAGAAACCGGTATAAAAGACAAGTGTTCACCCTCAACTCCAAGGAATGGGAGTGAAATTCATTCCATTATGTATAAGTAAGTTGATATGATAGGCTTTTCGGCACATCCTATGAAAGGCTCTTACCTAGCAGGCCTCTTTGACCCAGTGCTGGTACATTCTACAGTGGGAACCACCAGCCCCAATTGCTTATCCATTTAGTATTGGGTGTCATACTAGGAGTTATTATCATATAGTGAAGCGAGAAAACGACATATGCGACCGGTTTTGCAAGAAGAGTTTCATCCCAGTGTTGAAGTAAACCATGAATCAAAGACTAGGCTAGCATATCAGTAAAGAGCTTCCTTCTAGGAAAGGTTTCATGAGATGTTGATGTGCTACCTTCTAGCCTACACCAATGTCTTAAGTTTCCTCATAATAATGACATCGTTGTTGTTTTGGCCAAACCGGAAACGGTGGTACCATCATAAGTAGGTTCTTTCGGTATTGACCAACAAGTCCCTCTCATTGAGATTAATACCAGCTTGCTGAAACCAGAATTTCCTCATCAATCAAATCTTCTTGTAAATTCATTGGGTAAAATAACTCGTAAATTCATTGTGCCAGAATTGATCACTGATCAGGTGTGATTAGTATCATCCGTCTAAGGATCCTGTGCAATGAGTATCATCCATGTAATATTTTGGAATTCCTCGTCCAACTCATCCTGGAATGGGCTTTATGGCAAAGTACAAGAAGAAAAGACAGAAGGAATTTATCCAATAGTAACAAATGGTGCCTCCACAGGTTGACGTCCGATCCAACCTAGTAGTAAGCAATCTGCCAAAAGCAACCAAAATATTCCTTGGTGAATCAGTTGAAAACTTGAACTATGCACATACATTTCTTTAAATTAAAGGTAAAGCCAAGAGAGATATAAAAACTGGTGCTATTGCGGCTACACCTCCCGCTTTGTCAGGTATACTATGAAGAATGGCATGGATTTGTAGGAAATACCATTCCGGCACAATATGAGGCGGGGTGGGCATCGGATTAGCAGGTATATAAATGTCGGGATGCCCCAAAACATTAGGAGCAAAAAAATCCAAATGGAAAAAAAGATAGCAGAAGCTACCCGACCTACAAGATCCTTTACATAAAAATAAGGGTAAGAAGCAATTTTATCCATCTCAGAATGTACACCTAATGGATTATTTGATCCATATTGATGCAATGCGGCCAGATGAAGAAGACTGGCGCCTGACTAAAATAAGGGGGAGTATATGATGGAGACTAAAAAATGATTTAAGGTGGCATTGCCTTTGCTAAAATAAAAATTTAATATAAGAGAACTTTCTGACTTGTCCTTTGCTATAAAAAGGATTGGGCCACCTTGCTGCACCTTTGCTACTAATGTTACTTGCTACTTGTAACGAATTACCTTGCTACAAAACTATTTGTTACCGCTACTTTCAGTACTTGCAGAGAATACCTTGCTGAAAACCACTTGTCATTTCCTTCTGCTCCTCGTTGGGTTCGACACTCTTACTTATCGAAAGAACTACGATTGATCCCCTATACTTGTGGGTCATCAAGGACGCGACCGACGATGAGACGACACCACCATCCTTGTTTGCGCTACCCTCCTCGTCCGCACCAACCTTGCAGGTGCATTGCACCATGACCATCGGCAAGGCCCATGACCATTACATGAACATGGTGCGAGAGGAGCAATTTTGGGAGGCGCACGTCGATGCCGCCTACAACCACCAACTCTCGAGGAGCACCTGCAGGTGGAGGAGCAGCTCTTCGTTGGCAGGGGGGTCGCACCGGACACGGACCCGGTAGAGCAGATGATGCTGCTCAACTCATATTGCACTGCCTGCGAGATCCGGCTTGCCCGCTGGCGGTACCGCTAGTGGGCGGTGGAGGTGGCGGCTGCCTACAAGGAGTGCGTGACGTGGCTAGACTACATCGATATTTCCCCAAAGAGGAAGGGATGATGCAGCACAGCTACGGTAAGTATTTCCCTTAGTTGTGAAACCAAGGTATTAATCTAGTAGGAGAACAAAGCAACACTATGTAAATGGTATCTGCACACAAAGAACAAATACTTGCAACCCGACGCATAAGAGGGGTTGTCAATCCCTCCTCGGGAAAAAGATAGATTGGTTTGTATGCATCTAGTGTATTAAGTTCATGGAGAAACGGAGTAATGCAATAAGAACGATGACATGATGTAGGCAAGATCTATTCATGTAGGAATAGACCCCATCTTGTTATCCTTAATAGCAACGATACATACATGCCTGGCTACCCCGTCTGTCACTGGGTGAGGACACCGTAAGATCGAACCCATCACAAAGCACCTCTTCCCATGGCAAGAAAAATCGATCTAGTTGGCCTAACTAAACCAAAGGTTCGAAGAAGAAATACGAGGCTATAAATAATCATGCACATAAGAGATCAAACAAAACTCAAATAATATTCATGGATATAGATCTGATCATAAACTTGAACTTTATCGGATCCCAACAAACACACCACAAAAAATCATTACATCAAATAGATCTCCAAGAGACCATTGTATTGAGAATCAAAAAGAGAGAAGAAGCCATCTAACTACTACCTACGGACCTGTAGGTCTATGGTGAACTACTCACGCATCATCGGAGAGGCACAAATGAGGATGATGAACCCCTCCGTGATCGTGTTAGATTGGATCTCGTGGTTCTGGAACTTGCGGTGGCTGGAATTGTGTTTCGTCGACTCCCTTAGGGTTTCTGGAATATTTGGGTATTTATAGAGCTGAGAGGTGGTGCATCAGAGCTCTGAGGGCCCCACGATACATCAAGGCGCACCTTGTCGGATTTCGGGTTCCGCAAACCCTTGAGAGGTTCGAACTCTGGGGTGCGTGCGAAGAACTCGTCCCCCCCAGTCTGCCTACTCGCTAACCTCACAGCCTAGCTCGTCAAACTGCAAGGAAAAGAGACACAACAGTTTACCCAGGTTCGGGCCACCTTGCAGTGTAAAACCCTACTCCTGCTTTGTGGTGGATTGGCCTCGAGGGGCTGAGGATGAACTAGTACAGTGGCGAACAGCCTCAGGAGGAGAGGTGTTCTTGGGCTCGGGTGAGCTGGTGGAATGAGGGTGATCTGAATGATCCGTCCTCAACTTGTCTCTCTCCCCCCCTATGGTGGTGGCTAGGTCCTATTTATAGTGGCATTGGTCCTCTTCCCAAATGAAAGGCGGGAAGGGATCCCACAATGGCCAAATTTGAAGGGAGACAGCTAGTACATGCTATCCTGACAAAAGTAGTCTTCGCCTGCAAAAGCCTCTGGTTGTGACGCCGTGGTGGGCTCGGTGACGACCTCTGTCCTGCCGTCCTAGCGGTCTTGGTCTTGTTGCACGGGAATGGAAACCTTTGGCTAATTCCTCAGGACTCCGCGCCTGCGCTTGCCTCTTTAGCACTGAAGAGGAAACTGGTACACTGCGCCCGCTGGCGCCCGCCTGGCCTTGGTCATCATGGCTCACGTCATCCGGACCTCACGAGATGAGGCTTGCATAGAGATATCCGCCCCTCGGGAGCCAGCCTGAGGAGGCCGCTCCTCGTGGAGTTCTTGGTGTCATCCGCCTCATGAGGCTTGGCCCCTCGCGAGGGTCTTGAGTTGTTGTCGTTGAAGCTGGGCCGTACCAGGCCGTCGATGGAGCCACGCCGTGGGCCGCAGGCAGGCAAGTCTGGGTACCCTGGTTCCCAGAACGCCGACAGTAGCCCCCAGGCCCAAGGCGCGCTCGCACCTGGCTTCGAGGCGAAGCCAAGGGGCAAGTGCAGAGCGCCGCGGGCCCTAACCGCCTGCGGCCTTGGTCGACATGTGGCAATTGATGGGGCGTGGGCGTCTCCGCTTCCCCATGCCTCCTCGGCAACCGTACCTGGCTGACAAAAAGGCTGGCGCTTGCTGCTGAGCCTTCATTGCCTTCCTTCCATCTTGCTCCAGATCCCTTTCTCCTTCTGCTCAGCGCGCCTCCAGATCTGCTGAATCCTTTCCCCGGGCTCGCCACCGATGGCCACCGACATGGCGAAGTCATCAGCCTCCGCCGCGCGCTCGGCTCTCTAGTTTGAGCCAGCCTTGAGCCCGTCCTCCATCGCCGAGGAGAAGCACCTTGCCGCCGTGCTCCCGCTGACGGCGGGCACCGATAATGAGGGAGGCGAGACGGCGCTCCGGGTCGGCTCCGCCCAGCCGGAAGCCTTGGGTTACACCTTCTACCCTTTCTTCCTACACAGCGTCTTCGCTCGGATGGTTCCCCCTTTATCTCGATTCTTCTATGCCGTCCTCAACCACTATGGTCTCCACGCCCTCCATCTTCATCCCAACTCCATCCTCCTCATGTCGATCTTTGCCTTCTACTGCTAAGCGTTCGTGGGGGTGACGCCCTCCGTCGCGTTGTTCTGCCACTTCTTCTACCTCCGGATAAGCAGCGGCCAGTGCTCTGGGTGCGCCAGCTTCATCGCGGCCAACGGCAGCAACGCGATCTCACGGGCCGGGAAGAAGGTGGAGGACTTCCAGAACAAGTGGATCTTCATGGATGCCAAGCGCTCTCATGCTCGGCTGGAGCTGCCAACCGTGCTGCCGAAGCCCCTGGATCGATGGGCTCACGAGAAGCTCACCGACCCCAGGGTGGAGCAGTTGCTTGAGAGGATGACGGCCGACCTGAAGGCGGAGGACCCAAAGGCGGAGAAGCTGACAGGGGCCATGATTGTCAAGGAGTTCTTGACGCAGCGCCTGGCTCCGCTCCAGGCGCACTCGCGCCCCGTGTGGAGCCTCAAGGGTGCGGAGGACAACCTCCGGTTGCACCCGGACAACCTGTCTGATGAGGAGCTGAGCAAGGTCATGCGCACCTTGCTCGGGAAGGACCAAGGTGGCCCCTCGGATGCCCATCTCCCGTTGTACCAACGCGCCGACGGGGGAAAGATAGCCGCCGCCATGCCTGTCTTCAACGAGCGGGGGCTCGTGCCGCTGGAGCCTTCCCTGCCCCTGGGCTCCCCGGTGCCGGTGTCCTCCAGCGATCCCTCCTGGGAGGAGGAGAACGAGAGCTTGGAGGCGACCTTGGAGGAGGTGGGGGAGACCTCTCCCCCACGACAGAGCGAGCTCCTCCGCGCCTTTTCTGATGACGACGGCGATGAGTACCCAGTCAGGGAGTCGCCGTGCTCCGCCGGGGTCACCACGAGGTCCAGGGGCACCCCCCAAAGAAGCTGAAGCAGGGTGTCCCAAAGAAGGACAGCTCGTCGTTGCTTCTCTGAAGTGGCGCCTCCGCCCCACCGTCGGCCGCCGCTGCCGCAGATCCGGCCGCCGCGCAATCATTCGCTCCCGAGGGCGCGGCGTGGCTCGCGCCCACGAAGCCTGCGGGCATCGCGCTCCTGAAGAGGATGAGGGATTACGTCGCCACGGATCAGTAAGCGTACCACCTTGTCTTTGCTTCATGCACTTGACATAGTGCTCCGACATTTTCCTCTCCGCGGCCAGGCCAACACCAGCGGCAAAAAAGAAGAAGGAGGAGGCGAGGGCTCCTGAGGCCAAGCAGGCCACCTTGGCCCCGAAGGTTCTGGGGCAGACGGACGAGGCTGGCTCGCGTCCTCCTGCTGCAGGGTTGCCCTCACGAGGCACAAGGGCCCAGCCTCAGGAGAAGGATGCCCCTGCGGCCGCGCCAGCTTCAGAGACGCTTGCCTTCAGCGCGCCCACCGACGACTCGAGAGCTCTAGAGCCCCCGGCCATCCTTGCTGCTGCTGCTTCGCCAGTCTTGATGCCATCGCCGTCTCCTCCTCCAGCCGCCATGCTGGCAGGCCGGGGCTCTTCTACCGCGCCCGGTGCTCTGGAGCTGGCCTTCTCCGCATTGGATCAACCCCGGAACGATCTTCGGGGCCCCTACCGGCGCCGGGCATCGGGGCGCCTGGAGCTGGTCTCGGGGTGGCTCCAGGCTAACTCATCCTTCAGGGCGGCCTGGGACCAGGCCGTCGCTGCTGAAGAGGAGGGCCAGAAGGTGGCCGGTGTGGCCGCTGTCGCCTGTGATGTGGCATTGAAGGACTCGAAGGACGCTGAGGAGCGCTGCCGCGTGGCGGAGGCCAAGCTGAAAGCCCTTTGCGACGAGCACGCCACCCGCGCCCGCCAGCTCGAGGAGCAGGAGGAAAAGCTGAAGGAGCGGGAGTCTGTGGTCATCGGTTGTGACGCCGAGCTGGAGCAGGCATCTCAGGAGCAGGCCATGGAGCGTGGCCGCCTAGAGAAGCTTAAGGAGGAGGTGGAGGCGGCCCAAGCGTCCCACGCCCAGCTTGTCTCCGACGAGAAGGCTCGGCTGGAGGCCAGGGAGAAACTCCTTGCCAACGCTGAGGAGGCGGCCACCGCGGGGCGTGCCGCCTTTGACTCCTTCGAGCAGAGGTCCCGCAAGGCACTTTAGGATCTCTACGGGAGCGGGTACAAGGAGGAAGGCCCCGCCGGGCTGCTCCCCAAGCTCGTCGCGGCGCTCGAGGGCATCGTCATCGGAGTGGGCCCCATGGTGGAGGGGGAAGCCCGCGCGCTTTCGGCCTCGGCCGCAACACGCCTCTTCAGCCACCTCCATCTTCGGGACTCCAGCTTCGACTTTGGTGCCCTGCTCGAGCCCGTGGACCCTGAGCTCCAAGATGCTGTTGCCGAGGCCGTGAAGGGTCAAGTGCAGGCCCTGCTGCGGAAGTTCCTAGCCGCCGACCCCATGCCTACAGCTGACGGCAAGGATGGCGGCGACGTCATCGATGACGGGGCTCCCCAAGCGGGCAATGGTGGCGTCCAAGGCTGAAGGAGATGGCGGCGCTTTCCCCTTGTTTTATTCCTGCAACATGTACCGTGCCTCGTGGAGGTGTAAGAACTTATGCTTTGGAACTTTAAGAGACAGTATGTTTTGTAATAACTTGCTAAGGTTCTGTGGTTTCCTTTCCATTTGCTTTGATGTTCTGCGTCGGCAGGGCCCGGCCCCGCGCATACCTCAGCTATCGTTGGGTCGTCCAGATCACCAGGACGAGACCAAGGGGTGAAGGGCTACGTGGCAAGTTAGTCTCCTGAGTCGCGATGCTCAGGATTCCCCCTTGACGTATGAACAGCCCTCGGGAAGGAGACGCGAGAGTGGGTCTTGGCGTTCTGCGTCAGCAGGGCCTGGCCCCGCGCATACCTCAGCCGCCGTTGGTTCATCCGGATCACCAGGACGAGACCAAGGGGTGAGGGGCTACGTGGCCAGTTAGGCTCCTGAGTCGCGATGCTCAGGAGTCCCCCTTGACATACGAACAAAAACCCCATAGCTGTCCTCGTCGGGCTTTCGCTCGGGAGGGATACGCGAAGACCAGGTCCGAGGGACCTGGCAAGGTGGTGTACGCCAGGCATGACCTGAGCGTAGCCCCTGTGCCCAGCCCCCTCGCGCCACTCTCCTGAGGGGAAAGTAGCGCGGTGAGGCTGAACACCGAGCCGGGTGGCTCTCCTGAGGTTAGTGCAGCCGTTAGGCTGCCCCTAGTTGTTTATGACCAGCGCAGAGCATGGCGCTACCGCTCTTGCAAGGGCATAGCCGCTCCTCGACCGTGTCAACTGCCAGCGCAGAGCATGGTGCTTCCACTGGTACGTGGGTGGGGGCTCCCTCTGACGGGAGACCACGGGGCGTGTACAGCCCCGCCTTGACACGTGGCTTGCACGGCAGGGCTAGAGGAGGTGTGTATGGGCACTCGTGAGCCAGCGCGGGACTCATGAGGCCCTACCTCAAGGTGGGTTGTGCGTGAATTTGATTCGTAACACTTGTGATAGTCCTGCAAGATGGTTAGGCAACCTGCGCCGAGTGAATCTCCCGAGGTTATCGCATGAGAAGGCTAAACACCAACGACCCCAGGAGGTGACGTGAACGGGTCCGGCCCGCCAGACAGAGCTCAGCCATTGGGTTTGTCGACGCTGCAGGGACGGACCCAAGCACAGACGCCGTGCCCAGTCTTCTCATGTGAATGTCCTGAAGAAAGACAACCGGCGCGTGGCTCCCGCGGTGGCGAGGCACCGGGTCGCGCGCCCTAGCTTACCTGCCCCTGATTAGCTCATGCAAGAACAAGGCACCACGGACCATGGGAGGTGACGTACACAGGAGCTGGCCCGCAAGCCAGAGCTTAGCCACTTGGGTTTACCGACGCTGCAGGGACGGACCCGAGCACAGACGCCGTGCTAGTCCTTAATCATGGGGCGGTCGTGGGTGGGCTTGCAAGGGCGTACGACGTTCGTGGTGAGGAAGCACCAGACAGGCAAGTGATAATCATAAATGAACTCATGGATAAGGTAGAGCTAGTTCTGATAGATGCAAAATGATACATGCCGCAGGGATGGGCCCACGCGGCTTGGGGATAATGTAGCCCGAGGGGCGCCCCCAACTGAACAAACCAGAAAATGTCACTGGCACCATTGCTGAAGAGATGTTGGAGTAGCTGAAGATGCGTGCCGCAGAAGTCGCTCCTCATGAGCCGCAAAGGCCCCGAACCTCGGGAGGCTCTGGGGGCCCGGGGGGCTCGCGAGGATCCATCTCCTCCTCTAACATGATCGCCTGGTCTCTGGCCTCATGAGCGGCCAGGACACCCCACATGTGGCGCTGGAATGCAACAGCTGCGCTCGGCAAGCCCAAAGGCATGCGAACATAGCTGTGAGGGGGACCCTCGCATCGGCCAGCGCGGGACGGCCAGAAGCACTCCTGAGATGCGGCCCTATTGAGCCCTGGGATGTTGACGCAGATGTGCAGCTCGCTATCCTCACCGGGACAAGGAGCCACGCCGGGTGGTGGGTGATGGTCGCCTCGCATAGCTCTTGCCTCCTGAAGCTCCTTGATTGCCTTGGTGATGAACTCCTGAGCACCTGGTGCCTCGCACCTTGTACCCTCCTGGCGGAAGCGCGCGCTGAAGCGCGCCTCCACGTGGTGTCCGAGCGCCTCCCTCGTGACATTGGCCAGGTCAGGGGCCCTCCAAAGGAGAGCCCCCGAGACCAGCCTGAGAGGGGCGCCGGGCGCGCCTTCGTATGCGAGAGAGGGAGGCGCCTCGTTAGTGGGCGCAGGGCCTGAGGTGGTGCCGCTGGACACCCTGCTCTCCTGAGGCCCTTGGCGGAGCATCTGCTTCTTCTTCTTGGGGACACCCTCAGGAGGGTAAACTGCGCCTTCGTCGTCAGGGTTCTCGACCGCCGCTGCCTGGTAGGCGCGCTCGAGAGAGCACACCACGTCCTTCTCCTCACAGGCAACCGTGATGATGCCGCAGCTCCCTGGCATCTTGAGGACATTGTAACCATGATGAGTCACTGCCATGAACTTGGCCAGGGCCGGATACCCAAGGATGGCGTTGTATGGAAGGCGAATGTGAGCGACGTTGAAGTCAATGAGCTCAGTGCGGTAGTTGTCACGCTTGCCGAAGGTGACAGGGAGGCGAATCTGCCCTATCGGGCTGGTGGAGCCATCGGTCACTCCTGAGAATGGTTTGGTAGGCTGCAGCTGGTCGTAGGGCACCTGGAGTCGGTCGAATGTCTCGATGGAGAGAACGTTGAGCCCCGCACCGCCATCGATGAGAGTCTTGGTGACGAGCACGTTGCTGATGGTAGGCGAGTAGAGCATCGGGAGAGCGCCGGCAGTTGCCGCGAACTTGAGCTGATCGGATGAGCTGATGGTGATGGTGCACTTGGACCACCTGAGCGGTCGCGTTGCCTCGAGCTTGGGGAGGGCCGCGTTCACCTCACGGGCAAACTGCTTGAAGATGCGATGAGAGGCAGGGGCCTGAGCGCCGCCCAGGATGCAGGCGATGGCACGAGTCTCCTGGAAGCCCCCAGCCCCCTCGTCCTGGTGGTGGTCATCATTCATTCTTGGTGGTGGTGGCAACGGAGGAAGGCCAATGTTGCCCTGAGGACGGTCCTCACGAGGCTGGTCTCTCCATGGGCCCTCGCGAGGCTGGCCCTGCCAGCGATCCTCACGAGGCTGGTCGCGCCATTCCTGGTGGGGGTCGCGGCTGTCCCAGCGTCCTCCACCTCGGCCTCCTCCGCGGCCGTAGCCTCGGTCGCTGCGCTCGGGGCGATGACCGAGGCGCCCATCGCGGACGGCCCTGAGCTCCTGGCAGTCATTGGTGTTGTGGCTGTGCACATTGTGGAAGACACAGAACGGGCAGCTGCCCTTGGATGACTCTGGGTGGTCGCAGCCGCGCTTCATCTCTGGCTCGGCCGCGAGCACGGCCGGTCCCTTGCGCTTCACGTCCTTGGCTTTGGCCTTCTTGTCTTCTGGGTTAGCCCCTAGGAGCTCTAGGAGAGAGAGGCGACCTTTCTGAGCTCTCGCACACTTGGTTGCCATGTTGAACATCTCCAGAGCCGTGCACAGGCCCTCATGTATGGCGAGCTCCTCCTTCATCTTGACGTCGTGGATGCCATCAGTGAACGCCGAGATGATGGCCTTGTCCGACACCTTGGGGATCTTGAGGTGGACCCTGTTGAAGCGCTGGATGTACTTCTGCAAGGTCTCTCCTGGTTGCTGCTCGATGTGGCGCAGGTCACCCGCAACTGGTGGACGGTCGCGAGTGCCCTGGAAGTTGGCGACGAAACGCTCTCGCATTTCGTCCCAGGAGGAGATTGATCCCGCTGGCAGGTATAGGAGCCACGAGCGCGCACCATCCTTGAGGGCCTTGGGAAACAAGTTCGCCATAACCTTCTTGTCGCCGTTGGCTGCCTCGATGCTCAACTCGTAGAGCTGCAAGAACTCGGTAGGGTCGGGGGTGCCGTCGTAGCGCGGAGGCAGGTCGGGCTTGAACTTCCCCGGCCAGACGATGTTGCGAAGCTCTGGAGTGAACGCGCGGCAACCTGCCGTGGTCACGGAAGCCCGTTGTGGAGGTGGAGCTTGGTCTTGGCGCTCGCGCACCACAGCTGCAGGCGGCGTGCGGTCTTGACGTGGCGGTGCTGGGAGTGCACGAGCATCATCTTGCGGCCGCTGCACCACCTGGCAGCTTTCGTCTTCACCCGCCGGCGCCCTGCGCGGCGGGTCGCGCCGCGTGGCCTCGCGCCTTGGCTCGAGGGCGACGTCTTGACGGGGAGGTGGAGGAGGTGCTCCATGGGCTACGTCACCCGTAGCAGGCGGCGAGTGAGGCAGCGAGCGAGACGGTGCAGGAGAGTCCCCGGCAGCGCTGACAAGCTCAGCGATGCAGTCCAGCCAGTCTTTGCAGAGATCGTTGATGGGGCAGTAGCGCAGGAGCTCGCGTGCCATGAGCAACGCAGCCTGCGCGTTCACCGGCCAGCGACGAGCATGAGACGACGAACCAGCCGGAGTCAGCGACGGGGTGGCGGTGCGTCCATCCCGCCGCACTGAAGGGTGCAGCGACGAAGCTTGCTGCTCGTGCCTCGCGGGGCCGGTGGCGGTGTTCGCCAATGGAGACGGGGGACGGCGAGGGCAGCCGTCACCCGCTGGCGCCGTCTGAGCGACGCGGGCTGCGAGGGCGGCCCGGCACTCAGCACGAGTTCGACGAGCGTCAGCCCTGGAAGCGGTGGAGCGGTGGTGGACTGGCCGGCGGAAGAGAGGCTCCGACGCACCCCTACCTGGCACGCCAAATGTCGGATTTCGGGTTCCGCAAACCCTGGAGAGGTTTAAACTCTAGGGTGCGTGGGAAGAACTCGTCCCCCCCAGTCTGCCTACTTGCTAACCTCACAGCCTAGCTCGTCGAACTGCAAGAAAAAGAAACACAGCAGTTTACCCAGGTTCGGGCCACCTTGCGGTGTAAAACTCTACTCCTGCTTTGTTGTGGATTGGCCTCTAGGGGCTGAGGATGAACTAGTACAGTGGCGAACAGCCTCAGGAGGAGAGGTGTTCTTGGGTTCGGGTGAGCTGGTGGAATGAGGGCGATCTAAATGATCCGTCCTCAACTTGTCTCTCTCCCCCCCCCCTATGGTGGTGGCTAGGTCCTATTTATAGTGGCCTTGGTCCTCTTCCCAAATGAAAGGTGGGAAGGGATCCCACAACGGCCAAATTTGAAGGGAGACAGCTAGTACATGCTATCCTGACAAAAGTATTCTTCGCCTGCAAAAGCCTCTGGTTGTGACGCCATGGTGGGCTCGGTGACGACCTCCGTCCTGCCGTCCTAGCGGTCTTGGTCTTATTGCACGGGAATGGAAACCTTTGGCTGATTCCTCGGGACTCCGCGCCTGCGCTTGCCTCTTTAGCACCGAAGAGGAAACTGGTACACTACGCCCGCTGGCGCCCGCCTGGCCATGGTCGTCATGGCTCACGTCATCCAGACCTCATGAGGTGAGGCTTGCATAGAGATCTCCGCCCCTCGGGAGCCAGCCTCAGGACGCCACTCCTCGTGGAGGTCTTGGTGTAGTCCGCCTCGCGAGGCTTGGCCCCTCGCGAGGGTCTCGAGTTGTTGTCGTTGAAGCTGGGCCTTACCAGGCCGTCGATGGAGCCACGCCGTGGGCCGTAGGCAGGCAAGTCTGGGTACCCTGGTTCCCAGAACACTGGCACACCTGGGCTCTCTGGCGTGCCCTAGTGTATCATGGGCCCCTCGGGCCTTCCCTCGTACGCTTCCTTGTCTCCAAAGTTGTCTTCTGGTCCAAAAAAAATCTCCAAAAAGTTTCGCTACGTGTGGACTCCGTTTGATAGGGATATTCAATGAAGTAAAAAAACAAGCAAAAAAACAGCAGCTGGCACTGGGCACTATGTGTCGGCGTTCTGGGATTGGGGGTACCCAGACCTGCCTACCTGTGGCCCATTTCGTGGCTCCCTCGACGGCCCTATATGGCCCAGCTGCGACAACTCCAAGACAAGACCCTCGCGAGGGCCCCCTGGCCTCACGAGGCGGACAACACCAAAAACTCCAAGGGAGCGGCCTCCCCGGGCTGCCTCCCGAGGAGTGGAGATTTCTATGTAGGTACTCAGCCTCACGAGGCTGCGATGACATGAGCCATGACGACCATGGCCAGGCGGGCGCCAGCGGGCGCAGAGGAGGTAGATTCCCTTTCGGTGCTAAGGGAGCAAGGACAGGCGTAAGTTCCCGAGGAGTCTCCCAAAGGTTTCTATTCCGGTGCCACAAGACCAAGACCACGAGCTCGGCAGGATGGATGTCATCGCCGAGCCCACCGCTGCGTCACGACCAGAAGCTTTGCAGGCGAAGACCACCTTTCATCAGGATTAGATGTACTTCTTGTCCACTTTCAAATTGGCCGTTGTGGGATCCAAACCTTCCCAAGTTTTGAGGGAAGAGGACCATGGCCGCTATAAATATAGGTTAGCCACCACCGAGGGAGGGTAGATCGATTCCACCATCACCACCAACCCTCGCAAGGCTGTTCATCCACTGTACTTGTTCATCCTCAACCTCCTCTTGAGGCCAATCCACCACAAAGCAGGAGTAGGGTTTTACACCGCAAGGTGGCCCGAACCTGGGTAAACTGCCGTGTTTACCTTCTTCCCCGCTCGCGTGCGTTCGGTGAGGCTAGGCTGTAGGGCGAAGAGCTTGAGACTTGAGAGGTTGAGATCTTCGCACACGCCCCAGAGTTCGAACCTTCTTGGGTCTGGGGAGCCCTGAATCCGACCTTTGGCGCGCCAGGTAGGGCGTGTCAAAATCCTCCTTCTGTCCCATCTCCGCTTCGTCTCTACTTTGCCGCTCCCATGGCCGACGCACGCCGAGCCCGGGCTGAGTGCCAGGCCGCTCGCGTTGCCCAGACGGCACCTGTGAGCCGCGGTGTCCCCCGCCTCTCGTCCTCTCCCGCGGCCAATGCCGCCACTGGCCCTGCTGCTCATGAGCAGCAGGATTCGTTGCTGCCACCCTCCGTGTGGCGTGATGGCCGCACCGCCACTCTGTCGCCCACTCCCGCCACGACGTCATCTTCCCACGTCCGCCGCAGGCCGGCGAACATGCAGGCTGCGCTGCTCATGGCGCGCCAGGTGCTGCGTTACCGCCCCGCTAATGACCGATATGACAACTGGCTTGGCCGCATCGCCAAGCTCGTCAACGCCGCCGGCGAGGTCCCTGCACCGTCCCGCTTGTTCCGTCCCCTGCCATCCCAGGCGGGCATCGTCGCTCGTAGCGCGCCTCCTCCACCTCCTCCTCCTCTGCACGACGCTGACCCCGAGCCCAGGTGTGACGCGCCCCAGCGCGACCCGCCGCGTGTAGCGCCGGCGCGCGATGAGATGAGCTGCCAGGTGGTGCAGCGGCCGCAAGCTGATGCACGCGCGCTCCCGGCAACACCGCGCCAGCACCAAGACCACACGCCGCCGGAGGCTGTGGCACGTGGGCGTCAAGACCGAGCTCACCCCTTGCGCATTTTGCCCGTGAGTGCGGCGGGCTGCCACGCCTTCACCCCGGAGCTGCACCGCGTTGTGTGGCCCGGCAAGTTCAAGCCAGACTAGCCTCCACGTTACGATGGCACCCCTGACCCTGCGGAGTTCCTCCAGCTCTACTCATTGAGCATTGAAGCGGCAAATGGTGACGACAAGGTCATGGCAAACTGGTTCCCCATGGCCCTCAAGGATGGCGCGTGCTCCTGGCTCCTGCACCTCCCCGAGGGATCGATTTCCTCCTAGGATGAGCTCCGCGAGCACTTCATCACCAACTTCCAGGGCAGTCATGACCGTGCCCCGGTGGTAGGCAACCTGCGGCGCGTGAAGCAACAGCCGGGCGAGACCCTGCACAAATACATACAGTGCTTCACTAACATTCGCCTCAAGATACCAAAGGCTTTAGATGAGGCCATCATCTCGGCGTTCACTGATGGCGTTCGGGATGTCAAGATGAAGGAGGGGCTCGCCATCCACGAGGACCTATGCTCGGCCCTGGAGATGTTCAACCTGGCGAACAAGTGCGCTAGGGCTGAGGAAGGCCGCCTCTCCCGCCTCGAGCTTCCAGAGGCCGATCCTGAAGACAAGAAGGCCAAGGCTAAAGAGCAAAGGGCAAGGGCCCCGACGTGCTCGCAGACGAGCCCGAGATGAAGCGCGGTCGTGACCATGATGAGCCTCCTAGGGGCAACCGCCCATTCTGCATCTTCCACAATGTGCACAACCACAACACCAACGACTGCCAGGAGCTTAGGGTGCTCCGTGACGGGCGCCTTGGCTGCCGCTCTGACCGCGGCGACCATGCCTACTGCCATGGAGGAGGCCGCGGTGGAGACCGCTGGGATTACCGCGACCCTTGTCAGGACTGGCGCAACCAGCCTCACGACGGTCCCTGGCGAGACCAGCCTCGTGAGGACCGCCCTCAGGGCAATGCCGGCCTCCCTCCACTGCCGCCGCCATCCAGGAGAAATGATGACAACCGACAGGATGATGGGGCTGGGGGCTTCCCAGAGCCTCGTGTGATCGCCTGCATCCTGGGTGGTGCCCAGCCCCCCGCCTCACATCGCATCATCAACCAGTTCTCCAGTAAGGTGAATGAGGCCCTCTCGAAGCTCGAGGCCGTGCGTCCCCTCCGATGGTCGCAGTATGCAGTCACCTTCGACCCCAAGGACCACCTCAAGTGCTCGGCCACTGCTAGCGTGCTCCCCATGCTCTGCACGCCCACCATCAGCAACATCCTCGTCACCAAGACCCTCATCGACGGTGGCACTGGGCTCAACGTCCTCTCGGTCGAGACGTTCAAGACGTTTCAGGTGCCTTATGATCAACTCATGCCCACCGAGCCATTCTCCGGAGTGACCGATGGCTCCATCGTTCCCATGGGGCAGATACGCCTCCCAGTCACCTTCGGCAAGCGTGACAACTACCACACAGAGCTCATCGACTCTGATGTTGCCCACAACGGCCTCCCGTACAACGCCATACTCGGGTATCCTGCCGTCGCTAAGTTCAAGGCAACAACCCACCATGGCTATAATGTCCTCAAGATGCCAGGTTGCAGCGGCATCATAACGGTCGCTTGTGCTGAGAAAGACGCAGTCTGCGCCCTTGAGCGTGCCTATCAGGCTGCGGCGGCTGAGAACTTTGACGATGAGGGTGGCATCCAGCCTCCGGAGGCCACCCCCAAGAAGAAGAAGCAGCTCCTCCACGAGAGTCATCAGGAGGCTGGTGCGCCCACCGGCGGCGCCTCAGGCTCCGCGCCCGCTGCCGGGGCGCCTCTTCCTCCCGCATAGGAAGGCGCACCCGACGCCTCCGATCCCTCAGGACGGGCTCGCAGGCTTCCACCTGCGAACCTCTGACCTGATTAGTGCGACGAGGGAGGTGCTCGGGCACCACTTGGAGGCGTGCCTTAATACACGCCCCCACGAGCAAGGAGCAGGGCGCGAGGTGCCAGGAGCAAGGGAGTTCATCACCAAGGCGATCGAGGAGCTTCAGGAGGCGAGTGCCATGCGTGACGAGCCTCGCCCCGCACCCCCCCCCAGTGCGACTACGCCCCCCGATGTAGGTGATGAGCTATACAACTGCGTCAACATCCCGAGCCTCAACCGGGCCGCTTCGCAGGATCTCTTCTGGCCGTCCCATGTTAGTCGGAGCGGGGGCTACCCCTGCAACTACGTCTGCATGCCGTTGGGCTTGCTGAATGTAGGCGGCCCGTACCAGCGCCTCATGCAGCGTGCGTTGGCGTCTCACGAGGCCAGGCAGGAGGTCCCGGACCCTCGCGAGCCCCCCGGGCCTCATGAGCTCCCTAGGCCTTTGGAGCCGTCCAGCTCGTGAGGTGCAGCTTCCGCGGCACGTGTCTTCAGCTACCTCGATGCTTCTACAACAACAGTGCCAGGTGGCTTTTTGGTTTGTTTGGTTGAGGGCGCCCCTCGGGCTGCATTATCCTCGAGCGGTCAGGGTCCGCCCCCGCAGCTACACCGTTTCAATTCGTGTACTCTGGACCAGTTATGTTTTAATGGGCTACTGTAGTTATTAACTTTGCGCTTGATGATGTATTGCCCCTGGAGCCATCCCCACGGGCTTCACGTGTTGCCGGCTCTCCCCTTGAATGACCCACCAGAGGGGGCTACCGGCACAGCGCCTGTGCTCAGGTCCGTCCCTGCAGCGCTGATAAACCTAAGAGACTAAGCTCTGACTCACGGGCCGGCCCCGCGCACGTCACCTCACCAAGTCCTTAGTGCCTTCGTCTTCTCATGGAACGGTCACGAGTAAATTAGCAAGCGCGTGGTGCCCCTTATGTTTCATGATTAACTAGTACGCAGGAACTGTCGAATTCAGGGCTTCGCAGACCCAAGAAGGTTTGAACTCTGGGGCGTGTGCAAAGATCTCAACCTCACCGGCCTCTAGCTCATCGCCCTATAGCCTAGCCTCGCTGGATACACGCTCGAGCAGGGAAGAAGATGGACACGGCAGTTTACCCAGGTTCGGGACACCTTGTGGTTAAAACCCTACTCCTGCTTTGTGGTGGATTGGCCTCACGAGGAGGTTGAGGATGAACTAGTACAGTGGATGAGCTGCCTCACGAGGGCTCGGGGGCAGGGAATGAGTCGACCCATTCTACGATGGTGGCTAACCTATGTTTAGAGTGACCTCGGTCCTCTTCCCTGGAAATTTTGGCGGGAAGGGATCCCACAACGGCCAATTTGAAAGGGGACAAGAGGTACACCCTATTCTGACAAAAGGTGGTCTTCCCCTGCAAATCTTCTGGTCGTGACGCAGCAGTCGGCTTGGCGATGACATCCGTCCTGCCGAGCTCATGGTCTTGGTCTCGTTGCACCGGAATGGAAACCTTTGGAGGGCTCCTTGGGAACCCACGTCTGTCCTCGCTCCCTTAGCACCGAAAGGGAAACTATCTCCTCTGCGCCCGCTGGCACCCGCCTGGCCTTGGTCGTCATGGCTCACATCATCGCAGCCTCGGGAGGCTGGGTACCTGCATAGAAATCTTCGCTCCTCATGAGGCAGCCTAGGGAGGTCGCTCCTCTGGAGGTCTTGGTGTCATCCGCCTTGCGAGGCCAGGGGGCCCTCACGAGGGCCTTGTCTTGGTAGTCTTGTAGATGGGCCATACCAGGCCATCGAAGGAGCCACGCCGTGGGCCATAGGCAGGCAAGTCTGGGTACCCTGGTTCCCAGGACGCCGGCAGTAGCTCCCGGGCCCAAGGCGCACTCTAGCTTGGCTTCGAGGCGAAGCCAAAGGGCAAGGGCAAAGCGCCGCATGCCCCAACCGCCTGCGGGCTAGGCTGACGCGTGGCACTTGACGGGACGCGGACGCCTCCACTCGCCCACGCCGTCTCGGCAACTGCTCAAAGTTGGCAGAAAGGCTGGCATGTGTCTGCAGAACCATCATTGCCCTGCTGCGCGCTTGCCCTCTGCCTCTTCTCCTCTTCGCAAGCTTGCGCCCTTTTTGCTAGATTCCGCGCCACCTCCGATCCACCTTGCCGCCATGGCTCCCAAGAAGAAGAGGGGCAAGGCTCTGGCAACGACGGAGCCCCCGGCGGGGCCAGAGCCCGCGCTGGGCCGGTCCACCATGATCAACCTCGAGGGGCTGGACAAGGTCCAGCCCACAATTGCCGCCGACTCCAACGAGTGGAAGGCGACAAAGATCTGGCCGGCCTCCTAGTCTTTAGTCGACATGGAGGCTACCAATATCCCTCTCCATCTTCACGCCCTTTTCTCCAGTCTTCTGCCGCCGTTCTCTGACTTCTTTAATGCCGTGCTTACGCACTACCAGATCCACGTGTTGCACCTGGATCCCAGGTCCATCATCCTTCTCTCCACCTTCGTGTTCCTTTGCGAGGCCTTCGTGGGGATCACCGCGTCTGTGGCCCTGCTACGCCACTTCTTCACCCTCTAGATGATCGCCGGCGGGCAGCGCTCTGGGTGCGTGTCGCTTCGGCCGGTGGCAATGACTGCGGGCACCGACATCGACTTCACACACCGCCCGGACGCGGCGGGATCCAGGAAGCAGTGGGTGTATGTCGACGCCACCACGTACAGCCCCTTGCTCCTGATCCCAACGGCCCCCATGGAGCCGAGCTCCAGTTGGGAGCACACGGAGCTCCTCGACCCGCAGCTCATGCGGGTCATGGCCAGGCTGACCGTCTTGAGGGAGGCGGGCGTGACAATGGCGATGGTGGTGCGGGAGTTCGTCCGGCGGCGCATCACCCCACTCCAGCGCCATTCTCACTCAATGTGGACCTTCACCGACCCCGAAGAGGCCATGAGGCTCTAGAAGCCTTCACTTCCTTCCAACACACTGCGCGGGGTGCTTCGCCTCCTGACTCGCGGGGAGCCCGCTAAGCTCCCTGAAGGAGGGTCCCCCTTGTATACTTACCAGAACGGGGCCGCCTTCGCCGGCAAGATGCCATGCTTCGACGAGTGGGGGCTGCTTCCCAAGGACCACATGGGGCCCCATTACAACCCCCTGCTGGTGACCCCAGGGTCCGGGGGGCTGGAGGTGTGCGCCCTCGTGATAACCGCAGGGGGGGATTCATGAGTCGCACACTCCTCAAGCGCCAGCTCCCACTCCAGCGGGCGGCAGAGGAGACGGCTCACCTGGGGACACGGCCTCGACCCCCGCAGTGTGTGGGCATGTGCCAGGCTCCAATGTGCCGCCCTACGGCCCTCACGCATCCCGGAGGAGGAAGGAGTCCGATGGCCGCCGCAGCCTGGCCCCGAAGGCCCTGAAGAGGAGGAGATGGATTGCCGCGGACGAGTAAGCACCCCGCCTTCCTTGATCCTTGTGCATCATGCTTTTCTGACTCTTATTCCTTAGGTTCCCCTCCGACGAAGGAACGGGCGTGCCTCGGGCGCCGCCATCGGAGAGCACCGGTCCCGTCACGACCTCGTGCCTCATGAGCCGCGCAATTGCGCGCAAGGATGCGCCCACACGTGAGTCGAGGCCAATCCTGGGGGCCTTTGGGCCTACGTTGCCGGCGTCTCTCTTCAGGAGCGGCCTTTGGATCGCGGGGGCAGTGCCAAGGGCTCCCCCGCTGATTCTTGCCGGTAGCTGGGGGGCTTGTACAATGGCGTCATCTTCAAGCAGTGGGGCGAGCCCACGTCGGGCCCCATCAAGGGCCGGAGGAGCAGGCGACGGAGTTCTAGCCCCCAGGCCCCTACCGGAGACGGACGAGTCTTCGCGCGCCTCCCCGGCCAATTGGGGAACGGAGGAAAGCCCCGGCCAGGCCCTGGAGCTCACACGCGGCCGCAACACCGTCCGGGATGGCCTTCTTCAGGAGGCGGCGAGCGCGCTAGGCCACCTTGCGGTGGAGCTTGGCAATGTTGACACGCGTCTTGAGGCGGAGCGCGTACGCCTGGCGCGCGAATGGCACCAACTAGAAGTCACCATCAACTTTGGTCATCTGCAATGCGAGCATGCTTGTGCGGAGGCGAAGGAGTCCTTTGCCGCGGCGAGGGAGGCTCGTGATCACGCCCTGGAGGAGGCTCAAGCTGCAGATCGCCAGTGCAAGGCGGCCGATTGGCGTGAGAAGGAGCTTCAAGCTTCAAATGCTGTCCTCGAGCGACAAGTCCAGACGCAGAAGGCTACACTCGCCGCCTCGGTGGGCGGGCTGCCTACGGGTGAGACGAGGCTCTAGACACTCGAGGACGCGCTGGCGCTGGAGCAAAGCCTGGAGCGCGAGCAGCTGGAGGTGATGGAGCGCCAAGTGGCCGCCGCTGAGGACGCCCTCACCTCCCGGGAGGCGATGATCCAGAGAGAGGCTGATGAGAAGGTGGCGGGGGTCTGCCAGGCTCTCACCAAGGAATACCACCGGAAACTAGAGCACCATGAGGCTCGCTTCTGCATGCGGCGCGGTGAGCTGAAGACCGAAGCCGACGGCCTCAAGGAGAAGCTAGTTACGGTGGAGCGGCGCGAGAAAGCCACAGTGGACGCTCAGGCCGCGGCCGAGGCTGAGCTGTCCTTCCTCTATAAGCAGGTGGAAGGCATTTCCTCGCTTGTGGAGAAAGCTTCGGACGAGGCGAGCCGGGCCCGGGTGCTGCAGCGCGAGAGTTCTCAGATGTTCCAGGCCCTTGGGCATAGGGCCAATCGGGCCTTGAGCGGTATTTGTGACGAGAACGTCTCCAGCCCGCTTGTTGCTGACGATGCCGGTTACCTCGGCTTCTTTACCAGGGTCGTGGAGCGCCTCGAAGGTGGGGCCAAGAGGCCACGCCAGCTCGTCGAGGAGAGGAGCCGCAGCCTTCTTGCGCGCGTGCTCTTGCGCGTCTTCAGCCACCTCCTCTACTCTGATCCTGACTTCGACTTCGAGGCCATGATAGCCCCCGTACCCAGAGCGATCCAAGGCACCCTGGCGGACTGGGTGGTGGATCATCTGGACGACCTGATCGTGGAGCTTGCCCCTGCCGGCGATGTTGGTCCACTTAAGATCGAGGAACATTGGGCTGGCGATGGCGACGGCAGCAGCGGCAACGGTGGTGGCGCGTCTCCTTAGGATACCTTTCCCCTGTTCCCTGTTAAGATTTTGCATGCGACCCTGCGGGGGTGTGAAAGCACTTTTGAAAGAAACTTCTCTATGATGTATTAAGCAACATTGCACTCCCTTATGTCGCTTCCCCTTTGCTTTTTGCGCGCCCACAGCCCCTGAGCAGGGGCGGGTCATTATTGTTACGCCGGGTCACAGTGTCTGGCCAAGGTCGGGAGGCGGACACCTGCCGAAGACCTCAGGCCACGCCTACCCACAGGCTTGCTCGAGAGTGCCACGCGAGGATCCGGAAGCCAAAGTCTTGGAGAGGTGCGTGCGCGGGCAGGCCTGCGGCTGCGGTGGCCTGGGCCCTCAGGGCATCTTCAGCGCTGCTGGGCTGAACCAAGCGTGCGCACCATGCCCAGCCCCCACTCGCGGGGTGCGACGGAGAGAGCCCCGGGTGGCCCCCACCCTTCGCAAGGACGGAAATCAAGAGAAGAAGCACCGCAAGAAGAAGAAAAAGAGTCCCCCTCCCATTTCCAAATAAAGATGCGAGAACATCAAATTTATTCCAAAAAATGGCAAATTTGGTTACAAGAGAAAGCAAAGAACAGCCGCGTCCGGCACCTAAACTAGTCTTCCCACCAGTGCGGAGCATGGGGCCTCCACTAGGCGTGGGCATAGTCGCTGATTGACCGGGTCATCCGCTAGCGCGGAGCATGGGGCTTCCACTGGGTGTGGGCATAGTCGTTTTAAGACCGTGTCGTCCGCCAGCGCGGAGCATGGGGCTTCCACTGGGACGTGGGTGGGAGACCCCGTGAGGCTCAGGGGCAGCGCTCAGGAGACTCCGGGGCTTGTACAACCCCACTCATTATTATGTGAGAGTGTCACGGGCAGAGATTTGAAGAGGCGTAAGGCGGTTGCCTGCCTCCAGGGCGGGGACCCCGCCCCTTGCCCTCGGCTATGCGCCGGTAACCCTGAGGCGTCGGCAGCCCCGGGCGGGGTCTCTGGCGTAGTAACCACTGGCGGGCGGTGCAACGCACCACCCCATTGACCGCAGGCCACTCAACCGGCTCGTGGTGCTAGTTTCCTGGCTCTTCCCGAGCCTTTTTGGCCCTTCGGCCCCCTGCGTCGTGTGGCCATGGCTCAGGTGGCCGCAGGCCCTCATGAGGCCCCCTGGCCTCGCGGGCTCCTCACGTCCTTGGGACCCCCGGGGACCTTATCCTGGTCTAGGGCACCGCCTTACGCCTGGCATGCCCTGGCGCGCTCAATCCGGCTATCGCCTCACGGGCGTGCTACGGAGCGTAGTTCTCCTACGTTCCAAGGTTAGCATAATATGTTCTGAAAATATATGTTACAGCGGTCGTGGCCCTGGCATAGGCCCGCTTGTAGTCCCCGGGCTTCGTGACGTCCAGACAATCTTGGGGGCTATGCCAATGGAGGCCAGCCTTCTGCCAACCCCGCGGGCCCTTCAGTCTTGCCGATCGCCACCCCCGCCATCGTTCCATGATGGCCAGGAGGTGGCTCACCATGGCACCTTCCACGGGGAGCCGTCTAGCCCGCCTGAAGGTCGGGGAGGCGTTTCCCGAGCTTGGAGGGAGATCTCGTTCATCTCCTTTCTGCCACACGACCCACTAGGTCCTCTCCAGAAGGACGAGCAGAAACAACAAGGGCATGTTCGAGCCTGCGGCAAGGGTCACGGCACATGCGGGGGACAGAGGGGCTTCGTACCCCTGTAGGCGACGTCGAGCAGCTCGGCGACCCGGTCAAGCCAGATGGTGTGGTCGCCGTCGGCGGGGCGGTAGCGTAGTAATTCGCACGCCGCAAGGAGCATGGCTTGCGTGCCCGTCAGCCCCCGTTGGGTGCGGAGGGGCGGCGCTGTGGCGGTGCTAGACGAGGGCGCGACGGCTCGCCCGCTGCACCGCGCGAGGGGTGGCGGCGATGAACCCCGCCGTTGGTGATGGTGCGCCTAGGGAGGTGGGGCACGACGGGGGATACCGCAGCGGGAGGGCGCCGCCTGATCAGAGCGCATGGCCCACCACTCGGCGCGGGTTCGGCTAGCTCTTGTCATGGCAAGGTGAGGATGGAGCGTGGTTGATGAGGAGGCGAGGCTTCGACACGCCCCTACCTTGCGCGCCAAATGTCGGATTCAGGGCTCCGCAGACCCAAGAAGGTTCGAACTCTGGGGCGTGTGCAAAGATCTCAACCTCACCGGCCTCTAGCTCGTCACCCTACAGCCTAGCCTCGTTGGATACACACTCGTGAAGGGAAGAAGATAGACACGATAGTTTACCCAGGTTCGGGCCACCTTGCGTTTTAAAACCCTACTCCTGCTTTGTGGTGGATTGGCCTCACGAGGAGTTTGAGGATGAACTAGTACAGTGGATGAGCTGCCTCGCGAGGGCTCGGGGGTAGGGGATGAGTCGACCCGTTCTACAGTGGTGGCTAACCTATATTTATAGTGGCCTCGGTCCTCTTCCCTGGAAATTTTGGAGGGAAGGGATACCACAACGGCCAATTTGAAAGGGGATAAGAGGTACACCCTATCCTGACAAAAGGTGGTCTTCTCCTGCAAAGGTTCTGGTCGTGATGCAGTAGTGGGCTAGGCGATGACATCCGTCCTACCGAGCTCGTGGTCTTGGTCTCGTTGCACCGGAATGGAAACCTTTGGAGGGCTCCTTGGGAACCCACTTCTGTCCTCTCTCCCTTAGCACCGATAGGGAAACTGTCTTCTCTGCGCCCGATGGCGCCCGCCTGGCCTTGGTCATCATGGCTCACGTCATCGCAGCCTCGGGAGGCTGGGTACCTGCATAGAAATCTCCACTCCTCGGAAGGCAGCCTAGGGAGGCTGCTCCTCTGGAGGACTTGGTGTCGTCCGCCTCGCGAGGCTAGGGGGTCCTCGCGAGGGTCTTGTCTTGGTAGTCTTGCAGATTGGCCGTACCAGGCCATCAAAGGAGCCACATCGTGGGCCGCAGGCAGGCAAGTCTGGGTACCCTGGTTCCCAGAACGCCGACAGGAACCTCAGAAAACAGGACCTCGGGATCAAGCGGCGCTCCAGCATGCAAAAGGCTAAAACAGGGAACATGCGCAAGGTCAAGAACTCCAGAGAAGCTCGCCCTCACGATGAAGGAACCACCGCGGGACGTAACCTCGCCAAGCTAAGTTATCCTACATATGTCAGCATGAGCCTCACCGCTAACATTTTATTCTTTAGCGACCTCGCTCGGGCGAGGGACCCCCCTCTTTAATCTTTCGATAGCCGCTTGAATGTCAAAGGGGACCTCCTGAGCATCGTGCCTCAGGAGTTCTTACTGGACCTTAGGTCGCTCACCTCCTGGCCTTGCACACGGCATCGCGACCTGGCATACCAGCGACGGCTGAAGCGGCCTGGGGACTGGATCCTGACAACGTAGAGCAACATGCTATCGTAAGATCAAAAAGTGGACCGGTGCCCAAGCGAGAAACGCGAGCATAGCCAAGAGCATGGACTGGAAACAATAATATAAAGGCGCAAGCGCCATGATTTTTACACGCCCACAGGGATCTTCACGATTTTGATGCAGGGAAGGAAACAAAAGAAAAGGCCTCCCGGGGCCATAGCTCAAGAGGCGCCGGCTTTGGCGTCATGGTGCTTGTCGGTGTCATCCCCCTCCTAGACCCGGGCACGGTGGCGCGGTGGCTCGTCGTAATCATCGTCGCTTGAGCTTAAAGGGGAGGAGGGGCCGCCGCTGCTGGAGGTGCAGCGGACAAGGGCAAGTTCACCGCCGAGGGCTTTGCCGCCACTGTCGCCGCCCCTGGGGCAGCACTCCAGGCGCTCGTCGTCTTCTCCAAAGACCTTGAAGAAGAGCATCGACGCCCCGTTGTACTTAAAATGAAGGGCGTGCCTCCCTTTCGAGCCATAGGTGCGGGCGATTGTTCCCCTTCCCGGGTCATGAAGACATCACCGGAGAAGGTGGCCTCGACCTCCGCCTATGAGGACTGGTTGCAACAGCCGTCGTGCTGTAGCCACAGCTCGACGGGTCCCCGTGCTAGCAACTCCACCGCCAAGGCGCATGGGAGTCGAATCCAGGTGTCGGTGCAACAGACCCTGGGTCCATTGCACGGACTGTGCATAGGCCAGAGACAAGATTACAAGACCAAGATCAGACCAAACAAGGAGGATCAATTCCTTTGAAGGATCCAAGTGCAAGTCGAGAAGGCCAAGGTGAGCCAGAGGAGCAAGGCATCACTGAGGGAAGGACCTACCTTGCTAGGCAGGCGAGCCTGGCAGGGTTGGGTTTTGCCCCGGAAGCAAGCTCCCAGATCACCCCGGCAGGCCTGCCGGAGCTGGCGAAGGCAAAGCCACTCCACCGCTCCACCTCACAAGCAACGCAAGTCATTAATCAGAGCGGTGTCGAGCTCCAAGGTGACTAAGTGGATGCTTTTTTCCACATGGCAGCCACTTTCTACAGCAAACACCTCCATATGACACCCGTCCTGAGACGTGTCAAGCGAGCAGGTGTGAAGCTGGCAAAACAGCCCAGCATGGCCTGCAGGGCGAGCTGTGATGTGACACTGAGCGGCGCATTTAATGCACTCTGTCAGCCTGCAAAGTTAGATATGATAGCACTGTTAGCTATCTAATCAGTATGCAAAGACTGATTTGCCACTGTGGTGACCCCTTAATCTATAAAAGGAGGCCCATGGCGACCGTACAAGGCGTTGGACCCCCGCGTAGCCACTCTCGCCCCCAGAGCAGCCTTGCCGGGCTAGTGCGCTACGTTCACCACCATTATCCACCATCAATCCACCAAAGCAGGAGTAGGGTTTTACGCCTCACGGCGGCCCGAACCTGGGTAAAGACTGCCCGTGTGATCTCTATCGTGCTGCGCGACGCTTCTCCGCTCTTTGTGCAACGTGCCCATCCCCCCGCCGAACCAGAAGGGGCTCATGGCCCCATAGGTGGCCGTGGTCTCCCACGACATCTTTGGCGCGCCAGGTAGGGGGATCACTTGCGCGAAACCGAGAGCGTACGCTGCGCGTCATCTTCATCGACATTTTCGTCGTCGACGGCGTCATCGACTATGGCGCCCAAGAGGAAGCCCGGAGCTGCAAATCACCCGTGCACCTCGAAGGCTCCGCCGCCCGTGACCGTCGACATCACGGGAAATACGGGGGCTCGTGAGGGTGTGGATGCTGCGAAGGACGTGGTCGGCGCAGGCGGCGCCATCACCACCTTCCCCACGGCCGAAGCAGGTATGGGAGGTGCCGGGGAAGGACATCATTAGCAACATCCCGATGGCCATGCTCCACGAGGTACGGATGGAGGGATCATTCCGCCCGAACCCCTTCTCCTCGCCAACGAGCACAGCTGCAGTGATGATGCTCGCTCTGGGGCGAATTGCAACCCTCCGGCCACACCCGCTGCATGCGCGACCGCAGGGCATGTGCCATCCTCGGGGCGGGCTGACCCAGCTACTCTGCCCAACGGAGCCGCTGGCCCTCAAGCACCTCCGCCGCGTCACCATGCCGTCCAAACGGCTGGTTCACAGTAGCAAGGGTGCGGCGCAGTCGCCACCGGTAACGTCAGGAGCTGAGCGACACTACGATCTACATCGCCATCACCTATGCCAAGCACTGCCTCAGAGGCCATGGCGCGAGCCCAACTGCTGTTGAGATTTCCACCAGCGGCAGACCAGATGGATGAGTGGTGAGCCACCATCGAAAGTTTGATTGGTTTTGCCGAGGCGGAAGGATCACAGCGGGCCGGACTGCCACGGCCTTCCCAGGCAGCAACGACGGCTTGTGCGGCTGGTTGTGCGGGAAGGGCCACCCTCACGGTGCAATCCCCACCACGGCAAGCCGCCCGGGAGCCGCGAAACCAAGCGCCCGATGATGTCTCGATGGCCTCGTCAGACCCTCGAGCGCGTCAAGGCCGACAGAGTGCCCCGGAGGGTAGGCGAAGGGAAGCCGCGCCCGTCATCAACGAGCAGCGCTGCGACAACCCCTGCCGGTCCAATGGGTGTGATGGCCCCGACGTCGACGAGCCCGCGCTCGGAGACAGCGGGTGCCTGCCTTTTGAGGGTGGGTGCCCTGCCTTCACCCATGAGCTGCGGCAAGTCCGTTGGCCCTCCACTTGCATGTTCAAGCCAGAGATACCCGAGAAGTATGATGGGAGACTAAACCCGGTAGAGTTCTTGAGCATCTACACCATCGCTGTTCAAGCTGCCGGGGGAAGAGATGAGAAGGTGTTCGCCAACTAATTCCCTTTGGCCCTCAAGTCAAATGTGAGGTCTTGGCTGATGCACCTGCCGGAGAACTCCATTTCGACTTGGGCTGACCTGTGCAACGAGTTCATTGGTGCCTTCCCGGGCGGCCATCAAGAACCAGGGCGGCCTAGTGACCTGCAGTTTCTCCAGCAGAAAGAAGGAGAAACTCTACGGAAGTACTTGCAGAGATTCAGTCAAGTCCACAGAAATATCCCAGATATCCACCCAGCTGTCGTGATAGCTGCCTTCCAATCCAACGTGCGCAACCGCAGGATATGTTCCAAGATGAACGTTCAGTTGGCCAAGACTGTGAAGGAGCTCTACACTTTGGTGGACAAGTGTGCTCGGGTGGAGGAGGGGAGGAAACTTCCTGGAGAGGAAGATTGCATCGACATCAACTCAGAAGATGACGACGAAACCATCAGTAAGAAGAAGAAGAACAAGAAGCACAAGGATAAGACAATGATGACTGTTGAGGGGTCAAGCACGCCTAGTACCGGCAAGAAGGCCAAGGCTGAAGCCCGCAGCAAGGAAGCTACCGCATGCACTGACTGCCGGGAGGCGGCGGCTGCCGAGAAAGCTGGGAAAAGTGATGGGCCGTACTGTAAGATTCATCGGACCAAGGGCCATGATCTCTAGGATTGTCATCAGGTTGAGCAGCTCGTCAAGAGGCAGAAGGCTGAGTATGAGAAGCGCGATAAGGAAAAAGTTCAGAATGGCACTAGCAGGAAGGGCCGGGGTGGTGAAGCAAATCGCCCCGGCAAGGCTCTTCGGAACCAAGGGAAACCCGCCAAAGGCCGAGAGAAGGAGGATTGCAGTAATGAGAGTGATGGAGGGAATGAAGAGGAAACCAGCGAGCAGGAATTGCAGAAGGCCACTGACGCCCTATGCATTGACGGGGTGCATCTTTGCACTCCTCTCACCGCCAACTTAAACAGTGGGCGCGTGAAGTCGATGCCGTGGAGCCAGCAGCAGATTCTCGGAAGCCACTCAAGTGGTCGCGCACGCCCATCATCTTTGATGAAGAGGATCACCCCGACCGCATTACTGCGATAGGGTGCTTGCCGTTGTTGGTCTCACCAACAATTCGCAACCTCAAGGTCACAAAGATGCTGGTTGACGGCGGGGCTGGGTTGAATCTGATTTCCCCAAAGGTTATCAGCAAACTCTAGATAGCAGAGGAAGAACTTAAGGCCACAGGCACGTTTCAAGGAGTCAATCCCGGCAGGAGCCGTCCTAAGGGAAAGGTTACGTTGCCAGTGACATTTGGAGGAGAGTTGAACTACAGGACTGAGAAAGTTGTGTTTGATGTGCTTGACCTCCCCCTGCCGTACAACGAGATCCTTGGATGCCCGGCCCTCGCCAAATTCATGGCAGCATCCCACTATGCCTACAACACCTCGAAGATGCCAGGGCCGATGGGCGTCATTTCCGTCGGACAAGAAAGACGCAATTATTTGCATGGATAAGATGTACCGGGACGCGGTCGCGGCAGAGGTCACGGAAGCCATAGTTCCCGCCAAGGAAAAGCATAGCAGAGGCGCTGGCAAGGAATCCAGGAAGCGTACCCCTGTGGAATGTGCCGCGCCCGTTGATGACATGCCAGAGAGTTCCAACAGCAAGAGATCCAAGGCTGCTCCACCCCAAGTGAAAAAGGTCACGGCAAGGCTGGCTGGTGCTGATGGTACTTTCACTACCAGCGCCACCCTTGATAATAAATAGGAAAGCGCGCTCTTTGCCTTCCTGCGCGTGAATATCGATGTGTTTGCCTGGTAGCCATCTAATATCCCCAGCCTTGCTGTCTGCCCACATGCCCGGCCCGTCAAGCAGAAGGTTCGGAAGCAGGCCTTGGAGTGGCAACAGTTTATTGCCAAGGAAATCAAGAAACTTGAAGCAGCTGGTTTGGTCAGAGGAGTACTGCATCCAACATGGTTAGCAAACCCACTGGTTGTGCGCAAGGCTAATGGAAAATGGAGGCTTTGCATAGATTTCACGGATCTGAACAAGGCATGCCCAGAAGACCCATTTCCCTTGCCGCGCATCGACCAGATCGTAGATTCTACTTCAGGATGTGAGTTGCTCTCTTTTCTGGATGCATACTCTAGGTACCATCAGATTTTTATGTCCAAGGAAGACGAAGAAAAGACCTCGTTCATCACCCCATGCGGCACATGCTGCTTTGTGCACATGCCTTTCGGGTTGAAGAGTGCCGGGTCCACTTTTGCAAGAGCAGTCCAGATTGGCTTTGAACCACAGTTGCACAGGAACATTGAAGCCTATATGGATGATATTGTGGTCAAGACCAAGGATAGATCAACCCTCATCCAGGATTTAGAAGAGACATTTGCTAATATGCGCAAGATCAACTTGAAACTGAATCCGGAGAAGTGCGTGTTTGGCGTTCCCTCCGACAAGCTATGTGGTTTCTTTGTGTCCCACCGTGGGATAGAGGCCAACCCCGATAAGATCAAGGCTATTGAGCAGATACAGGCACCCAAGACAGTTAAGGATGTGAGGTGTTTGATAGGATGCGTTGCCGCGCTTAGCAGATTCATCTCCAAGTCTGTCGAGCGCGCCTTGCCATTCTTCAAGATTTTGAAGAGGGCAGGACCCATGAAGTGGACCCCGGAAGCAGATGCAGCACTTGAAGGCCTACATGTCTTCCGTGCCTACTTTGGTCGCACCCAAACCACAAGAGCCATTGTTGCTATATCTGGCAGCAACTAATCAAGTGGTTAGTGTGGCCCTAGTAGCACAGCGGGAAGTAGAAGAAGCAGCCACCTCAGCAAGTGTCCCGCCCGGGAAAGAGGAAGAGAGCGGCCCAGCAAGGCCAGATACGGATCAGGACAAAGAAGAGCACGACAGTGGAAACAACCCCAAGGACACGGCAAGGAAGAAGGTGGTGCAGCGCCCAGTATACTTCGTCAGCTCCCTGTTGCTGGGGGCTAGATCCAGGTATTCTGGCATGCAAAAATTGATCTTTGGCCTTGTCATGGCCTCAAGGAAACTGCGCCACTACTTCCAAGCCCATGAGATCACGGTTGTCACCCGCTTCCCGTTGCAAAGGATACTTCGAAACCCAGAGGCCACTGGCAGGATAGTGGAGTGGGCATTGGAGTTATCCAGCTTTGGCCTGAAGTTTGAAAGCACATCAACAATCCAGAGTAGGGCATTGGCAGAGTTTATTGCAGAATGGACGCCAACCACTGATGAAGAAGTACATGAAACAGTTATCCCCGGCAAGGAAGCGCCCCAAGAATGGATCATGTATTTCGATGGTGCCTTCTCCCTACAAGGCGCAGGGGCTGGCGTGCTTCTCATGGCTCCCACTAGAGAGCACCTGAGGTACGTCATCCAGATGCACTTTCCCCGGGAGGAGGCGACCAACAATACAGCAGAATATGAAGGGCTTCTTGCCAGGCTCAGGATTGCTACAGAGTTGGGAATCAAGAAGCTGATCATTCGAGGAGATTCACAACTGGTGGTGAGACAAGTCAACAAGGATTACCAAAGCCCATTGATGGAGGCATACGTCAAGGAAGTGAGAAGATTGGAGGAGCGCTTTGACGGGTTGCAAACAGAGCACGTACCCCATGCGGAAAACAGCATTGCTGATCACCTGTCAAAGTGCGCTGCGCAGAAGCTTCCTGTGGAACCAGGGACTTTTGTTCTCCATCTTACTAAGCCCTCCATATCCACGGCAACAATGGCCCGAAAGAGGAGGAAATTGGACTCCTGTAAGCCTCTCCCGGTAGAGCCTTTCGGGGCTCCTGGCAGGGACCCTGCCAGGAACAACTCCCCTTCGATTGCCGAGCTGCACCCTCCTGCCGGGCCACCGGTCCCCGCGGTTGAGGGATGCGCCCCCACGAATGAGGAGGTGCCGCTAGTCCTCGTTGCCGAGCCTCAGGCTCCAACTTGGGCAAGGCACATAGTCCATTTCCTCCAAACTGGAGAACTTCCCGAAGAGCAAGAAGAAGCTAAAAGAGTAGCCCGGAGGGCCAGTATGTATCAGTTGGTCGATGACACTCTATACAGAAGAAGGCCCAACGGTGTGAAATTGAAGTGCATTTGCCGGGAAGGAGGAAAGGAACTGCTGGCAGAGATATACAAAAGCGTGTGCGGCTCCCACATTGGATCAAGGGCTTTGGTTGGGAAAGCATTCCGGCAAGGACTCTATTGGCCCACTTCCCTCCAAGATGCGGTTGAGCTCATCACCAAGTGTGAAGCCTGTCAGTTCCATTCCAAAAATATCCATCTTCCTGCCCAAGCACTCTAGACAATCCCTTTGTCATGGCCGTTTTCGGTCTGGGGGCTCGATATCCTCGGCCCTTTCCCCCGAGCTGCCGGGGGCTTTGAATTCTTGTTCGTTGCAATCAACAAGTTTACAAAGTGGTCAGAAGTAGATGCCGTGAGAAAGGTGACTGCTCAGTCAGCTATCAAGTTCTTGAAAGGATTGGTGTGCCGCTTCGGGGTCCCTACCCGGATCATCACCGACAACGGCACCCAGTTCATGAGCCACGCCTTCATGCAATATGTTCATGCCCTCGGAAGCAAGATCTCATTTGCCTCTGTCGCACATCCCAGAAGCAATGGACAAGCTGAGAGGGCGAACGCTGAAGTGCTGCGAGGACTCAGGATAAGAACGTTTGATTAGCTGCGGAAGCACGGCAGGCAATGGATCAGTGAGTTGCCGGTGGTTCTTTGGTCCCTCAGAATGACACCAAACCGAGCTACCGGGCAGACTCCCTTCTCCCTAGTCTATGGGGCAAAAGTTGTTATCCCCACGAAACTCATTTACGGGTCACGTCGAGTGCTTGCTATGATGAAGTAATGCAGGAACAGCACATGCGTGACGATGCCATGCTTCTCGAGGAGAACCGTCTCCAGACTGCTACGCGTGCTGCACGCTATCAGCAAGCCCTGTGTCGCTATCATAGCCGCAGGGTTCATGCCCGATGTTTTGAGGAAGGTGACCTTGTCCTTAGGCGCGTTCAGTCCGCCAAGGGTACAAACAAGCTGTCGCCGAAGTGGGAAGGCCCTTACCGGGTAGTACGAGTCACCAGACCTGGCGCAGTTCGTCTGGAGACCAGAGATGGCATTCAATTGCAAAAGTCATGGAATATTGAGCATCTCCGCAAGTTCTACCCGTAAGGCACGGCTGTCGGGCCCTGCCCGGCGGCCACCCTTTTGTACAGGCCTTGCCTCAGCTACATGTAACCCCTTGTACAAAGCCAGGCACAGACCCTGAGCAATAGAGAAATAAATGAAGCGCTGGGGGCCCCCGACAAGTTCCATGCATGCATAAGCATATCATAAGCATCGCATGATTCATGTAGATAGGTTGCATGACCATGTAGATAGATTGCATCTAGCATCATCTTCATTTGCATAAACTGCAGGCTCCTACCGTGGACTTAGTCCTGGGAAGAGGATGCGAAGACAAGCCAGCACTGCGGTCTTCGGCAAGCCAAACAGATAAGTTCCATCTCTTATGCATACATGTTCCGTGAGTATGACTTGTGAATATGAAAACCTCGCCGCCTCAGAAACAAAGGTGCTCCCATCTACTAACACGAACGCTGCTTCGGTCAGGATGGTTGTAGTGGCCTTTGGCTGAAAGGGGTTGGCAGGGGGCTGGTCTCTCCCAATGGGTTCTGCGCCCGGCAGGCTCAGCCTCACGGCCGCAGTCCTATGGGGTGCCGGTAAGGTAGCTTACCGGGATCTACTTGTTTACATGAAAGTATGGAGGTGTTTCACCTCTGCATGGATATCATACATGCACAAGTGACCGGCAAAGCTTATCTTTTTCATTAATATGCTGATCAACAAGTACAAATCTCACGGAACATAAACATGGATACTAGAGATTACATTATTTGAACTAAAATTTGGCAAGTTCCTACAGATTTAAGATTAAAAAAAAGATAAGTGCCCCGTAAACTCCTTTCCCTGTCCCTTTTTATCCCAGGTAGTGCGGTGGGAAGAGGAGAGCTTAGGAGGACTGCGATGAGCAGGACAGTCGAGGCGCACCGCTCCCCACCTTGGCGGGTAGGAAGAAGCCGCCGTCCTTAGCAACAATGCGAGATCCGCCGGAAGGAGCAGTGCTGGGATTACCAAGGACCCCATATACCGCATCCCAGGCAAGCATCAAGAGCCCCGGACACCTCTCCAACTGGGCGGCGACCCCCGGCGATGCACGGCACCAGACCAGGCTCACTCCCCAAGCATCAGCACGAGCATTTGACATCGTCGGCAACTCCAAGCTAGGGCCCGGGGCCCGGCCCCGGGCTCTTCCTTTCAGCATACCCAGAAGAAGCAGATTGCGGAGGAGGAGAGGAATGTGGATGAATACCTCCGCTCCTCCCCCGGTCCTCCTTTTATAGGCAAACTGGTGCTGGGGGCTGATTCCTCGGCGATTACCCGCCGTCTTCCTCCACCAATCCAAGAAGATCGGGCCCCTGCCTTGATGCTCTCCCGCACCACGTGCCTCCACTTACCTACCCCACTCAATACATGCGGCATACGAGGCTAAGGATAAGGGCGCAGTGGGAAGAGTGAAATGGCAGTTACCCGCCCGTGCGTTAAAGTCATTCACGGGCCATTACAAGAATGGCCCCACCACAATTGGCGTTGCGCGACGCGCGGGAAAACCAGAAACTGACCCAAGCTCAGATTAATGAAGAAACAAAGAAGATCTCAAAGGGTAGAGCCATCCTTACATTCCTGCCTGTGCACTGGTTAGGGCCTACCCCGACGACGCCCAGCGGCGCGTTCGTGCCAGGCCCGGGTGCTCCTGTCGGTGTAACAGACCCTGGGTCCATTGCACGGACTGTGCACAAGCTAGAGATAGAATTACAAGACCAAGATCAGACCAAACAAGGAGGATTAATTCCTTTGAAGGATCCAAGTGCAAGTCAAGAAGGCCAAGGTGAGCTAGAGGAGCAAGGCATCGCTGAGGGAAGGACCTACCTTGCTGGGCAGGCGAGCCTGGCAGGGTTGGGTTTTGCCCCAGAAGCAAGCTCCCAGATCGCCCTGGTAGGCCTGCCGGGGCTGGAGGAGGCAAAACCACTTCACCGCTCCACCTCACAAGCAACGCAAGTCATTAATCAGAGCGGTGTCGAGCTCCAAGGTGACTAAGTGGCTGCTTTTTGCCACATGGCAGCCACTTTCTACAGCAAACACCTCCATATGACACCCGTCCTAAGACGTGTCAAGCGAGCAGGCGCGAAGCTGGCAAAACAGCACGGCATGGCCTGTCGGGCGAGCTCTGATGTGACACTGAGCGGCGCATTTAATGCACTCTGTCAGCCTGCAGAGTTAGATATGATAGCACTGTTAGCTATCTAATCAGTACGCAAAGACTGATTTGCCACTGTGGTGACCCCTTAATCTATAAAAGGAGGCCCATGGCGACCGTAGAAGGGGTTGGACCCTTGCGTATCCATACGCGCGTAGCCACTCTCGCCCCCAGAGCGACCTTGCTGGGCGAGTGCGCTACATTCACCACCATTATCCACCATCAATCCACCAAAGCAGGAGTAGGGTTTTACGCCTCACGGCGGCCCAAACCTGGGTAAAGACTGCCCGTGTGATCTCTGCCGTGCTGCGCAACGCTTCTCCACTCTTTGTGCAACGTTCCCATCCCCCCGCCGAACCAGAAGGGGCTCATGGCCCCATAGGTGGCTGTGGTTTCCCACTACACCAGGTGTGCGGCGCCATCATCACCCACACCACAAACTCACGGGCTGTGCCATCGGCATGGGCTCATGAGTGAGGTGGTCGGACGGCAGTCACATACCTCCCTCCTCGGCCTCGTCCCCCACGGTACCCATGGCCAACCACATGGGAAGGACCCTGCGCGTGAATGTTTGAGCCGGCATGGACCCGTGGCGGGGCGCGCTCGTATCGTGGAAGGGCAGCCGTGGGCATTGCGGTGACCTTGCGTGGGCGGCCGCGCCCCCTTTTCGGCGGGAGCAGCTCCGGTCCCTCCCGTGGAGCCTTCCCCTTCTCGGCGGCAGAAGCCGGCGGCGAAGATGGTGGCAACGTCATCAACGACAGGCTTCCTAAGGCGGGCGGCAGCGGCAACCAGGGCGATGGCGGCGCTTTCTCCTAGTTTGACCCTGCAGCATTCATCGTGCCTCGCGGAGGTGTGAGAACTTCTGTTTGAACTTGTGGAACATTATGTTTTGTAATAACTTGCTAGGACTCCGTGATTTCCTTTTCGTGCTCGATTTCCTTTCTGTTTTCCTTAGTGTTCTGCGTCGGTAGGGCCCGGCCCCGCGCATACCTCAACCGCTGTTGGGGCGTCCGGATCACCAGGACGAGGCCAAGGGGTGAGGGGCTATGTGACCAGTGAGGCCCCTGAGTCGCGATGCTCAGGTCTCCCCCTTGATGTACGAACATCCCTCATGAAGGAAACATGAGCAGTGTCTGAGTTAATCCGGAGCCATCAATACCTTTCCTTGCCAGCTTTTGCTTGGGAGGGACGCGAGAAGACTAGGTGAGGTGGCATGCGTCAGGCATGGCCGGAGCGTAGCCCCCGTGCCCAGCCCCCTCGCGCGGCCCTCCCGTAGGAAAGCTGCGCTGTGGGACCGAGCGGCGAGCCTTTAGGCCCTCCTGAGGTTATTGCAGCCGCTAGGGTACCGTCAGTTGTTTATTCACCAGCACGGAGAATGGTGCTTCCACTTTAGTGTGGGCATAGCCGCTCCCTGACCATGTCGTCTGCCAGCGCAGAGAATGAGGCTTCCACTGGTGCATGGGCATAGTCGCTCCTCGGCAGTGCCATCCGCCAGCGTGGAGCATGGGGCTTCCACTGGTGCGTGGGTGGGAGTTCCCTCGGGGGGAGACTCCGAGGCGTGTACAGCCCCGTCCGTACACGTGGCTAGCACGGCAGGACTGGAGGAGGTGTATATGGGCACCCGTGAGCCATTGCGGGACTCACGAGGCCCTACCTCAAGGCCGGTTGCGCATGAATTTTTGGTGCAGAGCATTTGTAAGGACCCAGCGAGATGTTGATGTGGCCTGCGCCGAGTGAATCTCCGGACGACATCGCATGAGAAGGCCAAACACCAACGACCCCAGGAGGTGACGTGAATGGGGCCGGCCCGCCAGACAGAGCTCAGCCGTTGGGTTTATCGATGCTGCAGGGACGGACTCGAGCACAAACGCTGTGTCCAGTCTTCTCATGCAATAATCCTAAAGAAAGACAACCGGCGCGCGGCTCCCGCGGCGGCGAGGCACCCGGTCACGCGCCCTGACTCATCCACTCTTGATTAGCTCATGTGGGAACAAGGCACCAAGGACCACGGGAGGTGACGTACATGGGAGCTGGCCCACGAGACAGCGCTCGGCCACTTGGGTTTGGCGATGCTGCAGGGATGGACCCGAGCACAGACGCCGTGCCAGTCCTTAATCATGAGGCGATCGCGGGCAAGTTTGTGAGGGCGCACGACATTCATGGTGACGAAGAACCAGACATGTAGATTGCAATATCAAGCAATTCATAAAGGGGCGAAACCAGTTCTGATACATGCGCAAAACAATACAGGATGAAGGGGCGGGCCCTGACAGCTTGAGGATAATGCAGCCCGAGGGGCGCCCTCAACTGAACAAACCAACAAATCACCTGGCACCATCATTGTAGAAGCATTGGAGTTGCTGAAGACGCGTGCTGCAGAGATCGCTCCTCACGAGTCGGCTGGCTCCTGAGGCTCGGGAGGCTCTGGAGGCCCGGGAAGCTCACGAGGGTCCGGCACCTCCTTCGTCAGGACCGCCTGGTGCCTGGCCTCGCGAGCCACCAGGACGCCCTGCATGTAGCACTGGTGCGAGGTAGCCATGTCCAGCAAGCCGAACGGCATGCAGACGTAGCTTCGGGGGCAGCCCCCACTCCGTCCAACGCGGGACGGCCAGAAGAGCTCCTGAGAAACAACCCCGTTGAGGCATGGGATGTTGACGCAGACGCGCAGCTCGCCACCCATGTCAGGGGCGGCAGCTACACCAGATGATGTGGGGCGATGCTCGCCACGCATGGCTCGCGCCTCCTGAAGTTCCTCGATCGCCTTGGTGATGAACTCCTGAGCGCCTGGCTCCTCGCGCCTTGCGCCTTGCTCACGGAGGCACGCGTTGAAGCACGCCCCCACATGGTGCCAGAACGCCTCCCTCGTGACGCTGGTCAGGTCAGAGGCCCTCCAGACGAGAGCCCCCGAGCCCGTCCTCAGAGGGGCGCCGAGCGTGCCTTCCTATGTGAGAGGGAAGGGCGCCCCAGCAGTGGGCACGGGGCCTGAGGCACGATCGTCGGGCGCGCCAGCCTCCTGACGGCCCATGGGGGGAGCTGCTTCTTCTTCTTGGGGATGGCCTCAGGAGGCCAAATGGCACCCTCATCGTCTGAGTTCTCGACAGCCGCAGCCTGGTAGGCGCGCTCAAGGGAGCACACCGTAGCCTTCTTGTCACAGGCGACCGTGATGATACCACCACTCCCTGGCATCTTGAGGACATTGTAGCCATGGTGCATCGCCGCCATGAACTTGGCGAGGGCCGGATACCCGAGGATGGCGTTGTACGGGAGGTGAATGTGGGTGACGTCGAGGTCGATGAACTCGGTGTGGTAGTTGTCTCGCTGGCCGAAGGTGACAGGGAGGCGGATAGGCCCTATGGGGACGATGGAGCCATCGGTCACCCCTGAGAAAGTCTTGGTGGGGAGGAGATGTTCGTACGGCACCTGGAGCGTCTCGAACATCTCGACGGAGAGGACATTGAGCCCCGCGCCACCATTGATGAGTGTCTTGGTGACGAGGACGTTGCTGATGGTCGGTGAGCAGAGCATCGGGAAGACACCAGCGGTGGCTGAGCACTTAAGCTGGTCCATAGAGTCGAAGGTGATGGCGTACTTGGACCACATGAGGGGACGCGAGGCCTCGAGCTTGGGGAGGGCCGCGTTCACCTCATGAGCGAACTGCTTGAAGATGCGATGAGAGGCGGGGGCCTCAGCGCTACCCAGGATGCAGGCAATGGCACGAGGCTCTTGGAAGCCCCCAACCCCATCGTCTAGGCAGTGGTCGTCATTCCTCCTTGGCGGCGGCGGCAGCGGAGGAAGGCTGGCGTTGCCCTGAGGACAGTCCTCGCGGGGCTGGTCACGCTAGGGGCCGTCGCGAGGCTGGCCCTGCCAACGGTCCTCACGAGGCTGATCACGCCAGTCCTGGCAGGGGTCGTGGTTGTCCCAGCAGACTCCACCGTGGCCTCCTTCGCAGTCGTAGCCACAGTCGTTGCGCTCGGGACAGCGTCTGATGCGCCCATCATGGATTGCCCTAAGATCTTGGCAGTCGTTGGTGTTGTGGCTGTGGAGGTTGTGGAAGAAGTAGAATGGACGTCTGCCCTTGGAGGATTCAGCGTGGTCGCAGCCGCGCTTCATCTCAGGTTCGGCCGCGAGCACAGCTGGGCCCTTGCACTTCACGTCCTTAGCCTTAGCCTTCTTATCTTCAGGATCGACCTCCGGAAGCACCAGCAGGGAGAGCCGACCTTCCTCTGCCCTTGCGCACCTGGCGGCCATGTTGAACATCTCCAGAGCCGAGCACAAGTCCTCGGGTATGGCGAGCTCCTCCTTCATCTTGACATCCCGAACGCCCTCAGAGAACGTCGAAATGATGGCCTCATCCGACACCTTCGGGATCTTGAGGCGAACGGCTGTGAAGCGTTGTATGTACTTGTGCAAGCTTTCGCCTGGCTGCTGCTTGATGCACCGCAGGTCGCCTGCCGCAGGAGCGCGGTCGCGAGTGCCTTGGAAGTTGGCGATGAAGCGCTCGCGGAGCTCGCCCCTGGAGGAGATTGACCCCACTGGGAGGTTAAGGAGCAAAGAACGCGCGCCGTCCTTGAGGGCCATGGGGAACCAGTTCGCCATGACTTTCTCATTGCTGTTCGCCGCCTCGATGGTCAGCTCGTAGAGCTGGAGGAACTCAGTGGGGTTAGGGCTGCTGTCGTAGCGCAGAGGCAGATCCGGCTTGAACTTGCCGGGCCAGACTACGCGCCGCAGCTCCAGGGTGAAAGCACGGCAGCCTGCCGCACTTACAGGGGCCAGCCGCAAGGGAGGAGCCAGATCTTGATGCCCGCACGCAGCCGCCTCTGGTGGCACACGGTCTTGATGTGGCGGTGCTGGAAGCGCACACGCTTCTCCTTGGGGCCACTGCACCACCTGGCAGCTTTCTTCATCGTGCGCCGGTGCCCTGCGCGGCGGGTCGCGCTGGGGAGCCTCATGCCTCGGCTCGGGATCCACGCCATGTAGAGTAGGAGGCGGAGGCGTGCCGTGAGCCACGTCGCCTGCCAGGGATGGCAGAGAACGAAGCGAACGGGACGGTGCAGGGGCCTCGCCAACGGCGTTGACGAGCTCGGCGATGCGGGCGAGCCAGTCATCGTAGAGGTCGTTGGCCGGACGATAGCGCAGAAGCTCGCGCGCGATGAGCCACGCAGACTGCGCGTTCACCGGCCCACGACGGCTGTGAGAAGACGACGCCGTGGCTGGGGTGGGTGATGGAGTCGCGGTGCGCCATCACGCCGCACGGATGGTGGCAGCGAGGAGTCCTGCTATTGACGGGCAGCAGGGTCGGTGGCAGCGTTAGCCACTGAGGAGGCAGAGCGGTGAGGGACACCGTTGCCCACGGGTGCCGTCTGGGTGACACGAGTGGCCCGGCTCTTGGCACGAACACGGCAAGCATCGGCCATAGGAATGGTGGAACGGCGGCGGATCGAGCGGTGGGAGAGATGCTTCGACACACCCCTACCTGGCGCATCAAAATGTTGGATTCTGGGCCCCGCAGACCCAAGAAAGGTTCAAACTCTGGAGCGTGTATGAAGAACTCAACCTATCCAACCAACCAACACATCGCCCTACAGCCTAGCTCAATGAATCAAGGAAGAAGATGAACACGGCAGTTTACCCAGGTTCGGGCCACCTTGCGGTGTAAGACCCTACTCCTGCTTTGTGGTGGATTTGCCTCACGAGGGGCTGAGGATGAACAACTACAAGGGACGAACAACCTCACGAGGTCTGCTCTGGAGTGACAGTGAGTCTGTCTCAGGTCGGCTCGGATCCCCTCTCTATGGTGGTGGCTAACCTATATATATAGTGGCCTCGGTCCTCTTCCCCCAAAACGTAGGCGGGAAGGGATCCCACAGTGGCCAGTTTGAAAGGGGACAAGTAGTACATCTTATCCTGACGAAAGGTGGTCTTCGCCTGCAAAGCTTCTGGTTGTGACGCCGTGGTGGGCTCGGCGATGACATCCGTCCTGCCGTCCTGGCGGTCCTGATCTTGTTGCACTGGAATGGAAACCTTTGCCTGATTCCTCAGGAACCCACGCCTGTGCTTGCCTCCTTAGCACCAAAGAGGAAACCTGCTCCTCTACGCTCGCTGGCGCCCGCCTGGCCTTGGTCATCATAGCTTGCGTCACCACAACCTCATGAGGTTGGGCACCTACATAGAAATCTCCGCTCCTCAGGAGGCAGCCTGGGAAGGCCACTCCATCAGGAGGTCTTGGCATCGTCCGCCTCACGAGGCTTGGCCCCTTGTGAGGGTCTTGTCTTGATGGCCTCGTAGATGGGCCGTACCAGGCCGTCGATGGAGCCACGCCATGGACCGCAAGCAGGCAAGTCTGGGTACCCTGGTTCCGAGAACGCCGACAGAGTGATGATGACCCTGTTGCATGCACCAGGCTGCTATCAATTCGGAGTGGTTGCCGAGGTGACATGAGGAAGTGGAGGCGTCTGCGTCCCATCGAGCGCCACGCGTCATGCCTGGCCCGCAAGAAATTGGGGCCCGCGGTGCTCCGTCCTCTCTCTCTCTCTTTGGCTTCGCCTCGGAGCCAGCCCGAGCGTGCCTTGGGCCTGGGGCCTACTGTTGGCGTTCTGGGATCGGGGGTACCCAGACCTTCCTGCCTACGGCCCATGGCGTGGCTCCCTCGACGGCCCTGTACGGCCCAGCTCTGATAACTCCAAGACAAGACCCTCGCGAGGGCCCCCTGGCCTCGCGAGGCAGACAGCACCAAGACCTCCAAGGGAGCGGCCTCCCCAGGCCGCCTCCCGAGAAGCGGAGATATCTATGCAGGTACTCAGCCTCACGAGGCTGCGATGACATGGGCCATGACGACCATGGCCAAGCGGGCGCCAGCGGGCGCAGAGGAAGCAGTTTCCCTTTCGTTGCTAAGGGAGCAAGGACAGGCGTAAGTTCTCGAGGAGTCTCCCAAAGGTTTCCATTCTGGTGCCGCAAGACCAAGACCGCGAGCTCGGCAGGACGGATGTCATCGCCGAGCCCACCGCTGTGTCACGACCAGAAGCTTTGTAGGCAAAGACCACCTTTGTCAAGATTAGATGTACTTCTTGTCCCCTTTCAAATTGGCCATTGTGGAATCCTTCCCGCCTAAGTTTTAAGGGAAGAGGACCAAGGCCAGTTTAAATATAGGTTAGCAACCGCCGAGGGACGGGAGATCGATTCCACCCTCACCACCAAGCCCTCGCGAGGCTGTTCATCCACTGTACTTATTCATCCCCAGCCTCCTCGTGAGGCCAATCCACCACAAAGCAGGAGTAGGGTTTTACACCACAAGGTGGCCCGAACCTGGGTAAACTGCCGTGTTTATCCTCTTCCCCGCTCGCGTGCTTTTGGCGAGGCTAGGCTGTAGGGCGACGAGCTTGATACTTGAGAGGTTGAGATCTTCGCACACGCCCAGGGTTCGAACCTTCTTGGGTCTGCGGAGCCCTGAATCCGACACTATGTCAATAGGTTAGTCCCAAAAAATGATATAAAGTTGCTACGAAATGATTGTAAACATCCAAGAATGATAATATAATAGCATGGAACAATCAAAAAATTTAGATACGTTGGAGACGTATCAGCATCCCCAACCTTAATTCCTACTCGTCCTCGAGTAGTAAATGATAAAAACAAAATTTTTGATGTGGAATGTTGCCTAACATGTTCATCACATATTCTTTTCTTTTGTAGCATGGACATTTGACATGAAGACTTCAATACTCAAGCATATCAACAAGCAACCATGTCTTTCAAAATATCAACACTAAAGAAAGTTATCCCCAGCCCACCATGCTCAATCATTGATCCATTCATAAACACACTCGAATATTAGCTACATTCAATGCTCAAGTACGATCATAGTGCTCCCTAGTTGGTGCTTTATAAGAGAAGATGGAGACTCAAATAAAATAAAAATTGCATAAAGTAAATAGATAGGCCCTTCGCAGAGGGAAGCAGAGATTTGTAGAGGTGCCAAAGCTCAAAGCTTAAATTGAGGGATAAATACTTTTTGAGAGGCATGCTTTTCCTGTCAACGAAAACGATCGAGTAATTCCCAACACTTTCCATGCTAGATATATCATAGGCGGTTCCCAAACATAAAATAAAGTTTACTCCTTTTTCCACCATACTTTCATACTCCACGGCTAGCCATATCCACGGGTACCGTCCATACCAACACTTTCCAAGGAATTTATTATTTGACAACATAAAGTAAATTTCTTTTTCGTTTCGGGACTAGGCATCCCTACTACCGCTGTACTCTCATGCAATGACAAGTGAATAGACATTCATCTTGAGAATATCACATCTAGCATGGAAAATATTGGCCACCCCCTACCGCTTCATGAGCAGTACGGGCACACAAAAAGGAAATTCATTTTGAAAATTAGAGATGGCACATGCAAATTTACTTAGAACGCCACAAAAATACCGCATATAGGTAGGTATCATGGACTCATATGGCAAAACTGGGTTTAAGGGTTTTGGATGCACAAGTAGTATTCCCACTTAGTACAAATGGAGGCTAGCAAATAGATTAAGAAGCAACCAACCAAGAAATTAAAATTCACATAAGCGAGCATTGACCATATCTAACAGCGAATAATGCATCACAAGTAGGATGTAATTTCATTGCATAACTATTGATGTTCGTGCTTGCATAGGGAATCACAAACCTTAACACCAATATTCTTACTAAAGCATAATTACTCAGCAACATGACTCACATATTACTATCATCATGTCTCAAAACTATTACAAGGAATCAAGTTTATTTGTCCACTGATCTTCATGGAAGTTTTTATTATATCCCTCTTGAATATCTATCACTTTGGGACTAATCTCATATATTGCATTTGCTTTTGATAAGCTCAAATAAATTTAAGTGAAGAACATGAGCATAAAAAATTTCATCTCTCAAAATAATATAAGTGAAGCATGAGAGAATTTCTTCAAAAATTTACTAACTCTCAAATAAATCTAAGTGAAGCATTAGAGTATTTCTTCAAAAAAATTTAAGCACACTATGCTCAAAAAGATATAAGTGAAGCACTAGAGCAATTCCGTAGCTCAAAAATTTAAGTGAAGCACATGGAGCAATTCTAACAAAACATAGCATAATTTTGGCTCTCTCAAATAGGTGTGTCCAGCAAGGATAAATGTGATGAAATAAAAGCAAAACAAGCAAAGACTCATATAATACAAGACGCTCCAAGCAAAACTAATGATATGTGATGAATATTAATATAGCTCCAAGTAAAATTACCGATGGTTGTTAGAACAAAGAGGGGATGCCTTCCGGGGCATCCCCAAGCTTAGTTGCTTGGTTCTCCTTGAATATTAACTTGGGATGCCATGGGCATCCCAAGCTTAGGCTCTTTTCACTCCTTATTCATTCATCCATCGTGATCTCACTCAAAACTTGAAAACTTCAATCACACAAAACTTAACAAAACTTTTGTGAGATCCGTTAGTATAATAAAACCAATCTTTGCTTTAAGTACTATCGAAAACCCATTCATATTTTGTTTTTGCATTATACCTACTGTATTCTAACTTTACCATGGCTTATACCCTCCAATACAATCCATAGGTTCATCATAATAAGCACACAATGCAAAGAAAACAGAATCTGTCAAAAACAGAACAGTCTGTAAAGATGCGAATTTTACTCATACTTTTGTAACTCCAAAAATTCTGAAAAGCTAGGACAACTTAGGAAATTGTATATCAATATTGTGTAAAACATTCAGAATTTTTCATCGCTTCTATGAATTTAAACAATTCTGTTACTGGATGCAAAAGTTTCTGTTTTTCCACAAGATCAAATCAACTATCACCGAACATGATCCCAAAGGCTTCACTTGGCACAAACACTAATTAAAACATAAAAAACACAATCATAATAGTAGCATAATTGTGCACACACTCAATAACAGAAAGAAAAAGGCAGAAATAAATTTTATTCATTGGGTTGCCTTCCAACAAGCGCTATCATTTTATGCCCCTAGCTAGGCATAATGCATAGATTCAAGTATTGTCATCTTTAGTTTTCGCCACCTTAGTGAGGCCTTTTTCAAACCCGGGAAGCTCTTTACGCTTCCCCAAATTCTCAGGAAAGAGAGCATCTTGAGATCTAAAATATCCAACCGCTTATTAAAAAGAGTAATCAAAGTATTCATGCGATTGAGATTTCCACTTATATGTTTGAGAGGTTTATTATATTTTTGCAACTCGACCAAATGTTTATGTAAATCACCCAATTTGTCTAAAAATTGAACCCCTTATTGTGTAAAAGGAAATCCCTTTTTTGGTGGCGGAACTCCCAATATTCCCTCTAGGATTTCATAAGCAGCATTAGCATCAAGCTCAATAAAGTTCCCTTTTGCGGCAAAATCCAAGAGTTGTCTATGATGCAAAGCTAATCCTATGTAAAAATTACGAAGCAAAATATTTGGATCCCCCTTTAGATTGCAAATTCTATAGGATTCCATTAACCTATATCAACCACCTTTCAAATTTTCTCCTTGTTTCTGTTTGAAGTATAGAACTTCAAAATCTAGTGACAAAGGAGGGGTAGTCATGCTAGACATAGCAACAAGGTAGGCAAACAAGAGATCTAACAAGAAAAAGGCAAACAAAAAAGAAAGCAAATAAAAAGGAAAATTTTTGTGAAGTGGGGGAGATGAAAACGAGAGGTAAATGGCAAATAATGTAAATTGCAAGGAGATGAGATTTGTGATTCGGAACCTGATAGATGTTGATGATGTCTCCCAGGCAACGGCACCAAAAATTCCTTTGACGTGGCTAGACTATGTCGATATTTCCCCAATGAGGAAGGGATGATGCAGCACATCTACGGTAAGTATTTCCCTCAGTTGTGAAACCAAGGTATCAATCCAGTAGGAGAACCAAACAACACTAGGTAAACGGTACCTGCACACAAAGAACAAATACTTGCAACCCGACACGTAAGAGGGGTTGTCAATCCCTCCTCGGGAAAAAGATAGATTGGTTTGTTTTAGTTTGGATAAATAGATCTCGCAAGAACACAAAATAAAATAAGTAAAGAAAAAGTGTAGCAATGTATTTTTGGGTTTTTGGAATAATAGATCTAAAAATAAATACGACAAAAGATAGATCGAAAAGCAAATATGATAAGATAAAAGATAAACCTGGGGGCCGTAGATTTCACTAGTGGCTTCTCTCGAGAAAATAGCACACGGTGGATAAACAAATTACTGTTCGGCAATTGATAGAAGAACAAATAATTATGACGATATCCAAGGCAATGATCAATATATAGGCATCATGTCCAAGATTAGTAGACCGACTCCTGCCTGCATCTACTACTATTACTCCACACATCGACCGCTATCCAGCATGCATCTAGTGTATTAAGTTCATGGAGAAATAGAGTAATGCAATAAGAACGATGACATGATGTAAACAAGATCTATTCATGTAGGAATAGACCCCATCTTGTTATCCTTAATAGCAACGATATATACGTGCCTCGCCACCCCTTCTGTCACTAGGTGAGGACACCGTAAGATCGAACCCATCACAAAGCACCTCTTCCCATGGCAAGAAAAATCGATCTAGTTGGCCTAACTAAACCAAAGATTCGAAGAAGAAATACGAGGCTATAAATAATCATGCATATAATAGATCAAAGAAAACTCAAATAATATTCATGGATATAGATTTGATCATAAACTCGAACTTCATCGGATCCCAACAAACACACCGCAAAAAGTCATTACATCAAATAGATCTCCAAGAGACCATTGTATTGATAATCAAATAGAGAGAAGAAGCCATCTAGCTACTGCCTACGGACCCATAGGTCTATGGTGAACTACTAACGCATCGTCGGAGAGGCACCAATGAGGATGATGAACCCCTCCGTGATCGTGTTAAATAGGATCTCATGGTTCTGGAACTTGTAGCGGCTAGAATTGTGTTTTGTCGACTCCCCTAGGGTTTCTGGAATATTTGAGTATTTATAGAGCTGAGAGGCGGTGCATCGGAGATCCTAGGGCCCCGTGATACTTCAGGGCGTGCCTGGGCTCTCTAACGCACCCTGGTGTATCGTGCGCCCCTTGAGCCTTCCCTCGTATGCTTCCTTGGCTCCCAAGTTGTCTTCTGGTCCAAAAAAATCTCCAAAAAGTTTTGCTGCATTTGGACTCCGTTTGATAGGGATATTCTGCGAAGTAAAAAACAAGCAAAAAACAACAACTGGCACTGGGCACTATGTCAATAGGTTAGTCCCAAAAAATGATATATAGTAACTATAAAATGATTGTAAAACATCCAAGAATGATAATATAACAGCATGGAACAATAAAAAATTATAGATATGTTAGAGAGGTATCAGTGCGACAATGAGGCGCCGTTCGAATAGACTGATGACGAGGACGACATTGTCGGCTCGGCAGAGGCTGCCCCCCCCCCCCCACAACCATGACCACGAAGCCAGCACATCTACGGGTGATGCCAGCGGCGAGGAAGAGTAGTGCATAGTAGGTCACTGCCGCTCGGGTCCCAAGAAGGCCACTGCTCCTCACCTCCAGTCGACGCCAAGCTTGGTGGGCTGAGCATCGGTGGCCGATTAGTCGCTTGGCAACGACGCGGAGGCGGACAACTTCACTTCCCAGGTCTTCAGAGGTGCAGCTGGAGAGCGCCGAGGCGGAACTAGAGAAGGCAAAGCTTCAGTTCTCGAGGCTCATGGCCGGACTTGGGGAACGGGCATCGGCGATTATTTAGATTAGGTATTAATTATACCTCCAGAGCCGGACGAGCACCGCTTAGTTGATATAAATGTACTGAAATCTGTCATGTTTATATGAAATCCGGCATGGTTATATGAAACCCCGCCGTGTTTGCATGAATTTCATCTGGTTTGTTGAAAAAGAGTTTGAAATGTATGTGGCTACGGTTGGATGGTGGCCTCCCGCATCCATGTCTTCCGACTGGTCCCCCTGTCCGCGGACGGATGCATTACAAAAAAAAAGAAACATCCGTGACATTTTGGGACGAACGAATTTTTTTTCTGCCATGCTTATGACACTTCTATGACGATAATTGTGACAAAATCCGGTATAATCATAGATGTGGTGGGCTCCTACTTCTATGACAAAAAATCATGACAAAAAATGGGCTTTTCGTCCTGGGTGGGCCGGAGACGCACCTGCATGACATTCTTTGGGCCGTCCATGACGGAAAAAATCATGGTAGAAGCGAGGGCGAGGAAAATTTTGGGGAGTTCCCGCTTACGGTGGGTGGTCGGGGCCAAGCGATGCACGGAGGTTTGCGCGTTTTCTCTTGTATACGTACGCGCATGTGTGCGAGGTGTTGGGCTCTAACTGAACCCGAGAAAGGTGTTCGCTTACTGAACCTGAGCAATTGCACTAGCTACGTTACTGAACCCGAGCGATCGATCGATCCCTGGCTGTTAACTGAATCCGATCGAGGGATTCCTTCGCTACTGCTGCTAACTGAAGCCGATCGAACCTGCTGCCTCTTGATGAACAGTGAATGTGGGGGCTGGTTAAACGAGTCGAGACGTACGTGGTTGGGGTTGGATGAACAGTTCCTGGTGGGGTTGGATGAACAGGACCCCGACACTACTGGAATCAGCTTCTTTGCCGTCCGCCATGCCGGACGGCAAAGGCATAGATCACGGACGGCAAAATGCTTTGCCGTCCGCTAGTGGACGGCAAACTGTCCGGATGCAAGCCTGCCAGCAAAGGCCTTCTTTGCCGTCCGCTTCTTAGAAACGGACGGCAAAGGATTACGCCATCCGCCATCTGAGGCCAGTAGATGGCAAAGACAGCTGACGGCAGTGCGGTGGCATGAGAGCTGTTAGGGGGTTAACTGCGCTCTTTGCCATCCACCAGCGGACGGCAAAGAGTCAAAGATCTTTGCCATCCGCTAGCAGACGGCAAAGAGCCCAGCTAGGCAGCACTGGGAAGCTGCCACGTGTCCAGATATGCCGTCCGCCAGCAGACGGCAAAGAGGTTTGAATCATTGCCGTCTGCTGGCAGACGGCATAGATGGTCACTTTGCCGTCCGCCAGCAGATGGCAAAATGACCAAATAGGCAGCCAGTGTTCCCAGTTTGCATAGGTGACTGCCACGTGTCCTCTTTGTCGTCTGCTAGCGGACGGCAAAGAGGCTATATATCCCCTGTTTTTATTTAAATCCCATTAATTAGACATGGTTTCAAACACATATATACATACATACATATCCAACATATCCAACAGCATGTCCAACAACATATTTCATCCAATCCAACAACATAGTTCAACAAAGTCCAACATATCCATATATACATAACCAGAAACAAGTTTCCAACAACATATCCATATAGACATACATATCCAAACAAGTTTTCATAAACAACAAGGAAGCACCACAAGAATAGTACACTCCATGAATCCAAGCTTCCTCATGTAAAGCAAATCTGCAAATTGGGAAAGATGAAAGTTAGAAGAAGAAGAAGAAGACTAGTTAGAAGAAGAAGAAGAAGATTTTTTTTTCTTCTCTTTCTTTTTCTCCTCTCCTCTTCTTTATCTTCTTCTTCTTCTAACTAAGGTAGGTAAAAATGTCATTTTATTGCTAAGCTAGGTAAAAATGCTAAGTGTAGGTCATTTTAGAGCTAAGGTAGGTAAATAGGTCATTTTGGAGCTTAGTACGGTTATTATGTCATTTTCGAGGAAAATAAGCTAAGTCTATATCATTTTGGAGCTAACAAAGATTATCATGCGATTTTTTTTACCTAAGTATGCTAAGTATGTCATAAATGAACTGAATAAGCTAAGTATAGCTTATTTTTTATCTAACTTAGGTAATTATGCCATTTAGGAGGAAAATAAGCTAAGTATTCATTTGTAAAGCAAAACACTAGAGAAAACTTACCCTCATCACAACAAATGTGATGAAGATCGCAACTAAGGTAACAATTGATCCAACGGCACAATGATACCAAGCCTCATTACCAATGGCATATTTTCTAATCTTCTTAAGCTTCAGGTGCATTGCATCCATCTTCAAGCGCATTGCATTCATCTTCATCTTGTGATCATCGATGGCATCGGCAACATACAACTCCAATGTCATCTTCTCTTCTTCAATTCTTTTAATTTTTTCTTTCAAATACTCATTTTCTTTTTCAACTAAATTTAACTTCTCGACAAGAGGGTCCGTTTCAAATTCCGGTTCACATACCTCCTAGATTAAAATATCTCTATGTCAACTTGATGGCCATAATTTGCATAAATGCGAAATGCAACAAATAGTTATGAAAGAGAATTTACCACATCCGAATCATAAAGCGGGCGAGGGCCGAACGGAAATCAAGACCATGGCACTATGTATAAGAAACAATCATACAAAGTAAGAAAATTATAAATACCAACTATATAAATCATACAATCATACAAATAACTATATAAATCAAGTACAACATAAAAATTTGAATACCTAATAATCATTATCGGTAATGACGTGCTCGTCATCATCATTAATAAAAGCATCATCATCATCACTATCGGTAATGACATGCTCATCATCATCATTAATAAATGCATCATCATGTGGAAGGCCACCTTTACGTAATCGTTCAAGCATTGACAGGTCATCTGCAGCAGTAACTTCTTTTTCTTCCGGCTCTTCTTGTTCCAGCTCAGGGGTGAAGTCGGATTCACTATCCTTGTCTACTTCAATGTTCTGGGGTGGAGTAGAGCGGTTCTTGAAACGTTTTTTGGAAAGACGTGTTTCTTGGAAGAATTCTCCTTCGTCATATGTGTCTTGGTTATTGTGAGGTTCATAATCCTTTTCATTGGGGGGAGGTGGTCTAACACGTGGCGGCACTTCATAAACGACGTCCCAACCACTGAGATTTGGATCACTTTGACATGCCCATGGTAGATAGAAAACTTGGGTTGCCTGTTGAGCCGTAATATAGACATCGGGAACATCCAAATGGGTGCTTTGTTTGATTTCGACTAGCCCTATATGTTCATGAGTCCTTCTAGTCTCCCTCGGCTGGAACCAATAACATCTGAAGACTACGACGTTTGGTGGGTTTTCACCATAGAATTCAAGTTCATAAATTGCTTCAACTCTTCCATAATACTCGATACCTCCTTCGCCGATAGCAGAGACACAACAATTTGTAGACATTCGGTCGGCCATAGATAGCTCTTTGCCATAGGTACGAAAGCGATACCCATTGATGTCGTATTTGTCAAATGAACGGACCTTATAGTCAAAACCATTAGCTACTTGTCTCAATTCGGCATCCATAATCTCTGAATTAGCCTACAAGTTTAATACGAAAGGATTGTTGCATTAGTCGCAAATTAGCCAAAGAAAAAAAGTGTCTAATGGAAATTACCATTTTTTTGAACCAAGAGATGAAACCGGGAAATTCGGCTCCTTGTTTTGCCAGAAGCTCATACTCTTCGACGGAATCCTTTTGGATCACCGCTCCATACGAGAATATGGCGACGTATCGACTGCATCAAAAATCCAGGAATAAGAGAAGTTCAAAGGAATTAGAAGTTGTGAAACAATGTACCGAGATCTTACTCGATGTACGGCCGCACTTCTGTTAGGTTGTTGAAGAGATACAGCGAAATGGTCCGCCATTCTTCAACATCCAACCTTACTGGTTTCCAACCACCGGCTGGTGTGAGATTCCCTTTGAATAGGCTGAGGTTGGATTGACCCTTTTGAGGTTCGTCAGCATTGTACCGAGGCTTCGGATTATGCAAATGATGATTTTTGGCTTCGTAGTGTGCGGTCACGAAGTTTGCTGCCTCCTCAGTGATGAAGGCCTCCGCCATCGATGCTTCTATTCTACGTTTATTTTTACATTTTGCTCGAAGCGTCTTCTGCATCCTCTCAGTTGAGTAGCACCAACGATTTTGCACGCCACCCCCCCCAATCGTGCCTCGGTCGGGAGATGCAAAATCAAGTGTTGCATTGGATTAAAGAAGCTTGGCGGAAAGATCTTCTCTAACTTGCAGATCAACTCCGGTGCCAACTGTTCCATTTCTTCTATGAGGCCAGGCGATAGTTCTTTCGCACAAAGAACACGGAAAAAATAGCTCAGCTCTGCCAGTACTAGCCATTCATCCTCAGGGATGAAGCCACGCAACATCACCGGCATTATCCGCTCAATCCATATGTGCCAATAATGACTTTTTAGACCAAATATTTTCAATTTTTGAAGACTCGCTCCCCTCTTTAGATTTGCTGCATACCCATCGGGGAACATCAACTGCATTTTCACCCACAAAATAATTTCCTTCATAGCTGGCCTTCCAAGATTGAACCATGCCTTTCGCTTCGTCCAGTTGATCCCCTTTCCTTTCGGTTCTTTCATGTTTTGTAACGGTCTATCACATAGCTCCTCTTGATTGACTCTAGCCTTAGGATTATCCTTTGATTTCCCCTCTATGCCGAACAATGTACCAAAAATGGCTTCGGCGATATTCTTTTCAGTGTGCATCACGTCGATGTTGTGTGGGCAAAGGAGATCTTTGAAGTAAGGCAGATCCCAGAAGCATGTCTTGTGAGTCCAGGCGTGTTCCTTATTATACCCCTTGAAATACCCTGGACGCTCTGGATCTGGCTTGAGAGCATTTAACTGATCTAGGGTCGGTTGGCCTATCAACGCAGGTGGTGCAAAGTGTGTGACAACTCTACCTTTGATGAAGTTCTTCTTGTCTTTCCTGAACTTATGGCCAGGATGTAGAAACGGTCTATGCAAGTCGAAGCAACTATACTTGCGCCCTGCCATCAGCCCACGAAACTCAAGAGCTCCCTTGCATGTGGGGCACGGGAACCTTCCATGCACACACCAGCCAACAAATAGCGCATACACCGGCAAGTCATGCGTCGAGTACATGTACCAGGCACGCATTATGAAGTTATGTTTGCTAAAGGCGTCGTATGTCTTGAACCCATTATCCCAAGCTTCTTGCAATTCGTCCTTAAGCGGCTGCATGTACACATTCATATTCTTCCCCTGATAGTTGGGCCCTGGAATTATCAACGTCAGGAAAATATTCTTTTGTTGCATAATCTGCCCGGGGGGGAGATTGAGTGGAATGACAAACACGGGCCAACAGCTGTATGGGGCTGCCATCTGACCAAACACACTGAACCCATCTGTGCTGACGGCGACTCGAGGATGCCTTGGATCTGCCGTTTTTTCCTTATGTAATGCATCGAAGCGCTTCCACGCTTCACCATCCGATATGTGCACCATCATCACATTCCCATCTGCATCTAGTTCGGTTCTTTTGCCCGTTTTGTGCCATGTCATCTGTCTGGCCGTCTCTTCGACCATGAAAAGACGTTGAAGTCTTGGTACGATTGGCATATACCAAAGAACATTAACGGGTATTTTGGTCTGCGTCTTCTCACCCATACCGTTGTCTACCACAACATACCTGGAAGAATTGCAAATGGGACAATAGTTCAAGTCCTCATACTGAAGCCTAAATAAGACACATCCTTTCTCACAGGCATGTTTCTTCTCATAGGGCATCTTAAGAGCACGGAGGATTTTGTCTGACTGGTACAGGTTTGGAGGTAGCACATGGCCTTTGGGTAGAAATCGTCCGAATACTATCATCATCGTGTCGTAGCATTCTCTGCCCAAGTTGAATTGAGCCTTCAAAGCCATTATTTGTGTGATGGCATCCAGCTGACAAAGCTTAGTGTGCTCGTGGAGAGGACGTTTTGAGGACTACAACATTTCAGTGAAGGCCTTTGCAGATTCCTCCATCTCCTCGTCCGAGTCCCGAGCATCGTCAAAGTCTTGCACCATGTCTGCGGTCCCGGTACCATGCTCGTCGGTGCAACGACGAACCTCGGCTCTGGCACGTTGGGCAGACTCACCATGTAATGTCCAGACCGTGTAACCAGGCATAAAACCAAACTTCTGCAGGTCTTTACTCATTTCAAGCTCGTCCCTCTTTTTATAGTTGTCGCAACGGGCACAGGGGCACCAGCTAAATTCCTGGCCATTTGCAAATGCGGCTCTAACAAACCCCTTGGTTTTTGTTAACCATTCCTCGGTCCAAACTTTCTGACTAGTGTAACCGGTGTACATGCATGCACAATCACTCATATTGACTTCCTACTGGACACACAAGAAATATATACATAATTAAGCAAACCATATCCATCAGTTAATGGAGTTTGTCATTTTTATTACATCCATGCAACCTACACGCTAATAGGTAAAGATAGGTCCTAATCCCACCCGAGTATGTGTAGATCGGGTTCGTTTTCCCATGCTCTGCTCCAGATCCGACGCAAAATTTCGGCAGCACCTCCCCGCTGTTCTCCTGATACACGTCTCGGCAATAAGCAGAGAGAATGTGTACCCGGAGAACAACAGGGAGGCACTAACGAAATTCTGCATCGGATCCGGAGCTGAGCATATGGGAAAACGAACCCAATCTACACATACTCGGGCTGTCCATGGATAAAGTTGGACAATTCGAAAGAATCACGATTATAAATATGCAAATGCATGCATATTTATAGATGTAACCCTTTCGAACGGGAGACGCATAGTGGTTACGCATACTGATGATTGACACCTATAGCTAGCAAGTTTCATCGGGAGATGTCATTTGTGCTCACCAACGAACGCAGGGGCGGAGCTCGTCGAACACTAGACCCTCGCAGCGACAAAATAAATGCACATTTAAATCCAAAGATGAGTAACATAGCGACCCCCTAACCCGCTCGTCCCCGGGTAAACTAAATAGAAACTACCATCGGTGCAAGTTACATGAGGCGGTCGGCGTTGAACACTAGATCCACATCCCACAAGTGAAGCCGGCGCCCGGCATCCCGCAACAATAGTTCTGGTGGCCGATGACGGTCGAACACCTTGGCGAATTTGTCTGGCAACCTCTGCGATGAGGAATAAAGCCAAGTTTTGAAATTTCAAACAACCAAACCGACTTGAGTCAGTTTGGGTGTTTCAAGTTTCAACACTTGCCTTTTAATCGTCAACGCAGAGGCTGCCAGACAAATTCGCAATGGTGTTCGACCGCCATCGACGCCGAGAACAGTTGCTTTGGGACTGCGGACGTCGGCGTCACTTGTGGGACGTGGATATAGTATTCGACACCGACGGCCACATGTACCTCGCACCGACGATACTTGCTATTTAGGGTTCCATCGACACCGAGGAACCCCCTAACCCGCTCGTCCCCGGGCGCCCTCTTTTCCTACTTCTTTTTTTCATCTTCAACTTCTACTTCTTTTTTTCATCTTCTTCTTCTTCTACTACTTATTGTTCTTTTTTCTTCTTCTTCTTCCTCTTCTTCTTTTTCTTTTTTTTTCATCTTTCTTGATTATTCTTAAAAACAGGAAAAAAAACCTAAACAAAACTATAAACTAAATGTAACATAAAATAAACTAAATTAACCTAAACTAACCTAAACTAAACTAAATAAACTAAACTAACCTAAACTAAACAAATATAAACTAAATCTAAAAAAACAGAAAAAAAACTCACCACGTTACGGGGCGGCGGCGGGGCAGGGCCGGGCGGTGCGGCCGGGTGGTGCGGTGCGGCCGGGCGGCGGCGGCTCGAGACGGGGGCGGGGCGGTGCGGGGCGGCCGGCGACCCGGGACGGGGGCGGCGCGGCCGAATGGGCGGGGCGGGCGGGGCGTAGCGGCCGGCGGCGGTGGCTCGTCTGGGCGGCGACGGCTCGGGACGGGCGGGGCGGGGCGGCCAATGACGTGGGTGGCGCGGGGCAGGGGCGGCTCAGCCGCGGCCGGGCGGGCGGGGCGGCGCGGCCGGCGGCGGCGGCTCAGCTGGGCGGGGCGGGCGGCGGCGCGGCTGGGACGCGGCATGGGTGAGGGGTTGGGGCGGCTCGGGCAGGGAGAGAGAGGGAATGGATAGATCGGGCACGGGCGTGGCCCCTTAGCTGCTAGGTCACAGCTCTTTGCCGTCTGCCAGCAGACGGCGAAGAGCGTACCTAGTGGGGTGGGGCCGGGGGGAAACGGACAAACTAACGGCCATCTTCTTTGCCGTCTGCTGACGGACGGCAAAGATGTTTTGCCGTCAGCCAGCATACAGCAAAGAAGATGGCCGTTAGGTCGCCCTCGTACGCCCGCCACCCACCCTCTTTGCCGTCAGCTAGCGGACGGCAAAGATATGCTGATGGCAAAGCCATCCGTTGCCGTCCGCTGCATCTTTGCCGTCAGTTTTCTGGCGGCTGATGGCAAAGCCTTTCTTTGCCGTCCGCTAGCTGACGGCAAAGAAGTGGCAGACGGCAAAGAAGTGGATTCCAGTAGTAGGCCGTTGCCGCTGGATGAATAGGACCCAGAGAGGAGGCCGCCACAGCCGAGCTGGTTGGGGGTGGATGAAGAGGACCCCGTGGAGGGCTAGTTGAACAGTAGCCGGTGGAGGCTGGATGAACAGTAGCCCGTGGATGAACAGTAGCTGGTGGAGGCTGAAGGAAGTCGACAGTGGGTGAACAGTAGCCCGTGGAGTCCCGTTTTGCGGTACGCCACACCCCTCCGATGAACAGGACCCCCGTTTCGACCGTAGCGCTCCAACACAAGTCCGTTTCCTCCGTTTTACGGTACGCCACACCCCTCCCGATGAACAGGACCCCTATTTCGACCGTAGCCGGTCGAACAGAAGGCCGTTTCCTCCGTACTGCGGTACGGCAGACCCTGTTTTAGCTGATCCGTCCAAGCCGGTTGGCTCCCATTGAACAGGAAGCATTCCGACCCAGTTTGATGCCTCCCGATGAACAGGACGCTGTTTCTCTGTTCCGACCCAGCCGGTTGGCTGCCCGATGAACAGGACGCCGTTGCTGCCATCTGTTGCCTCTCCATGTACACAAGCCCTGGCCGTACGTATGCATGAGTACGCGTTCGAGACCCCGCCCGTATGTACGTACGTGGCCGTATTTTTTGGCATGTGGCTGTACATACGTGTACATGGTTTAGAAGGGACTGCCTGAACTGCTACGTCGGGGGCTCTACTACTACACGTGTTGCTGCTTGCTCGGCCACGATTCATCATTGTAGAGAGACCGATCGACCAGTATGTATGTACACGTTCATGACAACGCTACATATGCTTCGACTAGGTGGGTCCCGGCTGTCAGGGAGGATAAGGAGGCACTTCCTTGCATGCGAAGTTATTAATGGTGGGTCCGAGATGTCAGGGGGAGGATTCATTTTTTTTGTGCCTAATATGGAGGCACTTTCCTTGTGTCCGAAGATATAGCTGGTGGGTCCCAGCTGTCAGGGGGAAAATGTTTTTTTTTGTTGCAAAATACAGCTAAGCCAAAATACAGAGGCCCTTCCGGTAGGTCCCTGCTGTCAGGTGGAGGAATCATTATTTTGCGCGTAATAAGGAGCAACTTCCTTGCTGCGGCCGTGGACCCAACTGTCAGCCTCTCCACGTACAGTCCTCTTCCGATGTAAGTCATTCCTTGACCACGTTGACCACGCCGTGCCGAGAGCACCAAGGCGGTGGACGATGGCGAGGCCTAGGAAGGGAATGAGCCAGAGCCGGAGAAGAATCGGCAGTTGTTTCCCACGCAGAGGGGCGTATGAGGGTTTACTAGTTGGGCTGCAGTGTGAGGCTGCCGTCGCCGGAGAATAACAGCAGGTCTGGGTGAGTACAGGGATGGCAAGGCCAGCGATGGGAGTAGGGTGGGGCGGTGAGGCCTGCGCAGCAGCAGAGCCGGCCATGGGAGGCAGGAGCGGGCGGCACGACCGGCACTGGTTTGGGAAGCTGGAGCAAGAAGACCAGAGGTTGAAGAAGCACTACGGCCGTTGGATGGACATCGTATGGTCACTGGAGCTAGAATTGTTCTTATTGACTAAGTTGACAAAGCCCTCCGTCCGCGTCAACTTAGTAGGCCCACAAGTCAGCCTCCAACTATGGTGGGTCCCAGATAGCAGGGGGAGTATTCATTTTTGTGTGCGTAATAAGGAGGCACTTACTTGCGTGCGAAGATATAGCTGGTGGGTCCGAGCTGTCAGCGGGAGGAATGTTTTTTCCGCGAAATACAGAGGCCCTTCCGGTAGGTCCCTGCTGTCAGGTGGAGGAATCATTATTTTGCGTGTAATAAGGAGGCACTTCCTTGCGTGCGGCCATGGACCCAGCTGTCAGCCTCTCCACGTACAGTCCTCTTCCGATGGATGTCGTTCGTTAACCACGTTGACCACGCCGTGCCGAGAGCACTAGAGCGGTGGACGACGGCGAGGCCTAGGAAGGGAACGACCTGGAGCCGGGGAAGACTCGGCAGTGCTTGCCAACGCGGTGGGGAGTACGAGGGTTTACTGGTTCGACTGCTATCGCCGGAAAATAATAGGAGGTGTGGGTGAGTAGAGGAATGGTCTGGCTAGCGATGGAGTAGGGTGGGGCGGTGCGGCCTGCGCGGCAAAACAGCCGGCCACGGGAGGAGGGAGCAGGCAGTCCCGCCGGCGCTGGTTTGAGCGGTTGGAGCAGGAAGAGTAGAGATTGAAGAAGCACGGCGGCCGTTGGATGGACATCCAACAGTCACTGCTCTTGTGTGTTGACTAAGTTGACACGGCCTTGCGTGCACGTCAACCATTTTTTAAGGAAAGCGTATGCATCAACCTATAGTAGGCGCACAAGTCAGCCTCAAATCTATGGAAACCCGCATACAGCCCATCTGCCATTAATTCTAATAATTTACAGCCCATTTGCTAATTCTTAAGGATTTTTTGGAGCCCATATTCTTTTTGTTAGCATTACAGCCCATATTGTGGCAACGGTTAAAAATTTCTACGAAATTTTGCATATTTCGGTGCGGTCCGAATTGTTTTTAATCCTGAAATTTTGAGTCACGTTCAAACTACTTTAAAAATAATAAATTTATATCAATTTAAAAGCCAACATAATTTTCCCCGCAAAAAAATTTAAATTTGAATTGTCGAAATCTTTAAAAAATGATATTTGAAACTAATTGCCGGTTTGCTGTGTTTATAAATTTACATCTCATTTCTTACTACTTCATTTTCTAGGCAAGCGAATACAACGCTCTCGTCTTGAAAGATTTGCAGCCCAGCAGGGCTGAGAAAGCAAGTAGGCCTCCGTTCGGTATTTCTTTAAAAAAAAGTAGAACTGGGCTAGCCATTTTCAGCAAGAAAAAACACAACTGGGCTCATCATGTGGTAAACATAAAATAAAACCCTGGCTAAACGGGCCACAGCCCCCGCACAGCCCCGTTGTTACCCTGATCCATCTCTAAAGCTAGTATAAATAACAACTGCTTGTTCCTCAAAAAAAAGTAAATAACAACTGCACAACCTGCTGGGTCCCTGGTATTAGCCGCTCGTTGTGTAATTCTCTCGTTTATTGACTACGTTGACAATGGCGTGGCACCCAGATGTCCAACCATTAGGAGGAACCATTTTTTTGGGCTTGTAATAACGAGGCACTTGCTTGTGTACTGCCATGAACCCTGGTGGGTCCCTACTGTCATCCTCTTCACGTACAGTCATCTGCTTGTTCCTCTCGGTTGTTGATGATGCTGACAATGCTAGACGGCGGCGCACTACGGACGGCAAGCGAACCAAGGCGGAGGACGATGGCGAGGCCTCAGACGGAATGAACAGGAGCCGTGGAAGATGCGCCAGTCTATTCGTAGGCAGAGGGAAGTACATGGGTTGACTGGTTCGGGTGTGGGTGCGTGTTGGGGCTGACGTCGCCGGAGAATAACAGGACCTGTGGGGGGAATATAGGGAGGGACTGGCCAATGTTTGAGGGTATGGTAGGGCGGCAGAGGCGCATCCAGCCATGGGAGGCAGGAGCAGGCGGAACCGACGGGGTGGTTTGGTTTGGGTGGCTGGAGGAAGAAGACAAGAGATAGAAGATACACGACAGATGTTGGATATCAATCCAAGGGCTGGTAGGCAAATTTGTTTGTTTAGTAGTAATTAAGTCGACACCACCTGGGATAGGCTTTTTCCTCGTGGGTCCCAAATGTCAGAATCCAAATCTGTCACGGTCATGCAGCCTTTCTTATGAAAATTTACAGCCCATTTGGTGTGCTAGTTCAAAATAAGTTTGTGGGTGCTGGTGGGGGCTAATCACTTGGGTTCTGTAATGCACAGTGAGCTCAAGCAGCCGGCGAGAGTGATGTTATTTCCCTTGGTTGGGATTTGTTACAATATTTCACTCTTAATTAAACAAATGGCAAGCCATTTGCCTTGTTTCAAAGAAAATATGACAGTCACAGCTGAGTTGAAAAGGGCAACAACATCTAACTCCAGCTTACAAACTGTACAAAAGCATGAGGGTTAATTGTTCATCAGGTTTAGAAAAAAACCCAGATTGAAAAGGGCAACAACATCTAACTCCAGCACTGTTTTCGGTAGTCACAGTCAAATGGATCAGTCAGGTCCATAGAATGAACATCCTGGGTCGTAAAATTTACTGGATTATGACCACAAGATGTTGTAAATAGAAGCCCGTCATGTTCAGAAGCCCTTTTGTCCACCTGAAACTCCTTTTTTTGCTCTTTGACATACCCATCCGTCAAAACCATGTTGCTGATAAACTTAAGCCTGATGGACAATAGTAACCTCGCATTCAGCAGGAAGAATGTGACAAATCTAGTGTTTGCATGGTTGGCTACATATCGTTCCAGCGTTATTGTCTTCAATCGAATGTCATGAGAAGTGAGAAAATCCCAGTGCTTACGAATCCACCGATTGGTTATAACTTTCTTACCCCGTCCTGTTACCTAAATAGACATGAAGATTGAAAACAGTTAAGGTCTAAAAAAAGAGTGTCGAAAGAGCAATAGCTGAACGGTTAATTCTAGTACACTATATGCGGGCTTCCAATGTGCATGAAATTATCACCTTTATATACAACTTCTCCAGACATGGAAAGCATTGCAGCAAGCCAATAATCTTGTTCAGATCAAAACTATTCATTTGGATATATAAGATCTTGACAAAATCCAGCACCATTGATAGGCTATCCATGGAGAAACTCTTCATTGAGCATAGAACATAATATTAGTACAAAATGTGTACTCAAAGATGATATAGAACTTATGCGCAGAAATTTAAAATGCAGCTTATGATTACAAGTGTAGATGATAATATACAGTACCTGAAGAACTGTGGATCCAAACACCATCTTGAAATGAGCACAGGGATCATGTATTACACCCAAGGTCTCCAGTTTAGGCGCAGAGACGACAGTTATTTGCGACGGTGAATAACTAGAATCAAGGATCAACCTTTGAAGTGAAGGGGCATCTTCGAGGATGAGCTGCCTTCCGTCAAAAGAAATTCCAATTCTTACAAGGTTAGGCGACTTATTTGGAGACAACCTATTCTAACTATGAAAACAAGCACCAAGCACTCCAGGGCAGGGCAGCTGGAGTGGATGATGCTGTGCAATGAGGCCTCCGATATACGAACCCACACAAGTGAAAGTTTTTTGAGAAATGGGAGTCGAAGGTTTAGTACCAGATTGTCTGGTAGGTAGCACAACGCAAAGGTGCCGGTGTGGAGAGAGGACGAAAACCGCGAGATGGACATCGGTGCTGAGGGCACAACTACATGGCATTCGGTATCTGGTAGGTGATTTCCTGGGGAATACTAGAACTCAAGCAGCTATAGTTCTGTGAATTCAGGGGATTTCAGCCAGGCGTCCATCGTGCAGGGCATGCTATGCTTGCTCAGGTAGCATGACGGGATGCAGAGGCTTTGAATGCAGCCCTGGTGGGAGGAGATGATGGCTCTGGGCAGTTCAAAATCATTAAAGAGAGATAGCTAACGACAGTCGAGATTAAGAGGCGCGGCATGCCATAGAGGGCGCCACCGAGTTGAGAGGACTTGGGTGCGGCAGCAATCCTTGGTGGGGAGAAGCGAGATGATCTCCCCAAGGATGGCATTCGGGAGATCGCTGATATGGTCCACCCGAGATTCTACGGGTTCCTGGGATCCGGTGGGGGCGGGCTCGCCGCTTCTCCCCGCGCTGCCGGGTGCTGGATCTACAACAAGCGTCACCGCTGGCGGGAGCCTCATCTTCTTGGCGCTGGGGTTAGCCGACTCCATTTTCCTCGAGGGCGTCGCGTCGAGCTCACGGATTTGAGCAGAGTAACAAATGACGAGCCTAGTTGTAGTGTGAGTGAAGAAGAAGGGGAGCTGGGGTTTTCTGTAGTAGTGAGGAAGAAGGGGAGCTAGGGTTTTCTGTAGGAGTGAGGTGAGGAATTTGGTGGTACGAGTGGAGTGACCTGACGTGACGTGGGTGGGAGTGAGGAGGAAGAAGAGCACCAAGATTTTTTTGGGGGGCGGTGTGCTGGGTAGCGCCTCTCATTAAGTAAATATATGGGCTTTTGAATTGATTTTATTATTTACTAGGGTGGATGGGCTGTTTTGTCTTGGGCCCAGAGAAACAATTACTACTAGTACAATGGAGACACTCTACAGCTACCCAGAAAAACAATTACTACTAGTACAGTGGATACACTCTCGCTTCTGGCTCCTCCGAGGTCATCGAAACGTCTCCCTCTACTGAATGCCGTTTTACTTTGGTTCACCGACATGCGGGCCATGCAGCGCGTGGGCCCAAATGCCATCCACCAAATTAGAAGGCGGTATGCAGGCGGAGAGTCACCCCGGTCGTAGCACGGTAGTAACAAGCCGTCATATCACAAAACCCCACCTCCCCGCAGTCTATGTTTGACGGACGAAGCAACCATCATTTCACTCTTCACTGAATCCCCTTCTCCCTCACCGTCTTCAAGAAAGCCAACACTCACATCTACCATTGTTCTTCTCTCCCAACAAAGGGAAGGTAAGCGGATCCGTGATGTTGGTATATTTTCTTTAAGAAAAAAAAGAACTTTTGCAAAGCAGTAACCGATCCTCACTCTCTTTTTTGTTTCATTGTCATTGCGATTGTGTTTTCCTTTTACTTGTCTCCTAGTATTCGTCAGTTTCATGATGGACCAAGGAGAACCAGGCAAAGATCTGCCGATGTTGGAGCAGACGCGAGAGGCTGATCCCCATGAGACAGAGAGCTCCAAGAAGATGGAGGCAGCCACCGAGCCGACCCCAGATACGCTCACGGCCACTATTGAGATGGTCAATGCCCCATTTGAGGTTACAGCCCCTGTGGCCCTGCAGGAGCAATTTTCCCCCTTCGAGGATGTGTCCCCCCCCCCCCCCCCCCCCCCCCGCCCGCTGAGCTGCCCAAGGTGATTTTCTTCTTTGCCAATCTCGATTGTGGTTTTTCATCTAAGTATGTGGTGATAAATAATGCAAAATTTTATTAGCTTCGATGCCATGCTACCTTCCCTGTCATGCATACTTTTGACTATACATAGTGGTTTTTATAACTTGTGTTTCTTATATTGGAAAGTAATTCAGAATTTGTTTCTGTTTCAATTAGAGCCCTGATGCAGACAAGGATTGTGTGGTTGTACATGTCACTTGCTATGAGGCGGATGACCTGAATATACGTACTGGGAAAACAAAGTTCTTAGGCTGTTGGATCCTGGAAGCCATTTGCACTTATACCAATGTCGAGATGTATTCCAGCCTCACTGTTGTCAGGCGTGTTGTCCTGGGTGTACTGAAGCACAAGAAGTTCAAAGCTACTCCTTCGTTTGTGAGCATACTGTTCTTGTCAAGCTTACGCAGGAAGATGATGTGGCATGCCTCCACAAACAAGTTTATGAGTGGCAAGGCCACAAGGTTATCTTCAGGAAGGTTCACAGGATTGAGCTGCTGCCGGACGTCCTCGATGATGTTCATGGCAAGGTCCGTCTTGTGTCCATCCCAAATTAGATCGAGGCATGAAATAGTTGCCCCAGCTAGTGTTTAAAAGTAGTTTGGATTGTGTCTAATTATCCGAACCTTGCCTATTATCGAGCCCTCTGGGGCTAGTACTCTGTTTGAATCCGTCTATGGGAATGACTGCTACTTTTGTGTGCCCGTGAATCATGTGATAACCATCCTAATTGTTGCCGAAACAGATGCGTCCTCACTAGTTTTTTCATGTAATATGGCATGGTAAGACATTAGTTGTCACGGTTTATCATACGAGCAGTGTGTATTTGATGAAATAGAGTACTTGTTCGACAACTGTGCGCCGACATATACATAGGGTATGTAAGGCTGGTTAAGTACTTGTAAACACTGTTGGTGCTACCCCACTTGTAAGCAGTTGTGCAAAACACGGCACATTGGCTCAGCTCACTTCAACACTAGAAAAGTCGGCTATCGACTAGCTAACAATCAATAATCTACTGTCTGACATATAAGCAACTATGTATCTTGTTACAGTGGTTCATGAAGTTAACTGAGGCCACAATGTAAATTCCAAATGTTCACACGCTAGTCCAGCGTTCATGTGGAACATTCACATTAAACTCGGCTTCATAAAATACTTGAAAAGCATAAGTTAAGCAATTTTATACATCTCAATGATTCATAGAACATAACAAACATTTACTAGTCTCTACTCTTATAAAAAATAGAGTTGGTGATGATGGTGTGCCTGCCATCCTGCAATATAGGCCGTCCGATTTATATCTGACGGATAGGAAGGAAACTATGGCAATTTTGCAAAAAGATACCCACACCCCTCTCCACATTTGCAAATAAGGCCTTCCCTCGTTCATCCTTTTCTCTCACAAGATAAACTACTCATACAAATGCATCTTGATGTTCCGTGCAACGCACGGGCATCTTGCTAGTTCACAGCAAAAGACAAAGTTGTGAGAAGGTTTACAAATCAGGAAAAATCAAGCAAGGCTTCTTTGAGCAAAGGGCCTCCCTAGGCAGGCTTTAATTTCCTGGAGTTCGCTCTAGTTTTTCTTGTTGCCACCATCCAGGGTTAGGTTCTCTCATTCCAGAATAACCAATTATAATTGTGTTCTCAGTTGGAATGTTGAACTGAACCATGTAGTGTATTGACCATCTGAACTTCTTGTGCAGTTCCACTAAATTTAAGCACCACTATTTGCAGAAATAAGCAGACCACAATGCCTCTTGTCCACGCACCTGTCCCAAAAACCTCCGTGCAGCCATGCCAGCTAGTCCTCTGTCCATGGATGACCTGGGAGAAAGTGCATTCCCGAGTAGGATGCAGTTGTTTTCACTCGTCCCTGCACTGCAATCAGGAAGTAAAACGTACGAATCAGCTTCTTTTACATTGCGTTGGTCATTCTACCTAGTTACTACCAATGTAGGAATACCTGGAATATGGGTGGTTAGACGACGGCAGCTAGGAATAGCCATCTCATTTTCTGCAGTTCTACTAAAATTGAGGTGTGTACTTTTGATTGCGCAGATTGAAACGATATGGAGACAGACATCCCTGTTTACGCAAATATGAAATAAGGTTATTTAAACAGTGATAGTTATTTGAAGTGGCATATGATTAACAACAACATCTATTGTGTTATAATTGGCACTATATTGACAGTATGAAAGTGCCCTTAAGTAAGAAGTAACATCACATCACATCAACACTGCCACTAGATTAACATGCAGAACAATAGCATTAGTATTACTGTCATGAGAGTAGCACATGGTCTATAAATGTGCAATCAAATTTGTGCAGTTCCACTAGGATGAAGCAATGTTAGGGGTGTGAGATTTAAGTGTAACTGCAAAAACACAATTCATGGGAAATAAAGCAAGACGGAAGCACTTCATAAAATGGTGGTGGCATAGCTTCAATTTATCGATGGCACTTGACCATTACTTAATAGTGACATTAGGTGGCATTGCTTCAATTTATCGACGGCACTAGATCATTACTTAATAGTGACATTAGGTGGCATTGCTTAATGCTTCATGTGATTTTATATTAACGGTAGCGATATGGGCGTAGGGATAGCAGGGGCATAAAGTGGTGAGGCAGATGTGGTTGCCGAGAGCGGCAAACACTCAGGCAACATGTCTGCATTTGTCCCATTTTTTATCTCCTCGGCGACATTTTCCTATGTGAGCACAGGAAATCTAGACCTGCTCGTTCTCATTTGCATTGTTCCCCAACACCCCTCACTTTCTTTCCTTTTTCGACCAAGAGACAGGTCCACCTCCCCCCACCCTTCGCCATCCACCATGCTTTCTTCGCCTTTTCAACCAAGAGACCGGTTGGGTAGCCAGTATCTACTACTTTCCCCCGTTTCCTCTTAGAACCAAGTCCTAGATTCATGCTACAGCTTTCCCACTTTCTTCCCTATTTGAACCAACTCTTAGATTTGACTGTATGAACTAGCTTTACCTCTAATAATAGTAAAAGTCTAGGTGGCTTTGGAACAACCGACGGAAGTAGAAAAAGATCCACACGCAGCCACGTGGGGAGCTGGGGCTATAGAGCAAGGCAGGTTTCGAAGGAATATATACCCGAGGGTCGTTGGGATGTGGCAAAGATGGCGTCGGGAGGCCGCATCTTGGCCACAATACCGCAAGGATGAAGAAGAGGTCGGAGGCCCTCTCGAGCCAGCCCTGTCTCGGAGCGAACGGCACGACCGCCGATCAGGACGCGCGGGCAGCTGTTGGTCTCCTCCATCGCCGTTGACGACCGCGTGAATGATGCACCTACACCCCTGCCCCGGCCGAGGTGGTCCGGCCGGATTTGTGACCAGCCGTGAGCAGAGAGAGAGTGTGGCCACCTATGTCTTGCTTAGATCTGGAGAGCATGAGAGAATGAAAGAGAGGAACCCTAGTAAAGCAAGCGCCGAGGCTCCTGCTTATATATATAGTGGAGTGATTTTGTTGTAGCAGCCATTATTAAATTGAATACGCGTGAACCACTATTTTCATTTAAAGTTCAAGTAAAAATAAAACTCAATCAATAATGTGCCACCGCTTCCAGGTCGCACAATCAAATCACCGCGTCCAGGATGCACTATGTACTGTATCATTCACGTGCGGTCCCCGACCCTCCATCAAGTTGAAAACTAGACTAGTCAAAATGTCAATTGGGATGCCTCTTTGTAAACAAATGCGCCCCTAGCTTCAAAAAAATGCGCTCCTACATGTACCCGCAAGTGGGTGTGAGAGAACTAGTGCGTGCATGCACCGCTTCTCTTCGTGAGAATACAATATACTACGCTCAAAGAACGTTCGCCACAAGAGAAATAGTATAAGTGTGTGACGTGTGAGTTAAAATAAAAGGTGCGCGACGTCTTTTATTTTTTAGAAGTTCTGAGGGTAGGGTGTGAAGAGCACATATGTGTGTGACGTCTATCTACAGATAGACGGTGGGTGCGAGAGGACTCGGGAGAGTCGTGACTCGTGAGGGTGCGTGTGTGCGTGAGAGAGAGGGGGCACTGGGCACGTATCAATGCAATGCATGTGTCCGTAAATCATATCTCACAAACGTTCGCCACAAGGCGTTTCCTGACGAACGCTGTAAGAACCATTAGATCGGCATCCGACAGTGTCAGTTTTGCCATGGCATTTAACAAAACAGCCACTCCTCCGACACACAAATCTTCCACGTGAGTGTTAGCAACTGTCGTATGCTCCTCCCTCCGTTCCAAAATGTAGTGCATATAACTTTATTGAAGATTCGAACCTTGAAAACTTTTACCGAGTTTTCGTATACCAAAATGCACATATAGAATACCCAGTATATATCATTTCATTCATCTTCGAGAGGTAACTATAAAGATGGGGGAGGAGTGTACAAAGAAAGACCGTCGTATCACCTGCAGCAATTTCAACCATCCTTTGGTGTGGAGGAATATCATAAGAAATCTATACAATATGATTTTTATAGGATTTTTTCCTTTAGAGCCAATTGGTTCATAGGAATAGATTCCTATACTCCACATTTCAAAGGAAAATAAACATGATATCATTTTTATAGCTTTAGAGCCACTTGGTTCGTATGAATGGATTCCTATACTCCCACAATTTCAAAGGAAAATAAACATTAGCGTATATTCAATAAGAAAGTTCTGATGATGTGAACCAAATGACATCTATTTTCTAATCCCTCCTCATAGGAATTGAGATACATGTCATCTCTAGATTCAATAGAAAAGTTCCGATGATGTGAAGCAAATGACATCTCTTTTCTAATCCCTCCTCATAGGAATTGAGATACATGTCATCTTTAGATTGAATAGAAAAGTTCCTATGATGTGAACCAAATGGCATCTCTTTTCCAATCCCTACTCATAGGAATTGAGATACATGTCATCTCTTTCCCTACAACTTCCATATATACATCTTCTATTCCTAAATAGCTAGTACAACCCACTAGTAGCTTTTTTCCTGGACATGCAACTATGGCACAAGAACACATCATGCATGCAAGTCATAAATCACATTGTTTTTGTACTCTATGCATGCAAGCACCACATCATCAATTCATGCATGTTACTCATAAGTTATTTCTTGCATTAGATTTTGTATTGACAATGTATGTGTTGGTCACGTGCACACATATGTAGTTCACATTCACATTTTTGTTAGAAATGTCATTCTTTTAACTGCAATTCATTTTACATTTTCATTTTAAGCATACATTCACTTCCCATTAGTTATAGATGTTTTTGGAGGAACTTTTATGCATTATTTTGAGTAGCAAATTTCACGGGGCCGCAGGTATATCAAAATGCGGGGCCCATGCGTCATTGCCTTTCGGTCGAACCTACGTCCACAATTTTTTGTACGTATATCTCCACTGGTCCCTGAACCCAAAATGCTGCCTCGTTCCCGTAAAACCAAGTGGCCCACCCATATTAAGGCTTCAACTCGAACTCAATCCCTCTCCCGTTTACTACGGCGTGGCCCCGCACGCCATAGTGCTCCTACAAACCCTACCCGCCGCACGCATCATCGGTTTTCTTCCAGAGGACGAGGGAGAAGCTGATTTGTAGTGGAGGCTCCTACCCTAGGTAGCTGCCGCACGCATCATTGGTTTTCTTTTTTCTTTATGCTCTTGCGCCCTAGATTGAAATGATGGTTGCTTCGTCCATCCAGCTTAATGCGGGAAAGGTGGGGCTTTGTGATTTGACCCCTCATCGCTCATTTACTACTACTGCGGCGCTACGACCGGGGTACCTCCAAGTCCAACTGCTACTCCAAACTATAATTTGGTGCATCGCACGTGGAACAAGACGGTGGATGAGCCACATGTCGGCCAAAGGGGTTCTGTTAAGTGTGTCGCCATTTCGTGTGCGGACTGACCCTACTGAGTTGCTACGCCAACACGACAGGAGCGGCCTACCACTTGGTTTTGCTCCTTGGTGAATCCCGACTATATTGATCTAAAAAGATACTACTCCCTAAGTCTCGGTTTATAGGGCGTGCATGTAGTTCTGGGTCATCCATTTGACTAACTTAATATGAGTTATATGTCACAAAAAGTATATCATTGGATTCTTAAGCGAATGTAGTTTCTAAACATATATTTTTTCATCACATATAATACATATATAGCTAGTTAAATTCTCAACCTAGAACGGCATGCATGCCCTATAAACCGAGATGGAGGAAGTAGTAAAAATGAGGTGATTTTACCGAGCGGTGGGCGGGGGAGCATGGCCTGTCATGTGGTCCCACGTGTCATGATGTACCAAGGTGATGCGCGTCCCTCTTAAGGCAGAAGCAATACGTGGTTTTCTTGAAGGAGATGATGGCGAAGCGGATTCAGCGAAGTGTGAAATAATGGTTGCTTCGTCCGTCTGGGGGAAAGGTGCGGCATTGTGATTTGACGTCTCATTGCTCATTACTACTACTGGGGCGCTACGACTGGGGTGCGTCCCCCCTGTTGTTCTACACTATTATTTGGTGCATGACACGTCGACCCAGTTGCTATATGTCCCACATGTCGGTGAGAGGAAGTACATAATTCATGAAAGCGAGCGTCTCCACTCTTTTAGTACGATGGAGGAGTACAAGACACGGCTTGGCTTTTGCTGCTTCGCGCGATCCATCAATACAAACCCGGATTTAAAAAGGCGAGGGCGGGTCTTTTCCCGCGCGGTAGGCAGGGGAGTTTGGCATAGTCTTTTCGAGGCAACAAGGCAGGAAGGGAAACAAGCAAATAAAGGTTGAGCGATTTAGTTTTGGGAAAATCTGATTTTATGGAGTACGTACCCACTATGGAGGTAGTACTACTTTCTACTCCCTCCTTTCCGGCTTATAGGGCTCATCTAAAAAAATCATTTTTCCATTTTATAAGTCTCAATTCTACTAGTACTTACCATCACATGTTTGGATTTCGAGGTGCATTAAATCACCCAATGCAAGCAGTATCAAGAGAAAACTCATCAATGCATGTAGAAGTTCATGGAAATTTAGTGGTCATGCATGCATTCATTGTAATTAATGCATCGGTAAACATAATTTTTTGAGAAAAATGAGCGTACTAAATAAGTACTTGTGCAAACTATGAAATTAATTCCACCACTCACCGTCTACCTTGGTTGGAGAGATTTTGAAATTGAGCCATAAACCGGAAAGGAGGGAGTAGTAACATAGCCTAGGGTAGCTTGCTGCACCACAGACTCCAAGGAAATTGCTGTAGTACTACTCCTATGTACTACCACTGTACTACTCCTACTACTAAAAGACATATATTTCAAACAATATGATAATCTCTCTAACCAAGGTAGGGGAGTATATGTCTAACGGAGGGAGTAGTAAATTTTGCTCCTCGTCCTGCGAGCCACCGCGCGCGTGGGCGAGGGAGCAGGCATAGGCGTAGTAAGCAAGCTTCTCCTCGTCCTACGACTCTGCGAGCCACCGCACCCGTGGGCGGGGGAGAGGCCGTAGCAAGCTTCTCCTCGTTCTGCGAGTTGATGGGACACATCAAAGGTAGTACTACAGAGCATCTCCAGTGTATAGAGCCTTGCCTCTAAGGTAGGCCCCACATGGTTTGCCTCTTATCAAATGAAAAAACCACAATGTATAGAGACTCTAACCAACCTCTAAGGTGGGCCCTAGCAGAAATTTAAAAAGTATTGATTAGCACCACATTTGTCCAATCAGTACTATTTCTCTTGTACTCCTACTTTCTTATGCTTCCTAAGGCTGACAAGTGGGACCAGATGGATTGTTACATTGTTAGAGGCAGCCTCTAAGGTTAGACGCGATGCTAGCCAATTTTTTGTTAGAGGCAGTTCATGCAATGTATAGAGGCCTGCCTCTAAGAGGAGAGAGAGAGGGCTTAGAGGAAACAAAAAGCATACATTGTGGATGCCCTAAGTACCTACTTTCCGGTCTATATGACTCAATTTGAAATCCACAATGTATCCATAATAGATGCTGAGTGGTGGAATAAATTTGTTACTTCCATAGTTCGCAAAAGTACCGAGCATGTGAGATGGTTAACGGAGGGAGTACGATACCATTAGTACTACTGTTCTTTTGGAAGGGTTGTAGTAGTCCCTCCCATTCACGTGTTCACATTTCAAGCTTCAATAAAAACATTGCATGCAAGGATTAAGAGAAACCTCAGCAATGCATGTACTCCCTCAATCCATATAGGGTCTAAAATGTGTTTTGGAGGCTAAATTTGACCACATGTTAGAGCAATAATATGACATCCAACTTAGACAAATCTTACCATCAAATTCGTATGTGGTCATTATACTGCTAACACATGCATGCGTTGCAATTAGTACGTACTCCCTCCGTTCCTAAATATTTGTCTTTCTAGAGATTTCAACAAGTGACTACATACGAAGCAAAGTGAGTGAATCTACACTCTAAAATATGTCTACATACATCCGTATGTTTGTACTCCATTTGAAATGTCTAGAAAGACAAATATTTGGGAACGGAGGGAGTACATGATACAGTAGTAAACACTCACTATCTAGTAGTACTAGTACTCTACACTACTACTACTATGAGGCCATCCAACTATGTCCCGGCAGAAGACCGCGGACACCGATTATTCGTTCATATTTAAATTTTTTTTCACACAGCAAAATATCCATGAAAACAACACATGGCAAAATTTCATGGTGAAAGAGGGATTTGAATGTGCTGGGAGGGGTGGGGCTGGAAGGGGCTGTTTGGATCTTGCCCGGGGTAGCCAAAATATTGGCGACCCTTTTGTCCAGCCATGCCTTTGCCACCGATGAACGAGGAAGAGCTCGGGTGCTCATTCATCCTCCAGCGCGTGCGTTGGAGACGAGCTCGCACGAGCTGTGCTTTTTTTGTCCCACCACGCCGCCCGAGCCAGCCACAGACCGACCGGCGTCCTGCAAATTACGCCATCCAACCGTACCCGCACACATTCTGACAGCAACTCAACCAACCGGACGAAATTCATGCAAACATGGCAATATTTCATATAAACAATGACGGAATTCATATAAAATACCGGATTTTCATATAAACATGATGGATTTCATTACATTCAAATCAACTAAGCGGTGCTACTCCTGAACAGCACAGGTATAATAATACCTAGCCTAAATGGTCGCCTGCGGATCCATTTGTCTTCCTCATGTCTGGCAGCGCGATCACCGGACTGCCGGGAGCCCCGGAGGTATATGCTTCAACGCAAAGGACGGCTCGCTTCCCCGCCGCTCAACTGACATCGTTGGCTAACGCCCAAGATGGAGTCTGAAGGGGGCTTCTCCACTTCCGTGGAGCCCATGCGGGGTTGACGAAGGTCCTCGCAACAGAAGGATCTGGCAAGACACCTGCTGTGTATGCCGGCGTTGCCTCAGCAGTGGCCTTCATGGGACCCAAGCGGCGACAGCCTCCCATGTTCTACTTCTCCGTGATGATGGCGGCGGACGCGGAGGCGCTGGCCACCGACTCGTCGCTCTCCGTGCACCCGGCTTCTGTCTCTGCTTGCATGGCGCGGCCACAGGCATGGGAGTCTCGGGCACAGAAACGGGAGACACGGTCGCAGACACGGGAGGCGCGGTACGAGGCGGTGGCATGGACGGCAGCGACGACGCCCGTGCTCCATGCTGTGCCGGCGTGGAGTAGCTCGCCGCTCCTCATCGAGCTGGCCTGTAGCGCCGAGTTGCTGAACCACGCGCCGGCTTGGGCGGCAACTGGCTCCGTCGGGTGAGGGGAGGGAGGTGGATCAGCGAGCTGTATAGCTCGTATCTGGCGGGCTCAGCGGGCCACCCAGCCGGCTTGGATGCCGGATAACTACTCTTCGTAAGCCATTGTAAGAGTGGATAAAATAGTGAAGGAGGAGATAGGGGAGCGGCGGAGGTGTGCGATTCTTGGCCGGTGTCTGGCCTCGTTTAAATAGGAGATTAAATAGACGGCGGATGGGAGGAGCTCGGCCGGCGTTGCGTTTAATGCCGGCCTGGTCATGAACGGACATGTGTCTGGAGTGGGTTTCTCGGCATCCACACGGGTTTCATGGAGGCGTTTGAATGCGGCAAGGAGGCGTGTTCAGCCGGGAGTGCAGCGAGCGGCGCCCTCAACTCTGACGTACGACACCGCGCCGTTCTTCCACTAATGTGTGGGCTCGTTGGGTACCTGGCCTGCATGTCAATGACCCAACGCAGGTAGTGCACGGCAGAGGAGCTTTTGATGGGCCAGGGCGGTGAGAAGCGGGTATTTCATAAACCGATGATTGTTCATTGAGTGTGATGTCATCTAATTCATGTAGGGTGATAAGCCTACAATATAATGTAAGAGAATTTTAAAATTTTCATATATACGTTGATAGCTCGTTCGATACATTGTGATTCATAAAGACCGCTGCAAACATCAATGTTCTGCTTATCACAGATAAGATTGATTAATACCCGTAAGAATCCATGTCCTTAACAAAGGGTGCATGCACGTATAGGTTGAGCGTGTGTCTTGCGTCGTGTGCTATGTGCATGCAGGCGTGCGAGTGTTGTGTGCGTGCATGTGTATGTTTCAGTGTTGCATGCATGTGTGCGTGTGTGCATGCGTGTGTTCGTGAATGCATGTGTATGTGTCAGTGTTGCACGCCTGCATGCGTGCGTGTGTTCGTGCGAGTGTTGCGTGCATGCATGTGTACGTGTGAGTATTGCATGCATGCATGCGGGTGTTGCGGGCGTGTTTGTGCGCATGTGTGATGTGTTTGTATTCACCACAGTGGCTCATGCGTGCGTGCAATTAAAACGGCCCGCTCAGCATATCATCATAAGGCGATCCTTGCCTGCTGTGGTTAGGGCGCGAGGGCTGCCAACCAGAGGTCTCACGACTTCGAATCCCCACCGACCAATAATTTATTACCATTTCTGTCTTTAATATATGCGCCGACGGGTGGGCCCTACGGTAATGTGCGCTGGTGAATGTGGACCGTTTGACTGGTCAATTGATCGTGTCATCAACAAATTACGGAGCTGTATGGTGAGCCAGTGACCGTATGATCACCATAAAATGTATTTTATTAACACAGTACAGACTGAAGCTACCATTTCTTTCTTTCATATACGTGCTGACAGGTGGGCCCCACAGTTACGCGCGCTGATGGTGCAACACTAGTTGCGCCACGTGGAACGTTTGACTGGTCAATTGATCGTGTCATCAACAAATTACGGAGTTGTACGGGTGAGCCACTGACCGTATAATCACGACATGTATTTTTTTTAACACAGTACAGACACAAGCGCTCATATATACGCGCAAACACACACCGCTATAAGCGCACACACGCACACCCTACCCCTATGAGCACCTTCGAGAGAGTGAGCAAGCATATGATCTTGAGATTTTATGAAGTCACCGTTGCCTCCTAGTCGAGGGGAATGTCTCCTCCCACTAAACGCACATCACCGGAAAATACTGAGATTAATCCAGGATAAATGCGAGCACCAGGACTTTAACCCTGGTGGGCTGGGGAAACCACTATCCTCCTAACCATCCAACCACAGGTTGGTTAGCACCACAAAATGTATATGGTGATCGTGATGAGTTATTCTGAAGTCCAGTGACCATATTGTGCTTTCGCTTCAAATACAATGACCGTAAGTGTCGTCAACAAAATACGGAGCACGCATCAAATACAATGTCCGTTAGTGTCATCAACAAAATACGGAGACGTATCGTGAGATAGATACCGTATGATCACCACGAGAATGTATACGGTGACCGTAATGAGCATATTATAAAGTCCAGTGACCGTATAGTGCTTTCACTTTAAATACAGTGACCGTCACGCGTGAATTTGTCAGGGGCATACTTTTAGGGAGCCGAGAGATAGTTTGTGTGCGTATCTGAAAGTGGTGTAGAGAGAGGGGGTGTCCAGTGGAGACAAGGAGGGATATGCCCTTCGTTTCTCTTTCCCGTGACTAATATTTTAGGAGAAAATATAAACATTCACAATGCAGAACAAATATTATTGGATGCACCATGCAATTAACTTTCATGTATAACTTTGTACTATTGTATATGCTTATTTTCTTAGTGGCCGATTGTGTGTGGGGTTTGGTGGGCACATCATTTCTAGTTGTGGTGGGTCAACGTGAGGACTCATGGGTCGGTTCCATCCTGCGCCACATAGGTTGGACCGAGACGCATTATACGAAGACCCATGTGGAGGAGTTGGCGTACAAGACGAAGCTACCAGAGTTGTGGAGGACTCTATCCCCACTGATGATAAGCCGACTATATATGATTTGTAACCCTAGGCCCCGAGTATGTTATATAAGCCTGGGGGCTAGTTCGTCAATAGTATACACACACGCACAATGCCTGGTATTCACGTGTACTTTGTACACACCCCTATCACAAATATACAGTACCAGGAGTAGGCTTTTTCTTCAACTGCAAGGGCCCGGACTTGGGTAAAACTTTGCCTCATATTACCATCTAGCCTAACAGTCAAGGATATCCTACCGAATGATCTGATGGAATCATATCTGCCAAATACTAAGAGAGAGGTGTGGGGGGGGGGGCAATGTGTGCGAGAGAGGCCTAAAGATAATGTGCGTGCGGGAGACACGTGGGCACATATATGTGCTTATAGAGGGCTAGTAGAGACCGTGCGTGTGTATATATGCATGCAAGAGAAATAGTGTTTTCCAACTGAGATTAGTGAAAAGAGTGGTACATAGTAGTAAGAAAGAGAGAGGGAGATATATAGAGAGTGTGTGTGTGAGACACCCCGGGAGAGATTGTGAGCATGTGTGAGAGAGAAATGCCGATGTATATAACGTGTGTGCACTTATGCGTCAGATACAGAGATATATAGCGCATGTCTGAGAATGGGCCGAGGCATAGTGCATCTACGTGTAAAAGGCGGTTCTACGCATTAAATTAAAATATAAATGGCATTATTATTTTTGGATGAGATCATGAATTTTGCAATTTGCGTATGAACGAACATCGGTCTATCAGACACCCATACTCTATTGAATTCTAGCATGTGCATGGGTTTATTTGATATTATCGATCCATAGAGTGAGAGTGGTTTGAAATCCAGACAATGCATTGCTTTTGCCATTCATATATAAACATTAATTAGTGCACTCCATGTTGTTAGTGTCAAGCACTTTATACATTTGGCACTTACATGGATACAATCCAAATTGCTAGCTACGAAATAGAATAAATGTTGAATTCAACATAAAGGGGTTTCAAAGATTCGAATTCATAGGAAGTGAATTCATCTATTTGAATCTGAGATAATGGCATTTGTAAATCAGAGCTAAAAGGGGGCATCAATCTTTGTTGTGCGTTTGAACATGCTATATATTCATACGCATGTCTAACTATTTTTTTGCAACCAAGGAGATTATATCTGGAACCATGCATGAATTGAGGTAATTTGCATATTTTTTAATATATACTCGTGTACAATGTATATTCAAATGTACCCCCTCCATTCCAAAATAATCGTAGTTTTAGGATTTTCAAGAGTCAAGATTTCTGAAGTTTGACAAATCCTGAAAGTTCAATTCTAGAGAACTGAAAACGTTAATGCTTCTGCTCCCAAATATTGAACGAAGCGCCAAATAAGCCTCTGGTCACCCAAAACTGCGCGAGACTAATGTTTGGTGTTAGGAAATTACTGTCCTGACTCTGACCCATGTAGCCTATCGACCCGATGTCCAAAGGTCTAAATCGGGGTAGGTTTGTAACTTCACCAAGACACCAGTCTCAACCGCCTCCGAGAAGCATTCATACACCGTGGGCGCCTAAACACCCATGCGCTCGGCCGAAATCTATCCAGCCCACCATTTGGGACACCTGAGATTACTGTCCTACCCTCAACCCGTAATATGTCCGAAATTTTATATGGGGGCAAAGTTTGTAACTTTCCCCAAATTTCAAACAAGCGCGTCCCAAACCGAAACATTGTTCCCCCTTAGTTCCCCCTCCCTCCGTTTCCCCATTCATACTCCGTGGGCGCCAAAACGCCCTCTCCACCAGCCACGAAACCCCAGCCTCCTCCATCCTCCACCCCATCGCGCCCAATCCACCGTCGCCCTCCTCCATCACACAGGAGCCGGTACCCCGACGTCGTCGTCCACGGCAACCGCAACCACAACGCCCTCAACGACTTAGTAGCTGAAGCCGTCGCAGAGCTGCCTCCATGACGCTGACGCCGATGTGCGCCGTACCAGAACCACGCCGTCCTGCTTCTCACCGCTGCCGCTCCACTATCGCAACCGTCCACCGCACAGGAGCTGTTCCCGCTATGCCATCGTTCGCCGCCTCGGATCTAGTTCCCCGCCGCCGACAGACGGCCACCACACCACACTCAACTTGGCCATGGGTTCGTCCAAGGCTCCACCGTCCTGCACAACTTCTCATTTCCAGCGAACCACAAGAAGATCATTGGAAAAACAAAAGGAGGACACAGCACTTCCAGCAGAAAGAGGTACTCCTCTTCCCTTATTCGTGCAAATCTTACGTCTCTGCTCACACCGTATTCATCCCACGAAAGAAACTAGTTGACCGCTTCTTACTGCACGTTCTTCTTGATACTAAATGCACAAGGTTTCCTCCCATTTACTATTTCACCTTAGCTAGAGGTCAGTCGCCCGCCTCGATTTCAATTCAGGGTCAGTTGATTCGCAATTAAAAGAAGCAGCACCCGCTTAAGCGCGTGGAGAACCTAGTCTGCCTGTTCGCCGGGGAAGTGGCGCATCGGTGTCTATCATAGCGGCATGGGGCGCAGGAGCTGCTTGTGCCTGGTCTGGAAGTCGGCGGGGCTTAAAGGGATGGTCGGGGGCGGTGCCAAGCATGGCGATGCGGTGAGGTTGAGGGGAGGGTGGAGGCAGGGGACTGGGCCAGTGGTCGCTGGCATTTCGAGGAAGATCGTCAACATTGACTGGCCGGAGGTAGATGAAGGCGATTTGCCCATTCTTTGTACATCAGACGGTGTAGAAAAAATGGACTGACCTATTTGTTGTCAGTCAACTATTATTTTCATAGGACCACACCTTGTGGTGTGCTGGAGGAGCATCTGCATTTCCCAGCCATCCCTGTGCTCATATTTTGAAATACTAGAATCTAGTAATTTCATGTGCCATGCATGTTGTAGAGCTATCATATGTCTCCCGTCATTTATTTCTCACTCACCTGCTATCTGCTACTTTTACACTTTACTACTTGTGCACACACTTCACCCATACTCACACTATTGTTTTTTTATGCATGGGTATTTCAGACTCTAACGTAGTGTTGATGAATACACAAAAGAAAAGACATAACTCGCTCTAGTGTAATTCAAGGATAAGCACTAAGCGTTTCAGTGCTCTAAAGGGTGTAGTGTCAGCAGATGGAGACAGTAAACGTAGCTCTCCAGTTGATGATCTCAATTGCCACACACAACCATCCCAGGTGCTTGCTTTAACTTCGCGCTGTCAAATGTGGTTGCATGTTGCATATGGTGTCTAGCTTGTATTGCTTCCAATTTGGTTAACTTGCATCTGCTTACTTTACACATTATACCTTTGATAATGACATGCCTTCCTGTTTTTGATACATACTACATATGTCTATTAACCATGTTCTTACATCAAACTAATGCTCTTTTGTATCCCTCATCAATCACTTATGATGAGACAGTCACCCCAGTGGGTTACTGTGAGACGCGCTACTCGTTTAAAGAGTGCAGTGTCATCCTCCCCACATGATTCTCAAGAAACAGCAAGGCTAAATGAAGATAGTCAACGTAGCTCTCTAGTTGATGACCGCAATTCCCCTACACCACCATCGCAGGTGCTTGCTCTTACTTGGCAATGTGATATGTGATTGCATGTTGCATATGGTGTCCACCTTGTAATGCTTCTAATTAGGGTAAATTGCATCTGCTTAGTTAACACATTATACCTGTGAATATGACATGCCTTCCTGTTTTTGGTACTATGTCTTTCTATTAACCATGTTCTTACATCAAACTACTTTTCTTGTGTATCCCTCATCAATCACTTCTGACGAGACACCTTCAAATTGACAGTGTAATATTGGTTGCATCTTGCATATCATTTCAAACATGTATTGTGTAACACCCCCAGTGGTTAGCCACAGTAATTCCATTTTGATAATGCCAAGTCAGCATGATTAACAGTGCATGATCATCATTAGCATTATATTGCATTTCAACTCCCAAGTCAAAGTCAAATTTAAATGAAAGTGAAATACAAAAGTTGTCCAACATAAAAACTAAAATGTTCAATAAATGGCAAATATTCACTAAGTAATGAACATGCTGGAACCAACCTCATTTGGTTTCCCAATTTGCCCATGGAATTAATTTAGTGAGACAACAAGATTAAACAAAAGCATTTTAATTCAACTATAAATTTGAACAGTTCCAATTGGCCTCAAACTTTTTATGCAACCTTATAGTGATGACTAGGAATTATGTGCAAAGTTTCATAGCTAACAAAAATCATTTGGCAGGTAAAATAAATAGAAAACAGTAAAGGAAAAATAAAAAAGAGAAAAGAAAAAAAAAGAAAGAAACCCCCCCCCCCCCGTGGCCCAACTGGGCCGTAGCCCAGCTGGCCCAACCGGCCACTCCCCACTCCCTTATCCCCCTCGGCCGAACCCTAGCCGCTACCCCCACCCCCCTCCTCATTCCCCCCCCCCCGCCCGCTCAGAACCGGATCGGGGGAGCTCCCGCACCGCCACCGCCGTCGCCCCGACGCGCCCCGTCGCCGCCTCGCCCTCGCGCCGACGCCGTCGCTAACCGCCGCCGCCGCCTTCGTCCCCGGCGTCGCCCGCTCCGTCACCGCCTGCTCCTCCCGACCTCGTGCCCGCCCGCCCCCTCGCCGTGCCGCTCCGGCGCTGGCCTGCGCCCCGTCGCGCCCCGGCGCCCGCGTCGCCCCCCCTGACCCGGCCGCCTCCCCGCCGATCTGCCTCGCGGTCGCCACCGTCCCTCGCCCGCCGCCTCCCGCCGGACTGCCATCCTCGCCTCCTCCTCCCCACCTCGCCCCCTCCATCCGCCCCCCCTCCCCCGCCTCACTCCCCCCAACTAGCACGCCCGCGCCCCCCTCTCTCCTCTCCCCCCCCCTCTCCGTCGCGCTCCGGTCCCCCGCTCGCCAGCACCCGGTGTCACCGCCGCTCTCGCCCACGCGACCGGAGCCGCCGCGCGCCATCCGCCGACCGCGCCCTGGCGCCCCGCTCACCCCCTGCCGCGCGCTGCCCACCTCCCCCCCCCCCCCCCCCCCCCCCCCGTCCCGGCCCGCGCGTGCCATTTGGGGCACCGACATGTCCGGTCCCAATGGGCACGCTCCGGACATGTCCGGCGCCCAGACGTGCACGCCGCGAACATGTCCGCCCAGCCCACTGACATAGGGGCCCACCCCAGAACGAATTAAAAAAAATAATAAATAATAAAAATAAAAATAAAAATAATTAAACTAATTAATTAATTAATTAGTTAATTAATCCTATTAGGTTAATTTAATTAAGTAGTTAGTGTTAATTAAAACAGTAATTTAATTATTAATCACTAATTAACCTAACAGCCTATGACAGGTGGGACCCTGGTCCTGACGTCATGCTGACGTCATGCTGACGTCAGCAGACACTGTTTTGGATAATGTTCTGGATAATTCGAATTTAAATAAATATAAATTCCAGAAAATTATAAAAACTTTGAAAATCATATAAAATAATCCTAACTCAGATCGAAAAACTTTGTACATGAAAGTTGTTCAGAACACGAGACGACCGAATACGCGATCCGTTTGTCCGCCACTTTCTCTAACTATCAAAACATGCAACCGTTCCCCTCCGGTCATCTGTCTAACAAATGTCCGGAACCGGGAAAACATTCCCGGATGGATTCCTCCTTCCTCGGTGACGTGCAACCATACGTTAGGACACACCCGGCACTGCATATTGTCATGCCGTACTTTGCGTTGCTCATGTTTGCTCTATATTTATACTGTTTCCTCCCCCTCTTCTCTCTCGATAATCCCACGCAGCTCCGGAGACCGAAGACAGCATTGACAACCTTGCCTTTGCCGCCGAGCACCAGCAAGCCCCCCCCCCCCTTTTGATCATCCCGATATCGCCCATTCTATTTCCCATGCTTGCATTAGAATTGCTGCTACTACTGCTTTACCTATTCTGATGCATAGCCTGTTCATTGTACCTGCTGTTGATATTACCTACATACCCTAAACTGTTTAGTCTAGGGCTGGGTAAGACCTATCAGTGACCCCACTTATCCCGACTGCCGCGCTGGATCGTCAGAAGACCCGATCAACGGATTGAAGACCAGGCCCCACACCGCACATCACCCCCCCTTAGTTGTAACGACACTGCAGCGTTACTATCAAGTGCCGAGGGTGAAACCTCATGTAGCACTTCTGATGTTAACTCTGTAGGTAGCTATTCGATCGTGGTCATCGAGGGTGATTCCTCCTTCTCCACTTCCGATACGACGCTGTCGTACAACACATCAAGTGTGAACTCATCGAGGGTGATTCCTCCTAAGTTCGACTTGACGGTTACATCGAGTGGGCATCCGTCGAGGGTGATACCTCGGATTTCCTTGATGTTATGGACACACGGTTACTGTGACTTTACTGCTGAACCTTGATAGAGACGGGTCGGCCCCGAAGGGGGACCCGAGGAAGCTACTTTTACTACAGGACTGAAGGGACAGGCGGTACCACCCAGTAGAGGTGGACCTGAGTTCCCGACAGTCTTTTACGAGACGGGTTGACCTGGATGGTGCCCGAGTGTTGAATACGAGGCGTGGCCGGGCATTCATGGCCCTTGCCGCAAGTCCTCGAGACGGGGCGACGGGGTCACATCTTTCGTGAGTCTCTGCTCGTTTTCGCAAGCCCCTAGTCCTAACGATTTGGATATTTGATCCGAGCAGGCCTCTGGTCTGATAGCACTAACCATCACGTGGGCATAGTATGGGCGTTCTGCATCGTAGGATCAGCCGAAAGCTCTGTCAGACGTCCAGTTCAGCATGGCGGCACGGACGGACCGGCGCCCTCCTGGTGCCAGGCTTCTCCCTGCGCGCAACGACTCGGAGTGCACAGGGCGATGGCCCAAGACCTCTGAGCGCTTAGGATGTAGACCGACGGGGACCTCTCTGCTGAGCTGTAGGTAGGGTTGCGGTGTGTTGTTTGGCCGAGGCCGGGCATGACCCAGGAAAGTGTGTCCGGCCGGAGTTAATCGAGCGTGTTGGGTAAGTTGGTGCACCCCTGCAGGGAAGAACACTTCTATCGATAGCCGGTCCTACGGTAAAGGACACTCGGAGTTGTATCCTGATTGATACAATTTAGAACTGGATACCTGTGATGAGACCTGTATATATGGCTCTGGGATTGCTTCTCGCAGGGAGTCGAGAAGGGATCTCAGGACGAGGTTTGATGACTTTATGGCTCTGGGATTGCTTTCTCGCAGGGAGTCGAGAAAGGATCTCTGGGTGAGGTTGATATTATTACTGCTACATTATATGGTATTGTTCTACTCTCTTCTACTGCTGCAAGACCGCTGAAGATGCTAGTCTTCGATAGGACTAGGCCTTCTCTCTATTCTGGCATTTCTGCAGCCCAGTCCACATATACAGCCTCCCCTTGAAAATGCTGCATATGTAGTGTAGATCCTTGCTTGCTGAGTACTTCTGAGTACTCACGGTTGCTTTGTTTTCCTTTTTCTCCCCATATCAGTTTGACGTGACCAGAGGACGGAGCCCCCTGAGACAGATGCCCCGACGATCGCTACTACTACTACCCAGAGGATGGATACTACTATGAGTTGACTGACGACCAGGAGTAGGATCGGAGGGTCCCAGGCAGGAGGCCTTCGCCTTTCGATCGTAGTGTTTTATTTTTGCCCCGCCTTTCTAAAGGCCTTTCTGTTTCTCTTTTATATCTGTACTCAGATATCTGATGCTTCCGCTGACGCTTGTATGCCATCGAGCTATGTATTCGAGCCCTCGAGGCCCTGGCTTGTAATATAAAGCTTGTATGACTTTATTTATGTTTTAGAGTTGTGTTGTGATATCTTTCCGTGAGTCCTTAGGCTTGATCGTGTGCATTTGCGTGTATGATTAGTGCACGATCGGGCCGGGGGCGTAAACAAGTTGGTATCAGAGCCGACTGCCTGTAGGAACCCCCTTTCCAACTCCTTGGCCGAAGTTGAGTCTAGAAACCTGAAAACTGTTTTACTAACTTGGCTGTGTGGCTTACGGGCCCACGTCGCCAATTGGGAGGTATTAGTATCTTTTATTCCTCATCTTTACTCTGGGACTCTGACCTCTCTTCCTTTCGGGTTAACTAAAGTTTACTAACGCCGACACTTAGGATCTCGTAATTCTCGTCCACCCGGAGAGCTGGATATCTGTGCGATTTCCCTGACATTGATCTGATTAGTCTGATAATCATTTTCCTTTCCATTGTTTTGTCTAACCTTTCTCTCCGAGATCGGTTATACTTCTCCTTGTCTTTTGACAATCATGAGTTCCCTCTGTTTCAGATGGATCGTTTGTTTCCACCACACCCTGCGACGCAGCTACCAGCTGTTCGAGCAGGGATACATCCAGAGTACGTTCTTTATCCACTGGGGCAGATGTCAATCCGTTACAATACCCCAGTACTATCTCCTCCAGATACCCGCAAAGACTTTGTGATCTATTGTGACGCATCCCGTGAAGGATTAGGCTGTGTCCTAATGCAAGAGCGTAAAGTGATTGCTTATGGCTCTCGTCAGTTGCGCCCACATGAAGAGAATTATCCGGTACATGATCTAGAACTAACTGCTGTCATCTATGCACTACAGTTATGGCGACATTACCTCCTCGGTAATCGTTGCGAGATATACACGGATCATAAAAGTCTGAAGTACTTGTTCACTCAACCTTCTCTAAACCTCCGTCAGCAAAGATGGATGGAGGCCATTGCGGACTATGATTTGGGTATATCCTATACCCCTGGCAAGGCTAACGTGATGGCTGATGCCTTAAGCCGCAAGTCCTATTGCGACAACCTCATGGTTAGGCGAGCTCAACCTCGTCTTTTTGAACAACTGTGCAAGCTAAATCTGCGTATTGTTCCACAGGGTTCTCTTAATAACCTTGTGATACAACCAGATCTTGAGAAAGCTGTTAAGAATGCGCAAGCTCAAGATGCTGAAGTTGATCTGATGAAGAAGAGTCTTCACCTTGAAAAGTACAGGGATTTCTCGCTGTCTGAAGATGGAACCTTGTATTTCAGAAACCGCATTGTCGTACCTCGCTTCGAAGTTATGACTGACAAAGTCATGAAGGAGGCACATGACACCCCATTGTCTATTCATCCGGGTAGCACCAAGATGTATCGTGATCTCAGTCAAAGGTACTGGTGGTCTAGAATGAAGCAGGACATTGCTCGATATGTTGCTAAATGTGATGTTTGTCGTCGCGTTAAAGCAGAACATCAGAAGCCTGCTGGAATTCTGCAACCACTTCCTATTCCTTTATGGAAATGGGACAAGGTTCAGATGGATTTCGTTACAGGACTTCCCAGGTCACAGAAGGGTCACGATGCTATTCTTGTCGTCGTCGACCAACTCTCTAAAGTTGCACACTTTCTGCCCGTCAAGGAGACGATCATTGCTAGTCAGTTAGCAGAGTTATATATCTCCAGAATTGTTTCACTCCACGGTATCCCGAAAGAGATCAGTTCAGACCGTGGCAGCATATTCACTGGTCATTTCTGGGAAAGTTTTCAAAAGGCTATGGGAACTCATATCACCTGGAGTTCAGCCTATCATCCTCAATCCCAAGGCCAAGTCGAACGAGTCAACCAAGTGCTTGAAGACATGCTACGAGCTTGTGTTGTTTCTTTCGGCAAGAAGTGGGAAGAATCTCTTCCATATGCCGAGTTCTCCTATAACAACAGCTATCAAGCCAGCTTGAAAATGGCCCCCTTTGAAGTTCTCTATGGACGTAAGTGTCGAACCCCTCTGAATTGGTCAGAAACTGGGGAACGACCGCTCGTGGGTCCAGATATTATTCAACACGCCGAAGAACAAGTCCGTATCGTCCGTGAAAATCTCAAGGCGGCTCAGGACCGTCAGAAGAGCAACTATGATCGCAAACGATGGGGTTTGACTTATCAACCTGGTGATCACGCTTATCTTCGTGTCACCCCTATGAAGGGCACTCACCGTTTTGGAATCAAGGGCAAGCTAGCTCCACGCTACATTGGTCCTTTCCGCATTGTTGCTAGACGTGGTCAAGTGGCATATAAATTGGAATTGCCGCCGCAATTCTCTCATATCCACGACGTCTTCCATGTGTCGCAACTTCGAAAATGCTTCAAGGAATCTCCACACCGAGCTGTGGATCACGAGATGCTCGAATTGCAAGATGATCTATCTTATAAGGAGCATCCGATCCGCATTCTCGATGAAGCTGAACGTCGAACCCGTCAGAAGGTTACCAAGTTCCTCAAAGTGCAGTGGTCAAATCATACTGAAGATGAAGCCACTTGGGAACGCGAAGATAATCTTCGTGCGGAATACCCCGAACTTTTTCCTTCTACTTCCTAATTCTCGGGACGAGAATTCTTATTAGTGGAGGAGATTTGTAACACCCCCAGTGGTTAGCCACAGTAATTCCATTTTGATAATGCCAAGTCAGCATGATTAACAGTGCATGATCATCATTAGCATTATATTGCATTTCAACTCCCAAGTCAAAGTCAAATTTAAATGAAAGTGAAATACAAAAGTTGTCCAACATAAAAACTAATGCGATCGGAGGGTTCCCAGGCAGGAGGCTCCTCGCCTTTCGATCGTAGTGTTTTATTTTTGCCCCGCCTTTCTAAAGGCCTTTTGTTTCTTTTATATCTGTACTCCGATATCTGATGCTTCCGTGACGCTTGTATGCCATCGAGCTATGTATTCGAGCCCTCGGGCCTGGCTTGTAATATAAGCTTGTATGACTTTATTTATGTTTTAGAGTTGTGTTGTGATATCTTCCCGTGAGTCCTAGGCTTGATCGTGTGCATTTGCGTGTATGATTAGTGCACGATCGGGCCGGGGGCGTAAACAGTTGGATCAGAGCCGACTGCCTGAGGGAACCCCCTTTCCAACTCCTTGGCCGAAGTTGAGTCTAGAAACCTGAAAAAATGTTTTACTAACTTGGCTGTGTGGCTACGGGCCCACGTCGCATTGGGAGGTATTAGTACTCTTTTATTCCTCATCCTGGGACATGTCCGCCCAGCCCACTGACATAGGGGCCCACGGCCCAGAACGAATTAAAAAAAATAATAAAAATAATAAAAATAAAAATAAAAATAATTAAACTAATTAATTAATTAATTAGTTAATTAATCCTGATTAGGTTAATTTAATTAAGTAGTTAGTGTTAATTAAACAGTAATTTAATTAGTTAATCACTAATTAACCTAACAGCCTATGACAGGTGGGACCCACTGGTCCTGACGTCATGCTGACGTCATGCTGACGTCAGCAAGACACTGTTTTGGATAATGTTCTGGATAATTCGAATTTAAATAAATAATAAATTCCAGAAAATTAATAAAAACTTTAGAAAATCATATAAAATAATCCGTAACTCAGATCGAAAAACTTTGTACATGAAAGTTGTTCAGAACGACGAGACGAATCCGAATACGCGATCCGTTCGTCCGCCACATGTCTCTAACTATCAAAACATGCAACCGTTCCCCTCCGGTCATCTGTCTAACAAATGTCCGGAACAGGGAAAACATTCCCGGATGGATTCCTCCTTCCTCGGTGACGTGCAACCATACGTTAGGACACACCCGGCACTGCATATTGTCATGCCGTACTTTGCGTTGCTCATGTTTGCTCTATATTTATACTGTTTCCTCCCCCTCTTCTCTCTCGATAGATCCCGACGCAGCTCCGGAGACCGAAGACAGCATTGACAACCTTGCCCTTGCCGCCGAGCAACCAGGCAAGCCCCCCCCCCTTTTGATCATCCCGATATCGCCCATTCTATTTCCCATGCTTGCATTAGAATTGCTGCTACTACTGCTTTACCTATTCTGATGCATAGCCTGTTCATTGTAACCTGCTGTTGATAATTACCTACATATCCTAAACTGTTTAGTCTAGGCTGGGTAGAGACCTATCAGTGACCCCACTTATCCCGACTGCCGCGCTGGATCGTCAGAAGACCCGATCAACGGGATTGAAGACCAGGCCCCGACACCGCACATCACCCCCCCTTAGTTGTAACGACATTGCAGCGTTACTATCAAGTGCCGAGGGTGAAACCTCATGTAGCACTTCTGATGTTAACTCTGTAGAGTAGCTATTCGATCGTGGTCATCGAGGGTGATTCCTCCTTCTCCACTTCCGATACGACGCTGTCGTACAACACATCAAGTGTGAACTCATCGAGGGTGATTCCTCCTAAGTTCGACTTGACGGTTACATCGAGTGGGCATCCGTCGAGGGTGATACCTCGGATTTCCTTGATGTTATGGACACACGGTTACTGTGACTTTACTGCTGAACCTTGATAGAGACGGGTCGGCCCCGAAGGGGGACCCGAGGAAGCTACTTTTACTACAGGACTGAAGGGACAGGCGGTACCACCCAGTAGAGGTGGACCTGAGTTCCCGACAGTCTTTTATGAGACGGGTTGACCTGGATGGTGCCCGAGTGTTGAATACAAGGCGTGGCCGGGCATTCATGGCCCTTGCCGCAAGTCCTCGAGACGGGGCGACGGGGTCACATCTTTCGTGAGTCTCTGCTCGTTTCCGCAAGCCCCTAGTCCTAACGATTTGGATATTTGATCCGAGCAGGCCTCTGGTCTGATAGCACTAACCATCACGTGGGCATAGTATGGGCGTTCTGCATCGTAGCATCAACCGAAAGCTCTGTCAGACGTCCAGTTCAGCATGGCGGCACGGACGGACCGGCGCCCTCCTGGTGCCAGGCTTCTCCCTGCGCGCAACGACTCGGAGTGCACAGGGCGATGGCCCAAGACCTCTGAGCGCTTAGGATGTAGACCGACGGGGACCTCTCTGCTGAGCTGTAGGTAGGGTTGCGGTGTGTTGTTTGGCCGAGGCCGGGCATGACCCAGGAAAGTGTGTCCGGCCGGAGTTAATCGAGCGTGTTGGGTAAGTTGGTGCACCCCTGCAGGGAAGAACACTTCTATCGATAGCCGGTCCTACGGTAAAGGACACTCGGAGTTGTATCCTGATTGATACAATTTAGAACTGGATACCTGTGATGAGACCTGTATATATGGCTCTGGGATTGCTTCTCGCAGGGAGTCGAGAAGGGATCTCAGGACGAGGTTTGATGACTTTATGGCTCTGGGATTGCTTTCTCGCAGGGAGTCGAGAAAGGATCTCTGGGTGAGGTTGATATTATTACTGCTACATTATATGGTATTGTTCTACTCTCTTCTACTGCTGCAAGACCGCTGAAGATGCTAGTCTTCGATAGGACTAGGCCTTCTCTCTATTCTGGCATTTCTGCAGCCCAGTCCACATATACAGCCTCCCCTTGAAAATGCTGCATATGTAGTGTAGATCCTTGCTTGCTGAGTACTTCTGAGTACTCACGGTTGCTTTGTTTTCCTTTTTCTCCCCATATCAGTTTGACGTGACCAGAGGACGGAGCCCCCTGAGACAGATGCCCCGACGATCGCTACTACTACTACCCAGAGGATGGATACTACTATGAGTTGACTGACGACCAGGAGTAGGATCGGAGGGTCCCAGGCAGGAGGCCTTCGCCTTTCGATCGTAGTGTTTTATTTTTGCCCCGCCTTTCTAAAGGCCTTTTTGTTTCTCTTTTATATCTGTACTCAGATATCTGATGCTTCCGCTGACGCTTGTATGCCATCGAGCTATGTATTCGAGCCCTCGAGGCCCTGGCTTGTAATATAAAGCTTGTATGACTTTATTTATGTTTTAGAGTTGTGTTGTGATATCTTCCCGTGAGTCCTTAGGCTTGATCGTGTGCATTTGCGTGTATGATTAGTGCACGATCGGGCCGGGGGCGTCACATATTGCCTCTAATTTGTTGAAATGCCACTTATAATGAGACACTTCTAACTTGGTAGAGTGATTTTGGTTGGATCTTTCATATGGTGTCTAGCTTGCATTGCTTCCAATTTGTTGAAATGCATTCTATTTAGCGTTTTTCGTACATATTCAATCCTCCTATAATGTGGTTGCCTTACATAAAAGTTGTGTTCATCAGTATCATGCATCAACGAATTTGGAAGAGCGAATTTCATTCCTTTTTCTTGTGTGTTTACTTGACAAGGCAAAATCTAAAAGGACGAACGCACGGAATGATGGTGGTCCTCTGGAGCAACCAAAATAGATGATCTCTACAGATTCTCCTGCTACTCCTACTGCAGTGCAAGTTCCAAATCTCATCTCCCCTACTCCACAAACCCAGGTCTTCCTCTAACATGGCAGTGTGATATTTGGTTGCATGTTGCATATGGTGCCTAGCTTGTATTGCTCCTAATTTGTTAAATTTCATCTCCTTATCTTACACATTATACATGTGAATTTGACACGCCTTCCTGTTTTTGGTACGTACTACATATGCCTATCACACCATGTTCTTACATCAAACTACTGTTCTTGTGTATCCTGCATCTATCACTTATGATGAGACAGTCACGCCCGTGGGTTAGTATGAGACGCGCTACTCTTATAAAGAGTGCAGTTTCATCGTCCCCACATGATTCTCAAGAAACTGCAAGTCTAAATGAAGATATTGAACATAGCTCTGTACTTGAAGACCGCATTTCCCCTACACCACCATCGCAGGTGCTTGCTCTAACTTCGCAGTGTGATATGTCATTGCATGTTGCATACGGTGCCTAGCTTGTAATGCTTCTAATTTGGGTAAATTGCATCTGCTTAGTTTACGCATTATACCTGTGAATATGACATGCCTTCCTATTTTTGGTACATACTACATCTGTCTATTAACCATGTTCTTACATGAAACCACCTCTCTTCTGTATCCTGCATCAATCACTTACGATGAGACACCTTTATTCGTTGCATATTGCATATTATTTCTAGCCTGTTGCCATGTATTGCTTCTAATTTGGTCAAATACATTTATGAGGCCACCCTTTAATTTGGCAGAGTGATATTTGTTTCATCTTTCATATGGTTTCTAGCTTGCATTGCTTCTAACTAGTTCAAACACCTTGTGCTTTGTCGGCGTGCGACACCTATGGGATCCCAAGGGACCCCTTTACGATTCAGCGGGGGGAGAGGTATGCGCAAAGAGCAGAATGAACGATCGACGCGGACGATTTTACCTAGGTTCGGGCCGCTGATCAGCGTAAAACCCTACTCCTTCCTTGTTTTATTATCGGTGTTCTTGAGCCCAGGCTCCAGGAGCGCTCGCGGTGAACAGTACATTCAAAGAGCAGCTACGCATGCAGAATGGGCCAGAAGATCGTCCTCCTCTGTAGCAGTTGCCTTGGGCCTCCTTTTATACGCTCAAAGGGGTCACCACAGTGGCAAAATGTACATACATTGAGGTGTAAAGTAGCTACAGGGTCATCATACCTAACCCCTGACGGATTAGGACGAACGCATTTAATGCACCATGAGGTGTCCGTTTAGGTGTCCTCACTTTCTTGGGGGTGGAAAAAGGGGCCATCCCATCAGCACCGCTTAAGCTCTCCTCCACTGGCGCGTCGCCACGCGTCCAAAGAAGGACCCAGAATGTCGGGTTTGTTGCTGCGCTAGAGCGGTGGCACAGCAACAAAACCTTGCCGGGCGCCGAGCCTTGCCGGGCTTCGCAGGCCATCCCGGCAAGATCTTGCCGGGGAAGCTGGCCTGCGGATTCCAGCTCTTCTTATCTGCTGATCCTTAGATCTTTAACTTGAGAATTTCCTTGGTGGCCTGAGTCAATCTCGAACTGTTCCCCGACAAGCCTTGCCGCGAGTATGGCTACAACTGCCCGTGCACAAGTACGGGGTACTAATGGCCCAATACTTAGTACACCGACAGGAGCCCCCGGGCCTAGGCCACACACGAGTGCGATGCGTTGTTGGGCTAGGCCCAAACAGTGCACGAGCACACGTGGCAGGGGATTAACTGCTCATAAATATCCTGTTTACTGTGCCCCCACTACGCGCGCCGAATGCGCGACATGGGAAGCATGCCTCAAAAGCTGCAACTGCAACGCGCCCGTAGAGGCGCATTCACATTGGGGAGTAAAAGAGGCAGCCCCGCTCCTTCCCCATAAAAAGGAGAAGCCGCAGAGGCACAAGCCTATTTACCCCCCTTTTCTTCTCAATCTGGCCGTCGCCATTGCTTTCCTTCTCTCGAGCTCAGAGCAAAGCCTTCCCTCTTCTGCTCACCGCCTCCACGCCCGCTCCATCCCCGGCTTCCGCCCTTGCAGTTGCCATGCCGCCCAAGACCAGAAAAGGCAAGGGCAAGGAAAAGCCGATGTCCCGGGGAGCGAACTGGTGAAGATGCGGAAGAAGTACGTCATCTTCGCCCCGTCGCTCGATGCGGAAGCTTTGAAGAGGCGATACCAGTGTATGTGAGCGAGGGAGACGCAGGCTCACCCCGCCACTCGCGTGATTCCAGGTTCTTCCTCCAAGAGTGGGTCGGACAGATACTCCTACCTGGCGCGCCAAAGATGTCGGCGTGCAACACCTATGGGATCCCAAGGAACCCCTTTACGATTCGGCGGGGGGAGAGGTGGCAGGGGATTAACTGCTCATAAATATCCTGTTTACTGTGCCCCCTACCTGGCGCGCCAAAGATGTCGGCGTGCGACACCTATGGGATCCCAGGGGACCCCTTTACGATTCGGCGGGGGGAGAGGTATGCACAAAGAGCAGAACCAACGATCGACGCGGACGATTTTACCCAGGTTCAGGCCGCTGATCAGCGTAAAACCCTACTCCTGCCTTGTTTTATTATCGATGTTCTTGAGCCCAGGCTCCAGGAGCGCTCGCGGTGAATAGTACGTTCAAAGAGCAGCTACGCATGCAGAATGGGCCAGAAGATCGTCCTCCTTTGTAGTAGTTGCCTTGGGCCTCCTTTTATACGCTCAAAGGGGTCACCACAGTGGAAAAATGTACATACATTGAGGTGTAAAGTAGCTACAGGGTCATCATACCTAACCCCTGACGGATTAGGACGAACGCATTTAATGCACCATGAGGTGTCCGTTTAGGTGTCCTCACTTTCTTGGGGATGGAAAAAGGGGCCATCCCATCAGCACCGCTTAAGCTCTCCTCCACTGGCGCGTCACCACGCATCCAAAGAAGGACCCAGAATGTCGGGTTTGTTGCTGCGCTAGAGCGGTGGCACAGCAACAAAACCTTGCCGGGCGCCGAGCCTTGCCGGGCTTCGCAGGCCATCCCGGCAAGATCTTGCCAGGGAAGCTGGCCTGCGGATTCCAGCTCTTCTTATCTGCTGATCCTCAGATCTTTAACTTGAGAATTTCCTTGGTGGCCTGAGTCAATCTCGAACTATTCCCCGATAAGCCTTGCTGCGAGTATGGCTACAACTGCCCGTGCACAAGTACGGGGTACTAATGGCCCAATACTTAGTACACCGACATGCTTAGTTTACACTTTACACATCATACATGTCAATATGTCATGCCCTCTTGTTTTTCATACATATTTCATCCTCCTATCATGCGGCTGCCTTACATGAAAGTAGTGTTCGTCAGTATCATGCATCAATGAGTTTTGAAGAGCAAATTTTATTCCTTTTTCTTGTGGGTTTGACTTGACAAGGCAAAATCAAAAAAGAGGAAGGAAAAGAGTAAGGAAGGCGATGATGGTGGTCCTCTGCAGCAACGTAAACGGAGCATCTCTACAGATTCTCCTCGTACTGCTAGTGCATTACAAGTTCCAAGTCTCCGCTCCCCTACTCCACCATCCCAGGTGCTTGCTCTAACTTGGCAGTGTGATATCTGGTTGCATGTTGCATATGGTGTCTAGCTTGTATTGCTTCTAATAAGTGTAAACTGCATCTGCTTAGCTTACACATGATACGTGTGAATATGACACGCCTTCCTGTTTTTGGTACATACTATATCTGTCTATCACACCATGTTCTTACATGAAACTACTCTTCTTGTGTATCCTGCATCAGTCACTTATGATGGGACACCTTTAAGTTGGCAGTTTGATATTGGTTTGTGTCTTGGATATGGTTTCTAGCATGTAGTGCTTCTAATTTGATGAACGCCACCTACGACGAGACGATTTTAACTTGGCAGAGTGATATTGATTGCACCTTCCATATGGTGTCTAGCTTACAGTGCTTCTAATTTGTTGAAGTGCCTTCTGCTTAGTTACCACATCATAGGTGTGGACATGTCAAGCCGTCCAGTTTTTTGTACATAGTCCATCCTCGTATCATGACTTTGCCTTTCATCAGAGTAGTATTCGTCAGTATCATGCATGAATGAGTTCTGAAGAGCGAATTTTATTCCTTTTTCTTGTCGGTTTGACCTCACAATGCAAAATCAATAAAGTGGAAGGAAATTGGTAAGGCATTGGATGATGGTGGTCCTTCTGAGCAACTAAAATGGAGGTTCTCTACAGATTCTACTCCGCCATCCTCCCAACAAGATTCGCAAGACAACGCAAGGCTAGACAGTCAACGTAGCTGTGTAGATGATGAGCACATCTCCCCTACTCCACCATCACAGGTGTTTGCTCTAACTTGGCACTATTATATGTGGTTGCATGTTGCGTATGATGTCTAGCTTGTATTGCTTCTAACTTTGTTGAATTGCATCTGCTTACTTTACACATCATGCCTGTGAATATGACATGTGTTCCTGTTTCTAGAACATACTATATCTGATCACACCATGTTCTTACATCAGACTATTGTTCTTGCATATCCCGCATCAGTCACTTATGATGAGGCACCTTTAAGTCTCCACTGTGATATTGGCTGCATCGTGCATATGATTTCTAGCATGTACCGCTTCTAATTTGTTGAAACGCTAGACAGTTTGAAGTTGGCAGAGTGATATTTGTTGCATCTTTCATATGGTGCTAGCTTGCAGTGCTTCTAATTTTTTAAATGCCTTCTGCTTAGTTACCACATCATAGGTGTGAATATGTCACGCCGTCCTGTTTTTCGTACATATTCCATCCTCGTATCATGTGTTTGCCTTTCATTCGAGTAGTGTTCGTCAGTATCATGCATGAATGGGTTCTGAAGAGCGAATTTTATTCCTTTTTCTTATCGGTTTGACTTCACAATGCAAAATCAATACAGCTGAAGGAAATTAGTAAGGCAGTGGATGATGGTGGTCCTTCGGAGCAACTCAAATGGAGGGTCTCTATAGATTCTACTCCGCCATCCTCCCAACAAGATTCGCAAGACAACACAAGGCTGGACAATCAACATAGTTGTGTAGATGATGAGCACATCTCCCCTACTCCACCATCATAGGTGCTTGCTCTAACTTGGAACTGTTATATGTGGTTGTGTGTTCCGTATGATGTCTAGTTTGTATTGCTTCTAATTTTGTTGAATTTCATCTGCGTAGCTTACAACTTATACCTGCAACAATCACTTACCCATAAGACACATTTAACTTGGGAGTGTGATGTTGGTTGCATCTTGCATTGTCTTCTAGCTTGTACTGCTTCTAATTTCTTGAAATGGCACTTACGACGAGACACTTTTTACCTGATAGAGTGATATTGCTTGCATGTTCATATGGTGCCTAGCTTTCATTTCTTCTAATTTTGTTGAAATGCCTTCTGCTTACCATTTTTCATACATATTCCATCCTCCTGTCGTACGTGTGAATATGCAATGATGTCTTTTTTTGTATATATTCCATCCTCCTATCATGCACTTGCCTTACATCAAAGTAGTGTTCGTCTGTATCATGCATCAACTAGTTATGCAGAGCTAATTTTATTCATCTTCTTGTGGTTTTGACTTCAGAAGGCAATATCTAAAAAAGAGGAAGGAAAAGAGTAAGTTAGGGGATGTTGGTGGTCCTCCGGACCGATGCAAATAGAGACTCTCTAGATTTGCCACTTCTACTGCAAATGCAGTTGAAGTCCCAAGTCTACATGATGAGTTCATCTCCCGTACTCCACCATCACCGGTGCTTGCTCTAAGTTAACAGTGTGATAATTGGTTTCATGTTGCATATGTTGTCTAGCCTGTATTTCTTCTATTCTGATTAAATTGCACCTGCTGAGTTTATACGTTATACATGTGCATATGACATGCCTTTCTGTGTCTAGAATACACTGCATCTATCTATCATATCATGTTCTTACATCAAAGTACTGCTGTTGTGTATCCCACATCAGTCGCTCATGATTGGACGATTTTAACATGGCAGTTTGATAGTGGTTGCATCTTGCATTGATTTCTAGGTTGTACTGCTTCTAATTTTTCGAAATGCCACTAGTGACAAGACACTTTTAACTTGGCAGAGTGATATTGGTTGCATCTTTCATATGGTGTCTAGCTTGCATTACTTCTATTTTCTTGAAAATTCTTCTGCTTAGTTTACACATCGTAGCCATGAATATGTCACGCCGTCCTATTTTTCTTACATATTCCATCCTCATACGATTGTCTTACATCAAAGTATTACTTGTCTGTATCATGCATCAATGAGTTCTGAAGAGCGATTTTATTCTTTTGTGTTGTGGGTATGCCTTGACATGACAAAGTTAAAAAAGAGCAAGGAAAAGAATATAGTAGGGAATGGTGTTACTCATCGGATGCAACGGAAAAGGATCTGCCCTCGAGATTCTGCTGGTACTTATAGTGCAGTAGAAGGTCCAAGTCCACCGGCTAAATCTACAAAAACAGTATCACCTGCTCCACTAGCTGCAACATCCGCTTCAACTGTACCGGCATCTCAATGAGTTTCTCGTTCGTTTGCTCCGCAACTGGCCATTCCCAAGCTGCCTTCACACCTAACACTACTTCCAAAGCACTGCTGACACAACAAGACTTGGCAAGATCAGATGAACCTCATGAGCATCAACACCAAGACGGTACCTGACCGAGTCAAGTTGAAGTTGCATGCTCCTTTATATGTACTCTCACAGTTTGATGTGCACTAACACTTTCCATATTCGTTGTTGAACTAGCACCACGGCACAAGCGGAAACATACATTAGGGATAATGCTTGACAGATTAACAAAATCTAAACGAGGAAGAATGGAGATCCATTTTAAGGTAGGTTTAAAAAGGCCACGTGATGCTACAGAGTCAGCCAAGTTAGTATCAGAGGCAGCCGTTGATGTTAGGTGTCATGCACGTATCCTCCCAACGTGGATCCAATACAGGAATGAGAAAGACGATACCCAGTTTAACACCTTCCTTGACCATTTATCCATAAGTAATGTTATTCATCGCAATTTGTAATATTGTCTTGCTCTGTCCCATACTTTCTAGCTTCCTCCTAATAAGACTCACATTCTTTTTTCAACAGATGAGGTTCAAGTTGGATCTGAAAGATGATGCAACTAAACAAGCATGCACTCATGTTTTTCAGTCTGCTCTGTGACAGTATCGGTATCACCTTAGAAAAATTCACTTTGAAGGCAAGGCTAACAATGAAATCGCCCAAACATCTCCAATCGAATATATTACAGATGAAGATTGGACAGCCCTTGTTAAACACTGGTCTGATCCAAAGTATCAGGTAGGGTATATGTATTTGATCAGATCACATATTGAACTTGTATTTACGTATGTGCCTTACAAGTGTCTCTTCTTCTAGGCTAACTGTTTGAAGAACAAGACCAACCGTTCTAAAGTGAAATTCCAACAGACAACAGGATCTCGTAGCTATATTGCACACTGCGAGGCTCTTGTAAATACCTGCTAGTTCCTTCTTTTTTCTGTGCCATATTATCGTATCTATATTGACTTGTTCCAAATATAGAGGAAAGCCCGTGCGGACGAAAAAGAACCTGACCCGAATGCACTGCAAATCTTCAAGGATTGCCACACCAGCAAGATGAAGGGCATGAGCACACCAGTTCAAGCAGCTGTTGTAAGTCCTTACTCCTCCTGCCTTTGAACTGCTTGTTACTGTGACGTGTTCATTTAACTGCTTGTTTTGTAGCCAATGTCAGTTACTCTGTTCACTTTTATACATAGTTGTCTTAACGTATCATTTCACCTTACACGGTTTAAAAGAGATGAAGGATATCTTTTCGTCTTGATCTGTAATCTAGTTGTGATGTTCATGTGCCCACACAATGATACAATAGCCTGTTTGTTTTATATCTGTTTGCCCATGATATGAATGATGTCATACTATGTTCATCCTACTTTAAACCATGTCTCTTTATCCTTACATGTCAACGAATGTGAGGAAATAGACAATACAGTAGGCATGCTACATGGACATATGTTCCGAAAGTGATTTTATTATGTAGTTGGCACTACAATACATGCTAATGTATTACAGTAGTTCACCAAAATAAGTTATGTATAAACGTGAAACCTACTTTGTTTGTTTTTGTCTCATTAGTAACTTATCTGGTACACTAATATACTAGTTCAAACTTTCAGCAAGCTATGGAACAAATGATTGAACAGCCACAACCACCTGAAGGTGACGAGGCTACAACAGGCACAATGTCACCTCTTGCTGCAGTGCGTCAGTATCTCTCCACTAACAGTGCAAAAAGAACCTTCCTGCATAATTTTGGGTTGGTTGTCAAGGTAACCTCATCCAAATCGCCTACTGAACAAAATCTTCCGGCTAGACATAGTGATATATCTGTGCTCCAGACACAAGTACAATCCCTAATGGACGTTGTTTCGGAAACAAGAATAGTGGTTGACAAATGTCGTCAAGATATCAATGGTTTTGAAACCAGACTATCAGACATTTGCTTCGTTGTTCAAGAGCAATGGCGGAAAAAAGGGGAAGATCATGCTGCGCCATCAGATTCTACAGCCTGAAACATTAGCACTCAGGTCAAATGATCTGTGCTTCTATACATCTGATGGTGCTTTTATCTGCAAGGACTGTAAACTTTATGCCAACGGGCCTTTTGTTGTATGGTTGGAATTTATTTTGTTGTGATACAGCATTTATCGTGCTGCCAAAGGTTGTAGAAATTACATCGCTATTTTTGTATAGTGTAGGTTTATCTTAGTAATGTATTCGGCCGAAAGCTTCGTAGGAGCCCAATGTGCCAACATTCGTCGGGCCCATTCCAATTGGCCGTAATTTGCATGTAGCCCACTAAAAATATCTGGGCCTAAATTAGCATAAGCTTTCATATTTTTGGTACGCATGTGCCCCTAGTGGGCCTTTAACAGGCCTAAACATAATTTGGGCCCTCGGTAACAATAGGCCCTTAACATGTGTAAATATCTCGAGCCCATAAAAAACATGGGCCTTTAATAGGCCGAAAGTGAGATTGGGCTCTGATTGTGCCAAATAACCCACTGGTGATTAGCAGGCCAAAATGTATCTCAGCTCATGGTGGCCCATTTACAATGCGGATCGTTCACAGGCCGAAATTCAGAGGGGCCGTAAATGCGCCGACCTACTACACGGGCCTTTAACAGGCCGGAAGTTCAGTCGGGCTTGATTAGTATCAGTTTTATATGGGCCGTTAATAGGCCCGATGTGACGTTGGGCCACATATGGCCCATGGATTTCGTCCGACGTTAACAGGCCGAAAATCACAACAGGCTGGAAGTGGCCCAAATCTATAGTGGGCCTCTAACAGGCCGAATGTCAGACATGGCCAAATATGACCCAAATCCTTCACGGTCGTTCATGGGCCAAAAGTTTCAATGGCCAATAAATGGGCCCAAATGAAGCAGGACCTTTAACAGGCCAGAAACACACCGGGCCGTAATTCGGCCCAAATACTTAGCGGACTATTAACGGGCCAGAAGTGACCATGGGCCACGATGATGACAAGTTTAGAACGGGCCATTGATGGGCCGATTTGACACTAGCCGTACGGGCCTTAACTGCGAATGGGCCGTCTGCAAGCAGGCCGTTAATGGGCCATCCCGCTAATTTTGACTGGGCCAGCCTTTTTAACCTAAATGGGCCGCTGTTGGGCCTTGCCACGTGTCGACGTATCATAGGCGCCTCCTGTCCATTGGGTGGTTGACATCTATCCTTTTCGGGTGCTGACACGTGGTTGCTATAGCCAATGAGAATTTTACACGTGGAAAATCCTCATTGGTCCCAGCTGTTAACAGGTTATCGAATCCAAACCAGAACCCGATAGCTTAACAGCAACCCGTTACGGTGGATGCCACGTGTCGGTTACCCTTGACGAAAGCACTTCTATGACGCGCGATTTATCGTCATGGAAGTGGACACTTCCGTGATGATAATTTTGGTAATGTCATGGAACACTTCTACGACAGCACAGGTATGACTATCTTGATTCTATCATAAAATTGTCATGGATGTACATGCATGACAGAAAACGTGACCTACTGTGACAAACACGTATCATCACGGAAGTGTATTTTTTTTTGTAGTGATGCGGGAGGAAATTTGTGGGTCACCATTGGAGATGCCCTTAGAACTTCGACCAGATCACATGCATGTTGATGTGTTTTATTGACATAAATGTCAAACACTTTATATGAGAAAAAAATCTAGAAGTGCTCTCTTATAACAACTTGTAGAATGCCCATCTGTTGCAATAGGTTGCATTGGCAACTTATTTTTATCGTTAAAGTGCTCTCCTTTTTTCCTTTTGTCCCTGTCCCAACCAAAAATGTTTCTCGAAGTGATTTGTGAATTGATAAATTTACAACCATACTAAAATATCACGAGCTCAAATCATATTTATCGAAGAACATAGAACACATTCAACATGAAAGTTATGGCGTCTGATTGGGAACAAACACAATGGTGACTTAACCAAATAACATTTATATTTTACCTACCTATGTGTACCTGCAAGATCTCTCTCCCCCTTCCCCCCTCCCCTGATCTCTCAATCTCTCTTGATCACAAGTGCGAAACCTTCCCAAGAAGGCTCCACGCTCTAGTAGCCATCTCATGAGATGGCTATCATTGTTGTTGGTGGTGGAGGCGACGATGAGGAGGAACACCGCAAGAGGTTTTTGATGCTCTTGATCTCTTCCCTGTGGTCACTGTCACCTATGAATGGGGTGTCGTTCATCAACATCACTGCAGGGGTAACTACTTCATGCATAGAAAAGATAGAAACTTTGTGTGTTGGGTAGAATTTAAAATTATAGCCTTATAGGAGGAGAAGTTACACGGAATGTGTTACAAAAATGCCATCTGGTGTTTAAAACCATAGAAACGGAGATCCTTAATAAGGTCGTAAGAATACATGTAGAATGCAACATAGTTGTGAGGTGACTATGCTTCACCATGGATCCAAGAAAGACATGAAAGTCAAACTATAGTAATTTGCTCCTACACATTATGTGTAATTTAGGCATAGATCTATTCAAGTCCAAAATGAATAGTGAGGAACACCGATGTTGTCATAAGTCTAATCACAACATCCTTTGAACGATTTGTTGCTTATACAAAAAACCAGCAAATGTAACATGGTCTTTATAAGAAGTAGAACTATTGCTTACAAAGATGACTCCCTCAGTATGAAAATCAACCTGAAGCTGTCTTCGAGTGAACTATGATGACAAGGGGCGTTCAACCAAGAACGAGAATTTGGTTGACTACCCACAAAAGTCAGAACCGTTCTTTGCCACTTTCTAAAAAGTGAAATTTAATAAGAAAATAATTATGAAGAGAGGTTAGTAAGTAAATACAGAAAGTGCATATAAATACCTTGATACAAGAAACAAAATGCTCTGAAATAGGAACATGGATTATTTCATTGTACAATAAGTTTCAATTGTGAGAATGAAATCGAGACACAAATATTTTCATTGTATAACCAGTTCTCCCAAAATCCCCTAATATATAAATGCAGAAGTTTGTACTGCCTAATTTTCTAGCACTAATATAGAGTTGGGATATTTTTTACTGATGCTTTGTAAGTACTGATCAATGTTGATAGTCGAAGTGAGAATGCTTACAAGCACAAATATTTTCTACAGAACTGAAAGATACACCTTTGAAGGATGCAATTGAGCAGCAAAATCACTATGTAAAACTGAAGGAAAATGAAGAATTAGTCAGATTACGGTTAAAAAGCAACATATACCTTTGAAACAAACTTGGAATTGCTTTTTTCTTCTCCTAAAAGTATTCAGTGTATATGTTCAACAAAAGTATAAATTTATAATAGATCTATAGCCAAGTAACTACAACCACATTGAGAGATAGTGCAAAAGGAATTAGCAAATAATTTGGTTGCTGAAATTTACCTGTAGAACATGAATTGCAAACAAATTTTGGCCAAGTTTTATGACCATCATCAGCCGTAAATTTGTTCCAATCCCACTGATCATGATAACAAGTGAGGCGGCTTGTTCACCACACCGAATCGGACTAGTAATCAGACTTCTCCCTTAGATATTGTTGTAACAAGACAAAAATGGAATGCAACAATTATATAACAAACTTGCATACATAAATAACAAATTTGCATAGAGAAAGTATTAATCAAAACAGAATTGTCACTAAAACAAGGTGATATGTATCCAGTGAAAACTTTCTTCAAGGTTCATCATGAGTCATTAGATCTATAACAAACAAAATGGATTAAAGGTTTGTATTTGTAAATATATGTTAGCTAAAATGTGCGAGGTACAAAATTTAGCTAGAACCAACAATATATGAAACATTTTCTCAAAAAATGAAACTTTACTATGAACTTCAGATATATTGTATGAGACATTCAACATTTCATATATTAATGGTATCAAACAAACAAATCTTAGATTAGTTCTATCCATGCAATCTAGTTTGCATGATAATGGAAATATCTTCGGCGCATATTTTAAAATTACACATCTATGCGATGCATCCTAGAAGACATGTGGTTGGCAGGTTATAGTTATCGACTTGTCAAGCATTTTATCAAGCATATGATGTACTGATAAGAACATCATAGTTGAAGCATGAGTAAATTTGAGAGCTACCCTTAAGGCTGATTTTAGCTCAAAATTTCCCGTCTCCAAATCACATCCAGCTACCCTGCAAAATACAACAATTGTGTAAATCCACAATGCTTCGGCACCTAGTGGGGGCCATATATGTTCCCATGCTCTACACATGCTCAAAACCAAAAATACCATTCCTAAAATATCATGGGTTGAATCAGTAGCGTCAACATCAATAAGAAGTTGTTCCTTTCACTTGTCTCACTTCTTCCATTACTACTCATCCTCCTACTCCTCTTTGAATTCTACACAAATGACACACAAGATCAGCGAAGGATGTTGGTGCCACCGACCCATGCCTTTCAACCAAATTCTGATAGCTCTTGCATAACCACTTGCACTTTCTAAAAGTAGCCACAATTCACATTGTAACCGAAATCATGTTACTGAAAGTTAAAGAACCATAGAATTCAAATCGATAGTCTGGAAAATAAAATTCCTTCTGTGCTAACAACATTTCCCTCAGAAGAAGGCGGTCCCTGAATTTTCCTTTGAGCAATATATTTTTTGCACTGTAAGGGTTTAAACGATTTTTTTATGACACATCGAATCCGATTTTAAACACACTTGTTGACAACGGCAACAAATAGATGCAACAGTTGGATTGGAATGTAAGTGTTTAAATTACACTAACCTCCTGTACTTCCAGGTTCGTATATGAGAGATTTAAGCAAAACCGAGGACATAGCACATCTGAACCATAAACTTGGTCCTTGAAGGTAGTATATGTGTACATTTGTATACAAAGAAAACTAGTGAAGTAGTGAATTTTATATCATCAACAGTAGTTGAAGCCTAAAGGGAAATCAAGGAGCATGCAATCTCCCTAGCTAGCCATTGTGGGTTGGTAAGAGAGCAACTTCTTAAAAAACATTATAATACCATCTAGGACCAACTCATTCATACACTGAGAAGAAAATAATAGATAGGTGTGGTGATTCCAACAAACAATCAAGAGAGGGAATCAATGAGTATAAGATGGGTTTGTGAAATATGGTTTGAAGTGAAGATATCGACTAACCTGGAAGCGTAAGTGAAAAGATGTTTCCATGTATCTTCTGCAACAATTGCCTGCAGTGCAAAGTTAACAAGGGATTATATGTGATAAGTGACAGGAAACAATATTGGTGTGTGGGCTCAAATTACCCTTGATTCAAGATTTTTCACGCAAGTTAGTTGATTCTCTGCCACTCAATACATGCAAGCCAAATCAAGTTTTAGAACATGCAGCTCTAGTGATTACTCTCACATGTTGGAATGGCTCATACCTTGTCCATGCATTGCGATAGCAATAAATTCTTGCACCACGACATCAAGAGCATTCGAAACAAAATCTGGTGGTTGTAGTATTAAGAGAGGCAAAGTCCGCCTCATAGCAAGATAACATAGCAGGAAAATGAGAAACATTTCAATCTCTGAAACCTATAATGAAGTACACAAAAAATAGATTCGATGAACATATATAATAGAACAAACCTGGATACAAAAATAATAGCAGGAAGTCTACAAGTAATAGCTAGGTAGTATATAGTGCTGCAAATTAACTAATAGGCTTGGCTTATTAGCTGGATTTCTAATGCTTCTTTCCGTGTCGCGGATGTAGGATCTATACAAGGCAGTGTTTTTTAGAGAAAAGGCCGAGGCCCGACTTTAAATTCATAAAGCCATCAGGCAACGAGAGTCACATCCAAGAAACCATTACAGACAAAGTATCAATCCACCAACAAAAGAGAAAGGTCACAACCGGCAAAAAGGCGCACAGGCTAGGAAATAACCCAAAAAGGACAAACAAACTAGAAGTTGGAAGGCTTGACATCAGCAGTAATATCTAAGATGCCCTGGCTCGACCACTCTTGGAGATAGAGATAGCCGACGCACGTACACGATCGATGAGGGCCTCCGTTGCCGCCTTATCAGCCTCCTTAATCAGAGATTTCCACTGCTGCAAAAACATGGATAATTTGAAGATCATGTTAACCGCCAAACTAGGGAACACTTGTTCAATCGTAAACTTGTTCCTAGTAGTGCACAGGGTCTAGCACATGGCCGAGAAACCGAACCAGAACAACCTCTTTGGCTGACCACACAAAGTGGCCGTAAGAAGGCGGAGAGGAGAGAAATTAGCAGGGGCCCAGGACACATCCAACCATTCCCTGAGACAGCTCCAGAGCAAGGAAGCCAGCGGATAGTAGAAAAGGACATGGTTAGTATCTTCTAAGTTCCCGCAAAGAGAGCAAAATTTGGAGCCCGAACATTGCCGTTTCTTGATCTGATCAGTGGCAGGCAAACGACCCCTCATAGCCTGCCACATGAAAATTCTGATCTTCGGAGGCACTCTAGCCGACCAAATGGGCTTGAACTTGGACATCTTAGGACCAGACGATAGAACACGATAACAAGACTTGCGAGAAAAGCGACCAGAGGCAGAACGAGGCCAAGAGACCTCATCCTGAGCCTCCGAGAGCATGGGGAAGAGAGCAACAAGGCGAGGCCAATCTTCCAACTCTTCAGGAGACAGGACCCGGTGAAAACCCAGATCCCAACCACTAGCCGCGAGCTCTGCGATGGAGGCAGAAGGAGAAGAAATGAAAGAAAAAAGCACAGGGAAGGAAGGTGCTAGGGGGCCATCCCCCACCCACCAATCCAACCAAAACCGAACAACAAGCCTGTTACCAACCGAGAACTTAACCAGAGACTTGAACTCGTCACGGAGCAGCAAGAGTTGGCACCAAAATTGGGAAATTGACTAACCTGAGCCATGGTGTGCCAAAAGAAGATGTGAGGACGGGAAGTATTTAGCTTTAAGGATATGCATCCAAAGAGACTCGGTATCAGAGCTAAGAATCTGCCACCACCACTTAAGGATTAAACATTTGTTCATAATAGAAATATTGAGGATCCCCAAACCCCCAAGATCATCGGGTTTACACATAAGCTTCCACTTGACAAGCCTGTATTTCTTTTTGTTGTCCGCGGTGTTCCAGTAAAAGCTACTCCTATGTTTGTCGAAGCCATCATGGATCCCCTCCGAAAGGCAATAGAAGCCCATCAGAAACATGGGAAGGGAAGTCATGCAAGCGTTGATTAGGGACACCCTGCCGGTCGTAGTTATATCAGCCCCTCCAGGGCAGCACCCTGTTGCCCACCTTAGAAACCGAGAACATGAAATCCTTAGATAGAAGCTTAAGGGGGGAGATTGGCATCCCAAGATATTTGAAAGGGAAAGAACCAAGGGAGCAATTGAGAAGGTCAGCCACCCGTTTAGCCTCCACAGGTGATGCACCTAGAACAAGGACCTCACTTTTGAAAAAATTAATTTTGAGGCCAGAAATTTCTTCAAAGCAAAGTAGCAGGAATTTAAGGTTAGCCAGGCAATGATCATTGTTTTGGACTAGAATAATGGTATCATCTGCATACTGGAGATGGGAGATACCACCAGGCAGAAGATTAGAGCAAACCGGGAGAATATGGCCCGAGGCAGCAGCCCTATTAAGACTGCAGGAGAACGCATCAGCGAAAAAATTGAAGAGGAGAGGGGAGACGGGGCCACCCTGCCTGAGGCCCCCACCATTTTTGAAATAAGGGGTAACTGAGCCATTCACCGAGATAGCAATGTGGCCCTAACACACTAGCTGCATAACCCGGTGCACGTACACACTTTCAAAGCCCTTAGCAAGACGAATATCGCGAAGAAAGGACCAGTTGACAGAGTCGTAAGCCTTTTCAAAGTCCAATTTCAGCATTACCACATTGCAACCATTAGAATTAAGGTCATGAAGGATTTCATGCAGGCTTAAGAACCCATCTAGTAGGAAGCGACCTTTGATAAAGGCAGATTGCTAGGGGCCAATAATCTTGTGGGCCACTGGGGAAAGACGGTTAGCAAAGCCCTTAGAAGGGAACATGGCAATGTTATTGATGAGCGCAATGGGCCCCTTTCACCTTGGGGAGGAGAGAAATAACCGTGTAGTTAGTCTAGAAATATCCACCGTACCCAAGCAGAAACCAGTAATGATACCGTAGATGAGGCATTTGAGAACCGGCTAGAATTTCTTGAAGAAGGAGATAGAAAACCCGTCCGGTCTAGGAGCAAAATTAGATTTGGAAGAGGAGACCACCAAGTCAATTTCGTCACGGGAGAGAGGGATCGAAAGAATTAGATTATCATCCTCAGATACCCTCTCATTGAGCACCCACAGGTCCGGAGAGATGCACACATCAGCCGGCTATTTAGCACCGAGGAGATCAGAAAAGAAGGAGAAGATGTGGTGCTTAATGATCTCTGGGTCGGCCACAACCTCCCCGTTGATATGAAGCCGAAAAATCGAGCACCTCCTTCGCTGGCCATTCGCAATGGAAAAAAATTATGTAGTACTGGAATCCCCTTTTAGCAACCAAGAGAGAGAGCCACGCTGCTACCAGTATAACTCATCCTGCTGGAGCAGGAAAAGAAGAGCAGCTTCTAGATCATACCGATGAGACCAGCCAGCCGCATAAAGGCCACCCGCGTCGACATGCGAGTCCAAATCTTTGATCAAGGAAAGAATATTATCTTTCTCCTTACATGCTTCCGAGGCACGATTCCAACTCCACCCCTTCAAGAAACGTCTGAGCTTAGAGGACGTCAAATAGCAATCATCTAAAGGACCGAACGAACGATGCGAGGAGCTAAACAGGGTTAAGATTTTGTCAAAAACCAATTGATGAAAGCCTTCAACAAGAAGACAGGAAGCATCAAACCGAAACAAGCGAGGGCAAGTGACAGAGGTCATCCCAGATTCAAGGAGGAGAGGCGTATGATCACTACCAATAGAAGATTTCGCAAGCAAGGAGGAGCAAGGAAAAAGGACATCCCAATCACAGGAAGCAAAAACTCTATCCAAAATTGAACGCACATGGTCTAATTGGTGGTTGGACCAGGTGAACCTGCCATGAGATCTGGAAAGCTCATGCAAAGCAAACTGGGACACAAAATCATTGAAACTATCATCCCTAGCCCAGCAAAAATTAGAATTGTTTTTGTCCCCAGGAAACCGAAGGAGATTAAAGTCCCCACCCAGAACAAAGGGAACCACAGCTGCTTCTAGCTTGGCAGAGAGTTCTAGCAGAAAAGCCTGGGAGAGAGAGTGATCAGTCGGGCCATAAACCCCAATAAACTCCCAGTGTTTATCCAAGACCCGATGGTAAAGACCAAAACTAGCAAAATAGGAGCCCGACTCAAAATAAAGAACATCAAAAACATCAATTCGAGCACCCATCAGGAAGCCACCAGATTGGCCAATGGCCGGAAGCCACCTCCAGCAAAAAACCCCATCACCAGCCAAGGAGGTCACCTCACGGTGCGAAAAGGAACCTTTAATAGTTTCTTGTAGACAAATAAGATCCACGTTATTAGAGCAGATGTAATCCTTGAGAAGGGATCGGCGCCCCTAGCACCGAAAGCCCGCATATTCTAAAAGAGGGCTCTCATCGAAAACTAAGGTTCTTGATGCGAAGACTGCTACGGGAAGGAGCAGCAGGGGCCACCAACCTCCTCCGCCAAGTCTTTTCGGCCACTACGTCGTACCCCGCAGTCCCCTCAGCACCAACCGAGATAGGACTCGAAGTGGGGGTAGTAACTGAAGCCGCATGAGCTGTTGAAGCAGTAGCAGGGCCCAACGAGGTAGCAGCAGCAGCGGCCGCACAATCCCTAGCCTTAGCCAAGGCAGCTTAAGCAAGCTCATTCACCCGGACTACATAAAGCAGAAGCGAGGGAGAGCCAGAAGAGGAGCCAAGCACAAATCTGGAATCAGAAGCAACTTCACGAAAATGATCATTAGATAAATCAGCTAAAATCACGCGCTTAGGAGAGGCACGAGGGATACCTTCAAGGATTTGGTCCCGCTCCTGCGCCCGACACGACGCCTAATCTAGCACCGACTCTCCCCTATTCCGCGATTGCCTGCTTTTGCGGGCCGTAGAGAGAGGGGTGCGCGCAGGAATGGAGCGGCCCAAAGACGGAGTGGCCACCGATGCTGGGGGCGAGGCAGCCTGGCCCAAGTTGCCCACAAGTTGACGGCAGAGCCCAATAGCGGACACCTTGGAGGCCTTGGAGGCCCTAGAACCCTGGCTACACACTGAGAACTTGTGGACAACAGACTTGGAGCGCGGCACCGTGGCAGCCGGGGAAGGCACAGCGGAAGGCGGGATCAGCTTATCATCCACGCCGGAGAGGGAGGGGGATAGCGGCCTGGCTGGCAGGTTGGAGCACACTGCCGAGAAGGGACTGACATGCAGAGGAGCACTCGTCAAAGAGGATGGGGGCCCCGCCCCAGGTGTGGCATCTGCTGGAGGACACACCAAAGCAGCATGGGCACCCCCACCGCATGTAGTCGCTCGCACCTTGAAGACATCATGAAGATGGGGGCTGAGGGCATCCCACTCATGCTGCTGGAAAGGCGCCCTGGAATCACGGGAATCATTTTGGCTGGGCTCGTCCTAGTTTCCAGCCTTTGAAGGAGCAGGAGGGGGAGGGGGAGGGGGTTGTGCCGGCCCCGTGGAGAACGATGGGGATGCCTCAAGGCGGACGAAGATACGATAGGCAGAAGGACCAGGGAAAAAGAGAACGTGCCCACGAACACGGGCAGGATCGAAGATACGATAGGCAGAAGGACCAGGGAAAAAGAGAACGTGCCCACAAACACGGGCAGGATTGAGACACTTGACAAGCACACGGATAGGACCAGGACGAGCTAGAGAGCTAGGATCAACCAAAACGGGGATCCCAACCAACTCAGCGAAAGTTATCACAGCCCCAGAAGTGCGCATGGTGGTAGGGACATCATCGAGTAGCACCCAAGACTCGGATAAGGAAGCGTAGGCCTTCCCATCCTCATCGGCTTCTTTGACTGAAATCACCAGCTCGTGCAAGAGGCAATCATCTGAAGATTATCTTTGGAAGGAAAGATGTCCCCGAAGGAGGTTGGGGCTAGCTGTTGGATCTCCCAATTCCAACCCTCCGGGCCCCAAGCGCCCAGTTCATCGGAGAGGACCTGAAGAGAGACACTAGGAGATAACACAGAGATCACCGCGACATTTTGAATGACGAGAGCAGGGGGCACAACTTTAAGGTTCCCAACCATAGCGAAGAAATCACACCCAGGGAGCCCAGTCCCAAAGTGCTTAACCACGGGTGGCAAGGGGGGAAGGTAGCGGTTAGGGCAGTTGACCGTGAGGTGGCCATCCTAACGACAGATCAAGCAGAAAGGGGGAAACTTGTAGTGAGATTGAAAGTGGCAAGGTCGATGACACACAAAATAGGCAAGAGATCTAGAGGAGGAGGGGGCGGTGTTAGGTGCTGGGATGGCAGATGCGGGGGGGCATCGGGAGGAGGGGGAGGCAGAATACCATCACCATGAGGCGGGGGAGCAAACTTGCAGCATTTGCTGGGGAAGGCCTGGTTGTTGAGGGGAGCACCGGACGAGGACCACCACCAGCAGCCCTAGGACCAGCGCCAGGGACAGATCTGGGCGCACCGAGAGGTGGAGACGCGCGCACCAGACCGGAGCCCGCCACGGCCGCCGCCTCCCACAGATCTGCAGCGGCAGCGGATGACGATCCCCACCCAGCGGCAGCGTGCCCAGATCCCACACCGTCTCGCTCGCACGCCTCTTGGGCCTCCCAGAGCTAAGACCGTATCGAAGCCTCGTACGCCAGCGGATCCACTTCCCCAGCCTCCGGCGACCCCAGCGGCCTCTTGCCATTGGAGTTGCGGTCGCGGGAGGAGCCAAGGGAGCGTTCCATGGCGACCACGGCGGCGAACGAATGCACAAGAGGAGGGGGAGGGGAATAGAGGGAAACCGAGCAAGGGAGGGATCTGGATCTGGAAAGGACACGGAGAGAAGTAGGAATCCCTAGCCAGTGGTCGGGGTTCCTTTTAAGTACCCACCAGAGGCCACGGGGCCTGGGCCGGGGGGACGAGGGGCCGGCCCACCCAGAGGGGCACGCGGAGCAGGCACACTAGCTGGGCCCAGGAGCGGGGGGAAGGACAGCAAAGAAGGTGACCACTCCGAACCGGTTGCGGCCTGCAAACCACCAGGCCCAGAAACCGGCCCACCAGTCGATCCAGCCAGGCCATGCATGGGCCTCCCCCACAAGCCCCTAGATCTAGGGTTTTGGGCACAGCAGCAGCGCGAGCAGCCTCCGCCAGTGGCAACACGGCTAGTGGGGGCACAACAGACTCCGGCAAGGAGGCCGCCGACGGGGAAGCCACCAGAGAGGGGGGAAAGGGAGAGGCAAGCAATGGACCAGAGCCGAGGAGACCGGTGTCTAGAGAATAATGAGCGAACTTACTCGAATGGCGTGACCGTCGTAATACGACCACATCCCAGTCCTGGTCCGGCAAGCCGGCCGGAGATGCCGCCCGCCACGCGCCCGCCGGCCATCGAGAGCGAAAGGACAGTGGCAGGGGGACGCCGACTGCACCGCAGCGACCAGAGCTAGAGGCGCGACAAGTGCATCGGGCGAGTCATGATTAGAGTCCGACGCATCCCCATCTAGGGCCCAAAAACGATTAGCCCGGGGAGCCCCAGCACCCGACGGACGACCTCACAAAGACAGGGAGGGCATTGAAGCCACCAAACTAGCCTGTGAGGAGGGGGACCGGCATTGAAGCTCACCGAGAGGCGCCGAACGCGTGGATGGGGGCTGGGGAGGAGGAGGATGGGGGCGAGAGCACCACGGGAGGGGAGGGAGGAGGGAGAGAGCCATCTCATCTACCGTTTGGCTAGCTAACTCGTGTGCTCGCATTCATGGTGGAGATGATAGGTGGAATGAGAGCTTGGAGTACTAAGCATGTCCTTCCCTCATAAGGCAGTGTTAGCCTGCATACACTTGCAGAGAGCCACTGGCGGCAGAGATGGGATCCACATGGCAGATTGCCACGATGTTGGTGATGGCGGGTGAGCGTAGCCACATGATGGGAGAGGTCGACGAATGGCATGGGCGAGGGTGAGGGTGGCGGTGGCTGGGTAGCGAGTGGTGGAGTGGGGTTGGAGCCGACACTAACCCTAGTGCAGGGGCGAAGCCAGGATAAAAGTTTGCCCAGGTCAACATGAACAAGTAGGACTAACGTATCCCCTCAAAATAAAGTAGCAATAGTATATGGCTAAAAATGCATAGTCCACATGAATGAACAGTAAAGAATAGCAAACCTGACATTATGTTGGGAAGTGACTAGAGGCCTAATTTAAATTATGTAATTCACGTGAGTAGAAGAATATGAATCTTAGATAATAGAAGAACCGGAATTAGATGAATAAATCGGCTTTAGTGCCACTTATGGATCGAATCTGCGAATCGAAACTTGAATTTGTATGGAGGAGAGGAGTGGAGATTGGGAGGGCCAGGGTGGCGGCGGTGGTTCAGGCGAATACATGCACCGGCGGGCGATAGATGAAGAAATAAAGAAGGGGCGACAGCCGACAGGGGCATGATCGAGGGCAGGCGTGAAAAATAGAAGGAACGATCCCATGTGAGACTGATCTATTCTTTTTCACTAGATCGATCGGAACTGGTTACTGGACTTGCGTGCCCCTGCCTCGAGAAAGCGGCCAGTGGGCCATTGTTTTGGTTTACTACCTTTTGGGTCCTTTTAGTACCGGGTCAGATTTTTTTTCAGTGCATCATTTTTCTTCTGGGGCTATATATATGCAACAGGATTGGGCCACCGTCGTCAGGGTCAATTTACCCTGGTCCAACACTGTAGCTCCGCCCCTGCCGTAGTGCCAGGTCAGATGGGAATAGGCATGGGATGTCCTAGTTTTTCTTCTTGCATGTGGTGAGAGCGATGTGATGGGCTAGCGCATGAATTTTGTTGACGACGACGACGCCGACATCAGAGGTGACGATGTAAATTGTGGTCACCAACCTCCCTGATGGATGTAGGCCACCAGGGACTACTCGTCGAGTGGGTGAAATTCCTACGCCTGCTCTGCTGTGGCCATGGCGGGCTAGCACGTCTTTGAGTGGAACAAGACTTTGGAAAGTGGGGGCATCACCGCGCCATGACTTCCTGGATGCAGCACACCAAGGATGTGCCCGGCGGGCATGTGGTGATGCCGACGGCCGGCGGCATGTGGTTATTGGTGAGTCCGGCGTTGGAGTGATTAGAGGCCGGCAGCCAGTGGACATGGATGCGGTGTGCATCCTCCTCTCCTACTCCCTCGATCATGCGCCATCCAGATCGGGGGCCCAAAAGATGTGAGGGGCTAAAGGAGAGACATGCAGTGGCTAGGGTTTGCGTGGGTTTCCATGAGCGGTTTTTCTTCACTGTTTTTTTTCTTGTTGTTGCATGCGGGGTGTGGCGTTGGTTTGAACAAAAAAATCGATGGATCGGAGGGGCAGCGTACGAGAGGGAGGGAGGTCGAACGAACGAAATGACGTACCAACTGTCCCTTTATAAGAGTAGATATACTAGGTACAAGATGTATCAGACTATCAAGTGTAATGTTGGATGCATTGATTTAATTAATTAGTGTTTTTTTCTTGCTTGAGATGATCATTAGCTTCTATAGATAAAGTTGTTTCTTATTGGAATTATGAAAAAGGATTTCTATTTTGTAAGAGCAACGAATCATGTTTTGCTTATTTTCTAGAAATGATCATCATGCTAATTTTTCCGTAATCTTATCTAGAATTTGTTATTGCCATCGGAAGGTCTACTACTTGACCATGTCATGTTGCAGGATACAAGGTGTCATGATGACTTGATGAGGTAAGGTAACCGTTGAGTCATGTTTTGAAAGCCTAATGGATGGACGGATGAATTTCTAATGTATTGCTGGAAAAACAAGTCTGCGATGATATTGTGATGTATTATTTGAGAACAATAGACATCGTTTGCCTACTTCAAAGCGGGAACTTGTGAAGGTTCTGTTTTTTCTTTGGTTAAGACTAATTGTACACATTCATGTTGCAAATATTTATTCGGTTTTTGATTTCAAGGGTATAGTAATGCATAAATGACTGAATTCTACAAAATGTGGTACTTTTTGTGAGCGAGTATTACGTTTAAAAGCTTCCTAACATGTTGATGACTTGCTAAATTATGCATATAATTTTAGTTTCATCCAAGGACTTCTCTTTTAAGACAATGGTAGTAAACATTGTTTACGACAATGACAGTGAATATTGTATATTTTTCAACCTAAAAATGAATTATTGTGTTGTTGTCCACCTATCAATATGCGATGTTTTCTATCCAAGAAGATGCCATATTTGTTGACTAACCAGCTCATTAAAGAAGATGAGCACAATGAACAACTAAATATTTTTTGCGGAATGGAAAAATAATATACAGCCAACCAACCATCCCTCCCTTAGAAAAAGCCAGCCAAACGACGGGCTTGGCCACTAGTACATATTGAAAATGTCATGACATAAGAGCATGTATAATAGTAGGCTTATAGCCCACTTAATGGGACGCGGAGTAACTACACGCGAGCACGTATGGGCTCAAAATCTCCTGCGTTGGATAGTGCATTGGGATGTGGGCCATTATTTTATATGTGGGCTTAGCAGGTGATAGGTAACGGCGATTGTATGGGAATACGTATGCCATAGGGTCTGTTCGTGGGCCAGGATAGTGATACGTCTCCAATGTATCTATAATTTTTTATTGTTCCATGCTATTATAGTATCAATCTTGGATGTTTTATATGCAATTATATATCATTTTTTGGGACTAACCTATTAACTTAATGCCCAGTGTCAGTTGTTGTTTTTTGCTTGTTTTTTGGCTTTTTCAGGAAATCAATATTAAACAGAGTCAAAACAGAGAAAAAACTTTGGATGGATTTTTTCTGGACCAGAAGAGACCCTAGATTGTTCGGGAGAAGACCTGATGAGCCACGACAGAGCGACAAGCTCAGGAGGCGCGCCCTAGGGGCGTGCCCCCCAGGCTTGTGGGCCCCTCATGTCGCCTCTTGGCCTAATTCCACCTCTATAAATACTCAAATATTCCCCTGACATCAGAGATCCACCCAAAATACTTTTTCCACCACCACAAGTTTCTGTCCCACAAGATCCCATCTGGAGGCCTTCTCCGGTAATCTGCCGGAGGGGGAATCGATCACGGAGGGGCTCTACATCAACCTTGCTGCCCTTTCGATGATGTGTGGGTAGTTTACCACAGACCTACGGGTCCATAGCTAGTAGCTAGATGGCTTCTTCTCTCATGTTGACCTTCAATACAATGTTCTCCTCGATGTTTTTGGAGTTCTATTCGATGTAATCACTTTTTGTGGTGTGTTTGTTGGGATCCGATGAATTGTGAGTTTATGAAAAGATTATCTATGAATTTGAGTCTTCTCTGAACTCTTTTGTGCATGATTATTATAGCTTTGTATTTCTCTCTGATCTATTGATTTGGTTTGGCCAACTAGATTGATTTTTATTACAATGGGAGAGGTGCTTTGTGATGGGTTCGATTTGTGGTGCTCAATCCCAGTGACAGAAAGGGACATGACACATATTTGTATCATTGCCATTAAGGATAAAAAGATGGGGTTTATTCATGTGTGAGTTTACTTTGTCAACATCATGTCATCTTGCTTTAGGCGTTACTCCGTTCTTTATGAACTTAATACTCTAGATGCATGCTGGATAGCGGTTGATGTGTGGAGTAATAGTAGTAGATGTAGGAAGGAGTCGATATACTTGTCTCGGACGTGATGCCTATATACATGATCATTGCCTTGGATATCGTCATGATTATTTGCTTTTCTATCAATTGCCCAACAGTAATTTGTTTACCCACCGTATGCTATTTTCAAGAGAGAAGCCTCTAGTGAAAATACGGCCCCCAGGTCTACTTTTATCCTATATTAAAATCCTAAAAATACCTTGCTGTAATTTTGTTTACTTTATTTTTTTTGTATTTTTGTGCTATCTATCTATCACTACGAGATTTAATCCTTGCAATTAACTGCCGAGGGATTGACAACCCCTTGTTCGCGTTGGGTGCAAGTATTTGTTAATTTGTGTGTAGGTGTTGCTAACGAGGTGTTGCGTGGTTCTCATACTGGATTGTTAACCTTTGTTCTTAACTGAGGGAAATACATATCTCTACTATACTGCATCATCCTCTCCTCTTTGAGGAAATCCCACCATACCTCACAAGTAGCAGGTAGCGGCAGGGGTGGACATGTTTCTAGACGACCGTCCACCGCCGATGAGATGAGCTGTGGATTGGATTCTGCGAGTCCTTCTGATCTGTGGCTCGGGAAAGACGCTTTCCGTCCGATGGCTACAGGCATGAAATGAATGCAGGGCCAGCTCCCTCTTTCGTCTTCCCCCATGCGGCCATGATTTTGGAGCTTCAGAAGCCAATGAGAGAGGAAAAAGAAGAATAGACAATGGACAGGGATGGAGTTCCTCGTGCAACCAATCAGGAGGTATGTCGATCCTGTGCTATTATTCAGACTTGGGTTTTCTTTGCGAGCGTTGATGTTTCGGTGGTTCATATTGTTGATTTCCCCCTGTCTCAGACCCACTCGGATTGAGGAGGTGAGGGAGAGTGTACTGTGGAAGGGTCTACCACTACTAGGGAAAAGCCTAGCAGTAGCACTGGTTTTTGTCCTAGCAGTAGCGCGGGGTACCGCACAACTGATACGGCACTACAGCTAAAGGTTAGCAGTAGCGTTGGTTTACCCGCGCTACTGCTATAGCTACTTAGTAGTAGCGCTTCTTGCAGAAAGCGCTACTGGTAAGTTCTAGTAGCGCTCCTCTCTACCCGCGCTACTACTATTATTCCGTATTCTTTTTCTTTTTTATTTTATGTCGTATTCATACACCATTATACAATTTTTCATACAGTAGCAATTTAGAGATTGTTCTTACATCATAATGAGTTATTAAATCACTGGGTGAAAGAACCGTGGATTAGTTTCAAGTGGATGGATCCTAAGTGACCAAATCATGGATTATCGTGATAATCCATAACTTGATCACTTAGGATCCATCCACTTGAAACTAATCCATGGTTCTTTCACCCAATGATATAATAACTCATCATCATCATATCATTAACAACTTATCATCATAATACATCATTGTCATATAACAACTCCTCATGATCATCATTTTCGTCCATGAGACATCATATAACAACTTGGTCACTAGTCATAATCACAACTCGTCCTCATCATCATCATCAACTCTAACACATTGTAGCACATAATAACACAGTGTACCTAGGACCTACTCCTCTCTCATAGGACCTACTACCCTCTCTAAATAAAATGGCATAAAACAAGATAGGCCCTGACTCTCCATTATGGAGAATGGAGACTATCCTGTCTCCAATTCTTGCGCTTAGCACAATGTTGGTTCCAAGTAGCTCCCTACGATTGTCCATACATTTTTTCCATTCTTTTATTGTCATGTCTTGATCGGTTTTAGAAATCCGGTATGAACAGTTGTGACGCCTAGGCAGATATGGCCGTAAGCTAATAACTTCAAGCCGTCCTTTCGGAAACATCAGATCAGGCACACAATCCTTTGGGATTTTCTGTTGAAAAACATAATAATGACACCGTAGTTAGCAATGTAGTTTAGCTTTAGAAGAATATATGCAAAAGATGCACGGATGTCGTAATAGTAAAAAATCTTACCATGCCATCTCCATGGATGTTACCGTAGGTCAGCACATGCACTAGTGGAACGTATTGACCATAATGTGTAGGTGTTTGATAATTGATATTGTAATTCTCAACATCAATAATAAATGAGATAAGATGATCTTTCTCCTGATAAGTTAATTCTGTGCCATCGGTGTAGTAGGTTCTGTCTACCATCTTCCGTACATTCTTTGAAGAATGAAAATAAGCTATCAATGGAAATACGTTGTCAACTATTTTGAAATAAACAATATAAATTACTTAATAACTATGTTTGAGAAACTCACATAGCAGTAGAATTGGAAGCGTATCAACAAGGACCCAAATGTCCATATTATCTTCGTCAGGATGACCAAGATCCAAGGTGACAAGCATACCCTCATGAAAATCATACATCTTGCAAAGTGCTTCCCAATTCGGGCAAACAAAATGGGATACGCTCTCAGAATTGTATAGATTTACAGCAAAATCTATACCATGATGGGTCCTTAGGTGAACTATCTTTGTTTCCATACTTTTATGATATTCAAACTCCATCCTCTCCAAGACATAGTGTCTTGCATGGCATGGGATAAGCTAGTCGAATTGTAAAAGACGAAAATTACACGTTGAAGAAGCAGAAGTCGTGCTTAATTATGAAAAAACACTTGTCGTCGTTGCGTACCGTTTCAACATCGAAGGTCTCCTGGAGTTTAATATTGAAGCACTGACCTTCTAACAGGTGAGGCCTGTCGCACAGACCCCGGTCATCGCCGCACCAGTCGCACTCCGGGAGCCTATCATCATCGGATGACATTTCCTATGTTCATAATTCAAAGATTAAACTTCTAAAATTAAATATATGTACTACACAAACTAAATTAGATCATTATAATTCAAAGGAAAGCGCTACTACTATACTTAGCCTGGTGGCAACGGTGGGGCAATTTTAGTAGTAGCACCCTTTGCCCCGGCCGCGCTACTGCTATGTACATAGCAGTAGCGCCTTCTGTTGTAACGCGCTACTGATAAGTAGCAGTAGCGCCTCATTTTATCTAGCACTACTGCTAAAGTTCTGTGTATAAGGTTTTCCCTAGTAGTGTACGGCAGATGCCACGAGGCGGGCGATGATGGAGGTGGCACTGCAGGATCAGACGGAAGTGAGCATGCCAGGGCGAATCCAAGGATCGGCTATGGAGGGGCCAAGCGGTGGGGCCGCTGAAGGTGAGTTGGTGAGAAGGAATAGCTCGCCGCCGACTTCTGAACTATCCATGGGGAAGATGATGTAAGGGATGCACTAGTAGCTCATAGGTTCGATGGCAATCTCACTCATAGATACGAATCAAGGTAGCGATTACAATATGGTTTCGGTAGATGAACTAGGGTTCGAGCAAGGAGGAAAGGGGATCGGGTAGTTGGTAGCGGTTGGGTGCCATTTCGCCGTTGATCCACTCGATACCCTAGATGAGGGTGGGGTGTTGGCTTAAGTACACCTCTTGGATGGGCCGGCCTTTTTCACCCACTCTGGGCCGACGTAGCATGGGTTGTCCTTGTGCGCGTGCCTGGGCCACGCGCTGGTTGCCTTGTGGTCCTAACTGGTGGGGTCTCATGGTCAGGAGCACTAACACCCCCTTCTCCTTTAGAAGAGGCTTGTCCCCAAGCCTCAGCGTGTGGAAACGCACGCTCAGTGCCTCCTTGTCCTCCCAGGTGATGCCAACCGATGGCGCTGACCACTGTACTTGCACCTGTTCCTTCATCGCGTTGTTCTTCTTGCGCCACCTGGACTGTAGGATGGTGGTGGGTATGGCGAGGTCTTCCTCCGACGATGGCAGGACCGTTGAGGCTACTGTGCCCGGAAGTAGAGCTTGTCGGAGTTGTGAGACATGGAAGACGGGGTGCACCATAGCCTGAAGCGGCAGCTTGAGCTCGTAGGCGACGTCGTTAATCTTGGCAACGATGGAAAACGACTCGTAGAACTTGTAGGGGAGCTTGTGGTTCGCGTGCGCGGCGACTGAAGTCTGAATGTATGGTTGTAGCTTGAGGAAGACTTGGTCGCCGACTTGGAATTTCCTGAAGGAGCGTTTCTTGTTGGCCTGGTCCTTCATGAGTTGGCGCGCTCGATGAAGCCGCTGCTGGATCATGCCTTGCATCACCGCGCGCTCTTCGAGCCATGTCTGCAGTGCAGGCACCGTACAGGAGGTCATCATCGTGATCCCCCAATGCCTGGGATCCCTCCCAAACATTGCCTTGAATGGCGTTATGCCGATCGTCGAGTGGTACGAGTTGTACCAGAATTGCGCCAGCGGGATCCAGAAACTCCAGCGCTTGGGGCACGCCTGCACGAAATACTGCAAGTAGGTATTGATGCACTGGTTCATGCACTCCGTCTGGCCATCTGTTTGAGGATGATTTATCGTGCTCATGCGCAGCTCCGTGCCTGCATATTTGAACATTTCCTGCCAAAAATGCCTGGTAAAAACTGGGTCGTGGTCAGAAACAATAGCTCCAGGAAACCTTTGCAGTTTGTACAGTTACTGCATGTATAGCAAAGCCACCTTGGCGGCTATGTAGGGATGCACCAGCGGCAGGAAATGGGCAAATGGGTGCGCTTATCCATGACCACCAGCAGACAACTGTACTACCTCGATTGCGGAAGTCCGTCCACAAAGTACATGGTGATGAGGTCCCATGACTCTCGAGGGATTGGAAGAGGCATCAGGAGACCTGGGGATGCAGCACGATCTAGTTTCGCCTGTTGACATACCTGGCAGTAGTGGACATAGTGCTAGATGTGCGCCTTCATCTTGGGCCACGCAAAGAGCATGTGGATGCGGCGATAGGTCACTGGGAAGTCAGAGTGGCCCCCCATGGCACTATCGTGGAAGGCCACAAGTATCCGCTGCTGCATCTGGGTTGATTCCCCCAACCAGATCCTGTCACGAAAATGCAGCAGCCCTTGCTTCAGCGTGAACCACCCCTTGGGGTCATCACGGATGGCCAGCTGTTCCAGGAGGCGCTGTGCTTATGGGTTGCTATTGTAACTCGCAATGACCTCCTCGAGCCATGCAGGTTGACATGAGATGATGTCATGGAGGAGCTCGGAGGGGTTGGCACACGAAAGGGCATCGGCTGACGTGTTGTCACTCCCTTTCTTGTAACGGATGGAGAACTGCAGCCCTAGGAGCTTTGTGAATGCCATCTGTTGCCATCGCATAGAGAGCCGCTGCTCGTTGAGGTGGACGAGGCTGCGCTAGTCAGTGGAAATGATGAATTCTGCATGCTGGAGGTAAGGCCGCCATTGGTCCACAGCCACAATTACCGCCAGGTACTCCTCATAAGTGGATAGACCTTGGTAGCGCAGGCTCAACGCCTTGCTCAAATAGGCGATGGGATGCCCGCCCTGTTGCAAGACTGCTCCGATGCCCTTGTCGCTAGCACCGGTCTCGATGGTGAAGGTCTTGGAGAAGTCCGACAAGGCCAGTACTGGTGCCTCTATCAACTGTTGCTTTAGGACTTGGAAGGCTGTTTCAGTCGCCGTGTTCCAAATGAATAGCACACCCTTCTTAAGGAGGTTGAAGAGTGGTCGGGCCAGAATGCCGAAGTTCTTGACAAAACGGCGATAGTAGCCTGTCAGGACGAGGAAGCTATGGACCGCCTTGGTGTTGGTTGAATTCGCCCACTGCACCACTACCCTTATCTTGGCCAGCTCCGTGGTGACACCTTGGGCGCTGATCACATGCCCCAGGTAGGACAGGCGCTGTTGCCCGAAAGCGCATTTGGAGAGCTTCGCCTTCCACTGGTCCTGGCGGAGCAGGGTGAGTACTTTCTGAAGGTCGCGGGAGTGGTCCTCGAGCGTCTTGATAAAGACAAAAATGTCGTTGAAGAATACCAGAACACACATCGCAGGAGTGGATGCAGTGTGGTATTCATGGCGCCGAGGAAGGTTGGGGACGCGCTGGCGAGGCCGAAGGACACGACCCAGAATTCGTAGTGCCCGGAGTGCGTCTGCAACACCGTCTTGAACTCCTCCCCTTCTGCAAGGCAAATCTAATGGTAGCCAGCTCGAAGATCAAGCTTAGAGAACCAGACAGTGTCATACAGCTCCTCCAGTAGCTCGTTGATCACCGGCATGAGGTATTTGCTGAAACACGTGAGCGCGTTTAGCTGCATGTAGTTGATGCAGAGCCGCCATGTACCATCTTTGTTCTTGACAAGGATGACAGGAGATGAAAATGGGCTGGTGCTTCGCCGGATGATGCCTGTACGGAGAAGCTCGTCAACCTGCGCCTCAATTTCATCCTTGTGGTCCAATTTGTGACGATCCGGCTAGATGCGGAACGGCTGTGCCCCAGGGGCTAGCGGAATTCGGTGATCACAAGCGCGCCATGGCGGTAGCCTGACGGGCTCCTTGAACACATCCTCGAATTCGTCAAGAACTTGCTGGATGCAGGACGGAGGCAGTGTCGCAATATCGTCTTTGGGCGCGATCGCGTACACATGGACAATGTGGGAGATTGTGCCCTTGCTGTACAGACTCTGGAGCTGCAGCGCGTTGATGAAGATGCGGGTGGATGAAGAGTCATTGTGGACGCGGAGGCATATCACGCCCCCTACAGGCGGAATCTCTATGAGCTTGGTGCGCCAGTCGGCCATCACTGGGCTGTGCCCCTCGAGCCAGTCCATGCCCAAGATAGCGTCGTAGAGATCAAGCACCTTCATGTCGGTGGAGAATTGGTACCCTTGTGCGCAACACGTGCATCCGGGAACGCTTGTGGAGCAGAGCAGCTTCACCCCCCCTGCCGCCTTCTGCCACGCGCACCTTGTATGCTCTTAACAGTGGCCTCACACCTTCGATGCCCTCGGTGAATCGCTTGTTGATGAACGAGGTGGTGCTACCTGAGTCGACCAGCATCAACACCTCACGGCCTTGAATCCTTGCCCAGAGCTGGAACGCCTTCGGGGACACCCCTCCCGTCACAGCTGATCGCGAGATCGCCATGACTGCATCATGTCTTGCCTCCTCTGGTGGCATGTTCTGTAGATCAGACGATGCATCGATGCCGAATAGCTCCAGCAACTCCTCCAATGTGGGGCAAACGTGCTTGTGGCCCCAGCGCTCACTGCACTTGAAGCATAACCCCCTTGCTCTTCGATAATCTTGGAGGGTCTTGACCTTTGTTGCTTCCGCCCGGGTCATCTCAGTCCCGCGCCAATCGGTCGCCCCTACTTGTGATGGGTTGCGGGCTGGTGGAGGAGGAAGCGGCAGCGCTGCTGGAGGTCGAACTGACGCCTCTGGTGGCCGCATCGCGGGTTGGCGGGATGGCTCCGCGTAAGCCCCATCTGCCACTTCTTCTTGTAGTAGTGCCAAGGTACACGCAGTGTCCAGGTCCAGTGGTCGTTGCACCATGACCACCGCCCGAATGTCCGGCCTTAGTCCGTTGGCCGAGAGTGGCAGCGGTGTCTAGAACGACATCGCCGTCGTCTCCCATTGCAGATGGAACAAATCATGGTCCTCGGACCCGCGAGGTGCATCCGCGCGCCTTCAGCAGCACGAGGAGATGTGCTACGAGTCGCTGGTGATGGTGCCGTGGGAGCCGGCACCTGGGTGCCCCCGCCGTTGGCATTGTTGGTGTCAGGTCGCCCTTGCTGGAGTGCGGCTATAGTGTCTCCCAGATCGGCGACGCGCCTCTCCAGATCAGGCTACCATGCCGTCAGGTCGTCCAGGCGGGCGGTGACCGCCGTGAGGGCCACCATGTTGGCCTCCATCATGGAGGTGAGCTTGTCGGGGTAGGTCTTGACAGCCGGATCCATGTCCTCCAGTTGCAGCCGCGCTTGGTGAAGACTTCATGTCTCGATGAACTATGCCATAACGCGCGACGGGAAGGGTGATGGTGGTGACTGATACCAAATGTAAGGGACGCACTAGTAGCTCATAGGTTTGATGGCAATCTCACTCACAAATACGAATCAAGGTAGCGATTACAATATGGTTTCAGTAGATGAACTAGGGTTCGAGCGAGGAGGAAAAGGGATTAGGTAGTTGGTAGCCGCCGGGTGCCGTTTCGCTGTTGATCCACTGGATACCCTAGACAAGGGTGGGGTGCTGGCTTAAGTACACCTCTTGGCTGGGCCAGCCTTGTTTACCCACTCTGGGCCGATGTAGCATGGGTTGTCCTTGTGCGCGTGCCTGGCCACGCGCTAGTTGCCTCTGTAGTCCTGACTGGTGGGGTCTCGTGGTTAGGGTCGCTAATAAATGAATCCCCAGGCTCTTGGCTAGAATAAGAGGTGAGGATAACGGAATGTGCGTTTAGCACTATTATGCAATTTCATAGTATGGATATTCAGGCTAGCAGAGGCCCACGTTTCTGTGTATTAGTGTGGAAAAATGTTGTGATATGAATTAGCGTGCACACTTGCTGCTTTGAAAGGCAAATTCTATCGAGCATATTACTAGGATTCATCTGCGGCATGATGTTAAGTGGAATAAATTAGTTAACAGGAACAATTTGATTGCTTGTAGGTTGAGGATATTTAGGATTTTAGGGTCCAATGTATTTTTGTACTATGCAAAAAAGTTGTCATATGAGCTAGCGTGCATGGTTACTGTTTTTAACGGCAAATTCCATCTATCAGATTACTAGATTTCATCTGCATAGTGATATTCAGTAGAATAATTTAAATAACAGAAATAATTTCATTTCTTGCAGGTTGAGGATTTGGTGGCGCTGCCCCTAGCAGGACCCAATTGTCACATCCCTAGTCTGGTAATGACCTAGGCTAGTTTTTCTTTGTGCATCATGTTTAAATTCAATCTGAATTTGAAATGGGGAATGACCAAACCCTAGCACCTCATTAATATTCATAGGTTCAATAAAAAAATATTGCAATGAACCCAAAATGCCCTTCAGAAAAGTTCATGGTTTTTGATAAATGTGAAAACCTCTACCAAAAATGATGCACATATTTCGTCATTTTTGGATTTTTGAATTAACACAAAAGTATTTGAATTGGAGCCATTTAAATGCTATATATATTTTAAATGGTCCAAATATTCTGGAATTAGTTGTGGAGCTCTGGAATAATTCAGTTAGTATCCATAATAATTTTCAGAATTTATTAAAATGATTTAGTGCCTAAACTAAAACAGAATAGAGAAAACAAAATAGAAAAAGAAAAATAGAAAAGGAAAAACCTTACCTGGGCTAACTTACCTCGCCGGCCCAGTAGGCGTCCTAGCCCCCCAGCCGACGCCATTCGTCGTCCTCCTGGTGCCAGGAGAACGAGAGCACGCGCCCGGCCACCTCCAGGCTGCCTGCCTGCGCCTCGACTCCCCTGAAGACGCCACGCAACCACCCGGAGCCGTCTGGTTCTTGCTCTCTCTCCCTCGAGCTCTTTTCCCCTGCTCTGTCTCTCTCTCTCTCTTACACACCCGAGCGCGCCCATCGCCGCCGTTCAGCGCTCGCACAGCCACCACCGTCCCCTCGCCTCGTAGCCATGTCTGGGAGCTCCTCTATGACCTCCTCTTCATCCTCGTCGAGCCACGCATCACCGGAAGCCATGGAGCCCCGCCATCGAGCTTGAGCCCACCACCTCTGCACCGAGATCGCCGGCGGCCATGCGTCATTCCCGTCGCCTCCCCGAGCCTGCTGAGCTCCGCTCCGACTCCGCCATGAGCACCTCGTCGTTCCCCCTCTCCTCTCTCCCTTGATTGCGCTCCCTAACCATGCTAACCACTGGACCAGAGAGGTCCCGCCGTCGTGGCTCCCCACCGATGTGGCCAGGGCCACCGCGGTTTGTGCCTGAGCGCGTCACTCCATTCGGTGTACCCCCAAGAGCACGTAACACCCTCCGGTTAGCCTCCTAGTGCACCGTAGCGTCAACTCCGTCCACACCCAAACACCGACTACCGAGGATGTGCTCGTCGTTGTTGTTTCCAGCGACCCCGCGGCCTCTCGTGCGGCCAGCTAGATGCGGGTGTATGCAGGCTACCTTCTGGTGGGCTTCGCGCGTCCAGCCGCTGCCTGTAGCGCAGCTCCGGCGAGCTTCCACCATAGTTTTGGTCGTCGCCGACCAAACTCTGGCAAGACCCGATGTGGCAGGGTCATTAGCACTAATCCCCGCCAGCTAGACCACCCATAGACACTGAGAGCGGGCCCCGCAGCAGGTCAAAGTGCGAGTCAACGCGAGATTAGCACCCGTGTCACTGACCAGTGGGCCCCACTAGTCAGGTTTGATCCTATTGACCATTGACCTAGTGCTGACAACATGCTAATGCAATAAGCCATTTCTGGATTATTTCTATTTCAGAAATGATTAAGAAATTCCAGAAAAGTATTTAAACTTCAAAAATTCATAGTAAATCAACCATAACTCAGATGGAGAAGATTTATATATGAAAAATTATCAGAAAAATCCAATCTATCCATTGGTGCTATTTTCATGCATGAAAAAACAACTTATAACTAATGATCAGGTAAAATCAAATAAAGGGTATTTAAAATACCATATATGAAGTTTGAATTTGAATCTTTGATTCAAAACAACTTCATTCAATCTAGTTACTAGGTGCATTATCCCATCCAACTTCATTTTTCCATGTCATATTCATGCATCATATTGTCACATATGTTGTGTATTGATTGTCTTCGGTACTGTTCTTCTCGATAGGTCCTGCTCCTGCGAGTGGCACCGAGTATCTATCTGAGGAGCAGTGCTACCGAATTGATATTCCAGGCAAGCAAACCTCCTTGAGCATCCCGATATAGTCCCACTCTCTCGCTCCTGCTCTCTTTTACTACATTCAGAAAACAACATTTCAACTATTACTTGTTGTGGTAGTTGAACCCACTTCCTCTGCATGACCTGTCTTTGCCACAATAAATAGTAAAACCTTACTACCATGGTTAGGAGTTGCTTGAGCCCCTGTTGTGATCTTTACCATGCTATGTCTGTTAAGCTTGCTGCTTAGAGTTGTGTCAGGTCTCGTTCATTTGGGTGATGGATTGGAGTGAATTGATGGTGTTCTGCTGATGAGAGCTAAGTGTGTGAACACAATTTGGTAAAGGTAGTGATGAGAGGCCATGTAGGAGCACATGGTGGGTTGTCTCATTGAGACCGTCCTTAAGAACTGAGTCTTGTGTATGTTATCTAAGAACAGCTACTACCACACATTGGGCACTGAAATATGACCCCGCTCGACTTATTAATCGTCCTGATCTCTGTCTAGGAGTTGCAACTAGTTCCTGGTGTTTATAGGTTGTGCTGGGGCCCGTGCTTAGCGCTGACTGGAGGGGTAGGCTTTGATGCGGTAGGCACCATGTTTGGGTGTACCAAGCATAGTACCATCCGACTAGGTGGACTTGGGAACCCTTTACACATCGTTTGAGGTCGTGATGGAAACCTCGGCCGGACTTCTGTTGCGGGTCAGTTCTCAGATAGGCGATAAACCTGGACTAGAGTATTGTGTGGTTAGTCAGGTCGTGGTCTACATACATGCCGGCTTGCGCTTGAAGTCTGCCGAGCACATGTCGTGTGCAGGCGCTAAGTGGTGGAAACATATGTGAAGAAGTACACCCCTGTAGGGTTATAAATGATTTATTCGAATGGCCGCGTCCCCGGATATGGACTACTTGGAGACTTATATGGTCATAGACAACTTGAAGTGGAAACCCTAAAATGCGCAAGATAAGTGTGAGTGCTATGGATGGCACTTCCGTAGGGGGACGGAAGAGGTTCCATAGTAGTGCATTATTGTGGTGGTTAGTGGACTCGTGTACGCTTTCTCACCTCATAGTATTACTCGTAGTCGTAGTACAGGATAGCCACATAGTCAAAGCTGGCTTGCTGCAGTTAAACTCCACCACCCCCTTTGTTGACATTGATGCATATGTAGCTAGTTCTGATGTAAGTCTTGCTGAGTACATCTGTACTTTTGTTTGCTTAATTATGTTTTAAAGAGGAGACTCTGGTCTCACTAGTAGTCCCACGTGGACTTTGACGAGTAGTTTGTATCCCAGCTACAATCTTCAACCCTTGGGAGGGTCTTGTAGATAGTCAGGCTTCTCAGCCTTTTTCATTTGTAGTTGTCTATACTTAGACAAGTTATGCTTCCGTTGCTTGTATGCTTTGTATGATGGGTCATGTGACCCCTATTTGTAACATCATGATAGTATGTCTCTTCGGAGCCTCTTAAATAAATACTTTGAGTCGTAGAGTTTTGTTGTGATGCCATGTTGTATTTACACATATCGAGCATATTGTGTGTATGTTATTGAAATGCTTGGTATGTGTGGGATCCGACACCTAGTTGTTTATTCTTGGTAGCCTTCCTTATGGGGAAGTGCCTCCTAGTGCTTCCACTGAGCCATGGTAGCTTGCTACTGCTCCGGAACACATGGATTGACCGGCATGTGTCCTTATTTGCTCATGTGTTTGTCCCTTCATGGAAATGTCATGCTGTGTTTACCGGAGTCCTGATAGCTTGCTACTGCCCGGTTACACTCGCTGCTAACTGACAAGTGCATTGTTGGGTCATGTATGCATGTCCCTATAAGTTTGTGCCACCTTGTGTTTACGACTAGTCTTGTCAGCCCGGGTTCTCTGTCATATGGATGCTAGCGACACAATCATATATGCAAGCCAAAAGGCGCAAACGGTCTCGGCCTAGGTAAGGCTGCAGTCGTGGGGATACCGTGCATGAGGCCGCAAAGTGATATGATGTGTTACATGCTAGATCGGTGTGACTTAGGATCGGGGTCCCGATAGCTTTCGTATTAGAGCCTGACTGACTATAGGATTACCAAGCCAAACTGGTCAATGTCGAGTCTTGAAATACTTAGTTATTTAGGGGAAATGATTGTGGAAGGGAATGTAAGGCTCTTTTTACTCCTTATACCTTATGTCCTTATGATCTGAGTCACCCTGTATTTTCCTACGGGGTTAAGGAACTAGGATTCTCTTCTGGCTATCAAGATCATGTGTTACTATTCTGTAGAATTATAGGAATGGTTGATCAGAGTCACCTTTCACTTTTCGAGTACTTCCTGTGTGGTTGATTAGTACTATCAGAAAACCTTGAGTGATGATGTTGGGTTGTGGTGCAACCACATCTTTTGCAGGATGTCTCATGTTTTGAGCATTTTACTGTCGTTATGCTGCCAAAATTGTCCTAGGAGTTCAAGAGATTCTAATGCTTTTGCGATGCATTCTGCAACCCTATGTTGATGTTGATTCCATCCTTGTTGTCCTATGGTTTTGTTCCTCGGGATGTCGTACGCCACTCGAGCTGATGTTGGCCATGGTCAGAGTCAAGCCAGTAGTAGTAGGGCTGTTGAGGATCCTCCAGATCCACCTTCTCTGGCAGAAGTCATGTTAGAGGTTGAGAGGAACAAGTGTGATACTAACCGCTTGCTGGCACGTATTGAGCAGAACACCGCACATCAGCCCAACGAGTCAGTGACCATTCATGACTTCATTAGCTTGCACCCACCCACCTTCCATCATTCCATTGAGCCACTCGATGCAGATGATTGGCTCCGTAGCATCACTCATAAGCTATGTTCCGCGAACATGGCTAAAGGTGACAAGGTCACCTATGCTACCTACCATTTGGAGGGTCTTGCCAGTCTGTGGTGGGAGAATTATGAGGTAATACTTCCAGCTGGCCAGATTCCTACCTGGAGAGATTTCACCGAGGCCTTTCGTGAGCACCACATCCCTCAGGGTCTCATAGATCGCAAGAGGGAGGAGTTTTGTAACCTTACCCAAGGTAAGATGGCTGTTGATAATTATAGTAGAGAGTTTGAGAACCTTGCCCGCTATGCCATAGAGGAGGTGTCCACGGACGCCAAGAGGCAGGCTATGTTTCGGAAGGGTCTCAACCCAAACATCGTGAGCTTCATTTGCATGATTGTGCTACTTTCCAGGCTCTTGTGAACAAGGCCATTAATGCAGAGACAGCTCAGCTTACTTATGAGGAGTCCTATAAGCATACCCGTGATTTTGGTTCTACCTCTGGCTCTGGTTCTCAGAAGCATTGGATTTGGGTTCCAAACATAGCTCTTCCACCTGGTTATGCACCAAGGCCATCTTATGTGGCGCCTCACCCAGTTCAGCAGTATGCTCCATGATAACCCACAAGTATAGGGGATCGCAACAGTTTTCAAGGGTAGAGTATTCAACCCAAATTTATAGATTCGACACAAGGGGAGCCAAAGAATATTTGTAAGTATTAGCAGTTGAGTTGTCAATTCAACCACACCTGGAGATTAAATATCTATAGCAAAGTGATCAGTAGCACAGTAGTATGATAGTTTGATAGTAGTAGTAACGGTAGCAGTGGTAACGGTAACAACAGTAACAGTTTTGTAGCAGTTGTAACAGTAACAATAGCAATAGTACTTAGCAAGAACAATACATGAAAAACTCATAGGCATTGGATCGGTGATTACGTTGGATAATATTCATCATATAACAGTCATAACCTAGGGCGACACAGAACTAGCTCCAGTTCATAAATATAATGTAGGCATGTATTCCATAAATAGTCATACGTGCTTATGGAAAAGAACTTGCATGACATCTTTTGTCCTACCCTCCCGTGGCAGCGGGGTCCATAAGGAAAATAAGGGATATTAAGGCCTCCTTTTAATAGAGAACTGGAACAAAGCATTAACACATAGTGAATACATGAACTCCTCAAACTACGGTCATCACCGGAAAGTATCCCAATTATTGTCACCTTGGGGTTTACGGATCATAACACATAGTAGGTGCATATAACTTGCAAGAGCGGATCACGAACATAGATATAATGGTGAAAACATAAATGGTTCAGATCTGAAATCATGGCACTCGGGCCCTAGTGACAAGCATTAAGCATAGCAAAGTCATAGCAACATCAATCTCAGAACATAGTGGATACTAGGGATCAAGCCCTAACAAAACTAACTCAATTACATGATGAATCTCATCCAACTCCTCACCGACCAGCGAGCCTATGAAGGAATTACTCACTCCTGGCGGTGAGCATCATGAAATTGGCGATGGAGGATGGTTGGTGATGATGAAGACCAAAGATCCCCCTCTCCGGAGCACCAAACGGGCTCCAGATCCAGCCTCCCGATGAAGAACAGGAGGTGGCGGCAGCTCCATATCATAAAACGCGATGAAACTTCATGTCCTCTTTTTCTGGAAAAATAGGATTTTATAGCGTCGGAGTTAGGGTCATTGGAGCCTTGTGGGCCCCACTACCCACCAGGGCACGCCAGAGGGGGGTGGCGCGCCCTGGTGCCTTGTGGGCAGCTAGGCCCCCCTCTAGTGGGTCTTGGTTCCAATATTTTTTATTTATTCCAAAATAATTCTCCGAAAAGTTCCGTCCGATTCCGAGAACTTTTATTTCTGCACAAAAAACAACACCATGGTAGTTCTGCTAAAAACAACGTTAGTCCGGGTGAGTTTCATTCAAATCATGCAAATTAGAGTCAAAAACAAGAGCAAAAGCATTAGGAAAAGTAGTTACGATGGAGACGTATCACTCCACCAAAGCCTATTGGTGGACCGCCTGTCAATGCGGGTCCATGTCCTGCCTCCAGGATTTGCTACATGTGCAGAGAGTCGGGCCACATTTCTCGCAATTTCCCTCAGACCAGTATTGCTCCACCTCAGTCTGGGAAGTCTATTGGTCGTGGTAAGCCATCAGCCAAGATGATCTGTGTCCAGCCAGCTACCCCTAAATGAGGACGTGTGCATTATGTCTCAATTGAAGAAGCTCAAGATGATCCTGATGTCGTTCTCGATACGCTCCTTGTCAATTATCATCCAGCATCAGTTTTGTTCGATACTGGAGCATCTCACTCCTTCATATCTGAAGGTTATGCTCGTTTGCATGACATGTCATTTTGTGACATGCCAACTCCACTAGAAACTAAAACTCCAGGGTCTAGATGGCAAACCACTAGAATAAGATATGGCAATGAAATCCTTGTTGATAGACTTGCATTCCTTCCCTCACTGATAGCTCTCAAGTCTTCAGATATTAACATCATCTTGGGTATGGACTCGATGTCAGCTCATCATGCCAAGATTGATTGTTACACTAGGTCTGTTCAGCTTACACACCCATTTGGCGAGATGGTCACTACCTCTACTAGAGTTGAAAAGCGCCAGCTCTATTCACTTAATGCAAACCCTTGAAGATATTTCGGTAGTCCATGACTTCCTGGATCTCTTTCCAGAGGAACTGCCAGGCGTTTCACCTGATAGAGATGTCGAGTTTTCATAGATCTCATTCCAGGAACCGCCCCAATTTCTAGGAGACCTTACAAGACAGCACCCTTAGAACTAGCTGAGCTTAAGAAACAACTCGATGAGTCCTTGCAAAAGGGTTTCATCCATCCTAGTTCTTCTCCTTGGGCTTGTGCCACCCTCTTTGTCAAGAAGAAGGATGGTACGGATCGGATGATTGTAGAATATCGTCCCGTTAACTTGGTCACGATAAAGAACAAGTATCCGCTCCCCAGGATCAACGACATGTATGATCAGCTCGCTGGATCCTCTGTCTTTTCTAAGATGGATTTGAGGTTAGGCTATCATCAAATCAAGATCAGAAATGGGGACATTCCTAAGATGGCTTTTGTTACTCGTTATGGCCAATACGAGTACACAGTTATGTCCTTCGGTCTAACCAATGCTCCAGCCAGATTCTCTTGCTTGATGAACTCCATGTTCATGGAGTACTTAGATAATTTCATCGTGGTTTACCTCGATGATATACTCTTTTACTCTAAAAATGAGGAAGAGCATGCCAAGCATCTTAGACTTGTGCTAGAAAAACTTAGAGAGCATTGCCTTTATGCTAAGTTCTCCATGTGTGAATTTTGGTTGCCACAAGTGACCTATCTAGGACACGTGATCTCTGGTAAGGGCATTGTTGTCAATCCCGAGAGAGTTCAGGCCAACCTTGATTGGACTCCACCTGAATCGGTTAAGCAAGTTAGGAGTTTTCTTGGTTTAGCGAGCTATTGTTGCCACTTCATTGAGAACTTCTCCAAAGTTGCCAAGCCTCTTACTGAACTCCTCAAGAAAGATAATAAGTTTGAGTGGTCCCCATAGTACGAGAATAGTTTTCAGGAACTAAAAAGACGCCTGACTTCTGCTCCCATACTTGTGCCACCGAACTTCTCCAAGCATTTAGTTATCTATTACGACGCCTCGCGACAAGGACTAGGTTGCATTCTTATGCAGGATTGCTATGTGATTGCATATGCATCTCGACAGTTTCATCCACATGAGGATAAATATCCTACACATGATCTAGAGCTTGCAGCCGTAGTCTATGCATTTAAAACATGGCGACATTACCTTCTTGGTAATCGTTGCGAGATTTACACTCATCACCAAAGTCTGAAATACATCTTCACCCAACCAGATTTGAATCTCAGGCAAAGACGTTGGGTTGAGTTGATCACGGATTACGACCTAGGGATAACTTACACCCCGGGGAAAGCCAAAGTCATGGCTGATGCACTAAGTCATAAGTCTTATTGTAACAACCTTATGTTACAACAAGGTCAACCACTTCTCCATGAGGAATTTCGTAAGCTTAACCTTCACATTGTTCCTCAAGGATTCCTTTCTACCTTGGTGGAGAAACCTATTCTTATGGATCAAATCATAGCTTCCCAGAAGCATGATAAGGGCATATCCCAGATCAAAGAGAACATTGCTAGTAGTGCCGGCGTTCTGGGAACCAGGGTACCCAGACTTGCCTGCCTGCGGCCCATGACATCGCTCCATCGACGGCCTGGTACGGCCCATCTACAGCACCTGCAAGACAAGACCCTCGCGAGGGGCCAAGCCTCTCGAGGCGAGCAACGCCAAGACCTCTGGAGGGAGCGGTCTCCTTAGGCTGGCTCCTAAGGAGCGGAGATTTCTATGCAGGTGCCCACCTCATGAGGTTGAGGTGACTCAAGCCATGACGACCAAGGCCAGGCGGGCGCCAGCGGGCGCAGAGCAGCAGGTTTCCTCTTTGGTGCTAAGGAGGCAAGCACAGGTGCGGGGTCCTGAGGAATCACCCAAAGGTTTCCATTCCCGTGCAACGAGACCAAGACCGCTAGGATGGCAGGACGGATGTCATCACCGAGCCCATAGCGACGTCATGACCAGAAGCTTTGCAGGCGAAGACCACCTTTCATCAGGATAAGATGTACTACTTGTCCCCCTTCAAATTTGGCCGTTGTGGGATCCCTTCCCACCTTCATTACGGGGGAAGAGGACCAAGGCCACTATAAATAGGTTAGCCACCACCATGGAGAGAGAGTTCAGATCGGCCCCAGAACAACTCACCCTCACCAGAGCAAGCCTCGCGAGCTTGTTCATCCTTGTACTAGTTCCTCCTCAACCCCTCATGAGGCGAATCCACCCCAAAGCAGGAGTAGGGTATTACACCGCAAGGTGGCCCGAACCTGGGTAAACTGCCATGTCCTTCTTCTTCCCTGTTCTTCGAGCTAGGCTGTAGGGCGGCGCGTTCGGTTGGCTGGTTAGGTTGAGTTCTTCGCACACACCCCAGAGTTCGAACCTTCCTTGGGTCTGGGGAGCCCTGAATCCGACATTTGGCGCGCCAGGTAGGGGCGTGTCAAAGTCTCTCACCCACCGTTCGCTCCGCCACCGTTCCGCTTTCCCTATGGCCGACGCTCACCGTGTTCGTGCCGAGCGTCGGGCCGCTCGTGTCATCTAGACGGCACCCGCGGGCAATGGTGCCCCTCGCCGCTCTGCCTCCTCGGTGGCTAACGCCGCCACCGACCCTGCTGCCCGCGAATAGCAGGATTCATCGTTGCCTCCGTCTGTGTAGCGCAACGGCTGCACCGCCACTCCGTCACCCACTCCAGCCACGGCGTCGACTTCTCACGGCCGTCATGGACCGGCGAATGCATAGTCCACGCTGCTCATGGTGCGCGAGCTTCTGCGTTATCATCTGGCCAACGACCTCTACGACGACTGGCTCGCCCACATCGCTGAGCTCGTCAACGCCGCTGGCGAGGCCCCTGCACCGTCTCATTCGCTTCGTCCTCTGCCTTCCCATGCAGGCGATGTGGCCCACGGCGCACCTCCTCCACCTTCGTTGCATGGCGAGGGCCCCGAGCCAAGGCGTGAGACTCCCCAGCGCGACCCTCCGCGTAGAGCCCTGGCGCGCGATGAAGAAAGCTGCCGGGTGGTGCAGCGGCCCCAAAAAGAGGCGCGTGCGCTTCCAGCACCGCCACGTCAGGACTGCGCACCGCCAGAGGTGGCTGCGCGCGGGCATCAAGACCAGGCTCCTCCCTGGCGGGTGGCCGCGGTGACTGCGGCAGGGTGCCGTGCTTTCACTCCGGAGCTGCGCCGCGTTGTCTGGCCCAGCAAGTTCAAGCCGGATCTGCCTCCACGCTACGACGGCACCCCCGACCCTACTGAGTTCCTCTAGCTCTACGAGCTGAGCCTTGAGGCGGCGAACGGCAACGAGAAGTTCATGGCGAACTGGTTCCCCATGGCCCTCAAGGACGATGCGCACTCCTGGCTCCTAAACCTTCCGGTGGGCTCGATCTCCTCCTGGGACGAGCTCCGCGAGTGCTTCATCGCCAACTTCTAGGGCACTCGCGACCGTGCTCCTGGGGCAGGCAACCTGCGACGCATCAAGCAGCATCCAGGCGAGACCTTGCACAAGTACATACAGTGCTTCACCAACGTTTGCCTCAAGATCCCGAAGGTGTCAGACGAGGCCATCATCACGGCGTTCTCTGACGGCGTCCGGGATGTCTAGATGAAGGAAGAGCTCGCCATGCATGAAGATTTGTGCTCGGCTCTGGAGATGTTTAACATGGCCACCAAGTGCGCGAGGGCAGAGGAAGGTCGCCTCTCCCTCCTGGAGCTTCCGGAGGTCAATCCTGAAGACAAGAAGGCCAAGGCTAAGGACGTGAAGCGCAAGGGTCCTGCTGTGCTCGCAGCTGAACCTGAGATGAAGTGCGGCTGCGACCACACCGATTCTTCTAAGGGCAGTCGTCCGTTTTGTGTCTTCCATAACGTCCACAGCCACAACACCAATGACTGCCAAGAGCTTAGGGCGATCCGTGACGGGCGCTTCGGCCGCCGTCCCTAGCGCAGCGATCGTGGCTATGGCCACAGAGGAGGCCGCGGGGGTGGCCGCTGGGACAACCGCGACCCCTGCCAGGAATAGTGCAATCCGCCTCATGAGGACCGCTGGCAGGGCCAGCCTCGCAACGGCCCCTAGAGGGACCAGCCTCGTGAGGACCATCCTCTTGGCAACGCGGGCCTCCCTCTGTTGCCGCCGCTGCCAAGGAGGAACGACGACCACCGCCAAGACGATGGGGCTGGGGGCTTCAATGAGCCTCGTGCCATTGCCTTCATCCTGGGTGGCGCTTAGGCCCCCGCTTCTCATCGCATCTTCAAGCATTTCGCTCGTGTGGTGAACGCGGCCCTCCCCAAGCTCGAGGCATCTCGCCCCCTCAGGTGGTCAAAGTACGCCATCACTTTCGACTCTAGAGACCAGCTCAAGTGCTCAGCCGCCGTTGGCGTGCTCCCAATGCTCTGCTCACCAACCATCAGCAACGTCCTCGACACCAAGACACCATTGATGGTGGCGCAGGGCTCAATGTTCTCTTCGTCAAGATGTTCGAGATGCTCCAGGTGCCATACGACCAACTCCTCCCCACCAAGCCTTTCTCAGGGGTGACCGATGGCTCCACCACCCCCATAGGGCAGGTCCACCTCCTTGTCACCTTTGGCTAGCGAGACAACTACCACACTGAGCTTGTCGGGGCACGACACCTATGGGATCCCGAGAGACCCCTTTACGATTCGGCGGGGGGAGAGGTACACGCAAAGAGCAGAACCAGTGATCGACGCGGGAAGTTTTTACCCAGGTTCGGGCCGCTGATCAGCGTAAAACCCTACTCCTGCTTTGTGTTCTTATTGATGTTCTTGAGCCCAGCCTTCAGGAGCGCTCGCAATGAACAGTATGTTCAAAGAGCAGCTACGCATGCAGAATGGGCCAGAAGTTCTCCTCCTCTGTAGCAGTTGACTTGGGCCTCCTTTTATATGCTGAAAGGGGTCTCCACAGTGGCAAAATGTATATACATTGAGGTGTAAAGTAGCTACAGGGTACCATACCTAACCCCTGACGGATTAGGACAAGCGCATTTAATGCACCGTGAGGTGTCCGTTTAGGTGTCCTCACTTTCTTGGGGATGGAAAAAGGGGCCATCCCATCAGCACCGCTTAAGCTCTCCCCCACTGGCGCGTCGCCACGCATCCAGAGAAGGACCCAGAATGTCAGACACGTTACTGTGCCGAAGCAGTGGCACAGTGGCAGAATCTCGCCAGGCGCCGAATCTTGCCGGGCGCCAAGCCTTGCCGGACGCCAAGCCTTGCCGGGCGCCAAGCCTTGCCGGGCCCCAAAGGCCATCCCGGCAAGGATCTTACCGGGGAGGCTGGCCTTCGGATTTCAGTCCTGTTTATCTGCTGATCCTTAGATCTCTGACTTGATGATTTCCTTGATGGCTTGAATCGACCCCGAGCTGATCCCGGCAAGCCTTGCCGCAAGGATGGCTACAACTACCCGTGCACAAGTACGGGGTACTAGTGGCCCAATACTTAGTACACCGATAGGTGCCCCCGGGCCTAGGCCATACACAAGTGCGAGGCGTTGTTGGGCTAGGCCCAAACAGTGCACGGGAACGCGTGGCAGGGAATTAACTGCTCGTAAATATCTCATTTTACTGTGCCCCCCACTACGCGCATGGAGCGCGCGATGTGGGAAGCGTGCCAAAAAGGCTGCAAACTATCTCGTGCCTATAGAGGCGCATTCATATTGGGGGATAAACAAGGCGGCCTCGCTCCTTCCCCATAAAAAGGAGAAGTCGCGGAGGCGTAAACCTATTTACCCTCCTCTTCTTCCCAATCTGGCCATCGCCATCACCTTCCTCTTCTCGAGCTCAGAGCGAAACCTTTTTCCTCTTCCGCCCGCTGCTCCTACGCTCGCTCCGCCCCCTGCTTCCGTCCTCGCAGTCGCCATGCCGGCCAAGGCCAGCAAAGGCAAGGGCATGGACAAGGAGGCGAAAGCCGAAGTTCCGGAGAGCGAACTGGTGAAGATGCAGAAGAGGCTCGTCGTCTTCCCTCCGACGCTCGACGCCGAAACTTTGAAGGGGCGATACCAATGCATGTGGGCGAAGGGAATGCAAGCTCACCCTGCCACACGCGTAATCCCAGGTGCTTGTTCCAAAGGTGGATCGGACAGATACCCCTTCTTCACTGCATATTTCTATTACGGGCTCTGTCCCCCCTTTTCCGATTTCTTCAATGACGTCATGTATACGTACGGCTTCCGCCTTCTTGATTTCACGCCGAATGCCGTATTTTGCATGTCTATCTTTGCCCATCTCTGTGAGAATTTCGCTGGTGTGATCCCCAATTCTGCTCTTTTCCGCCATTATTTCTACCCTCGTATCCAAAAAGGAGAGGCTCTCTCTGGATCCATTGCCTGGATTCCAAGGGCTTGGAACAAAGAGATATACCCAAAGGGAGTTTACCGCGAAAAGTGGGACGAGTGGTGGGCCGAATGGTGCTGGATCTAGGAAGCAGATCCTCATCCTTTTTATCATCCCCGGCGACAGAAGGTGGTTCGCGGCAAGGATTGGGGCGATCTCGCCGCAGAAGACGAGAAGCTCACAATCGCCACTACCAGGATCCTTCGCTTGAAGGCTGTCGGGCTGACAATGGAGATGATCGGCTTCGACTTTCTCCGCCGCCACATCGCCCCTCTGCAGAACAGGGGGAGGCCAGTCTGGGAGTACAAGAACGCGGCAGCTGTCATGAGGCTGCGCCCTGGGCTGAACAACAATCTGACCGCTATGCAGCTTGGCGCTCTCTGCCAAAAGTTATTCCAGCGCGAAGACAAGCACCGGCTGCCGGCAAGGATCGTCCCCTTGTGCAACAACTCTGCCTTGGGGTCAATCATTGCCTTCTTGCCGATGTTCAACGCCCACGGCCTTAACCCGACCTGGGTCGAGCCAAGCAAGGAAGAAGCACAGAAGTTCTTTGACAATTTGACGGAGAAGCCTGTCCGGCAAGAGTCAGATCTTATCCGCGCCACCACTGATCAGGAGGTAGCCTACATCGCTACCAGAGTGGAGGAGGCGAATCTTGCCGCGGAGGCCGGCAGTGTTGGCTTCACAGAGTGGGAAGCCAGCGACGCAGAGGTGGTAGTGGAGGGAAAGCCCGCTGAGGAGAACAAGGTTGCCGAGGAAGAAGGCGGCGCAGCCGCTGAGAGCTCATCCGGCGAAGACACGGCCGAAGAGGAGACGCGAGAAGAGCCCTCGCCCCCGAAGAAAACAAAGCGTGTCCTTCGGAAAGCTGCATCAGGCATCCCGGCAAGCCAGCCTACTTCGAGCGGCGAATCCCCCGGCAAGAAAGTGGCCGACAAGACTGGACCGCGGCAGGGGGCTCGTCAACAGCCCGCGCGGCACGCGAGACCCACACTAGTGACCATTGCTGGGGCGGCAGGAGGGTCTCGTACTACCGCGCCGGAGGCTGCCCCAGCGCCTGCCACAGCCAAGCGGCCTAGGACCCCTCCTCCGCCTCCCCACTCAGACACCGCAACGGAGGTCGACTTCGACATCTTCGGCTTTAGTCCAGAGCGAGAGGAAGAAGAGTGAGTATTTGCCATAGCTTCTACCTTCCAATTTGCATCAATCTTACTGACTTGCTTGTATTGTTTCCGTAGTGACACAGAAACCTTGCTGGAGAGGATGGCGAAGAGGTCAAGGACTTCTACGGGTGACGAGCCCCCGGCGGGCTCCACGAGCGTGCCGGAAACTGTCGTTGTCAGCCCGGAGTCCAGTCCTCAACACAGCCCCCAGCACAGCCCCCAGCGTAAGTTCATCGTCCCTTTTTCTGCTGGCTGGTGCTGAGGCTTTCATTTTTGCCGCTGATATCTTTGGGTTCGCAGGAGAAGGACGGCAACAAGGAGAAGATATCCCCATTGTGCCTCCTTCATCGACCGCTCCGCCCACAAGCACATCCCCGGCAAGAGATCCTGCCGACGAGCCCGTCCTGATTGAGGAGGAGCCGACAAGCACGGACTCCGGCAACCCACCCCCGGCAACCGGAGTTGCCGGGAGAGGCGAAGCCACCTCTCGACAGCCCGACGCAGGTACTCGATTGCCTCAGAGTGCTTGTTATTCTTTTCCTCTTATCTCTTTATCTTTAATCACTTCAAAATCCAAACCTCGATCTTATTCTGTCTTCCTCCTTCGCCCTTCAGAGTTCCCTGTGATGGAACATATGGACGTCGACGTCGTCATCGAGGAGACCGCCAGGGATGCCGCCGCCGAAGCGGACAGGATCGCTGCCAGCGAGGGCACCAAGGACGACGTTGCCAGGGTTGGTGATGCTCTTGACGGGGAGGCCGCCAAGACAGCACAAGAGGAAATCGCCAAAGAACCTGCTGAAGAGGGCGACAGGGAGGTTGAGGACCGCACTGACAGCATTCCTGCCGCAGGAGCGCCAGGCGCTGCACCGGCCACAGAGCCCCCTGTCACTGATGAGGCGACCACTGAAGACCAGCCATCAACATCTGAAGGCCCCTCATCCAGCAAGTATCTCAAGGTTGGCGAGAATCTATTAATCAACTTGCCAGGGACGGCAAGCACTGAGGCACCAGCCGAAGGAGAAATTTTCGAGGAAATTATTACCGCTGCCGGGCTCGAAGTTGTTGACGATCCCAGCGCTAGCAGCGGCAAGTCTGAAGAGGATCAGCTCCTTCAGGCCATGGGCGAGAACTTCCACAAACTCCAGGATCTCCATCGTGCCCGAAAAGAAAAGGCGGACTCTAGAATGGCAGTTGTCGAGGCAGCCAAAGCGGATTTTCAAAGGCGCGTCGCACAAATGCAAATCTGGCACGCCGAGGCCCTCCAAGAGCTGGTTGTCGGCCGAGAACAAGTGAGCCAACAATGGAATGAGATCCTCTTGAAGCAATCAGATATGGAGAAGGCACATGATGAAGCTGTTCAAAGGATTGCTGCCGAAGATGCTCTCCTGACGGGGCGCCGCGTTGGTCTTGATGGTCACGAAGAAGATCTCACCGCACATGAGCAGGCGCTCGCCGCCAAGCTTCGTAGCAAGGATGAAGACATCGAAAATCTTGTCGCGTGGCGGACCCAGGAGCTGGAGCAGAAACACAAGGAGGCGCTCGAAGCTCTGACTGCAAGTCATGCCGGCAAGCTCAAGGAGGCCGTCGATGCTGCCGAAGCTGCAGAGGCCGCCAAGAACGAGCTGAGCGACAAAGTGAAGAGGCTGGAAACAGATCTCGAAGAGCACGGCAAGGAGCTCTCGACGCTCAAGGGGGACAGGGAAAAAACCCTCCACTCCTTGGCGGAGATGCAAGTTGCCCTGTCCGACAAGACCAAGCAGCTCTCCTCTGCAGCTGATAGTATTGCGGTTCTGGAGCTAAAGTTGACCACGCTGCAGAAGTCTCTCGAGGCCGGCAAGGCCCGTGAGAAGGCTCTACTCAAGGATCTCCAAGGAGAGAGGAACCTGCTCAAGAGCGCCGCCGCTGCCCAAAACGAGTACGAGAAGGGAGTGGAGATCTGGACTGGCCGTCTCATCGCCACCGCGGAGAAGCTTACCGCAGAATTGTCAACCATGGGCTTGTCGAATTTCAGATATTCTTCCGAGGAAAGAATATCTCCAAGTGCCAGGTTGACGATGTTCTTTGAAAGCATCATCAACGCATTGAGGGCGCTCCATTCCAGCCGGGCGACCCAACTGGCGAACGAGACTCGCCGGCTTTGCCGGGCTGTCCTTCGCAAGGTGCTCATCAAGGTGGTGCACAGCAATCCCGGCATCGACCTCTCCAGCGCACTCGGCCATCTGCCAAAGGATGCAAATGTTGAGGCGCTTGAAAAGTGCATCGCGCCAATCCTTGAAAAGGTGGACTCCATCAAAAGGATCAAAGGCCAGCGCAGGGATTGAGTGCTTCCCTTTTATTCTTGCCGCCATCACCTCATGTAAAAGACAATTAAGTCTCAAGTTAGAACTGCGGCAACTCATGGGTGCAATATAATTTGACTATGTTTAGGCTCATGCTTGCTACTTTCCTTGTCTGATTCCTTTATGTATGGAGTTCATCCTACGCTTACTGAAAAACCTGCCAGCGCGCAACCTGCCGCGAGCGCTGGGTGCGGGACTTCAGCAGCCTGCCGGAGGCGCAGCGGCCGGCAAGACTCCTTGGTGTTCTCAGTGCAGCCACTTAAATTGTTGAGCGGACTCGAAACAAAATAAGGGCGCAACCGATTACAGCAAGGGTTCCTTCGCGTGTAGATTTTCCATACAAGAATCGGAATCGTCCAAGGAAACAACTTGGTAATTAAAGAAAAAACTTGCTCTAAGTTTTTAGGACTTAGCTTTCTGGCTTTGTTCTTCCTCCGGCAAGCATCGATTCCGAACATCACCAACTGGTATTCATATCTCTCTCCCCCCCCCCCCCCCCGGCAAATGTGCACGCGAGGAATCCTTCTGTCTTTGAGAAAAAGAAAGAAGAGAAAATAAAGGGATGAAACCTTGGTGGTTCGTTAGAACTTACCGGGATCAGGTGTCATACAACATCTTAGACAAACATGCATATATGAATATGAACATGGGAATCAATAAGGGAATGTACAACACTTAAATTTATTCATCTGTGCTCAGGGTCCGCGCCTGGCTTTGTACAAAGGATCACATGCCTTGCCTGCAAGACTTGTACAAAAAGGGTGGTTGCCGGGAGCCCCCGGCAACCGCGCCCTATGGATAGAACTTGCGAAGATGTTCGATATTCCAGGAATTGCTCACTGGAACGCCATCTTCGGTCTCCAGGTGGACAGCGCCGGGCCTGGTGACTCGTACTACCCGATAAGGGCCTTCCCACTTTGGCGTCAATTTGTTTGAATTCTTGGCGGACTGAATCCGTCGAAGAACAAGGTCGCCTTCCTCAAGGCTTCGGGCATGAACTTTGCGGCTATGATAGCGGCGCAAAGCTTGCTGGTAGCGTGCAGCTCGCACAGCAGCCTGAAGACGATTCTCCTCAAGGAGCACAGCGTCATCTTGCCGCAGTTGTTCTTGCTCGAGCTCATCATAAGCGAGCACTCGAGGAGATCCGTATATGAGTTCCGTGGGGAGAACTGCTTCCACTCCGTAGACCAGAGCGAAGGGCGTCTGGCCGGTGGCTCGATTTGGTGTCGTTCTGATTGACCAAAGAACCGCTGGCAACTCATCAATCCAGCGTCTTCCGCACTTTTTCAGCCTGTCAAAAGTTCTGGTCCTGAGACCGCGCAGCACTTCAGCATTGGCCCTCTCCGCCTGGCCGTTGCTTCTCGGGTGAGGAACAGAGGCAAAACAAATCTTGCCGCCAAGGTCTTGGACATACTGCATGAAGGTGCGACTTGTGAACTGCGTGCCATTGTCGGTGATGATCCTGTTAGGCACACCGAAACGGCAAACAATTCCTTTGAAGAACTTGACAGCCGACTGCGCCGTCACCTTCCTCACTGCTTCCACCTTCGGCCACTTTGTGAACTTGTCGATAGCAACGTACAAGTACTCAAAGCCCCCGGTAGCACGGGGGAAGGGGCCCATTATGTCGAGCCCCCAGACCGAAAATGGCCATGAGAGAGGGATTGTTTGAAGAGCTTGAGCTGGCTGATGTAATTTCTTCGAATGAAACTGGCACGCTTCACATTTGGTTACTAGTGCAGTCGCATCCTGGAGGGCGGTAGGCCAAAAGAAACCTTGTCGGAATGCTTTCCCGGCAAGCGCTCTTGACCCTATGTGAGAACCACACATGCCCCCATGTATCTCTGCCAACAGCTCTAGTCCATCCTCCCGAGGAATGCACTTCAATTTCACACCGTTTGGTCTCTTTCTGTATAGAACGTCATCGACGAACTTGTACATAACAGACCGACGGGCTACTCTCTCCGCTTCTTCTTGTTCCTCAGGGAGTTCACCTGTCTGAAGGAAATGGACAATGTGCTGTGCCCATGCTGGAGCCTGAGGCTTGACAACTAGGACTAAAGGCATCTCATCCGCCGGGGGAACATTTGTCTCGACAGCAAGGGCCTGAGGCCCTGCCGGAGCCTGTTGTTCCCCGGCAGGCGTGTCGATCCCGGCAACTTCCTTGCCGGCGGCTCCAGGGAGCTCTGTCGGGAAGTACTGGCCAGAGTTCAACTTTCTTCTTTTTTCTTGCCGCATCGATGGCGCCACGGATGGTTGAGTCAATTGGAGCACAAAAGTTCCTGGTTCCACAGGCAACTTGAGGGCAGCACGCTTTGACAGGTCGTCAGCAATATTGTTCTCGGCACGAGGAACGTGCTCCATTTGGAGACCGTCAAAGCGCTCTTCCAATTTCCTCACTTCATCTACGTAGGCTTGCATCAATGGACTTTGATAGCTCTTGTTAACCTGCCTGACGACAAGCTGTGAATCGCCTTTGATGACGAGCTTTTTGATAGCAAGGTCTGCCGCGATCCTAAGACCGGCGAGCAAACCCTCGTATTCTGCAGTGTTGTTGGTCGAACTCTCCCAGGGAAAGTGCATTTGGACTACGTACTTGAGGTGCTCTCCGGTGGGTGCGACAAGCAGCACGCCAGCGCCGGCGCCTTGCAGCGAGAAAGCCCCGTCAAAGTACATAATCCATTGCTGATCGATTTCCTTGCCAGGGAAATTGTTTCTTGAACTTCTTCGTCTGGCGTCGGGGTCCATTCTGCAATGAATTCCGCCAAGGCCCTGCTCTGAATTGTCGAAGTGCTTTCAAATTTAAGGCCAAAGCTGGACAGCTCCAACGCCCACTCCACGATCCTGCCGGTTGCCTCCGGATTTTGCAAAATCCGTTGCAACGGAAAGCGAGTGACGACAGTAATCTCATGTGCTTGAAAATAGTGGCGTAGCTTCCTTGAGGCCATAAGGAAGCCAAAAAGCAGCTTCTGCACCCCAGAATATCTTGATCTAGCCCCTTGTAAAAGAGAGCTAACAAAATAAACTGGGCGCTGCACCACCTTCTACTTTTGCACAAGTTCTTCTGTTTGCGCAGATCCTGTCTTGCCGGGATCAACCCTTGCCGGGAAAGATCTTGCCGCGTCACTTGGCGGTCCTACCACTGGTGTTGCTTCCTCATCAGCTTCTCTCTGCGCCACCAGCGCAGCACTAACCACTTGATTTGTTGCCGCCAGATACAGCAGCAACGGCTCTTGTGGTTTAGGCGCGACTAGCGTCGGCGGAGAAGAAAGGTATTTCTTCAAATCTTGCGGTGCTGCCTCCGCTTCCGAAGTCCATTTCATTGGACCTGCCTTCTTCAAAATTTTGAAGAAGGGCAGGGCGCGCTCAGCAGATTTGGAAATAAACCTACTTAGAGCAGCAACACAGCCGGCAAGACGACGCACATCCTTGACGCGTCTCGGCGCTTCAATTTGCTCAATGGCTTTGATCTTGTCGGGGTTCGCTTCGATTCCCCGGCAAGATACAAAGAATCCGAGGAGCTTGCCGGAAGGAACACCAAACACGCACTTCTCAGGATTGAGCTTCAAGTTGATCTTGCGCAAGTTTGCAAATGTTTCTTCTAAGTCTTGAATGAGCATTGCTTTATCCTTGGTTTTGACCACTATATCATCCATATATGCCTCCATATTTCTATGGAGTTGTGGCTCAAAACCAATCTGGATTGCTCTGGCGAATGTTGAACCAGCACTTTTCAACCCGAAAGGCATTCGTATGAAACAATACGTACCACATGGGGTGATAAAGGCGGTCTTCTCTTCATCTTCCTTTGCCATAAAAATCTGATGATACGCTGAATAGGCATCAAGGAAGGACAGGAGATCACAACCAGCGGTGGCATCCACAATCTGGTCGATGCGCGGCAAGGGAAAAGGATCTTTTGGACAAGCTTTATTGATATCTGTATAATCGATACAAAGCCTCCATTTCCCATTCGCTTTCCGCACTACAACCGGATTGGCCAACCAGGTTGGATGAAGCACTCCTTTGACCAGTCCTGCCGCCTCCAGCTTCTTAATCTCTTCGGCAATAAATTCTTGCCGCTCCAAGGCCTGTTTCCTCACCCTTTGCTTGACGAGCCGCGCATGAGGACAGACAGCAAGGTGGTGCTCGATCACTTTCCTGGGAACACCGGGGATGTCAGACGGTTGCCATGCAAACACGTCGATATTTGCCCGCAGGAAAGCAACGAGCGCGCTTTCCTATTTGTCATCTAGGGCGGAACTTATGGTGAAAGTTCCCCCCATTCCGTCCTCCCTAGCAGGCACCTTCTTGGTTTCCGGTGGAGCAGCCTTGGATTTTTTGTTCTTGCCGGTGGAACTCTCTGGTACGTCCTCGACGGAAGCGCAGCACTCCGAGGAGGCGCGCTTGCCGGAGTTTGCGCCAAGGTTCCTGCCGGTCTTCTTCTTCCCCCCGGGAGTTCCAGTGGCAGGAGCAGATGCCTTGACGGCAGGTGCTGCAACTACTTCCCGGTAAAGTTGATCGGCACAGATGAGCGCGTCCTTCTTATCGGAATGGATAGTAATGACGCTCAATGGCCTGGGCATCTTCAACACATTGTACGCGTAGTGTGATGCCGCCATAAACTTAGCCAGCACTGGCCGACCAAGGATCCCATTGTATGACATGGGGATCTTGGCGACATCAAACACCACCTTTTCGGTCCTGAAGTTAAACTCGCTGCCGAATGTTACCGGCAGCGTGATCTTGCCCTTAGGCTGGGTTCTTCCCGGATTGACCCCTTGAAACGTACCCGTTTCCTCGAGGTCTTCGTCGGGAATCGGAAGCTTTGTGAGCACATCTGGTGAGATTAAGTTTAGGCCGGCCCCGCCGTCAACTAACATCTTCGTCACCTTGAGGTTGCGAATTGTTGGGGAAACCAACAATGGCAAACACCCGACCGCAGTTGTGCGATCAGGGTGATCCTCGGCGTCAAAGATGATGGGCGTGCTGGACCACTTCAGAGGCCTACACGCATCGGGGGATGGCTCTGCCGCATTAACCTCCCGCATCCACTGTTTAAGTTGGCGGTGGGAAGAATGCAGTGAGGCACCCCCATCAATGCACATAGCCTCCGTAGCCTTCTGGAATTCCTGCTCACTGGATTCATCATCTTCCTCATCATCATCTCCTTCTTTATCTCGGCCCCGAGCGGGCCGATCCTTCTGCTGCTTGGCCTTGCCGCGGCGACCCCCTCGGCCACCGCGTTTCTTGCCGGACCCCTCAGCACCATCTTGGGCCTTCTCCTTGTCTCGCCTCTCGTATTCGGCCCTCTGCTTCTCGGAAACTGCTCAACTTGCCGGCAGTTCTGGAGATCGTGGCCCTTAGTGCGATGGATCTTGCAATACTGCTTGTCGGAGTTCTCCGACTTGTCGGCAGCTGCCAAGGCCTGACAGGAAGGGCACCCGGCAAGATCCTTGCCGGGGTCGCCAACCTTGGCCTTCTTGGCGGCGCCAGGGTTGCCGGATTCCTCGACAGCAAGCACGGCCTTGCTTCCGCGCTTCCTGTTTCGCCGCCGGCCTTTCCTTGACGGAGCCGCGGCATCTTCTTCTTCTGATTCGCCCGCCGCGCCAACAGCTTCGCCAGAGAGTCTCCTCCCTTCTTTAGCTCGAGCGCACTTGTCGGCCAAAGCGTAAAGCTCGGCAATACTCCTGACTTTGTTCATCGCCAGTTCTTCCTGCATCCTGCGGTTACGCACGTTCTGATGGAACACGCTAATGACAGCGGCAGGATGAACGTCAGGAATATTGTATTGCACCCGGCTGAATCTCTGCATAAACTTGCGCAGGGACTCGCCCTCCTTCTGAGGGATGATGTGCAAATCACTCTCTTGGCCAGGAGCTTGGTGGCCTCCAACAAAGGCGCCAACAAACTGATGGCACAGATCTGACCAGGAAGAAATAGAATCCTCCGGCAGATGCATCAACCACGACCTGACGTTGGGTTTGAGCACCAACGGGAAGTAGTTGGCGAGTATCTTGTCATCTCGGCCCCCGGCAGCTTGCCCCGCAATGGTGTAGATGCTCAGGAACTCCGAGGGATGGGTCTTGCCGTCATATTTCTCCGGGACCTCTGGCTTGAAGGTTCGGAGATTGGGCCACTGGACTTGCCGCAGCTCACGGGTAAACGCTGGAGGTCCTACCTCGTAAGGCAAGTCTCCTACGTTCCCTGGCGCAGGCTCGTCGACAGCCGGCCCCGCGCGCTTATCAGACTGATAGCGCGCTTCCCGTCGCTGCTCGATGGTTGTTCGAGCGTCCTCTTTGCCTCGTTCCTGGAGAACCAGACGCTGATCACTGCGCATCCGTGGATCGGACGATGCCATGGAAACTTCTTCATGGCGGTCGACTTGCTGAGTTGTCAGCCGCCGCTGATGCCGCGGAGGGGAGTGCACTGTAGTTGCACCACCTCCAGTTTTCTCCGCACCGGCTCGCGCCGGATCGATGGGCTTCTGCTGCGAGGGCCCTGCCTCTTGCGGTCCATCCTTGTTGGCGAAGCCGATAAGGCTCTGGATAGTAGCTCGCCACTCCTCCATCTTCTCCGGAGCAGGAGGAAAATCGAGGAGCAGCTGTGCACGTGCCAAGGCTTCCGCTAGCGTAGGTGGCGGCAACAAGTGCGAGGTACGTGAGGTGCTCTGACTCCTAACCAAGTTAGAAGGAGCACCGCCACTGTCACGCGACTGCGCACCACCTCCGCCGGCAGCTCGGTGTGCATGCTGGTCCCGCGCATCTTGGGATCTATGCGCAGAAATCTTTTCGTGGGGACGCCCGAACCGCCAGCGCCATGATGTCGCTCATCTTGCACGACCTGAGTAGGTCGCAAGGCTTGCGCCGGCGCGGGAGCTCCAGCAGGCGCCCTTCAATCCCTAGAGTTAGTTGTGCCACCCGTAGGCAACACAGCACCATCTCTAGATCCAGCGGCGTGCAAGTTACCACTGCCACTGCGAACGATACCGCTCGCTTGGCTTGGGTCACCAGAACACCGCGGGGGTTCTAGTCCTCTTCCTTCTGCACCCACACCGTCGCCTGTTTGCAAAGGCGCAGGCAAAACAGACCCGGACGGTTGCGCTGTCGCAGCGCTCTTCTTTTTGGGCGGCATGATGATGAAGATGATGAAGAAACTAGGGCGCCGACCACCAGATTAGGTTCACGCAACCTTCAATCCCCCTACCTGGCGCGCCAAAGATGTCGGGGCACGACACCTATGGGATCTCGAGAGACCCCTTTACGATTCGGCGGGGGGAGAGGTACACGCAAAGAGCAGAACCAGTGATCGACGCGGGAAGTTTTTACCCAGGTTCGGGCCGCTGATCAGCGTAAAACCCTACTCCTGCTTTGTGTTCTTATTGATGTTCTTGAGCCCAGCCTTCAGGAGCGCTCGCAATGAACAGTACGTTCAAAGAGCAGCTACGCATGCAGAATGGGCAGAAGTTCTCCTCCTCTGTAGCAGTTGCCTTGGGCCTCCTTTTATATGCTGAAAGGGGTCTCCACAGTGGCAAAATATATATACATTGAGGTGTAAAGTAGCTACAGGGTACCATACCTAACCCCTGACGGATTAGGACAAGCGCATTTAATGCACCGTGAGGTGTCCGTTTAGGTGTCTTCACTTTCTTGGGGATGGAAAAAGGGGCCATCCCATCAGCACCGCTTAAGCTCTCCCCCACTGGCGCGTCGCCACGCATCCAGAGAAGGACCCAGAATGTGAGACACGTTACTGTGCCGAAGCGGTGGCACAGTGGCAGAATCTCGCCAGGCGCCGAATCTTGCCGGGCGCCAAGCCTTGCCGGACGCCAACCCTTGCCGGGCGCCAAGCCTTGCCGGGCCCCAAAGGCAATCCCGGCAAGGATCTTGCCGGGGAGGCTGGCCTTCGGATTTCAGTCTTGTTTATCTGCTGATCCTTAGATCTCTGACTTGATGATTTCCTTGATGGCTTGAATCGACCCCGGGCTGATCCCGGCAAGCCTTGCCGCAAGGATGGCTACAACTGCCCGTGCACAAGTACGGGGTACTAGTGGCCCAATACTTAGTACGCCGACAGAGCTCATCGACTTCAATGTCGCCCACATTTGCCTCCCGTACAATGCCATCCTCGGGTATCCAGCCCTCGCCAAGTTCATGGCGGCGACTCACCACGGCTACAACGTCCTCAAGATGCCAGGAAGCGGCGGTATCATCACGGTCGCCTGCGATGAGAAGGCAGTAGTGTGCTCCCTCGAGCGCGCCTACCAGGCTGCGGCAGTCGAGAATTCTGACGACGAGGGTGCAGTTCAGCCTCCTGAGGCCATCCCCAAGAAGAAGAAGCAGCTCCTCCCCAAGGGCCACCAGGAGGCTGGTGCGTCCGACGATCGTGCCTCAGGCCTCGCGCCCACTGCTGGGGCGCCTTTACCCCTCGCATAGGAAGGCGCACCCGATGCCCCTCTTAGGACGGGCTCGGGGGCTCTCCTCTGGAGGGCCTCTAACCTGACCAGCGTCACGAAGGGGCGTTCAGGCACCATGTGGAGGCGTGTTTCAATGCGCGCTTCGATGAGCAGAGCGCGAGGCGCCAGGCGCTCAGGAGTTCATCACCAAGGCAACCAAGGAGCTTCAGGTGGCATGAGCCATGCGTGGCGAGCGCCGCCCCGCACCACCGGGCGCAGCTGCCGCCCCTGACAAGGGTGACGAGCTGCGCATCTGCGTCAATGTCCCAGGCCTCAACAGGGCCGCTTCTCAGGAGATCTTCTGACCGTCTCGCATTGGCCGGAGTGGGGGCTGCCCCGTCAGCTACATCTGCATGCCGTTTGGGCTGCTGAACATGGCTGCCATGCACCAGTGCTACCTGCAGAGCGTCCTGGCGGCTCGCGAGGCCTGACGTCAGGCAATCCTGACAGAGGAGGTGCCGGACCCCCGCGAGCTCCCCGGGCCTCCAGAGCCTCCAGAGCCTCAGGATTCAGCCAGCTCATGAGGAACGGCCTCTGCAGCACGCGTCTTCAGCTACCCCAACGCCTCTACAACAACAGTGCCAGCTATGTGTATTCGAGTTATCATAGTTGTTGGCTTTACTCCTAACGTCTCGTTATGAAAGGAGTTGCCCCTCGCGGCTTCTGCGCGTTGCTAACCCGCCTCTTGCTCATCCCGCAATGGGGGCTACTGGCACGGCGCCTGTGCTCGGGTCCGTCCCTGCAGCGCTGATAAACCTAAGTGACCGAGCTCTGGCTCGCGGCCGGCCCTGCGCACGTCACCTCATCGGGTCCTTAGTGCCTTCGTCTTCTTGCGGAAAGATCACTAGCAGAATAGCAGACGCGGATGCATGCCCTGTTTTCCTTTTTTTGGCTAACTCACAGGAATCTCCAGAGCCGGGACCACGAGCGGCCTCGCCAGCACCTTGGAGCGCAGCCCTTCCTAGGCATCTCCTCAGAGCCAGCTGTTTCTCCTCGCGCAAATCGCTTGCGCGTTAAAGGGGGGCCTGAGCATCGTGCCTCAGGGGCTCCTACTGGCTCTCGAGCCCTAACCCCTGGCCTTGACCACAGCATCGCGACCTGGCATACCAGCGGGGCTAAGTGTCGCTCGAGGGCCGGGACCCGAGGACGTAGTGCGCCCAGGCAAGTGGGAGAAGCGGAGACGGCAGGAGCCCTGCGGAGGGGGCGTCGCCTGGGGGATGGCATGGCCCAACGTCCCACGAGAAGATTCTCCACGCGGCAAAAGAGTCGTCGCAGGCTCGCTAAGATAAGTCACCTCACGCGCATGGGCGTGAACCTCATGATCAGCGCTTCATCTCTAGCGATCTCGCTCGGGCAAGAGCTCTTCCCTGTTAGTCTTTCGGGAGCCGCTTGTGCGCCAAAGGGGACCCCCTGAGCATCGCGCCTCAGGGGCTCTTACCGGACCTTGGGTCGCTCACCTCCTGGCCTTGACCACGGCATCGCGACCTAGCATACCGACGACGGCCGAAGCTTGCCTGGGGACTGGGTCCTGCCGGCGTAGAGCACCAAGCTACCGCGGGAATGAAAGGGGGAACCATGCCAAAGCGAGAAGCACAAACACGACACTAATAGAGAATGATAACATTAAAGCGCGAGCTTCACAATTTCTTACATACCCCCATGGGGCTCGTCATGATTTTTGCGTAGGAATGAAGTAAAGGACAAACACCTAAGAACTACAGCCTCGCCAGCGTTGCCAACAACGACGGGGAGACGCCCCTCCTCCTCCTAGGCCCGGGCGTGGCAACGCGGCAGCTCGTAGCTGTCATCGTCACTCGAGCTTGGTCAGGACGAGGCGCTGCTGCTGCTGGAGGAGTCACGGACAAGGCCAAGGGCAAGTTCATTCCCGGTGGCCTTGCCGTTTCGCTGGCCCGCAGGGGAGCCGCTACCTCGATCTTCTCCCCTGGGGCAGCACTCCACACATCGGACGTCCTCTCCGAAGACCTTGAAGAGGAGCATCGAAGCCCCGTCGTACTCGAAGTGGATGGCGTGACCGCCCTTCAAGCGGAAGGGGCGAGCGATCACGCCCCATCCGCGATTCATGAAGACGTCGCCAGAGTCGACGACCTCGACCTCTAATGCTTGACAGCAGCAGCCGTTGTGTTCCAGCCACAGCTCGATGGGCCCTCGTGGTGGAATCTCCCTCGCTAGAGACCGCGGGAGCCGGATCCATGTGCCCGGCGGCATCGCCGCCCACACCACGAACTCGCGGGCCATGCCTTCGGCGTGGGTCTGCGGGCGGAGCGGCCGTGCGGCCACCGCTTGTTCTCCTCCCTGGTTCCGCTCCTCGTGGCGATCGCGGCCGCTCTCATGGACGAGGCTCTGCATGCGGGCGTAGGCGCGGACCAGGATGCCTGGCGGAGCGTGTTCATGCTAGGGCCATGTTGGCATGAGCGTCGCGGCGGCGTCGCGAGGGCAACCTCACCTTTTCTTCGGCAGGAGCAGCTCAGGCTCCACCTGGGGGGTTTTCCCCTTCTCCGCAGCGAAGAACCTCCTCGCCGGCGCCATGGACGCTCTGGCAAGATGGCGAGGGAACTAAGGAGAAGGAGGAGCAGGCGGCAAGAAGATGAAGATGGGCTGGGGGCTCCGCCCCCCGCCCCATTTATAGGCAGAGGGAGGCCAACCGCCGGCCTCTCACGTTCCAAGCAATGATGGTTCTTCTGCATGCTTCAGGCAGTTGTCAAGTCACGTAGTTGCCGAGGCGGCATGGGGAAGTGGAGACGCCCACGTCCCATCAAGCGCCACGCGTCGGCTCGGTCCGCAGGCGATTGGGGCCCGCGGCGCTTCGCCCTTGCCCTTTGCCTTCGCCTCGAAGCCAAGTCCGAGCGCGCCTTGGGCCCGGGGGCTACTGTCAGCATTCTGGGAACCAGGGTACCCAGACTTTCCTGCCTGCGGCCCACAATGTGGCTCCATCAACGGCCTGGTGCGGCCCATCTACAGCACCTTCAAGACAAGACCATCGCGAGGGGCCAAGCCTCGCGAGGCGGGCGACGCCAAGACCTCTGGAGGGAGTGGTCTCCTTAGGCTGGCTCCTGAGGAGCGGAGATTTCTATGCAGGTGCCCACCTCATGAGGTTGAGGTGATGCAAGCCATGACGACCAAGGCTAGGCGGGCGCCAGCGGGCGCAGAGTAGCACGTTTCCTCTTTGGTAATAAGGAGGCAAGCGCAGGCGCGGGGTCCCGAGGAATCACCCAAAGGTTTCCATTCTCGTGCAACGAGACCAACACCGCCAGGATGGCAGGACGGATGTCATCGCCAAGCCCACAGCAACGTCACGACCAGAAGCTTTGCAGGCGAAGACCACCTTTCGTCAGGATAAGATGTACTACTTGTCCCCCTTCAAATTTGGCCATTGTGGGATCCCTTCCCGCCTTCATTACGGGGGAAGAGGACCAAGGCCACTATAAATAGGTTAGCCACCACCATGGAGAGAGAGTTCAGATCGGCCCCAGAACAACTCACCCTCACCAGAGCAAGCCTCGCGAGCTTGTTCATCCTTGTACTAGTTCCTCCTCAGCCCCTTGTGAGGCAAATCCACCCCAAAGCAGGAGTAGGGTATTACATCGCAAGGTGGCCCGAACCTGGGTAAACTGTCGTGTCCTTCTTCTTCCCTGTTCTTCGAGCTAGGCTGTAGGGCGGCGCATTCGGTTGGCTGGTTAAGTTGAGTTCTTCGCACACGCCCAGAGTTCGAACCTTCCTTGGGTCTGCAGAGCCCTGAATCCGACAAGCAGGACTGCTAAGTGTCTCTCTATGGATGATCGAGGTGTTGTTTTCTTTGAGAACCGCTTGGTGGTTCCCAAGAACCAACATCTACGGCAGTTGATCCTTAGGGAGGCTAATGATTCTCCTCTCACGATTCATCCCGGTAGTACTAAGATGTATCAGGACCTACGCCAGAGATTCTGGTGGACTAGGATGAAGAGAGAAATCGCTCAGTTCATTGCTAACTACGACATTTGTCGTCGCGTTAAAGTAAAGCATCAAAGGCCTGCTGGCACCTTTCAGCCTTTAGCTATTCCTGAGTGGAAATGGGACAAAGTTGGTATGGACTTCACCACCGGCTTTCCCAGGACCAAGAGAGGGAATAATGCTATCTTCGTGGTTATTGATCGTCTTTCCAAAGTGGCTCACTTCGTACCTGTTCAAGAGAGTATCACTACTAGCCAGCTAGTTGACTTATATATTTCTTGAATAGTGTCACTTCATGGTGTTCTACTAGAGATCATTCTGACCGTGGTAGTCTTTTCACCTCCCGATTCTGAAAGGGTTTTCAGAATGCCATGGGCACCCAACTTTCCTTCAGTACCGCTTTCCACCCTCAGTCAAGTGGTCAGGTGGAAAGGGTGAACTAGATTCCCAAAGACATGCTTAGAGATCGCGTTATCTCATTCGGTATGGATTGGGAGAACTGTCTTCCTTTCGCCGAGTTTGCTTATAACAATAGCTACCAATCCAGTCTTAAGAAAGCACCCTTCGAGATTCTTTATTGACGAAGATGTCGAACACCTTTCAACTGGTCAGAAATCGGTCAAAGACAGTTCTTTGGACTAGATATGATCCAGGAGGCAGAAGAGCAAGTTTGCATTATTCGTGAGAATTTGAAAACAGCCCAGTCTCATCAAAAGAGCCAGTATGACCGTCGTCATAAGGAAGTGGCTTATGAAGTTGGCGACAAGGCTTACCTTCGGGTTACCCCTCTAAAGGGTACCCATCAGTTCGGTATCAAGGGCAAATTGCCTCCTCGTTACATTGGTCTTTTTCACATCCTCGCTAAATGAGGAGAGGTTGCCTACCAATTGGAACAACCCCCGCATCTTTCTCGAGTTCATGATGTCTTCCATGTCTCTCAAATCAGGTGTTGCTTCTCGAATCCCATCCATGGAGTGGACCACGAAACACTTGATCTCTAAGATAACCTCACATATCGAGAGTACCCTGTTCGTATTCTTGATCAAGCAGAGTGTGTCACTCGAGGTCAGACCATCAAGTTTCTCAAGGTTCAGTGGTCTCATCATTCTGAGAGAGAAGCTACTTGGGAGAGAGAAGATCATCTTCAACTGGAGTACCCCACCCTCTTCCCGACGCGTCCTGAATCTCAGGACGAGATTCTTTTGAGTGGGGGCGAGTTGTCACATCTCGACTCTGGTAATGACCTAGGCTAGTTTTTCTTCGTGCATCATGTTTAAATTCAATCTAAATTTGAAATGGGGAATGACCAAACCCTAGCACCTCATTAATCTTCATAGGTTCAATTAAAAAAGTATTGCAATGGACCCAAAATGTCCTTCAGAAAAGTTCATGATTTTTGATAAAGGTGAAAACCTCTGCCAAAAATGATGCACATATTTCTAGGTCATTTTTGGATTTTTGAATTAACACAAAAGTATTTGAATTGGAGCCATTTAAATGCTATATATATTTTAAATGGTCCAAATATTCTGGATTTAGTTGTGGAGCTCTGGAATAATTCAGTTAGTATCCACAATAATTTTCAGAATTTATTAAAATGATTTAGTGCCTAAACTAAATCAGAATAGAGAAAACAAAATAGAAAAAGAAAAACAGAAAAGGAAAAAACCTTACCTGGGCTAACTTACCTGGCTGGCCCAGTAGGCAGCCCAGCCCCCTAGCCGATGCCAGTCGTTGTCCTCCTAGCGCTAGGAGGACGAGGGCACGTGCCCAGTCACCTCCAGGCTGCCTGCCTGCGCCCCGACTCCCCTGAAGACGCTATGCAACCGTCCGGAGCAGTCTGGTTCTCGCTCTCTCTCTCTCTCTCTCCCCCGAGCTCTTTTCCCCTCCTCTGGCTCTCTCTCGTACGCACCCGAGCGTGCCCGTCGCTGCCGTTCAATGCTCGTGCAGCTACCACCGTCCCCTCACCCCATAGCCGTGTGTGGGAGCTTCGCCACGACCTCCTCTTCGTTCTCGCCGAGCGACACGTCGCCGGAAGCCGTGGAGCCCCGCCATCGAGCTTGACCCTGCCGCCTCTGCACCGAGATCACTGGCGGCCGTGCGTCATCCCCGTCACCTCCCCGAGCCTGCTGAGCTCCGCTCCGACTCCACCGTGAGCACCTCATCGTTCCCTCTCACCTCTCTCCCTCGATTGTGCCCCCGAACCGCGCTAACCACCAGACCCGAGAGGTCTCGCCGCCATGGCTCCTCACCGATGTGGCCAAGGTTACCGTAGCTCGCGCCTAAGCACGTCACTCTATTCGGTGAACCCCCAGGAACACGTAGCACCCTTCGGTTACCCTCCTAGTGCACCTTAGCATCGACTCCGTCCACACCCGAACGCCGGCCGCTGCGGATGTGCTCGCCGTCGTCGTTTCCGGCGAACCCGCGGCCTCTCGTGCGGCAAGCTAGATGCGGGCGTGTGCGGGCTACCTTCTGGTGGCCTTGGTGCGTCCAGCCGCCGCCTGTTACGCAGCTTCGGCGAGCTGCCACCATAGTTTTGGTCGCCGCCGGCTGAACTCCGGCGAGAGCCGACATGGCGCGGTCATTAGCACTAATCCCCGCCCGCTAGACCACCCATAGACACTGACATCATGCCCCATAGTGGGTCAAAGTGCAAGTCAACGCGGGACTAGCACCCGTGTCACTGACCAGTGGGCGCCACTAGTCTGGTTTGACCCTGTTGACTGCTGACCTAGTGCTAACGACATGCTAATGCAATAAACCATTTCTGGATTATTTCTATTTCAGAAATGATTAAGAAATTCCAGAAAAGTGTTTAAACTTCAAAAATTCATAGTAAATCAACCATAACTCAGATGGAAAAGATTTATATATGAAAAATTATTACAAAAATCCAATCTATCCATTGGAGCTATTTTCATGCATGACAAAACAACTTATATCTGCTGATCAGTTCAAATCAAATAGAGGGTATTTAATATACCATATATGAAGTTTGAATTTGAATCTTTGATTCCAAACAACTTCATTCAATCTGGTTACTAGGTGCATTAGCCCATCCAACTTCAGTTTGCCATGTCATCTTGATGCATCATGTTGTTGCATATGTTGTGTATTGATTGTCTCCGGTACTGTTCTTCTCAATAGGTCCTGCTCCTGCGAGTGGCATCGAGTATCTATCTGAGGAGGAGTGCTACCGTATTGATATTCCAGGCAAGCAAACCTCCTTGAGCATCCCGATACAGTCCCACTCTCGCGCTCCTACTCTCTTTTACTGCATTCAGATAACAGTGCTTCAACTGTTACTTGTTGCGGTAGCTAAACCCACTTCCTCTGCATGACCTGTCTTTACCACAGTAAATAGTAAAACCTTACTAGCATGGTTTGGAGTTGCTTGAGCCCGTGTTGTGATCTTTACCATGCTATGTCTGTTATGCTTGCTGTGCTTAGAGTTGTGTCCGGTCTGGTTCATCTGGGTGATGGATTGGAGTGAATTGATGGTGTTCTGCTGATGAGAGCTAAGTGTGTGAACATGATTTGGTAAAGGTAGCGATGAGAGGCCATGTAGGAGTACATGGTGGGTTGTCTCATTGAGACTGTCCTTAAGAACTGAGTCATGTGTATGTTATCCAAGAACAGCTACTACCACACATTGGGCCCTGAAATATGACCCCGCTCAACTTATTAATCACCCTGATATCTGTCTAGGAGTTGCAACTAGTTTCTGCTGTTTATAGGTTGTGCTAGGGCCCGTGCTTAGTGCTGACCAGAGGGGTAGGCTTTGATGCGGCAGGCACCATGGCCGGGTGTACCAAGTGTAGTACCATCCGACGAGGTGGACTTGGGAACCCTGTACACATTGTTTGATGCCGTGATGGAAACCTCGGCCGGACTTTCATTACGGGTCAGTTCTCAAATAGACGATAAACCTGGACAAGAGTCTTGTGTGGTTAGTCAGGTCATGGTCTACACCCATGCTGGCTTTCGCTTGAAGTCTGCCGAGCACATGTCGTGTGCAGGCGCTAAGTGGTGGAAACATGTGTGAAGAAGTACACCCCTGTAGGGTTATAAATGATCTATTCGGATAGCCGCATCCTCGGATATGGACTACTTGGAGACTTATATGGTTATAGACAACTTGAAGTGGAAACCCTAAAATGCGCGAGATAAGTGTGAGTCCTATGGATGGCACTTCCGTAGGGAGATGGAAGAGGTTCCATAGTAGTGTATTGTTGTGGTGGTTAGTGGACTCGTGTGTACTTTCTCACCTCAAAGTATTACTCATAGTCGTAGTACAGGATAGTCACATAGTCAAAGCTGGCTTGCTGCAGTTAAACTCCACCACCCCCGTTGTTGGCATTGATGCATATTTAGCTAGTTCTGATGTAAGTCTTGCTGAGTACATCCGTACTCACGTTTGCTTAATTATGTTTTGCAGAGGAGACTCCGGTCTACCTAGTAGTCCCACGTGGACTTCGACGAGTAGTTTGTATCCCAGCTATGATCTTGAACCCTTGGGAGGGTCATGTAGATAGTCAGGCTTCTCAGCCTTTTTCATTTGTAGTTGTCTGTACTCAGACAAGTATGCTTCTGTTGCTTGTATGATTTGTATGATGGGTCATGTGACCCCTGTTTGTAACATCATGTTATGTATGGCTCTTCAGAGCCTCTTAAATAAATTATTTGAGTCATAGACTTCTATTGTGATGCCATGTTGTATTTACACATATCGAGCATATTGTGTGTATGTTATTGATATGCTAGGTATGTGTGAGATCCGACACCTAGTTGTTTATTCTTGGTAGCCTTACTTATGGGGAAATGCCTCCTAGTGCTTCCACTGAGCCATGGTAGCTTGCTACTGCTCCGAAACACATGGATTGACCGGCATGTGTCCTTCTTTGCTCCTGTGTCTGTCCCTTTGGGAAAATGTCACGCGGTGTTTACCAAAGTCCTGATAGCTTGCTACAGCCTGGTTACACTTGTTGCTGACCGACACGTGCATTGCTGGGTCATGTATGCCTGTCCCTGTAAGTTTGTGCCACCTTGGGTTTACGACTAGTCTTGTCGGCCTGGGTTCTCTGTCATATGGATTCTAGCGAAAACATCATATACGTGAGCCAAAAGGCACAAACGGTCCCGGCCTAGGTAAGGCTGCAGCCGTGGGGATACCATGCGTGAGGCCGCAAAGTTATATGATGTGTTACATGGTAGATCGGTGTGACTTAGGATCGGGGTCCCGACAGCTTTGGTATCAAAGCCTGACTGCCTGTAGGATTACCAAGCCAAACTGGTCGAAGTCGAGTCTAGAAATTCTTAATTATGTAGGGGAATTGATTGTTGAAGGGAACGTAAGGCTCTTTTTACTCCTTATACCTTATGTCCTTCTGATCTGAGTCACCCTATCTTTTCCTATGGGGTTAAGGAACTAGGATTCTCTTCTGTCTATCAGGATCATGAGTTATTATTCTGTAGACTTATAGGAATGGTTGATCAGAGTCACCTTTCAGTTTTTGAGTACTTCCTGTGTGGTTGATTAGTACTATCACAAAACCTTGAGTGATGATGTTGGGTTGTGGTGCGACCACATATTATGCAGGATGTCTCATGTTTTGAGCATTTTACTGCCGTTATGCTGCTGAAATTGTCCTAGGAGTTCGAGAGATTCTAATGCTTCTGTGATGCATTCTGCATCCCTATGTTGATGTCGATTCCATCCTTGTTGTCCTATGGTTTTGTTCCTCAGGATGCCGTACGCCACTCAAGACGCTGTTGGCCGTAGTCAGAGTCAAGCCAGTAGTAGTAGGGATGCTGAGGATACTCCCGATCTGCCTTCTCTGGCAGAAGTCATGTTAGAGGTTGAGAGGAACAAGTGTGATACTAACTGCTTGATGGCACGTATTGAGCAGAACACCGCACATCAGCCCAACGAGTCAGTGACTGTTCATGACTTCATCAGCTTGCACCCACCTACCTTCCATCATTCCATTGAGCCACTCGATGCAGATGATTGGCTCCGTAGCATCACTCATAAGCTGTGTGTTTGTGAACGTGGCTGAAGGTGACAAGGTCACCTATGCTACCTACCATTTGGAGGGTCCTGCCAGTCTGTGGTGGGAGAATTATGAGGTAATACTTCCAGCTGTCTAGATTCCTACCTGGAGAGATTTCACCGAGGCCTTTCGTGAGCACCACATCCCCCATGGTCTCATAGATCGCAACAGGGAGGAGTTCTGTAACCTTACCCAAGGTAGGATGGCTGTTGATGCTTATAGTAGAGAGTTTGAGAACCTTGCCCGCTATGCCACAGAGGAGGTGTCCACAGACGCCAAGAGGCAGGCTAGGTTCCAGAAGAGTCTCAACCCGAAGTTGCGTCGTGAGCTTCATTTGCATGATTGTGCTACTTTCCAGGCTCTTGTGAACAAGGCCATTAATGCAGAGACAACTCAGCTTACTTATGAGGAGTCCCGTAAGCATACCCGTGATCTTGGTTCTACCTCCAGCTCTAGTTCTTAGAAGCGCTGGATTTGGGTTCGGAACACAGCTCTTCCACCCGGTTATGCACGAAGGCCATCTTTTGTGGCACCTCACCCAGTTTAGCAGTATGCTCCACCCAGGCCTATTGGTGAACCGCCTGTCAATGTGGGTCCACGTCCTGCCTCTAGGATTTGCTACAAGTGTCCAGAGTCGGGCCACATTTCTTGCAATTGCCCTCAGACCACTATTGCTCCACCTTAGTCTGGGAAGTCTGTTGGCCGTGATAAGCCATCAGCCAAGATGATCCGTGTGTAGCCAGCTACCCATGAAGGAGGACGTGTGCATTACGTCTCAGTTGAAGAAGCTCAAGATGATCGTGATGTCATTCTCGGTACGCTCCTTGTCAATTGTCATCCAGCATCAGTTTTGTTCGATACTGGAGCATCTCACTCCTTCATATTCGAAGGTTATGCTCATTTGCATGACATGTCATTTTGCGACATGCCAACTCCACTAGAAATTCAAACTCCAAGGTCTAGATGGCAAACCACTAGAATAATCTATGGCAATTAAATCCTTGTTGACAGACCTGCATTCCTTGCCTCACTGCTAGCTCTCAAGTCTTCAGATATTAACATCATCTTAGGTATGGACTGGATGTCAGCTCATCATGCCAAGATTGATTCTTACACTAGGTCTATTTAGCTTACACACCCATCTGGTGAGATGGTCACTATATCTACTAGAGTTGCAAAGTGCTAGCTCTATTCACTTGCCAACCCTCTTCCAGCCCTTGAAGATATTCCGATAGTCCGTGACTTCCCGGATGTCTTTCCAGAGGAACTGCCAGGTGTTCCACCTGACAGAGATGTCGAGTTTGTCATAGATCTCATTCCAGGAACCGCCCCAATTTCTAAGAGACCTTACAAGACGACACCCTTAGAACTAGCTAAGCTTAAGAAACAACTCAATTAGTCCTTGCAAAAGGGTTTCATCTGTTCTAGTTCTTCTTCTTGGGCTTGTCCCATCCTCTTTGTAAAGAAGAAGGATGGTACGGATCGGATGGTTGTAGATTATCGTCCCGTTAACTTGATCACGTTAAAGAACAAGTATCCGCTCCCCAGGATCAACGACATGTATGATCAGCTTGCTGGATCCTCAGTCTTTTCTAAGATGGATTTGAGGTTAGACTATCATCAAATCAAGATCTTTATATCTCAAAACAAATGCAAAGAATCAAACTTCTCATATATTCAATGATCTTCATAAATGTTTTTATTATGTCCCTCTTGAATACCCATCATATTAGGACTAAATTCATAACCCAAGAAAATTGCCATAATATTTATAAGACTCTCAAAATAATATTAGTGAAGCATGAGAGTTCATCAATTTCTTTAAAATATAACCACCGCCGTGCGCTAAAAGATATAGGTGATGCACTAGAGCAACTACCTAGCTCAAAAGATATAAGTGAAGCACATAGAGTATTCTAACAAATTCACGATTAATGTGTGTCCCTCTCAAAAAGGTGTGTCCAGCAAGGATGATTATGGCAAACTAAAAATAAAATAAAGCAAAGACTCATATAATACATGACGCTCCAAGCAAAACTCATATCATGTAGTGAATAAAAATATAGCCTCAAGTAATTTACCGATGGATTGTAGACAAAAGAGGGGATGCCATCCGGGGCATCCCCAAGCCTACACGCTTGGTTTTCCTTGAATATTACCTTGAGTTGCCATGGGCATCCCCAAGCTTAGGCTCTTGCCACTCCTTATTCCTTAGCCCATCGATACTTCACTCAAAACTTGAAAACTTCACAACACAAAACTCAACAGAAAACTCGTGAGATCCATTAGCATAATAAAGCAAATCACCACCTTTAGGAACTGTTGTAAACTCATTCCAATTTTATATTTGCATTATATCTACTGTATTCTAACTTCACAATGGTTCATACCCCCCGATACAACCCATAGATTCATCAAAACAAGCGAACAACACAATGAAAACAGAAGCTATCAAAAACAGAACAGTCTATAGTAATCTAGAAATTAGACAAACTTCTGTAACTCCAAAAAATCTGAAAAATTAGGACAACTTAGGAAATTTTTATGTGAATATTTTGTAAAAAATTCAGAATTTTAACACACGCCAGCAATTTTTAACAATTCTGCTACTGGATGCCAAAGTTCATGTTTTTTTTTACAGAATCAAATCAACAATCTTCCAAATCATCCCAAAGGTCTTACTTGGCACAAACACTAATTAAAACACCAAAACACCATCATAACAGAAGTATAATGGTATATTTATTGGAAAATAGAAAAGAAAAATATTGGGTTGTCTCCCAATAAGCGCTTTTCTTTATAGCCATTAAGCTAGCACTACTGCAGGATGCTGCTAACGTGACACTACAATCAGAGACCCTTCGACGAAACTGTGTCTGATGCATTAATCGCAAATGGTGATGTAAAAAATAGTCAAAAAAGATGCAAAACATTTGCGATGGTGGATACATCAAACATGGTTCAGATTTTAGTTGCGTGTGCGATGCGGGGCACACGGTTGATCCATACGAACTGTTTGCGATGAGAGAGAACAATATAAATGGGCAGCTAGATCAAGGTGTGTGCGATATATGACATACAGTTCACCCAGATAAACTATTTGTGATGAGGTGGAACAACAGAAATAGGCAGCCAGATGAAGGTGTGTGCGATATACGGCATACAGTTCACTCGGTTGAACTGTTTGTGAATAGGCAACACAAAAGAAACGGTCAGCCAGATGAAGGTGTGTGCAATATACGGCATACAGTTCACTCGGATGAACTGTTTGCGTTGAGCCAAGAGAACAGAAATGGTTCAACTTAACAAGATGTGTGTGATACGCGGCAAACAGGTCTGTAATCAGAAATGTGTGGGAAGACCGATAACAACACAGACGATTCCTGTTACCAAGCCGCGTGTGTTGTGAGCAAACGATTGCTGGTATAAAATTGTGAGTGATTGATGAAATCATCACCGACGAGTTCCATTGTTTGGTCCATGTGCGATGTGATTTGCTCTGTCTACAGAACATCAACATATATACTTATAGGAACAGCGTTGCATAACCAAATTAAGCATACAATTACATAAGTGACTACACACATAACATTTCCACACACCAAAGTAAGCAATTACATGAATACTAAACTAGGAGAAACGAGCATCTAATCATCTACATCTTGTTGCGATGACGCTTGCCATTGCTCTGCTTCCGGCTGGATCCCTAGCCGTTTTGGGGAAAGAGGCACTTCCTCATGTCAACGATCCGCTTGTACATCTCGTAGCTCGTGTACGCCTCCTTGGCCGCGTTCATGACGTGAGCTTTGTCGAGTTTCTCCATCTAGGCCGAGTGCCAGGCACGCTTGTCCTTGTTGTAGGAATCCTTCATGTCTCTGTAGTAAGGGGTCGATGATGGCCTCAGTGAGGTGAACCAGTGAGTCCTTCTCATGCTCCTTGCTGCCCCAGATCTTGTATTGCCCCTGGATGTCGACAAGATTCTGGCAAGCGATGCCCGAATTCTTGAGCACCTTTACATCGTTGGTGATGTCCACCGTAGCGAACATGTAGTGGGGGCTGTCGACAAACCTAATGAAATGCTCGTAAGGCCTTGTGGCCAGGCAGTAGTGGTAGACGAGGATGTGATTGCTCACGCACATCTGGGCAACGGCGACCTTGGGACGAGACCCGGCACGAGCGCGGGTGTACTCGAGGTCGAACCCAACCACCTTGTACTTCTCATCAGCAAGCAACAGCTCCATGATGTGGATGGAGTGCTCCACCCAGACCGGGTTGTTAGTGTACACCACTGAGAGCTTCGTGAACATTCTGTGGGTGTCCACCACGGCATGCATGGTGAACTGCTACTTGTCATCGTCAGCTGCTCGTACCACCATGGGAGCCGCGCAGGATACCCTCTAAGAATTTGTCGTGATGGGTGTGCTTCTTGCAATACTGGGGCGCGATCAAAAGGTTAAAGAGGCACAAGGGTTAAATGGCCGCTGTAATAAATGGGGGCCGGCCGGCCTGTAATCGTCATGTCTTGTCACCGCGTCCATAGCGGAGGATTCCAGTGCAGGCTTGAGCACCCCGCACACATTTTCTTTGACCAGGCGTGGGCTCAAAGAGGCGCCAAATGTATCATTGGTGTGCCTGTTCCCGCGCGACCGCGCAGTTATCCGCGCAAGCTTCCCGCCCGGCTAGTTTGGCCACACGTCGGCTAGAAGAGGGGCAAATCATGGGCGTTTATTGGCAAAAAGCTTTGTAAAAATGAAGTGTGTGGAATGACTTCGATCATAAGTTTACCCGTGGGTGATGAGGTCGAAGTTACACAGAAGGGTGATGATGGACACTCGAGTGCGATAATTAATTTTGCGCTCTACAGGGCACACGGTTGAAGAAACCAACTGTGTGCAATAATGTCGAAGATCATAGTCGAGTTAGCTATACAGATCGTGTGCTATGAGATCGACAAGGGAAACACATTCGAGAATGGTTAATAAAATCTATGTCCACTGCATATTAAGGTCAAAATAGTACTACCAATATACGAGTCTCATACGATGCCATTTCAACGATCGTACCACAAAAGCCCAAAATATTACAAGGTTCAAATTCCAGAGTTATATGGCTCAAATTCGAAGATTACAAAGTTCAAACTGATATTAGAAATGAAATTCATCTCATTCAGCTGCAAACGCCCACGCTGATCAGCTGAACATGGATATAAGAGAGGTTCAAACTAATATTACCACTAGTAAGGCTGGTTTTGAAACCTCATCATTTCTGCAAAAGGATCAGCCACTCACAAGTCATGTATGGGGTTGACACGATGACTTCCGATTACTCTGTCAGCTGAAGTTCCAAAATGAAATTCAGCTTTTTCGGAGCCTTTTCCATTCTACCGCAGCCGCCAGCGCTGTTCAACAAACCATTCATTTTTGCGAAATAAATCAAGGGCAAACCGCATTACCTTCAGCACCCTTGCTCTAACAACAAAGAACCTAGCGAATATATTCTCCGGTAAGGTCCCTCGATATGAGTTCAAAGTAATTTCTGAGAGATGCAGATCTAGGCATTCGATGTGATTGTTATATTGTATCACATTATCCACCACCGGGCCTAATCTTATCTGCAAAAGAAGAAAACGTGTTAGTGCCTACATGAAGTTTTGCATACTACTAAAGTCCTATTTGGTTTGTCAGATTTGTAAAATGCACTAACGTGCCATCTTTGATCCGACATGATTAACATGGGCATTTGATTACAATCTAGAAAAATGTAGCCTTCTTCACAAGAGGTTGGAGTGGATGAAAAGTTCCCTAAGAAAACTAGTACAGATGAATCCAAAGGAGAAATGCTTATGGATTGTAACCATATGGATCAAACAACCAATATGGGGGGAAAACATGTATGTAATGAAATCCTCCAAAAGTCCTTCAGAAATCGTAGTACATTGTCATTGTAAACTTGGGAAAAGGTGTCAAAAATTGAACTCCCTTATGGTTAACATTTAACAGGAAAGGAACATCACCTCGATATATAGCTTCTCCAGGCACGGAAAGCATCTCAGAAAACTGACAACTTGGTCCAGGTTGGGGCCGATAGATTCTAGTGCCAAGACCTTCACTATGCACAGATTCAGGGTCAAGCTTGTCGAAATCATTTTCTGGATGACAAAGGAACATACATCTTCAAAATTAGAAATAATGTTAATTTCAAGAAGGAGAGGTAGAAGGCGATTGTTGTACCTGAACGGGTGTGGATCCAATAACAAGTTCAGAGTATTTGTCAGATGAGTAGCCCACCACTGTCAATTTGGCGCAGAAATGACATTGATTCTTGTTGGACCTTCTTGATCAACTACAAGTAATCTCTCAAGTAAAGGTGTGTCCTCAATGACCATACCGTGGTACACCTTTTGTGATCTCTTGTTGGAGCACCAACAACACACATAAATAGTCCGGAGAGTCATGGAGGTGACGTGGAAGCTACTCAACCCATTGATCTCCTCAAGACGAACGTACTCGAGTGCAATACAGCCGCGGAGTAGGCGCTCCATGTTATCCTTTGGGAGGCAGACGGCGATGAGCTCGAGGTGCTTCAGTCGTGGTAGAATAAGAGCGGGCGCATCATTAAGGGGGGGGGAATGGCAGTTCATGAACTTGGCGACGCACAGCATTGGTGCAAGGCGGAGCGCGGACGTTGGCAGCGAGCGCATATGCCCATTATTAAAAGTGAGCTCCTCGAGCTGATATAGGGCGGGGGATCGGAACCACTCATCAAGCTTGGCTCGGTCCTTGCCATTGGAATGGAACTTGCCCATGCTAAGGCCTCTGGTTGGGCCATGGTGACTGCCGAGGATCTGGGAGAACGCATCTAAGCTTTTGCGATAGCCATGGCAGAGCTCGTGGGTGTCGATGAGGTCGGGAGGGGTGGAGTGCCATAGGGGGCGCCATCGCCGGGAAAGGACGGTTGTCCGCGCCCCATATTTGATTGGGAGGAGGAAGATGATGACTATCAATATATCATCGGGGAGGCTACTGATGAAGTCTAGGACTGCTGGAGTCGCTTGCGGTTCGTGCTCGACCAGCCTCCGCTTGTTGGCAGCCCCATTCTCCACCTCTGGAGTCTTCTCATCAGCGGTGCTTTCTGATAGAAGTGGGAGTACAGGGAATATTTAGTTAAAACAGGGCAATACAAAAGTGTATTGGTAACTAGAAGTTAGTAGGTAGGAATAGAGTAAGAAAATGGAATAACAATTGGTTGCTTAAACACTACACAATTCCATTGATATTGCTGGGTAAGTGAACATGCAAATACTTGAAAAGAACACTTACTTCAAACAATGTCTGGACGGATGATATCGTTGGGGAAGTTAGCATATATCTCATGACCAGGCTCTTTTATGTGTAGTGCAATTTTAGTGCCAGCTTTCAGTACATAAAACTTAGAAATTTCTGTCCAAAGGCCCATGGCAAAATAGAGTGACCACATTCATCAAGTCTTACAGAAGCAATGATTGTAAATCCATGGTTTGTGTTCAGTATGGCATCCCTGTAGTCTTGATTTATGTAAAGGGCAAGATTGTGTACTATAGATGTTGTTGCATAGCAAGGGACGCGCTGTAGAAAATGGTAGGATTGTTAAAGAATATGGTAACATGCAAATATGGGCGAAATTGAAAGAACTATACAGCAGTTGAAATCAAAGGACAAAAATCTATAATTAAACAGATAGGGTAACCATGATGTCATGGAAATATGAGAGTAATCGAAAGAACAATACATCATTAATTTGCCTAATATAGAAAGAAGAGGAAAAAAAATCCCCTTTGACGTATATGTTGCATGTGGCACCTTTTATCCAAATGTAGCAATATATAGTATATGTTCAGAAAAGTAGGCCATGCCAACCGATTTAGGGTGAGATTGAACATACCGCGTGCATCCTCAAGTCATATGGTACGGTGAGATGGAACTCCATGGATGTCTGGCCGAGGCCGCACAATCCTGATGTGTCCGCACACCGTACACTCTATGAATGAAAGAAACCCCTCAAATCAGCTCGAATAAAAATGAATTAACAGTGATTTCAGCCGGGTGATTAAAGGAGGCAGATGAACTGGGATAAGATATAAGATAATATCTCATTAAATTAGTTACCTTGTTGTCCATGAGAAAAAACCTTCAATACAGCGGATTCCCTAATCGGGCGGAGCTGGGTCGACCGCGAGCAGCGTCGAGAAAGTTGATGGCGATAGGCGGCGGCAAGCGGAAGTAGCGAAATGCGGTGGGGTTTGCCGGCAGCCTGGCGGCGGCGACAGGCGTCGAGCTAAGTGGTTGCCGCAGCGATAGGCGGTGCCATGTAGAGTCGTGGAGGACCTTGTGCTTGTGTGAATGGGTACCGGAGGGGGTGGCGGGCGGGGTGAGGGTATTTGTGACGTGGGGATGGTGAGGGTTTTCTTTTTTCTTTTTTGAATTGGGTGGTGAGGGTTTTCTGTCCCACAAAGAGTTTCGGAGGCAACGGTTTGCTAGAGCCAACCGTGTGTGATTGACGTAACTGGGAAAATGAAAGTCATTGCACACGGTTCCAATTTGGGAACCGTGTGTGATTGACGTACTACCTCCGTCCTGGTTTATTGGTCCCCTTTGTAATTTGTTCCAAATATTGACCAAAGATTTAATTAACAAATGTTTATGCATGTCACCAAAAATTATATCATTGAACACTATGTTCAAATACGCATCCAACGATATAATTTTTGCTGACCTGCACTAACATTTTGTCAGTTAAATCTTTGGTCAAAATTTAACACAAATTACAAAGGGGACCAATAAACCAGGACGGAGGTAGATTCCATCAACCGAACTGATTGCATCCATATCCCACATTTAGACATAAGTAAACATAGATTAAACATAGTCAGGCATAGATAATAAGCGTACACAAGCATAGTTTAACCATAAGTATATAGTTCAACCATCATTAAGCATACTCAAAAGCATTTATAATTAAGACACTACATAGCCATACATAGTTCAATCCCACGTCTCATCTCAACTGCCGGCACAATCCTGAAGCTTCTCCAGGTACTCAGCGTATGCGGTGTGCACTGCCCTGCGAGAATACTTCTGCCTGAAGGAGCCAACGGTTCGTCCTCTTGCATGCGCCAGAACACTTTGATACTCGTCATGAAGCTTGTGGTTGCAAAATGGGCATCGATAGCCCCCGTTCCAGGTCCTAATACGCTTGTTATGCATTCCCGCATAAAGCTCCCTGAGGATTTGCCTCTTGTACCTCCTCTGTCCATCTTCATCCTCGCTGTCGACATCGTCAGATAGCACCTATACATATAGTAAAAAAATGTGGCGTCAAATTTGGAATACAAACTAATCTCTAGCGAACATTTGGCAGTTGCCAAAATTTGGCATCAAATCAATATTTACATGTCGTAAAGTAGGATTAATTTATGGCTATTTTTTAGACATATCCAGAGATTATGGTTCAATTTTCAAGCACAATCGTCTATGTACAGACCAATCTTGAAAAAAAAATGGCACAAACATATATGTAGGTCGTTCAAAATCAATTGTCTAGACCTGGCTAGGAATTATTAGCACAAACACCAACCCTAGTCGGATTATTAGCAGAAATCATTTGCACAGATGAAACAACTAATCACTTATCATTTGAATCATTCAAACAATCAATACACTACACGGATCTAACGAAACTTACTCAGATTTCATTGATTGAGAGAACATAACCATAGGATTTCTATTCCAAAAAGGGGGAGGCAGGAGTAACCAGAGACCCTAGGATGCAGATGTATTTGACACATAAATGGGTATAGATGACTAACCGGTTGTCCGTCGTTGTCAGAGTCATCGCCGGAGTCGTTGCCCGAGTCGGTGTGGACCTCCGACTCCGGCTGTGGAAGCACGACGCCACCGACGACGTTAAGGTGCAGCGATACCTTGTCGGCGGTGATGGCAACCTCTGTCTCCATCTGCACGCCATGCTCCGGTGCTTCAACAGCCCCGGCGTCGCCACTCCCTCCGATGGGGCGCTTCAGCGGCATCCTCATACATTGACGGCTTTGAGGACTGAGAGCGGCATCGACGATGCAGGCGGAGAGAAAGGGTTGTGTGTGTGGTGAGGGTGGAGGGTGCGGCCGCTCGGGCGCGCCATTAGTATGGAGTAGTGGGAGAGAGGCGGGCGGCGGTCAAACCACTGGCTCGCCTCCCGATGAGCCTGCGCACCAGACTGCTGGCATGCCTACCGTCATTTCACACAGCTACTCGCATGCCTCCCGATGACACTGTGTAGCGAGCACGCCTCTCGTCAATTCACACACCTGCACGCACGCCTCCCGGTCTGCCTGCGTGGCATACTGCTCGCGTGCGTCCCGTCAACTCACGCCTGCTCACATGGCACACGGGTCGTGTGGCGGCACGTATATTGTTTTTCTATTTTGATGATTAATGCTGTCGCTTTATTGCTTAACAGAAGCATGGCACGTATCCATTGTTGGTCTAACGCCCATGGTTCGAATAAATAATCCGTTTGAGGTATTGGTTCCCAATTATTAATAATCTCCCATTTGTAAGAAGATAAAGATTACATCAAAACTTGTCTCAAATTTGACAAAAAAGTACAGTTCCACTGTGTATTGGTGTCCATATGACAACACAATAAGTTTAATGAATTTCAAATAAGTTTTGGATGTACTAGATTTTAAAAATCAAGTTTCTCAATGTTTGAAATTTCTTGCACGGGGAGTAAACATGCACCTGGTGAGACACATGTGTTTTTCCAATCCATTTAGGTGCACTGTCACCTGTGCATGTAGCTCAAATTTGATTTTTGCACATTATACCCCTAGAAAATCAATCAATGTACTAAAACGCCTTAATGATCTCTGTTTTTTTTTTCAAAATTAAAACGTCCCTCCTTTGGTAACATATGTTCACCGCGGGAAAATTTAACATGCATCGTAGTTGCGGTGGATGCGCGGTGTGTGTGTGTGTGTGTGTGTGTGTGTGTGTGCGCGTCTGGGGGGGCAGCAGTACACTACGAGTCTTGAGCCACCGTGTGGGTGGGCCATTTTGTGAGGTAGGTCCCACATCAAAGTGGTGGATTCGTTATTTAAAACATTACACAACCCTTTCATACGTACATGTTTGGTGCCACATGCAGTCGGTGGTTGTCCTACACGACACTCACTCGCGTGTGACGCTTTCTGTGGGCCCGCGAGGTCGTCGTCCATCACTTCGACCAACAGCCGGCAGAGAGGTTAATTTGACCAGCAAGGTTGATTCCTTCTTGTTTGTGTTACAGTGGGAGTATATAGTATGCTTCGAAGAGGTGGAAGGGGACCAGCATATATACTACGTACGCGTCTGTGAACACACCTCACTCAGCGTCGGGACTTTTCGGTTTCCGAGGCACGTGCCACATCCAAGTTGTGCATTGGCTATTCAAACATCACACAACACCTCTTTTGGGCCACATGCATGCAGACGATGGTTATCCTAGGACACTCACGTGTGACTCTTCCATCTGTGGGCCCGCGAGGTCGTCATCCATATGCATGCATCACTTTGACCTACATCGGGAGAGGTTAATTAATTTAACCATCAAGGAGGATTCTTTTTTGTTTGAATTACAGTAGGAGCATATAGTATGCGTCGAAGAGGGGGAAGGGGACCAGCATATGTAGTACGCTTCATGAACCTCGCTCTGGGTGGGGACTTTACGGTTTTCGACGCATGTGCCACATCAAAGTTGTGCATTATGGGTATTCAAACATCACAACCACACACACCTCTCCATACATATGTTTGGCCATATGCAAAGCGATGGCGGTTGTCCTCTGGCACCCACTCACGCGGTTATCAGCGATATCAATGCTTTCCATTTGTGGGCCCGCTTGGTCCATCATACTTTGCTCGACAACGAGGGAGGTTGATTTGACTTACGAGGGGATTATTTTTTGGTTTGTATTACAGTATATATATATATATATATATATATAGGTCGTGCTCTGGGATGACATGATATAGTTGGAGCACACATGCATGTGTATGCATGAATCCCTCTCACCGAGTCGAAGTGGGCAGTACCATGACACGTCATGAACCAATCTCGCTCTGTGTGGGGACTGTACGACTTTCGACGCACGCGCCACATCAATGTTGTGCATGGTATTCAAACATGCACGCATCAGCTCCATATATACATACATATGCATGCAGTGGTTGTCTTCGAACGGTACACTCCCTCACGTGGTTATCGGCGACAAGCCTATATATTCGTGGGCCCGCGTGGACAGCCATGATCACTTTGACTGACAACGAGATAGGTTACCATGGTGGATTCTTCCTTTGGTTCGTGTTATCGCAGTAGGTCATGGTGAGATTCAGACCTAAGTTTGAGCGCATACTATGCATGCATGCATGCATGAATCCCCGTCATCGGCTCAAAGTGTGGTGTGACATACATATATACAATGCGCCGTGAACTAACCCTCGCTCCGTGTGGGGATTTCTGGTTCCAAAGCACGGTGCAACAACAAAGTTGTTCCATTATGTATTCAAACCTCAACACTCCATACATATGTTTGGGCCACATGCAGGCAGTGGTTGTCTTTGGGGACTAGCTACTTGCATGATTACTATGGAGCTAGCCCATCTCTGGGGTCGCATGGACGTCCATCACTTTGACCAACAACAAGAGAGAGGTTGTACGACCAAGGTGGATTCTTCTTGGTCTGTTTTACGATACATCTTGGTGAGATACCCTCTCCCGCCGACTGAAAGTGTGTGTGTGTGTGTGTGTTTGATGGGGGGGGACTACTACTTCGCACTTTGCTAGGTGAATCTCCGTGGGGGTGGGCATGCGTTCATAGCTTAGGATTCCCTCCTTCCGATACGAAGGGGGGCAAGCAATACCGTGCACTTTGAGAGATAGGTGCCACATCGAAGTTGTCCATTTGGTATTTGAACATCAAACCACCCTTTTCATACATATATTTGGTCCACATGCAAGTGTGTTCGTGTTCTGACCCTTTCCCGCGTCATTTTCGCCAAATTTATGAACATTGGACAAGTCGGATAATGCAAGAGACACGGTTCACTCACACAAACAGTGTGCCACACCGGTGCCCCTGTCACGCACATCAGCACATTACATTGGGCTCCACGAGGCTTCCCCTCTCAAAAATTTATACCCACCTGCAGGGTTTTTCTGTTTGATAACACACGGTTATTATGTTACGACCGTGTGTGATGTTTGTTGTTCCCGCTCCCGCCTGCATCCCTCGAAAATATCTGCCCGGCTTGAGGGTTTTTCTGTTTCATAACACACGGTTGTTATTTTGGGACCGTGTGTGATGCACCATCATCAAAAATTTCAATAGCCCTGGCATTTGACTCCCGCATAGTAAAATTTTCAGTAGCCACGTCATTTCCTCAAACACCCCCCCTCCACACACACACCCCAAAAACTCCTCGGGCGCGCGCGCGCACACACACACACCCCACCACAAACCCTCTCTCGCTCGAAACCCTAGCAAGGTCACCGCCACCGCAAGGCCTCCATTTTCAACATCAGTCAGTTTGCCCGTGCAGCTTACCCACTGATCTCCATACCCTAGCCGCCCTAAGTTTCTTAGATGACGCCTGACAAACGCCCCCTTTCCCACATATCCCCATCCCCCACTCCAGAGCGTCACAGCCTAAGCCCGTCTAAGCTTCCCATGGAGATTGAGGAGCAACTGGCCCAAAAGAGGTGTATCACGGCCTCTACGCCCGATGTCGCCGAGGTGGCCGCCGAGGAAGCTGACGACCATTACTGGCCGTAGGCTCTCAATCCGCGGGCTAGAGTATGCGGGTATGTCGCGGACGCTGGTTACAACATCGAGGTCATCGAGAGCGATGGCCTGACGCGGGCAATGTCACAGGTTAAGTTGCCCACCCCCAACCCCTCGGGTTCAACCGCCGTCAATCTCTTCCATGGCCCCATCGCTGATCTCCCCTGGCTCGCTGTCAAGAATTTTCCATCCTACATCGCCATCGAGCCCCTTCTGTCATTTCTGAAGGACACATTCTGCGACGCTAGCTTGGGATCCACAGCTTCCAAGTCAGACCTCATCGACGGCGACCACGAGGAGGGCACCCTCTCCGGCTCTTCCAAGGGGAAAGAGCCCATCTGTGACATCAGGGAGGGCACCCTACAGCCGTGCTCTTCCAAGGGGAAGGAGCCCATCTGTGATGACATGGAGCACACCCAGGGTCCATGCTCTTCCCACGCGAACGAGCCCATCTGTGACAAGTGAGGAAACCCATGATTTGTTTTGTCGTGCCTCTTCACAGGGGGAACCCATGATTTGTTTTGTCGAGTCCTTTTTGTATTGTCGTGAGAATATGTCTAGTTTTAATTGCTATATTTGGTTGTTTGCAGTATGCCTTGTTTATTTCAGTTGTTCACAATCTGATGCTCTATATGTGCAACTATTTACTATGCAGTACATTTAAACATACCGATAGGAATGCATATATTTGCTTGTCGTTAAGCCTGTTATAGCTAGCATATGGCTCTTTTAAAGTTTTTTGGTTGTTCGATTGTTTGTAGTTAGCATATGTCCAGTTTCAAATGCTATCTTTGGTTGTTCGTAGTATGCCTTGTTTATTCCAGTTATTCACAACATGATGTTCTATATGTGCAAGTATGAACTGTGCAGTTCAATTTCATCAATACCAGTTTCAACAATACCACTATGAATGACTACATTTGGTTGTTGTTAAGCATGTTGTACTTAACATGCCTTTCCATTTTTATTTAACAATAACCAGTGTACTTAGACAGGCACAATACCATCTTGAATGACTATATTTGCTTGTTAAATGTTAGGCCTGTTGCAGTTAACACACCTTTCCACTTCTTGTTTTGCTTAACTAGCATGCTCAAACCTGCACACTGAAGCTATCGTTTGGAGATTATTTTTTCTGCCATGGATATATTTGGTTGATGTTTAGCCTATTGTGCTTAACATGCCTCTCGATGTACTTACATAGGACAATTTTGGGAATGACTGATGTTTTCCATCGAGGTTAGTTTCATCCCATGGCTTATATATACTCACTGTTCAGGATATCGGTAGCTGGTACCATATAGGACGGGGTCTGATAAGGGACTAATCGGTGAATCAGACTTTTAACTGAATATATCTGTAACCCATTTATTGGTAGGTTAACTAGGGTCATATCTAATATATCTGAGGCTACATAGCAACATGCACTGTACTGAATGTCTAAATATGCAATCCTAGGCTGCATAGGAACAAGGAAGAGTGTTACCTTAATGTTCTGATGATGTCTGCATAGCAACAGCAACAGTTAATCAGCTGATAATTTGTAAAAATGCAATAAACTCCCTCTGGCCCATAATATAATATGTTAATTCATCAAATATGTGAGTATATTGGATGTTATAAGATATTATATAATGGGACGGAGGGAGTGTTGTACTACATCATTGTGCAATTGCTGTTTAGCTTCTAATATTAACTTGGTGCTTTTAGGTACATATGTCATTGGTAAAGATCCGCGCTTCGACCCTTTCTGCGTATGGGGCAATGAGATATTGATGAACCAACATCAAGTGAGGAAGCTGATAAAGATTGTTAGTAGAATGGGTCAAAAGATGGCAATTAAACTATTTGTTTACACTTTATCCAAGACAATAGTGAACTGCAGGATGGTAAGTAAGAACTCTGCAGACTTCTTTTTACTGCCCATAATGAGTTGTGTTAGATGACAATGTCTGAATCTTTTTCCTTTGCAGTGGTTCCCAAAGCATTTTACTCATGATTACCTCTCAAACTACATGATTGGTGGGCACGCAAAGGTTAAAGTATTTCTACCAGAACACGATGACTATCTAGATGTGTTCATGAAGACAGTGAAGGATGGGCGGTCGGCCATCACAAGGGGTTGGACTAGAGCTGTGCATGCCTTCTGCATGGAGGAGGGCACAATATGGGCATTCCGCTTCACCTTGTTCGGCAACCAGAATGTATTTCGCCTCTTTCTTTACCGTCTTTAATAGTACAAATATACAACCATGGTTCATCATTCTTTATTTAGTGCTTATGTAATTCTTAAACATATGTACCTGTGAATCAAATAATGCATTGGTTGTTTGAACCTGATGGATATGAATAAAGATATAGCATACTTTCAAATTCAAATCGGGTACAATTTTAAATAGCAGCAATTAAATTACGGTGAAATTACACTCTGCAGGTCGTTACAGCGCACACGGTCGGTAAAACACAAACGTTTGTGATATACACCATAATCTGACACGGTTCACAGAGAGGAAACGTGTGCGATCATGCACACAGTTGCCGTTTGCAAAGCGTGTGTGATGTCAGACAATATCACAAATGGTGCGGGCAAACTAAACGTTTGTGATAGTTACCTCATCATACACGATTTGCAATCATGAACTATTTCTGATGTGGTACGCATCGTAAACTTTGCACCACAAAATAGCGTGTGTGATAGTTATCATGTACGACGATGTTACGATGGTCCGACGTTTCGTAATCCTATCCGACACTCGTACGAAGATTAGCTAATCTTCTTAATTAGTTATCGCATATGGTTCAGGAAAAGTGAATGTGTGTGATTGTCTGCTTATCACACACGTTCTATAATCGTAAACTGTTTGTGATGGGCCGCACATCATAAACGTAGCACCACAGAATACCAATTGCGATGGCAATGCGAGCACAAATGAGTTGCAAGGATGAAGCGTTTGGGATATTCGAGATACCAAAAACAGTTTTATAGGGACAACTGTATGCATCAAGGCTCCCTACCCCCAACGGTTTCTTGGTCATGTGGGAAGGACCCCCCCTATCGCACACACTCACTTGGCGACGGTTCAAAATGCCGTAGTGAAAAGGGGTTAAAAACCGTTTGTATAGCACCTCATTGTACCAGTGTAGGCTTTGAGATTTCGATGATGGTGACATGAAAGATAATAATTGAAACACAAAGAGAGCATCATAAAACATGTGACAAACAAATTTAAGTCTAACATGCTTCCTATGCAGAGGCATTTTATAAGCAAACAAATTATCAAGGCAAGCAAAAACTAGCATATGCAAGGGAGAAGAATAAAACAATAGCAATCTCAACATAAAGAGAGGTAATTTAGTAACATGAAAATTTCTAAAACCATATTTCCCTCTCTCAATAATTACATGTGGAATCATATTCAAATTCAACAATATAGCTATCACATAACATATTCTCTACATGATCTACATGCATGCAAAGTTGACACTCTTCCAAAATAGTGGGATTATCATCAAATAAAGTCATGACCTCTCCAAGCCCACTTTTATCAAAACATTCATAGGATTGATCATTCTCCAAAGTAGTGGGATCATTATTACCTAACGTTGGAACTCTTCCAACCCCACTTTCAATATTATTGCAAACACTATTATCAATATCATATTCATCATGAGGCTTAAATAAAACATCAAGATCATAAGAAGAATCACCCCAATCATGATCATTGCAATAAGTAGTGGACATAGCAAAATTAGCATCCCCAAGCTTGGGGTTTTGCATATTATTAGCACAATTGACATTAATAGAATTTATAATAACACCATTGCAATCATGCTTTTCATTCAAGGGGCTATCTGTTGGAAATATGCCCTAGAGGCAATAATAAATTGGTTATTATCATATTTCCTTTTTCGTGATAAATGTTTATTATTCATGCTAGAATTGTATTGACCAGAAACTTAAATACATGTTTGAATACATAGACAACACAGTGTCCCTAATGAGCCTCTACTAGACTAGCTTGTTGATCAAAGATAGTTAAGGTTTCCTAACCATAGACATGAGTGGTCATTTGATAATGGGATCACATCATTAGGAGAATGATGTGATGGACAAGACCAAACCGTAAGCTTATCATCACATCGTTTAGTTTATCTGCTATAGCTTTCTTCATGTCAAGTATCTGTTCCTTAAACCATGAGATCGTGTAACTCCCTGACACCAGAGGAATACTTAGTGTGTATCCAAATGTCACTTCATAACTAGGTGATCATAAAGGTGCTCTACAGGTATCTCCGAAGGTATCTGTTGGGTTGGCATGGATCAAGACTAGGATTTTTCACTCCGTATGACGGAGAGATATCTCTGGGCCCTCTCGGTAATACAACATCATAAAGAGCTTGCAAGCAATGTGACTAATGAGTTAGTCATGGGGTCTTGTGTTACGGAACGAGTAAAGAGACTTGCCGGTAACGAGATTGAACTAGGTATGGAGATACCGACGATCGAATCTCGGGCAAGTAACATATCGCCGGACAAAGGGAATTGCATACGGGATTAACCAAATCCATGACATCGTGGTTCAACCGATAAAAGATCTTCGTGGAATATGTAGGAATCAATATGGGCATCCAGGTCCCGCTATTGGTTATTGACCGGAGAGGTGTCTCGGTCATGACTACATGATTCCCGAACCCATAGGGTCACACGCTTAACGTTCGTTGATGCTAGAGTAGTATTAGGATATTTAATGATTGGTAACCGAATGTTGTTCGGAGTCCCGGATGAGATCATGGACATCATGAGGAGTCTCGGAATGGTCGATAGGTAAAGATTTATATATGGGAAGTCATATTTTGGGTTTCGAAAAAAGGTGCAGTTTTTTGGTATTCTACCATGAAGCTTCTAGAAGGTTTCGGAGGGGTCCGGAAGTTGACAAGTGGGTCCACCACAACCCAAGGGTTGGCATGGGCTGAGGGGAGGTGTAACAGCTCAAGACCAATGCTCCAGATGCCTTCCATTTATTTTCGTTGTTGCCGTGTGTTGCACTTATTTGTTGCAATCATCATCGCATCATGAACATTGCATCCGCATATTTTCTTAAAACTTGCATCTATTCGTAGTTGCCGCTTCTTCCTCGCCTCTGTTGACCTTTCTCAAACCAACTGTTCTTTTGTTGTCCGACCATTTGACCCTCTCTACACAGTACACAACCCCCCCCCCCCTCACGCGCGTCCGGAAACTTACCCGAACCCGAACCTCTCGGTAGTGACTGGGGGAGTTGGAACATTCCGAAAGATCCCCAAAGATCTTCGATTTCTTAATTGACCTCCCCTTGCCATTTATTCCAAACCGCTCGATCTAAATCGGAGGACCCAAAAACCTCCCATTTTCCTATTTATAGGCCAACCTCATACCTAATCTAGACCAACCCTAAAACCTAGGAGGTTTGTCCCTCCACCGCTGCCACCCGGTCTCCATCCACCTCAGGATCCCCCTTCTCCTCGTTTTCCTCCTCCACCCAATCCCGAAGGCGCCGCCACCTATCTCCAAAATCATCTCCACCTCCAGTCAGGCCCTTCCTAGTGCTTCAAGGTGTATAGGTGCTAAGGACGCCACATAGGCAAAAAAATGATGTGGCAAAGCAATTAAAGGGGATAGAGAGCATTACGGTGACCCCAGGAAGAAATGGTACTAAGCACACTAACCTATGTAAAAAGACTACCGACCAATACATGAGGGAGTTTAATTATTAAACAATTCCATGAGGGAAGCTTAGCTACCAAAGCTAAGCACCTATGCATTGTGGAGACTAGTTGGTAAGATTTTAAATGTACTTAGCACCTCATCTAAGCACCCATGCATTGGAAGAGGCCTCACAGCCACCGTCCTGGCGCCCGCGGCCTCCTCTGCTTCCCTCGTCCTCGCTCGATCCCAAGCGGTGGAGCAGCTGAGGGAGTCCTGGATTTAGGGGTCCTCGGGCGTCCAGGCTACATAAGGTGGGCCGGACTGATGGGCCATGAAGATACAAGACAGAAGACTCTCTCCCATGTCCGGATGGGACTCTCCTTGGCGTGGACGACAAGCTTGGCGTTCGGATATGAAGATTCCTTTCTCTGTAACCGACTTTGTACAACCTTAGTCCCCTCCGGTGTCTATATAAACCGGAGGGTTTAGTCCATAGAGGCGATCATAATCAGACAGGCTAGACTTCTAGGGTTTTAGCCATTACGATCTCGTGGTAGATCAACTCTTGTAATAATCATATTCATCAAGATCAATCAAGCAGGACGTAGGGTATTACCTGCATAGAGAGGGCCCGAACCTGGGTAAACATCGTGTCCCCCGTCTCTTGTTACCATCAACCTTAGACGCACAGTTCGGGGCCCCCTACCCGAGATCCGCCGGTTTTGACACCGACATTGGTGCTTTCATTGAGAGTTCCGTTGTGTCGTCGCTAGAAGACTCGATGGCTCCATCAATCATCCACAACGATGCTGCCTTGAGGGAGGTCTTTCTCCCCGGCCAGATCTTCGTATTCGGCGGTTTCATGCTGCGGGCCAACTCTCTTGGCCATCTAGAGCAGATCGACAGCTACGCCCCTGGCCATCAGGTCAGGTTTGGAAGCTTGAACTACGTTGCTGATATCCGCGGAGACTTGATCTTCGATGGATTCGAGCCCATGGCAGCCGCTCCCCGCCACCGCGATGAACATGACCTAAATCTGTCATCGGACCATACCCGGGAGATAGCGCATGTAACTGCTCTGGCCCTAGATCCGAAGCAGATTGCGCCATCCGAGGACGGGAAGCTCAACCCCGCCATGGAAGCCGCAGACTCAGCGGCGTTGGAGCCGCACACAGACCCAACTTCGAACGGGATCTGTGTCGCCGGAACCTCGGATTTGTCTCCGGCCACAGGTTCCGAACCGCGTGCGTCCACGCCCATCGAGCTCGATCGGGTGCCGATCGTCGAGTTCAACTCCGCGGACATCTTCCGGCACTCACCTTTGGGTGATGCGCTAAACTCACTAAAAACCCTGTCCTTAGCGGGGGACTCAAAGCCGAATTATATCCGGTTTGAACTGGAGGCTAATGACGGTGAATTTCGCTTCCCACCCACCGCCCACTTCATTGCCACTATCAAAGACTTAACCGACATGCTCGATTACGACTCCGAAGACATCGACGGTATGGATGACGATGCCGGAGAGGAGCAGGCCCAAAACCCGCCGTTTACTGGGCGCTGGACAGCCACCTCTTCGTATGACGTGTACATGGTGGATACTCCCAAAGAGAATAACGGCGATAACGAGAAAGATCTAGTCGAGGATAAACCTCCTGAGACACAGCCAAAGCGCCGACGTCAGCGGCACCACTCTAAATCACGCCGTGGAAAAGACAGCAATACCAGCACGAGAGAAAACAATACTCCGGACGATGCTGAAGACAAAGAAGATCCCGTCAAGCCGACTTCCGAACAGGACGATAGGGAAGATGGGCAAGTCAGCCCTAACAAACAGGCCATAAACGAAGACTCGGAGGACGGCAACTATCTTCCACTTTCCGAAGACGAGGTGTGCCTCGGCGACGAAGACTTTATCATGCCTGAGGAACCCGCCGAGCAGGAGCGCTTTAAGCGCCGGCTAATAGCCACTGCAATGAGCCTGAAAAAGAAACAGCAGCAGCTTCAAGCTGATCAAGATCTACTCAACGATAGATGGACTGATGTCCTGGTAGCCGAGGAACACGGACTCGAGCGCCCCATTAAAAGTTACCCGAAACGTAAATTGCTACCCCAATTCGACGACGAGGCACTTGAGCCCATGCCATCAACACGTAACGCGGCTGACCGACCACCACGTGGCCGGGACAAAGTGGCAACCCAAGCCGAACACCTGCCCATACTACCTCACCGTAAAGGCAAAGATACCACAGCTCGGGAATACACATATGACCTGCGGCAAGACCTGGAGAACAGAGTAGGCCAGTCCAGATCGATCTACGGATCGCGGGGGCATGCCCTGACGCGCGACGACGGCTATCAAGCCAGACGTAACGAGCATAACCACGTCCGGGCCGAAAACCGCAGACGGACTACATCCACACTACATCGCGACTTGGCCCGATATAGAGGCGCCGCACATCCCCTCTGCTTCACTGATAAAGTAATGGAGCACGAATTACCAGAAGGGTTTAAACCCGTAAATATCGAATCATATGATGGAACAACAGATCCCGCGCTATGGATTGAGGATTTTCTTCTCCATATTCATATGGCCCGCGGCGATGACCTTCACGCCATCAAATACCTCCCACTAAAACTCAAGGGGCCAGATCGGCACTAGTTAAACAGTCTGCCTGAAAACTCTATTGGCAGCTGGGAGGACTTGGAAGACGCCTTCCGCGACAACTTCCAAGGCACATATGTACGACCTCCGGATGCCGATGACTTAAGTCACATAGTTCAACGGCCTGGAGAGTTGGCCAGGAATTTCTGGACTAGGTTCCTAACTAAAAAGAACCAGATCGTCGATTGCCCGGATGCCGAAGCCCTAGCGGCCTTTAAGCATAGAATCTGCGACGAATGGCTCGCTCGTCACCTCGGCCAAGAAAAGCCGAAGTCCATGGCAGCCCTCACGGCACTCATGACCCGCTTTTATGCGGGCGAGGATAGTTGGCTAGCCCGTAGCAATAACACTGCAAGCGATGCCGGTACCTCTGAAGCCAAGAATAGCAATGACAAGCCCCGACGAAACAGGCACAACGCCGAAGCAATGGTGGCACTGTCGATGACACGGCGGTCAACGCCGGTTTCCGCGGCTCCAAGTCTGGCCAACGGAAGAAGCCATACAAAAGAAACAATCCGGTCTCATCCAGCTTGGACCGCATACTCGACCGTCCATGTCAGATCCACGACACCCCTGATAAACCAGCCAATCATACCAACAAAGACTGTTGGGTTTTTAAACAGGCCGGCAAGTTAAATGCCGAAAACAAGGAGAAGGGGTCGCAAAGCGAGGACGACGATGAGGAGTCCCGTCCGCCGAACATAGGAGGACAGAAGAAGTTCCCTCCCTAGGTTAAAACGGTGAACATGATATACGCCACTCATATCCCCAAAAGGGAGCACAAAGGAGCGCTCAGGGACATCTACGCGATAGAGCTAGTCGCCCCAAAGTTCAACCCATGGTCGTCCTGCCCGGTCACCTTCGATCGCAGGGACCATCCAACCAGTATCCGTCATGGCGGTTCAGCCGCACTGGTCCTCGATCCAATTGTTGATGGATTCCATCTCACGCGCGTCCTCATGGACGGCGGCAGCAGCCTGAACCTGCTCTATCAGGATACAGTGCGCAAAATGGGCATCGATCCCTCAAGGATCAAACCCACAAAAACTACCTTAAAGGAGTCATACCAGGTGTAGAGGCCCGCTGTACGGGCTCAATCACACTGGAGGTTGTCTTCGGATCCCCGGATAACTTCAGAAGTGAAGAGTTGATCTTCGATATCGTCCCCTTCCGCAGCGGCTATCACGCACTGCTCGGACGAACCGCATTTGCTCGATTCAATGTGGTGCCACACTCTGCTTATCTCAAGCTCAAGATGCCGGGACCACTCGGCGTCATAACAGTTAACGAAAACACGGAGCGCTCCCTCCGTACCGAGGAGCACACCGCGGCCTTGGCAGCGGAAGTACAGAGCGGCCTTGCCAAGCAGAATTTTAATTCAGCGGCCAAGCTCCCGAACACTGTCAAGCGGATCCGGACTACTCCGCAGTATAACAGTCCGGCTCGTCCGGAGTTAGACTAGCAATCCGGCCTCCGTCTCTGTCCCGGCCAAATGGCGGCATACGTACCACGCGTACATAACTACGCACTTAAAATACCATGGGCATAGACGGAGGCATAACTAGATTGTGGTCCATATTACGGCTCGACCTCTCCTGGACACACATACTTTCACTTTTTCTTTTTCATCCTTTTCAGGTTTCTTTTCCACAGGCTCCTCAAGACGGCCTGATCATCGGTCCTTTCGAAGGATAGATACACCAAGGACAGCAAAAAGCATTGAGGTATACGGGAATCTCCAGGAGGTCTTTTTGACGATCACTCTACCTGTTCTCAGGACCCGCACGCAGCTCTCCCTTGGTCATGGCATGTTAAATAGCCCTGTTGCTTATCGCACAACTTATACGCTTTGATGTATCAATAAAATTATAATAGAAACAGTTCGCGGCCCAACTTCTGCGGCACTAGCTTACTACTTCATTTTTTTCTTGATAATCTTATCAATTGCACCCGTATACTTTGTTACGGCTTAAATTCGCCAGGGGCTTTATTGCGCCCCATTTACGGCAACAAAGTCCGAACACTTTTTACAGTATAGTTCGGCACCCCGAATTTAGCATTATATGCATCGGCTCCGAATCATGTCTTTGGTCAATAGTTGGGTTGCCCGGCTCCTGTGCTTACTACCTTACGTTCCGCTATATCGGCTAGGGTAGTAAAGGGAGAACTACTGCGATTGTGCCCTGGTTTATTTGGATGAGCACCTCAGTAGAGAAAGCCGAAAACTGACTGTCATGATGCGGCGTGAGCCGGTCAGCTCTTCGGAGGTTACAAATCTTTTGCGATTTTTTTCACATTACGCGACGAATCGGTCTCTACCCGATCAGGTGTTTACAGCACCCTGGTTCGGACTCACGAATACTAGGGGCTGCGCCTAAATTTCTATTATAAAACTCCTATGGCTAAGTGAGGGTGATAAAGCCACATAGTCTGATTGCCTGGTTTGTTGCGCTAAACACCTCCTTCAAGGACCAAACATTGGATCAAGAGTGTTTAGATTTTATCCCGAACACCCCCGTACTACCTACGTGGGGGCTGAAGCCGACGACTGGCCAACTCTCAGATTTAATAAAATGGCCGCACAGGAGGAAAAATCTTGATATAAACAACTAATATTATATTACATATCAGTTTTGTTCCATTATACAGGACAGGATAACATGAATATATTCATCCAAAGATAATGTCTTTTGCACACTGCTCCGCTACAATGCGGGATCCCTCCAGGACATCGTCAAAATATCGCTCGGGCGTGCGGTGCTCCTTGCCCGCGGGCGGTCACTCGGTCGCGAGCTTGATGGCGTTCATCTTCGCCCACTGTATCTTGACACGGGCGAAGGCCATCCGCGCACCTTCAATACAGACCGACCGCTTGATGGCATCAAGCCGAGGGCAGGCAGCAACCAGTCGCTTCACGAGCCCGAAGTAGCTGTTGGGTATGGCTTTGGCAGGCCATAGACGGATTATCAAATCCTTCATGGCCAATTCGGCCACCCTATGCAGTTCGATCAGCTGTTTCAGCTGATCGCTAAAGGGCACCGGATGCTCTGGCGCAAGGTATTGCGACCAGAACAGCTTCTTCGTTGAGCTCCCCTCTTCGGCTCGGAAGAAATCCGCAGCATCAGCAATGCTGCGCGGCAGATCCGCAAACGCTCCTGGAGAACTCCAAATCCGGGTCAGTAAGAGGTACCTTTTCTTCACAAATTTGCTTTGCATTATAAAGGCCTTACCCGCCGTGATTTTCCTGGCCTCTTGGATTTCCTAGAGGGCGCCCTGGGCTTCAACCTGGGCCTCTTGCGTGCTTTGGTGGGCCTTAGCAAGCTCAGACTCTTGATCCGTAATCTTGCGCTCCAAGGACTCGCATTTCTTTACAGCGTCCTGGAGCTCTTGTTGGACCTCACCGACCCTGGCCTCGTGCTTTTCGCGGACGGATTGTTCCTCTGCCGCTCTCTTCTGGGCCTCGGCCAGCGCCTTTTTAAGGGCCTCCACCTCGGTCGCCGCTCCTACAAATATCATGGCACTATGGTCAATACAAATCATCTATCCTTTCTGATATACAGAAGGTCATGGCATACCTTGCTTGTCCTCCAGCTGCTTTTTCACACGGCCGAGTTCTTCCCCGGCCCGCTCCAGACTCTGCTTCAGTCCGGAGACTTCGGCAGCATGGGAGGTCGCAGCCAGCAGCGACGCCTGCTTTTTCACATAGACATGTATGGTTAGTCTCCTGCGAAAATTGTTTGATCCTTTGTCCGGCTTTTCTTTTCGACCACCGGACAGTGTCTCAGGGGCTACTGTCTATACTGTGACATTCTTTTTTACATAATTGCGTTTCATACCTCAAAACTTGTTAGAAGGCTTGTGCAGGCTTCGGTCAGTCCGCTCTTCGCAGACTGAATCTTCTCAATCACCATACCCATGAGGGCACGGTGTTCCTCTACAATGGAAGCACTTCGCAGCGCTTCCAGTAGGGTGTCCGGTGCCTCTGGTTGGACAGAGGTCACCGGCGAAATAGGCACACCCCCTTCTTTCGAAGGAGGTTGCTTGCCGGATTCCGGAGCCGTATAGGTCTCCAGGACCGTATTCGGCTGGGGGCCGAATTGGACCTGGCCCCCATTGCCAGTCTCCATGGGGATTTGCTCCCCCATGTGTCCGGTGGCCGAGGTTTCACCCTCTGGTGCCGCGCTGACGGCCTCCTGCATCTCTCCCTGGCCTTGGATCCTTCGGGACAATGCCTCGGTGTCATCTATGGCCTTGGGAGAGGAGGCCGCCGGAAGGGACCCGCTGTCCATCACCTTCGGGTCCAGCGAATTCCCCGAAGAGGAGGATCGCTCGAAGTCGGAACGAGCCGGACTGCAAGTACATGATTCAACATGTTAAAACTATGGAGGAAAGAGGCTGGATATATGAATGCGTCAGGGTCTTTGAGTACTCACGACCCGGCCAGGGGCTTATCTCGGGGGCGCCGCTCTGGGCTGCTGTCGATGTCCCACGCGGAGTTATCCGCGAGGGAGACCTTCCCCTTCTTGGACGCCTCTGCCTCCAGATTTATGGGGGCCGCCCTTTTCTTCCTTCCCCCCTCAGGGGGAGAGTTGCTTTCTTCCTCCTCCTCGTCGTCCTCTGCGGCGGTGGAGTGAGTCTCGGTGTCCTCGGACGTCGTGTCCGAAGTTCCCTTGCGACGGAGGCCACTTCTGGTCTCCTTGGCCTTTTTCTTGGCCTTCTTCTCCGGCGCCTGGTAGGGCGCCGGGACCAACATCTTCGTCAGAAGCGGGATGGCTGGTTCCTCGGGCAGCGGAGCCGAACACTTAATCCGCTCTGCCTTCTTCGTCCAGCCCTGAAAAAATAAATAGGGAGGCTTAGGCATTTTCCCTGAGTAAGCAAGTAAAGGATACACCTTGAAGTGCGAAAGACTTACCGGACTTGCGGGATGGGCCAGGTCGTGCCCACGGTCGTCTCCGGCCATTTCTCGTTGGCCTTAAAAAGCACCTTCCAGATGTCTTCGTGCGTAGTTTTGAAGAACTGTTGCAAGGTCTAGTGCTTGGCCGGATCGAACTCCCACAGATGGCAAGTCCGGCTTTGGCATGGAAGGATCCGACGAACTAGCATCACCTGGATCACATTGACAAGCTTGATGTTCTTGTCCACCATGCTCTGGATACGCGCCTGCAGCGCTGATAGCTCGTCCGACGACGCCCAATTCAGGCCCTTCTCTAGCCAGGAGGTGAGCCGCATTGGGGCTCCGAACTTGAATTCAGGAGCCGTGGCCCAGGTGGCGTCGCGGGGCTCTGTGATATAGAACCACAGCTGCTGCCACCCTTTGACGGTCTCCACAAAGGTACCTTTGGGCCATGTGACGTTGGGCATCTTGCTCACCATGGCGCCTCCGCACTCTGCGTGTTGGCCATCCACCACCTTCGGCTTCACATTGAAAATCTTGAGCCATAGTCCAAAGTGGGGTGGGATGCGGAGGAAGGCCTCGCACACGACAATAAATTCTAAGATGTTGAGGAAAGAATTTGGGGCTAGATCGTGGAAATCTAGCCCGTAGTAGAACATGAGTCCGCGGACGAAAGGGTGGAGAGGAAACCCTAACCCGCGGACGAAGTGGGGGATGAACACCACCCTCTCATGAGGCTTGGGGGTGGGGATGATCTGTCCCTTGGCCGGAAGCCTGTGGGCGATTTCCTTGGCCAAGTACCCCGCCTCCCGGAGCTTCGTGATGTCCTTCTCCTTGACGGAGGAGGCCATCCACTTGCCTTGCGCTCCGGATCCGGACATGGTCAGAGTGCTTCTTTGAGGCGGAAAAGATGAGAACTTGGGTGCTGGAGATCGAGAATGGAGAGGCAGAGAAAGAGAAGGCGTGGGTGAAAGGGGTGAATCCTTATCTCCTTATAAAGGCAGTGAATATCAAGCGCCTCCCCACTCGCCTTAAAACTCGCCTATTCCCAAGGGCTGTGCAGACTACACGGTTGGATTACCCACGCCCGTATTGATGAGAATCCTGTAATAAAGGGACACGATCTCTGCTGTGACAAGACGTGCCACCGGAAACCGCATCTTAAAGCCTGGAGCGGGAGGCTAAAGAACGGTTCGAAATAATGACCGTGCAGGAATGTGGTGTCGCGTTACAAAAAGTTGTCAGCGGATTGGACTCGTGAAGTATTATACTCTCTGCGGTTGTGTGTGGTACTTGTTTTGCAGAGCCGGACACGTTTTCTGTGCTCGAAGTCTGTTTTGGAGTATTCGGAGGAGGAACCCGCCTTGCAATGCCGAAGACAATCTGCGCGCCGGACACATCGTCATTGAAGCTTGGTTCAGGGGCTACTGAGGGAGTCCTGGATTTAGGGGTCCTCGGGCGTCCAGGCTACGTAAGGTGGGCCGGACTGATGGGCCATGAAGATACAAGACAGAAGACTCTCTCCCGTGTCCGGATGGGACTATTCTTGGCGTGGATGACAAGCTTGGCGTTCGGATATGAAGATTCCTTTCTCTGTAACCGACTTTGTACAACCTTAGTCCCCTCTGGTGTCTATATAAACCGGAGGGTTTAGTCCATAGAGGCGATCATAATCAGACAGGCTAGACTTCTAGGGTTTTAGCAATTACGATCTCGTGGTAGATCAACTCTTGTAATATTCATATTCATCAAGATCAATCAAGCAGGACGTAGGGTATTACCTCCATAGAGAGGGCCCGAACCTGGGTAAACATCGGGTCCCCCGTCTCCTGTTACCATCGACCTTAGACGCACAGTTCAGGACCCCCTACCCGAGATTCGCCGGTTTTGACACCGACAGCAGCCACGCCGTCGCGCCCTCCGCCATGGAGCTCGCCTCCACCGACAGCAGCAACACCCGAGCTCCTCGCATCCAACCAAGCATGCCGCCTCACCGACCCCACTACCGCGCCCTCCGGCGGCCTCACTCGCCGGCGACCTCGACCACCACCCCGGCCCCTGCCCTACTGTTTCTCTCACATCTCTCTTTCTTCCTCTCTTCCTAAGCTCTCTCTCTCGCAGGGGACAGGTACTTCCATGACCGCCGCCCCGCTGCTCAGAGACCAAGCCCCGTGGAACTGCAGCCAGGCCATCTGCCGCCGGAGCGCCGTCCGCCTGCCTCGTCGGCGACCAAGACCTCCTCGCCACCGTGCCTCCTACATCCTCGTCTTCCATGCCCCCTGTGTCACCGTGTCGCCGCCGCTATTGTTCCGCTCGACCGCTGCCTCCAGTCGCTGGTGAGCAATAGCAGCAGCGCCGCTACACCCACCCCCCTCCATCTTTCCTCTGCTCCATCTCCTTCCCGAGCTCCCTGTTAGAGATATATTTGGGTTACTTGTATTTGGTAGTCTAGGATTTGTAATCCGTCTCCTACCTTATCTCCAGGAGAGGCTTCTTGCCCTCCAAGTCTTGTACTCAATATATACTCGCCCTTGAGGCTCAATAATACATCCATCATATTCCGCAACAATTCCTCTCTCTCCCTTCTAAATGGTATCAGCCTAATCGATCCAAACCCTAGCCGCCGCCAGACGCTTCCGCTCCGCGCCGCCCCCGGGGCGGTCGACCTCCATGACCGCCGCCGCGGGCTGCGCCGCCCGTACCTAGGGTTCGTTCGCCGATCATGTTGACCGGCTGCCCGAGAGAGTTTTTTTCTGAGCCCTTGCTCCGGGTTTTTCTCTCTCCCGCCGGTCATCTTGATCGGCGTTCTTGTTTTTGGTTTTCCGATCTATGATTGATCGGTTTGCGTCGCCCGCCGCCGCTGTCGACCCCCGCGCACCTCTACTTCGACCCCGGCGCGACCAGCCGGCTTCTCCTCCGACCTGGTGGCCACGCGCGTCGAGGCGGCCCGTCAGGGACAGCCGACGTCCGTGCGTCGGCCCGGCCGTCGCCCTGCGCCGGCCGTCTCCACCCTGCTCCGACTCGAACTCCTGCATCATCCCGACCCGATAGCCTCGCACCTTGCGGCGGCCCATCATAGCCGTCGTTCGCGCGCCGGCTCGCCCATCGATCCATGCCACCCGCCTCCGCCACGTATGCACGGCGGCCCTGCGGTCTGCCTCGCTGGCCTCATCCCCAGCTGCGTCGGGCCGGCTGCGTCAGGCTCGTCGGCTGCCATAGCTCGGGCGCCGCTGCTACGTTGGTCGCTCAGGCCTCGCTGCCCGGGCTCTGGCGCTGTTTTGGCAGCCCGGGTGCCAGCGCTGACACGCTTGTCCGCACGTCGTCCTACGCCATCCGTCATCGTCGGCCTCATCTTCGACTCCGTCGCCACCCCGCCTCCACCGAGCGACATCCCCGACCTCATGCGCGATCGGCTTGATCACCCGCTTGTCGCCACGATCCGCCTCATCTACGCCACGCTACCGACCTGGCCCGTCGGTTGCGCGCGCCTCCTTAGGTCCCGTGAAGATCGTCCCCAAGTTCAGCGCATCCCTCCACCGATCGAGCAACGGGCTGTCGCTGCGTCGCCCCGTCGGGCCGCAGCACCATCGCCCCATGGTTCTCCTCACGGCTGCATCGACTCGTGCATCGCCACTGCGTCGCCCCTTCGGGCCGTAGTGCCGCGATATGCGGTCCCCGCCACCGCCCCGAGGCCATCCCCACGGCTGCACCGACCCGCGTTGCGCTGCTACGCCGCCCCTTCTGGCTGTAGCGCCGCGGCCAGTAGTCCCCGCTGCTGGCCCGAAGCCGTCCCGCCGTCGCCCCACCCCAACTGTTGCCGCCGCTGCGTCGCCCCTTTGGGCCATAGCGCCGCGGCCCGCGTTCCACCATCGTCCCCGCGCGTCGACCTCTCGTGGTATGCGCCACGCCGCCTCCCTTGGCATGGGAATGCCATCATCCGCGCCGGTCTTCGTCACGCTGTCGGGTTCCTCGCCTAATTCGAGCACCGCCGCCGCATGACTAACCTAGCCGCTGCCGCCGTCGTCAGGCCGCCGCTGCCGCTCTTCTTCGGCCGCTGCAGCTGCTACCTCCGTAGCCGCCGCCGCCGCCCGTCCACCCCCTTCGTCTTCGTCCAAGCACCAGCTCGTCGCCAGCATCGCCGTCATCTACCCCGACCACTTCGTCTACTCCGACCATCGTTGGTGACATCGGCCCCGCACCGATGGAACGCCGCAATCATCGTCGAGTTCTTCTCTGCTAGCCTCTCTGACTTCTCCGACATGGCATACAGCTCGTGCAGGTCCCCATCTCCGCATGCCTAGTGCTGGCAACACCGATGCGTGCCTTCATCCACGACGCATCCCCGAGCCTGGCAAGCCTGGTTGGCGCTTCATCAACTTCGTCTTCGTCCGTCTACGCATGCCCGGTGCTGGCAACACCGGTGCGTGCCTTCGTCTACGATGTGTCCCCGGGCTTGGCAACCCTAGTGCGACACGTCGTCAATAACGTCTTCTCCCTGGCGCACCACTACTTCGACACCACTGCGCCCATGACTAACTCGGTGCCTCCTTGCACCCGCGACTCCATGGCAACTCCCTCGACACCGGCTACCCCAACTCGACATCGACCGGGGCATTCTTCGCACGGCTACCTCGACCACGGCTACACCACCCTACGCTCTCGGCTACCTCGACATCGGCACAAAGTGTTATCATCCGCTTGAGCAACTCGTCGGCTTCCTCTACAGTCAACGCGCACTACTAGGGAAATGCTTATAGGTAGGACATTTGTAGTAGTGCTGGAAAATAACCAACGCTGCTGCTAATTAGCAGTAGCGTGGGTCTAGGGCAGCGCTACAAGTGACGCCTTAGCAGTAGCGCTGGAAATGGAAAGAGCGCTACTGATAAGTGAGACCAAATGAGCCCATCGACGCTAGCTGTAGTAGCAGCCCGGCCCAAAATAACGCGTGCTAAGACAACATCGCTACTACTATTGGGCCCCACTAAGTAGTAGCGCTGCTTCCGACAAGCACTACTACTAAGCACCATAGCAGTAGCGCCTTCAGGAATACAGCGCTACTGCTAGGCGTGGCTGCCACCTTTTCACCCACCCCTCTCCCCCTCCCCCTTCCTACCCTCTCCCCTCCTTTCCCATCTCCCCTCTCTAAGTTACTTCTCCCCCATTATTGCCCTTCTTCTCTCTTCCTTCTACCTCTCTTCTCTCCCCATTAATGGCCCCCTCCACCATAATTCTCCTCCATAAATGGCCTTTCTTCTCTATCTTCCTCATTTATTTGGCTCTCCCTCCTTCCATACATATAGATCTAGCTAGCTCATCTCTCTCCATCTCCATTAGTTAGCTAGAGTCATCTCTCCTTCGAACAACTAGATCTAGCTAGCTATTTAGCCATCCACTTTCGATCCCTATAGGTAGCGAAGGCCTCATCTAACCGTGCTCGATCTCCCTCAGGAGATAGGTGAGTAAAAAGTTGTGCATTTCAAGAATGGGAATATGTGTGTTTGAGATATGGAGGGATTTGTGCGAGTGACATGCCCCCGAGTTGCTTATGTTTTTCCGAAATGTTGATTTATTTTCATTTCGGTGAATTTCAAGCAAACTCGATATGTCCTATTTTTAGGCAAGGTCATGCCAAATTTTTATATGACTTTGTCGCATGCATGCATTTTGTTTATAACCATTTTGCTTGTTATACCGTGTAGTCGGTCATGAAGGTGAGTGGATGGAAGGTGGAGTGATGCTTGCAATCCGCGGTGATGGACATGTATGCAAATAATCGGACTAGGATTAGATGTCTGTGTACAAGATGCAAAGAAGGAGTCCTTTTGGACCCTTTTGCTCGTGGCAGTTTGAAGGCGCACCTGCTGATGAATGGTTTCATGGATGGCTATACTCGGTGGATAAGTGAAGATGATGATGAGGACGTCCACATGGCAGGGAATAACGACATGGGGCTAGACGAAGAGATGACCGATCGACACGAAGACGATGTCGCCGGACATGGCAGCGGGGAAGAGTCCGGACATGGCAGCGGCGGAGAAGATTCCGGACACGGCGAAGAAGAGTCCAGACATGACGGAGAAGAGGCGGCGGACTACACGCCGCAGTCTTTGACGCTACTAAGTTCAGTCATGCAGGACCCTCATGTTCGAGACCTCCTTCGCAAGAGTACGACTAGCGACAGAGCTGCTTCTAGAGAGGAGGCCAAGCTGGTGCAACTTGAAGTAGACTCGAAGACTCCATTGTATGACGGTTACGATCCCGAGGTGACCCGCTTGAGTTTCACGCTCGAACTTCTAAAGATGAAGGCCAAAAACAAATGGACAGGCAAAAGCCTCGATGAGCATTTGAAGTATCTACATAATAAAGTTCTTCCCACGGGGAACCTGTGTCCTACTAGTGTCGAGGAGGCCAAGAAAATCGTTTGCCCTCTTGATCTGCCGCACATTAGATACCACGCATGCATCAACGATTGCATCATTTATCGGGGGGAGCACGCGGAAAAAACCAGCTGTCCAGTGTGCAATGCTTCTTGATACAAGAAGGCAGGAAAGAAAGCTCCTCAGAAAGTTGTATGGTACTTTTCGATCACTCCCCGTCTGCAGCTGTATTTCGTAGATCCTAAGGAAGCAAAGCTCATGCGCTGGCACGCGGAAAGGAAGAAGCCCGACGATGGAGATGATCCGAAGCTAAGACACCTCGCAGATGCTAGCCAGTGGAGAGCATTCAACGCCGAATATCGATTTTTCACAGAAGATGCAAGGAATGTTGTGCTTGGTGCGAGTACCGATGGCATGAATCCGTTTGGAAACCAGAACACCAACCACAGCACATGGCCCATCTTTGTATGGATGTACAACCTCCCCCCATGGAAGTGCATGAAGACAAAGTACATACACATGAGCATGCTGATTCAAGGGCCGAAACAACCGGGAAATAATATTAACCTATATATGGGGCTTCTGAAAGAGGAGCTAGACACGTTATGGAAAACACCGGCATGGACATGGGATGCTAGCAAAGGAGAGTATTTCTATATGAGAGCTGCGCTGATGACGACGGTGCACGACTATCTCGGTTACGGGTACACCTCAGGCCAGGTGTGCCATGGATACTGCGGATGCACGAGGTGCATGGATGATACAATGTCTGAGTAGCTTACATCAACGAAAGATGGCGGGTCTGGGAAAATCGTGTACATGGGGCATCATAGATGGCTCGAGAAGGATAACCCGTGGAGAAAACGTGGAGGACCTCCACGTAAGAGGAGCGGCGCTAAAATCAACGAGCTATTGAAAACTGGGAACAGTGCCCCGTGCCGGGAAAGATGAAAAAGGCGCCGGAGCCGCTGCTGAAGGTATGGAAAACGAGGTATGTTTTCTGGGACTTGGAGTACTGGCCCAATCACGACACACTGCATTGCCTTGATCAAATGCATATCATGAAGAATGTCCTCGAAAGCTTGCTTGGAACACTAATGAACATGCCGGAGAAGACCAAGGATGGGCCGAAGGCAAGGAAAGACTTGGAAGATTTGGAGATCAGGAGAGATCTCGACATGCCACCCCGTAAAAAGTCGACGAAGGAGACGGAGACGGAGGCGGGGGAAAGGGGCAGAAAAGTCAACAAGAAGAAGGAGAATTATTGCCCCCTTCTTGCTTCACCTTAAGTGCGAAGGAGATCGATCAATTCATCAAGTGCCTTACGGGAATCATAGTCAGTTCTGGTTACTGTGGGAAGAAAAGTAGATTTCTAGACACCAAGAAGAAAAGGTTAAGCAGGATGAAGTCTCATGACTGTCACGTGATGATGACGCAGATACTCCCGGTTGCCATTAGAGGGATAATGGACGAGCACGTCCATGACACGCTTACTGGTCTCTGCAACTTCTTCGACATTATCTCTCAAAAGTCCATCAGTGTGAAGCAGCTCAAACGGCTACAGGAAGAGGTTGTTGTCATACTATGTGAGCTTGAGATGTACTTCCCGCCCGCGTTCTTTGACGTCATGGTGCATCTGTGTGTCCACATCGTGGATGACATCATCGACCTCAGGCCGACATTCCTTCACAGCATGATGTCGTTCGAGAGGATGAATGGGGTCATCAAAGGATTCGTTCATAACATGTCCCGTCCCAATGGGAGCATCGTCCAGGGGTTTCTGACCCAAGAGTGCATCTCCTTTTGCGAGAATTATATAGGCGGCGGAGACCCTGTTGTTGGTTTACCCGTCAAGAAGCACCATGGGAGGCTCAGAGGAGAAGGTCAACAACGGCCGGAGGGAATTGCACGTGGACTACTCGGATCGATGGAACGACTTTGACAGGGCTAACTTAGTAGTGCTACAACACCTAGATGTGGTAGATGATTATGTGACACTGCACAAAGAAACCATCGCAAAGAAGTACCGTGATCAGGGGATGCGCAAGACGGACGACGAAGTTACTGTAGAGCACAACGCCACTTTCTTGTGTTGGTTCAAAGAGCAAGTTCTTGCTAATCCCCCGGAAGAGGGCAGTTTAGACGGATTGCTCATACACGCCTTAGCACATGGCCCCGTGCCCAAACTCGCAACCTATCAGGCATACGATATCAATGGGTACACGTTCTACACGGAGGCCAAAGACATGGACAGTGATTACCAGAACTCAGGGGTGACGGTTGAATGCGTGACTGACGCCAACGGCACAACTGAAAGATTCTACGGAAGGGTCGAAGAGATCTGGGAGCTTGACTATGCTGGAATGCACGATGCGACGATGTTTCGTGTCAAATGGGCTAAGCCGTCGTAAGAGAAAACAAGTATTTCACTACCATGTCTATACCCGACGTGAAGAGCGCTACCATGAACATTAACGTCATCACCAAAACTGAGCCATGGGTACACGCTAAGCATGTGACACAATGCTTCTCATAACTGACCCGACCAATCCCAGCCGTGTTGTCGTGAGGAGAGGCAAAAGGAGCATCGTCGGAATGGATGGAGTCGCCAACGAGGAAGACTACGACCAATACAGCAACCCGATGAGGGAAGATGACTATGACGACGAAGCATACGTGAAAAGAAGAATCAAGACTACATTACCTAAGAAAGATCATACTCCATTGTGCTGGAAAAGTCACAACGAGGGGCTCAATTATTCGACAACGAACAGGAAAGGGAAGAAGCTCAATGTGAAACATCGTCGACGCAGCTGAGAAACCATCATTTATATATATATGTATCTATTTTGTGTACGCACTTAAGTAACCGTTATCGGTCAAATGATGTATACATCATATCCTCTTCAATTACCACCACATGCATGGTTCCAGTGATATTCACACAGTGTGGGAGGGAGACGTTCTCGTCGACTGTGTGCGAGGCCGTCGGGAGAAAAACAAAAAACAAAAGGGAGAAAGCAATACAAAAGAAAAACAAAAGTAAACAGAAAAGGAAAGGAAAATAATAAAAAGAAAAGAAAACTACAAACTAGAAAAGGAAAATAATAAAAAGAAAAGAAAAATAGCAGTAGCGCTGGATTAGGACCCAACGCTATAGCAAACTTAGCTATAGCGTTGGGTCCTAATCCAGCGCTACTGCTATGTGTATTTTAGAATTAAAAAACTAAAAATTGGAATAGTTAGCAGTAGCGCTGGATTAGGATCCAGCGCTATAGCTAACTTAGCTATAGCGTTGGATCCTAATCCAGCGCTACTGCTATTTTTAGTTAACCCCGGTCACGCGGGCTCAAAATTTCGCCAAGTCCTCCCCTCGTCTCCCACCTCTCCCCCCACTCTATCGCCGTCGTCGCCCTGCGCCCGCCCCCAATCGACTTCGACGCCGGCCGTCGCACCTGCCCGCCGTCGACCTTGACACCGGCCGTCGCCCGAGCCAGCCCTCGACCTCACCGTCGCCGCCGCCCTCTCCCCTGCCCGCCCTCGACCTCACCGCCGCCACCCTCTCCCCTGCCCGTCCTCAACCTCGCCGCCACCGCCCTCTCCCCTGCCCACCCTCGACCTCGCCGCCGCCACCCGAGCCGGCCTCGACCGCCGCCGCCTGAGCCCGAGCCTTCCCTCCCCGTAAGCCTCTCCCTCTCTGATGTTTGCTTGAAGTACGTTGGTATTTGTTGAAAGAGGAAGGGATGATGCAGCACAGCAACGGTAGGTATTTCCCTCAGTGATGAGACCAACGTTATCGAACCAGTAGGAGAACCAAGCAACACTACGTAAACAGCACCTGCACACAAAGAACAAATAGTTGCAACCCGAAGTGTTAAAGGGGTTGTCAATCCCTTTCGGGTAATGGTGCCAGAAATTGGCAAACGGACGTGAGAAAGTTGTAATAGATTGATAGATGCAAATAAAAACAAATAAAATTTAGCGAGGTATTTTTGGTTTTTGATAATATAAATCTAAAAATAAAAGTGGCAAATAAATAAAAAGGCAAATAGCAAAATAGATCTGAAAATATATGATGAGAAAATAGACCCGGGGGCCATAGATTTCACTAGTGGCTTCTCTCTAGAAAAATAGCATACGGTGGGTAAACAAATTACTGTTGGGAAATTGATAGAACTTCAAATAATTATGACGATATCCAGGCAATGATCATTATATAGGCATCACGTCCAAGATTAGTAGACCGACTCCTGCCTGCATCTACTACTATTACTCCACACATCAACCGCTATCCAGCATGCATCTAGTGTATTAAGTTCATGGAGAAACGGAGTAATGCAATAAGAATGATGACATGATGTAGACAAGATCTATTTATGTAGAAATAGACCCCATCTTGTTTTCCTTAATAGCAGCGATACATACGTGTTGGTTCCCCTTCTGTCACTGGGATCAAGCACCGTAAGATCGAACCCATCACAAAGCACCTCTTCCCATGGCAAGAAAAATCGATCTAGTTGGCCTAACTAAACCAAAGATTCGAAGAAGAAATACGAGGCTATAAGTAATCATGCATATAAGAGATCAAAAGACTCAAATAACTTTTATGGATAAAAACATAGATCTGATCATAAACTCAAAGTTCATCGGATCGCAACAAACACACCGCAAAAAGAGTTACATCAAATAGATCTCCAAGAGACCATTGTATTGAGAATCAAAATAGAGAGAGAGGAAGCCATCTAGCTACTAACTACGGACCCGTAGGTCTACAATGAACTACTCACGCGTCATCGGAGAGGCACCAATGAGGATGATGAACCCCTCCGTGATGGTGTCTAGATTGGATCTGTGGTTTCTGGAACTTGCGGTGGCTGAAATTGATTTTCGTCGACTCCTCTAGGGTTTCTGGAATATTGGGGTATTTATAGAGCAAAGAGGTGGTGCGGGAGGTGGCCGAGGTGGGCACAACCCACTTGGGCGCGCCTGGGCCCCTAAGCATGCCCTGGTGGGTTGTGCTCCCCTCGGAACCCCCCTCAGGTACTTTCTTGGCCCAACTTGTGTCTTCTGGTCCAGAAAAAATCACCAAAAAGTTTCGCTGCGTTTGGACTCTGTTTGGTATTGATTTCCTGTGAAGTAAAAAACAAGCAAAAAACAGCAACTGGCACTGGGCACTATGTCAATAGGTTAGTCCCAAAAAATGATATAAAGTTGCTATAAAATGATTGTAAAACATCCAAGAATGATAATATAACAGCATGGAACAATAAAAAATTATAGATACGTTGGAGACGTATCACTCTCCTCTCCCCTGCCCTCCTCTCTCTGCTTTCTGTTGTGATGAACCCTAGCATGTCTAGGTCAGTAGCTAATTTAGTTAGGGCAATAGCTAATTTAGCTAGGGCAAATTTAGCAAATTTGTTTAGTGCAGTAGCATTTAGCAAATTTAGCTAATTAGCATATTTGTTTAGCAAATTAGCAAATTTAGGTAGGGCAAATTTGTTTAGGGCAGTAGCTAATTAGCAAAAAATATTAGGAAATTAGCTAGGGCATTAGCTAGGGCAGTAGCAATTTTTTTAGGAAATTATCTAGGGCATTTTTTTATGAAAATGCCTAGCTTTAAATAAAAAACAGTAGCATTTAGCTAGGGCATTTTTAGCAAAAAAAAATTAGGAAATTAGCTAGGGCATTTAGCTATAAATAAAAAAATAGTAGCATTTAGCTATAAATAAAAAACAGTAGCATTTAGCATTTAGCTATAAATTAGCTATAAACAAAAAACAATAGCATTTGATGTTATATGATATATGTCATTGATGTTCATTTGCATATTCCATTATTGTTGATTATATCTTTTATTACAATTGTTGAATATGATATGATTAATGTTGGTTGAATGGACAATCGTCGAAGAATATCCGATTAGCCTATGTTTTACCGGAATATTGATTCATTTCCGTTCCGGCAAATTTCAGGCGCTCCATATGTCCACTTTTTAGCAAAGGTCATGCCAAAAATTTCCGTGATTTTCGGCAACTTGTGCTAGAAACTAGGACATATGGAGTGCCCGGGATTTGCCGGAAGGGGAATGAATCAACATTCCGACCAAATATAGGCCCCTTTTTTCTCTTCATTATATCTTTTATTTACAATTGTTGAATAGGAAACATGTCTAGCCACGCCGAAGCCGGGGGTTCTGGTCGCCTTGAAGAAGACCCCGTTGAGGCAGCAAATCATTATTTCGATTACCTGGACGAACACCAGTTGCGGGTGCAGGGTGGCAGTGGCACCAACCCCGACACCGACACCGGCACCGACACTGGCACCGGCACCGACACCACCCCCGAGACCGGCAACGATGCTGTCGTAGCCGGTAAAGCACCGAAGCGGTAGAGGGCACAAAAACCAAATGAGCTTGGCATCGAACAAATTGTGGTCACGGCAATGCACCCCAAGAAATTAGAGCCAACGGCGCCGGAGGAAGCACGCGCGTGCTATGGCAATCAACTAGGATGCATCCTCAGGGAAACCGCCAACATCAACGACGAAAAGTTAAAGAAGATACCACATATGGAGCACATGCTCCTAAAGAAGTTGCACAATAGGTTCCTGTTCCCCGGCCGGGATGAAAGCAAACATCCGTGGGACAACGAACCCATGACAAAGATAAACAGCAAGGCAATTGTGATGTTCACCAATGACTTGTCCGCCTGGAAAGTTAGGGTGAAAAAAGGGATTGAGAAGAATGAACCGTGGTCCAAGATTCATGCTGACAATCTGACACTAAAGGAAGAGGACTTCGTAAAATTCAAGGAGACTTGCACTAAAGAAGAAGTCAAGCAAAGTTCGGAGAAAATGAAGGCGCTCCAGGCTAGGAACACGCCTCCCCGCCACCTCGGAAGCCGTGGTTACGAGGGGAAGAGGCACGTATGGGCCAAGGAGGACGCCGAACGTGAAAGTCATGGAATCCCAGACCCCTTGGCGGAGTTCACCGACCCGCAGGAGCGTGACTGGATCAGGGCCCGGTACAAGTGGGACCGTGTCAATAAGATCTTTTACATGGACCCGAACACGAGGGAGTTCATGAGACTTCTAGTAATTGTTATATTACCACCTTATTATATTAGCTTCCAATCAATTCGACTACAAGTTTTGTCATATTTGTAAACCATCCACGTTCCTTTTGCAGAAAGAGCAGCACCAAAAGGCAGCCAAAAGCGACGAGTCATCACAGTCATCGGCGAGGCCCAAGTGGGACACCCCTTTCAACCGGGCCCTGAACATATTGAAAAAGGTCCCAGAGGACAAACCGCCGTCGTATGGACGTGTGCACGTCGTCGGAGATGGCGCCTCGTGGAAGACGTGCTACCACAAGAAGCCACAGGAAAGAAGGCAGAGATGGTTGCTTACTCAATAGACCATCGACGTGAAGGTTGCGATTGCGGTCAATAAGACCAAAGCTGAGACCAAAGAAGAGTTGGTCCATGTAGTCGATGTAGTGGTAAATGCAGCGGTAGCTAGCGTCACGGCTGACTTCCAATCTTCCATTATTACCAGCTTGATTCCGGCAATTATCGATTGGTCGAAGAGCAATCCAGATAAAGGGCCAGCGGACTTTCCCCTTCCCAGCTACATCGGGAGCAATTCGGTGAACAACGCACCACCAGCACCTGCTCACGCAACCGCACAAGGTCCCGCTCCTGTTCATAGCAGCCCGTCCTCCGTCTCTGGCATGCTCGGCGGGGCTTCATCTTTGGCTGAGCTCGACACCCTCATAGTAATTACGCGTCATACCCTTTTCACCAGCATGTCTATAGTCTTCCGTTTCAGTTGCCTTTTGGATGTTTGACGTCGCAGACATGTCTTCGCAGGCCGACGAAACCCCGTGCACCCTACTGTACGACATCAACGGCCAGAAGGTGAGCGTGAGAAAGGCAAATATCATGAAGCCGAAGGACCGCATGTTCCACAACCAAGAGATGCCCTATGGCATCTTCATGGTTAGCTTGGCCATTGTCAAAGCGGGCTTCGAGGATTTGCCTCCTCTAGTACCAGTCGATGATGAGGAGACCCCTAAACGGATTGGCGCATGCAAGAGCTGGTTCTTGCCTTGGCCGAAGACTCTTCTTCATGTCGAGGCACCCGGTAGCACACCAACGACAGCTCCTCAAGAAGGTATGAACACCACCCCACCTACCAAATTACCTGCACCTGTCGTGGTGGGTGATAGCGGACGACGCGAGGGAGAGCCTCCATTAGTACCAGATGACGTCGCCGCCGTCGAAGAAGCAAATGCTGATGATGTCATGGAGGAGGATGATGATGACCCTCTCAAGTATATCAATACCGCCTATGACGTTGGAGGATTGATGGCTCGGGACTATGACTCACTCTATGAGCGTGGAGATAAATTGATGCTGCCTGATTTGCCGGAGCCAAAATGTCCTAAGGCAGAATGCAAAAAGTCTCTCTTCATGCGATCCTCGCAGGAGATGCCTCCAGATGCCGCCTCTACCCAGCAACAACAACCCGAGGGCCGTCCACTGATTAGCCCGATGACATTGGGGGTGGTGGTTAGGGAAGGTATGGTGGGCTCACTACTGCCACCCGCCAAGAAGCAAAGGAGGAGACCGGACAAGAAAGGCCCTAAAGGCGCCAGAGCTGCTTCAAGCAGCCAGCCGTCTCTGAAGCCCCGGGAGGTAGACAGAATACCTGTCAAAGGTGCGGAGCGTTTCTATGTTGCCGGCCACCCGATCCTACCTCCGAAAGTGCTAGAGCACATACTGAACAATGATCTAAGGAGACTTCATGAAGATGTGCTGGCCAGAGAGAAAAGCCTTCTCATCTCGAAAAAACTAGGATACCCGCTTTACGCGGCTCAGGTGCCGGGTGGGAAGTTGAACGTCGAGAGATGGCCCGCGGATAAGTTCATCCTGTGATTTGACTACATCTACGACATATTCCACATGACCAAGCTGGATTTTTAGTTCATCCGCATGTATGCGTTGTATCTCAACAACATCATCAGGTGCGAGAACATAAAATATATCTGCGTCGTGGACCCGTACTATATGCACGAGAGCTTCTTGGCAGTCTGCAAAGAGCACCGTGACTATGCGAGCAAGTACATCGGCGAGTTCATGATCGGTAATGAGGACAAGGAAACAATTCTCCTGCCTTATCATCCCACGTAAGTCATCCGCGGATATCCTTTCATAAGTTTTAATCATTCCTTTGCAAGCATAGAGGCTAATTTGAGGTGTACTTATTTTGCGCAGCGGGGGGGCGCCATCCTCATCTGTCTGTACCCACAATACTCCCATGCTCTGTACTTGGACTCATCGAAGAACATCAAGAAAAAGGATTACACGCACATAAAGAGCGTTCTCAATAGTGCCATATTAACCTTCAGCCTGTCTGGTGGATATATCAAGGTGAAAAAGTACAGGAAGAACAGGCTGGGTTTCGGCCATAAGACCGACTTCTGCTACATCCAACAACCGTACACCAGTAAGGCTGATGGATTCTACCTCATGCATCACATGATCGAGTATAGAAGGGATAATCAACGCCTTCGCATGTCAGCTACTTCTAACGATGCCGAGATTGTCAACTGGGCCACAAGCATAGGAAGGACACCAGATCATCGAATCCGAGCTGAGTTTTATCATGTACAGTGTGAACTTGCCCAAGTGATCATGAAGGAGGTCCTCGAACTAACAGGGATGTTCTACCATGGGCCAATCACACGGGATGATGTCCGAGCACTGCTACTCGCTCAGCGTCTGGACGTGAAGCCTTTCACGAAGCTCGAGTGCTTCCTCCCTTACTATGAAGATTGGACCGCCGACATGGAGGACTGATTGTCAATGACAATGTGTCACTACTATCTTTCTATGGCAAAACTTTGAATTTATGCACGGCGAAACTCTGTGATGTAATTAAACCGTCCTCCTGAACTAGCGTAGATCGCTCTAGTTAACTAGTTTAGGTATGAGGAACTTCGTTATTTATGTTTACTATATGTTGCTTGTATTTTGCTAATTATGCATGTTTGTGTTTCTCAAGTACATTATGTTGCATATTATCATTGAATTCATCAACTGAGGATGCAGGTACATAGATCAGAGATGGCGAAGGACTGCTACATTGTATTCGTTGGGAGGGTTCCAGGAGTGTATGACCATTGGCCAGACGCTCAGGCCCAGGTGGACAGGTACCCGGGCGCTAGCCACAGAGGGTTCGACAGTAGAGCCGAAGCGGAAAATAGTTACTTGAGGTGGACGCTCCGGCAAGAGAGGGAGCAAAACCGGTGCCTCAAGAAGTACTACATAGTCGCGCTCTTGCTCATACTGATCGCTCTTCTCTTCTACATCATAGTTTAGATAGAGATGATAAAACTTGTGTGTGTGCCATGACCATGCAGTTGCATTTATTCGAGACATGACATGACTTGTGTATCGCTATTTTCGAGATGTGATGATATTTGTGTTGGATGATGATGATGATGATGGTATGACGAGACTACTGTATGTGTATGATATGATGAGAATAATGTATGTTTATTATGATATGATGAAACTACTGTATAGAGCATGCACAAATACATCACAAATATGTAGAGGGGAAATAAATCTGTGAAAGCAGGAATATTAGCAGTAGCGTTGGTAGGCGTCTAGCGGCAGTGTTGGTTTAGCAGCAGCGTTTGCTTTGGTGCAGCACTACAGATAGTTAGTACTAGTGCTAGTTGAAGCAACGCTACTACTAACCAAACTTACCAGTAGCGCTGGTTCGAGCAGCGCTACTGCTACAACTTAGCTGTAGCGCTTTAGCAGTAGCGCTGCCGCCAGTGCTACTGCTACGGGTATTTCCAGCGCTACTAGTAGGCTTTCTCCTAGTAGTGGCGTCTGCGACACGACACCGTCCACAACGATCCCGCTACGACTGCGGGGGGATGTCAGCCCGTCGGCTGCTATTCTCTCCAGTCTGACCGTCCGCGACGCTCCTGTTGTCTGCGACGCTACCGCTACGACTGCGGGGGGTTGCAAGAGATATATTTGGGTTACTTGTATTTGGTAGTCTAGGATTTGTAATCCGTCACCTACCTTATCTCCAGGAGAGGCTTCTTGCCCTCCAAGTCTTGTACTCAATATATACTCTCCCTCAAGGCTCAATCATACATCCATCATATTCCGCAACAATTCCTCTCTCTCCCTTCTCACACTCCCTGCCTCACCTAGTTCTCCTGTCCTCTGCAGCCTCCCAGCACCGAGTCCCCTGCTTCGCCTCCTGCCTTCGAGCACATGAGGACGAGCGCCGCCCCTTGTTGACCCGATCCGGCGCCAGCATGGACGAGCGCCAAGGCCCAGCCCCTGCATCCAGCCGGCCCAGCCAGATTTGGCCCGATGTGAGCGCCCCAACTTATCCTACACCCTGTGCGCCCTGTTGCTATCCTGCACCCACAGTTTTGGCCCAGAACTATTTTTTTCCTGCCTACGATTTTAGCTATTATCCAGAGTTTACAGATTTGTAGAAAACCCCTCCATGATCATGCATTTAATAACTGCACAACCGTGCATCGGATTAAAATAATCTATATATGTAAAATGCCTAGAATTTCATGTAGTTTCATAATTTGCAACTTTCAACCATGTTAAAATGTTTAAATTGTTGTTTGCATTAATTTGCATAAATGACATGCTAAAATGGTTTATTTCATAACTGAATAACCGTAGCTCCGAATTAAATAAACTTTATATGTAAATCGGGTAGAGAAATGTGTACGTTGACATGGTGGCATTACTTTGCATGTTTAACAACTCTAAAATTGTGTTATACGCAGACCAGCACCGAATTTGAAAATTGCATATGAGGATTTTCTGGAATTGTTGTTTGTTGTTTATGGCCTCATTTAAACTTACCTAAATAGTTAGGTTACTTATGCTTCACCTCTTGCCATGTTAACCAACATTTAATCTTGTCATGTACATAAATGAGAGTGAACTAGATAAATGGAATGTGGAGTTTCGTTGATATGCAACTCGTTCATATTGAGCTCCACTTAATTTGTAGTATTGTTTGTTGCACCTTGCCATGCCATGCCTCATTAAACCGGACATGCATCATACTTGGTTGTGCATCACGCCATGTTTATGCTAGTTTGTTTACTATGTTGTTTGCTTCTTTCCAGTTGTGCTTCTTCTTGATAGCCCCGGATTCATTGCGATTGTGAGGATCCGTTTGACTACATTGGTTCGTCTACTTCATGGACTCGATCTTCTTCCTAGCGGGATTTCAGGCAAGATGCTCATTACCTTGGATATCATGACTATCTTTGCTTGCTAGTTGTCTCGATGCTATCGCTATGTCACGCTACCTAATACTTGTTTGTCAAGCCTCCCAAATTGCCATGATAAGCCTCTAACCTTTTCCATCATCCCAACAAACCATTGTTTGGCTATGTTACCGCTTTGCTCAGCCCCTTTTATAGCGTTGCTAGTTGCAGGTGCAGTGCAGGTTGTTCCATGTTGGGACATGGATATCATGGGATATCACAATATCTATTATTTAATTAATGCATCTATATACTTGGTAAAGGGTGTAAGGCTCGGCCTTTTGTCTGGTGTTTTGTTCCACTCTTGCCGCCGTAGTTTCCGTCATACCAGTGTTATGTTCCTTGACGAGCGCTCCTAACACATGTGGGTGTATGGGAACCCACTGTCCATTCGCTTAGGTTTAAACTCCTCTAGCAAGGCCCAACTTGGTTTTATTTGCCTAATAACAACAAAAAATTGCATAGGGACCTGCCGGCCCCCGTGGATAATTAATCAACAAACTGGGCCAGTGCTCCTCATAAGTGTTTGTCCACCTACCTAGTAGTCGGCGGTGCCGCCTCAGGGCAACTCGATGGTATTTTGGCTATCGTCCACTTAGCATAGACGGTGTTATCCTGAGAACGAGATACGCGCGGCTCTTATCAGGGTGACGACACACCGGGTGGTCTTGCTGGTTTAGTTTTGCCTTTGCTGAGTGGCTTGTCCACCGGAATTCCTAATCATAAGAATCATGTTCTTCATGGTGTGAGGATGTTCCATCGGATGCGCATGGTAATTTATCATGGACTACTTGGAGCACCCCTACAGGATTAAATCCTTTCAGAAGCTGTGCCCGCGGTTATGTGGCGACTTGGAAATTTATAATATCCGATGGTAGAGAACTTGACACTAAACTTCAAATAAAATACACCAACCGTGTGCGTAACCGTGACCGTGTCTTTTCGAGGGTGTTTGGGAAGAGAACACGGTGGGGTTATGTTTGACTCGTAAGTAGTTCAGGATCACTTATTGATCATTACTAGTTTACGACCATTATGCGTAGTTTACTCTTCTTACTCTTGTACTCATAAGTTAGCCACCATACAAATGCTTAGTGTTTGCTGCAACCTCACCACTCATCCATTCCATACCCATTAAGCTTTGCTAGTCTTGATACCCATGGTAATGGGATTGCTGAGTCCTCATGGCTCACAGATTACTACAACAACAGCTGCAGGTACATGTACCACGAGGATTTGACGTGAGAGCGATGCTTGATTGGTTTAGAGTTCTTCTGCTGCTTCTTCCTCGTCGATCATAGGATAGGTTTCGAGTTAGGAGCATGCGATTAGCAGGGTGGATGTCGTTCTTCTTTTTTGTTTGATTTCATCCGTAGTCAGATCCTACTCTTTTGTATGATGATTGCTATGTATTGATGTATTCATGTACTCATGTTGTAGCTTGTGGTGAGTGTAAGCCTTTATCTTGTATTCTCATCTATTCAGTACATGGTATGTTGTAATGATATCCACCTTGCTATGCGCTCGAAATGCGGTTGTGCCCCAATCATGAGTTCATCACATGATTGGGATAGAATCGCATATTGGGTGCTACAAGTTGGTATCAGAGCCTTACTGACCGCAGGAGCCCCCTTGATTGATCAAACTGTTGCTGTTGTCGAGTCTAAAAAAACTATTTTGAGTCCTAGATATGTATCGGAGAGTAGGAATTCTTTGTACTCCTTATCCCCTTCGTCACTCTGGCGAGGAATTGTGACGTAGGTGTTTTGATGCTACTACTCTTCTCACTCAATTTTTTTAGGATCACGCGGGTATTGTTGGAATCATTGTGATATCGATGTGACAGGAATTCTATTCTTGGTGCCTCCTGTCTGACTTGACTTCTTTTGGGGAGTTGAGCTCCAAGGGGTTCTTGTCACATTCGCGGTCTTTTCAGTTCCGGAATACCAGAGGACGCCGACATCAAAATGCTGCTATACTTTTCATGGTGGTAAATAGTGTCGCGACATATCCCCAGTAATGGAGGAGATAGCATGGATGATCTTCCATGACTATTATCGTTGTGTTTTCGAAGGTCTGAGGTACACGAGTTTCTGATATTTCTTGGTTATGTGTTGAACGCAGTCGGAACATTGGAGCGTAGTATATCCTGTTAGGAATTGTGTGAAATTTTGCTCCGTGTAGCCGTGGGACCAGATTGCATAACCAAGAAGTTTTGGGAGTTCTCAGGTGGGAATTCAAGTACTTACGTAGAATTATCCTTCCAACAAATGCATGACGGGGGTTATGTATTTGTTTCCGGCTTATTTTGCAAGCCAAATCCTTTGTTTTGTTTTATTTGTGGTACTCAAGTTGCTTCGAAGTCAAGTGTTGATTCCATAACTTTTCCTACGCGGTGTTCTCATATTTCTATGGGAGTGCTAATCCTTCTTGATCATCGAGACTGTCATGTCAATTCTTTTCCAACCGATGTGCTTCTCTTCAAGTTAAGTCTATCATTTTCCCCGTTTGCAAGATCAACTCTCAGTTTTCTCAACGGTGTCCATTTCATCTGTCCCAAGTTACCTTTGTTTTTCCCACCATCCCACCCTTTTCTTCAAGGAGTCGGAAATCCCAAATCAAGTATCCATTTTATTCGTGAAAAGTCTCTTCATTCTTTTCCTTCAATGTTCTTATCCTGTGATTCCTCGTGAAGATACTCAGGAGATACAAGTTCATCATTCTTCATTCTCGTATTCTTTTCTGGTGGATTCATTCGAGCTTTCGGTATTGAGCATATCATTTTTTCCTCATTTCAAATGTTTTCTCATGCCGGTGCACCTCTTAGTCATTCACCTCTCTCTATTCATATCCGGAGTGTAGAAGATATCTCAGAAGATTCGCATTTCCATTCTTAATTCATTCAAGCTATTTCGAGGTTGTTATCTCATTCAAGCCATTTAATTCAACCGGTGCATTCTCTTTTTTTTCAAGCAACCATTTTCAACGGTATTTATTTTTAGTGGGCCCATAACCCACATGTCTTTCCAAGATCTTACCCGACTCTTCTAATTTACCAGAGTTATTCTCAAATTCTTTTCAAAGTTTGACGTAAGAATGAATTATCATCAGTCATATGCCTTCTCCAAGATCGCTTTCAAATTCTTTTCATCTTTCGCTCAATCCTTCTATTCTTCATTCCTCCGGAGTGTCTCAACAATTTGGTGGTGTTCCCCGTCATCATTTTCAGAATTCAAGACCGAAGAAGATTTTTCCTCCAAATATTGTCCGTTCTCTCGAAGATTCATAGTTCAAGCTTGTTACTATCCTCTCAAATTGTCCCGATCTTGAGCAATTCCCTTCATCCTCCTCCAAAGTATTTCAGGAGTGTTTTCGTTTGATTCTCCAGAGGCCATCATTTCAGAAAATTTATTTGTTTACACTTTCAGCTCTCGTTCTCCAATTCTTCTGGTGTATCATTCAAGTATTCTTTAGTCAGCTCATGATCTCTTCGTTCTCTTGTGTCTAAATTCCCTCAAGTACCTTCGTCGTTTTCTAATTCTTCCCGGTGTTTCGTTCCCTTTGCTATGTTCGGTTTCAATTCTTACGGTGGTTCATTCTAGATTTCCTCTTCCCTTGTTATCATATCAATTCATTCATTTTTTTTTCAAAATCCTACCGGTGGTTCATTGAAGACCTTTCCAAGTTTGCTCTATATCTCTCTTAATCCTTTCAACGAGAATAAGTTGTATGCCAAAATCCATTGCTTGTCATCAATTCAAGTTGATGAAGGATACACATAACATAATTCTTATTCTTGTTTCATCCAAGTGATTAAGTCCTTCTTCCGGAGTTCGTTCATGATATCAATTTCTCAGTTCTAATTTGTTCACCTTTTCTATCCGGAGTTCCAAGTTCTCTCGGTTATTTCGTCGCGGAGCCCTATCTAAATCACCGCAAGGCTTAAATCATATTCGCTTCAACATTCGGTTCTTTCTATTATCCGTCCTATCCAGAGTTCTTCATGGAGGCTCTACTTGGTGGTTCATCAAATATTTAATTCATTCTCGAAGTGTTCTTCAAGATTCTTGTTGGAGGAGCTCAAGTATTCTTCATCTTGCATTTAGAAGTGCAATTCATTCTCTCTTATCCTTTGAAGTGGACTTTTGCATCTCTTCGTTTCTCTCAACTAACCAATCATTTGGTAGTGGCAGAACTTCACCTCAAGTTTTGAGATGGCTTCCATAAGCTCACGAATTTCATATACTTTCGTTGTTGATTATCCAACAACTCTGTTCAACCCTTCTTCATAATGTTACTCTTCCAAGTTTAGATGTTCTTCTCCATTCATTTCATTCCATTCTTTCATTTCTTCCAGAGGCATTGTGTTGTTGCTCTTGTCAAGGATCATCCCATCTTGTCAAATTCATGCCAATTCCTTCCATTTCCAACGGAGTGCTATCCAAATTCCTTCTTTCTATTTCCTTGGCTACCTCGTTATACCGGTGTGGTTTCATACACTTTTATTTGTCCATTGAGCTCTTGTTTCATGTCTTTTGAACATCCTAGGTTCTCATGGTGTTCCTTGTGTCTCTTTTAACCGTAGTCCCATCCAAGTGCTTTAATTTTCTCAAGTTCATGTTTTATTCCTTGCTTCTCTTCAACCGGAGTGGTTTAAAATTATTTCTCGTTCTTATGCCATCCGTTACCTCTTTGCACCCTCCAAGGTTTGTTGGTTTCACTCGTTTGTCAAAGAAGCAACTTTAATTTACCTCTTCTCTCCGTTTTCATTCTTAGATCTTGGGCGAGATCTCCTGTAAGTGGGGGAGAGTTGTAACAGCCCGAGACCGATGCTCCAGATGCCTTCCATTTATTTTCGTTGTTGCCGTGTGTTTCATTTGTTTGTTGCAATCATCATCACATCATGCGCATTGCATCCGCATGTTTTCTTAAAACTTGCATCCGTTCGTAGTTGCCGCTTCTTCCTCGCCTCTGTTGACCTTTCTCAAACCAACCATTCTTTTGTTGTCCGACCGTTTGACCCTCTCTACCACGTACCATACCCCCCACCCCCCCAGCCTCAAACCGCTCTCCGGAAACTTCCCCGAACCCGAACCACTCGGTAGTGACGGAGGGATCGGAACATTCTGGAACATCCCCATAGATCTTTGATTTCTTAATCGAACTCCCCTTGCCATTTATTCCTAACTGCTCGATCTAAATCGGAGGACCCAAAAACCTCCCCTTTTCCTATTTATAGACCAACCTCATACATAATCTAGATTAATTCTAAAACCTAGGAGGTTTGTCCCTCCATCGCCGCCACCCGGTCTCCATCCACCTCGGGATCCCCCTTCTCCTCGTTTTCCTCCTCCACCCAATCCCGAAGGCGCCGCCACCTCTCTCCAAAATCCTCTCCGCCTCCAGTCACAGCCACGCTCCTGGCGCCCGCGGCCTCCTTTGCTTCCCTCGTCCTTGCTATCCCAAGCGGGGGAGCAGCCACGCCATCGCGCCCTCTCCATGGAGCTCGCCTCCACCGATAGTAGCAGCACCCGAGCTCCTCCCGTCCACCCGAGCGCACCGCCTCACCGACCCCGCTGCCGCGCCCTCTGGCGGCCTTGCTCGCCGGGGACCTCGACCACCACGCCGGCCCCTGCCCTCCTATTTATCTCACATCTCTCTTTCTTCCTCTCTCCCTAAGCTCTCTCTCTCTCTCGCTGGGGACAGGTACTTCCATGGCCGCCGCCCCACTGCGCCAATACCAAGCCCCGTGGAACTGCAGTCACGCCATCTGCCGCCGGAGTGCCGTCCGCCTGCCTCGCCAGCGACCAAGACCTCCTCGCCCCCGCGCCTCCTGCATCCTCGTATTCCACACCCCCTGTGTCACCGTGTTGCCGCCGCTGTTGTTCCGCTCGACCATTGCCTCCAGTCGCTGGTGAGGAGTAGCAGCAGCGCCGCTACGCCCCATGCATCCATCTTTCCTCTGCTCCATCTCCTTCCCGAGCTCCCTGCCTCACCTAGTTCTCCTGTCCTTTGCAGCCTCCCAGCGCCGAGTCCCCTACTTCGCCTCCTGCCTTCGAGCACATGAGGACGAGCGCCGCCCATCGTTGACCCGATCCAGCGCCAGCGTGGACGAGCGCCAAGGCCCAGCGCCTGCATCCACCCAGCCCGGCCAGATTTGGCCCGATGTGAGCACCCCACCTTATCCTATGCCCTGTGCGCCCTGTTGTTATCCTGCGCCCATAGTTTTGGCCGAGAACTATTTTTTTTCCTATGATTTTAGCTATTATCCAGAGTTTACAGACTTGCAGAAAACCCCTCCATGATCATGCATTTAATAACTCCACAACCGTGCATCGGATTAAAATAATTTATATATGTAAAATGCCTAGAATTTCATGTACTTTCATAGTTTGCAACTTTCATCCATGTTAAAATGTTTGAATTGCTGTTTGCGTTAATTTGCATAAATGACATGCTAAAATGGTTCATTTCATAACTGAATGACCGTAGCTCTGAATTAAATAAACTTTAGATATAAATGGGGTAGAGAAATGTGTAGGTTGACATGGTGGCATTGCTTTGCTTGTTTATCAACTCTAAAATTGTGTTATAGGCAGAACAGCACCGAATTCGAAAATTGCGTATGAGGATTTTTCGGAATTGTTGTTTGTTGTTTATGGCCTCATTTAAACTTGCCTAAATAGTTTGGTTACTTATGCTTCACATCTTGCCATGTTAACCAACATTTAATCTTGTCATGTACATAAACGAGAGCGAACTAAATAAATGGAATGTGGGGTTTCGTCGATATGCAACTCGTTCGTATTGAGCTCCACTTAATTTGTAGTATTGTTTGTTGCACCTTGCCATGCCATGCCTCATTAAACTAGACATGCATCATACGTGGTTGTGCATCACGCCATGTTTATGCTTGTTTGTTTACTATGTTGTTTGCTTCTTTCTAGTTGTGCTTCTTCTTGATAGCCCAGATTCGTTGCGATTGTGAGGATCCGTTTGACTGCATTGATTCGTCTACTTCATGGACTCGATCTTCTTCCTAGCGGGATTTCAGGCAAGATGATCATTACCTTGGATATCACTACTATCTTTGCTTGCTAGTTGTCTCGATGCTATCGCTATGTCGCGCTACCTACTACTTGTTTGTCAAGCCTCCCAAATTGCCATGATAAGCCTCTAACCTTTTCCACCATCCCAGCAAACCGTTGTTTGGCTATGTTACCTCTTTGCTCAGCCCCTTTTATAGCGTTGCTAGTTGCCGATGCAGTGCAGGTTGTTTCATGTTGGGACTTGGATATCATGGGATATCACAATATCTATTATTTAATTAATGCATCTATATACTTGGTAAAGGGTGGAAGGCTCGGCCTTTTGCTTGGTGTTTTGTTCCACTCTTGCCGCCCTAGTTTCCGTCATACCGTTGTTATGTTCCTTGACGAGCGCTCCTAACACATGTGAGTGTATGGGAACCCCCTATCCATTCGCTTTGGTTTAAACTCCTCCAGCAAGGCCCAACTTGGTTTTAATTTGCCAAATAACAACTAAAGCTTGCATAGGGACCTGCCGGCCCTAGTGGATAATTAATCAACAAATCGGGCCAGTGCTCCTCATGAGTGTTGGTCCACCTACCTAGCAGTCTGCGGTGCTGCCTCGGGGCAACTCGATGGTATTTTGGCTATCATCCACTTAGCATAGACGGTGTTGTCCTGAGAAAGAGATACGCATGGCTCTTATCGGGGTGACGACACACCGGGTAGTCTTGCTGATTTAGTTTTGCCTTTGCTGTGTGGCTTGTCCATCGAAATTCCTTATCGTAAGCATCGTGTTATCCATGGTGTGAGGATGTTCCATCGGATGCGCATGGTAATTTATCATGGACTACTTGGAGCACCCTTGCAGGGTTAAATCTTTTCAGAAGCTGTGCCCACGGTTATGTGGCGACTTGGAAATTTATAATATCCGGTTGTAGAGAACTTGATACTAAACTTCAAATAAAATACACCAACCGTGTGCGTAACCGTGACCGTATCTTTTCGAGGGTGTTCGGGAAGAGAACACAGTGGGGTTATGTTTAACTCGTAAGTAGTTCAGGATCACTTATTGATCATTACTACTTTGCGACCGTTATGCGTAGTTTACTCTTGTACTCGTAAGTTAGCCACCATACAAATGCTTAGTGCTTGCTGCAACCTCACCACTTATCCATTCCATACCCATTAAGCTTTGCTAGTCTTGATACCCATGGTAATGGGATTGCAGAGTCTTCACAGATTACTACAACAATAGGTGCAGGTACAGGTACCACGATGATTTGACGTGAGAGCGATGCTTGATCTTTTTGGAGTTCTTCTTCTGCTTCTTCCTCGTCGATCATAGGAAAGGTTCCGGGTCAGGAGCCTAGGATTAGGAGGGTGGATGTCGTTCTTCTTTTTCGTTTGATTTCATATGTAGTCGGATACTGCTCTTCTCTATGATGATTGCTATGTATTGATGTATTCATGTACTCATGTTGTAGCTTGTGGCGAGTGTAAGCCTTTATCTTGTATTCTCATCTATTCAGTACATGGTATGTTGTAATGAAATCCACCTTGCCATGCACTCGAAATGCAGTTGTGCCCCAATCATGAGTTCATCACATGATTGGGATAGAATCGCATCTTGGGCGCTACAGGAGGCGCCCTGGCCTTATTGGGCTAGGCGCAACAAGTCCACAAAAGCCCATGTGGCTAGGGAAGGAAAAAAAAGGGGAGTCCTAGTAGGAATAGGATTTGACTTGGAGTCGAAGTCCTCTCCCCCTTGGCTGCGCCCTAGGGCTTGGAGGGGCTGTTCCCCACGCCCCTCCACCTATATATAGAGGCGAGGGGGGGCCCCAAGAGCACACAGCAAGCCCTTGGCACCCCTCTCTCTCCCGTTACTCCGTAGTTCCTTCGTCCTCGTCCACCACCACCATCACCACCACGGTGTCGTGCTGGTTGTGATCCCATCTACTTCTCCACCTTCTCTTGCTGGATCAAGGAGGAGGAGATGTCATCGAGTCGCACGTGTGCTAAACTCGGAGATGACGTCGTTTGGCACTAGATCGGTTGGATCGTGATCGGATCGCGAAGAGTACAACTACATCAACCGTATTATAAACACTTGCACTTTCGGTCTACGAGGGTACGTAGACACACTCTCCCCTCTCGTTGCTATGCTTCTCCTTGATAGATCTTGGGTGTTCGTAGGAATTTTTTTGATTTTCATGCTTCGTTCCCCATCAGTGGCATCAGAGCTAGGTCTATGCGTAGATGTATATGCATGAGTAGAACTCAAAGAGTTGTGGGAGATGATGCTCAAATTGCTTACCTCTCTTGTCTTATTTGGACTCGGCGGTATTGTGGGATGAAGCAGCTCGGACCAACCTTACATGTCCTCGCACATGAGACCGGTTCCACCGACTAACATGCAACTTGTTTTGCATAAGGTGGCTAGCGGGTGTCTGTCTCTCCTACTTTAGTTGAATCTAATTTGACGAAGGCGATCCTTATAGAAGGTTAAAAGGCAACTTGATTATCACCGGTGTGGCTTTGTGTAGGTAAGAACGATTCTTGCTAGTTGCCCATAGCAGCCACGTAAAATTTGCAACAACAAAGTAGAGGACGTCTAACTTGTTTTTGCAGGGCATGTTGTGATATGGTATGGCCAAAACATGATGTGATATATGTTGATGTATGAGATGATCATGTTTTGTAATAGATTCATGACTTGCATGTTGATGAGTAGGACAACTGGCAGGAGCCATAGGGTTGTCTTTAATTTATTAATCACCATGTAATTGCTTTACTTTATCGCTATGCGTTAGCAATAGTTGGCGGAGATGACCACGTGACGACACGATGATGGAGATCATGGTTTCATGCCGGTGACGATGGAGATCCTGCCGGTGCTTTGGAGATGGATATCAAAGGCACGAGATGATAATGGCCATATCATGTCACATATTGATTGCATGTGATGTTTATCCTTTTTATGCATCTTATTTTGCTTAGAACGATGGTAGCATTATAAGATGACCCCTTCACTTAATTTCGAGAAATTGTGTTCTCCCTGAGTATGCAGCGTTGCAAAACTTCGTCGTTTTGAAGCACCTCGTGATGATCGGGTGTGATAGACTCTACGTTCGCATACAATGGGTGTAAGTCAGTTTTACACATGCAGAATACTTGGGTTAAACTTGATGAGCCTAGCATGTACAGACATGGCCTTGGAACACAGGAGACCGAAAGGTCAAACATGAGTCATATAGTAGATATGATCAACATGAAGATGTTCACCATTGATGACTACACCATCTCACGTGATGATTGGACATGGGTTAGTTGATTTGGATCATATGTCACTTAGACAACTTGAGGGATGTTGATTTAAGTGGGAGTTCATTAGTAATTTGATTAACTGAACTAAATTATCATGAACTTAGTATTAATTGTCTTTGCAAATTTTGTGTTGTAGATCAATGGACCGCGCCATAGTTACCCTAAATTTTAATGTGTTCCTAGAGAAAACTAAGTTGAAAGATGATGGAAGCAACTATGCGGATTGGGTGCGTAACTTGAGGATTATCCTCATTGCTGCACAGAAGGCTTATGTCCTTGATGCACCGCTAGGTGATACACCCCCTCCAGTGTCGTCTGTGGATGTTGAACATCTGGCAGGCATGTTCTGATGACTACTCGATAGTTCAGTGCGCCATGCTTTACGGCTTAGAACCGGGGCTCCAAAGACATATTGAGCACCACGGAGCATATGAGATGTTCCAGGAGTTGAAATTGGTATTTCAAGCTCATGCCCGGGTCGAGAGGTATGACATCACCGACAAGTTCTTTAGTTGTAAAATGGAGGAGAACGGTTCTGTTAGTGAGCATATACTCAGAATGTCTGGGTTGCACAACCTCTTGACTCAGTTGGGAGTTAATCTTTCAGATGACTCGGTTATTGACAGAATTCTCCAATCACTGCCACCAAGCTATAAGGACTTTGTGATGAACTATAATATGCAAGGGATGGAGAAAACACTTGTCGAGCTCTTTGCGATGCTTAAGGCCACGGATGTAGAAATTAAGAAGGAGCATCAAGTGTTGATGGTTAAAAAGACCACTAGTTTCAAGAAAGGCAATGGAAAGAAAGGGAACTTCAAGAAGAATGGTAAAGCAGTTGCCCCTCCCGTGAAGAAATCCAAGGCTGGACCCAAACCTCAGACTGAGTGCTTGTACTGCAAGGGGAATGGTCACTAGAAGCAGAACTGCCCCAAGTACATGGCAGATAAGAAGGCTGGCAACATCAACAAAGGTATATTTGATATACATGTTATTGATGTGTACCTTACTAGTGCTCGTAGTAGTGCCTGGGTATTTGATACTGGTTCGGTTGCTCATATTTGTAACTCGAAACAGGAGCTGCAGAATAAACGAAGACTGGCTAAGGATGAGGTGACGATGCGCGTCAGAAATGGTTCCAAGGTTGATGTGATCACCGTTAGCACGCTACCTCTACATCTACCTTCGGGATTAGTTTTAAACCTAAATAATTTTTATTTGGTGCCCGCTTTGAGCATGAACATTATATCTGGATCTTTTTTATTGCGAGACGGTTATTCTTTTAAGTCAGAGAATAATGGTTTTCTATTTATATGAGTAGTATCTTTTTGGTCATGCACCCCTTGTGAATGGTTTATTCTTATTGAATCTCGATCGTAGTGATGCACATATTCATAATATTGATGCCAAAAGATGTAAAGTTAATAATGATGGTAGCACGTATTTGTGGCACTGTCGCTTAGGTCATATTGGTGTAAAGCGCATGAACAAACTCCATGTTGATGGACTTTTGGAATCTCTTGATTATGAATCTTTTGAGACATATGAACCATGCCTCATGGGCAAGATGACTAAAACTCTGTTCTCCGGAACAATGTAGCAAGCTAGTGACTTATTGGAAATAATACATACTGATGTATGCGGTCCGATGAGTGTTGAAGCACGCGGTGGATATCGTTATTTTCTTACCTTCACAGATGATTTGAGTAGATATGGGTATATTTACTAAATGAAACACAAGTCTGAAACATTTGAAAAGTTCAAGGAATTTCAGAGTGAAGAGGAAAATCATCGTAACAAGAAAATAAAGTTTCTATGATCTGATCGTGGAGGTGAATATTTGAGTTACGAGTTTGGTATGCACTTAAGACAATGTGGAATTGTTTCACAGCTCACGCCACCTGGGAAACCATGTTGGACCCTATGGTAGGGTGTGTCGACTGCAAATTAAAATTTTCCTACACGCAGAACATCCAAGAACACGCTACAGGAGATGGATCACAGATCATTACAACTAGACGCGCAGTGTCGTGCAGCGGAAGAAGAGTTGGGGCAGCGCGTCCACGTGGATCGTCTCCTCCTCGTCCGATCTCCCTCGAACAGCCGGTCGTCTGATCCCACGTACAAGTTCGCCGGAGCGGCACAGGTGCACCACCTCTAACGGTATCCGCGTGTGCAGGAGGAACACCGTGCGGCGGACTACTAGGTCCGATCACACAGTCGGCGGCGAGTGGAGGTGGCTATTCGCAACACATGCAAACCCTAGTGACAGCGCCGAAGAGATCAGTCAAATGAATGTGCCGCACCTCCACTTTATATAGGCATATGTCATGGGCTCAACACTTGGGCTTCACATGGATCCTAAAGCCCAAAGTTTGTTCGGCCTGGATCCGTGTCCGAGTAGGATCACACCTGTCTCATGGAGTCGGATCCGACCTCACAGGTTCCTTCCCTTAAGCACGCGAGCCCTTAGGTTCTCGTTCACTTGGTCGCGAGTCAGATCACATCTGACTCGGCTAGTCAGTAGCGGCCTCTAGCAAAGCATGCCGACTCCAAGTGTCTGATGAAGTTGGTTAGGCGAACCTGTACATCATACTTCTGTTCCCTTTGCCACACGATATATGTTGTCGGGCTCAAGGCGAGTCTGTCATCCTTGTGCTAGCCCAACCTCTTTCTCGTTCCAATGATGCCGACCACAAGCCGGATTATCTCATAATCCTTGTCGCATGGCCATGCTTATCTTGGTCGGATCACACGAGGGGCCTAGAGTATATCTCTCCTGGTCGGAGGGGCAAATCCCATCTTGCTCGACCATGTCTCGCAGCATGGGTCTCGACAAGCCTGAAACCTACCTTTGTAACTACCCAGTCACGGAGTAGCGTTTGGTCGGCCCAAAGCAGGTCTGTCACCATCCCGAGTACATGCGCCAGCTCAGGTCTTAGGACATAGAACATATGTTGTACTAGAGACTCATAGATGACATATCGCTGCGTCTCATAGTTGGGTCTGTCCGACTCGGACCTTATCTCGACTCAGATCCGACTATGTCGAATCCGACCAGATCCCTCCGAGTCCATATTATCCGGTTAGCATCCAATGATCCATGTCCAGTGAGACCGAGCCATCCACTGTGTCATATGCTAGTCTAGTTGGCTGTGGGTCCACACAGGCCTTTCAACTAGGGACCTTTTAGGACAGTCATCATACAATGCATAGTCCCACAAACAAGTCACGTACTTGTTGATACACATCATTGATAATGTCCAAGGACTATCTTTATTCATAAACACATAGGAAATATCATCATACATGATTGCCTCTAGGGTATATCTCCAACAATCTCCCACTTGCACTAGAGTCAATCAAATAGACATCGTATGCTCATAGCCCTGATGTGCCCCTCATGCTTGGGTTGTGGAAGCGGCTTAGTCAACGGATCTGCAACAATTGCATCCGTGTGAATTTTGCATAACTCTACATCACCACTCTTTATGATCTTTCGTATCAGGTGATATTTCTGATCTATGTGTCTTGTTTTGTGGGGATTCCTCGGCTCCTTGGCTTGTGTGATGGCACCAGAATTATCACAATAAAGGTCCAATGATTTTACCGAGGATGGGAAAATACCAAGATCATCCAGAAAGTTCCGGATCCAAACACCCTCCTTTGCAGCTTCACAAGCTGCAATGTATTCGGCTTCTGTGGTAGAATCGGCCACCGTATATTGCTTGGAACTCGTCCAGATCACTGCTCCTCCGTTCATGACATACACGAATCCCGACGGTGATCGACAACCATCTCTGTTAGTTTGGAAACTAGCATCGGCGTAACCCTTTACGACGAGCTCTTCCTCACCTCCATAAACTAGAAACATTTCCTTAGTCCTTTTCAGGTACTTCAGAATATTCTTCACCGCTGCCCAGTGACTCTCAACGGGGTTAGCCTGGCATCTGCTTGTTAGGCTTATTGCAAAAGCAACATCAGGCCTTGTACATATCATGGCATACATGATGGATCCGATTGCCGATGCATACGGAATCCTACTCATCCTGCTTCACTCATCAAATGTCGAAGGACTCTGAGTCTCGCTTAGCCTTGTACCATGTGAGAGTGGCAAGAACCCTTTCTTCGCCTCACTCATGTTGAACTGCTTCAACACTTTATCTATGTACGTGCTCTGGCTTAAGCCGAGCAGCCTCCTCGATCTATCTCTATAGATCTTAATGCCCAATATGTAAACTTCTTCACCCAGGTCCTTCATCGAAAACTTGCCATTCAATGATTCTTTGACCGAGTTCAGCATCGAAACATCATTTCCAATCAGTAGTATGTCATCCACATACAAGATCAAAAACACTATCGAGCTCCAACTTAATTGCTTGTATAAACAAGCGTCATCTTCGCTTTTGATGAAACCGAGGCCAGTGACGACCTCATCAAAATGAATGTTCCAACTCCGAGATGCTTGCCTCAACCCATAAATGGATCTCTTGAGCTTGCATACCTTATTAGCGCTAGTCGGATCAACAAAACCCTCGGGCTGTATCATATACACGTCCTCGGTTAAATTTCCATGAAGGAAAGCCGTTTTGACATCCATCTGCCATATCTCGTAATCGAAATATGCATCTATAGCTAGAACGATCCTTATCGACTTCAGCATCGCTACCGGTGAGTAGGTCTCATCGTAGTCAATTTCTTGAACTTGTCCATAACCTTTTGCGACAAGCTGAGCTTTGTGGATCTGAACATTTCCATCCACATCGGTATTCTTCTTAAAGACCCATTTGCAGCCAATGGCCTTTACGCCAGGCGGCAGATCAACCAAGTCCCAGACTTGATTCTCATCCATGGACTTTAACTCAGATCTCATGGCCTCTAGCCATGCCTCGGAATCTGGGCTCACCATCGCTTCCGCATACGTGGCCGGCTCGTCGCTTTCGAGCAACAATACATCACGCACACTGCGTAATTTTTCTGACCTCCGTGGTTCCGGTGCCGCTTCCACTACGGGTTCCCTGACTGACTCTGGTATGATGTCATCACTAGCCGAGTCGTCCCCGAGTGGTCCTCGAATTTCTCCGAGTCAGACCGTCCTCCCACTGGCTTCCCGACTGAGAAACTCTTTCTCAAGGAAAACCCCATTCCGAGCAACAAACACTTTGTTCTCCTCCCGGTTGTAGAAGCTGTATCCCAAGGTTTCCCTCAGATATCCCACGAATATGCATTTATCTCAGTTGGGTGTAAGCTTGTCTGACATAAGTCGCTTGACAAATGCTTCACAACCCCAAATCTTTAGAAAAGACAAACTAGGACTCTTCCCGGTCCACATCTCATGTGGTGTCTTGTCTACGGATTTTGATGGTACCCTGTTAAGTGTGAAAGTGCAGTTTCTAGAGCATATCCTCAGAATGACAAGGGTAAATCCGATTTGCTCATCATTGACCGGACCATGTCCAACAAGGTCCTATTCCTCCATTCTGACACGCCGTTTCTCTATGGCATACCCGAAGGTGTGAGATGAGGTACTATACCTCGGCTTTTCATATGATCATCAAACTCCTGGCTCATGTACTCATCTCCACGATCTGATCATAGAAGTTTTATAGTCTTACCGAGCTGATTCTCAACCTCATTCTAAAACTATTTGAACTTTTCAAAAGTTTCCTACTTGTGCCTCATCAAATAGATATACCCATATCTACTCAAGTCATCGGTAAAAGTCACGAAGTACTGATAGCCACCTCTGGCAGTTGTGCTCATTGGACCACACACATCACTGTGTATAAGCTCCAACAGTTCAGACGCCCTCTCGCAACTCTTTGCAAAAGGAGACTTAGTCATCTTGCCGAGCAAGCATGATTCGCATGTCTCGAACAACTCAAAGTTGGACGAAGTTAGGAGCCCATCATCATGGAGCTTCTTCATGCATTTCAGACTAATGTGTGCAAGCCGGCAATGCCAGAAGTATGTCGGATTTATCTCATTAGGCTTATGCCTCTTGACACTCACATTATAGACCGGTTCCTGTTCCAGATTCAATATAAAAAGCCCATCAACTATGGGTGCATAGCCGTGGAACATTCCATTCAAATAAAACAAACAACCATTGTCCTTTAAATTGAATTCGTAACCCTGACTCATCAAACATGAGGCAGAAATAATGTTCCGAATAAGTGCAGGAATGTAATAACAATTATTCAATTCCAAAATAAATCCAGAAGGAAGCTGGAGCTGCATCGTGCCAACCTCCAACGCAACAACTCTTGCTTTGTTGCCGACCCTGATGTCAATCTCCCCTTGTGCCACATGCCAAGTTCTTACCAGCCCCTGCATCGAGTTGCAAATGTGAACAACCGATCCGGTATCAAATACCCAAGAGCTACTAGGTATGTCAGCAAGGTAAATGTCTATAACATATGTAACAAGTGTACCTTTGCCTGAAGCAGCATTTCCGGCCTTCTTGCCATGCTCAGCAAGCCACTTGCTACAGTTCCTCTTCCAGTGACCAGTTTCCTTGCAATGGTAGCAAATGGTCTTTGAGTCCGGTCCAGACTTCAGTGCAGGGGTGGAGGTTACTGTCTCCGTGCCCTTTGCCTTAGCCTTCTTCTTGGACCAACTCTTCTTGAACTTAGCCAACTTCTGCACCATCAACACTTGATGCATGCCTTTCTTAATATCCTGCTCTGCCACCTTGAGCATCCCATGCAATTCAGTGAGCTTCTTATCCATGCCATGCATATGATAGTTCGAGATGAACGTCCCATAGCTAGGCAGAAGAGAACCCAGAACTGCATCGGTAGCCAGCTCATCCAAGAGCGGGAAGCCTAACCGATCCAAAGCTTGCACGTATCCGATCATCTTGATCACATGCGGGCTCAGTGGATCACCCACCTTCAGCTTGCAATCCATCAAGGATCACCAGAAGTTGAACCTTTTGGTCCTAGCCTGTGTCTGAAACATGCTCTTGAGACTCTCGATCATATCGTAAGCCTCAACATTTTCGAAATGCTGTTGTAAATCGGGCTCCATACAAGCCAGCATCAGACAGCTAATCTCCGTTGATTCATCAATGAGTTTCTGGTAGGCATTCTTGGTTGTGGCATTAGCATTATCCGTAGATTCCTCTGGAAGTGGATCCTCTAGAAAATGTTCCTTTTTATAGTGCTTGAGAACAATTCTCAAATTTCTATACCAGGTGGTAAAGTTTGTTCCATTCAGTTTATCATTTTCCACAATAGATTTCAATGCAAATTTGGGTTGAGCAAGTGGTGCCATTGATCTACAACGGAAAAATATGCAATCACTAAGCAATGTGTTTATGTAGAGTAATTCCAGCCTTAAATAGAAATACTCCCACTGAAGTCGGCATCCCTCCGCAAACTCTCAGTGATTCAGGATCCGACTAGCGCATGCAACTAGTGAGCTTTAGCATCACTGCTAGCCAACATACCTATTCGGTAAGCAACTCCTTGCTAATCGTATCTCTATACGACTCCTGTCAGTCGGGCAGGTATCTTATACCCCGGCTCCCAACCTTCTTTGCCACAAGGCCCAAAACTGTTTTGATAGCCCTGTCAAGTTAACCTGATGCAGTGCATGTCCGTGTCCGACACGAACCCTTCAGTTCAAGGACACCTAGTAGCACCCCAATTTTATGAGCCCACCACTAGATGTACTTGACGTGCGAAGGTGCAACATCGGGGATGGCAATTCGCTTGATATTAACGAGGAATCTTTCTACCATTTTAACATGCATAGAAATAAAGAAGCATAACAATCACAAATAAACATATTGTGAAATAGTATGGCTCCTTCATGGATGTTCTTCCAGGTCGGCTCCGACTCCGATGACCATCTAGGAACTCTATCTTGTTTGTCACGCCGGGACACCAAGCCACCAACTTGATCTCTATTATCCAACTATTACAACTAGTAATGAATTTTACATAGAGTCACAAGTCAACATGCAGGTCGTTATACATTATAATGACAGCACTTTGGCTCCTGTCGGCTGACAAACATGATGCGCAGGCCATGTATAAATTACACACATGCATCACATACACATGAGCCATACTATTCACATTAAACCTGCAAAACAAAGATGTCTTGGGTGCAGGTTTTGTCTTTGAGAAAGAATACCCAAGTGTAACGAGAGAAATCATCAACAATAACCAGACCATAATGACTGCCTCCGAAACTTGCATAGTTTTGAGGACCGAATAAATCCATATGAAGAATTTCCAGAGGTCTCGTTGTGGTCATGACAGTCTTTGATGAATGATGCTTCTTGGCCAATTTACCGGTCTCACACACACCACAGAGATGATCCTTGTCGAATTTTACATCAGGAATGCCACGTAGATGATTTTTCTTCATGAGAGTCTGCAAATTTCTCATACCTGCATGACCAAGTCTTCGGTGCCACAGCCATCCTTCGGTTGCTTTTGCAAGCAAACAAGTTTGGACTGAGGGACCCTTAGAGAAATCCACAATATATAAATCACCCTTTCTATTTCCCTCGAAGACGAAGGAATTGTCAAATGCCATAAAGACGATGCATTTGGATATAGAAAATAGAACTAGCATGCCTAAATCACAAAGCTTGCCAACAGACATGAGACTGAATCCAAGAGACTGAACAAGTAAAACATCATCAATGTTCTTGTCTTTGGATATAGCAATTTTACCTAACCCAATTACCTTTCCTTTGTTGTTGTCGCCAAAAGTGATATACTTCTGAGATGAAGCAGTTAAGTTGGGGTCGACAAACAACGACTTGTCTCCAGTCATATGACTAGTGCATCCACTATCCATTATCCATTCGGTACACCCGGAGACATAGTCCTGCAGAGGAATTAGGCTTTCTTAACCACCCACATCTTTGCAGGTGGCTTCGAAACAAGAGAGCGAGCAAGATATGATTTCTTTTGATAACCATAATTGTTACTCGAAGCAGTGCGAGCATAATTGAAATAATATGCATTGAAATTCTTTCCAGATGAATGAGCATAGTGGTTGAATGAGGTATGCATGTACTCATTATGTCGAACTTTTGTTAGGAAGTAACGAGCATTTTCTGCCTGCATGGTTAGTACAGTAGTAATAGGCAATGCTTCGATAGTTTTCTTGGGCACCCAGATAGCTTTCTTTGGGGGGGGGGCATTTCTACTGTTTGGTCCAACATAGCGAGCAACAGTCTCACCATGTTGGTTTTTGAACAGCTTATAGTTGTCCAAAGAATAATCATGAGAATATTCAGGGATAGGAGAGTCATATCCCGAAAGTAGAGCTGGATCGAGTATTTTGCTCTTGGGAGGCACCCACACAGTGCGAGGATATTGATCAGGTTCCCAGTAGGAGCCATTTTCATTCAGTTTCCTTTCGAAACCGATACCTTCCTTCCTGGGATTTTTATGAAGAATAGATTTCGTCAGAACATCACAAAGGGTTTGATGCCCTTTGAGATACTTGAACATTCCTGTCTGAATAAGATCCTTCAACCTAGCATTCTCATCAGACACAGAACCATTTTCCTCGACAGAGGGGTTAGCATTCACAGAAGATTCAGCATTTGATTCAGCATTGTTGCGTTCAAGGCATTTTAAGCAAGGTGGTACAAACACTTCAGGTTTCTTTTTGAGTTGTTGGGTGAGAAGATAATTTTCTCTGATCAAGTCATTATGAACCTCTCTCAGCGACTCGAATTCATGTTTCATTTTTAGGTAATCATAAGTCAATCTCTCGTGGTCGGCTGAGAGAAAATCATGATGAGTTGATAGTTCTTCCATTCATGACTTGAGAGCGGAATGCTCTTCTGTCAATGACTGATTTTTCTCCATCTAATCAACCAACAACCCTTCAGATTTCCTGAGGGTTTTCTCAATTTTCTCAAGAGAGTCTTGTTGTATATTAGCAATTTTGATCAGTTTAGCATGGTCATCCTCATCCGAAGAATATTGATCACTGGAGTGAACCTTGTGATGTTTGTAGGATACCTTTTCTTTCAAAGCTTTGGCCATGAAGCAGTAAGCAGGAGATTCGTCGTCGCTTGAATGATTCTAGAAGAAGTTTCATGTAGGGATGGAGGCACATGCTATGCCAGCCATGATGGAATCAGAATCCTCATCGGATTCATCAGCTTCTTTGGAGTCAGATGATTCTTCTTCATCAGAGTCCATATCCTTGCCGATGTATGCCTTGGCCTTGCGAGAGGTATTCTTGCGGTTGGAGGAGGACTTGGAGGGATTCCTTGAGGAAGATCTTGACGAAGACTTGCAGGCAGAGTTGTCCTTCTTCTTGAAGAACTTCTTCGTTTTCTTATCATCATCGGAGTCGTAGTTCTTGCTCTTGCCTCTGCTATGGTTGCTTCCTGGATCATATCTTCCACTGGCACATATTTCAGCCTCCCAGAGAGGGCAGTCTAAAATGAAATGTCATGGCTTTTTGCACTTGAAGCAGGTGTAATCTCCAGTAGGTTTTGATGAAGATTTTCAACCACCAAAGTTGCTGGATCCCTTCTTCTGAAACTGGCTCTTCCTGTGAAGGCGCTAGAATCTTTTTGTGACTAATGCGAGATCTTTGTTGATCCTTTCTGGGTCATCTGAATCTTCTTCGGCATTTCCTTCTGAGGAAGAATCAGCCACAGCCTTGAGAGCATGACTTTTGCGGTGACTTAAGCCATAGAGATCTCTCTTTTCTTCTTCTTGTTCCTCATGGGTGTTCAGCCTTTCCATGATATCAACAGAGTCGAGAACTTTGAAATCAGCTCGTTCCCTAATCATCAGAACTAGTGTGTCAAATGAACTGTCAAGATATCGTAGCAGTTTCTTCACGACTTCATGGTCAGTGATGTCTTTGGCGCCGAGACCTTGCAGCTCATTTGCAATGTCACTCGGACGATCGAAGGTTTGCTGACAGCTTTCATTGCTGATTCGCTTGAACCGATTGAACTTCGCCCAAAGAGTATCAATGCGAGCTTCTTTCTGTGTTGAAACACACTCATTTATCTTTTCGAGAATGCCCCATAATTCCTTTGCAGTTTCACACTGACGATAGCAAAGAAATTGAGCACGAGAGAGATGGCCACCAATTTCATCTTTAGCTTGAGCGTCCATCTGAATGAGTTTCTTCTCGACGTCAGTGGGGACCTGCGGCAATTCAACCGTGAATCCATTCTGCACCACGTTCCACATATCATCGTCAATAGCTCGGAGACAGATCTTCATCTTCTCTTTCTAGAAGGGATACTCCGTCCCATCGAAGATGGGAATCTTGAGATGTGACTTGTAGCTCACTAAAGACATACTTAAACTCCAAGGTGGTTAGACCAAAATGAGCAGAGTCAATGAGTACCTTGCTCTGATACCAATTGTAGGAACGAAGTATGTCTACCAGAGGGGGGGTGAATGGGAGTTTTAAAATTTCTTCAGAAATATCAAGACTCTCGGAACCCAGCAGCGGAGCGAATTTAAACAGAGTATAACGAGCGAGTACAAACTAACGAATGGAAACTAAAAGCATGCATCAAGACAAATCACATGATAGAAACCATTCGAATGTAAAGAGGAGTAGATGTAACCAGTGGTGCTCAATGGCGACAAGGAATTTGGTAGACCAGTTCGTCCTTCTGCACAAGGACTACGTCTTGTTGGAGGGGTTGTGACTTAACATGGAAGATAAACTCTCTTCGCCCTGTTCTCCTTGACAATTGGTTCGTCAACCAATGTTGATCACTCGTGGTAGATACTTGAGGCGTTCTCCGAACCTTTACAGACTTCTTCTTCGAGAACCACAATTACTCTTGGTCTCTGAAGAAATTGACACCTAACCGTCTAGAGAGTTTGCAGCTCTCAAGAGTAATAGGCGGAGCGTATTGGACTTAGATTCGAGTGATGCTGAACCACTATCTAATTTTTTGACTCTAGGGGTTTTCTCTCCGTAGATTTTAAACTCAAATCACTCAGGAGAGGGGGTTGCTCAACAATCTTCTCACAATCAAATGGAGCAGCCCCCGAACAATGCCGGTGCGGGGTGGCTATTTATAGCCGCAGCCTTTCGTGGTGGGAAATGACCATTTTGGACACGCGGTCCAGCCAATGGCCAACCGACATGTTTACAACGGTCAGATTTCAAAGAGTAACGGTAACATTACTTGAGGACCAAGTAATGCTACGGTCAGAGACAAATCTCTCGCAGCAAAGAAGATCAGAGTCTCTTGCTAGCAAGTATTTGCTAGGAACACAAAGAGATTTCTCTCGCAACTTTCATAGGATTTGGGTTTAGCATCAGAGAATCAAAGCTTCAAACTCTACACCCTCTTAATAGTACGGTGGTCCTGTGACTCAATAAAGAGAAGAGAAAGAATGAAATCAATGCTATGTCTTCACTTCGTCTTCAATCTTCTCGGTCGCGGTCACTTCCTTCAGACGAGCACCGAACCAATTGCTTCACATCAGCAATTTTTGAGGGGTCACTCTTGTTATCATAATCTTCGGTGATAATCTTCTCTGCCACGCAGGGGATTATCTTCGTCGTTTGAATCAAACTCCTCTTGATTACGGGGACCTGTTACTCTGTGTGCACTAGCAAACACATAAGTCCCATACTGTTTATGTCAACTAACTCCAAAACATAAGTAAGCCGGAGATTCGTCGTCGCTTGAATGATTCTTGAAGAAGTTTCATGTAGGGATGGAGGCGCATGCTATGCCAGCCATGCCGGAATCAGAATCCTCATCTGATTCATCAGCTTCTTCGGAGTCAGATGATTCTTCTTCATCAGAGTCCATCTCATTGCCGATGTATGCCTTGGCCTTGCGAGAGGTATTCTTCCTGTTGGAGGAGGACTTGGAGGGATTCCTTTAGGAAGATCTTGACAAAGACTTGCAGGCAGAGTTGTCCTTCTTCTTAAAGAACTTCTTCGTTTTCTTATCATCATCGGAGTCGTAGTTCTTGCTCTTACCTCTGCTATGGTTGCTTCCTGAATCATATCTTCCACTGGCACAGATTTCAGCCTCCCAGAGAGGGCAGTCTAAAATGAAATGTCATGGCTTTTTGCACTTGAAGCAGGTGTAATCTCCAGTAGGTTTTGATGAAGATTTTCAACAACCAAAGTTGCTGGATCCCTTCTTCTGAAACTGTCTCTTCCTGTGAAGGCACTGGAATCTTTTCGTGATTAATGCGAGATCTTTGTTGATCCTTTCTGGGCCATCTGAATCTTCTTCGGCATTTCCTTCTGAGGAAGAATCAGCCACAGCCTTGAGAGCATGACTTTTGCGGTGACTTAAGCCATAGAGATCTCTCTTTTCTTCTTCTTGTTCCTCGTGGGTGTTCAGCCTTTCCATGATATCAACAGAGTCGAGAACTTTGAAATCAGCTCATTCCCTAATCATCAGAACTAGTGTGTCAAATGAACTATCAAGATATCATAGCAGTTTCTTCACAACTTCGTGGTCAGTGATGTCTTTGGCGCCGAGACCTTGCAGCTCATTTGCAATGTCACTCGGACGATCGAAGGTTTGCTGACAGCTTTCATTTCCGATTCGCTTGAACCGATTGAACATCGCCCAACGAGTATCAATGCGAGCTTCTTTCTGAGTTGAAACACCCTCATTTATCTTTTCGAGAATGTCCCATAATTCCTTTGCAATTTCACACTGACGATAGAAAAGAAATTGAGCACGAGAGAAATGGCCACCAATTTCATCTTTAGCTTGAGCATCCATCTGAATGAGTTTCTTCTCGAGGTCAGTGGGGGCCTGGGGCAATTCAACTGTGAATCCATTCTGCACCACGTTCCACATATCATTGTCAATAGCTCGGAGACGGATCTTCATCTTCTCTTTCTAGAAGGGATAGTCCGTCCCATCAAAGATGGGAATCTTGAGATGTGACTTGTAGCTCACTAAAGACATACTTAAACTCCAAGGTGGTTAGACCAAAATGAGCAGAGTCAATGAGTACCTTGCTCTGATACCAATTGTAGGAACGAAGTATGTCTACCAGAGGGGGGTGAATGGGAGTTTTAAAATTTCTTCAGAAATATTAAAACTCTCGGAACCCAGCAGTGGAGCGAATGTAAACAGAGTATAACGAGTGAGTACAAACTAACAAATGGAAACTAAAAGCATGCATCGAGACAAATCACATGATAGAAACTGTTCGAATGTAAAGAGGAGTAGATGTAACCAGTGGTGCTCGATGGCGACAAGGAATTTGGTAGACCAGCTCGTCCTTCTGCACAAGGACTACGTCTTGTTGGAGGGGTTGTGACTTAACACGGAAGATAAACTCTCTTCGCCCTGTTCTCCTTGACAATTGGTTCGTCAACCAATGTCGATCACTCGTGGTAGATACTTGAGGTGATCTCCGAACCTTTACAGACTTCTTCTTCGAGAACCGCAATTACTCTTGGTCTCTGAAGAAATTGACACCTAACCGTCTAGAGAGTTTGTAGCTTTCAAGACTAATAGGCGGAGCGTAATAGACTTAGATTCGAGTGATGCTGAACCACTATCTATTTTTTCGACTCTAGGGGTTTTCTCTCCATGGATTTTAAACTCAAATCACTCAGGAGAGGGGGTTGCTCAACAATCTTCTCACAATCAAACGGAGCAGCCCCCGAACAACGCTGGTGCGGGGTGGCTATTTATAGCCGCAGCCTTCCCTGGTGGGAAATGACCATTTTGGACACGCGGTCCAGCCAATGGCCAACCGACACGTTTACAACGGTCGGATTTCAAAGAGCAACGGTAACATTACTTGAGGACCATGTAATGCTAACTCCTCGGTCAGAGACAAATCTCTCGCAGCGAAGAAGATCACAGTCTCTTGCTAGCAAGTATTTGCTAGGAACACAAAGAGATTTCTCTCGCAACTTTCATAGGATTTGGATTTAGCATCAGAGAATCAAAGCTTCAAACTCTACACCACTCTTAATAGTACGGTGGTCCTGTGACTCAATAAAGAGAAGAGAAACAACGAAATCAATGCTATGTCTTCACTTTGTCTTCAATCTTCTCGGTCGCAGTCACTTCCTTCAGACGAGCACCGAACCAATTGCTTCATGTCAGCAATTTTTGAGGGGTCACTCTTGTTATCATAATCTTCGGTGATAATCTTCTCTGCCACGCAGGGGATTATCTTCATCGTTTGAATCAAACTCGTCTTGATTATGGGGACCTGTTACTCTGTGTGCACTAGCAAACACATAAGTCCCATACTATTTATGTCAACAAACTCCAAAACATAAGGAGGCAAATTATTGCACCAACAGATATAGAATTTCTGGAAAGCATAAAAGGATATTTGAATAAGAGTTTTTCAATGAAAGACTTCGGTGAAGCTGTTTACATATTGGGCATCAAAATCTATAGAGATAGATCAAGACGCCTAATAGGACTTTCACAAAGTACATACCTTGACAAAGTTTTGAAGAAGTTCAAAATGGATCAGTCAAAGAAAGGGTTATTGCCTGTATTGCAAGGTGTGAAGTTGAGTAAGACTCAAAGCCCGACCACGGCAGAAGAAAGAGAAAGGATGAAAGTCATTCCCTATGCCTAAGCCATAGGATCTATAATGTATGCCATGTTGTGTACCAGACCTTATGTGTGCCTTGCCATAACTCTGGCAGGGAGGTACCAAAGTGATCCAGGAGTAGATCACTGGATTGTGGTCAAGAATATCCTGAAGTACCTGAAAAGGACTAAGGACATGTTTCTCATTTATGGAGGTGACGAAGAGCTCGTCGTAAAGGGTTACGTCGATGCTAGTTTCGACACAGATCTGGATGACTCTAAGTCTCAACCAGATACATATTTATATTAAATGGTGGAGCGGTCAGTTGGTGCAGTTCCAAGCAGAGCGTCGTGGTGGGATCTACATGTGAAGTGGAGTATATAGCTACTTCGGAAGCAGTGCAAGGAGTCTGGATGAAGGAGTTCATATCTGATCTGGGTGTAATACCTAGTGCATCGGATCCAATGACTATCTTTTGTGACAACACTAGAGCTATAGCCATTGCCAAGGAGCCCAGGTTTCACAAGAGAACCAAGCACATCAAGCGTCGCTTCAACTCCATTCGTAATTATGTTAAGAATGGAGACATAGAACTTTGCAAAGTACATATGGATCTGAATGTGACAGACCCATTGACTAAACCTCTTCCGCGGGCAAAACATGATCAGCACCAAGACTTCATGGGTGTTAGATTCATAACTATGTAAACTAGATTATTGACTCTAGTGCAAGTGGGAGACTGTTGGAAATATGCCCTAGAGGCAATAATAAATTGGTTATTATCATATTTCCTTGTTCATGATAAATGTCCATTATTCATGCTAGAATTGTATTGACCAAAAACTTAAATACATGTGTGAATACATAGACAACACAGTGTCCCTAGTGAGCCTCTACTAGACTAGCTCATTGATCAAAGATGGTTAAGGTTTCCTAACCATAGACATGAGTTGTCATTTGATAACGGGATCACATCATTAGGAGAATGATGTGATGGACAAGACCCAACCGTAAGCTTAGCATCGGATCATTTAGTTTATTTGCTATAGCTTTCTTCATGTAAAGTATCTGTTCCTTAAACACCATGAGATCGTGTAACTCCCTGACATCGGAGGAATACTTAGTGTGTATCCAAACGTAACTTCTTAACTGGGTGATCATAAAGGTGCTCTACAGGTATCTCTGAAGGTATCTGTTGGGTTGGCATGGATCAAGACTGGGATTTGTCACTCCATATGACAGAGAGATATCTCTGGGCCCTCTCGGTAATACAACATCTAAAAGAGCTTGCAAGCAATGTGACTAATGAGTTAGTCACGGGATCTTGTATTACGGAATGAGTAAAGAGACTGCCGGTAACAAGATTGAACTAGGTATGGAGATACCGACGATCGAATCTCGGGCAAGTAACATATCGCCGGACAAAGGGAATTGCATACGGGATTAACCGAATCCTTGACATCGTGATTCAACTGATAAAAGATCTTCATGGAATATGTAGGAATCAATATAGGCATCTAGGTCCCGCTATTGGTTATTGATCGGAGAGGTGTCTCGGTCATGACTACATGATTCCCGAACCCACAGGGTCACACGCTTAACGTTCGTTGACACTAGAGTAGTATTGGGATATTTGATGATTGGTAACCAAATGTTGTTCAGAGTCCCGGATGAGATCCCGAATGTCACGGGGAGTCTTGTAATGGTCAAGAGGTAAAGATTTATATATGGGAGTTCATATTTTGGGTTCCAGAAAAAGGTGCGGTTTTTTCGGTATTGTACCGTGAAGCTTCTAGAAGGTTCCAGAGGGGTCCGGAAGTCCACAAGTGGGTCCACCATGACCCAAGGGCTAGCATGGGCTGAGGGGAGGTGCCCTGGCCTTATTGGGCTAGGCGCACCAAGTCCTCAAAAGACCATGTGGCTAGGGAAGGGAAAAAAAGGGGAATCCTAGTAGGAATAGGATTGGACTTGGAGTCCAAGTCCTCTCCCCCTTGGCTGTGCCCTAGGGCTTGGAGGGGCTGTTCCCCACGCCCCTCCACCTATATATAGAGGGGAGGGGCGCCCCAAGAGCACACACCAAGCCCTTGGCGCCCCTCTCTCTCCCGTTACTCTGTAGTTCCTCCGTCCTCGTTCTAGTAGCGCTTGGCGAGGCCCTGCTAAACTAGCTCCACCACCACCATCACCACCACGCCATCGTGTTGGTTGTGATCCCATCTACTTCTCCACCTTCTCTTGCTGGATCAAGGAGGAGGAGACATCATTGAGCCACACGTGTGCTAAACTCGGAGGTGTCGTCCGTTCGGCACTAGATCGGTTGGATCGTGATAGGATCGCGAAGAGTATAACTACATCAACCACGTTATATATGCTTCCGCTTTTGGTCTACGAGGGTACGTAGACACACTCTCCCCTCTCGTTGCTATGCTTCTCCTAGATAGATCTTGGGTGTTCGTAGGAATTTTTTTGATTTTCATGCTTCGTTCCCCATCACTATCAAGTGTGGGTGCAATAGCAATAATTTCATGTTTAACATAAGGAACTATAGCAAGTTCATCTCCATAAGCATAATAAATATTGGCATCATGGCCAAAAGAATAGCAAGCATCATGTTCATCAAGGGGGATATTTCAATCAAATCAACGAAATCGCAATTATCTATAGATTCATGCATATCATTATTCTCTTCGAAAGCAGCAGACATTCTCCTAATGAATTCACTAACATAGGCATTAGAAGCATAGTTTTCATAGCAATATTTAAGTATGGCAAAATTTTCAGATTTGTAGAGAGTAATATCATACTTTTCAATCAAAGAAGCAACTTCATAATCACCCTTAAAAGCAACAAATTCTTTGATTTGTTCGATATCATAGTAACTATAAACACCTTTGGCATAAGAAGATAAGATTTCATTATCATTAAACTCACATAGGTAGGGAAGGTGTTTTTTAGGGTTCTCCGAGCAATAAGTAAAATCATAAATTTCGCGTAGATTCCAAGCATAGCATAGCAAACAATTTATTTGATTCCATAAGAGTCTCCCTTTTTGAGACAAACGGTGACGCACAAAATGAGCATGCTCATCTAATGATTTTACCTCAACTAAACTAGTTGGGGTTTCAGCACGAGCACATATGGATCGAAGATGATCCAAGTAGGAAACTTTAAGTGGATCCATAGTTATCTTTATTTTTCTTGTTTCTTTTCTATTTTTGAGTCATCACATGAAGACAAAAAGCAAGCAATCTAGTACACTAGCAAACAAAAAAGCGAACGAAAAGAAGGCAAATATTTTTGTATTTTTCTGAAAACATTTTAGAAGTGGGGGAGAGGAAAACGAGAGGCAAATGGCAAATAAAGTAAATGAAAGAGATGAGAGTTTATGATATGTACTTGGTAGGCTTGATGCAGATCCTCCCCGGCAACGGCGCTAGAAATTCTTCCTGTTACTTCTTGAGCTTGCATTGGTTTTTCCCTTGAAGAGGAAAGGATGATGCAGCAAACTAGAGATAAGTATTTCCTCAGTTGAGAACCAAGGTATCAATCCGGTAGGAGGAACACACAATTCTCCAATAATTGCACCTACACAAACAAACAAATATTTGCACCCAATGCGATAAAGGGGTTGTCAATCCCTTCACGGTTACTTGCAAGGATGAGATCTGATAGTGATAGATATAAAAGATAAGTAAAAGTGCAAAATAAAACAAAAGTAAATAAATTGCAGCAAGGTATTTTTGTGTTTTTGATTTTATAGATCTGAAAATAATATGATAAAAGATAGACCCGGGGGCCATAGTTTTCACTAGAGGCTTCTCTGTTGAAAGAAAGCATATGGTGGGTAAACAAATTACTCTTGAGCAATTGATAGAAAAGTGCATAGTTATGACCATATCTAAGGCAATGATCATGTATATAGGCACCACGTCCGTGACAAGTAGACCGACTCCTGCCTGCATCTACTACTATTACTCCACACATCAACCGCTATCCAACATGCATCTAGTGTATTAAGTTAACAAGAACGGAGTAACGCCTTAAGCAAGATGACATGATGTAGAGGGATAGATCCAATCAATATGAACAAACCCCATATTTTTATCCTTAATAGCAACAATACAAATACGTGTCATGTCCCTTTCTGTCACTGGGATTGACCACCGCAAGATTGAACCCATTACAAAGCACCTCTCCCATTGCAAGAAAAGTCAATCTAGTTGGCCAAACCAAATCAATAGATCAGAGAGAAATACAAAGCTATATAAATCATGCATAAAAGAGTTCAGAGAAGACTCAAATAATATTCATAGATAATCTGATCATAAACCCACAATTCATCGGATCTCAACAAACGCACCGCAAAAGAAGATTACATCGAATAGATCTCCAAGAACATCGAGTAGAACATTGTATTGAAGATCAAAGAGAGAGAAGAAGCCATCTAGCTACTAGCTATGGACCCGTAGGCCTGTGGTAAAGTACTCACACATCATCGGAAGGGCGGCAAGGTTGATGTAGAAGCTCTCCGTGATCGTATCCCCCTTCGGTGGAGTACCGGAAAAGGTCCCAGATGGGATCTCACAAAGACAAAAACTTGCGGCAGCGGAAAAGTATTTTTGGTGTACCCTCTGGTCTACAGGGAATATTTGCGTATTTATAGAAGAAAAATTAGGGTTGAAAGTGCCACGGGGGCCCACAAGCTTGGGGGTGCGCCCCCCCTGGGGCTCGCCCCCTGAGCTTGTGGCCACCTCGTGGCTCTTCTGGCCTCCTCCCGAAGCTTCCAGGGTGTCTTGTGGTCCAAGAAAAATCGTCAAAAAGTTTTGCTCCGTTTGGTATTGATTTTCTGTAAAGACAAAAACAAGGAAAAAACAGCAACTGGCACTGGGCACTAGGTTAATAACTTAGTCCAAAAAAATGATATAAAATAGCTTAATAATGCATATAAAACATTCAAGATTGATAATATAATATCATGGAACAATCAAAAATTATAGATACGTTGGAGACGTATCAACTTGGTGCAGAGAACACACGGTCCTGCCGTTGAGAATACCCGACACTCAATAGGTTGCTGCGGACGGAGGACAATACGTGGTATATTGCAGAGCATCGGGAGAGTCACAATCATTCGCCCCGCCAAACTTTGGCGAGACGATACACTGGCCATCACACAAGCACATTGATGTGTAAAGTAGATACCTGATAAAGGAGCTAAGGCAGAACAATGTCAACCTTCCAAAGGTTTATAAACATCATAGGCGGCTTTTTTGGATCTATGGAAAATGTGCCATTCATCAAGAGGTTTTGCGAAAATCTGTGTGGAAAGATAAGCAGAGAGCGGGCAGATGATAATGTGAGGAAGACGATGGAGGTTTTTGCAAAAATTGGGGCAAACGATCCGCACTTCAAAAAAAAATTGAAACGCGGTCCCTTAGGGCCGATTCATTAAAAAAGGTCAAAGAGAATTGCCCGGCTAATTAACGGAAAACCGAGCGAAAACCGTCACCTCATGCCCGCAAAAACAAGGCACGCAGGGTGACCTGGCAACCCACACAAGAACGCACACACGCCGTCGAGGAGAAGAGCGTCGTCGAGGTTGCAGCCCGGCGTCATCGTCATCACACCTCCACAAGGGCGACTCCGACTCCACCATCGATGACCACCGAAGAAGCTCTCACCGCAAACAAGCGTCGAGGCCTGTGCCGGCCGATGCCAAACAGTCAGCCACACGCGCCGACGACCAGGCAGCTCCGACTCTGTCGACAAGCATTGCAGGAAAAAAAGCGTTGGACTTGCGCCGAGCTAGTGCCAGAACTGAGCACTCATCTTGTGTCATCGTTGCCGCAAGGGCCCCTCCTCAGCAGCTCCGACTTCAGTAAGACAAAGTGAGGCACGGTGACCCCTCAAACACGCCGGAAGAGACTGACTACCAAGACCCATCAGCAAGCCAGCTCCGCTCGAAGCCGCCATCGTTGCCACACAAGAAGTCGCGCAGAACAAACACATCTTCGGACGGGCACCTACCGACCGCAATGGCGCGAGCGTCCAGCCCATGGAGCGCGCAAATGGGATCCAAAGCTCTTCTAGGCGACGCCCGTAGAGGGAAGAGTACAGAGTTTAGTCTGACAACGAGGGCATGATCAAGAACCTTATGTGGGCAAGCGGGAGCAGCAGGTTGCAGTACACATTTTTCGGCGACATCATAACATTCGGCATCACATAGAGGGCCAATTCGTATGACATGTCTTCGGCCTGTTTGTTGGTGTCAATAATCATTTCCAGAATGTCATGTTGGCTGGGGTGCTTGTACATGATGAGCCCGCAGAGAGTTTTGAATGGGGTTTCAATTTCTGAGAATGATGGGCGGCATAGCGCCGATGACTGAAGTATATGAGGCTAAAATTTTTTTTCAGGCCCAAACCGTAGAACAATAAAAATAAATATGGTACAATTTGATAGATTCGGAAGAGAATTATGTTTTAAGAATTATGTGCCTCCAGGTAGTCCAATGCATATATTTGTGGACTTGGAACATGTAGCCACAACTTCAATTAGCATGAGTCGAAGGTGAAATCTGCCGGGGCAGAGACCATTGCAGCAGCGGAGGAAATGCTAGATTCCATCGTGAAGATGGCGTGCTGCAAGTTTGTTTTGAAGCTATGAGCGGCTAGACCCGGAGATATTTTCTGTTGGCAGAAGCTCTTGTTCATTGGCTCAAGAATATCCTATCGGCAGCATGTTTTGAGTGTTTTATATGGGATTCATATTTTTGCTAACTGCTATTACTCACATGTGGAAGATAAATGAAAAATCCAGCCCTACTGTACCGTGAACTATCTTTATGTTAACTATACCTTATTGATGCTTGTTCTAGTGTGAGAAGCCGCACTAGTATGAAACCAACTGCTCAGAGAAAGTTCATCTACATTTATTTTTTATTGCTTTAGGATTCATATGTTGCTGGGTCACGATTTTTATTGACTACCTGGTAGTAACCTTCAAAAATCAGCCTTGTCGTGGTGTAAATTGTAGTGTTTATTTTGTTTCGAAATAACCGAACAAACCTATCCGTGCTTGAATTGCAGTGACCCTGTTCCATTTAAGCCATCTTTCAGAGAAAGGAAACTGCATCTGTAATTCATTTGTTTTTGGAATGGTTGATCGTTTAGCTAAGTACAGTATTCATGTATGGAAAGGATGCAGCCTAGTCCAACATAATTGCTTGCACAACAGTAGATGAATAAGAAATTATATGTTTCGTTCTCTTAGTTTTCATGCTACCTCCTTGTTTTTTGGTTTATTTATTTTTACCAGTGGCTAAGATAAAATGCTTTTTGATTGTGCAGGGTTAGAATTCAGGAAGCACCTGTAGACCGTGATCTTCTGAACCCAAATAGGAAAAGTGGTCTGGAACTATCAATGAGGGCATTCATAATAAAGCGAGATGGCAATGTTGTGAACCCTCCCATTGGAACATCATTTGATTCTTTGGATAAGGTGATGTGCCAAAAGCTCCAAGGAAATTGCCGAAGTGTTTGAAATATGGAGTGCTCGGGCACCGTAGGAATGTCTGCGGCAAACATTCAGATCCATTTGAGGCTAGCCGATATTCTTTAGCGTCACTTTTATCAAATCAGTAAGAGAAATGTTCATTCCTTTGCGATGTGTTTGTAATTTGAGATTCCATTCCTGAGCTTTGTAGGCATGCATAACATTAGTTGATTGTGTGTTCTTAATTACATGGTACTGCCGAAAGTGTGAGTTGCTTTGGTATTTTTCTGCCCTTTGTTAGTAAACAAATTATGGCTCATTGAAGAAATTGCAATAGTTTGAGAAAACAATTTCAGCCGAAGACCTTACTCGTTGGGTCTCCATTTGGAAATTGGGCCCGTTGTTACACTGGATGGCGTTTGGTCAAGGCACATAAAAAAACGCTTGGCATGTCGTATGCGTTGGATGAGGTATGGGTCGTGAGTCTATGACAATAAATGAGCAGTATGAACGGCAGCCGTTTGTGGGCAAACGTGTGAGCCGTGGCCCATATGGTGCACGCCCGTCTGAGCCGCCAAGCGTGGGACGCGATTGTGACATTAAAGTGTGGTAGATGGGTGGGCCATCGCCTGGAAATTGATTGGATATACTTGGATATACTATTTGGAACACAGAGGCATATACGTGTGATGGTGGCAATCTTGATGCAAGCGGACGAAGCAGATATGGAGCTCATCTGAGCTCGTGCTCATAACAGCACTTCCGACTTGCTCCTTCCGTTCCTAAATATAAGTCTTTTTAGAGATTCCACTACAAACTACATACGGATGTATATAGATATATTTTGGAGTGTAGATTCACTCATTTTGCTTCATATGTAGGTCATAATGGAATCTCTAAAAAGACTTATATTTAGGAACGGAGGGAGTACATGACATTTTCATCTATGTGAACAAGAGAGATGCGAAAAAGAATAGTGAGCCTTCATACAGGAGCCTAGCTATATATGCATTCTTAAGCAAATACAACAAATATGAAGAAAGAGAAAGAGAGAAGGTAGAAAAAAGTGAGTAGGGCGTTTCGGTGCACAGGCTCATCTGCACCTGGTTACAAAAGAATTCCTAAAAAAATCAAAACAAATTCAAAAAATTTCAAAAAAAATTGTGCGGTAGACAATTTGATTCGTGAGGCCCGCTCAAAATTTCAAGTCATTTGGACATTTGAGCAGCTCTCAGCAAAAAAGACAAATCGGACCAAAACAGCACATGAGCAGTAAACATTTTTACAGACCCCCAATTTGTCTTTTTTGCTGAGATCTCCTCAGATGTCCAAATGATTCGAAAATTGGATCGGACCTCGCGCATCAAATTTTCTACCGCACAAAAACAATTTGGATTTTTTTTATTTTTCTAATATTTGTTTTGATTTTTTTCGTCAGCGTGGGTGCAGATGAGCTCGGGTGCAGAGAAAAAAAGTATTAATGTAATAGTCAACTTTATAGCCCATATTATTCTATGAGTGACCATAGATGAGGACACAACTGATCCAAGCTCATGTGAGCTCAGGTGAATAGTAAAATCAAAAAAATTGAAACAAATCTGATTTATTTTGTCAAACATTGAAATTTTTTTTAGTTGATTGCAAAGTGGTGACATTCATGTAAAACATGGTAAAAAACAAAATCTATGCTCCAAAATGTTGTTTTTAAAAGCATTTTGGAGCATTGTTTTTTTTTTGCCACGTTAATAACATTTTGGAGCATCCTTTTTTCTGCCACATTTTACACGAATGTCACCTCGTGATGAAACTTTGCAACCAATCAAAACATTTGTGAATGTTTGACAAAAAAATCAGATATTTTTTTTTAGTTTTTTTTATCTTTTTTATTGTTTTACTATTCACCTTTGGCACCAAAAAAAATAGATTTTTGAAGTTTTTTTATGATTTTACTGTTCACCCGAGCTCACATGAGCTTTGGATCAGAACATCACTTTCACTATAGATGATGGCTATAAATGAGATGTCAATTTCATATAGCTATCAGCTGGCTATATTATTAATCATGCTCTAAGGAGCGTGAGCTCTAGATGAGAACATCACTTTTACTATAGATGATGGGGGAGGCGACTACAATAGAAAAGCAGCTTGTGGTGCAAAAATAGAAAAACGAATCTAGGCCACCGGATCCATTGTAGATGGTACAGATTCAAGTGGAGTGATTCCATGCCACTTAATGTGTATTTTATGAAGAAAAAAACCTGCTAGTAGTTAGATGCCAAATAGACTTTTGCAGTAACCACCTTCATTTTTCGTGTCCAAACGTTTGGTTCTTAGTAAATAGTATTGCCATATCTTCAGTGTTCATTCCTGCTCTCTCCCTTTGCGCATACATATTGCATGTCAAAGATATTTGAGTAAATGACAAAATTAAGCCAGCCTGGCAAACTGGACTATCACAGGCACTAATATGTGAGTACGTTTAAGCTGAAGCATCTCAGGAACAGGAAATTGGTTATACATGTTAAAATGGACCAAGGAATAGGAAATTGGTTATACATGTTAAAATGGACCAATTCTAGACACATAATGCTTGACTGCATGTCAAACTGGTCAATCCACGGCACATTTTTTAGTACATGTCAAACTGGAACATGCCGGGCATAACACAAGAAGACATTCATATCGACCTATCAATAACCTGACAAGATCAACAAGAATTGCTAGCGAAAATTGCTTCAACTTTCGTACATGACGGGCTATGCTAAGTCTGAAGGACTATGATAATCATCGCTGAACAAGCATTGCCATTAAGAACTACATCGACGTTGCTATCTTGATGGCACACAACAGTTGCCTCTAGATGAAGTGCTTCTTGTTCATCGAGCTTCTTGTCCTGGGAGAGATCATACGTAACAAGTACGATTCAGTTAGTGCAAGTCCATGTATGTGTCATACATTCATACTTAAAACTTTGTAATCATGAGCTGAGCAAAGAAAATATGCATCAAGAATACCATCTGATGGTGTGTTGCACATACCACACGGAACGAAAAATAGAGAAGAAATCACATTCATCGCAAAAGACAACCTAAAGTATGTTTCTATATTGCAATAGCAAGACAAGCCAAATGTTTTGTGGATAATCCTAACTTACCAATAATGAAAATTTTATATAAACATTATTTATCTTGTACAGGAAAAACCACTCTAATGCATTCTAGAGATTCGCAACAACCGGCAGAATTAGGGAATACAGTTATTTACATAATTATCCTATTAGAAATCCATCCTTTATACAACGTGGAATTTTCAAATAGCCTATCGTATGTACAAATAAAAAAACATATCGTATGATAAAATGATGTGTCAAACCCTCGAAGCCATTGGACATTTTAATCACTCAAAACTGCTCATGAGTTTGACAAGAACAATTTTAGTAGAGCGACTCCCTAATATAACCAGTGAACCATGTACCTAGTATAATAATAGACATATAACAATGTCTATTCTTGACATTGTGAAGCATGAGAAAATCTGTGCGCTTGACATAGTCATTTCTACACTTACCATAACATCATCACTATAGGCACAGCCTACAACAACAGTTCTTCTATAGTTTCGCCAAGAAAAGGAATAGTACTTATCCGGTTTGCAACTTGTGCATCAGAATACTCGTGGTCAACAATTGGTTAGGAGTTATAGAATCTATGATGATCAATCTGTCTTAGTGAAAACCGACATTGAAGACTAACAGCAATAAATCAATTGTCACGGCTCATGGAGCCCGAGATCGTTTTTCTTTCAAACAACAAGGAAGAACCTTGCTTTTCTGGTGACTCACAACTCATAATAAGGTCTCAAAGCCGCAGGAAATGTGAAATGCAGGTCCAAGTACAACTGATGATTTCTACCTCAGTTGGGTTTTTGGGATTATTGTGTGCACTGGTATATACAAATAAATCTCCAAACAAAAACTCTGTTTGACCACAATGAATGCAACGAATGCATATGGGAAATAAAATGGAACAACCACATATACTAATATTTTCAGTAAAATGTCCTAAACTTCAAATCGAAGATAATCTACCCGGCATCAACCTACCAACTTGGTTCTCCAGAGTACTTAATAGTGAAACAGAAGAAGCAAAATAGACTTTCAAACCACCACAAACAGTAGCAATACATAATGAAATGAAGTTACTAATATGCATCATTCACACATGAGCAGGTTTGACATGAAAAGTACAAGAAAATAGAACTGTAGAGATGCGGCATAAATCAACTAGCTAATAAAATTAAGATCGAGCACAAATGTACTAGCTAAATTAAGTTAGCATCTATTTACCAGAGAAATTAACCATCGTGGTGACGCCTTGTAGATTTGCTTCGGAAGGAGCCGAGGAGCCCACCACATATGGCAACAGTCTGTGTGTCAGAATATATACTAGGACACTTCCAATTGTTGACTCTTAGTATTCGATGCACAAATTGTTGACCCTCAATGCCACCATCTTTGGGAATCATAATTCATACATATACTAGGACACTTCTTCTTATTCTCTGTTAAAATGGAGCAATTTCAGCGATGAATCATATATACATGAATCAGGATTTTGATATGCTGATAAATATACAAATTTCATTTTACTTTTTGCCTAGCAGAATCAATTTACTTTCTTTCCAACTTTTCAAGCTATTGACTTTGTATACGGAACTGCAAGTATTAATCTTTTTAGTGAATTATATGCTAAACTACAAGATGCTGAAATTATCTGACTGCATTCAATCTTCCAACTTGATTCTCCAGATTACTTATGAGTGAAACAAAACTTCCAAATTAGAGTACCAAAATGCTAGTACAGTAGCAATACACCATCAAATTGAAGTTATTGTGCATCATTCACTGAGAAGATTTGACATGAACAAAAAATAGAACTAGAGAGATGCAGCATAAATCTACTTGGTAGTAAAATTGGGATGTAGCACAAATTCACTAGCAAATAAAAGTTAGCATCTATTTACCAGGAAAATGAACCACCTCGTCGCACAGGCCGGACGGGAAGGAGCCGAGGATACCACCACCGGCTTGCCGCCGACGAGGGGGAGGAGGACGCTAGCTGTTACTGGAGAGAGGAGGCGACGAACCCATCGCTGTCGGAGCTTCAGAAGGGAAGCTGCGACGGAAGCTTCGGGGCGGAGGTTAGTTGGTGATGAGCTCCGATCTGGTCCGCCTCAAACTGAGCCGCCAGCCACAAAACGGCAAGGAGCCATCGGGAGAAGGAGCATCACCTCTACCAGGAGTGCTCACCCAACTTGGAGTAGGGATCTGAGCGGCGGCCGCCGCCGCCCTCGGAGAAGATTTGGTTCGTGCGCTGCCTCCACGGGATTTGGGTTTCAACAAGGAGGGGCATCGGGACGAAATTAGCTATCAAGGAGGGACTTTTTTGCAAATTTCACGCACACACCGCCCCACCCGAATCTGAGCCATCAATCTCCCATCCAATGGAACAGATCAGTTTTTTCTATTTTTGCGCCACAACCTGCTTTTCTATTGTAGTCGCTCCCAGATGATGGCTATAAATGAGATGGCAGTTTTATATAGCTATCAGCTAGCTATATTATTAATCATGCTCTAAGGAGCGTTTGGGCTTGCCCACGAGTACATCTTGAACTTTTGACACTGTTAGGGTAAATTGGCACACCCCTACAAGGTTAGACCTATTCGAATAGCGTTTGACACTGCTAGGGTAAATTGGTACACCCCTACAAGGTTATACCTATTCGAATACACATGTCCACTGCTAGGGTAAATTGGTACACCCCTACAAGGTTATACCTATTCGAATACACATGTCCACGGTTACGGACAGCTTGAAGATTTTATACTTGATCATACAAGAAACCATCTTTTCCAGCTTCTCTATAGTTGCATATTTGCTTCACCCAAGATCGTGGCATACCATGAGGTGGAAGTGATATAAATATCAGCTGTTGATTCAGAGGACTACAAAAGTGACGAGAGATTTACCAAAACTTCAAACGACTTGTGGGTATAACTTTACCACAAGACCTTTCCTGCTCCAGGGCTACTGGCAAACAACAAACTGGAAGCTGGAAACACAAGAGAAAGCATACCTTTCAAAATACACAAAGTTCTTAAATATCACTAATTTACCGTAAGCACAGGGCTATCGTTACTTTCCAGCAAGGGAACTGTCAAGACGAATTTCAATGCAGTTCTTATTTCAGGATACAACGACAGTTCATGGCCACTGGGGTTCAGTTTGTGATTTAACAAATAACAAGGAAACAGCAACATGGTCCATTATTATTATCGCCTCGCACATGAAAACCTAAACCTGTATCTACAAGACACTTGCACAAGCAAAATTTGCCCCAGTGCTTGCTACTATTTCTGCAGACATTCTTCGTCCATGAACCTGACCTTCAACAATAGTTTAAACCTCACTGCTTTGCCTACATCAGAATGCAGTTAAGAAAATGTCAACTATGAAGATAAAAATGCAATATTTAAGTTAGGCATAAACACTAGAGGAAGAAGAATCAACAGAACAGAAGTTTATCGAGTCTTCATTACTCGAATATATTTCTATGGTTTCTTATTTCCCGTTTTGTCGACCAGGCAAGTAAATACTTCCAGTCATTGCCAAACTACCCTGAGTGTATTTTGAGCATGTATTGACCTAATCATTTGATGATTTCTCTTCATGATCTAGTCACGTTTTTCATAAAATGTCACCTGCCCCTCAAAGCAACCAATCATAATTTCGAATTACAACAACAGCAAGGATCAGAAAGTAGCATATTCATAATTTAAGCTACCTCTGCACCTCTATGGCCATAGGAGAGCCACATAATTGTATGCACAAGCTCGAGTGGTGAAAAATATTAAATGCTATATACACGGAGTTCTAACCAGTCCTAGTCCAGCTAAAGAAAGGTTTATTTCAGTTGATACAAGGGAAGAACAATCAGAAGGAAATCTTAAAGCAACCAAAATTACCTGAGAGTACAGGAATGTGCCAAAGATGGCAATGGCAGCTCCTAGTGCATTTACAGGGCGGACAGGTGTACGGAAGATAATGATTGACGAAACAATAACTGATATGCGCTTCATTGTATTGCCAATGCTAAACGTCAATGGAGAAATCTGGTCCAAAGACATGTAGGACACCTGGTTATACAGGTGGTAGAAAACGCTCTGTGCACCAATCCACCTACATGAGCGAACATTTACAACATCAGAAAACTGTCAATGCAAAGAAAAGTAGTATGCGATATATGTTCGGGTACAAATGCACATAAATCCTGGTCACCTCCAACACAACATGTTGAATTGTCAACAAAGACTCCCAACAGAATATGTCAAGAGCATTAAAAGGCTATAAGCAACAGTGCTGCTAGTGAGTTATAAATGTATCAAAAATGTTGAAGTATGTCTTTAAATGGTGTGAATATGGAGATAGTTTCAAGCTTCCGCATGAAATTTCAGTACAAATCACAGTACATGGTATAAATGTAGAAGAAAAATGAATTCTTGATTTTTCCTGCTTACCAGAGAACGTTGGGGCCAACATCTGCAAGAGCCTTTTGCCATCCAGCGGCCCACATTTGGGGGCCTTCCATAGCAATAGCAAATGGTGTGAGTATGACCAGGGACATAATTGAAAGGCAAGCGTAGTAATTCATGCCACTGACAGACTTCCCTTTCATGCCCCGCTTCGAGAAGATGTTGCGGAAAACAAATGCAAGGTTCGATATCATGGCACCCATAAATCCTGGTGGGAGGAGATAAGGCTATTAGCATCATGAAAGGAGTACATCAGAATAGCTGCCTCACCTAACCAGTGCAAGACCAATCAAGAATTGCAAAGTTGCCTATGCAGCTATAGCCTCTATTTTGTCTGGTGTCAAACTTCACGAAAAAAAGGTTTTAAGCTGTATCTTCTTGTGTTAAGGAGAATGCACTAGCCTCAGTTTATGTAACCATTCGCCTAATTTACACAAGGTTAAAAGATTATATGTATGATTACTTTACTGTTTATTCATTTCCATAAGTTTCAAATCTAAAGCACATAGTTCTTGAAGCTCACTTGAATCCAGATAGAGTAAATAATCATTTAGCAAATCTTTTCAGTTTTATGTCAAAAAACATTAGGAATGTCGATTATTTAACCAATTAAGAATTGTCACCTCAGTTAACTCACAGAAACTGCTTCTTTATATCTATGAACATCATGACTATAATGGTTAGAAGCAAAAGGCACATCAATTTCTCGATAACCAATAGGGAGAGGATATGAGAGAAACAATTTAAGAGGATTTTTACTTAATTATACTCACCAATCATATTAAAGTTCAGCTCTGTCGCAGCAGCTAGACCACAACCACCGATGATCGGGAGAAGAGAAAGATATACAGGCATCGGAAATGACTCTCCGAGAATGAACCTTGACACCAAAACACTGAATGCAGGCTCAGCACTCTTGATAATGTGTGTGAATGACACTGCCACCTTTGACATGCTCACTGTGGCAGCAACATGTCCAATTGTATGAGCCACAGCAACCTTCATCAATGCAAACAACAAACATGATTCATGATTTCCATCAACAGATAAAACAGTTGCCACAGAACGAACGAACTCACCGGGAAAAGTGCTTTCCAGAAATCTAAGTCAGTCTTGGGGGCCTCAACTATGCGGGTGACCCATGAGAAGAGCATCATCGCTGAGCCGCAGGCGAGGGATAGTGTGGAGGTGAGCCAGGGATATGGGAAAGCATTGAGAACCTTCTTGTTATAGATGTTAAAGATCACATTAAGCGCCCACCAAGTCGCAAAATAGATTGAAATCTTCAACTTTTGTGCTGCTTCTGAGCTGGCTGGCACCACCTCAGCCTTTGAGTCCTTGTCATCAGCCGCTGAAGCTGCACACTGGAAGTCAAGCAGCTGCCTCCGAGGCTTCAGCTCGGAAGTGTGTGGGTCATCTAGCCGTGTGAGGTAGAGTGGTCTAAGGGAGCAGGACGCAAATTTTTTCATGTTGAGAATGGACACCGACGGAACCAAAGCTGATTTAGACCGTTGATTGGTGACAGAGAAGGCGGCCGGAGAGAGCTTCACAGCAGGTATCATGGCTCCTGCAGATCAACCAAAAAACATTCATAAAGGAATAACAGATAGCAAGTGGCATACAAACTGAACAAAGAGCTGCTAAAAAAATATGATGTTCCTTTTCAGTGAGACCTCCATTGAGGTGATCAAGAAAATGACATGGAACAACTTCCCCCAAAACAATGCTTGAAAATATTTACTCCAGTTTTGTTGATGCAAGCTTTCCTTGAGATTATTATCGAATGAATGCATCATCCAAGCATGATCCAACCAGTTAAATCTCTTGTCAGCACTATTTAATTCGTGCACGTCACAGACTGGGAATTTTTTGTCAGATAAGACCACGTACGCTTTCATATTGACAGAAAGAACCATCTGCGATCCGTATTGACAAAAAAGACCATATAAACCGTGGCGGCAGACCTGGCAGCCGACAAGTGGCACCTACCGCCACAGCGGGCGGCGGCAAGACCTGCCGCCACAGCCGCCGGCGGCAGCTCGGCTGCAACAGAAATTTCCGGTCTGCAACGGAATAGGACGCACTGGTGGGCCCTGCCGCCACTCCCGATGGCAGCAACTCCTTTTCCTACATGTATGGCAGCTCCTTATCTGACAAAAATTCCCCTTGCAGTACCCGCCTGCACTCGAACAAATTTAAAAGGGGCGTACGTGGTACATATTCATGAAAGTTGCGATACAAAGAGTGCACGCAGTCACTTAACACTACCATTACAAAGTCGTGTTGGTACGTGCATGATGATGCACCTTAAGACTAGACATTGCTGTACTACTACTCGACGTGCACACCGGCCGATGCATCTAGTGACAGAAAGGACCACTTGTAATCGTTTACATGCATGCCATCGCGAGCAGCAGGAAAACGAGCGGCAGCCATCAGGAGTGGCGGCAGGGCCCACCAGCGTGTCGCCGTTCCGTTGCAGACCCGAATTTCTGTTGCAACCGAGCTGCCGCCGTTGGCTGTGGTGGCAGGTGACACATGTCGGGTGCTGAACCTGCCGCCACGGCGTAGGTGATTTTTTTGTCAATACGGATCACAGATGGTCTTTTCTGTCTATACGAAAACGTAGGTGGTCTTATGTGACAAAAATTCCAGACTGGGAGCTATATGAGCTTGGTCACTGCAAAATCCCCAAAGGCTAAAACACTAGGTCAAAGGTGTACATGAGGACAAATGTGCATAAGGACATCGCTTTCGCCCAGTGATCTACACGTAAGGGTGTCGCCTTTCACCCCTTTGCACAAGCTCCAACTCTCATGGTCGTCTAACTGGGCAGATTTCGCATCCATTAATCGCCCCCCCCCCCCCCCCCCCACACACACACACACACGCACACACAAAAAAAACATTAGTTTTGGATCAAAAGTTGGAGGAAATATAGAACAGAGAAGCCAGAGGCTGCAGCTTGCAGGAGAGGGGGTGGTACGGGAGGCGACGAGTTGGCGGTGCAGGAGGTACAGCGGCGAGGCGCCGACCGCGGATGATGGTTGGCAGCTGGGTGAGAGAGATGGGTGATACGGCGACGGATCATAAAGCGGTGTTGCAGATTAATTATTTTATTTTTACAGGATCGACAGAACAAACCTCTGCAAGATCTCACCTTTCTTCCCGCCCAAGAACACTTGCTCGGATCAATAAAGTCTTCTTCTCAAATCGCGGCAAGAAGAGGTAAAAGCGGCGCCTCTGCGACGAAGGATTCGAGGACGGCAAAGGCAGGTGGGGATAGCTGGGGGATCAAGATCGAACCTGGGAATCTGAGACGGGAACCCGGAGATCACAAGGAGGGAGAGGGGGGTTGCTCGAGGCAGGACGAAGGAAGGGAGTTCAGCTCCTTCGACGAGTATAAAGGCAAAGGGAAGGGGGAAGGTGGCGGCTGGGGAGGGGGGCAGGGAGGTTTGGTGCCGTGTGGCTCTTTGTTAGATTGTACAAATGCCAGGGGCTTCTTGTACATGTCTTCTCCAAGGAGACCGGCCATGGTAATTTGGAGTGGTGGCACCAGAGAGGCGCCTTGTATTGATTTCGGATCTCTAGAGTTACTAAGCTCCCACGATTTGCAGCCCCCTGGTGAATCGGGGCTGTAATTCTCGCTGGAGGCCCCACCTGTAAGTGGATGGATGCCTGGTGTGTTTTCTTTGGGTCCATGAACGTGGCGCTCGCAGACGATACGGACCTTTGATCGTTCGATCACGGTGAAAAGACGATCACAACCGCCCGATAGCTAGCTTCAGTAAAACCTAGCGCTGCAGCCGCCGCCTCAATCCACATCCCGATCCACTTCCCTCGCGAGCAAGGGCATGGTCAATCCCGCAGGTCGCAGCCGCCCTCCTGTCGTCGGGCCGCCGTCACCCACGCGTCTCCACCGCTTCCTCTTCCGCATTCCCTCGCCGCCTCCACCTCTTCCTTACAGAACGGGCATCGCAGCAGCCAGCGGTGGAGCTTGGGGGAGGGGCGGCGGTTCTCGGGTTCGACGCGGGCGAGGTCGAGGTGGGGACGGGCCGGGGGCAGCGGTGCTCGGGTCCGACGAGGGCGAGGTCTAGGTGGGAACGGGTCGGGGGCGACGGAGCGCATGTTGGGTGAGCTCGGAGATGGGCGCCGGTGCTCGAAGCTCGACTCTGGCGCGGCCGAGCTCGAGGTAAGGAAAGCCGTCGGGATAACCATTAATGTGTACAACAGTGCTCGGATTAGTGAAAAACAAGGGGTTGCAGACTCAGGTTCTCCTCAGCTTCCTCTACTACGCCGGCTGTTCAGTAATTCTCTTATATCCTCCTGATCAATCTCGTGTGCTCTGTTATGCCCAGCCTTTAATTTGTGTTGTGTTCCACTATTACTCTTCTATTTGGCTTTGGTGGTGATCTTTGTTGGTTTACAACTTGGATTTTAGTGGGCTTTTGGTTCATGCTTGATGGTTGTAGGTCTCTGGTGTTTTGCCATTGATGGTGCCTTGTTGATTTGTTCGTGATGCTTGCTTAACTTAAGCCCTTTGTGCTCAAGGTGCTAGCTGAAAGATGATTCTGGTTGATGTGCAAGCTAACCTCCTGGTAAAACTAAACTCCCACTTATGTGTTATACTAAACAGCCTCCCACTGTCCCTACGCTCCTAAGTAATTAGTTAACATTTGTTTCTCGAATTCATTAGCCACATAAAACATGTTTAAATCCATTAACTTTGTTCAGTATCAAGTGAACATGTTGAAACTTGCCAAAATTATTTAGGAAAAGGTTCAAAGTATGTCTACTAATTCTAAGACCATAAAAGGTTGGTTGAGGTCACCAAGTTTGTGAAATTATTAAATTAATGATTTGGTGATCAGGTTGTGTCGATCTTTGTGTGCGTGTGGGGGTGCTTCTTTTTATTCCAGAATGGACAGGTCCGATGCCCAATTTACTCCTTGCACTGCCATTGACACCTACTACCCGCGTCCATGGCGCCACCATGGTGCCTTCGGCACAACGCCTTGGTGTGCTCCATGACTTCACTTAGATCGGCTCCACAGGGTCATGGTTCAGAGCCCCCACCCTTTGATGTGCAGTTGTCAGCTGTGTGACCGACGAGATGGTCATTATCCCGAGCCTTGGTGGAGTGTTGCTCTAGGGTGGTGGTGGTGTTGCAGTTCAGGTGGCAGGACATTACTAACAAAGTTATGTATATTATTCTAATTTTAAGAAATAAGTTTAGTGATTAGTTAGAACTTCTGATGACAAGTGTAACATTGATGGTGCAGGCACAAGAACGCTACATACCTTCTCTTGATATAGTTATCATATGATCTGTTGCTCCAGAGAAGGCACAATTCATACTTGTTAAATGGTGACCACGTACCCTGCAATTAAGCTAGAAATTACAAAAAAGAACCGTGAAGATTCTTTCAATACTCATGTCCGGTTGATCCAAAAATAATGTGAGTTCATATCCTGGCAATCCATGTATAATCATTAGAGTTTCAGACCAAATGACATCTTCTGCTCTTTCTCAATAGTGCTCCAGTTAGCACATTAGCATTTAGTGCTGATACAATCTCTATAGTTTCTAAGCTCCTAGGAATTGAGGGCACCTGTTGCGTTATGGGGTATGCTGGCGGTAGCGGGCCCGGTTATAAGGATGTGTTTCGTTGGCCAATTCTAAATGGGCCTACTCAGGTGACTCATGGGGTATGCTGGCGGTAGCGGGCCCGGTTATAAGGATGTGTTTCGTTGGCCAATTCTAAATGGGCCTGCTCAGGTGACTCATGGCGTGTGTGATGGCTGACGGTGTCCTGGACTAGGGGGTACTCATCATGTCGTCTCCCGACCAGTGGGTCGGGCCGAGGACCCCCATGGCGGTTCACTAATGGGCTAGTTCGGACAGCCGTTGACATATACGAGGAAGATTCCACAAGACTTGGTGATCAAGACAAGGACTCCTCTCCACCGACGTAGCCGACTAGGACTCTTGTTATCCTAGGCCTCCGGTGCATTATATAAGCCGAGGCTAGGCTTGTTGATAGATAGATTATGACATTACTCATCATACCCCTAGGGCTTAGACCACAACATATGATCTCGAGGTAGATCAACTCTATACCTTGATACTTCATCAATATAAACAAGAGCAGGACGTAGGGTTTTACCTCCATCAAGAGGACCCGAACCTGGGTAAAACATCGTCTCCTTCGTTCCTGTTACCATTGATCCAAGAATCCACAGCTCGGGACCCCCTACCCCGAGGTCTGCCGTTTTTGACACCGACAATGGTGCTTTCATTGAGAGTTCCGCTGTGTGGTCGGCAATGGATCAATGACTCGCCTGCAGATCAACTGTGACGTCGGCATATTCGTCCCCGGCTCGACCGAGGACTGCGCTCCGCCTCAGATCGTCATGATCGGACGAGGGCCTTCATCAACATCAACTCCGATCTCTATCAAGATCGTGGAGGAATCATCCAGATAGATCGGGGGCTCAACTTCAACATTGTCCTCGGGCGACCGTGCTGTTTTTCTATACAGCGGATTTGTATTCGCCGTCGCCGCTTCCTCGGATGTCGCTTTGACGATTTCTTTGGTGGAATAGTGCGGAATTGTGTATATAACAACCCTTTAAAATTTCATCGCGTTCCAATGGAGGAATCTCCGGCGATCTCCAATATACCGGAGCCCTGTCGAATCCGGACGGGAATCTGGATGAGTTTAGGCCGTGGAGTCCAGCATCCAGCTAGGACGTCTTTTGGAACATCCAACCGTTGATCGGCTGCGGAATTCCTATATCTACCACCCCTCAAATTTTCAGCTCGATCCGACCGTTCAAACTCCGGGAACGGCCCGAGGAGTGCGTCAATTTTCGGATCTGTTTTCTGCGCGAAAACGAATCCGACCCAAATTCATCTTTCTTCATGAACGGGATATTGAACATCCTTTTCGAAGGAAACTTTTTCTAGGGTATTGTGTGTTGTTCTCAAACATGTGTCTACAAATTTTTAGTCTTTCCCGAGGCAATTTTCACCGTCGTGCCGATGTCAAACCGGCCCGACCACGTTGCTCCACGGCTGCCGACATGTGCCAGCATCGACTGCGCCGTCGCTCCATCAAGCCGACGACACCTCCTCGGGTCATAACCTTGGCGAGCCGAGCAAGAGTTCGGCATCGTGAAGCCGAGCATGAGATCGGCATCACGAAACCCTAACTTGAACAACCCTGAAGCTTCGACTTAGGGATCTCTCTCCGACCCGATCCCAAGGTCGGCTCTTATCTCGCATCCGGCTTCAAGACTAGATGCGGCCTCTGCGTCCGAAGATCGGAAGTCAATTCCGGCCGAACTCGCCTCTCTTATCCCGGATCCAGCTCCAAGCCTGGACACGACTTCGGCGTCCGAACACCAGGAGTCAGCCCTGGCTGGACTCGCCCCTCGCACCATCGTACCGGACGACGACCCCGAAGAAATCCCGGATACCAATCCGGCTAATCTCGCCCCGCCAAACGAGATACTACATCGGATCCAGACGATGACCACTCCATCGGACTGACATCGGCATTCAGGCCATATTTCTTTAATTATTTACTTCACTTAAAATAATTAAGTAGAAGAATTTTAAAAAAAATATATATATATCATTATCTTTATTTGTTATTACTTTTGGTTTGCATTTTTTTATGTGCACAGGTAAATCGACGTCGACTGGTCTGCGTCGTCTGCTCCAACACCTCGGCTGGACCGAGGGCTTCGCCATCGCTTTATCGACCTACCCGGGGACTTCGGCGTCACCAGCCGACCAGCTTCGTCACCTCGGCTGGACCAGGGGCTTTGCCTCGCCGCATCGACCGAGCGGCGTCGCCCCTTCATCAAGCCGAGTTCTTCGCTCGGGCACCTGAGAACCGGCTTGGGGTCTGGGATCTCAACCCGCTGCAAGCTCGGCCCACGTCATCAACGCCGAACACATTAACCAGCTAAGTCGCTTTCATGCTCAAAGTTTTTAAAATTTTAATTTGTGTTCGGTTCGACCATGCTCACATACATTGTTTGTTAAAAGAAACTCTCTCTACCCATGTTAACTGGGGGCTCTTAAAATTTATATGAGCCATTCTATAATAAATATTTTTTTCTTTCTTCTAAGTCGTTGCAAAGTCTTTTTCCACTACTCCTTTTTCCGACGAGAGTGTGTGGTCAATAGCCGGATGGCCTGTTTTCTCTCTAAAGCCGCTCGCGTTTAGTTCTCTAAACTGGCCTGAGAAACACTCCGCCTTCGGGATAGGAGGTTGAAGCCGAAGGCTGACCCGCTTGAAGTCTGGAGATCGGATGTATCATGTTAAAGCACGACGGAAGCATAAATTAATTTTAAGACCAATTTCGGATTGGCACCAAAAACTTGATTTAGTTCGGGCGTAAGGTTTTTACTGAAGTTTTTTGGTTTTCCAAGCATATGGCACTTTTAATCTATTTGTGTGTTTCCAGCATAACTTTCGCAGTGCAACGCCGGACACCTTTACAGATTCGGCAATATCAACAGTGGGCTACAACAAGAGCCGAACCCACCGAAAGCCAAGGTAAGTCATGGAGTCCTCGGCAAAACATTCTCGGACATTGCCTTATATGCATCGGTTTCGAATTGTGTCTTCGGTCAATAGTTGGGTTGCCCGGCTCCTGTGCTTGCCTCCTACGTTCCGCTTTGTTCGGCTAGGAGCGCAAAGGGAGAACCACTGCGATTGTGCTTCCAGCTCGAATGGTTAAGCGCCTTCGTGGAGAAAGCCGAAAACTGACTGTCACAATAAGCGTAAATTGGTCAGCGATCCAATGACTGTGTCAAACTACAGATCGATAGAGATCACCCCGTGTTAAACAATGGGCCTTTCATAATTTTGGCCGAAGTGTTACTGGTTTGACCTCGGTTGATGCCCAACACTAACCAGGGGCTAGTAACTGGCCCCAAACTTTAAACTCCTATGACTAAGTGAAAGTTATAAAGCCTGCATATCTGATTGCCTTGTTTCCGCTAACACAACCGCCTCCGGCACCGAGACGTCGGCTAAGGGTTGTATTGTTAGTACGGAAACACCCTGTGTAGCATCTACAAAGGGGTGAAGCCGACGATGGGCCACTTTTAGGTTATAAACAGTCTCAATGAAGAATTTGCCTTCCGTAATTATCGTAATAAAGCTATAAATATGCATCAATTTGACTTAAGATTTTGGCCAAGCTGGGTTGCCTGGCTCCTGTGCTTACCCCTACGTTCCCGATTGTTCGGCTAGGCGGTAAAGGGAGCACCTCTGTGATTGTTACTACCGAGTCATCTGGGTTAGTACCTCAGACTGGGTGAAGCCGAAAGCTAGCCATCTTAAAGAATATAATTGGTCGGCAATGATGGAAGTGAAAATTTTGGTTCATTATGGACCACAGAGTTTGGGAACTTTCTCCCAACTAAATCCTCAATATTTTCCTCCCACATTGATCGGAATTGAGGTTTCATGATCATGATCAACATGACAGTCTGGGAAAAGGAACCTATAACGGAACTATTTTTCCCAGAAGATGTTTTATAACATATCTCTCTGCGTACCTTTGTTTATAAAACCGTATGGCCGGATTGCCTTGTTTGTCGTAAATCTTTGCCCTTATAAAGGCTTTATAAAGTAGGACGAACACTCTTCGGCTGCTGGCCGAGGAGGTTGAAGCCGATGGTTGGTCAACAAAGTTTTGTACAATGCGGATCCGAGCATTAGTGATGTAAAGTACTTGGATACATAGAATCATTACACATAAATTGTGATATACTCCGGACATTGATCCTTAATTCGGCCACCCGTGCCCACATTAAGACTCGAGGGCTACTGGGCTTCGCGCTTCTCATTTACAAATATTAAAGGGGCACATCGATCCCCTGATCTGGTGTTGCCACCCGACCATTGGCTCGAGGGCTACTGCATCGACGATTCAATGCAGATAGTTTACAAAGTGCGAAATAGTTCCCGAGGAGATTATGATCCTCAGGTTGGTCGGCCGCACCCAACCTGAGTCTCGAGGAATATGCACACCACATTTCTATTCCTAAGTATGCTACAGAGCTAGGAGTTGATCCTCAGGCCGATTTTGTGAATCGACCTGAGTCTCAGGGGCTACTGGGATCACCGGTTTTATGCCATCCTTCAGGTGCATGCCGGACATTGAGCGGACACACACCTTGAGGGCTACTGGCTATATACCTCGGCAGATAATAAATTGCACAAATCGTAATTAAATTCACAAAAATCAGCCCACAGCCGAGGTGGTGCACCACCGCGGGAGCAGTCTGGCATAAAGCTTGGATGCAAGTGGCTAGCTCCATAGAGGGCATCTCCGGCATTAAGCTCGGTTTAACCCTTTTAACTTTTTCAAGACTGAGGTAATCTATGACATCTCGGATACAGTCCGGCATTGGTGCCCGACTGCGAGATAACACCTCTGATGTAGTCCGGCGTTGGTGCTTGGCTGTGAGAGGACACCTCGGAAGCAGTCCGGCATAAAGCTCGGCTGCTAGTGGCTGGCTCCATAAAAGAACCTTTTTGGTGTTAAGCTCGGATAATCCTCCTTCAAAACTTTCAAAGAAGAGATACTCTATGCCTCCTCGGATGCAGTCCGGCGCTGGAGCTTGGATACAGACCGGCGTTGGAGCTCAGATACAGACCGACGTTGAAGCTCGGATACAGTCCGGCGCTGGAGTTCGGATACGGACCGGTGTTGGAGCTTGGATACAGACTGGCGTTGGAGCTCGGATACAGATTGGCGTTGGAGCTCGGCTGCAAGAGATACCTCGGATGCAGTCCGGCGTTGGAGCTCGGATGCAAGAGGACACTGCCGCACGGGAAACACTTCGAACCCGACGTGTGGCGTAAAAGATAACAAGGCATTGATAAAGGCCGAGAACTTAAAAGACTCCTCGGATACCCGACGTATGAACTTTTCGGATATACCTCGGCAATCCTCAAGATCGGAGATGGGAAGATTTGTTGAACCAGTTTTCAAGACCGACGACCGAAGACGAAGAACAGTTCGGAAGAACCGAGGAGCGTCCCCAACTTGAAGACCAGTTCAGGGGGCTACTGACGGTGTCCTGGACTAGGGGGTACTCACCATGTCGTCTCCCGACCAGTGGGTCGGGCCGAGGACCCCCATGGCGGTTCACTAATGGGCCAGTTCGGACAGCCGATGACATATACGAGGAAGATTCCACAAGACTTGGTGATCAAGACAAGGACTCCTCTCCACCGACGTAGCCGACTAGGACTCTTGTTATCCTAGGCCTCCGGTACATTATATAAGTCGAGGCCAGGCTTGTTGATAGATAGATTATGACATTACTCATCATACCCCTAGGGCTTAGACCACAACATATGATCTCGAGGAAGATCAACTCTGTACCTTGATACTTCATCAATATAAACAAGAGCAGGACGTAGGGTTTTACCTCCATCAAGAGGGCCCGAACCTGGGTAAAACATCATCTCCTTCGTTCCTGTTACCATTGATCCAAGAATCCACAGCTTGGGACCCCCTACCCCGAGGTCTGCCGGTTTTGACACCGACAATGGCTTTTTAGCCATACGTGTCACTGGATGTGTGTGTTCTCTTGCTTTCTATGGGATATAGGCGGCGCATGAGCTTTTCTTCGATTCACAGAGAGGAGGGTGGTGGTGTTCTTGCTGGGTTGCGCTTGTTTTTCTCTCAAGGAGGGTGAGCTGCTTCTGTCGCCGGGGGATTCGTCTTTGCACCGGCCTTCTCCGATCTGCTGGGTGGGCGGAGGCATGGATGGCTGCGGCCGGTTGTGGGGTTTCCTGAGGTTTTTCATCTTCCTGTGTTGCATCAGAGGTTTTGATTCCTTTGCTTTCCATTTTAGTTTCTCTATATCTTGATTACTGCGTATCTTGTGTGGTAATGTTGTACGGCTGCAGGGGATTGTGGATGTGATTTTTTGGGGAAAGGGGGTTTTGATTTTTATCGGGGGAGAGGGTGGCGGTGTTGTATCGGCTGATTGTTTGGCCGATGTGGGGATTATTTGGTTGTTTTGGTTTTGTGGGGCACTTGTATTCCCACTGTTGGTGTCAGTGGTGATTTTGGTGGTCTTGGTGTTCCGGTTGGGGGTGTCCTGATTTTGGTATTCTTGTTCGTAGGGGGCGTGTTCAGTGGTTTCGCATAGGGGGAGAACCAACAAACCAAGTAAAACAACTTCATTACTGGAAAATAGATCAGGACACTAGGATTCATTTAGGTCCTCTCATCACTAGAATTCATTTGGGTGCTCTTCTTGCATGATTGTTTATTGTGCTCTATATTGGTAAAGCATGGTTTGGTTTTAAGATATGCATTATTGATGTGTTTGGTGCATCCTTCTCTGTGATGTTACTATCTATTGTGCTACAGAGTTCGCTGCTGACAGGGAAGTACAGAACAGTAGTACATTGTGCAGACTGCAGAGGGTGCAAGAAAAGCCGGTAAGTCATTATGTGTGTACACTGATTCACTTTCTTCTTTGGATTATTAGAAGTTTTTTTTTAATTTTATTATTAGAAGTTTTTTATTTTTATTGCTTTTATATGCCAGGATTTGCGTGTGCATATTGTAGCCTTATTGGTATAATGGCGCTATAAATGTTTGGCTGGTAGCGCTTCTTCTATTGTTGGAATAACTTTTGGTTCGGCCAGAATGCTGTATAGGAAGTCGTTATGCCATGTATAATTTTGTTTACATATACACATTGTGGTTTCTTTCATACAAGCTTCGTGTTGGGTCTATGTCAGGAAATTCTTATTAGCATCAGTGGCTCATCCGAAGCAATGGGTTACGTGAAGCCATTCTCTCCATCGGTAGTCTTCTGACGAATTTACCTGGATGTTGTTAATAATTGCAGAAAGCATGAACAACCCCCCAGTATGCATCGCATTGGCGTATGGACCCACGTGGAGTAGGGCGCTAGAGATTTTACAAAATGGAAAGCAGGAAGTGGTCGACAGATACCCGTCCAGGGGTGCAGCAATGTATAAAGGAATTATTGAGAGATTAAGAGACGGTGTTCTTCACAAGATGACTATACATTCTTCGGAAGACGGTAAGCATAAAGTGACCGTTCTTTCAAATCATCATCACTTATTGCAATTCTATAATTTGCATGGTGTGTCCTTGACCCATGTTTTTTGGTCATGATTTCTTCCTTCTCACTATATTTTCTATTTTCTTCTTCGTTTGCAGCTCTCAATATGATTCAGTTCAGCAAGAAAGGTGTGCCGCACAACATTGCTTTTATGCGACCAAGCTGCATTTCTCGAGATAACCTATTGGTTAACACGCATAAAGATGTGATTGCTCACTATGTTAGCCTTTGCTATGATCCCTCATGGGACAAAATATGTAAAAGTATTGCATAGAACGAAGGAAAAGCTAATTTGGATGAGCCCAGTGTGCTCAATGAAGTCCGTAACAACAAGTTGAATAAATCTAAGATGGTAATACGCGGGAAATTGCATCCACAAGGAGGTAAACAAATATTTGATTGATGTGATCTTAACTGATGTGCTCTAACTTGATTTGCATGTGCAGCGGTACAGGTTCCATGTTCTGTAAGAAAAGAGCATCAACTGCTTATGTTTTCTTCTGGTCGGACTCTCCACCACGTCAGGGAACCTCGGTATCGCTAGAAGAGTGCACAGCTATCTAGGCTGAGCGACTGGTGAGGAAATGTTGAATCCTTAGGTTGCCATATTCTGTAAATGTACGTGTGTTTGAGCTACAAGTATCTTTGGCTGTTGTGATGTGGAAGCGTGATGGATAACCTTTTTGGAACATGTTTTTCTTCTCTTAATATCTCTGTTTCCCGTGGATATGGACAAGATGTTTGACAAGTACTTAGTTCTTGTTGTCTCTCAATTGACTGGACTATAGCCGCTTTTCAAATTCAGATCAGGGGACTGTATTCTTATTCCTTGGCTTGCCGTTTATAAAGCAAAACTTAGATATTTCTTATTATTTTCTTACCTAGCAGCTAAGCTCCGCATGCGGTTCGATTATGATGCAGTAAACCCGTTATGCTGCGTTCATTGTCCGCTTTCGGTGGTATACCCATCTAATTTAAGAAAAACAAAACTTTAGCTAATTTAAACACTGATATTTTGGTGTTTACTGCCCGCTTCCCACCGTTCCATCGATGGTTCTATGTTATTCTTGACTAATCTCTTAACAATGTCCTGACAGCTTGTTGGCGGGCTGTTCGGAGACGCGTCAACATCTTCGTCAACATCAACTAAGCTCCACTTCCATTCTTAGGCCTTGTAGCTTTATGCAAATTCTCCCCATCAATATTACATATCAATTATGGCAAAAAAAATTACTCGGCAGCAGAAGAACGGCGCGGCGCAAGCGCGCGTATCACTCTAGTACATATTATAGAGACTAGAGAGGACTAGCGGGATATACGCGCTTTCCTGCGCGAGTCTTCTTTTTGGCATTTTTCTTTTTATTGGCTATTATTCTAGCTCTTCTTTGTGTGCCCAGGGCCATTCAACTATGTATTTAGCATGATTGTGTTTTTTAAGTTTAATATTTATCATGAATGTTAACAGGTAACTAATTAGGCATAAAGGAAGCAAACGCATTAGATAGAAAAAAAGGTTGATCATATATATCGGTATCACTGCTAGGTGGTATTGACAATGGCAAAACCATAAGTATTCATCAAAATTAGTAAAAATAACGGCAGCAAGTATTCAACCATCTTATCAGAGGCGTCACATATATGGTTAAATTCCGATGCTTGGATTTAACAATCTACAAAGCCATAATCAAGCTAAATATACAATAATGCTTCACGCATAATAAAAGGAGTATTTGAATTATATCTCAAAAAATATTTTATCAAATTAAAGGAAGTATATTATTTTATCAAATAGAGATAAAAATGTACAATATACGCATAGAATAGCTAAAAAGATCAGCGACGAACGGGCACACGTGTTGCTGTGAAGTGCGACAGGTTGATGGAACAGAATTCCACTCATTTCAGATTGGTGGTACGAGCTTAATGACCATTGCTCCGCAGATAAGGCATCTACCATGTGGTTGAGATGACAATCCTAGAGAAAGCCCCCTCAAAAAAAAAAAGAGAAAGCAATCAACAATGTTTATGTTCCTTAAACTTAAGTGAATCATTAAACAAAGTCTGTTACGTCACATAATCGTAAGCTCGTAGTACATAAAACTATAACCTTCTAGACCATCATATCATGTCGTCTTCAGGTGAAACATAGATGAATGTGAAGTGTTTTCAGTAAACAAACAAATGAGGGGAAGTGAATGATGCAGATGTAAAAGTATAGTTGTAAGTACTATAGTCAACTTGTGTAGTCTCTTTCCTTTTAACATATCAGGGTAAACTGAGACATATCTTGGTTATGCATCTCGCAATAGGGGTTGAGGGGAAGGAAAGAACAACTCTCCAGTGAAACAAAAACAAGGTCGCTTGCGATGCCCAGACACAGGTGAAGCATCGACCATCTATAACAAAAATTTAGACAGCCAACCATCATCAAACCAAGTAGAAAGTCAACAAACTGCGCTCAGAAGCACAAATGGCTAGCCCTAGAACATCATAGCCCCAATAAAACAGAAACCAAACCACACAAATAAAAATAAGTACAATCCACAAAATCCAATGATAAAAAAGAACTTACAAAATTTCAGTCTGTGACCATTCGAACGACAACTCTATTCTTCTTTCGGTACCACTAAGGGTGGACCATATGTGCTGAATAAACTGAAGAAATTTCGCTTCGTGAGCACCCTAATCATCTTCCTTGTTCCCTTTACATGAAAACACTCACCGGTCGCTGAAAGAAGTAATCCCAATTTCCGACCGAATCACCAAGAAGGCGTCAATCCCATGTCCCAATCCACCAAACCCCATCACGCAAACGCAGAATTGACCCCAAACCTTAATAGGCGCATGTCAAATTCCAATAACAAACGGAAGCATAAGAAAAAACAGAAGGCAAATAACAAAAAAGCAGTGACGCAATGGCCGCATCCACCACACTGACCACCAATGCAACCCACTCGACCAGGCAGACATCCTCCAGGCCCACAATCCACAAACTCACAGTATCGTAAATCTAATCAAATACATCAGCAACAATAGAAAAGAACCAAAAAATCAGAAACCTCCAAGCAGCCAGAAGGACGCAGGAGACACAAATCCACCAGCCCACGCACCCCGCAGCCTCCTTCTGAAGAAACCAACGCAGAGGAAGAAGAAGCTGGCATCAACAGATCCGATCCCTCGCGAAGAGGCAGCCACCGGACCCCCGAGGAAAATGCAGACACCGAACCCATAGCCAAAGACGGGCACACACCCCACTAACCAAAAAGACTGTCGCCACCATGCCTTCTCGCAAAAGGAATCAATGCCGCCAGCCGCCTCACCCAAACCAGGAGAAAAGGAAGGACTGCAGCCCCAAGTATAAAAGAAAAGATCACCACATGACACTCGACGCGTGCACAGGTGCCACAAGTATACACACGTTGAACCGACCGAGCGTCATCGGCGAGAAATACACCTACAAAGAAACCTCACCCTGCAGGCCACACCCCTCAATCAACCAGGAGCCTCCCCATCAAGGGAGCTTGAGTTTTAGAGGATTTGGCAATCCTTAACACATAAGTTGCCTCGCTTTGCAAGCATACGACAGTGACCTCCTGTATGATCTACTTTACAACAAGCAAATTTTTGGCTCGGAAGATGAACATCTATGTATAAAGAAGCTGCACAATTGTGAGATTTTACATTAAGTTCCCTAGGAATATGGAAGACCAGAGCTTAAATGTTGGTTGTTGCAGCAAAACATTTTGCTAGTTGGCTTCTAATTTGCTAGTGTCCAGGGACTTGAAGAAGATTCCTTGATGCCATTGTCTGACCTAATGTCAAATTATCCGCTAGGAAAGTGATTTTGTTGCTGGCGATGTGTGAAGCAATTTCCGCGACAACATATAAAGTTGTAGCCTCCACCTCTAGCGGAGTTTTGACACTTTTTCCTGCTGCATAGATTAAGATACCTATTCCTTGCTTATTCTTGCTAGTCTAAATGTAAATTCCTATTCCTGTTTTCCTTGAGTTGTTATTGGAGTTAGTAGTGTACTTCTTCCATGCAGCATCGGTATAAACCTTGGAACCTGTAATCCAAGCATCTGTTTTTAGTGAGCATCCCTGCTTTTGATTGTGTGTAGATTCTGCCCTCGTTTCCTCCTTTATTTTTGTTGGTGAATCTGCAATGTATGCACAAGATAGTAAATCTTGCCTTTTTATTATTGCTTGCATAGCTGGGTATACCTGCATAGGAGAGTTTGATTTTCTGCCAAAACGTTTTCATTCCTAAACTTCCAAATACACCAAAGAATAGTCATTATGTTATTGAGAGAGGCATGAGGGTGATGGGAGGTTAACAAAGCATGGATAAATAGCAGGTATTGAATAAAAGTTTTGCACAAAGAATTCAGACCTAATATTCGAAGGTTCAGAGAACCAAGCAGTTTTAGCAAAAGGACAAGTGAAGAATAGGTGTATGTCATTTTCTTCCTGATCACATCTTACACAATGTTTTATAATATGAGAAGAAACTTTACCTGCCCTCATACATGTTGGAATTGCTTTCCTAAGAAGCCTCCATGCAAAATTTTGTACTCTAGGTACCATCTCATTTGTTCTCCAAGTCTGTTTTGAAATTTGCTTTACACATGTAGGTACTTGTCTAGGTGTAGGCTCTCCATGTTCCTGCATATTGTTGTAGGGTGGAACCCTAAGTGAAGATCTTTTCACACTTGAAGGGGTAAAAGGATGAACACAAGAACATCAAAAGGAAATTCACTCAAACAAAAACCCAATTACACATCCACTAGAATAGCATAGTTGAGATCCACAAGAATACATGAACAATCCAAGGAAACAAGCACTAAGATAAGGTTCTTCCCACTCCCAAGGGGTGAGGCCTTGATGATAGTCTTCTCCAAGAGGAGGTCTTGATATCCACTAGGGATCTTCTCCTAGGAGGTCTTGATCTCCAAGGGGAGTGGTAGATGAGAAAAGCTAATAGAGGCAAGGTGTCCCGTCTTTCGATGAGATGGTGGCTATCATTTTTGGTGGAGTAGACTTTGACGATCCGACTATGAACGTGCGAGGATGTAGCGACTTAGCAATCACTAAACCAACTCTGAGAGGTTATTGACCACGCCAGAGCACGATCAACCTGACCACGAAGGTCTGTTTCCTGCACGCAAACAAAGAACAAGAAAGAAAACGAAATTGCAATCTGGACATTGCGAATATAAGAGGAAAGCTTTATTAATGAAGGTGGGGTTCTGTGACGTCTTGGTCTGGTCGTTGAACACAAACGAAGTACGTGAAGTTGCAGCTATGGCGAACTTTTAATCTAAACAAAATCCAAAGTCTAAACGATGCCCTAAGGGCTGTATATATGGAGGAATAGAGGGGGAATTTCGTGGCCCCTTGGAAGAGGGGTCCGAAACCAACCCTAACTTTGTTTCCCCACACATACGGACTCTAAAAACAGCATATACTGAAGTAGTTCGAAATTACATGGGCCTGGCCCAATAATGATGTGACGCAACACCTATAATAGCCTCTAGACGAAATTTATGAAGTAGCATCTTGTATATTTCGTCCAAGCCTTCATGCACTCATTATGGTGGCTTCAAAGTCCTGAAATCATCACTTGAAACTCCGTTCTTGTTCCCCTTGCGCATGCCATCCTCTCCATGCTTGATCTTGCTCCAATGTTCATCCTTCTTGTCCAAGCTAGGCCCTTCATTTGTAAGCAAAACAAATTTATCCAATTTAGGCAGCATCATATTCTCATGAACATTAGAATCTTTACCAAGAAATGAAAGTACCTGATAATTTAATTGGTGTGCGCGAGCTCTAGTAATTGGTCCAGTATATGTAGCTACGAGGATCATGGGTGTAACTGTAGTATTGATATCCTCATCATCATCCCCTTCTTGAATCGAAGTCATCCTTGACGAAAGCTCATCTTCCTCACCCAAGTAAGGCTTCAAATCTGCAATGTTAAAAGTGGGACTAACCCCAAAATCTGTAGGTAGCCCAAGTTTATATGCATTATCATTTATTTTCTCTAACACCTTAAAAGGACCATCAGCACGTGGCATTAGCTTGCGCAAATCAGGAAACCTAGCCTTACGCAAATGTAACCAAACAAGATCTCCAGGTGCAAAGACAACATGTTTCCTGCCCTTATCTCCAGCAAGTTTATATTTAACATTCATGCGCTCAATATTTTCCTTAGTTAACTCATGTATTTTTAAGATCAATTCAGCACATTGTTTAGCATCAAAATTAACCTTCTCCGAAGATGGAAGAGGCAACAAATCAATGGGTGCACGAGGTAGGAAACCATAGACAATCTCAAAAGGGCACATCTTAGTAGTAGAATGCAGCAAACGATTATAAGAAAATTCAATATGAGGCAAGCATTCTTCCCACATTTTAAGGTTATTCTTCAAAATAGCCCTAAGCATAGTAGACAATGTTCTATTGACTACTTCAGTTTGTCCATCAGTTTGGGGGTGACATGTAGTACTAAAAAGCAATTTAGTCCCCAATTTAGCCCATAAAGTGGCTAAGAAATTTAGTATCATGATTGGAAACAAATTGTATTTGGCACACCATGCAAACAAATAATTTCACGAAAGAACAAATCAGCAACATTAGCAGCATCATCGCTTTTATGACATGGTATAAAGTGTGCCATTTTCGAGAATCTATCCACGACAACAAATATGCTATCCCTCCCCTTCTTTGTTCGAGGTAAACCTAAAACAAAGTCCACAGATATATCCTCCCATGAAACACTACGTACAGGCAAAGGCATATATAAACCATGAGGATTGAGTGGTGACTTAGCTTTTTGACATGTAATGCAACGAGCAACAAAACAGTCAACATCACGTCTCATCTTTGGCCAAAAGAAATGTGCCACTTGATAGAGGCAAATGTGTCTCATCTTTCAATGAGATGGTGGCCATCGTTTTTTGTGAAGTAGACTTTAACGATCCAACTATGAACATGCGAGGATGTCGCGCCTTAGCAATCGCTAAACCAACTCCGAGAGGTTATTGACCACGCCAGAGCATGATCAACCTGACCACAAGGGTCTGTTTTCTGCACGCAAATGAAAAACAAGCAAGAAACTGAAATTGCAATCTGGATATTGCGAATTTAGAGGAAAGCTTTATTAATGAAGGTGGGGTTATGTGACGTCTTGGTCTGGTCGTTGGACACAAACGAAGTACGCGAAGTTGCAGCTATGGTGAACTTTTATTCTAAACAAAACCCAAAGTCTAAACAACACCCTAAGGGTTGTATATATGGAGGAATAGAGGGGGAATTTCGTGACCTCTTGGAGGAGGGGTCCGAAACCAACCCTAACTCTGTTTCCCCACACACACAGACTCTAAAAACAACATATATTGAAGTAGTTCGAAATTACATGGGCCTGGACCAATAATAAGGTGACGCAACACCTATAATAGTCTCTGGACGAAATTTATGAAGTAGCATCTTGTATATTTCGTCCAAGCGTTCATGCACTCATTATGGCGGCTTCAAAGTCCTAAAATCATCACTTGAAACTCCGTTCTTGTTCCCCTTGCACATGCCATCCTCTCCATGCTTGATCTTGCTCCAATGTTCATCCTTCTCGTCCAAGCTAGGCCCTTCATTTGTAAGCAAAACAAATGTATCCAATTTAGGCAGCATCATATTCTCATGAACATTAGAATCATTACAAAGAAACGAAAGTACCTGATAATTTAATTGGTGTGCGTGAGCTCTAGTAATTGGTCCAGTATATGTAGCTGCAGGGATCGTGGGTGTAACTGTAGTATTGATGTCCTCATCATCCTCCCCTTCTTGAATTGAAGTCGTCCTCGATGAAAGCTCATCTTTCTCACCCAAGTAAGGCTTCAAATCTGCAATGTTAAAAGTGGGACTAGCCCCAAAATCTGTAGGTAGCTCAAGTTTATATGCATTATCATTTATTTTCTCTAACACCTTAAAAGGACCATCAGCACGTGGCATTAGCTTTGACTTGCGCAAATCAGGAAACCTATCCTTACGCAAATGTAACCAAACAAGATCTCCAGGTGCAAAGACAACACGTTTTCTGCCCTTATCTCCAGCAAGTTTATATTTAACATTCATGCGCTCAATATTTTCCTTAGTTAACTCATGTATTTTTAAGATAAATTCAACGCATTGTTTAGCATCAAAATTAACCTTCTCCGAAGATGAAAGAGGCAACAAATCAATGGGTGCACGAGGTAGGAAACCATAGACAATCTCAAAAGGGCACATCTTAGTAATAGAATGTAGAGAACGACTATAAGCAAATTCAATATGAGGCAAGCATTCTTCCCACATTTTAAGGTTATTCTTCAAAATAGCCCTAAGCATAGTAGACAATGTTCTATTGACTACTTCAGTTTGTCCGTCAGTTTGGGGGTGACATGTAGTACTAAAAAGCAATTTAGTCCCCAACTTAGCCCATAAACATCTCCAAAAGTGGCTAAGAAATTTACTATCATGATCTGAAACAATTGTATTTGGCACACCATGCAAGCAAATAATTTCATGAAAGAACAAATCAGCAACATTAGCAACATCATCGCTTTTATGACATGGTATAAAGTGTGTCATTTACAAGAATCTATCCACGACAACAAATATGCTATCCCTCTCCTTCTTTGTTCGAGGTAAACCTAAAATAAAGTCCATATATATATCCTCCCTTGGAACACTAGGTACAGGCAAAGGCATATATAAACCATGAGGATTGAGTGATGACTTAGCTTTTTGACATGTAATGCAGCGAGCAACAAAACACTCAACATCCTGTCTCATCTTTGGCCAAAAGAAATGTGCCACTTGATAGAGGGAAAGGTGTCTCGTCTTTCCACTACAAGAAATATGTCAACTTGTGACCTTCTGTCAGTGACCCTGGAAGAAATGGTCGTAAATCTACGACCATTTGAGACCAACTGGTCGTAAGTTGTTCGGGGGGCTCCAAACCCTAAACCATAACGACCATTTTGGTCAGAAAGGTCGTTATTTCCTTACACGATATGGTCATAAAGTAGACATCACTGGTCCGCTGCCTTATTTCTAGCTGATTACGACCAATCTAGATGGTCATGACATTGTAAACGTGGATGCATTTATATGATTGAGCGCCACCTCATCGATTTTGCCTATGTGTCATGTCTATGTGTCAATTTTTGCCTACGTGTCATATCCATGTGTCAATTTCATCTTACGTGTCTGGATAGCACTTGGTTTGATCCAACAAGGAATAAAAGAACCTTTATTAATAAATGAATTATAGGAAAGCAATATTACAAAGCTTTCAATCTGGATAAAAGAAACAATACATTTTATTACTATAAATACGAATACGAATACGAATACAAAGTATTCAGGAATACATTTTATTACTATAAATACAAATACAAAGTATTCAGGAATTACATTTACAAAGTATTCAGGAATTACTTTCAGGAATTACATTTTATTACCATACATTTAGTAAACCTAAACTAAACCTAGACTAAATCCTTTTCTAGTTCTTCTCTTGATCTTCTTATAATCTTCTCCTTCTCAAGTTCAAGACCTGCAAAAGAAACAATACAGGAAGAGGGAGTATGTTATGTTAGAAATGTTGCATTCCCTTTGGGAAATGCATTATTATATGAGCTGGCACTTAGGACTACTTGGAACTGGCCCAAATACCCTTAATGAGAAGTTTCCAATAGAAAACCAGCAAAGCCAAGTACATGATCAAATGTGCAGATCAGAAACAAAAGGAACAGTACATGATCAAGTATCAAGGGAGAATAGCTGTAGTAGATCAAGTCCAAGAGTGGAGTATGTCCAGGATATATGTACAGCAAGAGGTGAAAGTCATAGCTCACAAATCCAACAAACAACAACAGCACCAGCTCAACAAGTAACAACCACAAACACCATAACAACAGCACCAGCTCATTTGCAAAGTTATAATTGAAGGGGCACAGTTGTCACTATGAGTCCAGCTGGCCCAAGACACAACCTAGCAACTATATACAGCAATACAAACATGCCAATAGAACTAAAAACAGTACTACTTGTATATGTCAACAGATGGCATCAGCAGCTAACTGACAACAGTAATAGTATATACTGTTGGACAGAAACTTCAACCACAGTGTGTATGGGCAACGAAAGCATAGTGGTACAACAGATGGACATCTACAACCATGTAACAAGCAGCACTAGCACACAAATATAAACCAGTTCATATACCTCGAGTAGCAGCAGTGCTATGTGTTGGACAAAAATTCCAACCAAGGTAGGATTTTCGGGGGTTTGTCCTCAGATAGCCTAGAAGTGCTAGGACTATGACATCATAGGAGCATGAGTGTAGCATCTGTTAATATCCCAGTGAGATTAGCCTCAGACCAGCATCATTGGCTTGGCGAAAGATCAAGAAAAGCATATGTTCTTATCAGATTTTAGGAGAGAATGAAGAGAAAAGACTAAGACCAAGAGAGTATCTGTTGAATACCAGAATTAGGAGAGAAGGGACTGGGCAAGATAAGATACTGTCCATATATATAACCAGTATAAATTTTTAGGCCTTTCAAGCACACATAAACAGATCTGCTATATATGCAGAACACCAAGCACCACTTACACTTGGTAAATTCCTGCAATAGGAATACATGCACCCACTAGCACCTGGGCTAGATATAAGTACTACACCTACATAACAACAATAATAACAATAGTGTATGTGTGTGTGTCACCACACAAGTACATAAATATAGTATATACATATTAACAAAGTTAAACAGAGCAATGGAAAGGAAACGAATTCATAACTTAACTGTAGCACAAAGTAGCATTAACTGAACTATAACAAGTTTAGTAATTTAAATGAACTAACAGCCACCCTGTCAATAGAATAGAGCTAAAAGAAATAGCAGATGGACTGAATCATTTAGTAATGAACACCATGAATTAACCATACCAAACCAGAGAGCATATATCACACCTACATGAACTACTCTAGTAGTGCAGTGACCAGGAAGCTTTCTAACTAGAGAATTCTTCAGTTATATGAACAAAAGAGTCCCCACAGGAAGCAATCAGAGATCAACACTACCACTAATCAATTTAGCAAACCCAGGAAGATAGCTATAGAACTAGAGCATCCATATGTAAACCAGAGCATGATAGGAGCTCACAGGATAGCAACCAAACATGAACTGGATTATAACAGCAACAACAACATTTATCACTTGAAGAAATCTTCAAGTATATGCATAACAGAGCCAACACTAGAGCTAAACATGTCAGAGAGACAACCCAGGCCAATTTAGCAAATCCAGGAGGTGTATAACCTAACCAGGGCACTAACCATGGCCGCCATCACTAAAACAAAAAGATAGAGGAGATTGAGATGAGCTCACCGAGGAGCACCACCACCACGATGCCTCACCGTGTGCCATGAGCACCACGGGCACAGGGCACCTTCCAGGGGGCACGACCACATCGGAGCGCCGTCCCAGGGGAACCCTGCATCACGGTGATGCCGAGGAGGAGTGCTGGAGCACGCCGGCGAAGCCACCACCAAAACCCTACACACCAAAACCCCATGGGATCCGTGAGTAGAGAAAGTAATCGAAGGAACCAGTCGGACAGAAGGGTAGAGCAGAGCGAGGGGAGCAGATGGATAGCCAGCGCGACGGCGGAAGCCGTCGGAGCACGTCGGAATCGACGGCGGCGCTATCACGGTGGAAGGGGATCGAGAGAGAGAGAGCTCGGGCGAGAGAGAGAGAGAGAGTGGGGCCGCGGCTGGGAGTTGTCTCCCCACCCAGTGAGCCAGTGGGCCAAACAGGCCAGGCCGACCCGGCAACTTAAGTAAATCGGCCTAGTCACTTTCCGGTTTAACTAAAAAATAAAAATAAGATTAACAGAAAACTAAAAATACTTAGCTAATTCCTAAAATCATGTAAAAATAAAAAAAATTATAAGAATAATATTTCTTAATTAATCAAACTAATTACTTAATTTTTAGACTTAATATAATAATTTATGAAATATCCACAGAGACTAAAAATAAATTAAAAATGTTCACTAATTAAAAAAATAATGTAGTTAGTCTAATAAAAATAATAACACAAATTGCAAACAAAAACAATCATGTTAACTTTACGAAACTCATTTTGTGCAATCGAAAAATGGAAAATGAATTTTCTGTCCAAAGAAAATGAAAACTTCCTTAGGCAACATTGTTTGCCATTCCAAGATGCACCCTTGTGCACAATATTAAATCATTTGAACAAACTATGCCATGAATGTGGCCATAGGATTGATCATTTGGCTTGGAAGCCATGAATCTTCACACATGATAGCTCATTTCTGAGAACACTTTTTTAAAATAATTGTCGTATTGCAAGTTTATTATTTTTACTGGCAACTTGGTGACATAGAGTGACACAATGCAAAGGTTTTCCAATTTTTTGATTTTTTTTGAATTTTCTATGCCTGTTTCAAAATGCGGTCAAAACGTTGGGTATGACCATTCGTAGCTTGGGCTTGATTCTTGCAAATATTTTGGAGTATCTATGAAAAAATAGATACTTTTGTACCTAGAAATGATTTTTTGAAAAAATAAAGAGCAAACTATAAGGCAGCCGCATTTCAAATTTGACCCGCTTCCAACTGAATCGATGCAAATTTGTCTTTTTCACGAGAGGTGGATCAAAGGTTTTGACCCCCAACAATTTGGTCAATTGTGCATTAAATATGGCCTAGTATTTTAGAAAATTAATTTGGTACAATTTTGCAACAAATATATGGTAGGTCCTTCACAAAAAAACTCATTTTTGGCACTCGAAAAATGGAAAATGATTTTTTCGTTAAAAGAAAATGAAAACTCCCTTAGGAAACATTGTTTGCCATTCCAAGATGCACCCTTGTGCACAATATGAGATCATTTGAACAAACTATGCCATGAATGTGGCCATAAGATTGATCATCTGGCTTGAAAGCCATGAATCTTCACACATGATAGCTCATTTCTGAGAACACTTTTTTAAAATAATTGCCGTATTGCAAGTTTATTATTTTTACTAGCAACTTGGTGACATATAATGACACAATGCAAAGGTTTTCCAATTTTTTGAATTTTCTATGCCTGTTTCAAAATGCAGTCAAAACGGTGGGTATGACCGTTCGTAGCTTGGGCTTGATTCTTGCAAATCTTTTGGAGTATCTATGAAGAAATAGATACTTATGTACCTAGAAATTATTTTTGGAAAAAATAAAGAGCAAACTATAAGGCAGCTGCAGTTCAAATTTTACCCGCTTTCTACTGAATCAGCGAAAATTTGTCTTTTTCATGAGAGGTGGATCAAAGGTTTTGACACCCAACCATTTGGTTAATTGTGCATTAAATATGGCCTAGTATTTTAGAAAATTGATTTGGTACAATTTTGCAACAAATATATGGTAGGTCCTTCACAAAAAAACTCATTTTGGGCACTCAAAAAATGGAAAATGAAATTTCCATCCAAAGAAAATGAAAACTTCCTTAGGCAACATTGTTTGCCATTCCAAGATGCACCCTTGTGCACAATATTAGATCATTTGAACAAACAATGCCATGAATGTGGCCATAAGATTGATCATTTGGCTTGAAAGCCATGAATCTCCACACATGATAGCTCATTTCTGAGAACACTTTTTTAAAATAATTGCCATATTACAAGTTTATTATTTTTCCTGGTAACTTGGTCATATATAATGACACAATGCGAAGGTTTTCCAATTTTTTGATTTTTTTGATTTTTTATGCCCGTTTCAAAATGCGGTCAAAACGGCGGGCATGACCGTTCCTAGCTAGTGGTTGAATCTTGGAAAACTTTTTGTGTTTCTCTAATTAAATAGATACTCATGTACCTAGAAATGATTTTTTGAAAAAATAAAGAGCAAACTATGAGGCAGCTGCAGTTCAAATTTAACCCTCTTCCTACTGAATTGGCGAAAATTTGTCTTTTTCACGAGAGGTGGATCAAAACTTTTAACACCCAACCATTTGGTCAATTGTGCATTAAATATGGCCAAAATTGATTTGGTCCAATTTTGCAACAAATATATGGTAGGTCCTTCACAAAAAAACTCATTTTGGGCACTCAAAAAATGGAAAATGAATTCTTCGTCCAAAGAAAATGAAAACTTTCTTAGGCAACATTGTTTGCCATTCCAATATGCACCCTTGTGCACAATATTAGATCATTTAAACAAACTATGCCATGAATGTGGCCATAAGATTGTGCATTTAGGTTGAAAGCCATGAATCTACACACATGATAGCTCATTTCTGAGAACACTTTTCTAAAATAATTGCCGTATTACAAGTTTATTATTTTTCCTGGTAACTTGGTCACATATAATGACACAGTGTGATGGTTTTCCAATTTTTATTTAAAAAAAAAATTATGCCCATTTCAAAATGTGGTCAAAACGGCAGGAATGACCGTTCCTAGCTAGTGGTTGAATCTTGGATTTTTTTTGGTGTTTCTCTGATTAAATAGATACTTATGTACCTAGAAATGATTTTTGAAAAAAATAAAGAGCAAACTATGAGGCAGCTGCAGTTCAAATTTGTCCCGCTTCCTGCTGAATCGGCGAAAATTTGCCTTTTTCACGAGAGGTGGATCAAAACTTTTGACACCCAACCATTTGGTCAATGTGCATTAAATATGGCCTATTATTTTAGAAAAATGATTTGGTCCAATTTTGCAACAAATATATGGTAGGTCCCTCACAAAAAAAATTCATTTTGGTCACTCAAAAAATGATTGAAAATAGCTAGAAAGATAAAAAATGCATGCAAATTTGTGATCATCCATAAAATGTGGTATAACTTGAGTGATAAATCTAGTTGTGCCGTTTTGCAAAATATTTTTGATAGCTGCTTCACAAAACCTCCTAGTTTTAGTACTTGGAAACTATTTTAAATCATAAATTTTCTGAACCAATCAGGGCTCTTCCCATGGATCACTCCAATGTAGCCGATCTGAACCGTCCACATCCGACAGATCTAATGGCTCTCACTCACCTCTCAGGTCTCTCTCCCCCAACCCAAACCCTAGCAGCCCCCTCTCCTCACTCCATCCTGATCTCTCTCTCCCTCTCCCCGAGAACCCACCCGCCGCCGCCTGTCTCCTCCCATCGCACTACTCCTCCCTTGTCCTCATCTCCTCGCCGCCGCCGCCACCTCCTCCCCGTCCCCGGCCTCCTTCCGCGACGCCCCCATCGATCCCGATCCTCTCTCCCCTTCCTCGTCCTCATCTTCTCGCCCCCGCCGCTCCCACCCACCGAACCGATCCCGATCTAGTCCAAATCAAGATAGAGCGAGAGCTCGCCTCCTCCCTTCCAGATCGCCGCTGCCACCTCCCTCCAACGGAGCTCACCGCCGTCCATGGCCTGCCCCACGCCCGAGGTCCTCCGCTCCACCAGATCCGGCCTCCTCCTCGGTCCTGCCCGACGTGCTCGACCGGGGCTCCGACGCCTACGCCCGCAACGCCGCCGCCGTCGGGGGCCTCCTCTCCGACCTGCGCTCCCGCGTCTCCCAGGTGCGTGCCTGTGTGCCGCCTACTGGCCTCTTTCCCTTCCTTGGCCCGACCCCTTCCCTCTTCTGATGAAACGGAAGGCGCTGCAGGTGCTGGGCGGCGGAGGCGCAGGGGCGGGGGAAGCTGCTCCCCAGGGACCGCATCGACCGCCTGCTCGACCCGGGGGCCTCCTTCCTTGAGCTCTCTCAAGTGACTACTAACCTCATCAATAAAATATATGTTGGTCTAGTATGGCAATTGGACTAGGGAATGCATGAAACTTGTAGATCTCATGGATTATGAGTTGATCAGGGTTTCAAAGGTACTGGGAGTAGGAGTAGGAGTAGTGATGCCGCTGCTGCAGTACTAAAATTCAATTTGGAGTAGGAGTGGTTGCACTGAAATAGGGAGTACAAATCTCCAGCTTTGCATGCTTAGTTAACTTCTGAAAAGATATGGCAGTAGTACTTGTATCTCTGCATGTTGGAGCACTCGAGGTGTACTTCCAAATGGAGTAGCTTAATTCACTGAATTTGGTTGTAGTACTAGTTGATTCACTGAAAAGATTCAGTAATGAGTTGAAAATGTGATGATTTATCTCACTTTCTTAATGTGATGCTGCTGTACACCATAAATTACTGAACATTTGTTAACACTCCAAAAATGCAGTATTTGCTACTAGCCTATTAGTGTTAGCAATATTTGCTGCTGGAGTATTTAGAGAATCAGTTTCCTACTCCAAATTTGTTGCTGGAGTATTTGCATCTTCCTACTATCAGCATTGATGCTTTCTTCGAATTTATGAGAAAGATGTTCTGTTTTTGCTTCATGTTCCATCTGTAGATGGATTATTTGTACTGCATGAGTAGATGGATTAACTGTAGATGGAGTAGATGGATGTTTACTCCTACGAATTGTGTCAAATAAACTACTCCATGTCAAATAAACTACTCCATGTCAAATAAACCTTTCTAGGTGAATGTCGGGGACGAATCCGCGATCACCTATGGGACCCAGGGAAGGACCCCTTTACGTTCGGCAGGGAGAGACGATCGCACGAAGAGCAAATCTAGCGAAGAACACGACAGTGCACGAGAGAGATTTACCCAGGTTCGGGCCGCACGGATGCGTAAAACCCTACTCCTGCTTTTTGGTTTATTATCTGTATGATTGTTCTAGCTCCAGGAGCGCTACAGTACCGAGTAGCTGCGTACAATACTGGAGTTCTCCCTTTTCCCGTTCCCCCCCCTTTCACATTGCCTATGGGCCTCCTTTTATACGCACAAAGGGGGTCACCAACAGGTGGCAAACAGTAAAGGTAGAGGTGGAAAGTTGCTACAGTAAGGCCACTATTACCAGGATGACATGTCCTACCTACCACTGACGGCAGGGGACAAGGGCATTAAATGCCCATACCTTTGCTGTCCAGATACATGTACCCGGACGTCTTGGACGTGGGAAAAGCCTATCCCACCTGCTCCTGCACCGCTAGCTACAGTGCACCGCCGTCTACACAGTGCCCTGCCACACACGCTTGGAAGGACCCAGAGCGCCACGCTGGCAGAGGCACTGGAGCAGCAGCACAGTAGCACAGTGGTACAGTAACGCTTGCCGCGGCAAGACCTTGCCGCACCTGACAGCTTGGCGCAACCCATAGTTTGCCGTGCAAGGTAACTTGCCGGGGCAAGTACCTTGCCGCAGCCGCTATCTTGCCGCAGCCAAGTACTTGCCGCGGCAAGTACTCTGCTTCAGCAATGCCCAGGCTGGGCCTCAGCTGTCCCTCCCGGCAAGCTCCTCTTGCCGGGGCCTTAACTCTTGCTTTGTATACTTTGTTCTTGAATGGCTTAATAATCTTGAGCTTCTCTCTGGCTGTCCTCCCGCAAGCCTGGCCGAGGGATGCTACTACTGCCCGTGCACAAGTACGGGGTACTAGGGTACCCCTATTCTAGTACACCGACAGGAGCCCCCGGGCCTGGGCCACAGAATGTGCTGGGCGTTGTTGGGCCAGGCCCAAACAGTGCACGGGCACGCGTGGCTAGGATAAGCCGAAACGTCCCTATGCTGTTTAATTGCACGCTCTCCCACGCGTCGCGCGTTGAGCGCGGAGCGTGGGAAGCGTGCGCAGCCATCTCGAATGACGAAGGGGCAGATGGTTCCGCATCTTTCCCCATAAAAGGAGGGACCTGCAGAAGCACTCGCACACCCCTCTCACCATTCTCGATCTCCAAATCTCCGCCTTCTTCTTCCTCCGCTCTAAAACAAAAACGGTTTCCCAATCCTCCGCCACCGCGCGCGTCCGCATCTCCCTCGGTCCTCAGCTCCGCCTTCGCCATGCCTCCCAAAGGAGAAAAGGGGAAGACGGGGAAGTCCTCAAGGACGGAGACCCAGGCGCAGATGAAGAGGCAGAAGTACGCGCTCTTCGCTCCGACGCTCACGGGGGCGGATCTGAAGGCCAAGTTCCAAGGCATGTGGGCCGCGAGGACCAAGGCGCATCCGGCCACCCGCGTTCGTCCAGCCACCGATGAGAGCGAAGTGAGCAAGTACCCCTTCTTCGCTTGCTACTTTTGGTGCGGGCTCTGCCCACCGTACTCGGATTTCTTCAGCGACGTCATGTACACCTTCAACCTCCGGCTGCTGGATCTCACACCGAATGCCGTATCTACCATGGCAATATTTGCGCATCTGTGCGAGAACTTCGTCGGCGTCGCACCCAACACCGCGCTGTTCAGGCATTACTTCACTCCCCGTGCTGAAAAGGGGGAGCCTCTCACTGTTGGCGTCTCGTTCGTTTCAAGATTGGGCGCCAAGGAGCATTATCTGAAGGGGGATCTCCGCCCAAGATGGGGAGAAATCCGGTCTGAATGGTGTTGGATCATTGACGACGAGCCGCCACCATACTGTGAGCTTCGCAAGACCCCAGCAGCGCGTGGCACAGACTGGAGCGATCTGGATCCCCAGGACAAAAAGCTGGAGATTGCCGCTGCCAGGATCATACGGCTCAGGGAGGCCGGGCTCACCATAGGGATGGTTGGCGCAGACTTCCTCCGCCGCTGCATTGCTCCTCTGCAGCAGAGAGGAAGGCCGGCCTCTGATTGGAAGAACCCAGCCGATATCATGCGGCTGCGCCCTGGACTGATCAACAACTTCACAGTTCTGCAGCACGACTTTTTCATGCGAGAACTGTTCAAGCAAGAGACAGATCCAGAAAAGCGCGACAAGGCGTTCACGCTGCCGAAGCACATCGTGCCCCTTTGCAACAACTCCGCATTGAGTGCAATCATCGCTATGATGCCGCTCTGCAATGCGCACAGCGTTGAAGCAACTTGGGACGTGCCGCTCGAAGAAGACGTGCGGCGATTCTTTGACTCCACGGTCGAAAAGCAGGTCCGGGTGGAAGAGTGGCTCGTCCGCAACACCACTGAGCAAGAAATAGAATTCATTGCTCGAAGAGTGGAGGAGGACAGGCTCGCCAGGGAAGCTGGCGATTTTGGTTATACTTTGGCGGAGCTCAACGAGGCACAAAAGGAGAGCCTTGCCGAGCAGGGGATGCTTGCCGGGAAGGGCGAGCTCGCCGCACCCGGCAAGGATGTCGGGCCAAGCCAGCCTGCCGACGAGTCAGGCAGCTCGGAGGATGAGGGCTCCTCTTCCGAGGAGGGCACCGAAAGCCCACCGCAGTCAGAGTCCCCAGCCCCTCTGAGGAGGAAACGCCTTCGCAGGCTTGGCAAAGTGGCTGAGCGGCAAGAAGTTCAACAACCGTCGGAGCGCCGTTCGACGCGCTCGACCGCGGCAAGGGCTGGTGCTGCGGGAGTGTCTCACGCGGCCCCGGCAACTGGAGCAGGGTCATCAAAGACCGCTGCTACTACCCCCGCCAAGCGGCCAAGGAGCCCAGCTCCCCCTCCTCCCCCTCCTCACACGGAGGCGGACTTTGATTTTTCCGCTCTCAGCGAAGAGGACGACGAGGAAGAGTAAGTTCCCTTGCCGCGACCCTCAATCTTTGTAAGGTTTTGTTTCTGTCCTCACTTGTCGCGCTCCGGCCTTGCTTCCGCAGGGAGGAAACTTTGGCGGAGAGGACAAGGAAGAGAGCTAAGGTCTCGACGAGCAAGACCGTGGTGGTCGTCGAAGATGAGCCCACGGCAACCACCGGGAGAGCGTCTGAGACCGTCCCGACCAGCTCGGAGCCCAGCCCTCGTTGCAGCCCCCAGCGCAGCCCCCAGCGTAAGTATTTCAACTACCTTTCGCCGGCGGTCGCTGAGGAACAAGCATTTTGTTACTGACATCTTTGGGCGTGTAGGAGAGGAGCAGCAAGTGGAGTCATCTGAAGGTGCTCCAGAAGTACCACCCCCCTCGACCACACCGCCAAGGAGAAGATCTCCGGTAAGGGCTCCCACTAGCGAGCCGAGCCACGAAGAGGAGCCGGCAAGCGCCGAAGTGCCAAGCACCAGCGCTGGCAACCCCACCCCAATGACAAACGTTGACGGGGGAGGGGAGCCCACCGCTCTTGAGCTCAACACGGGTAAACCCACTTGCTGCAAAACTCTTTCTGCTTTCTTTCTTTTGTCTTCTTGAATTTCTTCCTGAAGCTCTTTTTGCCTTACTTCTCGGGTTGGCAGAGCCCTCCTCGGTGGAGCCAATGAACATTGACTCTTCTGCCGAGGAGAACACCACAGGGGCCGTCGACGACGAGGCCGCCGCTGCCAAGGTCGACAAGCTGGCAGCCGACAAGCTTGCCGACGAAGAAACTGCCAATGCTGCCGAAGAGGCCGGCAAGGCAGCCGAGGATAATACCGCCAAGGCGCCCACCGATGAAGCCGCCAAGGCTGCTGAAGCTGAGGCCGCCCAGAAGGCTGCTGAGGAGGCCGGCGAGGGAGCCGGTGGTCGTACTGACGGCCCTGAGGCCACAGGAGCGCCAGGCGCTACTCCGACCACGGGTCCTTCAACCACTGACGAGGCGGCAGCGCCCAACTCGCCTCCGCCAAGCAAATACGTCCGGGTCGGCGAGAACGTCTACGTCAGCCTCCCCTGGACGGTGGGCTCCAGAACGCCAACCGAGGAGGATGTTGTGGACGAGGAGATCCTTGCCGCTGCCGGACTCCAGCTTGTGGATGCGCCAGGCGCCAGCAGTAGCAGCACGTCTGAAGAGGAGCAACTGCTTCAAAAGCTGCTGAATCTTCATCGCGCCCGACGGGAGAAGCTAGCTTCCAGGGAGGCGCTCATCGAGAAGGCCGAAGCTGACATGTTGAGGCGCGCGGAGATCTTGGCGGATGTCCGCGCGCGATCTCTTAATGCGTTAGAGGCCAAGCGGGCACAGCTGGCCGAAGAACGGCAGGCCCTCCTCCTGATGAAGCAAGACATTGAACAAAAATAGGAGGAGACCGCCAAGGAGTTGTCTGCTCGGGCCGGTGATCTGAACCAGCGGAAAGTGGACCTTGATGCCCACGAAGAAGAACTTGCCGAGCGCAAGAGGAAACTTGCCGAAACCCTCCGACAGAAAGACGAGGAGGTGGCAAGACTTGTCGCAGAGCGGACCCAGGGGCAGGCACAAAAACACCAGAAGGAAATCGAAGCCTTGGCCCAAGAGTACGCCAGCAAGTTGGTGGAGGCCACCAACGCTGTCGCTGCTGCAGAAGTGAACAGGAAGGAAACGGAGGAGAAAGTGGCAAGACTAGAGGCCGCCCTCAAGGCAAACGGTGACAAGCTCTCAACGCTTGAAAGTGAGAGGGCAAAGGTGACCCACACTTTGGCGGAGATGCAAGTTACCATAGCCAAGAAGAACAATCTGCTTGCCGCCGCCAATGACTCCAGAGCAGACCTGAAGCTGAAACTGACCACGCTGAAGGAGACGCTCGACACCACCAGAAAGCGCGAAGGGCTTCTAATGGCAGAGCTCCAGAAGGAAAAGGGTTTGCTTCAAGACGCTATTGCAACCCACAAGAAGTTCAGGGATAACGTGGGGATCTTCACAGACAGGCTTGCCAGCGCAGCCGAGGACATCGACAAGGAGCTGACTGCCCTGAAGGTGCCGGACTTCGGGTACTCCACCGACAAGAACACGCAAACTAGCGTCAAGCTAGCCGAGTTCTTCGACGGAGTAGTAGAAGCACTCCAACAGCTCCAAGTCAATCACAAGGCTCAACTGGCCGACGAGTCACGCAGGCTTTGCCGGGGAGTTCTCCGGAGGTTGTTGGTGAAGATAGCATACAGAAACCCGGGCGTCGACTTCAGCAACATCTTCAAAAGCTTGCCGAAGGGATACGACCCCGCGCCACTAGAAGCCCTTGTCGCGCCCATCGTGGAGAGGGTGGACCAAATCCAGAGAGTCGAAGGCGAGCACCGCAATTAGAGAGCCCATTCTTCTCCCTCCTTGCCGCCGTTAGACATGTTAAAGAACAATCTGTTTAAGCCGCGGCAACTTATCTTGTAATATAACATGCAATATTTTGAAGTTAATGCATGTCATCTCCCTTGAGCAATTTCTTTCTTTGTGTGTACTTGCCCTACGCTTATAGGAAACTTGCCGGTGCGCGCACCATCACCGCGAGCGCTGGGTGCGGGACTCCAGCAGCCTGCTGGCGGTGCCGCTGCCGGCAAGCAACCTTGTCGCGCTCAGTGCGGCCACTTAGGTTGTTGAGCGGACTCGAAACAAGGTAAGGGCGCGACCGATTACGCTTAGGTTCCGTCGCGCACAGGTTTTCCATACAAAGAGTAGTATCGTTCAAGGAAAATAACCTTGAAAATAAAAAAGAATTTGGTTATTCAAACTCTGGCACTTAGCTTTGTCGCTGATCTCTCCGCGGCAAGGTCTTGTCACTGCTTGCCGCTGCCTTCTACCCGGCAAGGCAAAGTTTCTTTGAACGACGCCTGGTCCATATCATTATCCCATCCCCCCCGGCAAACTTGTGCGCGAGGGAAGCTTCTGTCTTTTTGAGAAAAAGAAAGAAGAGAAAATAAAGATATAGGAGCTTGGCGGCTCGTTAATGCTTACCAGGGAGGCTGTACTGCACAGTATGTTAGATAATCATGCAAAATAAAAGTAAACATGAAATCGTCAAAAACTGCGAAATACAAAAGCTTTATTTATGCACAGGGTCTGCGCCTGGCTTTGTACAAAGGATTACATGCAATAGCGGCAAGACTTGTACAAAAGGTGGTTGCCGGGGAAGGGCCCGGCAACCGCGCCTTATGGAAAAAACTTATGGAGATGCTCAATGTTCCAGGAATTGATCACTGGAATGCCATCCCCGGTCTCCAGGCGGACAGCGCCGGGCCTGGTGACTCGTTTCACCCGATAAGGGCCTTCCCACTTCGGCGTCAACTTGTTTGAATTCTTGGCCGACTGAAAGCGCCGAAGAACAAGGTCGCCTTCCTCGAGACTTCTGGCATTAACTTTGCGGCTATGGTAGCGACGCAAAGCTTGCTGGTAGCGAGTAGCTCTCACAGCAGCCTGAAGACGATCCTCCTCGAGGAGCACAGCGTCATCTTGCCGCAGTTGCTCTTGCTCAAGCTCATCGTAAGCGAGCACTCGAGGTGACCCGTATACGAGTTCCGTGGGGAGAACTGCCTCTGCTCCATAAACTAGAGCAAAAGGCGTCTGGCCAGTAGCTCGATTTGGCGTCGTCCTGATCGACCAAAGAACCACTGGCAGCTCCTCGATCCAGTTTTTGCCGCACTTGTGCAGCCTGTCGAAAGTTCTCGTCTTGAGCCCACGCAGCACTTCAGCATTTGCCCTTTCAGCTTGACCGTTGCTTCGGGGGTGAGCAACAGAAGCAAAACAGACCTTGGCGCCAAGGTCTTCGACATACTGCATGAAGGCGTGGCTCGTGAACTGGGTACCGTTGTCGGTGATGATCCTGTTAGGAACACCAAAGCGACAAACAATTCCCTTGAAGAACTTGATGGCTGATTGTGCTGTCACCTTCCTCACTGCTTCCACTTCTGGCCACTTCGTAAACTTGTCGATGGCCACATACAAGTACTCGAAGCCCCCGGTGGCACGGGGAAAGGGGCCGAGGATGTCGAGCCCCCAGGCCGAAAATGGCCAGGAGAGAGGGATTGTCTGGAGAGCTTGAGCTGGCTGATGAATCTGCTTGGAATGAAACTGGCACACTTCACACTTGGTTACTAGTGCAGTTGCATCCTGGAGGGCGGTGGGCCAAAAGAAACCTTGCCGGAAAGCCTTTCCAACAAGGGCTCTTGACCCTATGTGGTGACCACATATGCCTCCATGAATCTCCGCCAACAGCTCCTGTCCTTCTTCCCGGGGAATACACTTCAATTTCACACCGTTTGGTCTTTTTCTGCACAGCATGTCATCGACAAATTGATACATATTGGACCGTCGGGCTACTTTCTCCGCTTCTTCCTGCTCTTCGGGAAGTTCTCCTGTCTGAAGGAAACGGACGATCTGCTGCGCCCACGCTGGAGCCTGTGGCTCGACAACGAGGACTAAAGGCATTTCTTCTGCTGCGGGAACATCAGGCCCTACGGCAAGAGCTCGTCGCTCTACCAGAGCCGGCTGTTCCCCGACGAGCTTGGCGGGAACAGCCGCCTCAACGACAAGAGCCTGGGGCCCTGCTGGAGCGTGCTGTCCTTCAACAAGCTTGTCGGGAGCAGTTGCTTCAACGACGGAAGCCCAAGACCTCGTCGGAGCATCTTGCTCCTCAGCGCTTCGATCAGGAGCGCCTGCTTCAACGACAAGGACCCGAAGTCTTGTCGGAGCAAGTTGCCCCTTTGCCTCTAGCCTAGGAGCACCCGCTTCAACGACAAGAGCGTGAGGCCTTGTCGGAGCAAGTTGCCCCTCTGAATCTTTGGCGCTGGCTTTGGCAGCCTTCTTGCCGGCGGCTTCGGGGAGCTCTGCCGGGAAGTAGTCGCCAGAAGCCAACTTCCTCTTCCTGCCTTGCCCTACTGATGGCGTCACGGATGGCTGAGTTAGTTGGAGCACAAAAGTGCCTGGCTCCACAGGCAATTTGAGTGCGGCGCGCTTTGACAAATCATCGGCAATGTCATTCTCAGCACGTGGGACGTGCTCCATTTGTAGGCCGTCAAAGCGTTCTTCCAACTTCCTCACCACATCTACATAAGCTGCCATCAATGGGCATTGGTAGTTCTTGTTCACTTGCCTAACGACAAGCTGCGAATCTCCCCTGACAATAAGCTTCTTGATCCCAAGGTCTGCCGCGATCCTGAGACCGGCAAGCAACCCCTCATATTCTGCAGTATTGTTCGTCGCCTGTTCCTTGGGAAAGAGCATTTGGACCACGTACTTGAGGTGCTCTCCGGTGGGTGCGACAAGCAGTACGCCAGCACCGGCGCCTTGCAGCGAAAAGGCACCATCAAAGTACATAAGCCACTCTTTGCTTGTCTCCTTGCCGGGGAGAGTCATCTCTGGGATTTCTTCGTCTGGCGTTGGTGTCCATTCTGCGACAAACTCTGCCAAAACTCGGCTCTGTATGGTTGATGTACTCTCAAACTTGAGACCAAAGCTCGACAACTCCAACGCCCACTCGACAATCCTGCCCGTCGCTTCTGGATTTTGCAAAATCCTTTTCAGCGGGAAGCGAGTGACGACGGTAACTTCATGTGCTTGAAAGTAATGGCGCAGCTTTCTCGAGGCCATGAGAAGGCCGAAAAGCAGCTTCTGCACACCAGAATACCTTGACCTAGCTCCCTGCATAAGAGAGCTCACAAAGTAGACCGGGCGCTGCACCATTTTCTTCTTTTGTATCACTTCGCCTGACTGCGCAGACGAATCCTTGTCGGCAGCAAAACTTGTTGCCCCCAGCTTGTCGCTGGTCGTGCTTGCCGCAGTTACTACCTCCTCATCCACCTCTCTCTCCGCTACCAGCGCAGCACTAACCACTTGATTGGTTGCCGCTAGATACAGCAACAACTTCTCTTGTGGTTTAGGCGCGACAAGTATTGGAGGAGAGGAGAGGTATCTCTTCAAGTCTTGCAGCACCGCCTCCGCCTCCGGAGTCCATTTCAATGGACCTGCCTTTTTTAAGATTTTGAAAAATGGCAGGGCGCGCTCAGCTGACTTGGAGATAAACCTACTGAGGGCAGCAACACAGCCTGCAAGTCGTCGTACATCCTTGACGCGCTTCGGTGCTTCAATTTGCTCAATGGCTTTGATCTTGTCAGGATTGGCTTCAATTCCACGTTGAGACACAAAGAACCCGAGAAGCTTGCCGGAGGGAACTCCAAACACGCACTTCTCGGGGTTGAGCTTCAGGTTGATCTTGCGCAGATTTACAAAAGTTTCTTCTAGATCTTGAACCAAAGTAGCCCTGTCTTTGCTTTTGACCACTATATCATCCATATAGGCTTCCACATTTCTGTGCAGCCGAGGCTCAAAAGCAATCTGGACGGCTCTTGCAAATGTCGAACCAGCATTTTTCAAACCAAATGGCATACGTACGAAACAGTATGTGCCACAGGGTGTGATAAATGCGGTCTTTTCCTCATCTTCCTCAGCCATGAAGATTTGATGATACCCTGAATATGCGTCAAGAAATGAAAGCAAATCACATCCTGCCGTGGAGTCAACAATCTGGTCTATGCGGGGCAAAGGAAATGGGTCTTTGGGACAATCTTTATTGACATCAGTGAAATCAATACAAAGCCTCCATTTTCCATTCGCTTTGCGCACGACAACAGGATTGGCCAACCACGTAGGATGGAGCACTCCTCTAACGAGGCCTGCTGCTTCCAACTTCTTGATTTCTTCCGCAATAAACTCTTGCCGCTCCACAGCTTGCTTTCTGGCTTTCTGTTTGACGGGCCTCGCATGGGGACAAACGGCAAGGTGGTGCTCAATTACTTTCCTGGGAACACCGGGGATGTCGGACGGTTGCCATGCAAATACGTCGACATTCGCCCGCAGGAAAGCAACGAGCGCGTTTTTCTATTTGTTGTCAAGTGTGGCACTGATGGTGAAGGAACCACCAGTGCCATCCTCCTTGGCGGGCACCTTCTTTGTCGCCGGCGGAGCGGCTTTGTTCTTCTTACACTTGCCGGTGGAGCTCTCTGGTGCGTCCTCGACGGCAGTGCAGCACTCCGAAGAGGTGCGCTTGCCGGAGTGGGCACAGGAGCTCTTGCCGGACTTCCTCTTGTTCTCCCGCCCGAGAGCTTCAGCGGCAAGTGCCTTGGCGGCAGTTGCGGCAGCTGCTTCCCGGTAGATCTTGTCGGCGCAAATAAGCGCATCCTTCTTGTCGCAGGGAACTGTGATAACACCTACTGGACCTGGCATCTTCAACACGTTGTAGGCATAATGAGAGGCTGCCATGAACTTGGCGAGCGCTGGACGGCCAAGTATCCCATTATAAGGCAATGGAATATCGGCAACATCAAAGGTGACCTTCTTGGTCCGGTAGTTCAGCTCGCCGCCAAATGTCACTGGCAGCGTGATCTTCCCTTTCGGCTTGCTCCTTCCTGGATTGACTCCTTGGAAAGTACCAGTTTCCTCAAGCTCGCCGTCAGAGATTTGAAGTTTCCGGAGCACAGCGGGCGAAATCAGATTCAAGCCGGCCCCACCGTCAACTAACATCTTCGTGACCTTGAGGTTGCGGATCGTTGGTGAAACCAACATCGGCAAGCACCCGACCGCCATTGTGCGGTCAGGGTGGTCCTCAATGTCAAATACGATAGGCGTGCCGGACCACTTCAGAAGCTTTCTGGCGTCAACAGATGGTTCCGCCGCATTGATCTCTCGCGCCCACTGCTTAAGTTGGCGGTGAGAAGAATGCAACGAAGCACCACCGTCAACACACAAGACTTCTGCGGCTTTCTGAAATTCGTGCTCACTGGATTCTTCATCATCTAGATCATCATCATCATCATCTTTGTCGCGGCCACGAGGAGGCCTGTCTCTCTGCTGCTGCTTGGCCTTGCCGTGACGCCCTCCTCGGGCAGTGCGCTTCTTGCCGGACCCGCCAGCACCTTCTGGGGCCTTCTCCTTGTCGCGCCTCTCATACTCAGCTTTCTGCTGTTCGACAAGCTGCTCGACTCGTCGACAGTTCTGGAGATCGTGTCCCTTGGTGCGGTGGATCTTGCAATATTGCTTGTCGGAGCCGTCCTGCTTGTCGGCAGCCGCCAAGGCCTGACAGTTGGCGCACGCGGCAATCTCCTTGCCGGAGCCCTCGACTTTGGCCTTGTCGGCGCTGCCGTTGCCGCTGGACTGCTCGACGGCAAGCACAGCTTTGCCCTTTTTCTTCCTGTTGTTCCGCCGCCGGCCCTTCTTTGCCGGGGCGGTACCTTCGCTGTCAGAGCTCCCCCCTGCGCCAACACCTTCACCGGGAAGTTTCCTTCCCTCTTCAGCGCGCGCACACTTGTCGGCAAGAGCATATAGCTGGCCAATGTCTCTGACCTTGGTCATCGCCATTTCCTCCCGCATCTTGCGGTTACGCACGTTCTGATGGAACGCGCTAATAACCGCAGCGGGGTGAACATCTGGGATGTTGTACTGTACGCGGCTGAACCTTTGAATGTATTTGCGCAGGGGCTCTCCTTCCTTCTGGGGGATGAGATGAAGATCACTCTCCTGGCCATGAGGTTGATGACCGCCAGTAAAGGCACCAACAAACTGATGGCACAGGTCCGCCCATGAAGAAATGGAGTTCTCCGGCAAGTGCATGAGCCATGAGACGACGTTGCGCTTTAACACGAGCGGGAAGTAGTTAGCAAGAATCTTGTCGTCTCGTCCCCCGGCAGCTTGCACCGCAATGGTGTAAATGCTGAGGAACTCCGACGGGTGTGTCTTGCCATCATACTTCTCTGGCACGTCAGGCTTGAAAGCCTTGCGATTGGGCCACTGGACCTGCCGCAGCTCACGGGTGAACGCTGGACAACTTACCGCGTACGGCAAGTCGCCAGGATCCCCTGGCGCATGCATGTCAACAGCGGGCCCTGCGCGTCTGTCGGACTGACGATGCACTTCTCTCCTTCGCTCGATAGTGGTACGAGCGTCTTCTCCTCTGCGTTCCTGAAGAACGAGGCGCTGGTCACGACGAGCTCGCGGGTCAGACGACGCCGTGGAATCATCGCCACGGGCGTCGTTTCGACGTGTCGGCGACCGAGGCCGTCTGGGTGGGGAGTGTATGGTTGTTGCCCCCTCGCCGTTCTTGTTGGTGACAGCATTGTCACCAGTTCTCTTGTCGGCCGCGCGCACCGGGTCGGCATCAGCGAAGCTGAGAAGGCTCTGAATGGTTGCCCTCCACTCGTCAAGCTTATCTGCTGGTGGAGGGAAGTTCAGGAGCAGCTGCGCACGCGCCAACGCTTCTGCTGGTGAGGGAGGTATCGAGTGGCGTGAGGACTGTGGGATGCTCTTACTCCTAACAGTGTTAGAAGGAGCATCTCCACGCCCAGGCGACCGCACCTCGACCCCGCCAACGTGTTGTTGCGTATGGTGACCCCGCGCATCTCGAGATCGATGCGCAAGTTCATTATCCAGGGAGCGCCTGGCACCTGGGGCGTCAGGACGCTGCCTGTCACGGGCTTCTTGCGAAGGCCGCGGCGTCTGAACCGGCGCAGGCGTTCCAGAACGCGCAGCACCGTTTCTGGAGCTTGCAGGGCCAGCAGCAGCGAGCAGCGCTGTGTTCCCAGACCCAGCAGCGCCAAGATTGGCGTTGCTGGCCCGGTTTTGGACAGGTGGAGGTAATAGGAGCTCTCGCTCTCCAGTCCCCCCAGCAGCCGCAATCACGTCGGCACCCTCCTGCATGGGAGCAGGCGGGTTGGACGTAGACGCACCGATGGCTGAAGTCTTCTTTTTTGGAGCCATAAGACGGAGGATGGCCCAAAAACTAACGCGCAAATCACTAGATTAGGTTCACACAACCTCCTTCCCCCTACCTGGCACGCCAAAGATGTCGGGGACGAATCCGCGATCACCTATGGGACCCAGGGAAGGACCCCTTTACGTTCGGCAGGGAGAGACGGTCGCACGAAGAGCAAATCTAGCGAAGAACACGACAGTGCACGAGAGAGATTTACCCAGGTTCGGGCCGCACGGATGCGTAAAACCCTACTCCTGCTTTTTGGTTTATTATCTGTATGATTGTTCTAGCTCCAGGAGCGCTACAGTACCGAGTAGCTGCGTACAATACTGGAGTTCTCCATCTCCCAGTTCCTCCTCCCTCTGCGCTTCAGCGGCAAGTGCCTTGGTCGCAGTTGCGGCAGCTGCTTCCCGGTAGATCTTGTCGGCGCAAATAAGCGCATCCTTCTTGTCGCAGGGAACTGTGATAATACCTACTGGACCTGGCATCTTCAACACGTTGTAGGCATAATGAGAGGCTGCCATGAACTTGGCGAGCGCTGGACGGCCAAGTATCCCATTATAAGGCAATGGAATATCGGCAACATCAAAGGTGACCTTCTCGGTCCGGTAGTCCAGCTCGCCGCCAAATGTCACTGGCAGCGCGATCTTCCCTTTCGGCTTGCTCCTTCCTGGATTGACTCCTTGGAAAGTACCAGTTTCCTCAAGCTCGCCGTCAGAGATTTGAAGTTTCCGGAGCACAGCGGGCGAAATCAGATTCAAGCCGGCCCCACCGTCAACTAACATCTTCGTGACCTTGAGGTTGCGGACCGTTGGTGAAACCAACATCGGCAAGCACCCGACCGCCGTTGTGCGGTCAGGGTGGTCCTCAATGTCAAAGACGATAGGCGTGTCGGACCACTTCAGAAGCTTTCTGGCGTCAACAGATGGTTCCGCCGCATTGATCTCTCGCGCCCACTGTTTAAGTTGGCGGTGAGAAGAATGCAACGAAGCACCACCGTCAACACACAAGACTTCTGCGGCTTTCTGAAATTCGTGCTCACTGGATTCTTCATCATCTAGATCATCATCATCATCATCTTTGTCGTGGCCACGAGGAGGCCTGTCTCTCTGCTGCTGCTTGGCCTTGCCGCGACGCCCTCCTCGGGCAGTGCGCTTCTTGCCGGACCCGCCAGCACCTTCTGGGGCCTTCTCCTTGTCGCGCCTCTCATACTCAGCTTTCTGCTGTTCGACAAGCTGCTCGACTCGTCGACAGTTCTAGAGATCGTGTCCCTTGGTGCGGTGGATCTTGCAATATTGCTTGTCGGAGCCGTCCTGCTTGTCGGCAGCCGCCAAGGCCTGACAGTTGGCGCACGCGGCAATCTCCTTGCCGGAGCCCTCGACTTTGGCCTTGTCGGCGCTGCCGTTGCCGCTGGACTGCTCGACGGCAAGCACAGCTTTGCCCTTTTTCTTCCTGTTGTTCCGCCGCCGGCCCTTCTTTGCCGGGGCGGTACCTTCGCTGTCAGAGCTCCCCCCTGCGCCAACACCTTCACCGGGAAGTCTCCTTCCCTCTTCAGCGCGCGCACACTTGTCGGCGAGAGCATATAACTGGCCAATGTCTCTGACCTTGGTCATCGCCATTTCCTCCCGCATCTTGCGGTTACGCACGTTCTGATGGAACGCGCTAATAACCGCAGCGGGGTGAACATCTGGGATGTTGTACTGTACGCGGCTGAACCTTTGAATGTATTTGCGCAGGGGCTCTCCTTCCTTCTGGGGGATGAGATGAAGATCACTCTCCTGGCCATGAGGTTGATGACCGCCAGTAAAGGCACCAACAAACTGATGGCACAGGTCCGCCCATGAAGAAATGGAGTTCTCCGGCAAGTGCATGAGCCATGAGACGACGTTGCGCTTTAACACGAGCGGGAAGTAATTAGCAAGAATCTTGTCGTCTCGTCCCCCGGCAGCTTGCACCGCAATGGTGTAAATGCTGAGGAACTCCGACGGGTGTGTCTTGCCATCATACTTCTCCGGCACGTCAGGCTTGAAAGCCTTGCGATTGGGCCACTGGATCTGCCGCAGCTCACGGGTGAACGCTGGACAACTTACCGCGTACGGCAAGTCGCCAGGATCCCCTGGCGCATGCATGTCAATAGCGGGCCCTGCGCGTCTGTCGGACTGACGATGCGCTTCTCTCCTTCGCTCGATAGTGGTACGAGCGTCTTCTCCTCTGCGTTCCTGAAGAACGAGGCGCTGGTCACGACGAGCTCGCGGGTCAGACGACGCCGTGGAATCATCGCCACGGGCGTCGTTTCGACGTGTCGGCGACCGAGGCCGTCTGGGTGGGGAGTGTACGGTTGTTGCCCCCTCGCCGTTCTTGTTGGTGACAGCATCGTCACCAGTTCTCTTGTCGGCCGCGCGCACCGGGTCGGCATCAGCGAAGCTGAGAAGGCTCTGAATGGTTGCCCTCCACTCGTCAAGCTTATCTGCTGGTGGAGGGAAGTTCAGGAGCAGCTGCGCACGCGCCAACGCTTCTGCTGGTGAGGGAGGTATCGAGTGGCGTGAGGACTGTGGGATGCTCTTACTCCTAACGGTGTTAGAAGGAGCATCTCCACGCCCAGGCGACCGCACCTCGACCCCGCCAACGTGTTGTTGCGTATGGTGACCCCGCGCATCTCGAGATTGATGTGCAAGTTCATTATCCAGGGAGCGCCTGGCACCTGGGGCGTCAGGACGCTGCCTGTCATGGGCTTCTTGTGAAGGCCGATGCGTCTGAACCGGCGCAGGCATTCCAGAACGCGCAGCACCGTTTCTGGAGCTTGCAGGGCCAGCAGCAGCGAGCAGCGCTGCGTTCCCAGACCCAGCAGCGCCAAGATTGGCGTTGCTGGCCCGGTTTTGGACAGGTGGAGGTGATAGGAGCTCTCGCTCTCCAGTCCCCCTAGCAGCCGCAATCACGTCGGCACCTTCCTGCACGGGAGCAGGCGGGTTGGACGTGGACGCACCGATGGCTGAAGTCTTCTTTTTTGGAGCCATAAGACGGAGAATGGCCCAAAAACTAGCGCACAAATCGCTAGATTAGGTTCACACAACCTCCTTCCCCCTACTTGGCGCGCCAAAGATGTCGGGGACGAATCCGCGATCACCTATGGGACCCAGGGAAGGACTCCTTTACGTTCGGCAGGGAGAGACGGTCGCACGAAGAGCAAATCTAGCGAAGAACACGACAGTGCACGAGAGAGATTTACCCAGGTTCGGGCCGCACGGATGCGTAAAACCCTACTCCTGCTTTTTGGTTTATTATCTGTATGATTGTTCTAGCTCCAGGAGCGCTACAGTACCGAGTAGCTGCGTACAATACTGGAGTTCTCCCTTTTCCCGTCCCCCCCCCTTTCACGTTGCCTATGGGCCTCCTTTTATACGCACAAAGGGGGTCACCAACAGGTGGCAAACAGTAAAGGTAGAGGTGGAAAGTTGCTACAGTAAGGCCACTATTACCAGGATGACATGTCCTACCTACCACTGACGGCAGGGGACAAGGGCATTAAATGCCCATACCTTTGCTGTCCAGATACATGTACCCGGACGTCTTGGACGTGGGAAAAGCCTATCCCACCTGCTCTTGCACCGCTAGCTACAGTGCACCGCCGTCTACACAGTGCCCTGCCACACACGCTTGGAAGGACCCAGAGCGCCACGCTGGCAGAGGCACTGGAGCAGCAGCACAGTAGCACAGTGGTACAGTAACGCTTGCCGCGGCAAGACCTTGCCGCACCTGACAGCTTGGCGCAACCCATAGTTTGCCGTGCAAGGTAACTTGCCGGGGCAAGTACCTTGCCGCAGCCGCTATCTTGCCGCAGCCAATACCTTGCCGCAGCCAAGTACTTGCCGGGGCAAGTACCTTGCCGCGGCAAGTACTCTGCTTCAGCAATGCCCAGGCTGGGCCTCAGCTGTCCCTCCCGGCAAGCTCCTCTTGCCGGGGCCTTAACTCTTGCTTTGTATACTTTGTTCTTGAATGGCTTAATAATCTTGAGCTTCTCTCTGGCTGTCCTCCCGCAAGCCTGGCCGCGGGATGCTACTACTGCCTGTGCACAAGTACGGGGTACTAGGGTACCCCTATTCTAGTACACCGACAGTGAATCTTTTCCATTAATTAAATTTGTACTGCTTAGAGTAGCCTGCTTGGAGTACTTCTTTTCATGGAGCTGCTTGCAGTAATTTCTGATTTGCAGTCAGATTAGCTTGGAGCAGTAGCATTGCTTGCTCTGCTATTCTCTTCTCTTCTCTTCTTTTAATTAAAATTAACTAAACCTTTTCCTTTAATAAAATTAGCGAAAACTTTCCCAGTTAATTAAAATTAACTGAAACTATTCCTTTAATGCTTGCATAAACTTTTTTAAAGATGAATTGAAGTACTCCTTTAATGAAGGTTTTGTGTAGTCTATTGCTTGCATCAGTACTTTTAAAAATAAATGAATCTTTTCATTTAAGTGTACTCTGGACAGCAGTAGTATAGCACTTGCTGCTGCTGCTGTTAAGCTTGCATCAGTACTGGTTGCAGTAGTTTAGTGTAGGACAATAGTAGTATAGGACTTGCTGCTGTTGTTAAGTTTCTCTTTCTCTTCTCTCTTCTCTTCTCTTTGTCTGCTGGAGTAAACTTTTCTAGTATACTCCTAGGAGTAAACTTTCTCTGCTGGAGTAGGAATTGCTCTCAGGAGTAGCAGTAGTGATTTGTTTAACAGCAGCAACAACAACAGTGCATATCAATTTATCATGTTGACAACAGTAGTGCACAACCAATTTGGAACCGATGCATATCAATACAGTAGTGCACAAAGTTCATCAAACATCATGCAAGTTCGATGCATATCAATTTATCATGCTGACAACAGAAGCATGTGGACCTATCATCGTGATTTCGTATTTCAGTTTGTGGCTTAAGGAACCGAGCAAGGGGAACCATTATACCTCGTTCCTTGTTTTGTAAACTTTAATTCTGTCGGATCATTCAATGTCAAGTAATGGTTCTTTGTTCTGTGTTATGGTAAAAGAAAAATATGATTATAACAATTTCTTTTACTTAGGCGGACTAGGTAGAAGAAAAAGCAGAGTCGAGCTAGGTAAGAAGATGGAGAGGGAGAAGGAGGAGGCATGGCAACAAGAAACCGAATACCTTGCCATTGCTTTGCTTGCAGGTGACATCCATTAATCTCACTTAGGTGAATCTATAATTTTGTTAGAATGCAACCTTTTGGGAATTCTGGACTTTTCTTTTGTGGTAATCTAATGATGTTAGATGTCTACTGGTTGCTGTATATGGGCAAAATGAATTGAATCCTGTTGTTTTCTTTTTGATGTACACACATGTAGATGATTGACACTCATGAACAGCAAGCAACCATACTAGTTACTACCTAGGTGTTCCAGAGATTGTTGTATTATTTATGTTCTTTTTACTCCCAGAATTATTGTGCGCTCATACTGTCATCACATTGCCTGTTTTTCTTGCTGCATACATGTATCTCAAGCATTGTACTTCTGTGTTTGCTTAGGCGGATAACTACTAAGTGATTACAATTAATGTGTACTTGTGAATTCTAAGCTTATATTGGTGTCTTGCGATCATGTTCTAATTAATGTGTATAGTCCAAGCACTTGAATATGTCTAAATGCATGCACACAAGTTAAGTTATCTTTTGAGAAATTGTTGGTGCATTTTTTTTGTTTCTCAAATACAAAATAACTTGCTCCTTTCAGTTGTGGCATCCCCATTGTTGTCTTTATGATGCTGTTTGTGACTAATATAGTGTATTTACAGATTGTTCGCAGTCACTAGTATCACTGATAACAATGCCTCGTTTTTGTTCTTCTATTTTTTATTTATGTACAGACTGCCTACAACTTAACATGTTGTTAGATCTGCTTTTATTTTGTTTCTAACCATTCTATTTTATAACATTCAGATGATGGCCTTCATTAATGTTTCTTCGCGAGCACTATGACGAAGAAGTCGAAAGAAGCAAGGCATGCAGGATCTAGGCATGCATGCACACTCGTATCTTTGCTTCAGGACTTTGTTGTAATGCTGAATTTTCGTGGAATTTGGATGTAGTGCTGATTTTGCTGAGAATTTGATGTATATTTGCATGCTAACACAAAATTCAAATGCTGGGAGTTATGTACATATTCTTAGAATACTATTCTAATTGGAAAATATGTTGGCATTGAATCTGGGCTGGTTTTATGTTGATGATATAAAAATTATTTGATAAAAATAGGCATGGGCCAAATCAAGAAGTGGCTGGAATGTGTATTGAACAAAATCTATTTGGGCTTTGAAAAGTCTATGGCCCAAAATATGTTGGTAGTAACAAAGGCTGAAAATTAAAAAGAAATTGGACGGTAAAAAATAGAGGCCCAAGAAAGAAATGGATCACATAAAGGCCACGACCCATGAAATAAAAAAGGCTATAATGTTGGGCCTGGCCCATGTGGCTGTCCAGAATTAATAGGGAAAAAATATATAAAAGGCTGAATTGTTGGGCTCGGCCCATGTAAAACACCCAATTGGACTGGGCTGATTCTAATCAGCGACCTTTTCATTTGGTCGCAAATTTGCCACGTCAGCTTGCCACGTTGGATCCGACGTGGCCTGGGCAGACAACCAGCGACCAAAACAAAAGGTCATTGAACCAACGACCTTTTGTTTTGGTCGTTGCCTTCTACGACCTTATCACAGAGAAGGTCGTTAATTTCCATTAAAGACGGTCAGCTTTTGACCATCTGTTTTTGGTCACAAAAAGGTCGCAAATGAAAAACAACGACCATTCAGCGACCAATAGTGATGGTCGCAAGTTGACATATTTCTTGTAGTGTTCAATGAGATGGTGGCTATCATTTTTGTGGAGTAGACTTTGACGATCCAACTATGAACATGCGAGGATGTCGCGCCTTAGCAATCGCTAAACCAACTCCGAGAGGTTATTGACCACACCGGAGCACGATCAACCTGACCACGAGGCTCTGTTTCTTGCACGCAAATGAAGAACAAGCAAGAAACTGAAATTGCAATCTGGATATTGCGAATATAAGAGGAAAGCTTTATTAATGAAGGTGGGGTTATGTGACATCCTGGTCTGGTCGTTGGACACAAACAAAGTATGCGAAGTTGTAGCCATGGAGAACTTTTAATCTAAACAAAACCCAAAGTCTAAACGACGACCTAAGGGCTGTATACATGGAGGAATAGAGGGGGAATTTCGTGACCCCGTTGGAGGAGGGGTCCGAAACCAACCCTAACTCTGTTTCCCCACACATACAGACTCTAAAACCAGCATATACTGAAGTAGTTCGAAATTACATGGGCCTGGACCAATAATAAGGTGACGCAGCACCTATAATAGCCTCTGGACGAAATTTCTGAAGTAGCATCTTGTATATTTCGTCCAAGCCTTCATGCACTCACTAGTACAGCGGGGTGCTATACAAACGGTTTTTAACCCCTTTCCGCGACGGCGTTTTGAACCGTCGCCAAGTGAGTGACTGCGATAGGGGGGTCTTTCCCACACGACCCAGAAACCATCGGGGATAGGCCCTCGTGGCACACACGCTAGGCAAAATGAGGTCGTGTGTGACGGGCGAGCTATGAAATACGATTATACAGGCCCAATCGGTTCCGGTCGTAAGTACATCCCACACAGTCAGTCCCAAACAAACATTTCCGTTTGTTATGTACATTCCACACAGTTAATCCAAGGAATACATTTCCGTTCTTATGTACATCCCACACAGTCAATCCAGGGAAAACATTTCCGTTCGTATGTACATCCCACACAGTCAATCCAGGGAAAACTTTTCCGTTCGTATATACATCCCACACAGTTTTATGTATAGCCTCGTGTGTGATAGGTGTAGCTATCACACACGCTCTGCCTCGGTTAACTATTTGCTTTTATTCAACTACATCACACACAATTTGATGAAGAAAACCGTATGGCATTGGGCTATCCATCACAAGCGCTTTTACTGCTAGAACCATTTGCAAAGTTCCATGAACCATTTAGCAGGTTTATTAGTTTATAATTAATAATTCCAGTATTACGCAAATTCACATTTCATATCGAATAGCTGTTTGCCAATTTCATATCAGGCACATAAATATATTTTAACATCACAATACGATAGCAACCTGAAAACAACACAGTACAACATATAGCTAGTTCACCTTCATAAGAACAATATTTAAACAATATATTCATTTCCCTAATCGAGATCATCCAGGCTCATTTTATCCACCTCTGCTTTCAGTTCAGCAAGAACCTGTTTTGCACTGGCCAACTGGGAAAGTGCCTCCTCCTTCGCCAACACCATCTTAGCAAAGTCTGATTTAAAAAATCTGAGCTCATTCTCCATCTTCCTCTTTTTATCCCACATCTTCAAATATTCTTCAGCATTGATAACACTCTCTCTAAGCCTACCTCTGTTCACTTCCTCATACATGCTCCAGAGCTTTGCTAGGCACATCTTCAAAGACCGTGGCCACTCTTGATCAACCCACTCCAGGTAAGAACACTTCCGTTCATCCTATAATATTTAAAACTAGATCAGTACAATTGTAGGGGAAATAGGTTTCTAGCAACATAGAAAATCACCAAATACATATTTTGATAAACTGAAGAAACAGGTTAATTATGACATATCTTCTCAAAAAGATCAATGTGCAAATGAATTAATTGCTACTGAGACAACAACCAAATTCTAAAACATCAGAAGCTATAATTAACTACAACAACGCTACAAGTTCTTAGTCATTTACTATAAATAACAAATTAAACATTTTATGAGGAAGCTAAATATAACTACAACAACATAGCGACAGTGTTTGGATGACATCAAATTGATACTAACAGGTGTGTACATTCACAAATTTAGTAACATAGAACTAATAGCACTAAGGCCGTCCACTGTGTATGCCAAAACCAGTGTAAAGACAATTGTTGCTACATTTGGCACCGGTGCCCTGCACTAGCGAGCCGATGCAGCGGAAAAAAATCAGGGACCCGGACTCCGGAGCACCTAGTTGCTCTGATGCCCAGTTCCTTCGTGCCATAAAGATTTAGTATTTTACTGCTTGGCTACTCGGATGTGTGGACCAAAGTTGACTGCACAAACTGCTGAAGCGGTGCCAAATAATTTTCTAATGGCACCGCTAATGAGATGGCAACATTTTTAGATACTAGTTACAAACTGTGACACTGTCTTAACATCCACATTAACATAGCACAGTGACAGTGTCTGAATCACATCTAACAAATGATTTGTAACAACGAAAGTGGGGCTAAACTTCTCTGCACGTGCCAGAAACTTCCTCCCACTGTCCACAGATTCAAACGCAACTAGCTTCATGCATGGAGATTGATGGTGACAATGAGCAGGCAGATCTTCAGCCACCCCGCTCCATTCGTTGCAACTGATGGTCCTAGGGAGTTACAAGAGGAAGAAATGACTCAAATCGACCGCCGGGTTAAAATCCTTCATTCCAAGTCATAACCCGAGAGAGAGAAGAGAGGCGTACCCAAGTGCTGAAAAATTCATCGTCGGCGGAGGAACCGCTGGAGAGGTCATTGAAGAAGACCATGGCGACCCCGGTGGTACGATGCGAGACGGCGAGAGCGAGGAAGCAAGCGAGGAAGCGGCTATAGCTTCGGAAGGAAGGAAGGAGGAAACAGGGAAAATGTGACTTGTGGTCGAGGAGAAAAGGGGGTGGGGAAGGGGGGCGGGGGTAGATATTTCGGCGGTAGGCCAAAATTTTCGAAATGTGGAGGGAAACTTTGCGCGCGGTGCCGCCGGACACCATTCACTTTGAATGATTGTGTGCATCACAAACGATTCTTCTACTTTACGCACATGGGATGAGTTTGATAATTCAAATTTTAGTGAAAATTTCCCTGGGTACTGTCCTCATCCACGTCATTGCATAATTTAACATCACTTGCTAATTTGGGCACACAAAAGAGCGTACAGCACACAGACCACACTTACTGAATCGAGCAATTCTAGTAATTAAACAGAGCCAGTTGACCTAAACATTGCTCTAACAAAAGACCAGCATTAAAAACAAAGCCTAAGTATGCATAATTTTAACAAGGCCGCCGCCACGCCGGCCTATGCATCGCCGGTGTGAGATGAGACGTCGATGACTTGTCCTGGCAACATGCCACCATTGGTGGACTCCGCGTCCCCCCTGCTGAAGTCGACCGCGTCCTCGTCCTCATCCTCAGTGCCGCCCTCCAGGTTGTAGTACTCATAGTAGTGGCTGCGCCAGAGCTCGCATTGGTACTCCACCGCCGATTCCTCGATGGACAGACTCTTCTCTACCTCGACCTCGGCCACGCACAACTCCTCCTCCCGGTGCTCCTCGATCTCCGCCGCCTCCTGCATCTCCAGCTCCCACTCGACGATCTCATGAGGAAGCAGGTGCTCCATGGCCACCGCCGCCTTTTCGAACGTGGGTTGCATGCTGGATTCCGAGGTGGCCTGGAATATCTTGGCGTGTGCATCCTCGATCTTGGCATGGATGGCCTTGACCCGGGCCAGGGCGACATCGGCGGCACGGACGGTAGCTCGAGCGCTCTCGGTGTCGGATTCAGGGCTCCGCAGACCCATGAAAGGTTCGAACTCTGGGGCGTGTGCGAAGAACTCAACCTATCCAGTGAACCAACTCATCGTCCTACAACCTAGCTCGAGGAACAAGGAAGAAGATGAAACCGGAAGTTTACCCAGGTTCGGGCCACCTTGCGGTGTAAGACCCTACTCCTGCTTTGTGCTGGATTTGCCTCCTGAGGGGCTGAGGATGAACCAGTACAAGGGATGAACAACCTCATGAGGTCTGCTCCGGTGAGGGTGGAAGGGGATCGGATCCCCTCTATGGTGATGGCTAACCTATATATATAGTGACCTCGGTCCTCTTCCCCCAAAACGTAGGCGGGAAGGGATTCCACAATGGCCAATTTGAAAGGGGACAAGTAGTACATCTTATCCCAGCGAAAGGTGGTCTTCGCCTGTAAAGCTTCTGGTCGTGATGCCGTGGTGGGCTCAGCGATGACATCCGTCCTGCCGTCCCGGCGGTCCTGGTCTTGTTGCACTGGAATGGAAACCTTTGCCTGATTCCTCGGGAACCCACGCCTGCGCTTGCCCCCTTTGAACCGAAGGGGAAACTGTCTTCTCTGCGCCCGCTGGTGCTCGCCTGGCCTTGGTCATCATGGCTTGCGTCACTGCAACCTCAGGAGGTTGGGCACCTGCATAGGAATCTCCGCTCCTCAGGAAGCAGCCTGGGAAGGCCGCTCCCTCAGGAGGTCTTGGCGTCGTCTGCCTCGCGAGGCTTGGCCCCTCGCGAGGGTCTTGTCTTGATAGTCTTCGTAAATGGGCCGTACCAGGCCATCGAGGGAGCCACGCCATGGGCCTCAGGCAGGCAAGTCTGGGTACCCTGGTTCCTAGAATGCCGACAGTAGCCCCCGGGCCCGAGGCGCGCTCGGACTTGGCTTCGAGGCGAAGCTAAAGGGCAAGGGCGAAGCGCCACGGGCCCCAATCGCCTGCGGGTCAGGCTGACGCGTGGCGCTTGATGGGACGTGGGCGTCTCCGCTTCCCCACGCTGCCTCGGCAACTGCTCGGTTTGACAACTGCCTGGCGCATGCAGCCCGGCCATCATTGCCCCGCTGCGCGCCTGCCTTCTGCTTCTCCCCCTCCTTGCGAACCTGTGTCTCCTTCGCCAGACTCCGCGCCAGCTCCAATTTGCCTCGCCGCCATGGCTCCCAGGAAGAAGAAGGGGAAGACCCATGCGGCCGCGGAGCCCTCACCTGGGCCGGATCCAGCGCTGGACCAGTCCACGGTGATCAACCAGGAGGGGCTGGACAAGGTCCGGCACGCCATTGCCGCCGACTCCAACGAGTGGAAGGCGACAAAGGTCTGGCCTGCCTCCCGGACCTTAGCTGATATGGAGGCCACCAAAATCCCTCTTCATCTCCACGCTCTTCTTGCCGGCCTGCTACCTCCATTCTCTGTTTTCTTCAACGCCGTGCTCTCGCATTACCAGATCCACACGCTGCATCTGGATCCTGGATCCATCATCCCCCTTTTCGCTTTCGCCTTCTTGTGCGAGGCCTTCGTGGGCATCGCCCCGTCCGTGGCCTTGCTCTGCCATTTCTTCTCGCTCCACTTGGTCGACAGCGGGCAATGCTCGGGGTGCGTGTCGCTTCAGGCAGTGGCGATGACTGTAGGCTCCGGCATCGACTTCACGCTCTGCCCGGATACGAGGGGGTTCCGGAAGCAGTGGGTGTATGTGGATGCCACCGCGCGCAGCCCCCTACTCCTCATCCCATCGGCGCCGGCGGAGCCGAGCTCCGGCTGGGGGCACGATGAGCTCGTTGACCCGCAGCTCGCGTGCATCTTGTCCAGGCTGGCCAAGCTGAAGGAGGCAGGGGTGACGATGGTGATGGTGGTGAGGGAGTTCGTCCGGCGACGCATCGCTCCGCTCCAGCGCCATACTCGCCCAATGTTGGCCTTCACCGGCCCCGACGACCCCATGAGTCTCCAGGTGCCTTCACTCCCCTCCAACACGTTGCGCATAGTGCTTCAGCTCCTGACTGGTGAGGCGCCCACCGCGCTTCCTACCGAGGGACGCCCTTTGTACAACTGCCTAAATGGGAGGGCTTTCGCCGAGAAGATGCCATGCTTCAACGAGTGGGGGCTGCTCCCCGTGGGCCACGTGGGGCCTCGCGACAACCCCCTCTTGGTGAATCCCATGCTTGAAGGCCTTGCTGTGCGTGCTGTGACGCCCCCGGCTTAATCGTGCACTAACCATACATGCAAATGCAAACGATCAAGCCTAAGGACTCACTTGAAGATATCACAACACAACTCTAAAACATATATAAAGTCATACAAGCTTTATATTACAAGCCAGGGGCCTCGAGGGCTCGAATACATAAGCTCGCATACAAGCGTCAGCGGAAGCATCAGATATCTGAGTATAGATATGAAACAGAAATAGATAAGCCTTTAGAAAGGCAGGGCAAAACAAAAGCTACGATCGAAAAGGCGCAGGCCTCCTGCCTGGGGCCCTCCGATCCTACTCCTAGTCGTCGGCAAGCTCATAGTAGTAACCACCCTCGGGGTGGTAGAAGTAGTCGTCGGCGGGGGCAGCTGGCTCCGGGGCTCCATCATCTGGTTGCATAAAAAAGATATGGGGGAAAATAGGAAGCAAGCAACCATGAGTACTCATCCGAAGTACTCAGCAAGCAACGATCTACACTACATATGCAACATTATCAAGGAGAGGCTGTATATGTGGACTGGGCTGCAGAAATGCCAGAATAGAGGGAAGGCCTAGTCCTATCGAAGACTAGTATCTTCAGCGGTCTTGCAGCATTAGAAGAGTGTAGATTAGTATAGCATAAAGTAGTAGCAGTAATCAGTATCAACCTCGGCCAGAGATCCTTTCTCGACTCCCTGCGAGAAAGCAATCCCAGAGCCCTAGTATCCAATTCTCATCACAAGTATCCAGTTCTACTTGTATCGATCGGGATACAACTCCGAGCGTCCATTACCGAGGATCCGGCTATGCATAGATTAGTTCTTCCCTGCAGGGGTGCACCAACTTACCCACCACGCTCGATTAACTCCGGCCGGACACACTTTTCTGGGTCATGCCCGGCCTTAGCCAAACGATACGCCGCAACCCGACCTAGGCTTAACAGAGAGGTCAGCACGCCGGACTAAACCTATGCCCCCAGGGGTCTTGGGCCATCGCCCCGGGAACTCCTGCATGTTGCGGGGACACCGAGAGCAGACCTAGCAACCCACACTATCAAGGCGGTTGCATTACGCGGTCCAACCCGGCGTGCGCCGCTCAGTCGCTGACGTCCATTAAGCTTCGGCTGATGCATACGACGCAGGGTGCCCATAATTATTCCCACGTGATGGTTAGTGCTATCGGGCCAGAGGCCCACTCGGATCAAATATCCAAACCATTAGTGTGTTGGTAGCATGCGGTAATGAGCAGAGACTCACGATCGATGTGACCCCGTCGCCCCCGTCTCGAGGACTTGCGGCAAGGGCTAAGAATGCTCGGCCATGCCTCGTATTCATATCTCAGGCACCCTCCAGGTCAACCCGTCTCCACAACACTCGTGGGTACCCCTCAGGGTCGACCGGCCTTTCCAAGTAACAGTAGTAAAGTCCAAGTATCCGTGTGTCCATAACATTAGGGGAATCCGAGGTATGACCCTCATTGGATTCCTACTCGATGTATCCATCAAGGTGAACTCGGAGGAATCACCCTCGATGGGTTCGCACTTGAGGTGTCGCACGACAGCGTCATTATCGAAAGTGATGAAGGAGGAATCACCCTCGATGATCACGACCGAGCTACTCTACAGAGTTAACCTCAGAAGTGCTAAAGGAGGTATCACCCTCGGCACTTGATGGTAACGCTGCAGTGTCGTACAACTAAGGGGGGTGATGTGCGGTGCTGGGGCCTGGTCGTCGAGTTTTCCGATGATCCAGCGGGGCAACCGGGACAAGTGGGGTCACTTGGGTCTCTATCCAGCCTATACTAATCAGTTTAGGATAAGCAGGTAGGTATCAACAGCAGTTACAAATAATAGGCTATGCATCAGAATAGGATAAACAGTAGCAGCAACAATTCTAATGCAAGCATAAGAGAGAAAGAATAGGCGATATAGGCATGCTCAAGGGGGGGGTGCTTGCCTGGTTGCTCGGCGGCAAAAGCAAGGTCGTCAATGGTGTCGTCGGGCTCCTGAGCTGCGTCGGTCTCGGGAACTGCGTCTGTATCGGGGTCTACCGAGAGAGAAGAGGGGGAGGAAATAGATAAATCACGACAAACATATGCAACACAGAGCACGCTATGCTAACGTGCAGTGTAGGGTTGCCTAAAGACATATCTAAATCATTTTAATTATTTTAGGATTAAAGTTGGATTTATTAACCGGTGTATATGCACTATTCATCTATCAGAAACAGACTAAAATTTGCGGGTTCACCTCCGTAGAGGGCCCTGACATGGAAACAGATGGCACGGTTGGATTTGTCTCGTCGTTCTGAGCAACTTTCATGTATAAAGTTTTTCGATCTGAGCTACGGTTTTATTTTCTATGAATTTTCTAAGTTTTAAAGATTTTCTGGAATTATTTTAATTAATTAATTCACATTATCCAGAACAGTGTTTGGTGACGTCAGCATGATGTATGTGTGACATCAACAGTCAATAGTGGTAGTTGAATAGGTCAAATCTGACCAGTGGGACCCACATGTCATACTTAGGGGCTAACATAGTTTAGATTTAAACTAAGTTTAGTTAATTAGGCGTCTGTGCCCACCTGTCAGTGTCCAACTAGGTTAATTAAGTTAGTTAAATTAGTTCTGTTAATTAGGGGGCGGTAGCCCCATTGTCAGCGGCTGGGCCGACCCAGTCAGCACAGTTGACCAGGTCAACTGGTCAACCGGGCCAGGTGGCCCACTGGCCAGTGGCACAAGGCGTGGGCCAAGCCAGCCACGTCGGCGTGGTACCGGAGAGAGCTCCAGCAAGCCTCTCCCGCGGCGGAGCGCGCCGGAGTTGGCCGAAAAACCAGCACAGGGCTCCATTCGCCGCGCGGCTTACACCATTCGAACGGGCGGAGCGAGGCGCATCCATTCATGGCGGTCTCTCAAGTAGTGGTGGCCGGAGTCAAGCGCGGTGACGATGGCGGCGGCGCCGGCGTTCGGGACTACACCGAAATGGTGAAACGTGGCGTGAGCGAACAAGATGAGCAGCGGGGCAGTAGCTACAGGCTTCTTGAGCGCGCTAGGGCGGACGGGCGAGGCCGTAGTGGCTCGGGAGCACGATGCTCGCAGCCACAGCGGCGCTCGGAGTACGGCAACGCAGCGGGATGGCTACGACCATGCAAAGGTCCAGGGGAGAAAAGGAGGGGGTAGAAGTGCTCACGTAGGAGCACACGATGGCCGGCGCAAAGTTTAGTAGCTACAGAGGAGGGAGATCGACGGCGGCGAGGTTCCGGTGGCCGCGGTTGTTGACGGAGATGAGGAGGTCACTGCGCTGCTCCCCGAGTCGATGCAGAGCTCCATCTCGATGAAGACGAGGGCCCCGGAGCACGAGGACACAAAGGCGAGGTCGGAGGGGCTCGGTGGCCTCGTCTGCGAGCGGCGAACAGCGATGAGCCCACTCAGATGGGCTCAGGCACAGAGGAAGGAGGAGCGAGGGAGGCGAGGGAGGAGCCAGGGGGGTCGCGGGAGATGCTCTTATCCTCCACGGCGAGCGCAGGCGCGCGGTATCGAGCAAGCGAGCAGAGGGGGCCGGGGCGCGTGCGTGGGGGCGTGCTGTGGCATCGACAGCGGCGCGGGGTGAGCAGTGCGAGGTGGGAGACGGCGCTGGGTGGGCTGGGCCGGTGCTGTAGCCACTTAGGCCCAGGTACAGTGGGCCTTTGCCCCTTTTCTTCTTTTTTCTATTTTCTGTTTTGTTTTCTGTTTTGCAAATTGTTTAGCCACTAAACTACTTTTACAAAATAAGTGACCTAGCTCATAAATTGCAGTGCATTAGTACCCATCACCAAAAACTAGTTTGGGTAAAATATAATTTCATATTTAACTTAGATTTAATAAAAGGTTATTAAATGTTGCTGTTTGCCACTGTTTGAGGTTGTTAGGGTCACTTAACCAAGTCCATTGATGTTGGTTACAATTTTATAGTTGCCTCTGAATTATTTGCTATTTATTGAACATTTTAGTTTCCAATTTGGAACAACTTTTATTTCCACTTTAAATTAATTTGAAGTTTGAATTAGGAGTTTGAAATGCAATATGATGCAAATGATGACTAGGCACTGTTAAACTTGCTGACATGGCATTAACTAAGGGTGATCACTGTGGTTAATTACATGGGGTGTTACAACTCTCCTCCTCTAACAAGAATTCTCGTCCCGAGAATTAAGAAGAAGACTGAAAGAAAGCGGGGTATGCTTCGCGAAGACGATCCTCGCGTTCCCAAGTGGCTTCATCTTCAGTATGATTTGACCACTGCACTTTTAGGAACTTGGTCGTCTTCTGACGGGTTCGACGTCCAGATTCATCGAGGATGCGGATTGGATGCTCCTTATAAGAAAGATCATCATGCAATTCAAGCATCTCGTGATCCACTGCGCGGTGCGGAGATTCCTTGAAGCAACGGCGAAGTTGCGACACATGGAAGACGTCGTGGATATGAGAGAATTGCGGTGGCAACTCCAATTTATATGCCACCTGACCACGTCTTGCAACAATGCGGAAAGGACCAATGTAGCGTGGAGCTAACTTGCCCTTGATTCCGAAGCGGCGAGTGCCCTTCATAGGAGTGACACGAAGATAAGCTTGATCACCAGGTTGATAAGTCAAACCCCATTGTTTGCGATCATAGTTGCTCTTCTGGCGGTCCTGAGCTGCCTTGAGATTTTCTCGGACAATACGGACTTGTTCTTCGGCGTGTTGAATAATATCCGGTCCCACGAGCGGTCGTTCCCCAGTTTCTGACCAATTCAGAGGGGTTTGACACTTACGTCCATTGAGTACTTCGAAGGGGGCCATTTTCAAGCTGGCTTGATAGCTGTTGTTATAAGAGAACTCGGCATACGGGAGAGATTCTTCCCATTTCTTGTCAAAGGATATAACACAGGCTCGAAGCATGTCTTCAAGCACTTGATTAACTCGCTCGACTAGGCCTTGGGATTGGGGGTGATAAGCTGAACTCCAGGTAATATGAGTTCCCATAGCTTCTTGGAAACTTTCCCAGAACTTTGAGGTGAAAAGACCGCCACGGTCCGAACTAATCTCTTTCGGAATACCGTGGAGTGAAACAATTCTAGAGATATACAACTCTGCTAACTGACTAGCAGTGATAGTCTCCTTGACAGGCAGAAAGTGTGCAACCTTAGAGAGTTGGTCGACGACGACAAGAATAGCATCGTGACCCTTCTGTGACCTGGGAAGGCCAGTAATGAAATCCATTTGCACTTTATCCCATTTCCATAAAGGAATAGGGAGCGGTTGCAGAATTCCAGCAGGCTTCTGATGTTCTGCTTTAACGCGACGGCAAACGTCACATTCAGCAACATAGCAAGCAATATCCTGCTTCATTTTAGACCACCAGTACCTTTGATGGAGATCACGATACATCTTGGTACTACCCGGATGAATAGACAGCGGTGTATCATGTGCCTCCTTCATGACCTTGTCAGTCATAAGTTCGAAGCGAGGTACCACAATGCGGTCTCTGAAATACAAGGTTCCATCTTCAGACAGCGAGAAATCCCTGTACTTTTCCAGGTGAAGATCTTTCTTCATCAGATCAATTTCAGCATCTTTAGCTTGCGCATTCGTAACAGATTTTTCAAGATCTGGCTGTACCACGAGGTTACTAAGAGAACCCTAGGGAACAATGCGCAGATTCAGCTTGCGCAGTTCTTTATAAAGACGAGGCTGAGCTCGCCTAACCATGAGATTGTTGCATTAGGATTTGCGGCTTAAGGCATCAGCCATCACATTAGCCTTGCCAGGGGTATAAGAAATACCATAGTCATAGTCCGTAATTGTTTCCAACCATCGCTGTTGACAGAGATTAAGATCCGGCTGAGTAAACAAATACTTCAAGCTTTGATGATCAGTATATACCTCACACCGGTTACCAAGAAGGTAGTGTCGCCACAGCTTCAATGCATAGATCACTGCAGCAAGTTCAAGATCATGCACTGGATAGTTTTCTTCATGTGGACGCAATTGATGCGAAGCATACGCGATTACTCTTCGTTCTTGCATTAGGACACAGCCTAATCCTTGATGAGAGGCGTCGCAATATATCACAAAGTCTTTGCGAGAATCCGGAGGAGCAAGCACTGGAGCAGAAGTTAGCTTGCCCATGAGAGTCTGAAAACTGTCCTGACATTTGTCTGTCCACTCAAACTTAACACCTTTGTGAAGCAGGTTAGTCAGGGGCTTGGCAATCTTGGAAAAGTTCTCGACAAATCGACGGCAATAGCTTGCACGGCCGAGAAAACTTCTCACTTGCTTGACGTTCTTCGGAGGAGTCCAGTCAAGAATAGCCTGAACTCATTCCGGGTTAACAGTAATTCCATCCTTGGAAATCACATGTCCAAGGTAGGTTACTTCAGAAAGCCAGAACTCGCATTTGGAATACTTGGCATAGAGCTGGTGTTCTCGGAGCCTTTCCAAAACAAGACGAAGGTGTTCAACATGTTCTTCCTTATTCTTTGAATATACCAGAATATCATCTAGATATACCACGATGAACTTGTCATGGTAATCCATAAAGATGTAATTCATCAGACGGGAGAAGGTGGCTGGAGCATTTGTTAAGCCAAAAGACATGACAGTGTACTCATAAGAGCCATAGCAAGTAATAAATGCAGTCTTGAGAATATCCTCTTCGCGGACACGGATCTGATGATAACCCAACCTGAAGTCGAGTTTAGAGAATACAGATGATCCAGCAAGTTGATCATATAGATCATTGATCCGAGGAAGCGGATATTTATTCTGAATGGTTGCCTGGTTGATAGGACGGTAATCTTGGACTAGCCTATTCGTACCATCTTTCTTCTTGACAAAGAGTGAAGGTGCTCCCCATGCAGAGGAACTTGGATGGATAAAGCCTTTGCTGAGGGATTTGTCGATTTCTTCCTTAAGCTCGAGAAGGTGGTGCGGAGGCATCTTATAAGGATGCTTCGCAATAGGAGTTGTGCCTGGTTTCAAGTCGATGACAAACTCGACAGCTCTAACAGGGGGTATTCCTGGAAGTTCTTCTGGAAAAACATCCTGGAAGTCACGAACGACTGGAATGTTTTCGATTCCCTCAGGCGGAGAAGCATTTAAAGCATTCAAGGCATAGATTTGAGCCTCGGCATTTTGCGTTAAATGAGCATGGTAAATTACTAGTTCATCTGATGGGTGTAGAAGATGTACAACTTTAGTGGCACAATTGATTGAGGTGCAGTGAGCCTTCAACCAATCCATTCCCAGAATAAGGTCAATCGGGGAAGACTTCGGTATAATGGGAGAAACAAGAAATTTCATTCCTTCGATTTCAATGGGAATATCATAGCTAACCACGGAGGTTCGACAACCGCCCGTGGGAGTATGTACCACTAGTGGAGTGTTCATGTACTCACACTTAATGTCATGCATGCGTGCGAAATGTTCTGACAAGAATGAATGCGATGCTCCTGAATCAAATAAAACATATGCTGGTACGGAATTAACGAGTAGTGTACCCATCACAGTAGCTGGTTGGTCCGGGTCTTCATTCATGTTGACATGATAAGCCTGACCACGACCATGAGCAGGCCTGGCATTGTTGTTGCGGGGCTGATTGTTGTCACGGCCATTAGCAGGCAGAGCCAGTTGATTCCGATTCTGGTAGCAGTTCCTGGCAAGGTGACCTGGTTTGCCACACTTGTAGCAGAGCCCACTGTCTAGACGAATTGCAGGAGCTCGGGGTGGTGCAGCTCGCAGAGGCTGCCTCGGTCGTGGGGGAGGCAGACGTGGTGCAACATGGTACGGTCTTGGTGCAGGTGCAGTTGGACGATACATGCTGTGGGGAATCCAGATACGGCGCTTCTGTGAAGACGAGCCCGAAGATGAGCCCGCTTCACAGTTGCGTTTGAACGCGTCCTTGTGCTTGATCTGAGCTGTCTCAACCAGAATAGCCTTGTTCACAAGGCTAGCAAAGTCGGTGAAGTCTTGAGCAGCAAGTGCAAGCTCGATGTCTGGGTGGAGTCCACTACGGAATTTCTCTTGTCTACGAGCATCGGTGGCGATGTCTTCTTCAGCATAACGGGACAGATCAAGGAATTCCCGCTGATAGGCTTCGACAGTCTTGTTGCCCTGAGTGAGGTTGCGGAACTGGGTTCTCATCCGGTCCATGATTCCCTGAGGAATATATCGGGCACGAAAAGCAGCCTGGAACTCAGGCCAAGTAACGGCTGTTCCAGCAGGCAGTGTACGCTTGTGGGTGTCCCACCATTGAGCAGCGGGACCCTTTAAGAAAAAGGATGCGAAGGTGACAAAGTTGGCAGGGGAGACATTTGCAGACTCCATCTCGTGAGTGATGTTGCGAATCCAGTCATCAACATCCAGTGGCTTATCAGTGTTGCAGAACTGAGTGGGGTTGAGACGCACAAATTCCGACAGAGTTATTGCAGCAGGGTCCTGGTTCTGGTTGTTCTGATGCGGGAACTGAGCCATAATCCCAGTCATGAACTGACGGTTGAGCTCAAACTGTTGCATCATAGCTGCCATATAATCTGGCGGTGGTGGTTGTTCAGGGGCATGACCACGACCACGACCACGACCACCTGGTCTAACCATCCTGCTAAATTTCAACAGGGGTAGTTTAGTAAAAGCAATTGCGATTGTATAGCGACAAGCATGATGTAACTCGACAATAATTAAGTAGTGTTATAGATACTTAACAGTAGTCAATTAAGACGTACAGATCCATACACTGAGTCGGGTTTATGCGGACAGCATAATGGCGCAAATTAGAAGCTAGACATGCTAGGCGGCGCGCAGACACGCGGTAAGGAAGTACACAACAAGACATAGCAAAGGCTACATCAACGTTGGAGAAAACTGCTGGAGCGAGGAATCTGCAAGTGACAACACAGGGTGTCCTTGATAAAAGGATCCTGTAAGCAGAACCTGGCCCACAATCTTGAAGAAAGGGGGGTAATTTCAGAACTCCGGGTGGATGTGATCACAAGAACCTAATGTTGAAGTTAGTAAAAAATTTAACCCGAAAGGAAGAGAGATCAGAGTCCCAGAGTAAGGAAGAGGAATAAAAGATCCTAATACCACCCAATTGGGGACGTGGGCCCGTAAGCCACACAACCAAGTTAGTAAAATAGTTTTGGACCACTAGACTCAACTTCGGCCAAGGAGTTGGAAAGGAGGATCCTACAGGCAGTCGGCTCTGATACCAACCTGTGATGCCCCCGGCTTAATCGTGCACTAACCATACATGCAAATGCACACGATCAAGCCTAAGGACTCACTTGAAGATATCACAACACAACTCTAAAACATAAATAAAGTCATACAAGCTTTATATTACAAGCCAGGGGCCTCGAGGGCTCGAATACATAAGCTCGCATACAAGCGTCAGCAGAAGCATCAGATATCTGAGTACAGATATGAAATAGAAATAGATAAGCCTTTAGAAAGGCAGGGCAAAACAAAAGCTATGATCGAAAAGGCGCAGGCCTCCTGCCTGGGACCCTCTGATCCTACTCCTGGTCGTCGGCAAGCTCGTAGTAGTAACCACCCTCGGGGTGGTAGTAGTAGTCGTCGGCGGGGGCATCTGGCTCCGGGGCTCTGTCATCTGGTTGCATAAAAAAGATATGGGGAAAAAGAGGAAGCAAGCAACCGTGAGTACTCATCCGAAGTACTCAGCAAGCAACGATCTACACTACATATGCAACATTATCAAGGAGAGGCTGTATATGTGGACTGGGCTGCAGAAATGCCAGAATAGAGGGAAGGCCTAGTCCTATCGAAGACTAGCATCTTCAGCGGTCTTGCAGCATTAGAAGAGTGTAGATTAGTACAGCATAAAGTAGTAGCAGTAATCAGTATCAACCTCGGCCAGAGATCCTTTCTCAACTCCCTGCGAGAAAGCAATCCCAGAGCCCTAGTATCCAATTCTCATCACAAGTATCCAGTTCTAGTTGTATCGATCGGGATACAACTCCGAGCGTCCGTTACCGAGGATCCGGTTATGCATAGATTAGTTCTTCCCTGCAGGGGTGCACCAACTTACCCACCACGCTCGATTAACTCTGGCCGGACACACTTTTCTGGGTCATGCCCGGCCTCGGGCAAACGATACACCGCAACCCGACCTAGGCTTAACAGAGAGGTCAGCACGCCGGACTAAACCTATGCCCCCAGGGGTCTTGGGCCATCGCCCCGGGAACTCCTGCACGTTGCGGGGCCACCGAGAGCAGACCTAGCAACCCACACTATCAAGGCGGTTGCGTTACGCGGTCCAACCCGGCGTGCGCTGCTCAGTCGCTGACGTCCATTAAGCTTCGGCTGATGCATATGACGCAGGGTGCCCATAACTATTCCCACGTGATGGTTAGTGCTATCGGGCCAGAGGCCCACTCGGATCAAATATCCAAACCGTTAGTGTGTTGGTAGCATGCGGTAACGAGCAGAGACTCAAGATCGATGTGACCCCGTCGCCCCATCTCGAGGACTTGCGGAAAGGGCTAAGAATGCCCGGCCACGCCTCGTATTCATATCTCGGCCACCCTCCAGGTCAACCCGTCTCCACAACACTCGCGGGTACCCCTCAGGGTCGACCCGCCTTTCCAAGTAATAGTAGTAAAGTCCAAGTATCCATGTGTCCACAACATCAGGGGAATCTGAGGTATCACCCTCATTGGATTCCTACTCGATGTATCCGTCAAGGTGAACTCGGAGGAATCACCCTCGATGGGTTCACACTTGAGGTGTCGCATGACAGGGTCGTTATCGGAAGTGATGAAGGAGGAATCACCCTCGATGATCACGACCGAATAGCTACTCTACAGAGTTAACATCAGAAGTGCTAAACGAGGTATCACCCTCGGCACTCGATGGCAACGCTGCAGTGTCGTACAACTAAGGGGGGTGATGTGCGGTGCTGGGGCCTGGTCGTCGAGTCTCCCGATGATCCAGCGGGGCAATCGGGACAAGTGGGGTCACTGGGGTCTCTATCCAGCCTATACTAAGCAGTTTAGGATAAGTAGGTAGGTATCAACAGCAGCTACAAAAACATGCTATGCATCATAATAGGATAAACAGTAGCAACAGCAATTCTAATGCAAGCATAAGAGAGAAAGAATAGGCGATATAGGCATGCTCAAGGGGGGGGGGGTGCTTGCCTGGTTGCTCGGCGGCAATAGCAAGGTCGTCAACGGTGTCGTCGGGCTCCTGAGCTGCGTCAGTCTCGGGAACTGCGTCTGTATCGGGGTCTACCAAGAGAGAAGAGGGGGAGGAAACAGATAAATACATGGCAAAACATATGCAACACAGAGCATGCTATGCTAATGTGCAGTGCAGGGTTGCCTAAAGACATATCTAAATCATTTTAATTATTTTAGGATTAAAGTTGGATTTATTAACCGGTGTATATGCACTATTCATCTGTCAGAAATAGATTAAAAGTTGTGGGGTCACCTCCGTAGAGGGTCCCGACATGGAAACAGATGGCATGGTTGGATTCGTCTCGTCGTTCTGAGCAACTTTCATGTATAAAGTTTTTCGATCTGAGCTACGGTTTATTTTCTATGAATTTTCTAAGTTTTAAAGATTTTCTGGAATTATTTTAATTAATTAATTCGCATTATCCAGAACAGTGTTTGGTGACGTCAGCATGATGTATGTGTGACATCAGCAGTCAACTGTGGCGGTTGACCAGGTCAAATCTGACCAGCAGGACCCACATGTCATACTCAGGGGCTAACAGAGAGAGCTACGGCGAGCCTCTCCCACGGCAGAGCGCGCCGAAGTTGGCTGGAAAACCAACACAGGGCTCCATTCACCGCGCGGCTTACGCCATTCGAACGGGCGAAGCGAGGCGCATCCATTCGTGGCGGTCTCTCAAGTAGTGGTGGCCGGAGTCGAGCGCGGTGACGACGGCGCCGGCACCGGGTTCGGGACTACACCAAAACGGTGAAACGCGGCGCGAGCGAACAAGATGAGAAGCGGGGCAGCAGCTATGGGCTTCTTGAGCGCGCTAGGGCGGACGGGCGAGGCCGTAGTGGCTCGGGAGCGCGATGCTCGCAGCCACGGTGGCAGCCGGAGTACGGCAACGCGGCGGGACAGCTACGGCCATGTAAAGGTCCAGGGGAGAAAAGGAGGGGGTAGCGGTGCTCACGTAGGGGCACACGGTGGCCGGCATGAAGTTTAGTAGCTGCAGAGGAGGGAGATCGACGGCGGCGAGGTTCCGATGGCCGCAGTTGTTGACGAAGACGAGGAGGTCACTGTGTTGCTCCCCGAGTCGATGCAGAGCTCCAGCTCGATGAAGACGAGGGCCCCGGAGCGCGAGGACATGAAGGCAAGGTCGGAGGGGCTCGGTGCCCGCATCTGCGAGCGGCGAACGGCGACGAGCCCGCTCAGATGGGCTTGGGCAGAGGGGGAGGAGGAGCGAGGGAGGCGAGGGAGGAGCCAGGGGGGTCGCGGGAGATGCTCTTATCCTCCACGGCGAGCGCAGGCGCGCGGTGTCGAGCAGGCGAGCAGAGGAGGCCGGGGCGCGCGCGCGGGCGTGCTGTGGCGTCGACAGTAGCGCAGGGTGAGCAGTGCGAGGTGGGAGACGGCGCTGGGTGGGCTTGGCCGGTGCTGTAGCCACTTACGCCTAGGTACAGTGGGCCTTTGCCCCTTTTCTTCTTTTTTCTATTTTCTGTTTTGTTTTCTATTTTCTTTTCTGTTTTGCAAATTGTTTAGCCACTAAACTACTTTTACAAAATAAGTGACCTAGCTCATAAATTGCAGTGCATTAGTACCTATCACCAAAAACTAGTTTGGGTAAAATATAATTTCATATTTAACTTAGATTTAATAAAAGGTTATTAAATGTTGCTATTTGCTACTGTTTGAGGTTGTTAGGGTCACTTAACCAAGCCCATTGATGTTGGTTACAATTTTATAGTTGCCTCTGAATTATTTGCTATTTAATGAACATTTTAGTTTCCAATTTGGAACAACTTTTATTTCCACTTTAAATTAATTTGAAGTTTTAATTAGGAGTTTGAAATGCAATATGATGCAAATGATGACTAGGCACTGTTAAACTTGCTGACATGGCATTAACTAAGGGTGATCACTGTGGTTAATTACATGGGGTGTTACACGTGCTCCTGAGGTGGCCGCGGGGAAGCAGGCGCCACCACGTGCTCCTGGGGTTGCTGTTGGGGAGCAGCCACCATATGCTCCTGAGGTGGCCGCTGGGGAGCAGCCACCATATGCTCCTGAGGTGGCCGCCTCCAGCTCCACATGCGGCGGGGAAGGGGCCCCACCCGCGGACGCAGCTGCCGCCCCCGCGGTGGAGGGCTACGCGCCGGCCTGCAGCGCGTCCCTTCCGGATCTTGGGGTTTCCCGCAAGCGGAAGGGGCTCGGGAGCCACTGCGACCTCATCCCGCGGACCCTGAAAAAGAGGGAGTGGATAGCCGTGGATGAGTAAGTACCTTGCCCTCCTTGATTCTCTCATATCGCGTCCTCTTCTGACTTTTGCCCCTCAGGATCCCTTCCGTTGCGGGGGTGAGCCCGTCCCGAGCGCGACCTCCGGAGGCCTTCGGTCCGGTTGCGACCCTAGGTCTCTCAAGACGGGCAGCAGCGCGTGAGGTGGCGTCTGCACATGAGCCGAGGCCACCCCTGGGGGGCCGCAGTCCTGCACTCCCGGTGTCCTTCTTCCGGAGCGACCTCTGGGCACGGAGGCTGTGCCGAGGGCTCCTCCATTTGTTCTTGCTGGCGGCTGGGCGACCCGTGCGATGGCTCCATCTTCAAGCAGCGGGGCTGGCCTGCGCCGTGCCCCGTCCCAGGACCGAGGAGCGGTCGAAGGAGCTCCAGCCCCTAGTCCCCCGCCGAAGACGGGTGAGTCATCACGCGCTCCTCAAGCCGGCCGGGGCGCGGAGGAAGGGATAGGCCGGGCGTTGGAGCTCGTGCACGGGCGCAGTGCCGTCTATCATGACCTTCTCTGGGAAGCGACAAGCGCGCTGGGCCATCTTGGGACGGAGCTTGCCGACGTTGACACGCGCCTCGAGGCGAAGGGCCTTCGCCTGGCGCGCGAATGGCACCAACTGAAAGTCGCCATCAACCTTGGTCGCTTGCAGCACAAGCACACCCGCGCGGAGGCAGAGGAGTCCCTTGCGGCGTCGCGGGAGGCTCATGATCGCGCCTTGGAGGAGGCCCGAGCCGCGGACCGCCGGCGTGATGCGGCGGAGGCGCACAAGAGGGAGTTCCAAGCCTCCAACGTCCTCCTTGAGCAGCGAGCCCGGGCGCGCATGGCCGCGCTTGCCGCTCCGATGATCGGGCTGCCCACGAGCGAGGCGAGGCCCTGTACGCCCGACGACACGCTGGCACTGGAGGCGGTGGAGCTAAGCCTGGAGCGCGAGCGACTGGAGGTGATGGAGCGCCAAGTGGCCACAGCCGAGGATGCGCTTGCCTCTCGGGAGGCGAGGATCCAGTGAGAGGTCGAACAGAAGGTGGCGGGGATCCGCGAGACCCTCGTCACGGAATATCGCCAGAATATGGAGCTCCAGGAGGCTCGGTTGAAGCAGCGGCGCGTTGAGCTGCAGGGCAAGGCCGATGCCCTCGAGGAGAAGCTAGCTGCGGCAGAGCAGCGCGGGAAGGCCGCTGAGGCAGCTCGGGCTACCGCTAAGGCCGAGCTATCTTCCCTTCATCAGCAGGTTGAAGGTGTTACGGCCCTCATGGAGAAAGCCTCGGATGAGGCGAGCCGCCGCCGAATGCTGTAGCATGAGCATTCCTTGATGTTCGAGGCCCTCGGGCTCAGGGCTAACCGGGCCCTGAGTGACATCTGCGATGAGAACGTCTCCCGCCCACGCGAAGCCGACGATGCCGGCTACCTTAGCTTCTTCACCGAGGTCGTGACTCGCCTCGAGGGCGGGGCCGCGAGGGCACGCCAGCTCATCGTGGAGAAGAGCCGCGACCTTCTTGGGCGCGCGTTCTTGTACGTCTTCAGCCACCTTCTTCGCTCCAACCCCGACTTTGACTTCGATGCCATGATAGCCCCCGTGCCTGGGGCAATCCAAGGTGTCCTAGCAAACTGGGCGAATGATCACGTCGACGACCTGATCGCGGAACTCGCCCCTGCCGACGACGCGGTTGCGCCCGTGGCCGAAGAGGGCGGAGATGCTGAAGATGATGGTGGTAGCGAAGATGATGACGATGACGCTCCTCGCTAAGCTCGTGTTTCCCTGCCTTCCTGTCAGAACTTTGAATGTGACCCCACGGGGATGCGAAAGCATTTTTTGGAAGAATTTTTCCTACGATGCATTAAGTGACATTTGGACTCCCTGTTGTCATCCTTCTTTTACTTTTCGCGCACTCCTAACCCCAGATTAGGGGTGACCATCATTGCCGTGCCTGGTCGTGGTGCCTGGTTCAAGGCCCAGGAGGGGTCAGGGGATGCGCGCCCGCCAGTTCGCTTGAGAGCGCCTCACGAGGATCCAGAGAGGTGTGCGCGCAGGCAAGGCCATGACTGCTGTGGCCTGGGCCCTCAGGGCATTTTTAGCACCAGCGTGCGCACCATGCCCAGCCCCCGCTCGCGTGGTGCGGTGGAGCGAACCACAGGCGTCCGCCATCTTTGGCAAAAACGAAAACCAAGCAAAGGGAAAGCAGCTAGGAGAATAAAAAACCACGAACACCCCCCCCCTTGTTTCAATAACAACGCAAAAGCTGCAAGTTCATTCCATGAAATGACAGATTCGGCTACAAGAGAAGGCAAGGAAAACAGCCGCGTCCGACGCCTATGCTAGTCTTCTAGTCTTCCCACCAGCGCGGAGCATGGGGCCTCCACTGGGCGTGGGCATAGCCATTAGGGGGCAGTGTCATCCGCCAGCGTGGAGCATGGGACTTCCACTGGGACATGGGTGGGAGCCCCCGTGAGGCTCAGAGGCAGCGCTCAGGAGACTCTGGGGCGTGTACAGCCCCACTTATTATTACCTGAGAGTGTCACGAGCTGAGACTTGAGGGGCGTTTCTTGCCCCTTGGGCGAGGACCCCGCCCCGCGCATACCCCGGCCACCGTTGGGGCGTCCGAAAACCAGGACAGGACCAAGGGGCAAGGGGCTACGTGGGCAGTGGTGAGGTGGCCGCGGGCCCTCGGCCGGGGGAGGGCTCACCAGCGCCTTCCTCGGGGGAGGACCCACTTTTGGACAGCACGCGCCGCAGCGGCGATAACACCACACTCCTCGTGGCGCGGGGGGAGCCCTGGCACCGGGCCCCTTTGCTGTGCGCAGGGTGTGTCCTCTCGCGACCTCCTGGCGCGCCCTGCCAGCCAAGGGTGGGGCCAGTGCCCGAAGGTGCGCCGTCGTGGCACCGTTTACCTGCGATCCAAGGTTAGTGCGATATGTTCCAAAGACATTGGTTGTAACCGGTGGCTGTTGCTGTCGAAGGTGCCGTCGGGGTGTCGGGCTGGCCCGTAAAGAGCCCCTGTCCCGCGTGGCCTCGGCAGTCCCGACGTCCAGGCCGTCGAGGGGAATGTGCGCAGGCCTCTCCTTTGTTCGTATAATGAACCCATCGGCAGCGGCACAGAGGCACCGGGGGCCGCCATCCTGGAGCCGGCCCCCGGTCTCTCCGCTCTGCTACCCGCCATCTCTGGGGTCCGGTCATGCCGAACAAGGGGCGGTCCTTCGGTGCGGCCCCTGGAGGGGTCGCCTACCCCAGTCATGTTCCGGGGGAACGCATCTTGAGTCGAGCGGGCGGCATCGAGTGTGGGGTTGCCACCGTGAGATCCTCCGGACCCCCTCTGGAAGGGCGAGCAGACACAGCGGGAGCGGGCGCGAGCCCCCGGCGGCGTCCATGATGTAGGCAGGATACGAAAGGGCTCTATGCCCTCGCAGGAGGCATCGAGCAGCTCGGCAACCCGGCCAAGCAAGGCATCGTGACTGCCTTCTGCTAGGCGGCATCTCAGCAACTTCCGCGCCACGATGATCACTGCCCGCATGTTCGCCAGCCCCCGGCGAGCGTGCAAGGACGACGCGGCATGGTTAGAGGACCGTGCGGCGGCACGGTTGCGGCGCCATGCGAGACGGGAAGGCGGTGGGCCCCGCCGCCGATGGCCGGTGACGCCGGCAGCATCGTTAACCCCGAGAAGCATGGGGTGATGATGAGCTCCGCGGTCGACGGGCGCCACTTGTGTGGTGCGAGTGGCCCAACGCTCAGAGCAAGCCCGGGGAGCCTCCGCCATGGTTGCGACGGAGCGAGGACGGGATGTGATTGACTAAGAGGCCGAGTTTCGACACGCCCCTACCTGGCGCGCCAAATGTCAGATTCAGGGCTCCGCAGACCCAAGAAAGGTTCGAACTCTAGGGCGTGTGCGAAGAACTCAACCTATCCAGTCAACCAACTCGTCGTCCTACAGCCTAGCTCGAGGAACAAGGAAGAAGATGAACACGACAGTTTACCCAGGTTCGGGCCACCTTGCGGTGTAAGACCCTACTCCTGCTTTGTGGTGGATTTGCCTCACGAGGGGCTGAGGATGAACTAGTACAAGGGATGAACAACCTCGCGAGGTCTGCTCTGGTGAGGGTGGAAGGGGATCGGATCCCCTCTATGGTGGTGGCTAACCTATATATATATATATATTGACCTCGGTCCTCTCCCCCCAAAACATAGGCGGGAAGGGATTCCACAACGGCCAATTTGAAAGGGGACAAGTAGTACATCTTATCCTGATGAAAGGTGGTCTTCTCCTGCAAAGCTTCTGGTCGTGATGCCGTGGTGGGCTCGGTGATGACATCCGTCCTGCCGTCCTGGCGGTCTTGGTCTTGTTGCACTGGAATGGAAACCTTTGCTTGATTCCTCGGGAACCCGTGCCTGCGCTTGCCCTCTTTGCACCAAAGGAGAAACTGTCTTCTCTACGCCCGCTGGCGCCCGCCTGGCCTTGGTCGTCATGGCTTGCGTCACTTCAATCTCAGGAGGTTGGGCACCTGCATAGGAATCTCCGCTCCTTAGGAGGCAGCCTGGGGAGGCTGCTCCCTCAGGAGGTCTTGGCTTCGTCTACCTCGCGAGGGTCTTGTCTTGATAGTCTTCATAAATGGGCCGTACCAGGACGTCGAGGGAGCCACACCATGGGCCACAGGCAGGCAAGTCTGGGTACCCTGGTTCCAAGAACACCGACACTCGGCGTTTGAAGCCGCCGTCGCAGCAGCTGCTGTAGCCGTCTCGGCTACTCCAGCTGCCCTGTCGGCTGCTGCAGATGCCCTCTCGGCGGATGCGGCCGCGCTCAATGCGGATGCGGTGGACTCTCAGCGTAGGCGTCCGCGCTCTCGGCGCAGGCGGCGGCGCTCGGGGAGGACGCGGCCACCGTACGGGCCTTCACGAAGCGTTTCCATGGCGTCATCTTTTGCAAAAAGGGGTTGCGGGAATGGGGATCAGGATTCATGGATTCGGGGGTTGCTGGCACTGGAGCAGACGAGCCGGTGAAGCTTAAGGAGGAAGACTTAAATAGACCCACAAATTTTCATCGCAAACGGTTCTTGCAAAACAACTGTGTGTGATATTGGTGATATTTTTTATTAGCTGTGAAAGACGAATTTGGAGTAAAGTGGCAAAGAATGGTGTTTTAAATGTACGAGAAAATTTGTAGTACTAATACAACTGTCATTTGAAAATTTGGAAAATTCCAGGGGTCATTTGACCTTTTATGACATTTCAGTGATTTTCTAGCCATTTAATGACCATAATTCAAATTTGAACTACATCTACATGCAACGGCTAACCATAACGGTTTGAAAAATCATATTTGTGTACTTGTGTGCGAGTTAATTCCATGTGCAGTAAATTGGAAGGAATTTTCAAACATATTGGTCTCACGGCTATGACACAAAGCATGGAGCGCCATGGCATTTAAATTCCAAAAAGTTAAACAAAAAGATCAGAAACACATGAAACCTTGCTTGATGTAATGTCATGCCACCAAGATGACGTGGTAAAAAAACTGGCATGTTTGACGAAAGTTTGGACACACACCCCTCACAAACCTGAGCAACTCACTAGAAGGCTCGTGGTTCCGAGAGGGCACAATGCATGTTTGATGACGAACAGGCGATAACGAACGGGCGATATCTTCCTCTTACTTCCTTAAAAAAAAATCTACAGTTAACGTGCACTAATACAACTGTCATTTGAAAATTTGGAAAATTCCAGGGGTCATTTGACCTTTTAAAGACATTTAAGTGATTTTCTAGCCATTTAATGACCGTAATTCAAATTTGAACTACATCTACATGCAACGGCTAACCACAACGGTTTGAAAAATCATATTTGTGTACTTGTGTGCGAGTTAATTCCATGTGCAGTAAATTGGAAGGAATTTTCAAACATATTGATCTCACGGCTATGACACAAAGCATGAAGTGCCATGGCATTTAAATTCCAAAAAATTAAAAAGGATAAAAAACACATGAAACCTTGCTTGATGTAATGTCATGCCACCAAGATGACGTGGTAAAAATATTGGCATGTTTGACGAAAGTTTGGACACACACCCCTCACAAACCGGAGCAACTCACTAGAAGGCTCGTGGTTCCGATAGGGAACAATGCATGTTTGATGATGAATGGGCGATAGCTTCCTCTTACGGCCTTCAAAAAATTTCTACAGTTAACGTGCACTAATACAACTGTCATTTGAAAATTTGGAAAATTCCAGGGGTCATTTGACCTTTTAAAGACATTTAAGTGATTTTCTAGCCATTTAATGACCGTAATTCAAATTTGAATTACATCTATATGCAACGGCTAACCACAACGGTTTGAAAAATCATATTTGTGTACTTGTGTGCGTGTTAATTCCATGTGTAGTAAATTGGAAGGAATTTTCAAACATATTGGTGTCACGGCTATGACACAAAGCATGGAGTGCCATGGCATTTAAATTCCAAAAAATTAAAAAAAAGATCAGAAACACATGAAACCTTGCTTGATGTAATGTCATGCCACCAAGATGACGTTGGTAAAAAAATTGGCATGTTTGAGGAAAGTTTGGACACACACCCCTCACAAACCGGAGCAACTCAGTAGAAGGCTCGTGGTTCCGATAGGGAACAATGCATGTTTGATGACGAACGGGAGATAGCTTCCTCTTATGGGCTTCAAAAATTTTCTACAGTTAATGTGCACTAATACAACTGTCATGTGAAAATTTGGAAAATTATATGGGTCATTTGACCTTTTAAGGACATTTAAGTGATTTTCTAGCCATTTAATGACCGTAATTCAAATTTGAACTACATCTACATGCAATGGCTAACCATAACGGTTTGAAAATCATATTTTTGTGTACTTGTGTGCGAGTTAATTCCATGTGCAGTAAATTGGAAGGAATTTTCAAACATATTGGCGTCACGGCCTAGACACATGCATGGAGTGCCAAGCCATTTAAATTCGAAAAAATTAAAAAATGATCAGAAACACATGAAACCTTGCTTGACGTAATGTCATGCCAACAAGATGATGTGGTAAAAAAATTGGCCAGTTTGACGAAAGTTTGGACACACACCCCTCACAAACCGGAGCAACTCAGTAGAAGGCTCGTGGTTCCGAGAGGGAACAATGCATGTTTGCTGATGAACGGGAGATAGCTTCCTCTTATGGGCTTAAATTTTTTTCTACAGTTAACGTGCACTAATACAACTGTCATTTGAAAATTTGGAAAATTCTATGGGTCATTTGACCTTTCAAGGACATTTAAGTGATTTTCTAGCCATTTAATGACCGTAATTCAAATTTGAACTACATCTACATGCAACGGCTAACCACAACGGTTTGAAAAATCATATTTGTGTACTTGTGTGCAAGTTAATTCCATGTGCAGTAAATTGGAAGGAATTTTCAAACATATTGATCTCACGGCTATGACACAAAGCATGAAGTGCCATGGCATTTAAATTCCAAAAAATTAAAAAGGATAAAAAACACATGAAACCTTGCTTGATGTAATGTCATGCCACCAAGATGACGTGGTAAAAATATTGGCATGTTTGACGAAAGTTTGGACACACACCCCTCACAAACCGGAGCAACTCACTAGAAGGCTCGTGGTTCCGATAGGGAACAATGCATGTTTGATGATGAATGGGCGATAGCTTCCTCTTACGGCCTTCAAAAAATTTCTACAGTTAACGTGCACTAATACAACTGTCATTTGAAAATTTGGAAAATTCCAGGGGTCATTTGACCTTTTAAAGACATTTAAGTGATTTTCTAGCCATTTAATGACCGTAATTCAAATTTGAATTACATCTATATGCAACGGCTAACCACAACGGTTTGAAAAATCATATTTGTGTACTTGTGTGCGTGTTAATTCCATGTGTAGTAAATTGGAAGGAATTTTCAAACATATTGGTCTCACAGCTATGACACAAAGCATGGAGTGCCATGGCATTTAAATTCCAAAAAATTAAAAAAAAGATCAGAAACACATGAAACCTTGCTTGATGTAATGTCATGCCACCAAGATGACGTTGGTAAAAAAATTGGCATGTTTGAGGAAAGTTTGGACACACACCCCTCACAAACCGGAGCAACTCAGTAGAAGGCTCGTGGTTCCGATAGGGAACAATGCATGTTTGATGACGAACGGGAGATAGCTTCCTCTTATGGGCTTCAAAAATTTTCTACAGTTAATGTGCACTAATACAACTGTCATGTGAAAATTTGGAAAATTATATGGGTCATTTGACCTTTTAAGGACATTTAAGTGATTTTCTAGCCATTTAATGACCGTAATTCAAATTTGAACTACATCTACATGCAATGGCTAACCATAACGGTTTGAAAATCATATTTTTGTGTACTTGTGTGCGAGTTAATTCCATGTGCAGTAAATTGGAAGGAATTTTCAAACATATTGGCGTCACGGCCTAGACACATGCATGGAGTGCCAAGCCATTTAAATTCAAAAAAATTAAAAAATGATCAAAAACACATGAAACCTTGCTTGACGTAATGTCATGCCAACAAGATGATGTGGTAAAAAAATTGGCATGTTTGACGAAAGTTTGGACACACACCCCTCACAAACCGGAGCAACTCAGTAGAAGGCTCGTGGTTCCGAGAGGGAACAATGCATGTTTGATGATGAACGGGAGATAGCTTCCTCTTATGGGCTTAAATTTTTTTCTACAGTTAACGTGCACTAATACAACTATCATGTGAAAATTTGGAAAATTCTATGGGTCATTTGACCTTTTAAGGACATTTAAGTGATTTTCTAGCCATTTAATGACCGTAATTCAAATTTGAACTACATCTACATGCAACGGCTAACCATAACGGTTTGAAAATCATATTTTTGCGTACTTGTGTGCGAGTTAATTCCATGTGCAGTAAATTGGAAGGAATTTTCAAACATATTGGCGTCACGGCCTAGACACATGCATGGAGTGCCAGGCCATTTAAATTCCAAAAAATTAAAAAATGATTAGAAACACATGAAACCTTGCTTGACGTAATGTCATGCCACCAAGATGATGTGGTAAAAAAATTGGCCTATTTGACGAAAGTTTGGACACACACCCCACACAAACTGGAGCAACTCACTAGAAGGCTCGTTGTTCTGAGAGGGAACAATGCATGTTTGTTGATGAATCGACGATAGCTTCCTCTTATGGGCTTCAAAAAATTTCTACAGTTAACATGCAGTAATACAACTGTCATGTCAAATTTTGGAAAATTCCAGGGATCATTTGACCTTTTTAAGATATTTAAGTGATTTTCTAGCCATTTAATGACCGTAATCCAAATTTGAACTACGTCTACATGCAGCGGCTAACCATAACGGCTTGGACACATGCTTGGAGTGCCATGGCATTTAAATTCCAAAAAAAATTAAAAAATGATCAGACGATGTAAATATCTGGTGTTCAGAAAAGAAAATGTAAAGATCTGGCAAGACAACCGGGCCCCACACGATTGGCACTCTATTTTGCGCCTCGAGGTTTGGAAGGTGAGTGGTGCGGGTTATTAATCAGACACGGTTCTGTATTGGAAACTGTCAGCTATTAAGTTCACACACGGATTTTGCTGCGGGAATCATGTGTAATTCAAACTACAGTACTCGTAAATTCCGGCGACCGGCGTTTGTACTGTTCTCGTCGATCTAGATTCCGTCCGCCAAATACTACCTTCCTCATGTCATCCCGCCTGCATTCTCATCTACATCCTCCCCTCGCTCACCCTCTCTCTCTCTCTCTCTCTCTCTCTCAAATCTCTGCCATGGCACCGCCGATCTGCCCACGCGCCGACGAGGAGGCGCCGCCCCCCGAGGATGCCCAGTCAAAGAAGAGGGACGAGGAGGACCCCTACGCGCCGCCGGACGAGGTTGCGCCGGACCCCCCAACTTTGGAGTGGTTTTGGGGCCAGTACAATCTTTGTCTGTGGAAGTTGCTGCCGTCGGCTAAGAAAGCCAGGCAAGTGGCGTTCAAGAAGGAGATGGCGGAGGAGGAAGCCAGGTACCAGGCGGCCTGTGAAGCCCGTGATGTCGCCTGGAAAAAGGAGGCGGTGGAGCTTTGGGGGCGGGCTCGTCGTCGTGCGGAGGAGGTGTACGAAGACGGGTACTTCACGAGGAAGGTCAAAGGCGCTAGGCGCCTCATCGCTGCGTGGAGGTGGGCCGATAAGCTCCAGCGTGCCACCGACGAGGAGCTCCGGTGGGCGCCCAACGAAATGGCAAGATCGTTCGCGCTCGTCCGCCAGCAAGAGGTAGATCGGTACGTCAAGCGCTGCGAGGCAGAGGAGGCGGAGTACTGCCTCCGCGCTGGGAAGACGCCGCGCACCAGGGAGCTGCTGGCGAGGGGCTACCGAAATACTGCCCCTAGGAGGGATTATTAGTTTTAGTATCATTCATTTTCAATTTTATGCATTGTACCTAGTAGTTAAGTATCATCACGTATATGTGATGATATTATATATATTCTGTGATGAACTAATGAACAATTAATATATATTATGAATTCCATTTTCTATCTGTTTTCATATACTAATTTGTATCTAGCTGTTATCATCCACATATACAGAATGGAAAGCATATACACACACATTGAAACAGAACATATAAGAACGGAAAACAGAGTACACACATTGAAACAGAGCAATAAACAAAGCAGTATTATGATTGCTGTGAATACATAGAGATGCACGTCGAAATGACTCAACAAAAAAAACGCGTCCATGAAACCATGACCAGCAGCCCTTGCCTACGGTAGCTCTTGGCTCCGCCTGAACTCGTAAGGCGTTTGTCGAAGCGGTTGACACGCTCACGGTACATTTGGAGCGCGATTTCGAGCTCCAAGTTGGCTATTTCATTAGAGATCACCAGCTCGAGGATGCGACGGCAATGTTCCTCTACTGCGCCCAGGTGGACACCTGGGCCAAGGAGGCGATCGAGCCTAGCGACCAGCGCGTTGGCATCGAGCGGGCCCCAGACAAGGCGAACGGCGCGACCCATGCGAACGATGTGGCGGGCGTCCAGTGCAAGTACGGCGCAGCCGGCCTCTAGTGCAAGTACGGCGCAGACGGCCTCTGCCCACTCCTGGCGAGGAATGGGGGTACTGTCGAGACGTGTACCCAGCTGCGACGCCCTATCGACAGCAGGCAAGCGCCGCTGGATCTGCTCTTGATGTGCTACGCGCCGCGCCTCTCGCTCTGCGGCGAGCCGCAGCCTATCGGCGCAGACGTGCCTAGCTTGCTCTACGGCGCGCCATCGATCATGTTGTGCGGCGAGCTGCAGCCTCTCGGCGCTGACATGCCTATCTTGATCCACGGCACTGAAGCGCCATGCGCCAAGGGTCTGCTCAACCCTGGCGATGACGCGCATCACGGCATCATCCATCGTGTTACCGGGGAGCGCCTCAGCCTCGATGGGCCGTGGCGCCTTCTCATTTTCCTCGTCGAGGAGGTTGATGGCAGAGGCGGTGCTTTGGTGGGTTGGCATGCTTGAAAAATGTGGATGTGCTACAGGCTGCGCTTGTTGCCTCCGTGTGTCACGCGCCGCCTAGGTTTATGCGCAATATCGTTGCGGCAGGAAACCGGTGAGGAAATGGCGGGAAATGGTGGCGTGTTCATAAAACGCCATCAATTAATGGAAACTTAGCATAGAAGGAACATCGAGCTAGCACGACACGTGCGGGCACATTGCTCGCCCAAGGCTCTGATCCATATACTTGTGTGCCCAACAGAGCACACTATTCATAGTAAAGAATACTGTTCCATATGCCATATATCGCACACACCTTGATCTGGCTAACCGTTTCTTTTGTGTTGCCTAATCACAAACAGTTCATCCGAGTGAACTATATGCCGTATATCGCACACACCTTCATCTGGCTGCCTGTTTCTATTGTTCTGCCTCATCACAAATAGTTTATCAGAGTGAACTGTATGCCGTATATCGCACATGCCTTCATCTGGCTGCCCGTTTCTATTGTTCTGCCTCATCACAAACAGTTCATTGAACTGAACCGTATGCCCCGCATCGCACATGTAACTAAAATCTGAACCATGTTTGATGTCTCCGCCATCGCAAACGTTTTGCATCTTTTTTGACGGTTTTTTTACATCCAGGGGTGCGATTAATGCATCGCACACAGTTTTGTCAAAGGGTCTCTGATCGTAGTGTCGTGTTAGCAGCATCCTATAGTAGTGACTCATTATGGCGGCTTCAAAGTCCTGAAATCATCACTTGAAACTCCATTCTTGTTCCCCTTGCGCATGCCATCCTCTCCATGCTTGATCTTGCTCCAATGTTCATCCTTCTCGTCCAAGCTAGGCCCTTCATTGGTAAGCAAAACAAATGTATCCAATTTAGGTAGCATCATATTCTCATGAACATTAGAATCATTACCAAGAAACGAAAGTACCTGATAATTTAATTAGCGTGCGCGAGCTCTAGTAATTGGTCCAGTATATGTAGCTGCAGGGATTGTGGGTGTAATTGTAGTATTGATGTCCTCATCAAAAGCTCTCTCAATGTCACACATATACTTTGCTAACCCTAAACAATGTCCTAGGCACGGAATATATAGCTAGATGGAGGTCAGGGATGAGTTGGAGGGCAGAACAGGAAGTCCATGACCGAATCCTGGGTGGGCCGTGTGCACGGGGTAAGTGAGGCCCGTGCGCATGGGGGTCCTATGGGCACGGTACACGCCCATGCACACAGGGTGCTACAGCGGCGAGGCCCGTGGGCACGGGGTCTGGGGGCCGTGTGCACGGGGATGCATGTCTTCACTTCCAGAAGGTTTCTGGGTGGCCCGTGGGCACGGGGTCAGGGAGGCCCATGCGCACGGGGTTGCCTGGGAGGTGCAGTCTTTGTCTTGATGGCTGCCTTCTCATTCCTTGTGGCCTTGGGGTCCTTCTCCTAGGCCTTTAGGACGTTCCCTATTTGCATGGTGGTGGTCGTCCTCATACCTAATGACACATAACACACTTTGGTGAGGTCGCATCCAAGTTCCATCCATATCCATATCAACCTCGAAAAGTAGTGAGTTCACCTCTGTTTCGAGGGCACGTGCGTGAGCTCTTGTCATAGGTCCACTTGGTGCTTGATGTGTTGGTGTAGAGTCCATGGGGATGACCGAAGGATGCTCTGCATCATCTCCCCCCTTGGGAGAGATCTGTCCTCGGATCATGATCTTCATCACGATGGTATGGGGACAAGTCCTTGACGTTGAAGATTTCTCTTACATTGTACTTGGCACGTGGGATGTCGATCTTGTAGGCATTGTCATTGTAACATGCTAGCACCTTGAAGGGTCTGTCGGCTAGTGGTAATAGCTTGGACTTGCGCTCATCGGGGAAACGGTCCTTGTGAAGGTGTAACCAAACGAGATCTCCCAGGTTAAACACCATGGGGTGCTTGTTCATGTTTAGCTTGGAGGCGAGGCAGTGTACTTGACGCTCGATTGTGTGCCTTGTATCTTCATGTACTTTCTTGAGATAGCTTGCTCTTGCACTTGCGTCCATGTTCGCGCGTTCTTGGAGTGGTAGAGGAAGGATATCCAAGGACGACAAAGGGTTGAAGCCGTAGATGACTTCGAAGGGGGACTTGCAGGTAGTAGATTGTCGTGCTCGATTGTAGGCGTACTCGGCGATGGGTAAGCATTCCTCCAACTCCTTGATGTTCTTCTTGATCAACACGCGGAGAAGTGTAGAGAGCATCCGGTTGGTGACTTCTGTTTGGCCATCGGTTTGAGGATGATAGGCGAACAAGAAGAGTAGCTTGATTCTGAGCCTGGCACATTGAGTCTTCCAAAAGTAGAATAGGAACTTGACATCGTGGTCCAACACAATTGTCCTTGGCACTCCATGTAACCTCAATATTTCCCTACAAAAAATATTTGCAACATGTGAAGCATCGTCTATCTTATTGCATGGGATGAAATGTGCCATTTTAGAGAATCTGTCCACAACAACAAATACAAAGTCTTTTCCAATTTTAGTTCTAGGTAATCCAAGCACAAAATCCATGCTAATATCTTCCCATGGTTGATATGGGATAGGAAGGGGCATATGTAATCCATGAGATTGTGCTTTTGTGACTTAGCTTTATAGCATGTAGAGCATCGGTTGGTGTAGCGTGCAACGCCGCGAAACATCTTTGGCCAAAAGTACTTGGAGGAGAGTGTGGGAAAGGTCTTGTCGCGGCCGAAATGTCCCATAAGTCCTCTGCCATGAGACTCTTGCATAAGTAACAAACGAAGAGAAGACTCGGGTAAACAAAGTTTGTTAGCGCGCATAAGATAGCTATCCTTGAGATAATAGCACTCATAATAAGTGTTAGCAAGACATTTGCCATAAGGAATCACAAATGAAGGATCATGTGCATATATATCTTTAATGTGCTCAAAGCCAATAACATTCAATTCAAGTTGAGTAACTAACTTGCACTTGCGGGAAGGGCATCTGCCACAACGTTTTCTTTACCCTTAATGTACTTGATCACATAAGGAAAAGATTCAATGAATTCGCTCCATTTAGCATGCCATTTATTCAACTTGGTTTGACCTAAGGTATTTAAGCATCTCATGATCGGTATGTATGAAAAATTTATGTGGGCGAAGATAATGCTCCCGAACATGCAATACTCACACTAAAGCATATAATTCCTTGTCATAGATGGGATAGTTAAGTTGAGCGCCAGATAGTTTGTCGCTAAAATATGCAATGGGTCGCTTTTCTTGCATCAAAACCCCACCTATACCATTACCACTAGCATCACAATGTACTTCAAATGTTTTGTCAAAATTAGGCAATGCAAGAATTGGAGCATGTGTAAGCAAAGATTTAAGCTCGTCAAATGAGGTAGATTGAGAGGGCCACTACAAGAAATATGTCAACTTGTGACCTTCTGTCAATGACCCTGGAAGAAATGGTCGTAAATCTACGACCATTTCAGACCAAGTGGTCATAAGCTGTTTGGGGGGCTCCAAACCCTAAACGATAACGACCATTTTGGTCAGAAAGGTCGTAATTTCCTTACACGAAATGGTCATAAAGCAAACATCACTGGTCCGCTGCCTTATTTCTAGCTGATCACGACCAATATAGATGGTCATAGCCTTGTAAATTGTGGTGCATTGCTATGACTAGGCGCCACCTCATCAGTTTTGCTTATGTGTCATGTCCATGTGTCAGTTTTTGCCATAGGTTGTGAAGCAGCCTATATTTCTATTATTCCCAAAATTCCCAAAACATTTGGGCATTCTTTACTATCCAAATCATTGCCTCATGACAAAATTCAGCTCCATTTGTCTAGTAAATCTTCCTCGGCAAATTTCCAAAGTTTCTGTTCAGCTAGAACCGTTGTGAAGGAAGTACTAGCTATGCATATCCTAATGAGCTGAATTTTTGGCACATCTTCTATATTCCCAAATCATAGCTCTCCACAAAATTTGAGCCCCATCTAACAATCCATGTGAGCTCACCATCCAATCTTTGTTTCTGGTAATATTTTCAGTTTGTGAAGCAACTATATTTTATGTTAATTTATAATTGCTGAAAATTTACCAAGACATGACCCTGCCCATAGAACCTCCCTCCACCAAATTTTAGCTCATTTAATCTAGCCAATTTCCCTCAACATTTTTCCCAATTTTCTGTTTAGTGGAGAGCACTATGAAGGAAGTACCATTTTTATTTATCCAAATGGTATGAAATTTTTACAGTTCCTTTATATGCCCAAATTATCATCCTCCTCCAAATTTCAGATTAATCCATTCATTCATTTGAGTCCAGCTTCAACATTCATATTTCTGTCCAGTGTGGTACTTTGCAAAGCAAGTGCACCTAGGCTCCTCCATTTGAGCTGCAAATTTTCCAAGACAGTGTCCTTAGTAGATGATCATCCTCGGCCAAAACTCAGGCCCATTGGCCATGTGCATTTCCCCACCACTAATCAAACACTTGGCTGCTAATTCATGTTTGAGCTTAGTTCAGTCTCCTCGTGAGATTCTTCTATTGCTTTCTTCTTCCTAACACCCACTGGGGGAGTGCCCAATCCACTAGACATGCCTAGGCCGCCTAGAATGTGTGGCAATGCCACGGTCACGCGGTGACCATGCAGCGGGCATGCGAGTTTACGCGCTCTGGAGTTGGGGCCCTCAGCCATCATCCAAACCTCGACGTATCGCCACCAAACCATGTATTTCTGATTAAATAGATACTTATGTACCTACAAATGATTTTTTGAAAAAATAAAGAGCAAACTATAAGGCAGCTGTAGTTCAAATTTGACCCGCTTCCTACTGAATCGGCGAAAATTTGTCTTTTTCACGAGAGGTGGATCGAAGCTTTTGACACCCAACCATTTGGTCAATTGTGAATTAAATATGGCCAAGTATTTTAGAAAATTGATTCGGTACAATTTTGCAACAAATATATGGTAGGTCCTTCACAAAAAAACTCCTTTTGGGCACTCGAAAAATGGAAAATGAAATTTCCGTCCAAAGAAAATGAAAACTTTCTTAGGCAACATTGTTTGCCATTCCAAGATGCACCCTTGTGCACAATATTAGATCATTTGAACAAACTAAGCCATGAATGTGGCCATAAGATTGATCATTTGGCTTGAAAGCCATGAATCTTCACACATGATAGCTCATTTCTGAGAAGACTTTTTTTAAAGAATTGCTTTCTTATAAGTTTATTATTTTTCCTGGTAACTTGGTCACATATAATGACACAATGCGAAGGTTTTCTAATTTTTTTTAAATTTTTCATGCCCTTTTCAAAATGTGGTCAAAACTGCGGGCATGACCGTTCCTAGCTAGTGGTTGAATATTGGAAAAATATTGGTGTTTCTATGATTAAATAGATACTTACGTACCTAGAAATGATTTTTGGAAAAAAATAAAGATCAAACTATGAGGCAGCTGCAGTTCAAATCTAACCCGCTTCCTGCTGAATCGGCGGAAATTTGTCTTTTTCACGAGAGGTGGATCAAAGCTTTTGACACCCAACCATTTGGTAAATTGTGCATTAAATATGTCCTAGTATTTTAGAAAATTGATTTGGTACAATTTTGCAACAAATATATGGTAGGTCCTTAAAAAATAAACTCATTTTGGGCACTCGAAAAATGGAAAATAAATATTTTGTCCAAAGAAAATGAAAACTTCCTTAGGCAACATTGTTTGCCATTCCAAGATGCACCCTTGTGCACAATATGAGATCATTTGAACAAACTATAACATGAATGTGGCCATAAAATTGATCATCTGGCTTGAAAGCCATGAATCTTCACACATGATAGCTTGTTTCTGAGAACACTATTTTAAAATAATTGTAGTATTACAAGTTTATTATTTTTCCTGAAAACTAGGTCACATATAGTGACACAATGCGAAGGTTTTCGATTTTTTTGATATTTTTTGAATTTCTTATGCCCGTTTCAAAATGCGGTCAAAACGGTGGGTATGACCGTTCATAGCTAGGGGTTGAATATTGGAAAATTTTTGGAATTTCTCTGAAGAAATAGATACTTATGTACCTAGAAAATATTTTTGGAGAAAATAAAGAGCAAACTATGAGGCAGCTGTAGTTCAAATTTGACCCGGTTCCATCTGAATCGGCAGAAATTTGTCTTTTTTACGAGAGGTGGATCAAAAACATTTTACCCCCAACCATTTGGTCAATTGTACAGTAAATATGGCCTAATATTTTAGAAAATGTTTTGGTCCAATTTTGCAACAAATATTTGACAGGTCCTTCACAAAAAAACTCATTTTGGACACTCGAAAAATGAAAAATGGATTTTTCATGCAAATAAAATGAAAACTCCTTTGGCAACATTGTTTGTAAATCCAAGATGGAAACTTGTGCGAAATATGGAATCATTTGAACAAACTATGAGGCAGCTGTAGTTAAAATTTGACCCGCTTCCTAGTGAATCGACGAAAATCCCACCTAGTATGAAACTACCTCTAGTTATTCGAGGGAACCGTACTTAAACATTGTCATAAAAAGAGAAGGGAACTTACTGTCGGGCATCGTGGTGTTGCGTTGGAGCTCCCCGATGCTGCAATGGAGCTTCGCCGGGCACCGTGGTGCTGCGTTGGAGCTCTTGGCACGCCGTTGAGAGCTGCAATGGAGCTTCGTGGGGATGTCATCGGAGCTGTGTTGAAGTTTTTTCATGCTCAGTGCTGTCGTGACATATTGATGTGATCGAACAACCACCAATGTGCAGATCGGGCAGCTAGCTAGGCGGATGATTTCTAGACAAAATCATCTGACTGACTCGTAGCAGCCGCCTATTGTTAATCGATTACAACCAATTTAGATGGTCATAACGTCATCAAAGCCTGTACTTCGTTCTGATTGGTCTACGAGCATGTCACGCGGATCAAGCATTAGAGACTGTCGGATACTCCCAGATCCAACGGCCCACACCCTCTCACCCTCTCACCCACCCACCGAGAGCTCCTCTCTCCCCCGCACACCACTCCTCGTCCACTCCTCTCTCTCCCCCGCACACCCTCTCTCGCACAGCAAACCCTAGCGCTGCCCTATCCAGACCCCTCCCCTCGCTGCCACCCACCCCTCCCCCGACGCCACCCACCTCCACCACCCTTCCCTCCCCTCGCCGCTACCCACCTCCGCCACCCACCCCTCCTCACCTCAGATCCTCTCCCCACTCCCAGATCCAACTTGCCACCGGAGAACGAGGAGATCGCGGCCAGGATCTTCGAGACGCGGTGGTCGTCGACGCGGGGCCGGCCATAGAGGCGGTGGTCGTCGATGCGGGGTCCAAGCTGCTGAAGGCCGGCATCGCGCTGCCCAAGATCTACTCTGCTCCCCAGGCTGGTGAGTCGCCAGATCTCCTCTGCTCCCCTTCGATTCGCTTGAGATTCCGCGGGGCGTTATGCATATGCGTGACCCTCCCTGTTCGATGCATGTGTGTGCGGTCAGGTGATGCCCTCGAAGATGAAGACGTAGGTGGAGGAGAGCGAGCTGGCTGACGGCGCGGCGGCGGTGGTGGAGGAGGTGGTGCAGCCGATGGTTAGGGTTTCGGGAGTCTCCAACAATGATGTGGCTCCGGTAGGTTTTTCCCCTCCATCCTCGCTGGGATCTACATCACCTTCTATTCCTTTTGTATGGCATTTCCATGGCCATCTGATTGCAGAGGCTTCGTGTGTCTGTCTTTAACCGACGTTGCTTTTAACTGAACTTGTGGCATTTGCAGACTTGGACTTCTCTGATCTGAAGCCCAAGTCCAGATACCTCAGCAAGATCATCATGGTTGTGCTCCTCATGGCCATGTGCATCGTCATGCTCACCCAGCCACCCTACCATCGATCGGGCTCCTAGTGTGGTATGCTAACCCTTCTTCCTTCCCCTCAAGTCCTCAACCAGGGAACAACATATATATTTGGAGACATATCAGTTTGCATGTCATGGGGTTGCAATGGCATACAGATGCTGCATTGCGTGGCTAATTATCACAGATTCACAGCTGCAAACCGACAAAAATCATACACTACTAAGCAATGCAGTAGAATGGCACACTGAAGCATACACTACTTTATTGTACACTTATGCTAGTTGTTATTGAAATTTGCCCTGCCAATTCCTTACTGAAATTTCCTCCTGTCGAATTCTTAATGAAATTGTAAGCTTTGTTACTGAATTACAGAAGTATCATGGCTTGTTCAAGAACAAATGTTTGACTGTATCTCCAATGCACTCAATCATTCTTTGTGATTACAGTTTGACTGTATCTCCAGCATTGACAAATACCATTGCTTGTTCAAATTTATACTGGAGTTGCTTGTTCAACACTGATAAAATATCATTGCTTGTTTAAGGACTCCACTATACTGGACAAATGTATTAATCCAGTATAAATCTCCAAGGATTATGTGCAAGCAATTTCTAGGATCAATATTCAGTTTAGATGCAGATTCAGTCAACTCTAGGGATCAATATTCAGTTAACACTAGGATCAATACTCAGTGTAACAATATTCAGTTAACAGTATTCTTCTTCCAGGCCATCGGGGGAGCTCTGGCGGCAGCACAAGGAGCAGGGCAACGGAGCAGCATTACTGGCATGGGCTTATATATTGTTGGCTTGTAGCATAAATTGTTGGCATGATAGCATAAATTAGCATCTGCAAGGTAGTGTTAGCTACTGCCACTTTGAGCTGCTGTAGGCTTGTAGTTATCAATTGCAGTTGGGCTTATATATTGCATTTTTGGACTAGTATGCTGCTGATGTTGCTGTTGATGCCATGCTTTGTGTCTTGTCATGCGCTGAAATGAAGTTGTAGCATCAGATGCGAATTTATGAGTGATGCTCCATAGCTGACAACTACCGATTTTAATATGCAAACAAAAACAGTGTTAGAGATGCTACATTATATTTAAGCTATACTTTGTTGTAAGTTGCTTATATTAGTGTCTTTCATTTCTGTTCTAATTAATGTGGAACTGAGAATGAACATATTTCTCTCTTTTTAGACTGCTAGATTGTAAAAGTTGAACAATCTGCTCTAGTTTAAACAAGTTGGGATCCATCAATACAATAGGACTTTGTTTGCGTTTCACCTTCTTGTAATTAATATCCTTACTGCTAATTTACCTCAAGTTTATCTGAACATGGTTGAAATGAGCGCTGAAAAGTTTCATGTCTAAAGTCAATTTTTACCCCAAGTCCTTAAGTAATGATTTTGGTTACATCACAGTTAGCTGAGAATATTAACTTGAATATTTTATGTATGCCCTAATGCATGTACACACACGGTTGAGGAAATACCAAGTTGCAGCGGAACAACCAGAAGCTAGAGAACTTTAAGGACAAGATCAAGGAGGTTCTTGCCTTGTTGGCAACATTGTGAGGTTTGTGCCTCATTAGGATTGCTTGAGTGATCTCGGTACTGTCATTTTGATGTTCCATACATGCTCTACTTGATGTTCCTCCCCTCCCTCTTTTCTCTATCCAGATCATGACCAAGCATGACAAAGAAAGACCATGTGATCCTGAGGAGTTGCAGGTGTGGCTACAAGAAATATACTATGTAGGTTAAGAAGTGTTGCTGCTAAGCAGACTAAGCCCTCTACAGTACCCAGAAGGTCATCAAAGGTTAGCATAGTAGTGGTCACTGCTATTGAATTTGGTACTCAATACCACAACCTGATAGTGATTACTGATTAGTGAAAGAGCTGTTAATCATCAATACCATAGCACAACCTGATACTCCCTCTGTCCCATAATATAAGAGCATTTTTTACACTAGTGTAGTGTAAAAAATGCTCTTATATTATGGGACGGAGGGAGTAGTAAAATCACCATGATTGTGCAAAAGCTGATTAGCAAATTGAGCACAAACATTATGTGTTAAGAGGGCCCTGTAGTTATATTTTGGCTGCCTTTTGCTCCTTCATTTTTGTGTGTTTGAAAATCAATACAACTGACATGCTTTACTTCTTCCACATGCAGTGATTGCTAAAAATGACAGGGATGAGATCCACCGCCAAGAATGATGCATAGCTTAACTACCGTCGTAGTCGATTTCCAACAGGGAATACCTTTCTAGACTCCAACCTTCACAGTTCTCGTTGATTCATCTTGCTAGCAACTGAGTAGCTTTTTTGCATACTTCTGTCAACAGCTCAATGCCACCAAATGTTTTTTGCCGTTCTTCTCTGTTATACATCATACAGTGCCAAGCTCCGCATACACCAACCATTGTACAAACATATCATGATTGGTAGGAAATTTTTGAACCTGCAGTATGTCACCTTGTTTTCTAGATGGGCAATAGACGCCGTCGTACTGTACTGTAATAGTGTCTTACTGGGTTTCAATTTGTTTTGCTTTGTACAATGCTTGCACTGGAAATGTTGAACATTGTAGAAACATGTTTGTATGTCATGAAGACTTGACCAAAAGTGCAGATCTGAGCTTAAATTGAACTAGCAGTACATAGTTGTCCCAGGGCGCCGCCGAGGTGGTCATGTGGGATCCTCTGGAGCAGCTCGTGCTCGCCGTCGACTTCGATGGCAGGGTCACCCGCTCCATCGGCCCCCTCTCCGGCGGGATGTACTACTCGGATTTCATCCCCTACGTCAACTCATATGCTGAGATCTACATGTACTACTAGCTCGGATCAAACTTGATCGAGCCTCCTCTACTCTGTTCTGCCATATGATTACAATTGCATTAGTATTATTGGATCTCTTAATCAGTGCCTACATGTTAGATTGGCTTGATTTTGAGATGCAGCGAGACTCTGATGTTTGTGAATTCTGATGTGAAAGCATGTCTACATTAGTACAACTTTGCATGCATATTTTATTGACTAGATATATACGTGTTGACTGTCTGTTCCTCTAGTTTTCTGATGTGCATGTTTATTTGGATCCATTGAACCTTTGCATGGCTAATCTTTCAAGTTTGTATATACATAGACAAGTTTTCTGAAAGTGTGACTCCACAGTATTGAGAAGTAATTAAGTTTCCTGTAGTTTTTACCAGAACCACGACCTCCGACTCGACGCCGACCTGGCCATCGTCATCGCCTTTGAGGACGACGAGGACGCAGCAGGCACTATCGGCCTCGGCGGTGGCTTCCACCGCTACACGTCGTCGTCACCTACCAGGTCCACGACGGCGTCTGGGCCGTCGAGTCCTTCTGCTTCCTCCGCTGCCGCTGCTCCTTCCACAGCTTGGGTGGGACTCGTCGGATCGGCCTCCTCGTTTCCCATTTCAGGTAGTACATCCTTCTTGCTCGAATCTACTATTTGATCTGCCTGCACATCTCCCGCTCCAACGCAGAATTGATGGGTTATTCCTGGATTCTTGTGTAATGAGCTCTTGTTGTTTTAGTACTTCTGTAATGGTATTCAGAAATAAATTTCATATGTTTCTATATATGTTCTTTTAGATAAGTATGTCAATACATAACTAGTAATGTAAATGGTGTGACGCAGTTCTAAATATAAATGCAAATAGCTTGTGAATGTCAATCTCATGTATCAGGGTCCTGTTCTTGTAAACCTTATGTAAAGCTAAAATTCTTGCTATGTGCAGGGCAACTAGTGATGCAGCACACCATGCAGTAGCAGGCACACCAAGCAGCAGTAGTGGGAGGGGGTCTCTCGAACGTCGCTGCTGCCACTCATTGCTACAGTCACTAATTGATGATGGATGGTTGCTGTTAGTTTAGCTCGGTCGCTGTTGGTTTAGCTCCTTGGTAGTCCCTCCCTCTCTTGCAAGTGTCTACTGCTGCTGGTAGAAATAGAAATGGTAGGTGTAGTCCCATGTAATTGTAGTATCATGTAGTTCCTCTACTCGGACTGCCCTTTGTTGCTTCATTTCTATGTTAATTCAGTCTCTGTCGAATGTATCTACTATCTACTGTTGTGGCTCTTTAAAAAATCCTTTTGTCTTGAAAGAAATAAAATGGTTTGGATACATGCGTACATGCTGAGATGTCAAGCTAGAATAACCATCTGCCCTGTGATGTCAAGCTTCTAAATGTATGTTGTGGAGGCCCAAAATAGATTGGACTGTAAAAGGGCCGAGGCCCAAAAAAGAAATGAATTATAGAAGGCCACATCCTAGAAAATAAAATGGGCCAGGCCCATGTAGCTAGCAAAAATTAACAGGGAAAATATATATTAAAAAGGCTGAATTAATGGGCTCAGCCCATATAGACACCGAATTGGACCGAGCTGATTCTTATCAATGACCAATTCAATTGGTCACAATTTTGCCACATCAGCTTGCCATGTTGGATCCGATGTGGCCTGGGCAGACAACAAACGACCAAAACAATTGGTCATAGGACCAATGACCTTTTGATTTGGTCGTTGCCTTCTACGACCATATCACAGAGAAGGTCGTTAAGTTCCATGAAAGACGGTAAGCTTTTGACCAATTGTTTTTGGTCATAAAAAGGTCACAAATGAAAAACAATGACCATTCAACGACCAATAGTGATGGTCGCAAGTTGACATATTTCTTGTAGTGGGTCCCCAAACAAAGGGTGCATTCTTCTTACTCAAGGCATGCAATGGTGCTGCAATAGTGCTAAAATCTTTAATAAAACGACGATAGAAGCTGGCTAGACCAAGGAAACTACACACTTGTTGCAAATTGGTTGGTTGTGGCCAAGATTTAATTGCTTCAATTTTAGACTCATCAACATGAACACCCTTAGAAGACACAACAAAGCCCAAGAAAACAAGCTTGTCAACACCAAAAGTGCATTTCTCCATGTTAGCATAAAGGCGCTCATTTCTAAGAACTTACAAAATGTCCCTAAGATGTGTTACATGATCTTCTAGAGATTCTCTAAACACAAGTATATCGTCAAAGTAGACCACAACACATATGCCAATGTATTTGTGAAGAACATAGTGCATCACACGCATGAAAGTGCCGGGTGCTTCGGATAAGATCATAGGCATAACTAACCATTCGTACAATCCAAATTTAGTTTTAAAAGCCATTTTCCATTCATCCCCTTGTTGAATGCGAATTTAGTAATAGCCACTTTTAAGATCAATTTTTGAGAAAATGGTGGCTCCACTAAGTTCATATAGCATGTCATCAAGGCGTGGAATGGGATGCCTATAGCGAATGGTGATAGCATTGATGGGACGGCAATCAGAACACATGCAAAAACTACCATATTTCTTAGGCACAAGAATAACCAGAATGGCACAAGGACTTAAGCTCTCGCATACATGCCCATTCTCAATGAGATGTTGTACTTGCCTTTGTATTTCTTTGGTTTCTTCGGGGTTGACACGGTATGGTGCCTTGTTGGTAGAGGTGTGCTGGGGTTGAGGTTGATGCGGTGTTCGATGCCAGGAATAGGAGGAAGTCTGGGAGGTAGCTCATCGGGAAACATGTCTGCGAACTCCTGCAACAAATTAGACAACACTAGAGGTAGATGGTTAGAGGTGTTAGTCCTTGCCGCTTCATCTTTGCACACTAGGACATAGTGAAGAACACTCGATGGGCTCTCACACACTTCTCTCATATTTCTTTCGGTGGCTAGGAGGACTAAGTTCATGTCGCTCATCATGGAGTCACTCAATTTTGGCTTATGGTGGTTCACTCGCTCACTAGTGTCTCCATGATGTTTTGAGGCTTGCTTGTCGGCGATCACTTGACTTGGTGACATAGGTCGTAGCACATACTCTTTTCCCTTCATCTTGAAGCTATAGTGATTGGTACACCCATTGTGGATGACTCTGCGGTCAAATTGCCAAGGTCTTCCTAAGAGAAGATGGCACACTAACATAGGAACCAAATCACACTCCAAGTTGTCTTCGTATGCGCCAATCTTGAAGGAGACTTGAACGGTGTGCTCCACTTGAATGGTGCAGGAGTCGCTAAGCCATTGGACCTTGTAGGGGCAAGGATGCTTCATTTTGACCAATTGTAGCTTGGAAAATAACTCTTCACTTGCCAAATTGTGGCAACTTCCTCCATCGATGATGACCTTCACGTAACGTCCATTGATGCCCGCTTTGGTGTGGAAGATGTGGCAATGTTGGTCTTTGTCTTGTTGGTGTTGAAGTGTCAAAACCTTGGAGACAATGAGAGCGGGGCTCGAATCATTGTCACAAAAGACTTGAGCGCCTTCCTCTTCATTCACTTGATAGTGTATGGCCACGTGCTCGAGTGCTTCCATTTCGTCTTCGCTTATGGAGTCGTATGTGCCGTCATCATTGGCGATCATGGTGCACCATGTGGGGCATTCATACGTCTTGTGGCCACGGCCTTGGCAAGTGAAGCATTGTATTTGAAGGAACAAAGTATGTCTACCAGAGGGGGGGGGGGGGTGAATGGGAGTTTTAAAATTTCTTTTGGAAATCTCAAAACTCTCGGAACCCAGCAACAGAGTGAATGAAAATAGAGTACAGCGAGCGAATACAAGCTATCGAATGGAAACTAAGAGCATGCGTCAAGACAAATCACATAATTGAAAACATTCGAAAGTAACGAGGGAGAACAGACGTAACTAGTTATGCTCGATGGCGACAAGGTATTTGGTAGACCAGTTCGTCCTTCTGCACAAGCACTATGTCTGCTTGGAGGGGTTGTGACATAACATGGAAGATAAACTCTCTTCACCCTATTCTCCTCGACAATTGGTTCGTTAATCAATGCCGATCATTCGTGGTAGATACTTGAGGCGATCTCCAAACCTTTACAGACTTCTTCTTCGAGAACCACAAGTAGTCTTGGTCTCTGAAGAAATTGACACCTAACCGTCTAGAGAGTTTGTAGCTCTCAAAAGTAATAGGCGGAGCGTACTGGACTGAGATTCGAGTGATGCTGAACCGCTATCTAATTCTTCAGCTCCAGGGGTTTTCTCTCGGTGGATTTTAAACTCAAATCACTCGGAGAGGGGGTTGCTCAACAATATTCTCAGAATCAAATGGAGCAGCCACCAGACAAAGCCGGTGCGGGGTGGCAATTTATAGCCGCAGCCTTCCCTAGTGGGAAATAACCATTTTGGACACGCGGTCCAGCCAATGGCCAACCGACACGTTCTCAACGGTCGGGTTTCAAAGAGCAACGGTAACATTACTTGAGGAACAAGTAATGCTAACTCCTCGGTCTGAGACAAATCTCTCGCAGCAAAGAAGATCACACTCTCTTGCTGGCAAGTATTTGCTCGGAGCACAAAGAGATTTCTCTCGCAACTTACATAGGATTTGGGTTTAGCATCAGAGAATCAAAGTTTCAAATGTTACACCCCTCTTAATAGTACGGTGGTCCTGTGACTCAATAAAGAGAATAGAAACAACAAAATAAATGCTACGTCTTCACTTCGTCTTCATTCTTCTCAGAAGCAATCACTTCCTTTGGACAGGCACCAAACCAATTGCTTCACGTCAACAATTTTTAAGGGGTCACTCTTATCAACATAATCTTCGGTGATAACCTTCACTGCAACGTAGGGGATTATCTTCGTCGTTTGAACCAAACTTCTCTTGATTCTAGGAACCTGTTACTCTGTGTGCAATAGCAAACACATAAGTCCCATACTGTTTATGTCAACAAACTCCAAAACATAAGGAGGCAAATTATTGCACCAACAATCTCCCCCTTTTTGGATGATTGTTGTCAAAACAGATAATCATTGAAGTGAAGATAGATAAGTGAAAAGTAATTCAAATAACAGTGAATAAGTGTTACTTTGCTCGATGATGAAATAGACTCCCCCTAAATGTATACAGGGATAAAGATATGAGGTTAATTCTCCTGCAAGTATTGAAGTATACAGCGGAAATTTCAATCATTCTAGACAATTGATTCTCACTGATGAGATATAATCCATCTATATCGTAGTGCAATCATTCATAACTTCCAATAATAATTCCACCTGCAAAACAAATGCTTCGAGAGGAATACTGCAGCAGGCGGGGTTATTAACATTACATCATGGAAGTTTTACATCATAGGGCAGATAGTCTTTAAGGCATAAGTTTCAAACTCACATGAAACCAAACCAAAGGAACTCAGAAAGTAAATCTATCAAAACTCGATGTAATTCTCCCCCTTTTTGTCAACTAGTGTAAAAAAGGTGACGAATAACATGAGTGCAAAAGTTGCGAACTTGGTTCAGTCGACAGCATCTCTCGAAGAACTGTCGGAGGAGAGTTCGACTTCGGAAGTGACTAGATCATCTTCGGCTTTAGCAGCAGTAGATTTTCCTTCGGGAATGACAACGTGATGCTAAGAAGATGAAGGCATATTGGGGTCAGCCACTTGAGGAACACGTGAAAGCACATTCCCTTCGACAGGTTTCTCTGTCAGTGAGGTGGCTTCAGATTCTTCGATCAACTTGCGAAGCTTAAGATGCAGAAGATCAGTAGTTGGCTCTCGAGCAGGTAGCGAAGGAGTTTTGCGATCTTGGAAATCTTCAACGGAGAAACCTTTGTCAATGTAATCATAGAGCTCTTTAAGATCAACATTTAGGAGTTGTTTCTCGGTGAAGAACTTGCGAAGTAATTTCCAAAGCCGCTTCTTGTTCTCATCTACAATCATAGGCACTATTTTTGTTCTGTTGTTGATTGCATTCAGCTCAGCGGCGAGGTGTGTCGTGGTAATGATTCCGACAATGAGAGAGGGGTAGGATAAAGGAGCATGATCTATCGAGATGCATATGGGTGACACGGTGTTTTAGCGAGTTCGGGCCTCTCTCGGTGGAGATAACAACCCTACATCTCGTGCTCTGGGAAGGCTTTGTTATCTGAGTATATAGCTGGAGATTACAATGTGTGTGTGAGAGAGAGGAGAACGGATATCCATGACTGAGCTAAGTCCTGAGACTAATGGCAAGAGAGCCAGGGGAGAAGAAAGAGGATCCGCCCCACAAGTCTAGTGGTGGGGGTGGCTTATATAGAGTGTGCCACCCCCTCACCTCCTACGTTACAAAGTGGGGGCGTTAATGCCATAATGCCAGCCTACTACGAGGATGATGTTTCGACTGCCTTGCCGACTGTTGGTCTTCGCATATTCGAGTGAGTCATCTGTCCGAGTGGTTGACTGTCATCCGAGTGGACGATGCGTCGATATGTCCGAGTGGATAGTATGTCTGTATGAGATTTATCTGGACGCACCTAATGTGTGGACCCCATGCTTTATGATATTTTGACCCTTCGTGGGCCTACCTATTATGTGTATCCCCAACATTAGCCCCTGAATCGGTTGAGATTTTGCAGAACGTGTTGTGAAAGACACAATTTGGCTCGAGTGATTACGGAAATACTCGGTACCCATCATCGTGCTTTCGAACAGCCAATGCTTAAACAGAATCTCAATGGATTATGGCACTGGGCTTCCCGACTGACCTGGGGTAAGTGGTCACGAGAAAAAAACTTGGGAACAGTCGTTCATCTCTTGGAAGAGGTTAACTCGTGATCCGAGTATGGAAGTGTCATTAAATCTAGGCAACCAGATTGACGCATGGACCGCTCTCTCGGAGTGATGCCATTCTTATCCTAGAGGAACGTCAATACGAGTTGGCTCTAGATCCGAACTTATGAGCTTCACGCTTTGAGTTCTAGAAGAAGGCTCAAAATGGGTCCGCGGAGGAGCGTTAAACTTAACTTATAGAAATTGTTTTTTGAGTGATCTGGAGCTGGGTCCTGCACCGAGTAACTGATTACTCAGAATTTTGTTCTATGGGTGCATGATAAGCGCACCCATAGGGTGTAGCCCCTTAGAATTTGACTGATTGCTGGTAGTCGGTTAGAGTCTATAGGGTTTGTTGTACTTGAATGTTGTTCTTGGATTTTCCCGAGAATAATGTTTCCTTTTGAGTTCTCTTCCAGTGGGGGCACACTGAGTGCACCCACTGGGTGTAGTCCCCAATCCTCTGTCAGACTAGATGAGTCTAGCAGAGGGTTCAAGTCTCGTGGTGAACCTCCATGCAGTCAGTAAAGTAAATATCTTTTAGTCTGAAATTGAGTTAATCGGATGGATCTTCATGCACTTGGCATGATAAATAAGCTCAGCCTGGGCCTAAATCAGTCAGACTGATCTTTGTGCACTCGGCACGGTAAATAAATTCAGCCTGGAACTGGGTGAAGCAGGTGAATCATCGTGCATTCGGCACGATGAATGAATTCGGCCTTGAAACTGCTGACTGTAGAACAAAGCTAGACACTCCAGGGATTAATTGTTCTAGTAGTAGTTCTTACATTTACCGTTATCTTTTGCTCTTGCCAACCAGACGATCGGGTTGGAGACGAAGAGTGAGCGTTAGGTATTGAGCATATTTTACGAAAAAGTAGAAAGCTAGGTGAGGAACATGCCGACTGGCGGCGCGCCCATAGGTTTAGCCCCCGAATCGGTTTGAGTTTTGTAGAACGAGTTTACTAAAAACTTGGTTTGGCCCGAGCATCGCGGGGGTACTTGTCACCTATCGTCAAGCTTTAGCCAACTACGATTTGAAAAAAACTTCAACAGATTCTGGACAATTCATTTTCCGATTGATAGGATTGGGTTGATTGCTGGGCGAAACTCGGTGGCATTCATATGTCTCTCGGGAGAGATTGACTAGAGGTCCGAGTGAGGACATGCCATGAAAACCCAAGTGACAATGCCGGCGCATGGTCTGATTCTCCGAAGAGATGCCACTCACTATCCCAGGGGAACACCAGTGCAGGTCATCTTCTAGTCCGATTTTATGAGGCACATGCCTTGGAGCCTAGATACATGGCCAAGTTAACCCGCGGAGGGGCGTTGAGTTCATCCATTGCAATCCTGAAGGTGACTTCAGTCGGGTGTTTTACGTGTCCGAGTGCACGGAGACCCTTGGAGGGTGGTCGGTCGGACAGACGTGTATCCTTTAGGAAAGGCACAAAGAAAAATAGTGCGTGCCCGTGTGGAAGCGGTTATGTCGCGGTTAGTAGGGAAAGTGGGGCGCTGCAAGTAAAAACTTGTTGGCACTCGTATGTCTCCCGAAGGACATAGTCTAGAGGTCCGAGGTGGACGTACCATGAAAACCCAAGTGGCGAGGCTAGCGCGTGGACTGACTCTCCGGAGAGAAGCCACTCATCATCCTGGGGGAACACCTACACATGCCATCTCCGAGAGCAAGTTTGTGAAATTGACACCTTGAAGCCTAGAAGAAGGGCCAAGTGCATCCATAGAGGAGCATCGGTTTCACCCTTTTGCGGTCCTGAAGATGACCCCATGTAATGATTTGGGCGATCGTCTGAGTGGATGATGCAACCCTTATAGATCCTTGGCGGACCGAGCAAGTATGTTCAGAAAAAATATTCCTGATGTAATCAATAGGTAGATCAAATGGGTGTAACCCCTGATGGTGGCATAGCCCTCGGCTGTGGCGCAGCCCCCGAGTGATGCTCGACAGAAGTAAGCTCGCTACAGAATGCGATATTAGGTTTGATCATATGAGTAACTTAGTCGTTCCTGCGTTGGGGATGTACTGGTGAAGACGTGTCCAATGATGGTGACGCGTGGGGGCGGAACAGTGGTGAGGACATGTCCAACCGAGTGGCGACGCGCGGGGAGACCGAGTGATGCTGGTGTGTCCAGCTGAGCGACGACGCATGGGGCGCCCGAGTGGTAAAGACGTGCACAACCGAGTGGCGACGTGCGAGGCGGCTGAGTAGCGACGTGCGGGGCGGCCGAGTGAAGGACTACGTGTCCCGCCAAGTGGCGACGCATGGGGTGGCTGAAGTGAAGGCGCGTGGAGCGGCCGAGTGAAGGACTACGTGTCCAGCCAAGTGGTGACACGCGGGGTGGCCGAGTGGTGAGGACGTGTCTGGCCGAGTGACAATGCGCGGGACGGTCAAAGTGAAGGCGTGCGGGGCGGCCAAGTATAGGACTATGTGTCCAACCAAGTGGTGACGCGCGGAGTGGCCGAGTGGTGAGGACGAGTCCGGCCGAGTGACGACGCATGAGACGGTCAAAGTGAAGGTGTGCGGAGCGGCCGAGTGAAAGGCTACGTGTCCAGCCAAGTGGTGACGCGCGGAGTGGCCGAGTGGTGAGGAGGTGTCTGGCCGAGTGACGACGCGCGGGACGGTCAAAGTGAAGACACGCGGAGCGGCCGAGTGAAGGGCTACGTGTCCAGCCAAGTGGTGATGCGCGGAGTGGCCGAGTGGTGAGGACGTGTCCGGTAGAGTGGTGAGGACGTGTCTGGCCGAGTGACGATGCACGGGACGGTCAAAGTGAAGGCACACGGGGCGGCCGAGTGAAGGGCTACATGTCCAGCCAAGTTGTGATGCGCGGGGCGACCGAGTGAAGGACTACGTGTCCAGCCAAGTGGTGAGGTGCGGGGTGGCCGAGCGACGACGCGCGGGGCGACTGAGTGAAGGACTACATGTATGTCCGAGTGACGATGCGCGGGACGGTCAATGTGAAGGCACGCGGAGCGGCTGGGTGAAGGGCTACGTGTCCAACCAAGTGGTGATGCGCGGGGCGGCCGAGTGACGACGCGCGGGGCGGTCGAGTGGAGAAGACGTGTCCAACCGAGCGGCAAAAATGGTCCTCGAAGGAGTCAGTCAGATGCTTTCGAAGCTGATGTAGCGATGAGGTCGGTGTAGTGTGGTTGTTGTGCAACAAGACCGGCGCGGAAACCGAGTGTGAGTTGGTACGAAGATGGTGCGCAGAGTGTCTAAGTGATCATGTAACTTTTCGAAGTGACGGGTCCAACTAGTGATGAGGTACTAGACCACTCAGGAGAGCGAATGCAATTCCGAGCGAGTTGCAGCCCCCGGGTGCGGCGTTGCCCCCGAGTGTGCTACAACCTTCGACGGCGGACCTGTCGGAATACGATAAATATAGTTTTGAATGGATAAATTGTAATTCATCAAGTCAGACTCGGGGAAAGGTGAGGAATGGCTTCCGAGTGATGCTCGAAAGAGGCAAACTCGCAAAGGAGTGAAGTATGCAGTTTAATTAGAAAAGGGACTTATCTATCTCATGCCCAACAAGACGACGAGGTCTATATCGTTGACACGATGAAGAGGACGCCATGAAGGAGTCGTCCAGATGTGTTCGAAGTCAACAAAGCAACAAGGTCAATGTTGCGGTGCGCTAGGATCATACGGTGACCGAGTCCGAGTAGCGATGAAGTTGGCGCATAGGGCCGTCGAGTGATCACGTAACTCGTGTATAAAAAATAGCACAAGCCAACGTAATAATTTCTCGAGGAATTTTGATGTGTGCTGAAATTATTTGTGTAAATAACACCCATAGACACCCGCTGGGTGTGCAAGGGGCTTGCTGGTTCAGAACCAGCAAGAGCCTAGAAGAGCGAAGGAACTGATCAAACTTGACAAAGTGATGGATCCAACTTGACGTGTTAGAGCGCCGGACTCAAATAAAATGGAAGTGCAGTGTTCCGACTGAGTTGCAGCCCCCGAGGACTGATGCAGACTCGAAATGAAGAACACATGGTGTTCGTGAGTGACGTATGCGTTAAAATGGAAGTTGGACTCGGGAGTCAAATAACCAGTACTAAGCAAGTACGAGAAAATAAACAACTGAGCGTAGAGGTACAGTCGGTGGCGTGGCCTCCGAGTGAACATGATGTGTGAATTACGGGACACTCGGGAACACGAAAATAACTATTTAACAGAATGCAGTGCATGAAGAATGACATAGCTGTCTGACGGCACGCGAGCGGCCGGTGATGTGGATGTGTTCAATCGATGGCGAGGACGACCGATTGATGTAGATGCGTATCACCGAGTGGCGACACGCGGGGGCGGCCGAGTGGATGAAGATGCGACTCACCGAGTGGCCACGCGCGGGGGCGACCGAGTGGTGAGGACATGTCCAACCGATGGCGACGCGTGGGGCGGCCGATTGATGAGGACGTGTCCAACAGAGTGACGACGCACATGACCGAGCTTTTTGTTGAGTCTAACTACTTTAGGGGCACTCGGAATATGTTTCCAAATCATGGCTAGTTGTGCCTTGGATGAAAACACAATGGATTCTGGACTAAAAGGTTCTTGAATGATCGGATGTTGTTGATCGCCGAGCAAAACTTGGTGGCATTCATATGTCTCTCGGAAGAGATAGACTTGAGGTCCGAGTGTGGACATGCCATAAAAACTCGAGTGGCGATGCCGGCGCGTGGTCTGACTCTCCGGGTAGATGCCACTCCTTATCCTGGGGGAACGCCAATGCAGGCCATCTACGAGTCCAAGTTTATGAGGCATGCGCCTTGGAGCCTAGTGGAAATGCCAAGTTAACCTGCGGAGGGGCGTCAAGCTCATCTCATAGCGACCCTGAAGGTGGCTTCAGTCGGGTGTTTTACGTGTCCGAGTGCACGGGTCCCCGCGGAGGGTGGTCAGTCGGACTGACAGACGTCCTTTAGCAAGGGAATTGTGGGCAATCGATCGGATCGATTCGCCACGGAAATTTTGGATGAGGCCTAGCCCAACCGAATGACGACGCACGGAACGGTCAAGCGGGTAAGTTGATGAAGAGGTGTCCAACTGAGTAACGGCGCGCAGGGCGGCCGAGTGTTGAGGACGTGCCAAGCCGAGCGGTGACGCGCAGGACGGTCGAGTGGGTAAGTTGATGAAGATGTGCCCAACCAGACGGCGATGCGCAGGGTGGCCGAGTCGAGCATGTCACCAAGGAGGTGTCCGACCGAGTGGGAAAACACGAGTGATCAAGTGCCTGCCCGAGTAAAGCATTTGTCCAGAGTGTAGACTTGTGCTTGTTCGTACCGGCCCGGAGTAGCGGATTGGCTGGACCGGCTTGTTTTGGCCGTGACTAGCGTTGGAGATCCTCATTCAATGGCCAATTAATGAGGCAGCCAATTAATCCAGCGTTGAAGATCACCACGTCCTTCTGTTTCCTTTTTTTCCTGCATGCAGTTAATTGATCATGGAAGTGGCCACGTTATGCATGCACTTACGAGGGAGTTTACGAGGCATTGACTCCTTTGATCCTGAACGGCCATCGGTTGTAGGTTGCGGGTCGAGGCTGTTTTGTAGGTCGCCGCCCCAGCGCACCTCCGCCGCGGAGACCATCGCTGGCGACCGGCGCCGGAGGAAGGAGCGCTGCACGCCTACGCCTCTACCGCGGAGGCCGAGAACACAAGGCAGAGTCGATGACGAGATGAACGGCGTCGACAGCCGTGCGTGTGGGCTCAATGACAAGGTTGGAGACGACGATGAAGCGGACGACGCCGGCGGCCGTGCATGACGACGACGAGGCGGACGGCGCCGGTGGCCACGCGTGGGGGCTCAACGACGACGTCACAGATGAGGTGCAGTCGGTTGTGCCGAGGTCGGAGATGACGATGAAGCGGACGACGCCGGCGGCCGTGCATGATGACGACGAGGCGGACGACGCTGGTGGCCACGCGTGGGGGCTCAATGACGACGTCACTGACGAGGTGCAGTCGGTTGTGCCGAGGTCGGAGATGACGATGACGCAGACGACGCCGGTGGCCGCGCACGCACTGGGCTGTACCGAGGTTGGAGACGACGATGGGGCAGATGTCGCCGGTGGCCGTGCGTGGAGGCGCAGTAAGCTGTGCCGAAGTCAGAGATGACGACGGGGTGGACAGTGCCGGTGACCGTGTGCGGAGGTGCAGCTGGTTTCCTGCTTTCGCGCCGATTCAGGTGGTCAGTTCACGCGGACGGGATGCAAGCTAACCTGAAGGTTGATGGTTCTCCTTGTAAGTCCTTGGATGGATGTCTGTTTCCCGTCTGCTTGCGATGCTTTGCTCGTCGTGAAGATGAACAATACAAAATATGTGTTAAAACGTGAAGATGAAACCGAATAGAGGGCACCAGCGGGAATCGATCTGTCGCCGGTGGTTGAAAAATAACCATCTGGATCATGGCTCGATAGACGCCATGCCCCACGGTGGGCGCCAACTGTCGTGGTAACGATTCCGACAATGAGAGAGGGGTAGGATAAAGGAGCATGATCTATCGAGATGCATATGGGTGACATGGTGTTTTAGCGAGTTCGGGCCTCTCTCAGTGGAGATAGCAACCCTATGTCTCGTGCTCCGGGGAGGCTTTGTTTTATCTGAGTATATATCCGGAGATTACAATGTGTGTGTGAGAGAGAGGAGAACGGATCTCCATGACTGAGCTAAGTCCTGAGACTAATGGCAAGAGAGCCAGGGGAGAAGAAAGAGGATCCGCCCCCCAAGTCTAGTGGTGGGGGTGGCTTATATAGAGTGTGCCACCCCCTCACCTCCTACGTTACAAAGTGGGGGCGTTAATGCCATAATGCCAGCCTACTACAAGGATGATGTTTCGACTGCCTTGCCGACTGTTGGTCTTCGCATATCCGAGTGAGTCATCTGTCCGAGTGGTTGATTGTCATCCGAGTGGACGGTGCGTCGATATGTCCGAGTGGATAGTATGTCTGTATGAGATTTATCTGGACCCACCTGATGTGTGGATAACATCCCTACGTCTCTCTCGTTGGAGATAACAACCCTACGTCTCGTGCTCCGGGAAGGCTTTGTTTTATCTGAGTATATAGCTGGAGATTACAATGTGCGTGTGAGAGAGAGGAGAACGGATCTCCATGACTGAGCTAAGTCCTGAGACTAATGACAAGAGAGCCAGGGAGAAGAAAGAGGATCCGCCCCCCAAGTCTAGTGGTGGGGGTGGCTTATATAGAGTGTGCCACCCCCTCACCTCCTACGTTACAAAGTGGGGGCATTAATGCCATAATGCCAGCCTACTACGAGGACGATGCTTCGACTGCCTTGCTGACTGTTGGTCTTCGCATATCCGAGTGAGTCATATGTTCGAGTGGTTGACTGTCATCCGAGTGGATGGTGCGTCGATATTTCCAAGTGGATAGTATGTCTGTATGAGATTTATCTGGACCCACCTGATGTGTGGACCCCATGCCTTATGATATTTCAACCATTCGTGGGCCTACCTGTTATGTGTATCCCCAACAAGGTGTTCTTTTTCTCTTCGATCCTCAGCAATATGCTGCAGCAGCAGTTGTTGTGTGCGCAAACTGACTTCAAGCTGCGATGGAGGTTGATGAGATATCTTTCGATCGCGCTGAGGTAGACGTGGCCTGTAGAATGTCTTGTGATAACCTTGAGGGCTTGACGCTGGTGATTTACCTGAAGATATATCTTCCATGACTTGCAAGGTATCGCGAACTAGATGAATGAAGCTTTTATGACTAACTTTCGCCAAATACTCTGTGCGCATGGCATGCGCAACCACTTTCTAGATCCATGGTGCATAAAATTTGAGGCATTTCGGATATTGAGCAGAATCCTTCAAGATGCGCAGAAACATATCTTCAACATCAAAGACATATCGCTCAGAGATTGCATAGATAGCATTCGAAGAACATCTGAGATGGTATTGTCTATATTCATCCCGGCCAGAGGGCAAATGGTGTAAGTGAGCATGTGATATAAAGTCTGATTCTCGAAAGTTAAATGCTCAGGCCTGGGAGGTCCATTGTAGTCATGAATCTTTTCTTCATCCATGGTGCACCAAAAGGTTTCATCTGAAATGATGTCAATGTTGTGCACTCGAATTTCATTGTTTCCATGCTCAAAGCGAGGGAAATGAAAGTGCGAGACAAAATCGGTGGATGTGCACTTGATGCGTTTGCCTTCGGTCATCCACTCCATGATCCATTTTGAACTATCAGATTCATCACCAGAGATGTACAAGGTGGCATAGAACTGAAGAATAATCTCTCTTTTCCAAGAATGTTCGAAATCAAATACATTGGTGAGGCAGAAATCTTCCAGATCTTGCAGCAATTGATTGAAACAACCAATACTCTTCATAGCTGGGATGTCCGGATATTCATGAGGGAATATCTTCTTGCTGTCACAGAGGACCCGAGAGTAATAAATAGCCTGTTCCTTGGTCTAGAAATGAGGTGATTCAGACGTGCGCGGCTTATCATACAGACTTTCTTGAAAGAAATTTGGATGAGTATTGCGATTGAAAAGCGGACCTTTGGCACTAGCTGCTACTTCTTGAGCTTGCGTTGATTTTTCCCTTGAAGAGGAAAGGGTGATGCAGCAAAGTAGAGATAAGTATTTCCCTCAGTTAAGAACCAAGGTATCAATCCAGTAGGAGGCACAAGAAAGGCTCCAATATATGCACCTCCACAAGCTAACAAACACTTGCACACAACGCGAAAAAGGGGTTGTCAATCCCTTCACGGTCACGAACAAGAGTGAGATCTAATAGACATAGGTATAAAACATAAGTAAAGAGTAAAATAAATTAAATATAAATAAATTGCAGCAAGGTTTTTTTGGGTTTTTTGGTTTATAGATATGAAAATATATGATGGAAAATAGACCCGGGGGCCATAGGTTTCACTAGTGGCTTCTCTCTTGAAGAAAACATACAGTGGGTAAACAAATTACTGTTGAGCAATTGATAGAAAAGCGCATAATTATGAAGACGTCTAAGGCAATGATCATGAATATAGGCATCATGTCCATGACAAGTAGACAGAAACAATTCTGCATCTACTACTATTACTCCACACATTGACCGACTCCTGCCTGCATCTAGAGTATTAAGTTCATAAGAATAGAGTAACGCCTTAAGCAAGATGACATGATGTAGAGAGATAAACTCAAGCAATAGGATATAAACCCCATCTTTTTATCCTTAATGGCAACAATACAATACGTGCCTCGCTACCCCTTCTGTCACGGGGTGAGGACGCCGCAAGATTGAACCCATCACAAAGCACCTCTCCCATTGCAAGAAAAACCAATCTAGTAGGCCAAACCAAATCGATAGATCAGAGAGAAATACAAAGCTATCTCAATCATGCATAAAAGGGTTCAGAGAATACTCAAATAATATTCATAGATAATCTGATCATAAATCCACAATTCATCGGATCTCAAAAAACGCATCGCAAAAGAAGATTACATCGAATAGATCTCCAAGCACATCGAGGAGAACATTGTATTGAAGATCAAAGAGAGAGAAGAAGCCATCTAGCTACTAGCTATGGACCCATAGGTCTGTGGCAACTCACACATCATCGCAAGGGCAGCAAGGTTGGTGTAGAGGTCGTCCGTGATCGAATCCCCCTCCGGCGGAGTGTCGGAAAAGGCCCCAAGATGGGATCTCACGGGAACAGAAGCTTGCGGTGGCGGAAAAGTATTTTTGGTGTATTTGAGAATATATAGTGGTGGAATTAGGGTTAGAAGGTCTCTGAGGGGCTTACAAGCCCTGGGGGCATGCCCCTATGACTTGTGGCCGCCTCGTAGGTCTTCTGGCCTCCTCTCCAAGTCTCGTGGGTTTCTTCTGGTCCAAGAAAAATCATCGTAAAGTTTTATTCCGTCTGTACTCCGTTTGGTATTGATTTTCTATAGAAGACAAAAACAAGGAAGAAACAACAACTGGCACTGGGCACTAGGTTAATAGGTTAGTCCCAAAAATAATATAAAATAGCATATTAATGCATATAAAACATCCAAAACAGATAATATAATAGCATGGAACAATAAAAAATTATAGATACGTTGGAGACGTATCAAGCATCCCCAAGCTTAATTCCTACTCGCCCTCGAGTAGGTAAATGATAAAAACAAATTTTTTGATTTGAAATGCTACCTAACATATTTATCAATGAAATTTCATTTATTGTGGCATGAATGTTCAGATCCATAAGATTCAAAACAAAAGTTTAATATTGACATAAAAACAATAATACTTCAAGCATACTAATAAAGCAATCATGTCTTCTCAAAATATCGTGGCTAAAGAAAGTTATCCCTACAAAATCATATAGTCTGGCTATGATCTATCTTCATCACACAAAAAATTTCATCATGCACAACCTTGATGACAAGCCAAGCAATTGTTTCATAATTTTAATGTTCTCAAGCTTTTTCAACTTTCACGCAATACATGAGCGTGAGCCATGGATATAGCACTATAGGTGGAATAGAGTATGGTGGAGGTTGTGAGGAGAAGACTAAAAGGAGGAAGTCTCACATCAACTAGGCAAATTAATGGGCTATGGAGATACCCATCAATTGATATCGATGCAAGTGAGTAGAGATTGCCATGCAACGGATGCACTAGAGCTATAAGTGTATGAAAGCTCAAAAAGAAACTAAGTGGGTGTGCATCCAACTTGCTTGCTCACGAAGGCCTAGGGCAATTTGAGGAAGCCCATCATTGGAATATACAAGCCAATTTCTATAATGAAAAATTCCCACTAGTATATGAAAGTGATAAAATAGGAGACTCTCTATCATGAAGAACATGGTGCTACTTTGAAGCACAAGTGTGGAAAAAGGATAGTAACATTGTCCCTTCTCTCTTTTTCTCTCATTTTTTTGTTTGGTCTCTTTGGCCTCTTTTTTTATTTTGGGCTCTTTTATTTTTAAGTTCGGAGTCTCATCCCAAATTGTGAGGGAATCATAGCCTCCATCATCCTTTCCTCACATGAGACAATGCTCTAATAATGATGATCATCACACTTTTATTTACTTACAACTCAAGAATTACAACTCGATACTAGAAAAAAATATGACTCTATATGAATGCCTCTAGTGGTGTACCGGGATGTGCAATGATATAGAGTGACATGTATAAAAATATGAACGGTGGCCAAGCCACAAAGACTATGCCAACTACATGATCATGCAAAGCAATATGACAATGATGGTATGTGTCATAATAAACGCAACGGTGGAAGTTGCATGGAAATATATCTCAGAATGACTATGGAAATGCCATAATAGGTAGGTATGGTGGCTGTTTTGAGGAAGGGTATATGGTGGGTTTAATGCACCAGTGAAAGTTGCGCGGTACTAGAGAAGCTTGCAATGGTGGAAGGGTGAGAGTGCGTATAATCCATGGACTCAACATTAGTCATAAAGAACTCACATACTTATCACAAAAGTTTTTTAGCCATCCAAATAAAGTAGTACACACATGCTCCTAGGGGGATAGATTGGTAGGAAAATACCATCGCTCGTCCCCGACCGCCACTCATAAGGAAGACAATCAAAAAATAAATCATGCTCTGACTTCATCACATAATGGTTCACCATACATGCATGCTTCGGGAATCACAAACCTTAACACAAGTATTTCTACCAATCCACAATTACTCACTAGCATGACCCTAATTTCACCATCTTTATATCTCAAAACAAATGCAAGGAATCAAACTTCTCATATATTCAATGCTCTTATATGAAAGTTTTTATTATATCCCTCTTGGATGCCCATCATATTAGGACCAAGTTCATAACCTAAGTAAATTACCATACTGTTTTTAAGATTCTCAAAAATATAAGTGAATCATGAGAGTTCATAAATTTCTATAAAATAAAACCACCACGGTGCTCTAAAAAGATATAAGTGAAGCACTAGAGCAACTGCCTAGCTCAAAAGATATAAGTGAAGCACATAGAGTATTCTAATAAATTCACGATTAATGTGTGTCCCTCTCAAAAGGTGTGTACAGCAAGGATGATTGTGTCAAACTAAAAAGCAAAAACTCATATCATACAAGACGCTCCAAGCAAAAGACATATCATGTTGTGAATAAAAATATAGCCTCAAGTAAATTTACCTATGGATTGAAGAAAAAAGAGGGGATGCCATCCGGGGCATCCCCAAGCTTAGATGCTTGGTTTTCCTTGAATATTACCTTGGGGTTCCTTTGGAATCCCCAAGCTTAGGCTCTTGCCACTCCTTATTCCATGGTCTATCAAAACTTTACCCAAAACTTGAAAACTTCACAACAAAAATCTCGTAAGATCCGTTAGTATAATAAAATAAATCACCATGTTATGCACTGTTGTGAACTCATTCCAAATTTATATTGGTGCTATATCTACTGTATTCCAACTTCTCCATGGTTCATACCCCTGATACTACCCATAGATTCATCAAAATAAGCAAACAACACATAGAAAACAGAATTTGTCAAAAACAGAACAGTCTGTAGTAATCTGGAAATTTCGAATAATTATGTAGCTCCAAAAATTCTGAAAAATTAGGAAAGCCTAGGAAATTTGTATATAAATCTTGTGTAAAAAATTCAGATCAAAATCATGTTTCTGTGATTTTTTAAATTTCTGGCAATGAGCGCAGAAGTTTCTGTTTTTCAGCAAGATCAAAATCAACTATCACCATAGACCATCCCAAAGGTCTTACTTGGCTCAAACACTAATTAAAACACTAAAACACAATTACTATAGAGGTAATAATGTGTATTTATTGGAAAACCTGAACAAAAACAAAAAACACAAAATAAAAATTGGGTTGCCTCCCAACAAGCGCTATTGTTGAACGCCCCTAGCTAGGCATAATGCATAGATCTAGGTATTGTCATCTTTTGTATGCAATGCATAAGTGGCCCTCATAATAGATTCATATGGCAATTAAATTTTCTTTCTTGGAAAGTGTTTCATGCCCTTCCTTAATGGAAATTAAAATCTAATGTTTCCTTCTTTCATATCAATAGTTGCACCAATCGTTCTAAGGAAAGGTCTACCAAGAATAATAGGGCATGTAGGATTGCAGTCTATATCAAGCACAATAAAATCTATGGGCACATAATTCCTATTTGCAACAATAAGAACATCATTAATCCTTCCCATAGGTTTCTTAATAGTGGAATCCGCTAGATGCAAATTCGAAGAGCAATCATCAAATTTATGGAAACCTAGCACATCACATAAAGTTTTTGGAATAGTGGAAATGCTAGCACCCAAATCACACAAGGAATTGGACTCATGATCTTTAATTTTAATTTTAATAGTAGGTTCCCACTCATCATAAAGCTTTGTAGGGATTGAAACTTCCAACTCAAGTTTTTCTTCAAAAGATTTCATCATAGCATCAATGATATGTTTAGTAAAAGCCTTATTTTGATTATAAGCATGAGGTGAATTAAGCATGGATTGAAACAAGGAAATACAATCTATTAAAGAACAATTATCATAATTAAAGTCCTTGAAATCCAAAAGAGTGGGTTCATCACTACTTAAAGTTTTGACCTCGCCAATCCCACTTTTATCAATTTTGTTATTAAGATCTTCACCCTCCAAATTATTGGGACGCCTTCTAGCTAAAGTTGACTCATCTTCAGTCCAATATTTATCAAGTTTTATATTATCAAACAAAGATTCAATAGGAGTCACACCAATCACTTTAAGATCTTCATCATTATTATCACAAAAACTAGAAGAACATGCTTTGTCCAGCCAATCTCTCTTAGCACGCATCCTAGTGGTTCTCTCTTTACTTTCATTAATAGAAATTTTAACAGATTTTAGAGATTCATTAATATCAATATTGGGTGGCATAGATCTAATCTTAAAAGAATCAATCTCATGAGAAATTCTATCAACATTCCTAGCCAAATCACCAATCTTAAGCAATTTTTCTTCTACCATAGCATTACAAATCTTTTGAGAATTAATGAAATCTTTAATATTATTCTCAATATAAAAGGGTATTTTATATAATTTCCATAAGAATTGTTGTAGGAATTACCATAATTATTAGAGGAATTACTAGGAAACGGCCTAGGGTTAAAATTTTCTCTATACGCGTTATTACCAAAATTGTTCCTACCAACAAATATCACATCCATAGATTCATTATTATTCTCAATCAAAGTGGACAAAGGCATATCATTAGGATCATTAGGAGCACTCTTACTAGCAATCAATTTCATAAGTTCATCCATCTTTCCACCCAAAGTATTAATTTCTTCAATCGCATGCACTTTTTTACTAGTAGAAGATCTTTCGGTATGCCATTGAGAGTAATTTGCCATAATATTATCTAGGAGTTTAGTAGCTTCTCCTAATGTGATCTCCATAAAAGTACCTCCCACTGCGTAATCTAAAAGATTTCTAGATGCAAAATTCAATCTGGCATAAAATTTTTGTATGATCATCCATAAACTTAAACCATGAGTAAGGAAATTTCTTATCATCAATTTCATCCTTTCCCAAGATTGTGCAACATGTTCATGATCAAGTTTCTTAAAATTCATTATATCGTTCCTAAGGGAGATGATCTTAGCGGGAGGAAAATACTTGGAAATAAAAGCATCTTTACACTTGTTCCATGAATCAATACTATTTTTAGGCAAAGATGAAAACCAAGTTTTAAGACAATCTCGTAGTGAGAACGGAAATAGCTTCAATTTAACAATATCATTATACACATCTTTTTTCTTTTGCATATCACACAACTCAATGAAAGTATTTAGATGGGATGCAGCATCTTCATTAGGACTATCAGAAAATTGATCTTTCATAACAAGATTCAACAAAGCGACATTAATTTCATAAGATTCCGCACTAGTGGTGGGAGCAATCGGAGTACTAATAAAATCATTATTATTAGTGTTGGAAAAGTCACACAACTTGGTATTTTATTGAGACATCGTGACAAAGCAAGCAATCTAGCACACAAGCAAACAAAAAGCAAACGAAAAGACGAATGAAAGAAGGCCAATAAAAAGGCAAATATTTTTGTGTTTTCTGAAAATGTTTTAGAAGTGAGGGAGAGGAAAATGAGAGGAAAATGGAAAATAATGTAGGCTTGATGTAGAACCTCCCCGGCAACGGCGCCAGAAATTCTTCCTGCTACTTCTTGAGCTTGCGTTGATTTCTCCCTTGAAGAGGAAAGGGTGATGCAGCAAAGTAGAGATAAGTATTTCCCTCAGTTAAGAACCAAGGTATCAATCCAGTAGGAGGCACAAGCAAGTCTCCAATATATGCACCTGCACAAACTAACAAACACTTGCACACAACGCGAAAAAGGGGTTGTCAATCCCTTCATGGTCACGAACAAGAGTGAGATCTAATAGAGATAGGTATAAAAGATAAGTAAAAGAGTAAAATGAAGTAAATATAAATAAATTGCAGCAAGGTATTTTTGGGTTTTTTTGGTTTATAGATCTGAAAATATATGATGGAAAATAGACCCGGGGGCCATAGGTTTCACTAGAGGCTTCTCTCTTGAAGAAAACATACGGCGGGTAAACAAATTACTGTTGAGCAATTGATAGAAAAGTGCATAATTATGAAGACGTCTAAGGCTGATCATGAATATAGGCATCACATCCGTGGCAAGTAGACCGAAATGATTCTGCATCTACTACTATTACTCCACACATCGACCGACTCCTGCCTGCATCTAGAGTATTAAGTTCATAAGAACAGAGTAACGCATTAAGCAAGATGACATGATGTAGAGGGATAAATGATGATGACATGTACCTAGGGTAGGGTCATAGGCCTGACCTACATTCCTTACCCAAGGACACTACACAAGGGGCCAAGGCCCACAAAGATAAACAAGAGATACCGACTGAAATCGTCATGAAGTGCAATACACTCGACAAGAGATCCCACTCGGATATCCCAATTCCACTCGACCACACAAGAATCCACTCGGAGTACAGAATCCCTAGAGTCACCCCAGGATGGCAACGGTCGGGCATTCACTCCGATGTCATAAAGATCATTTAATACGAGCGTTACCAGTAACGTGCGTGACATAATACTCTCATTAAACCCTGGTGTAATGGAGGGCTGCGAGGGGTTGGCGTACTCTATATAAGCCACCCCTCCCCTCTTGCACAAGGGTTCGCACCCCCTGTAACTATTCAATACTCCAATCGACAAAGCCTCCGCGGCACCGAGACATAGGGCTGTTACCTCCTCCGAGAGGGGACTGAACTCGTAAAACTGTGCGTACAACCTCGCCGTAGCTAGGACTCTGCCATCTCCTACGTACCCCCTACCTCTACTGTCAGACTCATTCCCATGACAGTTGGCGCCCACCGTGGGGCGGCGTCTAAGTAACTTCCGGTGAGGTTGCAATCTTCGATCTTCGTCAACATGGTTTCCGGCGGTGGATTGTCTCTGGGCCGTGAGATCCGTCTCGGCGCGCTCTCCTTGATCGCCGACGATTCAGCCTGGCTCCAGGAGGCTCCCCTTGATGTCGAGGCACTCCCCGTCCACGGCGCGGCTCACTTCCAAGCGAGTGCCTGTGGCGTTCTCCTGCGGCAGCCGTCGATTCATTATGGGTCGACTCCCGCGGCGTCTTCGCTCCCCGCGACCCATCACCGCAAGCGATCCGGTCGCTCGCGGCTCTAGCGGTGGGTGAAGCACGCAGTGTCCAGTCAGTCGGCCATGCCCCAAATCATGACGATTGAGCCTGATGAGTCCCTGTATGGCTAGTTTGATCTGTCGACTGGCCACTCGGATACTCTCTCCGAGTGCGAAAGCAACGACCCCGCGGTGGAAGTCCTCATGGTTGGCCCTCAGTGCAGCCCGCCAGGATTTCCCCGTGGCGGCACCGGTAGCGGCGGTTCAGCGCACGAAGACAGCGAGTACTACCCTCAAGCCCTCACTGCGGAACAGAGGGAAGAGCTGCGGCGCCGAAATGATCAGGATCTCCAGACCACCATCGTTGGGGAGAGCCCTGAAGCTCAGGCTTTGGAGGCTACGCGCGTAGCCACTCTGGCTGAGCGTGCGCGCCTGGAGAATCTTCAGCAAGCACTCAACGACCACGCTCGCAGAAACATTCCAAGTTCCAGTCGACGGCAACGGCAACTGTTCCCGACTGGACATTAGGTCGAGTGTCAGGTATATCGTACCCCGATCCAAAATGTTGCAGCCGCTGCGCGTATTGCAGATTCGATCCAGCCATCCCGTTCCGAGGCTGGTAGATGTCTGCAGCAGATTCGAGCGCTGCTCAGGGCGGCCGGGGAACAGAACTCGGATGTTTCTTAGTCGCGCAATAGAATTCACAGTAGGTCTGTTATGGCGGACACAGCCCAAGATCGCCTCTGCGGCGTGAAGATCATGGTTTCCGCCAGGATCAGTACCTAGGTCGGGACCATGGGCAGTTTGAGCCTCGCTTCCACATTGATGACCGCCGTCGAGCGCCTACGCCCCCTCTGAGGGGTGGTTCATACGCGCCCCGACGGTATGATGATAGGCACCCGTTCGGCGATGAGCGGAGGATTCCAGTCGACCCCCGAGAGCCTGGCTTTGATGCGAGGCCAGTCCTCGTTCAGGGCCCAGTGGGTGCTTGCTGCCCCAATCAGCAAAGAGCCTCTACTATTATATATTGCAGCCACTGGTCAAGTTGTCAGCACAATGCTCACGGTAGAGCAAGAAGAAGAAGGCAAGGCCTATAAAGTTCAACGCCCAGTATATTACATTTCTGAAGTCTTGACTCCATCCAAGCAAAGGTATCCGCATTACCAGAAGCTTGTCTATGGAATTTACTTGACCGCGAAGAAAGTTGCACATTATTTCCAAGACCACTCGGTTTCAGTCGTCAGTGACGCTCCATTGTCTGAAATTTTGAACAATTGAGATGCAACCGGTCGAGTGGCTAAGTGGGCAATTGAACTTCTTCCTCTGGACATCAAGTTCAAAGCAAAAAAGGTGATCAAGTCTCAAGCAATCACAGATTTCTTGGCCGAGTGTATTGAGCAACAGCAGCCAACTCAAGTTCACTCAGAACACTGGACCATGTTCTTTGATGGATCCAAGATGTTAAATGGTTCTGGTGCCGGAGTAGTCCTGGTGTCCCCAAGAGGTGATAAACTTAGTTATGTCCTCCAGATTCACTTTGATTCCTCCAATAATGAAGCTGAGTACGAAGCGCTCCTCTATGGGTTGCGTATGGCCATCTCACTCGGCGTCCATCGCCTGATGGTCTACGGCGACTCGGATTTGGTGGTCAATCCGATGATGAAGGAGTGGGATGTCAGGAACCCTGCCATGACCGGGTACTGCAATGTAGTGAGGAAGTTGGAAAAGAAGTTTGAAGGGTTGGAGCTCCACCACATTCCCCGAATCAAGAATCAAGCTGCGGATGACTTGGCAAAAATAGGTTCCACTCGGAAGCCTATCCCCAGCAATGTGTTCCTTGAGCATCTCCGTTCCCCGTCAGTGTAGGAAGATCCTTTTACTGAAGAACCTCCCCAGCCGATAAGTGCTACCAATCCGACTGAAGTTGAGGTGCCAGCAGTTATCGATCTGGTTATGGAGATGCTGGTAATCACCCCCGACTGGACAGTGTCGTATATTGCATATCTGCTCAGGCAGGAGCTTCCAGGGGATGAAGTTGAAGCACGTCAGATCGTCCACAGGTCCAAGGCCTTCACAGTGATTGGCGAGCAGCTCTATAGAGAAAGCGTTACTGGCGTGGCTCAGCGATGTATCTCTCCAGAAGAGGGTCGACTGATATTGGATGAGATCCACTCGAGGACCTGTGATCACCATGCGTCCTCTCGGACCATCGTGGCCAAAGCATACCGAGCAGGATTTTACTGGCCACGGGCCAATGAAGATGCAAAAGAGATCATTGAGAAGTGTGAAGGTTGCCAGTTTTACTCGAACATGTCTCACAAGCCCGCATCTTCTTTAAAGACTATTCCACTCGTCTGGCCATTCGTTGTGTGGGGATTGGACATGATTCAGCCGCTAAGGACTGGCAGAAGTGGTTTCACTCATCTGCTTGTGGCAGTCGACAAGTTCACCAAGTGGATTGAAGCCAAACCAATCAAGAACTTAGATTCAAGCACAACCATCAGTTTCATAAGAGAGCTGATTTTCCGATATGGAGTTCCACACAACATCATCACACACAACGGCTCAAATTTCGACTCGGAAGAGTTCAGAGTATTCTGCGCTTCTCAAGGCACTCGGGTGGATTACGCATCCATTGCGCACCCGCAGTCGAATGGTCAAGCTGAAAGAGCAAATGGTCTAATCCTCCAAGGTTTGAAACCTCGACTCATGCATGAACTTAAGTACGCAGCTGGGGCTTGGGTAACTGAGTGGCCGTCTGTTTTGTGGGGATTGAGGACAACTCCCAACCTATCCACTAACCGAACCCCTTTCTTCATGGTGTACGGGGCTGAAGCCGTGCTACCTAGTGACTTGCTTCACAATGCACCCCGAGTGGAACTTTTCTCAGAAGCTGAAGCAGAGTAAGTGCGTCAAGGTGCTGTAGATCTTTTGGAGGAAGAGCGAGAGATGGCTTTGATCCGGTTGACCATTTATCAGCAAGACCTTCGTCGATTCCACGCCAAAAACATCAAAGGTCAAGCATTTCAAGAAGGAGACCTTGTGCTCCGAGTGGATCAGCAACGGCCTCATAAGCTCGCACCTGCATGGGAAGGCCCTTTTGTCGTCACCAAAGTGCTTCACAATGGGGCATATCACCTTTACAACCTAGCTCAGAAGAAAGACGAGCCACGCGCCTAGAACACAGATCTTCTTCGTCGCTTTTATACTTGACAGTCGGACTGTCAGGGTGTAATAAGAGTACTTTTTCCTAGATTGTTTATCAAGACATGATTCCTGCAGTCTCATAATGATTGTTCTCGCGTAAACATGTGTTCAAATCCCCCAGTGGGTAACTTAGCTGCAGAATCCATTTTCGCCTAAGTTAAAAATTCGCTCCGAGTGAGAGCAATCCTCTCACTCGGGGGCTTAGCTGCGAATCAATTTCGCCTAAGTTAAAAATCCGCTCCGAGTGAGAGCATCCCTCTCACTCGGGGGCTTAGCCGCGAATCAGTTTCGCCTAAGTTAAAAACCTACTCCGAGTGAGAGCAATCCTCTCACTCGGGGGCTTAGCTGCGACCCCGTACTCGCCTAAGTTGAAAACTACTCCGAGTGGAGAGCAATCCTCCCACTCGGAGGCTTAGCTGCGACCCTGTACTCGCCGAAGTTAAAAATTGCTCCGAGTGGAGAGCAATCCTCCCACTCGGGGGCTTAGTTGCGAATCAGCTTCGCCTAAGTTAAAAATCTGCTCCGAGTGAGAGCATCCCTCTCACTCGGGGGCTTAGCCGTGAATCAGTTTCGCCTAAGTTAAAAACCTACTCCGAGTGAGAGCAATCCTCTCACTTGGGGGCTTAGCTGCGACCCCGTAATCGCCTAAGTTAAAAACTACTCCGAGTGGAGAGCAATCCTCCCACTCGGAGGCTTAGCTGCGACCCCGTACTTGCCTAAGTTAAAAATTGCTCCGAGTGGAGAGCAATCCTCCCACTCGAAGGCTTAGCTGCGACCCCGTACTCGCCTAAGTTAAAAACTGCTCCGAGTGGAGATCAATCCTCCCACTTGGGGGCTTAGCTGCGACCCCGTACTCGCCTAAGTTAAAAGCCTACTCTGAGTGGAGAGCAATCATCCCACTCGGGGGCTTAGCTGCGACTCCGTACTCGCCTAAGTTAAAAACCTACTCCGAGTGGAGAGCAATCCTCCCACTCGGGGGCTTAGCTATGACCCCGTACTCGCCTAAGTTAAAAACTGCTCCGAGTGGAGAGCAATCCTCCCACTCGGAGGCTTAGCTACGACTCCGTACTCGCCTAAGTTATAAATTACTCCGAGTGGAGAGCGATCCTCCCACTCGGGGACTTAGCTGTGACCCAGTACTCACCTAAGTTAAAAATTACTCCGAGTGGAGAGCAACCCTCCCACTCAGAAGCTTAGACGCGAACCAGCTTCGCCTAAGACAAAAAATCCAATCACGCAAAACATCCTGGAAGCAAGAAAAGCAATATTCGGATAAACCCACCAAGTTCGGGCAAGACCGTCATGTTTCAGAACCATGAGCAAAAGTACTCAGGCATCAGGCCCGAGAAAGTGTAATGGTTACAAGATCACTTGGCATCCTGAGGCGAATAAATTCGGATCATTAAAGTTTTTTCACTCGACGGGAGGAGGACTCACTGGCTCAATGGAGGTGTCCAATTCAATGCCGTCAGCGATCCGAGTGGCTGCGTCAATAAAAGTCTCCATGAAGTCTTCAAACTGGAGTTTCTTCGTGTTAGCCACCTGGAGAGCCTTCAACTTGTCCTCCCTAGCCTCCTTGCAGTGGACATGAACGAGTGATAAGGCCACATCAGCTCCGCAATGAGCAGCCGACTTCTTCCAAGGTTGCATTCGACCAGGGATATCAGTGAGGCGAGTCATCAGTGACTCGAGGTCATTCTAAAGAGTGTCCTCTGGCCATAGCTCCTTGTCTATCCGAGTCAGTGCAACCTTCAATCGAGCAATGTACCCCAAGACACTGTTGAGACGAGCTTCAAGTCGCATCACATTCATTGCAGCTTTGTCTCTGACGAGTGACTTTGTGGGGTCCAAACCTAGTTCAATCTGTTCGGTCCCCTACTCAAAATTTTGGCAGAACTCTGCACAGTGAAAGTAAGTATGGGTCAGCAGCAGCAGCATTATGCGGAAGTTTCTGAATTCACTCGGACGAAGAAATATACCTTCAAGCATGATATACATCTTCTTCGCGAGACCTCCCAAGTAAACTTCTAGCTCATCTCTCTTCCGAGTGAGCTCATCCACCTTGTCAGCCAGCGCCACTTTCTCTTCTCTTAGTTGTGCAGCCTCCTTCTTTGCTTCATCGACAGTAGTCTTCAGTTTGGCATTTTCATCCTCAAGCTTGCGGACTGAAGCTAGCTTTCTCTCAGCCAATTCAGTCTTCTCACGCGCCACCTTCTGTGCCCCCGCAAGATCAGTGTCCTTCTTCTCCAATGCCTGCTTCATGGTTTCTAAAGAAATAACATTCTTCAGTCGTGCTTGGAGTTAACGGTTTTCACTACGCACATCTGTTCGAGTGGATTCACTCAGTTCAAAGCAGGGAAAGGAAAAAATATCAAAGCATGCAGTCAGCAAGTTGTTACCTCCCATGGTTGCCACTTCATCCTGAGCTTTCTTCAGGTTCGTCTTGGCGAGCTTTAGGTCAAGCTTGAGTTGGATCTTCTCCTTCTCCAAGGCAGCATACTGGGTCCCAAGTTCACAAGATTTCTGTGATCAGCAAAAAAACAATTCAGTCGACGGAAACAAAGGCCCTTTACTTCTGAGTAAAGAAGAGCATGTTCGGATTGCTACTGCAAAGGAGTTCTAAGACCACCGCCGAATCAAACATGCGACAGTGGTCTCGGGGACTACACCTAGTGGGTGCACTCAGCGTGCCCCCACTGGTTCGATTTCCCACTTGGAACGGCCTGCCCGGCCCGAGCGGAAGAAGCAAAAAAAAATCCTTTGTTCTCAGACCCCCGCCGACTACCCGCAGTCGACGACTTTCTCGGGGACTACACCCAGTGGGTGCACTTAGCGTGCCCCCACTGGATCAGTTACCCACTCGGCACGGCTTGCCCGGCCCGAGTGAAGAGCTACAAACAGACATATTCTAAAGACCCCCGCCGAATCAAACATTCGACGGCGGCATCGGGGACTACACCCAGTGGGTGCACTCAGCTTGCCCCCACTGGTTCGATTTCCCACTCGATGTGACCTGCCTAACTCGAGTGGAAGAACTACACAGCAAAAGAAAACACCCAGTGGGTGTACAGATGCAAGGCTCAGACCCATGAGAGATGTACATTAAAGGTTCCAAAACGCTCATCCATGGACATCTTATGAATAATAAAGCAGCAGTTCTCAGATAGCATATCCTAACAGAGCAAAGTTCAAGCTGAAAGGCCAACCGGAAATCAACTTACAGTCCCACTTACTCGGACATTGGTCTGGAGGGCAGAGCTGGCGTCATAAGCAGCCTTGCTGGTCTCATACACCACCTTCAATCAGTCCATCATCAGGCCAGCCTGAATCATCGCTTCCTTGGCAGCTCCTATTTGGTCCTCCGGGACGTGGTGTGGAGTGATCAGAGATTGGGAGTGCCCCATGGGACCCAAAGTTTGAGCAGTCGACGCTGGAGGCTGATCAGTCAACAGAGGAAGAGCAAAAGAAACAGTAGCTTGGGACGTGTCACCAAGTTCTTGAACAACGGGCTCGGACGACAGGCGAGACGCCCGACTGGAAGACGCTCTCTTGCTCAGGGCCCTACTTCTTCCCCCTGCACACCTTGGAGGCTCCTCCTCATCGTCATCTAGAAGTTGGATAACGTCTGCTGGCACTAAGATCACTAGACAGTAAGATCCCAGTCGACCGACAGATCAATTGAGAAAATAAGAACCGATCATACCTGCTCGAGAAGTGGCCGCGTCTGCAGTCTCTTCGTCAGCATGTTCATCATCGATCTCCATATGGGACGTAGAGGTAGCCTCCCTGGGATTCAGAATTCCACTCAGTCAGCAAAAACATAAGTGAAACGATTTGCAACACAGAAAGTGAAACGATTCGCGACAAAGACACTTACGTCGAAGCGATGGGCACAACAACCTTGATCCTGCGCAGAGCCTTCCAAGGTTTGGGTGGAGCAACCTTTGCTTGTTTGGCGATTTTCTCAGTCGGGTCAGGAGTCGGCGTCCGAGCGCGCTTCAGAGTACTGGCACTCAACCCCCCAGCCTTGCCCTGGCAAGCTGCGGGATCCTGGGTCTGCTTGGTACGGCGTTCAGTATGCAGTGGTGACTCGACCTCCTCGTCGTCCTCTGAGTCGTCACTGTCACCTTCACTTTCATCCACATACTCGATGTCGGCACTCCCCCCTCGCTCTCCTCTTCCCAAGTGAGTTGTTCCCCATTGGGTACAGGCGAGTACAACTTTGTGAATACCTGCAAGACACAGATTGCAAAGATCAGTCGGACTGCAATACAGATGCATTTCAAAAGCAAAAGAGAAAAACACTTGGCAAGATTATGTCTCACCTCTCCTGGGAGGTGATCGGCGTCGAATGGCAAAATTCGTTTTGCTCCACGAGGATTATCCTTGTTCCCAGTAATGCTCCGAAGCCACTGTGCAACTGTCTCCTCTCGTACCTCCTCCGGGTTGGTCTGGGCAGTGTCCTCTATGCCCGAGTACAGCCACATAGGGTGGTCGCAAGCTTGCAAGGGTTGGATGCGTCGACTGAGAAACACTTCCAGCAAATCCATGCCCGTCACTCCCCCCGAACCAGTGCAACGACTGCGTCTACCAGGATGGCCACTTCACCCTTCTCCTCCTCCTCTACAACCAATGAACGAGGGGCGTGGGGTCTCTCCAAAGAAAAGGGGAGAAGGCAAGTCAACTGGCCTGGAGTTGGGACATCTTTGCAGTAAAACCTGGTTGATTGCCACCCCCTAACCGACTCAGGAAAGGTCATAGGAGGAAAGGAGCTCCTACCCCTCATTTGGATTCCCAAACCACCACACATTGGGATCACATGGGTCCTCTCATCAGTCGGATTGGCTTTTTTAACCGACTGAGATCGGCAAGTGAAGATGTGCTTGAATAGGCCCCAATGAGGATGGCACCCAAGGAAGTTTTCACACATTGAGACAAATGCAGCAAGATACAAGATGGTGTTTGGAGGAAAGTGATGGACCTGAGCCCCAAAGAAATTCATGAAACCTCGGAAGAACGGATGGGGAGGCAGAGAGAAACCTCGCTCGATGTGTGTCGTGAGGAGAACGCGCTCGCCGTCGCACGGCGCAGGCTTGATCTCTCCCTCCGGCAGCCTCCAGGATCTGGGCGCTATCAGGCCGTCGGCGACGGGATCCTCCAGATCTTCCTCCTTGATGGTGGAGCAGATCCAATCCCCCTGGATCCAACCAGGCGGCAGAGTGGACCGCGAGGTCGTCCCCTTCGCCCCCTTCTTGCCCTTCGCCATCGACTTCTTTGCGCGCTCCAGAGCCGCAGTCTTGTCCTTCGCCATTGATGCGGAGCTCGAGAGGAGTGGGCTGGGGAGCGTGGTAATGGGGGAGACGAGGCGGAGAAGCAGAGAGGAAAGGAGCGAATGGGGAGCACAGTCCCACGCATCGGCGGCAACGCCATTTATGGCCACACTTCCGAGTGACTGACCCGTGGGCCCGTGCAATCCTGGCGCATCTCGTAACAGACGCCGGCCCAATACATGGTGAAAAAGGTGGCGCGAGGATCGAGGAGTCTCTATCCGCTTGCCCCACTTACTGGCCCGTCTGCCGTCTCACGCGTTTCTCCAAATTTTGAATCCCGTGAGATCCGGGAACCGTAGAGCAGTCGATCGCGCCGGAGGTATCCAAATATAATCTGCTCGAAGACATATAGCATGTTTCACTCGACAATTCCAGAAGCCAGAATAGATCAAGGCGACTGACGAAGGAATAAACTACCAGCATAGAGTTGAACCTCAAAGAAGGTGTTCCAGAGACAATGGGTCGGGTCAAAGTCAGCTTCAATCCTTCTTCACTCGGTCCTCGATCCATTCGGGGGCTAATGATGATGACATGTACCTAGGGTAGGGTCATAGGCTTGACCTACATGCCTTACGCAAGGACACTACACAAGGGGCCAAGGCCCACAAAGATAAACAAGAGATACAGACTGAAATCATCATGAAGTGCAATACACTCGACAAGAGATCCCACTCGGATATCCCAATTCCACTCGACCATGATTACTTCACTCGACCACACAAGAATCCACTCGGAGTACAGAATCCCTAGAGTCACCCCAGGATGGCAATGGTTGGGCATTCACTCCGACGTCATAAAGATCATTTAATACGAGCGTTACCAGTAACGTGCATGACATAATACTCTCATTAAACCCTGGTGTAATGGAGGGCTGCGAGAGGTCGACGCACTCTATATAAGCCACCCCTCCCCTCTTGCCCAAGGGTTCACACCCCCTGTAACTATTCAATACTCCAATCGACAAAGCCTCCGCGGCACCGAGACGTAGGGCTGTTACCTCCTCCGAGAGGGGCCTGAACTCGTAAAACTATGCGTACAACCTCTCCGTAGCTAGGACTCTGCCCTCTCGTACGTACCCCCTACCTCTACTATCAGACTCGTTCCCACGACAATAAACTCAAGCAATATGATATAAACCCCATCTTTTTATCCGTAATGACAACAATACAATACGTGCCTCGCTACCCCTTCTGTCACTGGGTGAGGACACCGCAAGATTGACCCATCACAAAGCACCTCTCCCATTGCAAGAAAAACCAATCTAGTAGGACAAACCAAATCGATAGATCAGAGAGAAATACAAAGCTATCTCAATCATGCATAAAATAGTTTAGAGAAGACTCAACTAATATTCATAGATAATCTGATCATGAATCCACAATTCATCGGATCTCAACAAACGCACCGCAAAAGAAGATTACATCGAATAGATCTCCAAGAACATCGAGGAGAACATTGTATTGAAGATCAAATAGAGAGAAGAAGCCATCTAGCTACTAGCTATGGACCCATAGGTCTATGATAAACTACTCACACATCATCGAAAGGGCAGCAAAGTTGGCGTAGAGGCCCTCCGTGATAGAATCCCCCTCCGGCGGAGTGCCGGAAAAGGCCCCAAGATGGGATCTCACGGGAACAGAAGCTTGCAGCGGCAGAAAAGTATTTTTGGTGTGCCCTCTGGTATAGAGGGAATATTTGAGAATACATAGTGGTGGAATTAGGGTTAGAAAGTCTCCGAGGGGCCCACAAGCCCTGGGGGTGCGCCCCCTAGGGCATGCCCTAATGGCTTGTGGCCGCCTCGTAGGTCTTCTGGCCTCCTCTCCAAGTCTCGTGGGTTTCTTCTGGTCTAAGAAAAATCATCGTAAAGTTTTATTCTGTTTGGACTCCGTTTGGTATTGATTTTCTGTAAAAGACAAAAACAAGGAAAAAATAGCAACTGGCACTGGGCACTAGGTTAATTGGTTAGTCCCAAAAATAATATAAAATGTCATATTTATGCATATAAAACATCCAAAACAGATAATATTATACCATGGATCAATTGAAAACTTTAGATACGTTGGAGACGTATCACCAGCACCTACCGAGAACAAAGGCAGTGCTTCACGAGGATAAGGATATTTGAAGACGGCTTTGACTGAAATCACTTCATCTCCATATACAACGGAGTCCATATGACGAGCAGAAACAGATTTATGTGCGGATGGACCAGCATCTGAATTTCTGATCGCTGTGTTGATGGATACCTTGAGTGGTGATTGAACTGGTGGCACAACAGTGGGAGCTACGGAGGCAATATGCAATGGAGCAGATTCTTTTACAGACGGAACTGAAGACAAATCAGGCACTGGAGGTGGTTGAGATTGTTCTTCGGTAATATGTTGTTGCTGAGCAGTGGGAGGAGCCAAAAAATTTGATGTTTCATGAGCGGGAGAAGCTTGAGGTTCGGAGTGAGGGATTTCACCTTCTTCAGAAACAAGTTGCTGAGATGGAATATCAGTTTTAACAGGGGAGGCGACAGGCACTGGTTCAGTTGGCCTTGGCGAGGGAGGAGTATCTGTGACTTGAGCAGTGGGTTGCGAAGGAATAGCTGGCTCAGGAGATTTTTCTTTCTGAGGTTGAGCTTCTAAGCGAACAGGGGAATTTTCTGTCGGAGCAGGAGGAACATTCTTCTTAGCAGTTTTCTTTTGCCTCTTCTTTTGCTGTGCGGATTGATCAATATGGCCCTTAACTAGATCATTGTAGCCCGTGTCTTGTGCTTGATGCTCATTGCAGATCTTGCGAACAATATCATCTAGATCCATGTGAAAATGCAACCTTCTGTTGCGAATAAGAGTCAAAGCTCGATTGACATCCTTGTAGGAGTCTTCAAGTTGTCTAATGACAAACTTGGAAGAAGTAGTTTTGGTTCGACCATCCAGGTGATTAAGTTCGGTAGTGAGGGTGCTGATTTCAACTGAGTCTTCTCTCATGTCTTGCATAATAGTTGTGGCATGTGAAATGACTTCAGGAGGGATTGGCAAAGATTTCATTTCACCATCGAATGGATTTTCCACAAACTTATCAAGCTGCTCCATGACGAACACATGATTATAGTAGTGAGGAGCATCAGTTGGAGCCGGTTGGGCAGTTGGAGCAGGTTGCACAGGAACGTGCTTGGATGGAGGCATAGAAGCCAACGTCTGCATCAGTGTAGGGGAAAACTTAGCAGCCTTTTCCTTCGGAGTTGTATCTTGAGGAGCACTTGGCTCGGTAGTAGGGGCCTTGATTTTCTTCACATCAGGCTTGGGAATTTGTTCGCCAGGCTTGGCAGTACTTAGAGGAGCATCAACAACCAAATCCTTCAGATTGATAGCATCTGGATGAGGTGTTGTATCCACATGCTATTTCATGGTGACAGTGGTAGGTGGAGTTTTCCTCAGAATGATCTTCTTCGGAGGTGCTTTTGGAACAATAGGGACTTGAAGATCAGGCAGCACCGTTGAAGTGGTGATGTTCACTTGCTCGCTGAGAGTAGCAGCAATTTCTTCCTTTGTAAGCAGAGGATCATCTTTATCAGAAGATTCATCAGCAGATTCAGCCTTTCTCTTCTTTGATGCACTCCTCTTCTTTGATGCAGCAGTACTGGGATCATGCTTGCACTTAGACCGACCTTCAGATTTTCCTTAGGCATTTTTCTTCTCTACGTCATTCTTGAGCAGATGATGAATTTCTTCTTCACGAGCCCTTTCCTTTTCAGCCTTCTTTGCTCACTTGATGGCATTGCGTTGGCGCTTAGCCAGCTCATCAGGATAAGATTCGGGAATACAAAGGGATGAATCATGAGCATTTGGTGGTTGCGGCGGTCTCTCCTGGGTATCACCTGATCTGATGAGACCAATTTCATGACAATCACCCCATGGAGGATGAAAAGCAAAGTTCTGCGCAAACCGAGGAAGAACCATTTCATAGTTGAACCACTTGCACACATAGTGACATCAAATCCATTGCAGATGCTTATCTCTGTCATGTTTGGTTTCTCCTGGAACAGTATTGTATCGATCATGAGAGATGTACTCAGCTGTATTTGTATATGGTTGTCTGCCACCCTTCTTCTTCTTCGGAGCATCTTCTTCTTGCTCATCATGATTTTGCTCAGTTCTTTTTCTTTTGTTGGCTGATGGGCCTACCATTGGGCCCTTTGCATTCGGTGCTTTAGACTCATCTGTTGTACCCAAGATAACATCTTCTCCATCAGCCATACTCACTGGTCGAGCAGAATCCTCAACTGATTGCATGTTCCTGTGAATAAGAATAGATACGAGGGAAAGTGGGGACAGGGTTACGAATGCTCACAGCGAAGATTTTGATAAAAAACATTTTGAATAAGAATTAGATGCAGACTTTGAGAAATGTTTCAGATGAAAGAAATGAGTAGAATGAACTAGTAGGTTCGAAGAAAATACTAGTCAGTGTGCTAAGCATTCCATTCGTACGAGACATAACACAAATTCTAGATCTGAAATTTTACGGATGCGAGGGACAACTACAAACCACATCCGCATAAGTTACCTAATCAGTAAGATCTAAGAAATGTGGTAAAAATGGTAATTTCAACTGCGGACGAACTCGAACGGGAAGGACGGAAGACCGAGTTCACGCTACACATACCCTAGCTTGGTGATGTGCAGCAACTATGACGATGCGGAGAGGAGTATGATCTGTGGCGGCGAGGAATGACTCCGACGACTCCTTTCCGGCAGCTAAGCGGTGAAGGGATCGTCGGCGTCGAGCTCTAGGAGGAGCAATGTGATAGGGCTTCGGAGGAGGAGGTGGCGAAGAGGAGAAGAAGTGAATGAGGGAGTGGTGGCGATGCGGTATTTATATGTGAGGGGAAATAACCGCATCGAGTGAATCTGATCGAACGGCCATCGTCGAATGACTATTGTGATTCAACGGACGGGATAAGGTGGCAGTTGATGGATAGCATGTGGCAACCATCATAAAAGATCATGGTCCTGACTTGGGTGGGAAACCCCAAATTTTGGATGGCTTTCACCAAAATGATTTAAGTTCGGCACGAACCATTAACATGGTCAAGGACACCAGATAAAGTTTCATTACCAGATGAAATTGAGCATTCATAACGGAACAGCATAGACTGGAAGAGATAAAACAGAGGGAAAACAACGTCCTACGCATTTCACTCAGACAAAGAAACACAAAACCCGAACAAAAAGCTATGAGTGAAATACATTCAGACAGACACAAGAACTATCAATCGAAAAGAAAAAACCAACGAAGAGAAATTGTGGTGGCATGACCCACCGTATAAGAAATGTATGACCCCGAGCATCACACAATTATCGTGGCACCCGGTTAGTCTAGTTCTTCGTTAATGTATTCACTCTCAGAAAGAAAATTTCTCTTTGTCAAAATTTTCAAACTCTTCGAGTGTTGTGCACCCATTCCTGCTAAGATGTGGAATTGTTGGCATGGGTGCCGAGTCCAGCTTACTACACGTTTGTGGAATCTAGGATATTTAGCTCACAACATAACGCACATAATCTTTTATCATCGAGAGGCTTGGTGAAGGTATCAACGAGATTGTCTTCGGTGCTGACGTGATCAATAACAATATCTCCTCGAGCAACACGATCGCGAATGAAATGATGTCTGATGGCAATATGCTTGGTGCGAGAATGCTGCACTGGATTGTGTGCAATTTTGATCGCACTCTCATTGTTGCAATATAGAGGAATATTCTTGACCTTGATGCCATAATCCTTCAGAGTCTGCTTCATCCATAATAACTGAGTGCAACAAGCGCCAGCAACAATATATTCGGCCTCAGCCATAGGGAGAGATACACAATTCTGCTTCCTTGATGACCAACATACCAAAGATCTACCAAGGAAATGGCATGTCCCCGAAGTAGATTTCCTGTCAACCAAGTCACCTAAGTAATCTGACTCTGCATATCCAATAAGACCAAACTGTGCTCCCTTAGGATACCATAAACCTAAGGTGGGGGTGTGAGCCAAATATCTCAGAATACGCTTGACCTCTTGGTGATGCGATTCTTTCGGTGCAGCTTGATAGCGGGCACACATACAAACACTCAACATAATATTAGGTCTGGATGCACATAGGCAGAGTAAAGAACCAATCATCAAACGATAAGCTTTCTGATCATAATCCTTACCATACACATCTGCGTCCAGCTTACCATTTGTGGGCATTGGAGTTTTGTAGCCCTTAAGTTTTCAATCTTGCATTTTGAACTTCTTCAGAAAGTCTCTCAAGCATTTCTCTTGAGATATGAAAATTCCATTGTCCTATTGACGTACTTGCAGTCCAAGAAAGAACTTAAGTTCACCCATCATAGACATTTGATATTTCTCAGACATCATTTTCCTGAACTCCAAGCTGCAAGCATTGTTAGTATAGCCGAAAATAATATCATCCACATAAATTTGACACACGCAAAGAACACCATCAATAGCACGTGTGAATAGAGTGGAATCAGTGGATCCTGGCTTCAACCCTTTGTCGAGCAAAAACTTCTTCAGGGTGTCATACCAAGCTCGAGGGGCTTGCTTCAACCCATATAGAGCTTTCTTCAACCTGAAAACTTTGTTAGGGTACTGAGGATGTTCAAAGCCAGGTGGCTGCCTAACATATACTTCCTCATCAAGTTCATCACTAAGGAAAGCACTTTTCACATCCATTTTATAAAGCAGGATATCATTGTAATTTTCATAAGCGAGAAGAATACGAATTGCCTCAAGGCGAGCAACAGGAGTGTCGTGGTAGAACACGACCACCTATGAGGCCATCAGCCCCTTTGTGGTTCGGCAGGGGGGAGGACGCGTTGCACAAAGAGCGGAAGCCGTGGGACAACACGACAGTGGTGACACTAGTGGTTTTTACCCAGGTTCGGGCTGCTGAGAAGCGTAAAACCCTACTCCTGCTTTGGTGGATTGATGGAGAGACCGTGAAGAACGCGCGGCGCTCGAGCCCGGCAAGGTCGCCTCGGGGAGAGCAGCTACACGCATATGAGTACACGAGGGTCCGAATCCTTTCTAAGGTTGCCACGATCCTCCTTTTATAGGCTAAGGGGTTACCACAATGGCAAAACGGTCATTATCCAGCAATTAGATAGCTAACAGTGTTATCATACCTAACTCTGGTAGTTAGGACAAAGCGCATTAAATGCACTGCCATGTGTCGTGCTGTGGATGCGGCCCGGCAGGCCTACCGCGCCGCTCTAGTCATCTTCCATTTGTTTGCTTGACACGCCTTTGGACGGGTGTCATGTAGAGGGGATCGTCCTCCTAAATGGCTGCCACGTGCCAAATGACAGCCACTTAGTTATCTGGGGGCTCGACACCGCACCGATGGATGACTTGCGTTATGATGCGGTGGAGTGGTGGAGCCTTGGCAGGGATGTAGGCCGCCAGTGCCCTCGACAATCCTTGCCGGGGAAGTCTTGGGACTTGTCTTCGGGGTGGCCTCGACCTGACCAGGCTCGCTTGCCCGGCAAGGAAGGTTTTTCCTTAGTGATATCTTGCTGTCTTGGCTTGTCTTGGTCTTCTTGATTCGCCCTTTGATTCCTCAAAGAGATCTCTCTCTGGCTTGGTTCGGTCTTGAATGCTTGGTGTTGCTTGTATTTCTGCCATTTGAGCCTGTGTACAGTCCGGGCAACATACGTGAATGTTTGTTGCACCAATAGGAGCCCCCGGGCCTGGCCCAAACGTGCTGCCGAGCATCATTGGGGTAGGACCTATCAGGTACACAGGTAGGGGTCTTGCGCTGATATTCTCTTCTTCCTTGATTTTTCTTCTTGCTTCTTCATTAACTTGTGCTTGAGTCAGTTTCCGGCTTTCCCATGCGTCGTGCAATGCCAAACATGGTTGGGGCCAGCCTGTTATGGCCCGTGAATGACTTTATCCCACGGGGCGGTAACTGCCATTTCACTCATCCCGCTATGCCCGCCCTTTCCGCCACGTACGCTACATGTGCCACGCAGGGTAGGTAACAGACGCGCACGGTGCAGGGAAGAGCGCTATGACAGGAACCCAAATTCTCCGGATTGGTGCAAAAGGTTGGTCGATGGGCTTGGCCACCGTCCGCAGCTTGGATGGGTCGGATTCAAAGGAGCCTTCGGGAGTAGGTGGAGAATCAGCCCCCGACCCCAGCTCGCCTATAAAAAGGGAGCACTAGGGGGAGTGGAGGCATCCATCCATGCACTTCTGCCTTCTTCTTCCTTGCCTCCTCCTTCGTCATGCCGAAAGGGAGAGACCGGGGTCAGGCCCCGGTCCTCATTTTGGGAGTGATTATTCCGAAGGTTAGTGTCAGCGCTCGGGGAGTGAGTCTAGTCTAGGGCCATGGGAGGCGCGGCGACCGTAGTAGGGGCGGTCGTGGTTCGTGGCGGCGTGTCAGTGAATGCCACACCGACCCCGGTGTGGAAGGCGCTGCGCTTCTTCATGATGGTGGAGCGCTCGACCTTTGCACGCGAGCTCGCCATCCGGGGAAGTGGCGTCACCCCTGCTGCAAGCTGTCGGAGCTTGTTAACCCGTCGACGGAGTCCTTAGGGCCTCTGGTGCTCTCCCGTGGGAACGCGCTCGGGATCCTCAGTAATCCTAGCACTGCTCTCTTCGGCGAGGTCGGGGATGACGCTAAAGATGGCGTTGCCCTCCTGCCCGCCAAGGTGGGGAGTGGTGCTCCCCGCGCGCCTCGGGCGACGCCGCCACCGTCAGCCGCTTCTTCAGGGGAGGTGACGGGCCAAGGGCTCGGCGTACTCCCAGAGCGACAGTGATGAGGAAGAAACGGGCGAAGACGGAGAAGGCGGGTGGCAGGCCGTCAGGTCGAAGTACGATGGCACCGACGCCTTTGTCTCGTATTGCCGGCCTGCTGTTCCGTCTTTCCGCTCTTCCCCTCCCTCCCCGGCACCATCATCACCAGCTTCTTCTAGACGGTTGATGGGGAGGGGACGCTCTCTTGGTGCCTTCGCCTCCTCCAGCAGTCTTCCAGCTGGGCCCCAGCAGGATTTCCCCGCTGGTGTCCGTGCTGGGGTGTCCCGCTGGTCCTGGTGGTGGTGACCAGGACACCACCCAGTTGCTCTCCCCGTCTCCCTCCTTCGTAGCCTCGCCACTCCCGGGCTTGTCAGGCTGCTCCCGGCGGGCTCCGACGGGGTCAGGCTGGGCTTCTGCCCTCTTCGCCTCCCACTGTAGTTCCTAGGAGGAGAGGGACAAGAAAGGGATTACGGGGCACTTATCTTTTTTCAATCTAAAACATGTAGGTACTTGCCAAACTTTAGTTTCAAATATGCAATCTCTTCTATCCATGTTTGTACTCTGTAAGCTTTGTACTCATTTATCCGCATATTAATGAAAAAAGACGGTCTTGCCTGGTACTTGTGCATGTACTATATCCATGCAGAGGAGGAACGCCTCTATACTTTTTAAGTAAACAAGTTTTCTCTGGCAAGCTACCCTACCGGGCGCCTTCCGTTTGTGGCCGAAGGGCCAGGCCTGCCGGGCTCAAAACTATGGAAGGGGACCGGCCCCTCGTCCAACCCCCTTTGTCAAAAGCCACTACAACCATTCTGACCGAAGCAACATTCGGGTCAAAGGATGGGAGCACAAATGCTTCGAAGGTGACGAGGTTTCTCTATGCACAAGTTTTCTTCTTACAGAGACATATATGGATAAAAAAGGAACTTATCTGTTTGGCTTGTTGGGGATCAGTATGCGAGTTTGTTTCCATTTCCTCTGTTTGGGACTGAGTCCGCAGCAGGAGTCCGCTGCAGGAGTCCTGCAGTTAGTGTAAAGGACAACAAAGCAACATTGACCGCATCTACATGATCATGGCATGCTCATGTTATGCTATGCATGCATGCATGCAAGTTTTTGGGGCCCCCCAGTGCTTCATTTTATTGTCCGTGCTCAGCGTCTGCGCCTGGCTTTGTACAAAGGGTTACATCCACATAGGCAAGGCTTGTACAAAAGGGTGGCTGCCGGGCAGGGCCCGACAGCAGCGCCTTACGGGTAGAACTTACGAAGATGCTCAATGTTCCATGGGTTTTGCAACTGAATGCCATCTTTGGTCTCCAGACGGACTGCGCCAGGTCTGGTGACTCGTACTACCCGGTAAGGGCCTTCCCACTTCGGCGTCAACTTGTTTGCACCCTTGGCAGACTGAACATGCCTAAGGACAAGGTCACCTTCCTCAAGGCTCCGGGCATGAACCCTGCGGCTGTTATAGCGACGCAGGGCTTGCTGGTAGCATGTAGCATGCGTAGCAGCCCTGAGACGGTTCTCCTCAAGGAGCATGGCATCGTCATGCCGGTGCTGCTCTTGCTCTACTTCATCATAGGCAAATACTCGAGGTGACCCATATATGAGTTCCGTGGGGATCACTGCTTCTGCCCCATAGACTAGGGAGAAGGGAGTCTTGCCGGTAGCTCGATTTGGTGTCGTACGGAGGGACCAAAGAACCACTGGCAGCTCATCGATCCAGCGTCTGCCGCACTTCCGCAGCTTGTTGAAAGTTCTTGTCTTGAGTCCTCGTAGCACTTCAGCGTTCATCCTCTCAGCTTGTCCATTGCTTCTGGGATGAGCAACAGAGGCGAATGAAACCTTGCTTTCGTGGGTCTGAACGTATTGCATGAAGGCGCGGCTTGTGAATTGGGTGCCGTTGTCAGTGATGACTCTGGCGGGTACTCCGAAGCGGCATACCAATCCCTTTAAGAACTTGATAGTTGATTGTGAGGTCACCTTTCTCACAGGCTCCACCTCCGGAAGAGTCAGGATCACTTCCTTCGATTGGCTTGACACTCCCAATGGCCATTTGCCGAATAGCCTCCGAAATCGGTGGTTCATCTATCACATTAGGTAGGTGCTCCTTTTGGGAGCTGTTAGATTCATCAAACCGCACATTTACCGTTTCCATAACTTTCCCATGGTGAGAGTTATAGACATGATAAGTATGTGAGTTTGAGCCATAACCAAGATGAAAACCTTCATGTGCCTTAGGTGCAAATTTGTAATTATGATTCATGTCATGAATGTAACTGTTGGCGTTCTGGGATCAGGGGTACCCAGACCTGCCTGCCTGCGGCCCACAGTGTGGCTCCCTCGATGGCCTGGTACGACCCAGCTACAACAACCCCAAGAAAAGATGCTCGTGAGGTCCCCCGGCCTCGCGAGGCGGACATCACCAAGACCTCCAAAGGAGCGGCCTCCCCAGGCTGCCTCCCGAGGAGCGGAGATTTGTATGCAGGTACCCAGCCTCACAAGGCCGCGATGATGTGAGCCATGACGACCAAGGCCAGGCGGGCGCCAGCGGGCGCAGAGGAGGCAGTTTCCCTTTCGGTGCTAAGGGAGCAAGGACAGTCATAGGTTCCCGAGAAGTCTCCCAAAGGTTTCCATTCCGGTGCAACAAGACCCAGACCACGAGCTCGGCAGGACGGATGTCGTTGCCGAGCCCACCGTTGCGTCACGACCAGAAGCTTTGCAGGTGAAGACCACCTTTCGTCAGGATTAGATGTACTTCTTGTCCCCTTTCAAATTGGCCGTTGTGGGATCCCTTCCCGCCTAAGTTTTGAGGGAAGAGGACCAAGGCCACTATAAATATAGGTTAGCCACCACTGTAGAGGGGGGACAACCTGAGCCGGGATCAGATCCATTCCACCCTCACCACCAGAGCCCTCGCGAGGCCGCTCAAACCACTTTACTACTTCATCCTGAGCCTCCTCGTGAGGTCAATCCACCGCAAAGCAGGAGTAGGGTTTTACACCGCAAGGTGGCCCGAACCTGGGTAAACTGCCATGTTCATCTTCTTCCCTGCTCGTGTGAGTTCGGCGAGGCTAGGCTGTAGGGCGGCGAGCTCGAAACTTGGGTTGGTTGAGATCTTCGCACACGCTCCAGAGTTCGAACCTTCTTGGGTCTGCGGAGCCCTGAATCTGACATTTGGTGCGCCAGGTAGGGGCGTGTCGAAGTCCATCTTCCGTCTCGCCTCCGCTTCATCTCCGCTTCGTCGCTCCCATGACGAAAGCTCGCTGAGCCCGCGCTGAGCGTTGGGCCACCCACGCCGACCAGGAGGCACCCCTTGGCCGTGTCACTCCTCACCGCCCTGTCCGCCCCATGGCTGACACTGCCACAGGCATGGCTGCTCACCGACGGCAGAACCCATGGCCATCGCCTTTCACGCGGCGCCGCAGCCACACCGCCGCGCCCACCTTCAGCCCCATCACGACGTCGTCACCTCGTGCTCATCATGAGTTCATGAACGCGCAAGCCGCACTCCTTGTAGCGCGGGAGCTTTTGCTCCACCATCCCACCAATGGTGCCTATGACGCCTGGCTCGACCGAGTCACCGAGCTGCTCAACGCCGTGTGCGGGGGCTTGGAGCCCTCTCGCTCTCTGCAGGAGTCACGGGCCCCACCCTGGACCCGCGCTTGCCCTTGCTGCGTCTGCTCGTCCTTCAGGAAAGGACCTGAAGGGCCCCATAGGGGCCAGGCTGCAAGCTGGATTTCCTCCCTTGCTCATGAGGTAATTCCCCAAATACTGGACAAGGCAGGTTATTCCCACAGACCGTCTCTTAGCCGGTGCGGTCAGTCGGCGGCAATAGTGGTCGATGAGGGGGAAGAATCGGGGGCTGATGTCAGGATGGCGGCCACCGCTGCCCCCGCCTCCCCATCAACGGGTTCACCTCGCAGTAGGAGCAAAGGTCGAGCACGCCATTCCCGGTGGCTTGGTCATCGAGATCGTCGAGACTTCGTTAGGCCAGGGCTCCTCATGAGCTGACGTGGTGCCCCCGCCCGCGTCGCGGCAACAACAACCTCCATTTACAGCTAATCTCTCCAAAACATATTGCACTAACCTTGGAACGCAGGTAGATCATGCTTCGGTGGTGTGCTTGCGGAGCGATGGCCGGGCTAAACGTGCCGGTGCTGAACCCTCCGGAGCCCCAAGTCCAAAGGGCCTCGGGAGGAACCTGGGAACTCGCAGGGAGATTGGCTAGGGAAGCTGTGGCCCATGCCATGGCCCGCCCGTGCCACCACAACTGAGATGCTCGCGAGGACCCCCTTCCTCCCCAGCCAAGAGGCCGCGGCACCCCGCCTGCTCAGGACCAGGAGGGGCTCCTCGCGAACCTGGGCACCTTGGCGAGGCGTGCCAAGATGCTGAGCCCGGGGCCTCGTCCCTGGCGATAGAGCCCGGCGACGGCCATTCCCCGCGCCACGAGATGTCGCGGTGCTACCACGGCGGCAGCGTATGCCTCCGGATCCTCAGGGCCAGAGACCATGTCCAGAAGCTGGCCCCCCAAAATGGGCGACCGTGGGTTTCTGCCCATGCTGGGGGGGGGGGCGTTCAGAGACGCCCGCGCCCCAGGCTCGCCGCCGCGGGCCTGGCGGCGAGGGACAGGGTCCCCTGCTCCGGAGGCATGAAGCACCCCGCGCCTTTCCAGGCTCTACCCGTGACACTCTCACGTAATAATGAGTGGGGCTATACACGCCACGGAGTCCCCCGGCGCGCCGCTCCACGGCCCCACGAGGGCTCCCACCCACGCCCAAGTGGAAGCCCCATGCTCCGCGCTGGCAGACGACACGGTCAATCAACGACAATGCCCACGCCCAAGTGGAAGCCCCATGCTCCGCGCTAGCGGACGACACGGTCAATCAACGACTATGCCCACGCCAAGTGGAGGCCCCATGCTCCGCGCTGGTGGGAAGACTAGCTTAGGTGCCGGGCGCGACTGTTCTTGCTTCTCTCTTGTAACTAGTTGCGACTTTTTGGAATGAATTTGAAGTTTTTGTGTCATTATTTGGAAAGGGGTGGGACTCTCGTTTCTCTTGCAGCTTTTCTCGTTTTGAGTCTTACTTTTAAGAGGTCTGGTGACTGCTAGTTTCCCTCTCTCTCAAGTGCCCCGCGAGCGGGGGCTGGGCACGGTGTGCCCGCTTGGGCCAGCCCGGCGACGCTGAGGACACCCTGAGGCTCCAGGCCACGACAGCCGCAGGCCACCGTGGGCCTGCCCGTGCGCACACCTTGCCAAGACCTTGGCGTCCGAATCCTCGCGTGACGCTCTCGAGCGAACCTACGGGTGCACACGGCCCAAGGACCTCACCTCCTGACCTCACTTCCTGACCTTGGCTGGGCACCGCGACCCAGTGCGCTGATAAAGATCCACCCCTGCTCAGGGACTGCGGGCGCACAACAAGCAAAGGGAAGGCAACATAAGGGAGTAGAACGTCACTTGATACATCATAAAGGAATTTCCACAAAAGTGCTTTCATATCCCTGTGGGGTCACATTCAAAGTCTTAAGAGGAAAATAGGGAAAAGACGGCCTAGGGAGATGCGCCATCACCATCGCTACTGCCGCTGTCATCATCGTCAGCCCCACGCCTCTCGATCACTGGTTGGCCCTCGCCTCCAGCGGGAGTAAACTCCATGCTCAGGTCATCCACATGATCCTCTACCCAGTCCGCCAGGGCTCCCTGGATCACCTTGGGCACGGGGGCTGTCACAGCCTTGAAGTCGAAGTCAGGATCGAAGCGAAGAAGGTGGCTGAAGACGCGCGAGGACGCATGCGCAAGAAGGTCGCGGCTCTTCTCTTCGACAAGCTGGCGCACCTTCTCAGTCCCACCTTCAAGGCATTCCACGACCCTGGTGAAGAAACCGAGGTAGCTGGCTTCGTTGGCGATGAGCGGGCTGGAGACGCTCTCATCGCAGATGCTGCTCAGGGCCCGGCTGGCCCTCTGCTCAAGGGCTTGGAACATCTGGGAGCACGTGTGCTGCAGTCCTTCGGCTCCGTCCGCCTCGTCCGAAGCCTTCTCCACGAGGGAGGTGACGGCCTCCACCTTCTTGTAGAGGAAGGACAACTCGTCCTTGGCCACGGCCTGGGCGTCTATCGCAGCTTTCTCGCGCCGTCGTGCCGCAGCTAGCTTCTTCTTGAGGTCATCGGCCTCGCCTTTCAGCTCGCCGCACCACGTGCAGAAATGAGACTCCTAAAGCTTCAGCCTCCGGCGGTAGTCCTCGGCGAGGGCCCTGCGGACCCCCGCCACCCTCTCATCGACCTCTCCCTGGATCGTCGCCTCCCGGGAGGCGAGGGCGTCCTCGGCAGCGGCCACTTGGCGTTCCATCACCTCCAGCCGCTCACGCTCCAGGCTTTGCTCCAGCGCCTTCGGTGTCAGCGTGTCTTCGAGTGTGGGAGTCCCGCTTTGCCCGTGGACAGCCCGCCCGCCAAGGCGGCGAGCGCGGCTCTTCGTGCCTGGACTTGCCATTCGACAGCGGCATTTGAAGCCTGAAGCTCCTTACCGCACCTCTCTGCGGCCTCGCGCCGGAGGTCCGCGGCTCGGGCCTCCTCAAGGGCACGATCGCAGGCCTCCCTCGCCGCGGCAAGGGATTCCTTGGCCTCCACGTGAGCATGCTCGCATTGCAGACGACTAAAGTTGATGACGACCTCGAGCTGACGCCATTCGTGGGCCAGGCATAGGCGCTCCGCTTCGAGGAGCGTGTCAACGTCACCGAGCTCCACCCCGAGGCGACCCAACACGTTTGCCGTGTCCCAAAGAAGGTCGTGCCGGATGGCGCTGCGCCCTTGTGCGAGCTCTAGCGGTCGGCCGGGGCTTTCCTTCGTGCCCTGGTAAGCAGGGGAGGCATGCGAGGGCCCACTCATCTCCAGCAAGGGCCCGGGGGCTAGGGTTCCATTGTCCGGCCCGCCAGCTCGTGGCAGAGCTCGACGCAAGCTCACCCCACTGCTTGAATATGGCACCATCGCGCGAGCTGCCTAGCCGTCGGTGAGAACCAGCGGGGGAGCCCTTGGCACTGCCCCTCCGATCTGTAGGCCATCCCTAAAGAAAGACGCCTGAAATGCGGACCCGAGGCCCCCCAGAGGTGGCCTCGGCTCGGGTGCGGATGCCTCCTTACGTGCGGCCACGCGGCCCGTGAGGCGCAAGATCACCACATGGCCGGCATCCTCTGGAGGCGGCAGCGGAGGCATGGCTATTCCTTCCTCAGAGGGGGACCTGAGGAACAAGAGTCAGGGAAACATGCGGTGCAAAAATCATGGAAGGCCAGGCGCTTACTCATCCACGGTGACCCACTTCCTTTTCTTTGGGGCCCTTGGGGTAGAGTTGTAGTGGCCGCTGGGGTCCTTCCTCCTCCGGGATGCGCAGAGACTGGAGGATGACACGCTGGAATCCAGCACGTGGCCCCCTACAGTGGGGGCGGCGGCCGTGTCCCCGGGTGAGGCGTTCCCTTCGCCGCTTGGAGGAGTGAAGGTGGACGCCTGAGGGATGCACGGCTCGGAGCACTCCCCCGCAGCTGCTTGGGAGGCACACACCTCAGGACCCCCAGCGCCCGGGACCACCAGGAGGGGGTTGTCACGAGGCCCCACATGGTCCTTGTGGAGCAACCCCACTCGTCGAAGTGCGGCATCTTCTTGGCAAAGGCTTCCCCGTTCGGGTAATTGTACAAGGGGAGCCCTCCCGAAGGAAGCGTGGCGGGTTCTCCACCAGTCAGGAGGCGAAGCACCCCGCACAGTTCGCTGGAAGGGAGAGAAGGCACCTGAAGCCTCATGGCATCCTCAGGGCCGGTGAAGGCCCACATCGGGCGAGAGTGGCGCTGGAGTGGAGCGATGCGCCGCCGGACGAACTCCCTCACCACCATCACCATCGTCACGCCCACCTTCCTCAGGCTAGCCAGCCTGGCCATGACTCGCACGAGCCATGGGTCGACAAGCTTGACATGCTCCCCAGCCGGAGCTCGGCTCCACGGGGGCCGCCGGGATCAAGAGCAAGGGGCTGTACGCGGCGGTGTCGACATACACCCATTGCTTCCAGAATCCCTCCGTGGCCGGGTGGAGCGTGGTATCGATACCAGAGCCCGCGGTCGCCTCCACCGCTCGAAGCGACGCGCACCCCGAGCACTGCTCACCGGTTACCATCTGAAGGGAGAAGAAGTGGCGGAGCAGAGCCATGGACGGGGCGATGCCCACAAAGGCCTCGCACAGGAACGCAAAGGCGGAGAGGAGAACAACGGACCCAGGGTCAAGATGCAGCGCGTGGACTTGGTAGTGCGTAAGCACGGCGTTGAAGAAATCCAAAAACGGCGGCAGCAGGCCGGAGAAGATGGCGTGAAGATGAAGAGGGATGTTGGTGGCCTCCAGATTGGCTAAAGACTGGGAGGCAAGCCAGATTTTCGTCGCCTTCAATTCATTGGAGTCGGCGGCGATCGCATGCTGGACCTTATCCAGCCCCTTGCGGTTGATCACAGTGGACCGGCCCAGTGCGGGTTCCGGCCCTGCCAGGGGCTCCGCCGCCGTCGGGGCCCTTCCTTTCTTCTTCTTGGGAGCCATGGTGTCAAGGCGGATTGAAACAGGCGCGGGATCCGGTGGAGAAGCCGCAAGCTTGCAGAAGGAGGGAGGAGCAGAAGGCAAGTGCGCGGTGGGGCGATGATGGCTCTATGGCGTGCCCCAGTCTTTTTGTCAGCCTGGGCAGTTACCGAGGTGATCGGGGAGTGGAGGTGTCCACGTCTCATCAAGCGCTATGCGTCAGGCCTGGCCCGCAGGCAATTGGGGCCCGCGGCGCTCCGCACTCTCTCTTTGGCTTCGCCTCGAAGCCAGCCCGAGCGCACCTTGGGCCCGGGGGCTACTGTCGGCCTTCTGGGATCGGGGGTACCCAGACCTGCCTGCCTGCGGCCCACGGCGTGGCTCCCTTGACGGCCTGGTACGGCCTAGCTACAACAACCCCAAGACAAGACCCTCGCGAGGCGGACAACACCAAGACCTCCAAAGGAGCGGCCTCCCCAGGCTGCCTCCCGAGGAGCAGAGATTTCTATGCAGGTACCCAGCCTCACGAGGCTGTGATGACGTGAGCCATGACGACCAGGGCCAGGCGGGCACCAGCGGGCGCAGAGGAAGCAGTTTCCCTTTCGGTTCTAAGTGAGCAAGGACAAGCGTAGGTTCCCGAGAATTCTCCCAAAGGTTTTCATTCCAGTGCAACAAGACCAAGACCACGAGCTCGGCAGGATGGATGTCATCGCTGAGCCCACCGTTGCGTCACGACAAGAAGCTTTGCAGGCGAAGACCACCTTTCGTCAGGATTAGATGTAGTTCTTGTCCCCTTTCAAATTGGCCGTTGTGGGATCCCTTCCCGCCTAAGTTTTTAGGGAAGAGGCCCAAGGCCGCTATAAATATAGGTTAGTCACCACCGTAGAGGGGGGACGACCCAAGCCGGGATCAGATCCATTCCACCCTCACCACCAGAGCCCTCGCGAGGCCGCTCAAACCACTCTACTAGTTCATCCTCAGCCTCCTCGTGAGGTCAATCCACAACAAAGCAGGAGTAAGGTTTCACACCGCAAGGTGGCCCGAACCTGGGTAAACTGCCGTGTTCATCTTCTTCCCTGCTCATGTGAGTTCAGCGAGGCTAGGCTATAAGGCGGCGAGCTCGAGACTTGGGTTGGTTGAGATCTTCGCACACGCCCCAGAGTTCAGACCTTCTTGGGTCTGCGGAGCCCTGAATCCGACAGTAACAAGGTGCACCAAATAAACATAAATAAGAAACATTTGGTTTCTTGCTAGTGATAAGCTCATATGAAGTTTTCTTAAGGAACTTGTGAAGATAAACACGATTGATAACATGACAAGCAGTGTTAATAGCATTAGCCTAGAAGCGAATAGGAGTTTTATACTCACTGAGCATTGTTCTCGCCATTTCAATGAGAGTTCTATTCTTTCGCTCAACAACTCCATTCTGTTGGGGAGTGTATGCAACTGAGAATTCATGAGTAATACCAGTCTCATCGAGGAAATCTTTGATATGAGTATTTTTGAACTCAGTACCATTTTCGCTTCTGACATGCTTAATTCACACATCATATTCATTCTAGGCCTTCTTGGCGAATCTTTTGAAGATATCTTCGGTGTTGGTTTTGTCTTCGAGAAATAATACCCAAGTATAGCGAGAGAAATCATCAACAATAATAAGACCATAATGATTGCCACTGAAACTTGCATAGTTTCGAGGTCCGAATAAATCCATATGAAGAATTTCCAGAGGTCTTGTTGTGGTCATGACAGTCTTTGATGAATGATGCTTCTTGGCCAATTTACCAGCCTCACATGCAACACAGAGACGATCCTTGTCGAATTTACATCAGGAATGCCATGGAGATGATTTTTCTTCACTAGAGTCTGCAAATTTCTCATACCTGCATGACCAAGTCTTCGGTGCCACAGCCAACCTTCGGTTGCTTTTGCAAGCAATCAAGTTTGAACTGAGGGACCCTTAGAGAAATCCACAATATATAAATCACCCTTTCTATTTCCCTCAAAGACGAAGGAATTGTCAGAGGCCATAAATACAATGCATTTGGATATGGAAAATAGAACCAGCATGGCTAGATCACAAAGCTTGCCAACTGACATAAGATTAAATCCAAGAGACTGAACAAGTAAAACATCATCAATAGACTTGTCTCTGGATATAGAAATTTTACCTAGCCCAATTACGTTTCCTTTGTTGTTGTTGCCGAAAGTAATGTACTTCAGAGATGAAGCAGTTAAGTTGGGGTCGACAACCAATGACTTGTCTCCAGTCATATGACTAGTGCATCCACTATCCATTATCCATTTGGTACATCCGGAGACATAGTCCTGCAGAAGAATTAGGCTTTCTTAACCCACCACATCTTTGCAGGTGGCTTCAAAACAAATGAGCGAGCAGGATATGATTTCTTTCGATAACCATAATTGTTACTCGAAGAAATACGAGCATAATTGAAAGAATAGGCACTGAAATTCTTTCCAGACGAATGAGTATAGTGGTTGAATGAGGTATGCATGTACTCATTCTGTTGAGCGAAATAACGAGCATTTTCTGCCTGCATGGTTAGCACTGGAGTAATAGGCAATGCATCGATAGTTTTCTTTGGCACCAAGATAGCTTTCTTTGGGGGGCCATTCCTGCTGTTTGGTCCATCATAGCGAGCAAGAGCCTCACCATGTTGGTTTTTGAACAGCTTATAGTTGTCCAGAGAAGCATCATAAGAGTATTCGGGGATAGGAGAATCATATCCCAAAAGCAAAGCTGGATCGAGCATTTTGCTCTTGGCAGGCACCCACACAGTGCGAGGATATTGATCAGGTTCCCAATAAGAGCCATTTTCATTCAGTTTCCTTTCGAAATTGATACCTTCTTTCCTAGGATTTTTGTGAAGTATAGATTTCTTCAGAACATCACAAAGGGTTTGATGCCCTTTGAGAGACTTGAACATTCCTGTCTGAATGAGATCCTTCAACCTAGCATTTTCATCATACAAAGAACCATTTTCCTCGACAGAGGAGTTAGCATTCACAGACGTTTCAGCATTTGATTCACATTACTGTGTTCAAGGCATTTTAAGCAAGGTGGAACAAACACTTCAGGTTGCTCTTTGAGTTGTTGGGTGAGAAGATAATTTTCTCTAATCAAATCCTCATGAGCCTCTCTCAGCAACTCAAGTTCCTATTTCCTTTTCAGGTAATCATAGGTCAATCTCTCGTGGTCGGCCGAGAGAAAATCATGATGATTTGATAGTTCTTCCATTCGTGACATGAGAGTGGAATGCTCTTCTGTCAACGACTGATTTTTCTCAATCTCCTCAACCAACAACCATTCAGATTTCCTGAGGGTTTTCTCAATTTTCTCAAGAGAGTTTTGTTGTATATTAGCAATTTTGATCAGTTTAGCATGGTCATCCTCATCCGAAGAATATTGATCACTGGTGTGAACCTTGTGATGTTTGGAGGATACCTTTTCTTTCGAAGCTTTGGCCATGAAGCAGTAGGCAGGAGAACCGTTGTCACTTGAATTGTTGTCGAAGAATTTCGATGCAGGGGTGGAAGCACATGCTATGCCGGCCATGCTGGAATCAGAATCTTCATCGGATTCATCAACTTCTTCGGAGTCAGATGATTCTTCTTCATCGGAATCCATCTCCTTGCCGATGTATGCCTTGGCCTTGCAAGAGGTATTCTTGTAGTTGGAGGAGAACTTGGAAGGGTTCCTTGAGGAAGATCTTAATGAAGACTTGGAGGTGGATCTATCGTTCTTCTTGAAGAACTTCTTTGTTTTCTTCTCATCATCAGAATCGTAGTTCTTGCTCTTGTTTTTGCCTCGATAGTTTCCTGAATCATATCTTCCACTGTCATGGATTTCAGCTTCCCAGAGAGGACAGTCCGAGATGAAGTGCCCTGGCTTTTTGCACTTGAAGCAGGTGCAATCTCCAGTGGGTTTTCATGAAGATTTTGAACCGCCAGAGTTGCTTGATCCTTTCTTCTGGAACTGGTTCTTCCTGTGAAGGCGCTAGAATCTTTTTGTGATCAATGCGAGATCTTTGCTGATCCTTTCTAGGTCATTAGAATCTTCTTCGGCATTTCCTTTGGAGGAAGAATCGGCCACAACCTTGAGAGCATGACTTTTGCGATGACTTGAACCATAGAGATCTGTCTTCTCTTCTTCTTGTTCCTCGTGGGTGTTTAGCCTTTCCATGATATTAGCAGAGTCAAGAACTTTGAAATCTGCTCATTCCCTGATCATCAGAATAAGTGTGTCGAATGAACTATCAAGTGATCGGAGCAGCTTCTTCATAACTTCATGGTCAGTGATGTCTTTGGAGCCGAGACCTTGCAGCTCATTTGCGATGTCACTCAGATGATCGAACGTTTGCTGACAGCTTTCATTTCCAATGCGCTTGAACCAATTGAACTTTGCTCGAAGAGTATCAATGCGAGCTTCTTTCTGAGTTGAAACACCCTCATTTATCTTCTTGAGAATGTCCCACAAATCCTTCGCAGTTTCACACTGACGATAGCAAAGAAATTGAGCACAAGAGAGATGGCCACCAATTTCGTCTTTGGCTTGAGTGTCCGTCTGAATGAGTTTCTTCTTGAGGTCAGTGGGTGCTTGAGGCACTTCAATCGTGAATCCAAACTGCACCACATTACACATATAATCATCAATAGCTCGGAGACGAATCTTCATCTTGTCCTTCCAGAAGGGATAGTCCATCCCATCGAAGATGGGAATCTTGAGAAGCGACTTGTAGCTCACTGAAGACATACGTATACTCCAAGGTGGTTAGACCAAAATGAGCAGAGTCAAGGAGTACCTTGCTCTGATACTAATTGACGAAACGAAGTATGTCTACCAGAGGGGGGGGGGGGTGAATGGGAGTTTTAAAATTTCTTTGGAAATATCAAAACTCTCGGAACCCAACAGCGGAGCGAATGTACACAGAGTACATCGAGCGAGTACAAACTAACGAATGGAAACTAAAATCATGCATCGAGACAAATCACATGGTAGAAACCGTTCGAATGTAAAGAGGAGTAGATGTAACCAGTGGTGCTCGATGGCGACAAGGAATTTGGTAGACCAGTTCGTCCTTCTGCACAAGGACTACGTCTTGTTGGAGGGGTTGTGACTTAACACGGAAGATAAACTCTCTTCACCCTATTGTCCTTGATAATTGGTTCATCAACCAATGCCGATCACTCATGGTAGATACTTGAGGTGATCTCCGAACCTTTAAAGACTTCTTCTTCGAGAACCACAATCACTCCTGGTCTCTGAAGAAATTGACACCTAACCATCTAGAGAGTTTGCAGCTCTCAAGAGTAATAGGCGGAGCGTACTAGACTTAGATTCGAGTGATGCTGAACCACTATCTAATTATTCGGCTCTAGGGGTTTTCTCTCGGTGGATTTTAAACTCAAATCACTCGGAGAGGGGGTTGCTCAACAATCTTCTCAAAATCAAACGGAGCAGCCACCGGACAAAGCCGGTGCAGGGTGGCTATTTATAGCCGCAGTCTTCCCTGGTGGGAAATGACCATTTTGGACACACGATCTAGCCAATGGCCAAGCGACACGTTCTCAATGATCAAATTTCAAAGAGCAACAGTGACATTACTTGAGGAACAAGTAATGCTAACTCCTCGGTCTGAGACAAATCTCTCGCAGCGAAGAAGATCACAGTCTCTTGCTAGCACGTATTTGCTCGGAGCACAAAGAGTTTTCTCTCGCAACTTACATAGGATTTGGGTTTAGCATCAGAGAATCAAAGTTTTGAATGCTACACCCCTCTTAATAGTATGGTGGTCCTGTGACTCAATAAAGAGAAGAGAAACAACGAAATAAATGCTACATCTTCACTTCGTCTTCATTCTTCTCGGAAGTAGTCACTTCCTTCGGATAGGCACCGAACCAATTGCTTCACATCAGCAATTTTTAAGGGGTCACTCTTGTCAACATAATCTTCGGTGATAACCTTCACTGCAACGCATGGGATTATCTTCATGGTTTAAACCAAACTCCTCTTGATTCTAGGAACCTGTTACTCTGTGTGCACTAGCAAACACATAAGTCCCATACTATTTATGTCAACAAACTCCAAAACATAAGGAGGCAAATTATTGCACCAATAGTATTGAATTTGTCTTGGCAGGAGCATCCGTTGGAGGCGTCATGGTGGAAGTTTTGGACTTGTAGTTGCTTGTCGGAGGACGACTTGATGATGTCGGTGCTTGCTTCGAATTTGATTTGTCACCGTTACTTGGTGAAGCTCGAGTTGTGGTAGAAGGTGTCTAAGTCGTGGACTCTTGATTGTATGATCCATAGGTCTTGGAAGAGTACTTGGCGTATTTGAAGTCATCTTGTACTTGTCGCTCCACCTTGGTCGCTTGATGAACTAGCTCGAGGAGGTTGGAATAATGTTGGAAGTCGGCAATCTTCTTTATTGGGTGATTGAGGCCGTTCAAGAAGGGTTCCATAGGTTGTTCATCATCTTCCTTGACATTGGCTCTATCATGGCAATCTCCATTTCTTGGTAGTATTCTTCCACCGTCTTCGTGCCTTGCTTGAGAAGTTGCAACTTCTTGAAGAGATCGCGGCTACACTGTGTAGGCACGAAGCAAGCTCTCATGAAATCCTTCATTTGTGTCCAAGTCGTGATGGGTGGTTCGCCTTTCTCTCTTCATCGCTCGATCACTTGTTCCCACCAAATGAGAATGTAGTCTTGAAACTCGAGGGATGCCATGGTGATTTTCTTATCCTCTTCTTAATTATGAAAATGCAATATCTTATCAACTTTCAATGCCCATGAGAGACATTCTTCGGGATCGGTGCTTCCACAGAACTTGCGCATTGTCGGAATCGGGGCTCCGGGGACCCAAGGAAAAGGTTCGAACTCTGTGGTGTGCGCGAGGAACTCCACAAAGCTACGCCTCATTGCTCACTGCCTCATGATGATGCTCCAGCATGCTTGAGCATGAGGAAAGGAAGACACAACATGACGGTTTACCCAGGTTCGAGCCACCTTGCTGTGTAAGATCCTACTCTTGCTTTGTGGTGGATTGCCTCGTGAGGGAGGATGAAGGCGTACAAGGATGAACTGCTTTGGGAGGGTTCAGGATTTGACCTCTCTCTACGGTGGAGACTAGCCTATACTTATACTGACCTTGGTCCTCTTTCCCCCCGAAAACTCTAGGCGGGAAGGGATACCACAACGGCCAATTTGAAGGGGAACAGGAGTACAACTTATCGTGACAAAAGCAGTCTCCGCCTGCTAAAGCTTCTGGGCATGACGCGTCGGTGGGCTCGGTGACAACCTCCGTCTTGGCGAGCCCGCGGTCCTGGTTTTCTAGCACCAGAGTGGCAACCTTTGGGGATTCCCTCAGGAACCTGCGTGCCGTCCTTGTTCCCTTAGCACAAAAGAGGAAAGCGTCCTTGTCTGCGCCTGCTGGCGCCCTTCTAGCTCCACTCGTCATGGCTCGCATCACCCACGTGCTGCGCGAGGCCGGGTGGCGAGCCTAGAGATGTCTGCCCCGCGAGGGGCCTCAGGAGGCGACTTCGGGAGACTGCCCCGCGGGAGGCCCTAGGGAGCTCTTGATGATCCTTGCTGACGCTCGCCTCGCGAGGCAGGGGCCCTCACGAGGGTCTTGCTCGTGAAGTCTTGATGCTGGGCCACCCCGGGCCTTCTGATGACGCCACACGACGGGCCGCAGGCAGACAGGCCAGGGTACCCCCAGTCCCATGGGCCCGACAGTAGCCCCCGGGCCTGCGACACGCGCGGCCCCGCCCGTTGAGGAAGGGGGCGAATCAGCGCGGGCCCTATCCGCCTGCGGGTCAAGCGCGACACATGGCACACAACGGGGCGCGGGACACCCCCACTTCCCCACTATGCCTTGGCATCTGCCCGGCCTGACATAAAGATGACCGTGCGGGCCGTGCAACCGCCATTACCTTACCGTGCGCCTATCTACATCACCTTCCTTCTCGATCAAGCATGCGCCCTCCGCATCGAATCCTACGCCGCCCCTGTTCCGCCACGCCACCATGTCTCCCCCGAACAAGAGGAACAAAGCCGTAGGGGCGGCAGACAGCCGAGCGGGGCTGGAGCCTGCGCTGGGCAGGTTGTTCGCACACGAACACATCACCTGTACCTCCAACCCCGAGGGTGATGCACCGCAGCTCACGTCGAAGGAGACCCGTCCGGAAGCGCGGTATGCAAGCAATCCGGTGAGTGCTTTTCAGGACCCGAAACCCCACGCGCCCGGGAGGGACCCCGTCTAGACGCACGGCGGCTATGGGCTGCCCTAGGTCGGTTCGCCCACCCCTAGAGCCTCGAGGATCGCTGCCCTTCAACACGAAGAACGAGAGAGAAAGAACCAGGGAGAGATGTAAAACTAGGGTAAAAAGTAGATGGGTTTTGCAATTGTGTGTTGTTTAATCGGCCATCACCCCTTAGGTATAAAAGAGGCGGATGGACTTCCCGTAAAAGAAAAGGACTCCAAATCACATCCAAATGTTTCCAAAATTAACTGAACTCGGATTTAGGTAAGTCTGGAACATCAGTTCGGTTTTTAGGTCCCACAGGCCACAAACGACCTCACATGAAGATGAGCCCAAAAGAAAATTTGACCGTTTCAATGAGGCGAACAACTTTCGTGTTGAACATTTTTCGATTAGAAGCCATCTTGTGGGCCGAATCTCTCACGCAAAACAGCCGATTGGTGGCGCTACCCATCAGACACGTGTCTAGTGGGGCGCGCCATATTTTGCCTCCTGGCAGAGCTGCATTCCGATGGCTCTAACTTTTGCATACGAACTCGGATTTGGACGATTTTTATATCTAAATCAACCATTTCGACGAGACGCACAACTTTTGTGTTGAAACATTTTCCATTAGAAGACATCTTAAGTGAGTTTCATGCCATTCTTTAATCTGGTGTCAACATGAGCAACTCTGAACTTGTCATAACTATCGCATAAGAGCTCCATTTTAGACCATGTTCATATCCATCTTGATCTTCTTAAAGAGATCCATCCAGAGGTGACCTCCAATCATAAGTTTGAATTAGTCTTGATATAACTTAAAGCTACTCTCTATGATTGTGCCACTTTTGAGCGTCAACACATGCCCCCTGTTTTTTGGCAAAGCTAGCGTGCCAAAAAATAACTTCTTCCATGCTGGTTCTAAGGACGATGCCAACACTCCATTGGCCATTTTTCATGTGCTTAGGGCGATAAGTATATATCAACCATTACTTGTTTGAATCCTTGATGCAAACTTGGGTGAAAACTTCTCAACTTCTATAACAATCCGGTGATAAAGTTCCATAGATATGTATCTCAAAGCCATCCTCCGAACCATATTGTTCACCCTTTTGCTAGGATTTTGCAGATAATCACGAATGAACTTTCTCCAATCCTTGCTTCGCCTGCATAAAAGTTTCATTAGTGGCCGAAGCGGTGGGCTTTAGTTCGGCCTTACCTATTTCGATGAGACTAAGCATTGGCTATTGATAGATATGCAATACACCATGATCAACATGGTAGCCAAATGCTTGCGGTGCCAATTATTTCCAATTGTCATGTCTAGATATATGAACAATTTGAAAGCCACCCAAGGAGAATATTACATCTAAACATGCCTCAAGATAAACTATAAGCGATTCGTTGAGACATTGATAACTTTTGATATTTGTTGCACTATTCATAACGAATCACCGAAAGCCTCAATATGTGTAGCACCTATGGCAACCAAAAGCTCCAAAACGAATAACATTGCATATTCGGCTTTGATTATTGTGCAATAAATATTTTAAGAGGCATACGAGGCTTCACAGAACAACACTATATGGAGATATATAAAAACACCAACACCGTGGCCATTGTTATGAATTCAACCATCAAAACATAATCTCCATAGTACTTGTCTCGCTCTCCAATCGAACTAAGGACGATGTTAGAATTCCACACCGACCATGATTAGATAGTTTCTTAGGGCGATAGTTAAGTATCAGTCATTAACATAAGGTCCATCTAAACCTCATCCACCAAAGCACATATAGCCGAAAATAAACAAGTGAAATAACAAATCAAGTATTTCGGCCCTCTGGACCAGCAACAAACTTGTAGCTAATCAAATGTATAGTGATTTGGTAATACCCTTTCATGACATCAAAAATTATATTGCATCCATGGATCAAAATAAGCCCATGGAGGGTAACCAATCATACCTGGGGATGAATTCCATGGCAAAGACATCAATAGCATGTTTGACGAATATGGATGATGTGCTAACCGAAGATTTTCATGGGATGATGCACACCTTCGGCTTAATTGTTTTCCGCTTCCATCCTTCCCTTTCTTCACTTTTGTAACACTTGGTGCAATAGAAAGGACATGCATCATTTTTATTTTGTCTGTTCCTCTTGGGAACCCATGCCATGTTCTTGTTTCACTGCTCTTGTGCACTAAGCTTTTGTAGCTCCTTTTGCCAATATGATAAGCCGAGTGAGCACCTCGATTGTGATTTTGTTTCAACCAATGGCAACTCTTTTTGGGCCTTGTGCACCCTCAATATCTTTTCTTCAGATTTGGCACTCTGATTTTTATCAATTGATTGCTTCACTTCTTTGCCTTTTTTGTAGCCAATGTCAACACTTTAATTGGCTCTTTGTTATTTGAGATCAAATCTGAAGTAGCACACTTACGACCATCTCTTTTCACGCAGTAAACTTGCTTGACCACCTCTTTCTTCTTCCTTGAGCTCTGGACCGATTCCTTATGATTGAAACGGTCTTTGACGCGTGATTGTTCAAATGTTGATCTTCTTGGAGCTGCATAGTATTGGTGAGATGGTCTAAAATAAGATGGAGAATGTGCCCTTGTATCATACGTGTCCCATGATGGATATGGATTTACATGAGCATAAGGAGGTATCCACGACATTGGCATTGGTGGCCCAAAGTATGGATATGAATATGCTGCATTGAGATTCTCACTTTGCCAATACCGATCCTTGGATTTGCAACTAGGGGGTGATCTTGATGCTTCTGAACTACTTGACCGATAAGCACTTTTCTCTTCACTCTTCTTTTGATATTTATCTAATAATTCAACGAAGGTAATTTTTGATCTCTTACCCTTGCGCTTATTTCGGCCTTTGTGTTCTTTTTGTTTGCTTTCATTGATCAAAGGATTTGCTTGCTGCCCCCCAGTCCTTGGCGTCTTCACTGTAACTTCGATAGAACTCATGCCTTCAAGAATATTTTCATTGTGCTCTTGAACAACTTCTTTACTTGAAAGCTTGATCTCATCACCTACAGTTTTTACCTTCTCATCCTTAAAGGAATCATCTTGAAGCAGCCAATTCAAATTTTTTTTGCCATCAGGAACAATCGGAATAGACTGGTCATCCCTTGGTGTTTCAACAAATTTCAATCGTCCTTTTTCGATGGCCGATTTAACTATTTGGCGAAACATATTGCAATCCTCAAAACTATGCTTGAACGAACCATGCAACTTACAATACATTCGTCCTTGAATTGATGGCTTGACATGGTGATCAAGAATTCTTATGTAATTATTTTTCAGCAACAAATCAAATATTCGATCGCACATGCTTGAATTGAAGGTAAACTTTTTATTTTCTAGCTGATCTTGCTGTGAGAACGGCTTTGGAGTTAAGCAAATGAATGGTTCAGATTTTACATCACCCCATTCGGATATGCATTCTGTTTTGCACTCTATCTCCGATGTCTTTGAAAAAGAAATTATACTATCATCGGTTTTCTCAACAGAGTATAACCTTGGCTTTAAATTTCTGAAATCAAAGTAGTTAGAACATACATGTCTCAATTGAGACCATGCGTAAGCCAAGTATGAAGCAAGCAAAGCTACCCAATTAGATATGAACTTTAAATAAAGCAATGGGAAAAGCTTTGGCTGTAGTAATAAGTCACTATTGATCTCTTTGAATCGTACAATATATTGACCGATATGCTTAGTAACAATTTTATTGCTAACAAGTAAATTTCCCTTCATCATCGGTCTTTCAAAATTACTTATAAGATTTTTCCTAATAGATGCATCAACAATAAAGTTGTGACCAAATCTGAAAATAGGTAAATCACTTGCTAGACATACCTCTTCATACACGCTAGGAGAGCAAGATGCTTGTATCACTTGAATAATACTTTGCTCCACTTTTGAATGACTCTCCAATGCCTTGGCATCCTTTTTTACTTCAATAGATTCGGTACACATACTATTTGATTCGGCTTTTTAAATAACCAAATTTTCTTTGTTACACGAATCAGTACTTTTATCTTTTTGAATTTCCAAGGCTTCTCGCTCTTGTCTAATTTTAGCCTACATCTCAGCTCGGCGAGCTTTAAATTTTTTCATCTCAATTTCCACCCACTCCTCATGGGATTGCCCCCCATTGCTTTGAGACTCTTTCGGCAATGAGCTGCCAAAACTTTGCAATTGTTTAGGGGGTACACTGGATGGTAAAGCACTGGAAGAATGCATCATTTGCACAACTCTAGCTTTTACAGCAGCAAAGTCATGAGGCTTCCCGCCTTCTATTAGTTCCTGGAGAATAGAGTTGCATGAGTCCCAAGAGAATGTAAGCTTGTTCTCAATTACCCAGTCTGGATATGGTTGCCCCCGATGCTTTTAGACTCTTTCGGCAATGAGATGTTGCTGAAATTCTGTAATTGTGTAGGGGGAACATGATATGCCATGGTAGTAGGTGAAGGCATTTGTTATCCTGTAGAAGTTTCACTTATTCGGCCATGACCATGAAGGTGCGGAGCCGAATTATGGACATCAACAGTTGCGTATGGTGCCAAAAAAATTAGTAGCATGAGGTGTAGCCTATGATGTTTGAGGGTAATTGGCCAAATAACTAGTAGTAGCATGGCCAATCCCCCTATCCACCGGCACATTTGGATTAACATACTGCAACTTATTTGCCGATGAATAAAAAGTTGAAACACATTGTTGCATACTATCGGAAGTTCCTACATGGGGTGTCTCAACTTGATTAACCGAACTCATCATGTTGTTCATCGACATATAGATTTGTGGGGTTGCCGATGCATGGGAGTTGGGATACATATGTTGCATGTTGCTAAAATTATATGAAGTTGATGCATGAAGATTATTCTGAATCGGCTGCTGCGCATAATTAGATGCATAATTGATAAAACTAGGGCTAGCCGACACATTATGCTCATTAAATGATCTAGCAACACCATATGCATTATTTGCATCTACATAAGTGAATTGGGTATTCATATTACCTTTGTAGATTCCAAACCCTAGATGACGATCTCTTCGTAGCAAGAACGGGATGGAGACCGTTCAAAGCTTCTTCCCCAGTGGAGTCGCCAAAAAGTGTGTTCGCACACGAACACGTCATCGTGTACCTCCAATGCCGAGGGTGATTCACCGCAGCTCACGTCGAAGGAGACCCATCCGAAAGCGTGGTACACAAGCAATCCGGTGGGTGCTTTTCAGGACCCGAAACCCCACGCACCCGGGAGGGACTCGTCTAGATGCGCGGGGGCTATGGGCTGCCCTAGGTTGGTTCACCCGCTCCTAGATCCTCGAGGATCGCTGCCCTTCAACACGAAGAACGAACGAAGAACGAGAGAGAAAGAACCAGTGAGAGATGTAAAACTAGGGTAAAAAGTAGATGGGTTTTGCGATTGTGTGTTGTTTAATCGGCCATCACCCCTTAGGTATATAAGAGGCGGATGGACTTCCCGTACAAGAAAAGGACTCCAAATCACGTCCAAATATTTCCAAAATTAACCGAACACAGATTTAGATAAGTGTGGAACATCAGCTCAGTTTTTAGGTCCCACAGGCCACAAACCACCTCAGATGAAGATGATCCCAAAAGGAAATTTGACCATTTCGACGAGGCGAACAACTTTCGTGCTGAACATTTTTCGATTTGAAGCCATCTTGTGGGCCGAATCTCTCACGCAAAACAGCTGATTAGTGGTGCTACCCATCAGACACGTGTCTGGTGGGGCGCGTCATATTTTGCCTCCTGGCAGAGCTGCATTCCGATGGCTATAATTTTTGCATACGAACTCAGATTGGGACGATTTTTATATCTAAATCAACCATTTCGACGAGACGCACAACTTTCGTGTTGAAACGTTTTCCATTATAGGACATCTTAAGAGAGTTTCATGCCATTCTTTAATCTGGTGTCAACATGAGCAACTCTGAACTTGTCATAACTATTGCATAAGAGCTCCGTTTTAGACCATGTTCATATCCATATCAATCTTCTTAAAGAGAGCCATCCAGAGGTGACCACCAATCATAAGTTTGAATTAGTCTTGATATAACTTAAAGCTACTCTCTATGATTGTGCCACTTTTGAGCGTCAACACCGGTCCACGGTCCTCAAGCGCGAGGGGCTTGACAAGGTCCTCCCGATGATCGCGGCCGACTCCAACGAGTGGAAGACAACTAATATTTGGCCCGTTTCGCGGCCTTCCATTGATATGGAAGCCACCACCATCGCCATTCATCCCCATGCTTTCTTCTCCGGCTTGCTGCCTCCATTCTCGGACTTCTTCAATGCCGTGTTTTCGCATTACTAGGTTCATGCGTTGCACTTTGACCCGAAATCTATTCTCCTCCTTTCCGCCTTCGCATTCCTATGCGGGGCATTTGTGGGCATCACCCCTCGGTGGCGCTGCTCTGCCACTTCTTCTGTCTGCGGCTAACCGCTGCTACTTAACACTCCGGGTGCGTGTCGCTCTGCGCCATGAGCACGACGGCGGGCGAAGGCATCGACATGGAGATCCGCCCTGAGGCGGAGGGCTTCCAGTGGCAATGGGTGTACATTGATGCGGCCTAGTTTAGTCCCTTACTACAAACCCCGTCGTCCCCGACAGAGGCAAGCTCCGGGTGGGGGCACGAGAGGCTTGCCGACCCAAGGCTATCGCGGGTTACGGCGAGGATGGCCAACCTGAGGGCTGTAGGAGTGATGATGATGATGGCGGTGAGGGAGTTCATCCATCGGTGAATTGCCCCCTCCAGCGCCATTCTCGCCCCATGTGGGCCTTCACTGGCCCTGGAGATGCAATGAAGCTCCAAACGGGCTGCTTGCCCTCCAACGTGCTGAGCGGGGTACTCCGAATCTTGACCGACGGAGAGGAAAGCGCGCTCCCCCGGGAGGGGCTCCCTTTGTACAAGTATAGGAGCAAGGAAGCCTTCCTCGAGAGGATGCCACGCTTCGGCCAGTGGGGGTTGCTCCCTGAAGGCCATGAGGGGCCTCAGGGCAACCCCTTTCTGGTGGTTCCCGAGCCCGAGGGCTTCACAGGCGAGGCATCCTGGGCAGCGGCGATGGAGGGACGCATCGACCTGCCTCCTCGGGCCGGCCAGCAACATGCTCCCGTGCCAGCGAACGCTGGCGGCACCGCCCAGCCGGGGGCGCGGCCTCCGCTCCGGGCTTGACGAGCCACATGCAGAGCCCTAGGGTGATGATCCCTGGGCCGCACGCCCCCGGGAGAAGGATCCGGCCGGAGAGCGGCTCCGGCACGTTGCCATGGGCGCTGAAGAAGAGAAAGTGGGTCTCCATGGACGAGTAAGCACCCCGCCGTCTTTTCCTCATGCACGACAAGTATCCTTAAGCTCTTCTTTCTTGCAGGTCTTCTCTAAGTGAAGAAATGGGGGCGCCTCCGAGCCGGATGGCAGCTTCCTCGCCGCTCGCCGTGGCTGCAAGGCGCGACGAGGGTGTGGCTCATCAGGGCGCCGCTATCGCACCTAGACGAAGGGCGTCCTCTCCATCACTTACCGAAGGCGTAGGGCGAGGATTGACCATGCACCCCTCGGTCCTCGCGGCCGGCCATGTGCGTGCGGGGGCGATTGCGGTTCTTCTAAGGGGCCCCTGGCGAGCTGCTTTCCTGTTTCCCCGGCATCCTCCACCGAAGCCAACATCAAGCTATCGAAGACGGTGCCGCGGTTCATCATGCCGGCTCTCGCTGGTGCCCGAGGCAGTCACGAGCCAACAGCCTCTGGCGGAAAGGTGTCGAGCCCGCGGGGAGCACCGCCCTTAATAGGGGGAACGAAAGAAGAGCCAGCCAGCTTCCAGCCCCCAATGGGTGCAGCCGAGCCTTCTCATACCTTGGCAGCAGGCGGGAGCGCGGTGCTCGGCTCTGGCCTGGCCTTGGTGCTCGCGAGCGGCCGGGGCACCGTCAGGCACAACCTTCTTCAGGATACAAAGGGCGCGCTGAGCCAGCTCGAGGCAGAGCTTCACGATGTCGACGCGCTCCTTGAGGACGAGCAACTGCACCTGGCACGCGGGTGGCATCAGCTTGAGGTCGCCGTCAAGCTCAGCCACCGGCAGCATGAGCCCGCCCGCTCGAAGGATGAGAAGTCCATCGCTGCGGCGAAGGAAGCTCGCGAGCACACCCTCGAGGAGGCCGAGGCCGCGGACCGGTGACGCGAAGCGGCGGAGGCCCGCGAGCAGAGCTCCTATCCTCAAACACCGCCCTGGAGCAGCAAATCCGAGCGTGCAGAGCCGTCCTCTTGGCCTCCATGGAAGGGCCGTCGACGCGAGAGGCGAGTCTCCAGGCTCTCGAGGAGGAGCTAGCGCTGGTGTTGTCTTAGTAGAGCCTGGAGCACTAGCGGTTGGAGGTGCTGGAGCACCACGTGATAGTCGCCGAAGTTTCTCTAGCCCACCGCGAGGTGACGACCAACACTTCCCTGGCCTCTCGGGAAGTGAGGGTCCACGCGAAGGTTAGTAAGAAGATCGCGAGTGCCCTACAGGCGCTCATCAAGGACCACTGCAAGAAGTTGAAGCTTCAGGAGACCCGCTTCTGCACCTGCCGCAGGGAGCTAAAGGGAGAGATCGACGACCTCAAGAAGAAGCTGGCCGAGGCAGACGAGCGATGAAAATCCACATTGGATGCTCAAGCCATTGCCGAGGCCGATCTGGCACCATTTTACGAGCAGGTGGGGGGCGTCATCTCCCTCGTGGAACGGGCGGCGGACGAGGCGAACCGAGCGAGTGGGCTGCAGCACATGTGCTCCCAGATGTTCCAGGACCTCGAGCAGAGGGCTCACCGCGCTCTGGGCTCCATCTGTAAGGGGAGCGTCTCCATCCCGCTCGTGCCTGACGACACCGACTACCTTGCCTTTTTCACCAGGGTCGTGGAGCAGCTTGAAGAGGGCATGAAGGAGGTGGGCAAGCTCGTCGAAGTGGAAAGCCGCAACCTACTTGCCCAGGCGACGATGCGTGTCTTCAGCCATCTTCGTTCCGACCCCGACTTCGAGGCAGTGATAGGCCCCATCCCTGAATTGATCCACGATGCCCTCGAGGAGTGGGTGGAAGATGATGTGGATGTACTGAGCGCGTGGTTCCCCCCTGACGGTCGTGAAGATCATCGCGGGGCTGAGGAACATAGGGGTGACGACGGCGATGGCAACGATGACGCGTCTCCTTAAGCCACCCTTCTTTCCTTACCTGCTCACACTTAGCTGTAACCCCGTGGGGACGTGAAGAACACTTTGTTGGAATCCTTTAATGATGTACCGAACGACATTTGTGTCCTCATGGGCTTGCTTTTCCTTCATGATCCTTGTTGATAGACATAGCCCCCAAACGGGGGTCGATCATCACTGGTATGCTGGGTCGCGATGTCCGGGCAAGGCAAGGAGGTGAGCGCTCCTGAGGCGAAAAGCTTTGGGAGCAACGCATGCCTGCTGGCTCACTCATGAGCATCGCGCGAAGACTTAAGACATCAAGGCCTTGGTGGGGTGGTGTGCACAGGGGCAGGCCTACAGCACAGGGCCCCTACCGCCTGGGCCGTTAAAGCCGTTGGGACTGACCCGAGCGCAAGCACCATGCCCAGCTCCCGCTCGCGCGAGGTCCATGAGGGAGGCACCAGGCGCGCGTGGCTATTGAAAAAGGAAATCCAACAAAACGCCGCAAAAAAGAAACCCCATTCCTTTCCTTAGTGAAGACACAAAAATCTCAATCTTTATTCAGAGAAATTGCAAATTTGTTTACAAAAGGAAAAAAGGCCACCGCGTCCGGCGCCTTCATTAGTCTTCCCACCAGCGTGGAGCATGGGGCCTCCACTTGGGCGTGGGCATGATCGCTGTTCGATCGTTACGCCAGCATGGAGCATGGGGCCTCCACTTGGGCGTGGGTGGGAGCTCCTGTAAGGCCGTGGGGCGGCGAACCGGGAGGCTCTAGGGCGTGTACAACCCCACTCATTATTATGTGAGAGTGTCACGGGTAGAACTTGCAGAGGTGCTGGATGTTCCATGCGTTCTCCACGGGAACCCCATCTTCCGTCTCCAGGCGTGCGCGCCTGGCCTGGAGACGTGGGCGACCCTGAAAGGGCCTTCCCACATGGGCGAGAGCTTGTGGAGGCCCTCCCTGGAGAGGATCCACCTCAGGATGAGGTCGTCGACCTCGAGAGTGCGAGTGCAGATGTTGCGGCTGTGGTAGTGCTGCAAGGCTTGCTGGTACCTCACGGCGCGGAGGGCGGCCTGACGGCGGACCTCCTCAAGGAGCACAAGGTCGGCCCCCCGCGAGTCATCCTGGTGCACCTCGTCAAATGCCAGTACTCCCGGGGAACCATGCTTGAGCTCGGATGGGAGGACCGCCTTGGCCCCGTAGACAAGGAAGAAAGGGGTCTCGTCGGTGGGCTTCATCGTGGTGGCGCGGATGGACCACAGCACGGACCCGAACTCGTCGAGCCAACCCTTGCTGCAAGCCTCAAGCTTCTTCTTGAAGCTCCTTGTCTTGAGGCCCCTGAGGACCTCCCCGTTGGTGCTCTTGGCTTGTCCGTTGCTCCGTGGGTGCGCCACCAAAGCGTAGCATATCTGCGTTCCAAGGTTAGCACAATATGACCTGAAGAGGCCGCTCATGCACTGGGAGCCATTATCAGTGATGATGCGGTTGGGGACGCCAAACCGGCTCACGAGGCCTCTGATGAACTTGACGGCTGAGCCCGCCGGGATGGTGCGCACGGGCTCCAGCTCCACCCACTTGGTGAACTTGTCGATGGTGACATAGAGGTAGCGGTAACCACCTGCCACGTGAGGGAAACGGCCCAGCATGCCCAGCCCCCATACGGCGAAGGTCCACAAGAGTGGGATTGTCTGAAGTCCCTACGTAGGCTGGTGGGTTTGCTTGGCGTGAAACTAGCAAGCTTCGCAGGACCGGACTAGCTCGGTGGCATCACGGAGCACCGTGGGCCAGTAAAACCCGCTGCGGAATACCTTACCCCCGAGGGTACGCGACAAGGAGTGATGCTAGCAGCGCGTCCTTGCTCCCCCGAAATGCACCGCAATGAGACGTCATTGGGGCACTTGCGGTACAGTTCGCCGTATCGTAGGCAATAAGTTGTGGCCTGCCGGGCCACATGCTCTGCTTCTGCATCTTTTTCTGGCAAGGTGCCGTGAAGCAAGTAGGCCTTGAACTCTGCAACCCAACTATCTGCTTGAGGCTCCAGTGCCAGCTGCAAACGGGCTCTGGAGGCCGGGCCGCAGTCCGGCGTGCCTGTGAGTGGTGCGGGCGGAAGCTCCTCGCGGAGCAGCGTTGCGCCGGCAGTGGGGGGAATGGCCGACGGCACGAAGAGCCTCTCTTCGAAGACACCAGGGCCCTGGGCTCACGGCGGGGTGCCCGCTTGGTTTCGTGGGGCAACACGATCACCTATGGGGCCATCGGCCCCTTTGTGGTTCGGCAAGGCGGAAGGTCACGTTGCACAAAGAGTAGAGGCCATGAAACAACGCGACGGTGGTGACGCTGGTGGTTTTTACCAAGGTTCGGGCCGCTGGGAAGCGTAAAACCCTACTCCTGCTTTGGTGGATTGGATGGAGGAACACGATGAGCGCGCAACGCTCAAGCCCGGCAAGGTGGCCTCGGGGAGAGCAGCTACGCGCGTACAAGAGTGCAAGGGTCCGAATCCTTTGCCAGTTAGACTTGGACCTCCTTTTATAGCTTAAGGGGTGACCACAGTGGCAAAGCAGTCTTTATCTGGTGATTAGATAGCTAACAATGCTATCATACCTAACTCTGGCAGTTAGGACAAAGTGCATTAAATGCACTGCTAGGTGTCATGCTGAGGGCGAAACCCGGCAAGCCTGGCGTGCCGCTAACCCTCTTCTGCTTATCTGCTTGACATGCCTCTGGACGGGTGTCATATGAGGATAATCTGCCTTCCATGGGCTACCACGTGCTTAGTGGTAGCCACTTAATCACTTGGAGGCTCGACACCACATTGATAGGTGATTTGCGTTGCGGAGTGGTGGAGCGGTGGCGCCTTGGCGGGGAGATTTTCCCTTGGTGGACCCGGCAAGCCTGCCGAGGAAATCTTGGACTTGTCCTTGGGACGGACTCGACCCCGCCAGGCTCTCCTGCCCGGCGAGGGAAGCTTTCCCAAGGTGATGCCTTGCTGTCTTGTTTGCTTTGGTCTTCTTGATCTGCTCCTTGATCTCACTAAGAGTGGTTCTTCTGGCTTGGTCTTGTTTCTGTATCTTGGTGCAGGACATGCAGCACCAGCACGCCTGTGTATAAGTCCGGGCAAACAAACGCAAATGTTTGTTGCACTGACACTTGGTAATGTCGTCGGCCTCCTTGTTAATGCCGCGCAGGATATGCTGCCACTCTAAACCCAGAAAACGTTTGTCAAGCTTACGTACCTCCTCCAGATATGCCGCCATGTGCTTGTCTTTGGGCCTGTATTTCTTGTTGGAGAAGTTAACCAGGAGCTGAGAATCAACCTTGATGGTGAGGCGCTTGATCCCCAAGGTAGAGGCGGCCTTGAGAACGGCGATCAGGCCCTCGTACTCCGCAATGTTGTTGGAGACCTTTTTGCCGCGTTGAAAGCATAGATGGATGGCCTAACGAAGCCTGTCATCTGCTGGGGAGACGAGCACGACCCTAGCCCCCGCGCCCTGCCTAGAGAAGGCATCGTCGAAGTGCATGGTTGAACCAACCAGCGCCTCGTCCCCAGGGAGGAGGGATTTGTCTTCATGGCGCTCCTCCTCATTAGTGTCTGTCCACCCCGGCCATGGTGGAGCTGTCAGCTACACCCGAGAAGGACTTGGTGGGCGCGAGCTGGTCGAAAGGCACTTGCAGCGTCTCGAAGGTCTCGACGGAGAGGACGTTCAGGCCGGCACCACCGTCGATGAGGGTCTTGGTGACAGAGATGTTGCTGATGGTCGGCGTGCATAACATGGGGAGCGCGTCGGTGGCGTCCACGGACTTGGGGTGGTCCCGGGAGTCGAAAGTGATGGCACACTCAGGCCGCGAAGCCTTAGGCTGGGGCCGCGTGGCGTTCGCACCAAGGAAGAACTGCTTGGAGTGGCGACCGGAAGCAGGGGCCTGGGACCCGCCGAGGATACACGCGACCGCGGGGGTCCCCGGGAGCGCGCAACGCACGGCGAACCGATCACGGAGCTCGCTCCATGAGGATATCGAGGCCTTAGGGAGGCCGAGGAGCCAACAACGCGGGGTGCCCACAAGGGCCAGGGGAAACTAGTTCGCCATGGCCTTGCTGTCCCCGCCCGCTGCCAGGATGCCCCGGGAGTAGTGCTGGAGAAACTCCTCAGGGTCAGCAGCGCCGTCGTAGCGCGGGGGCAGCACCGGCCTGAACCTCACCGGCCAATTTACCCGACGCAGGTTGGGGGTGAAGGCCGTGCAGCCCACGACGTTCGATAAAACGACAGGGCAGAGGGCACAGGCTGCGGCCGAGGTGGAGCGGCGGTGAAGGTCGCGGCCTGCGGGCCCTGCTTGGGCGACGCGAATGTGACGGGCATCGGCCATGGAAACGATGGAGCAGGGACAGAACAAAGTGGAAGAACTCCGGCACACCCCTACCTGGCATGCCAAATGTCAGAATCGGGGCTCCGGGGACCCAAGGAAAAGGTTCGAACTCTAGGGCGTGCACGAGGAACTCCACAAAGCTACGCATCGCTGCTCACTGCCTCACGACGATGCTGCGACGTGCTCAAGCGAGAGGAAAGGAAGACACAACACAACGATTTACCCAGGTTCGAGCCACCTTGGGGTGTAAGACCCTATTCCTGCTTTGTGGTGGATTGCCTCGCGAGGGAGGATGAATGAGTACAAGGATGAACTGCCTCGGGAGGGCTCAGGATTCGACCTCTCTCTTAAGTGGAGACTAGCCTATACTTATACTGACCTTGGTCCTCTTCCCCCCGGAAACTCTAGGCGGGAAGGGATACCACAATGGCCAATTTTAAGGGGAACAGGAGTACAACTTATCTTGACAAAAGCAGTCTCCGCCTGCTAAAGCTTCTGGGCATGACGCGTCGGTAGGCTTGGTGATGACCTCTGTCTTGGTGAGCCCGCGGTCTTGGTCTTCTAGCACCGGAGTGGCAACCTTTGGGGATTCCCTCGGGAACCTACGTGCCGTCCTTGTTCCCTTAGCACAAAAGAGGAAAGCGTCCTTGTATGCACCCACTGGTGCCCTTCTGGCTCCGCTCATCGTGGCTCGCATCACCCACGTGCAGCGCGAGGCCAGATGGTGAGCCTAGAGATGTCCGCCGTGCGAGGGGCCTCAAGAGGTGGCTTCGGGAGACTGCCCCGCGGGAGGCCCTCGGGAGCTCTTGATGATCCTTGCTGATGCTCGCCTCGTGAGGCAGGGGCCCTCGCGAGGGCTTGCTTGTGAAGTCTTGACACTGGGCCACGCCAGGCTTTCTGATGATGCCACGTGATGGGCCATAGGCAGACGGGCCTGGGTACCCCCAGTCCCATGGGCCCGACAGGCATCGTGAACTTGAACTTGTTGTAGTGTAGTTCTTCATCATAGTGGCGATTGTGATGTCGCTCTTGGCATGGAGGAGGGTCTTCAATTTCACGCTCCTCATGATGGGCTTAACAATGAGGTCGAGGCATTCTTGCCCGGTTCCTTCTCTCTTGTTGCTCTTCATGGCGAGCGGCTTCATCTTGTCGTTCTTGGCGAAGTGTTTTTTCTTGTTCACGTACTTGACGGTTGCATTCTTCGACGGCTCTCGTGGCCTCGCAGAGTGCGCGTAGTGCTTCAAGGGCTTATTCTTTACGGCGTTTTTATTCTTGCCGAATCGCATCACCAGCTTGAGGTGCTTGACATTGCGGTTATTGAGATTGCTCTTGGTGCGGGGCATTTTGTTCTTGGTGAGGATGTCGTTCATGCTCTTGAAGTTGGTCTTGCAATCCATTGCCATGGAATAGGTTGTGATTGTCGTAGCGGCAGTGTGAACGAGCTCGAGGAGGGCATGCGTTGGAAGAGTAGTTCGAAAAGTGTCGACTTGAGTGGCGCCGTCTTGACGAGGAGGTGGTGGAGGACACGTGGCTCACGATCATGTTGCAAAATTCTTCCATTTGAGTGCTAAGCTTGACATCAATATAGTCCCGGTTTCTTGCTTCCGATTGACGTAGGTCAGTGGTGAGTTGCTCGATGCGGTCGCCCAAAGCTTCACTTTCTTGATGTAGAGCTCGTTTAACGCCAAATAAATGAGTTTTGGTGATGTAGTCGCGCGCTTCCTCTTGATCCTCGAAGAGTGGGTTTGCCGAAGTGCTTGGCCTATCCATCATAGTCAAGTGGTGGTGAGTAGGAAAATGAGAGAAAAATACAGAAGTTACCTTTTTCCAAAGATTGAGGATGTATTGTGTATCACTCAATGGAATGCTATAATAGTAGAATTGGTACCGGGTTTTGTTTTCTCACACCTACAAGTAAAAGGCTTATGGAGGATCTTGGTTAGGATGAGTAGCACGATATTCAAGCAGGTGTTAGTCAAGTCAAGATATTGAAAATGTTGAAAAGATGCACAAATTGCAAGTAAGACAAATAGATCAAACCCAAGGGTATCACTAGGAACACAGACACGGAAGATAAGTGGGATCCGCGCAACCAAGGAACGAGCTCAATAAGTGAAACCACAAAAATGCCCATTGTTGCATGGATGCTAGAGAGACAATAGCTCCATTGCTCAAATGGGCTAGATACGCTTGTGCACCAACCTATGAGAGTAATGTGCCATCTTCAATCTCAAGTATGCTATGTGTGTATGGACCAAGGTGATGGAACTATGCAAAATGGCTCAATGCTATTGCTTACAAGCTCGATGTTTCTCTTCCTTTGCTTAGTTTTTTACTATACCAAAATGCTTGATATTCGAGCCGGTATATGAGACAATGATGTATGATATGCACAAGAGAGACTTATAGCACAATGATCATAGCAAGATGATTGCACGCTAAATGTAGCTATGCGGGATAGGCGTATCACTAAAGGTGCACAAAGAGCGTGGCCCGACAATTCTAAACTCGCTAGTCTCGAATGGTAAGTGACGCAAAATGGCTCACGGCTACGAAGGAACCATAGCTCTCGCTTTGCATACGATGTTCAATCTGAACTGTTTGTGATGAAGAGATGCACAAATCCTGCGCGGTAAATTTTCCCTTGGCTTACTGAGGAAGGAACCATAGCTCTCGCTTTGCATACGGGCATTCCATCTGAAACGTTTGCAATGAGTGTTTTATTTGGAGAAAACATTGTTGTTTTTATTTTTTTCTTTGATAAGTCTGTATATTTAGAGAAAAAACGATTTTTTTTTCAAACCATAGATTTCATTCAGTCACACTGTAACTTTACATTCATATGATCGAGATACAATATCAAACCCAAAAAAACTAATTACAGCGGCGGTGGAGGCGACGTGCTGCACCGGCATTGTCGTCCTCCGGGACACCATTGTTCAAGTCTTCAAGCCAGCCCAGAATGTTCTGGACTTGGAAATCAAAGACCCGGTCGTCGTGCGATTGACGGGCGAGGCACGGGGAGACGATGACTTCTGGTGCTGCGAGGTAGCGATCGACGGCAGCGTCCCATGACACTGAGGGGGGCGCGGCAGGTGCAGGCGCGTGCACAGGCACGGGCGTGGTGGGTGTAGGAAAACGCATGTGGACCGACACCACGGCGGGTGCAGGGGCACGCACGGGCACAGGTGGGGGCGCTGGCACTTACACAAGCTCGCGCGGGTCCGTGGGGACCTCACTGATGCCCACGGTTTCCAGCACTGCGATGGTGGTCAGCGACCAGCCCGTCAATGCCACGAGTATGGTCGTTGGCGCGGACGCGTGGATGTGAGCTTGGATGGGCGTGGGGGCAGCATCCGCCGCGGCCAGCTCGTTCAGGTCCATGTCCACGAGGCCCCATTCCTCCTTATTTTCTATCTACTACGGCTTGGAGTCGACTTCACCAAACTGGAAGACTAGTGGCAGATGATCCTTCTGCGCCATGGCGTTGGTGGAAGTCTAGCGATTGGATTCAGGCGAGAGGGGAATGGAAGGCGAAGAGTAAGGCCGCCTGTATTAAACAGCGGCTCAGGCACCATTAATGGAGAGGTTGGGAGCGAGGTGGGTGGCGATGGAGGTCAAAGGGCTCACTTTCCAGTGAGCCTGCACAGTGTACTACTCACACACTTCCTAGTGAGCCTGTGCAGTGGAGGACTGATCGCACGCCTCCTGGTCAGCTTGCACAGCGGACTGCGCTCACATGCCTCCCGTCTACTCAAGCTGCTGCCCTGATGGCAACTCCTAGCCAATAAAAGTGTGATGCGTGGCATTACGTGAATGGTTAGCAGAACACCCATGATTTAAATTATACAAAAGTTTGAGATGATAATGTGGCAGCTATTTGTTTCAAAATGCCTTTGTTGGCTGTTAATTCGTGCGCCTTCTCTCAAATTGGATACAAAAAATACCACAACATGTTGGTGCCATTTCATGATAGCATGACAAGTTTCATGAATTTCAGAGGATTTTTGGATTTATAGGAACTTAAAAAACAAGTTTCTTAATGTTTACGACCGATCCATGAAGCCGAGATATTTGAAATTCATTCCCATTTCTTGCATGGGACCTAAACATGCACACAAGGACACATATACGGTTTTGTACCCTTTTTGGTGCACTTTAGCATGTGCATGTAGTTCAAATTTGAATTATGCACATAAAACGCCTAGAAAACTCAGTTAATGTATAAAAATGTCCAAACAAACCCTGAATAATTTCAAATTTTAACGTGACACTCCTATTGGTCTGTGTTGCCTCTAGAAAAAAATTCAGAAACGAATGTCCTTTCGTCCACACAAAGGTGACACCTTACCTGCGAGAACCACTAGGCTTCTTGTGAGAAGCTCTGGTTTGTGAGAATCCTATACCAAAACCTGCCCCAAAAGGGATAAAAAATTTACCACAACATGTTGGTGCCATTTCATCATACCATGCCAAGTTTCATGAATTTCAGACAAGTTTTGGATTTACTAGAATTTCAAAACCAAGTATCTCAATGTTGGCGGCCGGGCCACATAGCTGAGGTGTTTGAAATGCATTCCCATTTCTTGCATGGGACCTAAGCATGCACCCAAGGACACATATACGATTTTGCAACCCATTTTCATGCACTGGAGCATGTGCCTATAGTTCAATTTTAATTATGCACATAAAATGCCTAGAAAACTCAGTTAATGTATAAAAATGTCCAAACGAACCCTGAATAATTTCAACATTTAACACGACACTCCTATTGGTCTATGTTGCCCCTAGAAAAAAATCAAGTCAAGATGAGGCAATGAATGTTGTTTCGTCCACACAAAGGTGAAACGTTCCCTAACGGAACCACGAGGCTTCTTGTGAGAAGCTCTGGTTTGTGAGAAGCCTATACCCAAACCTGCCCCAAATGGGGCAAAAATTTACCACAACATGTTGGTGCCATTTCATGATACCATGCCAAGTTTCATGAATTTTAGATGAGTTTTGGATTTACTAGAATTTAAAAACCATGTATGTCAACATTTGCGGCCGAGCCATGATGCCGGGGTGTTTGAAATTCATTCCCATTTCTTGCATGTGACCTAAGCATGCACCCAAGGACACATATATGATTCTTCAACCCATTTTGGTGCACTAGAGCATGTGCCCGAAGTTCAAATTTAAATTATGGACATAAAATGCCTAGAAAACCCAGTTAATGTATAAAAATGTCCAAACGAACCCCGAATAATTCCAAAATTTAACATGACACTCCTATTGGTCTATGTTACCTCTAGAAAAAAATCAAGGCAAGAAGAGGCAACGAATGTCGTTTCATCCACAAAGGTGACATGTTCCTTTCTGGAACCACGAGGCTTCTTGTGAGAAGCTCTGGTTTGTGAGAAGCTTATACCCAAATCTGCCCCAAATGGGACAATTTTTTTACCACAACCTGTTGGTGCCATTCCATGACAGCATGCCAAGTTTCAAGAATTTTAGACGAGTTTTGGATGTACTAGAATTTGAAAACCAAGTATCTCAATGTGTGCGATCGAGCCACGATGCCGAGGTGTTTGAAATTCATTCCCATTTCTTGCATGGGACCTAAGCATGCACCCATGGACACATATATGATTTTACAACCCATTTTGGTGCACCGGAGCATGTGCCTGTAGTTCAAATTTGCATTATGCACCTTAAATGCCTAGAAAATTAGTTAATGTATAAAAATGTCCAAAAGAACCCTGAATAACTCCAAATTTTTCACGACACTCCTATAGTTGCATGTTCACTGCAGATAAATGTTCTAGCAATTAAAACACCATCCTGTGCCGTTGTGACCCCATTCTATATTTCTAATCAAAACAAAAAATCAAGTACATCAGACATAGTTTATTATAACCAACTGTGTGAGATGCAATACAAAATATCTTGGAGCACTGTCTTATATGGCTTACGGGATAAGGTTTGTCCGCTACAGTCCGCAGCTGGCGTGCCAAGCACACTAGCTCCCCAAATAACATTTTACAGTTCAATCGTCGCCAGTCAAAGATGGGGATGTGGACCCGTGTCGCGAGGGAAACTTCAGCGGCCCACTCCGGCGAGAGCGCGACCGCAACCGCCATGAGCGTGCTCACAACCTACATGAGCGTGGCCGCAATCTGCGACTGATGTCGCTTGAACTACGTCGGTATTTCCCCAAAGAGGAAGGGATGATGTAGCACAGCTACGGTAGGTATTTCCCTCAGTTATGAAACCAAGGTATCAATCCAGTAGGAGAACCAAGCAACACTATGTAAACGGTACCTGCACACAAAGAACAAATACTTGCAACCCGACGATTAGGAGGGGTTGGCAATCCCTCTATGAGTAACGTTGCCAGAAATTGTCAAGTTGACGGGATAAAAATTGTGTAGATTGGATAAATAGCACTCGATAAAACGTGAAATAAAATAAGTAATAAAAAAGTGCAGCAAGGTAGTTTTCGGTTTTTGGAACAGTAGATCTGAAAATAAAGGCGAATAAAAATAGATCACAAAGCAAATATGATAAAGAATAGACCCGGGGGCCGTAGATTCCACTAGTGGCTTCTATGAAGAAAATAGCGCACGATGGGTAAACAAATTACTGTTGGGTAATTGATAGAAGATCGAATAATTATGCCGATATCCAAGGCAATGATCAATATATAGGCATCATGTCCAAGATTAGTAGACCGACTCCTGCCTGCATCTACTACTATTACTCCACACATCGACCGCTATCCAGCATGTATCTAGTGTATTAATTTCATGGAAAAACAGAGTAATGCAATAAGAATGATGACATGATGTAGACGAGATCTATTCATGTAGGAATAGCCCCCATCTTGTTATCCTTAATAGCAACGATACATGAGTGTCTTGCTGCCCCTTCTGTCACTGGGAAAGAACACCGCACGATCGAACCCATCACAAAGCACCTCTTCCCATGGCAAGAAAAATTGATTTATTTGGCCTAACTAAACCAAAGATTCGAAGAAGAAATATGAGGCTATAAATAATTATGCATATAAGAGATCAAAAGAAGACTCAAATAATATTCATGGATATAGATCTGATCATAAACTCAAAGTTCATCGGATCCCAACAAACACACCGCAAAAAAGAGTTACATCAAATAGATCTCCAAGAGACCATTGTATTGAGAATCAAAAAGAGAGAAGAAGCCATCTAGCTACTGCCTACGGACCCGTAGGTCTATGATGAACTACTCACGCATCATCGCAGAGGCACCAATGAGGATGATGTACCCCTCCGTGATGGTGTCTAGATTGGATCTCGTGGTTCTGGAACTTGCGGTGGCTGGAATTGTGTTTCGTCATCTCCCCTAGGGTTTCTGGAATATTTGGGGATTTATTGGGCGAAGAGGCAGTGCGGGAGGCCACCGAGGTGGGCACAACCCACCAGGGCGCGCCTGGGCTCCTGGGCGTGCCCTGGGGGGTTGTGCTCCCCTCGGGCCTCCCCTCTGGTACTTCTTTCGCCCATCTTGTGTCTTCTAGTCCAAAAATATTCTCCAAAAAGTTTCGCTGCATTTGGACTCCGTTTGGTACTGATATTCTGCGAAGTAAAAAAACAAGCAAAAACATCAACTGGCACTGGGCACTATCTCAATAGGTTAGTCCCAAAAAATGATATAAAGTTGCTATAAAATGATTGTAAAACATCCAAGAATGATAATATAATAGCATGGAACAAGCAAAAATTATAGATACTTGGAGATGTATCAGCATCCCCAAGCTTAATTCCTACTCGTCCTCAAGTAGGTAAATGATAAAAATATAATTTTTGATGTGGAATGCTGCCTAAGATGTTCATCACATATTCTTTTCTTTGTAGCATGGACATTTGGACTTTTATATGGTTCAATGCAATAGTCTAGTTTTGACATGAAGATTTCAATACTCAAGCATATCAACAAGCAACCATGTCTTTGAAAATATAAACACTAAATAAAGTTATCCCTAGCCCATCATGCTCAATCATTGATCCATTCATGAAACACACTCACATATTAGCTACATCCAATGCTCAAGTACGATCATAGTGCCCCTTAGTTGGTGCTTTATAAGAGAAGATGGAGACTCAAATAAAATAAAAATTGCATAAAGTAAATAGATAGGCCCTTCGCAGAGGGATGTATGTATTTGTAGAGGTGCCAGAGCTCAAAGCATAAATTGAGAGATAATTTTTTTTGAGAGGCATACTTTTCCCGTCAAAGAAAACGACCAAGTAATTCCCAACACTTTCCATGCTAGAAATATCATAGGCGGTTCCCAAACAGAAAATAAAGTTTATTCCTTTTTCCACCATTCTTTCACAATCCATGGCTAGCCATATCCACGGGTGCCTTCCCTACCAACACTTTCCAAGGAATTTATTATTTGACAACATAAAGTAAATTTGTTTTTCATTTCAGGAATGGGCATCCCTATTACCTCTGTACTCTCGTGCAATGACAAGTGAATAAACACTCATCTTGAGAATAACACATCTAGCATGGAAAATATTGGCCACCCCCTGCAGTTTTATGAGTGGTACGGGCACAGAAAAAGAAAATATATTTTAAAAATTTGAGATGGCACATACAAATTTGCTTAGAACGGCATGGAAACACTGCATATAGGTAGGTATGGTGGACTCATATTTCAAACTTGGGTTTAAAGGTTTTGGATGGACAAGTAGTATTTCTACTTAGTACAAGTGGAGGCTAGCAAAGAGATTGAGAAGCAACCAACCAAGAAACAAAAAATCACATAGGCGAGCATTAAGCATAAATAACACCAAATAATGCACCACAAGTAGGATGCAATTTCATTGCATAACTATTGAATTTCGTGCTTGCATAGGGAATCACAAACCTTAACACCAATATTCTTACTAAAGCATAATTACTCACCAACATGACTCGCATATCACTATCATCATTTCTCAAAACTATTACAAAGAATCAAGTTAATTTTGTCCAATGATCTTCATGAAAGTTTTTATTATATCCCTCTTGAATATCTATCACTTTGGGACTAGTTTCATATATTGCAATTGCTTTTGACAAGCTCAAACAAATTTAAGTGAAGAACATGAGCATAAAAAAAATTGTCTCTCAAAATAATATAAGTGAAGCATGAGAGAATTTCTTCAAAAATTTGCAAACTCTCAAATTAATCTAAGTGAAGCATGAGAGCATTTCTTCAAAAATATTAAAGCACACCATGCTCAAAAAGATAGAAGTGAAGCACTAGAGCAATTCCATAGCTCAAAAAAATTTAAGTGAAGCATATTGAGCAATTCTAACAAATCATAGCATAATTTTGGCTCTCTCAAATTGGTGTGTCCAGCAAGGATACTTGTCACAAACTAAAAAGCAAAACAAGGAAAGACTCATATAATACAAGACGCTCCAAGCAAAACTCATGATATGTGACGAATAAAAATATAGCTCCATGTAAAATACCGATGATCGTTAGAAGAAAGAGGGGATGCCTTCCGGGGCATCCCCAAGCTTAGTTGCTTGGTTCTCCTTGAATATTAACTTAGGGTGCCATGGGGCATCCCCAAGCTTAGGCTCTTTTCACTCCTTATTCCTTCATCCATCGTGATCTCACCCAAAACTTGAAAACTTCAATCACACAAAACTTAACAAAACCTTCGTGAGATCCGTTAGTATAAGAAAACAATTCTTTACTTTAAGTACTGTAGCAAACCTATTCGAATTTTGTTATTGCATTATATCTACTGTATTCAAACTTTACCATGGCTTAAACCCCTCCTATACAGTCCATAGATTCATCAAAATAAGCACACAATGCAAAGAAAACAGAATCTGTCAAAAACAGAACAGTCTATAAAGAGGCGAATTGTTCTCATACTTATGTAACTCCAAAAATTCTGAAAAATTATGACAACAGAGGCAATTTGTATATAATTCTTGTGTAAAAATTCAGAATTGTTCGTCGCTTCTGTGAATTTTTAAAATTATGTTACTGGACACAAAAGTTTCTGTTTTTAAAGAGGATCAAATCAACTATCACCAAAGCTATCCCAAAGGCTTTACTTGGCACAAACACTAATTAAAACATAAAAAACACAACCATAATAGAGGCATAATTGTGTAAACACTGAAGAACAGAAAGAAAAACTCAAAATAAATTTTATTTGTTGTTTTGGCTCCCAACAAGCGCTATCGTTTTATGCCCCTAGGTAGGCATAATGCATAGATTCAAGTATTGTCATCTTTTATTTTAGATCCATAGGATGCCCTCATGATTGATTCATATGGTGGCTTAATTCTTGTTCTACGGAAGTGTTCCATACCCTTTCTTAGTGGAAATTAAAATTTAATATTGCCTTCATTCATATCAATCACGGCACCAATAGTACGTAGAAACGGTCTACCAAGTATAATTGGACAAGACGGATTGCAATCTATATCAAGAACAATAAAATCTATGGGCACATAATTTCTATGGGAAAGAATAAGAACATCATTAATTCTTCCGAAAGGCTTTTTAATAGTGGAATCCGCCAAGTGCAAATTAAGAGAACATTCTTCAATATCGGTAAGACCAAGCACATCACATAAAAATTTCGGGATTGTGGAAACACCAGCACCCAAATCACATAAAGCAAAGCACTCATAATTTTTAATCTTGACTTTGATAATAGGTTCCCATTCATCATGCAATTTTCTAGGAATTGAAATCTCTAATTCCAATTTTTCTTCCAAAGCTTTCATAATGGCATCTACAATATGTTTAGTAAAAGCTTTGTTTTGTTCATAAGCATGGGGTGAATTTATCATAGATTGCAACAAAGAAATACATTCAAGCAAAGAGCAATTATCATAATTAAAGTCTTTGTAATCCAAAAGAGTGGGCACATCACTAGTTAAAGTTTTGACCTCTCCAAACCCACTTTTATCAAAATTTTCATCAAGATTTTCACCCTCCGAATTATCAGGACGCCTTCTAACTAAAGTTGATTCTTCTTCACTCCCTTTATCATCAATTTTAATTTTACTAAACAAGGAATCAATAGAAGAAACACCAATCACTTTAAGATCTTCATCATTTTTATCTTCTAAAGAAATTGGTTTAGCGGCCATTTGATTTACTAGGGTAGCTTGTGCATAGGATATTTTGCCTAGTAAATTTTTAGCATGAGCGTACTTGGATTGAAGATTGCAAACTTCTCTACTAATATCATCAAGTTGTTTTGTTATAGCATCTAACACCACAGAGTGTTCCTTAAGTTCTTCAGTAAAATATTTATTGTGCTCAAATTGCGTAGTCATATATTCCTTAGTACTTTTTTCAATTTCAAGTAAAATATTGGGGTAAGGAACTTCATAGTACCTTCTCTGAGACATCGCAACTACGGAAACAAGATTACACACAAAAACAGATCTGGTGAGAAAACAGCGAACGAAAAAGAGGGCGAATAAAAACGACAAAATTTTGTGAAGTGGGGGAGATGAAAACGAGAGGCAAATGGCAAATAATGTAAATTGCAAGGAGATGAGATTTGTGATTAGGAACCTGATAGATGTTGATGATGTTTCCCCGGCAACGGCGCCAGAAATTCCTTTTGATGTCGCCTGAACTACGTCGGTATTTCCCCAGAGGAAGGGATGATGCAGCACATCTACGGTAGGTATTTCCCTCAGTTATGAAACCAAGGTATCAATCCAGTAGGAGAACCAAGCAACACTATGTAAACGGTACCTGCACACAAAGAACAAATATTTGGAACCCGACGATTAGGAGGGGTTGTCAATCCCTCTACGGGTAACGGTGCCAGGAATTGTCAAGTTGATAGGATAAAAATTGTGTAGATTGAATAAATAGCTCTTGATAAAACGTGAAATAAAAAAGTGTAGCAAGGTATTTTTGGGTTGTTGGAATAATAGATCTTAAAATAAAGGCGAATAAAAATAGATCTCAAAGCAAATATGATAAAGAACAGACCCGGGGGCCGTAGATTTCACTAGTGGCTTCTCTCAAGAAAATAGCGCACGGTGGGTAAACAAATTACTGTTGGGCAATTGATAGAAGATCAAATAATTATGATGATATCCAAGGCAATGATCAATATATAGGCATCACTTCCAAGATTAGTAGACCGACTCCTGCCTGCATCTACTACTATTACTCCACACATCGACCGCTATCCAGCATGCATCTAGTGTATTAAGTTCATGAAAAAAATGGAGTAATGCAATAAGAACGATGACATGATGTAGACGAGATCTATTCATGTAGGAATAGCCCCCATCTTGTTATCCTTAATAGCAACAATACATGCATGTCTTGCTGCCCCTTCTGTCTCTAGGAAAGAACACCGCACGATCGAACCCATCACAAAGCACCTCTTCCCATGGCAAGAAAAATCGATCTAGTTGGCCTAACTAAACCAAAGATTCGAAGAAGAAATACGAGGCTATAAATAATCATGCATATGAGAGATCAAAAGAAGACTCAAATAATATTAATGGATATAGATCTGATCATAAACTCAAAGTTCATTGGATCCTAACAAACACACCACAAAAAAGAGTTACATCAAATAGATCTCCAAGAGACCATTGTATTGAGAATCAAAAAGAGAGAAGAAGCCATCTAGCTACTTGAAAGTGCGTTATATCGACTGGAGGGGGGGTGAAGAATAGGCGATTTTTACAAATTCATCACTAACGAAATACTACTTGAGGAATTTGCGAAGTGACGAAAACAAGCAGCGAAACAAATTACTCAGGTACATGCATAACAAGACAATAGCATAGTCATCATGATGAAATGAAACATACACAGAGCACAGATAGCTGTAAACAGGATAAGTAGGCAGAAGACAAGATGACTGAAGAATTTGGGTTGAGAAAATTAAGAAAGTCTTCAAACAGTAACGATCAAGTTCAACAACAAGCAAGCGAGGAAATGAAAGGGTTGAGGAAATAGAACCAGTAGCTCGGTGAAGATAGTGATTTGGTAGACCAGTTCCAACTGCTGTGACAGTTGTATGTCTAGTTGGAGCAGCTTGGTATTTAAACCAAAGGACACACAGTCCCAGGACACACAGTCCTTACCCTATTCTCCTTGAGCTAAGGTCACATAGACCTCGCCCAATCACTCATGGTAAGTCTTCAAGGTGACTTCCAAACCTTCACAGACTAAGTCACTTGGCGATCCACAATTCCTCTTGGATGCTCTAGACCTTGACGCCTAACTGTTTGGAAGATGCACAGTCTTCAAAGGTAACAAGCATTGGTCCACACAGGAACAATCTCTTCAGTGATGCTCAATCACTTTGGGTTTTAGGTGTTAGGGTTTTGGGTTTTTCCTCACTGATGATTTTCTCTCAAACTCTTAGGAGGATGGGATGCTCTAAATGACAAGTGTAAGTTTCTCTTGGAGCAGCCAACCAGCTAGTGGTTGAAGGGGGCGGCTATTTATAGCCAGGGAGCAGCCCGGCATGATGAGACATAAATGCCCCTAATGATATGATCGTTATGTGGATAAGATATTTGGGACAGCTGGCGCGAAGCACAACAACGGTCAGAAATTTGAGCTCTCAAATTCCTCAGGGCTATCATGTTCCTCACTGTAGGCATTTCGCACTGGCGAATTCCTAACTCCTCAGTCAGGACAAATTCCTCAGAGAGCAGAAGATCTTCGTCTCTCTCACTGAAGAAATTGACTGAACTGTATGAGATTTCCAAAGGCCTCACTCGAAGGATTGGGTATGTGTAGGCTTTGATATGAGCATCACTTGGAAACTTTTCCTTAGTTTTACCCCGAACCCCTTTAACAGTACGGTGTTTCCTATGACTCAAGAAAGGAAAATGAAACTACGAAAACAAAAGTCTTCACACTTCATAATCCTCGCATCAATATCAATATCTTCAAGGTCACACCAATTTCTTCATTTTCAAAGTCTTCGAGAAAACCAAAGTCTTCAGTTGAAGACATTCATTTTTACGGGTCGACATTCATCAGATTTATCAAACTCCTCAGAGACTTATTAGACCTGTGTACACTCACAAACAAATTATTCCCTTAACCTATAAGTCTTCAATACACCAAAATCACTAAGGGGCACTAGATGCACTTACACTACTGCCTACGTACCCGTAGGTCTATGATGAACTACTCACGCATCATCGGAGAGGCACCAATGAGGGTGATGAACCCCTCCGTGATGGTGTCTAGATTGGATCTCGTGGTTCTAGAACTTGCGGTAACTGGAATTGTGTCTCGTCGTCTCCCCTAGGTTTTCTGGAATATTTGGGGATTTATAGGGCGAAGAGGCAGTGCGGGAGGCCACCGAGTTGGGCACCACCCACCAGGGCGCGCCTGGGCTCCTGGGTGCGCCCTGGGGGGTTGTGCTCCCCTCGGGCCTCCCCTCTGGTACTTCTTTCGCCCATCTTGTGTCTTCTGGTCCAAAAAAATTCTCCAAAAAGTTTCGCTGCGTTTGGACTCCGTTTGGTAATGATATTCTGCGAAGTAAAAAAACAAGCAAAAAACAACAACAGGCACTGGGCACTATGTCAATAGGTTAGTCCCAAAAAATGATATAAAGTTGCTATAAAATGATTGTAAAACATCCAAGAATGATAATATAACAGCATGGAACAAGCAAACATTATAGATATGTTGGAGACGTATCAACGACCGGGCGGCTGCGACAGCCAAAATAGCAGCTGCTACTGCTGCTCAGATGGCAGCAGCAACATATATGACAGGGATAGTAGATGGCGAGGCACCACAATAGTTGTCCATTCCGCAGAGGCTACATTAGCCCTGACGGAGGCCGACTACGCCCATGTCGAGGCTGGCCACGCCCAGCTCCTAGCGGTCACCGCATAAATCACATGAAGTTTCTTCGACAACAGTCGGCAACCCACGGCCGAAGAGTTGGCAATTGCCGAGAGCGTTCAAGCAGCCGTCCGTTCGTTCTGAGCATACCTTGCCCAGATGGAGCCCATCTAAACCCAGCTCGTGGCCGCCCACGCCCAGCTCATGGCGGCCTTTTCCTATGAAATGGTAGACACGGATGGCGAGATGCTTGCCGAGTATGGTGTGACGGATGCCATGGAGCCCCTTCCCTAGGAGATCATCGAGCGCTAGCTGGACATGGAGGATGTGGTTGAGATCAATGAGCGCCAGTCGGAGTACTCATCTTTGTTTAGAGCACGGTCTTTTGTTAGAGTAATGTTTAGGCCAGCTAGCTTTGTTTAATTGCTGAACTTGCTCGATTAAGAAGTGTGGGTGTGCTGTAGGCTCTTTTGTGTACCCAAATTATGCAATGACGTGGATGACCACTGTAACCAAGGAAATTGGGACCAAAATTTGCATCTTTGAACTCATCACACATGGGGTAAGCTATATGATTCGTTTGTGATGTTCACATATCGTACATAATGCTGAATAAGGGACCGTGTCTGATGACACTTTGCGCGGCAGTTTTTCGCTGTACCGAGCGAAATTTTTTGGCTTCCACGGAAATATCTACCTCCCCCCTCCTCCTGACATAAAGCCACATTTACCATGTTTCCGCCTTCCTTTCCAAGTTCAAACATTCACTGCTTGCTTGCAGAGCCGCCTCCTCACCGGTGACGCTCCTTCCTGCTGCTCGGCCTCGTCAATCTAGTCAGGTAATCCACACTCGACCCCCATCCTCCTCCTACTTCTACATCCGACATGCCCCGACCACCGGTGTGACACCTTCCACCCAAATCACCGACCCATCCTCCAAATAAGCATTGATCTAAGCCATGGTGCATGCAGTATAGACAGGAGCTCAAGGAGCATTTGGCAGCGGAGAAGAAAATCGCGGCCGCATGCATGGATGAGGTCGCGATGGCTGCCATGACTGCCGACCCCCAGATCTGGGAGGAGAACCTCGCCGTCAAGGCCACCGTCGATGCCTCGCACGCGGACGCTACCATGCGGTTGGCTACTTTAAATGACAGTTCGTGGCATTTTCTCGTGGCCACTGTCACTGCCTTCGACAAATACTATGAGGTGTTTTGTCAGTGTGCCCGTGCTTACCTCAACTCCAGAGTCAGCAGGATGGTGCCTGGAGCGGCTCAGGCGACTCACAATATGAGGAGGGCAACCACGATGTGGAGGTCGCCCTCTTCCAAGTCTAAGGAGCCCATCATCATTGCTATCTTCGATGATCAGGAGAAGTTTGTCTTTTTAGCTCACTATAAGGACCTATGCAACTAGCTAGCTATGCCGGTTAAGCATGTTCAATTTACCTATTGCATGTGCTACTCCTGCCTTTCCTTTTACAAATTCTAGTGAATTGTCCTATGTACTGTTACTATGCTATCTGATCCTCTAGTATATATGTTCAATATATCATGCAATGTGGTGCTTAGTTAACTGTTTACTTAATTTGTTGTCATGTTGAGTTCACTGTTTGGTTCAATTCTGCAATGTGATGTTCAATTCTTCTGGGTGCAATTTTGTATTGTCTTGCATGTGAGTAATAAATCGAATTTGGCTGTACAAAATACAAGAGAAACAAATACAGTTGCTATATTTCCAAGTTGTTAAGCATGCTTGGTTTGGTTAACTGTCTAATCTTCTAGTATGTTCTATTGTGCAATGTGGTGCTCAGTTAATGTTTGGTTCATGTGTTGTGGTGTTTAGTTAACTGTTTGGTTCAATTCTGCAATGCGATGTTCAATTGTTGTGGGTACAATTTTGTATTGTTATGCTTGTGAGGAATAAATCAAATTTGACTGTACTAAATACATGAGAAACATATACAATTGCTATATTTCCTAGTTTAAGCATGCTTGGTTTGGATAGATGGCTTTTCCATGTGCCTCGAATTAATCTGCTGAATCTGCAATTTATTTATTTTTCATCAGCATGTTTTACTGATAGTATGCCAACCCTCACTTAACCTAATCAATAACTACCTTATATGCATGGTCCTTTGTCTAATAGCACATTATTGTGCAATTCCAGGAACCATTCTAATATTTAGGTTTTTAACAATTTGGTCTTGCACTTTTAGGTCCTACTGTCAGAGGTTTTTACCCACTATTTGACCCATATTGCATATGGGGAAATGAGTCAAGAAACTTAGAAATATTGTTAGGATAAAGAAACTAACGACGAAAAACAACAAAAACTTTGTCTGCACAATGAACAAGACATCAGTGAACTACATGATGGTACTAACCCTTATACCTTGTCTTTTTTATTCCATTGTGTTAGCGTGGAGCCGGCGATCTATGTAGCAGGGCTGCCCCTTTGCTGGTTTGGCGAGGGGGGTGCACGCGACGCGAAGAGCAAGACGACGAAGGACAGGATGGTTTTTACCCAGGTTCGGTCCGCTGAGAAGCGTAAAACCCTACTCCTGCGTTGGTTTATTGATGCGTGCATGTAAAGGTACACAGAGCGCTCTTCCCCGGCAAGTCGCGAAGGTAGGGCAGCTGCACGGATACGTATGTGTGAGGTTGTGAAGGGTTTGAACCCCTGTAAAGGTTGCCCTGGCCCTTCTTTTATAGCTCAAGGGGTTATCACAGTGGCAAAAGGGACATTACAGGGTGATTAGATAGATGCAGAACTATCATACCTAATTCTGCCAGTTAGGACAAAATGCATTAAATGCATTGCTAGGTGTCATGAGGAGGAGGAGCCCCGGCAAGGGTGCCGCACTGCTTGCTCACCTACCTCTTATTAGCTCGACACCCCGTTAGGACGGGTGTCAATAAAGGTGTTTTCCCTCCAGCGGGCTGCACGTGCCTGACAACCTTCACCTAACCGCCTGCGAGCTCGACACCTCACCGATGTGTGACTACTTGCTTGGTGCGGTGGAGCGCTGGTAGGTTGGTGATGGCCTGCTAGGGCTCGGCGCCTGCTGGGCCTTCATTTTGACGGGCTCGCCTTTCCGACAAGAGCTAGCTTCAATCTTGTGGTTTGTCTTGGTCTTCTTGATCGCTCCTTGATCTCACAAAGAGCGGCTGTTTTGGCTTGGGAAATCTTTGTTGGAAAATTTACTCTTGTCGGGGTAGCTGCTACTCGTCTGTGCATAAGTCAGGGTATTACATCCCTTGTCTAATACACCGACAGGAGCCCCTAGGTCTCAGGCGCACGTGCTGCCAGGCACCGTTGGGTGAGACCCAAACAATGCACAGATGACGCCAACCTTGTTGCAATGATGCTATTGTCTTGAGATCTTCTTTGCTTCTTCATTAATCCGATCTTCAAGCTAGCCCTCGGCCTTCGTTTGGCATAAACCCTCTTTTTTTTAAATAGCCTCCGCTATTCGTGCCAGAAACCGAGGCGCATGTGTACGTGGGTTGTGACCAGGCTCGACGTGGGCAAGCCCATGACCACGCGTGGTTTGCAGTAACTGCCGCCTGCCATCACTCCCTCCTTTACTGCGACCTTCCCTTCCCCCCATGACGCGGATTAGGCGCGGGGCATGGGATTGGTGCAGGAGGGTGGTCGTGGTGGAAGTGTCTTGATTAGAGGAGCCAGAACGCCGGATTGGCAAGGCTGGGCGGCGGGTGGAGTAATGCGTTCGCCAGGGGTGTAGGGCGCAGGATTGGCGAAGCGAGGCAGTTACCCTAGAGTAGTGGAGAGCCAGCCCCCGCAGTGTCTTGATTCTCCTTCATTCTCCTCCCAGTTTTAGTCACCATGGTGAGAGGAAGGGGCCGCGCTCGTGCTTCCACTGAGGCGGCGAGAGCTTCTCCTCGGACTCACGCCTCTGCTTTAGCGGCGGCTGTGGAGACTGGCTCCAGCACGCGGGGTGGAAGCGCAGGGCGAGGAGGTCAGATCGGGGCATTAGTGGTTCCACCTCCTGTGGCCTCGTCCCCGGCGGAAGGCCACACGGGGGGAACCGCGCTCGAGTTCATCGTCGAGTTGAGTGACCCGCCAAGGAACAGGCTGCGGCTCCCTCGCCCTTTCACTAGGGTGACAGAGACAGACGAGCCGCTCGGGCTGTGGCTGCATGTGAACGGGTGCATCAATGGCGCCGTTTGGGTGGACGTGGAATTCCTCGCCAACGGTGTCATGTACCTCACCCGAGGGTGGAAATCCTTCGTGCGCGCCCGTTATTTGGCGGAGGGGCACACCCTCCACCTCGAGCTGGTGGAGGCCGACGCGCTCTCTGTGAAGATTTTCGGGCCTTCAGGCACTCGTCTAGGGTGTTCCGCAGAGAGCTTGAGCGATGGTGAAAGCTCCTCCTCGAGTGACAATGACGAGGAGGACATGGCAAAGGTGGCGACGGCGGGCATCCGGTCGTCAAGTCTGAAGACAACGACTCAGACTTTGGCTGAACGCCGGTAGCATCGTCATCACCAGCTGGGCGCCGGCAGCACCATCATCTGTAGCTGGACCCCAGCAGAGCGATTTGCCGGGGGTGCTTTGCCTAGATGCCACCGCCACCTCCAACTGGACCGCAGCAAGCCCATCACCTGCTCGTGGACTCCGGTTTCATCTTCCCTGCCGGTGATCTCTTCAGGCCGCATCCCTCTGGTCCTGGAGGGGGTGACCAGGGCATCGCCTACGTGCTCCTTTGGCTCTCCCTGCCCTCGATGTAAACTCTAGGAGGTGAGGGACAAGAAAGGCATTATCGAGCACTTTTTGTTTTTTTCTTCAAAAATTGTATGATATCAGGTGTGCTCAGATAAATAAAAATAAATCATCTTCCTTGCTTGCCTCCACCCTCGTACGTTTTTATAGTACCCTACGCTGTCTTGGAAACTTGTCGGGGAGCAACCACCGGCAATGTAACTTGTCGGCCTCGAACGCTGCTTGCATAGATTCCGTCGAGCAAACTCGAGGCAGAACTGGAGCGCGATAATGAGATGCGACAAGATTCCTTAGTGTACAGTTTTTTCGTACGAGTATAGGGATGTGCAAGGGAAATTTCTAACTTATCTTTCTTTGTTGTACTTCTTATCATATGAAATGGAATGAACCGCCAATCCAACATTCCACCTTTTTTCCTCCCCGGGAAACTTGTACACGAGGAATCCTTCTGCACTTGAAGAAAACAGAAAGGAGAAGCATGGTAACGTGGATACCTTGGCGGTATGTTAGTCATTCTATTCATGCAAAGCGCTATCTCACTGCACATGCATCAGCACATAAGAAGACATGCATTGATGGCTCGTGGAGCACTTAGCATTATTCAGATATGCACAGGGTCTGCGCCTGGCTTTGTACAAAGGGTTACAAGTCCTTGGGACTGTGCTTGTACAAAAGAGGTTGCCGGGACAATGCCCGACAATGACGCCTTATGGGTAGAACTTGCGAAGATGCTCAATATTCCATGAGTTTTGCACATGAATGCCATCCTCGGTCTCCAGACGGACTGCGCCAGGTCTGGTGACTTGTACTACCCGGTAAGGGCCCTCCCACTTCGGCGTCAACTTGTTTGTTCCCTTGGCAGACTAGACACGCCTAAGGACAAGGTCGCCTTCCTGAAGGCTCCGGGCATGAACCTTGCGGCTATGATAGCGGTGCAAGGCTTGCTAGTCGCGTGCATCACGCACAGCCGCCCGAAGACGATCTTCCTCAAGGAGCACGACATCGTCATGCCAGAGCTGCTGTTGCGCTACTTCATCATAGGCAAGTACTCAAGGTGACCCGTATATGAGTTCCATGGGGAGCACCGCTTCTGCACCATAGACTAGCTAGGGAGAATGGTGTCTAGCCAGTAGTTCAATTTGGTGTCGTTCTGAGTGACCAAAGAACCACCAGCAACTCATCAATCCATCGCCTCCCGCACTTGTGCAGCTTGTCGAAAGTTCTAGTCTTGAGCCCACGCAACACTTCAACATTTGTCCTTTCTGCTTGCCCGTTACTCCTTGGATGAGCAACTGAGGCAAAGCAAACCTTGCTTCCAAGGCTCTGGATGTATTGCATGAAGGTGCGGCTCATAAACTGTGTGCCGTTCTTAGTGATGACTCTATTTGGAACTCCAAACCGACAAACTAATCCTTTGAAGAACTTGACAGCTGACTGTGTAGTCACCTTCCTCACTGGCTCTACCTCAGGCCACTTTGTGAACTTGTCGATGATGATGTACAAGAACTCAAAGCCAGGGGGAAGGGGCCCAAAATATCGAGCCCCTAGACCGAGAAAGGCCAAGAGAGAGGGATCGTCTGGAGGGCTTGAGCTGGTTGATGTATGTTCTTTGAATGGAACTGGCATGCTTCACATCTTGTTACTAGCTCAGTTGCATCCTGAAGGGCAGTTGGCCAATAGAAACCTTGCCAGAAGGCTTTCCCGACAAGGGCTCTTGCTCCTATATGGGAACCGCATATGCCTCCATGTATCTCTGCCAACAACCTCAGTCCATCTTCCTAGCGAATGCACCTCAATTTCACTCGATTTGGTCTTTTTCTGCATAGGATGTCATCCACAAACTAATACATACTTGACTGATGGGCTACTTTTTCAGCTTGCTCTTGTTCCTCGGGAAGTTCTCTTGTTTGGAGAAACTGAACTATCTGTTGGGCCCATGCTGGAGCCTGAGGCTCGACAACAAGGACTAAAGGCATTTCTTCGGCAGCGGGAGCGCTAACCTCGACGGCAAGAATATGAGATTCTGCTCGAGGATGCTGCTCACTGGTAAGCACATTATCGCTCCCGGTAACATTCTCGCTGGCGGGTTCAGGGAGCTCTGCCAAAAAATACTTGTCGGTGCTTAGCTTTCTTCTTTTCTTGGCTCTCGTTGATGGGGTGATTGTTGGATGATTCAAGTGGAGCACAAAAGTTCCTGGTTCCACGGGAAGCTTCTGGGCGGCACACTTTGACAGTTGATCAGCGATGCTGTTTTCCGCACGGGGAACGTTCTCTGTTTGCAACCTGTCAAAGTGTTCTTCCAATTTCCTCACTTCATCCACATATGCTTCCATCAACGGGCTCTGGTAGTCCTTGTTCACTTGCTTCACTACAAGTTGCGAGTCTCCACAGACGATCAACTTTTTGATCCCCAACTCCATCGCTATTCTGAGGCAGGCAAGCAGTTCCTCATACTCAACAGTATTGTTGGTAGCCTCCTCCCAGGGAAAGTGCATCTGAATCACGTACTTGAGATGCTCTCCGGTGGGTGCGACAAGCAGCACTCCGGCACCGGTGCCTTGCAGCGAGAAAGCACCGTCAAAGTACATGACCGAATTATTCTCAGTTTCCTTGCCGGCAAGAGTTGATTCAGGGATCTCGTCATCTTGCGTTGGTGTACATTCCGCAATGAAATTTGCTAGTGCTCTACTCTGAATGGTTGATGTATTTTCAAACTTGAGTGCAAAACTCGATAGCTCTAGTGTCCACTCCACTATCCTGCTGGTTGCCTCTTGTCGTGGTGGAGCACGATCACCTATGGGGCAGGGTTGCCCTTTGTGGTTCGGTGGGGGATGATCACATTGCACAAAGAGCAGAGGCAGCGCGGCGATGACAACTATTGTTTACATGGTGGAGCACGATCACCTATGGGGCAGGGTTGCCCTTTGTGGTTCGGTGGGGGATGATCACATTGCACAAAGAGCAGAGGCAGCGCGGCGATGACAACTATTGTTTACCCAAGTTCGGGCCGCCTAGCAGTGTAAAACCCTACTCCTGCTTTGGTGGATTGATTTCGAGGAACACGAAGACACGGAGCGCTCAAGCCCGGCAAGGGTGCCTCGGGGAGAGCAGCTACGCGCGTACAAGTGTTGAGGGATCAGAAGTCCGAACCCCTTTGCTAGGTTGCCTCGGGCCTCCTTTTATAGCTAAAGGGGCAACCACAATGGCAAAACAGTCATTACAACATGATTAGATAGCTGACAGTGTTATCATACCTAACTCTGGCAGTTAGGACAAAGTGCATTAAATGTACTGCTAGGTGCCATGCGGAGGTTGAAGCCCGGCAAGACTGTCGCGCCGCTTACCCAACTACCTCTTATCAGTGTGACACACCATCAAGATAGGTGTTAATAAAGTTAATCTCTTCCCCAGCAGGCTGCCACGTACCCGAAAGGATCCACCTAGCCACTTGAGAGCCCGACACCGTACTGATTAGTGATTGGCGTATGATGAGGTGGAGCGGTGGCGTCTTGGTGAAGGCTTGCCGGCATGGAGCCTTCCAGGCTCTCATCTTGGCGGCTTATTTTAGTCTTGGCAGCCCCGGAGACCCTGTCGGGGCGGCTTGGCCTTGGTCCCAGGCGTAGTCTCGACCCCGCTGGGCTCGCCTGCCTGGCAAGGGAGACCTTCCTAGGGGATCCTCTGGTGTCTTTGTCTTCTTAATGCGCTCCTTGATCTCACGAAGAGCGGTTTCTCTGGCTCATCATCAGTCCCCGCCAAGGCACCATACCGGGAAGGTTGCAACTATCCATGCAAAAGTCAGGAGTACTAGGGACCCCGTTCCTAGTGCACCGATAGGAGCCCCCGGGCTTGGCCCATACACGCATCCGAGGCGTCGTTGGGTTAGGCACAACAAAATGCACGGACACACGTGGCGGAGGGAAACTGACATAATCCTTTGCTGTGACTCGAAATCATGATGGTTCCTGCCACCGCACGTCCAATCCGCGCATTAATCATGGGACGTGGAAGCATGGGTGCTATCGCAGTTACCCACCAAGGCGCGCCTGTGGCGGGCGCGGCTAGGGGAGGCGGTGAAGAGCCAGCCCCCTTGCGTATTCCCCATTGAAAGGTAACTGCGAAGGGGCGCTGCTGATTCACTTTCGCCCTCCCCTGTTTCATCTTCTCCCTTCTGCCAAGAGCAAACCGCCCTCGCCGCCGCCGCCGACGCCCATATCAATCTACTTTGACCTCAAGATTTCTTCCTCCATGAGCCCCGGGATGGCTCCCAAGGCAGCCGCCTCGAAGGGGAAGAAGGCGGCTAAACCGCTCGACCCCAAAGCAGAGCAGAAGAAGGAGTTAGAGGAACTGGAGAGAGATAGCAGAATGAGAATGTCGTCTTCTCGGTGCCCACCTTGTCTACCAATACTCTGATCGAGAGGTACGCCTATATGTGGGGGAAAGATACTGATAGCCATGGAGCCCCCAAGGTACTCCCTTTCGGCCCCACGACCCTGAGCAACTCCTACCCCTTCTTCTGTGCATACTTTTACTGCAGATTGGTGCCGCTGTATTTAGATTTCTTCTATGAGCTGATGTCGACCAATGGATTTCGGCTGCTCGACTTCAGTCCCAAAGCCATGATGTGTATAGCAATTTTTGCACATTTCTGTGAGAACTTCATCGGAGTTATGCCCAATGTAGATTTCTTCCGCCACTTCTTCGTCCCTTGGGTTGAGAACGATGCGCTGTCTGGAAGCATAACATGGTTCCCGAGGGGGAAGAAGGACCAAAGAGACTACCTTCCCGGACAGCTCCACGACAAGTGGGAGGAATGGAGGGGAACTTCTTGCTGGATTCAGGAGGAGAACTTTCCGGCGTTCTGCTTGCCGTGAACAAGGAAGATTGATCATGATGATAACTGGAAGAAGCTCGGTGCCAGTGAGAAGAAGCTTCGCCCGATTTTCAACAGGATTTCCCGCTGCGGGGAGCTGGCCTGACCATAGAGATGGTTGGGGCTGACTTCTTGCGGATCCGCATCGCCCCACTGCAGCAGAGAGACATGCCAACTTGGTTGTATCAGAATGCCAGGGACATAATGCGGTTGTACCCAGGCCATGGCTGTAACTTGACGGTGCTGGGCCACTCCTGGATCTGTCAGCAGTTGTTCCACAAACTGGGCACTTTCCACTTGCCGGATACGGTTGTGCCGCTGCACAACAACACAGAAAGGAACACCATCTTGGCGTGGATGCCAGACTGCTCTGCCGCCGGGGTCAAAGAAAGCTGGGAACTGCCCTCATTGTCAGATGAGAAGAGATGGGCTTCTGAGCTAGTGGAGAAGGCCGAGCGAGAGGAGTGTGACCTGGTCAAGGAAACCATGGAAGAAGAGAAGGCGTACATCGCCGGCAGAGTTGTAGAGGCCCATAAGGTAGCACTTGCAAAGTCCATGGTCCTTGCCAAGGACACTGAAGACGATGCAGAGGAGGAAGAAGATGATGAAGACAAGGATGACGATGAGGAGCCCATTGAGGAGGGACGGGAAGGGCCCATCCGGGATGAGGCTGCCGGGGAGGTAACAACAGAGAAACTGGAAGAAGAAGACTTCCAGGTTGGCGAGCCGCTGTGCCGCCTCTGCAGCAGGGCGACCAAAGATAACACGGGTATTCCCCAGCCCTGATCCGCCTCCGTGGTAAGGAAGACCACCACCAAGACCGGGAAGCAAGAGATGATACACTGGCAATCCGCATGGCTGGTCAAGCTCAAGCCTTCTTCCTACCGAGAAGAACTTCCCGGCAAGGACAAGGTCCCGATCCCGCCAAGTTCGCCGGCACCAGCAATTAAGAGGGCTAGGGAGTCTCCACCGCCATCCAAGTATAAGATGGACAGGCTCATCGAATCCAATGAAGAGTAAGCAATTCCCTACTACGTCATCTCTAGATTTATCTCAATTGTTGATTCTGATCTGGCTCCTTGTTGTTTCAGGGATGAAGAGCCACTTATCCACCGAACGAAGCGGGCTAAGGCATCGGCGCGTCATGGTTCACCGTCAAGGGTTGTGTCAGAGATGCCGTTGGATGACCTCGTGGTCTCCAGCTCCCATACCAGCCCCCTGCGCCCAGACGTGCCTCTGCCTCAGCTAGCTGACACAAACATCGAGGGCCATTCTTCTAGCGAGGGCAAGGAGGCAGGAGGGGAGTGTCAGGGTGAAGAGGATCAAGAAGCAGATCCCACCAAGGGTTCCCCGCCAACTGCCATCCTTCGGAGCACTTCTCCGGCAAGGGCCTCCACCGACGGCATTGTTCACATCAGCGCCTCTCCAACGACGGAAATCGTCAAGGGCCATGTGCTGGCAATGCAAGCTGCCGGGAGTGGGGATGTCCCTGCCCAACAAGTACAGTCAGGTAACCCTCTTACCGCAAAGTTATCTCAACAAGAACTTTCTCTTCGGGTTTTACCAGTAGCCGAGATCTCATTTCTCTCGTTTTATCTTTTCTTGGTTTTCTAGTTCCAACCTTTCCCGCAGAGGGTGATGAGCTAGTGGAGGTTGCCGGGATTGCCAAGGCTGCTGCTGAAGAGGCCACCAAAATTGCCGCTGCGGAAAACCCTGAGCGAACTAATGGTGATATCCAGGAGGCTGATGTGGCGATGGAGGAGCCCTCTGACAACCAATCTGAGCCCACCAAGATGGATATGGATGTGGTGCAGACCATAGAGCCGCAGCCAGTACCTGCCGAGCCACCAGTGTCGATGGCCCCGCCAATCCTGCCCACTGATACGTCCATTTTGCATCATGATTTCCTACTGTTATTTATAATGTTTTATGCATAATAATGCTTTATGGAGTAATTCTAATGCCTTTTTTCTCATAATATGCAAGGTTTACACAAAGAGGAAGAATGCCGGCAGCTGGAATTCTGGACCTGAAAAAGCTACGTCAGAGTTACCTATTCGGCACATCTCCAAATGAGTTGCAAATTTACGGAGAATTATTTTGGAATATATAAAAAATACTCGAGCAAATAACTACCGGAGGGGGGACACCTGGTGAGCACAAGACACCAGGGCGCGCTAGGCCCCCCAGGCCACATGGTCGGTTGTGCTTAGCCCAGCCACCTCTGGTGCCCATCTTCTGGTATATAGGTCATTTTGACCTAGAAAAAATAAGGAGAGGACTTTCGGGATGGAGCGCCGCCGTCTCGAGGCGGAAATTGGGCAGGAGCGCTTTTGCCCTCCGGTGGAGCGATTCCGCCAGGGGAACTTCCCTCCCGGAGGGGGAAATCGAAGCCATCATCATCACCAACAACCCTCTCATCTCTAGGAGGGCAATCTCCATCAACATCTTCAACAGCACCATCTCCTCTCAAACCCTAGTTCATCTTTTGTGTTCAATCTTTGTACCGGAACCTCAGATGTGACTAGTAGTGTTGATTACTATATGGTTTATTTGGTGGAAGATTATATGTTCAGATCCATTATGCTATTTAATACCCCTCTAATCTTGAGCATGATTATCATTTGTGAGTAGTTACTTTTGTTCTTGAGGTCACGGGAGAAGTCATGTTGCAAGTAATCATGTGAACTTGATATGTGTTAGATATTTTGATGATATGTATGTTGTGATTCCCTTAGTGGTGTCATGTGAACATAGACTACATGGCACTTCACCATATTTGGGCCTAAGGGAATGCATTGTGGAGTAGTTATTAGATGATGGGTTGCTAGAGTGACAGAAGCTTAAACCCTAGTTTATGCGCTGCTTCGTAAGGGACCGATTTGGATCCAAATGTTTAATGCTATGGTTAGATTTTATCTTAATACTTTTCTCGTAGTTGCGGATGCTTGCGAGGGGGTTAATCATAAGTGGGATGTTTGTTCAAGTAAGAATAGCACCCAAGCACTGGTCCACCCGCATATCAAATTATCAAAGTAGCAAAGGCGAATCATACCAACAAGATGAAAGTGACTAGATGAAATTCCCGTGTACCTTCAAGAACGCTTTGCTTAATATAAGAGACCATTTTGGCATGTCCTTTGCCACAAAAGGATTAGGCTACATTGCTGCACTTTATTTACTATTACCATTACTTCTTTGTTACAAATTATCTTGCTATCAAACTACCTGCTACCGACTATTTCTGTGCTTGCAGAAAATACCTTGCTGAAAACCACTTGTCATTTCCTTATGCTCCTTGTTGGGTTCGACACTCTTACTTATCGAAAGGACTACGATTTATCCCCTATACTTTTGGGTCATCAAGACTCTTTTCTGGCGCCGTTGCCAGGGAGTGAAGCGCTCTTGGTAAGCGGAAATTGGTAAGGAAAAATTTATACTACGTGATGAAATTTATTGTCACTTGTTACTATGGAAAAAAAATCCTTTGAGGGGTTTGTTCGGGGTATCTTCACCTCGACCGGAAGCACAATTAGTTGCCCCTCAACCTACTGCACCTACTTAAAATATTGGTTATGAAATTCCTTCGTGTATGATAGAACAACTGCTAGCTAATCCTTATGCAGGAGATGGAACAGAACATCCTGATATGCACTTGATCTATGTGGATGAAATTTGTGGATTATTTAAGCTTGCAGGTTTGCTCGAAGATGTAGCTAATAAGAAGGTTTTCCCTTTATCTTTGAAGGGAAAAGCATTGACGTGGTATAGGCTATGCGATGATATTGGATCTTGGAACTGGAATCGATTGAAATTGGAATTTCACCAAAAAAATTATCCTATGCATCTAGTTCATCGTGACCGGAATTATATATATAATTTTTGGCCTCGTGAAGGAGAAAGTATCGCTCTAGCTTGGGGGAGGCTTAAGTCAATGTTATATTCATGCCCCAATCATGAGCTCTTGAGATAAATTATTATTCAGAACTTTTATGCTCGGCTTTCTCGTGATGATCAATCCATGCTTGATACTTCTTGTACTAGTTCTTTTATAAAGAAGACTATTGAATTCAGGTGGGATCTTTTAGAAAGAATTAGACACAACTCTGAAGATTGGGAACTCGACGAAGGTAAAGAGTCAGGTATTAAGCTTGAGTTTGATTGTGTTAAATCTTTTATGAATACCGATGCTTTTCACAAGTTTAGCACTAAATATGGACTTGACTCTGAGATAGTAGCCTCTTTTGTGAGTCTTTTGCTACTCATGTTGATCTCCCTAAGGAGAAGTGGTTTAAATATCATCCCCCTATTAAAGAAGAAATTAAAGAACCATTCATAGTTAAAGATGAAACTGTTATTTACAATGTTGATCCAGTTGTGCCTACTGCTTATATTGAAAAACCACCTTTCCCTGTTAGGATAAAGGAACATGCTAAGGTTTCAACTGTGGTTCGCAAAAGTAATATTAAAGCACCTAAACCTTCTGAGAAAATTTAAGTAGAATCTAGTGTTGCTAGGGTTAAAGATCTCCTGGTGGAAAATATTGATGGGCATGTTATTTACTTTTGTGATGAAGCTGCTAGAATTGCCAAACCCGAGGAAAAAGATAAACATAGACCTGTTGTTGGCATGCCTGTTGTCTCAGTTAAAATAGGAGATCATTGTTATCATGGTTTATGTGACTTAGGTGCTAGTGTGAGTGCTATTCCTTTTACCTTGTACCAAGAAATTATGGATGACATAGCACCCGCTGAAATAGAAGACATCGATGTTACTATTAAACTTGCTAATAGTGACACCATCACACCAATTGGGATTGTTAGAGATGTTGAAGTCTTGTGTGGGAAAATAAAATACCCTACTGATTTTCTAGTTCTTGGTTCCCCACAAGATGACTATTGTCCCATTATCTTTGGTAGACCTTTCTTGAACACCGTTAACGCTAAAATAGATTGTGAGAAACAAACTGTCGGTGTTAGCTTTGGTGATGAGTCTCATGGTTTTAATTTCTCCAAGTTTAGTAGACAACCTCATAAGAAAGAATTACCTAGTAAGGATGAAATAATTGGTCTTGCTTTGAACAATGACCTCCTACTGATCCACTAGAACAATATTTGCTAGACCATGAAAATGATATGCATATGCATGAAAGAAATGAAATAGATAAAAATTTCTTTGAACAACGACCTCTGATCAAACACAAATGGCCTATTAAAACTCTAGGAGGTCCTCCTCCACCTAAAGGTGATCCTGTGTTTGAATTAAAACAATTGCGTGACACTTTGAAATATGCTTATCTTGATGAGAAAAAGATATAGCATGTTATTATTAGTGCTAACCTTTTAGAACATGAAGAAGAAAGACTATTGAAAATTCTGAAGAAGCACCGTGCTGCTATTGGATATACTCTTGATGATCTTAAGGGCATTAGTCCCACACTCTATCAGCACAAGATTAATATGGAACCTGATGCTAAACCCGTTGTTGATCATCAATGATGTTTGAATCCTGAGATGAAAGAAGTGGTAAGCACTAAAATATTAAAGCTTCTGGAAGCAGGTATAATCTATCCCATAGCTGATAGTAGATGGGTAAGTCCTGTTCATTGTGTCCCTAAGAAGGGAGGTATTACTATTGTTCCAAATGATAAAAATGAACTTATTCCACAAAGAATTGTTACTGGCTATAGAATGGTAATTGATTTTAGAAATTAAATAAAGCAACTAGAAAAGATCATTACCCTCTGCCTTTTATTGATCAAATGCTAGAAAGATTATCTAAGCACACACACTTTTGTTTTCTTGATGGATATTCTGGGTTTTTCAAATACGTGTTTCACAATCTGATTAAGAGAAAACCACCTTTACTTGCCCTTTTGGAACTTATGCTTATAGACATATGCCTTTTGGTTTATGCAATGCACCTGCTACCTTTCAAAGATGTATGACTGCTATATTCTCTGATTTTTGTGAAAAGATTGTTGAGGTTTTCATGGATGATTTTTCTGTTTATGGAACTTCTTTTGATGATTGCTTAAGCAACCTTGATTGAGTTTTGCAGAGATGTGAGCCAACTAATCTTGTCTTGAATTGGGAGAAGTGCCACTTTATGGTTAATGAAGGTATTGTCTTGGGGCATAAGATTTCTGAACGAGGTATTGAGGTGGATAAAGCTAAAGTTGATGCAATTGAGAAAATGCCATGTCCTAAAGATATTAAAGGTATTCATAGTTTCCTTGGTCATGCTGGTTTCTATAGGAGATTTATTAAAGACTTCTCTAAAATTTCTAGGCCTCTTACAAATCTTTTACAAAAGGATGTTCCATTTGTTTTTGATGATGATTGTGCAGAAGCCTTTGAAACACTTAAGAAAGCCTTAACTTCTGCACCTATAGTTCAACCACCTGATTGGAATTCGCCTTTTGAAATTATGTGTGATGCTAGTGATTATGCTGTTGGTGTTGTTCTAGGACAAAGAGTTGATAAGAAATTAAATGTTATTCATTATGCTAGCAAAACTCTAGACAGTGCCCAAAGAACTTATGCTACTACTGAAAAAGAATTTTTAGCTGTTGTGTTTGCTTGTGACAAATTTAGATCTTATATTGTTGATTCCAAAGTAATTGTTCACACTGATCATGCTGCTATTAAATATCTTATGGAAAAGAAAGATGCTAAACCTAGACTCATTAGGTGGGTTCTTTTGCTACAAGAATTTGATTTACATATCACCGATAGGAAAGGAGCTGAGAACCCCGTAGCTGATAACTTGTCTAGGCTTGAAAATGTCCTTGATGACCCACTACCTATTGATGATAGTTTTCCTGATGAGCAGTTAGCTGCAATAAATGTTTCTAATAACACTCCTTGGTATGCTGATTATGCTAATTACATTGTTGCTAAATATTTACCACCTAGCTTTACCTACCAACAAAAGAAAAAAAATATTTTATGATTTAAGACATTACTTTTGGGATGACCCACATCTTTATAAAGAAGCAGTAGATGGTATTATTAGACGTTGTGTACCTGAGCATGAACAGGAACAAATCCTACAGAAATGTCACTCCGAAGCTTATGGAGGGCATCATGCAGGAGATAGAACTGCTCACAAGGTATTGCAATCTGGTTTTTATTGGCCTACTCTCTTCAAGGATGCCCGTAAGTTTGTTTTATCTTGTGATGAATGCCAAAGAATTGGTAATATCGGTAAGCGTCAGGAAATGCCTATGAATTATTCACTTGCTATTGAACCATTTGATGTTTGGGGTTTTTTATTATATGGGACCTTTTCCTTCCTCTAATGGGTATACACATATTTTGGTTGCTGTTGATTATGTTACTAAGTGGGTAGAAGCTATTCCAACTAGTAGTGTTGATCATAACACCTCCATTAAAATGCTTAAAGAGGTTATTTTCCCGAGGTTTTGAGTCCCTAGATACTTAATGACTGATGGTGGTTCACACTTTATTCATGGTGCTTTCCGTAAAATGCTTGTTAAATATGATGTTAACCATAGAATTGCTTCACCCTATCATCCTCAATGTAGTGGTCAAGTTGAACTTAGCAATAGAGAAATAAAACTAATATTACAAAAAACTATTAATAGGTCCCGAAAGAATTGGTCTAAGAAATTAGATGATGCACTTTGGGCCTACAAAACAGCAAATAAAAATCCTATGGGCATGTCTCCCTATAAAATGGTTTATGGAAAAGCTTGTCATTTGCCTCTTGAGTTAGAACATAAAGCATATTGGGCAATTAAAGAAATTAATTATGATTTCAAACTTGCCGATGAAAAGAGGTTATTTGATATTAGCTCATTAGATGAATGGAGAACCCAAACTTATGAAAATGCCAAATTATTTAAAGAAAAAGTTAAAAGATGGCATGACAAAAGAATCCAAAAGCGGGAACTCAAAGTTGGGGAATATGTTCTTTTGTACAACTCCAGTTTTAGATTCTTTGCAGGAAAACTTCTCTCCAAATGGGAAGGACCATATATAATCGAAGAAGTTTATCGCTCTGGAGCTATCAAAATTTATAATGTCGAAGGTACTAACCCGAAGGTGGTCAATGGGCAAAGAATTAAGCACTATATCACAGGTACGCCTATTAATGTTGAAAGCAATATTATTCAAACCATGACACCGGAGGAACACATAAAAGAAACCTTTCGAAACAGTCCAGAATCCTGAAAAAGAGGAGGTACGTGATACGGTAAGTAAACGGACTCCAAAAAATCCATAAAAATATTTTTTTTGTCAGTTTTGGAATATTACCAAAATTAGGAAAATAAGAAATAACCAGGAAGGCAACCGAGGAGGGCACAAGACACCTGGGCGCGCTTGCCTTGCCTGGCGCGCCCAGGTGGGTTGTGCCCACCTAGGGAACATTCCTGACTCCGTTTTCCTCTCGTTTGCTTGTTTCCTAAGATAAAAATTATTTATATACCCCTCGAACGTATTGACCACCATATCACGGAGAAATCCTCTGTTCTTGTTTCGTGCTATTTTTCTGACATATCTGAAAATATGTCATCTCAAGACTCGGAGGGTGAGAGCTATGTTGCTGATTATATTGCAAACCCAAAGGTTTATGGAGATGCAGAGCATTATGGCTGGACCATGGAGGAAGAAGAAGATTGTGATCTGAAAGGAAAAGAAGAGACAAGCTCAGATGAGGATGAAGTCCCACTGCCCCAACCTGGGGACATGCACGTGGAATTCAAGAAGTCAAGTCTCCCCAATAAAGAAAAGAAACCTAAGATCGAGTTTATCCCTTTTCGTCTTCTCCAGGAAAACAAGAAGGAATTATGCAAAAAGATATTAACGTTGGAGCAGGAGATAGATGACTTGAGGGAGGAAAATTCCATCCTCAAGCGTAAGCTGAGGAGAAAGGACGTTACTACCCTATCACCACCACCATCATTATCTTCCCCACCAAAGAAGACTTGAGTACATGGTATGGGCACTCCCCTTGGCTTGTGCCAAGCTTGGGGGAGGTGCCCCGGTATCGTATCTGTCGGATTTTGGGTTCCGCAAACCCTTGAGAGGTTTGAACTCTAGGGTGCGTGCGAAGAACTCGTCCTCCTCAGTCTGCCTACTCACTAATCTCACAGCCTAGCTCGACGAACTATAAGGAAAAGAGACACAACAGTTTACCCAGGTTTGGGCCACCTTGAGATGTAAAACCCTACTTCTGCTTTGTGGTGGATTGGCCTCGAGGTGCTGAGGATGAACTAGTACAGTGGCGAACAACCTCATGAGGAGAGGTGTTTTTGTGCTCGAGGGAGCTGGTGGGAGTGAGGGTGATCTGAATGATCCGTCCCGGGGGTCCGATCCCGCTCTACGGTGGTGGCTAAGTCCTATTTATAGTGGCCTTGGTCCTCTTCCCAAACAAAAGGCGGGAAGGGATCCCACAACGGCCAAATTAGAAGGAAGACATCTAGTACATGTTATCCTGACAAAAGTAGTCTTCACCTGCAAAAGCTTTTGGTCGTGACGCCGTGGTGGGCTCGGTGATGACCTCCGTCCTGCCGTCCTGGCGGTCTTGGTCTTGTTACACGGGAATGGAAACCTTTGGCTGATTCCTCGGGACTCCGCGCCTGCGCTTGCCTCTTTAGCACCAAAGAGGAAACTAGTACACTGCGCCCACTGGCGCCCGCCTGGCCTTGGTCGTCATGGCTCATGTCATCCGGACCTCATGAGGAGAGGCTTGCATAGAACTCTCCGCTCCTCAGGAGCCAGCCTGAGGAGGCCGCTCCTCGTGGAGGTCTTGGTGTCGTCCGCCTCGCGAGGCTTGGCCCCTCGTGAGGGTCTTGAGTTGTTGTTGCTGAAGCTGGGCCGTACCAGGCCGTCGTTGGAGTCACGTCGTGGGCTACAGGCTGGCAAGTCTGGGTACCCTGGTTCCCAGAACGCCGACAGTAGCCCTCGGGCCCAAGGCGCGCTCGCACTTGGCTTCGAGGTGAAGCCAAGGGGCAAGTGCGGTGCGCCGTGGGCATCCACCACCTGCAGGCCCGGTCGACGCATGGCGCTTGATGGGACATGGGCGCCTCCACTTCCCCGCATGGCCTCGAGAACTGCCAGACTTGACGGCTGCCTGTTGCACGCGCAGTTTCGCCATTGCTGCCCGCCGTGCTCACCCTTGACTCCCCCTCCTTTCTTTGAACTCGCGGCTCTTCTCCTGGATCCAGCGCCGCGCCAATCCTCCCTTGACGCCATGGCCCCGAGGTCGAAGAAGAAGAGCAAGGCCTGCGCTCCTGCCGAATCCCGGCCGGGCCTGGAGCCTGCTCTCGATCGGTCGACGGTGGTCAATCAGGAGGGGTTGGATAAGGTCCGGCCGGCCCTTGCCACCGATTTCAATGAGTGGAAGGCGATGACGGTCTGGCCTGCTTCTCGAGCTTTGATTGACATGGAGGCCATCGAGATCCCCATCCATCTGCACGCTCTCTCGGCCGGCTTGGTCCCCCCTTCTCCAATTTCTTCAATGCCATATTCTTGCATTACCAGATCCAAGCGCTGCATCTGGACCCCCGGTCCATCATCCTCCTTGCTGTCTTTGCCTTCCTGTGCGAAGCCATGGTGGGCATTGCCTCGTCTGTCGCCTTGTTCCGCCATTTCTTCTCACTCCAGATGGTCGATGACCGCCAGTGCTCGGGATGCGTGGCCTTCCAAGTCGTGGCGGCGACAGCTTGGTCGGGCATCGACTTCACACTCCGCCCGGACATGAGGGGATTCCGGAAGCAGTGGGTGTTCGTGGATGTCGGTGTGCGCAACTCCTTGCTTCTGCTCCCGCGAGCGCCGGCGGTGCCCAGCTCCGGCTGGGGGCACGTGAGGCTCGCCGATGGTCGGCTCGCCCATGTTTGGTCCAGGCTGACCAGGTTGAAGAAGGTCGGGGTGACGGTGCTGATTGTGGTGAGGGAGTTCGTTCATTGGCGCATTGCCCCGCTCTAGCGCCATTCTCGCCCAATGTGGGCCTTCACCGGCAGCAAGGACCGCATGAGGCTCCAGGTGCCTTCGCTCCCTTCCAAGAAGCTGCGCACGATGCTTGAGCTCCTGACGAGCAACCCAGCGCCAGTCACGCTTCCGAAGGAGGGCTGCCTCTTGTACCAATGCTCGAACAAGGAGGACTTCATTAGGCAGATGCCCCCCTTTGATGAGTGGGGGCTGCACCCGAGGGGCCTTGAAGGGCCCCGTGAGAATCCCATCTTGGTGGCTCCCTTGCTCGTCGACCCTGCGGCGCGCACCCCGGATGTGGATGCAGGGGGGCGAGCGCCACCAGGTACCGCTTGGGCGACTGCTGGGGAGCGGGTGTCGCCAGGTGCTCCCGAGGTGTTGGCTCCCGAGGTTCTGGTGAGCGCTCCTGAGGAGGTCACCGGAGAGCTGGTGCCACCCGACGCTCATAAGGCAGCCACCCCTGCAGCTTGGGTGAGCGGTCCTGAGGTAGCGGCTGGTGGGCAGGTGCGGCCTGGTGCCCCTGAGGCCACCGCCCCAGAAGCCCCGGCGGGCCCCTCGACTGCTGAGAGTTGCGCCCTGAATCTCGGCCAGCTTCGCCTGAACCTTGAAGCGCTCCGCAAGAGGAAATGGCCTCCGAGCTGCAGTGGTGACGCCTACCGGCCGCTGAAGCAGAGGAAGTACATAGTCATAGATGAGTCAGTACGTTATCTTCGTGATTTCCTGCGAATCGCATTCTTTCCTGACAATGGCTCCTCAGGATCCCTTCGGCTAAGGCGATGAAATCTCTTGGGAAGCGACCTCCAGAAGTCCTTGGCCCGCTCTCGACTCCGAGCCCCCCACACCAGACCCCCGCGCGAGGTACGGGGCTGGTCCGAGAGGCGGATGCGCCGCTGAGGGGCCATGAGCCTGTGCTTCCAGCATCCTTCCTTCGCGGTCTTGCCTGGGGCGCAGGAGGCGTGCCGAGGGCTCCTCCATTGGTCATCACCGGCGGCTGGGTGATCTCGGCGTCGGCTTCGTCTTCGAGCAGCGAGACCGCTCCGCCCAACACCTTCGCCGAGGCTGGGAGAGCTGCCGGGAAGGCACCGGCCTCCAGCCCACCGCTAGAGGCAAGCGAGCCGCTCCAAGCCCCTCCGTCAACCCCCGGCATGAAGGATGGGCTTGGACGCGCGTTGGAGCTTGCACGCGGGCGTAGCGTCGTTCGTCATGAGCTTTTCCGGGCGGCGATGGGTGCACTGAGCCATCTTGGAGAAGAGCTTGCCGACGTCGACGCCCGCCTCGAGATGGAGGACCTTCGCTTGGCGCACGAGTGGCACCAGTTGAAGGTTTCCATCAACCTCGGGCATCTTCAGCATGAGCGCGCCAGCGCAGGCGCCGCGATGTCCCTTGCAACTTCTCGCGAGGCTCGCGCCCGTGCCCTGGAGGAGGCCAGAGCCGCCGACCGCCGTCGTGAGGTGGCCGATGAGCGGGAGCTCCAAGCTTCGAATGCTGCCCTTGAGCAGCAGATCGAAGCATGCAGGGCCGCCCTGGCAGCATCACCAAGCGAGGCCCTTTCCGATGAGAAAGAGGTCCAGGAACGCGACGAGACTTTGGCGCTGGAGGTCTTGGAGCGCAGCCTAGAGCTTGAGCGGTTGGAGGTGAGGGAGCGCCAGGTACCCACGGCTGAGGACGCCATCGCCGCACGGGAGGCCCAGATCCATGAGGAGGTTGACCAGAGGGTGGAAAAGGCCCGCGCGGCTCTCGCCGATGAGTACCACCTGAAGTTGGAGCTCCTGGAGGACGAGGTCGAGGGCAGGACCGCTACCCTCAGGACAAAGCTGGACGAGGCGGAGTAGCGTGAGAGGGTTGCCAAGGAAGCTTAGGCCTCTGCTCAAGCTGACTTGGCCTCCACTGGCGCCGAGCTGTCCTCACTCCAGCAGCAAGTCGAGGCCATCACGTCCCTCGCGGAGAAGACCGCGGACGAAGAAAACCACCGCCGGACGATGCAGCGTGAGTGCTCCTCGATGCTCCAGAACCTCAGGGTGAGGGCCAACCAGGCTTTGGGCACGATCTGCGAGGAGAGTGTCGCACACCCGCACGAGGACGACGAAGCCAGCCACCTCCTCTTCTTCACCCTGATCGTGACCCGCCTGGAGGACCGGATGGCGAGGGCTCGCGAGCTCGTTGCAGAGAGAAGCCGGGGCCTCCTGGGGCGCGCGTTCTCATGCATCTTTAGTCACCTCCAGAACCTTGATCCCCATTTTGATTTCGACGCCGCAATAGCCCCCGTGCCCCAGGTCATCCAGGGCAATCTGGCGGAATGGGTGGACGACCATGTCGACGACCTGGTTGCAGAGTTTGCTCCTGAGGACGACGCGGCCGTGATCACGGCCGAAGAAGGCGATGCGGGCGACGATGATGAAGACGACGCTAGTGACAGCGCGGGTGGCGCGGATGAAGGTGGCGAGGACGGCGCCGAAGGCAGCGCCTCTGGCTAGGCCTGCCTTCCCTTTGCCTTAATCTGCATGCAAAAAACCTTCAGGCACAGCCCTGCGGGGCGTAAAAGCATTTTTGAAGGGGGGCCCCTTATGATGTATGAAATGATGATATGCCTTTTTAAAAATAGGATTTGGAATATGCCGTCACGAGCCCGCGGGCTCCCGAGCGGGGTAGTTGTTGCAACTTATCTTGGCTTCGTAGGTCTTGAGCGAGTCCTGAGGCCGCAGATGCACCTTCCCCCTGAGGCGAGCTCGCCGGGGCTCGCGAGGTTTTAAATCTCCCGGGGAGCCTGCTGGCCCACCCAAGAGGGCCTCGCGAGGAGCCGCTTGTCGGATCACGACAAGGTGTGCGCGCGACGATCCTATGGTGGTTGCACTTCAGCCCCCTGGGGGGGCCTTGGCATCTCTGGAGCCGGCCCGGGCGTGCCTTGACGCGCGCATACCACGCCCAGCCCCCGCTCACGGGGAGGGGTAGCAGGCGCGACTCTCACTCTTAAAACACGAAGCCAGAAAGCAAGAAATCGCCACGAGACAAGAAAAATTCCCCCTGTTTTTCTTTTAATAAACACATGAAATTCCAAATCTCATTCCAAAAGGCAGCAAGATGAGTTACAAAAAGAAAGGCGGAATCAAATGGCCGCGTCCGGCACCTACCTAGTCTTCTTGTCTTCTCACCAGCGCGGAGCTAAGTGCTTCCACTTGGACGTGGGTGGGAGCCCCCGTGAGGCCCGAGGGCGGCACTCAGGAGACTCCGGGGCGTGTACAGCCCCACTCATTATTACGAGAGAGTGTCACGAGCGGAGACCTTCATAGGCGTGGGGGACTTGCTTCACGTCGCCTGACAAGGGCCCTGCCCTGCGCCTCCCCCGACCACCGTTGGAAACCAGGACGAGACCAAGGGGCAAGGGGGACGCTAGCGGTGCCCTCGGCGACCGCAGGCCCTCCACCGGGGGGAAGGGCTCGCCGGCGCCTTCCCCGGCAGAGGACCTACCTCCGTGCAGCGCCTTGCTCCATGATGTGCGGGGGAGGCCCTGGCCCCGGGATCCCCCGCGCAGCCCCTAGTGTACTTCGCCCGCCGGCAGCGGGGCCATCGCCCTGGGGTCCCTGGCCGCTGCTGTGGCTTGGTTCACCTGCGGTCCATGGTTAGCGTAATTGTGCTCCTGAGATATCGGTTGTACCCAGTGGCTGTTGCCGTTGAAGCTGTCGGTGAAGTTCCGGGGTGGCTCGCGGAGAGCCTCAGCTTCATGTGCCCCTGACGCCTAGCCTGATGAGGAGAACCCGCCGGGGCATTCTCCTGACGCGTACTGTAGATCCATCATGGGGGGTACGTAGGCGTCTGGGACTGCCGTGCCAGGGTCGTCGTCTGGGTGCCCCGCGTTTCTGGCCACCAGGCTCGGTGCCAGGCTCTGATGGCCGCAGGGTGGCGCCCCGGCGCGGCCCCAGGAGGGACTTCCCGAGCTCGCCTCACCCATGGGTAGCGTGGTCGGGAAAGGACGATCAGCCCTGCGGGCCGGGTTGGCGCTGCTAGGTCCCTCAGGTGCTCTAGGGAGGGGCGCGCGGGTGTGGCGGGGGCCCCTGCGCGCCCCTGTCACAGCCCGCGACATAGGCAGGGTGCAGGAAGGTGCCGCGCCCCTACAGGCGGCGTCAAACAGCTCGACGACCTGCTCCACCAGGGAATCACGGCCGCCTTCCGCCAACCGGCACCATAGCAGCTCCTGTGCCACGATGAGCGCGGCTCGCATGTTCGCCTGCTCCCGGCGAGAGTGTGGCGCCGTCGCCATGGCGTAGCTCGAAGATCGCGTGGTGGTGCGGTTGCGGCGTGGCGCGAGGGCAGGCGATGGTGGCCCCCGCCGCCCGCGACCGATAGCACCGGGTGGCGAGCGGGCTGCGAGGAGCGCGGAGTGGAGATCCTCTTGGGCTGACGGCACTGCTCGGGCAGGCCGAACAACCCAGTGCTCAACATGAGCCCTCGGGGCGTCGACCATGAGAGCTGCTGGGTGGTGGCGAATCTGCTGGCAGAAGAGAGTCTCCGACGCACCCCTACCTGGCGCGCCAAATGTCGGATTTTGGGTTCCGCAAACCCTTGAGAGGTTCGAACTCTAGGGTGCGTGCAAAGAACTTGTCCTCCCTAGTCTGCCTACTCGCTAATCTCATAGCCTAGCTCGACAAACTATAAGGAAAAGAGAGACAGCAGTTTACCCAGGTTCGGGCCACCTTGCGGTGTAAAACCCTACTCCTGCTTTGTGGTCGATTGGCCTCGAGGGGCTAAGGATGAACTAGTACAGTGGCGAACAGCCTAAGGAGGAGAGGTGTTCTTGTGCTCGAGGGAGCTGGTGGGAGCGAGGGTGATTTGAATGATCCGTCCCGGGGGTCCGATCCCTCTCTACGGTGGTGGCTAAGTCCTATTTATAGTGGCCTTGGTCCTCTTCCCAAACGAAAGGCGGGAAGGGATCCCACAACGGCCAAATTCAAAGGGAGACAACTAGTACATGCTATCCTGACAAAAGTAGTCTTCGCCTGCAAAAGCTTCTGGTCGTGATGCCGTGGTGGGCTCGGTGATGACCTCCGTCCTGCCGTCCTGGCGGTCTTGGTCTTGTTGCACGGGAATGGAAACCTTTGGCTGATTCCTCGGGACTCCACGCCTGCGCTTGCCTCTTTAGCACCAAAGAGGAAACTGGTACACTACGCCCGCTGGCGCCCGCCTGGCCTTAGTCGTTATGGCTCACGTCATCCGGACCTCATGAGGTGAGGCTTGCATAGAACTCTCAGCTCCTCAGGAGCCAGCCTGAGGAGGCCGCTCCTCGTGGAGGTCTTGGTGTCATCCGCCTCGCAAGGCTTGGGCCCTCGCGAGGGTCTTGAGTTGTTGTTGCTGAAGCTGGGCCGTACCAGGACGTCGATGGAGCCATGCCGTGGGCCGCAGGCAGGCAAGTCTGGGTACCCTGGTTCCCAGGACACCGACAGTATCACCACCACTTTCTTTGCCTTTATCTATCTTAGTTCGATATTTAGTTATCCTATGATTTAGTTGAATAAAAGTTTAGTTCGATCTATTTTCGAGTGCTTGCTTAGTGATCTATGTATCTATGTAATCATGTGCGAGATATATAATAAAGAGTAGTTTTAGTTTTGTTCTTTACTTTTATGTTTCAATAAAAATAAAGGAAAATAAATGAAAAGATCATATGCTAATCCTATGGTAAGTAATGAGATCACATAAGGAAAAGTATAGGTGGTAAAATTTATTGGAGATCGACAAACATAGCATTGGTCAATGATGCAATTCATGAAAGAATTAATAAGGGAAGATAAGATTCACATGCATATACACTATCTTGGACATCTTTTTTGATTGTGAGCACTCATTAAATATTATATGTCAAAATTGTTGACGTTGGACAAGGAAGACAATGTAATGATTTATGTTTGTTCATATTCACATAGAAGTTATATTGTCATAGATCCTTCAACATGTGGTGCTTCCTCAATATCTTTGCTAGCCAAAAACTCTGCACTAAGTAGAGATACTACTTGTGCATCCAAAAACCCATAAACTCAAAATCTTATTTTGAGAGTCCACCATACCTACCCATGGATTGAGTAAGATCCTTCAAGTAAGTTGTCATTGGTGCAATAAGGCAATAAAAATTGCTTCTAAATGTGTTGGATCATTTAGTGTAAGAGAAAATTGAGCGTTGTATGAACTTGTGATGGCAAAGTAATAAAAGCGACGGACTGTATAATAAAGGTTGCTATCATAAGGGGCAATATAACATGACGTTCTTTTGCATTAAGGGATTTAGCATACAAACAAAAAGCGCATGGCAACCTCTGCTTCCCTCTGCGAAGGGCCTATCTCTTACTTTTATGTATTTACTTTAATGCAAGAGTCAAAGTATTCTTCCCTATTCCTTTTTATTTTCTCTTTTTGCAAGCATCATGTGGTGAGGAAAGATCTAGGCACATATATCCAGTTGGATATGAGTGAGCATGAGTTATTATTGTTGACATCACCCCTGAGGTGAATATGTTGGGAGGCAAAACTATAAGCCCCTATCTTTCTATGTGTCCGGTTGAAACTTTTTACTCATGGGCATGCTGTGAGTGTTAGCAGTCATGGAAAGTTAAATGATGGTTGAGTATGTGGACTTGCCAAAAGGCTCCGATACGTGACCCTTCTTGAAAATATGATGAATTGTAGTTGCAAAGTTAACTGAGAACATAGTTTGTTAGTTTTCAATAGAGTTTATGCTTTATACTTCAATGTTGTGATGAATTGTTACTTGTTCATGAGAAGTTATATGATTAAAGTTGTGTGATAAAGTTTTATGTTAAAGTTATTTGCTGTTATAATAATAAGCATGATGCTTCTATGTCCGTATTTTGTTTTTATCAACACCACTCTCTCTAAGCATGTGGACATGTTTTTTGACTTCGATTTTTCGCTTGAGGACAAACGAGGTCTAAGCTTGGGGGAGTTGATACGTCCATTTTGCATCATGATTTCCTACTGTTATTTATAATGTTTTATGCATAATAATGCTTTATGGAGTAATTCTAATGCCTTTTCTCTCATAATATGCAAGGTTTACACAAGGAGGGAGAATGCTGTCAGCTGGAATTCTGGACCTGAAAAAGCTATGTCAGAGTTACCTATTCTGCACATCTCCAAATGAGCTGAAAATTTACGGAGAATTATTTTGGAATATATAAAAAATACTGGAGCAAATAACTACCGGTGGGGGCCACCTGGTGAGCAAAAGACACCAGGGCGCGCCAGCCCCCCCATGCGCGCCATGGTGGGTTGTGCTCAGCCCAGCCCACCTCTGGTGCCCATCTTCTGGTATATAGGTCATTTTGACCTAGAAAAAATAAGGAGAGGACTTTCGAGACGGAGTGCCACCGTCTCGAGGTGGAACTTGGGCGGGAGCACTTTTGCCCTCCGGCGGAGCGATTCCACCGGGGGAACTTCCTTCCCGAAGGGGGAAATCGAAGCCATCGTCATCACCAACAACCCTCTCATCTTTGGGAGGGCAATCTCCATCAACATCTTCAATAGCACCATCTCCTCTCAAACCTAGTTCATCTGTTGTGTTCAACCTTTGTACCGGAACCTCAGATTGGTACCTGTGCGTGACTAGTAGTGTTGACTACATCTTGTAGTTGATTACTATATGGTTTATTAGGTGGAAGATTATATGTTCATATCCATTATGCTATTTAATACCCCTCTGATCTTGAGCATGATTATCATTTGTGAGTAGTTACTTTTGTTCTTGAGGTCACGAGAGAAGTCATGTTGCAAGTAATCATGTGAACTTGATATGTGTTCGATATTTTGAGGATATGTATGTTGTGATTCCCTTAGTGGTGTCATGTGAATGTCGACTACATGGCACTTCACCATATTTGGGCCTAAGGGAATGCATTGTGGAGTAGTTATTAGATGATGGGTTGCTAGAGTGACAGAAGCTTAAACCCTAGTTTATGCGCTACTTCGCAAGTGACCGATTTGGATCCAAATGTTTAATGCTATGGTTAGATTTTATCTTAATTATTTTCTCGTAGTTGCGGATGCTTCCGGGGGGGGGGGGGGTTAATCATAAGTGGGAGGTTTGTTCAAGTAAGAACAACACCCAAGCACCGGTCCACCCACATATCAAATTATCAAAGTAGCAAACGCGAATCAAACCAACAAGATGAAAGTGACTAGATAAAATTCCCGTGTATCTTCAAGAATGCTTTGCTTAATATAAGAGACCGTTTTGGCATGTCCTCTGCCACAAAAGGATTGGGCTACATTGCTGCACTTTATTTACCATTACCGTTACTTGTCCGTTACAAATTATATTGCCATCAAACTACCTTTTACCGACTATTTCAGTGCTTGCAGAAAATACCTTGCTGAAAACTACTTGTCATTTCCGTCTGCTCCTCATTGCGTTCGACACTCTTACTTATCAAAAGGACTACGATTGACCCCCTATACTTGTGGGTCATCACCCACCAGCACAGATATGGTGGCCTTCCAGGCTGATCTTGGAGCCCCCAGCTCATCCGGTGCTGCGGAACTGAATTTCGAGGAGTAAGTTGCACGAATCTTACTCCCCTTGGCTCAAAGGTCCACAGATGTCGAAGACATAGCCAATGAGCATGTGGACTACATATTCTTGTAGGCTATGGCTGCCGGGTTCAAAGATGCCCAGGACAGGTACGGCAAGAGGTGCAAGCAGATCGAGGGAGAACGCAAGGCTTAGGACATGGCAGACCGACAACTAAAGGAGAAGGCAGAAGAGTTATGCACATGGTATAACAATTGATCCCATGAACTCAGGAGCCATGAGGAGAAGATCGCTGCTGCCGAAGAGAAATCAAGAGCCCGTGAGGGCAAGCCAAGGATCTTGCCGCTCAAGAACAAGCTATGGCTGCCACTCTCCGTAGCAAAGATGACGGGATTGAGGAACTTGTGCGACAGCAAACCCAGAAGTTGGAGGATGATCACCAGAAGGCCTTGGAGGCACAAGCTTTGGATCATGCTGCCAAACTCAAAGAGGCTATTGACGAGGCTACAGTCGTCACCACCGCCAAGGCAGAAATGGAAGCCTAGGCCGACAAACTGAAGGAAGAGCTGGCCACTAGTGGCAAGGATATCAAGGATCTCAAGGCCGAGGCACATAAAGGAGCTCACACCCTAGGGGAGCTGCAGACACAGCTCTTGTCCAAGAGCCAAAAACTGGCCACTGCTGATAGTGTGGTCCAGGATCTGAAATCCAAACTTGTTGGGCTAGAGTAGAACCTCAAATCTTACAAAGTACGGGAGAAGGCTTTGTCGGAGAAGCTGGCTGCCGCAGGAACTCTCCGGCAAGATGCCGAAGGTACGCTAGACAAGCTGCAGAAGACGTACTCCCTCTAGACAGAGGAGTTGGTTGATACTGCCAGGCGTATCTCTTCCCAGCTTGCAGTCATGGAGATGAACAGCTGGAGTTTCCCTACCTCAGAGCATGAGGTTGCCAGCGCCAGAATATCCAAGTTCTTCAATGGCATGATCGAAGCGTTGAAGATGTATTACGATGACAGGAATGTGGCTTTTGCCAACGAGTCCCGAAAATTCACCCTTGACGTGCTTCACACCGCGTTGGTCAGTCTGGTTTGCCGCAATCCAGGGCTCGACGTCTCCAAGTCCTTATGCCGCCGAACACGGATACTTCCTCCATCGACAAAATTGTCGCCCTTGTCTCCGACAAGGTCCTCAAGGTCCCCAGGGTTCAGGGCGGCCATACCAACTTAGCTTGTTGCCGTGCTAACTCTACTGAAAACAAGAACATATTTGACCTTATGTTAGGTCTTTGATATTCTTGAAATGTAATAGTACTTTTAAGTAGGTGTATGAACTGATGCTATCCTTTTAGTTCATTTTGCCTATTGTTCTCGTATGATGGTGCACCCTACGCATGCTGGGAGCTTGCCGAGGCTGACACTAGCCGCGACACTTTGGGGGTGAATCCCTAGCAGCCTGTAGGCAGCGACGCCTCTAGCAAGTTTTCCTTCGACGTTTCTAATGCTGCCACCTGAACTGTTGAGCGGACTCGGAACAGACAACGGCACAAATGATCAAGAAAGAATCCCTTCACGTTGCAGGTTTTCCATACGAGTTCCAGGGCTTAAACCAAAGGAGTCGCAAAGGATAATTAAAGATTCTAGAACAAAAAGGTTCCACAACTTATCTTTTCTTTAACTCACAATTGTCGCTGCCGTGGAGACACGAACCCTCTTCTTTCCGTGGAAGCCTCGCACGCGGAGGTCAGTCTTTAACTCACACGTAGTGTGGTTACGTCATACTGCGAAGCGTGATGAGACTTGCCGGGAAAGGACGAAACTGGCCTTGTCGCGGTTCCCTTCTGCAACAATACTTGCTGTTGCCGGGATCGACGCTCGAAGGGAACTGGGTGCGCGCCAGACTGAGTGTGTCTCTCTGGTGGCCGTGATCACAGCGGCGCGGGGGAAACGGGAATTACACATCCGCTCAGCCCACCCCATTGCTATGGTCGTCGCCAGAGGGTCGAGGGATCTGACCAGCTCCGGTACGCCTGTCGTCCGCCCCCGCCACAATGGTTACGGCGACAGCACCTCCTGTACTGGTCGTGCCTTTTGCGGTGCCCGCACTGCCCGCCGGAGTGGTGCCGCCTGCGCCATCCACAGGCGAATGCGGTGGGAGCCTGGACAAGGATAGTTTCATTGTCATGGCGCCCTAGCGCCATGGGCGATGAAGAAGATCGATGCGCTAGTTGCTGTCTCAGATTCGAACAAGGGATTCCCCCTACCTAGTGCGCCAAAGATGTCGTGGTGGAGCACGATCACCTATGGGGCAGGGTTGCCCCTTTGTGGTTCGCTGGGGGATGATCACATTGCACAAAGAGTAGAGGCAGCAAGGCATCGCGGCGATGACAACTCTTGTTTACCCATGTTCGGGCCGCTTAGCAGCGTAAAACCATACTCCTGCTTTGGTGGATTGATTTGGAGGAATACGAAGACACGGAGCGCTCAAGCCTGGCAAGGGTGCCTCATGGAGAGCAGCTATGCACGTACAAGTGTTAAGGGATCAAAAGTCCGAACCCCTTTGCTAGGTTGCCTCATGCCTCCTTTTATAGCTTAAGGGGCGACCACAGTGGCAAAACAGTCATTACAACATGATTAGATAGCTGACAGTGTTATCATACCTAACTCTGGCAGTTAGGACAAAGTGCATTAAATGCACTGCTAGGTGTCATGCGGAGGTTGAAGCCCGGCAAGACTGCCACGCCACTTACCCAACTACCTATTATCAGCGTGACACGCCATCAAGATGGGTGTCAATAAAGTTAATCTCTTCCCCAACAGGCTGCCATGTACCCGATAGGATCCACCTAGCCACTTGAGAGCTCGACACCATACTGATTAGTGACTGGCGTATGATGAGGTGGAGCGGTGGCGTCTTGGCGAAGGCTTGCAGGCATGGAGCCTGCCAGGCTCTGATCTTGGCAGCTTATTTTAGTCTTGGCGGCCCCGGATACCCTGCCGGGGCGGCTTGGCCTTGGTCCCAGGCGTAGTCTCGACCCCGCTGGGCACGCCTTCCCGGCAAGGCATACCTTCGTGGGGGATCCTCTGGTCTCTTGGTCTTCTTAATGTGCTCCTTGATCTCACAAAGAGATGTTTCTCTGGCTCATCATCAGTCCCCACCAAGGCACCATACCGGGAAGGCTGCAACTGTCCGTGCACAAGTCAGGAGTACTAGGGACCCCGTTCCTAATGCACCGACACCTATGGATTCCTTAGAATGTGCTGCAACGGAAAGCGAGTAACTACCATGATCTCATGAGCTTGGAAGTAGTGGCGCAGCTTTCCTGAGGCCATAAGTAGGCCAAAGAGCAACTTGTGCACACCCGAATACCTTGATCTAGCCCCCAGTAAAAGGGAGCTAACAAAGTATACGGGTTGCTGCACCATCTTCTTCTTCGGCACCATTTGCTGATCGGCTATCTCCTCTTGCACTGTCTTCGCTCTACCAGTGCCAGGATCTGCCGAGGAGGATTCTGCTTCATCATGGGATGGCTTTGCCGCCATCGTTTCTTCTTCACCAGCTTCTCTCGGCACAACCAGCGCATGACTAACCACCTAGTTCGTTGCCGCTAAGTATAGCAGCAACGATTCCTATGGCCTAGTCGCGACTAGGGTTGGCGTAGATGACAGGTATCTTTTTAGATTGTGCAGCGTAGCCTTTGCTTCCGGAGTCCATTTGACTGGACCTGCCTTTTTGAATATCTTGAAAATGGCAGGGCATGCTGAGGGAGTCCTAGATTAAAGGGTCCTCGGGCGTCCAGGCTACGTAATGTGGGCCGGACTGATGGGCCATGAAGATACAAGACAGAAGACTCTGTCCCGTGTCCGGATGGGACTCTCCTTGGCGTGGACGACAAGCTTGGCGTTTGGATATGAAGATTCCTTTCTCTGTAACCGACTTTGTACACCCCTAGTCCCCTCTGGTGTCTATATAAACCGGAGGGTTTAGTCCGTAGAGGCAATCATAATCAGACAGGCTAGACTTCTAGGGTTTTTTTTAGCCATTACGATCTCGTGGTAGATCAACTCTTGTAATACTCATATTCATCAAGATCAATCAAGCAGGAAGTAGGGTATTACTTCCATAGAGAGGGCCCGAACATGGGTAAACATCGTGTCCCCCGTCTCCTGTTACCATCGACCTTAGACGCATAGTTCGGGACCCCCTACCCGAGATCCGCCGATTTTGACACCGACATTGGTGCTTTCATTGAGAGTTCCGATGTGTCGTCGTTAGAAGACTCGATGGCTCCATCAATCATCCACAACGATGCTACCTTGAGGGGGGTCTTTCTCCCCGGCCAGATCTTCGTATTCGGCGGCTTCATACTGCGGGCCAACTTGCTTGGCCATCTAGAGCAGATCGACAACTACGCCCCTGGCCATCAGGTCAGGTTCGGAAGCTTGAACTACGTTGCTGATATCAGCGGAGACTTGATCTTCGACGGATTTGAGCCCATGGCGGCCGCTCCCTGCCACCGCGATGAACATGACCTAAATCTGTCATCGGACCATACCCGGGAGATAGCACCTATAACTGCTCTGGCCCTAGATCCGGAGTAGATTGCGCCATCCGAGGACGGGAAGCTCAACCCCAACACGGAAGCCGCAGACTCAGCGGCGTTGGAGCTGCACACAGACCCAACTTCGAACAGGATCTGTGTCACCGGAACCTCGGATTCATCTCCGTCCACAGGTTCCGAACCGCGTGCGTCCGCGCCCATCAAGCTCGATCAGGCACCGATCGTCGAGTTCAGCTCCGCGGACATCTTCCGGCACTCACCTTTGGGTGATGTGCTAAACTCATTAAAAACCCTCTCCTTAGCGGGGGACTCACAGCCGAATTATATCCGGTTTGAACTGGAGGCTGATGACGGTGAATTTCGCTTCCCACCCACCGCCCACTTCATTGCCACTGTCGAAGACTTAACTGACATGCTCGATTATGACTCCGAAGACATCGACGGTATGGACGACGATGCCGGAGAGGAGCAGGCCCAAACCCCGCCGTTTACTGGGTGCTGGACAGCCACCTCCTCGTATGACGTGTACATGGTGGATACTCCCAAAGAGAATAACGGTGATAACGAGAAAGATCCAGTCGAGGATAAACCTCCTGAGACACAGCCAAAGCGCTGACGTCAGCAGCACCGCTCTAAATCACGCCATGGAAAAGACAGCAATACCGGCACAAGAGAAAACAATACTCCGGACGATGCCGAAGACAAAGAAGATCCCGTCGAGCCGACTTCTGAATAGGACGATAGGGAAGATGGGCAAGTCAGCCCTGACAAACAGGCCATAAACAAAGACTCGGAGGACAGCAACTATCTTCCACTCTCCGAAGATGAGGTGAGCCTCAGCAACGAAGACTTTATCATGCCTGAGGAACCCGTCGAGTAGGAGCGCTTTAAGCGCCGGCCAATAGCCACTGCGAGGAGCCTGAAAAAGAAACAGCAGCAGCTTCAAGCTGATCAAGACCTACTCAACGACAGATGGACTGATGTCCTGGCAGCCGAGGAATACGGACTCGAGCGTCCCATTAAAAGTAAACCGAACCGTAAACTGCTACCCCAATTCGACGACGAGGCACTTGAGCCCATGCCATCAACACGTAATGCGGCTGACCGACCACCACGTGGCCGGGACAAAGCGGCAACCCAAGCCGAACACCTGCCCATACTACCTCGCCATAAAGGCAAAGACACTACAGCGCGGGAATACACATATGACCTGCGGCAAGACCTGGAGAATAGAGCAGGTCAGTCCAGATCGATCTACGGATTGCGGGGGCATGCCCTGGCGCGCGACGACGGCTATCAAGCCAGACGTAACGAGCATAACCATGTCCGGGCCGAAAACCATAGACGGACTACAACCGCACTACGTCGCGACTTGGCCCGATATAGAGGCGCCGCACATCCCCTTTGCTTCACTGATGAAGTAATGGAACATGAATTCCCGGAAGGGTTTAAACCCATGAATATCGAATCATACGATGGAACAACAGATCCCGCAGTATGGATTGAAGATTTCCTTCTCCATATCCACATGGCCCGCGGTGATGACCTCCATGCCATCAAATACCTCCCACTAAAATTAAAGGGACCAGCGCGACACTGGTTGAACAGCCTCCCAGAGAACTCCATTGGCAGCTGGGAAGACTTGGAAGACGCTTTTTACGATAACTTTCAAGGTACATATGTCCGGCCTCCGGATGCCGACGACCTAAGTCACATCATCCAGCAGCCCAGGGAGTCAGCCAGAAAGCTCTGGACTAGGTTCCTAATTAAAAAGAACCAAATTGTCGATTGTCCGGACTCCGAAGCCCTCGCGGCCTTTAAACATAGCGTCCGAGACGAATGGCTTGCCCGCCACCTCGGTCAAGAAAAACCAAAATACATGGCAGCCCTTACCGCTCTGATGACCCGCTTCTGCGCGGGAGAGGATAGCTGGCTCGCTCATAGAAGCAACAACACCAGTGATCCGGGCACTTTCGAAGTTCAAGACGGCAACGGCAAGCCACGACGCAATAAACACAAGCGTCGAAATAATAATGAAGGAACGCAAGACACGGCGGTAAACGCCGGATTCAGCGGCTCCAAAACCGGTCAACGGAAAAAGCCATTCAAGGCAAACAGAGACGGACCATCCAATTTAGACAAGATACTGGATCGGCCCTGCCAGATTCATGGCACCCTCGGTAAACCAGCCAATCACACCAACAGAAGCTGTTGGGTCTTCAAACAAGCCGGCAAGCTTAACGCCGAACACAAGGGGAAGGGGCCGCCCAGTGACAGCGATAACGAAGAGACTCGCCAACCGAACACAGGGGGTCAGAAGCAATTTCCCCCTGAAGTAAAAACAGTCAACATGGTATACGTGACACACATCCCTATAGAGGAGCGCAAGCGTGCACTACAGGATGCCAATGCCATAGAGCCAGGCACCCCAAAATTAACCTAATGGGCGGCCTACCCGATCACTTTTGATCGCAAGGACCACCCGGCTAGTATCCGTCATGAAAGTTTGGCAGCTCTGATCCTCGATCCAATTATCGATGGGTTCCATCTCATGAAAGTCCTTATGGACAGCGGCAGTAGTCTTAATCTACTCTACCAAGACACTGTCCGCAAAATGGGCATTAATCCTTCATGAATCAAGCCCACCACAGCTACCTTCAAGGGAGCAGTGTCCGGCGTAGAAGCTCGCTACACGGGCTCAATTACATTGGAAGTCATTTTCGGCTCGCCGAACAACTTTAGAAGCGAAGGCTTGACCTTCGATATTGTACCGTTCCGCAGTAGCTACCACACACTACTCGGGCGTACCACTTTTACTCATTTTAATGCGGTCCCACATTATGCCTATTTCAATCTTAAGATGCCCAGTCCATGCGGCGTCATCACGATAAACGGAAATACGGAATGCTCCCTCCGTACAGAGGAGCGTACTATGGCTGCTGCAGCCGAAGTACAAAGCGGCCTTATCAAGCCGCGTATCTCATCGGCCGTCAAGCCGCCAGTCTCTACTAAACAAGACCAATCAATCTTAGAGCTGGATTAGCAGTTCGGCCTCCATCAAACTCCTATGGCTAAGTGAAAGTGTTAAAGCCCTATAGTCCGATTGCCTAGTTCGCCGCATTGACACCTCCTTCATGGACCAAGACGTTGGGTCAAGAGTGATCAAGTGCTTTTCCGAACACCCCCGTATTATATGCGAGGGGGCTGAAGCCGACGACTGGCAAACTTTCAGATTATACGAAGAACGGCTGCACAGGAGGAACCAAAACTTTCAGGCAAAAGTATAAAAATATGGCCTTAATATATCATAATATTGTTTTTACAAAGTTGGTATATTCACTCGAACATCATATTTTTCGAGCACTGACCCTCTATCAAGCGGGCACCCTCTAGGACAACCTCAAAATAATGCTCTGGCGTGTGATCGTCCTGGCCCTCGGGTGGACTCTTCGCTGCAATATCGGTGGCCTTCATCTTCGCCCAGTACGTCTTGACGCGGGCAAAGGCCATTCGTGCACCCTCAATGCACGTTGACCGCTTAACAGCGTCGATACGCGGCACCACATCAACAAGTCGCTGCACCAAACCGAAATAACTCTTCGGAATTGGCTCAGTCGGCCACAGCCAGACCACGACGTCCTTCATGGTAGATCCGGATATCTTGTGGAGCTCGGCCCACTGGGCCATCTGTTCGTTCAGCAACAGCGGACGCTTCGGCATGCTGAATTGCGACCAGAAAAGCTTCTCCGTTGCATGTCCTTCTTGTGCTTGGAAAAACTGCACTGCATCGGAGACACTCTTCGGCAAGTCCAAGAATGCGTCTGGAGAACTCCACATTTGATTAAGGGGGGCATACTTCGGATCGCCGAATTTAGTCTGTAATAAGAAAGGCTTACCGGCCGCTATCTCCCCAGCTTGCCGGATCTCTTCCCGAGCCGCTCTAGACTCAGACCGTGCTTCTCTCGCCTCCTGTAAGGCCTTGCCGAGTTCGACCGTTCTGGCTTTGTTATCCTTCTCGAGGAATTCGCATCGAACATTGGCATCCTTTAGCTCGTGCGTCATGGTAGATATTCTCTCCTCGCACTGGCGCCGAGCAGCCTGTTCGGCCTTTAACTCAGCAGCTGCCTTCTTGGCAGCCGCCTCACTCATCCTGGCTTGCTCCTTGGCCCGGGCAAGCTTAGCCCGTAGGGCCTCAACTGCGGCAGCATTATCTGCAGTTATGCATATCTCAGTATACAATTTTCAGTGTCATGCTCATATTATCATACTTACATATACTGACTGCCCCAAAAACATACCTTGCGCCTCGTCGAGCCGCCTGTTAATAAGTGTGAGGTCGTCATCTGCCACATCAAGTTTTTGCTTCAGCCTTTCAACCTCTGTAGCTTGGGCAGTCGTCATGGATGAAACAGCCTATGTTCCAATCCATCAGATTATTTCCTGGGAATATCTTTTTTGATCCTCTGATCACCTCCCTTCGGACGCCAACCAGAGTCTCAGGGGCTACTATCTATACACAGGTGCATTTTGCACGTAGAAGTGCAATTAAAGATATTACATTGCATACCTCGAAACCTCTTAGCAGGCTCATGAAGGATTCATTCAATCCGCTTCTCGCGGACAGAATCCTCTCAACTACCGTACCCATTAAGGTACGATGTTCCTCTGAAACGGACGCATGTTGCAGCATGCCCGTCATTGTATCCGGCGCCCCCGGATCCCTGGGAGCGGCCGCAGGAGTATGGACTCCCTTCGAAAGAATATGTTTACCCGTATCTAGAGTCGTCCCCGGCTGTAAATCGGATAGTCCGGGCCCTTTATTGTTGGTCCCCATAGGGTCCGCATGCCCCGGACTCTGGATGGCCGAAGTATCACCTTCGGGCGTAGTTTTCATTATCCCTCGCACCGCTTGTTGGTCGGGAGAGATCCTCTGGGATGATACCTCGGAGTCGTCTGCCCTGTCGGGCGAGAAGGTCTGTGGAGGTGTCTCGCTTTCCATCATCTTCGGAAGAAGATCCCCCGAGGAGGAGGACTGTTGAGGAAGACTGCGTGCCGGACTGCAAACATATATTTTAAATGTTACCCTGGTAACCGGAAAGCAATGTGATATGTTTCGGACGCCCCTATCCACTTACGATTTGGCTAAAGGCTTGTCCTTACGGAGGAACTACGCGACAACGTCGTCTTCTGAACCCGAGCCACCTGACAGGGACATCTTCCCTCGCTTAGGAGCCTTTGCTTCCAAATCTTCGGAGGCGGCCCTCTTCTTCCCATCGGGAGAGGGGATGTCAGTTTCTCCTTCTCTTTTGTCTTCGGAAGAGGGAGTTCCAGTCTCCCCGGACATAGTGTCTGGTGTACCTTTAGAATAGAGGCCACCTTTGGCCTTCTTGCTCTCCTCTTTGTCCCCCTTCGCCGACTCTTGGTATGGCGCCGGAGCCAGCATCCTTGTTAACACATGATCTGCTGAGTCTTCGGGAAGAGGGGCCGAACACCTAATTCTTTCCGCCTTCTTGATCCAGCCCTGGTCGAAGATGGTTTTCTCAGTATATTATTATGAGATATTTAACTAAGTTGTGTTCAGGAGTCGAGGGCCTACCGAGGTATCCGGATGGTTGCAGTCGAGGCCGATGTCCTCGGTAGTATCCGGCCACTGTTTTTGGGTCCCGAAGAATAACTTCCACATTCCTTTGTGCACCGTGCCAAAGAAGTGCTGAAGAGTCCGTGGTCCTTCCAGATTGAACTCCCACATGCGAAGGGGCCGTCGTTGGCACGACAGGACCCGGCGGACTAGCATTACCTGGATTACGTCGATGAGGCCGGTGTCCTTCTCGAGGAGGCTCCAGATGCGGCTTTGTAGTGTCTGCACTTCGTCCATTGATCCCCAGTCCAGCCCCTTATTAATCCATGATGCGAGCCATAATGGAGGGCCAGGCCGAAACGCAGGTGTAGCTGCCCACTTGGTACCATGGGGTTCAGTGATGTAAAACCACTCCCGTTGCCATAGGTTGGAGGTTTCCGTGAAAGAGCCTTTTGGCCAAGGTGTGTGGGTGAGTTTGCTTACCATCGCACCGCCGCACTCCGCTTGCTTCCCATCGACTACCTTCAGCTTAATATTTAAGGTCTTGAGCCATAAACCGAAGTGTGGGGGAATATGGAGAAAGGCCTCGCACATGACGATGAACACCGAGATGTGAAGAAAGGAGTCCGGGGCTAGATCATGAAAATCTAGCCTGTAATAGAACATGACTCCGCGGACGAAGGGATGGAGAGCGAACCCTAGCCCTCGGAGGAAGTGAGAGATGAATATGACCCTCTCGCCGGATCTGGGAGTAGGAATGACCTGCCCTTGAGCAGGGAGCCTGTGGGGGATTTCTGCGGTCCGGTATTTTGCCGCCCGGAGCTTCGCGATATCCTCCTCTGTGACGAAGGCCACCCACCGGCCTTGAGGGTTGGGTCTGGACATGACTAGAAGGCTCGGAACAAATAAATTGAACCTTGGGTGCTAGAACTCGAGGTTGGAAAGGATGAGGAAAAGGGAAAGCGTGGAGGAGAAAGACGGGTCTGTGCCCCTTTATAAAGGCGATGAATATCAAAACGCCTCCTCCTAGGCCTCAAAACCTGCCTATTCCCAAGGAATCATACCAACGGGATGGTTGGATTACGCACGCCCGTATTGATGAGGATCCCGTAATGAAGGGACACGATCTCTGCTGTGACAAGACGTGCCATCGGAAACCGCATCTTAAAGCATGGAGCGGGAGGCTAAAGAACGGTTCGAAATAATGACCATGCAGGAACGTGGCGTCGCGTTACAAAAAGTTGTCAGCGGATTGGACTCGTGAAATATTATACTCTCTGCAGTTGTGTGTGGTACTTGTTTTGCAGAGCCGGACACGCTTTCTGTGCTCGAAGTCTGTTTTGGAGTATTCGGAGGAGGAACCCGCCTTGCAATGCCGAAGACAATCTGCGCGCCGAACACATCATCATTGAAGCCTGGTTCAGGGGCTACTGAGGGAGTCCTGGATTAAAGGGTCCTCGGGCGTCCATGCTACATAATGTGGGCCGGACTGATGGGCCATGAAGATACAAGACAGAAGACTCTCTCCCGTGTCCGGATGGGACTCTCCTTGGCGTGGACGACAAGCTTGGCGTTCGGATATGAAGATTCCTTTCTCTGTAACCGACTTTGTACACCCCTAGTCCCCTCCGGTGTCTATATAAACTGGAGGGTTTAGTCCATAGAGGCAATCATAATCAGACATGCTAGACTTCTAGGGTTTTAGCCATTACGATCTCGTGGTAGATCAACTCTTGTAATACTCATATTCATCAAGATCAATCAAGAAGGAAGTAGGGTATTACCTCCATAGAGAGGACCCGAACCTGGGTAAACATCGTGTCCCCCATCTCCTGTTACCATCGACCTTAGACGCACAGTTCGGGACCCCCTACCCGAGATCCGCCGGTTTTGACACCGACACACGCTCAGCAGTTCTCGAAATGAACCTACTTAGAGCTGCGACACATCCGACAAGGCGCCGCACATCCTTGACAGTCTTAGGTGCTTGAATCTGCTCAGTGGCCTTGATCTTGTCGGGGTTTGCTTCGTTTCCATGCTGAGACACGAAGAACCCGAGAAGTTTACCGGATGGGACACCAAATACACACTTCTCAGGGTTAAGCTTCATGTTGATCTTACGCAAGTGTGTGAATGTTTCTTCTAAATCTTCAATGAGGGTTGATTTGTCCTTGGTTTTGACCACTACATCATCCATATAGGCTTCCATGTTTCTATGCAACTGTGGCTCAAAACCAATCTGAACTGCTCTTGCAAACATTGAACCAGCACTCTTTAGTACGAAACGCATGCGTACAAAGAAATACATGCCACATGGAGTAATGAATGCAGTCTTCTCCTCATCTTCTTTTGACATAAATATCTAATGATATCTAGAATATGGATCAAGGAACAAGAGCAAATCACAGCCGGCAGTGGAGTCCACAATCTGATTGATGCGCGACAAGGGGAAAGGATCCTTGGGACATGCTTTGTTAAGATAAGTGTAATCAATGCAAAGCCTCCACTTCCCATTTGCCTTGCGCATGACAACTGGATTTGCCAACCAAGTTGGATGTAGCACTCCTCTGACCAAACCTGCTGCCTCAAGTTTCTTGATTTCTTCTGCTATGAACTATTGCCGTTCCAAAGCTTGCTTCCTGACCTTCTACTTGACGGGCCGAGCATGAGGGCAGACAGCTAGGTGGTGCTCAATCACCTCCCTGGGAACACCAGGGATGTCAGATGCTTGCCAGGCAACCACATCTACATTCGCCCGCAGGAAGGCAATGAGCCCGCTTTACTATTTGCTGTCAAGGGTGGCACCAACGGTGAAGGAACCGCCAGTGCTGTCCTCCCTTGTCGGCACCTTCTTCGTCACAGGTGGAGTCGCCTTGGGCTTGCCGGTAGAGCTCTCTGGGAAGTTCTCAACGGGTGCGCAGCACTCCGTGGAGGTGCGCTTCTGATACGTCCATTTTGCATCATGTTTTCCTACTGTTATTTATAATGTTCTTATGCATAATAATGCTTTTGGGAGTAATTCTAATGCCTTTTCTCTCATAATATGCTAGGTTTACACAAAGAGGGAGAATACCGGCAGCTGGAATTCTGGACCTGAAAAAGCTACGTCAGAGTTACCTATTCTGCACATCTCCAAATGAGCTGAAAATTTACGGAGAATTATTTTGCAATATATGAAAAATACTGGAGCAAATAACTACCAGAGGAGGCCCGCCAGGTGGGCACAACTCACCTGGGTGCGGCAGGCCCCCCAGGCATGCCCTGGTGGGTTGTGCCCTCCTCGGCCCACCTCTGGTGCCCATCTTCTAGTATATAGGTCATTTTGACCTAGAAAAAATCAGGAGGGGTCCTTCGGGACGTCACGTTGGTTGTGCCCTTAGTGGTGTCATTTGAACGTCCACTACATGGCACTTCACCATATTTGGGCCAAAGGGAATGAATTGTGGAGTAGTTATTAGATGATGGGTTGCTAGAGTGACAGAAGCTTAAGCCCTAGTTTATGCGCTACTTCGTAAGGGACTGATTTGGATCCAAAAGTTTTATGCTATGGTTAGATTTTATCTTAATACTTTTCTCGTTGTTGCGGATGCTTGCGAGGGGGTTAATCATAAGTAGGAGGTTTGTTCAAGTAAGAACAGAACCTAAGCACCGGTCCACCCACATATCAAATTATCAAAGTAGCGAACACGAACCAAACCAACATGATGAAATTCCCGTGTACCCTCAAGAATGCTCTGCTTATCATAAGAGACCGTTTTGGCATGTCTTTTGCCACAAAAGGGTTGGGCTACCTTGCTGCACTTTATTTACTATTACCGTTACTTGCTCGTTACAAATTATCTTGCTATCAAACTACTTGTTACCGACTATTTCAGTGCTTGCAGAAAATACCTTGCCGAAAACTACTTGTCATTTCCTTCTGCTCCTCGTTGGGTTCGACACTCTTACTTATCGAATGGACTACGATTGATCCCCTATACTTGTGGGTTATCAGCTTCCCAGAAGTCTCGCTGGATGTCTTGCCGAGTTTCTGGCTTTTCTTTTCTTTGGCGGGAGATGTGGTCTTGATGGACTCTGCTGCCACCATTTCTTTGTAGAGCTTGTCTACACATATGACTGCATCTTTTTTGTCGGAGTTGATGGTGATGACACCCATGGGCCCTGGCATCTTCAGGGTATTGTAGGCATAGTGAGATGCTGCCATGAATTTGGCCAAGGCTGTGTGACCAAGCATTCCATTGAACGGCAAGGGGATCTTGACAACATCGAACACGATCTTCTCGGCCCTGTAATTCAGCTCCCCGCCAAACGTCACCGGCAGCGTGATCTTTCCCTTCAGCTGGCTCCTTCCCAGGTTGATTCCCTGAAATGTCCTGATCTTTTTGAGCTCTTCCTCAGGAATTTGTATCCTCTCGATCACCTCAGGGGAGATCAAGTTCAAGCCAGCCCCACCGTCAACTAGTATTTTCATGACTTTGAGGTTGCGTATTGTTGGTGAAACCAACAACGAAAAACACCCGACCGCTGTTTTGCGGTCAGGGTGGTCCTCAACATAAAAAATAATAGGCATGTGAGACCACTTGAGGGGCCTTTGTGCCTCCACTGTTGGTTCCGCCGCATTAACCTCTCGCGCCCACTGCTTGAGCTGGCGGTGAGAGGAGTGCAAAGATGCACCCCCGTCAATGCACATGGCTTTAGTTGCCTTCTAGAATTCAGGTTCGCTTGACTCATCACCATCCTCATCCTCACTTTCTTCGTCCTCTTCTTTCTTCTCTCTACCCCTGGTGGGCTTATCTTTCTTCTGGTTTGCATTGCCGCAGCGTCCACCTCGACCGCCATGACCCTTCTTACCGGATCCACCCGTGCCATCCTGTCCCTTCTCCTTGTCCTGCTTCTCATACTCAGCCTTCTGTTTTTCAACCAGCTGTTCAACTTGACGGTACTCCTGGAGGTCGTGACCCTTGGTACGGTGAATCTTGCAGTACGGCCCGTCAGATTTGCCGGTTTTCTCTCCTGCAGCAGCAACCTGGCAATCAGCGCATGCAACTGCTTCCTTGCCAGTGCCTTCCGCCTTGGTTTTCTTGGCGGGGTTGGAGTCGCCGGATCCTTCTACAACCATAATTGATTTGCCCTTGCACTTTTGATTGCGCCTTCGACCTTTCTTCCCCGGGGCGGCGGCATCATCGTCATCAGAATCAACTTCGATGCCAGCATCCTCCCCGGGAAGCCTTCTTCCTTCTTCAGCCCGTGCACACTTGTCCGCCAATGTGTATAGTTCATTGATGGTTTTCGGCAGCCGTATGTGCATCTTTTCCCGCATCTTGCGGTTGCGCACATTCGTGTGGAACGTGGCAATGACAGCTGTCGGGTGCACATCTGGGATGCTACGGTGAACGCGACTGAACCTTTGAATGTACCTGCGCAGGTCTTCTCCTTCCCTTTGTGGGATCACTTGCAAGTCACTTGTAAACGCACCAAAAAACTCGTTGCATAGATCTGACCATGAGGAAATGGAGTTCTCCGGCAAGTTCATCAGCCAAGCTCTCACATTGGGCTTGAGTACCAATGGAAAATAGTTGGCTAAGATCTTTTCATCTCTCCCTCCAGCAGCATGTATAGCAATTGTGTAAACGCCTAAAAACTCAGCCGGGTTCAACTTGCTGTCGTACTTTTCTGGTACTTTGGGCTTGAACGCGCAGACGAACGCCCAACAAACTTACCGCAGCTCATGTGTGAAGGCAGGGCACTCGACCTTGTAAGGAAGGTACCCGCCAACAACTAGCGCTGGCTCATCGACGATTGGACCGTTGCACTCGTCTGATTGACGGCGCCTCCCGGCGTTGTTGGATGGTGGTGCGAGCATCTTCTGCTCGCCTTTCCAGCAGTACTTGCCACTGGTCTTGCTGCGCCCATGGATATGAGGAGGCCATCGACACATCATCGGGATGTGCATCCTGCTGAGTTCGCTGCGATTGCCTGCGCTGCTACTGGGATTGCTGCGGTGGAGGCGATTGGACCGTTGGCACACTGCCTACAACACGGCCATCAGTTTGAGCTATGGGCGCAGTTGGCGGGTGCCGCGAGGATTCCGCCAACTGGGATCTATGCACGTTGGCAAACTCGATCAAGCTCTGGATAGTGGCTCTCCATTCGTCCATCTTGTCAGCAACTGGAGGGAAGTCCAGCAGCATCTGTGCTCCCGCCATCGCTTCTGTTGATGTAGAGGGCATGTTTGAGTGCGAAGAACGTGACGTCGCTCGACTCCTGGCAAAGCCAGCAGGAGCACCATTATGATCTTGTCGCCGAACCGTGGGGGTGACAATAGGCTGGTGTGGCGGGAGTGGTTCCTGAAGATCTTGGATTGATCATCGGGTGATTTCCCGTGGGGGCACTACTGTGAGGGTACAACAACGCCGCTCGACGTCACGTCGCGCCCATCCTGCGATGGACGCGGTACATGTCTCGACATCGTTCCCCTGATCACCGCCGTCGGAGCCGTGGCAGTGGGAGGGTCGTGGCTTGTGCCCGACCGAACAGGGTCACTCCGATGGCTTCGCTCGCTAATGCGCTGAGGAGGGGGGGGGCACACCCGCGCCTCCTGCGCCATTGTTGCTATCTCCACCGGAGGGTCGAGGTAGGTGCCTGCCTCCGGTGTCTCCTCCACCCATTGCCTCTGTAGCGGGCACGACGACTGCACCTCCTGTGCCGGCCGCGCCCACCATGGCGTCCGCACCATCTGCTGCGACGGTGCCGCCCGCGCCATCCGCAGGCGCGTGCGGTGGGAGCTTGGATGTGGATGGCTTTTTCATCATGGAGCACTTCTTCTTGGGCGCCATGAACATTGAAGTAGACGCCGATCTTGATGGAGTCGATGCGCCATTCGTTGGCTTGATTCACACCGGTGATGTCCCCTACCTGGCGCGCCAAAGATGTTGGCGTGGAGCCGGCGATCTATGGGGCAGGGCTGCCCTTTGCTGGTTCAGTGAGGGGGGTGCACGCAACACGAAGAGCAAGACGATGAGGGAACAATGGTTTTTACCCAGGTTCAGGCCATTGAGAAGCATAAAACCCTACACCTGCTTTGGTTTATTGATGGGTGTGTGCAAAGGTACACGAAGCGCTCTTCCCCGGCAAGTTGCGAAGGGAGGGCAGCTGTAAGAATATGTATGTGTGAGGTTGTGAAGGGTTTGAACCAATGTAAAGGTTGCCCTGGCTCTTATTTTATAGGTCAAGGGGTTACCACAGTGGCAAAAGGGTTATTACAGGGTGATTAGATAGATGCAGAACTATCATACCTAACTCTGGCAGTTAGGACAAAATGCATTAAATGCATCGCTAGGTGTAATGAGGAGGAGGAGCCCCGGCAAGGTTGCCGCACCACTTGCTCACCTACCTCTTATTAGCTTGACACGCCATTAGGATGGGTGTCAATAAAGGTGTTTTCCCTCCGGCGGGCTGCCACGTGCCTGACAACCTTCACCTAACCACCTGCGAGCTGGACACCTCATCGATGGGTGACTACCTGCTTGGTGAGGTGGAGCATTGGTGGGTTGGTGATGGCCTGCCGGGGCTTGGCGCCTGCCGGGCCTTCATTTTGCCATGCTTGCCTTGTCGGCACGAGCTAGCTTCAATCTTATGGTTTGTCTTGGTCTTCTTGATGCGCTCCTTGATCTCACGAAGAGCAGCTCTTTTGGCTTGGGAAATCTTTGTTTGAAAATTTACTCTTGCCGGGGAAGCTGCTACTCATCTGTGCGTAGAGTATTACATCCCTTGTCTAATACACCTACACTTTGCGCCATTTCAATATTTAGAGAAGATATTTATGCAAATCTTTGTTTTCAGGCCTTTCCAAAGTAGTTCACTGATGATTACCTCTCAAACCACCAGTATGGTCAAGAGGCAAGGAAGGTGTTCGTACAACACCCGCGGTACAATATTGAAGTCTTCCTCAAGAGGATGGAGGATGGACGGTCAATCATCCGTAGGCACTGGCCTAAAGTTGCAAGGACCTTCAACATCATTGAAGGCTCAATATTCGCCTTCCGCTTCAACAATTTTCCAGATGAGATTCATCTGTCTATCTACCGTCTATGATGCTAATTTCTAAAGGTTATAGATGTTGCATGTGAAACTTGGTGCTGGTGTTGTTGTGTCATGGGGTAGCTAGTTATATGCCTATATGGTGTAATTGAGTGCTGAAGCTATATGATGTTGTACTCTGATGTATTTCTATTATGAAATCTTGGTTCCGTAATACGAAAATGAAATATATTGTGTGTTTAATAATAAATGTCAATTTGATTACTAAATGGATTAATAATAATAGGCCAATTAGCCTGCTTATTGGGTTTTTTCTATTGCAAACGGTTATTGAGACAACATCGTGGGCGATGACCTCAGATAACCCACATAGTTTCTAGGAAGTAAATGTGTTGGATCAATGAACAATCACACACGACTTCCTCTAGACAACTGTTTGCGTTAGGCCACCCTACGCAAATGTTTTCCACATAAAAAAATGTGTGTGGTGGACGGCCTATGCCACACAGTTTCTTCTAGGTACCGTGCGTAGTGCATTCAATAACGCAAACGATAAAATTATTAATATCGTCTGCAATGGCAAGGCTATCACAGATGATTTGATAGGGAATGATGTACATGCAAACAGAAATGTTTGTCTGGGATTCACTATGTGGGATGTACATACGAACGAAAATGTATTTCTTGGAATCACTGTGTGGGATGTAGATATGAACGGAAACGTATGTCTTGGATTCATTGTGTGGGATTTACGTATGAACGGAAACGTATGTCTTGGATTCACTGTGTGGGATGTACGTACGAACAGAAATGATTGGGCTTGTATACTTGTTGGTGATGGCTCGCCCGATCGCATATGTGCTCTTTTTGCCCCGCATGTGTGATCGGAGGGCCTATCACCGGTGATTTCTCGGTCATGTGGGAAGGACCCCCTATCGCACACACAGGTAAGGCGATGGTTTAAAAATCCGTTGCGGAAAGGGGGTAAAAACCATTTGTATAGTAGTCACCTGCACTAGTGACGCTACGACATCATAGGCGTGCACGGCAATGTCTGCTGTTAGGTAGGTGCTGAGCCAGTACCTCCGGTGTAGCGACCCAACCCAAATGGATCAGAGTCTCTGTGCTTACGTGCTAGTCCCTGGATCGTCTTGCTAGCACACAGAGTACTCAATGAAATATAATAGGGTTCAATCACATACTTAATACATCAAAGTCCTCTAAAGGAGTATTTATTACAATAATATGGATGAAGGCCATCTAAAAAAATAACCACGAAAGCATCGAAGGTAATGAGTCCATCAACTCCACAAGCAAAAACTGAGTGCAGAACAACGACCTATCACGCCTTAATCCTCGTCGGAAAACTCTACAACATGAGACGTTGCAACCATGTAGGTCAGCACATGGAATATGTTGGCAATGTCAACCATAGAATAATAATGAAAATTTTATCTCTATATGCAATTTGGCTGGTGGAGACTCTAAGTTTAATTTTTGCATCAATCTAATTTTGTCCTATAGCAAATTAATTGAATTAATGCTACAAAGTTTAATCCAATATTGAGGTGGTTCCTCCAACTCAATCGAAAACCCCAGTTATTTATAACCCAATTATTTAATTTCATATGATGAGATCACTCAATGATACGTCTCCATCGTATCTACTTTTCCAAACACTTTTGCTCTTGTTTGGGACTCTAATTTGCATGATTTGAATGAAACGAACCCAGACTAATGTTGTTTTCAGTAGAACTACCATGGTGTTGTTTTTTTGTGCAGAAATAAAAGTTCTCGGAATCGGAAGAAACTTTGTGGAGATTTTTTATTGAATAAATAAAAAAATATTGGAACAAAGATCTACTGGAGGGGACCCTCCTGCTGCCCACAAGGCACCAGGGCATGCCTAACCCCCACCCTAGGGCACGCCCTGATGTCTTTTGGGGCCCAAGAGCCTCCGTGTGACCTAATTCCAAGCATATAAATTCCATCTTCCTGAGAAAAAATAAGAGAAGAAGTTTCATCACATTTTACGGTATGGAGCCGCCTCCACCTCATGTTCTTCATCGGGAGGGCTGTTCTGGAGTCCGTTCAGGGCTCCAGAGAGGGGGATTCGCCGCCATCGTCATCATCGACCCTTCTTTGTCAACAATTTCATGATGCTCACCACCAGGAGTGAGTAATTCCTTCATATGCTTGCTGGACGGTGATGGAGCTGGATGAGATTTGTCATGTAATCGAGTCAATTTGTTAGGGCTTGATCCCTATTATCCAGTATGTTCTGAGATTGATGTTGCTATGACTTTGCCATGCTTAATGCTTGTCACTAGGGCTCGAGTGCCATGATTTCAGATCTGAACCATCTATGTTATTATCAATATATTTGAGTTCTTGATCCTATCAGCTAGTTGTATGCACTTGTTATTGTTCTGAACCATAGACCCCAAGGTGACAATAATTGGGATACTATCTGGGGATAACTATAATTCGAGGAGTTCATGTATTCACCATGTATTAATGCTTTGTTCTAGTTCCACATTAAAAGGAGGCCTTAATATCCCTTAGATTTCCTTATGGATCCTGCTACCACAGGAGGTTAGGACAAAAGATGTCATGCAAGTTCTTATTATAAGCACGTATGACTATATACGAAGTACATGCCTACATTGAATTGATGAATTGGAGCTAATGTGTATCGCTCTAGGTTGTGACTTTTACATGATGAATGTCATGCACACAAATATCCATCTCTAATCTAATGCCTACGCTTTGCTCATATTGTCTTTGCTAAGTTACTACTGTTGCTACTGCTGTTACAATCACTACAAAATTGCTACTGTTACTGTTACTATTACTATCACTATTGTTAGCGCTACTATCAAACCATCATGCTACTGTGCTACTAAACACTCCGCTGAAGAGAATTAACTTTCCAGGTGTGGTTGAATTGACAACTCAACTTCTAAGGCTCATAAATATTCTTTGGCTCCCCTTATGTCGAATCAATAAAGTTGGGTCAAATATTACCCTCGAAGACTATTGTGATCCCCTATATTTGTTGGTCATTAAAACCATTTTCTGGCACCATTGCCGGGGAGCATAGCTTTATTTATTGAGTTAACTTGGGAATTAAGTATATGCTGATCAGTATGAAGAATTTGTAAGACAAAGATCGTACCCTCTAAGATGAGGGGAGGTAAGGAACTGCCATCTAGCTCTACACTTGATTCACCTTCTATTTTAAGTAGACTTGAGACACCACCACCTGCTATTCAATCTGATATGTCGCAAGTAATTGATGATACTTCTTCTATTATAAATGATACTTATGATGATGCTACTACTTTGCTTGATGAAACTATGCCACTAGGTGAATTTCTTGATGAACCAATTGCTAAAGCTAAAGAATTAGAGAATAATGAATATGATGAAAATTATGATTCATCTGTTATGCCTAGCTCTCCTACTAGAATTGAAATGCCTAAGGTACCTGAGGGTTATGTTATGGATGGGGAGATTACTAAGGAATTTCTTGCTTGTAATGATACAGAGGATCTTAAGAAATTACTGAGTAAGCTATAGAAAAAGCTTTGATAGAAAGAATGAAATGTGATTCTAAGTTTGCAACCTCTCATATCTTTGTTAGTGATAAGGATTATGAATTCTTTGTTGATCCTGAACTTATTACTTTGGTAGAATCTGATCCTTTTCATGGTTATGAATCTGAAACTGTTGTGGCACATCTTACTAAATTAAATGACATAGCCACCCTATTTGCTCAAGAGGAAAAAATCCGCTATTACCATATTTTTAAGTTGTTTACTTTCTCATTAAAGGGTGATGCTAATGAATGGTTTAATACACTTGCTCCTGGTTGTGTGCGTAGTCCCCAGGATATGATATACTACTTCACTAAAATATATTTTCCTGCTCATATGAAACAAGCTGCCTTACATGAAAATATATAACTTTGTGCAACTTGAGGAAGAGCATCTCCATCAAGCTTGTGGAGTCTTCTCAAATTATTAAATGCTTTGCCTGATCATCCTCTTAAGAAAAATGAAATACTTGATATCTTTTATAATGGACTAACCGATGCTTCTAGGGACTACCTAGATAGTTGTGCCAGCTGTGTTTTCAGGGAACAAACTATTGAATAGGCTGAGGAATTATTGAATAACATATTGAGAAATGCCGCCAATTGGACACTTCCTGAACCACCACCTAAGCCAACTCCGAAGAAAAGAGGTATTCTATTCCTCAGTCCAGAAGATATGCAAGAAGCAAAGAAATCTATGAAATAAAAGGGTATTAAATCCTAAGATGTTAAGAATTTACCAGCTATTGAAGAAATACATGGACTTGACATCCCGACATAGGTAGTGGAGGTAAATTCTCTTTATTTATTTGATGAAGGTGATATTCCTTATAATAAATCTCCTAGCCAATGTCGAGATGAATTTGATAATTTCATTGTTAAGCAAGAAAACTTCAATAGGCAAATAAGTGATCAATGAAAACATAATGCTATCATGATTGAATGCTTGAGTGATATGATGTTTATAATAGCTAATGATGTTAAAGGCTTATGTAAACATGCATTTATGGTTCAAACTCAGCTGGAACAAGTTTCTAAATCATAAAAATGATTTGCTTAATGAAACGAAAAATAAAATGAATAATCTTGCTATTAGAGTAATAACTAGGGGTGGTAAAATGACTCAGGATCCTCTTTATCCTGAAGTTCATCCTAAAAGAATTAAGCAAGATTCTCAGAGAATCAATAATGATGCAACAGGTTCAGCTAGGAGGAAGAAAAAGAAAAAGAATAAGGATAGAACTTTGCATGCTTCTAGTGAACCTATTATAGAGAAACCTCCTGAGAATCCTAATGATATTTCTATTTCTGATGCTGAAAGATAGTCTGGTAATGAGCATCCACCTAGTGATAATGATAATAATGATGTTACTAAAGATCATATTGATGCTCAATCAGACTATAATAAAGAATCTGATAATGATGTAGAAATAGACCCTGAAGTTGAGCTTGATGACCCACCTCCTAAAGACAAAAGATATGATAAAAGAGACTTTGTTGCAAGAAAATATGGTAAAGAAAGAGAACCATGGGTTCAAAAACCTATGCCATTTCCTAGTAAGGCTGTAAAATATAGAGATGAAGAGGCTTTTAATCACTTTGTTGAAATACTTAGACCTTTGTATCTAAGAACACCCTTGACTGAAATAATGAAAATGCCTTCATATGCTAAATACATGAAAGATATTGTTACAAATAGAAGGAAAATACCGGAGGCTGAAATCTCTACTATGCTTGCAAACTATTAGTTTGAAGGAAAAATACCTTAGAAGTTAGGAGATCTAGGAATGCCTACTATACCATGCTCTATCAAAAATAATTGTGTGAGAACTGCTATGTGTGGTTTAGGAGCTGGTGTTAGCATTATGCCTTTTTCTCTATATAGAATACTTGACTTGAATAAGTTGACACCGTCGATGCTAAATCCGGCATATCTCGAGGTTGGGTTCCAAAGCTAGGCGTCTTGGCGCGATGGTAACATGGTCACAGGATTTTACCTACGCCGGGGATCTCTCGAAGAGATAATACCCTATGTCCTGCTTTCATTGTATTGATATGGGGGATTGTATAGAGCACATGTATCTACCAAGAGATTGTTCTAATGAATATGAGATTCGATGATCTATGGACTATCCTGGCCTCGGCTTATATAATGTTCCGGAGGCCTACGACAACAGGAGTCCTAGTGGGATACGTGGTAAAGAGGAGTCCTTGTCTTGATCACCAAGTCTGGTGTGGAATGTTCCTCGTATATGTCACGGGCTGCACGAAGTGTCCCATTAGTGAACTGCCATGGGGGTCCTTGGCCGGACTCACCAGGTCGGGAGACGATGTGTTGAGTACCCCCTAGTCCAGGACATCGTCGGTAGCCTCCTAAACTGGTCTTCAATTTGGGGATGCTCCTCGGTTCTTCTGAACTATTCTTCATCTTTGGTCGTCGGTCTTAAAAGCTGGTTCAACAAATCTTCCATCTCCGATCTTGAGGATCGCTGAGGTATATTCGAAGAGTTCACATGTCGGGCATCCATGGAGTTTATACGTCGGGCGTCCGAGGAACCCCCTTTAAATTCTCGGCCTTTATCAATGCCTTTCTTATTTTTACGCCACATTTTGGGTTTGAAGTTTTTCCCAAGCAGTGGTGTCCTCTTGCAACCGAGTTCCAATGTGGGACTACATCTGAAGTCTCATTTTGAAGCCGAGCTTAATGCTGAAAATGCCCTCTACACAGCCATCCACTTGCATCCAAGCTTTGCGCCAGGCTGCTTCCAAGGTGGTGCACCACCTCGGCCGTGGGCTGATTCTTTGCAGAATTTATTTCCGATTGATGCAATCTATTTGCTAACAACATGTAAAGCCAGTAGCCCTCAAGGTGTGTGTCGGCCTAAAATCCGGGATGCACATGAACGATAAAACAAAACCACTTATCCCAATAGCCCCCGAGACTCAGGTCGATTCACGAAATTGCCCTGAGGATCAAGTCCTTGCTCGGCAACATACTTTAGGAACAGAAACGCGGTGCGCATAGCTCCCAAGACTCAGGTTGGGTGTAGCCGACAAACCTAAGGATCGTAATCTCCTAGGAAACTATTTTGCACATTGACTTTTCTGCATTGAATCAGCAATGCAGTAGCCCCCGAGACTTGGGTTGGGCACATGGCCGACCCTAGGATCTTATCTCCTCGGGAACTTGTTCAGTCGGTGTTTGAGTGTCGCCATCACCGAGGTGTAGGTCGATAGGAAAGATGTCGAGCTGCGAGTTGGAAATGATTTCTGATAACCCACAAGTGTAGGGGATCAATTGTAGCTTTTTCGATAAATAAGAGTGTTGAACCCAACGAGGAGCTAAAGGTAGAATTTATATTCTCTTCAAGTCCTATCGACAACCGATACAAGTCTATACAAACTTAACATTTGCTTTACCTAGAACAAGTATGAAACTAGAAGTACTTTGTAGGTGTATAGCTGGAGCTAATTTGCAAACATAAAACTTGGAGTACTTTGCGAGATAATAAAAGTTAGTTGTTTAGTAGAAAGCTTTTGTAATACAAAGATATCGTCCATAGGCAACTGAATATAACATGATAGAAACTTATAATATGCAATGAGGGAGAGGCATACACTAACACACTTTCATGTTCTTATGATTGGAACTCTAGCAAGCATCCGCAACTACTAAAGTTCATTAAGGTAAAACCCAACCATAGCATTAAGTAACAAGTCCTCTTTACTCCCATACGCAACAACCCCCTTATTCGGGTATAAGCTTCTGTCTCTCTCTCTCTACCCACTATAATCGAATTATGACCGTATTGCAAAACCCTACAGCGGTAATCCCACACGCTTGCGTGACACGGAGGGCACCATAGGACAACACCAAGTTAACATACAACTTATATCAATCACACCATACCACAATTAACCCGTAGGACAAAAGAAATCTACTCAAACATCATAGGATGGCAACACATCATTGGATACTAATATGTGGCATAAAGCACCATGTTCAAGTAGAGATTACAACGGGGATAAAAGGTGTTACATCGCTACATAGAGTGGGAGAGAGTTGGTGTTGACAGCAGCGAAGTTATTGGTGTAGATCATAGTCATGATAATTGCCTCGACAGCGCTGTGGCACCACCGGGAGAGAGGGGGAGGAGCCTTCTTCCTCCTTGACCTCCCCCTAGATGGGAGGAGAGTTTCCCCTCTGCTCTATGGCCGTCATGGATCCGGAGGGCAGGAGCCCCTCCGAGGTTGGATCTCTCTCTCTCTCTCTCTCTCTCTCCGGTATCTTTTGTTTTGCTCTCCTATTTTCTGGCTGAAAACCATTTCTTAAATTCCCGGAGATCTGTAACTCCGATTGGGCTAAAATTTTGAGAGGATTTTATCCGGATATTAGGTTCCTTGCGGCTGAAGGACACCTCCAACCGACTTATAAGGGCACCACAAGCCCTGTAGCCGCCCCCAAGGTAGGGGGCGCACCCCTTGAGCTTGTGGTCCCCTCCAGCATTGTCTCGCCTTGATTTTTTTTCAAAAAAATCACATATATTCCAAAATAAATCTCCATAAATTTTTATCGCGTTTGGACTTTGTTTGATATGGATTTTCTGCGAAACAAAAAAATGTAACGAACAGGAACTGGCACTTGGTATTGGATCAATAGTTTAGTCCCAAAAAATAATATAAAAATGTTGCCAAAAGTATATGAAATTGTAGAATATTGGCATGAAACAATAAAAAATTACAGATATAACGGAGTCGTATCAGCATCCCCAAGCTTAATTCCTGCTCTTCCTCGAGTAGGTAAATGATAAAAAGATAATTTTTGATATGGAATGCTACCTAGCATAATCTTGATCATGGAATCTAATCATGGCATGAATTTCAAGACATGAGTGATTCAAAGCAATAGTCTATAATTTGACATAAAGACATCAATACTTAGGCATACTAACAGACAATCATGCCCTTCAAAATAAAGAATGCTAAAGAACGCTATCCCTACAAAATCATATAGTCATGTCATGCTCAATCTTCTTAGCAGAAAGTATAAATCATGAGCACCCCGGTGTCAAACCTGGCCATTGGATCGTACTTCTAACGCACTTCAGCATTTTCAACTCCGACGCAATACATGAGCGTGAGCCATCTATAGGTGGAATAGAATGCGGTGGTAGGGATCAATAAGGAGAAGTCAAAAAGGGAGATAGTCTCACATTGACGTGGCTAATCAACAGGCTATGGAGATGCCCATCTATTGATGTCAATGTGAGGAGTAGGGATTGCCATGCAACGGATGCACTAAGAGCTATAAGTGTATTAAAGCTCAAACTGAAAACTAAGTGCCTGTGCATCCAACTTGCTTGCTCATGAAGACCTCGGGCATTTGAGGAAGCCCATCATCGGAATATACAAGCCAAGTTCTATAATGAAAAATTCCCACTAGTATATGAAAGTGACAACATAGGAGACTCTCTATGTGAAAACATGGTGCTACTCTAAAGCACAAGTGTTGTAAAAGAATAGTAACATTGCCCCTTCTCTCTTTTTCTCTCATTTTTTTGTTTTTTTCTTGTTTTTAAATTTTTTTCCTGCTTTTTTGCCCACTTTTTTTATTTTTTTCGTCTCGAGTCTCATCACGACTTGTGGGGGAATCATAGTCTCCATCATCCTTTCCTCACTGGGATAATGCTCTAATAATGATGATCATCACACTTTTGTTAACTTACAACTCAATATTATAACTCGATATCTAGAACAATATGACTCTATATGAATGCCTTTGGCGGTGTATGAGGATGTGCAATGACCTAGCGTAACATGTATAAAAAATGATGAATGGTGGCTGAGCCACAAATACCATGTCAGCTATATGATCATGCAAAGCAATATGAAAATGAATATGTATGTCATAAAAATGGAACGGTGGAAGTTGCATGGTAATATATCTCAGAATTTCTATGGAAATGCCATAATAGGTAGGTATGGTGGCTGTTTTGAGGAAGATATAAGGAGGCTTATGTGTGATGGAGCGTATCATATCATGGGGTTTGGATGCACCGACGAAGTTTGCACCAACTCTCGAGGTGAGAAAGGGCAATGCACAGTACCAAAGAGGCTAGCAATTTGCGGAAAGGTAGGAGTGCATATAATCCATGGACTCAGATTAGTCATGAAGAGCCCGCATACTTATTGTGAAAGCTTATTAGCCCTCGAAGCAAAGTACTACTCGCATGCCCCTAGGGAGGAGGTTGGTAGGAGTTAACCATCCCATACCCCCGATTATAACAGCAAAAAGGATTTCAATCAAGGATAAATTATTCTCTAACTTCGTCGCAAAACTGGAGCTATATGTGCATGCTTCGGGAATCACAAACCTTAACATCGATATTTTTACTAAACCACAATCATCCACTAGTACACCGACATATTACCATCTTAATATCGCAAAACTATTGCAAGGAATCAAACATATCGTATTAAGTGATCTACAAGTTTTATATAGGTTTTTATGTCTAACCATGTGAATGACCAATTCCTATTGACTCTCTAAATAGATATAAGTGAAGCATGAGAGTTTAATTCTTTCTACAAAAGACTTGCCCATGCTCTAATAAATATAAGTGAATCAAAAGAGCATTCTACAAATAACGGTTTTCCTATGTAGAGAAACGAGCATCCAAACTTCAAATGATATAAGTTGTCGGTGCCACAAACCCTGGGTCTGTTGCCCTGACTGTGCACAGGCACGAGAACAGGATTACAACACCAAGGCCGTGTCAAGATACAAGAGACCAAGATCTTCGAAGAACCAGCATGCTGATTAAGAAGGCCAAGACCAAGACAGAGAAGCGAGACACCACCGGGAGAAAAGCCTCCCTTGCCGGGCAGGCGGACCTGGCAAGGACAAGGGCTCCCCCGGAAGAAAGCATTCAAGACGTCCCGGCAGAGCCTGCCTGGACTCACGAAGGAAAAGACACCTCACCAAGCCATCTCACCACGACCCACGTCGTTGATCAATGAGGTGTCAAGCCGCAAAGTGACTAAGTGGCAGCCATTCGCCACATGGCGGCCTCTTTCTACAGGAAATACCTACAGATGACACCCGTCCTGTGACGTGTCAAGCAAGCAGGCATGGAGCTGGCAAGACGAGCCCGGCAAGGCTTGCCGGGCAAGCAACGATGTGACGTTGAGCAGTGCATTTAATGCACTTTGTCAGCCTGCAGAATTAGGTACGATAGCACTGTTTGCTATCTTATCAGTGCATAATGACTGTTTTGCCACTGTGGTGACCCCTTAACCTATAAAAGGAGGCCCATTGCAACCGTAGCAAGGGTTGGAAAGTTGAACACCCCCACGCTCATACGCGCGTAGTCACTGCCTCCCCAGGGCGAGCATGCCGGGCAAGTGTACTACGCTCCCCCACCACTTTTCCACCATCAATCCACCAAAGCAGGAGTAGGGTTTTACGCCTCGCGGCGGCGTGAACCTGGGTAAAATTGCCCGTGTGATCTCTGCCATGCTGCCCAACGTTCTTCCGCTCTTTGTGCAACGCGACATCCCCCTGCCGAACCAGCAAGGGGCCCCTTGGCCCCATAGGTGGCCGTGGTTTCTAGCAACATCTTTGGCGCGCCAGGTAGGGGGATCGCTTGCATGAACCTGAAAGCATGTGCAGCGCGTCATCTTCATCACCATCTTCGTCTTCGACGGCGCCGTCGGCAATGGCGCCCAAGAAGAAGCCCGGTGCTGCTGCTCACCCATCCACCTCGAAGGCGCCGCCGCCTGCAGCCACCAATGCTGCGGTGGACGCGGAGGCGCACGAGAGTGTGGACGCCACTGGGGCTGTGGTCGGGGCAGGCGGCAACGTCACCACTTCCCCTATGGCTGAAGCAGGAGCAGGAGACGCCATAGGAGAACAACATCAGCAACACCCCGATGGCCATGCTCCGCGAGGTACGGGTGAAGGGGCTACTCCATCCACACTCCTTCCCCTCGCCGACGGGCACAGCCGCAGCAATGGCGCTCGGTCCGGGGCGAATCACCGCCCTCCGGCCGCCCCCACCACGGGGGCGACCGCATCGCGTGCACCTCCCCTGGGACGAGTCGACTAGGCTGCTGCACCTAGTGGAGCTGCTGACCCTCAAGCGCCATCACCGCGCCACCATGCCATCCAGGTGGCCGCCCCACAACAGCGGGGACGTGATACGGTCGCTGCTGGCCCCGTCAGGAGCCGAGCGACGGCGCGATCTACGTCATCATCGCCCATACCAAGTACTGCTACGGAGGCCATGGCGCGGGCTCAACTGCTGCTGAGGTTTCCACCAGCGGCCGAGCAGATGGATGAATGGTGTGCCACCATCTAGAGCCTGCTCAGCTTCGCCGAGGCTTGGGGCTCGTAGCGAGCTGGCCCGCCATGGCCTCGCCAAGCGACAACAACGGCCCGTGCTGCTGGTTGTACGGAAGGGGCCACCCCCCACGGTATAATCCTCGCCATGGCAGCTAGCGCGGGCGCAGCGGAATCAAGAACCTGATGGCGTCTCAACATCCTCTTCTGACCCTCGAGCGCGTCCGGGCCGGCAGCATGCCTTGGAGGACAGGCGGAGGGGAGACGCGCGTGTTATCGTTGAGTAACGCCGCGACGCCCACCGCCGGGCTAATGGGTGTGACGGTCCCGACGTCGATGAGCCAGCACTCGATACTGGCGGGTACCTACCTTTCGAGGTTGGGTGCCCTGCCTTTACTCGTGAGCTGCGGCAAGTCCGTTGGCTGTCCGTCCACACGTTCAAGCCAGAGATACCTGAGAAGTACGATGGGAGGCTGAACCCAGCAGTGTTTCTGAGCATCTACACCATCGCTGTTCAAGCTGCCGGGGGAAGAGATGAGAAGGTATTCACCAACTACTTCCCTTTGGCTCTCAAGTCCAATGTGAGGTTTTGGCTGATGCACCTGCCAGAGAACTCCATTTCATCATGGGCTGATTTGTGCCATGAGTTCATTGGCGCCTTCACTGGCGGCTATCAAGAACCAGGTCGGCCCAGCGACCTGCAGCTTCTTCAGCAGAAAGAAGGAGAGACTCTCTGGAAGTATTTGCAGAGGTTTAGCAGAGTCCACAGAAACAACCCAAATATCCATCCAGCAGCTGTGATAGCCGCCTTCCAGTCCAATGTGCGCAACCGGAAGATTCGTTCCAAGATGAATGTACGGTTGCCCAAGACTGTGAAGGAACTTTACACCTTGGTGGATAAGTGTGCTCAGATGGAGGAGGGAAGAAAACTGCCCGGAGAGGAGGATTGCATTAATGTTGATTCAGAGGATGATGACGAGTCCACCAGTCACAAGAAGAGCAAGAAGCGCAATAAGAAGCGCAAGGATAAGACGGTAATGTCTGTTGAAGGGTCAGGTATCCCTAGTACCGGCAAGAAGGTTAAGGTCAAAACCCCCGGCAAGGAAGCTGCTGTGTGCTCTGACTGCCGGGAGGCCGCGGCCGCCGAAAAGGCCGGGAAAGGTGATGGACCGTACTGCAAGATCCATCGGACCAAGGGCCACGACCTTCAAAAGTGTTATCAGGTTGAGCAGCTTGTCAAGAGACAGAAAGCAGAATATGAGAAGCGTGACAAGGAAAAGGGACAGAATGTTGCTGGTGGTAAGGGTCGTGGCGGCGAAGTAAATAGCCCCGGCAGACCTCTTCGGAACAAAGGGAAACCCGCCAGGGATCTAGAGAAGGAAGCCTGCGGTGATGAGAGTGATTAAGGGGATGAAGAGGAAACCAGTGAGCAGGAGTTCCAGAAGGCCACTGACGCCCTGTGCATTGACGGGAGTGCGTCCCTACACGCCTCTCACCGCCAACTCAAGCGGTGGGCGCGTGAGGTTAATGCCGTGGAACCAGCGCCAGGGGCCCGGAGACCACTCAAATGGTCACGCACGCCCATCATTTTTGGCGAAGAGGATCATCCTGACCGCACCACCGTGGTAGGATGTTTGCCGTTGTTGGTCTCTCCAACAATCCGCAACCTCAAGGTCACGAAGATGTTGGTGGACGGCGGGGCCGGGTTGAATCTGATTTCCCCAAAGGTTATCAGCAAGCTTCAGATAGCAGAGGATGAGTTAAAAGTCACCGGCATGTTTCAAGGAGTTAATCCCGGCAGGAGTCATCCTAAGGGAAAGATCATGTTGCGTGTGACGTTTGGGGGAGAGCTGAACTACCGGACTGAAAAGATTGTGTTTGATGTGGTTGACCTCCCCTTGCCGTACAATGGAATCCTTGGACGCCCAGCCCTGGCTAAGTTCATGGCGGCATCCCACTATGCCTACAACGTCTTCAAGATGCCAGGGCCAGTTGAAGATATGTTGATGATGCAGGTGATGGACGGAATTTGCTACCAGGGCAGATACATGGAAATGGAGTGGTTCCGCGGGCATGTCATGCGCGCGATTGCACGCTGTCAAGCTCTACTAGAAGAGGCCCAGCAGCCCCAAGAGCCTCCCAGCGCCAGCAGCTCCGTAGGCGGAGGCGGGTCGGGACACTTGGAATGAACGGCCGCAAGGTGCTATGCTGATCATGGAGTCCAAGAAGACCGTTGTCGGAAGGCCGCCAGCTTAGCCTTTTAGCCTATATTTTATTATAATTGTATGCAAATGTTGCATATCGACATTTTAATTAACTAAGCATATGTAGGTCGTGAATGTTTTGGGCATTGCCGCATGTCGCATTTTAAATTATCCTGAATATGTAAGACAATCATTAACCATTGCCATTGTAAATTTGTCTCAATGGCGAGCAGAGCGCGCGTAGGGACGCCAGAGTGGAGCGTGCCACGGCCGCCTCAATGGCAAGCAAAACGTGCGGACGGACGTGAGCAGAGCGTGCCGCGGCCGCCTCAGCGACGAGCAGCCATATGAAGGTGTGTTTCGGGCTTCGAGCCCAGAACCATCAATAAATTTTGACCTTGTTTCTCGTCACATTCTAGATTACAACGCAATAAGTAATTGCAAATCTGTTCACACCGATCAAACCTAAATGTGTTCACACTTAGCACCGGGCTATAAAAACTACCCACTCAAAAATGACTTCACAGTTCCTCTCCTCATCACCCACAAAAACAGGTCTTTCCTGTCAAGTCTTTCCGCCATAACCGGTATGAGGAGTTTTGGGTCGACATATAACCAGGGAGAAAAGACCAAGGCCGCGGAAGCACAAGAGAGGTCCCGCTGCTACATGGCAGCCGTAGCAGAGATGTCCTGGCACGCCACGGAGCCCTCGAACGAGCTCTCACCGGCATGCGAGGGCTCTCACAAGCGCACTCGCTGCGTCGGCGATCGCGACGAGCTAGTGGTGCTGAAGTCCTTGGCCAGCGATGACGACATTCTCGCTGGTCTAATTAAGCAGCAGGAGCTGGTCGACGGCTTGATGAAGCTGCTTGAGATTAGCGATGCCTCGGTTGAGAAGGCCACCGGCCTCATCGAGCAACTCATGGGTGACAATGCGAAGCTCCTCAAGGCGCTCACCAAGACGGAGGAGGAGGCCGCCGGCTGGAAGAAGCTGCATCAGCAGAGCAGTGCCTCGGGGATGACGCTGAAAGTGGTCGTCGAGGAACTGATGGGTGACTTGAAGAAGCTCCGGATCGAGCGCAAGCAGGAGGTGGAGGAATCTGTGGATGCTGTCAAGCAAAGTCATGAGGAATTGAAGAAGGGGCTGGAGGATCTCGTCGCCTAGCGATCCATCAAGGCGTAGAGACAGTAGCGACCCAGATCATTGTCTGCAATTTCCTTCTTCTCTTGCCCCTGTGTCTTCCGGGCTTTGCTGCATGTGGCATTTTAAATTATCCAGAATATGTAAGATAATTATTATCTGCGCCATCGTAAATTTGTCGTCGTATTATCCATTGCCATTTTATTTGTCGTCGTATTATCCCTTGCCCTATGTGGCATTTTAAATTATCTGGAATACGAGTTGAAAACACGAACAAAGCAAATGCTAACATTGAGCGGGGCCATGGGATCACAAGCAAACACCCTCCGTCCAGGTGCTTTAATTAACCGCGTGTTAAACAGTGGCTCGGCCGCCATTAATGGAGAAGTTGTGAGCGAGGCGGGTGGCAGGTGGAAGGAGGTCAAAGAGCTCGCTTCCCGGTGAGCATGCGCGGCCTTGGCTGCTCGCACGTGTCCCGTCGAGTCTGCGAGGTGGACAGGTCGCAAGCGTCCCGTCGAGCCTGCACAGCAGACTGCTTGCACGCATCCCGTCGAGCCTGCGCGGTGGACTTCTTGCGCTCGTCCCGTCTAATCAAACAGCTGCACACACGCCTCCGAGTATGGTTAAATTTTGGCACAAAATACAAAGATGACCAATGAACGAGGACCGAGGTAGTACTATCCCATAAGAAAAGAGGGACGCGTGGCCGCACTTAAATGGTTACGGGAACACACACGGTTCATATAATACAACCGTTTGCGATATTAAAGTGTCAGCTATTTGTTTCAAAATGACTTTGTTGGCTATTAATGTGTGCGCCTTGTCTCAAACTAGACGATTTTTTTAACACGACAAATATTTGCCATGTCATGAAACCAAGCCAAGTTTCATGTTTTTTGGGTGAGTTTTTGATTTACTGGGATTGAAAAACTGAGACTATCAATGTTTCAGGACGACGAGACGTTTGTAATTCATTCCCATCCCTTCAATGAGATTTAAACATGCACCCAATGACACATGTACAGTTTTCCACCCATTTTGCTTCACTGGAGTATGTGCTTGTAGTTCAAATTTGAATTATGGACTACATTAAATGCCTAGAAAACTCAATTAATATATAAAATGGCTAAACTAACCCTGAACAGTTTCAAATTCAGCACGACACTCCTGTTATTCTATGTTGCTTGTAGAAAACAAAATACAAGGCGGGAAGAGGGGGCGATTATCGTTTCGCCCACAACAGGGGCATGTTTCCCTATTGGGACCACGAGGGTTGCGAGAAGCTTCGGTTTGTAAGAGGCTTGTAATATAGCTTGGCCCAAATTGGACAATTTTTTTACAATGACAAATACGTGCCATGTCGTGACACCATGCCAAGTTTCATGATTTTCTGGTGAGTTTTGGATTTACGGAGATTTAAAAACTGAGATTCACAATGTTTGAGGTCGAGCCAAGATGCCAAGACGGTTGAATTAATTCCCATTCCTTCCATGGGACCTAAACATTCACCCCGAGGACACATGTACGATTTTTCTAGCCATTTTTTTGCACTGGAGCATGTATTTGTAGTTCGGATTTGAATTATGGACATTAAAAGCCTAGAAAACTCAATTAATGTATAAAAAAGGTCAAACAAACCCTGAATAATTCCAAAGTTCAGCGTGAATCTCCCGTTGTTCCATGTTGCATGTAGAAGAAAATACAAGGTGAGAAGAGGGAGCGATTATCGTTTCGCCCACAAGGGGACACGTTTCCCTATCGAAACCACGAGGTTTCTTGCGAGAGGCTCCAGTTTGTAAGAGGTTTGTAATAAAGCTTGGCCCAAATTGGATAATTTTTTTACCACGACATATATGTGCCATGACGTGACACCATGCCAACTTTCATGATTTTCTAGTGAGTTTTGGATTTACGGGGATTTAAAAATCGAGATTCCAAATGTTTGAGGACGAGCCAGGACGGTGATATGGTTGTAATTCATTCCCATTCCTTGCATGGGACCTAAAAGTGCACCCAAGGACACATGTATGATTTTTCTAGCCATTTTGGTGTGCTGGAGCATGTATTTGTAGTTCAGATTTGAATTATGGACATTAAATGCCTAGGAAACTCAATTAATGTATAAAAGGCCAAATGAACCCTGAATAATATTAAATTTCAGCACGGATATCTTGTCGTTCCATGTTGCCTATAGAAAAAAAATACAAGGCAAAAAGAGGTAGCGATTATCATTTCGCCCACAAGGGGGACACGTTTCCCTATCGGAACCACGAGGCTTCTTGAGAGAAGCTTCGGTTTGTAAGAGGCTTGTAATAAAACTTGCCCCAAAATGGACAATTTTTTTCCATGACATATATGTGCCATGTCGTGACACCATGCCAAGTTTCACGATTTTCGGGTGTGTTTTGGATTTACGGGGATTTAAAAACCGAGATTCTCAATGTCCGAGGCCGAGCCAGACGCCGATACAGTTGTAATTCATTCCCATTCTTTGCATGGGACCTAAACATGCATCCAAGGACACATGTATGATTTTTGTAGCCATTTTGGTGCATAAATTTGAATTATGCACATTAAATTAATGCTTATAAAACTTAATTATAATGTATAAAAAAGGCCAAATGAACCCTGAATATTTAAAGCAGTTCTGGTCAACCGTCTGTCACCCGTGGGTAAGCATTGTGTGCATGCGTCGTGGTAGCTCACGCTTCCTTCTTTACAAAGTTTTCCATATTAATGTTAGTATATATCCAAACATGCTACCGTTTCCCGCCACTCCTCCCATCGGTTTCCCGTCTCTTCTCCCATCGGTTTCCCGCTGCCAGTGTCAGTGCTCATAGAAGGCTAGGCGGCGACACACCGGCCATGTAAATATTTGCACATAGTTTCTAAAAGCACAAACGTGTGTGATAGTAGGGAGTAGGTCCCATAGGGTGACCAGCGTGAAACACCTTAAAGGCAAGGAGGCAATTCTTGTCAGCAAGGGGCGGCTTCCCATCTGCTAACCTAGTCGAATAGAATGCAGAAGTTAAGCGTGCTAGGGCTGGAGTAGTCTTAGGATGGGTGACCCGGTGGGAGGTTGCATATCTCAAGCTTCATTAAAGCGCCATGATACGGTCATTATAGACATTTATCATCTAAATGTATTTGTAGTGACCTGTCATGACGATTATATAAACCTTGGGATCCTTGTTTTGGTAATTTGTAGAATATGTTTTTTAGTGGTTATTTTTTGTTCTCAAAAGTCAAAGAATGATCGACATCTGTAGGCCCACACAAACTATCCCTTTGACCCAACTCACGAGAAGGGTTTCCTTTTTGCTCTGTGTGCTATGTTAGAGCAAATCAAGTTTCAGCACATGCGCTGGACGACACCCCCTACCCCCCACCGTCCTCGAAGTTGCGGAATCGACATCGTACGTCTTTAACCTGGCTGGGGGGTATGATGTTCAGTTTCTAATGTTACTAGTGTAGTTGGTGCCCCATCGAATTTGAGCATTTGGGATTTTAACAAATCACACACCAGACCCATACATTTTTTTTGGGCCGCATGCAGGGTATAGGGGGTGTTCTAATCGAGCACGTCTACCTTGTGCGGTTTATAGACGCCGCACATATCTGTGGGCTCCCCGAGGTCTATATATATATATCATCCTTGACCGATAACGAGGGGCTCCACACAATCTATACCTTTGACCCAACATACGAGAAGGGTTTGACCATGATGGGTTCCTATTGCTATGTGTGCCATGTTAGACCAAATAAAGTTTGAGCGCATGCGTTGGACGACCCCCCCCCCCCCCCGCCTCGAAGTTGGGGAACCGACATCGTACGTATTGAACCTGGCTTGGGGTCGGGTATGGTGTTAGGTTTGTAATGTAGTTAGTGCCAAATCGAAGTTGTGCATTGGGGATTTGAACACATCAGACACCACCCATACATATTTCCCTGCCGCATGCAGTGTATAGGGGGTCTTCTGACTAACCACGTCTCCCTTGTGTGGTTTTTTGTGATGACACACATATCTGTGGGCTCCTTGGGTGTATATATATCATCCCTTTGACCGATAGTGAGGGGTATGTGTTGGCCATGAATGTATTCCTCCTAGTTTGTGTTAGGGCCGGTCACCGTCACATGTCATTCAAGCAAAGTTTGAGCTCATGCGTTGTCAAGATTCCCTCCCACACGCTTGGATTTGTGGGTTGGACCGGCACCGTACCTTGCGTATCTCGTCCTTAATTATTTGGATTTCATGGTGGTTGTCTGTATCGAGAGGCAGGCGCCACATCTAAATTGTACATTATTCGATATTGAAAACACACATCACCCCTTCCAACGTACATCATTTTGGGCCGCATGCAGGCGGTGCTGGTTTTGTGGGCCCTCTCGTGTGATTTTTTATGATGGTTCAATCTTTTGGCCCAAGCGGTTTATATATATATATATATATATATATATATATATATATATATATATATATATATATATATATATTCTATCCATTTTTGATCGACAACAACAGTTGTCGTTTGACCAAGAGATAGATTCACTGGTCCGTATTACGGTAGGTCATCGTGACATGCATGTATGACCAAAGTATCAGTACGTGCATCCGCCCTGCCGACACGAAGTGGGAGGTGGGTCAAGCACCCTAGCTAGGTAGCTACGACATTATGTAATTATAGATATATCCAAGGGTGCTTTCAGGTTTGCAAGGAAGGTGCCACCAAAGTTGTTCATTGTGTATTTAAAGTTTTAAACATCACACCCTATATTCCTACATATATTTGGCCACTTCCAGGTGGTTCTTGACTTCTAGCCCCTCTCATCAATCTTTGACGACGCGCCCAACCGTGGGCCCACGCGGTCAAAGTTGTGCATTGGAATTTTGAACATCATAGACCACCCTTTTCATTCATATATATTTGGGCCACATGCTGGTGTGGCTGTCTGTTGACCCTCTCTGATGTTTTTTTTGCTACGAAGACTCAGATGACGCTCAACGGACACGGGTGTACTGGCTTAACTATGTGCGATGCAAGTGCGCTATGAAATCACCACGACTGCGCAAGCACAATCAAGGGTGCAGCTAGTGGATTAACCCTGTGCGATGCTAGTGGGCTGTGAAATCACGACGACTGTGCAAGCACGAGTAAGGGTGGAGGTAGTGGCTTAACCGTGTGCGATGCAAGTGCGCTATGAATCACCATGACTGCGCAAGCGCGAGCAAGGGTGGAAGTAGTGGCTTAACCGCGTGCGATGCAAGTGCGTTGTGAAGTCACCACGACTGCGCAAGCACGAGCAAGGGTGGAGGTACTGGCTTAACCGTGTGTGATGCTAGTGCCCTATAAAATCACCACTTGTGCAAGCTAAAGGCGGGTAGTTTATTTTGATTGATTTCCACGTCTGCGTTTGAAAATTAGGACGAACCGTGTGCGATAGACCAGCTAGCTAGAAATCTAAAAACAAACTACCCGCCTTGAGCATTGCAAAAATCGGTGATTCCGCCGCTTTTCCTTATTATCATACACGCATATTCTTATTGAACCGTGTGCGATCTTGGGTGCTCCCGTCCCACATCAATTCCTTTACCCAAATTTTAGTAGCCGCAGTACTTAAACCATCGCCCCCACTCCTCCAGCACCGACCTTATAGTAAAATAGCAGTAGCCGAGGCATTTGAACCGTTGCCCTCCCTCGTCCACCACCATCTCCACCCACCATTACTAAAATGTGTAGTAGCCACGGCGTATCCTCAAACACCACCCCCCTCCACAGTCCCCCCACCCGCCGCCAAATCCCCCCTCGAACCCTAGCTCACCGTCGCCGCTGGCGCCGCCAACCCCTGCCAGTCTGCCCATTCCTCCTAGCTTAGATAATAAAGTTCAGGTTACCCAGCGATTCCCATACCATCGCCCTACCCCCGGTGTTTTTAGATGAGGCCTGCAGTGTCCCTCCCGGCTAGATCCACATCCCCTATGTCACAGCCTAAGCCCGACCACGTATCCCGGTGTCGGTGCAACAAACATTTGCATTTGTTAACCAGACCCATACACAGGCGTGCTGACAGTCATGTACCTAGCACCAACGTGTAATGCAAGGCCAAGCCAGAGAAACCGCTCTTCGTGAGATCAAGGAGCAGATCAAGAAGACCAAGCCAACATACAAGGCAAGGATTCTAAAAGAAGCATCCTCTGCTGGTCAGGCGAGGCCAGCAGAGTCGATGCAGCAAACAAGGGCAAAGCCAAACCACGCCAGCTGCGCCTCCGGGACAACCGGAGACCGAAGCGCACACCCATCCAAGAAGGCCCGGCAAGCCCTGCCCCCGGCAGGCACAGGCCAGTTACCACCGCTCCACCGCATCGTGATGCCAGTCACTTTTCGATGCGGTTTCGAGACCCCCAGGTGATTAAGTGGCTCTCACTAAGCACGTGGCAGCCCAATGAAAAGCAGATCACACCTATTTGACACCTGTCCAGAGGCGTGTCAAGATGATAAGTAGAGGATGGTTATGCGGCCATATAAGCTTGCCGGGGATGCACCCCTGCATGCCACCTAAGGTAGCATTTATGACATTTTATCCCAAGCGCCAGAGTTACGTATGATAGCACTGTTAGCTATCTAATCACAAGATAATGACTGTTTTGCCACTGTGGTTACCCCTTAGGATATAAAAGGAGGTCCAAGGCAACCTAGAGAGGGATTCAGACCATCCCACACTTGTACGCATGTAGCAGCTCTCCTAGAGGCCACCTTGTCGGGTTTGAGTGCTACATGTCTTCGTGTTCATCCATCCAATCCACCAAAGCAGGAGTAGGGTTTTACGCTTCTCAGCGACCTGAACCTGGGTAAAAACCTCCAGAGTCACATCGTCGTGCTGCCTCATAGCCTCCGCTCTTTGTGCAATGTGATCTCCCCTTGCCGAACCACAAAGGGGCCCGTGGCCCCATAGGTGATCATGCTCTCCGACGACATCTTTGGTGCGCCAGGTAGGGGGTTGCTTGCGCGAACCAGAAGTTGTGAACAGCGCATCGATCTTCATCGCCATCTTATTCATCATCACCTTCTACATTCATGGCGCCCAAGAAGAAACACGGTGTAACCATGCACCCCTCCACTTTGAAGGCCCCCTCACACATGGCCGCGGACGCCATAGGTGCCGCAGTGGCGCTGGGTGAGGCGGGCACTGTGAGCGACACGACCAGCGCAGGCGGTGCCGTTGTCGTGTCCCTCGTGGCCAAAACCGGAGCAGGAGACCCCGGGGCTGGGCAGCATCCTGGCGAGCTTGGCCCAGAAGCCGCGGGTGGAGGGAACGCCCAGTCTCTACCTCCCCGCCGCACAGGCGGGCACAGTCACGACAACGACGCCCGCTCCAGCGCAACAACGACGCCCGCTCCGGCGCAAGCCGCGACCTTTTAGCTGCACCCCCCACGGGCACGGCTGCAAGGCAAGCACCTTGCCCAGAACAAGACGGGTATGGTGGGGCGCCGAACGGGGCTGTCGACCCCCAAGCGCGGCCCACTCATCGCCAGACTGCTTTTGCGATCGGTTCACAATGGCAAGAACGCGGCGACGCTCCTGCTGGTTCAGCTAGGAGTCGAGCGACATCGCGGTCTGCCTCATTAGCCATGCCAAGCATGGCCTCGAAAGCAATGGCGCGGGCCCAACTCCTGTTGAATTTCCCTCCGGCGGCTGTTGAGATGGATGAGTGTAGAGCCACTATCCACAGCTTGATCGACTTTGCTGAGGCCGGTAAATCATAGCATGCAGAGCCGTCGCGATGCCCGCGAATGGCGACGGCGGCCCGGGTGGACAGCCATGTCGAGGGTGCTACACCAACGACGTAGTCCCCACCATGACAGCAAGCCTAGAGGCAGCCTCAGCAAACTCAAAGTGCGAACGAGCCCGACGAGATGTCGATGGCCTCGTTTGGCCCGCAAACCCACCAGGATCAGCGGCGGGTCCTCGAAGACCGGCGGAGGGAAGATGTGCATGTCACCATAGAGCGCCGCCGGGAGGCACGCTGTCAATCTAACAGACGCAATGGCATAGACGTTGATGAGCCCGCGCCCAGTCTCGGCGGGTACTTGCCTTACGAGGTTGGGTGCCCTGCCTCCACTCGTGAGCTGCGGCAGGTCCGCTGGCCATATGTTCGGGCCTTCAAGCCTGAACTTCTGGAGAAATACGATGGAAAGTTAAACCCGGCAGAGTTTTTGGGCATTTACACGATAGCTGTTCAAGCCGCTGGGGCAGAGATGAAAAGGTGTTCGCCAACTATTTCCCTTTGGCGCTCATGCCAAATGTGAGATCATGGCTGATGCACCAGCCGGAGAACTCCATTTCCTCATGGGCTGACTTGTGCAATGAATTTGTTGGCGCCTTCACGGGTGGCCACCAAGAGCCTGGACAACCCAGTGATTTGCAAGTCCTTCCACAGAAGGAAGGGGAGAGTTTGTGAAAATATATACAAAGGTTCAGTCGAGTGCACTGGAACATCCCAGAGATACACCCAGTGGCTGTGATTGTCGCGTTCCATTCGAACATGTGCAACAGGAGGATGCGAGCCAAGATGAACGTCCGGTTGCCCTAAACCGTCAACGAATTGTATACCTTGGCGGATAAGTGTGCTCGGGTTGATGAAGGAAGGTGACTCCCCGGGGAGGAGGCTGGCATCGAGATTGACTCAGAGGATGACGGCAACGCCACTAACCCGAAGAGGAGAAGCCGGAGGCGCAACAGGAAATGCAAAGAGAAAACAATATTGGCCGTTGAGAGCTTTGGTGATCTCAGCGTCGGCAAGACGGCCAAAACTGATACCCCCGGCAAGCGAGCTGCCACGTGCGTTGATTGCCGGGAGGCTGCGGCGGCAGAGAAAGCCAGGAAGTCCGACGGGCCGTACTGCAAAATCCATCGCACAAAGGGTCATGATCTCCAAGAGTGCCATCAAGTTGAGCAGCTTGTTCAGAAACAAAAGGCTGAATATGAGAAGCATGACAGGGAGAGAGACCAAGTGGGTGCTGGCAGGAAAGGGCATGGTGGTAGAGGAGGCTGCCGCGGCAAGGCCCCACAGCAAAAGGAAAAACCTGCTAGAGGCCGTGAAAAGAAAGAAGGAGAGAATGGGAGTGATGAAGAGGATGAGGAAGAAACCAGCGAGCAAGAATTCCATAAAGCAACCGAAGCCATGTGTGTTGACGGGGGTGCATCTTTGCACTCCTCTCATCACCGGCTCAAGCCGTGGGTGTGTGAGATCAATGCCGTGGAGCCAGCTGCAGATTCCCGAAGGCCACTTAAATGGTCCCACACGCCTATCATCTTTGACGAAGAGGATCACCCTGACCGCACTACCGCGGTTGGGTGTTTGCCGTTGTTGGTTTCCCCAACTATCCGCAACCTCAAAGTAACAAAGATGCTAGTTGACGATGGGTCGGGTTGAACTTGATCTCCCCTAAGGTGGTTAGCAAATTGTAGATCCTCGACGAGAAGCTCAAGGCTACGGGCACTTTTCAAGGAATCAACCCCGGCGGGAGCCGGCCCAAGGGGAAGATTGCATTGCCTGTGAAATTTGGCGGGGAGTTGAATTATCGGACTGAGAGAGTCATGTTTGATGTTGTTGAGCTTCCTTTGCCTTACAATGGAATTCTTGGTTTCCCAGCTCTAGCAAAATTCATGGCAGCATCCCACTATGCCTACAACACCTTGAAGATGCAAGGACCAATGGGTATCGTTTCCATTCCGTCAGAAAGAAAGACGCAATCATATGTGTGGATCAGATGTATCAGCACGCGGAAGCAGCTGAGGCTACAGAAGCCACAGCTCCTGCCAAGGAAACAAAGAAGGGGAAGAAGGCTAGCAGAGATACCGGCAAGGACTCTGGGAAGCGCACCTCTTCAGAGTGCGCCATGCCTGTTGATGACCTACCGGAAAGTTCCACTAGCAAGAGACCCAAGGTTGCTTCGCCTGCTGTGAAAAAGGTCCCGGCGAGGCAGGATGGCGCTAACGGTACATTCACCATCAATGCCACCCGTGATGTCAAATAGGAAAGTGCGCTCGTTGCCTTCCTGTGGGAGAATGTCGATGTGTTTGCTTGGCAACCATCTGACATCCCCGGTGTTCCCAGGGAGGTAATCGAGCACCACCTTGCTGTCTGTCCTCACGCTTGGCCCGTCAAGTAGAAGGTCAGCAAGCAAGCTTTAGAACGGTAGCAGTTCATTGCCAAGGAGATCAAGAAACTTGAAGCAGCTGGTTTGGTCAGGGGAGTGCTGCATCCAACTTGGTTAGCAAACCTAGTGGTACTGTGCAAGGCAAACGGGAAATGGAGACTCTGCATTGATTTCACTGACTTGAACAAAGCATGTCCAAAAGACCCTTTCCCCCTGCCGCACATTGACCAGATTGTTGATTCCACCTCTGGGTGTGATCTGTTGTCGTTCTTGGATGCATACTCCAGACACCATCAAATATTTATGGCCAAGGAAGATGAAGAGAAAACCGCATTCATAACTCCATGTCGCACGTACTGATTTGTGCGAATGCCATTCGGGTTAAAGAGCGCCGAATCCACTTTTGCGAGAGCAGTACCGATTGGTTTCGAACCCCAGCTGCACAGAAACATAGAAGCATATATGGATGATATAGTGGTCAAGACTAGGGATAGATCAACACTCATTCAAGACCTGGAAGAAACCTTTGCAAACTTGCGCAAGCTCAATTTGAAGCTAAACCCTGGGAAATGTGTGATTGGCGTCCCATCCGGCAAGCTCCTTGGTTTCTTTGTTTCCCAACAGGGAATAGAGGCTAACCCCAACAAGATCAGAGCAATCGAGCAAATACAAGCACCCAAGACTGTCAAGGACGCAAGGCGTTTGGCTGGATGCATTGCCGCGCTGAGTAGGTTCATCTCCAAGTCTGCTGAGCGCGCCTTGCCTTTTTTCAAAATCTTGAAAAAGGCTGGCCAGGTAAAGTGGACCCCGGAGGCAAAAGCGGCCCTGCATGACCTGAAAACTTACCTTTTCTCTGCTCCCACCTTAGTCGCGCCTAAACCACAGGAGCCATTGTTGATATACTTAGTTGCAATGAATCAAGTGGTTAGTGTAACGCTGGTGGCGTAGTGACAAGTGGACAAGGAAGCAACCACAGCAACTGACCCCTCCGGAGAAGGAAGCGGAGCACCCGCGGCAGGACTTAACACAAATCAGGGGAGGCAGGGTAAGCCATCAAGGGCAATCCCAAGACCGCGGCAAGGAAGAAAGTGGTACAGCGTCCAGTTTAATTTGTCAGCTCCCTACTACAGGGAGCCAGATCAAGGTACTCTAGAGTGCAAAAGCTAATCTTCAGCCTCATCATGGCCTCGAGGAAGCTGCGCCACTACTTCCGAACCCATGAGATCATAGTTGTCACCCGTTTTCCACTGCAGCGCATATTGAGGAACCCTGAAGCTACTGGAAGGATAGTTGAGTAGGCACTAGAGCTATCAAGCTTTGTCTTGAAATATGAAAGTACTTCAACTATTCAGAGCAGGGCGTTGGCAGAGTTCTTTGCAGAATGGACACCCACTCCGGATGAACAAGTATCGGAGACAGTTTTCCCTGGCAGAGAGTCGCCTCAAGAATGGGTCATGTATTTTGATGGTGCTTTCTCACTGCAGGGCGCCGGAGCCAGTGTGCTTCTTGTCGCACCCAGCGGAGAGCACCTCAAATACATGGTTCAAATGCACTTTCCCTGGGAGAAGGCCACCAACAACACTGCTAAGTATGAGGGGCTCCTTGCCGGGCTCAAAATTGCGGTGGAGTTGGGAATCAATAAACTGATTATCCGTGGAGACTCACAACTCATGGTGAGGCAAGTCAATAATGATTATCAGAGTCTGTTAATGGAAGCATATGTGGAGGAAGTGAGAAGGCTGGAGGAACACTTTGATGGGTTGCAAGCAGAGCACGTACCACGTGCGGAAAATAACATCGCTGATCATTTGTCAAAGCGTAAAAGCTCCCTATGGAACCAGTGACTTTTGTCCTCCATCTAACTCAACCGTCAGTGTTCCCATCAACGAGGGTCAGAAAAAGGAGAAAGTTGGACTCCAGCAAGTATCTCCCGGCAGGACTTCCCGAAGCCGATGGTATAAAGGCTGTCGAGGACAACTCCGCTTCGGTTGGTGAGCAGCACCCTCCCGCGGAACCACAAGTTCTTGCAGTCGAGGTGAGCGCTCCCACAAACGAGGAGGTGCCTTTAGTCCTAGTTGTTGAGCCACAGGCTCCAACTTGGGCGCAGCACATAGTGCATTTCCTTCAAACAGGAGAACTTCCCGAAGAGCAAGAAGAAGCTGAAAAAATAGCCCGACGGTCAAATATGTACCAGTTTGTCAATGACACACTGTACAGAAAAAGGCCAAACGGTGTGAAATTGAAGTGCATTTGCCGGGAAGATGGACTGAATCTGTTGGCAGAGATACACAGGGGTGTGTGTGGCTCCCACATTGGATCAAGATCCCTGGTTGGAAAAGCCTTCCGATAGGGTTTCTATTGGCCCACAGTCCTCCAGGATGAGACTGACCTAGTCATCAAGTGTGAAGCCTGTCAGTTCCATTCTAAGAGCATTCATCAGCCAGCTCAAGCTCTCCAGATGATCCCTTTGTCCTGGCCCTTCTCGGTCTGGGGGCTCGATATCTTGGGCCCCTTCCCTCGTGCTGTCGGGGGCTTTAAATTCTTGTACGTAGCAATCGACAAGTTTACAAAGTGGCCTAAGGTGGAGCCAGTGAGGAAGGTGACCGCGCAATCAGCTGTCAAGTTCTTGAAAGGATTGGTGTGCCGATTTGGAGTACCCAATAGAGTGATTACTGATAACGGCGCCCAGTTCACGAGCCGCACCTTTATGCAGTACATCCAAAGCCTTAGAAGCAAGGTCTCCTTTGCCTCTGTTGCTCATCAACGGAGCAACGAGCGAGTTGAGAGGATGAATGCTGAAGTGCTGCGAGGGCTCAAGACAAGAACTTTTGACAAGTTGCAGATATGCGGCAGGCATTGGATTGATGAGCTGCCGGTGGTTCTTTGGTCCCTCCGGACGACACCAAATCGAGCTACCGGCCAAACTCCATTCTTCCTAGTGTATGGGGCGGAGGCAGTGCTCCCCACAGAACTCATATACGGGTCACCTCGAGTACTTGCCTACGACGAAGTAGAGCAAGGGTAGCTACGGCATGACAATGCCGTGCTCCTCGAGGAAGATCGTCTCCGGGCTGCTGTGCGTGCTGCACGCTACCAGCAAGCCCTGCGCTGCTATCACAGCCGCAAGGTGCATGCCCAGAGCCTTGAGGAAGGCAACCTTGTCCTTAGGCGTGTTCAGTCCGGCAAGGGTGCCAACAAGTTGATGCCGAAGTGGGAAGGCCCTTACCGGGAAGTACAAGTGACCAGACCTGGCGCAGTCCATCTGGAGACCGAAGATGGCATTCAAATGCAAAACTCATGGAATATTGAGCATCTTCGTAAATTCTACCCGTAAGGCACGGCTACCGGGCTTAGTCCCCGGCAACCACCTTTTGTACAAGCCTTGCCGATGTGCATGTAAGTCTTTGTACAAAGCCAGGCGTAGACCCTGTGCAAAGATAATAAAACTAAGTGCTGGCGCCTAGACTTGCATGCATGTTTTCTTAGAGTATGATTTTGCTATGATAACCAATCCATTTAAGTTGGATTGTATGCTGTTGTTTCTCCCCTGTATTGTCAATAGGCCCCTGCCGCGAATAAACTCCTCGAAGAGAAAACTGAGAGCAGCCTAGCATAACGGTCCCCGGCAACTCCTTCTTGTCGGAGCGATAGGAAGGACAGCTAATACAGATAAATTTTCCTCCCCATCCACAATTACGTCCCTGTATGAAAGTCTTGTACGCGAAGAAACCTTGCTGCCCTCAACATCCGTGCTCCTATCCTTTGATTCGAATGTTTACTTCAGTCAGGATGGTTGGAGTGGCGTTTGGGGGGGGGGGGGATTGGTGAGGTGCCGGTTTCCTTCCATGTCCCCAACCCATCAGGCCGGGTCCGGCGGCGGCAACGGAAGGGACCGGCAAGGTATCTTGCCGGGAAACCTTGTTTACTTGAAAGTATTGAGGGGCTATCCCTCAGCATGGACATGATACATGCATGAGTACCCGTCAGGCATTTCCTTTTTCATTAATATGCAGATAAACAAGTGCAAATCATATGGAGTACAAGAGTGGATGGAGGATTACATAATTTAAGCTAAAGTTTGGCGGGTGCCTACATCTTTTAAATTGAAAAAGGATAAGTGCCCCGTAATGCCTTTCTTGTCTCCCTCCTTCTAGGAGCTACAGAGGGAGGTGAAGAGGGCAAAAAGGGGTGCCTAGGGAGAAGCCCAGCCTGACCCCGTCAGGGCCCGTGGGACACAACCTGACAAGATCGGTAGGGCGAAGGAGAAGCCAGAAGGAAGGAAGGAGCGGCTAGGCGATGCCCTGGTCACCACCGCCAAGACCAGAGGAACGCGGCAGGAGGGACACCGGCAGGGAACACGAAGCCGGAGTCCACAAAGAAGCCTGCCGGGGTCCAGCTGGAGAAGGCGGAAGCATCCACACCCAACACCCCGGCAAATCGCTCTGCCGGGGAGAAGGCCAGGTGCAGATGATGGTGCCGCCAGTGCCTAGCTAATGGTGATGGTGCATCCAACGCTTAGCTAGACTCCGAGTCGCCGTCCTCCTGCTCGGAGCCATCGTCTTCACCGTCAGTGTCCTCTTCGTCGCTGTCGCTTGAGGAGGAGCTTTCGTCGTTGGTCCAGCTCTCCGCGCAACACCCTAAGCGAGCACCCGAACGCTCGAAGACCTTGATGGAGAGCAGTTCTGCCTCCATCCACTTAAAATGGAGGACGTGCCCCTCCGCCAAGCTGTGGGCACGTGCGAAGGTTTTCCAGCCACGCCGGAGAAGCATGACATGAGGTGCGGGGAACTCTACGTCCGCCCGCATGTTGCCGTTACAGCAACCCCTCATGTGTAGCTTCAACCCGTGTGGTTGTTCAATCTCCATTACCCTTGCAGATGGGGTAGGGAGCTAAAGACGGCTGCGCGGGGGCTCGTGCAGCCTGACGATGAACTCCAGCAGCAGGTCCCTGACGTGGCCCTCCATCGGAGCAGAAGCAGTTGGAGGAGGAGTAGCTGCACCACCGCCGCGACCTCCTCGGCCCCGAGTGCCGTGTCGGCCACGACCACGTCCTGCGGCTCCGCCTTGCGCACTGGACCCTGCCCCCGCATCTCCAATAGGGACAGAAGTATGGTGCCTGTAGGAAGCCCTTTTCGCCGCTGCTGGAGCTCGACCGCGCCCTCTCCCCCTCGCCATGGTGGAATAGGAGCGCTAGAAGAAGAAAGAGAGGTGTGGGTGAGTCCTTTCGCGCCTTCTCTGCGCTCCCTTTTTATAGCAGAGCGTGGCAGGGGGCTGGCTTCCCAGTACTTCATGGCAACCGCCACGATCCACCAATCCGGTTCGTCTGCATAACTGGCAATGTCCAAAATCGCCGACCGCCCTCCTGCGCCTATCCCCGGTGCCGAGCTTTCTGCCATGGCACTCATTCCCGCACCCTACGCGTCCGCCACCAACCCTGCGCAATGCATGCAACATACTTGGCAGAAACGACAGGGGTAGTGGGATGAGTAAAATGGTAGTTACCTCCCCGTGAACGTGGGCGGCCTGCAGACTATTACATGGATAAACCCACGTCGTTCAGCACGACTCGCGGGGAAACCAGAAACTGATTCAATCACAGGTTAATGAAGAAGCAAGGAAGATATGGATCCCGTTGCAGTATGGCCAAAGTGTTCGCCTGTGTATTTGATGGGACCTACCCCAACGATGCCCGGCGGAACGTGTGGGCCAGGCCCGGGGGCGCCAATCGGTGCAACAAACATTTGCATTTGTTGATCGGACCCATACGCAGGCATGCTGATAGTCATGTATCCAGCACCAAAGTGTAATGCAAGGCCAAGCTAGAGAAACCGCTCTTCGTGAGATCAAGGAGCAGATCAAGAAGACCAAGCCAACATACAAGGCAAGGATTCTAAAAGAAGCATCATTTGCTGGTCAGGCGAGGCCGGCAGAGTCGATGCAGCAAACAAGGGCAAAGCCAAACCACGCCAGCTGCACCTCCGGGACAACCAAAGACTGAAGTGCGCACCCCTCCAAGAAGGCCCAGCAAGCCCTGCTCCCGGCAGGCACAGGCCAGTTACCACTGCTCCACCGCATCATGACGCCACTCACTTGTCGATGTGGTGTCGAGCCTCCCAGGTGATTAAGTGGCTCTCACTAAGCACGTGGCAGCCCAATGGAAAGAAGATCACACCTATTTGACACCCGTCCAGAGGCGTGTCAAGATGATAAGCAGAGGATAGTTAAGTGGCGATATAAGCTTGCCGGGGATGCACCCCCGCATGCCACCTAAGGTAGCATTTATGTCATTTTGTCCCAAGTGCCAAAGTTAGGTATGATAGCACTGTTAGCTATCTAATCACAAGATAATGACTGTTTTGCCACTGTGGTTACCCCTTGGGCTATAAAAGGAGGTCCAAGGCAACCGACAGATGGATTCAGACCATCACACACTTGTACGAGTGTAGCAGCTCTCCCCGAGGCCACCTTGTCGGGCTTGAGCGCTGCGTGTCTTCGTGTTCATCCATCCAATCCACCAAAGCAGGAGTAGGATTTTATGCTTCTCAGCGGCCCGAACCTGGGTAAAAACCACCAGAGTCACATGGTCGTGCTGCCTCATAGCCTTCGCTCTGTGTGCAACGTGATTTCCCCTTGCCGAACCACAAAGGGACCCGTGGCCCCATAGGTGATCGTATTCACCCTTGACACCCAGGGAGCCTGACGAGCGTTTGGCAAAGAAGAGGTTTATCATGGCCTCTTCGGCGGACATTGGCGAGGTGGCCGCCGTTCATCCCGACCTGTCAATCCTGGAGCAACACGTCGCCGCGGAAGCCGGCGAGGACGTTGACTATGTTGCCATGCTGAAGGCTTCACGTCAGCGGGCTATCGTATTACTGTATCTCGGGAAAGCTGGCTATGACATCAAGCTCGTCGACAGCTTCGGCTTCACGCGGGCCATGTCACAGGTTAAGTGGTCCATCCCCAACCCCTCTAGTTCAACTGCTGTCGATCTCTTCGACGGCCCTACCACTGATCTCCTCCGCCACATGGTCAAGGATTTGCAATCCTTGTACGCCATCAAGCCCATTTTGTCATTTCTGAAGGACATGTTCTACGGCGGTGGCTTGGGATCCTCAATTGCCAAGTCAGATCTTATCGACCACAACCACAAGGAGGGCACCCACAAAGGTTCTTCCAAGGTGAAACATCCCATCTGCGACATCAGAGAGCGCACCACGGGTCTGTGCTCTTCCAACTGGAAGGATCCCATCCATGACATGTGAGGCAACATCCTATCAGCAAATCTTACCTTTTCTAGCTTGCCAACCCGTACCCTTTGTTGTAGTAGCTTTTGCCATGCGGTGTTTTAACTGTGTCGTGTTTAATTATTTTAGTTATGCAAAAATGTAATGTTCAATAGGGCTATGTGATGTTTAAGTATGAATTGTCCACTTCAGTTTCACAAATGGCTATATTTGGTTGTTTATAGTGAGTAGATGCCTTGTTTATCTGTATTTGGTTGTTAGGTTGGTTGGAGTGAGCATTTGTCCAGTTTTCAAGCAGATGCCTTATTTATTTGTATTTGCTTGTTAGGTTGGTTGCAGTGAGCATTTGTCCAATTTTCAAGCATATGCCGTGTTTATCTGTATTTGCTTGTTAGGTTGGTTGTAGTGAGACTCTGTCCAGTTTTCAATGGCTATATTTGGTTGTTATACTGATCATTTATGCCTTGTTTATTTCAGTCATTCACAATGTGATGTTCATTTCATGCAAGTCGGAACTGTGCCGCTCGATTTCATCAATACCAGTTTGAACGGCTATATTTGGTTCCAGTTATGCCTGGTGTAGTTAACACAAGCCCTTTATTTCAGTTTTACACATTTATCCAATGTGATGTTTAAGCATGAGCTACGTTCTATTCATTTTCAACAATACCAGCTTGACTTGCAACATTTGATGGCTGTTAAGCCTATTGTAGGTAACATTCCCTTCCATTTTATATTCGCTTTAACAACATGTTGAAACCAACACATTCAAGCTATCATTTGGAGATGGTGTTGTTTACCTTTGCTATATTTGTTTGATGTTAAGGTTGTTGTAGTTATCATGCCTTTCCACTACTTATGCAGGAAAACAACGGGAGTGGCCAGCATTTTCCGCCGAGGTTAGTTTCATCCCTCGGCTTGTACTCCCCCCGTCGTTCCATAATGTAGTGCATATAGATCCAGGCCTGGACACTTGTTAGCTTCTAATATTGACTTGTTGCTTGTAGGTGCATATGCCCTTGGCAAAGATCCACCACTACAAAAAATATATACTTTCGTGATGATACGTGTTGATCACAGTAGGTTATGTTTTCTTTCATGCATGTACACCCATGACGATTTTATGACAGAATCAAGATAGTCATACCTGTGCTGTCGTAGATGTGTTCCATGACAATACCAAAATTATCATCACGGAAGTGTCCACTTCCATGATAATAAATGGCGCGTCATGGAAGTGCTTTCATCAAGGGTAACCGACACGTGGCATCCACCGTAACGGGTCGCCGTTAAGCTATCGGGTTCCTGTTTGGATCCGATAACCCGTTAACAGCTGGGACCAATGAGGATTTTCCACATGTAAAATTCTCATTGGCTATAGCAACCACGTGTCAGCACCTCGGAAGGACAGATTTCAACCGCCCAATGGACAGGAGGTGCCTATGATACGTCGACACATGGCAAGGCCCAACAGCGGCCCATTTAGGTTAAAAAGGCTGGCCCAATCAAAATTATCGGGCTGGCCCATTAACGGCCTGCTTGCAGACGGCCCATTCGTAGTTAAGGCCCGTACGACTAGTGTCAAATCGGCCCGTCAACGGCCCGTTCTAGACATGTCATCATTGCAGCCCGTGGTCAGTTCTGGCCCGTTAACAGTCTGCGAAGTATTTGGGCCGAATTATGGCCTGGTGTGTTTCTGGCCTGTTAAAGGTCCTGCTTCATTTGGGCCCATTTATTGGCCATTAAAACTTTCGGCACATAAACTACCATGAAGGAATTGGGTCATATTTGGCCATGTCTGACATTCGGCCTGTTAGAGGCCCACTGTAGATTTGGGCCACTTCCAGCCTGTTGTGTTTTTCGGCCTGTTAACGTCGGACGAAATCCATGGGCCATATGTGGCCCAACGTCACATCGGGCCTATTAACGGCCCATATAAAACTGATACTAATCAAGCCCGACCGCACTTCCGGCCTGGTAAAGGCCCGTGTAGTAGGTCGGCGCATTTTCGGCCCGTCTAAATTCCGGCCTGTGAACGATCCGCATTGTAAATGGGCCACCACGAGCTGAGATACATTTCGGCCTGCTAATGACCAGTGGGTTATTTGGCACAATCAGGGCCCAATCTCACTTTCGGCCTATTAAAGGCCCATGTTTAGGCCTGTTCAAGGCCCACTGTGGGCACAGGCCTACCAAAAATAAGAAAGCTTATGCTGGTTTAGGCCCAGATATTTTTAGTGGGCTACATGCAAATTAAGGCCCATAATCATTTTTAGCCCAATTGGAATTGTGGGCCCAACGAATGTTGGCACGTTGGGCTCCTACGAAGCTTTCGGACGAATAAATTACTAAGATAAAACTACACTATACAAAAAAAGCGTCGTAATTTCTACATCCTTTGGCAGCACGATAAATGTTGTATCACAACAAAAAAAATTCCAACCATACAACAAAAGGCCTGTTGCCCTAAAGTTTACAGTCCTTGCAGATAAAAGCACCATCAGATGTATAGAAGCATAGATCATTTGACCTGAGTGCTAATGTTTCAGGCTGTAGAATCTGATGGAGCAGCATGATCTTCCCCTTTTTTCCGCCATTGCTCTTGAACAACGAAGCAAATGTCTGATAGTCTAGTTTCAAAACCATTCATATCTTGATGACATTTGTCAACCACTATTCTTGTTCCCGAAACGACCTCCAATACGGATTGGACTTGTGTCTGGAGCATAGATATATCACTCTGTCTAGCTGGAAGATTTTGTTCAGTAGGCGGTTTGGACGAGGTTATCTTGACAACCAATCCAGAATTACGCAGGAAGGTGCTTTTTGTAGTATTAGTGGAGAGATACTGACACACTGCAGCAAGAGGTGACATTGTGCCTGTGGTAGCCTCATCATGTTCAAGTGGTTGTGGCTGTTCAATCATTTGTTCCATAGCTTGCTGAAAGTTTGAAATTGTAGATTAGTGTACCAGATAAGTTACTAATGAGACAAAAACAAACAAAGTAGGTTTCACGTTTATACATAACTTATTTTGGTGAACTACTGTAATACATTAGCATGTATTGTAGTGCCAACTACATAATAAAATCACTTTCGGAACATATGTCCATGTAGCATGCCTACAGTATTGTCTATTTCCTCACATTCGTTGATATCTAAGGATAAAGAGACATGGTTTAAAGTAGGATGAACATAGTATGACATCATTCATATCATGGGTAAACAGATATCAAACAAACAGGCTATTGTATCATTGTGTGGGAACGTGAACATCACAACTAGATTACAGATCAAGACCAAAAGAATATCCTTCCTCTCGTTTAAATCGTGTAAGGCGAAATGATACATTAAGACAACTGTGTATAAAAGTGAACAGAGTAACCGACATTGGCTACAAACCAAGCAGTTAAATGACATGTCACAGTAACAAGCAGTTCAAAGGCAAGAGGACTAAGGACTTACAACAGCGGCTTAAACTGGTGTGCTCATGCCCTTCATCTTGCTAGTGTGGCAATCCTTGAAGATTTCCACTGCATTCGGTTCAGGTTCTTTTTGATCCGCACGGGCTTTCCTCTGTATTTGTAACAAGTCAATATAGATATGATAATATGGCACAGAAAAAAGAAGGAAGTAGCAGCTATTTACAAGAGCCTCGTAGTGTGCAATATAGCTATGAGATCTTGTTGTCTGTTGGCATTTCACTTTAGAACGGTTGGTCTTGTTCTTCAAACAGTTAGCCTAGAAGAAGATACACTTGTAAGGCACATACGTAAATACGAGTTCAGTATGTGATCTGATCAAATACATATACCCTACCTGATACTTTGGATCAGACCAGTGTTTAACAAGGGCTGTCTAGTCTTCATCTGTAATGTATTCCACTAGAGATGTTTGGGCGATTTCATTGTTAGCCTTGCCTTCAAAGTGAGTTTTTCTAAGGTGATATCGATACTGTCGCAGAGCAGACTGAAAAACATGAGTGCATGCTTGTTTAGTTGCATCATCTTTAGGATCCAACTTGAACCTCATCTGTTGAAAAAACAATGTGAGTCTTATTAGGAGGAAGCTAGATAGTATGGGACAGAGCAAGACAATATTACAAATTGCGATGAATAACATTACTTATGGATAAATGGTCAAGGAAGGTGTTAAACTGGGTATCATCTTTCTCATTCCTGTACTGGATCCACGTTGGGAGGATACGTGCATGACACCTAACGGCAACGCCTACCTCTGATACTAACTTGGCTGACTCTGTAACATCACGTGGCCTTTTTAAACCTGCCTCAAAATGGATCTCCATTCTTCCTCCTTTAGATTTTGTTAATTTGTCAAGCATTATCCCTGATGTCTGTTTCCGCTTGCGCCGTGGTGCTAGTTCAACAACGAATATGGAAAGTGTTAGTGCACATCAAACTGTGAGAGTACATATAAAGGAGCATGCAACTGCAACTTGGCTCGGTCAGGTACCGTCTTGGTGTTGATGCTCATGAGGTTCATCTGATCTTGCCAAGTCCTGTTGTGTCAGCAGTGCTTCAGAAGTAGTGTTAGGTGTGAAGGCAGCTTGGGAACAAGCCAGTTGCGGAGCAAACAAACGAGTAACTCATTGAGATGACGATACAGTTGAAGGGGATGCTACAGTTGGTGGAGCAGGTGATACTGTGTTTGTAGATTTAGCCGGTGGACTTGGACCTTCTACTACACTATAACTACAAGCATAATCTCGAGGGAAGATCCTTTTCCATTGCACCCGACGAGTAACACCATTCCCTACTATATTCTTTTCCTTGCTCTTTTTTGACTTTGCCATGTCAAGCCGTACCCACAACACAAAAGAATAAAATCGCTCTTCAGAACTCATTGATGCAAGATACAGACAAGCAATACTTTGATGTAAGACAACCGTATGAGGAGGATGGAATATGTAAGAAAAACAGGACGGCGTGACAAATTCACAGCTACCATGTGTAAACTAAGCAAAAGGATTTTCAAGAAAATAGAAGTAATGCAAGCTAGACACCATATGAAAGATGCAACCAATATCACTCTGCCAAGTTAAAAGTGTCTTGTCATAAGTGGTATTTCAAAAAATTAGAAGCAGTACAACCTAGAAATCAATGCAAGATGCAACACTATCACACTACCAAGTTAAAAGCGTCCAATCATGAGTGATTGATGCGGGATACACAACAGCAGTACTTTGATGTAAGAACATGGTATGATAGATAGATGCAATGTATTCTAGACATGGAAAGGCATGTCATATGCACATGTATAACGTATAAACTTAGCAGGTGCAATTTAATCAAAATAGAAGAAATACAAGCTAGACAACATATGCAACATGAAACCAATTATCACACTGTCAACTTAGAGCAAGCACCTACGATGGTGGAGTAGGGGAGATGAACTCATCATGTAGACTTGGGACTTAAACTGCATTAGCAGTAGCAGTGGCAAATCTAGAGAGTCTCCGTTTGCGTCAGTCCGGAGGACCACCAACATCCCCTAACTTACACTTTTCCTTCCTCTTCTTTGATATTGCCTTCTGAAGTCAAAACCACAAGAAGAGGAATAAAATTAGCTCTGCATAACTGGTTGATGCATGATACAGACGAACACTACTTTGATGTAAGGCAAGCGCATGATAGGAGGATGGAATATATACAAAAAAAAGACAGCATTGCATATTCACACGTACGATAGGAGGATGGAATATGTATGAAAAACAGTAAGCAGAAGGCATTTCAACAAAATTAGAAGAAATAAAGCTAGGCACCATATGAACATGCAACCAATATCACTACCAAGTAAAAAGTGTTTCGTCGTAGGTGCCATTTCAACAAATTAGAAGCAGAACAAGCTAGAAGACAATGCAAGATGCAACCTACATCACACTCCCAAGTTAAATGTGTCTTATGGTAAGTGATTGTTGCAGGTATAAGTTGTAAGCTACGCAGATGCAATTCAACAAAATTAGAAGCAATACAAACTAGACATCATACGGAACGCACAACCACATATAACAGTGCCAAGTTAGAGCAAGCACCTGTGATGGTGGAGTAGGGGAGATGTGCTCATCATCTACATAGCTGCGTTAACTATCTAGCCTTGTGTTGTCTTGGGAATCTTGTTGGGAGGATGGCAGAGTAGAATCTGTAGAGACCCTCTGTTTGAGTTCCTCCGAAGGACCACCATCATCCACTGCCTTACTAATTTCCTTCAGCTGTATTGATTTTGCATTGTGAAGTCAAACCTATAAGAAAAAGGAATAAAATTTGCTCTTCAGAACTCATTCATGCATGATACTGACAAACACTACTCGGATGAAAGGCAAACACATGATACGAGGATGGAATATGTACGAAAAACAGGATGGCGTGACATATTCAGACCTATGATGTGGTAACTAAGTAGAAGGCATTTCAACAAATTAGAAGCACTGCAAGCTAGACACCATATGAAAGATGCAACCAATATCACTCTGCCAAGTTCAAACTGTCTGGCGTTTCAACAAATTAGAAGCAGTACATGCTAGAAATCATATACAAGATGAAACCAATATCACAGTGCTGACTTAAAGGTGCCTCATCATAAGTGACTGATGCGGGATACACAAGAACAATAGTCTGATGTAAGAACATGGTGTGATCAGATATAGTATGTTCTAGAAACAGGAACATGTGTCATATTCACAGGTATGATGTGTAAAGTAAGCAGATGCAATACAACAAACTTAGAAGCAATACAAGCTAGACATCATACGCAACATGCAACCACATATAATAGTGCCAAGTTAGAGCAAACACCTGTGATGGTGGAGTAGGGGAGATGTGCTCATCATCTACACAGCTATGTTGATTGTCTAGCCTTGCGTTGTCTTGCGAATCTTGTTGGGAGGATGGCAGAGTAGAATCTATAGAGACCCTCTATTTCAGTTGCTCGGAAGGACCACCATCATCCAATGCCTTACCAATTTCCTTCCGCTTTATTGATTTTGCATTGTGAGGTAAAACCAACAAGAAAAAGGAATAAAATTCGCTCTTCAGAACTCATTCATGCATGATACTGACGAACACTACTCTGATGAAAGGCAAAGTCATGATATGAGGATGGAATATGTACGAAAAACTGGACGGCATGACATATTCACACCTATGATGTGGTAACTAAGCAGAAGGCACTTCACCAAATTAGAAGCACTACAAGCTAGACACCATATGGAAGGTGCAACCAATATCACTCTGCCAAGTTAAAATTGTCTCGTCATAGGTGGGGTTCATCAAATTAGAAGCACTACATGCTAGAAATCATATTCAAGACGCAAACCAATATCACAGTGCCAACTTAAAGGTGTCTCATCATAAGTGACCGATGCAGGATACGCAAGAAGAGTAGTTTTATGTAAGAACATGGTGTGATAGATAGATATAGTATGTACCAAAAACAGAAAGGCATCTCATATTCACACATATAATGTGTAAGCTAAGCAGATGCAGTTTACACTAATTAGAAGCAATACAAGCTAGACACCATATGCAACATGCAACCAGATATCACACTGCCAAGTTAGAGCAAGCACCTGGGATGGTGGAGTAGGGGAGTGGAGACATGGAACTTGTAATGCACTAGCAATACGAGGAGAATCTGTACAGATGCTCCATTTACGTTGCTGCAGAGGACTACCATCATCGCCTTCCTTACTCTTTTTCTTCCTCTTTTTTGATTTTGCCTTGTCAAGTCAAACCCACAAGAAAAAGGAATAAAATTTGCTCTTCAGAACTCATTTATGCATGATACTGATGAACACTAGTTTCATGTAAGGCAGCCGCATGATAGGAGGATGGAATATGTATGAAAAACAGGACGACATGACATATTGACATGTATGATGTGTAAAGTGTAAACTAAGCACAAGGTGTTTGAACTAATTAGAAGCAATGCAAGCTAGAAACCATGAAAGATGAAACCAATATCACTCTGCCAAATTAAAAGGGTGGCCTCATAAATGTATTTGACCAAATTAGAAGCAATACATGGCAACAGGCTAGAAATAATATGCAATATGCAACGAATAAAGGTGTCTCATCGTAAGTGATTGATGCAGGATACAGAAGAGCGGTAGTTTCATGTAAGAACATGGTTAACAGATAGATATAGTATGTACCAAAAATAGGAAGGCATGTCATATTCACAGGTATAATGTGTAAACTAAGCAGATGCAATTTACCCTAATTAGAAGCATTACAAGCTAGACACCATATGCAACATGCAACCACATATCACACTGCGAAGTTAGAGCAAGCACCTACGATGGTGGTGTAGGGGAAATGCGGTCTTCAAGTACAGAGCTACGTTCAATATCTTCATTTAGACTTGCTGTTTCTTGAGAATCATGTGGGGAGGATGAAATTGCACTCTTTATAAGAGTAGCGCGTCTCATACTAACCCATGGGCGTGACTGTCTCATCATAAGTGATAGATGCAGGATACATAAGAACAGTAGTTTGATGTAAGAACATGGTGTGATAGGCAGATGTAGTATGTACCAAAAACAGGAAGGCATGTCATATTCACATGTATAATGTGTAAGCTAAGGAGATGCAATTTAACAAATTAGGAGCAATACAAGCTAGGCACCATATGCAACATGCAACTAGATATCACACTGCCATGTTAGAGCAAGCACCTGGGGTTGTGGAGTAGGGGAGATGAGATTTGGAACTTGCACTGCAGTAGGAGTAGCAGGAGAATCTGGAGAGATCATCTGTTTCGGTTGCTCCAGAGGACCACCATCATCCCGTGCGTTCATCCTTTTAGATTTTGCCTTGTCAAGTCAAACACACAAGAAAAAGGAATGAAATTCGCTCTTCCAAATTCGTTGATGCATGATACTGACGAACACAACTTTTATGTAAGGCAACCACATTGTAGGAGGATGGAATATGTACAAAAAACGGTAAGTAGAAGGCATTTCAACAAATTGGAAGCAATGCGAGCTAGACACCATATGAAAGATCCAACCAAAATTACTCTACCAAGTTAGAAGTGTCTCATTATAAGTGGCATTTCAACAAATTAGAGGCAGTACATGCTTGAAATGATATGCAAGATGCAACCAATATTACACTGTCAATTTGAAGGTGTCTCGTCAGAAGTGATTGATGAGGGATACACAAGAAAAGTAGTTTGATGTAAGAATATGGTTAATAGAAAGACGTAGTATGTACCAAAAACAGGAAGGTATGTCATATTCATACGTATAATGTGTTAACTAAGCAGATGCAATTTACCCGAATTAGAAGCATTACAAGGTAGACACCATATGAAACATGCAACCACATATCACATAGCCAAGTAAGAGCAAGCACCTGCGATGGTGGTGTAGGGGAATTGCGGTCATCAACTACAGAGCTACGTTGACTATCTTCATTTAGCCTTGCTGTTTCTTGAAAATCATGTGGGGAGGATGACACTGCACTCTTTAAAAGAGTAGCGCGTCTCACAGTAACTCACTGGGGTGACTGCCTCATCATAAGTGATTGATGAGGGATACACAAGAGCATTAGTTTGATGTAAGAATATGGTTAATAGACAGATGTAGTATGTATCAAAATAGGAAGGCATGTCATTATCAAAGGTATAATGTGTAAAGTAAGCAGATGCAATTTAACCAAATTGGAAGCAATACAAGCTAGACACCATATGCAACATGCAATCACATTTGATAGCGCGAAGTTAAAGCAAGCACCTGGGATGGTTGTGTGTGGAAATTGAGATAATCAACTGAAGAGCTACGTTTACTGTCTCCGTCTGCTGACACTACACCCGTTAGAGCGCTGAAACGCTTAGTGCTTATCGTCGAACTACACAGGAGCGACTTCTGTCTATTCTTTTGTGTATTCATCAACAGTGCGTCAGAGTCTGAAATACCCATGCATAAAAAAACAATAGTGTGAGTATGGGTGAAGTGTGTGCACAAGTAGTACAGTTTAAAAGTAGCAGATAGCAGGTGGGTAAGAAATAAATGACGGGAGACATATGATAGCTCTACAACATGCATGGCACACGAAATTAGATTCTAGGATTTTGAAATATGAGCACAGGGATGGCTGGGACATGCAGATACTCCTCCAGCACACCACAAGGTGTGGTCCTATAAAAATAACAGTCGACTGAAAACAAATAGGTCAGTCCATTTTTTCTGCACCGTCCGATGTACAAAGAATGGGTAGATCGCCTTCATCTACCTCCAGCCAGTCAGTGTTGACGATCTTCCTCGAAACGCCAGCGACCACAGGCCCAGTCCCCTGCCTCCGCCCTCCCCTCGACCTCACCGCAACGCCGTGCTTGGTACTTCCCCCCGGCCATCCCTTCAAGCCCCACTGACCTCCAAATCGGGCGCAAGCAGCTCCTGCGTCGCACACCCCAATGATAGACACCGATGCACCGCTTCCCCAGTGAACAGGCGGACTAGGTGCTCCGCGCACCTAAGTGGGTGCTGCTTCTTTTAATTGCGAATCAACTGACCCTGAATTGAAATCCAGGCGGGCGACTGACCTCTAGCTAAGGTGAAATAATAAATGGGAGGAAACCATATGCATTTAGTATCACGAAGAAGGTGTAGTAAGAAGCGCTCAACTAGTTTCTTTCGTGGGATGAATACGGTGTGAGCAGAGATGTAAGATTTGCACGAATAAGGGAAGAGGAGTACCTCTTTCTGCTGGCAGTGCTGTGTCCTCCTTCAGTTTTTCCAACGATCTTCTTGTGGTTCGCTGGAAACAAGAAGTTTTGGAGGACGGTGGAGCCTTGGACGAACCCATGGCCAAGTTGTTGAGTGTGGTGCGGTGGCCGTCTATCGGCGGCGGGAAACCAGATCCGAGGCGGCGAATGACGGCGTAGCGGGAATAGCTCCGGTGCGGTGGACGGTTGCGATAGTGGAGCAGCAGCGGGGAGGCGCATGACGGCGTGGTCGAAGTGGTTCTGGTATAGCGCACGTTGGCGTCGGCGTCGTGGAGGCAGCTCTGCCTCGACTTCAGCTGCTAAGTGCTTGAGGGCGTTGCGGTTGCATTGGAAGACGACGACAGGGTACCGGCTCCGGCGTGATGGAGGAGGGCGGCGGTGGATTGGGAACGATGGGGTGGAGGACGAAGGAGGCTGGGGTTTCGCGGCTGGTGGAGAGGGCATTTTGGCGCCCATGGAGTATGAATGGGGAAACGGAGGGAGGGGGAACTAAGGGGGAACAATGTTTCGGGAAAGTTACAAACTTTGCCCCCATCTAAAATTTCGGACATATTGCGGGTCGGGGGTAGGACAGTAATCTCAGGTGTCCCAAATAGTGGGCGGGATAGATTTCGGCCAAGCGCATGAGTGTTTAGGCACCCACGGTGTATGAATGCTTCTCGGAGGCGGTTGACTGACGTCTTGGTGAAGTTACAAACTTACCCCGGTTTAGACCTTTGGACATCAACCGATAGGCTACACGGGTCAGAGTCAGGACAGTAATTTCCTAGCTCCAAACATTACTCTCACACAGTTTCGGGCGACCAAAGGCTTATTTGGCGCTTCGTTCAATATTTGGGAGCAGAAGCATTAACGTTTACAGTTCTCTTGAATTGAACTTTCAGGATTTGTCAAACTTCAAAATTCTTGACTCTTGAAAATCCTAAAACTACGTTTATTTTGGAATGGAGGGGGTACATTTGAATATACATTGTACATGAGTATATATTAAAAAATATGAAGCTTAGCTCAGTTCATGCATGGTTCCAGATATAATCTCCTTGGTTGGAAAAAAATAGTTAGACATGCGTATGAATATATAGCATGTTCAAACGCACAACAAAGATTGATGCCCCCTTTTAGATCTGATTTACAAATGTCATTATCTTGAATTCAAATAGATGAATGCACTTCCTATGAATTCGAATCTTCGAAACCATCTTTTTTTGCGGGGATCTTCTAAACTATCTTTATGTTGAATTGAACATGTATTCTATTTCATAGCTAGCAATTTGGAATGTATCCATGTATGTGACAAATGTATAAAGTGCCTGACACTAACAACATGGAGTGCACTAATTAATATTTATATATGAATTGCAAAAGCCATGCATTGTCTGAATTTCAAAGCACTCTCACTCTATGGATCGATAATATGAAATAAACCCATACACATGCTCGAATTCAATAGAGTATGGGTGTCTGATAGACCAATGTTTGTTCATACGCAAATTGCAAAATTCATGATCTCATCCAAAAAATTTAATGCAATTTATATTTTAATTTAATGTGTAGAACCGCCTTTTACGCATAGATGCACTATGCCTTGACCCGTCCTCAAACACGCGCTATATCTCTCTCTATCTGACGCATAAGTGCACACACTTTATATACATCGACATTTCTCTCTCACACATGCTCACATTCTCTCGCGGGGTGTCTTGCACACACACTCTCTATATATCTCCCCCCCTCTCTCTTATTACTACATACCACTCTTTTCACTTATCTCAGTTGGAAAACACTATTTCTCTCACATGCCTATATACACACGCATGGTCTCTGCTGGCCCTATATACGCACATACATGTGCCTAAGTGTCTCCCGCATGCACATTATCTTTAGGCCTCTCTCTCTTACTACTACGTACCACTCTTTTCACTAATCTCAGTTTGAAAACACTATTTCTCTCACATGCCTATATACACATGCACGGTCTCTGCTGGCCCTCTATATGCACATACATGTGCCTAAGTGTCTCCTACACGCACATTATCTTTAGGCCTCTCTCACACACATTGCCCCCCCCCCCACACACACACACCTCTCTCTTGTTGGCGGATATGATTCCATCAGATCATTAGGTAAGATATCCCTGACTGTTAGGCTGGATGGTAATACGAGGCAAAGTTTTACCCAAGTCTGGGCCCTTGCAGTTGAGGAAAAAGCCTACTCCTGGTATTGTATATTTGTGATAGGGGTGTGTACAAAGTACACGTGAATACCAGGCATTGTGTGTGCGTATACTATCGACGAACTAGCCCCCGGGCTTATATAACATACTCGGGGCCTATGGTTACAAATCATATATTGTCGGCTTATCATCAGTGGGGATAGAGTCCTCCACGACTCTGGTAGCTTCGTCTTGTATGCCGAGTCCTCCATGGGCTTCGTATAACGCGTCTCGGTCCAACCTATGTGGCGCAGGATGGAACTGACCCATGAGTCCTCACGTCGACCCACCACAACTAGAAATTATGTGCCCACCACACTCCACACACAATCGGCCACTAAGAAAATAAGCATATACAATATTACAAAGTTATACGGAGTACATGAAAATTAATTGCATGGTGCATCCAATAATATTTGTTCCGCATTGTGAATGTTTATATCTTCTCCTAAAAAATAGTCACGGGAAAGAGAAATGAAGGGCATATCTCTCTTTGTCTCAACCGCACCCCCCTCTCTCTACACCACTTTCACGTATGCACTCAAACTATCTCTCGGCCCTCTAAAAGTATGCCCCTGACACATTCACGTATGACGGTCACTGTATTTCAAGCGAAAGCACTATACGATCACTGGACTTCAGAATATGCTCATTACGGTCACCGTATACATTCTTGTGGTCATCATGCGGAATGTAGCTCACCATACGTCTCTGTATTTTGTTGATGACACTGATGGTCATTGTATTTGATGCGTGCTCCGTATTTTGTTGACGACACTTACAGTCATTGTATTCGAAGCGAAAGCACGATATGGTCACTGGACTTCAGAATAAGCTCATTACGGTCACCATATACATTTTGTGGTGCTAACCAACCTGTGGTTGGATGGTTAGGAGGGCAGTGGTATCCCCAGCCCACCAGGGGTTAAAGTCCTGCTACTCGCATTTATCCTGTATTAATTTCAGTATCTGCGCCGATGTGCATTCAGTGGGAGGAGACGTTCCCCTCGACTACGAGGCGCCTATGGTTACTTCGTAAAATGTCAAGATGATATGCTGGCTCACTCTCTTGAAGGTGCTCATAGGGGTAGGGTGTGCGTGTGTGTGCTTATAGCGGTGAGTGTTTGCACGTATATATGAGCGCTTGCGTCTGTACTGTGTTAAAAAAATACATGTCGTGATTATACGGTCACTGGCTCACCGTACAACTCCGTAATTTGTTGATGACACAATCAATTGACCAGTCAAACATTCCACATGGCGCAACTAGTGTTGCACCATCAGCGCATGTAACCGTGGGGTCCACCTGTTAGCGCGTATATGAAAGAAAGAAATGGTAGCTTGTGTCTATACTGTGTTAATAAAATACATTTTGTCGTGATCATACGGTCACTGGCTCACCATACAGCTCCGCAATTTGTTGATGACACCATCAATTGACCAGTCAAATGGTCCACGTTCATCAGCGCACATTACCGTAGGGCCCACCTGTCAGCACGTATATGAAAGATAGAAATGGTAGTAAATTAGTGGTCGGTGCGGATTCGAAGTCGTGAGACCTCTGGTTGGCAGCCCGCGTGCCCTAACCACAGCGGACAAGGTCGCCTTGTGATGATATGCTGAGCCGGCCATTTTAATTGCACGAGCCACTGTGGTGAATACAAACACATCACACATGCGCACAAACACGCCCGCAATGCCCGCATGCATGCATGCAATACTCACACGTACACATGAATGCACGCAACACTCACACAAACACACGCACGCATGTAGGCATGCAACACTGACACGTACACATGCACGCACGAACACACGCATGCATGCAACACTGAAACATACACATGCATGCACGCAACACTCGCACGCCTGCATGCACACAGCAGACGACACCAGACACACGCTCAACCTATACATGCATGCACCCTTTGTTAAGGACATGGATTGTTATGAGTATTAATCAACCTTATTTGTGATAAGCAGAACATTGATGTTTGCAGCGGTCTTTATGAATCACAATGTATCGAACGGGCTATCAACATATATAGAGTATGAACAATTTTAAATTCTCTTACATTATATAGTAGGCTTATCAACCTACATGTATTAGATGACATCACACTCAATGAACAATCATCGGTTTATGAAATGCCTGCTTCTCATCGCGCTAGCCCACCAAAAGCTCCGCTGCCGTGCGCTGCCAGCGTTGGTTCACTGACATGCAGGCCAGGCACCCAACGAGCCCACACGTCAGTGCAAGAACGGCCCGGTGTCGTACATCAGAGTCGAGGGCGCCGCTCGATGCACGCCCGGCTGAACACGCCTCCTTGCCGCATTCAGACGCCTCCATGAAACCCGTGTGGAAGCCGAGAAACCCACTCGAACCACACGTCCGTTCATGACCAGGCCGGCATTAAATGCAACGCCAGCCGAGCTCCTCCCGTCCGTCGTCTATTTAATCTCCTATTTAAACGAGGCCAGACACCGGCCAAAAATCGCTCACCTCCGCCGCTCCCCTATCTCCCCCTTCATCATTTTCTCCACTCTTACAATGGCTTACGAAGAGTAGTTATCCGGCATCCAAGCCGGCTGGGTGGCCCATCGAGCCCGCCGGATACGAGCTATGCAGCTCACTGATCCACCTCCCTCCCCTCGCCCGACGGAGCCAGTTGCTGCCCCAAGCCGGCGCATGGTTCAGCAACTCGCTGCTCCAGGCCAGCTCGACGAGGAGCGGCGAGCTGCTCCACGTCGGCACGGCGGGGAGCACAGGCGTCGTCACTGTCGTCCACTCCGCCGCCTCATACCACGCCTCCTGTGTCTGGGACCGCGCCTCCCGTGTCTGCAACCGCGTCTCTTGTGTCTGTGGCCGAGACTCCAATGCCTGCGGTCGTGCGATGCAACCAGAGATAGAAGCCGGGTATGTGGAGAGCGACGAGTTAGTGGCCAGCGCCTCCGCGTGCGCTGCCATCATCGAGGAGAAGTAGAACACGGGAGGCCGCTGCCGCTTGGGTCCCATGAAGGCCACCGCCGAGGCGACGCCGGCGTACACAGTAGGTGTCTTGCTAGATCCTTCTGTTACCGACAAATGGATCCGCGGGCGACCATTTAGGCTAGGTATTATTATACCTATGCTGTTCAGGAGTAGCACCGCTTAGTTGATTTAAATGTAATGAAATCCGTCATGTTTATATGAAAATCCGGTATTTTATATGAATTCCGTCATTGTTTATATGAAATATCGCCGTGTTTGCATGAATTTCCTCCGGTTGGTTGAGTTGTCGTCAGAATGTGTGCGGCTACAGTTGCATGGCGTAATTTGCGGGTCGTCGGTCGGTCTGCGGCCGGCTCGGGCGGTGAGGTGGGACAAAAAAAGCATAGCTCATGCGAGCTCGTCTCCAATGGGCGCACTGGAGGATGGATGAGCACCTGAGCTCTACCTCGTTCATCGGTGGCAAAGGCACGGGTGGACAAAAGGTTCGCCAATATTTTGGCTACCCCGGGCAAGATCCAAACAACCCCTTCCAGCCCCACCCCTCCCAGCACATTCAAATCCCTCGTTCACCGTGAAATTTTGCCATGTGTTGTTTTCATGGATATTTTGCTATGTGAAAACAAATTTAAATATGAACGAATAATCGGTGCCCGCGGTCTTCTGCCGGGACACAATTGGATGACCTCATAGTAGTAGTAGTGTATAGTACTAGTACTACTAGATAGTGAGTGTTTACTACTATATCATGTACGTACTAATTGCAACGCATGCATGTGTTAGCAGTACAATGACCACGTACGAATTTGATGGTAAGATTTGTGTAAGTTGGATGTCATATTATTGCTCTAACATGTGGTCAAAGTTAGCCTCCAAAATGCATTTTAGACCCTATATGGATTGAGGGAGTACATGCATTGCTGATGTTTCTCTTAATCCTTGCATGCAACGTTTTTATTGAAGCTTGAAATGTGAACATGTGAATGGGAGGGACTGCTACAACCCTTCCAAAAGAACTGTAGTACTAATGGTATCGTACTCCCTCCGTTCACCATCTTACATGCTCAGTACTTTTGTGAACTATGGAAGTAACAAATTTATTCCACCACTCAGTATCTATTATGGTTAGGGAGGTTTCAAATTGAGTCATATAGACCAGAAAGTAGGCACTTAGGGCATCCACAATGTATGCTTTTTGTTGCCTCTAAGCCCTCTCTCTCCTCTTAGAGGCAGGCCTCTATACATTGCATGAAATGCCTCTAACAAAAAATTTGCTAGCATCGCGTCTAACCTTAGAGGCTGCCTCTAACAATGTAACAATCCATCTGGTCCCACTTGTCAGCCTTAGGAAGCATAAGAAAGTACAAGAGAAATATTACTGATTGGACAAATGTGGTGCTAATCAATACTTTTTAAATTTCTGCTAGGGCCCACCTTAGAGGCTGGTTAGAGTCTCTATACATTGTGGTTTTTCCATTTGATAAGAGGCAAACCATGTGGGGCCTACCTTAGAGGCAAGGCTCTATACACTGGAGATGATCTGTAGTACTACTTTTGATGTGTCCCATCAAGTAGTAGGAGTACTACAGTGGTAGGAGTAGTACTACAGCAATTTCCTTGGAGTCTGTGCTGCAGCAAGCTACCCTAGGCTATGTTACTACTCCCTCCTTTCCGGTTTATAAGGCTCAATTTCAAAATCTCTCCAACCAAGGTAGACGGTGAGTGGTGGAATTAATTTCGTAGTTTACACAAGTACTTAATTAGTGCGCTCGTTTTTCTCAAAAAGTTATGTTTACCGATGCATTAATTACAACGAATGCATGCATGACCACTAAATTTCAATGAACTTCTACATGCATTGGTGAGTTTTCTCTTGATGCTGCTCGCATCGGGTGATTTAATGCACCTCAAAATCCAAACATGTGATGGTAAGTACTAGTAGAATTGAGACTTATAAAATGGAAAAAAGGATTTTTTTTAGATGAGCCCTATAAACCAGAAAGAAGGGAGTAGTAAGTAGTACTACCTCCATAGTGGGTACGTACTCCGTAAAATCAGATTTTCCCAAAACTAAGTCGCTCAATCTTTATTTGCTTGTTTCCCTTCCTTCCTACCTCATTGCCTCGAACAGACTATATGCCAGACTCCCCTGCCTGTCACGCGGGAAAAGACCCGCCCTCGCTTTTTTAGTCCGGGTTTGTATCGATGGATCACGCGAAGTAGCAAAAACCAAGCCGTGTCTTGTACTCCTCCGTCGTACTAAAAGAGTGGAGACGCTCACTTTCATGAATGCTGTACTTCCTCTCGCCGACATGTGGGTCATATAGCAACCGGGTCGACGTGTCATGCACCAAATAACAGTACAGAATAGCAGGGGGATGCACCCTAGTCGTAGCGCCCCAGTATAGTAGTAATGAGCAATGAGACGCCAAATCACAAAGCCGCACCTTTCCCCAAGACGGACGAAGCAACCATTATTTCACACTTCGCTGAATCCGCTTCTCCATCATCTCCTTCAATAAAAACCACGTATTGCTTCTGTCATTGTTCTGCCTCAAAAGGGACGCGCATCGCCTTGGTACATCATGACACGTGGGACAGCATGATAGGCCATGCTCCCCTGCCCACCGCTCGGTAAAATCACCTCGTTTTTACTAATCTGGATACTATCTTTTTAGATCAATACTAGCAAGATGCCCGTGCGTTGCACGGAACATCAAGATGCATTTGTATGAGTAGTTTATCTTGTGGGGGAAAAGGATGAACTAGGGAAGGCCTTATTTGCAAATGTGAAGAGGGGTGTGGGTATCTTTTTGCAAAATTGCCATAGTTTCCTTCCTATCCGTCAGATATAAATTCGACGACCTATATTGCAGGATAGCAGGCACACCATCATCACCAACTCTATTTTTCATAATAGTAGGGATAGTCAGGATTCACCAAGGAGCAAAACCAAGTGGTAGGCTGCTCCTGTCGCATTGGCGTAGCAACTTAGTAGGGTCAGTCCGCACACGAAATGGCGACACACTTACAGGACCCCTTTGGCCGACGTGTGGCTCATCCACCGTCTTGTTCCACCGTCTAGTTCGGAGCAGCGGTTGGACTTGGAGGCACCCCGGTCGTAGCGCCGCAGTAGTAGTAAATGAGCGATGAGGGGTAAAATCACAAAGCCCCACCTTTCCCACATTAAGCTAGACGGACGAAGCCACCATCATTTCACTCTAGGGCGCAAGAGCATAAAGAAAAAAGAAAACCAATGATGTGTGCGGCAGCTACCTAGGGTGCCCTAGGGTAGGAGCCTCTGCTACAGATCCGCTTCTCCCTCATCCTCTTGAAGAAAACCGATGATGCGTGCGGTGGGTAGGGTTTGTAGGAGTAGGATTGAGGGGCCACGCCATAGTAAAAGGGAGAGGGATTGAGTTCGAGTCGACGCCTTAATTTGGGTGGGCCACTCGGTTTTACCGGAACGAGGCAGAATTTTGGGTTCGGGGAGGAGTGGAGATATACGTACAAAAAATTGTGAACGTAGGTTCGACCGAAAGGCAATGACGCATGGGCCCCGCATTTTGATATACCCGCGGCCGCGTGAAATTTGCTACTCAAAATAATGCATAAAAGTTCCTCCAAAAACATCTATAAGTAATGGGAAGTGACTGTATGCTTAAAATGAAAATGTAATACAAAGAGAAAAAATGAATTGCAGTTAAAAGAATGACATTTCTAACAAAAATGTGAATGTGAACTAAATATGTGTGCACGTGACCAACACATATATTGTCAATACAAAATCTAATGCAAGAAATAACTTATGAGTAACATGCACGAATTGATGATGTGGTGCTTGCATGCATAGAGTACAAAAACAATATGATTTATGACTTGCATGCATGAAGTGTTCATGTGCCATAGTTGCATGTCCAGGAAAAAAGCTAGTGGGTTGTACTAGCTATTTAGGAATAGAAGATGTATATATGGAAGTTGTAGGGAAAGAGATAACATGTATCTCAATTCCTATGAGTAGGGATTGGAAAAGAGATGTCATTTGGTTAACACCATAGGAACTTTTCTATTGAATCTAGAGATGACATGTATCTCAATTCCTATGAGGAGGGATTGGAAAAGATATGTCATTTGGTTCACATCATAGGAACTTTTCTATTGAATCTAGGCTAATATTTATTTTCCTTTGAAATTGTGGGAGTATAGGAATCCATTCGTATGAACCAAGTGGCTCTAAAGCTATAAAAATGATATCATGTTTATTTTCCTTTGAAATGTGGAGTATATGAATATATTCCTATGAACCAATTGGCTCTAAAGGAAAAATTCCTATAAAAATCATATCATATAGAGTTCCTATGACATTCCTCCACAGCAAAGGATGGTTGAAATTGCTTCAAGTGATACGATGGCCTTTCTTTGTACACTCCTCCCCCATCTTTATAGTTACCTCTCGATGATGAATGAAATGATATATACTGGGTATTATATATGTGCATTTTGGTATACGAAAACTCGGTAAAAGTTTGCGAGGTTCGAATTTTCAATAAAGCTATATGCACTACATTTTGGAATGGAGGGAGGAGCATACGGCAGTTGCTAACACTCAGGTGGAAGATTTGTGTGTCGAAGGAGTGGCTGTTCTGTTAAATGCCATGGCAAAACAGACACTGTCGGATGCCGATCTAACGGTTCTTACGGCGTCCGTCAGGAAATGGCTTGTGGCGAAAATTTGTCAGATATGATTTACGGACACATGCATTGCATTGATACGTGCCCCCTCTCTCTCACGCACACACGCACCCTCGCGAGTCACGACTCTCCCGAGTCCTCTCGCACCCACCGTCTATCTGTAGGTAGACATCACACACATATGTGCTCTTCACACCCTACCCTCAGAACATCTAAAACATAAAAGACGTAGCGCACCTTATATTTTAAGTCACACGTCACACTTTTTTCAAACCAGCAATAAAGTGCCAACTGGCTTTCCCTCAAAAAAAAGTCACACGTCACACACTTATACTGTTACTCTTGTGGCGAACGTTCTTTGGGCGTAGTATATTGTACTCTCACGAAGAGAACCGTTGCACGCACACACTAGTTCTCTCACACCCACTCGCGGGTACACATAGGAGCGCATTTTTTTTGAAGCTAGGAGCGCATTTGTTTACAAAGAGGCGTCCCAATTGACATTTTGACTAGTCTAGTTTTCAACTTGATGGAGGGTCGGGGACCGCACGTGAATGATACAGTACATAGTGCGAACTGGACGCGGTGATTTGATAGTGCGACCTGGAAGCGGTGCCACGTTATTGATCGAGTTTTCTTTTTACTTGAACTTTAAATGAAAATAATGGTTCGCGCATATTTAATTTAATAACGGTTGCTACAACAAAATCACTCCACTATATATATAAGCAGGAGCCTCGGCACTTGCTTTCCTAGGGTTCCACTCTTTCACTCTCTTATGCTCTCTAGATCTAAGCAAGACATAGGTGGCCACACTCTCTCTCTGCTCACCACTGGTCACAAATCTGGCTGGGGCAGGGGTGTAGGTGCATCGTTCACACAGTCGTCGTTGGCGAGGGAGGAGACCAACAGCTGCCCGCGCGCCCCGATCGCCGGCCGTGCCGTTCTCTTCGAGACAGCGCTGGCTCGGGAGGGCCTCCGACCCCTTAATCCTCCATGCGGTATTGTGGCCAAGATGCGGCCTCCCGACGCCGTCTTTGCCACATCCCGACGACCCTTAGGTATATGTTCCTTCGAAACCTGCCTTGCTCTACTGCCCCAGCTCCCCACGTGGTTGCGTGTGGATCCTTTTCTACTTCCGTCGGCTGTTCCAAAGCCACCTAGACTTTTACTATTATTAGAGGTAAAGCTAGTTCACACAGTCGAATCTAAGAGTTGGTTCAAACAGGGAAGAAAGTGGGAAAGCTGTAGCATGAATCTAGGACTTGGTTCTAAGAGGAAATGGGGGAAAGTAGTAGATACTGGCTACCCAACCGGTCTCTTGGTTGAAAAGGCGAAGAAAGCGGGGCGGATGGCGAAGGGTGGGGGGGAAGTGGACCTGTCTCTTGGTCGAAAAAGGAAAGAAAGTGAGGTGTGTTGGGGGGACAACGCAAATGAGAACGAGCAGGTCTAGATTTCCTGTGCTCACATAGGAAAATGTCGCCGAGGACATAAAAAATGGGACAAATGCAGACATGCTGCCTAAATGTTTGCCGCTCTCGGCAACCACATCTGCGTCACCACTTTATGCCCCTGCTGTCCCTATGCCCATATCGCTACCGTTAATGTAACATCACATGAAGCATGAAGCAATGCCACCTAATGTCACTATTAAGTAATGGTCTAGTGCCGTCGATAAATTGAAGCAATGCCACCTAATGTCACTATTAAGTAATGCTGCTGTCGGTCTAGTGCCGTCGATAAATTGAAGCACTGACACCACCATTTTATGAAGTGCTTCCGTCTTGCTTTATTTCCCATGAATTGTGTTTTTGCAGTTACACTTAAATCTCACACCGCTAACATTGCTTCATCCCAGTGGAACTTCACAAATTTGATTGCACATTTACTGACCATGTGCTACTCTCATGACAATAATACTAATGCTATTGTTCTGCATGTTAATCTAGTGGCAGTGTTGATGTGATGTGATGCTACTTCTTACTTAAGGGCACTTTCATACTGTCAATGTAGTACCAATTATAACACAATAGATGCTGCTGTTAATCATATGCCACTGCAAATAATTGTCACCGCTTAAATAACCGTACTTCATATTTGCACAAACAGGGATGTCTGTCTCCATATCGTTTCTATTTGTGCAATCAAAAGTACACACCTCAGTTTTAGTATAACTGCACAAAATGAGATGGCTATTCCTAGCTGCTGTTGTCTAACCTCCCGTCTTCCAAGTATTCCTACATTGGTAGTAACTAGGTAGAATGACCAACGCAATCTAAAACAAGCTGATTTGTATGTTTTACTTCCTGATTGCAGTGTAGGGATGAGCGAAAACAACTGCATCCTAGTCAGGAATGCACTTTCTCCCAATTCACGGATGGATAGAGGACTAGCTGGCACGGCTGCGCGGAGGTTTTTGGGACAGGTGCACGGACAAGAGGCATTGTGGTCTGCTTATTTCTGCAAATATTGGTGCTTAAATTTAGTGGAACTGCACAAGAAGTTCAGATGGTCAGTACACTACATGGTTCAGTTCAGCATTCCAACTGAGAACACAATTATAATTGGTTATTCTGGAATGAGAGAACCTAACCCTGGATGGTGGAAACAAGAAAAACCAGAGTGAACTCCAGGAAATTAAAGCCTGCCTAGGGAGGCCCTTTGCTCAGAGAAGCCTTGCTTGATTTTTCCTGATTTGTAAACCTTCTCAGAACTTTGTCTTTGTTGTGAACTAGTAAATATTTGTTATGTTCTATGAAGCATTGAGATGTATAAAATTGCTTAACTTATGCTTTTCAAGTATTTTATGAAGCCGAGTTTAATGTGAATGTTCCACATGAATGCTGGACTAGCGTGTGAACGTTTGGAATTTAAATTTTGGCCTCAGTTAACTGCATGAATCACTGTAACAAGATATGTAGTTGCTTATATGTCAGACTACAGATTATTGATTGTTAGCTGGTCGATAGCCGACTTTTCTAGTGTTGAAGCGAGCTGAGCCAATGTGTCGTGTTTTGCACAACTGCTTACAAGTGGGGTAGCACCAACAGTGTTTACAAGTACTTAACCAGCCTTATGTACCCTATGTATACGTCAGCGCACAGTTCTCGAACAAGTACTCTATTTCGTCAAACACACACTCCTCGTATGATAAACCATGACAATTTATGTCTTACCATGCCATATTACATGAAAAAACTAGTGAGGACGCATCTATTTTGGCAACAATTAGGATGGTTCTCATATGATTCACGGGCACACAAAAGTAGCAGTAGTTCCCATATACGGATTCAAACAGAGTACTAGCCCCAGAGGGCTCGATAATAGGCAAGGTTCGGATAAATTAGACAGAATCCAAACTACTTTTAAACACTAGCTCGGCCAACTATTTCATGCCTCGATCTAATTTGGGATGGACACAAGACAGACCTTGCCATGAACATCATCGAGAATGTCCGGCAGCAGCTCAATCCTGTGAACCTTCTTGAAGATAACCTTGTGGCCTTGCCACTCATAAACTTTTTTGTGGAGGCATGCCACGTCATCTTCCTGCGTACTCTTGACAAGAACAGTATGCCTCAGAAACGAAGGAGTAGCTTTGAAATTGTTGTGCTTCAGTACACCCTGGACAACATGCCTGACAACAGTGTGGCTGGAATAGATCTCGACTTTGGTATAAGTGCAAATGGCTTCCAGGATCCAACAGCCTAAGAGCTTTGTTTTCCCAGTGCGTATATTCAGGTCATCCGCCTCATAGTGAGTGACATGTACAACCACACAATCCTTGTCTGCATTAGGGCTCTAATTGAAATAGAAACGAATTCTAAATTACTTTGCAATATAAAAAACACAAGTTATTTAAACAACTATGTAGAGTCAAAAGTATGCATGACAGGGAAGGTAGCATGGCATCGAAGCTAACAAAATTTTGCATTATTTATCACCACATACTTAGATGAAAAACCACAATCGAGATCGACAAAGAAGAAATTCACCTTGGGCATCTCAGCGGGCGGGGGGGGGGGGGGGGGTACACCTCCTCGCAGTGGGAAAACTGCTCCTGGCAGGGCCACGGCTTGTAACCCACCTCACGACGGGGCGTTGACCATCTCGGTAATGGCCGTGAGCGTATCTGGGGTCAGCTCGGTGGCGTCCTCCGTCTTCATGGAGCTCTCTGTCTCGTGGGGATCAGCCTCTCGCGTCTGCTCCAACATCAGGAGATCTTTGCCTGGTTCTCCTTGGTCCATCATGAAACTGACGAATACTAGGAGACAACTGAAAGGAAAACACAATCATAATGACAATGAAACAAAAAAGAGAGTGACGATTGGTTACTGCTTTGCAAAAGTTCTTTTTTTCTGAAAGAAAATATACCAACATCACGGATCCGCTTACCTTCCCTTCGTTGGGAGAGAAGAACAATGGTAGATGCGAGTGTTGGCTTTCTTGAAGACGATGAGGGAGAAGGGGATTCAGCAAAGAGTGAAATGATGGTTGCTTCGTCCGTCAAACTTAGACTGCAGGGAGGTGGGGTTTTTGTGATATGATGGCTCGTTACTGCCGTGGTACGACCGGGGTGACTCTCCGCCTGCATACCGCCTTCTAAAATGCTAGATGGCATTTGGGCCCGCGCGCTACATGGCCCGCATGTCGGTGAACCAAAGTAAAACGGCATTCAGTAGCGGGAGACGTTTCGATGACCTCGGAGGAGCCAGAAGTAGTAGTGTATCCACTGTACTAGTAGTAATTGTTTTTCTAGGTAGCTGTAGAGTGTCTCCACTGTCCTAGTAGTAGTAATTGGTTCTCTGGGCCCAAGACAAAAGAGCCCATCCACCCTAGTAAATAATAAAAACAATTCAAAAGCCCATATATTTACTTAATGAGAGGCGCTACCCAGCACACTTGGGTGCTCTTCTTCCTCCTCACTCCCACCCACCTCACGTCAGCTCGCTCCACTCGTACCCTCAAATTCCTCACCTAACTCCTACAAAAAACCCCAGCTCCCCTTCTTCCTCACTACTACAGAAAACACCAGCTCCCCTTCTTCTTCACTCGCACTACAACTAGGCTCGTCATTCGTTACTCTGCTCAAATCCGTGAGCTCGACGCGACGCCCTCGAGGATAATGGAGTCAGCTGACCCAAGCGCCAAGAAGATGAGGCTCCTGCCAGTGGCGACGCCTGTTGAAGATCCCGCACCCGGCAGCGCGTTGAGAAGCGGCGACCCCCCCCCCGGATCGGAGGAACCCGTAGAATCTCGGGTGGACCGCATCAACGATCGCTTCTCCGCACCAAGGATTGCTGCCGCACCCAAGTCCTCTCAACTTGGTGGCGCCCTCTATGGCGCGTCGCGGCCCTTAATCTCGACTGTCGTCAGCTATCTCTCTTCAATGATTTTGAACTCCCCAGAGCCATCATCTCCTCCCACCAGGGCTCCGTTCAAGGCCTCTGCATCCCAGCATGCTACCTGAGCATGCCCTGCATGGTGGACGCCTGGCTGAAATCCCCTGAATTCACAGAACTACAGCTCCTTGAGTTCTACTATTCCCCTAGAAATCACATAACACATACCGAACGCCATGTACTTGTGCCCTTAGCACCGATGTCCATCTCGCGGATTTCCTCCTCTCTCCACACCGCCACCTTTGCGCTATGCAACCTACCAGACAATCTGGTACTAAACCTTCAACTCCCATTTCTCAAAAAACTTTCACTTGTGCGGGTTCGTATGTCGGAGGCCTCATTGCACAGCATCATCCACTCCAGTTGCCCTGCACTGGAGTGCTTGGTGCTTGTTTTCACAGTTAGAATCAGTTGTCTCCAAATAAAGTCGCCTAACCTTGTAAGAATTGGAATTTCTTTTGACGAAAGGCAGCTCATCATCGAAGATGCCCCTTCACTTCAAAGGTTGATCCTTGATTCTCGTTATTAACCGTCGGAAATAACTGTCGTCTCTGCGCCTAAACTGGAGACCTTGGGTGTAATACATGATCTCTGTGCTCATTTCAAGATGGTGTTTGGCTCCACAGTTCTTTATGTACTGTATATTATCACTTACACTTGTAATCATAAGCTACATCTTAAATTTCCACGCGTAAGTTCTATATAATCTTGGAGTACACTTTTTGTACTAATATTATGTTCTATGCTCAGTGAAGAGTTTGTCCATGGATAGCCTATCAACGGTGCTGGATTCTGTCAAGATCTTATATATCCATATGAATAGTTTTGATCTGAACAAGACTACTGGCTTGCTGTAATGCTTTCCATGTCTGGAGAAGTTGTATATAAAGGTGATAATTTCACGCACATTGGAAGCCTGCATATAGTGTACTAGAATTAGCCGTTCAACTGTTGCTCTTTTGACACTCTTTTTTAGACCTTAACTGTTTTCAATCTTCATCTCTATTTAGGCAACAGGACGGGGTAAGAAAGTTATAACCAATTGGTGGATTCGTAAGCACCGGGATTTTCTCAATTCTCATGACATTCGATTGAAGACAATAACGCTGGAACGATATGTAATCAACCAAGAAAACACTAGATTTGTCACATTCTTCCTGCTGAATGCGAGGTTACTATTGTCCATGAGGCTTAAGTTTATCAGCAGCATGGTTTTGACGGATGGGTATGTCGAAGAGCAAAAAAAGGAGTTTCAGGTGGACAAATGGGCTTCTGAATGTGCCGGGCTTCTATTTAAAACATCTTGTGGTCATAATCCAGTAAATTTTACGACCCAGGATGTTCATTCTATGGACCTGACCGATCCATTTGATTGTGACTGCCGAAAACTGTGCTGGAGTTAGATGTTGTTGCCCTTTTCAATCTGTGTTTTGCCTAAACCTGATGAACAATTAACCCTCATGCTTTTGTACAGTTTGTAAGCTGGAGTTAGATGTTGTTGCCCTTCTCAACTCGGCTATGACTGTCATATTTTCTTTGAAACAAGGAAATGGCTTGCCATTTGTTTAATTAAGAGAGAAATATTGTAACAAATCCCAACCAAGGGAAATAACATCACTCCCGCTGGCTGCTTGAGCTCACTATGCATTACAGAACCCAAGTGATTAGCCCCCACCAGCACCCACACAAACTTATTTTGAACTAGCTCACCAAATGGGCTGTAAATTTTCATAAGCAAGGCTGCATGGCCGTGACAGATTTGGATTCTGACATTTGGGACCCACGAGGAAAAAGCCTATCCAAGGTGGTGTCAACTTACTAGTCAACAAACGATTCTGCCTACCAGCCGTGGGATTGACATCCAACATCTGTCATGTATCTTCTATCTCTTGTCTTCTTCCTCCAGCCGCCCAAACCTAACCACCCCGTTGGTCCCGCCTCCTCCCGCCTCCCACGGCTGGCTGCACCTCCGCCGCCCTACTGTATCCTCATACGTTGGTCAGTCCATCCCTCTATTCCCCCACACATCCTGTTATTCTCCGGCGATGTCAGCCCCAACACGCACCCGCATCCGAACCCGTCAACCCTCGTACTCCCCTCTGCTTGTGACTAGACTGCCGCATCTTCCACGGCTCCTGTTCATTCCCATCCGAGGCCTCGCCGTCGTCCTCCGCCTTGGTTTACTCACCGTGCGCGGTGCGCCGCCGTCTGGCGTTGTCAACGTGGTCAACAACCGAGGAATAAGGAGATGAATGTACATGGAGAGGATGACAGTAGGGACCTACCAGGGTCATGGCAGTACGCAGGCAAGTGCCTCGTTATTACAAGCCAAAAAAAAGGTTCCTCCTAATGGTTGGACATCTGGGTCCCATGCCATTGTCAACGTAGTCAATAAACGAGAGAATTACACAACGAGCGGCTAACACTAGGGACCCAGTAGGTTGCGCAGTTGTTATTTACTTTTTTAAGAATAAGCAGTTGTTATTTAGTACTACTAGTTTTAGAGACGGATCAGGGTAACAACGGGGCCATGCGGGGGCTGTGGCCCATCTAGCCAGGGTTTTATTTTATGTTTACCACATGATGAGCCTAGTTGTGTTTATTTCTTTCTGAAAATGGCTAGCCTAGTTCTACTTTTTTTAAAGAAATACCCAACGAAGGCCTACTTGCTTTCTCAACCCTGCTGGGCTGCAAATCTTTCAAGATGAGAGCGATGTATTCGCTTGCCTAGAAAATGAAGTAGTAAGAAATGGGATGTAAATTTTAAAAATACAGCAAACTGGCAATTAGTTTCAAATATCTTTTTTTAAGATTTCAAGATTTCAAATTTAATTGTTTTTGTGCGGGAAAAATTAGGTTGGATTTTAAATTGATATAAATTTATTATTTTTAAATTAGTTTGAACATGATTCAAAATTTCGGTATTAAAAACAGTTCAGACCGCACCGAAATATGAAAATTTGGTTGAATTTTTAACCGTGGCCAGAATATGGGCTGTAATGGTAACAAAAAGAACATGGGCTTCAAAAAAATCCTTAAGAATTAGCCAATGGGCTGTACATTTATTATGCTATTTTCCACATATTTGAGGTTGAGTTGTGGGCCTACTGGGTTAACGCGTAGGCTTTCCTTAAAAAAAGATTGACGCGCACGCAAGGCCTTGTCAACTTAGTCAACACACGAGAGTAGTGACTGTTGGATGTCCATCCAATGACCACCGTGCTTCTTCAATCTCTGCTCTTCCTGCTCCAGCCGCTCAAACCAGCGTCGGCGGGACTGCCAACTCCCTCCTCCCATGGCTCCGTGTCGTTCCCTTCCTAGGCCTCGCCGTCGTCCGCAGCCTTGGTGCTCTCGACGCGGCGTGGTTAACGAACGACATCTATCGGAAGAGGACTGTACATGGAGAGGCTGACAGCTGGGTCCACGGTCGCACGCAAGGAAGTGCCTCCTTATTACGTGCAAAATAATGATTCCTCCACCTGACAGCGGGGACCCACCGGAAGGGCCTATGTATTTCACGAAAAAATGTTCCTCCCGCTGACAGCTTGGACCCACCAGCTATATCTTCGCATGCAAGGAAGGACCTCCTTATTACGCACAAAAGAATGAATACTCCTCCCGCTTGCTGGGACCCACCATATTTGGAGGCTGACTTGTGGGCCTACTAAGTTGACGCGGACGGAGGGCTTTGTCAACTTAGTTAATATAAACGATTCTAGCTGTAGTGACCGTACGATGTCCATCCAACGGCCGTCGTGCTTCTTGAACCTCTGGTCTTCTTGCTCCAGCCGCCCAAACAAGCGCCGACCGTGCCGCCTGCTCCTGCCTACCGTGGCCGGCTGTGCTGCCGTGCAGTCCTCACCGCCCCACCCTATTCCCATCGCTGGCCTGGCTATCCCTGTACTCACCCAGACCTCCTGTTATTCTTCGGCGATGGCAGCCTAACACTGCAGCCAAACCAGTAAACCCTCGTACTCCCCTCCGTGTGGGAAACAACTGCCAACTCTTCCCCGGCTCCGGGTCATTCCCTTCCTAGGCCTCTCTGTCGTCCACCGCCTTGGTGCTCTCGCCGTGGCGTGGTCAACATGGTCAAGGAACGACTTACATCAGAAGAGGACTTTACGTGGAGAGGCTGACAGCTGGGTCCACGGCCGCATCAAAGAAGTGCCTCCTTATTACGTGCAAAATAATGATTCCTCCACCTAACAGCGGGGACCTACCGGAAGGGCCTTTGTATTTTGCGAAAAAAACATCCCCCCTGACAGCTGGGACCCACCAGCTATATCTTTGCATGCAAGGAAGTGCCTCCTTATCCTCCCTGACAGCTGGGACCCACCCGGTCAAACCATACGGAGGGTTGTCTGTCTGGTCGCGAACATGCACGTACATACTGATCAATCGGTCTCTCTGGAATGATGAACCGTGGCCGAGCAAGTAGTGACACATGTAGTAGTAGAGCCCCCGACGTAGCAGTTCAGGCAGTCCAGTCAAAACCGTGTACACGTACGTACAGCCAGATGCTAAAAAATACGGCCACGTACGTACATACGGCCGGGGTCTCGAATGCGTACTCGTGCATACGTACGACCAGGGCTTGTGTACATGGAGAGGCAACAGACGGCATCAACGGTGTCCTATTCATCGAAAGCCAACCGGCTGGGTTGGAACGGAGAAACTGCGTCATTTTCATCGGGAGGCAACGGACTGCATCGTGTTCATCGGGAGCCAACCGGCTTGGACGGAACAGCCGAAACGGGGTCTGGCGTACCGCACAACGGAGCAAACGGCCATCTGTTCGAGTGCGTGTGGTCAAAACGGGGTGCTGTTGATCGGGAGGGGTGTGGCGTACAGCAAAACAGAGGAAACAGACTTGTGTTGGAACGCCTATGGTCGAAACGGGGTCCTGTTCATCGGGATGGGTGTGGCGTACCGCAAAACGGGACCTAACGGGCTACTGTTCATCCACCGTCTACTGCCTCGCTCCAGCCTCCACGGGCTAATGTTCATCTACCGTCGACTTCCTCCAGCCTCCACGGGCTACTGTTCATCCACCGTCGACTTCCTCCAGCCTCCACTTGCTACTGTTCATCCACCGTCGACTTCCTCTAGCCTCCACCAGCTATTGTTCATCCACGAGGGTCCTGTTCATCCAACCTCCACCAGCTACTGTTCAACCAGCCCTCCACGGGGTCCTGTTCAACCAGCCCTCCACTGGCTACTGTTCAACCAGCCCTCCACGGGGTCCTGTTCATCCACCCCCACCTCCTCGATCGTGGTCCTGTTCATCCAGCGGCAACGGCCTATACTACCACGGGGTCCTGTTCATCCAACCCCCACCGGGAACTGTTCATCCAACCCCCAACAACGGTCATTGTTCATTAAGAGGTAGCAGGTTCGATCGGCTTCAGTTAGCAGCAGTAGCGAAGGAATCGCTCGGGTTCTGTTAACAGCTAAGGGATCGATCGCTCGGGTTCAGTAACGTAGCTAGTGCAATCACTTGGGTTCAGTAAGCGAACGCCTCGCTCGGGTTTAGTTAGAGCCCAATGCCTCGCACACACGCGCGTACGTGTACGAGAGAAACGCGCAAACCTTCGTGCATCGCTCGGCCCCGACCACCCACCGTAACCGGGAACTCCCTGAAATTTTCCTCGCCCTCGCTTCTACCATGAATTTTTCCGTCATGGACGGCCCAAAGAATGTCATGCAGGTGCGTCCCCGGCCCGCCCAGGAAGAAAAGCCCATTTTTTGTCATGATTTTTTGTCATAGAAGTAGAAGCCCACCACATCTATGATGATACGTGCTTTTGTCACAATTATCGTCACAGAAGTGTCACAAGCATGACAAAAAAAATCGTTCGGGCCAAAATGTCAGGGATGTGTCATTTTTTTGTAGTGCACGCATCGACCCTTTTTGCGTATGGGGCAATTAGATATTCATGAACAAGCATCAAGTGAGGAAACTGATAAGGATTATTAGCAAAAAGATATGAACGGAGGCAAGCAAAATATTTGTTTACCCTCTATCCAACACAACAGTGAGCTGTCGGATGGTAACTACAAACTCTGCAGCCTTATCTTTTTACTGCCCATAATGAGTTGTTAGACAACAATGTCTGAATCTTTCTCGTTCGCAGTGGTTCCCAAAGCAGTTTACTCAAGATTACCTCACAAAGTACATGATTGGTGGACACGCAATGAAGGTTAAAGTATTTAATCCAGACTACAATGAGCATCGAGAAGTCCAAATGAAGACAATGAAGAATGGGCAGGCAGCCATCACAAGGGGTTGGCCTATAGTCATGTGCGCATTACGCATGGAGGATGGCACAATATGGGCATTCCGCTTCACCTTCTCTAGCAACCAGAATGTCTTTTGCCTCTCTCTTTATAGTCTTTAGTACAACTGTGGTTCATCATTCTTTACTTGGTGCTTCTGTAGTTCTTCAGTATATGTACCTGTTGTCGGTGTCAAAACCGGCAGATCTCGGGTAGGGGGTCCCGAACTGTGCGTCTAAGGTCGATGGTAACAGGAGACGGGGGACACAATGTTTACCCAGGTTCGGGCCCTCTCTATGGAGGTAATACCCTACTTCCTGCTTGATTGATCTTGATGAATATGAGTATTACAAGAGTTGATCTACCACGAGATCATAATGGCTAAAACCCTAGAAGTCTAGCCTGTCTGATTATGATTGCCTCTACGGACTAAACCCTCCGGTTTATATAGACACCAGAGGGGACTAGGGGTGTACAAAGTCGGTTACAGAGAAAGGAATCTTCATATCCGAACGTCAAGCTTGTCGTCCACGCCAAGGAGAGTCCCATCCGGACACGGGAGAGAGTCTTATGTCTTGTATCTTCATGGCCCATCAGTCCGGCCCACATTACGTAGCCTGGACGCCCGAGGACCCCTTAATCCAGGACTCCCTCAGTAGCCCCTGAACCAGGCTTCAATGACGATGTATCCAGCGCGTAGATTGTCTTCGGCATTGCAAGGCGGGTTCCTCCTCCGAATACTTCAAAACAGACTTCGAGCACAGAAAGCGTGTCCGGCTCTGCAAAACAAGTACCACACACAACCGCAGAGAGTATAATATTTCACGAGTCCAATCCGCTGACAACTTTTTGTAACGCGACGCCACGTTCCTGCACGGTCATTATTTCGAACCGTTCTTTAGCCTCCCGCTCCACGCTTTAAGATACGGTTTCCGGTGCCACGTCTTGTCACAGCAGAGATCGTGTCCCTTCATTACGGGATCCTCATCAATACGGGCGTGGGTAATCCAACTATCCCGTTGGTATGATTCCTTGGGAATAGGCAGGTTTTGAGGCCTAGGAGGAGGCGTTTTGATATTCATCGCCTTTATAAAGGGGCACAGACCCGTCTTTCTCCTCTACGCTTTCCCTTTTCCTCATCCTTTCCAACCTCGATTTCTAGCACCCAAGGTTCAACTTATTTGTTCCGAGCCTTCTACTCATGTCCGGACCCAACCCTCAAGGCCGGTGGGTGGCCTCCTCCGTCACAGAGGAGGATATCGCGAAGCTCCGGGCGGCAAAATACCTGATCGCGGAAATCCCCCACAGGCTCCCTGCTCAAGGGCAGGTCATTCCTACTCCCAGATCCGGCGAGAGGGTCGTATTCATCTCTCACTTCCTCCGAGGGCTAGGGTTCGCTCTCCATCCCTTCGTCCGCGGACTCATGTTCTATTACGGGCTAGATTTTCATGATCTAGCCCCGGACTCCTTTCTTCACATCTCGGCGTTCATCGTCATGTGCGAGGCCTTTCTCCGTATTCCCCCACACTTCGGTTTATGGCTCAAGACCTTTAATATGAAGCCGAAGGTAGTCGATGGGAAGCAAGCGGAGTGCGGCGGTGCGATGGTGAGCAAGCTCACCCACACACCTTGGCCAAAAGGCTCTTTCACGGAAACCTCCAACCTATGGCAACGGGAGTGGTTTTACATCACTGAACCCCATGGTACCAAGTGGACAGCTACACCTGCGTTCCGGCCTGGCCCTTCATTACGGCTTGCATCATGGATTAATAAGGGGCTGGACTGGGGATCAATGGACGAAGTGCAGACGCTACAAAGCCGCATCCGGAGCCTCCTCGAGAAGGACACCGGCCTCATCGACGTAATCCAGGTAATGCTAGTGCGCCGGGTCCTGCCGTGCCAGCGACAGCCCCTCCACATGTGGGAGTTTAATCCGGAAGGACCACGGACTCTTCAGCACTTCTTTGGCACGACGCACAAAGGAATGAGGAAGTTATTCTTCGGGACCCGAAAACAGTGGCCGGATACTACCGAGGACATCGGCCTCGACTGCAACCATCCGGATACCTCGGTAGGCCCTCGACTCCTGAACACAACTTAGTTAAACATCTCGTAATAATATACTGAGAAAACCATCTTTGACCAGGGCTGGATCAAGAAGGCGGAAAGAATTAGGTGTTCGGCCCCTCTTCCCGAAGACTCAGCAGATCCTGTGTTAACAAGGATGCTGGCTCTGGCACCATACCAAGTGTCGGCGAAGGGGGACAAAGAGGAGAGCAAGAAGGCCAAAGGTGGCCTCTATTCTAAAGGTACACCAGACACTATGTCCGGGGAGACTGGAACTCCCTCTTCCGAAGACAAAAGAGAAGGAGAAACTGATATCCCCTCTCCCGATGGGAAGAAGAGGGCCGCCTCCGAAGATTTGGAAGCAAAGGCTCCTAAGCGAGGGAAGATGTCCCTGTCAGGTGGCTCGGGTTTAGAAGATGACGTTGTCGCGCGGTTCCTCCGTAAGGACAAGCCTTTAGCCGAATCGTAAGTGGATAGGGGCATCCGAAACATATCCCATTGCTTTCCGGCTACCAGGGTAACATTTAAAATATATGTTTGCAGTCCGGCACGCAGGCTTCCTCAACAGTCCTCCTCGGGGGATCTTCTTCTGGAGATGATGGAAAGCGAGACGCCTCCACAGACCTTCTCGCCCGACAGGGCAGACGAATCCGAGGTGTCGTCCCGGAGGATCTCTCCCGACCAACAAGCGGTGCGAGGGATAATGAAAACTACGCCCGAAGGTGATACTTCGGCCGTCCTGAGTCCGGGGCATGCGGACCCTATGGGGACCAACAATAAAGGGCCTGGACTATCCGGTTTACAGCCGAGGATGACTCTAGAGCTGGGTAAACATATTCTTTTGAAGGGAGTCCATACTCCCGCGGCCGCTCCCAGGGATCCGGGGGCGCCGGATACAATGACGGGCATGCTGCAACATGCGTCCGTTTCAGAGGAACATCGTACCTTAATGGTTATGGTAGTTGAGAGGATTCTGTCCGCGAGAAGCGGATTGAATGAATCCTTCATGAGCCTGCTAAGAGGTTTCGAGGTATGCAATGTAATATCTTTAATTGCACTTCTACGTGCAAAATGCACCTGTGTATAGATAGTAGCCCCTGAGACTCTGGTTGGCGTCCGAAGGGAGGCGATCAGAGGATCAAAAAAGATATTCCCAGGAAATAATCTGATGGATTGGAACATAGGCTGTTTCATCCATGACGACTGCCCAAGCTACAGAGGTTGGAAGGCTGAAGCAAAAACTTGATGTGGCGGATGACGACCTCACACTTATTAACAGGTGGCTCGACGAGGCGCAAGGTATGTTTTTGGGGCAGTCAGTATATGTAAGTATGATAAAATGAGCATGACACTGAAAATTGTATACTGAGATATGCATAACTGCAGATAATGCTGCCGCAGTTGAGGCCCTACAGGTTGAGCTTGCCCGGGCCAAGGAGCAAGCCAGGATGAGTGAAGCGGCTGCCAAGAAGGCAGCTGCTGAGTTAAAGGCCGAACAGGCTGCTCGGCGCCAGTGCGACGAGAGAATATCTACCATGACGCACGAGCTAAAGGATGCCAATGTTCGATGCGAATTCCTCGAGAAGGATAACAAAGCCAGAACAGTCGAACTCGGCAAGGCCTTACAAGAGGCGAGAGAACCACGGTCCGAGTCTAGAGCGGCTCGGGAAGAGATCCGGCAAGCTGGGGAGATAGCGGCCGGTAAGCCTTTCTTATTACAGACTAAATTTGGCGATCTGAAGTATGCCCCCCTTAATCAAATGTGGATTTCTCCAGACGCATTCTTGGACTTGCTGAAGAGTGTCTCCGATGCGGCGCAGTTTTTCCAAGCGCAAGAAGGACGTGCAACGGAGAAGCTTTTCTGGTCGCAATTCAGCATGCCGAAGTGTCTGCTTTTGCTGAACGAACAGATGGCCCAGTGGGCCGAGCTCCACAAGTTATCCGGATCTGCCATGAAGGACGTCGTGGTTCGGCTGTGGCCGACTGAGCCAATTCTGAAGAGTTATTTCGGTTTGGTGCAGCGACTTGTTGATGCGGTGCCGCGTATCGACGATGTTAAGCGGTCAACGTGCATTGAGGGTGCACGGATGGCCTTTGCCCGCATCAAGATGTACTGGGCGAAGATGAAGGCCACCGATATTGTAGCGAAGAGTCCACCCGAGGGCCAGGACGATCACACGCCAGAGCATTATTTTGAGGACGTCCTAAAGGGTGCCCGCTTGATAGAGGGTCAGTGCTCGAAAAATATGATGTTCGAGTGAATATACCAACTTTGTAAAAACAATATTATGATATATTAAGGCTATATTTTTATACTTTTGCCTGAAAGTTTTGGTTCCTCCTGTGCGCCCATTCTTCGTATAATCTGAAAGTTTGCCAGTCGTCGGCTTCAGCCCCCTCGCATATAATACGGGGGTGTTCGGAAAAGCACTTGATCACTCTTGACCCAACGTCTTGGTCCATGAAGGAGGTGTCAATGCGGCGAACTAGGCAATCGGACTATAGGGCTTTAACACTTTCACTTAGCCATAGGAGTATGACGGTGGGTCTACGATATAGCCCCTGGTATGTACGCGTTTACCCAAATACGGTGCGTTACATAGGTGACCAGAAAAATGGTCCTTCGTGTAATACGGAAAGAATCGCGAAGGATTCTGATGAGTCATCGAGTGGTTGACCAGCTCTCGCCGCATCATCACAGTCAGTTTTTGGCTTTCTCTACTGAGGTGCTCATCCGGATAAACCAGGACACAATCGCAGTAGTTCTCCCTTTACTACCCTAGCCGATATAGCGGAACGTAAGGTAGTAAGAACAGGAGCCGGGCAACCCAACTATTGACCAAAGACATGATTCGGAGCTGATGCATATAAGGCCAAACTCGTGATGCCGAAGTGTGCTGAAAAGCTGTTCGGACTTGTCGGCAACTCATGTGTTGCCGTATCGAGCCCCTGGCAATTTGTGCCGAGGTGCGTTCGTGAAACAACCGAAGAAGCAAAATTCAGTACGTAGAAAAAGCGAATACTGAATACGGGTTATGTTCACTAGAATCTGATTGACACGTCAAACACAATTCTACAGATTATAACGCCCCTACCCAGGCTATTTAACATGCCGGGGGCCGAGAGCTGAGGAAAAAGGCACTTTACAGGTTTAAAATAAAGAGTGCGGTCTTACAAAAATCATTAGGACCTCCTGTCGCACGTCTGCGCTGCCTTGCCTCAGTTAAAGGACTCCTTAGTAGGAATAGCCATTGGTTATTTATACGAAGCCGAACTTTAGAAAGAGTCCGTAAGATGACCAGGCTTGGAATCACCTGTCATAAAGGATAAAAAATAGTTAGAAAAAGTAAAAAGACTATGAGGGTGCGGACCGCATTGTAGGCCTGTCCGTACTGTGCCTCCGCCGATGACCATGGTATTTTAAGTGCATAATTATGTATGCGCGGTATAAACTTCGCGGCTATATGGGGCGGACGACGGAGGCCGAACTGCTAATCCAGCTCTGAGATTGATTGGTCTTGTTTAGTAGAGACTGGCGGCTTGACGGCCGATGAGATACGCGGCTTGATAAGGCCGCTTTGTACTTCGGCTGCAGCAGCCATAGTACGCTCCTCTGTACGGAGGGAACATTCCGTATTTCTGTTTATCGTGATGATGCCGCGTGGACCGGGCATCTTAAGATTGAAATAGGCGTAATGTGGGACCGCATTAAAACGAGTAAAAGCGGTACGCCCGAGTAGTGCATGGTAGCTGCTGCGGAACGGTACAATATCGAAGGTCAAGCCTTCGCTTCTAAAGTTGTTCGGCGAGCCGAAAACGACTTCCAATGTAATTGAGCCCGTGCAGCGAGCTTCTACGCCGGACACTGTTCCCTTGAAGGTAGCTGTGGTGGGCTTGATTCGTGAAGGATTAATGCCCATTTTGCGGACAGTGTCTTGGTAGAGTAGATTAAGACTACTGCCGCTGTCCATAAGGACTTTCGTGAGATGGAACCCATCGATAATTGGATCGAGGATCAGAGCTGCCGAACTTTCATGACGGATACTGGCTGGGTGGTCCTTGCGATCAAAAGTGATCGGGCAGGCCGCCCATTCGCTTAATTTTGGGGTGCCTGGCTCTATGGCATTGGCAACCTGTAGTGCGCACTTGCGCTCCTCTATAGGGATGTGTGTCACTTATACCATGTTGACTGTTTTTACTTTGGGGGGAAATTGTTTCTGACCCCCGGTGTTCGGTTGGCGAGTCTCTTCGTCATCGCTGTCACTGGGTGGCCCCTTCCCCTTGTATTCGATGTTAAGATTGCCGGCTTGTTTGAAGACCCAACAGCTTCTGTTGGTGTGATTGGCTGGTTTACCGGGGGTGCCATGAATCTGGCAGGGCCGATCCAGTATCTTGTCTAAATTGGATGGTCCGTCTCTGTTTGCCTTGAATGGCTTTTTCCGTTGACCGGTTTTGGAGCCGCTGAATCCGGTGTTTACCGCCATGTCTTGCGTTCCTTCATTATTATTTCGACGCTTGTGTTTATTGTGTCGTGGCTTGCCGTTGCCGTCTCGAACTTCGGAAGTGCCCGAATCACTGGTGCTGTTGCTTCTACGAGTGAGCCAGCTATCCTCTCCCGCGCAGAAGCGGGTCATCAGAGCGGTAAGGGCTGCCATGGATTTTGGTTTTTCTTGACCGAGGTGGCGGGCAAGTCATTCGTCTCGGACGCTATGTTTAAAGGCCGCGAGGGCTTCGGCGTCCGGACAATCGACAATTTGGTTCTTTTTAATTAGGAACCTAGTCCAGAGCTTTCTGGCTGACTCCCCGGGCTGCTGGATGATGTGACTTAGGTCATCGGCATCCGGAGGCCGGACATATGTACCTTGAAAGTTATCGTGGAAAGCGTCTTCCAAGTCTTCCCAGCTGCCAATGGAGTTCTCTGGGAGGCTGTTCAGCCAGTGCCGCGCTGGTCCCTTTGATGGGAGGTATTTGATGGCGTGGAGGTCATCACCGCGGGCCATGTGGATATGGAGAAGGAAATCTTCAATCCATACTGCGGGATCTGTTGTTCCATCGTATGATTCGATATTCATGGGTTTAAACACTTCCGGGAATTTGTGTTCCATTACTTCATCAGTGAAGCAAAGGGGATGTGCGGCGCCTCTATATCGGGCCAAGTCGCGACGTAGTGCGGATGTAGTCCGTCTGCGGTTTTAAGCCCGGACGTGGTTATGCTCGTTACGTCTGGCTTGATAGCCGTTGTCGCGCGCCAGGGCATGCCCCCGCGATCCGTAGATCGATTTGGACTGACCTACTCTGTTCTCCAGGTCTTGCTGCAGGTCATATGTGTATTCCTGAGCTGTAGTGTCTTTGCCTTTACGGCGAGGTAGTATGGGCAGTTGTTCGGCTTGGGTTGCCGCTTTGTCCCGGCCACGTGGTGGTCGGTCAGTCACATTACGTGTTGATGGCATGGGCTTAAGTGCCTCATCGTCGAATTGGGGTAGCAGTTTACGCTTCGGGTAACTTTTAATGGGACGCTCGAGTCCGTATTCCTCGGCTGCCAGGACATCAGTCCATCTGTCGTTGAGTAGGTCTTGATCAGCTTGAAGCTGCTGCTGTTTCTTTTTCAGGCTCCTCGCAGTGGCTATTAGCCGGCACTTAAAGCGCTCCTGCTCGACGGGTTCCTCAGGCATGATAAAGTCTTCGTTGCCGAGGCTCACCTCATCTTCGGAGAGTGGAAGATAGTTGCTGTCCTCCGAGTCTTTATTTATGGCCTGTCCGTCAGGGCTGACTTGCCCATCTTCCCTATCGTCCTGTTCGGAAGTCGGCTCGATGGGATCTTCTTTGTCTTCGACATCGTCCGGAGTATTGTTTTCTCTTGTGCCGGTATTGCTGTCCTTTCCATGGCGTGATTTAGAGCGGTGCCGCTAACGTCGGCGCTTTGGCTGTGTCTCAGGAGGTTTATCCTCGACTGGATCTTTCTCGTTATCGCTGTTATTCTCTTTGGGAGTCTCCACCATGTACACGTCATACGAGGAGGTGGCTGTCCAGCACCCAGTAAACCGCGGGTTTTGGGCCTGCTCCTCTCCGGCATCGTCGTCCATATCGTCGATGTCTTCGGGGTCGTAATCGAGCATGTCGGTTAAGTCTTCGACAGTGGCAATGAAGTGGGCGGTGGGTGGGAAGCAAAATTCACCGTCATCAGCCTCCAGTTCAAACCGGATATAATTCGGCTGTGAGTCCCCCGCTAAGGAGAGGGTTTTTAATGATTTTAGCACATCACCCAAAGGTGAGTGCCGGAAGATGTCCGCGGAGCTGAACTCGACGATCGGTGCCCAATCGAGCTCGATGGGTGCGGACGCACGCGGTTCAGAACCTGTGGCCGGAGACGAATCCGAGATTCCGGTGACACAAATCCCGTTTGAAGTTGGGTCTGTGTGCGGCTCCAACGCCGCTGAGTCTGCGGCTTCCGTGGCGGGGTTGAGCTTCCCGTCCTCGGATGGCGCAATCTGCTCCGGATCTAGGGCCAGAGCAGTTACTGGTGCTATCTCCCGGGTATGGTCTGATGACAGATTTAGGTCATGTCCATCGCGGTGGCAGGGAGCGGCCGCCATGGGCTCGAATCCGTTGAAGATCAAGTCTCCGCGGATAACAGCAACGTAGTTCAAGCTTCCGAACCTGACTTGATGGCCAGGGGCGTAGCTGTTGATCTGCTCTAGATGGCCAAGTGAGTTGGCCCGCAGTATGAAGCCGCCGAATACGAAGATCTGGCTGGGAAGAAAGACCTCCCTCAAGGCAGCATCGTTGTGGATGATTGATGGAGCCATCGAGTCTTCTAGCGACGACACAGCGGAACTCTCAATGAAAGCACCAATGTCGGCGTCAAAACCGGCGGATCTCGGGTAGGGGGTCCGGAACTGTGCGTCTAAGGTCGATGGTAACAGGAGACGGGGGACACGATGTTTACCCAGGTTCGGGCCCTCTCTATGGAGGTAATACCCTACTTCCTTCTTGATTGATCTTGATGAATATGAGTATTACAAGAGTTGATCTACCACGAGATCGTAATGGCTAAAACCCTAGAAGTCTAGCCTGTCTGATTATGATTGCCTCTACGGACTAAACCCTCCAGTTTATATAGACACCGGAGGGGACTAGGGGTGTACAAAGTCGGTTACAGAGAAAGGAATCTTCATATCCGAACGCCAAGCTTGTCGTCCACGCCAAGGAGAGTCCCATCCGGACACGGGAGAGAGTCTTCTGTCTTGTATCTTCATGGCCCATCAGTCCGGCCCACATTACGTAGCCTGAACACCCAAGGACCCCTTAATCCAGGACTCCCTCACCTGTGCATCAAATTATGCATTCGTGGTTGAACCTATATTTGTAATAAACATGGTTTGATATGAAATAAGTGATTTCCTACTTTCAAATTTAAAATCTATGATTTTTAAATGCAGGGATTAAATTAGGGATTACGCTGCACACGGTTAGCAAAAGAAAAATATCTGCGATAAATGTGGAGATCAGACATGTTTCTCGGATCCACTACGTGTGCGATCAATCTCTACTGCACACACGATCAACCAAGAAAAAATGTGTGAGATTAATAACAGCATCGCACACAGTTCCTTCTTATGAAATGTTTGTGAAAGTCGCCTTATCACACATGCTTGTCAATTATGGACTGTTTATGATGTTGTGCACATCGCAAACATTTGGTCATAGAAGAATGCGTCCGATAGGTCTTCATCCGACGTGGGTCCGACGGATGAATCATGTGGGATATATTCAAGCTTCACATACAGTTTTATAGGGATAACTGTATGCACTCTTATATCAAATTGCATACAGTCGAGGAAAAGCAAATGTGGGTGATTGTCTGCTTATCATACACGTTCTATAATCGTGAACTGTTTGTGATGGGTCGTGCATCGTAAACGTAGCACCATAGAATATCGACTGCGATGGCAATGTGAGCACAGACGAGTAGCAAGGATGGAGCGTTTGGGATATTCAAGATATCAGATATAGTTTTATAGGGACAACTGTATGCATCATGGCTCCTTATCCCTGACGGTTTTTGGGTCGTGTGGGAAGTACCCCCCCCCCCCCTATCGCACATACTCACTTGGAGACGGTTCAAAATGCCATCGCGGAAAGGGGTTAAAAACCGTTTGTATAGCACCTCGCTGTACCAGTGAGAAGGTGAAGGATGACCTTCACCAACAGTTGAAATAACATTCAGTGTACATCATATATACAATCACTTGGGAGATGAACTGACTGTTGTCGTAGAGGGTCATTCTAGCAGGTAAAGGAGGAGGAGAAGGTGAAGAAGGACCACCACTGACGGTCGAAGTACCAGTCATGGAGTGCCCAACATATGTACAACCACTTAAGAGTGAGAACTACCCACCCGAAGAAAGATATCCAGGGTTGCCGTACACAGTTTTAATTATCTTCTTATATAGTTGGTTTCGTATAAATGTGGTTTATCTAACTATCAACTTTTGCAATTTAGATGGAGGAGCTGACAGGCCTCTTTACGACTCCTACAGCCCTAGACATCGTCTCGAGGCTAGTTGGTACTCCGCGCTCGCACTCACATATGCGGAGAGGACCCTAGTAGACACCCAGAAAGCTCTACAATATGGCAAGAGTGCGAAAGAATCTCCCGATCTTGCGAGGGTAGCCACTAGAAGCCACAAAGCTATTGCAGAGAGTGTGCGAGGAGCCGTTGAGGCTGCCGAGAGAGTTTTTGAAATTGCCATTTCCGCCCTAGCCGTGGTCGAGAAGATGATTGGAGACGAGGACAACTCTTCACAAAGGTGAGCTTAATTGCAAGTTGTTGTGATGGAGCTGAACTTTTGTTTGTCAACTATTTGTGCGGTTCCTTAATGTGGTCTCCATGATCGATGCTTGAATGTACTTTCTCCGTTTCTATGAAAATTCCTGTAGACTTTGCTATATGTACTTGGAAAACTTGTTGTTAGCTTGTTTATTAACTATGATAAAATGTGCTACTAAACTATGGTACATTGTATTGCATATGATCGAATATGTAAATTCTTGCTGCTGGTTATATTTTTAGTCGTGGTGGATCTAGCTGCGGCGGGCGGCAAAATTTGACCGCCATAAGTACAGCATCTAGCTGTGGTGGGCGGGTGGACATGCCTGCCACTGGAGGTGCTCTACCAATGGCGGGCACGTGCCCGCCCCTGATGGGGTACTAGCAGTGGCGGGAGGTCAGTGGCGGGCGGGCCTGCGAGCCTGGCCTGCCACTGCTGGCCTTTTTGCGCCCGCCACTACTAGGCATTCCTGTAGTAGTGAATAAAGTGTTTGTAGATTTCAGCTTAGTCCACAACACTCGTGCAATATTATTATTCTCACATCATTCGGTCGTGCAAGTGAAAGTCAATATTAACGACAATTTGATGATGTGACTGTGGCAAAGAAAAGTTGGTATGAACTCCTCTTGTTTTTTTTGTAAATATGTTTAACCCAGAAGCCCTGATTCAACATATTATGAGTAAATATGTTTGTGATGCAATCAGAGATTATAGTTGCTCATGCCATGGTTAAGTAGCTAGGAGTGGATAATGATTTATCTTGAGTGTCAACATGCATTAAAATGATTATGATGTAGTATGTTTGGATGGTATCCTCTGAAGAATTCAAGTGGCTTGACTTGGCACATGTTTACACATGTAGTTGATTCAAAACCAATGCAACCTTATGATATTTAAATTCAGAGTGTTTATATCCTACTCATGCTCTTGTTCAATGTTAAATATTCACAATGTATGATTATGAGCGTTGTCTCTCTCTAGTTGGTCGCTTCTCAATCTATTTGCTAGCCTTCACATGTACTAAGCAGAAATACTGTTTGTGAGTCCCAAATCCTGAAACCCAAATTTGTTCCAAAAGATTCCACCATATCTACCTATATACGATATTACCATGCCGTTCCAAGTAATTTTGCATGTGCCATCTCTAATAATTCAAATAAACATCTGTTTTGTGTGGCCGTACCACTCATGGAGCGAAGGGGCGGTCAATATCTTCCATGCTAAGTGGGTTATTCTCATGATGAGAGTTTATTCGCTCATTCTTGCATGAGAGAGGCTGGTAATTGGGATGCCCAGTCCCGTCAAACAAAAACAAAGAAAAATATAATAAAACAAAACTCTCATGGAAAGTTGATTGTTTGGAGGGCACCTGTGGATTCGGCTAGCCATGGCTTGTGTTTGTATGGTTGTGGGGTAGTTAAACTTTTCATTTGTACATGGGAACCGACAATAATGTGTTTAACATGGAAGATGTTGAAATCCTTTGTCGTGACGTTGACAGGAAAGGCACACCACTCAAAAATGTATTCATCTCTATTTTAAGCTCTAAGCTCTGGCACCTCTGCAAATCTCTGCTTCCCTCTACGAAGGGCCTTTCTATTTACTTTCATTGTTGAGTCATCACCTTCTCATTCAAGCACCAACATAGAGAGTGTTGTTTTCATTCTTAGTTTAACATGCATTGAGTCTAGTTAATATTGGATGTGAGCATGACTGGATCTCCTCTACTCTGAATTACAATGTTTAGTCGCTGCTTCAACTCCAAAGGTGCTCTGCATTTATGTTTTGCGCTCTCAAAAAGGGCTATCTAGATACCATTTTATCATATTATATCATGATTGTTTTGAGAAATTGCTGGCATTTGAGATATGTTATTATTGCTCGCTAGTTGATTATGCCATTGATATGAGTGAATGTGAGTTCTGAGTGTTATCATTCACTGGTTGGTTCATGATCTTGGCTGAAACTTGGTTACTAGTTAAGTTTATACATGGCAACAAAAACAAAAGACTTTATAAAAGTTTTTCTTTATCACTTTCAGTTTATGAACTGAATTGCTTGAGGACAAGCAATGAGTTAAGCTTGGGGGAGTTGATACCTCTCCATCGTATCTACTTTTCCAAATGCTTTTTCTCTTGTTTTGGACTCTAATTTGCATGATTTGAATCAAACTAATCCGGACTAACACTGTTTTCAGCTGAACTACCATGATGTTGTTTTTGTGCAGAAATAGTAGTTCGGAATCAAACAAATCTTTGCAGAAACTTTTATTGAATAAATAAAAAACAATGGAATGAAGATCTATTGGAGGGGACCCACCTGCCGCCCACAAGGCAACAGGGCGTGCCTACTCTCTAGGGAGCGCCCAAATGTCTTTTTGGGCCCACGAGCCTCCATCTGACCTAATTCCAAGCCTATAAATTCCATCTTCCCGAGAAAAAAATAAGAGAAGTTTCATTGCGTTTTACGATATGGAGCCGCCGCCACCTCATGTTCTTCATCGGGAAGGTGGTTCTGGAGTCCGTTCGGGGCTCCGGAGAGGTAGATTGGTCGTCCGCATCATCATCAACCCTTCTTCATCAACAATTCCATGATGCTCACCACCGGGAGTGAGTAATTCCTTCGTAGACTTGCTGGACGGTGATGGAGTTGGATGAGATTTTTCATGTAATCGAGCCAATTTGTTAGGGCTTGATCCCTAGTATCCACTATGCACTGGTGCAGCGACCTGCTATACCAATAGTTTTATCCCCCTTTCCGCGATGGAGTTTTAAACCATCGCCTTGCCTATGTGCGATAGCGGGGGTCCTTCCCACACGACCCAGAAACTGTCGGGGATAGGGAGTAGGAATGCATACGTTTTGCAAAATTAAGCGTATGTGATACCCACATCTATCCCAAACGCGACCCATCACACAAATGTTTGTGATATATCGAATATGCCATACGCTCCATCCTTGCTACTCATGTGTGCTAGCATTACCATCGCACACGCTATTCCGTGGTGCAACATTTATGATGCGCTCCCCATCACAAATAGTTCATGATTGTAAAGCGTGTATGATAAGGAGACTATGGCACACATTCACTTCTCCCAAACTGTATGCGATATATAATTCAGAAGATAAGTTAATCATCGTACGAGTGTCAGATAGGTTCATGAAACGTCTGACTGTCGTACCAATGTCGGATGGGGTAACTATTGCACATGCTATTCTATGGTGCAACGTTTATGATGCATACAGCACCACAAACAGTTCATGATTGTAAAGCGTATATGATAAAGCGACCATCACAAACATTTAGTTTGGTTGCACCATTTGTGATATTGTCTGACATCACACACGCTTTGCAAATGGCAACTGTGTGCATGGTCGCACATGTTTTCTCTCTATGAACCGTGTCAGGTTATGATGTATATTACACATGTTATTCTTTACAGACCGTGTGCGCCGTAATGACCTGCAGAGCATAATTTCTCCCTAATTTAATCACTGCAATTTAAAATTGTACAGAATTTGAATTTGAAAGTAGGTAATAACTTTATTCATATCCATCAGGTTCAACAACCAATGCACTATTTGATTCACAGGTACATATGTTTAAGAATTACGTAAAGAAATAGAATTACATAAGCACCAAATAAAGAATGATGAACTAGGGTTGTATACTTGTATTAAAGACCATATATAAAGAGGCGAAAGACATTCTGGTTGCTGAACAAGGTGAAGCAGAATTCCCATATTGTGCCCTCCTCCATGCCGAATGCACGCATGACTCTAGTCCAATCCCTTGTGATGGACGACCGCCCATCCTTCACTGTCTTCATGAGGACTTCTAGATAGTCATTGTAGTTTGGTAGAAATACTTTAAGCTTTGCATGTCCACCAATCATGTAGTTTGAGAGGTAATCTTGAGTAAACCCCTTTCGGAACCACTGCAAAGGAAAAAGAATCAGACATTGTCATCTAACACTCATTATGGGCAGTAAAAAGAAGGCTACAGAGTTCTTACTTACCATCCTGCAGTTCATTGTTGTCTTGGATAAAGAGTAAACAAATAGTCTAATTGCCATCTTTTGACCCATTTTACTAACAATCTTTATCAGTTTCCTCACTTGATGCTGGTTCATGAACATCTCATTGCCCCATACACAAAAATGGTCGAAGTGTAGATCTTTACCAATGACATATGTACCTACAAGCACCTGGTTAATATTAGAAGCTAAACTGCAATTGCACAATGATGTAGTACAACACTCCCTCCATCCCATTATATAAGATCTTATTACATCCAATATACTCACATATTGGATGAATTAAGATCTTATATTACAGGGCGAATGGAGTATATATAAGCCATGGGATGAAACTAACCTCGATGGAAAACAACAGTCATTCCCAATATTGTCCTATGTAAGTACATCAAAAGGCATGTTAAGCACAACAGGCTAAATGATGTAGGGTGGAGACCCTAAATGGTGATCTTTCACGAATTGGAGGGGGATCCATGAAGAACACGAAGAACACGGAGAAGAACATGAAGAAATCACAAGAGGACCACTCAAGAACAAGCCCAATTACACATCCACTAGACTCAAATCCACACAAGATCCACAAATGTACATGAACAACAAGAGGAACAGGGATACATGGTAAGGTTCATCCCAAATCCATGAGGAGATGAGGTCTTGATGATCTAGATAGATCCTTCCCTAGATGGGGTCTTGATATCCACTAGGGGATCTTCTCCTAGGAGGTCTTGATCTCCATGAGGAGGGGTAGATGAGAAAAGCTCTCTCTAGACCATATCATGTACTTTGCTAACCCTAAATAATGTCCTAGGCACGGAATATATAGCTAGATGGAGGTAAGGGATGAGTTGGACGACAAAATAGGAAACCCTCGGCCAAAACCTGGGAGGGCTGTGCGCACGGGGTAAGTGAGGCCTATGCGCATGGGGGTCCCATGGGCACGATACGCGCCCGTGCGCACGAGGTGCTACAGTGGCGAGGCCCGTGTGCATGGGGTCTGGAGGCTGTGCGCGCGGGGGTGCGCGTCTTCACTCCTAGAAGGTTTCTGGGTGGTCTGTGGGCACGGGGTCGGGCAGTCCTGTGCGCACGGGGCTGCCTGGGAGGTGTAGTCTTTGTCCTTGTGGCTGCCTCCTTCTTCCTTCTGGCCTTGGGGTCCTTCTCCTTGGCTTCCGGGATGCTCCCTCTAGCTGCTTGGTGGCGGTCGTCCTTGTACCTAATGACATGTAGCACATTTTGGTGAGGTAGTATCCAAGTCCCATTCATATCCATGTCAATCTCGAAGAGGAGTGGGTTCACCTTATGTCTGATAGGTCCACTTGGGGCTTGAGGTGCTATGAAGGTATACATGGAGATGAACGTAGGATGCTCCGCATCAACCCCTCCCCCTTGGGAAAGGTCCGACCTCGGATGATAAACCGTATCGCCATGTACAAGGTAGCCATGGATGGACTTGTTTTTGGATGGTTTGTATGTGGTGCGATCAAAGCACTCCAAGATGTCGTGTCGCTCGATGAGGTTCCCTAAGATGTTGGTGTCGTGCAACGTGTATGCCTTCACATGACCAAGATAGCTCATGATGGCACCGCCTTGTGAATCCTTCAAAATGAAAGAACATGACAAACACTTGGAAAAACAAATGAGGTTAGCATGAATGCAAAACCTATCATTCGTGTGGTGAGATACCTAACAAGTGTCTTTATCATGCTTATCATAAGAAAGGACATGGTAGTGTGACATTGTATGGAAGCATATGATGCGAGTACAACCAAAGACATTAGGCTCAAATAATCAAGCATGCATCACAAGTAAAACGTCCAAGTCTCCAAGATCAATAAGCATAGCATGGTTGCACTCACTACAACGTTTTATGAGAGAGGAAACTAATGGATACAAGGGACAATGATCTAGACAACGCAAGTGAGAGGCATGAACATATATGCCATCAACCCAATGCAATGAGAAATTACGTATCATGGGTGATGCGACAAAGCAAGCGATCATAGTAACCAAGTCGTGCAACGTAGTAGTGCGAAGATGTAACATACTAGACGTGATCATGGTCTTCATGTCATGTGTACAAAAAGTTGGCATATGCAATGCGCATGACATATCGCAAGCATGTAAACAAGATATGGGCAAAGTATGCGCAATATCATGGGGGCGCACATAGAACATGGAAATAGCAACAAGGACCTCCACCAAGCATGCAAATACACATAGTAGTAGTAGAATGGTGAATCATATGTAAGTGCAAGCAAGGGTCACAATTGCTTGGAAAAATCATGGAAAGAGTCATATCATGCAAGGTGAACACGGTAAAATGGGTATAAGGAAACAAGTGGTATATAACCAATAGTCGTGTGAGAGCTAAGTAAAAGTAATGCACGAAGTCCTTGCACGAAGGGAATGGTGGTAAGAGTAATCCACCGGATCCCAAATCATCATTGCTCTCAAGAGCTCGTTTTGTCAACTCATGGGATTGTGAAGTTGGCATGTATGCTTGAGTACCTACACAAAACAAAGGCAAAGGTAAAATTGTGTGCGCGTGGTATATATACATATCATCCATTATGATGCGCACGTGCATGTATTTGTTAGCACAAAATATCCAATGCTCAAATAAATGAGTTGCATGATATATAAATATGTCATCCATCATGAAGGTTTGTTATTATGTATGGCATAATGGAGACGCAAAGTGTGAGGTGCATCCCTAGTAATTTCTAGAGCATTCTCATGAAGGGTATGCATATGGTGCACACAAGGGATGGAATCATGCGAACTACATTCATGTTCATGGCATGGCATATGGAATAAATTGCACAAATTTCGCAGAGGTAGCATAGCAATATCATCGCAAGAGAAGCAAAATCCAATAACCATCATCTTGTCATCTATGCCATAAGCGCAAATGGGATTTATTTTTATGGGGCATGCATTTACTATGTTGAGATTTGATGACCCACAAGTATAGGTGATCTATCGTAGTCCTTTCGATAAGTAAGAGTGTCGAACCCAACGAGGAGCAGAAGGAAACGACAAGCGGTTTTCAGCAAGGCATTTTCTGCAAGCACTGAAATTATCGGTAACAGATAGTTTTGTGATAAGATAATTCATAACAGGTAACAAGTAACAAGTGTAAAAAAGGTGAAGCAAGGTGGACCAATCCTTTTTGTAGCTAAGGATAAGCGTGGACGAACTCTTATATAAAGCAAAGCGCTCCCGAGGACACATGGGAATTACTGTCAAGTTGGTTTTCATCATGCTCATATGATTCGAGTTCGTTACTTTGATAATTTGATATGTGGGTGGACCGGTGCTTGGGTGCTGTCCTTACTTGGACAAGACTCCCACTTATGATTAACCCCTGTCGCAAGCATCCGCAACTACGAAAGAAGAATTAAGATAAATATAACCATAGCATGAAACATGTGGATCCAAATCAGCCCCTTACGAAGCAACGCATAAACTAGGGTTTAAGCTTCTGTCATTCTAGCAACCCATCATCTACTTATTACTTCCCAATGCCTTCCCCTAGGCCCAAATCATGGTGAAGTGTCATGTAGTCGATGTTCACATAACACCACTAGAGGAAAGACAACATACATCTCATCAAAATATCGAACGAATACCAAATTCACATGATTACTTATAACAAGACTTCTTCCATGTCCTTAGGAACAAACGTAACTACTCACAAAGCATATTCATGTTCAAGATCAGAGGGGTATTGAATATCATTAAGGATCTGAACATATGATCTTCCTTCGAATAAACCAACTAGCATCAACTACAAGGAGTAATCAACACTACTAGCAACCCACAGGTACCAATCTGAGGTTTTGAGACAAAGATTGAATACAAGAGATGAACTAGGGTTTGAGAGGAGATGGTGCTGGTGAAGATGTTGATCGAGATTGACTCCCTCTCGATGAGAGGATCGTTGGTGATGACGATGGTTTCAATTTCCCCCTCCCGGAGGGAAGTTTCCCCGGCAGAACAGCTCCGCCGGAGCCCTATATTGCTTCTGCCCAGGATCCACCTCGAGACGGCGGTGCTTCGTACCGAAAGCTTCCTTATGATTTTTTCCAGGTAAAAACCCTTCATATACCAGAAGATGGACACCGGAGACCTGCCAGGGGGCCCACAAGCCCTAGGAGCGCGCCCAAGGGGGTAGGGCGCGCCCCCCGGGCTTGTGGCCACATGGTGGGTCCTCTCTGGTATTTTCTTCGCCCAATAATTCTTATATATTCCAAAATAATTCTCCGTAAATTTTCAGGACTTTTGGAGTTGTGCAGAATAGATCTCTCAGAATTGCTCCTTTCCTGGTCCAGAATTCCAGCTGCCGGCATTCTCCCTCTTTGTGTAAACCTTGTAAAATAAGAGAGAAAAGGCATAAGTATTGTACCATAATGTGTAATAACAGCCCATGATGCAATAAATATCAACATAAAAGCATGATGCAAAATGGACGTATCAACTCCCCCAAGCTTAGACCTCGCTTGTCCTCAAGCGAAAGCCGAAATCGATATTCATCTCCACATGTTTAGAGATAGAGGTGTCGATAAAATAAAATACGGACATGAGGACATCATGATCATCTTTAGAACAGCAACATATATTGTCATATAATTTCTTATGCTAAAGTAACAATTCGTTCACAAGGTAAAGTATGAATCAAGAGCTTTATTGAAAACCAACAAACTATGACCTTGGTCATTGAAACAATTGCAATTTATCATAACATCGAAAAGAGTCAATGTAAGATCTTTCATATAGCAAGTTTCACATACTCAGCCATCTTTTAGTCTTTCATAATTGCTAACACTCACGCGATACTTATGAGTTCAAAGTTTCAATCGAACACAGAGAAAGATAGGGGCTTATAACTTTGCCTCCCAACCTTTTACCTAAAGGGTTACATCAACAATAATAGTTTATGAATATCTACATCCGAGTGGATATATATATCTGGATCTTCCCCCAACATATAGTGCTTGCCAAAAAGAAAAAGTATAAAAAGAAGAGGTGATGATCACCATGACTCTTGTATAAAGGTAGGAGGTAAATAAAAGATAGGCCCTTCGCAGAGGGAAGCAGAGGTTGTCATGCGCTTCTTATAGTTGGATGCACAAAATCTTAATGCAAAAGAACGTCACTTTATATTGCCGCTTGTGATAAAGAACTTTATTATGCAGTCATCACTTTTATTTATTCCATATCACAAGTTCGTATAAAGCTTATTTTCCTCACACTAAAAGATCATACATATTTAGAGAGCAATTTTTATTGTTTGCACCGATGACAACTTACTTGAAGGATCTTACTCAATCCATAGATAGGTATGGTGGACTCTCATGGCAAAATTGGGTTAAGGGATTTTGGATGCACAAGTAGTATCTCTACTTGGTGCAACAGATTTGGCTAGCATAGGATGAGAAGCACGCTCAACATGTTGGAGGATCCATGACAATATAACTTCTATTCGGATATAAAGAAACATAACCCATTATGTTGTCTTCCTTGTCCAACATCAACCTTTTAGCATATATTATTTTAATGAGTGCTCACAATCACAATAGATGTCCAAGATAGTGTATTTATATGTGAGACCTCTCTTTCTTTATTACTTCCTATTAATTGCAACAATGACCAAAACTATGTTTGTCAACTCACAACAAGTTTCATGCGACATACTTCTTATATGTGAAGTCATCACTTCCCATAAGATCATTATATAATATTTTTATTTCTTTTGTTCTTTATTTCTTTTACTCAAGATCATTGCAAGAAAGCAAAGCCCTCAACTCAAAACTAATCTTTATTATATAACTCTCGGACTCGATTACATAGAGGGAACACAAAGCAAAACTCGAAGCTACATCATACTAAAACTTTAGTCTACTAAACCAAGATATTACCAAAAGGATCGAAATAAGAAAAATGATAAAGGTAAAGATGTGATGGTGACACGATACTAGGGCACCTGCCCCAAGCTTGGCACTAGCCAAGGGGAGTGCCCATACCCATGTACTTAGGTCTCTTTCTTTGGAGGCAGTGATGATGATGTTGTGGGCTTGTCCTCCATCTTCTAGGGCATAGGTTCACCATCATAGAAAGATGAACGAGTCTCCGAAATCCTCAAATCTACAGCCAAACTCATCCTCTTAAATCTATATTCATACTCATAGTTCTGGTTCTACAGGTCATAGATCTGGGCTTGGAGATGCTCGTTTTTCTCCTGAAGCTTGAAGATGGCCTTCCCAATCTCACTAGCATCCAGCTTGTGGTCACGGGTAAAATCTGTGATCATGGAGTGATTGGCATTGAGTCTGCGCTCCACCATCCCTTTGCACTTGAACACCTCTTGCTCCACGGCTTTGAGCCTGGACTCCACGCTTCCGGTCCTCCTTGGCCCTTGAACATCACGGATGTGAAGCACACCCTCGTGCATCTCGATGGTTTGAGGGTGTTGTAGCACCTCCGCAAGTTAAGGGTTGATGACCTTCTCGAAAAACTTGTCCTTGGGGGCGCTTGGAGACGTCATGGCGATCTAGATCTGTCAGAAAAAACAACTCGAAACAAGAACAAAGGATATTGCCGTGGTACGGTGGTCAAAACCTTCGGGAGATTATATAATGATTTTTTACCGACCAAAAGGAGTGTACTACAAGAAAACAGATTCCAGAGGGCACACGAGGTGGCCACAAGCCTGGGAGGCGTGCCCAGGGGGTAGGGCGCGCCCCCAGGGCTTGTCGCCTCCTCGTGCACTTTTCGGACTACTTTTTATTTTCCTAATTTTTTAAATATTCCAAAATGGAGTAAAATTGCTTCTGGAAAAGTTTTGAAGTTGGTTTACTTACTGTATCACATACCTATTCCTTTTCAGAGTCTGGAGCGTTCTGGTAGATATCCCTTATGTACTCCTCTGGTGTTAAGGTATTAATAATATTGGATTCAACATTTATGCGAGTACCTGAGATATAATGTTTGATTCTTTGCCCATTTACCACCTTCGGGTTAGTGCCTTCGGCGTTGTTGATCTTGATGGCACCAGAACAATAAACTTCCTCGATAATGTAAGGCCCTTCCCATTTAGAGATAAGTTTTCTTGCAAAAAATCTTAAACGAGAATTGTATAGCAAGACAAGGTCACCTACATTGAATTCACACTTCTGTATCATTTTGTCATGCCATCTTTTAACTTTTTCTTTAAACAATTTGACATTTTCATAGGCTTGGGTTCTCCATTCATCAAGTGAGCTAATGTCAAATAACCTCTTCTCACCGGCAAGTTTGAAATCATAGTTGAGCTCCTTCATTGCCCAATAAGCTTTATGTTCTAGTTCAAGAGGTAAGTGACATGCTTTTCCATAAACCATTTTATATGGAGACATACCCATAGGGTTCTTATAGGCAGTTCTATAAGCCATAATGCATCATCAAGTTTCTTAGACCAATTCTTTCTAGATCTATTAACAGTCTTTTGCAAGATCAATTTTATTTCTCGGTTACTTAATTCTACTTGACCACTAGACTGAGGATGATATGGAGATGCAATTCTATGGTTAACATCATACTTAGCAAGCAATTTAGGGAAAGCACCATGAATAAAGTGTGAACCACCATCAGTCATTAAATATCTAGGGACTCCAAACCTCAGGAAAATAACTTCTTTAAGCATTTTAATGGAGGTGTTATGATCAGCGCTACTAGTTGGAATAGCTTCTACCCACTTAGTAACATAATCAACAACAACCAAAATATGTGTATACCCATTAGAGGAAGGAAAAGGTCCCATATAATCAAATCCCCAAACATCAAATGGTTCAATAACAAGTGAATTATTCATAGGCATTTCCTGATGTCTACTAATATTACCAATTGTTTGGCATTCATCACAAGACAAGACAAACTTACGAGCATCCTTAAAAAGAGTAGGCCAATAAAAACCAGATTGTAATACCTTGTGTGCAGTTCTATCACCAGCATGGTGTCCTCCGTAGGCCTCGGAGTGACACTTGCATAGGATCTGTTCATGTTCATGCTCAGGTACACAACGTCTAATAACACCATCTACTCCTTCTTTATAAAGGTGTGGGTCATCCCAAAAGTAAATGTCTTAAATCATAGAAAAACTTTTTATTTTGTTGGTATGTGAAACTAGGTGGAATAAATTTAGCAACAATATAATTAGCATAATCAACATACCAAGGAGTACTATAAAAAGCATTTATGACAGCTAATTGTTCATCAGGAAAGATATCATCAATAGGTACTGGGTCATCAAGAATATTTTCTAACCTAGACAAGTTGTCTGCTACGGGGTTCTCAGCTCCCTTTCTATCAATAGTAGGTAAATCAAATTCTTGTAGCAAGAGAACCCATCTAATAAGTCTAGGTTTAGCATCTTTCTTTCCATAAGATATTTAATAGCAGCATGATCAGTGTGAACAGTTACTTTGGAATCAACAATATAAGATATGAACTTGTCACAAGAAAATACAACTGCTAAAAATTCTTTTTCAGTAGTAGCATAATTTCTTTGAGCACTATCTAGAGTTTTACTAGCATAATGGATAACATTTAATTTCTTATCAACTCTTTGTCCTAGAACAACACCAACAGCATAATCACTAGCTTCACACATAATTTCAAAGGGTAGGTTCCAATCAGGTGGTTGAACAATAGGTGCAGAAATCAAGGCTTTCTTAAGTATTTCAAATGCTTCTACACAATCATCATCAAAAACAAATGGAACATCTTTTTGCAAAATATTAGTGAGAGGCCTAGAAATTCTAGAGAAGCCTTTAATAAATCTCCTATAGAAACCGGCATGGCCAAGGAAACTTCTTATAGCTGTGATATCTTTAGGACAAGCCATTTTTTCAATAGCATCAACTTTAGCTTTATCGACTTCAATACCTCTTTCAGAGATTTTATGCCCCAAGACAATACCTTCATTAACCATAAAGTGGCACTTCTCCCAATTCAAGACAAGATTAGTTTCTTCACATCTCTGCAAAACTCGATCAAGGTTGCTTAAGCAATCATCAAAAGAAGTTCCGTAAACGGAAAAATCATCCATGAAAACCTCAACAATCTTTTCACAAAAGTCAGAGAATATAGCAGTCATACATATTTGAAAGGTAGCAGGTGCATTGCATAAACCAAAAGGCATATGTCTATAAGCAAAGGTACCGAAAGGACAAGTAAAAGTAGTTTTTTCTTGATCCTTTTGTGACACAGGTATTTGGGAAAAAACCAGAATAACCATCTAGAAAGCAAAAGTGTGTATGTTTTGACAGTCTTTCTAGCATTTGATCAATAAAAGGTAGAGGATAATGATCTTTCCTAGTAGCTTTGTTTAATTTCCTAAAATCAATTACCTTTCTATAACATGTGACAATTCTTTGCAGAATCAATTCATTTCTATCATTAGGCACAACGGTAATACCTCCCATCTTAGGGACACAATGAAGAGGACTTACCCATCTACTATCAGCAATAGGATAAATTATACCTGCTTCCAGAAGCTTTAATATTTCATTCCTTACCACTTTTTTCATCTTTGGATTCAACCTTCATTGATGATCAACAACTGGTTTAGCATCAGGTTCCATATTAATTTTGTGCTGACATAGAGTGGGACTAATGCCCTTAAGATCATCCTGAGTATATCAAATAGCTGCACGGTGCTTCTTCAGAGTTTTCAATAATTTACTTTCCCCATGGTCTGAAAGGTTAGCACTAATAATAACAGGATATATCTTTTTCTCATCGAGATAAGCATATTTCAAAGTATTCGGTAATTGTTTAAGATCGAAGACAGGATCACTCTTGGGTGGTAGAGGATCTCCAAGAGTCTCAACAGGCAAATTGTGTTTCAAAACAGGCATTTGTTTAAAGAAAATCTCGTCTAATTCCTTTCTTTCATTCATGAACATATCATTTTCATGGTCTAGCAAATATTGTTCTAAAGGATCAGTAGGAGGCACGGCAATAGAAGCAAGACCAATAATTTCATCTTTACTAGGCAATTCTTTATCATGGGGTTGTCTACGAAATTTGGAGAAATTAAGCTCATGAGACACATCTCCGAAACTTACACTAACAGTTTCTTTCTCACAATCTATTTTAGCATTAACAGTGTTCAAGAAAGGTCTACCAAATATAATGGGACAAAAATCATCTTGTGGGGAACCAAGAACTAGAAAATTAGTAGGGTATTTTATTTTCCCACACAAGACTTCAACATCTCTAACAATCCCAATTGGTGAGATAGTATCTCTATTAGCAAGCTTAATAGTAACATCAATATCTTCTATTTCAGCAGGTGCAATATCATTCATAATTTCTTGGTATAAAGTAAAGGGAATTGCACCCACACTAGCACCCAAATCACATAAACCATGGTAACAATGATCTCCTATTTTAACAGAAACAACAGGCATGCCAACAACAGGTCTATGTCTATCTTTATCATCGGGTTAAGCAATTCTAGCAGCTTCATCACAGAAATAAATAACATGCCCATCAATATTATCGACCAAGAGATCTTTAACCATAGCAATACTAGGTTCAACTTTAATTTGTTCAGGGGGTGTTGGTGTTCTAGTATAACTCTTACAGACCACAGCTGAAGCTTTAGCATGTTCTTTTATCCTAACAGGGAAAGGTGGTTTCTCAATATAAGCTGTAGGAATAACAGGATCAACATTATAAGTAATGGTTTCTTCTTCAGCTTTAATGGGTTCTACTATTTTTACTTCAATGGGAGGATGCTATTTATACCACTTCTCCTTAGGGAGATCAACATGAGTAGCAAATGATTCACAGAGAGAAGTTACTATCTCAGAGTCAAGTCCATACTTAGTGCTAAATTCATGAAAAGCATTGGTATCCATAAAAGATTTAACACAATCAAACTTAAGGTTTATACCTGACTCCTTACCTTTGTCGAGCTCCCAATCTTCAGAGTTGCATTTAATTCTTTCCAAGAGATCCCATTTGAATTCAATAGTTTTCTTCATAAAAGAACCAGTACAAGAAGTATCGAGCATGGATTGATCATTACGAGAAAGCTGAGCATAAAAATTCTGAGTAATAATTTCTCTTGAGAGCTCACGATTGGGGCATGAATATAACAATGACTTAAGCCTCCCCCAAGCTTGAGCGATACTTTCTCCTTCACGAGGCCAAAAATTATATATATAATTCTGATCACGATGAACCAGATGCATAGGATAAAACTTCTGATAAAATTCCAATTTCAATCGGTTGTAGTTCCAGGTCCCAATATCATCGCATAGCCTATACCATGTCAATGCCTTCTCCTTCAAAGATAATGGGAAGACCTTCTTCTTGACTTCATCCTCGGGCAAACCTGCAAGCTTAAATAATCCACAAACTTCATCCACATTTATTAGATGCATATCAGGATGTAGTGTTCCATCTCCTGCATAAGGATTAGCTAGCAGTTTCTCTATCATACCCGAAGGAATTTCATAATAAATATTTTCAGTAGGTTCAGTAGGTTGAGGAGCAACTCTTTGTTCTTCCGGTCGGGGTGAAGATACCCCATACAAACCCCTCAAAGGATGATTTTCCATAGTGACAAGTGACAGTAAATTTCAGCACGTAATATAAATGTTTCCTTACCAAAGGCACTTCACTCCCCGGCAACGGCGCAAAAAAAGAGTCTTGATGACCCACAAGTATAGGGGATCTATCGTAGTCCTTTCAATAAGTAAGAGTGTCGAACCCAATGAGGAGTAGAAGGAAATGACAAGCGGTTTTCAGCAAGGTATTTTCTGCAACACTACAAAAAAAAGACACATCCGTGACATTTTAGCCCGAACGAAAAAAATATTCTGTCATGCTTATGACACTTCTATGACGATAATTGTGACAAAACCACGTATCATCATAGATGTGGTGGGCTCCTACTTCTATGACAAAAAATCATGACAGGAAATGGGCTTTTCATCCTGGGCGGGCCGGGGACGCACCTGCATGACATTCTTTGGGCCATCCATGACGGAAAAAATCGTGGTAGAAGCGAGGGCGAGGAAAATGTCGGGGAGTTCCCGATTATGGTGGGTGGTCGGCGCGGAGCGATGCACGGAAGGATTGCGCGTTTCTCTCGTACACGTACGCGCGTGTGTACGAGGCGTTGGGCTCTAACTGAACCCGAGCGAGGCGTTCACTTACTGAACCCGAGCGATTGCACTAGCTATGTTACTGAACCCGAGCGATTCCTTCGCTACTGCTGCTAACTGAAGCCGATCGTACCTGCTGCTACCCCTTAATGAATAGTGACCATTGTTGGGGGTTGGATGAACAGGACCCCGTGGTACTAGAGGCCGTTGCCGCTGGATGAACAGGACCCCGATTGAGAGGAGGCCGCCACACACCACCCGATCGAGCTGGTTGGGGGTGGATACACATGACCCCATGGAGGGCTGGTTGAACAATTGCCGATGGAGGGTGGATGAACAGGACCCCGTGGAGGGCTGGTTGAACAGTAGCCGGTGGAGGCTGGATGAACAGGACCCCGTGGATGAACAGTAGTTGGTGGAGGCAGGAGGAAGTCGACGGTGGATGAATAGTAGCAGGTGGAGGGTGGAGGAAGTCGATGGTGGATGAATAGTAGCCCGTGGAGGCTGGAGCGAGGCAGTAGACGGTGGATGAACAGTAGGCCGTGGAGTCCCGTTTTGCGGTACGCCACACACCTCCCGATGAACAGGACCCTGTTTTGACCGTAGGCGCTCCAACACTAGTCTGTTTCCTTCGTTTTGCGGTACGCCACACCCCTCCCGATCAACAGGACCCCGTTTCCACCGTAGGCAGTCGAACAGAAGGCCATTTCCTCCGTTCTGTGGTACGCCAGACCCTTCCCGATGAACAGGACCCCGTTTCGACCATACGCGGTCAAACAGAAGGCCGTTTTCCTCCATTTTGCGGTACGCCAGACCCCGTTCCGGCTGTTCCATCCAAGCCGGTTGGCTCCCGATGAATAGGACGCGTTTTGACCCAGTGGCTTCACTCTCAATGAACAGGACGCATTCTGACCAAGTCACTTAGCTATTTCCTCCGTTTCGACCCAGCCGGTTAGCCGCCGATGAATAGGACAACGTCGCTGCCGTCCGTTGCCTCTCCATGTACACGAGCCCTGGCCGTAAGTATGCGCACGTACACGTTCGAGACCCCGCCCGTATGTACGTACGTAGCCGTATTTACTTTCTTGCAACGTGAATGTACGTAGGTGTACAGGATATATATAGTCGGGACTGCGTGACATGGTACGTCCGCACCTCTACTACGACATGTGCATCTCTTTACTCGGCCACAGTTCATCGCTGCAGAGAGAGCGACCAGTATGTACATACACGTTCGCGACCAGACAGACAACCCTACGTACGGTTCGACCCGGTGGGTCCCAGCTGTCGGGGATGATAAGGAGGCACTTCCTTGCATGTGAAGATATAGCTGGTGGGTCCCAGCTGTCAGGGGGAAGAATCATTTTTTTGCCCGTAATATGGACGTACTTCCTTGTGTGTGAAGATGTAGCTGGTGGGTCCCAGCTGTCAGGGGGAAATGTTTTTTTCGCAAAATACGGCGGCCCTTCCGGTAGGTCCCTGCTGTCAGGTGGGGGAATCCTTATTTTGTGCGTAATAAGGAGGCACTTCCTTGCTGCGGCCGTGGACCCAGCTGTCAGCCTCTCCACGTACAGTCCTCTTCCGATGGAAGTCATTCCTTAACCACGTTGACCACGTCGCACCGAGAGCACCAAGGCGGTGGATGACGGCAATTCCTATGAAGGGAATGACCCAGAGCCGGGGAAGACTCGGCAGTTGTTTCCCACACAAACGGGAGTACGAGGGTTTACTAGTTCGGCTATAGTGTGAGGCTGCCATCGCCAGAGAATAACAGGAGGTCTGGGTGAGTACGGGGATGGCCAGCCAAGCGATGGGAGTAGGGTGGGGCGGTGAGGCCTGCGCGGCAGCACAACCGGCCACGGGACGCAGGAGCAGGCGGCACGGCCAGCGATGGTTTGGGTGGCTGGAGCAAGAAGACCAGAGGTTGAAGAAACACGACGGCCGTTGGATGGACATCGTACGGTCACTGCAGCTAGAATCCTTTATATTGACTAAGTTGACAAATCCTGCATCCACGCCAACTTAGTAGGCCCACAAGTCAGCCTCCAAATATGGAGGGTCCCAGATAGCAGGGGGAGTATTCATTTTTTTTGTGCATAATAAGGAGGCACTTCCTTGCGTGGGAAGATATAGTTGGTGGGTCTGAGCTGTCAGCGGGAGGAACAATTTTTCACGAAATACAGAGGTGCTTCCAGTGGGTCCCTGCTATCAGGTGGAGGAATCATTATTTTGCGTCTAATAAGGAGGCACTTCCTTGCGTGCGGCCGTGGACCTAGCTGTCATCCTCTTCATGTACAGTCCTCTTCCGATGGATGTCGTTTGTTGACCATGTTGACCACGCCGTGCCGAGAGCACCAGGGCGGTGGACGACGGTGAGGCCTAGGAAGGGAACGACCTAGAGCCGGAGAAGACTCGGCAGTTGTTTCCCACACGGAGGGGAGTACGAGGGTTTACTGGTTCATCTGCAGTCGCCGGAGAATAACATGAATTGTCGGTGCGTAGAGCGATGGCCAGACCAACGATGGGAGTAGTGTGGGGTGGTTAGGCCTGCGCGGGAGCACAGCCGGCCACGGGAGGCATGAGCAGGCAGTACAGTCGGCGCTGGTTTGGGCAGCTGGAGCAAGAAGACCAGAGGTAGAAGAAGCAGCACGGCCGTTGGATTAAGAATCCAACGGTCACTACGGCTAGAATCGTTTATGGACTAAGTTGACAAAGCCTTTCGTACACGTCAACCTTGTAGACCCACAAGTCAGCTTCCAAAGCTGTCCCAAACAGCATACAACCCAAAATTTCTAGCCAGATTCAAATTAATTAAGAAAATAAACATACCTTAATGTAAAATCCAATGAAATTTTACCCGCACAAAATTGATGAAATTTAAAATATCAAAATCGAAAAGAAAAAAGTAATTTGGAACTAATTGCCTGTTTGCTGTATTTTTCATTTTAAAACCCATTTCTTATTACTTATAGCCCATTTTCTAGGCAAGCCGAATGCATCCCTCCTCGTCTTGAAAGATTTCAGGCCCAGCAGGGCGTAGAAAAGCAAGTAGGCCTCCGTTGGTTATTCTGCAAAAAACAAAATAGCTTGGCTAGCCATTTTCAGAATGAAAAAACAAAACTGGGCTGGTCATGTGGTAAACATATGAAATAAAAGCCTGGGCTAGACGGGCCACAGCTCCCGCACAACCCAGTTGATACCCTGCTCCATCCCAAAAAAAACTGCATGAGCTGCTGGGTCCCGGGTGTCAGCTGCTCCTTGTGCAGTTATCTCGCTTATTGACTACGTTGACAGTGGTGTGTGACCCAGATACCAGGAAACCATCAGGAGGAATCATTTTTTTCTTGTAATAAAGGAGGCACTTGCTTGCCTAGTGCCATAATCCTGGTGGGTCCCTACTGTCATCCTCACCATGTACAGTTGTCTCGTTATTCCTCTCGGTTGTTGACCATGTTGACAACACCGGAGGGCAGCGCCGCGGCGAGCGAACCAAGGCGGAGGACGATGGTGAGGCCTCAGACGGGAACGAACAGGAGCCAGGGAAGATGCGCAGAGTTTTAGGGTGCGATGTTGCTGTGATGCACGTGCGGCAGCACAGCCAGCTGTGGGAGGCGGGAGCAGGCGGTCCCACCGGCGCTGGTTTGGCTTTGGCGGCTGGAGGAAGAAGAGACTGAAGAAACACGATACACGTTGAATGTCAATCCAACGGTCAAGGTTGGCACAATCATTTGTTGACTAAGTCGACACCACGTAGCATACTTTTTTATAGGAAGAAAAGGAAAACTGGGCTCGTTCGCCAGATAACATTCCCGAAACTGCCACCGTTTGATCTTGCGTCGCAACTAAAACTGCTAGGAAAATGCGTTCGTTTGCCGTCCTCCTCCCAGGGAACGTTTGCCACATAACATTCCCAAAAATCAAAGACTTGAGAAGGCATACAGAACAAGCTAGTCTACCAGTAAAGAGACGTTGCTGAGTTTTAGAAAAAAGGGAGACGTGTTCCTGTAGCTGGTTTGAATCCAAACCTAGACTATGACTATATATAGTGCTATGCTACTCTGCAAGTAATGAAACTGACATATCCAATGTTCGCTTCTCCTCTTCTGTAGTTACTCTGCCTAGCATCAGAAGCTCCGGCCGCAGCAACCATGTCCGCTGGCGGCTCGTCCACCTGCTCTTCAGCAGGCACCAACTAGATATGCGCCAAGTTGCCACCCGTATCATCCCCTGTGGGTCTCATCACACCCCCGCCGGCACACTCACTGCAGCCGGTTGCTCATCGCAACCCGCTGCCATTGGTGTGGTGCCACTGCTGCAAATCATGCACAGTCATCCATCGCATCTCAACTACAATTCTCAACCCTGGCCGAGTCTTCTACAAATGCCCGAATCATGGGGTAATAATATGTTTAAGTGTTGTTCGCCTGCTTTTAGTTGCTGATTTTTTTAATAGTTTCATTGATGATCTTCTAATTTGATTTGTGCAGAAAATGGAAGATTCGTGTGATTTGTATTTCTGGGAAGTTGCTGATGTGGGGGAATGGAACTACGCTGATTATTTGGTTAGCCGAGGAATCCCAATACCAGCAGGTTGGGGTGTTGGACAAGTAACTAAAGGAACGGCAGAAGAGGAAGATGTAGAGCAGAAGGTTAAAGATGTACTTCATCTGATCATGGCCAAGCAACAGCTGCTGAATGGCCTTGACAGCAATGAGGAGATTAAAGAGCTTGTGAAGATATTGGGCAAGATCGTTGTGCTTTGTAGGATGATTGTCTCTTTATTTGTAGTGTATGTAGCACTCGTGATGTATTCAGTGGCTATGACATAAGCACTTTGCTGAAACTAGTAATGAATGAAACCTGTTTAGCAGGTTGGGCGTAGTGTTATGAACATCTAATGATTTCTATTAACGAAAATCGGGGGGTATCCCCTTTTGCTCATAAATAAATAAATAGCAGAGGCCCTTTTGCTAATAAATAATTAAATTAGCAGAGGCCCTGTCGGGTCAGCTTTGTTCCCATTCGAAGACATCGAGCAAATTGAAGTCCAACATCAAACTATGTCATCAAATACAAGTTTCACAGCCAAATATGAGTACAACTAAACAACAATGTCATCATGTTTTAGTCGTCATACAATCACCAAACACAAATCAACATACATAATAAGTGATGTTCTCACAGAAAAATACTAAACAACAACTTCATCAGGTTTCAGTTGTCATAGAAAACACAATTTCACATAGTAGATAAAAAGTTGTCTTCTAACAGGCAAATACGACAAAAGCAATCTAATCATCATCCGCAACAGCAGCGTCAACATCTTCGCCATGTGTATCAGTCTAAATCGTAATTCCCCCCAGTGTCATCTTCTTCTTCATCCTCAATGTCCTCGAACATTGGCGTCTTATTGATCAACTCTCGTATGTCCATAGCCCGACAGGAAATCTTTTCGCCAGCATTATTGACGTGATGGTACTCAAAGATATTAGGAACATCTGTGGAATCTTCTACATCAGGAGCAGTGTAAGCATCATCTTGTTGTGCAACTTCAGTAAATGAATTCCTCTGCTCAAACCTTTGCAATACTCTCCAGTAATCGCTACATGCATATGTGTCTTCCAAGAAAAATATATGTGTTGCTTGATTTGCCAAAATAAAAGGCTCGTCGGTGTGGTATGCCGCCTTGACATTGATGGATTTGAAATAATAATCAGCTCTGGGTTTTGCGATCCTGGAAAACAGGTTATACCAACGACAGCACAATAGAACCACACACTGATGAACCTCGAAACTGGAGATATACTGCAATTGAACAATGTCTGTTATGTTAGCATACATTTCAGTTGTCTCTTTGCCGTACTTATCCGTGCTCATGATGGCACTGTTTTGTGTCTTCCTGCCTTCATCGCGTGCAAGGTTGTTGTAGCGCACATCTCCAACAATGCAAGATTCATAATGTCTTACCCCGAGTATCAGGACCCAGTGCTAGTGCATAAAGGGCATCATTAACTGCCTGCCCATCCTCCCGCATCTTTTGAACCTATGGTGAGAAAATAGACAAGATGATCATCTTATGTACTCAATATATTAAAAAAACTGACAGTGCATTTCAAAAGCTTACACGGCCCTTGAACCATTTCGCAAATCCTGCCATAACCAGTTTGTCAATGTTTCTTGGATTTTTCGGCAGTAAGTCCTTTTTGTAGATGCTGCACAACATAGTGATCGCATCAAACATCTAAATATATAAGAATGTGCTGCAAGTTTAGTAGATTATGATGTATAAGCTGTAGTACTAAGCACTTACTCGATATAAGGTAGAATCTCAGGACAGTTATTCAACACATACCAAACCATTTTGTCCAAATCATTTGGTTTGTCATCTTGTCGACTCTTCCCTATAACTCGAACAGAACAATCGAAAACATTGAGCTCGGTATTGTCTTCACCCACCTCTTTGCTAAGCTGATCAGCTGTTTCAATGTATTTTGAGCAGAATGTCAACGCTTTTGTAGCAGTGTAGGCCTCTGCAATGGAACCCTTAGGTCGAGCTCTGTTCCTAACATAGACCTTGAAAGTGCCTAGCCGCCTTTCAAGAGGGTACATCCAGCCATACTGTACTGGACCTCTAAGTAGTGCCTCATCAGGTAGATGAATAGCCAAATGCACCATTACATCAAAGAAGGCTGGAGGATATATCTTCTCAAGGTTGCATAGGATAGTTGGTATCTTGTCTCTAAGACGCTCCAAAGAAGCTATCCTGATATTTCTACTGCAGAGTTCCCTGAAGAATTGTCCCAACTCTGCAACTGCTCTTTATAAGTCAGGGCGGCCCAATCCTCTAAGGATAACAGGTAAAATCCTTTGAAGTTGGATGTGGCAGTCATGAGTTTTCAACCCTTGTACCTTGTGTCGGCGTACGACACCTATGGGATCCTAAAGGACCCCTTTACGATTCGGCGGGGAGAGAGGTATGCACAAAGAGCAGAACCAACGATCGACGTGGGGCGATTTTACCCAGGTTCGAGCCGCTAATCAGCGTAAAACCCTACTCCTGCCTTGTTTTATTATGAGTGTTCTTGAGCCCAGACTCCAGGAGTGCTTGCAATGAACAGTACGTTCAAAGAGCAGCCACGCATGCAGGATGGGCCAGAAGATCCTTTTCCTCCTCCTCCTGTAGCAGTTGCCTTGGGCCTCCTTTTATACGCTCAAAGGGGTCACCACAGTGGCAAAATGTACATACATTGAGGTGTAAAGTAGCTACAGGGTCATCATACCTAACCACTGACGGATTAGGACGGATGTATTTAATGCACTATGAGGTGTCCGTTTAGGTGTCCACACTTTCTTGGGGATGGGAAAAGGGGCCGTCCCATCAGCACCGATTAAGCTCTCCTCCACTGGCTTGCTGCCACGCATCCAGAAAAAGATCCAGAGTGTCAGGCTTGTTGCTGTTCCGAAGCGGTGGCACAGTGGCAGAACCTTGCCGGGCGCTGAATCTTGCCGGGCGCGAAATCTTGCCGGGCTCGAGATCTTGCCGGGCTTCGTAGGCCACCCCGGCAAGATCTTGCCGGGGAGGCCGGCTTTCAGTCTCCGACTCTTCTTATCTGTTGATCCTCAGATCCTTGACTTGGGTGTTTCTTCGATAACTTGAATTAACCTCCAACTGTTCCCCGACAAGCCTGGCCGCGAGTATGGCTACAACTGCCCGTGCACAAGTACGGGGTACTAATGGCCCAATACTTAGTACACTGACAGGAGCCCCCGGGCCTAGGCCACACACGAGTGCGAGGCGTGTTGGGCTAGGCCCAAACAGTGCACGGGCACACGTGGCAGGGGATTAACTGCTCGTAAATATCCCGCTTACTGTGCCCCCCACTACGCGTGCTGAACGCGCGACGTGGGAACCGTGCGCTGAAAGGCTGCAGCATGCCTGCAGAGGCGTATTTACATTGGGGAGTAAAAGAGGCGGCCTTGCTCCTTCCCCATAAAAAGGGAAACCGCAGAGGCGCAGCCTATTTACCCCCCCCCCCCTCTTCTCCTCAATCTGGACTCCACCATTGCTTTCCCCTCTCGAGCTCAAAGCCAGACTTCTTCTCATCCACTCTTTGCTTCTGCACCCGCTCTATCCTCAGCCTCCACCTTCGCAATCGCCATGCCGCCCAAGGCTAGCAAGGGCAAAGGCAAGAGCAAGGAGACGAAGGCCGATGTCCCAGAGAGCGAGCTGGTGAAGATGCAGAAGAAGTTCGTCGTCTTTGCTCCGACACTCGATGCGAGGGCCTTGAAGAACCGGTACCAGTGCATGTGGGCGAAGGGGACACAAGCTCACCCCGCGACTCGCGTGATTCCAGGTTCTTGTTCCAAGGGCGGTCCTGACAGATATCACTTCTTCGTCGCTTATTTCTATTGCGGACTCTGTCCTCCTTTCTCCGATTTCTTCAACCATATTATGTACACATACGGCTTCCATCTTCTTGATTTCACGCCAACGCCGTAATGTGCATGTCTGTCTTCGCTCATCTTTGAGAAAACTTTGCCGGAGTAGTTCCCAATACCGCCCTCTTCCGCCATTACTTTATTCCTCGCATCCAAAAGGGGGAGGCCCTTTCCGATTCTATCGCCTGGATTCCACGGGCTTGGAATAAGGAGATATACCCAGATGGAGTTTACCGCGAGAAGTGGGATGAATGGCGGTCTGAGTGGTGCTGGATCAAGGAAGCAGATCCCCATCCGTTCTGTTCGCCTCGACGGCAGAAGGTGGTCCGCGGCAGTGATTGGAGCGATCTCGCCGCGGAGGACGAGAGGCTCACAATCGCCACCACCAGCATCCTTCGCCTGAAAGCTGCCGGGCTTACAATGGAGATGATCGGCTTTGATTTCCTCTGCCGCCGCATCGCCCCCCTACAGAGCAGGGGAAGACCAGCTTGGGAGTACCAGAACGCAGCGGACATCATGAGGCTGCGCCCTGGATTGAACAACAATTTGACGACCATGCAGCTCGGCGCTCTCCGCCACAAGCTATTCCAGCGCGATGACAAACATCGGCTGCCGGCAAGAATTGTCCCTTTGTGCAACAACTCTGCCCTGGGGTCAATCATTTCCTTCATGCCAATGTTCAACGCTCATGGTCTTGACGCGACTTGGGCCGAGCCAACTGAGGAGGAAGCACAAAAGTTCTTCGACAACTTGTCGGAGAGGGCCATCCGGGAAGAGACGGACCTCAATCGTGCCACCACTGATGAAGAAGTGGCGTATATTGCCTCTAGGGTAGAAGAGGCGAATCTTGCCACGGAGGCCGGCAGCGTCGGTTTCACAGAATGGGAAACCAGCGACGCAGAGGTTGTGATGGAGAAAAATACTGCCGGGGAGGCTGAGGCTGCCGGGGAATAGAGCAGCGCGGCCGCCGAGGGCTCATCCGATGAGGACATAGCCGAAGAAGAGCCGTAGGAGGAGCCCCCAGCTCTGAAGAAGACCAAACGCGTCCTTCGAAAGTCTGCTTCTGGCATCCCGGAAAGCCAACCCTCTTCGAGCAGTGAGGCTCCCGGCAAGACTGCGCTGCAGCAAGGAGTTCGACAGCAACCTGCGCGGTGCGCGAGACCCGCACCTGCTGCAACTGCTGAGGCGGCAGGGGCGTCTCACACAACCGCACCGGAGGCTGAGGTGGCGGAATCACGCCAACCCCCTGCGCCTGCTACAGCCAAGTGACCCAGGACCCCTCCTTCACCCCCTCACACGGACATTGCAACGGAGGTCGATTTCGACATCTCCGGCTTTAGCCCGGAACGAGAAGAGGAAAAGTAAGTATCCTATCACAGCCTTTATCTTCCAAGTTTCGGAGTAATCTCATAGCCTTGCTCTATCTTGTCTCGTCTCTGCAATGATGCAGAAACCTTGGCGGAAAGGGTGGCAAAGAGGTTGAGAACTTCCACGGGCGACGAGCCCCCGGCTGACTCTACGAGCACGCTGGAAATTGTCGTCGTCAGCCCGGAGCTCAGCCCTCAACGCAGCCCCCAGCGCAGCCCCCAGCGTGAGTTCTCCACTCGTTTTCCGCTGACGGGCTCTGAGGTTTTTACCCTTGCCGCTGATATCTTCGGGCTTGCAGGAGAAGAACAGCAACAGGGAGAGGTGGAAACCGCCCCCGTCGTGCCGCCTCCGTCAACCGCGCCGCCCACAAGCGCATCCCCGGCAAGAGTTACCACCGACGAGCCTATCTTGGTTGAGGCGGAGCCGGTACGCATGGGTACCGGCAACATTTCCCCGGCAGCCAACGTTGCCGGGAGGGGCAAGGCCACCTCTCAACAACTCGACGCAGGTAACTGTTTGCCTTAGAGCGCTTGTTATCCTTTTCTTTATCTTTCTTTCTTTTTGTCTTCTTGAACTTCAACCTTGATCTTAGTTTGTTTCCTTCCTTCGTCCTCCAGAATTCCCTGTGATGGAACACATGGATGTCGACGTTGTCATCGAGGAGACCACTAGAGACGCAGCCGCCAAAGCTGACAGGATCGCGGCTAGCGAGCCCGCCAAAGGCGCCACGGTCGAGGTCATCGAAACTGTTGTCGAGGAAGCCGCCAAGGAATCTGCCGAGAGGGCCGGCAAGGAAACTGATGACCACACTGACGGCATTCCTGCCGCAGGAGCGCCAGGCGCTACATCTGCCACAGAGCCCCCAGCCACCGGCGAGACGAACATCAAGGACCAACCATCGACATCCGAAGCTCCCTCATCAAGCAAATATCTCAAGGTTGGCAACAACTTATTCATCAACTTGCCGGGCATGGCAAATATTGAAACGTTGGCTGAAGGGGAAACCTTTGATGAAGAAATCATCGCCGCTACCGGGCTTGAAGTTGTTGATGACCCAAGCGCCAGCAGTGGCAAATCTGAAGAGGATCAGCTCCTCCAGGCCATGGGTGAAAATTTCCGCAAGCTCCAAGCACTCCACCGTGCTCGGAAAGAGAAAGCAGATTCCAGAATGGCAGTTGTTGAAGCGGCCGAAGCAGATTTTCAGAAGCGCGTCGAGCAGATGCAAATCTGGTACGCCGAGGCCCTTCAAGAGTTGACTGCCAGCCGGGAACAAGCGAGCCAAAACTGGATGGAGCTCCTCTTGAACAATCTGACCTGGAGAAAGCGCAAGAGGAAGCTGCACAAAGAACTGACGCTAAAGATGCTCTCCTGACGGAGCGTCGCATTGCGCTTGATGCTCACGAGGAAGATCTTGTCGTGCGTGAGCAGACGCTCGCCGCCAAGCTTTGTGGCAAAGATGAGTAGATCGATAAACTTGTCGCGCAGCGGATCCAGGAACTGGAGCAAAAGCACAAGGAGGCGCTCGAAGCTCTAACTGTAGATCACGCCGGCAAGCTCAAGGAGGCCGTCGATGCTGCCGAGGCTGCAGAGGCCATCAAGAACGAGCTGAGCGACAAAGTGAAGAGGCTGGAAATGGATCTTGAAGAACACGGCAAGGAGCTCTCGACGCTCAAAGGGGACAGGGAGAAAACTCTCCACAGCCTGGCGGAGATGCAGGTTGCCATGTCCAACAAGACCAAGCAGCTCACTTCAGCCAACGACGCCATTGCCGATCTGAAGCTAAAGCTGACCACACTGGAGAAGTCCCTCAAGGACGGCAGGGCCCGCGAGAAGGCCCTAAGCAAAGATCTTCAGGAAGAGAGGAACTTGCTTAAGAGCGCTGCCGCCGCCCAAATTGACTATGAAAAGGGGGTGAAAAGCTGGACTGATCGCCTTGTCGATGCCGCGGAGAGGCTTACTGCATAGTTGTCAACCATGGGCCAGGATGGCCTGCAAAACTTCAGGTATTCCTCCGAAGAAAGGATATCTTCGAGCGCCAGGTTGACCATGTTCTTCGAAAGCATCGTTGACGCTTTGAAGGTGCTACAGTCCAACCGAGCGACCCAACTGGCCAATGAATCCCGTAAACTTTGCCGGGCCGTCCTCCGCAAGGTACTCGTCAAGGTGGTGTATAATAACCCTGGCGTTGATCTCACCAACGTGCTCGACCACTTGCCGAAGGATGCAGATCTCAGGGCATTTGAGGAGCTTGTCGCGCCCATCCTCGAGAAGGTAGATTCAATCAAGAGGATCGAGGGCCGACGCAGGGGCTAGCCGCCTCATTTTTCCTTGTCGCCACCATTCCATGCCAAAAGACAATCAAGTCTTATGTTAGAACTGCGACGATTTATAACTTGTGTATGTTTGGGTATATGCATGACATTTCCCTTGTCTGATTTCTTTATGTACGGAGTACACCCTACGCTTACTGAAAACTTGCCGGCGCGCAACCTGCCGCGAGCGCTGGGTGCGGGACTTCAGCAGCCTGCTGGAGGTGCAGCGGCCGGCCAAGCACCTTGGCGTTCTCAGTGCAGCCACTTAAATTGTTGAGTGGACTCGAAACAAAATAAGGGCGCAACTGATTACGACAAGGGTTCCTTCGCGCGCAGGTTTTCCATACAAAAGTCGAAATCATCTAAGGAAAATAACTTTGTAATAAAAGAAACTTGCTTTAAGTTTTAGAACTTAGCTTTCTGTCGCTGTTCTTCCTCCGGTAAGGTGCCAATTCTGAACGTCGCCAACTGGTACTCATATCTTCCTTCCCCCCTGGCAAACGTGCACGCGAGGAATCCTTCTGTTTCTTGAGAAAAAGAAAGAAGAGAAAATAAAGATATGGAACCTTGGCGGTTCATTAGAACTTAATGGGAACAAGTGTCATACAACATCTTAGACAAACAGGCATATATATATATATATATGAACATGGAAATCGATAAGGAAATGCACAACACTTAAACTTATTCATCTGGGCTCAGGGTCTGCGCCTGGCTTTGTACAAAGGATTACATGCCTTGCCGGCAAGACTTATACAAAAAGGTGGTTGCCGGGGGCCCCCGACAACCGCGCCTTATGGGTAGAACTTGCGAAGATGTTTGATATTCCAGGAGTTGCTCACTGGAACGCCATCTTCGGTCTCTAGGTGGACAGCGCCGGGCCTGGTGACTCGTACTACCCGATAAGGGCCTTCCCACTTCGGCGTCAACTTGTTTGAATTCTTGACAGACTGAATCCGTCGAAGAACAAGGTCGCCTTCCTCAAGGCTTCGGGCATGAACTTTGCGGCTATGGTAGCGGCGCAAAGCTTGCTGGTAGCATGCAGCTCGCACAGCAGCCTGAAGACGATTCTCCTCAATGAGCACAGCGTCATCTTGCCGCAGTTGCTCTTGCTCAAGCTCATCATAAGCGAGCACTCGAGGTGATCCGTATATGAGTTCCGTGGGGAGAACCGCTTCCGCTCCGTAGACCAGAGCGAAGGGTGTCTGGCCGATGGATCGATTTGGTGTCGTTCTGACTGACCAAAGAATCGCCGGCAACTCATCAATCCAGCGTCTTCCGCATTTTCTCAGCTTGTCAAAAGTTCTGGTCCTGAGACCGCGCAGCACTTCAGCATTAGCCCTCTCTGCTTGGCCGTTGCTTCTCGGGTGAGCAACAGAGGCAAAACAAATCTTGCCGCCAAGGTCTTGGACGTACTGCATGAAGGTGCGACTTGTGAATTGCATGACATTGTCGGTGATGATCCTGTTGGGCACACCGAAACGGCAAACTATTCCTTTAAAGAACTTGACGGCTGATTGTGCTGTCACCTTCCTCACCGCTTCCACCTCCGGCCACTTTGTGAACTTGTCGATCGCAACATAGAAGTACTCAAAGCCCACGGTAGCACGGGGGAAAGGGCCCAGTATGTCGAGCCCCCAGACCGAAAATGGCCAGGAGAGAGGGATCGTCTAAAGAGCTTGAGCTGGCTGATGTGATTTCTTCGAATGAAACTGGCATGCGTCACACTTGGTTACTAGTGCAGTTGCATCCTGGAGAGCGGTGGGCCAAAAGAAACCTTGCCGGAATGCTTTCCCGACAAGTGCTCTTGATCCTATGTGAGAGCCACATATGCCTCCATGTATCTCTGCCAACAGCTCTAGTCCATCCTCCCGAGGAATGCACTTCAATTTCACACTGTTTGGTCTCTTTCTGTACAGGACGTCATCGACGAACTGGTACATAGCAGACTGACGGGCTACTTTTTCCGCTTCTTCCTGTTCCTCAGGAAGTTCTCCTATCTGAAGGAAATGGACAATGTGATGTGCCCATGCTGGAGCTTGGGGCTCGACAGCTAGGACTAAAGGCATCTCTTCCGCCAAGGGAACATTTGTCTCAACAGCGAAAGCGTGAGGCTCCGCCGGAGCCTGTTGTTCCCCGGCAGGCTTGTCGCTGATCCCGGCAAGTTCCTTGCTGGCGGCTCCAGGGAGCTCTGCCGGAAAGTACTGTCCAGAATTCAACTTTCTTCTCTTTTCTTGCCTCATTAATGGCGCCACAGATGGTTGAGTCAAATGGAGCACAAAAGTTCCTGGTTCCACAGGCAACTTGAGGGCAGCGCGCTTTGACAGGTCATCAGCAATACTGTTTTCGGCACGAGGAATGTGCTTCATTTGCAGACCGTCAAAGCGCTCTTCCATTTTTCTCACTTCATCCACGTAAGCTTGCATCAATGGACTCTGATAATTCTTGTTAACTTGCCTGACAACAAGCTGCGAATCGCCTCTGATGACGAGCTTCTTGATTCCAAGGTCTGCCGCGATCCTGAGAACGGCAAGCAGCCCTTCGTACTCTGCAGTGTTGTTTGTCGAACTCTCCCGGGGAAAATGCATCTGGATTACATACTTGAGGTGCTCTCCGGTGGGTGCGACAAGCAGCACGCCAGCACCGGCGCCTTGCAGTGAGAAAGCCCCGTTAAAGTACATAACCCATTCTTGATCAATTTCCTTGTCGGGGAGAGTCGTTTCTTGAACCTCTTCGTCTGGCGTTGGGGACCATTCCGCAATGAACTCTGCCAAGGCCCTGCTCTGAATTGTCGAAGTGCTTTCAAACTTGAGACCAAAACTTGACAATTCCAACGCCCACTGCACAATCCTGCCGATTGCCTCTGGATTTCGCAAAATCCTCTGCAACGGAAAGCGAGTTACGACGATGATTTCATGTGCTTGAAAATAATGGCGCAGCTTCCTCGAGGCCATAAGGAGGCCGAAGAGCAACTTCTGCACACCAGAATATCTTGACCTAGCTCCTTGCAAAAGAGAGCTAACAAAATAAACTGGGCGCTGCACCACCTTTTTCTTTTGCACTGGTTCTTCTAACTGCGCAGATCCTGTCTTGCCGGGACCAATCCTTGCCGGGGAAGATCCTGCCGCGTCACTTGGAGGTCCTGCCGTTGGTGTTGCCTCCTCATCAGCTTCTCTCTGCGCCACTAACGCAGCACTAACCACTTGATTTGTCGCTGAGGGAGTCCTGGATTTAGGGGTCCTCGGGCGTCCGGGCTACGTGACGTGGGCCGGACTGATGGGCCATGAAGATACAAGACAGAAGACTCTCTCCCGTGTCTAGATGGGACTCTCCTTGGCGTGGATGGCAAGCTTGTCGTTCGATATGAAGATTCCTTTCTCTATAACCAACTTTGTACAACCCTAGTCCCCTCCGGTGTCTATATAAACCGGAGGGTTTTAGTCCGTGGGGGCAATCATAATCAGACAGGCTTGACTTCTAGGGTTTTAGCCATTACGATCTCGTGGTAGATCAACTCTTGTAATACTCATATTCATTAAGATCAATCAAGCAGGAAGTAGGGTATTACCTCCATAGAGAGGGCCCGAACCTGGGTAAACATCGTGTCCCCCGTCTCCTGTTACCATCGACCTTAGACGCACAGTTCCGGACCCCCTACCCGAGATCCGCCGGTTTTGACGCCGACATTGGTGCTTTCATTGAGAGTTCCGCTATGACGTCGAAGACAGGGTTGATGGCTCGCCTTGTTATCAAGGACAATGTCACCTCCGGAGGAGCCCTGGCCTCAGGCCAAATCCTCCGGCTGTGCGGCTTTGTCATGACCGCCCGTCCGGCCTTTAAGCCGACGATGACTTCTCGGGTCATCGAAAATCGCCTCCGCGTTGACTCCGAATACTCCAAACGGATGGATCTGACGGAGTTGTCGTCTTTAAATGAACTCCTGGATCGCATCACCGCCTTGGGGGTCATTATAGACTACGATCGGATTGGGCTTAAACCCGATCAGAGAGAAATCAAATCTCCACCGATCACCCATCAGATAGCGGTGGTAGAAGAGCAAAACAACAACTCTTCCCCTGTGTTGAGGACGAACTATGTTCGGATTTCCGAGCTCGAAGAGCCGGATACCTGTCTGCGGAACGGCACGCCCTGTCCTCCGAACCTAGAATCGGACGATGGGCCTGAAAAATCAGTCGATATCCCGGAGCCCGAATTATTAAGCTCGGAAGTTTCTCAAACTCCGGATCCTAAACTGGGTCAGGGTTCAGATTTAAAGCCACCCACCCACCCAGATATACGCGATCTCATGTACGTACGACAGCAGTCTCAGGAAACAGTCCATCACTTTTGGGCCAGATTCCTCCTTGTCAAAGACAAGATTGAAGATTGCTGCGACGAAGACGCGATCTCAGCATTCTGCAGCAATTGCACGGACGAAGGAATCCTCAACGCCATCAACCGCCGTCACGTATCACACTTCGCTGACTTGGCAACCATAGTACAGAAGTACTGCGCAATGGAAAGCGCCTGGAAAACTCAGGCAGCTCGTCAGGAACCACTGGTTTCCACTCAACCCTTAGTCTGAGCAAAAAGGATGCACCCCCATGGGGTGCCTGACCCAATAGTAAAGAAATCTAAGCCCATTACGGGGCGCGGAACCGTTCTGGAGCGATGGCTCGATAGGCCATGCAAAATACACACAACACCGGATACCGTACCAACTCATAGCCTTAGAGCATGTTGGATACTCCGGCAAGTGGCCAAGAGCGGCAAGGATATCCTCACCAAAAACACCTCAGAACAACACCCCCCATAAGACGATGACCTCAGAGTATTGACGGTCTTCGAGACCTTCGCTTCAAACAATAGGCGCAAAAGGGCACTCCGCGGCCTCGCCGAAGTCTGCCAAGTCGCAGCAATAAACTCTTGGAACGACACGGCCATAACTTTCAATGCCAGTGACGAACCAAAATCCAGCACAGTCCGGGCACCAGCTGCCTTGGTCCTCAGTCCAATCATGGACGGCTTTCGGCTCACCAAAGTACTCATGGACGGCGGCAGCGGACTAAACCTCATCTATGAGGACACGCTCAACAAAATGGAAATAGACAGGAGCCGCATCGAGCAAAGTAGCACGACCTTCCGAGGAATCATTCCCAGTCGGGAGGCGCGGTGCACGAGAAAAATCACATTCGACGTGGTATTCGGCACGTCGGAGAATTATCGGTCCGAAGAGATGACCTTCCAAGTGGCCCCTTTCAACAGTGGATATCACGCCCTATTGGGGCGAGATGCATTTACACGCTTCCAAGCTATACCTCATTACGGGTACATGAAGCTCAAGATGCCCGGGCCCAATGGTATTATCACTCTTTCCAGTGATCCGAACATAGCACTCCGCGCCGAAAACAAAACCGCATCCCTGGCTCTCGAGGCATTGTCCGAAGCCCTCGCGGCCGAAGAATTAGCCGCACTACGCTCCACGGTGGATAGGGACGATGTAATCCTGGACAAGCGACCCAAATCCACCTCCTTCAAACCAGCAGACGAAATCGTCAAATTCCAGGTCCACCCAACGGACCCCAAGAAGACAGCCTCTATCGGGGCACAGCTGGACCCAACGGTTGATGCCGCATTACGAGCGTTCCTACGCGAAAATTGGGACATATTTGCCTGGCACCCTTCTGATATGCCAGGAATCCCACGCAGGTTTGCCGAACACAGCCTCAATATATTGAAGGGATACAAGCCGGTCAAACAAACACTACGGCGCTTTTCCGAACCCAAACAACAAGCTATGGGGGAGGAGCTGGCCAAGTTAATCGAGGCCAGATTCATCAGAGAAATAAAACATCCGGACTGGCTAGCAAACCTGGTGATGGTACCAAAGAAGCATAAATCCTGGTGCCTATGCGTCGATTTCAAAGACCTCAACAAAGCCTGCCCCAAGGATCCCTTCCCCCTCCCCCGCATCAATCAGATCATTGATGCTACTGCAGGACATGACTCACTGTGTTTCCTCGACGCATACTCCGGATACCATCAAATCAAAATGAAGGAGTCCGATCAAGCCGCAACGGCATTCATTACCCCATACGGGCCTTTCTGCTTCAACACTATGCCCTTTGGGCTTAAAAACACCGGCGCTACCTACCAACGCATGATTCAAACATGCCTGGAGAAGCAAATCGGCAAGACAGTTGAAGCATACATGGATGATGTCATCATCAAGACTAGACACGTCGAGTCATTAATAGACGACTTACGTCTCACATTCGACAACCTCCGTGCATATGACATCAAGCTCAATCCGGAAAAGTGCATTTTCGGCGTTCCCGCTGGAAAGCTGCTGGGCTTCATTATTTCCAGTAGAGGAATTGAGGCAAATCCATCCAAAATTCGAGCTTTGTCACAATTGGCTACACCAACTGACCTTAAACAGGTCCAAAAACTAGCCGGATGCGTGGCAGCTTTAAGCCGCTTTATCTCCAGACTTCGAGAAAAAGCATTGCCACTCTATCGCCTTCTCCGACGCACCGACCACTTCGAGTGGACGGATGCAGCAACGGCCGGACTGGAAGAAGTAAAGGCTCTTTTAGCAAGCAACCCAATCCTGGCCGCGCCAAACATCGGCGAACCAATGTTGTTATACATCTCTGCGACTCACCAGGTGGTGAGCGCAGTGCTCGTCGTTGAACGAGAGGAGGACGGACACAAATTCCCGCTTCAGAAGCCGGTATACTATGTATCCACTGTCCTCACACCATGCAAATCCCGGTACCCTCATTACCAAAAGATAGCATACGCGGTCTTCATGGCATCTCGGAAGCTACGACACTACTTCCAAGAATGCTCGATCACGATGGCTTTCGAAGTACCACTCAATGACATAATAAACAACCGCGACGCTACAGGCCGGATTGCCAAATGGGCCATTGAGCTCCTGCCATTCGACATAACTAATAAACCGCACCGAGCCATTAAATCCCAAGTGTTGGCTGACTTCATCGCCGAATGGACAGAGGCCGAACTCCCTAAAGAGTACGGCACATATTCCAACTGGGTCATGTACTTCGATGGCTCTAAGATGCTAGCCGGTTTGGGAGCGGGCGTCGTCTTAACATCCCCAACGGGAGACACAGTCCAGTACGTACTCCAAATCTTATATACAGACTCCAATAATGCAGCCGAATACGAGGCCTTACTGCATGGTCTTCGGATGGCCGTCTCCATGGGCATACAACGTCTGGAGGTGCGCGGGGATTCAAATCTCGCAATATCCCAAATAAACGGAGACTTTGACGCAAAAGATCCGAAAATGGCGGCCTATCATAATGCCGTACTCAAAATATCAGCCCGGTTTGAGGGACTCGAGTTTCATCATGTGGCTCGAGAAAGTAATGAAGCGGCGGATGTCCTTGCTCGCATGGGAGCCAAGCGCGACCCTGTCCCGCCTAACATCTTTCTGGAGCGGCTCTTCAAGCCATTCGTGGTGTGGCAGGATGAAAGCGACAACACTAGCCCGGACCCGATCATACCCCCTGAGTCCGAGCACAATACCGATATCATCGGGGGCTCAGCCACCGAAGCAACACCATCGGCCCATCTCATAATGGCAGTAATTGCCCCATGGACCGAACCCTTCTTGGCCTACCTTAATAGGCGAGAGCTCCCTGAGGATCCTAACAAGGCTCGCTGCATTATCCGGCGCTCGAAAGCCTACAAGGTCCATGACGGTGAGCTCTACAAGAAAAGCGCAACCGGAGTACTTCAAAGATGTATGTCCGAAGAAGAGGGGCGGCAGCTCCTGGCCGAAATCCATGCTGGCCTTGGCGGTCACCACGCCGCGGCTCGGACCCTTGTGAGTAAAGCCTTCCGTACAGGTTTCTTTTGGCCTACGGCCCAAGCAGATGCACAGGACCTTGTCCAACGTTGTGTCGGATGCCAGCTTTTCGCTAATCAAAGCCATATGCCGCCTACTGCGCTACAAACAATCCCCATTACATGGCCTTTCGCGGTCTAGGGGCTTGATATGGTCGGACCCCTTAAAGGGGGAAGCCACAAGAAAAAATATCTGCTGGTCATGGTAGATAAATTCACTAAGTGGATTGAGGTCAAACCGGTTAAAACGGCCGAAGCCGGACCAGTGATAGACTTTATATCTGGTGTCGTACACCCTTATGGTGTTCCACACAACATTATCACAGACAACGGCTCCAACTTTACAGCCGACGAGGTGAAAACCTGGTGCGCTAACCTGGGCATCAAGCTCGATTATGCCTCCGTCTATCACCCGCAAACAAATGGTCAAGTCGAACGAGCCAATGGTCTTATTATGAGCGGCATTAAGCCCAGACTAGTGCGGTCTTTGAAAGAATCAGACAAGCACTAGGTTGAGGAGCTCGATTCCGTACTCTAGGGGCTGCGGACCACGCCCAACCGCACTACCGAATACACACCATTCTTCATGGTGTACGGCGCAGAGGTCGTGTTGCCCTGCGACATTATGCATGACTCACCATGAGTGTGCATGTATGAAGAGAGAGAGGCCGAGCTTGATCGGCAGGACAGCTTAGACGCCCTGGAGGAGGAGCGCGACGTTGCAAAGGCCCGTTCCGCATTGTATCAACAACAGGCTCGCAGATATCAAAGCAGAGAAGGGCGGGCCAAGACTTATAATGTTGGCGAACTCGTTCTACGCTTGCCAGAGAAGAAAAAGGACAAAGTCAAGCCCAAATGGGAGGGTCCCTTCATCATTGACGAAGTTCTCACTGGAGGAGCGTACCGACTGCGTGATGCATCAGACAATCGCTTGGAGCCGAACCCATAGAACGCCGCCAGACTCCGAAGATTCTACGCCTAGAGCCGGACTCTTTGTTCGTCTTCTTCTCCCTTTTTGTCCATTACCTTTTTTTCCTCTCTTTCATTTTTTCCTAGCTTTAAGCTCTTGAGCGGCTAAACCGCGCACCTATGACGTACACATCCTTAAATATGTACGTCCATAATACCTGGGGGCTTCTTGTACAGAAGCTTATTATTATTATTTTTCGAGCATCAAGCTCACCACATATGTGTCTTTTCCTCATATGTACCTTTTCTTCGCCATTATATGCATCGTTATGACTTAAGTTTTGGCCAAGCTGGGTTGCCTGGCTCCTGTGCTTATGCCCTATGTTCCCATTAATTCGGCTAGGGCATAAAGGGAGCACCTCTGCGATTGTTACTGCCGGGTCATCCGGATGTGTACCTCAGACTGGGTGAAGTCGAAAGCTAGCGTTCTTAAGGGAATATTCGGTCGGCGGACTAAAGATGTTTTTTCACTCATTACACTATGAACCCCCAGATGCTATGTATACTGCGATTTTTTAATCACAGTTCGGACATGAACATTAACGCATGTTCACCCAGGGAAAGGAACCCTTAACGGAACTATTCCATCTGGAAGATGTTTCTTACAATCACACGTAATATAACATAGCTAGCCGGATACAACTTGTCTGTTCAAGCAACTATGACACCTACGCCTGGTTTCCACGCATACCCCGGTATATATTACCGTGCGGGTATTCGGAAACACTCCGCTCCTTCGGGTCCGGAGGTCGAAGCGAAAAGGTCCGCCATGACAATCATTTTACAATCCGGCTAGGGACAAATTTGTCAATCGAAGCACATAGTCACTTAGACTCAAAAACTTCTTCGTCTATGCCGTCCAACAGGCTGTCTAGCCTACAATCCTGTTGGGACAATTCGGCGGCTACCTTTACTTGGTCATATACTAAACTAACTGGAACTTCTTTTCCGTCTGATCCTCGAGGTCCGACCTGAGCCATATGATTCGGATCAAGCTTGGTATACCGTGTTTTCACCATGGCCCAGGCCTCTCGCGCACCTTCTCGGCAGGCCGATATCTTCCATAATCAGAAACGCCTCCGCGCTCCTTTGAATAACTGCACAAGTTCCTCCATACTTCCTGGAGGGGAGGCGGATGGCCACAAGGCCTTGGCAACACTCCGCATTGCCTGCCGAGCTCGCCCGTGCATTTGCGACAACTCTTGTAGCAGATCGCCTGAAGATCTGGACATTTCTTCTTCGGGACGGCCGGTCAGCATACCTACAGACATAAATCTGTTTGTTCCTTTCCTCGCCGAATTACACGGAGGTAAGTTCGAAAGCATACTGAATATGCCGCCTAGTAGCCTCTTATTTTCCTCCACGGAGTCAGCTAGCTGGGCTCACACATCTTTCAGTTCCTCGCCCAGCAAGGTGTTGGAATCCTGCAGCTTGTTTTTATCCTCCCTGACCCGTGTCAGCACATGTTCGCCAGCGGCCAGTAGCCTTTTGGCTTCTTGTTTATCCGCTTGCGCAATTTCAAGTGCGTCCTTCAGCTGATCTGATGATCCGGCCATGAGATATGCAACAATGTTAGCATTGCTGGTATATGATTATATTTTCTCGATGGAGGGGAACATTACCAGGCGACGCCTTCTTGGATTTCTCTAATTCGGCAGTGGCAGCAGTTAGCTGAGTCCGACACTTTTCCAGTTCTTGAGACAGCAGGTTGTTCTTCTCTATAAGCACCTGGTTATACAATGATCCTTAAATCAGTTGTATCAACTGCTTCAAGTCTCAGGGGCTACTGGTATATAATTATCAGGGTTGTACGATGTGAACTTACCCGCATATCTTTCAAATGCTGGTCTGTGGCTCTGGTAAGCCCATCTCGAGCAGCTCGGATGTATGCATCAGCCGAGCTGAAGGCATTGAATGCCTCTTTTGTAAAGCCAGGGTCATGAAGAGCGGCCCTCCGGCGCCGATGATTCATGGCTCTCTCCACTTCTGAGTTTGTGACGGATACATCATCCGAATCCTCTACCGAAGGACAATCCGGCGTCACTCCCGTACCGGCCCTCGTCTTTATGGCAGGTTCTGGAGCCTGGCTGTTGGGAGCGTGACCTGCAGGACCCCGGGACATAGTCCGGTGAATGCTCTTCCTGATGAGACACAAACAGACAATGTCACAATTGGATGTGACTGCCAAGGGGCATATTTACGAAGCCATACCTTTTTGACGACGGCTCAGTCGTGACTTCGTTTGCCTTCCTCTTCGAAGGCTTGCCCGATGTAGGCACCGCTCTCTTTTGAGTCGCCTCTAGTGTAACATGGCGCGCCGAGCGCCTCCCCTTTGGAACACGAGACAGTGCGGTGGGTGAGGCAGAATGAGGAAGCTCTTTCGGAGGAGAGGTCTCCTGATTACTTACGTGTGAGGCAGGAAGGAGGCCGGGATAGTCTGCTATAATGGCCACTTCTGTGCCATCGTAGCTCGCCTGGTAAAATACTCCCTCCTCTAGCTCCACAAATATGTCCGGATCCTCCTCGAATCCGGGGTCAAGATCCCGGTTATGGTCCTCTGGCTGTGGAGCGGGGCTGTAGATCCCCGTGACGACCTTTCGCCATTCCTGTTACAAATGGACGGGTTAGTATCAGTCAAAAGTGACTCATGGAAAGGATTAAGTATGGTGGTGGGATTAAAACTCACCCAGCTGGGAGGATTGTGCATAGAAAATCCCTCTCGGCGTTTAAGACGAATAAATTCCTCTTTCTCCCCTTTGTACAGATCGACCAATATTTTGGCCAGAGCGGCGGGGGTGTCCGGACCTTTCCGGCCACAGCATGAGGCATCATCTTCCCCATTGTAGTGCCACATAGGGAGCCCTCTAAATTGGAGTGGCTGGACACCCCGCACTACGGAGATCGCCATTACCTCGATTATTGATGATCCGGACTGGGCGAGCGTCTTTATCTTGCTCATTAATTGATGGATTTCCGCACTATCTTCCTCCTCGAGGCTCCCAGGGCGCCAGCTGTGGCGTTTCTTCAAAGGAGCGCTGGAAAATTCAGGGAGACCCATTCGGATTGGGTCAGGGAGAGCGACGTCCTCAATATAAAACCACTCTGGGGGCCACTCATCGGATGCCTTCTTCGGTGTGCCAGATAGGTATCTGGTCCCGGCTATGCGCCATACTTTGGCGCCGCCCACCTCGAATATGGATCCCGCTTGGGTAGGAGGGACGAGGCAGAATAGTTTTCTCCATAAATCAAAGTGGGCTTCACAGCCTAGGAAAATCTGGCAAAGGGCAACAAAACCCGCGATGTGCAAGATAGAGGCCGGCGTGAGGTTGTGCAGTTGGAGGCCATAATACTCCAGGAGTCCTTAGAGGAAAGGGTGGATTGGAAACCCGACGCCTCTTGGAAAATAAGAAATGAAGCACACCCGTTCCCCCCTGGTTGGATTGGGGAAATTTTCCGCCAAAGCTTCGCCTGAGAAGGAGGTCAAACCTGCTCAAACAGGGACCAGATCCGCGGGGGGAAGAAATCCCTGTGTTTGGAGCTTCACCAGCTGATCATGGGATACAAAACATCCTTCCCAATCGCCTTTTTTCGAGCCGTGGGGGCGGGTGGAAGAACTGGGAGCACTAGCCATGTTGGAATGGTTTCTCCTAGCAAGCTTTGAGGATTTCCCGCTTGGCGTGGAATGGATCTGAAGATCCAATCTCTTTGAATATACGCCTTTCTTACATGGTCAGGGAGTTATGTGCAAAGATAACCTGACCTCTCGTATTCGCTCGACACGTGGAAACTGAAGTCATGAAGGCGTGGAAGCCAATGAGCACGACATTAAATGGAAGGCCGAATACAGCTCCTTAAGTCAGGTACTTCGAAGTAATTGGAGGAGGAACCCGCCTTGCAATGCCGAAGACAATCTGCGCTCCAGACACATCGTCATTGAAAGCCTGGTTCGGGGGCTACTAAGGGAGTCCTGGATTTAGGGGTCCTCGGGCGTCCGGGCTATGTGACGTGGGCCGGACTAATGGGCCATGAAGATACAAGACAGAAGACTCTCTCCCGTGTCTAGATGGGACTCTCCTTGGCGTGGATGGCAAGCTTGGCGTTCGATATGAAGATTCCTTTCTCTGTAACCGACTTTGTACAACCCTAGTCCCCTACGGTGTCTATATAAACTGGAGGGTTTTAGTCCGTGGGGGCAATCATAATCAGACAGGCTAGACTTCTAGGGTTTTAGCCATTACGATCTCGTGGTAGATCAACTCTTGTAATACTCATATTCATCAAGATCAATCAAGCAGGAAGTAGGGTATTACCTCCATAGAGAGGGCCCGAACCTGGGTAAACATCGTGTCCCCTGTCTCCTGTTACCATCGACCTTAGACGCACAGTTCCGAACCCCCTACCCGAGATCCGCCGGTTTTGACGCCGACAGTCACTGCCAGGTACAGCAGCAACGGCTCTTGTGGTTTAGGCGCGACTAGTGTCGGCGGAGAAGAAAGGTATCTCTTCAAATCTTGCAGCGCAGCCTCCTCTTCCAGAGTCCATTTCATTGGACCTGCCTTCTTCAAAATTTTGAAAAAGGGCAGGGCGCGCTCAGCAGATTTGGAAATAAACCTGCTTAGGGCAGCAACACAGCCGGCAAGACGACGTACATCCTTGACGCGTCTTGGCGCTTCAATCTGCTCAATGGCTTTGATCTTGTCGGGGTTCGCTTCAATCCCCCGTTGAGATACAAAGAACCCGAGAAGCTTGCCAGAAGGAACACCAAACACGCACTTCTCAGGATTGAGCTTTAAATTGATCTTGCGTAGATTTGCAAATGTTTCATCTAGATCTTGTATGAGCGTCGCTTTGTCCTTGGTTTTGACCACTATGTCATCCATGTATGCTTCCATTTTTCTATGGAGCTGAGGCTCAAAACCAATTTGGACCGCTCTCGCAAATGTAGAACCAGCACTTTTCAACCGGAAAGGCATTCATATAAAACAATACGTACCACATGGGGTGATAAATGTTGTCTTTTCTTCATCCTCTTTTGCCATGAAGATCTGATGGTACACTGAATAGGCATCAAGGAACGACAGTAGGTCACAACCAGCAGTGGAGTCCACAATCTGGTCGATGCGCGGCAAGGGAAAGGGATCTTTTGGACAGGCTTTATTGATGTCTGTATAATCAATACACAGCTTCCATTTCCCATTCGCCTTGCACACTACAACCGGATTGGCCAACCACGTTGGGTGCAGCACTCCTCTGACCAATCCTGCCGCTTCCAACTTCCTGATTTCTTCGGCAATGAATTCTTGCCGCTCCAAGGCTTGCTTCCTGACCCTCTGCTTGACGGGCCGCACGTGAGGACAGACAGCAAGGTGGTGCTCAATTACCTCCCTGGGAACACCGGGGATGTCAGACGGTTGCCATGCAAACACGTCGGCATTCGCCCGCAGGAAGGCAATGAGCGCGCTTTCCTATTTGTCATCTAGGGTGGAACTTATGGTGAAAGTTCCTCCCGTTCCGTCCTCCCTGATAGGCACCTTCTTGGTCTTTGGTGAAGCAGCCTTGGATTTCTTGTTCTTGCCAGTGGAACTCTCTGGTGCGTCCTCAACGGAAGCGCAGCACTCCGAGGAGGTGCGCTTGCCAGAGTTTGCACCAAGATTCTTGCCGGTCTTCCTCTTCCCCTCGGGAGTTCCAGCGGCAGGAGCAGATGCCTTGATGGCAGGTGCTGCAACTGCTTCCTGGTAGAGTTGATCGGCACAGATGAGCGCATCCTTTTTGTCGGAGTGGATAGTGATGACACTCAACGGCCCGGGCATCTTCAGCACATTATACGCATAGTGTGATGCCACCATAAACTTAGCCAGCACTGGGCGGCCAAGGATCCCATTGTATGACATAGGAATCTTGGCGACATCAAACACCACCTTCTCTGTCCTGTAGTTGAGCTCGCTACCAATTGTCACCGGTAGCGTAATCTTGCCCTTTGGCTGGGTCCTTCCTGGATTGACCCCTTGAAACGTGCCCGTTTCCTCGAGATCTTCATCAGGAATTTGGAGCCTCTTGAGCACGTCCGGCGAGATTAGGTTCAGTCCGGCCCCATCGTCAACAAGCATTTTCGTCACCTTGAGGTTGCAGATTGTTGGTGAGACCAACAATGGCAAGCACCCGACCGCGGTTGTGCGATCAGGGTGATCCTCGGCATCGAAAATGATAGGCGTGTTGGACCACTTCAGAGGTTTACGCGCATCAAACGATGGCTCCGTTGCATTAACTTCTCGCACCCACTGTTTAAGTCGGCGGTGGGAAGAATGCAACGAGGCGCCTCCGTCGATACACATGGCCTCTGTAGCTTTTTGAAATTCCTGCTTACTGGACTCATCATCTTCTCCATCATCATCATCACCCTCTTCTTTGTCACGGCCTCGAGCGGGCCTCTCCCTCTGTTGCTTGGCCTTGCCGCGGCGACCCCCTCGGCCACCGCGCTTCTTGCCGGACCCCTCAGCACCATCCTGGGCCTTCTCCTTGTCTCGCCTTTCATACTCAGCTCTCTGCTTCTCGACAAGCTGCTCAACTTGCCGGCAGTTTTGGAGATCGTGGCCCTTGGTGCGATGGATCTTGCAATACTGCTTGCCGGAGCTTTCCGACTTGTCGGCAGCCACCAAGGCCTGGCAGGAGGCGCACCCGGCAACTTCCTTGCCGGGGTCGTCAAACTTGGCCTTCTTGGCGGTGCCGGGGTTGCCGGATTCCTCGACAGCAAGCACGGCCTTGCCTCTGCGCTTCTTGTTCCGCCGCCGGCCTTACCTTGGCGGGGTTGCAGCGTCTTCATCTTATGATTCGCCCCCTGCGCCAACGGCCTCGCCAGGGAGTTTCCTCCCTTCTTCAGCCCGAGCGCACTTGTCAGCCAAAGTGTAAAGCTCGGCAATACTCCTCACTTTGTTCATCGCTAGCTCTTCACACATTTTGCGGTTACGCACGTTCTGATGAAACGCGCTAACGACAGCGGCAGGGTGAACGTCAGGAATATTGTACTGCACCCGGCTAAATCTCTGGATAAACTTGCGCAGGGGTTCGCCCTCCTTCTGAGGGATGATATGCAAATCACTCTCTTGGCCAGGAGCTTGGTGGCCTCCAACAAAGACGCCAACAAACTGATGGCACAGATCTGACCAAGAAGAAATAGAATTCTCCGGCAGATGCATCAACCATGACTTGACATTGGGTTTGAGCACCAACGGGAAGTAGTTGGCAAGTATCTTGTCGTCTCGGCCCCCGGCAGCCTGCACCACAATGGTGTAGATGCTCAAGAACTCCGAGGGGTGAGTCTTGCCGTCATATTTCTCCGGGACCTCCGGATTGAAGGTTCGGGAATTGGGCCACTGGACTTGCCGCAGCTCACGGGTAAACGCTGGAGTACCTATCTCGTAAGGCAAGTCGCCTGCGTCCCCTGCGTGCTTATCAGATTGATAGCGCGCTTCCCGTCGCCGCTCGATGGTAGTTCGAGCGTCCTCTTTGCTTCGTTCCTGGAGAACTTGACGCTGGTCGCGGCGCATCCATGGATCGGACGACGCCGTGGAATCATCATCACGGCCATCAATCCGCCGGGTTGTCGACCGCCATTGGTGTCGTGGAAGGGAGTGCACCGTGGTCGCACCACCTCCAGTTTTCTCCACATTGGCTCACGCCGGATCGATGGACCGCCGTTGCGAGGGCCCTACCTCCTGCGGCCCATCTTTGTTGGCGAAGCCAATGAGTCTCTGGATAGTAGCTCGCCACTCCTCCATCTTCTCTGGAGCAGGAGGGAAATCGAGGAGCAGCTGCGCACGTGCCAAAGCTTCTGCTGGCGTAGGCGGCGGCGACAGGTGCGAGGTACGTGAGGTGCTCTGACTCCTAACAATGTTAGAAGGAGCACCGTCATGATCACGCGATCGCGCGCCACTCCCACCGGCAGTTTGACGTGCATGCTGGGCCTGTGCACCTTGGGATCGATGCGCAGAAGTCTTTTCATGGGGACACCCTGAACCACCAGCACCATGACGTTGCTCATCGTACACGACCTAGGAAGGTTGTGACGCTTGCGCCGGCGTGGGAGCCCTAAAAGGCGTCCTTCGATCTCTCGAGTTCGTTGCGCCGCCCGTAGGCAACACAGCTCCATCTCTGGATCCAGCGGTGTGTGGGTTGCCGCTGCCGCTGCGAACGACGCCGCTCACCTGGCTTGGATCACTGGAACATCGTGGAGGCTCTAAACCTCTTCCTTCTGCATTCGCGCCATCACCCGTACGCGAGGGCACAGGCAAAACGGATGTGGATGTTTGCGCCGTTGCGGCACTCTTCTTCTTGGGTGGCATGATGTTGAAGATGATGAAGAAACTAAGGCGTCGATCACTGGATCAGGTTCGCACAACCTCGATCCCCCTACCTAGCACACCAAAGATGTCGGCGTACGACACCTATGGGATCCTAAAGGACCCCTTTACGATTCGGCGGGGAGAGAGGTATGCACAAAGAGCAAAACCAACTATCGACGCGGGGCAATTTTACCTAGGTTCGGGCCGCTAATCAGCGTAAAACCCTACTCCTGCCTTGTTTTATTATGAGTGTTCTTGAGCCCGGACTCCAGGAGCGCTTGCAATGAACAGTACGTTCAAAGAGCAGCTACGCATGCAGGATGGGCCAGAAGATCCTTTTCCTCCTCCTCCTGTAGCAGTTGCCTTGGGCCTCCTTTTATACGCTCAAAGGGGTCACCACAGTGGCAAAATGTACATACATTGAGGTGTAAAGTAGCTACAGTGTCATCATACCTAACCACTGACGCATTAGGACGAATGTATTTAATGCACCGTGAGGTGTCCGTTTAGGTGTCCTCACTTTCTTGAGGATGGGGAAAGGGGCCGTCCCATCAGCACCGCTTAAGCTCTCCTCCACTGGCGCGCTGCCACGCATCCAGAGAAGGATCCAGAGTGTCAGGCTTGTTGCTGTGCCGAAGCGGTGGCACAGTGGCAGAACCTTGCCGAGCGCTGAATCTTGCCAGGCGTGAAATCTTGCCGGGCTCAAGATCTTGCCGGGCTTCGTAGGCCACCCCGGCAAGATCTTGCCGGGGAGGCCGGCTTTTAGTCTCCAGCTCTTCTTATCTGTTGATCCTCAGATCCTTGACTTGGGTGTTTCTTCGATAACTTGAATTAACCTCCAACTGTTCCCCGACAAGCCTGGCCGCGAGTATGGCTACAACTGCCCATGCACAAGTACGGGGTACTAATGGCCCAATACTTACTACACCGACACTTGTTTCCATCTGCACTGACTCTCCTTTCAGGGTTGGAAGCAAATCCATGTGGGAATCTCACACGTGACAGGACCTTGCAGAATTCTTTTCATTTTACCTTGTCCAAGACGTACACAACTGGTGCCATATCCTGTGGCGCACCATCATCTTCCACCTGCAAATCCTTTCTGATACCCAGGTGTATCAAATCAATCCTAGATTTTAAGGTATCTCTCGTCTTGCCTTCAATATTAAGAAGTGTGCCAATAATGCTGTCACATATATTTTTCTCGATGTGCATCACATCAAGATTATGCCGTAGATCCAAATCTTTCCAATACTCCAAGTCCCACAAAGTGGATCTGCGGGTAAACAAAAATCTCTCTTCTGCCCTGCCATGCTTCCTTTTCCTGCTACCATTATCAGGATGGTTTCCTGGTGTAATATGCCTGACCTTCTCTAATTCCACTTGCAACTCATCGCCGGTGAGCCTCTTTGGCACATCACGGTTTTCATGCTTTTCCATTGAACACATGTCTTCGGTATTTTGTAGGACACGGCTTGTCCTTGGCAAGGAAACAGCGGTGTCCAATGTAACAGATCTTGCTAAGTATTGCGTATGACAGCGGATTCTTCTCACAGCGAACACATGCATTGTAACCATGTGTCATTCGCCCTGACATAGTGCCCAATGCTGGATAATCATGGATGCACTAAATTATAATAGCACGCAGAAAGAAATCAGCCGGTGGGCTGCTATATAGGTCTCGAGTGAGAACACCCCTCCATAGTTGTTGAAGTTCCTCCACAAGAGGCTCCATGAATAAATCAAAATCCTTTCCAGGACTTTTTGGACCTGGGATGAGCAAGGCCATCATGTAGTTTGATTCTTTGGTGGCATGTTGTAAGGGATAACAAACACTGGCCACATGCTATATGTGGCGCTCTGGTGGCCAAATGGGTTGAATCCATCTGTAGCTAAGCCAAGTCTAATGTTTCTCGGGTCAGCAACAAACTTTTTGTGTTTCTGATTGAAGATTTTCCAGTCACTACCATGAGATGGATGGCTCATTACATTCTGATCTATGTACTCCTAGTTCCTAGAATGCCACAGTACATCCTCTCTTGTTTCAGCATCATGAAACAACCTCTGCAGTCTTGGTATAATTGGAAAATGTCTCAGAACATTATGAGGACTCCTCTTCACAGCATCGCCATCTTTCCATCTTGATGATTTGCATTTTGGGCATTCACTTAAGTTGGCATAATCCTTCCGGAACAGAACACAATTATTCTTACAAACATGGATCATATCATATCCAATTCCAACTGCACGAAGGAATTTTTTCATTTTACTGTAGGTGTGTGGCAGCTCAGACGCATCTGGGAAAGATTTGCGGAAAGCAGCCAACATCCCATCGAATGATTTCTTGGTCATCCGCTCAGATGTCTTCACCTGAAGAAAGGTGACCATAGCTGAGAATACTGACAGCTTATTTCCTGGGGTGGCTGCCACGTTGCATTGTTCCAACATGCGGGCCCACCATTTTTCTTCTGCAGGTGAAAGTTCACGAAATGCGCGAGCATTTCGTAGCATTGTTTCAATGTTGGTCAAACTCATTAGCTCCGTCGCCACCACCTCCTCCTCCTCTTCCATCTGAGCATCAGGCAGATCAACATGGTGATCTGTTGCTTCCACATAGTCAGTAACATTAACGTTCACAGCTTCACCATGATGAACCCACCTAGTATATGTGACCGACATCCCATACAAGTGTAGATGATTTTGCACAGTTGACTGGGGTCTTGTAACTAAATTCATACAAATGCTACATGGGCAGAGAACATCTGATTTTGACCACCGTACTCAGCTCTGATAAAGTTCATGAAGTTTTCAACCCCCTCGACATATGCAGCGGAGAATCTTTGAGCAGAAGTTATCCAAGTCTTGTCCATCTGTTAGACATATAAATTAGTTCTTCTACTAGATATTACAGGAAAAACATATATGCTTTTTTATAAAGTCCAGAAAAAAATACCTAGGTCGATGTCTAAAGCTATGGCAAGATATTTGGACAAGCAGATCTAAGTAACGAGATATATGTAAAAGCTAATTCAGCAAACAGATTTGAGTGCTAAATTATGGCCAGCTATTTCAGCAGTCAATGAGGCCGAGCACACAGCCATTAAAGGCCATCTCAGCAACAAAGATCGAGTATAAAACGGTGTCAAGCTATTTCACCTAACAGATTGGCTACTAGACCATGGCAATCTACTTGACAATAAATATATGGCAGGATATTTTCGCAACTAATCGGGCATGGCATGCCATCTCAGCAAAGCAGATTGAGTGCAGAATAGGACAAGGAAGCTTCTTAAGCAGAGCATATTGACTGTAAACTATTTTAGCAAACAGTGAGATTAACAGCGTCTATCAGCTAACATTCAGTGCTACTCCGACATGCATGGGGCCTCAGTCTAGAATTCGCGTACCGTAGGAGAAGCTGACCGCCGTGCGTCTCCACAAGAACATCGCCAGTGGTGGCGGCGCGGCTGGAGGACGGCAGTCTACGAGAGTGTACTGTGGGAGCAAGAGGATCACCGTGCGTCCCCTCGACGAACCACGGCGCCGACGTATCGGCACGGCGGGGAGGGCAGCTTTGGCGGAGCGAATGGAGTGGAGGGGGCCGGGGGGAGGGGGGTTTGGGGAATATTATTTGCTAGTTGGCTGAAGGGCGGTTGGATTTGGGATTTGGGGGGAATTTTTGCGCGGTGGGCGGGGGAGTTTGGCGCGTGGTCGGTTTCTCCAAATGCGGTCCCACGTGTCAGTGAAGAGGCAAGCTGAAGCGCATTCCGTTTGCGTGAGCCGTGTGCAGGACCGACCGTGTGAGGGGTGCAATGCGACCGTGACAGGCGTGCTATGGGTGTACCGCCTTTTTCTTTTTAAACTTGGTACTTCCCGCGATCCATCGATACTGCTACTAGTAATCCGGTAATCCCGACTAAAACGGCACGGCCGGGTCTTTTCCCGCGTGATATGCTGGGAGGTTGGCTTAGTTTGTTTTTTTAGGACTTTATTTTTAGGACAAGGCTTAGTTGGTTTGACAGACAGAGCGAGAGAAAGATGTGAGATGCGTGAATGTGTAGTGGACGTACTATTGGAGTGCCTAAGATGAATTATGTATGTATACCTATGTGTTTATTTACTTCGCATGTTAGCTTTGTTTCGGGTCATGCCTTCTAAACTTAGACCAAGTTTATACACACAAAAACGAGTCATCATTCAATATATTTTCATACAATATATCTTACTATTATTGTGAAAGTTCATATACAACGGACGAGATTCATGCAAACATGACATATTTTCATTACATTTTGAACTTCTATAGGACAGAAAAAAAAAGAAACCCAACCTTAAACCTATTCTATGGCGGCAACCGACGTCCACTTTCCTTTGTACTTCTGCATCGGCGACGACATCCTCCATCTGCCATCTCCATGAACGGCGGCGGGGTTCAAGACCCATGAAGTGAAGGTGCGGTCTCCAGCGAGGAAGAGTAGAACACGGGAGACGGACCGGCTAGTTGGCACACCATGCCCTGCCGCCTCCCATGCCCTACTCATCCTCAGAGGAGTCCCTGACCTCGGCGGTGCCGGTGGACGTGAGGTCGATGATGATGGACGTGGACGGTCCGTCGCTTCACCTACCACATGCGCCATCGAACGTTGGACGGTGGCAAGTAGGACGCATGGCTGGCGGTGCTCCCGTCATCGGCTGCCAGCGTGGCCACCGCTTGTACGGTCGCGTTCGCGTCCGGCTATGCCGGTATTGTGTTGCGAGCAGCAAGTTGAGCGAGGGCGGCAACCTTGAGCTTCATCCTCGAAGACAAGCTCTCCCGCAGAGGGTTCCCGCTCGCGGTCATGGTGGATGTGGTGCCAGGTAGGAGGATGCGCTATGGTGTGGCGTTTAGCTGGGCGTTGCCGCTTTAAGTAGCACATTCCGGTGAGGCCAAGCGTCCGGGTGTGTCAATAAGTTACCAGAGTTGGTTCCTCGGGCAGCGAGCCTGCTTAATGACGGCGTACGGACGGACGGCATGAATGCGGGCAGCTAGCGCCGGCTGGGAACGCACGCGCGCGACGGCGCGAGGGACGAGAGTTTTTTGTGTGTCAGGGTAGTCAGCTGCGGGTGTGGCAACGTTGGACATGCCCTTTGCTCACATGCGATCCCACATGTCATTGAAAGACGACTCGGCATGGTCTTAGGTCTTGGGGATGCAGTTGGCCGCGCTAGAACACTCGGCGGATGCATCATGGCGCGCGCGCACTTTGGCACCCGTGCATCCTCAATGAGCCGGGTGTTGATCTGCTGGTCATGCCACAGCGGTAGCGCCACCCTCAGCACCCTGAAGCCGAGCGTGTCCAGTGGCGATGAGCGTGTCGCTCACTATGGTTGCTGTGTCTAGAGGCGGTGCGAGAGCTGCGCCACATTGCTGGCCCCCACGACCCACATGAACGGTTGCCAGTGGCGAGGAGGTCGTGGGCCAGCTCCTCCATTGGACTAGTCTGCGCACGTCCTCCTGACAGGTGTGCCCCACATGTCGGTTTCCCTATTTTCCCGGCCAAATTCGAGCGCAGTATGGCCTCATTAACACTCGGACGACCTCTCTCTCTTCTAGTCTAGTAGTAAATGATGCGGGCGGGGGAGGGGGAGGGACGTCGGTTTGCTCTCAAATGCGGTCACACAAGCGAGCGAAAACGCAAGACGAAGCGCGTTCCATTCGGTGAGCGACGTGCAGGGTCCACCGTGTCGGGGTGCGACGCGAACACGACAAGAGTGATGTACACCGTCTGTTCCTTATGAACTTGCATACTTTGAGTACTCCTTTTTTTTAACACAATACAGACGCAAGCGCTCATACATGCGCGCATACACTCACCCCTATGAACGCACACACGCACACCCTACCCCTATGAGCACCTTTGAGAGACTGAGCCGTCATATCTATATCTCTACTCTCGGTGATGATGGTGTGCCTGCCATCTTGCAATATAGACAGTCCGATCTATATCTGACGGATAGAAAGCAGACTATGGCAATTTTGCAAAATGTTACCCGCACCTCTCTCGTTCAACCTTATCTCCCACAACTTCATTGTTGAGAAATTAAAAAAGGAAGCCTCTGGAACAATCTGGCATGGTGGCCTCTGCCGGCGTCATCCATCCCCATGCCTCCGCTAAGTCCGACCACCAATCACCACCGCGCCCCACTCCTCCTCACCTTATCTCTCATCTTTCTCGAGATATCATTTTTCGATGAAATTCTCGAGATACCATTTTTTCAATGAAATTCTTGAGATATCATTAGTTTTTACACATGGGATTACTCCAGCATGGGTCAATCACAACAGGTGTTTTGTAAAAAAAAAGCATCCTGATGTTCCGTGCAATGCACGGGCATCTTGCTAGTCATCTTGAGATTTACAAAGTCACCGCCTCGTCGTCGGCAGGAATGGTGGGGAGGTCCGGATGTCTGCCACGTGAAACTCCGAAACTTTGGTCCCATCCCACCCCAAAACTCTCCAGGCTCCAGCCGTCCGGCTTTGCAAACTCTGCACAGTCAAAACCAATTGACCGGCCGTCACCGAAACCACTATTCACACCAGAACCTTCGCTGCTCGGCCTACGCCAGCTCCTTGCCGGCCGGTCACCACTGCCCCAAAACCACACCTCCTCTCCAGCCCATTCCCCCACCTTTCGATCCCCTAGCCCACATCAGCCGTCTCCTAGTTCACCGGAAAGCCATGGTGCACCGCAAGATCACGTACTACAAGATGTTGATGCCGGAGCGCCGCGCAAAAATCGCGGCGGCAGCCGGCGCCACAGACCACCATTCCCAAGCTCGCTTTGCTGCGGGCCAATCCCCGAGTTCTTTGGAGCCAAGCTCCGAGGAGTAGGAAGCCGATCCAATGTTCATGGTGGAGGCCGCGGCGCAGAAGGCCCCCGATGCATATAAGACGATGGACATCGACTTCATGCCGGCGTCCGGGTCCCCCATGGTGCAGGCGGACCAGCGGTTCAACCTGGCGATCCTAAAGGAGGACCGGGAGGCAGAGGCTCAACTCGATGCGGAGCGCGCGGATGCCGCTGCCATCGAGGCCCTCCTACAGGCGGAACCGGATGTCGTGGACGTGAACCGGGCGGCGGAGGCTTAACTTGACGCAGAGCGTGTGGATGCCGCTGCCATCGAGGCCCTCCTGCAGGTGGAACCGGACGTCCTGGACTTGAACCGGGCGGCGGAGGCTCAACTCGACGCGGAGCACACGGATGTCACTGCCATTGTGGCCCTCCTGCAGGTGGAATCGAATGTCGTGGACGTGAACCGGGCGGTGCTCGCGTCCGTGCAGAGCGCCCGCAGGCTCTGCATGAACGAGTAGCTGGAAGCTGAGGACAACCACGGTGCGGAGACACACATCAGAAGCTACGGCTGGTTCGCGCCGGCAACCAAAGACGACGAGGTCGTCTCATTCCGCGAGCAGTGATAGTTTTTCTTTATGTAATTGTTTTTAGGGATCTTTTGCTTTGTAAAAACATATATTTATGCAAGTCGCCTGACTTTCATCATTTGGGTCAGTCGACCATTTCAGGCGGTTGGATGAATATCCTACGTCTACTAACCCTTCTTCTTACTCACCTCTTCTTCCCCAATAGACCACCGCACGGGCCGCACGGATCTTCCCCAACATGCGGTTGGATAAACATACTGTATGAATGAAAATTATGTGTCAGCGATAGGATGGCTCAATTTGGTTTGATCACATGCGGTAGCACGTGCCAGTGAGGGTGCGTTCCCTTGGTTGGGTTTGCGGCGTGCAGGAGCGACTGTGTGAGGGTGCGGTGCGACCGTGACAGCCGTGCGCAAGTGTACCTCCTTTTCATTTTGAAAAACTTTAGGCAAGCTTGGAAAAAATGTATGGCAAAGTATGGCAATGCAAGGCGTAGACCCAAACAGGATACAACTACGTACTACTTGTGTTAAAAAAGAAAGGGGTGGTTTTCCTTTGCGGGATTGATCGATACACATCCTCGTTTGACGTGTCAATTAATGCGTATTTTTTTCCAACGCCCAAAGAGCTAACCATCTCACTCCTCATTGCTTGAATAATGTCGCGCCATGCAAACCAACCTTCTCACTTCTGCATGCATGCAAGGGTATATTAATGTCCTTGGTTGCTAGTACGAGGCAAACCCCATCAATTTTGCCTCGATTAGTGTTAGTGGCCTTCTGCAAATTGTAATTTTGATACTGGCCTTGTATACAAAAAATGGAGGTAGTAACTATTTGACTTCCTTCCCCATTGTGGTGACGTTAATGATATCTCAAATGTTGTGGCTTTGGCGAAGTGCGTTCGACGGAGCACACCATTGAGGGAGACCACGGTAAGTCGTTCGCAAGTGCCGCCTGCAAGCCAAGACAACCGCCTTCTTTGCATCCAGGAAGTCCGTTGAACCAAAGGAGGCGTAAATGTACTACTACACAATAGTGTCATCCGTCCAGCTTAGTGCAGTAAGGTGGTTTCTCGAAGAAGACGATGGAGAAGCGGAGTCAGCAAAGAGTGAAATGATGGTTGCTTCATCCGTGCTTTATGATTTGAGGCCTCACTGCTTTGTGATTTGTGATAGAAGGGACAGGGGAGTAGACTCTGTGCTCTATATTGTACATGCGTCCAAGCACGGGAGAAAGAGGAGAGAGGTTGCATTTTTCTATTCCTTCAATCAATCAATTAGGGAGCTTCGGTTCCCTCTTTTTGGCTATGGCAGCACCCTCCACAATGGTTCCCATTGATGCCAAAAGCTATTTTCACATTTGGCTACACATTATGGATGCCCTTAACCGTACCACTTGGTTTTGCTCCTGTGTGCTATCTATACAAATCTCAATTATATTGATCTAAAAAATTATATCAAGATTAGTAAAAAGGAGGTGATTTTTCCGCGGGGAAGGCGGGAGGTTTCTTATTTTTAGAGGACGTTGGCCTGGCGGTTTGCTAACATGCGGTCCCATGTGTCAGTGATTTACCAAGCCGATCCGCGTCCCACATGAGGCAGAACAATGACAGAAGCAACACGTGGTAAACTTGAAGAAGATGAGGGAGAAGCGGATTCAGCAATGAGTGCTTTGTCCCTCCAACTTCTTTTTTTAGCATCACTTCGTCCCTCCAACTTAACTACGGGAAAGGTGCAACTTTGCGATTTGATGCCTCATTGCTCATTACTACGCCGGCGCCATGACCGGGGTGCTTCACCTCTGCTGCTCTGCACTGTTATTTCGGTGTGGCACGTGGACCCGGTTGCTTGATGTCCCACATGTCGGCGAAAGGGACTAGAACATTTATGAAAGCGAGCACTCCACTCTTACGACGGAGGAGTACACGACATGGCGGCCCAGTGAACTGTTACTTGTACTGTAGTACTACTATAGTTTTGCTGTTTCGCATGATCCATCGATACAAACCCGATTAAACAGGCAAGGGCGGGATTTTTCCCGCGCGGTAGATGAAACTAGCCATACATTTCAAAGGCAATTTTAATGTATGCAAACTGAATAATTAAGTAACAATATGAGATCTAGTAAAACTAAAAACACATATGATTTATTGTGTTAGAGTGTAGTAGTAGTGCTGTATTGCATAGTTGTTAGATGTAACATGCGAGAACGTGTAGAGATGTACTTTTGGAGGGCCTACAGAGAGAAATTGGGCATAAAGTGGATTCAAATATTTGTATTCGTCTTCATAGCATTTGTAACTCATATCTACAGTTTGTATGGTAGACGTGAATGCTTGTTCGCTCTTACGAAACCAATACAACAATAATGGGGTGGCGTGCGCCAATTTAGGCACTAGCACATTGGCCTACTCGGCTACACAGAGAGAGCGAGAGAAGAGATAAATACACTGACGGTCAGTGTATTTCAAGCGAAAAGCGTAATACGGTCATCGGACATCAGAATACGCACATTACGGTCACTATATACGTTTTGCGGTGATTATACGGTCACTTGCTAAGAGGGGTTGTCAATCCCTCTCGGGTAAAAGATAGATCGGTTTGTATGATTTTGGATAAATAGATCTCACGATAAAACAAAATAAAATAAATAAATAAAAAGTGCAGCAAGGTATTTTTGGGTTTTTAGAATAATAGATCTGAAAACAAAAGCAAATAAAAATAGATCTCAAAGCAAATATGATAAAGAATAGACCCGGGGGCCGTAGATTTCACTAGTGGCTTCTCTCGAGAAAAATAGCATACGGCGGGTAAACAAATTACTGTTGGGCAATTGATAGAACTTCAAATAATTATGACGATATCCAGGCAATGATCATTATATAGGCATCACATCCAAGATTAGTAGATCGACTCCTGCCTGCATCTACTACTATTACTCCACACATCGACCTCTATCCAGCATGCATCTAGTGTATTAAGATCATGGAGAAACGGAGTAATGCAATAAGAACGATGACATGATGTAGACAAGATCTATTCATGTAGGAATAGACCCCATCTTCTTATCCTTAATAGCAATGATACATACGTGTCTTGCTGCCCCTTCTATCACTGGGAAAGAACACCGTACGATCGAACCCATCACAAAGCACCTCTTCCCATGGCAAGAAAAATCGATCTAGTTGGCCTAACTAAACCAAAAATTCGAAGAAGAAATACGAGGCTATAAGTAATCATGCATATAAGAGATCAAAGAAACTCAAATAACTTTCATGGATAAATAGATCTGATCATAAACTCAAAGTTCATCGGATCCCAACAAACACACCGCAAAAAAAGAGTTACACCAAATAGATCTCCAAGAGACCATTGTATTGAGAATCAAAAGAGAGAGAGGAAGCCATCTAGCTACTAACTATGGACCCGTAGGTCTACAATGAACTAGTCACGCATCATCGGAGAGGCACCAATGAGGATGATGAACCCCTCCGTGATGGTGTCTAGATTGGATCTGGTGGTTCTGGAACTTGCGGCAGCTGGAATTGTGTTTCGTCGACTCCCCTTGGGTTTTTGGATTTTTGGAGTATTTATAGAGCAGAGAGGCGGTGCGGGAGGCGGCCGAGGTGGGCACAACCCACCAGGGCACGCCTGGGCCCCCAGGCGCGCCCAGGTGGGTTGTGCTCCCCTCGAAGCCCCCCCTCCGGTACTTCTTTGGCCCAACAGGTGTCTTCTGGTCCAGAAAAATTCTCCAAAAAGTTTCGCTGTGTTTGGACTCCGTTTGGTACTGATATTCTATGAAGTAAAAAAACAAGCAAAAATCAGCAACTGGCACTGGGCACTATGTCAATAGGTTAGTCCCAAAAAAATGATATAAAGTTGCTATAAAATGACTGTAAAACATCCAAGAATGATAATATAACAGCATGGAATAAGCAAAAATTATAGATACATTGTCGACGTATCACCTCCCACCAGGCTCTCGGGTCCTCGATGATCATACTCACCACCCCAGCCGGGTGTCTAGCTTGTATTGCTTCCAATTTGGTTAAATTGCATCTACTTAGCTTACACATTATACCTTTGAATATGACATGCCTTCCTGTTTTTGGTACATACTACTACATCTGTCTATTAACCATGTTCTTACATCAAACTAATGTTCTTGTGTATCCCTTATCAATCACTTATGATGAGATAGTCAGGCTCATGGACTGCTGTTAGAAAAGATCCTCTTTTAAAGAATGCAGTGTCAGCCTCCCCACATGATTCTCAAGAAACAGCAATGCTAGATGAAGATAGTCAATATAGCTCTGTAGTTGATGACCGCATTTCCCCTACACCACCATCGAAGGTGCTTGCTCTAACTTGGCAGCGTGATATGTGGTTGCATGTTGCATATAGTGTCTAGATTGTAATTCTTTCAATCTGGTTAAATTGCATGTGCTATTCTGCTTAGCTTATACATTATACCTGTTAATGTGACATGCCTTCCTATTTTTGGTACATAGTACATTTGTCTATTAAGCATGTCCTTACATAAAACTACTGTTTTGTTGTATCCCGCATTAATCAATTATGACGAGACACCTTTAGTATATGCAGAGTGATATTGGTTGCATCTTTCATATGATTTATAGCATGCATTGCTTCTAATTTGTTGAAACGCTATTTATGATGGGACGCTTTTAAATTGGCAGAGTCATATTGGTTACATCTTTCATGAGGTGTCTAGCTTGCATTGCTTCTAATTTGTTGAAATGGCTTCTCCTTAGTTTACACAAATAGTTATGAATATGCCATGCCGTCCTATTTTTTGTACGTATTCCATCCTCGTATCATGTGTTTGCCTTACATCAAAGTAGTGATTGTTAGTATCATGCATGAATGAGTTCTGAAGAGTGAATTTTATTGCTTTTTCTTGTCGGTTTTACTTGACAATGCAAAATCAATAAAGCAGAAGGAAATTAGCAAGGCAGTGGTTAAAGGTGCTCCTTCCAAACAACTGAAACGAAGGGCCTCTACATATTCTACTCCGCCATCCCCCCAAGAAGATTTGCAAGACAACACATGCATAGACACTCAAGATAGTTGTGTTGATGATGAGCACGTCTCCCCTAGTCCACCAACACAGGTGCTCCCTCTAACTTGGCACTATTATATGTGATTGCATGTTATGTATGATGTCTAGCTTGTATTGCTTCTAATTTTGTTGAATTCCATCTGCTTACTTTACACATTATACTTGTGAATAAGACACGTGTTTCTGTTTCTAGAACATACAATATTTGTCTATCACACCATGTTCTTACATCAAAGTACTACTGTTGTGTAACCTGCAACAATCACTTATCATAAGACACGTAGTGTGATATAGGTTACATCTCGCATTCTTTTTTAGCTTGTACTACTTCTAATTTGTTGAAATGGCACTTCTCACGCGACAATTTTAACTTGGTAGAGTGATATTCATTGCATCTTTCATATGGTGTCTAGCTTTCATTGCTTCTAATTTGTTGAAATGCCTTCTGCTTAGTTTACACATCATAGCTGTGAATATGCAATGTTGTCCTTTTTTCTTATACATTCGATCGTCCTATCATACGGTCGCCTTACATTAAAGTAGTGCTCGTCAGCATCCTACATCAATGAGTTCTGAAAAGTGAATTTTTATTCATTTTTCTTGTGGGTTTGACTTGACAAGGCAATAAAATTAAGTAAGAGGAAGGAAAAAATTAAGGTAGGGACTGATGGCAGTCTTCCGGCGAAACTGGTATCCCAGGTGCTTTCTCTAGCTTGGCAGTGTGATGTTGTCTTGCATGTTGCATATGGTGTCTAGCTTGTATTGCTTGTAATTTGATTAAATTAGTTCTGCTTAGTTTACACAAATAGTTATGAATTTGCCATGTTGTCCTGTTTTTCGTACATATTCCATCCTCGTATCATGTGTTTGCCTTACATGAAGGTAGTGATTGTCAGTATCATGCATGAATGAGTTCTGAAGAGTGAATTTTATTGCTTTTTCTTGTCGGTTTTACTTGACAATGCAAAATCAATAAAGCAGAAGGAAATTAGCAAGGAAGTGGATAAAGGTGCTCCTTCCAAACAACTGAAACGGAGGGCCTCTACAGATTCTACTCCACCATCCCCCAAGAAGATTTGCAACACAACACATGCATAGACACTCAACGTAGCTGTGTTGATGATGAGCACGCCTCCCCTAGTCCACCATCACAGGTGCTTCCTCTAACTTAGCACTGTTATATGTGGTTGCGTGTTATGTATGATGTCTAGCTTGTATTTCTTCTAATTTTGTTGAATTCCATCTGCTTACTTTACACATTATACTTGTGAATAAGACACGTGTTCCTGTTTCTAGAACATACAATATCTATCTATCACACCATGTTCATACATCAAAGTACTACTATTGTGTAACCTGCAACAATCACTTATCATAAGACAGGTTTAACTTGGGAGTGTGATATAGGTTACATCTCGCATTCTTTTCTAGATTGTACTACTTCTAATTTGTTGAAATGGCACTTATGACCAAACAGTTTTAACTTGGTAGAGTGATATTCGTTGCATCTTTCATATGGTGTATAGCTTTCATTGCTTCTAATTTGTTGAAATGCCTTCTGCTTAGTTTACACATCATAGCTATGAATACGCAATGTTGTCCTTTTTTTCTTACACATTCAATGGTCCTATCATGCGGTCGCCTTACATTAAAGTAGTGCTTGTCAGCATCCTGCATCAATGAGTTCTGACAAGCAAATTTTTATTCATTTTTCTTGTGGGTTTGACTTGACAAGGCAATAAAATTAAGAAAGAGGAAGGAAAAAATTAAGGCAGGGACTGATGGCGGTCTTCCGGCGAAACCGGCATCCCAGGTGCTTTCTCTAGCTTGGCAGTGTGATATTGTCTTGCATGTTGCATACGGTGTCTAACTTGTATTGATTGTAATTTGATTAAATTACTTCTGCTTAGTTTACACAAATAGTTGTGAATATGCCATGCCGTCCTGTCACTACAACAAATATGCTAACTTGCAACCATCAATATTGGTCGCTGAATGGTCATTGTTTTTCGTTTGCGACCTTTTTATGACAAAAAACAATTGGTCAAAAGCTGACCGCCTTTAATGAAACTTAACGACCTTCTGTTTGATATGGTCGTAGAAGGTAATGACCAAAACAAAAGGTCGTTGGTCCTACGACCAATTGTTTTGGTCACTGTCAGTCTGTCCAGGCCACGTCGGATCCGGCATGGCAAGCTGACGTGGCAAAATTGCGACAAATTGAATTGGTCGTTGATAAGAATCAGCCCGGTCCAATCTAGCCATCCCTACGGGCCGAGCCCATTTAATTTATTTTTTCTGTTAATTTTGGTAGCTACATGGGCCAAGCCCAACAATTCGGCATTTTATTTTCCGAGTCCTGGTCTTCTACAGTCCATTTCTTTTTTGGGCCTCAATCGTTTTGCAGTCTAATACTTTTTTATTTTCATTCTTTATTCCTGCCAATATATTTTGGGCCATAGCCTTTTCAAAGCCCAAATAGATTCGGTCCAATAGAGATTTCGGCCACTTACTAATTTGTGCCATGCCTCTTTATGTCAAACAATAATTACATCAGAAATACAATCAACCCATATTCAATGCAAATATATTTTTCAGTCCAGAAATCCATTTGAAGTAAACATAGAATAGTATTATAAGAATATGTACATAACACCCAGGATTTGAATAACAAATCAACCCAGATTCAATGCTATGTTTGCAAGCAAGTATACACCAAATTCTCAGCAAAATCAAGAGTACATCAAAAGTCCCAGAAATTCACATCTCCCTGGGGGCAGAAGCAGGGATCCTGCATGATTTGCTTCTTCCAACTTCGTCCTAGAGCTCATGTCTAAACATGAATGAAGGCCATCATCTGCATGTTATTAAACAAAATAGTTAGGAACAGAATAAAAGCACATCTAACAACATGTAACTTGTAGGCAGTCTATGCAACCAAATCGAGACATAGTTATCAATGGATAACAGTAAATACTATATTAGTGAGAAACAACAGCATCATAAAGATAACAGTGGGGATGCCACAACTGAAAGGAGCTAGCTATTTTGTATTTGAGAAACTAAAAAATGCACCAACACTTTCTCAGAACATAACTTAACTTCTATGCGCGCATTTAGACAAGAAAATAAGGGCTTGCAGTATATACATTAATTAGAACAGGATCGCAAGACACCAATATAAGCTAGAATTGACAAGTACACATTAATTTTAACATAGCATCACTAGCTCTGTTGTTATTTGCATATTACACCTGTAGTTGTCCGTCTATACAAAACATAGAAGTACAATGCTTGAGATATAGGCATGCAAAAAGAACAGCAGGCAATGCGATGATAGTATGAGAGCACTGTAGCTCTGGAAGTAAAAAGAACATAAGGCAGCGATGTGCAAGTCACTGAACTTCATAGCAATAACCTGCCACAGCTCAGCGTTGATGTACTTCAAGCTTTCAAAAGCATAGATGCAAGATTAATCCTTGTACTCTGCAACAATAGGGGACAAAACTGCATAAGCTTTGAATTTTCACCGAATAAGTTGAACAGAAAAGATAAATGGACATCAGTTTGCACGTGCGAAACGCTGAACGTATAGCAGTGGGTAAGCTCAGGTTACCTGGGTTGTCGACCAGAGGTGCCTTCCACTTTGCCCTTGTTGTTCATGTTCTTGATTTTCTGAATACACAGAAATCTCAGCTCAGAACTTGTAATACACATTGCTGCTTGTTTAAGCAAATAAACTACCTAGTCATATTGCCATGTGATAGTTCATGGTATACCTTTTGTTTCCATGGCCCCTTGGACTGGTTTGGAATGGTTGGAGTTGTCCATTTCCCAACTTATACAATCTGCACCTTCAAAGAGAACAAACGATATGTCAAACATAGATGAGCTGAAAATACCAACTACTTAACGAAAGAACCAATGTGCAGATAGTACTCGAACAAATCAAAGAGGCAGGAAACAAGATATCTGCATTGCTAGCTAGGAGTTTAGGTATGCATAAACAAAGTATTTGCATTGTGTGCATAAATAAGTATTTATATTATAAGCAAATATATGAGTGCCACTTCAGTCTATGGAGTGGAACATGATGGGCTTTCTCAGTTACCAGCCATAGCTGCTCTACAAGTGCGTTGTAGTTACATGTGTGCTTCCGCTGGTAACACTGATATATCTCACTCGAACATATGGAGTACAACTGAAGCAAATGCAGCTGCTCTTGCTAACTTAATATGTTAACCCAGACTAATCCGAGTGAACCAGCTAATTCTAGTTCGTCCACGGACCACACAACGAATGAAGTATGCATCAAGGTTTGAAGACAGTACTACATACATCCTACAGCAATGAATCAGCACAACAAAACCGAAGACCATGTCAACCAATGAGCTGCAGCTGTGGCACTGAATTAGGAGCAGAACAGACCGAGCTTTGCGCCAGATGCAGCTAGCAAGCATAAAGCAAGGGGCGAACGTGGAAAGCAAGATACCTTGATCTGGTACAGCTTGAGCCTAGGCGTTTGCGCCTTCCCCTCATCCTGCGGTGGCTGCTCCAGCCCGTTGCTGTCCTCCTCGACGCTGCTGCCGCCAGAGGTGGCCTTTGCCGCGCCGTTGGACTACGGATAGCCGAACCCACCTACAGCGAAAGAGTCGATGGCCGCCCTCCACAAGGCGTCCCCGTCATCGTCGCTGCTGCTGCTCGCCGTCGGGCTGCCGCTGCCGCCGCCCATCCTGCCTGCCAGATGTGGGGCGCCCTTGGGAAGATGATGACCCCGACCTGCAGCGGGAGGTGGACGACGGTCTCTGAGGCTCGCGTCGGCGTCGTTGCCGTCCTGGTGGCCAGAGACACGGCGTGCAGCGCTGCCACCGCAAACCCTAGGCAAGCCACGCGCGCGCCGCCGTCCGGACAGCTCAACGGAGCGCCGCGCATCGAAGGATTCGAAGCACGCGCGCGCGCACCGGCGAGCAAGCCAGCCGTAGTCGCTGGGGGCGACGCCTCTCTCTCTCCGGCGAGGCGTGGTCAATCTGAATCGGGTTAGGGAGCGGACGGTGGTCGATCAGTTGTGTGAGGTCGAACAGAACCCGACCTGCATGAAACATCAATAGTAAACTTCATATCTCCTCTTATTCCTCTACTTAGCAACATCAGAATAGTTCGCCAATCAACATTCAACAGAAGAGTAGTCCATTATGATTTATGATGAAATCTGAGATCGAATAAAGGATACAAGGGCAAGTATTGTTAAACACCATCCATGTAACTAGAGAAGTGCGTTGCTAGCAACTCATGAAACTTGTTGAACAGTAGTAGTACATAGTAACATGCTAATGGTTTCTAAGCAGACTGAGTTACATACATAAAACTACAATTCATCCTGTCTGGTTGATTGCAGGGAATAGAGGTTTCAGAAAACTTATCCAGAAAATGGCCTGTGGATAACTGAATGTGAGGTTACGAATGTCAATTTGAGTAGATGCAATATTCACAGTATAGATGCAATAGGGCGGGCAGCCCCTAAGCGGTCAAGATAAACACATGCGAAATCTAAATCCATAACCAACTGCAGCTTCTTCTTTTATAGTCTACAGCAACATAGTTCAGTAGGAAATCAGAATAGAATCAGACAGCGCCGCCCACCTGATTGAGGGAGCCACATGAATTGTTGCTTCCGTTGACTTGAGAAAGTGATAGTACGCTGAAGGAATAAGCTATAGTCCGGGTCAATCAGCCATGAGGCCAATACAGTAGAGCATAGGCACAACTCGTATGCTTGTTGGTCACGAACATACTTCTAGTAACGACATGCACACAACACAAGACAATTACCAAGCATCCAACATTAGTGGCTTATCTCATCTAAAAGTGCAACCTTATTTTGAATCTACACTAGACACTAATCGTGCAACAATTTACAGTTATTTGAGGAGTATTTGTTAGGATCATGATGAAAATTTTAGATTAAATTGTAGTGTTTGTCATCTGCAGTTATATGGTTCTATCTAGGTCCGAGCTTCATCTATGATGCGAAAAGAAAAAATAACTGAGAAAAGATTACATAAAAAACAGAGAAAACAGGGAGCTACCCAGCATCCACGACTAGAGCTAGTAGTAGGAACACATGGTACAGTAGTAGAGCCTCAGGACAACTAGTGGTCCTGTCTGTCAGCCGGCAAGGCGTGCGTACTGCTGTCGAATTCAACTAGTTGGCTCGTATAATCTAATTTAGTGTTCCAGTAGAGAGAGACGCGAGATTCTCTCCTCCCGTTACTTAGTCAACTAGAGTGCTAGATTGCTCCCTGCCATGGATCTGATGAATCCATTACCTAACCGAGCAAAGAAAAAAAGCTACCTAGCTGCCGCCCGTAACCCTCGGTTCTTTCGGCCGACGAGCGCCCCGCCGGAAGCGACGCTCGGGCTGGGTTGCGCCCAGACAGCGCGACGGGGATCGGGGGACAAGGAGGGCAGAGATTCGAGGGGGAGAGACCTGACCTGCTTTGGATGAGATATGCGTGCAAGATTGATGGTAAGAGAGGAGGGACTTGAGGCGCTCGCAGGACGGGGGCAAGCGTCGGGCGAAGGGGCTCCCCAGGAGGGGTCAGCCACTGGAGCACGAGCGCCTACCGTCCTCGTCGTCGTCGTAGGCGTCCATGTTGAGCTCAGCAAGCCCGTTGGAGACCTCGCCGACGGCACCTGAGCCTGGGCTGCTCTTGGTCCCGAGCGCCTTGGCGGAGAAGAGAGGGGGGAGAGGTGTCGATGTACTAAGTATTGGGCCATTAGTACCCTGTACTTGTGCACGGGCAGTTGTAGCCATACTCGCGGCCAGGCTTGTCGGGGAACAGTTGGAGGTTAATTCAAGTTATCGAAGAAACTGTTGACGCTCAAAAGTGGCACAATCATAAAAGTTGCTTTAAGCTATGTCAAGATTAATTCAAACTTATGATTGGAAGTCACCATGGGATGGCTTTCTTCTAGAAGATCAAGATGGATATGAAGGTGTTCTAAAACGGAGCTCGGATGCAAAAGTTATGACAAGTTCGGAGATGCTCATGTGGACACCAGATTAAAGAATGGCTTGAAACCCAATTAAGATGGCTTCAAATGGAAAAAGTTTCAACATTAAAGTTGTGCGTCTCGTCGAAACGGTTGATTTTGATATAAAAATTGTCCCAATCCGAATTCGTATGCAAAGGTTAGAGACATCGGAATGCAGCCCTGTCAGGAGGCAAAATATAGCGCGCCCCACCAGACACCTTGTCTGATGGGTAGCGCGAATAATAGCCTATTTTGCGTGAGCGATTTGACTCTCAAGATGACCTCAGATCAAAAAACATTCAACATGAAAGTTGTTCGTCTTGTCGAAACGGTCAAGATTGCTTTTGGGCTCGTTTCCATCCGAGGTTGTTTACCACCTCAAAAAAGACCCGCAAGGTACAGCTAGTTTTAAACCGAACAGTTTTGGAAAGTTCGGACAAAACCAATCCGAATTTGACTAGGGTTTTGGACGTGAATCCAAGCCTTTTTCTTGCACGGGAAGTCCAGCCGCCTCTTATATACCTAAGGGGTGACGGCTGATTGAACAACACACAATCGAACAAACATATCTACTACTTTTTCGTGTTCATCTATCCCCTATCCTTGTATCTTTCTTCTCGTTCTTCGTTCGTTCTTCGTTTGTAGGGCGGCGAACCTCAAGGCCCTAGGGGTGATCAGGTCGACCTAGGGAAGCCCATAGCCTCCGCGCGTCCAGACGGGTTCCCTCCCGGGCATGTGGGGTTTCGGGTCCTGAAAAGCACCCGCCGGATTGCTTGCGTACCGCGCTTCCGGACGGGTCTCCTTCGACGTGAGCTGCGGTGCATCACCCTTGGCGTTGGAGGTACACGGTGACGTGTTCGTGTGCGAACACACTTTTTGGCGACTCCGCTGGGGACGAAGCTTTGAACGGTCTCCGGCCTGTTCTTGCTACGAAGAGATCGTCATCTAGGGTTTGCAATCTACAAAGGTAATATGAATACCCAATTTCCCTTTGTAGATGCAAATAATTCATATGTTGTTGCTGGATCGCTTAATCACCATAATGTATTGGCTAGCCCTAATTTCATCAATCATGCATCTAATTACGTGCAAGGGCCGTTGCAAAATAATCTTCATGCTTCAAATTCTTATGATTTTAGCAACATACAACATATGTATCCTAACTCTCATGCATCGGCAACCCCACAAATCCATATGCCGATGAATAACATGACGGGTTTAGGTAATCAATTTGAAACACCTCATGTTAAAATTTCCAATAGCATACAAGAAAGTGTTTCACCCTTTTATTCATCAGCAACTAATTTGCATTATGTGAATCCAACCTTGCCGATGGATGAGAGAATTGGCCATGCTACTACTAGCTATTCGGCCAGTTACTCTCAACCATCATATGCTACACCTCATGTTAATAATTTTTCTGCACCATATGCAACTGTAGATGTTCATAATTCGGCCCCGCACCTTCATGGTCATAGCCGAATAAGTGAAAATTTTGCAGGAACACATGTGCCGCCATCTAATACTGTAGCATATAATGCATGCTCTATGCAATTCGAGAATTTCGGCAACACTCACGAATCATTGCCGAAAGAATCTAAAAGTACTATGGAGCAATCCCTTCCAGAAGCGGTTGTGGCTGCGTTAAAAAAGAGCTTGGCACAAAACAAGAGGATTAGTGCTCTTTGCCTTGAACAATATGAAAAGGGATTGTTTCCTGATTATGCTACAATAAAGGCTAGAGTTTTGCAAGAAGATGAAACTTCATCAATTGATAGAATTGGCGAGAGAGCATATTGTTATACACCAGTGCATACACCTCCACCTAGTACAACATCATATTGTACACCCCCTACACAATTACAAATTTTCGGCAACACCCATGTGTCATTGCCGAAAGAATCTAAAAGCATTGGGGGCAATCATATCTGGAGTGGGCTGAAATTGAGAAAAACCTTAACGCCAATTTTGTCGCGCGCCGCCAGAAACAAAAACAAAAAGAATTGGCTCAAGTAAAAGAAGCATTACCAATTGGTAGTATCAATGAAAAGATGGATGATTCGAAACATGAAAGTGCTTCGGTTGAAAAAGCTGAATCAAGTAGTATATATTCCGAATCCATAAAATCCAAAGAGGCAAGCATTGTTGAGAAAGGGCATGGAAAGTATAACAAAACAACCATACTTGATTTTTCTGAAGTTAATGGAACCTACTTCCTGCCCTATGAGTTTCGTGCCATAGAAATTGACGAGCTTCAAGAACAAGAACAAGTAGCCGAACAAAGTTCGGCTGACAAGGATCTTCAAAGTAATGATGCACGGAATCAAGAAAAAGATGATGATAAGGCGTTGGGGAGCCATCCAAAGATGGAGCAAGATATTGTTCAAGTCACACCACCATCATGCTCTCCCAACATATTTGAAGAGGTATGCCTAGCAAGTAATTTACCTATTTCCAGATTTGGTCGCAACTTCATAGTTGATGCATCTATTAGAAAACTTCTCATAAGTAATTTTGAAAGACCAATGAAGAAGGGTAATTTACTTGTTAGCAATCAAATCGTTATAGAACATATCGGTCAACCTATTGTGCCATTTATAAAGACCGATAGTGACTTATTACTGCAGCCAAAGTTTTCCCCATTGCTTTATCAAAATTTCATATCTAATTGGGTAGCTTTGCTTGTTTCATACTTGGCTTGCACTTGGTCTCAATTGAGACACGTGTGTTCTAAATATTTTCGTTTCGGAAATTTAAAGCCAAGCTTAAATTCTTTTGAGAAATCCAATGCTAATATAACATCTTTTCCAAAGACATCGGAGATAGAATGGAAAACACAATGCATAGCCGAATGGGGAGATTCCAAATCTGAACCATTCGTTTGCTTATCTCCAAAGCCGTTCGCACACCAAGATCGGCTAGAAAACAAAAAGTATACCTTCGATTCAAACAAGTGAGATCAAATCTTTGATTTGTTGTTGAAAAATAATTACATTAGAATTCTTGATCACCATGTCAAGCCATCTATCCAAGGACGAATGTATTGTAAGTTGCATGATTCGTTCAAGCATAATTTTGAGGATTGCAACATGTTTCGTCAAATAGTTAAATCGGCCATTGAAAAAGGACGATTGAAGTTTGTTGAAACACCAAGAGATTACCGGTCTATTCTGATTGGTCCCGATGGCAAAAAGTTTTTGCATCGGCTGCTTCAAGCCAATCCATTTAAAGAGAAGGTAAAAACTGCAGGTGATGGGATCAAGCTTTCAAGTAAAGAAGTTGTTGAAGAGCATAATGAACATAATCTTGAGGGCGAGAATTCCATCAAAACTACAATGGAGACGCCAAGGACTGGGGTGCAGCAAGCAAATCCAATGATCGATGAAAGCAAACCAAAAGAAAACAAAGGCCGAAATAAGCGCAAGTGTAAGAGATCAAAAATCACCTTCACTGAACTATTGGATAAATATCAAAAGAAGAGTGAAGAGAAGAATGCTTATCGGCCAAATCATGCAAAGAAACCAAGATCACCCCCAAGGCGCAAATATGAGGATCGGTATTGGCAAAGTGAGAATTTTAATGCAACATATTCATATCCTTATTTTGGGCCGCCAATGCCAATGTCGTGGATGCCTCCCTATGCTCATATAGATCCATATCCATCATGGGATAGGTATGATACACGGGCACATTCTCCATCTTATTTTAGACCATCTCACCCATATTATGCAGCTCCGAGAAGATCAACATTTGAACAATCACATGTTAAAGACCGTTTCAATCATAAGGAATCGGTCCAGAGCTCAAGGAAGAAGAAAGAGGTGGTCAAGCAAGTTTACCGTGTTAAAAGAGATGGTCGTAAGAGTGCAACTTCAGATTTGATCTCACATGAAAAAGAGCCAATTAAAGTGTTGACATTGGCTACTAAAGGCAATGAGACAAAGCAACCAATTATTGAGAGTCAAAGTGCCAAATCTGAAGAAAAGAAGTTGAGAGTGCACAAGGCCAAAAAAGAATTGCCATTGGTCAAAACAGAATCACAGCCGAGATGCCCACTCGGCTTATCGTATTGGCAAAAGAAGGAATTACAAAATCTTAGTGCACAAGAGCTGAGACAGAAGAACATGGCATGGGTTCCCAAGAGGATCAATGATAACAAAAATGATGTGCACGCTTCTATTGCAACAAGTACAATAAAAGTGAAGAAAGAGAAGAATGGAAGCAACAAACAATTAAGCCGAAGGTGTGCATCACAACATCAAAATCTTCGGTTAGCACATCATCCATTTTCTTCAACCATGCCATTGATTCCTTTGCCATGGAATTCATCCATAGGTATGATCAATTACCCTGCATGGATTTATTTTGATCCATGGATGCAACATAATTTTCTATATCACGACAGGGTATTACCAAATCACTATACATTTGGTTAGTTACATTTTTGTTGCTAATACAAAGGGGCCGAAATATTTTATTGCTATTTTATTTGTTTATTTCCGCTATACAAACTTTGGTGGGTGAATTCTACATGGACCTCATGGTAATGGCCGATATTTATCTATCGCCCTAAGAATATGTCAAAGCATGGCCGATGTAGTATCCTAACATCGTCCTTAGTTCAATTGGAGACCAAAACAAGCCTCGTATTCCTCTTAAAATATTTATTGCACAATAATCAAAGCCGAATATGCAATGTTATTCGGTTAGGATCTTTTACTTGCTATAGGTGCTATACATATTGAGGCTTTCGGTGATTCCTTATGAGTAGTGCAATAAATATCCAAGGGTTATCAATATTTTGACGAATCACTTATAATTTATCTTGGGGTATGTGTAGATGCAAAATTTACCTTGGGTTGTTTTAATATTCTTCATATATCTAGACATGACAATTGGAGAGAGTTGGCATAGCAAGCATCCGGCTACCATGTCGGTCATGGTGTATTGCACATCTATCAATAGCCGTTGCTTATTCTTGCCAACATAGGTAAGGCCGAATTGGAGCTCACCACCTCGGCCACTAATGAAACTTTTATGCAGGCGAAGCAAGGATTGTAGGAAGTTCATTCTTGATTATCTGCAAAATCCTAGCGAAAGGGTGAATAATATGGTTCAAAAGATGGCTTTGAGATACATATATATGGAACCTTATCATCGGATTGTTAATGAAGTTGAGAATGTTTCACCCAAGTTTGCAATCAAGGGTTCAAACAAATAACGGCTGATATATAAATATCGCCTAAGCAAAGACATGGCCGATACACAATTATCGCCCTAAGCACATATAAATGGCCGATGGAGTGTTGACATCGTCCTTAGAACAAACATGGTACAAGTTATTTTTCGGCACGCTAGCTTTGCCGAAAAACAGGGGGGGCATGTGTTGACGCTCAAAAGTGGCACAATCATAAAAGTTGCTTTAAGCTATGTCAAGATTAATTCAAACTTATGATTGGAAGTCACCATGGGATGGCTTTCTTCTAAAAGATCAAGATGGATATGAAGGTGTTCTAAAACGGAGCTCGGATGCAAAAGTTATGACAAGTTCGGAGATGCTCATGTTGACACCATATTAAAGAATGGCTTGAAACCCAATTAATATGGACTCAAATGGAAAAGTTTCAACATGAAAGTTGTGTGTCTCATCGAAACGGTTGATTTTGATATAATAATCATCCCAATCCGAGTTCGTATGCAAAAGTTAGAGACATCGGAATGCAGCCCTATCATGAGGCAAAATATGGCGCGCCCCACCAGACACCTTGTCTGATGGGTAGCGCGAATAATAGCCTATTTTGCGTGAGTGATTTGACCCTAAATATGACCTCAGATCAAAAAACATTCAACATGAAAGTTGTTCGTCTTGTCGAAACGTTCAAGATTGCTTTTGGGCTCGTTTCCATCCGAGGTTGTTTACCACCTCAAAAAAGACCCGCAAGGTGCAGCTAGTTTTAAACCGAACAATTTTGGAAAGTTCGGACAAAACCAATCCGAATTTGACTAGGGTTTTGGACGTGAATCCAATCCTTTTTCTTGTACGGGAAGCCCAGCCGCCTCTTATATACCTAAGGGGTGACGGCCGATTGAACAACACACAATCGAACAAACATATCTACTACTTTTTCGTGTTCATCTATCCCCTATCCTTGTATCTTTCTTCTCGTTCTTCGTTCGTTCTTTGTTTGCAGGGCGGCGAACCTCGAGGCCCTAGGGGCGATCAGGTCGACCTAGGGCAGCCCATAGCCTCCGCGCGTCCAGACTGGTTCCCTCCCGGGCGCGTGGGGTTTCGGGTCCTGAAAAGCACCCGCCGGATTGCTTGCGTACCGCGCTTCCGGACGGGTCTCCTTCGACGTGAGCTGCGGTGCATCACCCTCGGCGTTGGAGGTACACGGTGACGTGTTCATGTGCGAACACACTTTTTGGCCGTCAAGGATTTGAGAATCAGCAGATAAGAAGAGCTGGAGACCGAAAGCCATCCTCCCCGGCAAGATCTTGCCGGGGTGGCTTGCGAAGCCCGACAAGATTTCACGCCCGGCAAGATTCAGCGCCAGGCAAGATTCTGCCACTATGCCACCGCTTCCGCACAGCAACAAGCCTGACATTCTGGGTCCTTCTCTGGATGCGTGGCAACGCGCCAGTGGAGGAGAGCTTAAGCGGTGCTGATGGGATGGCCCCTTTTTCCATCCCCAAGAAAGTGAGGACACCTAAACGGACACCTCACGGTGCATTAAATGCATTCGTCCTAATCCGTCAGTGGTTAGGTATGATGACCCTGTAGCTACTTTACACCTCAATGTATGTACATTTTGCCACTGTGGTGGCCCCTTTGAGCGTATAAAAGGAGGCCCAAGGCAACTGCTATAGGGGAGGAGGATCTTCTGGCCCATTCTGCATGCGTAGCTGCTCTTTGAACGTACTGTTCATCGCAAGCACTCCTGGAGCCTGGGCTCAAGAACACTCGTAATAAAACAAGGCAGGAGTAGGGTTTTATGCTGATCAGCGGCCCGAACCTGGGTAAAATCACCCCGCGTCGATCGTTGGTTCTGCTCTTTGTGCATACCTCTCTCCCTGCCGAATCATAAAGGTGTTCCTTGGGATCCCATAGGTGTCGCACGCCGACATCTTTGGCGCGCTAGGTAGGGGGAGAAGGTTATTCGAACCTGATCCAGTGATCGGCGCCTTAGTTTCTTCATCATCTTCATCATCATGCCACCCAAGAAGACGAGTGCCGCAACGGCGCAACCATCCACGTCCGTTTTGCCTGTGCCCTCGCGTACGGGTGATGGCATGGATGCAGAAGGAAGAGGTTTAGAGCCTCCACGGCGTTCTGGTGATCCAAGCCAGGCGAGCGGCATCGTTCACAGCGGCAGCGGCAACCCACACGCCGCTGGATCCAAAGATGGAGCTGTGCTACCCACGGGCGGTGCAACGAACTCCAGAGATCGGAGGACGCCTTCTAGAACTCCCGCGCTGGCGCAAGCGTCACGGCCTTCCCAGGTCGTGTACGATGAGCAACGTCATGGCGCTGGTGGTTCAGGGCGTCCCCATGGAAAGGCTTCTGCGCATCGATCCCAAGGTGCGCAGGCCCAGCATGCACGTCAAACCACCGGTGGAAGTGGCGCGCGGTTGCGTGATCGTGACGGTGCTCCTTCTAACATTGTTAGGAGTCAGAGCACATCATGTACCTCGCACCTGTCGCCACCGCCTACGCCAGCGAAAGCTTTGGCACGTGCGCAGCTGCTCCTCGATTTCCCTCCTGCTCCGGAGAAGATGGAGGAGTGGCGATCTACTATCCAGAGCCTCATTGGCTTCGTCAACAAAGATGGGCCGCAGGAGGCAGGGCCCTCGCAATGGCGGTCCATCGATCCGGCGCGAGCCGATGCGGAAAAGACTGGAGATGGAGCGACCACAGTGCACTCCCCTCCACGGCACCAGCGGCGGTCGACAACCCGGCGAACTGATGGCTGTGATGATGATTCCACGGCGTCGTCCGATCCACGGATGCGCCGCGACCAGCGTCAAGTTCTCCAGGAACAAAGCAAAGAGGACGCTCGAACTACCATCGAGCGGCGACGGGAAGCACGCTATCAATCTGATAAGCGCGCAGGGCCCGCTGTCGACGAGCCTGCGCCAGGGGACACAGGCGACTTGCCTTACGAGGTAGGTACTCCAGTGTTTACCCGTGATCTGCGGCAAGTCCAGTGGCCCAATTCTCGAACCTTCAAGCCAGAGGTCCCGGAGAAATATGACGGCAAGACTCACCCCTTGGAGTTCTTGAGCATCTACACCATTGCGGTGCAGGCTGCCGGGGGCCGAGATGACAAGATACTTGCCAACTACTTCCCGTTGGTGCTCAAACCCAACGTCAGGTCGTGGTTGATGCATCTGCCGGAGAATTCTATTTCTTCTTGGTCAGATCTGTGCCATCAGTTTGTTGGCGCCTTTGTTGGAGGCCACCAAGCTCCTGGCCAAGAGAGTGATTTGCATATCATCCCTCAAAAGGAGGGCGAACCCCTGCGCAAGTTTATCTAGAGATTTAGCCAGGTGCAGTACAATATTCCTGACGTTCAGCCTGCCGCTATTGTTAGCGCGTTTCATCAGAACATGCGTAACCGCAAAATGCGTGAAGAGCTGGCGATGAACAAGGTCAGGAGTATTGCCGAGCTTTACACTTTGGCCGACAAGTGTGCTCGGGCTGAAGAAGGGAGGAAACTCCCTGGCGAGGCTGTTGGCGCAGGGGGCGAATCAGAAGATGAAGACGCTGCAACCCCGCCAAGGAAAGGCCGGTGGCGGAACAAGAAGCGCAGAGGCAAGGCCGTACTTGCCGTCGAGGAATCCGGCAACCCCGGCACCGCCAAGAAGGCCAAAGTTGACGACCTCGGCAAGGAAGTTGCCGGGTGCTCCTCCTGCCAAGCCTTGGCGGCTGCCGACAAGTCAGAAAGCTCCGGCATGCAGTATTGCAAGATCCATCGCACCAAGGGCCACGATCTCCAAAACTGCCGGCAAGTTGAGCAGCTTGTCGAGAAGCAAAGAGCTGAGTATGAAAGACGAGATAAGGAGAAGGCCCACGTCGGTGCTGACGGATCCGGCAAGAAGCACGATGGCCGAGGGGGTCGCCGCGACAAGGCCAAGCAACAGAGGGAGAGGCCCGCTCAAGGCCGTGATAAAGAAGAGGGCGATGATGATGATGAGTCCAGTGAGCAAGAATTTCAGAAAGCTACAGAGGCCATGTGTATCGACGGAGGCGCCTCATTGCATTCTTCCCACCGTCGACTTAAACAGTGGGTGCGAGAGGTTAATGCAATGGAGCCATCGTTCGATGCATGTAAGCCCCTGAAGTGGTCCAACACGCCTATCAGTTTCGACGCTGAAGATCACCCTGATCGCACAACTGCGGTCGGGTGCTTGCCATTGTTGGTTTCACCGATAATCCACAACCTCAAGGTGACGAAAATGCTAGTTGACGGTGGGGCCAGACTGAACCTAATCTCGCCGGATGTGCTCAAGAGGCTCCAAATTCCTGATGAAGATCTCGAGGAAACGGGCACGTTTCAAGGGGTCAATCCAGGAAGGACCCAGCCAAAAGGCAAGATTACGCTACCGGTGACATTTGGTAGCGAGATCAACTACAGGACAGAGAAGGTAGTGTTTGATGTCACCAAGATCCCTATGTCATACAATGGGATCCTTGGCCGCCCAGCGCTGGCTAAGTTTATGGCGGCATCACACTACGCGTATAATGTGCTGAAGATGCCCGGGCCGTTGAGTGTCATCACTATCCACTCCAACAAAAAGGATGCGCTCATATGTGCCGACCAACTCTACCGGGAAGCAGTTGCAGCACCTGCCGTCAAGGCATCTGCTCCTGCTGCTGGAACTCCCGGGGGAAGAAGAAGACCGGCAAGAATCTTGACGCAAACTCCGGCAAGCGCACCTCCTCGGAGTGCTGCGCTTCCGTTGAGGACGCACCAGAGAGTTCCACCAGCAAGAACAAGAAATCCAAGGCTGCTCCACCAGAGACCAAGAAGGTGCCCGTCAGGGAGGACGAAACGGGAGGAACTTTCACCATAAGTTCCACCCTAGATGACAAATAGGAAAGCGCGCTCATTGCCTTCCTGCGGGCGAATGTCGACGTGTTTGCATGGCAACCGTCTGACATCCCCGGTGTTCCCAGGGAGGTAATTGAGCACCACCTTGCTGTCTGTCCTCACGCGCGGCCCGTCAAGCAAAGGGTCAGGAAGCAAGCCTTGGAGCGGCAAGAATTCATTGCCGAAGAAATCAGGAAGCTTGAAGCAGCAGGATTGGTCAGAGGAGTGCTTCACCCAACGTGGTTGGCTAATCCGGTTGTAGTGCGCAAGGCGAATGGGAAATGGAGGTTGTGTATTGATTATACAGACATCAATAAAGCCTGTCCAAAAGATCCTTTTCCCTTGCCGCGCATCGACCAGATTGTGGACTCCACTGCTGGTTGTGACCTACTGTCGTTCCTTGATGCCTACTCAGGGTATCATCAGATCTTCATGGCAAAAGAAGATGAAGAAAAGACCGCATTTATCACCCCATGTGGTACATATTGTTTTATACGAATGCCTTTCGGGTTGAAAAGTGTTGGTTCTACATTTGCGAGAGCGGTCCAAATTGGTTTTGAGCCTCAGCTCCATAGAAATATGGAGGCATACATGGATGACATAGTGGTCAAAACCAAGGACAAAGCGACGCTCATACAAGATCTAGAAGAAACATTTGCAAATCTGCGCAAGATCAACTTAAAGCTCAATCCTGAGAAGTGCGTGTTTGGTGTTCCTTCCGGCAAGCTTCTCGGATTCTTCGTATCTCAACGAGGGATCGAAGCGAACCCCGACAAGATCAAAGCTATTGAGCAGATTGAAGCACCAAGACGCGTCAAGGATGTACGTCGTCTTGCCGGCTGTGTTGCTGCCCTAAGCAGGTTTATTTCCAAATCTGCTGAGCGCGCCCTGCCCTTTTTCAAAATTTTAAAGAAGGCAGGTCCAATGAAATGGACTCCGGAAGTGGAGGCTGCGCTGCAAGATTTGAAGAAATACCTTTCTTCTCCGCCGACACTAGTCGCGCCTAAACCACAAGAGCCGTTGCTGCTGTATCTGGCAGCGACAAATCAAGTGGTTAGTGCTGCGTTAGTGGCACAGAGAGAAGCTGATGAGGAGGCAACACCAGCGGCAGGACCGCCAAGCGACGCGGCGGGATCTTCCCCGGCAAGGATTGATCCCGGCAAGGCAGGATATGCGCAGTCAGAAGAACTAGTGCAAAAGAAAAAGGTGGTGCAGCGCCCAGTTTATTTTGTTAGATCCCTTTTGCAAGGAGCTAGGTCAAGATACTCTGGTGTGCAAAAGTTGCTCTTCGGCCTCCTTATGGCCTCGAGGAAGCTGCGCCATTATTTTCAAGCACATGAAATCACCGTCATCACTCGCTTTCCGTTGCAACGGATTTTACGAAATCCAGAGGCAACCGGCAGGATTGTGGAGTGGGCGTTGGAATTGTCGAGCTTTGGTCTCAAGTTTGAAAGCACTTCGATAATTCAGAGCAGAGCCTTGGCAGAGTTCATTGCGGAATGGACCCCAACGCCAGACGAAGAAGTTCAAGAAACAACTCTCCCCGGCAAGGAAATTGATCAAGAATGGGTTATGTACTTTGACGGGGCTTTCTCGCTGCAAGGCGCCGGTGCTGGCGTGCTGCTTGTCGCACCCATCGGAGAGCACCTCAAGTATGTAATCCAGATGCATTTTCCCCGGGAGAGTTCAAGAAACAACACTACGGAGTACGAGGGGATGCTTGTCGGTCTCAGGATCGCGGCAGACCTTGGTATCAAGAAGCTCGTCATCAGAGGTGATTCGCAACTTGTTGTCAGGCAAGTTAACAAGAATTATCAGAGTCCATTGATGCAAGCTTACATGGATGAAGTGAGGAAAATGGAAGAGCGCTTTGATGGTCTGCAAATGAAGCACATTCCTCGTGTTGAGAGCAGTGTTGCTGACGACCTGTCAAAGCGCGCTGCCCTCAAGTTGCCTATGGAACCAGGAACTTTTGTGCTCCATTTGACTCAACCATCTGTGGCACCATCAATGAGACAAGAAAAGAGAAGATAGTTGAATTCTGGACAGTACTTTCCGGCGGAGCTCCCTGGAGCCGCCAGCAAGGAACTTGCCGGGATCAGCGACAAGCCTGCCGGGGAACGACAGGCTCCGACGGAACCTCACGCTTTCGCTGTCGAGACAAATGTTCCCCTGGCGGAAGAGATGCCTTTAGTCCTAGCTGTCGAGCCCCAAGCTCCAGCATGGGCACAGCACATTGTCCATTTCCTTCAGACAGGAGAACTCCCTGAGGAACAGGAAGAGACGGAAAAAGTAGACCGTCGGTCTGTTATGTACAAGTTCGTCGATGACGTCCTGTATAGAAAGAGACCAAACGGTGTGAAATTGAAGTGTTTTCCTCGGGAGGATGGACTAGAGCTGCTGGCAGAGATACATGGAGGCATATGTGGCTCTCACATAGGATCAAGAGCACTTGTCAGGAAAGCATTTCGGCAAGGTTTCTATTGGCCCACCGCTCTCCAGGATGCAACTGCACTAGTAACCAAGTGGGAAGCGTGCCAGTTTCATTCGAAGAAATCACATCAGCCAGCTCAAGCTCTTCAGACGATCCCTCTCTCCTGGCCATTTTCGGTCTGGGGGCTCGACATACTGGGTCCCTTCCCCCGTGCTACCAGGGGCTTTGAGTACTTGTACGTTGCGATCGACAAGTTCACAAAGTGGCCGAAGGTGGAAGCGGTGAGAAAGGTGACAGCACAATCAGCCGTCAGGTTCTTTAAAGGAATAGTTTGCCGTTTCGGTGTGCCCAACAGGATCATCACCGACAACAGCACGCAATTCACAAGTCGCACCTTCATGCAGTACGTCCAAGACCTTGGCGGCAAAATTTGTTTTGCCTCTGTTGCTCACCCGAGAAGCAACCGCCAAGCAGAGAGGGCTAATGCTGAAGTGCTGCGCGGTCTCAGGACCAGAACCTTTGACAGGCTGAGAAAGTGCGGAAGACGCTGGATTGATGAGTTGCCGGTGTTTCTTTGGTCAATCAAAACGATACCAAATCGAGCCACCGGCCAGACACCCTTTGCTCTGGTCTATGGAGCGGAAGCAGTTCTCCCCACGAAACTCATATACGGATCACCTCGAGTGCTCGGTTATGATGAGCTTGAGCAAGAGCAACTGCGACAAGATGATGCTGTGCTCCTTGAGGAGAATCGTCTTCAGGCTGCTGTGCGAGCTACACGCTACCAGCAAGCTTTGCGCCGCTACCATAGCCGCAAAGTTAATGCCCGAAGTCTTGATGAAGGCGACCTTGTTCTTCGATGGATTCAGTCCGCCAAGAATTCAAACAAGTTGACGCCAAAGTGGGAAGGCCCTTATCGGGTAGTGCGAGTCACCAGGCCCGGCGCTGTCCGCCTGGAGACCAAAGATGGCGTTCCAGTGAGCAACTCCTGGAATATCGAGCATCTTCGCAAGTTCTACCCATAAGGCGCGGTTGCCAGGGGCCGCCGGCAACCACCTTTTTGTACAAGTCTTGCCGGCAAGGCATGTAATCCTTTGTACAAAGCCAGGCACAGACCCTGGGCCCAGATGAATAAGTTTAAGTGTTGTGCATTTCCTTATCGATTTCCATGTTCATATATATATATGCATGCTTGTCTAAGATGTTGTACGACACTTGTTCCCGGTAAGTTCTAACGAACCGCCAAGGTTCCATATCTTTATTTTCTCTTCTTTCTTTTTGTCAAAAGACAGAAGGATTCCTCGCATGCATGTTTGCCAGGGGGGGAGGAAGATATGAGTGCCAGTTGGCGACGTTCAGAATTGACGCCTTACCGGAAGAAGAACAGCGACAGAAAGCTAAGTTATAAAACTTAAAGCAAGTTTCTTTTATTACAAAGTTATTTTCCTTAGACGATTTCGACTTTTGTATGGAAAACCTGCACGTGAAAGAACCCTTGTCGTAATCGGTTGCGCCCTTATTTTGTTTCGAGTCCGCTCAACAATTTAAGTGGCTGCACTGAGAATGCCAAGGTGCCTTGCCGGCCGCTGCACCTCCAGTAGGCTGCTAAAGTCCCGCACCCAGCGCTCGTGGCAGGTTGCGTGCCGGCAAGTTTTCAGTAAGCGTAGGGTGTACTCCGTACATAAAGGAATCAGACAAAGGGAAATAGCATGCATATACCCAAACATACACAAGTTATATTACATCAATAAGTTGCCGCAGTTCTAACACAAGACTTGATTGTCTTTTGGCATGGAATGGTGGCGACAAGGAAAAATGAGGCAGCTAGTCCCTGCGTTGGCCCTCGATCCTCTTGATTGAATTTACTTTCTCAAGGATGGGCGCGACAAGCTCCTCAAGTGCCCTGAGATTTGCATCCTTCGACAAGTGGTCGAGCATGTTGGTGAGATCAACGCCAGGGTTATTATACACCACCTTGACGATTACCTTGCGGAGGATGGCCTGGCAAAGTTTGCGGGATTCATTGGCCAGTTGGGTCGCTCGGTTGGACTGTAGCAGCTTCAAAGTGTCAATGATGCTTTCGAAGAACATAGTCAACATGGCGCTCGATGATATCCTTTCTTCGGAGGAATACCTGAAGTTTTGCAGGCCATCCTGCCCCATGGTTGACAATTGTGCAGTGAGCCTCTCCGCGGTGTCGACAAGGCGATCGGTCCAGATTTTCACTCCCTTTTCATAGTCAATTTGGGCGGCGGCAGCGCTCTTAAGCAAGTTCCTCTCTTCCTGAAGATCTTTGCTTAGGGCCTTCTCATGAGCCCTGCCGTCCTTGAGGGACTTCTCCAACGTGGTCAACTTTAGCTTCAGATCGGCAATGGAATCGTTGGCTGAATTGAGCTCCTTGGTCTTGTCGGACATGGCAACTTGCATCTCGGCCAGGCTATGGAGAGTTTTCTCCCTGTCCCCTTTGAGCATCGAGAGCTCCTTGCCGTGTTCTTCAAGATCCACCTCCAGCTTCTTCACTTTGTGGCTCAGCTCGTTCTTGGCGGCCTCTACAGCCTCGACAGCATCAACGGCCTCCTTGAGCTTGCCGGCGTGATCTACAGTTTGATCTTCGAGCGCCTCCTTGTGCTTTTACTCCAGCTCCTGGATCCGCTGCGCGACAAGATTATCGATCTCCTTATCTTTGCCGTGAAGCTTGGCGGCGAGCGCCTGCTCACGTGCGACAAGATCTTCCTCATGGGCGTCAAGTGCAATGCGATGCTCCATCAGGAGAGCATCTTCAGCGGTAGTCCTTTGTGCAGCTTCTTCCTGCGTCTTCTCCATGTCAGATTGTTTCAAGAGAAGATCCGTCCAGCTTTGGCTCACTTGTTCCCGGCTGGTAGTCAACTCCTGAAGAGCCTCGGCGTACCAGATCTGCGTCTGCTCAACGCGCTTCTGAAAGCCTGCTTCGGCTGCCTCGACAACTGCCATTCTGGAATCTGCTTTCTCTTTCCGAGCACGATGGAGTGCTTGGAGCTTGCGGAAATTTTCGCCCATGGCCTGGAGGAGCTGATCCTCTTTAGATTTGCCACTGCTGGCGCTTGGATCATCAACGATTTCGAGCCCGGCAGTAGCGATGATCTCTTCATCGAAGGTTTCCCCTTCAGTCGATGTTTCAAAATTTGCCGTGCCCGACAAGTTGATGAATAAGTTGTCACCAACCTTGAGATACTTGCTTGATGAGGGGGCTTCGGATGTCGATGGTTGGTCCTCGACGTTCGTATCGCCGGTGGCTGGGGGCTCTGTGGCCGGTGTAGCGCCTGGCGCTCCTGCGGTAGGAATGCCGTCAGTGTGGTCATCAGTTTCCTCGCCGGCCCTCTCGGCAGATTCCTTGGTGGCTTCCTCGGCAATAGTTTCGCCGACCTCAAAAGTGGTGTCTTTGGCGGCCTCGCTAGCGGCGATCCCGTCAGCTTTGGCGGCGGCGTCTCTGGCGGTCTCCACGAAGACAACATCGACATCCATGTGTTCCATCACAGGGAATTCTGGAGGACGAAGGAAGGAAACCAAATAAGATTAAGATTGAAGTTCAAGAAGACAAAAAGAAAGAAAGATAAAGAAAAGGATAACAAGCGCTCTAAGGCAAACAGTTACCTGCGTTGAGTTGTTGAGAGGTGGCCTCACCCCTCCCGGCAATGTTGGTTGCCGGGGAAATGTTGCCGGTATCCATGCATACCGGCTCCTCCTCAACCAAGATAGGCTCGTCGGCGGTAACTCTTGCCGGGGATGCGCTTGTGGGCGGCGCGGTAGATGGAGGCGGCACGACGGGGGCGGTTTCCACCTCCCCCTGTTGCTGTTCTTCTCCTACAAGCCCAAAGATATCAGCGGCAAGGGTAAAAACCTCAGCGCCCGTCAGCGGAAAACGAGTGGAGAACTCACGCTGGGGGCTGCGCTGGGGGTTGCGTTGGGGGCTGAGCCCCGGGCTGATGACGACAATTTCTGGCGTGCTTGTAGAGCCGGCCGGGGGCTCGTCGCCCGTGGAAGTCCTCAACCTCTTCGACGCCCTTTCCGCCAAGGTTTCTGCATCACTGCAGATACGAGACAAAGAAAGGCTATGAGATTACTCCGAAATTTGGAAGATAAAGGCTATGTCAGGATACTTACTCTTCCTCTTCTCATTCCGGGCTAAAGCCGGAGATGTCGAAATCGACCTTCATTGCAGTGTCCGTGCGAGGGGGCGGAGGAGGGGTCTGGGTCGCTTGGCTGTAGCAGGCGTAGGGGGTTGGCGTGATTCCGCCACCTCAGCCTCCGGTGCGGTTGTGTGAGACGCCCCTGCCGCCTCAGCAGTTGCCGCAGGTGCGGGTCTCGCGCACCATGCAGGTTGCTGTCGAACTCCTTGCCGCGGCGTAGTCTTGCCAGCCACCTTCTTGCCGGGAGCCTCACTGCTCGAAGAGGGTTGGCTTGCCGGGATGCCAGAAGCAGCCTTTCGAAGGATGCGCTTGGTCTTCTTCGGAGCTGGGGGCTCCTCCTGTGGCTCTTCTTCGGCTACGTCCTCGTCGGACGAGCCCTCGGCGGCCGCGCTGCTCTGTTCCCCGGCAGCCTCAGCCTCCCCGGCAAGATTTTCTTCCATCACAACCTCCGCGTCACTGGTTTCCCATTCTGTGAAATCGACGCTGCCGGCCTCCGCGGCAAGATTCGCTTCCTCCACCCTAGATGCAATATACGCCACTTCTTCATCAGTGGTGGTGTGAATGAGGCCTGTCTCTTCTCGGATGGCCCTCTCCGACAAGTTGTCGAAGAACTTTTGTGCTTCCTCCTCGGTTGGCTCGGCCCAAGTCGCGTCAAGACCGTGGGCATTGAACATTGGCATGAAGGCGATGATCGACCCCAGGGCGGAGTTGTTGCACAAAGGGACAATTCTTGCTGGCAACCAATGTTTGTCATCACGCTGGAATAGCTTGTGGCAGAGAGCACCGAGCTGCATGGCCGTCAAATTGTTGTTCAGTCCAGGGCGCAACCTCATGATATCCGTTGCGTTCCGGTACTCCCAGGCTGGTCTTCCCCTGCTCTGTAGGAGGGCGATGCGACGGCGGAGGAAATCAAAGCCAATCATCTCCATTGTAAGCCCGGCAGCTTTCAGGCAAAGGATCCTGGTGGTGGTGATTGTGAGCCTCTCTTCCTCCGCGGCGAGATCGCTCCAGTCACTGCCGCGGACCACCTTCTACCGTCGAGGCGAACAGAACGGATGGGGATCTGCTTCCTTGATTCAGCACCACTCAGACCGCCATTCATCCCACTTCTCGCGGTAAACTCCATCTGGGTATATCTCCTTATTCCAATCCCGTGGAATCCAGGCGATAGAACCAGAAAGGGCCTCCCCCTTTTGGATGCGAGGAATAAAGTAATGGTGGAAGAGGGCAGTATTGGGAACTACTCCGGCAAAGTTTTCGCAGAGATGAGCGAAGACGGAGATGCACATTATGGCGTTTGGCGTGAAATCAAGAAGATGGAAGCCGTATGTGTACATAATATCGTTGAAGAAATCAGAGAATGGAGGACAGAGTCCGCAATAGAAATAAGCGGTGAAGAAGTGATATCTGTCAGGACCGCTCTTGGAACAAGAACCTGGAATCACGGGAGTTGCAGGGTGAGCTTGTGTCCCCTTCGCCCACATGCACTGGTACCAGCTCTTCAAAACCCTCGCATCGAGTGTCGGAGCGAAGACGACGTACTTCTTCCGCATCTTCACCAGCTCGCTCTCCGGGACATTGGCCTTCGTCTCCTTGCTCTTGCCTTTGCCCTTGCTAGCCTTGGGCGGCATGGCGATTGCGAGGGCGGAGGCTGAGGATAGAGCGGGTGCGGAAGTGAAGAGCGGATGAGGAGAAGTCTGGCTTTGAGCTCGAGAGGGGAGAATAATGGCGGAGTCCAGATTGAGAAGGAGAGGGGGTAAATAGGCTGCGCCTCTGCAATTTCCCTTTTTATGGGGAAGGAGCACGGCCGCCTCTTTTACTCCCCAATGTAAATACGCCTCTGCAGGCACGCTGCAGTTGTAGCCTTTCAGTGCACGCTTCCCACGTCACGCATTCAGCGCGCGTAGTGGGGGGCACAGTAAGCGGGATATTTATGAGCAGTTAATCCCCTGCCACGTGTGCCCGTGCACTGTTTGGGCCTAGCCCAACAACGCCTCACACTCGTGTGTGGCCTAGGCCCGGGGGCTCCTGTCGGTGTACTAAGTATTGGGCCATTAGTACCCCGTACTTGTGCACGGGCAGTTGTAGCCATACTCGTGGCCAGGCTTGTCGGGGAACAGTTGGAGGTTAATTCAAGTTATCGAAGAAACACCTAAGTCAAGGATTTGAGGATCAGCAGATAAGAAGAGCTGGAGACCGAAAGCCAGCCTCCCCGGCAAGATCTTGCCGGGGTGGCCTGCGAAGCCCGGCAAGATTTCACGCCCGGCAAGATTCTGCCACTGTGCCACTGCTTCGGCACAGCAACAAGCCTGAAATTCTGGGTCCTTCCCTGGATGCATGGCAACGCGCCAGTGGAGGAGAGCTTAAGCGGTGCTGATGGGATGGCCCCTTTTTCCATCCCCAAGAAAGTGAGGACACCTAAACGGACACCTCACGGTGCATTAAATGCATTCATCCTAATCCGTCAGTGGTTAGGTATGATGACCCTGTAGCTACTTTACACCGCAATGTATGTACATTTTGCCACTGTGGTGACCCCTTTGAGAGTATAAAAGGAGGCCCATGGCAACTGCTACAGGGGAGGAGGATCTTCTGGCCCATGCTGCATGCGTAGCTGCTCTTTGAACATACTGTTCATTGCAAGCGCTCCTGGAGCCTGGGCTCAAGAACACTCATAATAAAACAAGGCAGGAGTAGGGTTTTACGCTGATCAGCGGCCCGAACCTGGGTAAAATCACCCCGCGTCGATCATTGGTTCTGCTCTTTGTGCATACCTCTCTCCCTGCTGAATCGTAAAGGGGTCCCTTGGGATCCCATAGGTGTCGCACGCCGACAAGAGGGAGGCCGGCGGCGAGGTTGGCATGGTGATGGGAGAAAGGGGCCGGTGGACGACGGGGGCAGGGGCCAGTGGAAGGGAGGGGTGCCGGGCCTGGGAGAGAAGGGGCCATCGGCGGAAGGACTGTGCCGTCAATCTGAATCAGGTTAGGGTTTGAGCGATGAGAGGGGGTCGATAAGAAGACGAGGGCTAGGCGATGCGTTGGGCTGCGGATGGGGTTTGGCGCCTGGCTGTGGCTGGCCTCGAGGGGGGCGTGGGGAAGGGGGATGGGAACTGGAATCAAGGTTGGAGACGCTGGATCCGTGCGTCCGAGGTACCTACAGAGGGGCTGGTGGGGAGGGTGCGGCGTCGCGAGAGAGAAGACGGCGGGGAGGAAGAGGACATGATCGAGAGAAAGGGAGGGTGGTCGGGGTGGCGATGCGGTGAGGAACGAGGGAAAGAAAGGAGGCGGGTGTGGATGGAAAATGACCACGAGGATAGAGCTAGGGTTTCGGGGTTGGTATGGAAGGGTTGAGGACTGCCATTGGATTCCCGAGCATCCGACAGTGTTTGATGCACATCCGCGTGAGACGTCCACGGACCAATCAGAATGCAGTACGACGTTATGACCATCTAAATTGGTCGTAGTTGACTAAAAACAATGTGTTAAAATCATGTCAGCTATTTTATGACCTGAGAAATTCAAAAAGAAAATGGAAAACCTTCTCATTGTGTCACCAAAATGGGAACAAGTTTTCAGAAAAAATAACAAACAAGAAATAAGATAAATATCTTTAAAAAGGTGTCGTGAGAAATGATTTTTTTGGCAAAAAAATATTTTCCATTTTTTGAGTGCCCGAAATGAGTTATTTTTGTGAAGGACCTACCATATATTTATTGCAAAATTGGAGCAAATCAATTTTCTAACATATTAGGCCATATTTAATGCACAATTTACAAAATGGTTGGGTGTCAAAAGCTTTGATCCACCTCTGGTGAAAAAGACAAATTTTCGCCAATTCAGCAGGAAACGGGTCAAATTTGAACTGCAGCTGCCTTATAGTTTGCTCCTTATTTTTTTTCCAAAAATCATTTCTAGGTACATAAGTACCTATTTAATAAGAGAAACACCAAAAGTTTTCCAAGATTAAACTACTAGCAAGGAACGGTCATGCCCGCCGTTTTGACCGCATTTTGAAACAGTCATGAAAAATTCAAATAAAATAAAATTGGAAAACCTTCGCATTGTGTCATTACATGTGACCAAGTTACCAGGAAAAATAATAAACTTGTAATATGGCAATTATTTTAAAAAAGTGTTCTCAGAAACAAGTTATCATGTGTGAAGATCCATGGCTTTCAAGCCAAATGATCAATCTTATGGCCACATTCATGGCATAGTTTGTTCAAATGATCTCATATTGTGCACAGGGGTGCATCTTGGAATGGCAAACAATGTTGCCTAAGTAAGTTTTCATTTTCTTTGGAGGAAAAATTCATTTTTCATTTTTTGAGTGCCCAAAATGAGTTTTTTTTAAGGACCTACCATACATTTGTTGCAAAATTGTACCAAATCAATTTTTTTAAATACTAGGTCATATTTAATGCAAAATTCACCAAATGGTTGGGTGTCAAAAGCTTTGATCCACCTCTCGTGAAAAGGACAAATTTTTGCCAATTCAGGAGGAAGCGAGTCAAATTTGAACTGTAGCTGCCTCATAGTTTGCTCTTTATTTTTTCCAAAAATCATTTCTAGGTACATAATTATCTATTTAATCAGATAAACACCAAAAGTTTTCTAAGATTCAACCACTAGCTAGGAACGGTCATGCCCGCAGTTTTGACCACATTTTGAAACGGGCATGAAAAATTTAAAAAAATTTAAAAATTTGGAAAACCTTCGCATTGTGTCATATATGTGACCATGTTACCAGGAAAAATAATAAACTTGTAATACAACAATTATTTAAAAAAGTGTTCTCGGAAATGAGCTATCATGTGTGAAGAATCATGCCTTTCAAGCCAAATGATCAATCTTATGGCCACATTCATGGCATAGTTTGTTCAAATGATCCAATATTGTGCACAAAGTTGCATCTTGGAATGTCAACCAATGTTGTCTAAGGAAATTTTCGTTTTCTTTGGATGGAAATTTCATTTTCCATTTTTTGAGTGCTCAAAATGAGTTTTTTTTGAAGGACCTACCATATATTTGTTGCAAAATTGTACCAAATCAATTTTATAAAATACTAGGACATATTTAATGCACAATTGACCAAATGGTTCGGTGTCAAAAGCTTTGATCCACCTCTCATGAAAAAGACAAATTTCCGCCGATTCAGTAGGAAGCGGGTCAAATTTGAACTGCAACTGCCTCATAGTTTGCTCTTTATTTTTTCCAAAAATCATTTCTAGGTACATAAGTATCTATTTAATCAGAGAAACACCAAAAGCTTTCCAAAATTCAACCACTAGCTAGGAACGGTCATGCCCGCAGTTTTGACCGCATTTTTGAAACGGCCATGAAAAATTCAAAAAATTGGAAAACCTTCGCATTGTGTCATTATATGTGACCAAGTTACCAGGAAAAATAATAAACTTGTAATACAATAATTCTTTAAAAAAATTGTTCTCAGAAATGAGCTATCATGTGTGAAGATTCATGGCTCTCAAGCCAAATGACCAATCTTATGGTCACATTCATGGCATAGTTTGTTCAAATGATCTAATATTGTGCACAAGGGTGCATCTTGGAATGGAAAACAATGTTGCCTAAGGAAGTATTCATTTTCTTCGGACGAAATTTTCATTTTCCATTTTTTGAGTGCCCAAAATGAGTTTTTTGGTGAAGGACCTACCATATATTTGTTGCAAAATTGTACCAAATCAATTTTCTAAAATACTAGGACATATTTAATGCACAATTGACCAAATAGTTGGGTGTCAAAAGCTTTGATCCACCTCTCGTGAAAAAGACAAATTTCCGCTGATTCAGTAGGAAGCTGGTCAAATTTGAACAGCAGTTGCCTTATAGATTGCTCTTTATTTTTTCAAAAATCATTTCTAGGTACATAAGTATCTATTTAATCATAAATACATGGTTTGGTGGCGATATGTCGAGGTTTGGACGGTGGCCGAGGGCCCCAACTCCAGAGCGCGTAAACTCGCATGCCCGCCGCGTGGTCACCGCGTGACCGTGGCGTTGCCACGTGTTCTGGGCAGCCTAGGCATGTCTAGTGGGTTGGGCACTCCCCCATTAGGTGTTAGGAATAAGAAGGCAATAGAATAATCTCACGAGGAGACTGAACTAAGCTCAAACATGAATTAGCAGCTAAGTGTTTGATTAGTGGTGGGGAAAATGCACATGGCCAATGGGTCTGAGTTTTGGCCGAGGATGATCATCTACTACGGACACTGTCTTGGAAAATTTGCAGCTCAAATGGAGGAGCCTAGGTGTCACTTGCTTTGCAAAGTACCACACTAGACAGAAATATGAATGTTGAAGCTGGACACAAATGAATGAATGGATTGATCTGAAATTTGGAGGAGGATGATAATTTGGGCATATGAAGGCACTGTAAAAATTTCATACCATTTGGATAAATAAAAATGGTACTTCCTTCACGGTGCTCTCCACTGAACATAAAATTGGGAAAAATGTTGAGGGAAATTGGCTAGATTAAATGAGCTAAAATTTAGTGGAGGGAGGTTCTATGGGCAGGGTCATGTCCTGGTAAATTTTCAGCAATTATAAGTTAACATAAAATATAGTTGCTTCACAAACTGAAAATATTACCAGAAACAAAGATTGGATGGTGAGATCACATGGATTGTTAGATGGGGTCAAATTTTGCGCAGAGCTATGATTTGGGAATACATAAGATGTGGCACAAATTCAGCTCATTAGGATATGCCTGGCTAGTACTTCCTTCACAATGGTTCTAGCTGAACAGAAACTTTGGAAATTTGCTGAGGAAGATTTACTAGGCAAATGGAGCTGAATTTTGTCATGAGGCAATGATTTGGATAGTAAAGAATGCCCAATTTTTTGGGGAATTTTGGGAATGACAAAAATATAGGGTGCTTCACAACCTAGGGCAAAAATTGATACACAGACATGACACATAGGCAAAACTGATGGGGTGGCTCCTAGTCATAGCAATGCACCACAATTTACAAGGCTATGACCATCTATATTGGTCGTGATCAGCTAGAAATAAGGCAGCGGACCAGTGTTGTTTGCTTTACGACCATTTCGTGTAAGGAAATTACGACCTTTCTGACCAACATGGTCATTATGGTTTAGAGTTTGGAGCCCCTCGAATAGCTTATGACCAATTGGTCTCAAATGGTCGTAGATTTATGACCAATTCTTCCAGGGTCACTCACAGAAGGTCACAAGTTGACATATTTATTGTAGTGTGTTTTTCGTACATATTCCATCCTCGTATCATGTGTTTGCCTTACATTAAGGTAGTGATTGTCAGTATCATGCATGAATGAGTTCTGAAGAGTGAATTTTATTACTTTTTCTTGTTGGTTTTACTTGACAATGCAAAATCAATAAAGCAGCAGGAAATTAGCAAGGCAGTGGATAAAGGTGCTCCTTCCAAACAACTGAAATTGAGGGCCTCTACAAATTCTACTCCGCCATCCCCCAAACAAGATTTGGAAGACAACACATGCATACACACTCAACGTAGCTATGTTGATGATGAGCACGTCTCCCCTAGTCCACCATCACAGGTGCTCCCTCTAACATGGCACTGTTATATGTGGTTGCATGTTATGTATCATGTCTAGCTTGTATTGCTTCTAATTTTGTTGAATTCCATCTGCTTACTTTACACATTATACTTGTGAATAAGACACGTGTTCCTGTTTCTAGAACATACAATATCTATCCATCACACCATGTTCTTACATCAAAGTACTACTGTTGTGTAACCTGCAACAATCACTTTTCACAAGACACGTTTAACTTGGGAGTCTGATATAGTTTACATCTCACATTATTTTCTAGTTTGTACTACTCATTTGTTGAAATGGCACTAATGACGAGACAATTTTAACTTGGTAGAGTGATATTCGTTGCGTCTTACATATGGTGTCTGGCTTTCATTGCTTCTAATTTGTTGAAATGCGTTCTACTTAGCTATGAATATGCAATGCTGTGAATATGCAATGGCACTAATGACGAGAGACCTTTAACTTGGTAGTGTGATGTTGTTTGCATCTTGCATATGATTTATTTCTTGTACTACTTCACATTTGTTTAAATGCCAGTTATTACAAGACACTGTTAACTTGGCAGATCGATATTTGTAGCATCTTTCATATGGTGTCTACCTTCCATTGCATTGCTTCTAATTTATTTAAATGCCTTCTGCTTAGTTTACACATCATAGTTCTGATTATCTCATGCCGTCCTGTTTTTTGTACATATTACATCCTCCTATCATGCGGTTGTCTAACATCAAAGTTCAGTTCATCTGTATCATGCATCAATTTGTTCTGAAGAACTAATTTTTTATTCCTTTTTCTTATCGGCTTGACTTGACATGTCACAGAGAAAGCGGAAGGAACACATAATGGCAGGGGATGGTGTTAGTACTCAGGATGCACGGAAATGGAAGCAGAAGAATTATGTAGATTCTGCTTGTACTGATGGTGCAATAGAAGGTCAAAGTCCATCAGAAAATTGTACAAACACGGTATCCCCTACTACACCAGCTGCAAAACAATCCAAACAGAAACTAATAGCTGCCACCAAACAAGCAGCGACAGCCCTAGTTGTTGCAACACCTTCTATAGTACCAACAGCTGCACGAGTTACTCATTTGTCAACTCAGCTAGCGGCAAGTTCCCAAGCTCCCTTGCCACCTGACACTACTTCCGAAGCACTCTTGACACAAGACGAGTTGGCAAGATTAGATGAACCTTGTGAGCTTCAACAGCAAGAAGGTAGTTGCTGGAGTTAAGTTACAGTTGCATGCTTCTTTATATGTAGTCTCACAGTTTGATGTACACTAACACTTCCTATGTTCGTTGTTGGACTAGCACCTAGGTGCAAGAGGAAACATACATGAGGGATAATGCTCGATAGGTTAACTAAATCTAGAGTAGGAAGAATGGAGATCCATTTTGAGGCTGGTTTAAAAAGGCCACGTGATGCTACAGAGTCAGCCAAGTTAGTATCAGAGGCAGCGGTTGCCATTAGGTGTCACGTACATATCCTCCCAACATGGATTTAGTACAGGAATGACAAAGACGAAACCCAGTTCAACACATTCCTCGACCATTTATCTGTAAGTATGGTTATGTATGGAAATTAGCAATATCGTCTTGCTCTGTCCCATACTTTCTATGTTGCTGGTAATGAGACTCCCATAATTTTCAACATATGAGGCTCAAGTTGGATAGCCAAGATGGTGCAACCAGACAAGCATGCACCCATGTTTTCAAGTCTGCTCTGTGATAGTATCGGTATAACTTGAGGAAAACTCACTTTGAAGGCAAGGCTATCAGTGAACTTGCCCAAACATCTCCAGTGTAAAATATATCGGATGAAGACTGGAGAGGCCTCGTTAAACACTAGTCTAATCCAAAGTATCAAGTACGTTATATATGTGATCAGATCACATGTTGAACTCCTATTTACGCATGTGCCTCACAAATCTATCTTCTTGTAGGTGAACTGTTCAAAGAACAAGGCCAACCGTACGAACGTGAAATTCCAACAGACGACTGGATCTCGTAGCTATATTGCACACTGCGAGGCTCTTGTAATTAACTGTTGTTTCACTCTTTTCGATGTGCCATATTATTAGATCTATATTGACTTGTTCCAAATGTAGAGGAAAGCCCGCAAGGACCAAAATGTACCTGAACCAAATGCTGTGGAAATCTTCAAGGACTGTCACACCAGCAAGACGAAGGGCATGACTACACCAGTCAAAGCCGCTGTTGTAAGTCCTTAATCCTCATGCCTTTTAACTATTACTTACTCTGACTTGTCCATTGAACTGCACGGTTTGCAGCCAATTTCTATTACTCTTGTCAATTTTATACATAATTGTCTTAGCGTATCATTGCACCTTACAAGGTTTAAAAGAGAGGAGTGATGTTCCTTTGATCTTGATCTGTAATCTAGTTCCGTGCTGGACTTGTCTACAGAATGTTACAATTGCCTGTTTGTCTGTTCTCAGTTGTTTTGTGATATGAATGATGTCATACTATGCTTACCGTATTATAAACTTTGTCTCTTTATCCTTAGCTGTCAATACAATGTGAAGAAATTGACAATACATTAGCCATGGTACATGGTCATATGTTTGGAACCTAGTTTTATTATGTACTTTGCAGTAAAATACAACTAATATTTTACACGGGTTCACCAGAATAAGTTCTATATATAGACCAAAGCTATTTTGTTTGGTTTTGTTGCCTCCTTAATATCTTCTATTCTGGTACTACTAATGTAAAAACTCAACTTTTTAGCAAGCTATGGAACAAATGGTGGAACCGCCACCTTCTGAAGGTGACGAGGCAACTATAACCGCAATGTCACCTCTTGCTGCAGTGGGTCAGTACTTGTCCACTAACAGTGCCAAAAGCACGTTCCTGCGTAATACTGGGTTGGTTGTTAAGGAAATCTTGTCCAAACTGCCTCATGATCAAGATATGCAAGCTCAAAACAATGTTATATCTGCACTCCAGACACAAGTCCATTCCCTAACAGAGACCCTTTGTGAAACAAGGACAACCATTGTTCGATGTCGTCAAGATATGCATGGCTTTGAAACCAGACTATCAGACATTTGCTATGTTGTTCAGGAACCTAGGAGAAATGAAGGCGAAGGTTATGGTGCTCCATCCGACAGTACAGCATGAAAATGTAATAGTCTGGTCAAATGAACTGAGCTTCTGAACTTCTGGTGGTGCATTTATCTGCGGACTGTTAACTTTTGTGCCAACCTTCCTTTTGTTTTATGGTTGTAATTTGCTTTGTTGCGATACAAAATTTGTTCTTAACGTGCAGTGACCGGCTGAAGAAAACAACAAGCCATTTTTGTGTAGTGTAGGGCGTTCCCTATATTTGCACTGGTGGCGAACTTTGATGCCCAGTGGATGTAATCTGTGCAATCGCCTTAATAGCCTAGCGTTAGTTTCTGACTTATTTATTTCCCTAGTCTTCTTTTTCTTGGTTTACTAGTGGCCGCAACAACCATGGGCCATATACGGACCATGGTAACCTTGAGCCTGCTACGGGCTGTAGGATCCATGGGCCTCCTACGGGCCGTCAGATAAATGGGCCTCCAACGGGCCGTAGAATAAGTGGGCCTCGGGCCGTCGGATAAATGGGCCGACATGGGCCAAAAACAGGTGTAATTGGTATCGGGCCAGCACGGTAATGGGCCGTTAACAGGCCGGAAGACAGCAAAGGCTTAATTCTATCACAGGCATAGCGGGTCATTAATGGGCCAGAATACAAGACGGGCTGGAAACGGTGCAATGGGTTAACAGGCCACAAACGGGCCGATTATAACCACGGGCGGAATTTGGCCCATTAGGGGAACAGGCCAGTAACGGGCCGGAAGTAATCGAGAGCTGGAAAGGAGCCCAAGAATGTATGGGTTGTCAGTAGGCCAAAATCTAACATGGGCTAGAAACGGCCCATGTGAATCATGGGCCGTTACCGGGCATAAAAAATTTTACTGTTTATTATGGGCCAGAGTCACCGCGGCCCACTAAATGGCCCAAAGATACGAAAGGCCTCGTATGGGCCAAAAGACGTCGTCGGCCATACATGGGTCAGAAATGAAACGGGCTGGTATTATACTGGACGGCCCACATGACGGTGTTGGGCCGATTTTGGGAACGCCATAATGGGCCGTGGGTTACCGGGCCGTAAAATGGGCTATATGCGAATAGACCGTTAATAGGCTTTTCATGGGCCGGCCCACTAGCTTTTGACCAAGTCAAATGGGCCGGCCTTTGTAAGCTAAATGGACCAGTGTTGGGTCGTCGCACGTGTCGACATATCATAGGTGCCTATCTGACCCAATGACGAGCTGATACGTGTTTCCTCCGGCCAATGAGAATTTTACACGTGGAAAATCGCCATTGGTTGTTGCTGTTAACGGGTTCTCGGATCCAAAACCGGACCCGATAGCTTAACGGCAACCCATTACGGTGGATGCCACGTGTCGGTTACCCTTGACGAAAGCACTTCCATGACGCATCATTTATCATCATGGAAGCGAACACTTCCGTGATGATAATTTTGGTATTGTCATTGAACACTTCTATGACAGCACATGTATAACTATCTTGATTCTGTCATAAAATCGTCATGGATGTACATGCATGACAGAAAATGTGACCTACCGTGACAAACACGTATCATCACGAAAGTGTATTTTTTTGTAGTGCAAGCACTAAAATTATCGGTAACAGATAGTTTTGTGATAAGATAATTCATAACGGGTAACAAGTAACAAGTGTAACAAAGGTGCAGCAAGGTGGCCCAATCCTTTTTGTAGCAAAGGATAACCCTGGACGAACTCTTATATAAAGCAAAGCGCTCCCGAGGACACATGGGAATTACTGTCAAGTTGGTTTTCATCATGCTCATACGATTCGCGTTCGTTACTTTTATAATTTGATAGGTGGGTGGACCGGTGATTGGGCAAGCCTCCCACTTATGATTAACCCCTCTCTCAAGCATCCGCAACTATGAAAGAAGAATTAAGATAAATCTAACCATAGCGTGAAACATGTGGATCCAAATCAGCCCCTTACGAAGCAATGCATAAACTAGGGTTTAAGCTTCTGTCACTCTAGCAACCCATCATCTACTTATTACTTCCCAATGCCTTCCCCTAGGCCCAAATCATGGTGAAGTGTCATGTAGTCGACGTTCACATAACACCACTAGAGGAAAGACAACATACATCTCATCAAAATATCGAACGAATACCAAATTCACATGATTACTTATAACAAGACTTCTCCCATGTCCTCAGGAACAAACATAACTACTCACAAAGCATATTCATGTTCATGATCAGAGGGGTATTGAATAACATTAAGGATTTGAACATATGATCTTCCATCAAATAAACCAACTAGCATCAAGTACAAGGAGTAATCAACACTACTAGCAACCCACAGGTACCAATCTGAGGTTTTGAGACAAACATTGAATACAAGAGATGAACTAGGGTTTGAGAGTAGATGGTGCTGGTGAAGATGTCGATGGAGATTGACCCCCTCTCGATGAGAGGATCATTGGTGATGACGATGGCTTCGATTTCCCCCTCCCGGAGGGAAGTTTCCCCGGCAGAACAGCTCCGCTAGAGCCCTAGATTGCTTCTGCCCAGGTTCTGCCTCGAGATGGAGACGCTTTGTCCCGAAAGCTTCCTTATGATTTTTTCCAGGTAAAAACCCTTCATACAGCAGAAGATGGACACCGGAGACCTGCCAGGGGGCCCACAAGCCCTAGGGGCGCGCCCCCAGGCTTGTGGCCACCTGGTGGGTCCCCTCTGGTATTTTCTTCACCCAATAATTCTTATATATTCCAAAATAATTCTTCGTAAATTTTCAGGACTTTTGGAGTTGTGCAGAATAGGTCTCTCAGATTTGCTCTGTTCCTGGTCCAGAATTCCAGCTGCCGGCATTCTCCCTCTTTGTGTAAACCTTGTAAAATAAGAGAGAAAAGGCATAAGTATTGTACCATAATGTGTAATAACAGCCCATAATGCAATAAATATCAACATAAAAGCATGGTGCAAAATGGACTATCAAGATTGTAAATTTGACATATGGGAAATCTCACTCATAGCATACGACAAGTTTAGTGGATTGTCAAACATGACTTGTCCGATAGAATTTTCATAAGATATCCTATGGAGCATAACATTACAAGTAGGCAATTCGACATGCTCATCGTCATATTCATCATAAATAGGTGGCACATCTAAGCATGTAGAATACATAGTATGTGATGAGTCCATAAGGTGATCATCATCATGCAAGCAATCGATGTGAAGATAGCCCACTAGCGGGACAAGCGAAGGACCATAACCTATGTTACCTTTAGAGCTCCGCTCATGTGTTATAGGTGAGGTGGCAAAAATTGACGCTTGGTCATTAGATTCATCAACTTGATGGTACCATGTCGGGGGTGCATCATTGTCTATCATGGCCATCGGTTGCCATTGGAGGTATGGACTCTTCGAGGATTGGCACTTCGTCTAGTAGGAGATCTAGCACCAAAGAAGAAAACACACTCTGAGTAGAGGTTAAGTCATTAGAAATCATAGTGGCCTCATGTGCCCTCTCAACTACTTCACTCACTAAGTGTTGTGTCTCACTCACTACCGCTAGGATGCTCTCACTCATATGGTTGGTGGAGTCACTCAAATGGCTCTCAACCTCACATAGGATGTGTGGCATGCTCTCATGTGTGGGGCTAGTGGTGGTCACAGTTATCCTCTCATAGGAAATGCACTCAATGTCACATATGGTGGAGTCACTCATATCACTCATGGGGTGGTGGCTCTCCTCACATGGCAAATGGGGCATCTCATCATATGTGGGTGTCGCAGAGATGTAGGTGCAAATGTATCCATACTGAACCGCGTCATCCATAACGCCTCCAAAGATGAATACCATAGGATGTGGCAAATCATCGCTCTCCTCGGAGACCAAAGAGAAGGTCTCATGTGCGGTCTCATAGCTTGACTCGGAGTATGAGTCCCATTGGCGCGCCATCTTCGTGTTGTTGAAGAGGTTCATCATTGTCGCCAAAATTGAGAATGTATCCCATGTCACTCAATGTGAAGTGAGAGAATGTGGAATTGGTACTGGACTTATTGACTCACACCTACAAATTAAAGCTTATCGAGCGGCTTGGTTAGGACAAGTGGCACAAAATTCAAGCAAATGTTCGTCCAATATATTGATAATGTTGAGGAAGATTCACAAAATTGCAAGTGAAACAAGTAGACCAATTGTCAGTTATAAAACATGGGTGTTTTACACCCTGACCTATGCACAGACGAGTAGTAGCTCCCTTGCTGGCCAAAAAGCTCACCAAAGATATCCCAGGCCTGGAGAAGCTACTCTTTGAGAGTTCGAGGAGCCCATCAATAATACCAAGGTTCAAAGCTTAGATGACCTACTTAGGAAAGGAGAAGAACAAGACAGAGCACTAGAAGCAGCCCTTGCCGGCGAGGCCGAGCCGGCAAGGCGAAGGCCTGGCAAGCTCTATGGCCGGCAAGCTCTTGTACTTGTGCACCCACACATCGAATACACCAAGGAAGGAGTAGGGTATTACACCTCAAAGGTGGCTCGAACCTGGGTAAAGATTGTTGTGCCATCTATTAGTCCTGCTCTTTGCGTTCCGTGCATTTCCCTAGCCGAACCACAAAGGGGCTAGATGGCCCCATAGATGGTCGTTCCACATCGACATCTTTGGTGTGCCAGGTAGGGGAATTCATTGGCGTGAACCTGGATTAGTAGACGGCGCATAATATCATCGAGCTTCATCGTCATTTTCTTCATCCATGGCGCCCAAGAAGAAGGGCTCCATTGCGGCGAAACCTTCCACATCCAAGCTTCCTTCACACATGTCCGCGGGTGGCGCATGCGGCACCATCACCGCGGACGGCACAAACGCCACGGTAGGCACGACCAACGCAGGCGGCGGGGTCACTGTGCCCACTGCGGCGGGAACGAGCGGTGGAGGCGTTGAAGGCGGTCAACTTCCATGACCCTCTAGCAAAGATGGCAACAATGGTGCACGTGGTGCGGGCATGCAGCTCTCGCCTCCTCGACGCACCGACGAACGCAGCCATCGGAGCAACACCGTCCGGTCAGGGGTAAGCCGGGATCCTCCCACAGTGGCAACACTGTCGGTGGTGAGGGAGACGACATCGAGGCACGCACCGTGTCCGTCACGAGATGGGCGTGATGTGATGCCAAGCGGCATTGTTGATCATACACAGCAGTGCCCGCACGGCAAGACGCCTATCGATCAAGCTCAAGATCTTCAGGTGCCACCTCTTGCACGCCAACCTACTGTCGCACCCGTGGTACGGCGGCAAGATTGCAACGACGCTCCTACTGGCTCTGTCAGGAGTCATGCAGCGCCGCGTTCTTCACTCTCCAACATGCCTTCGATGACAACGGAGGCGATGGCGCGAGCCCAAATGCTGTTGAACTTTCCTCCAATGGCAGACAAGATGGGTGAGTGGAGGGTCATCATCTAGAGTTTGATTGGATTTGTGGAAGCAAACAAATCCCAGCTGACAGAACCCTCGCGGTGCCCACAAACAGAACCAGTAGCTCAGACTGATGTCCATGTTCTAGGTGGTGCGCCAATGGTGCAATAGCCTCCACGGCGACAACCCCAGCAGTAGCGTCTGGAGTCGTAGGGAACCCAACGATCCGCTGACCCCGACGAAGAGCCAATGGCTGATCCCTCCGCCCAAGCAAGACTTGAAGTTACCGGGGAGTACTATTCCCCCGGTCCTGAAGAGAGGCAGAGCGCCTCCGCCACCCATGGAGTTCGAGCTGGGCTCTATGCTCATGGACTCGGAGTAAGGAAAATACTTTCTGCTCCCATTCGAGTCTTGCATATTTGTTGGTTTGCTGATTCCATTTTGTTTGCTACTTTCAACAGGGAAGAGGAGGAGGAAACCCTCATCCATCGGTCCAAGCGGCTCAAGCAGACGGAGCCGTTGGGGCTTTCGAAGGGCACATGCTTGGCGGGGAGTAGCACGAGTGATCTGGTATCAAGCTCCCAGCTCAGCCCCCGGCATGGAGGCACGGCGCAGGCCTCCCCCGTGAAGAGTGGCATGGAGGAACGCCCCCCATCTCCAGCTAAGGAGGAAGGAGAGATTCCCTTGGGTGAGGTTCTCCGAGAGGGGCCCACCCTTCCTGAAACCTGAGCCGAGAAGTCCCCGGCAAGGGCCTCCGCGGAAGGATCGGCCCAAGCCGATGCCGTGGCAACTGAGGAAGAGGGCGGTGGTCGCATACCGGCAACTAATACTGCTGGGGAAACTGAAGCCCTTCCACGTCAATCAACTTTGGGTAATTCGCTTGCCCTTCTGTTTTCTTTTGTCTTCATTATCTTGCTTCTAGTCCGTGTCCTTCTGACGCATATTCTCTCCTTGCCATGGCTTGCTGATCTTGTTTGTACTCCTGACAGCTGAGGAACCAGAGCTGCTGGAAGAAGTGGCCAGCATAGGCAAGGATGCCGCTGAAGAGGCGGCCAAGATCGCCGCAGCGGAAGGCCAGGGACACGTTGCCGGGGAAATTTGAGAAGTCCCAGGGGGAGCCCCCGATAGCATGCCAGGATTGGGGGTGGTGATCGAAGAGAAGGTTCCCCTCCAGACCATGAGCCCCCTCCCCAATTTGGCACCTCGGTCGCAACCCCGCAGCCATCTTCGAGCAGTCTGGCATTGGTTCTCGCCCAACCTGGGCTGGGAGCCCCCGGCTCATCCACGGCAGTGGGCGCAGATCTTGACAAGGAGATCCAGCACATCATAGCGCCACTGTCCCAGCGAGTTGAAGAAGCTGATGATAACGTCAGCGCAGTCATGGACCTGTCCTTCCTGGAGTCCGTGGTGGCAGGCATCAAGGAGATGCAGAACCGGTACGGCCAGAAGTGGCAGGTACTCAAGGAGCAGCGCAACTCCGCCAACAGCATGGATCAGAAGCTGAGGGACAAGGGTAGCGAGATGCACAAGTGGCATGGCAAGCAATTCCAAGTCCTTATGCGGCAACAGGAGACGATCACCATGGCGAAGGAGGATGTCGCCGCCCGGGAAGCCTGCTTGGCGGAACATATAGCACTCTTGTATGCCAGGGAGAAGGATGTTTCTTCCCGGGAAGAGAACCTCGAGGCCACTCTCCATGGCAAGGACGGAGAACTGGAGGCCCTTGTCCAGCAACGTACCAAGGAGCTGGAGGACAAGCACAAGGCGGCCCTGGATGCGCTCACCCTTGATTCCACTGCTCAGCTGAAAAAGGTTGCCGATGAACTTGCCGCTGCATCCACTTCTAAAGCTGATCTTGATCAACAAGTGGCCAAAATGACAGAGGAGCTTGCGGCGAGTGCCAAGGAAGTTGTGGCCCTTAAAGAGGAGGCGTAGAAGGCGGGGATTCTCCTAAGAGAATTGCAATCGCAACTCTCCTCTAAGGGCCAGGCCCTCGATGCCGCCAGTGTCACCATCACCGACATGAAGGCGAGGATCGGCACTTTGGAGAGCAAGCTTGAGTCTGCCAAGGTTCGTGAGAAGCAACTGGCAAGGGAGTTGGAAAATATGAAGATCCTCCAGAAGGACGCAGAGGACAAATTGGCGAACCAGGTCCAGCAGCGTGATCTTTGGATCAACAACCTGGTCAACATTGCCGAGCGCCTCACTGCCCAGATCGCAACGATGGGCAGGGAGGGTCCAGTCTTCTTAGTTGGCGGGCATGAGGCCCTAAGCGTCAAGCTGGCACTCTTCTTCGATGGGCTGATCGGAGGGCTGAAGGTCCATGAGGAGGGAAGAGCCGCTCACTTTGCAAGCGAATCCCGGAGGCTTTCCCGTAACGCCCTCTTCATGGTCTTGAGCAACATTACCTACCGCCACACGGATCTCAACCTCACAGATGGCTTCAGGAAGTTGCCGGCAGGCGCTGATGTTTCTGCAGCCGAGGAGAAAGCTGCCCCTTTCACTGACAAGGTGCTCTCCGTTCCCAGGGCTCCATAAGGCCGCCAAGCATGGCCCTGAACCATTTGCATCGCCGCATTGTCCTGTAACAAAACATTATTCATGTTTCGTGTCTAGATCCAGTACCACTTTTGTTTGTGCCGAACTTGTGTTTGTAACTAATTTCGAATGCATGCTATCCCTCTCGCGTTCTATCCATGAATATTCGTATGGCTAGTTTCTTCTTACGTACTTTGGCTGCCCACCGGTAGCATACTACCGCGATTGCTGCGAGGAACGGGTCCTTAGCATTCAGCTGGCGAAGACATGCCCCAGCAAATTTTTCCCTTAGGAGTCTTTGATGCAGCCACCCATTCCATGAGCAGGCTCGAAATAGAGCGAGGGCACAGACAGATCCGACAGGGTGCCATCACACGAAAGACTTGACCATACGAAAAACATTGGTTGTCCGAGGGATAAGCGAATGTGAACTCTGGAGAAAGAGCTAATGAGTACGTCAACTTAGCTTTTTGTTCATGCCTCCCTCCCTTCCTGGTTGCGGTTGTTCGTCGCATCCGTATGTCCCGGGAGGGGATGACACTCCACGAGATATTTATGGACCCCCGGCAAGGGCAGGGCCGGTTTCGCTCTCCTCCCCTTTACGCTTTCAACGATCTTACGGCAGTAGGCACAAAGGTCACGCTAGAGTGGACGGCCTTGTCGGAGCATGCTTGCCGGTGCGTCAATCAACAGATTTGCACCGGTGCTCTACTCAGGATTTTCCCTTAGCAGGGTAAATGCTGGACCGAGTTTCGCGCGGGCTTATTGATGTTGATGATGCAAAAAACCCAGTGTGGCTCGATCGTCGACAAGTGAAAGTGGTGGAGGGGGAAACCATGTACCTTACCCCTTCATCCTTTTTCTCAAACGGGGCCTGCACGGTGACCATGCTGCCCGAGCCGCTCGGGGTCGCCGCGTCATCGCCATCCCTCGCCTCCGCCGCCGCTTGCGGCCGCAGCGGAGTCGGGTGATTGAGATTGGGCAGGACGGACAAGGAGCGACATTGCTCTCTCCCCGTGCTGCTATGTCGTGGATGATGATGTCGCCGATGGAGGCGATGATGATGAAGATTAATGCGTCGATCTCGGCCTCAGGTTCGCACACGCGCCTCCCCCTACCTGGCGCGCCAAAGATGTCGTGGTTGGACACGATCACCTATGGGGCCATCGGCCCCTTTGTGGTTCGGCAAGGGGGAAGGGCACATTGCACAAAGAGCGGAGGCCGTAGAACAGCATGACAATGGTGACGCAGGTGGATTTTACCCAGGTTCGGGCCGCCGCGAGGCGTAAAACCATACTCCTGCTTTGGTGGATTTCGTGGAGGACCGTGACGAACGCACAGTACTCAAGCCTGGCAAGGTCGCCTCGAGGAGAGCAGCTACGCGCGTATGTGTGTACAAGGGTCCGAATCCTTTCTAAGGTTACCATGGCCCTCCTTTTATTGGTTAAGGGGTTACCACAATGGCAAAACAGTCATTATCCAGTGATTAGATAGCCACAGTGCTATCATACCTAACTCTGCAGATAGGACAAGGTGCATTAAATGCACCGCTTAGTGTCACGTTGTGGATGCAGCCTGGCAAGCCTTGCCGTGCCATTCAACCACCTTCTCGCCTGCCTGCATAACACGCCTTTGGACGGGTGTCAGTTAGGGGTGATCTTCATCTGAAATGGTTGCCACGTGCTGAATGACTGCCACTTATTCACTTGAGGGCTTGACACCACACCGATAAGCGATTTGCGTCACTGTGAGGTGGAGTGGTGGAGCCTTGGCGGGATAGCAGGCCGCCAGCGTCCCAGCAATCCTTGCTGGGGAGGTCTTGAGACTTGCTCTTGGGGTGGCCTCGACCTGACCAGGCTCGTCTGCCAAGCAAGGGAGGCTTTTCCCTTGGTGATATCTCGCTATCTTGGCTTGTCTTGGTCTTCTTGATCTGCCCATTGATTCCTCAAAGGGCTATCTCTCCTGCTCTGCCTTGGTGAAGCTTGGTGGAGCTTGTTTAGCTGTTACCGCGCCGGAGACGTGCCTGTCCGTGCACAAGTCAGGGGGAAACATACACCCCTGTTTGTGTACCCCGACATATGGTCTTTACCGGTATTCGTAGAGGTGATCTATACATTGTTGATTTCACTAAGAGAGCTCAACCTTGTACTTGCTTAATTGCTAAATCTTCTAAAGGTTGGTTATGGCATAAAATGTTAGGTCATGTGGGCATGCGAAATCTTGATAAGCTTATTAAAGGTGATCATATCTTTGGTGTTAAAGATGGCATATTTGACAAGGATAGACTTTGTAGTGCTTGTCAAGCAGGAAAACAGGTTGGAGGAAGTCATCTCGTGAAGAACATCATGACCACGAGAAGACAGCTCGAGCTACTTCATATGGATCTTTTTGGTCCCAATGCCTACAAGAGTCTCGGTGGTAAGTCGTTCAGTTTGGTCATTGTTGACGACTTTTCAAGATTTATGTGGGTGTTCTTTCTTGATGACAAATTGCAGGTCCAAAAGATCTTCAAGAACTTCGCTAAGAAGTCCCAAAACCAATTTGAAGTGAAGTTCAAGAAGGTTCGAAGCGACAATGGAACGGAGTTCAAGAACGCCAATGTGGATACCTTTCTTGATGAAGAAGGGATTTCACATGAGTTCTCAGCTACGTACACACCTCAACAAAACGGAGTTGTTGAGAGGAAGAACCATGCACTTATCGAGATAGAAAGAACAATGCTTGATGAATACAAGACGCCAAGACATTTTTGGGGGGAAATGGTTGAGACAGCTTGTCATGCTACGAATTGACTATATATTCACAAGCTTCTCGGCAAGACGGCATACGAGCTTCTCACCGATAACAAACCCCAAGTTGGATACTTTCGAGTATTTGGATCAAAGTGTGACATTCTAGATAAACATCGTCGCTCAAAATTTGCTCCTAAATCTCATGAAGGTTTCCTACTTGGTTATGGCTCAAACTCTCACACTTACCGTGTCTACAACAATTTCACCCGAAAGGTTGAAGAGACAGATAGATGTAAAGTTTGATGAATCTAATGGCTCGCAAGTAGAGCAATTGCCAATTGATGTTGGAGACAAAGATCCTTCGGAAGCAATCCAAGATTTTTCCATTGGCAAGATTCTCCCAACGGAGGTGTCGTGGGAAACCACGGCCACCTATGGGGCCATCAGCCCCTTGTGGTTCACAAGGGGGGATGAGCACATTGCACAAAGAGCGGAGAATGTAGCACAGCACGACAGAGATCACACGGGCAATGTTACCCAGGTTCGGGCCGCCGCGAGGCGAAAAACCCTACTCCTGCTTTGGTGGATTGATGGTGTGTTATGGTGGAAACATAGCGCTCTTGCCCGGTAGGGTTGCCTCGGGGCGAGGGCAGCTACGCGCGTACGAGTGTACAAGGGTCCGAATCCTTTCTATGGTTGCCATGGCCCTTGTTTTATAGATCAAGGGGCCACCACAGTGGCAAATCAGTCATTGTGTACTGATTAGATACCGAACAGTGCTATCATACCTAACTCTGCAGACAGAGCAGAGCACATTAAATGTGCTGCTTAGTGTCACATCGTGGCATGCCTGGCAAGCCTTGCCGGGCCGCTCGGCCACCTTCTCGTCTGTCTGCTTGACACGTCTCTGGACGGGTGTCATTTGGAGGTGGTTTCCATAGGAAGTGGCTGCCACGTGCCAAATAACATCCACTTAGTCACTTGGGGGCTTGACACCGCACCGATCGGTGACTTGCGTCGCTGTGAGGTGGAGCGATGTTGCCTTGGCGGGGTAGTTTTCCTTCGTCGCGCCCGGCAGGCCTGCCGGAACGGTCTTGAGGCTTGCCTTCGGGGCCACCTCGACCTTGCCAGGCTCGCCTGCCCGGCAAGGGAGGCTTTCCCTTAGTGGTGTCTTGCTCATTTAGCTTGTCTTGGTCTTCTTGATCTGCCCTTTGATTCCTCAAAGAGCTATCTCTTCAACTTGATCTCGTCTTGGATGTAGCAACCTTGCCCTTTTAGGCCTGTGCATGGTCTGGGCAACAGACCCAAGGTTTGTTGCACCGACAGGAGCCCCCTGGCCTGGCCCGAACGCGCTGCCGGGCGTCGTCGGGGTAGGCCCTATCTAGTGCACAGGCAAGAGGGTAGCAGTTGCTTGTTCTTTGAGATCTTCTTTGCTTCTTCATTAACCTGAGCCCAGGTCAGTTTCCAGTTCTCCCGCGCGTCACGTAACACCACTTGTAGTGGGAGAGATAACGGGCCACGATCCGTGGGGTACCCATGTCCCACGTTCACGGGGCGGTAACCGCCACCCCATTATCTTTCCCGCTCCAAATGCCTCCGCCACGTGTATTGCATGTACTGCGCAAAGTTGGTGGCGGATGTAGAGGGCGCGGGAATGAGCACCATGGCAGAAAGCCAGGCGTCGCGGATTGGTGTAGGGGGTCGGCCTTGCTTCCTCGAGCCATTTATGGCGAGGAGGAGCCGGACTGGACGAATGGGGCGGCTACCTTCATGGAAAAATCTAGCCCCTGCCCCGCTCGCCTATAAAAAGGGAACGTGGGGAAAGGCATTTTCCCACACATCCTTCTCCTTCCATTCCTACAGCAGTCCTTGCCCACCATGGCGAGAGGTCGGGGGCGCGGCGCTGCTCCAGTGGCGGCGACGAGAACTTCTGCTCGACAGCGTCTCCCTCCTCCCTTCGAAGATGCGGGGGCGGAGCCCGCCGTGAGAGGAGGTGGGAGGGGGCGAGGTCGTGGTCGTCATGGTTCCCGGGGCCGAGGAGGACGGGGTGGCGCTCTGATTGCGCCCCCACCAGCCGCCCCTCCCCCGATGGAAGGCCACGTTGGAGACCAACCTCTGGAGTTCATCATCTGATTGTACAAGCCTCCGCACGGCCGCCTCCGTCTGCCCACTTCATTCGCAAGGGTGATGGAGCTTGGACAGCCGCACGCGTTGAAGCTGCACATGAGGGGTTGCGGGAATGGCGGCATGCGGGTGGATGTGGATTTTCCTGCCCCTCATGTCATGTTCTTCTGACGCGGCTGGAAGACTTTTGCTCGCGCCCATAGCTTGTCGGAGGGGCACGTCCTCCATTTTAAATTAATGGAGGCCGACCTGCTCTCCGTCAAGGTCTTTGGGTGCTTGGGTTCTCGCTTAGGGTGCTGGGCGGAGAGCTCGACCGATGACAAAAGTTCCTCCTCGAGCGACAGCGACGAGGAGGACAGTGGCAGCGATGACAACGACGCCGATGGGGAGGACGACGGCTCTGACTCCGGCTGAACACCAGCCGCATCGTCACCGTCAGGCCAGGGCACCAATATCTGCACCTGCACTCCTTTCCCGGCAAGGCGATTTGCTGGGGGGTTGGATGCTAAGGTGGGAGTGGTGCCCCGGGCTCCTCTAGCAGCCTCCCAGCTGGACCCCAGCAGGCTTCCTCGCGGGCTGCAGCTCCGTTCGCCCTGCCGCGTCCTGCTAGCCCTGGTGGTGGCAGCTGGGGGGTCGTCTCCGCCGATCTCACCATCACCTTCGCCCGCGCCCTCCCGCCCCCGCCAGGCTCCTTGTCAAAGGGCCTGATGGGGTCAGGTTGGGCTTCTGCCCAGGCGCTCTTTCCACCCTCTTCGCCTCCCACCGCAGTTCCTAGGAGGACATGGACAAGAAAGGTCATCACGGGGCACTTATCTTTTTTCAATCTAAAATATGTAGGCATTTGCCAAACTTTAGTCTAAATTATGTAATCTTCTTTATACAGGTTTGTATTCTGTAAGATTTGTACTTGTTAATCAGCATATTAATGAAAAAGACAAACCTTGCCGGGTACTTGTGCATGTAACAAACTCATGCAGAGGTGAAATGCCTCTATACATTAAAGTAAACAAGTTTTCCCCGGCAGGCTATCCTGCCAGTACCCTCAGTTTGTTGCCACGGGGCTAGGCCTGCCGGGCACAAACCACAGGGAGGGACCCGCCCCCCGCCAAATCTTCTCCATCAAAGGCCACTGCAACCATCCTGACCAAAGCAACGTTCGAGTCAAAGGATGGGAGCACCTAAGTTTCGAAGGTGGCGAGGTTTTCATATGCACAAGGTTCTCTTCACAGAACACGTATGGATAAGAGATAAAACTTATCTGTTTGGCTTGCCGGGGATCGTAACGTAGGCTTGTCTTCTCTTATCTTCTTCGAGACCAAGTCCACGGTAAGAGCCCTACAACCTAGTGCAGATGAAAATGATGCCATGTGCGATCTGATCTACATGATCATGCTATGCTCATGATATGCTTATGCATGCATGCAAGTTTCGGGCCCCCCCCCCAGTGCTTTGTTTATTTCTCTGTTGCTCAGGGTCTGCACCTGGCTTTGTACAAGGGGTTACATGCAACATCGGCAAGGCCTGTACAAAAGGGTGGCTGCCGGGCAGGGCCCGACAGCCGCGCCTTACGGGTAGAACTTACGGAGATGCTCAATGTTCCATGAGTTTTGCAATTGAATGCCATCTCCGGTCTCCAGACGGACTGCGCCAGGTCTGGTGACTCGTACTACCCGGTAAGGGCCTTCCCACTTTGGCGTCAACTTGTTTGTACCCTTGGCGGACTGAATGCGCCTAAGGACAAGGTCGCCTTCCTCAAAACTCCGGGCATGAACCCTGTGGCTGTGATAGCGACGCAGGGCTTGCTGGTAGCGTGTAGCACGTGTAGCAGCCCGAAGACGGTTCTCCTCAAGTAGCACAGCGTCGTCATGCCGGTGTTGTTCTTGCGCCACTTCATCGTAGGCAAGCACTCGAGGTGACCCGTAAATGAGTTTCGTGGGGATAACTACTTCTGCCCCATAGACTAGGGAGAAGGGAGTCTTCCCGGTAGCTCGATTTGGTGTCATTCTAAGGGACCAAAGAACCACCGGCAGCTCGTCGATCCATCGCCCACCACACTTCATCAGCTTATCAAATGTTCTTGTCTTGAGTCCTCGCAACACTTCAGCGTTCGCCCTCTCAGCTTGCCCGTTGCTCCTTGGATGAGCAACAGAGGTGAATGAGATTTTGCTTCCAATGGCATGAACGTATTGCATGAAGGCGTGGCTCATGAATTGGGTGCCATTGTCGATGATGATTCAGGCAGGGACCCCGAAGCGGCACACCAATCCTTTCAAGAACTTGATAGCTAACTGATCAGTCACCTTTCTCACGGGCTCTACTTCCGGCCACTTTGTAAACTTGTCGATTGCAACGAACAAGAATTCAAAGCCCCCAGTAGCACGGGGGAAGGGGCCCAAGATGTCGAGCCCTAGACCGAAAATGACCATGACAAAGGGATTGTCTGAAGAGCTTGGGCAGGAAGATGGATATTCTTGGAATGGAACTGGCATGCTTCACATTTGGTGACCAACTCAACTGCATCTTGGAGGGCCGTGGGCCAGTAAAATCCTTGCCGGAAGGCTTTTCCAACCAGAGCCCTCGATCCAATGTGTGAGTCACACATACCCTTGTGTATCTCTGCCAATAGTTCCTTTCCTTCCTCCCGGCAAATGCACTTCAATTTCACACCATTGGGCCTTCTTCTGTACAGCGTGTCATCAACGAACTGATACATACTGGCCCTCCGGGCTACTCTTTCAACTTCTTCTTGCTCTTCGGGAAGTTCTCTAGTTTGGAGGAAATGGATTATGTACTGCGCCCAAGTTGGAGCCTGGGGCTCTGCACCGAGGACTAGCGGCACCTCCTCATTCGTGGGAGCGCATTCCTCAACCGCAGGGACCGGTAGTCTGGCGGGAGGGTGCAGCTCAGCAATCGAAGGGGAGTTGTTCTCGCCAAGCTCTCTGCCGGGGGCCTCGGGAGGCCCTGCCAGGAGAGGCTTGCCGGAGTCCAGTTTCCTCCTTTTTCTGGCCATTATTGCCGGGGATACGGAGGGTTGAGTCAGATGGAGAACAAAAGTCCCTGGTTCCACAGGGAGTTTTTGTGCAGCGCACTTCGACAAATGATCAGCGATGTTGTTTTCCGCACGGGGTACGTGCTCTGTTTGCAATCCGTCAAAGCGCTCCTCCAACTTCCTCACTTCCTCAACGTATGCCTCCATCAATGGACTTTGGTAATCCTTGTTCACTTGTCTCACCACAAGTTGCGAGTCTCCGCGGATGATTAGCTTCTTGATCCCCAGTTCTGTTGCAAGCCTGAGCCCGGCAAGGAGCCCTTCATACTCTGCAGTATTGTTGGTAGCCTCCTCCCAGGGGAAATGCATCTGGACGATGTACTTTAGGTGCTCCCCAGTGGGGGCAACGAGAAGCATGCCAGCTCCTGCACCTTGTAGGGAGAAGGCACCATCGAAATACATAATCCATTCTTGGGGCGCCTCCTTGCCGGGGATGACTGTCTCCAACACCTCTTCATCAGGGGTTGGCGTCCACTCTGCAATGAACTCTGCTAGTGCTCTGCTTTGAATGGTTGACGTGCTTTCAAACTTTAAACCAAAGCTAGTTAACTCCAAAACCCATTCCACAATCCTGCCGGTGGCCTCAGGGTTTCGGAGTATGCATTGCAAGGGGAAGCGGGTGACAACCGTGATCTCGTGGGCTTGGAAGTAGTGGCGCAAGCCATGATGAGGCCAAAAATCAACTTTTGCACGCCAGAGTACCTTGACCTAGCCCCCTATAACAGGGAGCTGACGAAGTACACTGGGCGCTGCACCACTTTCTTCTTTGCCGCGACCATAGAACTGCTTCCACTGCCCTGCCTTTCTTCTCTTTGGACTGACTCTGGTCTTGCCGGGACGGGTTCAGTTTCTTCTCCAGAGGGAACAATGGTGGCTGCCGCTTCGTCTACTTCCCGCTGCGCCACCAGTGCTGCACTAACCACTTGATTGGTTGCTGCTAAGTATAGCAGCAATGGCTCTTGTGGTTTGGTAGTGACCAAAGTGGGCATAGAGGAGAGATAGGTCTTCAAATCTTGTAGCACGGCGTCTGCCTCCGGGGTCCACTCCATAGGCCCTGCCTGCTTCAAGATTTTGAAGAATCGCAAGGCGCGCTCGGCCGACTTGGAAATGAACCTGCTAAGCACGGCAACACATCCAGTCAAACGCCTCACGTCCTTAACTGTCTTGGGTGCTTGAATCTGCTCGATAGCCTTGATCTTGCCGGGGTTGGCCTCCATCCCCCGATGGGACACAAAGAAGCCAAGTAGCTTGCCGGAAGGGACGCCAAACATGCACTTCTCCGGGTTCAGATTCAAGTTGATCTTATGCAGATTAGCAAAGGTTTCTTCCAAATCCTAGATGAGGGTTGATCTGTCCTTGGTCTTGACCACAATATCATCCATGTAAGCTTCAACGTTTCTGTGCAGCTGGGACTCAAAGCCAATCTGTACTGCTCTTGCAAAAGTGGATCCAGCGCTCTTCAACCCGAAGGGCATCCGTACGAAGCAGTACGTGCCACATGGGGTTATGAACGCGGTCTTCTCCTCGTCTTCCTTGGTCATGAAAATCTGGTGGTATCCAGAGTATGCATCCAGAAAAGAGAGCAAGTCACACCCGAAGGTGGAATCCACAATCTATTCGATGCACGGCAAGGGAAATGGGTCCTTCGGGCATGCCTTGTTCAGATCCGTAAAATCTATGCAAAGCCTCCATTTCCCATTAGCCTTGCGTACCACCACAGGATTTGCTAACCATGTTGGATGCAGTACTCCTCTGACCAGACCAGCTGCCTCAAGTTTCTTGATCTCCTCAGCAATGAATTGCTGCCGCTCCAAAGCTTGCTTCCGGACCTTCTGCTTGACGGGTCGGGCATGTGGGCAGACAACAAGGTGGTGCTCGATTACCTCCCTGGGAACACCGGGGATATCAGATGGTTGCCAGGCAAACACATCGATATTCACCCGCAGGAAGGAAATGAGTGCGCTTTCCTATTTGTCATCGAGGGTGGCACTAATAGTGAAGGTACCATCAGCGCCAGCCAGCCCTGACGGGACCTTTTTCACAGCAGGTGCAGTAGCCTTGGGTCACTTGCTATTGGAACTCTCCGGCACGTCATCAACGGGCGTAACGTACTCCGAAGAGGCACGTTTCCCGGACTCCTTGCAGGCATCCTTGCTATCTCTCTTCTTCTTGTTTTCCTAGGCGGGAACACTGGCTTTTGCGGCCTCTGCCGCGACTGCTTCCCGGTACATCTTGTCCACACAAATGTTTGCATCCTTCTTGTGTGACAGAATGGAAATGACGCCTATCGGCCCTGGCATCTTCAAGGTATTGTAGGCATAGTGGGATGCCGCCATGAATTTGGCCAGGGCTGGGCGACCAAGGATTCCATTGTATGGCGGGGGGAGGTCAACCACATCAAATACGATCTTCTCAGTCCGGTAGTTTAACTCCCCCCCGAAAGTCACCGGTAGCGTGATCTTCCCCTTAGGACGACTCCTGCCGGGGTTGATCCCTTGAAACATGCCAGTAACCTTGAGCTCTTCCTCTGCAATCTGAAGTTTGCTAATGACCTTTGGAGAAATCAGATTCAACCCGGCCCCGTCGTCAACCAACATCTTTGTGACCTTGAGGTTGCGGATTGTTGGTGAGACCAACAACGGCAAGCACCCTACCGCAGTGGTGCGGTCAGGGTGATCCTCTTCGTCAAAGATGATGGGCTTGAGCGGCTTCCGAGAATCTGCCGCTGGCTCCACGGCATTGACTTCACGCGCCCACTGTTTGAGTTGGTGGTGAGAGGAGTGAAGAGATGCACCCCCATCAATGCACAGGGCGTCAATGGCTTTCTGGAAGTCCTGCTCGCTGGTTTCCTCTTCATCTCCTCCATCGCTCTCATCATTGCAATCCTCCTTCTTATGGCCTCTGGCGGGTTTCCCTTGGTTCTGAGGAGCCTTGCCGGGGTGGCTTACTCCGCCGCCTCGGCCCTTCCCGCCAGCCCCATGTTGACCTTTCTCCTTGTCACGCTTCTCATACTCAGCCCTCTGCTTCTTGACGAGCTGCTCGACCTGATGACACTCCTGGAGATCGTGGCCCTTGGTCTGATGGATCTTGCAGTACGGCCCATCACCTTTCCCAGCCTTCTCGGCAGCCGCAGCTTCCCGGCAATTAGTGCATGTGACAACTTCCTTGCTGGGAACTTCGGTCTTGACCTTCTTGCCGGTACTAGGTGCGCCTGATCCCTCAACGGTCATCACTGCCTGCCTTATCCTTGCGCCTTTTGTTGCGCTTCTTGTTCTTCTACTTCTGACTGGTGCCCTCGTCGTCATCCTCTGAGTCGATGTCGATGCCATCCTCTTCACCGGGGAGCCGCCTCCCCTCCTCTACCCGAGCACACTTATCCACTAGAGTGTAAAGCTCCTTCACAGTCTTGGGCAGTCGAACGTTCATCTTGGAACGTATCCGACGATTGAGCATGTTGGACTGGAATGCAGCTATCACAGCTGCCGGGTGGATGCCTGGAATGTTCCTGTGTACTAGACTGAACCTCTGCATGTACTTCCGCAGGGTCTCTCCTTCCTTCTGCGGGAGGAGTTGCAAGTCGCTGGGCCGCCTTGGTTCTTGATGGCCGCCCTTGAAGGCGCCAACAAACTCATGGCACAGGTCAGCCCAGGTCAAAATGGAGTTCTCCGGCAGGTGCATTAGCCAAGACCTCACATTTGGCTTGAGCGCCAAAGGGAAGTAGTTGGCGAACACCTTCTCATCTCTTCCCCCGGCAGCTTGAACAGCGATGGTGTAGATGCTCAAGAACTCTGCCGGGTTTAGTTTCCCGTCGTACTTCTCTGGTATTTCTGGCTTGAACGTGCGGGTAGATGACCAACGGACTTGTCGCAACTCATGAGTGAAGGCGGGGCAGCCAACCTCGAAAGGTAGGTACCCACCTTCACCGAGAGTGGGCTTGTCGATGTCAGGGCCATTGTGCCTATCGGACTGGCGGTGGGTGTCGCGGCGTTGCTTGATAATGATGCGTGCGCCTTCCCTTTGCCTGTCCTCTAGGACTCATCGTTGGCCTTGACGCGCTCGGGGGTCGGACGAAGCCATCGAGGCGTCGTCGGGTTCTTGATCGGGTGGCTCCGGCTGTGGCCCCTGCGCAGGCTGCCGTGGAGGGGACTGCACCGTGGCGGTGGCCCCTTCGGCACGGCCAGCAGCGCGGGCCGTTGTCGTCACCTGGGGAGGCCGTGATGGGCCAACTCGCAGTGATCCTCCCGCCTCGGCGAAACCAATCAGGCTTTGAATTGTGGCTCTCCACTCATCCATCTGATCGGCTGCCGACGGAAATCTCAATAGCAGCTGGGCCCGCGCCATGGCCTCCGAAGCGGTGCTTGGCATGGATGACGACGTAGACCGTAGCATCGCCTGGCTCCTTATGGTGCCGGTAGTAGCCGCGCCGTGTTCTCGTCATCGTGAGCCCGTCGCCAGGGTGGCGTGGTAAGGAGGTGGAGGCGCTTGAGGGCGAGCGGCTCCATTTGGCACATCGGCTGGGTCAGCTCTTTCCAGGGGTGGCGCATGCCCTGCGGCCGCGCCCGCAGCGGGAGCGGCCGGGGATTTGTGATTCGCCCCAGAGCGAGTGCCACCGCTGCGGCTGTGCCCTTCGACCGAGCGGAGAGGTGCAGACGGAATGATTTCTCCACCCATACCTCGTGGAGCGTGGCCACTGGGATGCTGTTGGTGCTGTCCTTCCCCGGTGCCTTCTGCCCTCGTTTCGGCCGTAGGGGAGGTGGTGACGACGCCGCCTGTGCCGGCCATGTCCCCCGTAGCGTCCATGTCTCTGTGCGTCCCCGTAGCCCCCGCGGCATCGGCGGCCATGTGCGATGGGGCCTTCGAAGTGGACGGATGGGCTGTGGCACCGGGCTTCTTCTTGGGCACCATGGACTATGGAGCCATCGATGAAGAAGATGATGAAGATAATGAAGATGATGATGCGCTGCATATGCTTCTCAGGTTCGCGCAAGTGCTTCCCCCTACCCGGTGCGCCAAAGATGTCGTGGGAAACCACGGTCACCTATGGGGCCATCAGCCCCTTGTGGTTCGGTAGGGGGGATGAGCACATTGCACAAAGAGTGGAGAACGTAGCACAGCACGGCAGAGATCACACGGGCAATTTTACCCAGGTTCGGGCCGTCGCGAGGCGTAAAACCCTACTCCTGCTTTGGTGGATTGATGGTGGGTTATGGTGGAAATGCAGCGCTCTTACCCGGCAGGGTTGCCTCGGGGCGAGGGCAGCTACGCGCGTATGAGTGTACAAGGGTCCGAATCCTTTCTATGGATGCCATGGCCCTCCTTTTATAGATCAAGGGGTCACCACAGTGGCAAATCAGTCATTGTGTACTGATTAGATAGCGAACAGTGCAATCATACTTAACTCTACAGACAGAGCAGAGCGCATTAAATGCACCGCTTAGTGTCACATCGTGGCATTCCCGGCAAGCCTTGCCGGGCCGCTCGGCCACCTTCTCATCTGTCTGCTTGACACGTCTCTGTACGGGTGTCATTTGGAGGTGGTTTCCATAGAAAGTGGCTGCCACGTGCCAAATAATAGCCACTTAGTCACTTGGGGGCTTGACACCGCACCGATCGATGACTTGCGTCGCTGTGAGGTGGAGCGGTGGAGCCTTGGCGGGGTAGTTTGCCTTCATCGCGCCCGGCAGGCCTGCCGGGATGGTCTTGAGGATTGCCTTCGGGGCCACCTCGACCTCGCCAGGCTCGCCTGCCCAGCAAGGGAGGCTTTCCCTTAGTGGTGTCTTGCTTATTTAGCTTGTCTTGGTCTCCTTGATCTGCCCTTTGATTCCTCAAAGAGCTATCTCTTAACCTTGATCTCGTCTTGGATGTAGCAACCTTGCTCTTTTAGGCCTGTGCACAGTCTGAGCAACAGACCCAGGGTTTGTTGCACCGACAGGAGGTGAAGGAGAGTACTTCTTCCATTCAAGTGGAAGCCTCAACTTCACATCAAGGTGAATCACAAGTTGACTTGGAGGCATCCACAAGGGGAACACGTCAAGACGGAGGAGATGAGGAAGTGCAACAAGATGAACCACCTCAACCTCCCTCACCACCTCCACAAGAGAACGACAACGCCAACAACAATGAAGGAGGAGAAGAAGAAGACAATGAAGAGGATGTTCCACCCCAACCCAAGAAAATCTCTCACGAGTTAGAGCAAGAGTCACAAGAGACCATCCCGTCGAACAAACCTTCGATGATATTCAAACCAGGAGAATCACTCGCTCTAAAACTCGTATGGCTAATTTTTGTGAACACTACTCATTCATTTCTAGTGTTGAACCTATGAAGGTAGAAGAAGCTCTTGAGGATCCGGATTGGGTGAATGCTATGCACGAAGAGCTACACAACTTCAAGAGGAATCAAGTGTGGACATTGGTTGAAAGGCCCGACGATGATCACAATGTCATTGGAACCAAATGGGTGTTTCGGAATACGCAAGATGAAGATGGACAAGTTGTACGCAACAAGGCCCGTCTCATCACTCAAGGCTACACTCAATTTGAAGGTATGGACTATGGTGAGACATATGCCCCTGTTGGTAGACTTGAGTCCATACACATCTTACTTGCTTATGCCAATCATCATGATATCACCTTATACCAAATGGACATTAAAAGTGCTTTTCTAAATGGCGAAATTGAGGAGGAAGTTTATGTTAAACAACCTCCCGGCTTTGTCAATCCCAAGAAACCTAATCATGTCTACAAACTTCATAAATCCCTTTATGGTCTTAAACAAGCTCCTAGAGCATGGTATAAATGCTTGACCAAGTTTCTTATTGAAAAAGGCTTTGAAATTGGGAAGATTGATTCTACACTTTTAACTAAAAGGGTTAATGGAGAATTATTTGTGTGCCAAATTTATGTGGATGATATCATATTTGGTTCTACTAACCCCTATTTTAGTGAAAAGTTTGGAAGGCTAATGTCAGAGAAGTTTGAGATGTCCATGATGAGTGAACTCAAATTTTTCCTTGGTTTACAAATCAAGCAAACTAAGGAAGGTAACTTTGTCTCTCAAACAAAGTACACCAATGATCTTTTCAAGAAGTTCAACATGCAAGAAAGCAAAGGTATGAAAACACCCATGCCTACTAGTGGACATCTTGACTTGATTAAGGATGGCAAACCGGTTGACCAAAAGGTTTACCGCTCTATGATTGGTTCATTGTTATATATACGTGCGTCCCGTCCCGACATTATGCTAAGTGTGTGCATGTGTGCACGATATCAAGCGGCCCCTAAAGAGTGTCATCTTAAGGCCGTTAAAAGTATAGTGAGATACTTAATTCATACACCAAACTTTGGCATTTGGTATCCAAAGAGGTCATCGTTTGATCTTGTTGGCTACTCCGATTCGGACTATGCCGGTGACAAGGTTGATAGAAAGTCTACTTCGGGTACTTGTCAATTTCTTGGTAGATCCCTTGTGTCTTGGTCCTCCAAGAAACAAAACTCGGTATCATTATCCACTACCAAACCGGAATACATTGCCGCCCGGATCATGTTGTGCTCAATTACTTTGGATAACCCAAACTCTTAAGGATTATGGGACACATGTGAAACATGTTCCGTTGCTTTGTGATAATGAAAGTGCTATTAAGATTGCTCAAAATCCCATCAACATTCTCGAACAAAGCACATTGAACTTCTTCATCATTTCATTTGGGGTCATGTTGCTAAACGAGACATCAATCTTAAGCATGTTCAAACCGATAAGAAATTGGCGGATATATTCACCAAACTGCTTGATGAGAAAGTATTTTGTCGTTTGAGAGGTGAATTGAATATCATTGATGCCTCAAACTTGGAGTAGAAGCTCCATTTGGATACATGCAAGGCGTGAGCCTTTTGTGACCAATCCTTGATATTTCTCTTATGATAATGATCATATTTCTTAGATCTATACTTGTACCCTTGCATGATATCTAACCCTTCCCAAATCTATGAGATTACAAGTCACTCACATTTTGAGCAATTACTACATCACCAAGTTCCTACGATTTGGCTGTTTAATTCAAAGAAGGATGAACTCACTCAACATATCCTTTGATGTAACACCCTTGATTTTGCCCATTTTCTTTTTCTTTTGATTTGGTCCAGATTCGCTTTTCTGCGGCTTAGTAGTCTTGAAACCTGGAGGGATCACCCTTCATTCTTCTTCTCGAGTGGCTTGCCAACCTCAAAACCATCCCAAGACCTTGCCATTTCCATCTTGGACCAAACCCAATATTCTTTTTCGGGGGGAATATTCCTTTTTCTATTAAAGGAATAACCCTGTTTGCTCTGGGTTGTGAAGCAACCCACATTTCCATCATTCCCAAAATTCCCAAATAATTCTCATAAATTGTTTGGGTCAAATTTTCCACAAATATGTCAAACCCTTACTTGCCATGTCCAAAAATATTTCACAAATATTCCTTTTCTGATTCTGCCCAGCTGTCAGTTTATGAAGCAAGTACCATATATATTTGCTTGCTTGCTCTCAAACTTTTTGTGCACTCTTTCCTATCCATACCATTGCCACATGCCAAAATTCAACTTTATTTGGATATTAAATCTCTCTTGGCTAATTCCCAAAGTTTCTGGGCAACTGGAATCTTTGTGAAGCAAGTGCTTGCTAGGAGTATACAAATAAGTTGAAATTTTGCAAGCATCTTCATATTCTTAAATAATGACTCTCCACCAAGTTTCAACCCTATCCAATCATCTATGTGAGCACAGTATCAAATCTTGGTTTCTGGTCAGATTTTCACATTGTGAAGCAACTATATTTTATATTGCTCCATAATTGCTGAAAATTTACCAGAGCATTCTCCTACCCATATAACCCATCTCTACAAAATTTGGGATCATTTCATCTGCCCATTAATTCCCTAGAATTTTTCCAAATTCTGGTCAGAGAGAATAGCTGTGAAGGAAGTACCATTTTGGCTTGTCCAAATGGCATGAAATTTTTATGGCACTCTCATATGACCAAATCATAATCATTTGCCCAATTTCAGTTCAAGTTGCTACTCCATGTGAGTGGCACATCAAGTTTGAGTTTCTGGACCAGATTGGTCAGTTGCAAAGCAACCCCATTAAATATTGGTCCATTTCTTTCCAAATTTCACAGGATCATAGTCCTTCCTACCCTAAACCTCCCAGACATCTCATTTTGACCTTATCCCTTTCCTGTTGATCACAGCTTCATGCCCAAGTTTGCTACAGCAAACTTCAGATGAACCCTCCCATCCAACCACAGTGAGTTTCAGAGAGCCATCACATCCCTGAGACTGTGCCTTGGAGGGACTACACACTGGACATGATTTGGCCGGTCAAGGTGCACCCCGTGCGCCAGTGCACGCGGTGACCACGCGTTTGGCATGCCAGCCAGCGCGCTCTGGTGATTTAACAGCTCGGTTCCGTCGCGTTCCTCCTCTCCCTCGCCGCGTCCACGCCTTGTCCAGGAGGTTCGTTTCATCGTCGCCCATCTCTTGGAAGCCTCTCCCCTTCTAGTTGATTCTCCGACGCGCCGCGACGAGCTCCGCCATTGTTCTGCCCGTGACCGCCGTTGTCGTTTTCCTATGCCCCCTCCTCCTCGAGCGCTCCCGAAGCTGCTGCTGCCTTCTCCACTCCCCCGTGAAGCTCCCCGAAGGCCGCAAACCGCCAGCCACGCCACCCGCACACGCCAGTGTGCGGATAAGCTCGCCACCGTGGCCGAGCTTATCCGGCGAGCTCGCTGCGCCTATATAAGGCCACTCCGCGGCTTCCCGAGCTCACCACCAGCTCCACCTCACTCCACCAAACCTCCTCGTCCTCTCCCCGGAGCCTCAGAGCTCCTCCTGCTCCACCACCACCGCCATGTCCATCACCGGCCGCCGCCTAAATTGGCGCGAGCCGAGCCCTCCCCCATCCTTCCTGACCTCACCAGGGGACCAACCGGACCCCATAGCTTCTCCGCCACCCCTTAGCTCGCCGCCGGGGTGCCCGAGGCCGTCGCCCCTTGTTCGGTCGCCGCCACCTGTGCTCTCTGGCGCCACAAGCCGCCGCCGTCCCAGCCCCTCCCCGGCGCATGTGGGCCTCTGAACGGGCGCGGCAGGCCCCGCCGCAGCCGCCCATGCCCTCCCCTTGGCCGGAGCTGGCCTGGGCCGGCCGGCCCCCTCGCCGCCTCCCCTCCCCTGCTCCTCCTCTGTCTCACGGGAGAACAGGGCGAGCGGGAGGAAGGAGACGAGCGCCCGTGCCCCTCCCCCTTCCCCTGGGCCCCGCCTAGAAGTGGCTCCAGCCACGGGTCCACGTGGATAAGTGGAGACGGTTTTCTGGTGAGTGTGTTTTTGTTTGAGGAAAGCGTATTCTCGTTCTTCTTCGATTGAAACTACGCTTTCCAGCTCCGAAAGCGTATTTCCCTAAGGCGCGTTCGGTTTTTCAGTTGAGGGCCTGTTTGTGATGATTTTATTATAGATAGGTCCCTGGCAGAAAAACCAATATAACTCTTCCTCCGCAACTCCGAATCAGGTGAATCCAACGCCCACGTCTTCGTCTCTTTGAGCCCATCGTGTTGGTATCATTTTCACTATGTGGTCCCATTGTGAAAATGACCATTTTGCCCTTGCCCGTAAACAGCCCTCTTCGAGAGAGAACTGTTTCCGGTAATCGCTTCCGCGGACTCTCCGCACTCCTTCCCGATGGATCCTTCATCCCCAGGCAAGCCACAACTCTCATCTGCATCATCGCATTGCAATATCATAGTTTAACATTTTACTTTAACAACAAGTATGAGTATCTGGGAAATAAATTGGATTATACAATACTTGAATGAATTCTCGGATAGGTGACTGTCATGTTGAGTACCAGATTGTTAATGACTAGTAGTTTACCCACTGGTTGATACTATGATGTTGAGATCACTGTCTATGATTATTTTGGAGTTCATCCGGCAGTTCGTAGAGATGAATTAGTAGCAGTGGCTTAAGCATACTGGTTATCGGAGTGTCAGCCATGACAGAAATATTATTCGGGGATTAGATATTTCATGGTTGAACTTGAGTCACCTGTCCGGACTTATCAGTGCAGCCACATTTGCCGGTATGGGACGGCCTTGACTTGGTTTGGTCTCGTGCTCTTTCACCAGTACCACCCGACAGGGAAGGTTATGTGTGCGCGCTACGCTGGCCCAGTAGGCCGCGATAACCTTGTGAGCCCAGTTGAGTTATTTGGATCCAGGTCCCCGTTTGGGACAATTTAGTTTGGCCACGACGGTGGCAGGTGTCTCGAGGTGACACAGGGGCCACCCAGGGTAGGACTCCGGGGGAGTGTGATTGCCGGTGGTACGATGGGAGAGTCACGGGTCAGGCAGGTTTCGTTGGAGCAACGCTGGTCCACCCGAATGGGATCACGAGGTCAGTGCTCCATGATGTGGGTAAAGTGTGCAACCTCTGCAGAGTGTAAAATCTATTCGAATAGCCATGTCCACGATATTGGATAGTCCGACCAGACCTCACTAGGTGGTCAACCATGGTAGCAATGATAATGATGAAAGGACTCGTCGTAAGATCAGAAGTACTCGGTGGATTGTGAGTATTCTGAGGGTTTTGAGATGACCCGGAAGAGAGTAAGTTTGTCAGACTTGTGGTGCAGATGGTATCAAGTATATGATATGTCAGCCATGGGATGGCAATAAGATGAGTGGTCGGATGACCACATGCTTGGGAATTGGGATTTGGCACAGGTTTGGATTGCATCCTGAGATTTTTCGGAGTACAAATTAAATATGCTTTACCTTACTGCATTTACTTCAGAAGTTATCTTGTTGGATGACCATGTTTGTTAATTTTTACTGCTATGATGTTGTCTTGCTTTAATGCTAATGTTTGTTGTGAGCTTGCGAGTACATTCAAAGTACTCACCTGGCGTGTCATGCCAGTTTGCAGGTCATGCCGTGATTGCTTGCTTGTCGAGGATCCTGAGTTTGCGATCTAGGATACGCGTTCTAGCCAGAGTCCCTGCGGAATGGAGTCCATCACTACCGTCGCTATTCCGCTGCTGAGAGAGTTACTCCGCTGTTAGCATAGAGCTACCCCGGGCAGGCGTAGTGTCGCCGTGCCGATGTAATCCTTGTACCCTTTGTAACATATCCATTGTAATAAAGAGCTGATTTGTTCTATGCCAACAGTGTCGTATTCCAGAAGACTTGTCCTTGGGCTGGAATACGGGGCGTTCCAGTTTACTCTGAGCCGGGGTGCCACATAAGTTGGTATCAGAGCAGGTCTGGCTATAGGACGCACGGTCGAGGTGCGAGCGTTAGTAACCAGTAGTATAGGGCCTGGTTGGCTTGTTGCACTTGTCTGTTGCATTTGTTTGTGCATAGCATGCGTATAGACTAGTTATCTTATCCCTAACGATGGATCTGGTGAGTGTAGGTGGCATCAGCTTCGATTCACTACCTGCGCTCTCCAGTTTGCATATCTGTTCCTTGGTGTGGCGTCATTTTCGTCCCAGCGGAGGGATGCCAAGGTGCTTGGTGGTGTCGATCCCTTATCGGATTGATGCACCAGTACCACACCAACTTATTCTCTTCAGCCACCCCTATCGTTTTGGTGATAGACAAGTTCTATCCCGGGTCGTGCCATTCCACTAGCCACTTCGGCAACCCATACTGATCTTTGCTATCAGAAAAGGGCAATGCCTGCAAGCTTTTCTCTCCGCCACTAACTTATTCCGCCACCTATTCTTTGGATGTGTACGGTTTTCTTCCGTATGCTTGATGATGATGTGGTCGTAACTTCTGTATTTTGACCCCCGATCACCAAGTTTGTCCTCGCCATCGGTTCCATCTGTGTTAAGCTCGTATTTGGTGTAGCCTTGTTTACACCAATTTTCTTCCACACATTGATTCACTTCCATGCACATCGCCACAGCATGTTAGACCGTAATACCGGAGTTCTTACGAGATTTGTGTGCTTAAGTAGGAATGCATATTATTGCTGTGAATAGTTGTAGATTGTGATACTGCTTGTGTATGTGATCTTGCTACTTTGTGTGCTTTTGCTTTAGTCGTTTCTTTTATTTGGGCCCTTGGTGTTACCTTATTTTCCCCTTATGGAAGTTGCTCACCGAACCTGAACCCAAAGAGTCAGTGAAGAGACAGTCAAGCACAGCTCAGTAATATGGAAGTTTCAGTAGACTGTGTTATATCGGGAATATCGGGCCTGAATACAAATGATATCCTGGCTGGATTGGTTATCAGCACCAAGTATACATCAGTGCAACTTTCACAGCAACAATGATCAAATCAGCAAGAAGGCAAATTGTGTACATGATCCACAATGCATTCTGTACCAAAGGTATGATTGATATATACAAGGTTGAGTCTGCTATGAGTACAATTTGAACCCTGCTATGTCTTGGAAGCAAGCCAGCATGAGCTATGAACTTAGTGTTCAGCAAGAAGGATAGCCGAATACCCTGTATGCATAATAGTGAGCTGTTTGGGACGCGGATGAACCCTTGCTCGTCTTTCTTTGGTAACGGCACCACGCCTGTGTTCTGAGCTGTTTCTGGCCGTCCGGGGTGGATGCCTATTTTTATTTCTCTTGTCAGCAACTGTCCGTGTTCTGAGCTGCTTTTTGGCCGTCTCGGGCAGCTGTTGAATTTCTCTTTGTAGCAATGACCCTATGCTATGAGCTGTTTTTCGGCCGTCTTAGGGAGTTGCTACTTTCTTCTTATCAACACCGTCTCATGCTCTGTGCTGCTTTTCAGCCGTCTTGAGTCGGGGTTGAGTTACTCCAGTGATGTCCCAGATCTGAGTTGTAAAGACCGTTCTGGTGGCTACTGGTTTATTTGCCGGTTTTATCCAAGGGTTCAAACGGTCGTTACCCTACAGCTACAACTTGTAAAGTAATATGCCTATCGGAATATCACACCTAACAACACCTATGGTCGCCCGAAGAATCAAGGGCACATAAGGCCAAGTTCTTTTCGCTAAGGATCCAGGCAAAGAGAACTATAATGAAAAAGCAAGGTTGTCCATATAGGTATGGTAATGGTACAAATACTCCGGATAGTCTGGCTCGGTACCAGTCACCATGGGTACACACCCATGGGGTTTATTCTGTTCGCAAGGACCCCATATCGAGACAACCCGCCCAGCCAACCAGATATGCTCAGAATTGTCAGAAGAGGGCAACCAAGCTGGTCAGGTCAGCCGAAAGATTAACTCAGCAGTTCGAATTCAGCCACCATGTTAAAGCATTACACGGCCTACCATCCATATAGAGATACCGACAGACTGAGTAATCAGAAGGATGAACAACAGTCTCGAAGCATGTGTCCTCACAGATGGGAATCAGTTAAAGACTAACCTGCTGTAAACAAGATTCTGCTGCCAGGACCGCTGTCAGTCGAGTCTATGGATAATATCTCCGTACACCTTTATGCTAGTCACGATAGGTGACAGTCAAATATTTGGTAGGAGCCTTATACCAAGGCAGTGAAGATACCCAAGATGACTCAACAATCCGTGCGAGAAGTCAGATTCCGCCAGGAGAACGGTATGATTCACAGTACTGTTTTGAGCCTGGAGGACGCCGAACCATTTGAAGTCACCCAACACAATGAGTAAAAGATTTTTGTGTTCACCAAGAGAATCTGTTCACAACTTAGTGAACGGTCGTTCGTATTGGACCTCGTCACGACACGTCCAAGAGGAACCACCCTCGGACTTACGAGCATGGCACATAGTTTGGTCAGGATAATTTATTGCCCCAGACAGGTCAGCAGACACAAAAGGAGTGAAGTCAGAGTAACATATGAGGTAAGATTTGCCAGAAAAAGGGTCCAGTGAAGCAAACCACCCCGAAGCAAGGCAGTCAGTCATATGAAACACAGTGGGAGCATTATACAAAGGTAAAAAGGAAACCCGAGTTGGAAATGGTTTCCTCAAGTGGAAATATTCATGTTTGATCCCTGAGCAACCAAATCTCGAGGACGAGATTTCTTTAAGGGGGGTAGGTTTGTAACACCCTGGATTTTGCCCATTTTCATTTTCTTTTGATTTGGTCCAGATTCGCTTTTCTGTGGCTTAGTAGTCTTGAAACCTGGAGGGATCACCCTTCATTCTTCTTCCCGAGTGGCTTGCCAACCTCAAAACCATCCCAAGACCTTGCCATTTCCATCTTGGACCAAAGCCAATATTCTTTTTCGGGGGGAATATTCTTTTTTCTATTAAAGGAATAACCCTGTTTGCTCTGGGTTGTGAAGCAACCCACATTTCCATCATTCCTAAAATTCCCAAATAATTCTCATAAATTGTTTGGGTCATAGTTTCCACAAATATGTCAAACCCTTCCTTTCCATGTCCAAAAATATTTCACAAATATTCCTTTTCTGATTCTGCCCCAGCTGGCAGTTTATGAAGCAAGTACCATATATATTTGCTTGCTTGCTATCAAACTTTTTGTGCACTCTTTCCTATCCATATCATTGCCACATGCCAAAATTCAACTTTATTTGGATATTAAATCTCTCTTGGCTAATTCCCAAAGTTTCTGGGCAACTGGAATCTTTGGGAAGCAAGTGCTAGCTAGGAGGATCCAAATAAGTTGAAATTTTGCAAGCATCTTCATATTCTTAAATAATGACTCGCCACCAAGTTTCAACCCTATCCAATCATCTATGTGAGCACAGTATCAAATCTTGGTTTCTGGTCAGATTTTTACATTGTGAAGCAACTATATTTTATATTGCTCCATAATTGCTGAAAATTTACCAGAGCATTCTCCTACCCATATAACCCATCTCTACAAAATTTGGGATCATTTCATCTGCCCATTAATTCCCTAGAATTTTTCTAAATTCTGGTCAGAGAGAATAGCTGTGAAGGAAGTACCATTTTGGCTTGTCCAAATGGCATGAAATTTTTATGGCACCCTCATATGACCAAATCATAATCCTTTGCCCAATTTCAGCTCAAGTTGCTACTCCATGTGAGTGGCACATCAAGTTTGAGTTTCTGGACCAGATTGGTCAGTTGCAAAGCAACCCCATTAAATATTGGTCCATTTCTTTCCAAATTTCACAGGATCATAGTCCTTCCTACCCTAAACCTCCCAGACATCTCATTTTGACCTTATCCGTTTCCTGTTGATCATAGCTTCATGCCCATGTTTGCTACAGCAAACTTCAGATGAACCCTCCCATCCAACCACATTGAGTTTCAGAGAGCCATCACATCCCTGAGACTGTGCCTTGGAGGGACTAGACACTGGACATGATTTGGCCGGTCAGGGTGCACCCCGTGCGCCAGTGCACGCGGTGACCACGCGTTTGGCATGCCAGCCAGCGCGCTCTGGTGATTTAACAGCTCGGTTCCGTCGCATTCCTCCTCTCCCTCGCCGCCTCTCCTTGTCCAGGAGGTTCGTTTCGTCGTCACCCATTCCTGGAAGCCTCTCCCCTTCCAGTTGCTTCTCCGACACCCCGCGACGAGCTCCGCCACTGTTCTGCCCGTGACCGCCGTTGTCGTTTTCCTATGCCCCCTCCTCCTCGAGCGCTCCTGAAGCTGCTGCTGCGGCCTTTCAACCCCCCCCCCCCCGCAAAGCTCTCCGAAGGCCACATACCGCCAGCCACGCCACCCGCACACGCCAGTGCGCGGATAAGCTCGCCACCGTGGCCGAGCTTATCCGGCGAGCTCGCTGCGCCTATATAAGGCCACTCCGCGGCTTCCCGACCTCACCACCAGCTCCACCGAACGTCCTCGTCCTCTCCCCGGAGCCTCAAAGCTGCTCCTGCTCCACCACCGCCGCCATGTCCATCACCGGCCGCCGCCTAAATTGGCGCAAGCCGAGCCCTCCCCCCTCCTTCCTGACCTCACCAGGGGACCACCCGGACCCCATAGCTTCTCCCCCACCCCTTAGCTCACCGCTGAGGTGCCCGAGGCCGTCGCCCCTCGTCCGGTTGCCGCCGCCTGTGCTCAATGGCGCCGCAAGCCGCCGCCATCACAGCCCCTCCCCGGCGCATGTGGGCCTCTGACTGGGCGCGGCAGGCCCCGCCGCAGCCGCTCGTGCCCTCCCCTTGGCCGGAGCTGGCCTGGGCCGGCCAGCCACCTCGCCACCTCCCCTCCCCTGCTCCTCCTCTGTCTCACGGGAGAACAGGGCGAGCGGGAGGAAGGAGACGAGCGCCCGTGCCCCTCCCCCTGCCCCTGGGCCCCGCCTGGAAGTGGCTCCAGCCACGGGTCCACGTGGATAAGTGGAGACGGTTTTCTGGTGAGTGCGTTTTTGTTTGAGGAAATCGTATTCTCGTTCTTCTTCAGTTGAAACTACGCTTTCCAGCTCCGAAAGCGTATTTCCCTAAGGCGCGTTCGGTTTTTTAGCTGAGGGCCTATTTGTGATGATTTTATTATAGATAGGTCCCTGGCAGAAAAACCCTTATAACTTTTCCTCCGCAACTCCGAATCAGGTGAATCTAACGCCCACGTCTTCGTCTCTTCGAGCCCGTCGTGTTGGTATCATTTTCACTATGTGGTCCCACTATGAAAATGACCATTTTTCCCTTGCCCGTAAACAGTCCCCTCCGAGAGAGAACTGTTTCCGGCAATCGCTTCCGCGGACTCTCCGCACTCCTTCCCGATGGTTCCTTCATCCCCAGGCAAGCCACAACTCTCATCTGCATCATCGCATTGCAATATTATAGTTTAACTTTTTTACTTTAAGAACAAGTATGAGTATAAGTGAAATAAATTGGATTATACAATACTTGAATGAATTCTCGGATAGGTGACTGTCATGTTGAGTACCAGATTGTTAATGACTAGTAGTTTACCCACTGGTTGATACTATGATGTTGAGATCACTGTCTATGATTATTTTGGAGTTCATCCGGCAGTTCGTAGAGATGAATTAGTAGCAGTGGCTTAAGCATACTGGTTATCGGAGTGTCAGCCATGACAGAAATATTATTCGGGGATTAGATATTTCATGGTTGACCTTGAGTCACCTGTCCGGACTTATCCGTGCAGCCACATTTGCCGGTATGGGACGGCCTTGACTTGGTCTGATCGCGTGCTCTTTCACCGGTACCACCCGACAGGGAAGGTTATGCGTGCACGCTACCCTGGCCCGGTAGGCGACGATAACCTTGTGAGCCCAGTTGAGTTATTTGGATCCAGGTCCCCGTTTGGGACAATTTAGTTTGGCCACGACGGTGGCAGGTGTCACGAGGTGACACAGGGGCCACCCAGGGCAGGACTCCGGGGGAGTGTGATTGTCGGTGGTATGATGGGAGAGTCACGGGTCAGGCAGGTTTCGTTGGAGCAACGCTGGTCCACCCGAATGGGATCACGAGGTTAGTGCTCCATGATGTGGGTAAAGTGCGCAACCTCTGCAGAGTGTAAAATCTATTCGAATTGCCATGTCCACGGTATTGGACAGTCCGACCAGACCTCACTAGGTGGTCAACCATGGTAGCAATGATAATGATGAAAGGACTCGTCGTAAGATCAGAAGTACTCGGTGGATTGTGAGTATTCTGAGGGTTTTGAGACGACCCGGAAGAGAGTAAGTTTGTCAGACTTGTGGTGCAGATGGTATCAGGTATATGATATGTCAGCCATGGGATGGCAATAATATGAGTGGTAGGATGACCACATGCTTGGGAATTGGGATTTGGCACAGGTTTGGATTGCATCCTGAGATTTTTCGGAGTACAAATTAAATATGCTTTACCTTACTGCATTTACTTCAGAAGTTATCTTGCTGGATGACCATGCTTTTTAATTTTTGACTGCTATGATGGTGTCTTGCTTTAATGCTAATGTTGTTGTGAGCTTGCGAGTACATTCAATGTACTCACCTGGCGTGTCATGCCAGTTTGCAGGTCATGCCGTGATTGCTTGCTTGTCGAGGATCCTGAGTTTGCGATCTAGGATACGCGTTCTAGCCAGAGTCCCTGCGGAGTGGAGTCCATCACTGCCGTCGCTGTTCCGCTGCCGAGAGAGTTACTCTGCTGTTAGCATAGAGCTACCCCGGGCAGGCGTAGTGTCGCCGTGCCGATGTAATCCTTGTACCCTTTGTAACATATCCATTGTAATAAAGAGCTGATTTGTTCTATGCCAACAGTGCCGTATTCCAGAAGACTTGTCCTTGGGATGGAATTCGAGGCGTTCCGGTTTACTCTGAGCCGGGGTGCCACATTTGACTATTTCAATTGGAATCAAATTTCATGGTGGTCAATTTGGATACACAAGTGCTCTTCCTTGCAAAACTAACCCATGTAGGAAGATGAACTTCAGCCCCAAAGGGTGCTCCCAACTACATCAACCTCGAGCATCCAACACAAGTTCGACTACATGATCAAAATCAACACCACAACCCAAGGTATTTCATTCCATCTTAGAGAAGCTTTACTCCAAGTCATGAGCTAAAGCAACTCAACAAGATGTGAATACATCAAAATGCTTAAACGAAAAATAGTAACTCCATTTTGAGCTTAAAACGATGAGCATGACCTATGATCAAGTGATCTCACTTGACTCCTAAGTCAATATACTCTAACATAGGTGACTTTGTTGCCGACCCTTTCTAGGTGAAGTTCTCTAGTGACCTTTTACTTAGTTGATTTTTCTTTCACTTGTATGTTTTTCTCGTCATTATGTCTCCCTCTAAAACACAAAAAAAACTTCATCTAGATCTTTTTAAATTCAGTTCGCATCTGTGTTAAATTCAGTGCAAATCTTTCTGCTAATTCCTTGCAAATCCTTGTGAGATTTCATTTGCCAAGTGAGCCGAGTTGACAAAATCTTTACTCTATGTTGAACTCGGTCCCTCCAATCCAAACCTATCGGGTCGACCAAAATACAAGGTTTCCTTGTATATAGTTCATCGGTACAACCGACACGGACTAGCTCGGTCTCACTGATAAGCACCCTCTATGATTCTATCATCTCGGAGTCACTGATGGAACCATATCGGCATCACCGATTTCACTCTGAGAAAACCTTTTGCCATTTCTTATTGCCTATTTTCTTCAGCTCCACTCAATGATTCTTCCCTCTATCAGCATCCTAAGCTACCTACTGCTTTGTAGCGACTCTCAAGGACCACACCTACTTGGCTCATGCTCCAGAAGTGCCCTTCTTGGAAATTGATGTCAAAGGGGTGAGAGAGCACATCAAAGCTTATCAAATGAGCAGATCTAAGCTCTTCTATAGATGCTTGTTAACAAGGAGGAGAGAAGTCACATGTCTTTAAGAGGGGAAGACAAGCTAATATGTTTGATCCTAGCTATTGCCGAAAATTCTTTTTTGCTCAGATTTTATTTGCTCTTATTCTATTTGCTCTAATTTTATCTCACCCTACCATCTCCCATTATCCAATATCAGATTCAGGGGGAGAAAGAGTCTATGCCTAAGGGGAGAAAAATCTTTGGAATTTATTGCACATCTTTAAACCACTGGGGACATGTCTATACCTAAATGAAGTACTTGTAGTACTCACCCATCACATGTCATCCCAATCTTGGTATTCTTGTGGTTCCCCAAAACTGCCTTACTTGGAGTGTTCTTGTGTTATTTAACCCTGATTTCTCAAGTCCACTCTCTCAAAAGTCAGCTCAAGACCACAAGGTAAGTATATGCATCACACTCATGTGCATGATGATCTCTTGCTGTTGTACACACTGTTTGCAAGAGGGATTCATAAACATGGAGGTACGTTTCTCAATCATATCTTTTGGTCTGATGCATATAGCCAAGATACATGTAACTCTCTGCTTACTCTATCATGTTATGCGTTCACATGTTAGTATATTCTATCTTCACATGGTTGCATACATGTAGGGGGAGCTTATGCATGTTACATGTTATTCCAAAGCTTTACTTGCTACTCTTCATATCATTTACCTAACGCTTTGATGTATGTTGTCATCAATTACCAAAAAGGGGGAGATTGAAAGCACAAGTGCTCCCTAGGTGATTTTGGTGATTAATGTCAACATATCTCTTGTTGGACTAATGCTTTTATCTAGTGTATTTCAGACAAGTTCAACAATGGCGTGGAAAGGACAAGAGAATGTAGAACCCCTTCAAAATGCTAAGGACACATATTGGCAAAAGCTCAAGACTCTTCATTTTGTTTTAGTGATCCAAGATCACATTGAGTCCATAGGAAAGCCAATACTATAAAAAGGGGATGAGGTGTTGCTTAATGGCTTGCTTGCTCAAATTCTTAGTGATATTGCTCCTAAACCCTCAACCACTTCTCCATCCAAATATGTCAAAACCCTAAACTCCAACTTGGCCCCACCGATTCATTCTATCCGGCGCCACCGAGTTCATATGACATAGCCACAGCCAGAAACCCTAACAGTTATGTCACACCAATATGGATCTCGGTCTCACCGAGATGGCCTTGCCAACTCTCCCTATTATCTGTTGCAATTATTTGTCTCACCACAATTGCAATCGGTGTCACTGAGATGACTTGACAAATTCTCTATTGCCCTATTGCTTCACTTCGGTCTCACCGATTTGATGCCATCGGTGCCAACGAGATGATGTTTGCCCTAAGCCCTAGCACATCGGTCCCACCGAGTTCTTCCAGTCCATCCCACCGAGATTCCTAACGTTCACATTTTGAACTAATCGGTCCCATAGAGTTTAGCTATTCAGTCTCACTGAGATGTGTCAAATGTGTGTAATGGTTGGATTTTGTGTGGACGCTATATATACCCCTCCACCCCTTCTCCATATGTGAGAGAGCCATCAGAACGTGCCTACACTTCCACCATACATTTTCTCAGAGAGAACCACCTACTCATGTGTTGAGATCAAGATATTATAATCCTACCACAAGAATCTTGATTTCAAGCCTTCCCCAAGTTGCTTTCCACTCATATCATCTTTCCACCATATCCAAATCTATGAGAGAGAGTTGAGTGTTGGGGAGACTATCATTTGAAGCACAAGAGCAAGAAGTTCATCATCAACACACCATTTGTTACCTTTTGGAGAGTGGTGTCTCCTAGATTGGTTAGGTGTCACTTGGGAGCCTCCGTCAAGTTGTGGAGTTGAACCAAGAAGTTCGTAAGGGCAAGGAGATCGCCTACTTCGTGAAGATCTACCCAAGTGAGCCAAGTCCTTCGTGGGTGATGGCCATGGTGGGATAGACAAGGTTGCTTCTTTGTGGACCCTTCGTGGGTGGAGCCCTCCGTGGACTCGCGCAATCGTTACCCTTCGTGGGTTGAAGTCTCCATCAACGTAGATGTACGATGGCACCACCTATCGGAACCACACCAAAAATCTCCGTGTCTTCATTGCGTTGGCACACTCCAATCCCATCCCTTTACTTTCTTGCAATTAGCATGCTTTACTCTTTCCGCTGCATATACTCTTGTCATGCTTGCTTGAAATGTATCATGAATGCTTAAACTTGTGCTAAAACTCTATATCAACTTGAAGAACTTAAAAACAGCCAATTTTACTTGTTGAGGGTCTAATCACCCCCTAGACCCCTCTTCTCGATCGTTTCAATTGGTATCAGAGCTTTGGTCTCCATTGCTTTGGTTTAATCACCATTGGAGGAAGATGGATGAGTCTACGATCAGGAGTATTAGACATAGATTGCCTATGCTTGATGGAGAGTTCTATAGTTCTTGGAAGAATGAGATGCTTGAGATTTTCAATGAATATGATTTGAACAAGTATATTACTAGCCCTTATGTTCCCCCTATTGATCCTTTGCATCCTACCCCCGATGAGTATCTTGACATGGTTCGCAATCTTAGAGCTATTGGTCTTATCATTAGAGGATTGCCTAGAAATTTGCTTGTATGCCTGCCTACCTTTGAATTTGCTTATACTATATGAAAATATCTTGAGGAGCGCTTTCCAAATTATTCCTTGAAAAATCTAGATGAGATTCTTCAAAAGTCTATTGCTTTTCATAAAATGAAGCCTAGTGATCCTAAGTTTAGTGATTGTCTATTTGAGCTTCGCGACCTTATGCGTGCCAAAGGAAACGTTGGAGTCATTAGTAGCATCATTTCACAAACTATTAGAATTCATAAACATGCACATTGTCATGGTCATAAATCTAATGAATCACTTGCTCTAGGTGATGATCATTTACATGATGATATTGAGCATGGATATTATGATGAAGATGAAGATAGTGACTTTGACCTTGAGGAGTCGATGAGACACTTTGGTCTTATGGCTAACCTTCGTGGTTACATGGCTGGAGGGAAATAATGGATTCTTAATAGTGGATGTACTAATCATATGACCAGAGATAAGGACATGTTCCGTGAGCTTGCCAAAAACGATGGCCCACGCAAGTATGTAACTTTTGGAGATAAATCCAAGGGTAAGGTACTTGGCCTTGGTAAGGTGGCCATTTCCAATGATAGCTCTGTCCAAAACGTTATGCTCGTCGACTCTCTTGGTTACAATCTCTTTTCCGTATCTAGACTAGCCGACTTTGGTTTCAATGTTCTATTTACTGAAGTAGATTGCCAAGTGTTTCGTAGAGATAATCATAATATGGTCTTTACCGGTATTCATAGAGGTGATCTATACATTGTTGATTTCACTAAGAGAGCTGAACCTCGTACTTGCTTAATTGCTAAATCTTCTAAAGGTTGGTTATGGCATATAAGGTTAGGTCATGTGGGCATGCGAAATCTTGATAAGCTTATTAAAGGTGATCATATCCTTGGTGTTAAAGATGTCATATTTGACAAGGATAGACTTTGTAGTGCTTGTCAAGTAGGAAAATAGGTTGGAGGAAGTCATCCAGTGAAGAACATCATGACCACGAGAAGACCGCTCGAGCTACTTCATATGGATTTTTCTGGTACCAATGCTTACAAGAGTCTCGGTGGTAACTCGTTCGGTTTGGTCATTGTTGATGACTTTTCAAGATTTACGTGGGTGTTCTTTCTTGATGAAAAATCGCAGGTCCAAAAGATCTTCAAGAACTTCTCTAAGAAGGCCCAAAACCAATTTGAAGTGAAGATCAAGAAGGTTCGAAGCAACAATGGAACGGAGTTCAAGAACGCCAATGTGGATACCTTTCTTGACGAAGAAGGGATTTCACATGAGATCTCAGCTACGTACATGCCTCAACAAAACGGAGTTGTTGAGAGGAAGAACCAGACACTTATCGAGATGGCAAGAACAATGCTTGATGAATACAAGACACCAAGACACTTTTGGGCGGAAGCGGTTGAGATAGCTTGTCATGCTACGAATTGACTATATCTTCACAAGCTTCTCGGCAAGACAGCATACGAGCTCCTCACTGGTAACAAACCCCAAGTTGGATACTTTCAAGTATTTGGCTCAAAGTGTTACATTCTTGATAAGCATCGTCACCCAAAATTTGCTCCTAAATGTCATGAAGGTTTCCTACTCCATTATGGCTCAAACTCTCACACTTACCGTGTCTACAAAAATTTCACCTGAAAGGTTGAAGAGACGGTAGATGTGAAGTTTGATGAATCTAACGGCTCGCAAGTAGAGCAATAGCCAATTGATGTAGGAGACAAAGATTCTTTGGAAGCAAACCAAGATTTGTCCATTGGCAAGATTCGCCCAACGGAGGTGAAGGAGAGTACTTCATCCATTCAAGTGGAAGCCTCAACTTCACATCAAGGTGAACCACAAGTTGACTTGGAGGCGTCCACAAGTGGAACACGTCAAGACGGAGGAGATGAGGAAGTGCAACAAGATGAACCACCTCAACCTCCCTCACCACCTCCACAAGAGAACGACAATGCCAAGAACAATGAAGGAGGAGAAGAAGAAGAAGACAATGAAGAGGATGTTCCACCCCAACCCAAACAAAAGCTCTCACGAGTTAGAGCAAGAGTCACAAGAGACCATCCCGTCGAACAAATCTTCGATGATATTCAAACCGGGAGAGTCACTCGCTCTAAAACTCATTTGGCTAATTTTTGTGAACACTACTCATTCATTTATAGTGTTGACCCTATGAAGGTGGAAGAATCTCTTGAGGATCCGGATTGGGTGAATGCTATGCACGAAGAGCTACACATCTTCGAGAGGAATCAAGTGTGGACATTGGTTGAAATGCCCGACGATGGTCACAATGTCATTGGAACCAAATGGGTGTTTCGGAATAAGCAAGATGAAGATAGACAAGTTGTACACAATAAGGCCCGTATCGTCGCTCAAGGCTACACTCAAGTTGAAGGTATGGACTATGGTGAGACATATGCCCCCGTTGCTAGAATTGAGTCCATATGCATCTTACTTGCTTATGCCAATCATCATGATATCACCTTATACCAAATGGACATTAAAAGTGCTTTTCTAAATGGAGAAATTGAGTAGGAAGTTTATGTTAAACAACCTCCCGGCTTTGTAAATCCCAAGGAACCTAATCATGTCTACAAACTTCATAAAGCCCTTTATGATTTTAAACAAGCTCCTAGAGCATGGTATAAATGCTTGACCAAGTTTCTTATTGAAAAAGGCTTTGAAATTGGGAAGATTGATTCTACACTTTTTACTAAAAGGGTTAATGGAGAATTATTTGTGTGCTAAATTTATGTGGATGATATCATATTTGGTTCTACTAACCCCCATTTTAGTGAAAAGTTTGGAAGGCTAATGTCGGAGAAGTTTGAGATGTCTATGATTAGTGAACTCAAATTTTTCCTTGGTTTGCAAATCAAGCAAACTAAGGAAGGTACCTTTGTCTCTCAAACAAAGTATACCAAGGATCTTTTCAAGAAGTTCAACATGCAAGAAAGCAAAGGTATGAAAACACTCATGCCTACAAGTGGACATCATGACTTGACTAAGAATGGAAAACCGGTTGACCAAAAGGTTTACCGCTCTATGATTGGTTCATTGTTATATCTATGTGCCTCCCGTCCCGACATTATGCTAAGTGTGTGCATGTGTGCACATATCAAGCGGCCCCTACAGAGTGTCATCTTAAGGCCGTGAAAAGGAGAGTGAGATACTTAATTCATACACCAAACTTTGGCATTTGGTATCCTAAGAGATCATTTTTTGATCTTGTTGGCTACTCCAGTTTGGACTATGCCGGTGACAAGGTTGATAGAAAGTCCACTTTGGGTACTTGTCAATTTCTTGGTAGATCCCTTGTGTCTTGGTCCTCCAAGAAACAAAACTCTGTATCCTTATCCACTGCCGAAGCGGAAGACATTGCCACCGGATCATGTCGTGCTCAATTACTTTGGATGACCCAAACTCTTGAGGATTATGGGATACATGTGAAACATGTTCCATTGCTTTTGTGATAATGAAAGTGCTATTAAGATTTCTCACAATCCCATGCAACATTCTCGAACTAAGCACATTGAAGTTCGTCATCATTTCATTCGGGATCATGTTGCTAAAGGAGACATCAATCTTAAGCATGTTCGAACTGATAAGCAATTGGTGGATATATTCACCAAACCGCTTGATGAGAAACTATTTTGCCATTTGAGAGGTGAATTGAATATCATTGATGCCTCAAACTTGGAGTAGAAGCTCCATTTGGATACATGCAAGGCGTGAGCCTTTTGTGACTAATCCTTGATATTTCTCGTATGATAATGATCATATGTCTTGGATCTATACTTGTACTCTTGCATGTTATCTAACCCTTGTAGGTACTTGGATGGGCCCAAATCTATGAGATTGCAAGTCACTCACATTTTGAGCAATTTCTACATCACCGTGTTCCTATGATTTGGTTGTTGAATTCAAGGAAGGATGAACTCACTCAACATATCCTTTGACTATTTCAATTGGAATCAAATTTCATGGTTGTCAATTTAGAAACACAAGTGCTCTTCCTTACAAAACTAACCCATGTAGGAAGATGAACTTCAACTCTAAAGGGTGCTCCCAACTACATCAACCTCGAGATCCAACACAAGTTAGACTACATGATCAAGATCAACACCACAACCCAAGGTATGTCATTCCATCTTAGAGAAGCTTTACTACAAGTCATGAGCTAAAGCAACTCAACAAGATGTGAATACATCAAAATGCTTAAACGAAAAATGGTACCCCATTTTGAGCTTAAAACGATGACTATGACCTATGATCGAGTGAGCTCACTTGACTCCTAAGTCAATATACTCTAACATAGGTGACTTCGTCGCCGACCCTTTCTAGGTGAAGTTCTCTAGTGACCTTTTACTTAGTTGATTTTTCTTTCACTTGTATGTTTTTCTCGTCATTATGTCTCCCTCTAAACCAAAAAAACTTCATCTAGATCCTTTTAAATTTAGTTCTTCATCTATGTTTAATTCATTGCAAATATTTCTGCTAATTCCTTGCAAATCCTTGTGAAATTTCATTTGCCAAGAGAGCTGAGTTGACAAAATCTTTACTCTACGTTGAACTCTATCCCTTCGATCCAAGCCTATCGGCTCGACCGAAATACAAGGTTTCCTTCCATATAGTTCATCGGTTCAACCGACAAGGACTAGCTCGGTCTCACCGATGAGCACCCTCTGTTACTCTGTCATCTCGGAGTCACTGATGGAACCATATCGGCGTCAGCAATTTCAACTCTGAGAAAACCTTTTCCATTTCTTATTTCCTATTTTCTTCAGCTCCACTCAATGATTCTTCCCTCTATCAGCATCATAAGCTACCTACTGCTTTGTAGTGACTCTCAAGGACCACACCTAGTTGGCTCATGCTCCAGAAGCGCCCTTCCTGGAAATTGATGTCAAAGGGGGAGATAGACCACATCAAAGCTTATCAAATGAGCACATCTAAGCTCTTCTACAGATGCTTGTTAACAAAGAGGAGAGAAGTCACATGTCTTTAAGAGGGGAAGACATGCTAATATGTTTGATCCTAGCTATTGCTGAAAATTCTTTTTTCTCTGATTTTATTTGCTCTTATTCTATTTACTCTGATTTTATCTCACCCTACCTTCTCCCATTATCCAATATCAAATATAGGGGGAGAAAGAGTCTATGCCGAAGGGAAGAAAAATCCTTGGAATTTATTGCACATATTTAAACCTCTGGGGACATGTCTATATCTAAATGAAGTACTTGTAGTACTCACCCATCACATGTCATCCCAGTCTTGGCATTCTTGTGATTCCCCAAAACTGCCTTACTTGGAGTGTTGTTGAGTTATCTAACCCTGTTTTCTCAAGTCCACTCTCTCAAAAGTCAACTCAAGACCACAAGGTAAGTATATGCATCACACTCATGTGCATGATGATCTCTTGTTGTTGTACAAACTATTTGCAAGAGGGATTCATAAACATGGAGGTACGTTTCTCAATCATATCTTTTGCTTTGATGCATATAGCCAAGATACATGTAACTCTCTGCTTGCTCTATCATGTCCTGCATTCACATGTTAGTATATTCTATCTTCAAATGATTTCATACATGTAGGGGGGGCTTATGCATGTTACATGTTCCTCCAAAGCTTTACTTGCTACTGTTCATATCATTTACCTAAAGCTTTGATGTATGTTGTCATCAATTACCAAAAAGGGGGAGATTGAAAGCACAAGTGCTCCCTGGGTGATTTTGGTAATTAATGTCAACATATCTCTTGTTGGACTAATGCTTTTATCTAGTGTATTTCAGACAAGTTCAACAATGGCGTGGAAAGGACAAGAGAATGTGGAACCCCTTCAAAATGCTAAGGACACATATTGGCAAAAGCTCAAGACTTCATTTTGTTTTAGTGATCCAAGCTCACATTGAGTCTATAGGAAAGCCAATACTATTAAAAGGGGATGAGGTGTTGCTTAATGGCTTGCTTGCTCAAATGCTTAGTGATATTGCTCCTAAACCCTCAACCACTTTCTCCATCCAAATATGTCAAAACCCTAAACTCCAACTCGGCCCCACCGATTCATTCTATCCGCCGCCATCGAGTTTATATGGCATAGCCACAGCCAGAAACCCTAGCACTTCGGTCACACTGATACGGATCTCGGTCTCACCAAGATGGCCTTGCCAACTCCATGTCATCTGTTGCAATTATTCTGGTCTCACCGAAATTGCAATCGGTCTCACCGAGATGGCTTGACCAATTATCTATTGCCCTATTGCTTCACTTCAGTCTCACGGAGTTGATGCGATCGGCACCACCGAGATGAGGTTTGCCCTAAGCCCTAGCACATCGGTCCCACCGAGTTCTTCCATTCGGTCCCACCGAGATTCCTAATGTTCACATTTTGAACTAATCGGTCCCACCGAATTTAGCTATTCGGTCTCACCGAGATGGGTCAAATGTGTGTAATGGTTGGATTTTGTGTGGAGGCTATATATACCCCTGCACCCCCTTCTCCATATGTGAGAGAGCCATCAGAACGTGCCTACACTTCCACCATACATTTTCTGAGAGAGAACAACCTACTCATGCGTTGAGATCAAGATATTCCAATCCTACCACAAGAATCTTGATTTCTAGTGGAGAGTGAAAACGCAATGAAGACATGGAGATTTTTGGCGTGGTTCCGATAGGTGGTGCTATCGTACATCCACGTTGATGGATACTTCAACCCACAAAGGGTAACGGTTGCGCGAGTCCACAGAGGGCTCCACCCACGAAGGGTCCACGAAAGAAGCAACCTTGTCTATCCCACCATGGCCATCGCCCACGAAGGACTTGCCTCACTGGGGTAGATCTTCACGAAGTAGGCAATCTCCTTGCCCTTACAAACTTATTGGTTCAACTCCACAACTTGACGGAGGCTCCCAAGCGACACCTAACCAATCTAGGAGACACCACTCTCCGAAAGGTAATAAATGGTGTGTTGATGATGAACTTCTTGCTCTTGTGCTTCAAATGATAGTCTCCCCAACACTCTACTCTCTCTCATAGATTTGGATATGGTGGAAAGATGATTTGAGTGGAAAGCAACTTGGAGAAGGCTAGAAATCAAGATTCTTGTGGTAGGATTGGTATATCTTGATCTCAACACATGAGTAGGTATATATAGCCTCCACACAAAATCCAACCGTTACACACATTTGACCCAACTCGGTTAGATCGAATAGGTGAACTCGGTGAGACCGATTAAGTTTAAAATGTGAATGTTAGATATCTCGGTGGGACCGACTAGAACAACTTGGTGGGACCGATGTGCTAGTGCTTAGGGCAAACCTCATCTCGGTGGCGCCAATTGCATCAACTCGGTGAGACTGAAGTGAAGCAATTGAGCAACAGAGAGTTGGTCAAGCCGTCTAGGTGAGACCGATCGCTATTTCGATGAGACCAAAATAATTGCTATAGGCAACAGAGAGTTGGCAAGGCCATCTCGGTGAGACCGAGATCTTTATCGGTGTGATCGAACTGATAGGGTTTCTGGCAGTGGCTATGTCATACGAACTCGATGGCTCCGGATAGAATGAATCGGTGGGGCTGAGTTGGAGTTTAGGGGTTTGACATATTTGGACTGAAAAGTGGTTGAGGGTTTTGGAGCAATATCACTAAGTATTTGAGCAAGCAAGCCATTAAGCAACACCTCATCCCCTTTTAATAGTATTGGCTTTTCAGATGGACTCAATGTGTTCTTGGATCACTAAAAATGAAATGAAGAGTCTTGAGTTTTTGCTAATATGTGTCCTTAGCATTTTGAGGGGTCCACATCTGTAGTCCATGCCATGCCATCCATTGAACTTTCTGAAATATTAAACTTCAATGGATATTAGTTCAATGACATATATTTTGTTATAAATTACCAAAACCACCCGGGGATTTGTTGCACTTTCAGTCTCCCCCTTTTTGGTAATTGATGACAACATATAGATCAAAGCTTCGACAAATGATAATATGAATAAAATACATCATCGATTTGAGAAGTATGTGATAAGCAAGAGCTCCCCCTAAATTTGTGCATTATTTAAAAATTGTGTTTGAATGCAAATGCACAATCGATTAGGATCATGGGGCACTCTTCCATGTCACATACATCTTTGGTGGAGTGCACAAAATGATAAGAATTAAATAACATGCACTCATCACCAAGGATAAAAGTGATTGATCATACATAAACATTCATAGAGATAATCATGCAAGCACACATTAAGCGTAGTACGATAAAACACATGATCTCACAAAGTATAGCATAAGACATAAGTAGCATAAGTTGCAACAACCAACCAAACCAAAGTAGCAATAAGCAAGGCAAATGAAACCAACAAAAGCGAAAGACACTCTCTCTTGAAGCCTATGATCTATACACTTTCTCCCCCTTCGGCAACAAGTTACCAAAAAGTTCCAAAATGTATAGTGCTATACGCCACTCTAGGCACGATCTCCAGGAGCTCCTGAAGGGATCTTCTGGCTTGTAGCTCTGGTGTGCGTAGACAGCGTTGAGAGGAGTTCATCTGCAAATGCTTCAGTTGATGTCTGTGGAGCTGGTGGAGTAGATACTGGAGGAGCAACTGTGGTTGTGGTGGCAGGAGCAGAATGAGCAGGTCTCAAGTCTGCAACTGGCTCAGTAGAAGACTTCTATGCCCTTGGCACTGTCTGGAATCTGTCTATTGTAGTTCTAGCATCATTGTCCTCAGCATCACCCCTCAGCTTCTCAACTATTGTCTGAATCTCTGTGACCTTCACATCAACGTTGTACATCTTGTCCTCCACAATCCTCTCTAAGCTCTCCTGATTCTCAGTCAAGTTGGCCAGACTCTTCTCTATCCTCAGGGTTGCTTCTAGAAGGTATGTGAGCTGATCTTGCTTGGTCTTGAGATTTACAACAGATGGATCTGGAGCACTTGTTGCCTTTGCTGCTCTTCCAGCCTTTGCTTTCTCATTCTTCTCCTGGGCCTCAACAGATGTAGGATGTGATGCATCCATGACAACTTCATTGTCTTCAAAATCAGGCCTAAGAGGTAGATGCTCTTTGTCAAGTAGATATGTCCCAGTTCCAACCTTGGAGTTGATCAACATCTGAATGTGTGGAGCATATCCACATGACCTCTTTTGGTCAGCTGTTGTCCTCTTGACTGTCTCAATTATTAAGCTCATGACCTTGAACTTTTGGGGAACATCAAACATGTGTAGCAAGTTGATGGAATTGCCACGTATCATCTTGTGATCTCCAGACTTAGGCAAGAGGGTATGCCTCAGTATGGTGTTTATGGTGGTCAATCCAGCAAGCAGGTAGTAGATTGATCCAAGTTTGTGAGTCTCTACGGCTGCATCAGGAATAGGCTTATACATGTTAGCCATGGAGTTGTGATCCTTCCTGGGTTTGCCATAAACATCAAGATCATTTTCATCTTCCGGTGGAGCATTAATGAGCTCAGCCCACTCAGAGATTGATGACTGGTACCTGGTGCCCTCAGTCATCCACACTATCTTCCCATCTGGATAGAAGTGTGCAGTGGAGTAAAACTACATAATCATCTCATCATTCCATTTAGTTAGCTCTTGTCCAACAAAAGCATCAACTTCATTCAGCCTGAAGCTCTCATGTACATGGGGAAAGTAATCTTCATTAGCATCAATATACTTCCAATCAACCCATTTCATGTCACACACAATGGGCTTCTTATCCAGCAAAGCAGTCTCATAGAAGTCCTGCTGTTCTCTGGTATGGAAATGGTAGTCAACAGCAGTCCTCCTCCTTGTGGCATATGGATCTGTCTGTCTCCATAATCTCAGTCCATGATCTTTCCTCAACTTCATGTTCTCAGCCACTGGATGATCATCATTGTGGTCTGGAATCTTTGGCTTCAGTTTTCTGAGCACTTGTGGCTCATCATCCTCTTGGACTTCTAGCACTGGGGCCTTGTTCTTTTCTGCAGCTGATATGTTTCTAGTGGATCTCTTTGGAGCAGAAGGCTTGGGTGTAGCAGGTGGAGGTTTTGTCTTGGGCTTGGAAGGAGCAGCACCAGTCTTAATGGCATCAGCCATCAACTTTTGAGACTTTGCGGGAGGTGCAACAGGCTCTTCCTCCTCCTCATCTTCCTCATCAGAATCTCTCATCATGGAAGGTCTACCAATGACTCTGGCAATAGTCTTCTTGACCCTTTCCTTCCTTTTCTTCTTTCCACCAGCAGCTTCATCTTCCTCTCTGGGCTCAAGTGTGAACTTCATAGTCTCATGTGCAGCAGCTGATTTTCTGGCTTTGGACATGGGAGCTCTCTTGGCAGGAGCTTTCTTGTGTAGGCCTAGCTTGGTGGTGGCAGCAGCACCAACATACTCTTTCTTAACCACTTTCATCTTGGAAGTTACTTCTTCCTCAACCACAAAGTCTTCATCCTCACTGTCAGAATTCCTCTTCTTCCTCTGTCTGGGAGCAGCTTTTGGCAAGTTACTAGGAGTGCTTCTACTGCTCTCATCATAGCTACCACTAGGGCTTGTGCTTGCCCTGAGGTTGATTTGCTTCTCTGACCTGTTCTGACTATCACTAGCCTTAGACATCTCTGCAACTGACCCTGTGAATAGATGGATGTAGGTAGAATGGATGAGCATCACAAAAGACAGCTAGTTTTTGCAAAAATTGAGTCAAAATCTTAATTTTAGTTTTCTGCAGAAAGCATTTCGGAGCTACCGATATGATAATCTCGGTGACACCGAAGCGCTTAATAGAGTCTAAACATGCAGTTTCGGTCAGACCGAGTTGCAGTTCGGTGACTCTGAGATGCTAGGGTTTCACTGAGAAATTGCTTTCGGTCTCACCGGTCAGTACGCTTCGGTCAGACCGAGTTGTACTTAGTGCAATGGCCAGAGCCAATCGGTGGGACCAAAAAATTCATTTCGGTCGGTCCGAGATGAGTTCGGCGGAAACCTAACCCTAAGATTTTGCATCAAATCTAATCTAGAGGAGTTCTTGTGTGGATAGGAAGTTTTCAATCATGGCAAGAATACAGGCATTTACTTTGTGCATTGAATCGGATTAAGAATTTGCACAAAGGGGTCGAACCATACCCTAACTTGGTGATGGCTCGCTACAGTGGCAACGGCGGAGGCGATTTCCGTTGATGGCGGCGGAGACCTGCAACGACGGCGCACAGGTGGAGACGGCGACGATCCGAAGACAAAGAGCGGCAGCAATGGGGGGCGTGGGCTCAAGAGTTTGAAGAATTTTCCAAACATCGGGCCGTGGAGTATATATACCCATTAGTTGTCGGTGGCGCCGAGTGGAACGGTTCGGTGGCACCGAGATGTGAAACTTCTTGTAGTTGGTGCAACTCGGTGAAACCGAATAGTTCTAATCGGTGGCACCGAGGTGAAAACCTAGATCAACCTAGTGGTTTCGGTGGGACCGAATATGTAAGTGTTGGTCTGACCGAAATTCACTAAGAGGTTTTGGAAGTCAGCCCTTGACGGATCGGTGGCTCCGAGTGCTCCTCACTTGGAGGGTCCAAAAAAAAGACTTGTTCAATTTTGTGATGTAGCATGAATAGAATTTGAGAAGAGAAAAGGCATAGATAGCTAGAGGGAGTACTTAGGCATTCTTGTCCATCCATTTGGCCAATAAAAACAAACAATCAAAACCACAAATGGATGTCCTCGAATGGAGAAAATTATGCAACCAACATGCTCACACAATAAGATAGCAAATAAAACATGTGACAAAGCATGCACATACACTCTAGCATCTATCAAGCAATTGGCGATGACTAGGTCATCTATATATGAGTATATTGACTTAGGAGACAAATGAGAACATTTGATCATAGGTCATACTCATCGTTTAAGCACAAGTGGGGTTACCACTTTTACATAAAGCATTGTTGTGTTCACACCATTAGAGTTGCTTGAGCTCAATTTTTAGAGCAAAGCTCCCCCTAGATGTGATATCCCCCCTAAGAGGGATGAACTAACCTTGGGTTTTGTCGATGATGATTTCATGTAGATGTTGAAGATGTGGATGCTCAATGTTGATGTAGGTCTTTTGGAGCAATCCATTGGAGTGTTGCACTTTCAATACCTACATGGGTGAGTCCCACAAGGAACATACAATGATATCCATAGACATAGATTGAAACACACACATGATGATGTCCATGAAAGCATTAGGTTACCTTGTCCCTTGTCTTACCAACAAGTGGGTTTGTGACTCCATGAACTAGTGCAAGATATGAAAGTTGATTGCACTTGTCCTTACCAAAATGAATATGAGTGAAGTATGTTGGCGGAGTCACCCTCAAGAACTCTCTAGTTCTTCTTCATTGGGATCCACATCAACTTGATGGGAATTCTTGGAGTTGTAGTCATACTTGATGAAGTAGAACTTGACGTAGTCTTGGGAACCCACTTGACCATGGCCTTAGGAGCTTCTTCAAATGAATCAATCTCTTCTTGAAGCTTGTCCTTGCCTTTTAGCTTGTGGTCTTGTGGTGGAAGATCATCTTGAGCTTGTGTTCCTTTGAAAGAAGTGGGATCATACTTCTCTTGTTGAGGAACAAACTTCGTCTTGGGGTATTGATCTTCTTCCCACTCAACTCCATTGGCATTGAACTTTCGTTCAAAACCAACACCTTGATTCTTCCGGTGCCTTCCTTGCTTGCGTACAATTTCCTCAAATTGCTTACTTCTGGCAAGGCTCTTGTAAACACCTTTCTCTATAATTCCCTTCAATAAGCTATTTTCTTGCTCAAGTGTGACTTGTCTAAGAGGATCATTAGTGGAATCAAGAGAACTACTAGAAGCAACAATATTAGATTTAACATGGTTATTGTTACTACAAGAGGAAGAATCTTTCTTGCTCTTATTGCTAGATTTTACTTGTGGCATATAAGTAGACAAGAGGAGACGTTTGGCAAGATAAGAAGAACTCTTCTTTCTAAGATCATCATTGATAGCTTTTAGGAACACATGTTCTTGCTCTAAATTTAGCTTCTCGAAGCGTAGCTTCTCATGAGTCCTTAGGAGCTCTCTATGATCCTCTAGAGTTGTTTCATGAGCCAACTTAAGAGTGTTTAGTTCTTTAGTTAGACGCTCAATCTCCTTCTTACCATTGTCATTCTTTTCATCTTGATTAGCATGATTACTAGCAAGTTCTTCATAGTTTTCATCACTAGTGTTGTCAACAAGTAAATCATCATCACCTAGCAAATCATCTTCATCACTATTGAAATCAACATACTCAGGGTGTGATACCTTAGGGACTTTAGCCATGAAGCACCTTCCAATTCCTTCATTTGGTGAGTCAAATATGTCATAGGAGTTGGATGACACAAGTGCAAGACCGGCAACACCTTCATCTTGAGTATATTCGGAGTCGGAGTGATAACTTCTCTCGGAGTAGTTGTCGCAGTCGGAACCGGATACCCATTCACCAACATGAGCTTGATGTCTTTGTCTTGTGTAGCTCTTTGATGACTTGTCTTTCTTTTCTGAATCCTTGCTTCTACGAGGGGGTCTTCGTTCATAACGATCATCTCTACTCCTTCTCTCTCTTGGTGGTGATTCATCTCTTCTACTTCTCCTGTTTGGTGAATCTTCTCTTTTATTGTAGGGAGCCGTACACTCATTGGAGTAGTGTCCAGGTCTTCCACAATTGTAGCAATTAGTATCACGACTAGAAGATCTTTTGTCATTGTAGGATCTTGACTTGGAGCTTCTCTCTTTTCTTCTATGCTTGTAGAACCTGTTGGAGTTCTTCACCATTAAGCTTAATTCTTCATTGGAGACTTGCTTCTCACTTGATGTTGTAGGAGCATCACTTGAAGCTTTGTAAGCACCACTTGACTTGTTGTGGAGCTCTTCCTTATCCTTGAGTGATATCTCATAAGCAACAATTCTATCGATGACTTCTGTGGGCTTGAGATCTTTGTAATTGGGCATCATTTGGATCAAGGTGCACACGGTATCATATTTTCCATCCAAGGCTCTTACGATCTTCTTGATGATGAATTTGTCGGTCATCTGTTCGCTTCCTAAGCCGGCAATCTCATTTGTGATGAGAGCAAGCCTAGAGTACATGTCAGCGACTCCTTCACCATCCATCATCTTCAACTTGTCAAGTTGACTTTGAAGCACATCCAATTTGGATTCCTTGACGGACTCGGTACCTACATGCATATCGACCAAAGTATCCCAAATTTCCTTTGCATTCTCAAGGCGGCTGATTTTGTTGACTTCTTCGGGGCACAATCCATTGAAGAGAATATCGCAAGCTTGAGCATTGTATTGCAACATCTTCATTTCTTCCGCGGACGCTTCATGATCCGGTTTTTTCCATCCTCGAGGAAATCACCTTGCAAGCCAATTCACACAATAGCCCAAACGGCGGGGTTATGACCAAGAATATGCATTTTCATCTTATGCTTCCAACTAGCAAAATTAGTACCATCAAAGTAAGGACCTCTACGATGGTAATTTCCCTCGCTAGATGCCATACTCTCCTAGGTTGTGAAACCAAGGCTATGATCACCAAAGCTATGGAAATCAAGGCAAATGGAGACCAAAGCTCTGATACCACTTGTAGGATCGAAAGTAGGTCTAGAGGGGGGTGATTAGACTACTTAACCAAATAAAAATCTAACATTTTCCCAATTTTAGTTGTGGGCAGATTTTAGCAACTAGCACAAGTCAAGCAAATCAACCTACACATGCAATTCTAAGAGTGTAGCAGCGGAAAGTAAAACATTGCATATGAAGGTAAAGGGAAGGGTTTGGAGAGTGCAAACACAATGAAGACACGGAGATTTTTGGCATGGTTCCGATAGGTGGTGCTATCGTACAACCACGTTGATGGAGACTTCAACCCACGAAGGGTAACGGTTGCGTGAGTCCACGGAGGGCTCCACCCACGAAGGGTCCACAAAGAAGCAACCTTGTCTATCCCACCATGGCCATCGCCCACGAAGGACTTGCCTCACTCGGGTAGATCTTCACGAAGTAGGCGATCTCCTTGACCTTACAAACTTCTTGGTTCAACTCCACAACTTGACGGAGGCTCCCAAGCGACACCTAACCAATCTAGGAGACACCACTCTCCAAAAGATAATAAATGGTGTGTTGATGATGAACTCCTTGCTCTTGTGCTTCAAATGATAGTCTCCCCAACACTCAACTCTCTCTCACAGATTTGGATATGGTGGAAAGATGATTTGAGTGAAAAGCAACTTGGGGAAGGCTAGAAATCAAGATTCTTGTGGTAGGATTGGTATATCTTGATCTCAACACATGAGTAGGTGGTTCTCTCTCAGAAAATGTATGCTGGAAGTGTAGCACGTTCTGATGGCTCTTTCTCGTATGGAGAAGGGGGTGGAGGGGTATATATAGCCTCCACACAAAATCCAACCGTTACACATATTTGACCCAACTCGGTCAGACCGAATAGGTGAAGTCGGTGAGACCGATTTAGTTCAAAATGTGAACGTTAGGAATCTTGGTGGGACCGACTGGAACAACTCGGTGGGACCGATGTGCTAGGGCTTAGGGCAAGGCTCATCCCGGTGGCGCCGATTGCATCAACTCGGTGAGACCGAAGTGAAGCAATTGAGCAACAGAGAGTTGGTCAAGCCATCTCGGTGAGACCGATCGCTCTTTCGGTGAGACCGAAATAATTGCAATAGGCAACAGAGAGTTGGCAAGGCCATCTCGGTGAGACCGAGATCCGTATCGGTGTGACCGAACTGTTAGGGTTTCTGGCAGTGGCTATGTCATATGAACTCGGTGGCTCCGGATAGAACGAATCGATGGGGCCGAGTTGGAGTTTAGGGTTTTGACATATTTGGAATGAGAAAGTGGTTGAGGGTTTTGGAGCAATATCACTAAGCATTTGAGCAAGCAAGCCATTAAGCAACACCTCATCCCCTTTTAATAGTATTGGCTTTTCCTATGGACTCAATGTGATGTTGGATCACTAAAAATGAAATGAAGAGTCTTGAGTTTTTGCCAATATGTGTCCTTAGCATTTTGAGGGGTCCACATCTCTAGTCCATGCCATGCCATCCATTGAACTTTCTGAAATGTTATACTTGAATGGATATTAGTTCAATGAGCTATATGTTGTTATAAATTACCAAAACCACCCGGGAATTAGTTGCACTTTCACCATGTTGCCACTGTGGTGGCCCCTTTTCGTCTATAAAAGGAGGCCCATGGCTACCTGGGCACGGGTTGACACTTTGCTCACTCTTACACAGTAGTTGCACCTTGCACACCCTTTTCTGGCAAGTTGCGCTTGTAACTTGAGCCCCAAGTTAATCCACCAAACAGACCGGAGTAGGGTTTTACGCCTCTATGGCGGCCCGAACCTAGGAAATCCTCGCGTGTGAACTTCTGGATTTGCTCTCCATGCTAGTCAATCTCCCCAGCCAAAATGGAAAGGGGCCACACTGGTCCCATAGATTGTCATACCCCGATATCTTTGGCGCGCCAGGTTGGGGATGTGCCAGAGAGCTCTACCGGTAAGAGCAAGAAGACCAAAGCTTCACCACCTGCTACGAAGCAGGTCTCTACAAGGGATTATGGCACTGGCACTACCTTTACTGTGAGTACCACCCTTGATGGCAAATAGGAAAGCGCGCTCACCGCCTTCCTATGGGGGAATATTGATGTGTTTGCATGGCAACCATCTGATATCCCAAGCGTTCCCAGGGAGGTGATTGAGCACCACCTTGCCGTCTGCCCCAATGCGAGACTCATCAAGCAGAAGGTCAGAAAGCAGGCTTTGGAGCGGCAAGAGTTCATTGCCCAAGAAATCCAAAAATGGATGTGGCAGATTTGGTCAGGGGAATACTACACCCAACTTGGTTGGCCAACCCAGTGGTCGTTCGCAAGGCAAATAGGAAGTGGAGGCTTTGTATTGACTTCACTGGCATAAACAAAGCATGCCCAAAGGACACCTTCCCTTTGCCACGGATTGGTCAGATTGTGGACTCCACCGCCGGTTGTGACCTGCTCTCTATTCTTGATGCCTACTCTGGTTATCACTAGGAAAATTGCCCGTGCGATGCACCGGGAGATATGCTTAACATGTGTTATGTGGCCCACGAGAGCATCTTCACTACCTAACAAGGATATAAGCCCACAGCCTGAAGAAAACCAAAAATATCCAATTGTATATGAAGATGAATATAAGAATGTTGACTCGCAAAAAAAAGAATATAAGAATGTCATAATAGAAAAGTACTCAGAAAATTATAAAAACAGGCCAGCCAATCAGCAATAGGAACAAATCAAAACTCATGAAAGGAAAATAACAGCAGAAGTTTTCAGCGTAAGAAGTGAAACATGCTTCTAACCATGAAGATTCGATTAATTGCTACTAACTGGTGGCACAATGGGTCTTCTTTTCTAGATGCGGTAAGTTCCGTTTCCAACATAACAGTAGCTAGCTTGCATGCATGTTATGTTTCACCGCAAAAAATAATCGATAGCAGGTCTCGTATTGAGAACACAAACAACTCACACTTTAAATTGAGATAGTTCTTCTTCGCAAAATAAAAATAAAATAAGATGGCTCTAGCTTTACTATGGCAGCTTCAAGCACTCTCATCAATGTGCTTATGTCAAACTGATGTAGATTTTCCAACATGGATTTAGTGACAGCAACGAATGATTCACAACCAGTAAAAATGAAGCAGGGAAATAGAGGATAACTGAAGCAAGCAAAAATGTTTTGGGTGCTTACAGTCTCACCCAAAGACCTTGTTTCATTTGAGGCAAAAGTTATAGTGCTTTTTACAATAATATTAGTCATGTCCACCTTGCTAAGCCTAGACAACGCAAAATAGAAATTCATACAAAAAATCAGACCTTATTCATTCGCAGGAAATTAACCTTAATTTTGTAGCAATTCCGCAAAGAGCAGTTCACGTATTTACATTGTGTGATAGGCCCAGACTACTTCCTCTCTTGCAAGGCTAGCGGTTGCTTCTCTTTATTGAGTGTCACCATGGCTGTGTTCTCTCCTTGAATGTCATCTTGAACCTCTCCTGAAGAACATCAAATAGAGCGCTTGTGCCATCAGAGGTGAGGGTGTTACCATGTACATCTGAAAGTTTATCTTTTGGCATGAATCTATTCAAAGTACTAAAATCAAATGATGGTCTACACATGGGTGTGCCAGTCTTGCCTTAGGCCCTTAACTTTTGTCTGTTTGCTAATTTCTTCCATGGCTTAGGAGCACGCATTCTTATATGGATTGACCACTTTTGACATTTAAAAATGTTCTCATGCCTTATCAAGTTATCATACAGGACAATCCCATACGAACCAAAAAATGGTTCTGATTACATAGTAAGTACTTATTCTAACACAAAAGCAAAATGCAAAACAACCCGCATAAGAGGGCCAAGGGATGCCTGAATACAGTTCCCGATATTAGCACGCACAAGTGAGATCTTTGGGAAAATAAACGGGTCCCATAAGCTCAAAAGATGCATAAAAATACAAAAATAATCCGAAGCGGCCTCTCAAATACATGGTCAATAAAGGGCATTCAAGTATCCATGGTCTTGGGACAAAGCAAATCCAGTCTGTTGCTAAATCCATGAATAGTTGGCAATCAAGAATCAAGGAATCGACACAAACTACCTAAGCCAGGGCGGACCAAAAGGCATGCCATAGTAAGAAGGATAAGAATTCTCATATGTAGAAGTATCAGTTCCAATTGAGCAGAATACCGAGTGATAACAAATGTATCATATGCACAGAGTGAAACTATATGTAATGGAAACTTTTAAATTGAAAGCCTATGGGGCAACAACTTCTCCCACAACAAATAGTTTTTATTCCTCGTGTTATCGCCCTCGAATCTTTTGCTGCAATACGCTTCTCTTGGACCACACAGGAAAATTACGAAAAACATCAGTATGTACCTTATCATTCTTGTCTATTTCCTACAAATCATTTTTATGAGTTGTTCACTATGAGAAACAATCTCAGGGAAAAGGTAGATTAATGACCAAAGAAATTAAATTATACACCAATACGTAGTATGATTGAATTATTACAGAATCTGACTGTTATAGAAAATGCATTTAGTGAAACTGGATTTTTATCTTCTTAAACCAAAAGAGAATGTATGGCTATAACAAAAAGGATTCAATATGACAAAAGAAATAACATAATGATCAAGAAATGATGGTAGAAGAGATACAAACACAAACCTGATGTTGCTAATAGATGGTTGCAGATGCATGGCTCTACCGATTTCGTAAGCAACATCTGTAGATTGCATAAGTTGGGTCGTTTAGGCTCTTTCTATAAAAATAGTAGCATGTACTTGAGTTACTTCCCTAGCAATACTCTTTTGCGACACTACTCTTCTTGCAAAAATAATAACTTAACAACTATTCTTCATTTCAAAATCGTACATGAAAACCCATAGAAGTCCAGAATTTATTTGCCTATGATTAGCCCTACAGCCTAAAGACTTGCACTAAACTCATCATCCTGTTGCCTGTAGGAAATTTGGTGCGAACATCAAGCAGACTATATGAGCTTCACAACCACAATAGCAGAGTGCATAACTTGGTAGTTTCATATTTAACATCTTCTACTTTGATATTGTCTTGTCAACTGGATGGAAAGGCTAGACAGAATAACATGGTTACAACTAACAGTCTGACGGCCTAACGCAAGTATTTCCTTCTAACGGGGAACCGACTCCGCTGTAGGTTCAAGAGCTTCTAGGGGAGGCCACCATCGAGGAAAGCTGTTTCTAAAAGGAGGGACTTAACATGGGCGAGCAGAGACTACAATTGATAAGGACGGTCTGAGGGAAGCCTGAGGGCACGGTTCTAGGTGGGGGCGGTTTCGGCGCATCAATTGCAAGTTGAGACCCATGCATATTTTTTTTCATTTTTCAAGCCCATGGTTTGTCACGGGGAAAAGGCAAGGAAGGCCTCCACGTAAGAAGGCGAGTAATGCCTCCAAATGCATACCTTCTAATTAGAGCATCTAATTCATTTGAGTGTGTGTTTCTAATTGTTTGTCATAAGCCTGAAATAGTATGTCCATTTGTCACCATGAACCTGTAGTTTTTGAAATAAATATGAGTTTTGTTCCGTATGAACTGATCAAAGATGACCATTGATTTTATTTTGGCACTTGACTGAGTGAGAATGCTTCAGAAAGGATGGTAATGGATCTGGCTACACATGCCATTTTTTCTTTTTGCAAGGAAAACATTTCAAAAGTCCATTGGAGTTTCCACACCCTTTTTCTAACCAGAGGATATGCTTATAGAAATAGAAGGACAAGGGAATATTACTATGTGATTATAGAGACCATTTGTGGCACTAACATGGTATGCCTGGTGCTTTAGGAGAGCATCGTAAAAGAACCAACCATAGAAGATAAGAATAGAAAGATTGGTATCTAGTGCACAATGATTAACACACAAATGCAGATGCTTACCTCAAAGCAGTTTCGTAAATGAAAAATTACAAAGATGAAATGATTTTCCACACGATACAACTTTCTCTATTTAGTCAGAAACATACAAAATAATGCTAAAAATGTGAGATATGAGGAGAAGCAAAACCACCAAACTAGACCTAAAAGCAGTACAAGATTATTAACTAAGAATAGATGACATACATCATTCATTCCGCCAGCACAACAAGCAGCATCAAAGAAAATATCCTCAAAAGGATTTCCAAAACCGCCCTCGAATCTACCCAAAACTACATGATGCAAATGCCATTACCTTTGTTGCCTAGATGACTGCATACTGAAACATGGGCGCAAAAGGTAGCTTTAATCGTGGATGTCCTTGTCAGTTGTCGTCGTTCAACCACCGATAGAAATCTTGTTTGCTGAAGACAATCTCACCAAACAAAACCTGAAGACTTTATTAAACCTCAGCCAGATGCCTTTACCCCAAATAGTTGTATTTTTATATGAAGAGACGCATAACTGACAATATACAAGGATTTGCATTTGCTAACTACTATGATGAGCTGTTTGCAGCACTGTGTCATCTCCTAAACATTGAAATCTAGTATGTACAAAAGGCAAAAGCATAGAGATAAAAACAACCAATACATATGTTTCGAAATTGAGTTACTAATAAGATGAGATCATCGTTGGACTTCCATCTTTGAATGTTAATAGTTGTCCCAAAATTTGTATTCTGAGTTTGTATCCATTCTGTCATTCACCATTTTTTGTAAACGAATAACATTAGCATCACATGTTTTAAAAAACAACGATTTAAATACTACAGGGATATGTCCAACATCAAAGAGTTTCTTTTTAACTTTCCTAATAAGAAAGGAACATTTGCTCGCCAATTTAGTTTAACAATAATAGTAGGCTATGCCAATCCCCTATAGTTTACAGCTAGCACTCAGATTCTTCATTTATGAAATGTTCAGCCAGTTCAACCATGTCAGATGTAGACTATGATATCCTATAGTCTACAAAAAGCTCATACATCTATCTTGTTTGAAGAAATGGCTCATCAAAATTGTGTAGTGGCCTAAATACTGAAATATTTGTTATGCTTTTAGAGCTGGTGACTTGCTAACTTTCCTCTGTTATCCAATTTCTGGGCACATTAGCCTACTGGCATGATGAAGACTGGGTGACTTTGCTTTAGTTAAATACATGTACCTGTGTGTTCTACGAGCAAAAAGCGAGAAATGCCGCCAAATGTGCCGCGGCAAGCATGGGATTTACTCTCCGGCATCATGCCTACCCAGCGACCACCATGTGATTTTCCAATCCATCGACTCTGACAGCTACGTAAGGAGGCTTAAGTTTTCAAGATCAAATGGGAAGGTCAAATTGATAAAATTATTAAGCAATGCTATAAGTCAACTCACAATGAAGCTGGAGGATCTCCTCTTGAGACAAATATTGCATTCAGATGACATGCCCTCATATACATCCAATAAAAATATACCACCTCTCTTCCAGGAAAAACTGCATCTGACATGGTAACACTGGCTGAACATTTCGTAAATGAAGAATCTGAGTGCTCGCAGTTGTTCGTTTCTTTAGAGCCATTATCACTGGTAACATTTAGACCTTCCACGAGATCACTGATCTTTTGCTTGACAATGTGAGATATTCATTTGGCTGCAGTTCCATCAAAAAGCAACAATCTCAAGTACCCATCAGCTCTAATCTTGCTCAGGTTGTTTTCAGGACACCACTCAAGTGACTCGTGGTCTAAAGCCAAATGATGTTTGTCTTGCATAGCCACTCAGTGTTGCCAACAAGGGAAAAAAGAGATAATGAGCAAGACATCCACCCACACTCTGAAGCTAAACAATATTCTTTTTTATGTTGAACACCACTGAATACTGACCAAAGTTTCAAAGAGTAACAACATGACATCCCCTACTTATATGTGTGTCACGTGTAGTATTAGAGTGTAACACCCCGTGTAATTAACCACAGTGATCACCCTTAGTTAATGCCATGTCAGCAAGTTTAACAGTGCCTAGTCATCATTTGCATCATATTGCATTTCAAACTCCTAATTCAAACTTCAAATTAATTTAAAGTGAAAATAAAAGTTGTTCCAAATTGGAAACTAAAATGTTCATTAAATAGCAAATAATTCAGAGGAAATTATAAAATTATAATCAACATTTTTTTTGAGAAAGTGCAAGTGCATTCCAGATCAAAGCCAGCACATACAAACACACACAAGCACCACTGGAAACATCCAACACAGCTGTCCCAGCACTTTTGCACAAACAACCCCAGAGAAAGAAAAATAACAATGAGGCCCCTCTGGGTCCCTGTTTGCACAGGGCATCGTCTCCAAGCACGGCCGCTTCACCACCAAGCATCTCCTCTGCCTCTCCCCTGCAGCAACGGAAGGAAATCGAACACAGAGTGTCCAGCCAGCATACGCCATCACCAACACAGGCTTTGGTAGCCGCAGAAGTGTCCGCCCCAATGGACGGAAGCTAAAATCCGGGTCCGGGACTTCGGCCGGGTCTCCGTCCCTGGCACCGCCGGCCATTCCTCCACCAGCACCAAAGGGAAGAAGAAAGAGAGGACGCAGATCGATCCGCAGTCGAGGAAGAAGACGGCGCCCCTCCGGCAAAGGACAGCCACTGCACTCTCCTATACAAATCTCCCTGTCGGCCGTACCGCTGCCGGAGACCACAGCAGAAAGGCCAAGGCGGAGCTGGGAGAACAAAATTCCAAAACGGCGGCGCCGCCTCCGCCACCACGACGCCGCCGCCAGGAAGCAACATCGCACGACCCTGTCCCGAAGGAGGACCAAGCCAGCGAGCACCCAGGCTCCCAGATCCACCAACGACGAGAACGAAAGCAGCACCGTTGGGAAGGGATCTGGAGCATTATTCACCGCCGCCATCTCCACCACCGGAGCCGAAGAGGTGGACGGCAGAAACTACACAGCTAGGCTAGAGAAACCTACCCTACTGTACACACGTCCAACCGGCCAGACTGGCGTCCTCTCCTCCCCCGGCGACGGCAGAGCCGTCCGGAGAAGAGAGCGGCGCGGATCTGGCCGGCGGAATCGAGGCCGCCTTTCTTCTCGCCTCTCCTGTACTGTAGTGGGGAGGACTTTGATATTTTCGTCGGCCTAAACAATCGTGCACTACTATAATCAACATTTATGGGATTAGTTAAGTGACTCTAACAGTCTGAAACAGTAACCAAACAGCTCCATTTAATGCTTATTCAGTTAAATAAAATTCTAATGAAATAATTTATTTGCCAAACCAATTTCTGGCAGTGTTAAATAAGGCACTGTAATTATTGGGATAAGTCATATGTTTTACAAAACTATAAATGGGCCCACACATTTTGCAAAATAGAAAAACAAAAGAAAACAGAAAACAAAACAGAAAAGAAAAGAAGAAAAAGTAAAAGGCCCGCAGCGGCTGGGCCTAAGTGGCTACAACGCCGTCCCAGCCCATCCCGCACCTCCTCCCACGTCCCGCACTGCTCACCCCCGCTTGCTGTCGAACACACAGCGTGCGCGCGCGCCCGCACCCTGGCCCCCCTCTCTCTCGCTCGACAGCGCGCCTGCGCTCGCCGTGGTGGATAAGGGCAGAGCCCCGCGACCCCCTGGCATCCCCCTCGCCACTCTCTCTCCCTCTCTCCCCTTTCCCCATCGCAGCCGAACGCCACCGCCGCCATGGCTCCGGCCTAGCCACGGCCACCGTGCCCACCTCGCCGCCCCACTGTGTCTCCAAGGGCCGCCGCCGTCCGCTGCTTCGACTGGTGCACCTCGTTGGAGCTCGGAGCAACTGCAACGCCCACGACGCCGCCGTCTTCCTCCTCTGCTCCGACGAGCTTCGCCGCCGAATCCGCCGCACCGAGCCCTCCCCGAGCCCACTTGAGCACACCTGCAGGAGCACCGTGAGCATGCGCTTCTTTCCCCTCTCTTTCCCTATCATTTCCGCCACCGTAGCTCCTCCTCCACGTCGTGCCCGAACGCGGCTCCGCCCGAGCTCGTCGCCGGCGTGGCTCCGGCGACCAAGTGGTCACGAGCCCGTGCGCACCGTGTTCCCCGAAACGCGTAGAACCTCCCACGCCCTTTAGTTCGCGCATTTGCACCCCGCTGCCGTCGTTCGCCGCTCACCTGAAATGCACCGCCGCCAAACCTCGTCGCCGGCGGCATTTCCGGCCACCTCCGGTGCTGCCACCACCACCATTCAAACCATCGTCGAGTCCCCGTTCGAACGAGACCAGCCATAGCCCCGGATATGCCCTGTGGGCGAAACCCGAAGCTCACCCGCGCCTCGCCGCCGCGTTGGAGCTCGCCGGAGCAACTCCGGTGAGGCCAGCCTACGTGGCACCCTGGGGCCACCCCACTGGGTCACTGACCAGTGGGCCCGGGGCCCCCTGTTGACCAGTTGACCAAGTCAACTGTGCTGACTGGGCTGGCCCAGTCACTGACATGTGGGCCCGCGCTAATTTAACTGATTTTATAAATAAATAAAAGGTTAATTAATCTGTTTAGCTAATCAGTCACTGACTAATGGGGCCCACCCTCTAATTCATCTGTAACTAGTTAGTTAATCCCTAATTAACTAATGTGACACTGACCAGTGGGGCCCACTGGTCAGGTTTGACCTGGTCAGCTGGGTTTGACCTACTGACGTCACACCTACATCATGCTGACGTCATTATTTACTATTCTGGATAATTCAAATTTAAATAAATAATTAAAATCCAGAAAATGATTAAAATTTTAGAAAATAAACCGTAGTCGGATAAAAATACTTTGTACATGAAAGTTGCTCAGAACGATGAGACGAATCTGAATACGCCCTTCGTGTTGCTGTCAGATGCCCCTAACTACCTGAACATGGAACTTTTAGACTGATTTCGATAAATTAATAGTGCTCAACTTTAATAAAATAATTCCAAATAAATTCCTAAATTAACTAAATCATCTAGTTAGGCAGTAGAACACCTCTGCATATCATTTAGGCATGTCATGCATATTGTTTGCATTTTTGCCATGAATTTATTGTTTCTTCCCTCCTCCTTCTCTCTCGATAGATGCCGAGACCGACGCCGACGCAGCAGAGTACGACTACGCTCCGGACGAGCAGCCTTCCGACGACCAGCCCCTCTCAGTAGAGCTTCCAGGCAAGCCCCCCCTTGAACAATCCGATATCACCCATTCCATTCTCTCATGCTTGCATTAGATTTTGCTACTGTAATTGATTGCTCCTATCCTGATGCATAGCCTGCTTTTTGTAACCTGCTTATTGATACCTACATGCTTAACCTAAACTGCTTAGTATAGGTTGGTTAGTGATCCATCAGTGACCCCCACCTTGTCCTTGTTGCCTCTGCTTCATCATCGACGACTCGATCAACGTGATCGATGACCAGAGACCGACACCTCACTTCACCCCCCTTTGTTGTACAACTCTGCATAGCTACTATCGAGTGCCGAGGGTGATACCTCGTAACGCACTCCTGATGATAACTCTGCAGTGTAGCTGTTCAGTCGTGGTCATCGAGGGTGATTCCTCCTTAACCACTCCCGATACGACTCTGTCGTGTAACCCCTCAAGTGTGAACCTCGAGGGTGATTCCTCCTACGTTCACCTTGATGATTTCATCGAGTGGAATCCACCAAGGGTGATTCCTCGGGGTTTCCCCCTTGATGTTATGACTACACAGTTACTTTGACCTTTGTCGCAGGCGGGTCGACCCTGAGGGGTACCCGCGGCGGAAATTATGCAGTCGGGCTTGCCAGGAGGGCACCCGAGAGAGATATTGTGGCGGAGCGTCAGAAACTCTGATCGTCTCCGCGAATTATTAAATACGCCTAACGGATTTGGGTATTTGATCTGAGTGGGTCGTCGTGCCCTATACGCACTACCACCATGCGGGATAATGGTTTATGGGGCCCTCTACGTCGTACGTTTCTCCCGAAAGCTCATCAGACGTCACAGTTCACCGTGCGGGCTGATTGTTGGGGTTGGGCTGGATACTTCACTGACGAGTTCAGTGTCGCGCCTGCTCCCCAGCCAGTCTCGCAACGCGCAGGAGCGCCCGGGGCGATGGTCCAAGACCCCTGGGTGCATAGGTTAGTTCGGCGTGTTGACCTCTTTGCTGAGCCTAGGTAGGGTGCTGCTTCGTGTCGATCTCCCGAGGCCGGGTATTACCAAGCAAGTGTGTCCGGCCAGAGGTGATCGAGCGTGTTGGGTAACAGTAGTGCACCCCTGCAGGGAAGTGATCTATTCGAATAGCCGTGCCCACGGTAACAGGAGGCTCAGTTTGGTATTCCGATCTATTACTTGAACTGGATACTTGTTTCATTAATTGAAGCTCCGGGATCGCTTTCTCGCAGGGAGTCGAGGAAGGATCTCTAGGCTTTGCCTCAACATGCTTGCTTAAAAAAAAAGCTTTTCTGTACTCTTCTAATTGCTGCAAGATGGTGGCTTCATGAAGATGCTAGTCTTCGATAGGACTAGGTCTTCTCTCTATTCAGGCATTTCTGCAGCCCAGTCCACATATACAGCCTTTCTTTAATAATGTTGCATATGTAGTGTAGATCCTTACTTGCTGAGTACTTCGGATGAGTACTCATGGTTGCTTTGCTACCTCTTTTTCCCCCATACCCCTTTTGATGTTACCTCAGACGATGGAGCTCAGGAGCCAGATGACACCGCAGGAGCTTACTACCAGGAGGGCCCTGACGGCACGTACTACTGGATCGAGCCAGCCGACCAGGAGTAGGATCAGAGGCCCTAGGCAGGAGGCCTTCGCCTTTCGATCTAGAGTCGTTGTTTGTGTTAGCCTTCTTAAGGAAAAACTTGTCTAACTATGTCTGTACCCAGATATTATTTGTATGACTGACTTATGTATTCGGATCCTCGTGATCCCTGATATGTAATAATCGTGGGTCTATGTTTATTTGTGTTGTGATATCTTCCCATGAGTCCCTGTGCTTGATCGTGCATGTTTGCGTGTATGATTAGTGCATGATTGAGTCGAAGGCGTCACATAGAGCCATCATTTGTAACTAATGGGACTCCTGAGATCCTCGGCAACAGATATACAGTGTGCCCAAGGTGTTTTGTGTTTACAAAATTGACAGCAGGCCAGGATTATCTTCTGTAGATAAAAGGGTATTTCTTATCATTGGACATTTGGATTAATATACATGCTTGCAAAGTCAGAACAAAATCAACGTAGCAATTTTCAGGACCCGAGCAAAGGCAGATCGAGTGCATCCTTAGTAGCAGAACCTTGCATCTGTATGAGGCGAATCGATTTGCTTACTTCATATAGAATAGAAAACCAGAACATGTGAACCCTTTGTACTCAGAGAAATTGAAGGGGAATCAGGCTCCAGTCCTAACCAAACCACCAGATAGAACTTGACTAAAGAAAAAAAATACTCGCATGATTTTTTAGCCGGGAAAAAGATGCACGTTCTTTTCTGGTGTTGAATCAAAGAGGTGCGGTGCAACTAGAACCAAATAACAAATCTTAGATATCTTATCTAAGAAAGAAAAACATCCAAGGAAAACCTCAAAAAATCTAAGAAAGAAAAAAAGGATAATAATTGCACATGAATCAACAGCCTTAGCTTCCACGATCTTGCTCAACAGCCCAAAATTACTAAACCCCAGCAAGAACTACAGGTTGAACTGTTCCAAAGCACAATTAATCAGAACATGTACAAAGAAACAAAGGAGTAATCAACAGCCAAAAATAGGCTAAATTACGAACCTAAGAATCAGGTAATGGGGTTCAAGGAGAAACTCCTCCACGCCCTCCTGGTGGCAGTTGAGGACGACCGTGGACTCATCAAAGCTGCAGAACCTGCTGCTGCTGCTCGACGTCGCGCTGATGTCCCTTGCAATGTATTATTCTGAACACGCTGCGGAATGCCCATCTGAATTTCCACGACGACACGAAACTAAATGTAAGTAACATTGCTCTAGGAAATACAGGAGTACTCCAAGAGTGTTCTGTTCATCTGATGGATTGTGTGTGCCAAGAGCCATGCCAAGCTGCACATTTAGTATGCATAGGACCCTGATTTCTATGCCACTGGGTTGCAAAGACTGCAAGCTGCATATATAAGAAATTACATTGTTCTGTCCTGAGATTGGAGTCAAGATCCAGATCAAAATAACATTGTCATATTTTTCCCTAACTGAAGCTAGATCAAGTACAATGCCTGCTACCACGGAAAATCCAAAATAAGGAAATCAAGCAGAGAGGAAGCTATGCAACCTTGATGGAGGATGAGGTCGGCTTCTCTGCGTGGCCTTGCGCAGCTAGAGCAGGTGATGGTCTCATCATCCTCGCGCAGCTCTAGCAGGGCCATTGGGGGAGCTCGGTCAGTGATCGTGCTGACCAGATCAATGAGAGAGGGAGGGTACAGCCTTGGGGATTAGCTGGGAGTGGGGAAGGGGTGAGGAGGGCACTGGTGGGGGAGAGAGAGGAGCCATGGCGGGGGGCGGAATAGGTCGCAGCACCTCGTGCCGTTGGCCATGGAGGGGGAGGGCGGGGGAGAAGGATCACCCCGATCCAAGACCGCAACCGCACGCATTGGGAGAGCCAAGGCTCGATCCGGAGGGACCAGCCCGCATCGAGCCCCGCCGCCTCAACAGGAGTTCATCTCCCTGCCCGTTGGCCGGTCACCGGAGCCGCCACCGCCGGCGACCGCCTCCCTCGCCTTGTGCTCCTCCTTCTCCTTTCTTCCTCTCTCCCTGACGCCATGTCTCTCTCTCTTTCTCTTGCCGTCAGGACGCCGTCGCCACCAGAGCAAGACGCCACGCTCGGATGGCTAGCGCGGCACCGGGGCGCCTCCTGGCGGCTGCGATCGGGAGGCGAGGGAGAGAGATGAGAGTCCGTTCTCGTTTGTGTTTATGTTTTTTTCTCACTTTAAAAAGGACTACGGGTTGAATACCGTAAACTATAGGGATTTATTTACAAAATTCATGAACGAAGCGTTTTCTCACTTAAGAAAGGACTGTGGGTTGAATACTTAAAATAGCAGGGACTTTTTTTGCAAAAAATTTGCAACGACGTACCACCGGAAGCAATAGATGCTTTATTATTATTATTATTTTGCGGACAATTCAGAGAGCTTTATTAAGCAAGAGCATTCCTTGGACAGTCAGCCAACAAGCTGGTCACAAGGAAGCTAGGGGTCTCGTCGAGCCAACTCTCAGTCACATTCAGCGTGCATGCATGTTTTGCAAAAGATGCGCTGGTAAGTTAGCCAACTCTCAGTCACATTCAGCGTGCATGCATGTTTTGCAAAAGATGCGCTGGTAAGTTAGCCGACCTGCTTACATGTTGTATATCAAAAGAAGTGAATAAAGAACTAAGCTCTCCTATTTCTAACAAAACCGGAGCCACAATAGAACGAGAATTGTGGCGAGCTTCCCAGAGCTTCACCAGCTCCAGACAGTCAACCTCCATTATCACATGCTGGAAGCCACGTAGAGTAGCAAATCGGACTCCTTCCCGCAGTGAAGACGCCTCAATGATCAGTGGGTCAGACACCCCAATGAAAGGTTTACACCAAGCGCCTAAGAACGCAGTGGGCGAACGAGCAACCCCACCAGCACCACCCCGTCCCTCTATGAAGTTGAGCGCGCCATCTGTAGTAATCTTTATGAAGCCCACATCAGGTGGTCGCCAGCCAAAGCCCAGCAAGGTTGCAGCCGCCTTCCTGGGCAGTTGTAGGAGAGCAATCGCCTCCTTGGTAGATCGGATAGTTGCAGTAGGATCTCGCCCTACCTCTCCATGTTTGATCTGATTCCTAGAATGCCAAATAGACCACATAATGGTTGTAATCTTTGCACGATCATCATCCGAAAAAAGTGGTCTACGTGTGATATCCCGCGCCCATGTCTCCCGCGAGAGAGTTGGCAGCCGAAGCTCAAACCATGCCCATGCCTCGTCCCAAAAAGGTCTAGCATGCGAGCAGGATATAAGAGCATGGTACATGTCCTCCTCCCCGGCCAAGCAAACTTTGCAGCTACTAGCGTCTGCAATATGACGATTTTTGAGCGTGTATTCATCTGGAAGAATGCCACGAAGTACTCTCCACCAGAATACTCTTACTTTTGGTATAACATTAAGTTTCCATAGGGCTTTCCACAACTGTTTGTCATCCTCTGAGGTCCCGGTAGCCGTCCCTTCCTCTAGAGCTAGTCGCTCTTTCTGAGACACGAGAGTTCGGTACGCCGTCTTGACAGTGTAGTTGCCCGATCTATCAAACGCCCATGCAGGGAAATCAGGTCCCCCTCCCTGACGAAGAGGAATATTAAGTATAGCAGCTGCATCTGCGGCAGCAAAAGTTTCCCGAATCAAATCCTGCCGCCACGTCCAACTCTCAGAATCGATCAAGTCTGAAACTTTTTCCACTTGTGAATTTAGTGGCCGTGCTTCTGGAGTCATTGAGATGGTGCCCGGGATCCATTTATCAGTCCAGACTGATATAGTAGAGCCATCCCCCACACGGGAAATCAAGCCAATCTGGAGAGCCTCTCGGCCCGCTATGATCGCCTTCCATGTAGCTGATGCCGACTTGGGTGCTATGGCCTGCATAAAATCTGTTTCTGGAAAATAGCGACCTTTGAGTACCCTTGCACAAAGCGAGTTTGGATTGGTCAAAAAACGCCAACCCTGTTTACCCAGCATAGCCAGGTTGAACTGCTGTAAATCCCTGAAACCCATTCCCCCATTACACTTGGGTGTAGCCAAATCCTTCCAAGACACCCAGTGCATAGACTTCTTGTCAAGAGAACTGCTCCAGAAATATTTTGCCATAGGAGAAGTTATGCTCTTACAAACCTTCTTAGTCAGCAGAAAGGTACTCATCGGATAGGTAGGTATAGCTTGTACCACTGTCTTTAGCAAGATTTCACGACCTGCACATGCTAACAGCTTCTCTGACCAACCCTGAATTCTTCCACGAGCTCGTTCACTTAAATGATCAAAAGTACCGCTCGTGATTCGCCCAACTGCCGTGGGAAGACCCAAATATTTCTCACTAAAGGCCTCAACTTGAATATTCAGAACAGCCTTCATTGAGTGCCTCACATTATCAGGAGTGTTAGCAGAAAAGAAAATAGAACTTTTGTCACGATTAACAAGCTGACCTGAAGCATCACCATATATCCTGAGAATATCATTCAGTCTATAGGCGCTTTCTGCTTTTGCATTGATGAAAATCAAGCTGTCATCTGCAAACAACAAATGTGTTACCCAAGGTGATCGGTAGCTAACACGCAAACCTCGGTCCACAGTACCTCCATCATAGCTCTTGAGCAAAGAGGATAAACCTTCCCCACATAGTAGGAACAAATACGGCGAGATAGGATCGCCTTGTCGGAGTCCCTTGGACGGGGTAAAAAACGGCAGGAGCTCACCGTTCACCCTGACTGAGAACCGTACAGAAGTCACACACTTCATAATTAATCTGACAAAAGCGATGTTGAAACCAAGCTTTAATAGTATCGCTTCCAGATAGTGCCACTCGACACGATCATATACTTTCATCATATCAAGCTTGACCGCGCAAGAAAAGTTTTTTCCTTTTTTCCTCCTCCTCATAGTATGCACACTCTCATATGCTACTAGAACATTATCAGTGATTAACCGGCCGGGAACAAAGGCGCTCTGTTCCTCGCTAACAATCTCGTCCATAATGCATCTTAGTCTGTTAGTGATTGCTTTGGATGCAATCTTATAAAGAACCGGACAAAGTGCAATAGGACGATACTGAGATATGAACTGTGGATGTTTTACCTTGGGTATAAGAGTAATTGATGTGTCATTTAAACCCGAAGATAATTCTCCACCATTAAGAAATTCCAATACTGCACTCGTGACATCGCCACCCAAGAGGGCCCAGTGTCGTTGATAGAAGCCTGCTGTATATCCGTCCACACCCAGCGCCTTCGAAGGAGCCATCTGGAAAAGTGCATACTTGACCTCGTCAGCAGTATACGGTCTTGTAATATTCTCATTCATTTCTTGAGTGATTTTGACCGGAACATGAGCTAACAGCTCGCCCGCATCAGCAAAACCTTGCGATCGGTATAGATCCTTGTAGAAGCTCTGAACTTCCTCCTTGTCCTCATCTTCATTAGCACAAACAGATCCATCCGCCCTCCGAAGGCCTTGTATCTTGTTTAATCTCTTCCGTTGTCTAGCTTGTGCTTGAAAATAGGCAGTATTATGGTCTCCCTCTCGTAACCATGGAACTCGGGATCGTTGCCTGAACCACACTTCCTCCTGATGTAGCGCTTCTTTCAATTTTTTAACAGTGGACAACTCCTCAGGCGACGGGCCCCGGCCCAACGAACCAGATCGAATGCGATCCAAATTCTTCTGTAGTTGCCTCACTCTCCTTGTCAAACAACCAAACTCTTTTGAACTCCATGGCTCTAGTGTGGCCTGAAGTTCACTCAGTGCATCCGATATGCCTTGCATACCAGAACGGCGTTGCAGACCCTGCCATGTATCTGCGACTAGTCGATCGTAATCAGTATGGGTCTGCCACACGTTTTCATATCTAAACTGCTTCTTAGCCCGTGGCCTGAGAGCTTCTGTTTCTTTTATTTCCGCCACAACAAAACAATGGTCCGACTCCACCTATGAGAGATGCCTTACTCTTATATGCTGAAACTGCTGTTGGAACACCTCATTAGCAAAGGCACGGTCGAGTCTTGCTTTCACATTGTCCTCTCCAGCTTGACGGTTGTCCCAAGTATACGCTGTACCTGACCAGCCCAAGTCCTGGAAAGGAAAGATCATCCACAACCACGCGAAAAGCTTGCATCTGTCGCTCAGGGCGAACAGCTCTGTCGAAATGTTCATTGGAGAACATAGTCTCATTAAAATCCCCCATGCACATCCATGCAGCATGTGGCACATTATAAAGAGTACGCAATAACCGCCAGCTTTCATTTCTATCTTCAGCACGCGGTGATCCGTAAAAACCTGTGAACCTCCAAGTTGGAGAACCAGGAATTTTATTACTAACCAAAACATCAATATGACAACGACCATAGTTTTTCAGTTCTACTGAAACATCATTAGACCAAAAAAGACCAATGCCGCCACTAAGGCCAACACTGTCCACAGCAAAACAACCTCCAAAACCTAACAAATACTTCAAATCCTCTACTCTTTTTGCTTTTATTTTCGTTTCTGTAACAAAGAGCAGAGAGGGCCCTTCCAGCCTCACAATACTGCGAAGCTCACGAACTGTCTCGAGGTTCCCAAGCCCCCGACAGTTCCAACTGATGCAACTCATTGGGACGGGCAGGACCGCACAGCGGTCTCTGCCGAATTCTCTGGAGTAGGCTTCTTCTTCTTTGGCTCTCTAGCAAATGCAACATTATCATCCTTAGTTTCTGAAGATTCAGCAGCGTTTGCCTCATTCAAAGGCCCAGCAAGAATCTCTGTATCTCCCTCCATAAGCAGCAGTGTAGTTTTTGCAACTGGCCTATAGACCTGATTTGGAGCATCCTTGCGTTTCTGCTGCTGCCTATTCTTTACAGGAGAGTTCACCTCCTCTCCCGTATCTTTAGCAGTACTCAACTGCCTCGTCTTATTACTTGCATTTTGCTCCCTAGAAGAATTCTCAGAAGCCGCTGGCTTCCTGAACTCCTCCGGCGCTCTCAGCTTTGAACCAAACGGCAGATCGCCGTTCTCATCACGGGATCATGGTGTTGGACAGTAGAGGTCTGAGTGACCCAACTTGCCACAGGAGAAACAGAAGTAGGGAACCTATTCGTATTGAATGTCATACATGTCCACCTTCTTCCTCCTGGCAGAATCAATGAGGATCCATCTTCTAAGTGGCTTCTCAACATCAATTGTAATTCTTGCTCGAAGGAAACCACCATTATGATCAAAAGCTACTGACTGGGCATGCTTGTCCATCTGCTTCGCTATTGGCATCCACCAAGATTCATCCCTCAGGTTATAGGGCAGATTGACAACTCTAGCCCAGATTTGCAAACGATCGAACTTAACCTCATCTGGCCGCATGCACTCGTCAAACTCCGCTAACACCACAGCGTTCTTGTTAATATGCCATGGCGATCCAGCCCAGACTCGATCTCTATCCCGTTGATTCTCAAAATCAGCCACGAACATGTTAACTCCAACTGATCTGAACTTTAGTCCTCGTGGGTTTCCCCACGCCGGCCTGAGGGCATTGGTGATGGTCTGGATATGAAAGTGATTTCTATGAAGAACCTTACCCGCCAAAAGCCACTTCACCGGACGTCCATCAACCCGATCGTTGATCACCAGGGGGGTCGCTTCTTCTTCAGATATGTCAAGTTTTCCCAATGCTTCCTCCAGCTTCCTCCTGGCCTCACGACCTCGCTGCTCGTCATCTTCCCTCCCCCCTCCGGTCGAGGCTTTGGGGGCAGCCATCCGCACGATCACGCGGGCGCGCTCCGAGCAGCACCGGCGATGAATCTCCGGCCCAATAATCCGGTTCCACCGTCAAAACCCTAGTCACCCCGGCCGCCGCCAGAGCGTTTTAGGGTTTTGGGGAAAAAGTTTTTTTGGGCCGAGTCTGACGTATCTTCTCGGCCATAGATGCTTTATTATTAGGGAAAGTTCAGATCTTCATGGCCAAGGAATATGAAGAGAAGACGGCATTCATTACTCCATGTGGTACATACTGTTTTGTACGCATGCCTTTCAGATTAAAGAGTGTCGGATCAACATTTGCAAGGGCTGTGCAAGTTGGTTTTGGCTCTCAACTACACAGAAATGTGGAAGCCTATATGGAAGATATAGTGGTCAAAACCAGGTACAAGGATTCACTGATCCAAGACTTAGAAGTGACATTCGCAAACTTGCGCAAGATCAACTTGAATGTCAACCTGAGAAGTGTGTGTTTGGCGTCCCGCTCGGCAAGCTTCTTGGGTTCTTTGTATCTCAACGTGGAGTTGAAGCCAACCCTGACTAGATCAAGTCGATTGAGCAGTTGGAGGCACCGAAGTGCGTCAAGGATGTGAGGTGTCTTCCTGGTTGTGTAGCAGCTCTAAGTAGGTTCATCTCCAAGTCAGCTGAGCGCACCTTACCATTTTTCAAAATCTTGAAAAAGGCGGGTCCAATGCAATGGACCCCTGAAGCGGGGGCTGCGCTCCAAGACTTGAAGAAGTACCTCTCCTCTCAGCCAGTACTAGTTGCGCCAATACCATAAGAGTCGTTGTTGCTATACTTAGCGGAAGCCAATCAAGTGGTCAGCATTGCACTAGTGGCCAAGACGGAAGCAGAAGACAAAGAGATAGCAACCGTAGAGCCTCAAGCCGACAAGCCGGAATCTTCTCCGGCAAGGTCACATGCCGACAACCCAAGTCGAGCACAGGCAAATGAGATAGAACAACAAGGGTTGAAGAAGAAGATGGTGCAACGCCCAATTTACTTTGTCAATTCCTGTCGTGGTTCAACACGATCACCTATGGGGCCATCAGCCCCTTGTGGTTCGGTAAGGGGGAAGGGCATGTTGCACAAAGAACGGAGGCCGTAGGGCAGCACAGCAATGGTGACACGGGTGATTTTTACCCAGGTTCGGGCCATCGCGAGGCGTAAAACCCTACTCCTGCTTTGGTGGATTGGATGGGGGACCGTGACGAACGCGCAGCGCTCGAGCCCGGCAAGGTCACCTCGGGGAGAGCAGCTACGCGCGTACGAGTGTACAAGGGTCTGAATCCTTTCTAAGGTTGCCACAACCCTCCTTTTATAGGTGAAGGGGTTACCACAATGGCAAAACAGTCATTATCCAGTGATTAGATAGCCACAGTGCTACCATACCTAACTCTACAGATAGGACAAGGTGCATTAAATGCACCGCTTAGTGTCACGTCATGGATGTAGCCCGGCAAGCCTTGCCGCGCCATTCAGCCACCTTCTCGTCTGCTTGCGTGACACACCCCTGGACGGGTGTCATTTAGGGGTGATCTTCCATCAGAAATGGCTGCCACATGCCAAATGACAGCCACTTAATCACTTGGGGGCTCGACACCGCATCGATAAGTGACTTGCGTTGATGTGAGGTGGAGCGGTGGAGCCTTGGCGGGGAAGCAGGCCATCGGCACCTTGGCAAGCCTTGCCGAGGAGATCTTGGGACTTGCCCTTGGGGTGACCTCGACCTGACCAGGCTCGCCTGCCCGGTAAGGGAGGTTTTTCCCTTAGAGATGTCTTGCTTCTTTGGCTTGTCTTGGTCTTCTTGATCCACCCTTTGATTTCTCAAAGAGCTATCTCTTCTGCTTGGCCTTGTCTTGTCGCTGTAACCTTGCCCATGAGCCTGTGTACAGTCCGGGCAACACACACCAGGGTTTATTACAGCGACAGTTCCCTTCTCCAAGGGGCTAGATCAAGCTACTCTGGTGTGCAGAAGTTGCTCTTTGGCCTCCTCATGGCCTCCAGGAAGATGCGCCATTATTTCCAAGAACATCTCATCACAGACGTCACTCGCTTTCCGCTGCAGCACATCTTGAGAAATTCAGAAGCCACCTACAGGATAGTGGAGTGGGCGTTGGAACTGACAAGCTTTGATTTGATGTTTGAAAGTACATAAACAATCCAAAGTAGAGCCTTGGCAGAGTTCATTACAGAATGGACACCAATTCCAGAGGAAGAAATACCAGAGACCTCGCTCCCCGGCAAGGAAGTGCCCCAAGATTGGATCATGTACTTTGATGGTGCTTTTCGCTCCAGGGCACCGGTGCCAGAGTGCTGCTTGTCGCACCCACTGGAGAGCATCTCAATTATGTGGTTCAAATGAAGTTTCCCTAGGAGCAGGCCATCAACAACGCTGCTGAGTAGGAAGGATTGCTTGCTGGACTACGCATCACAATCGACCTTGGTATCAGAAAGTTGATCATCAGAGGTGACTCACAGTTAGTGGTGAAGCAAGCAAACAAGGACTACCAGAGCCTGTTGATGGAGGCATATGTGGATGAAGTGAGGAAGGTGGAAGAGCACTTTGATGGTCTGCAGGTAGAGCATGTTCCTTGTGCCAATAACAACATTGCCGATGACCTGCCAGAGCGTGCCGTGAAGAAATTACCTGTGGAACCAGGTACCTTTATACTCCTTCTAAACCAACCCTTAGTTACACCATCGACAAGGCCAAACAAGAGAAGAAAGTTGAATTTTGACAAGTACTTTCCAGCAGAGCTTGCCACAGCTGCCGAGAAGGAGGTTGCTAGAAACAACTCGACGATTGCCGGTGAGCAGAAGGCTTCGGCAGGGCCTCAGGCCCTTGCCATTGAGACAAGCGCTCCTGCAACAGAAGAGATGCCTCTAGTCCTTGTCGTTGGGCCACAGGCTCCGGCATGGGCACACTAGATAGTCCATTACCTTCAGACAGGTCAACTTCCCGATGAACAAGAAGAAGCTGAGAAAGTAGCCCGCCAGTCAAGTGTGTATTAGTTAATTGATAGCATTCTATATAGAAAGAGGCCAAATGGGGGTGAAATTGAAGTGCATCTGCAGGGAAGATGGACATAAGCTGGTAACAGGGATACATGAATGGGTGTGTGGCTCCCATATCGGGTCCCGCACGTTTGTCGACAAGGTTTTCCGTCAAGGTTTTTATTGGCCGACAGCCCTTCAAGATGCAGTGGTCGTGGTAACAAGATGCGAAGCATGCCAGTTCCACACCAGGAACATTCATCAGCTAGCTCAAGCTATTTAGACAATTCCTCCCTCCTGGCCTTTCTCGGTCTGGGGGCTTGACATCCTCGGCCCATTCCCCCGTGCCATCGGGGGCTTTGAGTTCTTGTACATAGCAATCAACAAGTTCACAAAGTGGCCTGAGGTAGACCCAGTGAGAAAGGTAACAGCACAGTCAGCCGCCAAGTTCATCGAAGGACTAGTTTGCTGTTTTGGTGCGCCCAGCCGGGTGATCACCGGCAACAGCACGCAGTTCACGAGTCGTGCCTTCATGAAATGCTGTCAAGACCTTGGTAGCAAAATCTGTTTTGCATAAGTTTCTCACCTGAGAAGCAACGGCTAGGTCGAGAGGGCAAACATAGAAGTGATGCGAGGACTCAAGATAATAACATTCGATAGGCTGCACAAGTGTGGAAGGCGCTGGACCAAGGAGCTGCCGACGGTTCTTTGGTCACTCAGGATGACACCAAATCAAGCCACCGGCGAGACACCCATCTCTCTGGTTTATGGTGCAGAAGCGGTGCTCCCCACGGAACTCACATATGGGTCACCTTGAGTGCGAGATTTTGACGAAGCTGGGCTTCAGATGAACTGAGGGTTTTGGAATGCCGCAGTTGAAGTGAAGGCACCAATGGAATTGTTGTGGGCTCTTCCTCAGGAAAGATTGGGTGATTGACGGTGCTTGGGCCCTCATTGCCAGCATCTCTCATCTCAACGTCAGCACTGCGAGAGGTAGATGGGCTGCCGGGAACCTTGTCGGCCTTCTTAGCGGCTTTCCTGGTTTCTTCGGCCTCTGATGCTGCAACCTCCACAACAGAAATCCTAGTAGCCTCATCGGTTGCATTCTATGCAATTTCTTGGGCATCTACGATGGGCTCCTCCTCTTCCAATGGAGTCGAGTCTGTAAGATAGTAAAGAAAGAGCAAAGAATAGAAAGAATTCAGAGAGGCCCATCAATCGATATCAATGCAAGAAGAAGGGACTGCCATGCAACGGATGCACTAAGAGCTAAAAGTGTATGAAAGTTCAATGAAAATAAGTGGGTGTTGATCCAAGTTGCTTACTTTGAAGACCTCGTGCATTTGAGGAAGTGTTGGTGTATTAAACATGGGTGTTTTATACCCAGACCTATGCACAGACAAGTAGCAGCTCCCTTGCCAAACTAATGTTACAAAGAAGATTCCCAAGCCAAGGAAGCTGCTCTTTGAGAAATCAAGGAGCCCATCAAGAAGACCAAGGTTCAAGACAAAGCCTCAATATCAACTACAGAAGCAGCCCCAGCCGGCAAAGCGAAGGCCCGGAAAGCTCTGTGGCCGGCAAAACCCCGCCAACTGCTAGCGCTCCACCTCACCAAACTGTTGGTCGCTGCTCAGTGAGGTGTCGAGCCCGCAGGTGGTTAGGTGGGCTTACCGGACACGTGTTAGCTCATCGGAAGGATTTTTACCTTTATTGACACCCGTCCAAATGGTGTGTCAAGATAATAGGAGTTAGCTAGGCAAGCGGTGCAGTCCCTTGCTGAGGCTTCTCCTCCTCACGACACCTAGTGATGCATTTAATGCTTTTTGTCCTAACTAGCAGAGTTAGGTATGATAGCACTGTTTGCTATCTAATCAACATATAGTTACCTTTTTGCCACCTTGGTTACCTCTTGAGCTATAAAAGGAGGGCCATGGCAATATTTACAAGGGTTCGAACCAATTCAAACCCCATGCAAACTTGCACGTGTAGCTGCCTCTTCCTTGCGCCTTGTCAGGGGGAGCGCTCCTTGTACTTGTGCATCTACGCTTCAATACACCAAAGCAGGAGTAGTGTATTATAGCTTGAAGGTGGCCTGAACCTGGGTAAAAGATTGTTGCGCCCTCTGTTAATCCTACACTTTGCGCTATGTGCATTCCCCTCGCCGAACCACAAAGGGCCTAGATCACCCCATACATAGTCATTCCTCACCGACATCTTTTGCGCGCCAGGTAGGGGCAGCACTGGTGTGAACCTCGATAGCAGACGGTGCATCGATTTCATCAAGTTTCATTGTTATCTGCATCATCCATGGCACCCAAGAAAAAGGGCTCCATGGTGACAAAACCTTCCACGTCCAAGATTCCTTCACACACGTCCGGGGGCGGCGCAGGCGACGCTATCGCTGCGGACGTCGTGGTAGGCACGACCAGCGCAGGTGGCGCGGTCGCCGTGCTCACTACGGCAGGAACATGCGGTGGAGGCGCTGGAGGCGGTCACCTTCCACGACACTCTGGCAAAGACAGCAGCAATTGCGTCGGTGACGTGGGCGCGCAACTCCCGCCTCCTCGACGCACCGACGAGCGCAGCCACCGGAGCAATACTGTCAGATCGGGCGCGAGCCAAGATCCTTCCGCTGCGACGACTAAGGCAGCGGCAAGGGAGACAACATCGAAGCACAAGCCACGTCTGTCACGAGATGGACATGACGTGACCCCGAGCGGCATTGTCGATCATGCACAGCAGTACCCGCACAGCAAGATGCCTGTCGATCAAGCTCATGATCTTCAGATGCCACCTCCGCCATGCCAACCCACTGTCACCCCCGCGGTATGGTGGCAAGATCGCAATGGTGCTCCTGCTAGCTCTGCCAGGAGTCGAGCGATCTCGTGGTCTTCCCTCTCCAACATGCCTTCAACGGCAACGGAGGCGATGGCGCGAGCCCAAATGCTCTTGAACTTTCCTCCAACAGCAGATAAGATGGATGAGTGGGTGACCACCATTTAGAGTTTGATTGGATTTGCGGAGGCTAACAAACCCCAGCTGGTGGAGCCCTCGCAGCGCCCACAAACAACACCAGTAGCTCAGACTGATGGCCATGTTGTAGGTGGTGCACCAACGGTGTAGTCGCCTCCACGACATCAACCCCGACGGCAGCATCAGCAGTCACAGCGAACCCAACGAGCTGCCGAGCCTGATGATGTGTCGATGGCCTCCTCAGATCCACAGGTGCAGCAAGATCAATGACAGGTGCTGCTGGATAGGCGAGCAGAGGACGTTCGTACCACCATCCAGCGGCGCTAGGAGGCGCGCCATCAATCTAACGAGCGCAACGGTCTAGCCGTCGATTATACAGTGCACGTTCTTGGTGGGTACCTACCTTACGAGGTTGGATGCCCCGCTTTCACACGTGAGGTGCGGCAAGTCCGCTGGCTTCCGTCCGGGCGTTCAAGCCAGAAGTACCAGAGAAGTACGATGGCAAGCTCAACTCGGCAGAATTCCTAGGCATATACACAATCGATGTACAAGCTGTTGGAGGAAGGGATGAAAAGATCCTCGCCAACTATTTCCCATTGGTACTCAAACCCAATGTGAGATCTAGGTTGATGAACTTGCCGGAGAACTCCATTTCTTCATGGTCAGATCTATGCAACAAGTTCGTTGGTGCCTTGAATGGAGGCCAGAAAGGCCCTAGGCAGCCCAGCGATCTGCAAGTGATCCCACAGAGAGAAGGGGAAGATCTCCGCAAGTATATCCAAAGATTCAGCCGTGTGCACCGCAACATACCAGATGAGCACCCTGCAGCTGTGATTGATGCATTCCATACGAACATGCGCAATCACAAAATGCTGGAGAAGATGAACATAAGGCTGCCAAAGACCATCAACGAGCTCTACACGTTGGTGGACAAGTGTGCACATGTTGAGGAGGGGAGAAGGCTCCCTGGGGAAGACGCTGGCGCTGAAGTCGATTATGAGGACGAAGACACCGCCACCCTGAAGAAGAAAGGCCGGGAGCATAATAGAAAGTGCAAGGGAAAGTCAGTTATGGTCGTGGAAGGGTCCGACAACTCTAGTTCCGCCAAGAAAACCAAGACAGAGAGCTCCGGCAAGGACGTTGTCGCGTGCGCTGATTGCCAGGTAGCTACGGCGGGTGAGAAGGCTGGCAAGTCTGACGGGTCATACTGTAAGATTCACCGTACCAAGGGACACGACCTCCAGGTGTGCCGACAAGTCGAGCAGCTGGTTGAGAAGCAAAAGGCTGAGTACGAGAAGCGCGACAAGGAGAAGGGCCAAGATGGTACTGGTGGATCTGGTAAGAAGGGCCGCGGTGGGCGTCGCGGCAAGGCCAATCAGCAAAGATAGAAGCCTGCCAGGGGCAAGGAAGAGAAAGACGAAGATGATGAAAGCGAAGAGGAAGATGACGACGAGTCCAGTGAGCAAGAATTCCAGAAGGCGACAGAAGTCATGTGCATTGACGGGGGTGCATCTTTGCATTCCTCTCACTGCCAGCTTAAACAGTGGGTGCCTGAAGTCAATGCCGTGGAGCCAGCAGCAGATGCTCAGAAGCCCCTCAAGTGGTCCCACACGCCTATCATTTTCGATGCTGAGGATCATCCTGATCGCACAACTGCGGCCGGGTGCCTGCCATTGTTGGTTTCACCAACAATACGCATCCTTAAGGTCACGAAAGTGTTAGTTGACGGTGGGGCAAGCTTGAACTTGATCTCTCCTGAAGTGATCGAGAGGCTGCAAATCCCTTAGGAAGAGCTCAGATATAGCTTCCTATGGAACCGGCCTTGGTCCATCGCCCATCTTCCCACGTCACTCCATGTGCAAAATCCTGCATGTGGATCTTCTCTAGTTCTTTACCTAAGACATAGCTCGGCTGATGTACTTTCCATCTTGCAATCTCGTCGTCACACCATTTTAGAGAAAGTACTGTATTGTTATCTTTCCCTTAAGACAAGGAATATGCTTCTTTTTGTCAGCGTATGTGTCATCAACTGTTATTGGCCAATAATTGTTTCCTTTGTACTACCTCTTTGTGCAAACAATGATATCCATTTCACCTCGTTGCTATTGTGACCTTTTGGCAAACTGCACAAATCATGTTTTTCTTAAGAGTGTTTTGTGCAGTTCTATTACTATGTCACACACTCACACATGCACCATTTCTACATTTTAGTAGGACTGCACAAAGGGAGATTGGAGTTCCTGTCCTCCTCATCCAAGTCTAAGCCTAATCTTCTCCGAGAAGTAGTTAGTCTTACTGTTGGTGCAACAATTTGCCTCCTTCTGTTTTGAAGATTGTTGACATAAACAGTAAGGGACTAATGTGTTTTCTAGTGCACATAGAGTAACAAGTCCCTGAAGTCATGAGGAGTTTGCTATTAACTCCGAAGAATATCCCATGTGTAGTAGCGAGCTTTATTCACAAAGATTATGCTGTGAAGAGTGACCCCTAAAACAGTTGACGCAAAGCAATCAGTTCAGTGGGTTCCGAAGAATGGGACTACAGTCGAAGGAAGTCAAAGATGAAGTGAAGATGTAGTATTTGTTTCATTTTTCCTATTTTCTTTCATTGAGTCATAGGACCATCATACTATTAAGAGGGGTATAGTGTTTGAAGCTTAGGGTCTCTGATGCTAAACTCAAATCTATGAAAGTTGTGAGAGAAATCTCTTTGTGTTCGGAGCAAATAATTGCCAACAAGAGACTGTGATCTTCTTTGCTGCGAGAGATTTGACTCTGACCGAAGAGTTAGCATTACTTGGTCCTCATGTAATGTTACCGTTTGTCGGGGTACGACAATCTATTGGACTAGCGTGGCCCCTTTGCAGTTCTGTTGGGGAGATCGACAAACAGGGAGAGCAAATCCAGAAGTTCAGACGCGAGGATTTCCCAGGTTTGGGCCACCATAGAGGCGTAAAACCCTACTCATGTCTGTTTGGTGGATTGACTTGGGGCTCAAGTTACAAGCGTAGCTTGCCAGAAAACAGCGTGCAAGGTGCAGCTACTGTGTAAGAGTGAGCAAAGTGTCGACCCATGCCGAGGTAGCCATGGGCCTCCTTTTATAGACAAAAAGGGGTCACCATAGTGGCAACATGGTCATTACGTCTTATGAATAGTGGCCTCGATGGTATCCAACCTCATCCTACCGGATTAGGACAAGGGCATTTAATTCACTGTGAGCTGATAATGATCCTTTGGCTAAAGGTGTCTCTCCTTCTATGACATCGGCCGGCCGAGCATGTCGTCTTGACACATCCACTAGACGGGTGTCAATAAAGTTAACCTTTTATGCAAGGTGTTGACACGTGTCCTGATGATCCTCTCAAAGCCGCCTGTCTGCTCGACACCTAATCTTGCAAAGCCATCAGCTGGTCAATGAGGTGGATCAGTCGATAAGTGAGAAGGGGGTATTTCCCAGCAAGCAAGTTGCCGGGTCTTGGCTTGTCAGTGCGGAGCTTGCTAGCAACTAGAATCTTGTCCTTCAGTACTAACTTAGTACTTCTGAATGACCTGCCGGGAGGTCTTCTGTGTTGGTATCCTGTCTGCAGTAGTCCTCCGGCAAGCCTTGCCCTCGGGAAGGCTACAACTACCTCTGCACAAGAGAGGGTACTAAGGCACTCATGTTTAGTACACTGACAGGAGCCCCCAGGCCTAGGCCACACACACATGTGAGGCATCATTGGGCTAGGCCCAAATAGTGCACAAGCACGCATGGCAGAGGATAACTATTGTAATCTTCTCTTCTACCATGCCCCCATGACGTGCATTAAATGCGAAATGTGGAAGAGGTGGATTGAAATGGTTGCAAGGGGTACTGCGCTCGAAAAGTGCAGCCACGTAGGAAAGTAAAGAACCAGCCCCTGCGCCTTCCCCATAAAAAGGAAATCACGAGAGGAGCTCCTCATTTACCCCCTTTTGCTTCCAATCTAGCATCCACCTCCTTTATCTTATTCCTTACGCAAGAACAGAGCACTCCGCTCCTTCCGACACCGCCCCACCATGCCATTGCCCTATCCCCAGTCCCCTTCTATTGCCATGGCTCCGAGGAGAGCAAAGAAGGCAGCCGACACAGAGGCGGAGAAGAAGAAGGTCGATGGGGAGGCACGACGGTGGGATAACACCGTATTCCCATCAACGTTGACTGACAATCATCCGGCTACAGAAGTATTCATACATCTGGTCAAGCAAGACCGACAATCATCTGGCTACAGAAGTCCTTCCCCGGTCTACTTCACCAGCCACTACAAAAAAAACATCCGTGACATTATGGGCCGAACGAAAAAAATTGTCATGCTTATGACACTTCTATGACGATAATTGTGACAAAACCACGTATCATCATAGATTTGATGGTCTCCTACTTCTATGACAAAAAATCATGATAGAAAAATGGGCTTTTCATCCTAGGCGGGCCGGGGACGCACCTACATGACATTCTTTGGGCCGTCCATGACGAAAAAAATCGTGGTAGAAGCGAGGACGAAGAAAATTTTGGGGAGTTCCCGGTTACGGTGGGTGGTCGGGGCCGAGCGATGCACTGAGGTTTGCGCATTTCTCTTGTACATGTACGCGCGTGTGTGCGAGGCATTGGTCTCTAACTGAACCCGAGCGATTGCACTAGCTACGTTACTGAACCCGAGCGGTCGATCCCTTGGCTGCAGTTAACTGAACCCAAGCGATTCCTTCGCTACTGCTGCTAACTGAAGCCAATCGAACCAGCTGCCTCTTGATGAATAGTGACCATTGTTGGGGGTTGGATGAACAGTTCCCGATGGGGGTTGGATGAACAGGACCCCGTGGTGGTAGTAGTAGGCCGTTGCCGCTGGATGAACAGGACCCCGATCGAGGAGGCCGCCACACCCGAGCAGGTTGGGTGTGGATGAACAGGACCCCGTGGAGGGCTGGTTGAATAATAGTTGGTGGAGGCTGGATGAACAGTAGCCCGTGGATGAACAGTAGCTGGTGGAGGATGGAGGAAGCTGATAGTGGATGAACAGTAGCAGGTGGAGCTGGAGGAAGTCGACACTGGATGAACAGTAGCCCATGGAGGCTGGAGCGAGGCAGTAGAGGAGTCCTGTTTTGCGGTACACCACACCCCTCCTAATGAACAGGACCCTGTTTCGACCGTAGGCGCTCCAACACAAGTCCGTTTCCTCTGTTTTGCGGTACGCCACACCCCTCACGATCAACAGGACCTCGTTTCGACCGTGAGCACTCGAATAGAAGTCCGTTTCCTCCATTTTGCGGTACGCCATACCCTTCCCGATGAACAGGACCCCATTTCGACCGTACATGGTTGAACAGAAGGCCATTTCCTCTGTTCTGCGGTACGCCAGACCTTGTTTTGGCTGTTCCGTCCAAGCCGGTTGGCTGCCGATGAACACACAACGCTGTTTACTCCATTCCGACCCAGCCGGTTGGCTGCCGATGAACAGGATGACGTCGTTGTACGTGTTAGAAACCCTGCCCATATGTACGTACGTAGCCGTATTTACTATCTTGCAGTGTGGTTGTACGTACGTGTACATGATATAGACGGGACTGCGTGACATGCTATGTTGGCGCCTCTACTTCAACACATGCCACTCCTTTCTCGGCCACGGTACGTCGCTGCAGAGAGACCGATCGACCGCTATGTACGTATACGTTCGCGGCCAGACAGATAATGCTACCTTCGCTTCAACCTTGTGGGTCCCAGCTGGCAGGGGGTAAGAAGGCACTTCCATCCGTGCGAAGATAAAGCCAGTGGGTCCCAGCTGTCAGGGCGGAACGTTTTTTTCACGAAATATAGAGGCCCTTCCGGTGGGTCTGAGTTGTCAGGTGGAGGAATCATTATTTTGCGCGTATTAAGGAGGCACTTCCTTGCGTGCGGCCATGGACCCAGCAATCAGCCTCTCCACATACAGTCCTCCTCTGATAGCTATCGTTCGTTGACCACGTTGACGATGTCGTACCGTCCGAGAGCACCAAGATGGTGGACGACGACGTGACCTAGGAAGGGAATGGCCCGGAGCCGGGGAATACGCAGCAGTGGATGCCCACGTGGAGGGGAGTATGAGGGTTGACTGGTTCGGCTGCGGTTTGAGGCTGCCGTCACCTGAGAATAACAGGGGGTGTGGGTGAGTAGAGGGAAGGCCTGGCCAGCGGTGGGAGTAGGGTGGGGCGATGAGGCCTGCGCGGCAGCACAGCTGACCACTGGAGGCAGGAGCAGGCGGTCCCGCCGGCGCTGGTTTGGGCGGCTGGTGCAAGAAGATTAGAGATTGAAGAAGTAGCAGGACCGTTCAATTAAAATCCAATAGTCACTGCTGCTAGAATCATTTGTTGACTCAGTTGACAAAGCCCTGCGTACGCATCAACTTAGTAGGCCCACTGGTCAGCCTCCAAACCGGTGCGCCCCAGATGTCAGTGGGAGGAATCTTTTTTTTTTTTGCGTAATAAGGAGGAAGTTGCTTGTGTGCGGCCATGGACCATGGGGGTCACTACTGTCAGCCTCTCCACGTACATCCCTATTCCGATGGCTGTCGTTTGTTGAATGTTGACCACGTTGAGCACGCCATGCCTAGAGCACCAACGCTGGACGATGGTGAGGCCTAGGAATGGAACGACCCGGAGCCGGCAAACACACAGTAGTGGATGGCCACGCTGAGGGGAGTATGACTGTGGACTGGTTCGGCTGCCGTCATCAGAGAATAACAGGAGGTGCGGGTGGGTAGACGGATGGCCAGGCCAGCGGAGGGAGTAGGGTGGGCCGGTGAAGCCTGCGCGGCATCACAGCCGGCCACAAGAGGAGGGAGCAAGCAATCCCACCATTGCTGGTTTAGACGGCTGGAGCAGGAAGATCAGAGATTGAAGAAGCACGTCGGCCGTTGGAAGGACATCCAACAGTCACTGCTACTAGAATCTTGTGTTGACTATAAGTTGACAAAGCCTTGCGTAAACAAGTCAGCTTTGAAATCTGTGGCATGTACAACCCATTTGCTATTATTTTTATAATTTGCAGCCCATTTGCTAATTCATATGAAATTTATTGCAGCCCATTTTCCATTTTTAGAATTGCTGCCAATTTTCTGGTCAGCACCAGGGTTAAAAATTTGAACTAAAAAATATGCGAAATTTTAAAAATTCGCATATTTTTGCTGGGGAACAAAATATTTTTAATCCAAAAAATAGTAGCCATATTAAAAATAATTTAAAAATAAAGTAATACTATGTTATGTTAAAATCCAATGAAATATAAAATAACAGTGAAGAACAAAAACAAAAAAAGAAACTAATTGCCCATTTGCTATATTTTTTTTTTGGAATTTGCAACCCCTTTCATATACTTTTAAGATTTACCGCCCATACTCTCTGGCCAGGCCGGAATGCATTGCTCCTCGTCTTGAAAGATGTGCAGCCCAGTAAGTCGGAGAAAACAAATAGGCCTAGCTTGGGTATTCTTCAAAAAGAAATAGTGGGCTACCTATTTTCCCAAAGAAAAAACTGCTGGGCTGGTCATGTTGTTAAACGGGCCATAGAGACCGCACAACCAAGTTTATAGCCTGCTTCTCTGAATAAATCCTCAAAAAAAGCGTTGTGCAATTTTGTCGTTAATTGACTATACGTTGACAATGATGTGGGTCCTAGATATCAGCAGGGTGGACTAGAGTAAAAAATCGAGGGGTGCATCTGAGTAGTAAAGAGGCGCTTGCTTGTGTTCGGGAGTGGACCTGGTGGGTCCGTACTGTCATACTCACAACCAAGGCAGAGGACGATGGGGAGGCCTCGGATGGGAATGAACAGGAGCCGGGGAACATGCGGTAGTATGGTCGTAGGTGGAGGGGAGTACAAGGGTTCACTGGTTCTGGTGCGGGGTAGGCTGCCCTCGTCGGAGAAGAATAGGATGTCGAGGGAGTAAAGGGATGGCCTGGCCAGCATTTCAGGGTACGACAGGGCGGCGATGCGTGCACGGCAGCGCAACCAGCCGTAGAAGGCGGGAACAGGCGCTCCCGCCAATGCAGGTTTGGTTTTGGCGGCTGGACCGGTCAGACCAAAAACTCATTATGCTGGATTATAAGAATTAATTTTATATGGCTACAACTTATTGTAAAATGCTGCGGAGCACCTTTTTCTTCTTGAGGTTTTTTTGAGACAATTTTCTTCTTGAGGTGTAAAGCCGAGCACATTCAGAAGCCCTGGGATAAAGTGGTGTCGCCAATGTGTTGGGTTGGGTTGGGCATTCTTATCGAAAAATAATAATGAACTGGAACTATTTACGACGTTGACTATGATTTGCATGGGTCCGCTGGTTGCAGGAAGAAAATGGTGGGAGAAAAAAGACTGGTCGCTATCTTTGCCTAAGAATAATATCGACTGAATGTAATGACACTCTCATAGGAAATAATATCCTCCTATTAAAATTTGACTTTTCAAATCGTAAATTTAAAGAACTGGTGCATGAGCATTTAGCTTTATTTATTTATGTTTAGGGGACCATAAGCATGTACCTGGGCCGGATTCATGTGAGAGCCTCCCTTCCAGTTAATTATGGGCTCCTCTATTGGGCCTTCATCACTGGGCTGCATGTGATCGACAAGTGGAAAATGTGTTCCGTACCAAAAATAGTATGCACTACTTACGGGGCACTAAAGGATCGGACCATGCAACGACTTCATCGTTCTAACAACACATTTATTCAACCAACAGACGAAATATATTACTGATTGTACATTGAAAATAGCAGCAGCAACCAGGGCCGAGGGTGCAACAGAAGCAGTAAGTAGGCCAGAAGAGTAAAGACGCATCTCTCTCTTCCAAACCAAACATCAGCCAACATTACAAAAGGGCTACACTACTGGAATCAGGATCTTTGCCGTCCGCTAGCTGATGGCAAAGCAGGTCTTTGCCATCAGCTTATAGAAAACTGACGGCAAAGAAAGTGGCCAACCTAACGGCCGTTTCCCCCGGCCCCACCCCACTAGCTAGGCTCTTTGCCGTCTGCAAGCAGACGGCAAAGAGCTTTGACCGAACAAAAAATGGTCAGCGCCTGCGGCCCACCCCTCTCTCTCCCCTCTGTCTCTCTCCCCTCTCACCTCACCCGCGCCGTCACCGTGCCCGCCATTCCCATGCCCGCGCTTATACCGCACGAAAGAACACAAAAGCCACGACAACAAAGGCCCACGCCACCCCGTGCCCGAACCGCAACGGATGCAAGTCGACAGGTAAAAACAGCGCGTCCAACTCTACGTCAAACGACACCCCACCGCCAGGTGAACCACTGGTGAGGTTCTTCATTTTTTTTCTTTTTTTCTTGCTATTTTTTGATTTAGGTTGTACTGTTAGTAGAATTTAGGTTAGTTGATTTAGTTGCTTTTTTTAGGTTGTACTGTTAGTGCATTTTAGGTTAGTAGATTTTTGGTTAGTAGATTTTAGGTTAGTTTTTTTATATTTAGTCATATTTTAGGTTAGTAGATTTTAGGTTAGTCATATTTTAGGTTATTAGTACATTTTGTGAGATAAAAAAAGAAGAAAAGAAGAAAAAGTAGAAGTGGAGAGGAAAAAGGAAAATAAGGAAAATGAAGAAGAAAAAGAAGACAAGAGCAAGAAGGAAAAGAAGGAAGAAGAAGAAAAAGAAGGAGAGGAAAAAGGAAAATAAAGAAGAAGAAGAAGAAGAAGAAGAAGAAGAAGAAGAGGAGGAGGAGGAGGAGGAGAATAGAAGAAGAAGAAGAAGAAGCAAGAAGAAGAAAGAAATGAAAAAAAAAGAAGTAGAAGTAGAAGATGAAAAAAAGAAGTAGGAAGTAGAAAAAGAGGGTGCCGAGTGGTCGAGGGGTCGAGGATCGAGGGGAAAGGAGTCGAGGTCTAGGGGACGGATCAGGTGTCGAGGGTCGTGGGGTCGAGGACCGAGAGGAAAAGGAGTCGAGGGTCTAGGGTCGAGGATCAGAGGTGTCGAGGGGAAAGGGGTCGAGGGGTCGACGGGAAAAGGAGTCGAGGGTCTAGGGGTCGAGGATCGAGGTGTCGAGGGGTCGAGGGTCGAGGGGAAAAGGGGGCGAGGGGTCAAGGATCAAGGGGAAAAGGAGGCGAGGGTCTAGGGGTCGAGGATCGAGGTGTCGAGGGGTGAGGGGGAAAGGGGAAAAGGGGTCGAGGGGTCGAGGATCGAGGGGAAAAGGAGTCGAGGGTCTAGGGGTCGAGGATCGAGGTGTCGAGGGGTTGAGGGTCGAGGGAAAAAGGGGTCGAGGGTCGCCGAGGGTCGAGATTTCCATCCCGACCCCGAACCCCGACCCCTGACTCCGACACCCGACCCCGACCCGACAACCCCGACCCCGCCTCGACACCCCGACACAGCACCCTAACCCCGACACGGCACCCCCGACCCCGACACAGCACCCTGACACGACACCACCGACACGACACCCCGAGAACCCGACACGACACCCCGACCCCGACACAGCACCCGACCCCGACACGACACTCCGACACGGCACCCCGACCCCGACACAGCACCCCAACCCGACACAGCACCCCGACCGACACGACCACCCCCGCCACCCCGACCCCGACACCTCCCGAAAAAGGTGCTTTCGGCCTTCAGAGGCCGACGGGGTATTATTGTGAATTATGGTAGGTCAGGTATTCAATTATTATTATGTACATATATATATTATTAATTAGTTCATGTTATTAGGTATTCAATTTTTTATTATGTTCATGATGATGATACACACTTAAATTTTTTATTATGTTTATGTTGTACTAATTTCGTTTACTCTTTGTCATTGCAGGTGTTGACAGATGGTGGGCGCGGTTCAAGAGCGCTCCGAGCCTCCTTCCTCGGCGCGTGCTGGGAGGGGTGCTATTATTCCACCCCAGCACCTTCGGAGAGCGCTGGTAGACAGTATGCAGACACCGGCGGGCATTTCTTCTTCGGCCGGGAGAGGTCGGGGGAAGACGAAGAGGGCTGCTAGAGGTGGACGTGGCGGTGGGAGAGGTAGGAAGGCTGCTGCACCTTCCTTGCCGCCACCCCCAGCTGATTCTCCGGACCACCAGAGTGCTCCGTCTCAGGTGGACCCGTCAGACATGGACCCGTCTCGGACTCCGGTCCACGAGCCTCGGGTTGCCGAGCCTTTGTCCGACGAGACTCGGGTCCCAGAGTCTTCATCCTAGGAGACTTTCCGGTCCCAGAGTCTTCGTCCCACGTGACTCCGGAGGCTAGTGGCCATGCTGATGGTGGCGAGGACAGCTTTTCTGAGGATAGCTTTAGCGAGGGCGAGCTGGTTGAGGGGGGCAAGAAGGTCTACCAGCGTGGTGGTACAAAGCTCCCGCCCGTGCCGCCGACCCACGATCAGAGGTGGTTGATTGAGCCTAATGGGGAGAAGTAAGTGCATTTACTCTTTTTTAACATTTTGCCTTCATGTTTCTTCAAATTAATATCTAATGTGTTGGCCTTGTCATACTGCAGGGGTTGGAAACACGCCCCTGGTGTCCGCAGGCCCAACCAGGTCCTTGGTGTGCTTTGCTGGCACCACTTCCCGGGGTGGGTCACGTTGCCCGGTGAGGGTGAGGTTCCACAGCTAGCACTGAGCTGGGAGCTGTACGTGACTGCCCCGGCCCCGCCGAAGGAGAGGGTCGACGGTGTCTTGTGCGAGACGGTGGCCGACATTGTGATCCTGCGGTTTTGGGTAATTTCTCCTTTACATAATTAAAAATCAACAGTACCTAGTGATTGTACTAATCAGTGTTGTCTTGTTTGATTGCAGACCTTCTACAGGTGTCTTGAGGAACACGAGGCAGACGCGGCTATGGTCCTCAAAGCCGAGTGCAAGCGCCTACTTCATAACTTATGGCACGAGGCTCGGGTGCAGGCTGTTCGAGACTACTACGCCTCGACTAACATTAAGAGGGCCAAGAAGAAGTGCCGCGCCAAGTATCTGAGTAAGGAGAAGTACATGAAGGTAATTACCTATTCTTAAGGCCTTGTACTTAGTTTCCTCGATTTGATTCGTAGGCGTAGCGCTGAAATTTCTCTTTGTCTAACTTAGGTGCCCCTGAGATGGTGTGCGGATAGGATGGACTATTGGGAGGCGTTGGTGGATGAGTGGTGCTCTCCCCAATGGCTAGCCCTCCACAACAAGGCCAGGGATAAGCGTGCCCAAATGCATGGTGTGCCACAACATTAAGGGAGCTCCAACCTGTTTGAGTACGGGGATCACTGGGTATGTGGTTTGCTTCACGATTCATGCAATTTCATTCTTCATGCTAGCTTGAGCCCTTAACTAATATTTTGTTCCTCTCTTTTAGGCGCGACACAACAAGAAGGACGTGCCACCATTGTACGACCTCTATGCCATGGCCCATACTGCCCCGTACAAGAAGGCCAAGGCATTCTCTGACGATGACCTCGATCATCCAGAGAGCTTCACCAACATCTCCTCCCACAACAAGCTCGTGAGGTACAAAGACGTTGGGAAGACGAGGAAAGGGGAGGACTTCAACCCGAGCCAGAGTCCTTTTGATCCAGAGATCATGATGCTATCTGGTGGCAGGAGGTACCATGGCTCGGTAGCCATTGGGGATGGACTCATACGTTGTCCTAGAACTCTCCCGGAGATCAAGAAGCGCCAGACGAGCTCCGATCCTGAGATAAGGCCTCGTCCACGGCCAATGGAGCTCGCCATCGAGGCTAGGGCCCAGGAGCTTCTGGCGGAGGCAAACAGGCAGGCGGCACAGAGGGAGAGGGACTTGGAGGAGAGGACGACTAGTCTGTTGGAGGCGGAGAGGAACCGGAACGACGCGTCTCACCGGGCCCTATACGAGCTCCTCGTGGTAAGTTTCTCCTGCATATTAGCCAAATCATGCACGTAATGTTCGTTTCATTACTAACTAATATGATTGACTCATGAAAACAAAATGTGCAGACCATGTGCCAGAACAACGGTCAGACCCCTCCGCTGATGCCCCAGATTGGTATAGCAGACACAGTGAGTTTCATTTGAATGGTCATTAGTTACTAGTATTCACATTCCAGTTGCATCATGCTAACGAGACATTGCAAATGATCTTTGGTGCAGCATGCCTCCCAACAAGCATCGACCGATCCTTCTTTGTCTGGCACTGGCGCAACCCCGACCGGTCCTTCTCCGTTTGGCACTGGCGCAAACCCGATCGGTCCTTCACCTCCGTGATGATGGTAAGTTTTCCCAAGTGTTTTGCTTAACAAATGCATACTTAGCTTAAGAAATGACCTACTTAGCTCCAAAATGACCTATACTTAGCTTATTTTCCTCGAAAATGACATAATAACCTTACTTAGCTCCAAAATGACATATTTTACCTAGGATAGCTATAAAATGACCTATACTTAGCATTTTTTCCTCCAAAATGACTTGATATGCTTAGTTAGCTAAAAAATGGCACAACTACCTAGGATAGCTCAATAATGATCTATACTTAGCTTAGCTAGTTCATTTATGACATAATTAGCTCACATAGGTAAAAATGTCGTAATAACCTTGGTTTAGCTCCAAAATAACCTATACTTAGCTTATTTTCCTCGAAAATGACATAATAACCTTACTTAGCTCCAAACTGACATACTTTACCTAGGATAGCTATAAATATGCTTAGTTAGCTCAAAAATGGCATAACTATCTAGGTTAGCTCAAAAATGACCTATACTTAGCTTCTTTAGTTCATTTATGACATACTTAGCATACTTAGGTAAAAAATGGCATGATAACCTTGGTTTAGCTCCAAAATGACATAGACTTAGCTTATTTTCCTCCAAAATGACAAAATAACCTTACCTACCTCCAAAATGACCGATTTTAACTAGGATAGCTCTAAAATGACCTACACTTGCCATTTTGTCCTCCAAAATGAATAAATATGCTTAGTTAGCTCAAAAATGGCATAACTACCTAGGTTAGCTCAAAAATGACCTATACTTAGCTTCTTCAGTTCATTTATGACATACTTAGCATACTTTGGTAAAAAATGGCATGATAACCTTGGTTTAGCTCCAAAATGACATAGACTTAGCTTATTTTCCTCCAAAATGACATAATAACCTTACTAAGATCCAAAATGACCTATTTACCTAGCTTAGCTCTAAAATGACCTACACTTAGCATTTTTACCTAGCTTAGCTAAAAAATGGCATTTTTACCTACCTTAGTTAGAAGTAGAAGAAGATAAAGAAGAGGAGAGGAGAAAAAGAAAGAGAAGAAAAATTCTTCTTCTTCTTCTTATTTTTCTTCTTTTTCTTCTTCTTCTTCTAGCTAGTCTTCTTCTTCTTCTTCTAACTTTCTTCTTTCCCAATTTGCAGATTTGCTGTAGATGAGGAAGCTTGCGTTGATGGAGTCTACTCTTCTCCTTGTGCTTCCTTTTTGTTTTGATTTTGTATGATGAACTTTGCTGTTGGAAACTTGTTGTTGGAAACTTGTTGTTGGATATGTTGTTGGAAACTTGTTGTTCGATATGTTGTTGGAAACTTGTTGTTGGATATGTGTTGGTATGCTTGTTGAAAGTATTTTCAAATGTGTGTATATATATATATGTGTGAAATTCTGTGAAATTGAATGAATTTAAGAAAAAACAGGGGCTATACAGGCTCTTTGCCGTCTGCTGGCAGACAACAAAGAGCTTTGCCATCAGCCAGAAGATGGCAAAGCTGCCATGTGGCAGCTACCTGTGCAACCTAGGGGGGCAATGGGCTGGTCTATATGGTTGCTTTGCCGTCTGCTGGCAGACGGCAAACACCTTTGCATCTTTGCCGTCTGCCAGCAGACGGCAAAGCGCGCTGTTAACCCCTTAACGGACCTAAGCTGCCACGTGTGCCGTCTAGGCCCTTTGCCGTCTGCTGGCAGACGGCAAAGGCCTTTGCATCTTTGTTGTCTGCTGGCAGACAGCAAAGTGCCCTTTGACGTAGTTTGTTCAGCCGGATGTGTTGCCATCTGCTGGCTGACGGCAAAGACCTTTGCCGCCTGCCAGGCATGCCTTTGCCGTCAGCCATGGCAGATGGCAAAGTTCCTGATTCCTGTAGTGCTACCAAAAAAGAACAAGTGTATGCATCAAATTAAATAAAGATCCTACTACACCAAGTGTACGCATCTAACTATGTGGCTCAGTTAGACGTTACTATTTATTAAGCTGTGGAGATTGGCTGACGGCTTGAACCAGATGGGTGCCTGACGGGGGAAACTCCAGCCAGCAGGTCGAAGTCTGATACTTGCAACCCTCTCTCCTACTTTGGGCTATAGAGCGTGGTGGCACATATTAGAGTATGGTGCATGGAGAGACGCATGGTACGCTGTGTACACACAGTTTTGCCTGATGAACGAAACCGCGCTGCCATTATGATCCTTGCTATCTGTTATCTCCTGATTAATCGGATAATTCAGTCAGAGAAACAGAGAGTGTGTACCAAGGCTACTTACCAGCCTCCAGTCAAAAATTCCTGAAGGCCCAGAGAAGCTGGGATCATGCTCAAAGACCTTGCAGTGACTGTGATTGTATTCCGCGAAACAATACGTCCGGTACGTGCGAACGATCATCAATCGTTCGCCATCATCTGATCGAGCCAGGAACCACCTGCAACTGCCATGCAGATTTTCTTTGAAAGGTTCTGGGATTAGGAATGGTAGGGACACCAGGCGGCCTACAACATCATATCAAGTTGGAGTCAAATAAAAAAGGGCTCGTACCGTAGTCAATCTTAAGAACAACATGTTATGAGCATGAATATTTTTCCGTAAATGTTGACAGTAATATTAGCAAGCCATCATGATATCATAGGAAAGTAACATACTGCTGTAACAGCCCGTTGTAGCGATGACTGGAGTAGGCCAGCAATACATCCAGCCATAGAAGGAGTCCACAGCGTAAATGAAGCCCTTGTGTTCAATGGCATCAATGAGCCATGGAGGATGTATGATCCTGCGATGGACGTGCAGATTTATCCACTTACCCCAGTGGCCTGTCAGATAGGCGAGACCGCGGTTGAAGAACGCAATTAGCCTGAAGTCTTTATAATTCACAGATCTTGTGGACACTTGGCAGATTACAACCTTGAGCAAATCAAACTTGGTATCATGTTGGCTACTGTAAGCTTTCGAGTATTCTGGGCCGCGGTGCCAAAGCAGTGTAGTGTTAATCAAAGGAAGGGGATCAATCACTGGGTGTAGACCTCCACGAGCATCCAGCTGCCACGACCGTCTACGAGCACCATCCAAGACGTGTTCATGCTGACCCAGTACATACCGTTAATGTAGTTGAGGGTGACGGGGATCGGATCGTAGTCGAGGGGGTTGATGCTCGCCACCCTACAATCGTTATGCTTCTAAAGATCAGGTGGCATAAGCAAGTAGGGAGCTGGCTTAAAAAGCTCCGGCCTGAGGGCTTTGAGTAAATGGTACAGCCCCGACGAGCATGTGGCGAGTGGCATGGTGCCGAGATTGTCCACATGCGAAACAATGAGCTTGATTACCTCTATGGGGAGCGAATTCCAGCCACTCTTTCGACGGACGTTGCTCGGTACTACCATTGTTAGTGTTTGGGTTTCGGAAGAGGGGAGAGGCGCCTAGTGAGGATGGAAGATTGGACGATTATGTGTGGACGAGGATGGAGAAGCGAATATGTGCTGCGGGACGTGGACAATTGATGATGAAAATGTAGCAGCAGCATGCCGCTTGACTTATGAGACACATCCCAGCAGCGTAGGGTCATATCAATGCCAGACAACTTGCTTGAGTGATCATAGTACTAGTACAATAAACTACAGTACCTACTAGTATGCCCGAGTAGTATAGTGGAATAGGACTCTACTCTACTACTAGCACCGGAGTAGTATATTGTAAAATAGTTACAAACTTCAATGCCAGAGCGTGGAAAGACTATGAACCACCATCGGTGCTAACTCCAATCCCCAGCAAACGTTCGCTGGGAGACATGGCAGTTGCAAACGCCCGCGACACAATTACAGTAGGTGTGTAAGGGTGGCGGTCTTGTCAAATACTATGGCTTAGAAACAGGCCACCGTCGGATGGAAATATGACGGTTATGTGGGATTCGTCAGGATTGGGCTCATGGCGAACAATCGCCAGATATGAGTACTAAAAAAAGGTTAAAACACCCGGGGCTAGAACTTGCACCGGCTGACCACTAACAATGATACTAACATAGTTGTAAAATGGTTAGAGAACGTGTCTACGTGGTGTTTGGAATTATATGCAAACTAACAAGATGCCCGTGCATTGCACGGAACATCAAGATGCATTTTTTACAAAACACCTGTTGTAATTGACCCATGCAGGTGTAATCCCATGTGTAAAAACTAATGATATCTCGAGAATTTCATCAAAAAAATGGTATCTTGAGAATTTCATCGAAAAAATGATATCTCGAGAAAGATGAGAGATAAGGTGAGGATGAGTGGGGTGCGGTGGTGATTGGTGGTCGGACTTAGCGGAGGCATGGGGATGGACGACGCCAGCAACAGCCACCATGCCAGATTATTCCATAGGCTTCCTTTTTTAATTACTCAACAATGAAGTTGTGGGAGGTAAGGATGAACGAGAGAGGTGCGGGTATCCTTTTGCAAAATTGCCATATATAGTTTGCTTTATATCCGTCAGATATAGATCAGACGGTCTGTATTGCAAGATGGCAGGCACACCATCATCACCAACTCGGTTTTTTATAAGAGTAGAGAGTAGAGATAGAGAGTAGAGAGTAGAGACTAGTAAAAGAAACGGAGGGAGTACTAGTGAGTACACCATCTACCGCTTCATGTGCTACTCCTGCGCCCCATGTGGTGGGCGCAACGTCCCCTACAGCCACTCCCGTTTCATGGACGGCCTGGTCGATGCCTGCAAGGTGCCCTGCGTCTACAAGAGTTTTGGCTGAGAGAGGTATGTCGACCAGCACTCGTTGGTGGAGCATAGTTCCAGATGTGCACACGCGCCCTGCTACTGCTATGAGTGCACGCCGCCGTTTAAGGGCTCGCCAGCGAGCCTCGTGCATCACCTCACGGCACCGTCCGGCAATCACTGCTGGCCTGCGGTGAACATCAAGTACGAGACGTGCTAGCCGTTCACTGTGCCGAAGTCGCTGGAGGATCACCGCCGCCTGCTAGTGGCGAAGGAGGACGACAACGTCTTCCTCTTGGCCGTGGGCACCGGCAAGGCCCGCGCAGGCTGCCGCCTCATCTTTGTAGTGTGCGTCAGGGGCAACGCCCTGACGCTAACACGAGGCTGCTATACAGGTGCGTGCTCACTGTTACTGCCCTTTCAGTGTACGAGGGCGACCTCGGCGCCTACCTCATGCTGAATGGGACTGTGGCGAGCTGCTCCGTTCCCGGCAATGTGGACATGGAAGAGGCCTGGTACTATTTTCACCCCAAGATGATGCACGAGGACTCCAAGGAGGTTCACCTGGGCATATGCATTACCTAGTTAACTGTTCATCATTAGTCTTCGCTCAATGTAAGCCGTTGTCTAAGCATGTGGACACTTCTTATTTATATAGTATAGAAACTTCCATGCATGATCCTGCTCTATTAGAGTATCGCACTTGAATAAAAGTGTATCCATTTATGGTTTAGTCTAGAATCTTCCATGTATGCTTTTGCTCCATTAGAGTTCTCGCTTGCCATTTATGAGATTAAATGTGAATTTTTACTACAGTAATGGTGAAAGACTTATGATGAACCATTTCTTACATCTCCTCTGCCCCCTTCCAAGTCATCCTGATTTACATTCATGGTGGTCTAGAAAAAATAAACAAAATCGATACTCAAAAAATAATTCTTAAAGATCATTTCTTGCAAAGCACAATAAGTGTTATTTCTTCAAAAGTTTTGGATGCAGGTTGAATAGTTGAACGCTTTTGTTTGCAAAAGTTACTTTTTTATCTATTTAGCCTACATTTACTATTCACCTGGATGCTTGTGAGCTCTAGAGAAGAAATAATACCCGAAGAAACCTATCGATATTTGTTACACATGAGATGACCCCCACATACTTTGTCAAAATAAACAACTCCCCGATCAATGCATTTCACTGTTCCATGCAATGCACGGGCACCTTACTATATATAGTACGACCATAAATTTAACTAACAAAATGCTCATGCATGTCACCAAAAATTATATCATTGAAAACTATGTTCAAATACTAATCCAACGATATAGTTTTTGTTGACATGCACTAACATTTTGTCAGTTAAATCTTTAGTCAAATTACATGGGGGACTAATAAACCACGATGGAGGTACTAGTACTAGTGTAGAGGGCAGCGCTGCACGGGAGTCTCACCCCGCTCGTGGCGCGGCAGTAAAGCCGTCATATCACAAAACCCCACCACTCCCAGTAATAAGTGGCCTGGTAAAATGAATGGAAAAGCAACCATCACATCCCTCATGTCTTTTTTGCATTTCATCTCTCTGCATTTACTTTGTCCGGTTCATCTCGCACACTTGATCCCTAGCTACTACTCCTAGTACTAGTAGTAGTACTCAAGTTGGAATTTCAATTGCACGGCACAACTTCTTAGGCACAAAATTCGGTACAGGGTGTACGAAGCGGTTTGGGAATTTGCATGCCTTCCCGACCAGTGAGATACTTCGTAGAAAGTACGATAGAGAAAAAACCACAGAGAGAAGGAAGCTAATGTAAACAATCAAACAAGCATTTTTGCATTTCTTTTGCATTGAATGGTTTCACAAGTTTGACTAGTGCCGTTTTTCCACTTTTACGAAAACCGCATCGTAATGTTAAAACATGCATTTGCACGTGTGTATACATACAAGTAGTAGTACAGTCTACAAGCATATATATAGAGAGAGAGACATGTACTACGATATATAGTTAAGTTTGTGCGATATGCACGTACTTACAAATGCGTACGGATACAAAAGTTTACCAAACTTTTCCTTTTACATACTTAATTAAGGACGCTAATAATTCCTGAACGTTCAGGATATATCATTTCCGTCCCATAACTAATGAGATCACCTTACGACACTAAATTATTCCTAATAAAATCCACGACGCTCGCAGGAGCGCTTGCGGCGCGCCACGAGTGCCCTGATGCGCAGTCGTTTCCCAGCGTGGCGACACAACGCCTCTTCCTCGGCCTCGCAACTCGTGAGGTGCTGATTGGCGACTTGCCGGCGGGCAAGCGCGATCTCATTGGTCTGGTGATCCAGCGCAAACAGGTACTCCTCCTCGCTGGAAGCGTGCACCTGGTCCACATACCGCCAAGCGTAGATGAGGCGCTTGGGCCCGACTGTACTCAGGGCTTTGGCACAGGCGTCCTCCGCCACCCACATGGCCCTCGCACGAGCCTTCTGCCAAAGAGCCAATTGCCTGACTCTCTCGGACGCGACACAGGCCTGCCGGGAAGCATGCCTCGCGGCACGCTTCTCTTCATTAGCCTTCTTCTCCGCCTCTCTTTTGGCGCGCTCTGCCGGAGGCAAAGCCTCCCACAAGGCGACCTCCATTTCTTTCCAAAGCTCCTCCATGCTGGGGGGCTCGGCGGGCGGCGCGACGTTCTCCTCGTAGCGGGGAGCCGACGCGTCCTCCGATGCACGTGGTGGTGAGACTGGGAACGCCGACGCGTCCACCTCGACACGTCGCGGCGAGGAGCGGAACACCGATGCGTCATCCTCCACTGGTGGCAGCGAGGGGCGCCTAGGGCTTGGGAGGGGCAATGCCATGGTGGTCGACGGGTCCTTAACTGAGAGGGAGGGGGAGGAGATAAAGGCGATGAACGTGAGCGTTCTTCTGAATGCCGTGGGAGGCGCAGTATTTATAGCGAGCAATGCCACACCTACGTAAGATATGTTGCGTGATTAACGTAATAGCTAGGTTGGCATATTTTTGTTGGAGTAAATTACGGCAGAGGGGAGGGGTGGAAATATTGCTGGTCACAACGGATTGGACGAGCGCGGGGGAACGAGAGTCATGCATGCAGATTGTTTTCACACGGGGAGGAGTGGTGGGACTGCCGGAGGGAGGAGTGGTGGGACAGGGACTATATATGACATGGCAATATCATAACACACCTAGACGGAGGAACTAGTCTGCATAGTGCATAGTATAAGTTTTGTCTGAAGTCAAAGTACCTCTACTTTGACCAAACTTATAGAAAAATGTATCAACATTCACAATGTCAAATCAATATTTTTAAATTCATTATGAAATGTAGTTTCATAAAATATATATTTGGTATTGTAGATATTGGTATTTTGGTCAAACTTTTGCAAACTTTGACTTGACACAAATCTTACGCGGAGTAAAAAGTACCAGAGGGAGTATCATGCATGCGGAGTAGGCAAAACAAAATTGCTCATTTAAATCCATCCGAAGCCTCAAAGGGCGCGACCGCGCGAGGGAGGCGAAGGTCGTGGGAAGTGCGACGGTTGACGGAATTAAGTGAAAGTTACATGCACGCGCCGGCATGGCATGCAAACACGCATAAGCTATACCGTCAGGCCTACGATGTGGGTCTAGTAGACATGATATCTAGTGGGTCCCGCATAGTACTCGAGAACTCTTTGGGGGCATGCAACAGTTTATCCACCGGCCAAGCCACCACCCCATGCTGTTCGCACGCCCTACTCATCGCCGTACCTTACAACAGCTCGCTCCCAGTCATACCGTCCTTTCACATTACACTAGTTCCACTTCTCCTAACCTTCCTCCAAAATCCATGGCCTCCCAAATCTCCATGATCGGCGGTGAGTACAAGGTTAGAACCATCACCGGCGATGAGTTCATCGCCGTCTACACCAGTAGATCCGCGACGGTGGAAGCATGCCTTGGTCGCTTCCTACACATGTTCCAAAGTTCAAAGGATGAGTGGGTCGTTGGGCTAGATGTTGAGTACACCACAGTCCTGGAAAAGGAGAAGCATCTAAAGGAGGCAGAGATGAAGAAGCCCACCGTGATCCACGTTTGCGTACATAACATGTGCTTGGTCTACCACATATGCCATGCCGACGTTAGGTGCCAGGATTTTGAGGTCTTCTGTAACGCCCAAGATGCGATTCTATCCCAATCACGTGATGAACTCATGATTGGGGCACAATCGCATTTCGAGTGCATAGCAAGGTGGCATACAAATACATACAACTAAGTGAATAGATAGAATACGAGATCCAGGCAACACTTGCCCCAGAATAGCATAAATATGACAATCATCATACAATCATCCAACCATATAGTAGAGTCTGACTACAGACTAGATAAAAAGAAAAACACCACCCTGCTACTATCCCCGGATACTCCGACTAGGTCCTCTACTAATCGTCCGGATAGGTAACATAGAAACGCCCACGATCCTCGTCAAACTCCCACTAGAGCTCAGTGACATCTCCTGCATCAGACTCAACGGTACCTGCAACTGTGTTTGTAGTATTCTGTGAGCCACGGGGACTCAGCAATCATATCACCCACGGTATCAAGACTAAAAAAGCTTAAATGGGTATGGCATGGTTAAGTGGTGGACTTGCAGCAAGCACTAAGCATATGTATGGTGGCTAACTTACGAATACAAGAACAAGGTGAGAAGCTATGCAAATGGTCGCAAACTAGTAATGATCAAGAAGTGATCCTGAACTACTTACGTTCAAACATAACCCCACCGTGTTCTCTTCCCGAACCTCGTCGAAAAGAGACCATCACGGTTACACACGCGGTTGGTGTATTTTAAAGAGTTTAGTGTCAAGTTCACTACAACCGGATATTAAAAACTCCCATCTGCCACATAACCGTGGGCACGGCTTTTGAAAGTTTAAACCCTGCAGGGGTGTCCCAACTTAGCCCATGATAAGCTCACCATCCGCGGAGACAATCCTCCATCTCGGGACACCCCGATCAAACTCGGGATCCCGGTGCACAAGACATTTCGACAATGGTAAAACAAAACCAGCAAGACCTCCCGACGTGACGACACCCCGATAGGAGCCGCGCGTATCTCGTTTCAGGCCACGATGGATGAGCTATGCATACAGGTGCCAAAATAACCCAAGTTGCCCCGGGGCGGCCCCGCACAGTGCTTTAGTTTGGACCAACACTCATGAGGAGCACTGGCCCGGGTTGGTGATTAAGAATCCTCGGGTTAATTACTCCCTATGCAAATTTTAGTTGTTATTAGGCAAATGGTAAAACCAAAGTTGGGCCTTGCTGGAAGAGTTTTATTCAAAGCGAACTGTCAAGGGGGGCCCATAAACCCCAACCGCGTTAGGAACGCAAAATTCAAGGAACATAACACCAGTATGACGGAAACTAAGGCGACAAGAGTGGAACAAAACACCAAGCAAAAGGCCAAGCCTTCCACCCTTTACCAAGTATATAGATGGATTAATTAAATAAGAGATATTGTGATATGCCATGATATCCATGTCCCAACAAGGAACAACCCGCACTGCACCTGCAACTAGCAACGCTATAAGAGGGGTTGAGCAAGCGGTAACATAGCCAAACAACGGTTTGTTAGGAAGGTGGGTTAGATGCTTATCATGGAAATTTAGGAGGCTTGATAAACAAGTGGTAGGTAGCGGGACATAGCGATAGCAATGAGCAACTAGCAAGCAAAGATAGTAGTGATATCGGGGGTGATGATCATCTTGCCCGAAATATCCTCGATGGTATCGGTAACTTGCTCCTCGTGAACGTACTCGACTGGGTCCTCGGTCACGAACTCGTCTCCCGGAACTACCCAGAAGAAAGCACAAGCATACAATAAACAAACAAGGCATGGCAAGAACATATACTTCATGCAACTCTAACATGAATGCATATGAAGAACGTTATGCACGGGGCTACGGTTCTACCGGAACGAGGGATATGTCAACGGGAAGGAAATGGTGAAGAAAAAAATGGATATGGGAAGAATCTTGGTAAACCAAGCATGCCATTGGAAAGATTGGATGATTTAGGTTGAAATCGATATAAAGATCACCGGGAATGGATGCACGGTTTGCAAATGACAAGCGAAACAAAATGCAATGCAATCTGTTGGAAACAACAACATGACAACTTTGATGCAAAGTTTAAATATGCTACAGCATTCCAACATGAAAACCAATGGCATGGCAAGATAGTGCATGACATGTACAACAAAACATGATTACTGAGCTACTGCTAAAACTCAATAGAACATGTTTAAAACAGCATGGCAAAATTGCAAATGATAACAGTTTAACAGACAGCAGAAATACTGGACATGGCAGAAAACAGATCTGGATTGCAATGTTTAGGGCTAGCATACTACATGCAAAATGTGACGATAGCATCAATGCAAAATGACAAAGTTATATATGGTAGTTTTCAGACTTAGCAAAATAAGCATGTCATGGCAGAAATATATTCATGTAGGCATGTTTGCAAGCTTGTGGCACTCACTACAGAGCATATCATGGCATGCAAATAAAACTAGTAGCAAGATGGCATGTTTGTGATCCTAACCATGTCATGGAATTGCTCATATGAAAATCACACAAAATCATATAAAAATGACAAAATGGCATATGCTGTAAAAATAACATGTACATGAACTTGCTCAAATGATGAAATGGATGCCACCAATGGATTCATTGGATTTTTCTAGCCCAGAAACATATATAATATGTGGGGGCATTATGGGAAAAACTCCTCAAATGCTCAAAATGCAATACTGCCTAAAATGAAAAAGATAAAAAGGGCATTTTCCTTAATGGGAAATGTCCAGAAGTGGACTTGCCTTAAATAGAAAGATTCCATATGCCAAAAATGTAATATTCGCTAGAATATAAATAAAAGAGAAGAAGAAAAGGATGAGGGGATGACAGGTGGGCCTGGTGCCCTGTGGGTATGACAGGTGGGTCTCGTGGGTCCCACGTGGCGGTGACGCTGACGGCGCCCAAGCAGGGAAAACAAAGTAGGATGCCGGCACACATAGAGGCGGAGGAGGACTCATCGGAGTCGGGCTCCGATGACCTAAAGGAGCGGTGGAGGGGTGCTACGGGATCGCCTGGTGATCCCGCACTCGTACGCGCAATGCACGGCACCTGGCGATGACGGAATCGACGCTGGCGGTGAGAAACAAAGGCGGCGACGCGGAGACGAACGCAACGTGGCGGTGACTAAAGGAGCTACTGAGCACGTGGATCTAGCCTACGCATCGCGGCGAGCACGACGGGCATGCGCGGAGGAGCTACGGAGGTCGGAGCACTCGCCGGGGCGAGGTCCGACGACGACGATTCGGGCGGACATGGCAAACATCGACAGAACATGCTAACGAAGGGGAAAAAGGGTCAGGGAGTTTCGCATGCTCACCACAAGCATGGCTATGAGCTCAGCTTGGCGAGAGGTGGACGGAGTCGACGGTGATGGTGCTCGAACAGGTACGGTGGCCGGAGTCAAGGACGAGGAAGAAGAGGCTCGTCTTGGCGTCCCTCGAAGCTGCAGAGGACGTCGGGGATGAAGTCGACATCGGGGAAGAAGAGTGACAAGTCTGGCGAGGCGGAGGTCGACGGAGGGCACGCCAGCGATGTACATGTGCTCCTGGACGCGCTCGGGACTCGGCGGTAGCGGCGGATCTGGTGGTCTAAACGCCCGGCGGCGGCGGGGGGAGGAAGAGGGGAACCCTAGGAAGTGGTTGGGCATGGAGAGGGTTTATAAGGGGGGCCAGGGTGACGGAATAGAGCGTCGATGCTCTCAGCCGTGACCATGTGCGTGCTCGCGCGGGGGACCAAGGTGGAAGAAAGGTGGGTGAGGGGTGTAGACACGGTCGCTGACGGCTGGGGCCGGCTCGGCCACGTGGGCGCGCGCTAGCGGGGGGCGAGTGGGTGCTCGGGTGAGAAAAGGAGAGAGGGATGCGCGCATGGGCTAGCTGGGCTGGCTGGCGCGGGGCTAGCTGGGCTGGCCTGGTGGCCGAGGCCCAGGTGGACTGTTGCAGCAGCCGCTGCGGCCCTTTCCTTTTTATTTGTATTTCCTCAAGCAGAAAACAAAACGAAAAAGGCCAGGGACCTAGGAGAGAAAGTTAGGAAATATGAAAATATCCCCATTATCCTAGAATTATGCTCTAATTGATAAAATTGGTTTGGGCATTTTTAGAGGTAGAAAAATAAAACAAGTTTGAATAAAATTCAAACTTGAGGCATTTTTTAACCTAACCAAAACAATTCCAATGGAGATGAAAATTGACAGAGAGGTTAAGGATGAGGGTTTGATTATTGAGGCAAAGATGGACATTTATGGAGGAGGGCAAGATGGCACATGCAAAAAAATGGAAGAAAGGGAAGGAAGGAGAAGTGATGGTGCAAGAATCACACATGGAGCATGCAACAATATAACATGCATGAATATGACAATGCACATGATGATTATGAGAATGCAAAATGACAAGAGGCACAAATGAAACATGGCTATGGTGAGTAATGCAAAAGCAATGAATACAACAACACATAAAAACAAAAGAGGCCAAAACTGATGGAGCCCAAATGGAATTGGATGAAGATCAAGTTGGATACATTGCCAAAATGGGAAGTGTTACATATGGGGTGTTACAACTCTCCTCCGCTACAAAAGGATCTTGTCCCGAGATCTAGGAAAGAAAGAAATCGGGATACTCGGAACGGAGATGATCCTCATGTTCCCAGGTTGCTTCTTAGTCAGAATGGTGAGACCCCTTAACTTTCAGGAACTTGATCGACTTGTTTGTGGCACCCCAGCTTAGAGAAGACCGGAACGCCTCGTATTCCAGCCTAGGGACAAGTCCTCTGGAATACGGCACTGTTGGCATAGAACACATCAGCTCTTTATTACAATGGATATGGTTACAAAGGGTACAAGGATTACATCGGCACGGCGACACTACGCCTGCCCGGGGTAGCTCTATGCTAACAGCGGAGTAACTCTCTCGGCAGCAGAACAACGACTGCGGTGATGGACTCCACTCCGCAGGGACTCTGGCTAGAATGCGTATCCTAGGTCGCAAACTCAGGATCCTCGACAAGCAAGCAATCATGGCATGACCTGCAAACTGGCATGACACGCCAGGTGAGTACTTGGAATGTACTCGCAAGCTCGCAACAAACATCAGCATTAAGGCAAGACAACATCATAGCAAAGTAGATGCAATAAGGTAAAGCATATTAAGTAGTTTAATTCATACTCCGAATAACCCCAGGTTCCAATCCGAGCCTGCTACAAGTCCCAATTCCCAACCATGTGGTCATCCGACCACTCAACTCATAGCCATCCCATGGCTAACATATCATATACCTGATTCCATTTGCACGGCAAGTCTGACAAACTTACGCTCTTCCGGGTTGTCTCACAACCCTCAGAATACTCATGATCCACCGAGTACTTCTGATATTACGACGAGTTCTTCCATCATTATCACTACTATGGTTGACCATCTAAAGAGGTCTAGACGGACTGTCCAATACCGTGGACACGGCTATTTGAATAGATTTTACACTCTGCAGAGGTTGCGCACTTTACCCACACCATGGAGCACCTGACCTCGTGATCCCATTCGGGGTGGCCCAGCGTTGCTCCAACGAAACCCGCCTGACCTGTGACTCTCTCATCGTACCACCGGTGATCATCCTCCCCCGGAGTCCTGCCCTGGGTGGCCCCTGTGTCACCTCGTGACACCTGCCACCGTCGTGGCTAACAAACTGTCCCAAACGGGGACCTGGTACCATATAACTCAACTGGGCTCACAAGGTTATCGCCGCCTACCGGGCCAGGGTAGCGCGCACGCATAACCTTCCCTTTCGGGCGGTACCGGTGAAAGAGCACGCGATCAGACCAAGTTAAGGCCGTCCCATGCCGGCAAATGTGGCTGCATGAATAAGTCCGGACAGGTGACTCTGGATCAACCATGAAGTATCCTATCTCCGAATAATCTCTGTCATAGCTGACACTCCGATATCATAATAATCCAAGCCAAAATATTAACCAACTGATAGTCCAATAGCCACTATGTCCAAGTTACTGCTACTAATTCATCTCCACATACTGCCGGACGAAATCCAAAATAATCATAGACGGTGATCTCAACATCATAGTATAAACGAGTGGGTAAACTACTAGTCACTTCAATCCGGTACTCAACATGGTAGTCACCTATCCAAGAATTAACTCAAGCATGGTGTAATCCAATCCATTTTACAAATAATCATACTTGCTATTAAAGTAAATAGTTAAACTATGACATTGCAATGCGATTATGCAGATGAGAGTTGTGGCTTGCCTGGGGATGAACGAACCATCGGGAAGGAGTGCGGCGAGTCCGCGGAACTGATTGCTGAAAACAGTTCTCTCTCGGAGGGGGCTGTTTACAGGCAAGGGCAAAATGGTCATTTCCACTATGGGACCACATAGTGAAAGTGACATTAACAGAACGGGCTCGACAAGACGAAGAAGTGGGCTTTGGATTCACCTCGATCGGAGTTACGGTCGAAAAGTTACGATCGTTTGAAGTCCAGGGACCAATCTGCAAAAAGATTCCTCACGAACAAGTCCCTGGTGGCTAAAAACAGAAAGCGCCTTCTCCGAGAATACGCTTCCTTGCGAGGAAAACGCATTTTATCCCGAAGAAGCAGCGGAGTATGCTTTCGCTATCAGAAAACGTATTTTCTCAAAAGCCGCTTCCACTTAAACTGCGCGGGCCCGGGCCTCTGGGTCACTTACAGGCGGGCCCCACGCCATCTCTCTCTCTCCTCCCGCCCCTCTTCTTCTACCTCCGACTTAGGCGACAGAGGCGGCCGGCCATCGCCGTGGGCACGACTCCGGCGGTCCAGGGCTCCGGCCGAGGGCGGGGACGGACACGTTGGTTGCTGCCGCGCCCGCCTGTACCCGTGGTGGAGGCGGAGGCGGTCGGGAGCACTCCGGCGGCGGCAAAGGCAGACTGCGGTAACGGTGAGCTCGGGGTCGACGCCGTGGCCTTCCCCGAGGCAAAATGGGGGCGGACCGACCCTCTGGATGGTGCTGGCCGTCGTGCGTGGGGGCGCGGTGGAGCGGGGAGGGCTTGAGTGCCGCGGATTTCGCCGAGGCAGAGCGGCGGCAATGGCGGCCAATGGAGTAGGGGAAGAGCTCCGGGGCTCGGGCAAATGGCTAGGGAGGGGTAGTGGGGGCTGGTGATGCTGGTGGTGAGCTCGGGGAGGTGCGGGGCTGCGGCTTTTATAGCCGGGCGCGGGCGGCGGATGAGGATGGCCACCGTGGCGTCCTCATCGGCGCACTGGCGCTAGGAGACACGCGGAAGACGATGGCGATGTCGGCAGGGTTTCTGGGAGGGCGGAAGAGCTTGTAGGAGCTTCGGGAGGACTCGGGCTCGTCCGTATACGGCGGCGGCTGTAGATGAATAGAGAAGGTATGGCGGCGTTCGTCGCGGCGCGGCGAGGAAGAATCCGGAGGGGGAGAGGCTTCCAGAGCAAAGGCGGCGATGAGGGGAAGCCCCTGGACATGGAGAGGTGGCGAGGGAGATAAAGAATGGATGGAACCGAGCGGTTAAATCACCAGAGCGCGCTGGCTGGCATGCCAAACACGTGGTCACCGCGTGCACTGGCGCACGTGGTGCATTCTGGCATGCCAAGTCATGTCTAGAGTGTTGTCCTTCCTAGGAACAGTCTCTGGGAGGTGATGGATCGATGATAGGAACTGTGGTTAGATGGGAGTGTTCATCTGAAGTTTGCTGTAGCAAACTTGGGCATAAAGCTGTGAGGAGCAGAGAAGTGATAACAGCCAAACAAGATGTCTGGGAGTGTTAGGGTAGGAAGGACTACAATCCTGTGAATTTTGGGAAGACAAGGACCAAGATTTAATAGGGTTGCTTTGCAACTGACCAATCTGGTCCAGAAAACCAATCTTGATGTGCCACTCACATGGAGTAGCAACTTGAGCTGAAATTTGGTATAGAATGATGATTTGGTCATATGAGAGTGCGATAAAAATTTCATACCATTTGGACAAGCCAAAATGGTACTTCCTTCACAATGAACCTCTCTGACCAGAATTTTAGAAAAATTCTAGGGAATTATTGGGAAGATGCAATTAGCCCAAACTTTGTGGAGATAGGTTATATGGGTAGTAGAATGCTCTGGTAAATTTTCAGCAATTATGGAGCAATATAAAATATAGTTGCTTCACAATGTGAAAATCTGACCAGAAGTCAAGATTTGAGGCTGTGCTCACATAGATGATTGGATAGGGTTGAAACTTGGTGGAGAGTCATGATTAGAGCATATGAAGATGCTTGCAAAATTTCAACTCATTTGGATACACCTAGCTAGCACTTGCTTCACAAAGATTCTAGTTGACCTGAAACTTTAAAAATTGGCCAAGGAAGATTTAATAGCCAAATGAAGTTGAATTTTGGCATGTGGCATTGATATGGATAGGAAAGAATTCCCAAAAAGTTTGAGACCAAGAAAGCAAATATAAAGGGTACTTGCTTCACAACTGCCAGCTGGGGCAGAATCAGAAAAGGAATATTTGTGAAATATTTTTGAACATGACAAGGAAGGGTTTGACATATTTGTGGAAGATCTGACCCAAACAATTTATGAGAATTATTTGGGAATTTTGGGAATGATGGAAATGTGGGTTGCTTCACAACCCAAGATAGACAGGGTTATTCCTTTAATAGAAAAAAGGAATATTCCCAAGGAAAATAATATTGGGATTGGTCCAAGATGGAAATGACATGGTCTTGGGATGGTTTTGAGATTGGCAAGCCACTCGGGAAGAAGAATGAAGAGTGATCCTTCCAGGTTGCAAAACTACTAAGCCACAGAAAAGCGAATCCGGACCAAAATCAAAAGAAAAAGAAAATGGGCAAAATCTAGGGTGTTACAAACCTACCCCCCTTAAAGAAATCTCGTCCTCGAGATTTGGTTGCTCAGGGGTCAAACATGAATATTTCCACTTGAGGTAACCGTTTCCAACTCGGGTTTCTTTTTTTACCTTTGTATAATGTTCCCACTAAATTGCAGATGACTGACTGCCTTGCTTCGGGGTGGTTTGCTTCACTCGACCCTTTTTCTGGAAAATCTTACCTCATATGCTACTCTGACTCCAATCCTTTTAGGTCTGCTATCCTGTCTGGGGCAATAAATTATGCAGACCGAACTATGTGCCTTGCTCGTAAGTCCGAGGGTGGTTCCTCATGGACGTGTCGTGACGAGGTCCAATACGAACGACCGTTCACTGAGTTGTGAACATATTCTCTTGGTGGACACGAAATCTTTTACTTATTGCATTGGGTGACTTCAAATGGCTGTGTGTCCTCCTGGTTCAAAATAGTACTGTGAATCGTACCTTTCTCCTGGCGGAATCTGACTTCTCGCATGGATTGCTGGGTCATCTTGGGTATCTTCACTGTCTTGGGTATAAGGCTCCTACCAAATATTTGACTGTCACCTGTCGTGACTAGCATAAAGGTGTACGGTCTTATTTTGATATTATCCATAGTCTCGACTGACAGTGGTCCTGGTAGCAGAATCTTGTTCACGGCAGGTTAGTCTTTAACTGATTCCCATCTGTGAGGACACATGCTTCGAGACTATTGTTCATCCTTCTGATTACTCAGTCTGTCGGTATCTCCATATGGATGGTAGGCCGTGTAATGCTTTAACATGGTTACTGAATTTGAACTGCTGAGTTAATCTTTAGGCTGACCTGACCAGCTTGGTTGCCCTCTTCTGACAATTCTGAGCATATCTGGTTGGCTGGGCGGGTTGTCTTGATATGGGGGTTCTTGCAAATGGGATAGACCCCGTGGGTGTGTACCCATGGTGACTGGTACCGAGCCAGACTGCTCTGAGTATCTGTACCATGTTGATCTTGCAACCATTATCATACCTGTATGGACAACCTTGCTCCTTCATTATGGTTCTCTTTGCCTAGATCCTTAGCTGAAAGAACTTGGCTTTATGTGTTCTTGATTCTCCATGTGACCATAGGTGTTATCAGGTGCAATATTCCGGCAGGCATATTACTTTACAAGTTGTAGCTGTAGGGTAACGATCGTCTGAACCCTTGGATAAAACCGGCAAATAAACCAGTAGCCACCAGAATGGTCTTTACAACTCAGATCTGGGACATTACTGGAGTAACTCAACCCCGACTCAAGACGGCTGAAAAGCAGCTCAGAGCATGAGACGGTGTTGATACGAAGAAAGTAGCAGTTCCCTAAGATGGCCGAAAAACAGCTCAGAGCATAGGGTCGCTGCTATGGAGAGAAATTCAACAGCTGCCCGAGATGGCCGAAAAGTAGCTCAGAACACGGGCCAGTTGCTGACAAGAGAAAAAAAGTCGGCATCCACCCCGGACGGCCGAAAATAGCTCAGAACACAGGCGTGGTGCCGTCACCAAAGAAAGACGGGCAAGGATTCAGGGTATTTGGCTATCCTTCTTGCTGAACACTAAGTTCATAGCACATTCTGGCTTGCTTTCAAGACATAGCAGGGTTCAAATTGTACTCATAACAGACTCAAACTTTGTATATATGAATCATACCTTTGGCACGGAATGCACTGTCGATCATGCACATAGTCTGCCTTCTTGCTGATGCGATCATTACTGCTGTGAAAGTTGTACTGATGTATACTTGATAGTCCAATAGCCACTATGTCCAAGTTACTGCTACTAATTCATCTCCACATACTGCCGGACGAAATCCAAAATAATCATAGACGGTGATCTCAACATCATAGTATAAACGAGTGGGTAAACTACTAGTCACTTCAATCCGGTACTCAACATGGTAGTCACCTATCCAAGAATTAACTCAAGCATGGTGTAATCCAATCCATTTTACAAATAATCATACTTGCTATTAAAGTAAATAGTTAAACTATGACATTGCAATGCGATTATGCAGATGAGAGTTGTGGCTTGCCTCGGGATGAAGGAACCATCGGGAAGGAGTGCGGAGAGTCCGCGGAACTGATTGACGAAAACAGTTCTCTCTCGGAGGGGGCTGTTTATGGGCAAGGGCAAAATGGTCATTTCCACTGTGGAACCACATAGTGAAAGTGACATCAACAGAACGGGCTCGACGAGATGAAGAAGTGGGCTTTGGATTCACCTCGATCGGAGTTACGGTCGAAAAGTTACGATCGTTTGAAGTCCAGGGACCAATCTGCAAAAAGATTCATCACAAACAAGTCCCTGGCGGCTGAAAACAGAAAGCGCCTTCTCCGAGAATACGCTTCCTTCCGGGGAAAACGCATTTTATCCCGAAGAAGCAGCGGAGTACGCTTTCGCTATCAGAAAATGTATTTTCTGGAAAGCCGCTTCCACTTAAACTGCGTGGGCCCGTGCCTCTGGGTCACTTACAGGTGGGCCCCGCGCCATCTCTCTCTCTCCTCCCGCCCTTCTTCTTGTACCTCCGACTTACGCGACAGAGGTGGCCGGCCGTCGCCATGGGCATGACTTCGGCAGTCCAGGGCTCCGGCCGAGGGCGGGGACGGACGCGTCGGTGGCTGCCGCGCCCGCTTGTACCCGTGGTGGAGGCGGAGGCGGTCTGGAGCACTCGGGTGGCGGCGAAGGCAGACTGCGGCAACGGTGAGCTCGGGGTCGACGCCATGGCCTTCCCCGAGGCAAAATGGGGATAGAGCAGCCCTTTGGATGGTGGTGGCCGTCGTGCATGGGGGCGCAGTGGAGCGGGAAGGGCTTGAGTGCCGCGGATTTCGCCGAGGCAGAGTGGCGGCAATGGCGGCCAGTGGAGTAGGGGAAGAGCTCCGGGGCTCGGGCAAATGGCTAGGGAGGGGTAGTGGGGGCTGGTGATGCTGGTGTTGAGCTCGGGGAGGCGCAGGGCTGCGGCTTTTATAGCCGGGCGCGGGCGGCGGATGAGGATGGCCACCATGGCGTCCTCATCGGCTCACTGGCGCTAGGAGACACGCGGAAGACGATGGCGATGTCGGCAGGGTTTCTGCGAGGGCGGAGGAGCTTGTAGGAGCTTCGGGAGGACTCGGGCTCGTCCGTATATGGCGGCGGCTGTAGATGAACAGAGAAGGTACGGCGGCGTTCGTCGCGGCGCGGCGAGGAAGAATTCGGAGGGGGAGAGGCTTCCAGAGCGAAGGCGGCGACGAGGGGAAGCCCCTGGACATGGAGAGGTGGCGAGGGAGAGAAAGAATGGACGGAACCGAGCGGTTAAATCACCAGAGCGCGCTGGCTGGCATGCCAAACGCGTGGTCACCGCGTGCACTGGCGCACGTGGTGCATTCTGGCGTGCCAATTCATGTCTAGAGTGTTGTCCTTCCTAGGAAAAGTCTCTGGGAGGTGATGGATCGATGATAGGAACTGTGGTTAGATGGGAGTGTTCATCTGAAGTTTGCTGTAGCAAACTTGGGCATGAAGCTATGAGGAGCAGAGAAGTGATAAGAGCCAAAAAAGATGTCTGGGAGTGTTATGGTAGGAAGGACTACAATCCTGTGAATTTTGGGAAGACAAGGACCAAGATTTAATAGGTTTGCTTTGCAACTGACCAATCTGGTCCAGAAAACCAATCTTGATGTGCCACTCACATGCAGTAGCAAATTGAGCTGAAATTTGGTATAGAATGATGATTTGGTCATATGAGAGTGCCATAAAAATCTCATACCATTTGGACAAGCCAAAATGGTACTTCCTTCACAATGAACCTCTCTGACCAGAATCTTAGAAAAATTCTAGGGAATTATTGGGAAGATGCAATTAGCCCAAACTTTGTGGAGATAGGTTATATGGGTAGTAGAATGCTCTGGTAAATTTTCAGCAATTATGGAGCAATATAAAATATAGTTGCTTCACAATGTGAAAATCTGGCCAGAAGCCAAGATTTGAGGCTGTGCTCACATAGATGATTGGATAGGGTTGAAACTTGGTGGAGAGTCATGATTAGAGCATATAAAGATGCTTGCAAAATTTCAACTCATTTGGATACTCCGAGCTAGCACTTGCTTCACAAAGATTCCAGTTGACCTGAAACTTTGAAAATTAGCCAAGGAAGATTTAATAGCCAAATGAAGTTGAATTTTGGCATGTGGCATTGATATGGATAGGAAAGAATTCCCAAAAAGTTTGAGACCAAGCAAGCAAATATAAAGGGTACTTGCTTCACAACTGCCAGCTGGGGCAGAATCAGAAAAGGAATATTTGTGAAATATTTTTGAACATGACAAGGAAGGGTTTGACATATTTGTGGAATATCTGACCTAAACAATTTATGAGAATTATTTGGGAATTTTGGGAATGATGGAAATGTGGGTTGCTTCACAACCCAGGACAGACAGGGTTATTCCTTTAATAGAAAAAATGAATATTCCCAAGGAAAATAATATTGGGATTGGTCCAAGATGGAAATGACATGGTCTTGGGATGGTTTTGAGATTGGCAAGCCACTCGGGAAGAAGAATGAAGAGTGATCCTTCCAGGTTGCAAAACTACTAAGCCACAGAAAAGTGAATCCGGACCAAAATCAAAAGAAAAAGAAAATGGGCAAAATCCAGGGTGTTACATTGTTGCGAGTGTTGCGCTCGGTTTCTTCAAGAATGGCAACGGGATACTCATGATAAGATAAGTCCTCTTGAAGATCAATCTCTTCGAAGTCGATAGTGCACTCAGGCGTCTTGAAGCACTTGCGAAGTTGTGACACGTGAAACACATCGTGCACATTTGAGAAGTTGGAAGGGAGCTCAAGTTGATAGGCAAGGTCGCCTCTTTTGCCAACAATTTTGAAAGGACCCACATATCTTGGGGCAAGCTTCCCTTTGATACCGAAGCATTGAGTGCCCTTCATGGGAGAGACTCGGAGATAGACATGGTCTCCAATCTCGAAAACCAAGTCACGGTGCTTGTTATCATAGTAACTCTTCTGGCGCAATTGCGCGGCTTTCAGGTTCTCACGAATGACTCTACACATCTCTTCCACTTCTGTGATCAAGTCATTTCCAAGAAGTTGGCGCTCACCGGTCTCGGTCCAGTTGAGCGGAGTACGACACTTTCTGCCATACAGAATTTTGAAAGGGGCCTTGCCCGAACTTGCTTGGTAGCTGTTATTGTAGGAGAACTCGGCAAACGGGAGGCAATCTTCCCACTTCATGCCGAAGGAGATGACACATGCTCTTAGCATGTCTTCAAGGATTTGATTGACTCTTTCAACTTGGCCACTTGTTTGAGGATGAAAGGCCGTGCTGAAGCGAATGTTGGTGCCCATGGCCTTCTGGAAGGAGTCCCAAAACTTGGAAGTGAAAATGCTTCCACGGTCTGAGGAGATCAATTGAGGAATCCCATGCAACGAGACAATTCTGGAGGTATATAGCTCTGCCAACTGAGCTTCTGTGATAGATTCTTTGACTGAAAGAAAGTGAGCCACTTTTGTGAGCTTGTCAATGACAACGAAGATAGCATCATTCCCTCGCTTGGACTTGGGAAAGCCGGTGACAAAGTCCATCTCGATATGATCAAACTTCCACTCGGGAATAGGTAGAGGTTGGAGGAGTCCTGTTGGATGCTGGTGTTCTGCTTTCACTCTGCGGCAGACATCACATTCATTCACGAATTGAGCAATCTCTTGCTTCATTCGTGTCCACCAAAATGTCTGCTTGAGGTCATGATACATTTTAGAACTGCCTGGATGGATTGAAAGGAGCGAATTGTGTGCTTCATCCATTATGACCTTCCTTAGATCACCTTTAGGAACCACTAACCGGTCCTCGAAGAACAAGGTGTCTTTGTCATCAATGCGATAGCACTTGTATTTGGGTAAGCCCTTGGCAACACCATCTTTCACCTTCTTCACCATAGAATCAAGGAGCTGTGCCTCACGAATCTGGTCTTCCAAAGTTGGAGTGACTTGAAGGTTGGCAAGAAAACCTTGAGGAATAACTTGGAGGTTGAGCTTGCGGAATGCTTCACAAAGATCAGGCTGGAATGGCTTGAGAATTAAGCTGTTGCAATATGCCTTTCGGCTCAAAGCATCTGCAATCACATTTGTCTTGCCTGGAGTGTACTCAATGCTTGGATTGTACTCTTGAATCATCTCGACCCAACGAGTCTGCCGGAGGTTGAGGTTGGGCTGAGTGAAGATATATTTGAGGCTCTTGTGATCAGTGAAAATGTCCAGCTGCCTGCCCAACAAGAGTTTTCTCCATGTGAGTAAGGCATGGACAACTGCCGCCAACTCAAGATCATGAGTGGGGTAGTTCCTTTCGTTTGGCTTCAACTGTCGATAAGTATAGGCCACAACTTTCTTGTCTTGCATAGGAACAGCACCGAGACCTTGCAACGAAGCATCACAGAATACTTGGTAGTGCTTGGACTCATCAGGAGGAGTAAGGATCGGAGCTACGACGAGTTTCTCTTTGTGAGTATTGAAGGCAACATCACACTCAGGAGTCCAAGAGTATTTGACATTCTTTTGGAGGAGGTTGGACAATGGCTTAGCAATTTTTGAGAAGTTCTCCACAAACCTTCTACAATAGCTTGCAAGCCCGAGGAAACTGCGAAGCTGCTTGACGTTCTGAGAAGGCTCCCAGTTGATAATTGAAGCAACCTTTTCAGGATTTACAGAAATGCCCTTGGCAGAGATAATGTGACCAAGGTAAAGAACTTCATCAAGCCAGAATTCACATTTAGAGAACTTTGTGTAGAATTGATACTCTCTGAGCTTGTCGAGCACCAATCGCAAATGTTTAGCATGATCCTTTTTATTCTTGGAGAAAACCAGGATATCATCGAGATACACCAGGACGGATTCGTTGGTGTAGGGGTTGAAGATGAAGTTCATCATTCTCGAGAAGGTTGGAGGGGCATTTGCAAGCCCGAAAGACATGACAATAAACTCATAAGAACCAAAGCTCATTCTGAAAGCTGTCTTTGGGATATCTTCTTCATGAATGCGAATCTGGTGATACCCCATACGGAGGTCAAGCTTGGAAAACACCTTCGCACCTTTGAGTTGCTCGAACAATTCATTGATATTGGGAAGTGGGTATTTATTCTTGATTGTCTTCTTGTTCAATGGGCAGTAATTGATGCAAAGTCGTTCCGTGCCATCTTTCTTCTGGACAAAAAGAACACCACATCCCCAAGGAGACGAACTTGGTCTGATCAAACCCAGACGTTCTTGTTCATCGAGCTGTTTCTTCAACTCTTTCAGCTCTTCTGGCCCAAGCTTGTATGGGCGCTTGCAAACGGGTTCTATACCGGGCTCAAGCTCAATAACGAACTCAACTGGCCGGCGAGGAGGCATACCCGGAAGCTCTTCTGGAAAGACATCTTGATACTCACAAACAACTGGAATCTGAGAAATAGCGTTGATCTCGCCTTTCTCATTGAGAGAGAATAGCCGAATGGTGTTATCACGAGCCGCAAAGATAATCACTTCCTCAGACGGATGAGTCAATTTAACCTCCTTTTCAGCACAATCGAGAGAAGCCTTGTGCTTAGAAAGCCAATCCATGCCAAGAATGAGATCAATATCGGAATTGTCGAGAACCATTGGGGAAGAAAGAAATGCATAATTGCCCATCTTGACAGTGACATCCGGAACGAACACATTAGAGCTCAACAAGGCACCCGGAGAAACGACCCGCAAAGGCATTGGTAGTGCTTGCGAAAACAAATCATGATTCCAAACAAAAGGTCTTGATATGAAGGAATGCGATGCACCGGAATCAAATAAAACTTTTGCAGGAAAGGTGTTAACTGTGAGGTTACCCATGATCACTTCAGAAGATTCCTCCGCTTGAGCTGAATTCATCATGTTCACCCTTGCTGACTTGGGATTGTGCTTGACAACTGCATTGCTTGCTAACCTAACAGGAGGAGGAGGCGGAAGGCGCCTCTTGTTGAAGCACTTGTTGCAGTAATGCCCTTTCATACCACACTTGTGACAAGTGACCTCTGAAAGTGGGCGAGGATGAGGAGGAGGAGGACCGCCTGTCCTTGGAGCCTGAGACTGAGACTTGTTCTGATAGCTTGGGTTGGGTGGGCGGGAAGGTCCACGACCACCTGAGTGCTTCTGCTAATAGGGCGGACGAAATGGAGGAGGTGGAGGAAGCCAAAACTTCTGCTGCTTTAAGACCACTTGAGAGGAAGAAGACGAGTGGACTGCATCCCTGAGTCTCTTTTTGGAAGCTTCACACTTGAGCTGAGCTGCTTCTTGCGTTAGAGCCATGTTATAGAACTGATCAAACTGAGTCGGCTCCACAAGAACGAGAGCTAGCTGAAGGTCCTCTCTAAGACCACCCCTGAACTGGTAGATCATACTCTTCTCACCTGGGACGTCTTGCCTTGCATAGCGAGCAAGATTCTGAAACTTGATGTTATATTGATACACAGACATGTTGCCTTGCTTGAGATTGTGGAATTGCTCATGCATGCCCTCGGTAATAGTTGCTGGAATATGATGAGCTCGAAAATCCCGGCAGAAGTCGGTCCAGCTGATCACTCGACCCCCTCTGGAGTCTTTGTACTGCTGCCACCAATCAGCTGCCTGGTCCTTGAGCTGGAAGGAAGCGAACTTGACGTAGTCCTCAGGTCTGACATTGCTGCACTCAAAATGCTTGTTGATGTCAACGAGCCAATCATCGGCGTCCATGGCCTCAACACAAGCGTTGAACATCTTTGGCTGATTTGCGAGAAATTGACTGAGTGAAGCGAACTGAGGCTGATTGTTGAAATGCCCTTGGCCTTGATTCCCTTGGTTGCCTTGGCCTTGGCTGCGCTCTTGCATGAGCTGAGTCAACATCTGAGTATTGGCATTGGTGGCCACCATTAGAGCTTGCCATGCCTCAGGAGGAGGAGGAGGAGGAGGAGGTGGAGGATCCGACTGCTCTTCTTCGTTACTGTCCGGATTCAGACGAGTCGCGGGAGCCATCCTGAAGAAGATGACATCCGTTAGAACCACCATTGAAATGATAGATAAGCTGAATCAAAGGCTAGACAGGTGCAATGAAGTCTTCACAATAAGCATCCGAACAGAAAGATTGAACGAATGCATTCCAAAGTTAATAAGATACAACCATTTGAATGAGAAGCCACTAGGAACGATTAAATTAACAAAGCAAGGTATCAGCTGGATACAAACATATGACAGAGATTTCGCCCAACGTGTTCGTGATGAGGCCCCATGGGCATGATGTACAGCGGATGTCACGACTGACAAACAAGACGTCCCCGAATCGGCATAGCCAAGGATTCTTTAAGACACCTCGCGACCACTGTAAATCGACCATGAAAAATGAACCACTAGACGTTGGACCCCAATCTCAACTCATACATTTGTCGGAAAGAATTCCTGGGTACTACTTGAATTCCCACCTATTAACTCCCGAAACTTTCCGGTTATGCAATCTGGTGTTGGGGATACAGGGAGGCACAAATATCTCACACAACTAACAAATCCTACACTCCAGCTGTATCCATCCATCAACACATAACCAAGAAAACTTCAGAAATCGTGTACCTCAGACCTTCGAAAGAACATCCCCTATACTAGTTGTGGCAATACATCTGGTCGCTCTCCCCATTACTGGGTACCGCCAAACTACTCTCACCACTAGTAGCATAGAAGCACTTTCGATGTCGGCGTCCTCTGGTGTTCCGGAACTGAAACGATAGACACTGTGACGAAAGCACCTTGGAGCTCAACTCCCCGGGACACTGCCACAACCCCTAAATGTCAGGAGGCACCAAGACAGAATTCCCATCACAATGACATCAGAATGATTCCACAATACCCGCATGATCCTAAAAAAAATTGAGTGAAAAAGGATAGACGAGTGGAGAAAACACCTATGTCACGAGTCTTCACCAGAGCGACGAAGGGGATAAGGAGTAAAAAGAATTCCTATTCTCCGATATAACTAAGACTCAAAATAGTTTTCTTCTAGACTCGTTAGCAGTTCGACCAAACAAAGGCTCCTATAGTCGGTATGGCTCTGGATACCAACTTGTAATGCCCAAGATGCGATTCTATCCCAACCACGTGATGAACTCATGATTGGGGCACAATCGCATTTCGAGCGCGTAGCAAGGTGGCATACAAATACATACAACCAAGTGAATAGATAGAATATGAGATCCAGGCAACACTTGCCCAGAATAGCATAAATATGACAATCATCATACAATCATCCAAACATATAGTAGAGTCCGACTACGAACTAGATAAAAAGAAAAACACCACCCTGCTACTATCCACGGATACTCTGACTAGGTCCTCTACTGATCATCCGGATAGGTAACATAGAAACACCCACAATCCTCGTCAAACTCCCACTGGAGCTCAGTGACATCTCCTGCATCAGACTCAACGGTACCTGCAACTGTGTTTGTAGTATTCTGTGAGCCACGGGGACTCAGCAATCATATCACCTACGGTATCAAGACTAACAAAGCTTAAATGGGTATGGCATGGTTAAGTGGTGGAGTTGCAGCAAGCACTAAGCATATGTATGGTGGCTAACTTACGAATACAAGAACAAGGTGAGAAGCTACGCAAACGGTCGCAAACTAGTAATGATCAAGAAGTGATCCTGAACTACTTACGTTCAAACATAACCCCACCGTGTTCTCTTCCCGAACCTCATCGAAAAGAGACCATCACAGTTACACACGCGGTTGGTGTATTTTAAAGAGTTTAGTGTCAAGTTCACTATAACCGGATATTAAAAGCTCCCATCTGCCACATAACCGCGGGCACGGCTTTCGAAAGTTTAAACCCTACAGGGGTGTCCCAACTTAGCCCATGATAAGCTCACGATCCGCGGAGACAATCCTCCATCTCAGGACACCCCGATCAAACTCGGGATCCCGGTGCACAAGACATTTCGACAATGGTAAAACAAAATCAGCAAGACCTCCCAACATGCCGACACCCCGATAGGGGCCGCGCGTATCTCGTTTCCGGCCACGACGGATGAGCTACGCGTACAGGTGCCAAAATAACCCAAGTTGCCCCGGGGCGGCCCCGCACAGTGCTCTAGTTTGGACCAACACTCATGAGGAGCACTGGCCCGGGTTGTTGATTAAGATTCCTCGGGTTAATTACTCCCTATGCAAATTTTAGTTGTTATTAGGCAAATGGTAAAACCAAAGTTGGGCCTTGCTGGAAGAGTTTTATTCAAAGCAAACTGTCAAGGGGGGCCCATAAACCCCGACCGCGTTAGGAACGCAAAATTCAAGGAACATAACAGCGGTATGACGGAAACTAAGGCGGCAAGAGTGGAACAAAACACCGAGCAAAAGGCCAAGCCTTCCACCCTTTACCAAGTATATAGATGCATTAATTAAATAAGAGATATTATGATAACCCATGATATCCGTGTCCCAACATAGAACAACCTGCACTGCACCTGCAACTAGCAACGCTATAAGAGGGGCTGAGCAAGCGGTAACATAGCCAAACAACGGTTTGCTAGGAAGGTGGGTTAGAGGCTTATCATGGCAATTTAGGAGGCTTGATAAACAAGTGGTAGGTAGCGCGACATAGCAATAGCAACGAGCAACTAGCGAGCAAAGATAGTAGTGATATCGGGGGTGATGATCATCTTGCCTGATATATCCTCGGTGGTATCGGTAACTTGCTCCTCGTGAACGTACTCGACAGGGTCCTTGGTCACGAACTTGTCCCCCAGAACTACCCAAAAGAAAGCACAAGCATACAATAAGCAAACAAGGCATGGCAAGAACATATACTTCATGCAACTCTAACATGAATGCATATGAAGAACGTTATGCACGGGGCTACGGTTCTACCGGAACGAGGGATACGTCAACGGGAAGGAAATGGTGAAGACAAAAATGGATATGGGCAGAATCTTGGTAAACCAAGCATGCCACTAGAAAGATTGGATTTCGGTTGAAATCGATATAAAGATCACCGGGAATGGATGCACGGTTTGCAAATGACTAGCGAAACAAAATGCAATGCAATCTGTTGAAACAGCAACATGACAACTTTAATGCAAAGTTTAAATATGCTACAACATTTCAACATGAAAACCAATGGCATGGCAAGATAGTGCATGACATGTACTACAAAACATGATTACTGAGCTACTGCTAAAACTCACTAGAACATGTTTAAAACAGCATGGCAAAATTGCAAATGATAACAGTTTAACAGACTTGGCAGAAATACTGGACATGGCAGAAAACAGATCTGGATTGCAATGTTTAGGGCTAGCATACTGCATACAACAGGAACTTTACTTGGCAAAATGAGCATGGCAGGCTTGTACTAAATGTACTTAACAAAACTCCCTTAATGAGCATGCTCCAAAAATCTACAGGTGTGATGATAGCATCAATGCAAAATGACAAGTTATATATGGCAGTTTTTAGACTTGGCAAAATAAGCATGTCATGGCAGAAACAGATTCATGTAGACATGTTTGCAAGCTTATGGCACTCACTACAGAGCATATCATGGCATGCAAATAAAACTAGAAGCAAGATGGCATGTTTGTGCTCCTAATCATGTCATGGAATTGCTCATATGAAAATCACACAAAATCATATAAAAATGACAAAATGGCATATGCTGTAAAAATAAAATGTACATGAACTTGCTCAAATGATGTAATGGAAGCCACCAATGGATTCATTGGATTTTTCTAGCCCAAAAACATATATAATATGTTGGGGGCATTATCGGAAAAACTCCTCAAATGGTTAAAATGTAATACCGCCTAAAATGAAAAAGACAGAAAGGGCATTTTCCTTAAAGGGAAATGTCCAGAAATGGACTTGCCTTAAACGGAAAGATTCCATATGCCAGAAATGGAATATTCACTGGAATATAAATAAAAGAAAATAAGAAAAGGATGAGGGGATGACAGGTGGGCCTGGTCCCCTGTGGGTATGACAGGTGGGTCCCGTGGGTCCCACGTGGCGGTGACGCTGACGGCGCCCAAGCAGGGAAAACAGAGAAGGACGCTGACGCACATAGAGGCAGAGCGGCGGAGGGGTGCTACAGGATCGCCTGGTGATCCCGCACTCGTACACGCAACGCACGACACCTGGCGACGACGGAGTCGACGCCGGCGGTGAGAAACAGAGGCGGCAACGCGGAGACGAACGTGACGCGGCGGTGACCTAAGGGAGCTACTGAGCGCGGGGATCTAGCCTACATGTCACGGCGAGCATGACGGGCATGCGCGGAGGAGCTACGGAGGTCGGAGCACTCGCCGGGGCGAGGTCCGATGGCGACGATTCGGGCGGACATGGCAAACATCGACAGAACACGCTAACGAAGGGGAAAAAGGGTCGGGGAGGTTCGGATGCTCACCACAAGCATGGCTATGAGCTCGTCTTGGCGAGAGGTGGACGGAGTCGACGATGATTGCGCTCGAACAGGTACGGTGGCCGGAGTCGAGGACGAAGAAGAAGAGGCTCGTCTTGGCGTCCCTCGAAGCTGCAGAGGACGTCATGGATGGAGTCGACGTCGGGGAATAAGAGTGACAAGGCTGGCAAGGCGGAGGTCGATGGAGGGCACGCCGGCGACGAACACGTGCTCCTGGATGCGCTCGGGACTTGGCGGTAGCGGCAGATCTTGTGGTCTAAACGCCTGGCGGCGACAGGGGGAGAAAGAGGGGAACCCTAGGAAGTGGTTGGGCATGGAGAGGGTTTATAAGGAGGGCCAGGGCGACGGAACGGAGCGTCAACGCTCTCGGCCGTGGCCATGTGCGTGCTCGCGCGAGGGACCAAGGTGGAAGAAAGGTGGGTGAGGGGTGTAGACACGGTAGCTGACGGCTAGGGCCGACTCGGTCACGTGGGCGCACGCTAGCGGGGGGCGAGTGGTTGTTCGGCTGAGAAAAGGAGAGAGGGACACGCGCGTGGGCTAGCTGGGCTGGCCTGGTGGCCCAGGCCCAGGTGGACTGCTGCAGCAGCCGCTGCGGCCCTTTCCTTTTTATTTGTATATCCTCAAGGAGAAAACAAAATGAAAAAGGCCAGGGACCTAGGAGAGAAAGTTGGGAAATATGAAAATATCCCCATTATCCTGGAATTATGCTCTAATTGATAAAATTGGTTTGGGCATTTTTAGAGGTAGAAAAATAAAACAAGTTTGAAAAAAAAATCAAACTTGAGGCATTTTTGAACCTAACCAAAACAATTCCAATGGAGATGAAAATTGACAGAGAGGTTAAGGATGAGGGGTTTGATTATTGAGGCAAAGATGGACATTTATGGAGGAGGGCAAGATGGCACTTGCAAAAAAAATGGAAGAAAGGGAAGGAAGGAGAAGTGATGGTGCAAGAATCACACATGGAGCATGCAACAATATAACATGCATGAATATGACAATGCACATGATGATTATGAGAATGCAGAATGACAAGAGGCACAAATGCAACATGGCTATGGTGAGTAATGCAAAAGCAATGAATACAACAACACATAAAAACAAAAGAGGCCAAAACTGATGGAGCCCAAATGGAATTGGATGAAGATTAAGTTGGATACATTGCCAAAATGGAAAGTGTTACATATGGGGTGTTACATCTTCCTCAAGGACAAAAGAGTGAAATTCGTTACTGTAGACTTTACGAACGACAGGAGAGTCCTGGGTTGGATAGGCCTCATTGTAGGCCAGCCATTCGATCTCCAGAAGGAAAGCTTGGTGTCCTCCTCTCAGCCTTCAATCCTGACCCTGGCAGTAGCCATGATTGATCCTTCTACGATGAAGTGAAGAAACCTCACCCCAAGTTTCATCATGCATGGGAGTTGAAGACAATAGATGAAGATCACATCATGTATGTAGCAACGGATGCTTACCTTTGTTTAAATATCTACAAGGGTTGGATGAAGAAGCAGTGCCCAGTGTCCGGTTCAAGCAAAGAAGTGTCGGCGAAGAGGAAGAGGAAGAGAGACAAGGACGAAGTCGAGGACGTGGACGAGGACTCCAAGTATGGTGGCAGTGCAGTTGCTCATGCTGGTTCTACTGCATTGTCAAGCGGACTAGTTGCTTAGTTTTATTTCAGGGGTGTGATATGCTGAGCCCCCAACACAACTATGTTATGTTCTTTCTCGTTATTTGAACTCTTTAGTACATACTAGTATGTCTTACTACTGTTCTTCTTGTAGTTGGTACTACTACTCGTTTCTTCGCGTTCCTACTGTACTTAATACATACTAGTAGTATAATTTGGGTCAGTCGATTTGTGAAAGAAGAAGTTCGCCAGAGGGAAGGAAGAAGATGGCAGAGAAGCTACCCCAGTATCTATATTAGGGTGGCAGGGTGCCCATGATCTATCTTATGAGTGTTGGGTGTGGAATGAAGTTCGCCGAAAAAAAATGGATCGTGCCAAGGGTTAAACGGATGACGGGGGTGGGGGGAGCATGGCGGTGGCAGGCGGTTCAGGGGAGGGTGGGGTGGTGGCGCCAGGCGGTTAGGCATGTGGCGGGCTGGTGGCTCGATGGTTGAGAGAGAAGATGAACAGTGCATCATTTTCGGAGGTTGAAGAAGCCCTTCTGGGCATCCATGTTGCATCCAATGGCTCACAAGAGTCGACTGACCCAAATTGTTCCTTCAGATTGCATGATCCACATGGCATTCAAGGTCTCGAAGGTAGATTCCACGTCCGCAGCCGATTTGCGGGCTCGGCGCGGGCGCGACCGGCTTCTGCCGTGACAGCCACCATGCGAGCCTCCTCTGGGCAGGCGGAGACGACAATGACACGCTAGCTCCTCCTCACCGGCGTGCTAGAGCACGCGCTCGACCTCCTCCTCTTTGTACACTGTGGGCATAGACGCGGCTCGACCTACTCGCGTGCTTGGCAACGAGGCGTCATCGCGAGGAGGGACTGCAGACGACGTGAGCGGGCGAGGGGTTGTGATCCTCTATATTACCGTACGGTGCTGTAGTGCGGATGACATGTGGGGCCGGGTCCCACATGGCAGTGATAGTACTGCATCGTATAGTACTGTAGCGATTGTACGCATGCGCAACGGCGGCGGCGACATACTGATGAGTGCGCTTATGGGAGCTTGGTTATAGGGTTGGTCAAACTTAAAAGAACACCGTACTAGTACACGTAATCCTGTGCAAGCGCGTGCATCACGGCCGTGCTTATACACCACATTAGTTAGCACAACATTGATACGGAATCCTGTGCAAGCGCGTGCACCGCGGCCGCGTGGTCGATCGAAAGGTGCATCACGGTGTCGTGATGGAAGGACATCTACCGAACCTTTTTTTGTGTGTGAAAACAATCCCCGAATATTACTCTACTTTTTTTTCTGGAAAAGTTCCTCATGCTACAATATTTCCATATATTTGTATTTAGCTTCAGTTCGTGATTATTTTGATTTGGACGTTTTAGGTGCCCCCTACAAAAAAATTAATAGAGATTATGTGTGTGTAACGGAGAGAGAACGCGTGTATGTGTCTACATGTGTGTTGTGGCGGAAGGGCAATGTGGAGACGGTGTGTGTGTGTGTGTGTGTGTGTGTGTGATAGTCATAGAGAGGTGTGAATGCGCAAAGGATCATGTATGAGTGAGACATAGAGGTATACCGAGATGTTGTGTATACATGAGAGAACGGTCTTCTATTCGTGTTTTTTGTGTGTGCGTGTGTGTGAGAGAGAGGAGCATCCGTAACACAACAACCATCTCTCTCGATTCGACCGTCCCTCACACAATCGCATGTAACACATGCATCAACGCACACATTTTGACACCCTCACCCAGCCCCTGCCCGCCTCAAGGTCTCTACATCGCTCTCTATCTCGCACACACAATCTCTTCATGAAAACCCTATTTGGCATGCATGTACCTCTCTGTCACATACACACCATGTACCACGCACACACATTTATCGCTCGCTATGTCTCTTTGCCTAGCAAACACACTCCCCATAGTCCTATCTTTGTATCCCGCACATGATATCTCTATATTGCTTAAACATTGACACATATGATGTATCTGTCTCGCACCATTAGCCTCTCTCGCATGCTCACTATGCACACACATTCTCTCCATAGGTTTGATTTCTCTCAATATTTGACACACGCACGACCCCCCCCACCACACTATCCATCCCCATCCAAGGTTATATAGCGACCACTATCGCTTGTGCTTATCTGCACCCCCACATGCACACCACCTTGATCTTCAAGAGGGCATCGGGAAGAACGAAGACGATGACCAGACTGCACTACAGACTGCGGGGCCATTTGGAAGCATGATGACATGGCGACAGCTGAGTAACTACTCCCCCCTCTCTCTCCCCCTCTCCCCCCCCCCCCGCACAAAATTATCAATCCCTTAGCCCACAAGATTCCCCTCTATTCCATGTTCTTTTGAGCTCTCTCATCAAAGCTTTTGTCTCTTCTCCTTCCACATGTACAAAATCTCGACGCACACGCATCTCACTCCTTATATATTACATGTCTCTATCTTACTCACAGACCTAACTTCTTCCTCTGTATACATCCCTCTCAAATGCACTTCCTCTCTCTCTCTCTCCCTCTCTCTCTCTCTTGGTTTCTCTCCTACTCTTTCGCCCACATATATACAATCTTTCCCATCATCAGTCTCTTTCTTCCACTGGGTGTATATCTTGTGTGTTGAGCGCACACATCTCTCTCCCGCCATTGCTCCATCTCCACAAACTTTCTATGTTTCATTCACACATTGGGATGTGTTATGAAAATTGCTTTAGACCAGATCATGTAGAGTTATGGTTGGTTTTGTTGCATCCAACAAATTAATAACTATAAAATGCATTTAGACTTTCATTTGAGTTGGATTATGTGAGTTTGAGCATATTGTGAAGTACTATAGACCTGGTATTCATCTTGCAATTAAACAAGGATTCTAAATGTTGAATTTTACAAACCATTACATTCAAAGTCAATAGCTTAATATATTTATTTCACAATTGCAACAAATAATTAATGCCACGCTGAACTAAGAAAACAGATGTGTACTCCCTCCGTTTTTATTTAAGTCCGCATATTAGCATTGCTCAAAGTCAAGTTTTGTAAACTTTGACAAAGTTTATAAACAAAAATATTAACATATACAATAACAAATCAATACCATTAGATTCATTATTGAATGTACTTTCACATCATACAGATTTGTTATGGTAAATATTTATATTTTTTCTATAAACTTGGTCAAACTTTAGGCAGTCTGATTTCAGTCAAACCTAATATGCAGAGTAAATAAAATCGGAGCAAGTACTAGTAGTACTCCTAGCTACTCAGCCCAATCACCCAACACGCCAGACGGGGAGTAGGGAGTAGTACAGTGTTACAAGTTTTCAGGTCGGCGGCAAAATCTCCCGCTTCCATCGAGATCTCCCCCGACTCAGATTCGACCAATGAAAAGTTACCATCATACCCTTGGTCGAACAGGCCGACGGATGATGGTTGGTCGGGGGCTGTTTTGGTAACTTCACGTTCACCCCACCCATCCAACCCCACCCCGGCACCCAGAGTACTTCTCATTACTCCCCATTTTCTATCCCCACAACAAAATAGACTTCTCCATGGCACCGCAGCACCTTCGAGCCCCTCCCCTTCTTCATCGGCACACTCATCCACCGCAGCGCATTTGCCTCATCAATGATGTCGTACACCGCTCTGGATCTGGTTCGCCGTCGCCGTCGTACACGGAGCTGCTTCCCCGGCGCCGTCTTCCACGGTCTCGGATCTGCTTCCCAGAAGCCGACGCCAAGCGTAGTAGCACCACCGTCGTCGACAATGAACTGACTCCCGTTGCCGACCATGATACACAGACGCCGCCGCGACCTTCGTACTCCTCCTCAATTAGTAATGTGTATATTGATTCTCTAAGCAATACATGTGCAGTTCCGTTTATGTTCATACCTACCCTTCAAATTTCCTGGCTGATATTGTTCCGGTAAAAGTAATTGGTTATAGCTTGCATTGTCAACAAGAATATCATCTTGTAATTGTGCGTCGCTCCTGTATTGCGCTGTGCTTGGGTAGGTTCTTCATCTGTAACCAGTAGTGTCGCAAATGATGGAAAGTTTTTTAGAATAGCAGCGAGGTGACCCCCTATTCTATTTCACTCAAAATGAAACCACAACGTAGTTGTAGCAAAGTTGAAGAGCCACATAGTAGGTTATTAAATGAGTGCTTTAATGTTGCCCACAAGATGCGTGAGTATTACTATATTTTTCTTGCCATGTTGAGATTTTAAAACTACGAATGTGAACATGCAGAGGAGCAATCAAGACCAAATACGGGATGTTGGGGACATCTTCAAGGAATGTCGCAAGTTAAAGAGGAGCTGCACCGAACCTGTAAAACAAGCTTTGGTAAGTAACAACCTTTCAATTACTTTGACATTGAGAACCTGACTAGCAGTGGTGGATGTTTTGTGTGTCCTTGATGGTTTCGTTAATGAAATCGGAGGGAGCCCCCTCTTTTGACCATTTTTTTAATTTGACATGGTATGTGTCTGGCAGCATTAGTGAACACAGGACCAGACCAGGCCCTGGGCAAGCACCGAGCCGAAAACAGCGTCAAACCATGTTGTCTGCTTGGCTAGGGTTCTTGCCATGCAATCCAGTAGTGTGGCAGATTATTAAACAATAATAGGTGAGACAAACAATTTCATGTACACTTGATTAGGCTGTCAATCATTTTTAGGATCTCAATTTACTCAGTGGACCCACCATGCCGTAGGATGAATCTTTTGTAATTTAGTGTTGAAGCTAGTAACTCAAATGCGCCTACAGACGCACTCGAGATCATCTGGTTGCCAGTTGTTTTGCTGCAGCAACCCTCGGCTTAGTGCACCCCTCTGCTGGTTTTTCCATTTCTCTTAGCCTTGTGTTCTTTGATGTATATATCATAGTTTCTATAAGCTGGCTCTGTTTGATATGTAATAAGCACAGTCTTAATCGTCCTAATGCTTTCCTTTTTAGCTTGATATAGGAAGTGGGTGTTGTCACCTTGCAGTCTGTTTTTATATTTCTCCTTTTGAATTCACTTCTCCTAGTCCTGTTTATCAGGCTTCTACTTAATGGATATGGGGAGCTCTGACTATTGATCTAAAAAAGAAGTAACTTCTTCATGTCAGGAAGCAGTTCCTGCGAGGAGGGAAGTATGGTCAACCTTGAGATCATGTTTCCAAAATGAGGCTGGATTACACACAAGGTGCCATTTCCCTAATGACGCCGGATTAGACACAAGGTGCAAATTCCCAGATGATGCTGGATTACTTACAAGCCAGGTGGATTCATCAAGTGTTCGTGTCCTCGTTGCTCTAGTAAAGGCTGAAAGAAAGCATGCAGCAGCCCTTGAGAATGTAGCCGAGTTCCTAAAGAAGCGAAAAGAGCAATCAGATGCTCTTTTCACCCAAGCCAAATAAGAGATGGAAGAAGCCAGAAAGAAGCTAGCAGAGGCAGAGCAGGCTAGGCGTCTCCTGCTATCTAAAATTGTTGTCAATACAAATTTTCATTCATAATAGCTAGGTTCAAATGTTTATCTAGTCAGCATGCCTGTTGTGATGTCATGCATCTACTTAGATGTATGTAAGTCTGTGATCCCTAGATGTGGCATAAACTAAATCTTTTCCGGGTCATGTAATAACAACCATTACTTTCAAAACAATAACAGACGAACCATTGGACATGGTATAGTTCACACGCAAGCCCAACATTCCAAGTTCAACTTCCACATCAAACTCATGTTCATAGATATCTGCACATTCATAGATAATGTCCACAACCATGATTCACTTCAAAGCCAAAAAAATGTGAGGAGAGTTAGAAATAAAGAAAAATCTCTAGTTCCTACTACCAGTGCGAGCACAACAAATCAAGACCATACACAACTAATTATATTGTGGACATTTTTTTAACTAAACGTGAATAACTTCTGGAAGCAGGTATAATCTCTAATACCGACCGCGGATGGGTTCCATGATGTTTTGAGCCAAACCGGGCAACACACCGGGTGTCTATGTCGGCGACGCGGTGGTCATAGCCTTCATGGGTTCTGAGCGGCGGCGGCTCCCGTGGTCTACTATTCCTCGGTGTCGGCAGTGGCCATGGACGTGTTGGCCACCTCCGCCGACATGTCACGGTTCCGCCAACCTTTGCGTCGGATGGCGCGGCCAGCCACGGTGCACTGGATGTCGTGGTCCCCATGTGCTAGCATGCAGCAACTAGCCACTCCTCTACGAGCAGGCCTGGAGCATCGACTTGATGCACCAGGGGCCAGCTTGGAGCGGCGCCTTGCTCCTCCGCTTGCCCGCCTGCAGCCTCGCCCAGGGTACTGGCGGTCTGGGGCAGGGAGGAAGGTAGGGAAGCGTGTCGGCGTGGAAGCACGATCACCTATGGGGCAGGGGTGCCCCTTTGTGGTTCGGCATGGGGGCGCCCACGTTGCACAAAGAGCAGAAGCAGTGGAGGACAACACGGCGATGGACTCCTTCTCTTTTACCCAGGTACGGGCCACTTTGCAGCGTAAAACCCTACTCCCACTTTGGTGGATTAATCTGGAGGTGGAAGAAGGCTCGACGCGCTCTGGCCCGGCAAGGATGCCTTGGGGAAAGCAACATGAGCTTACAAATGCTGGGGGTCGAAGTGTTCCAACCTCTTGCTAGGTTGCCTCGGGCCTCCTTTTATAGGCTAAGGGGCAACCAGAGTGGCAAAACAGTCATTTGGGTGTGATTAGATAGCTAACAGTGCCATCATACCTAACTCTGGCAGTTAGGACAAAGTGCATTAAATGCACTGCTAGGTGTCGAGTCGAGGGCGAATCCCGGCAAGCCTGTTATGTCACTGATCTGCCTCTTCTTATTAGCTTGACACGCCTCCTGGATGGGTGTGAATAAAGCTAATCTCTTCTCCTTGATGCTGCCACGTGCCCCAGAGGATACACCTGGTTGCTTAACACCTTGACACCGCATGGATGGTTGACTTGGGTGCGATGAGGTGGAGTGGTGGCATCTTGGTGGGGATTCCTCGTTGAAAGAGCTTGGCGGGGTTTGGTCTTGGCGGCCCCAGCAGGCCTGCCGGGGCAAACTTGGACTTGTCCTCGGGGTGGTCTCGACCTGACCAGGCTCTCCTGCCCAGCAAGGGAGGCCACCCAAGGTGGTATCCTACTGTCTTGTTCTTCTTAATGCTCTCCTTGATCTCACGAAGAGTGACTTCTCTGGCTTGATTTCGTGTCAAGCATTGGTGCTGGATGTATGATCGTCAGTACGCCTGTGCACGAGCTCGGTCGACAAACGCCGATGTTTGTTGCACCGACAGTTGCCCCCGGGCATGGCCCAGACATGCTGCCGGGCATCGTTGGGGTAGGCCCTAACACTATGCGGCGTGCATCCTGACCAAGATGCAGCTGGATCCATGTTTCTGAGATCTTCTTTGATTCTTTAGGAATTGAATCAGTTCCCGGTTTCCCCGTGAGTCGTGCGGAATGACATGGGGCTACCCACGTAATAGATCGTGGGACGCCCATGTTCACGGGGAGTTGATTGAAGCATCAGCGTGGTTCATGGAGGTAACTGCCATTTTACTCATCCCACTACTCTTGCCGTTTTCGCCATGTACGCCGCATGCAGTGCATAGGGTTGGTGGCGGACGCGTAGCGCGCCGGAATGAGTGCCATGGCGGAAGGCGCGACGCCCTGGATTGGCGCAGGAGGGCGGCCGGCGAATCTGGACATCGTCAGTGACGCAGATGAACTGGATTGGGGGAGAAGGGCAGTTACCACAGGGTGGTGGGGAGCCAGCCCCCTGCCATGCTCCACTATAAAAGGGAGCATGGAGGAGAACGGAAAGGCTCACCCACGCATCTTCTTCTTCTTGTGCCCTTCTTCCACCATGGTGAGGGGAAGGAGGCGCGGTCGAGCTCCAGCAGCGGCGACAAGGGCTTCCTCTCGGCACCGTATCCCTACCTCTGCTGGGGACGCAGGGGTAGGATCCATTGTACAAGGTGGAGCCGCGGGACGTGGTCGCGGCCAGCGCAGTGCTCGGGGCCGAGGAGGACGCGGCGATGGCTCGGCCACTCCTCCCCCGGCCGCTTCGACTATATTGGAGGGCCATGTCGGCGACACGGCGCTGGAGTTCCTTGTTAGGCTGCGCGAGCCCCCGTGCAGCCGTCTTCGGCTTCCCACCCCTTTTTCAAGGGTAATGGAGATTGAACAGCCGCATGGGTTGAAGTTACACATGAGGGGTTGCTGTAATGGCAACAGGCGGGTGGACGTGGAGTTCCTCGTACTTGATGTCATGCTTCTCCGGCGTGGCTGGAAAACCTTTGCACGTGCCCATAGCTTGGCTGAGGGGCATGTCCTTCATTTTAAGTTAATGGAGGCTGACCTGCTCTCCATCAAGGTCTTCGGGTGCTCGCTTAGGGTGCTGCACGAAAAGCTCGACCGATGACGAAAGCTCCTCCTCAAGCGACAGCGACGAAGAGGACACTGACGGTGAAGACAACGACACCGAGTGGGAGGATGGCAGCTCGAACTCCAGCTGAGCGTCGGACGCACCGTCACCGTCAGCTAGGCGCCGGCGGCACCATCATCTGCACCTGGCCTTCTCCCCGGCAGAGCGATTTGCCGAGGAGTGGGTGTAGGTGTCTCTGCCTCCTCAAGCTGGACCCCGCCAGGCTTCCTCGTGGACTCCGGCTTTGTCTTCCCTGCCGGTGTCCCTCCTGCCGCGTTCCTCTGGTCCTAGCGGTGGTGACCAGGGCATCACCTAGCCTCTCTCTCTATTCCTGGCCTCTTCTTCCTTGCCGGGGGGATGCCCTCCCAATCTTGTCAGGCTACGTCCTGCTGGTCCTGAAGGGGTCAGGTTGGGCTTCTCCCCTGGCGCTCCTTTTGCCCTCTTTCCTTCTCAACCCAACTCCTAGGAGGAGAGCGACAAGAAAGGCATTACGGGACACTTATCTTTTTTCAAATCAAAAGATGTAGGCACTTGCCGAACTTTAGTCCAAATTATGTAATCCTCCATCCATGCTTGTATCATGTATGGTTCCTACTTGTTTATCCGCGTATTAATGAAAAAAGAAATGCCTTCCGGGTACTTGTGCATGTATCATGTCCATGCTGAGGGATGGCCCCTCAATACTTCCAAGGAAACAAGGTTCCCCGGTAAGACACCTTGCCGGTCCCTTCCATTGCTGCCGCTGGACCCGGTCTAACGGGTTAGGAGCGAGGAAGGAAACCGGCCCCTCGCCAACTCCCCTCCAAATGCTACTGCAACCATCCTGACTGAAGAAAACTTTCAAATCAAAGGATGGGAGCACAGATGTTGAGAGCGATGAGGTTTTCCTACACACAGGCTTTTCATACAGGAATGTATTTGTGGATGGGGAGGGAAACTTATCTGTGTTTGATGTCCTTCTTATCGCTCCGACAAGAAGGAGCTGCCGGGGATCAATATGCTAAGACGCTCTCACTTCTTCCCTTTGGGGAGTTCATCCGTGGCAGGGGCCCTATTGTCAGTACAGGGGAGAAATCAGCAGCATACGATCCTCCTTAACTAGATTAGTTATCATAGCAAAATCATACTTAAGAAAACATGCATGCAAGTTTTGTGCCAGCGCTTTGTTTTGTTATCTTTGCACAGGGTCTTCGCCTGGCTTTGTACAAAGGGTTACAAGTCCAGGGGACTATGCTTGTACAAAACAGGTTGTCGGGGCCAGGCCCGGCAACCGCGCCTTACGGGTAGAACTTACGAAGATGCTCAATATTCTATGTGTTTTGCATTGGCATGCCATCTTCGGTCTCCAGACGGACTGCGCCAGGTCTGGTGACACGTACTACCCGGTAAGGGCCTTCCCACTTTGGTGTCAACTTGTTGGAACCCTTGGCGGACTGGATACGCCTAAGGAAGAGGTGACCTTCCTCAAGGCTCCGAGCTTGGACCCTGCGGTAGTGGTAGCGGCACAGGGCTTGCTAGTATCGTGTAGCACGTACAGCCGCCCGGAGGCGGTACTCCTCGAGGAGCATGGCATCATCATGCCATAGCTGCCCTTACGCTACTTCATCGCAGGCAAGTACCCGAGGTGAACCGTATATGAGTTCTGTGGGGAGCACTGCTTCTGCCCTGTACACCAGGGAGAAGAGAGTCTAGCTAATAGCTCGATTTGGTGTCGTTCTGATTGACCAAAGAACCATCGACAACTCGTCAATCCCGCGCCTGCCGCATTTTCGTAGTCTATCAAAGGTTCTTGTTTTCAGCCCTCACAAAACTTCTACGTTCATCCTCTCAGCCTGCCCATTAATCCTTGGATGGGCGATAGAGGAGAAAGAGACCTTGCTTTCAAGGCTCTGGATGTACTGCATGAAGGCGCGGCTTGTAAACTGGGTGTCGTTGTCAGTGATTACCCTGTTGGGCACTCCAAAATGACACACCAGTCCCTTGAAGAACTTGATAGCTGACTGTGCCATCACCTTTCTCACTGGTTCCACTTCGGACCACTTTGTAAACTTGTCGATTGCAATGTACAAGAATTCAAAGCCCCCAGTAGCACGGGGAAAGGGGCCCAAGATGTCGAGCCCCCAGACCGCGAAAGGCCAGGACAAAGGGATGGTCTGCAAGGCCTGAGCTAGCTGATGGATATTCTTGGAATGGAACTGGCATGCTTCACACTTGGTGACGAGCTCAGTTGCATCCCGGAGGGCAGTGGACCAGTAGAATCCTTGCCGGAAAGCTTTCCCGACAAGTGTTCTGGATCCCGGATGTGAGCCACATGCGCCTCCATGTATCCCTGCCAACAGCTCCAGTCCATCCTCCTGACTGATGCATTTCAACTTCACGCCGTTCGGCCTCTTTCTGTACAGAATGTTGTCCACAAACTGGTACATACTTGACTGCCGGGCTACTTTCTCAGATTGCTCTGGATCGTCAGGAAGTTCTCCAGTTTGCAAGAATTGGACTATGTGTTGTGCCCATCCCGAATCCTGGGGCTCGATGACAAGGACTAAAGGCATCTCTTTAGCTGTAGGAGCATTCTCTTCAATGGCAAGAATCTGGGATTCGGCTTGAGAGTGCGGCTCCTTATCCAGCGCAGGGCCTCCCTTTGCAGCCTTTTCACCAGTGGCTCCAGGGAGCTCTGCCAGGAAATGCTTGCCGGTGTTGAGCTTCCTTCATTTTCTAGCCAAGGCTAACGGGGAAACTGTTGGTTGGGTGAGGTGGAGTACAAAAAGTGCCTAGTTCCATAGGAAGCTTCTGTGCCGTGCACTTCGACAGGTGATCAACGATGCTATTTTCCGCACGGGGTACGTGTTCTGTTTGCAACCCATCAAAGTGCTCTTCCAACTTTCTCGCCTCCTCCACATATGCTTCCATCAGCGGGCTCTGAAAATCCTTTTTCACCTGCTTCACGACAAGCTGGGAGTCGCCGCGTATGATCAGTTTCTTGATTCCTAGCTCGACGGCAATCCGGAGCCCGGCAAGGAGTCCTTCATATTCGGCCGTGTTGTTGGTGGCGTCTTCCCTGGGGAAATGCATTTGGATGACATATTTGAGGTGTTCTCCGGTGGGCGCAATGAGTAATACTCCTGCGCCAGCACCTTGGAGTGAGAGAGCACCGTGAAAATACATGATCCATTCCTTCGGGGCCTCCTTGTCGGGGAAGATAGTTTCCACAGGTTCTTCATCTGGAGTTGGCGTCCATTCTGCTATGAATTCTTCTAACGCTCTGCTTTGAATAGTTGTTGTGCTCTCAAACTTTAGGGCGAAACTTGACAGCTCTAGAGCCCATTCTACTATCCTGCCGGTGGCCTCAGGGTTCCTCAAGATACACTGTAGTGGGTGGCGAGTCACAACAGTGATCTCATGTGCTTGAAAGTAACGGCGCAGCTTCCTCGAGGCCATGAGAAGGCTGAAGATCAGCTTTTGGAACCCAGAGTACCTTGATCTTGCCCCCTGCAAGAGGGAGCTGACAAAGTAAACGGGTCGCTGCACCATTTTCTTTCTTGTCACACCCTCCTGTTCGTTAGCGCTGATTTGTGGTTTCCCCCCGTTGCCGCTGGCAGAACTTGCCGGGGATGAAGTTGGTTCTGCACTGGCAGGTTCTACCGCAATAGCTTCTTTGCTGTCCACCTCCCTCGGTGCTACCAAGGCTGCACTAACCACTTGATTTGTTGCCACCACGTATAACAGCAACGACTCTTGTGGCTTGGGTGTGACCAAGGTTGGAGCAGAGGAAAGGTAGGCTTTCAAATCCCGCAGCGCAGTCTCGGTCTCCGGGGTCCATTTTACTGGACCAGCCTTCTTCAAGATTTTTAAGAATGGCAAGGCGCGCTCAGCGGATTTAGAAATGAATCTGCTCAATGCGGCTACACAGCCAGTCAAATGCCTCACATCTTTTACTGTCTTCGGGGCTTGGATATGTTCTATTGCCTTGATCTTGTCGGGGTTGGCTTCTATAACTCGCTGAGACACAAAGAACCCAAGGATCTTGCCGGACGGGATGCCAAATACACATTTCTCTGGATTAAGCTTCAAGTTCCTCTTCCGCAAGTTTGCAAAGGTTTCTTCAAGATCCTCTATGAGTGAAGATTTGTCTCTGGTTTTGACCATAATATCATCCATGTATGCTTTAATATTCCTATGCAGCTGTGGCTCAAACCCAATCTGCACGGTCCTTGCGAACATAGAACCAGCATTCTTCAACCCGAAGGGCATACACACGAAGCAATATGTGCCACATGGGGTGATGAAAGCAGTTTTTTCTTCGTCTTCCTTGGCCATGAAGATTTGGTGGTACCCATAGTATGCATCCAAAAAGGAAAGCAAATCACATCCAGAGGTGGAATCAAGGGGAAGGGATCCTTTGGACAAGCCTTGTTTAGGTCAGTGAAGTCGATGCAAAGTCTCCACTTCCCATTAGCCTTACGCACCACCACTAGATTAGCTAACCAAGTCGGTGGAACACTCCTCGGACCAAACCAGCTGCTTCTAGCTTCTTGATCTCCTCATTAATGAACTGTTGTCTCTCCAAGGCCTGCTTTCAGACTTTTTGCTTGACGGGGCGGGCATGGGGACAGACAGCAAGGTGGTGCTCGATTACCTCTCTGGGAACACCAAGGATATCAGATGGTTGCCAGGCAAACACATTGACATTCTCCCGTAGGAAGGTAATGAGCACGCTTTCCTATTTGTCGTCAAGGGTAGCACTAATGGTGAAGGTACCATCAGTGCCATCCTGCCTCGCTAAAACTTTCTTGGTTGCCGGGGGAACAGCCTTGGACCTCTTGCTTGTTGAACTTTCCGGCAAGTCGTTGTTGGGTGCCACATACTCCGAAGAGGTGCGCTTCCCGGAGTCCTTGATAGGATCCTCGCCGGTTTCCTTGACTTTCTTCTCCTTCTGGGCGGGAGCCGGGGCCTCGACGGCCTCTGCTGCCACCGCGTCTCTATACATCTGATCCACATAGATAACTACATCTCTCTTGCCCGATGGGATGGTGATGACTCCCATAGGACCAGGCATCTTCAATGTGTCGTAGGCGTAGTGGGATGCCGCCATGAACTTGGCCAGAGCAGGCCGACCAAGAATCCCGTTGAATGGCAGGGGAAGTTCAACAACATGGAACACAATCTTTTCTGTCCTAAAGTTTATTTCCCCGCCAAATGTTACTGGCAAGGTAATTTTCCCTTTTGGCTGGCTCCTTCCTTGGTTGATCCCTTGAAAAGTGCCAGCCTTCTTCAAATCCTCAATTGGAATCTAGAGTTTCTTCAGCACACTTGGAGAAATCAAATTCAAGCCTGCCCCACTGTCAACCAACATTTTAGTGACCTTGAGGTTGCGGATCGTTGGTGAGACCAACAATGGCAAACATCCTACCGCAGTGGTGCGGTCTGGATGATCCTCTATGTCAAAAATGATGGGCGTGCGGGGCCACTTGAGTGGTTCTCGAGTGCTTGCTACTGGTTCTGCCGCATTAACCTCACGTGCCCACCGCTTGAGCTAGCGGTGAGAGGAGTGCAAAGATGCACCCCCATCGATGCACAACACTTCAGTGGCCTTCTGGAACTCTTGTTGGCTAGTTCAATCATCCTCCTCTTCACTATCATCTTCATTTTCTTTCCTTTCACGGTCTCTGGCGGGCTTTTCTTTCTGCTGATCAGACTTGCCGCGGTATCCATTACGACTGTCACGGCCCTTCCCGCCAGTGCCATTCTGGTTTTTCTCCTTGTCGCACCTTTCATACTCTGCTTTCTATTTCTCTACCAACTGCTCGACTTGCTTGTAGTCTTGCAAATCATGACCCTTGGTCCTATGGATCTTGCAGTATGGCCCGTCGGACTTGCCGGTCTTCTCAACGGCCCCTGCCGCCCGACAATCATCACAAGCGGCAACTTCCTTGCCGGGCATCTCAACTTTCGCCTTCTTGTCGGCGCTGAGATCTCCAGTACTCTCGACGGCCATCACTGCCTTCTCCTTCCGCTTCTTGTTGCGTTTCTTGTTCCTCTTCCTGGGGGCAGCAGCATCATCATCGTCCTATGAATCGACTTCGACGCCAACCTCTACCCCGGGAAGCCTTCTCCCTTCTTCAGCACGAGCGCATTTGTCCGCCAGTGTGTAGAGTTCACTGACGGTCTTGGGCAACTGAACATTCATCTTAGCCCGCATTCTGCGGTTGCGCATATTCGTATGGAATGCGGCAATCACAGCTGCCGGGTGTATCATCGGAATGTTGCGGTGGACTCGGCTGAACCTGTGCAAGTACTTGCGTAGACTCTCTCCCTCCTTCTGCAAGAGGGTTTGCAGGTCACTAGGCAGTCCTGGTTCTTGATGGCCGCCAGTGAAGGCGCCCACAAACTCGTTACACAGGTCGGCCCAGGAGGAAATGGAATCCTCCGGCAGGTGCATCAGCCAGGACCTCACATTTGGCTTGAGGGCCAGTGGGAAGTAGTTGGCAAGCACCTTTTCATCCCTTCCCCCGGTAGCTTGAACGGTAATCGTATAGATGCCCAAGAACTTTGCCGGGTTCAGTTTTCCGTCGTACTTCTCCCGTAGGTCAGGCTTGAAGGTGCGAGACGATGGCCATTAGACTTGCCGCAGCTCCCGCATGTAGGCAGGGCACCCTACCTCGTAAGGTAGGTACCCGCCTGCGCTGGGCATGGGCTCATAAACATTATCCCCGTTGCGCCTATCGGACTGACGGCATGTCTCACGACGCCGCACGATGGTGATGCGAGCGTCTTTCTTCTTCCTTTCCCTCAACACTTGATGTTGATCACGCCGGAGTTGCGGATCAGACGAGGCCATTGATGCTTTATCATGCTCATCATCATCAGGTGGTTGCTAAGTTCGCCACGGCTGCCCTTGGGAGGGTTGCCACGGCGGGGATTACACGGTGTGAGCGGTCCTTCCGTCTTCGCCACCAGTGGGAGTCGCCGGCGTCGCCTGCGGGTGTCGCAACGGTTCCATGCAGGGTAGCTTGTTACCGTCAGCGAACCCGAGGAGACTTTGAATGGTAGCTCTCCATTCATCCATCCTGTCTGCTGCTGGAGGGAAGTCCAACAGCAGTTGAGCTCTCGCTACTGCTTCAGCCGCCGTTTCTAGCATGGCGTGGGAGGCAGAGCGCGACACCACTCGACTTTTGGATGAACCAGAAGGTGCGCCGTCGGGCTCTCGCCGCCTTGGACCGGTCGCCAGAGGAACTTGTAGTGGCCGAAGCTGCTCTTGTTGACCAGGCCCTTGGTTAGCCGGGCCCTTCCCGTGTGGGCGTGGTCACTGGGGGTCGACGGTGCCGCTCGGGGTGTTGTTGTGCATGCCCGATGTTGGACGGAGCGCACATCCTGCCTCCTCCCCTTCGGGCGGTGCTGCCAATGGGTCTCGGCCCGCACTGGAGCGGGCATCGACATCGTGTTCGTTGAGCACGCCGATGGGGTGAGCGGGAGGAAACTGTGTGTCTCCGTGACCTGCACCAGCGAGAACTTGATCGGCGGCATGCTGAGGAGGCTGGGTCACGCCCGCGGCCCCTGCCCCAACCGCAGAAGGGGTGTTAGTAGCCCCGCCCACCTTGCCGGTTCTGTCCGCAGCAGCCGCGGCGCCCGCAGTTACAGGCAACGAAGCCTTCGAGGAGGAAGGATGCGTTCTGGCTCCACTCTTCATCTTGGGAGCCATGGAGGATGAAGGTCGATGAAGATTGATGCGCTGGTCACTGCTTCTGGTTCACACAAGCGACGCCCCCTACCTGGCACGCCAAAGATGTCGCCATGGAAGCACGATCACCTATGGGGCAGGGGTGCCCCTTTGTGGTTTGGCATGGGGACGACCACATTGCACAAAGAGCAGAAGCAGTGGGGAAAAGCATGTCGATGGACTCCTTCTGTTTTACCCAGGTTGGGGCCACTTTGCAGCATAAAACTCTACTCCTACTTTGGTTGATTAATCTGGAGGTGGAAGAAGGCTCGACGCGCTCTGGCCTGGCAAGGATTCCTTGGGGAAAGCAACATGAGCTTACAAATGCTGGGGGTCGAAGTGTTCCAACCTCTTGCTAGGTTGCCTTGGGCCTCCTTTTATAGGGGCAACCACAGTGGCAAAATAGTCATTTGGGTGTGATTACATAGCTAACAGTGCCATCATACCTAACTCTGGCAGTTAGGACAAAGTGCATTAAATGCACTGCTAGGTGTTGAGTTGACGGCGAATCCCGACAAGCCTGTTACGCCGCTGATCTGCCTCTTCTTATCAGCTTGATACGCCTCCTGGACGGGTGTCAATAAAGCTAATCTCTTCTCCTTGATGCTGCCACGTGCTCGACAGGATACACCTGGTTTCTTAACACCTTGACACCGCATGAATGGGTGACTTGGGTGTGATGAGGTGGAGCGTTGGCGTCTTGGTGGGGATTCCTCGTTGAAAGACCTTGGCGGGGTTTGGTCTTGGCGGCCCCAGCAGGCCTGCCGGGGCAAACCTGGACATGTCCTTGGGGTGGTCTCGACCTGACTAGGCTCTCCTACCTGGCAAGGGAGGCCTTCCCAAGGTGGTCTTCTGCTGTTTTGTTCTTCTTAATGTTGTACTTGATCTCACGAAGAGCGACTTCTCTAGCTTGATTTTGTGTCAAGGATTGGTGCTGGATGTATGATCGTCAGTACACCTGCACACAAGCTCGGTGGACAAACGCCAATGTTTGTTGCACCGACATAGGGAGTTGCCTGGCTCGTCGGGTCACCTAGCCGGCTTTTATGCCGAAGAACTTGTCTTCCTGCTCACCGGATGTTATGGAGAGTGTGGAGAAAATGGTGCAAGGAGGATATGGGGAGCGGCGGTGTGGTGCGGTTCTTGCCATGCGTCTGGCCTCATTTAAATAGCGGGCGGACAAGAGGAGCCAACCGGCGTTGTGTTCTAAAATGCCGGCCGGCTCACGGAAGGACGTATTGCCGGCACACACGCGGATTTAATGGAGGTAGGCGGGGCAGTCTGAAGACGGTTGAATGCGGCGAGGAGGCTTGTTCAACCTGGAGTGCAGCGAGTGGGGCCCTCTTGGCCGACGCGCTGGTTCAATGCCTTCGCTAGTGAGAGGTCGCGTCCGTGTGAGAGCAATCACTTCCTTCGATCCTTTTTTGTTTGGGTATAAGAAAATCTCACTTTCTATTCATATTTTACAAGTAAAATTTGTGGACAAACATTGACCCAAAATACGATGGGGACTAGTAAACCAGGACAGAGGTAGTAGTGATGAATTCCATTTTCGCTCCATACCAATCGTTCTAAAAAACTAGTACACGCGCCATTGAAAATCGAAACTCTTACCCCGCTAAAAATATGATATTTTAAACATGGCAACTCGATTAGTGGCGACTGGCGAGCCACCGCCTCCAGGTCGTTCACCTGTGGTCCCCGACCATCAACTCCTATGGATCAAATTATCAGGTGAGCTGGCTATTCCTACAAAGGTGCGTTCCACCACGTACCCGGCGAAAATGCTAGACCTAGGTAAAGTTATGTTGTCCTCTTACGTAACCTTCCTAACAACCCTCTCCACCCCCCTGATTTCAAGTGGGTGGGGCCCCCCTCCCATAATTCGTCCAACAAAAAACTGCCACGCAGATCATTACGTTAATCACGTAAAACTGTTTACGTAGGTGCCCGGTACCTACGCATGCACCAATCGTGCACCTGTGGGTTTATTTGTTTACCGTGCCTTACGTAACTCTCATGTGTGCGAGATAGCGAGATACCGACTGTGTGCGTGCGCCCCTTCTCTTCGTATATGTACTCCAGCATTTGTCTGGTGTCCAAAAAATAATACAGTAATAACTAGCAATGTGCCAATGTGTTGCAAGCATCCAGAGTAGAATAATACATATTCACCAATTTGATAGAAAACAGTCTAGTTTCGATATACATATATCACTAAAAATATCTTATGTTTCACTCAAAATATATTCCTTTGGCTGTTTTGATGAGATAAGGGAGGAATGTGGTTGCTTTCAAGATTCAAGAAGTGGGATATTATTGCAAAAAGCCCATGTGTGTGTGTGTGAGAGAGAGAGAGAGGGAGAGAGGAGGAGGACAGAGTGTGTGTGTGACAAAGAAACAAAGATTGTGTGTGCGAGAGGTATTACCATAAAATGAGGCGATAGTGTGCGTGTGCACGATCGAGAGGGCATGTCTCAAGAAGGGACAAAAAATCTACATAGATACAAGGAGCAAAAGTGTGCGGTGGATGGATAAACATATCTAGAGGCTGGCCGATCAATGTTTGTGAGAGATATAAGAGTCAGGGGTGCAAAAGCGAGAGTTTTGTGTGTGTGAGAGAGACGGTAGTTGGTAGGGGGATCCAAAGCGGGAGTTGTGTGTGTGAGAGTGAGTGAGAGAGAGAGGGGGGGGGGAGAGAGCTTGTATGATCGGTAAACAAATGAATAATGTCAGTTTTGAAACGGAGATGAAGATGGAAAGGAGACCCCAACAAACGTTGTGTGTGCGGGAGAGAGTAATTTTAGTGGTAGGAGTCATATCTAGAAAGATATAGGGTGCGTGAGAGAACCCTGGAGAGAAAGGCAAAGTGAAAGACGAGCGAGAGTGTATGTGTGGCGGTGAAAAAGAAAGCTTAGGTAGCTATAGTGATACCAGAGAATGATAGAGACATGAGAGATGATGAAAACCGTGTAATCTATGAAGATAGAGAGAGTGTGAAACTTCTCGAGGGAGATGATGAGAGACCGTGTTTGCAAAAAATGGAGAAGCATGTAGTGAGCGTGCGGGTGATATGGAGAAAAGAGAGTGTTAGCTACATGAAGGAGCACGCGACAGAGACCTAGAGAGAGATGGGCGTGAAATGAGATTCAAATATTTAGTTGTGTGCATAGAAGATGTCAACATAAAAGGGATTCAAATATTTGAATTCCAGATGATGATACATGTAATTCATACTCTAACCAAAATTGATCTATCAAACATGCATACTAATTTGAATTTGCGCGCATGTATGTTATTTAATATTTTGATATTACTGATCCATACATTTCAGCTGAACATAATTTGGTTTCAAAAATTTGAATTCAAAGTCGAACATAATTTGGTTTCAAAAATTTGAATTCAACCTTATGATTTTGAGATCATTGCATTTGTAAATCATATTTTATATATAAAGGAGCAGAATTCTTTGTTGTGCTTTTGAAAGTATATATAAAAAATGATGTATATAGATTTGTATTCGAATACAAAACGGATCATGCCCGAAGAAAAAAGAATACACAATGGATTCGAATTGAGTTGGCACGGTAAACATGCAATATTTTTCTGCAAAAATTTGAACGAAGCGGGGAAACTCGCACTAACCGCCCGAAACCAAAATCTGCGAGATGGAAATTGCTAATGCCTATCCCTCACATGCAAAGCCTATTGGCTCGAATTCTATAGGTTTTGATAGGGGTAGTCTTGTAATTTCACTCAAACATGACATAACCGCCCCCGCCTCTCACCTCCCCGGATTCATACACGGTGGGCGCCAAAACATAGTTTCTCCTCGGCCCAAATTGCCTCTCACCCCGATTCATACACGGTGGGCGCCAAAACACAGTTTCTCCTCGGCTGAAATCTCCGTCGGCAAATAGTCGGTGTATGCGAGATTACCGTCCTATCCCCAACCGACTAATATTGCTGTGATGTAGGAAATTGTAAACGGGGGCTAAGTTTGTAAATTTCCTCGCATTTGAACAAGCACGTCCTGAAGACATGGTTCCCCCTACCTCTCTCCCTCCATTTCCCTATTCGTACTCCGTGGGCACCAAAACACCCTCTCCACCCCAGTTTCCTCCGTCCGCCACCCCTTCCACCGCCGTCCTCCTCCACCATGCCCGAGCTGTTACTCCGATGCCATCGTCCATTACAAGAGATCGACCTCTCTCATCCACGGCTTCAGACCAGGATCCTTGCATCGCATCCTCTTGCTTCATCCGCGCCATCGTCCACCTTGCCGAGGCCGCTCGTACCACCGTCTCATCCACCGCGCCAGGATATGCCCCTCGCTGCCAGCGTCTACCCTCCTAGATCTGCTTCCACGCCGCCGACAGCCATCGCCACCGCAGCACCCTCAACGCCTCAGCAGATGCTTACACGGCGCCACACCAGAGGCGGTACTCTTTCGTATCTTCTCAAGTTATTTATCTCAGCAAGAAAATAGATCGCCGCTGCTTTACTGTGATTTCTTGTCCATCACATAGAATCTTACTTGTTAGTTGAAAGCAAACATTGGTTGCAAAGTTGCCATTGTCCAGTTTGCACCTTCAGATCCTCCATGGCACGCTCACCACTATACTCACAATGCTTATCATTTTCCCCTTTTATATTCCACATTAGCTTAAATGATAGTTGACTGAATTTAAATTTGGGGTCAGTACATTTTTGAGAGTCCGCTAGAGTTCACCGGAGGGAAGGAAGGGGCTCGCCGGAGGGCTGCCCCATTATCTATCTTAGGGTTTTGGGTGGGGATAGTGGTTGTGGGGGGGCTGTAGTTGGGCTATGGTGGGGCCTCGTCGGAGGCAAAACTTGATGCGGGTGGGGGGCTGGGGGTGGGGTTGGGGTTGGCTAGAGCGATGGCCGAGGGCGGCTGAAGACCGGAGGTGGTGTGTGGTTCAGTGGAGGGCGGGGGCCGGTGGTTCGGCCAACGGCCTGTGCGGTGGTCTGTAGGGGAAGAAAAAGAGGCGAGGAAGAAGAAGGGTTAGGAGATGTAGGATCTTCATCCAACCGCCTTAAATGGTCGACTGACCCAAATGACGATAGTCAGGCGACTTTCATGTAGACATTCCCTTTATATTCAGTGTACCATCATCCTAGGTGCTTCGAGACGTGCTAGCACTGCTCCTCAACCAATCAAGCTAAACAACATGCCACTCATAATTCCAAAGTTTGTTGCTCAAATACGAATCTGATATGATGCTGATATTACTAAAACAGAGAATGTTTAATTGGTCAGCTAATGTTCCTACTTTACTTTCGAAAAGCATGTGCGCCATATATAGAGAGACAGCAGGGAGCTGCATTGTTTATGCTCTCTGGTTCATCATGTGTGGGCAACAAACGTTTTATTATCCAAAATCTGCTTGCTATTCTTTAGCATGTTCCTCTTCTTTTCTTCTTTAATAAGTACTCTCTTCGTTCCTAAATATAAGTATTTGTAGAGATTCCTCCATGGACAACATACGGAGCAAAATGAGTGAATCTACACTCTAAAATGTATCTATATACACCCATATGTGATCCATAGTGGAATCTCTATAAAGACTTATATTTAGGAACAGAGGGAGTATAATAGTTGTATAGTATGTTCCTTGTAGTGAAGAGGAGCGGCGACATTTGTAGTGTACAAGTCCATTCGGTCGCCTGTCATGGACGCTTTCAAATCTTCGTCTTGGTCTGCCCTAATATCCAGGAAATGCTGGGAGCTATGTCGCCTTTGAGAGTTAGACTCATAGTAACAGTACCGCGCCTTCAGTTGTAGAGAGCTGGTATCCGAAGCCTTTCTAGCCGTACCGGCAATACTAGCACATATTTTCCAGCAAGTTCCACTTTCCTGATTTTACTTGTGATGCTTAGAGTTTTCCCATTATATCTACACTATGATCTGCGTAGGTGCTTTGTGTCCTACTAGCAGCAGTCCACCCTTTAAAGCTAAACAACACACCATTCATAATTCCAAAGCTTAGTTGTTCCAATACGAATGTGACATGATATTCATATTAGTTAATAGACATACATTTAATTGGTCAGCTAATGCTCCCACTTGAGTTTCCAAATGCCTGTGGCCACATAGAGAGAGACAGCATGGAATTGCATTTCTTTGGATGCTCTGATTCATCATGGGTGGGCAACCAACATTGTATAGAAAGAAACAGAATCTCCATAATATGCTTCCTCTTCTATTCTTTAACATGTTCCTCTTCTGTTCTTCTTTAGTAAGTACAGTATGTTCCTTGTCAGGAAGGAAAGCAGGGACATATGCAGTCGACAGGTCTATTTGGCCACTTCTGCTAGTTGCTTTCAGCAATTCGAGTTGTTCTGCCATAATATCCAGGAAATGCTAGGAGCTGTGTGGCCTTTGAGAGACTAGACTGATAGTAACAGTAGTGCGTATTCAGGTGAATAGAGCTGGCCTGTAGGTGATTGATAGGCTTTCGATTAGTAGCGGCAATACAACCCCATATTTTCCAGCCAGTTCCACTTCCTCGATTTATTTATGATGCTTATGGTGTCCCCCTTTTATCGACACTACGATCTGCCTAGTGGCTTTGTGTCATACTAGCAGCACTCCATCCTTCAAGTGAAACTACATGCCACTCATATTTCCAAACCTTACATTTAATTGGTCAGCTAATGTTACTATGTGAGTTTTGAAATGCATGTGCGCCACATATAGAGACATGTTGGAATACTATTTCTCTGGGCACTTGTTGTCATGGTTTGGCGATAAACTTTCTATACAGTATATCATGAACCTATCATCTACCAAATATCCTTACTTATGGAGCTCCCAACAGGGAGCCTATATTTTTTTGTAGTTGTGCCAGATTATATTATTGTACGCACCAAATTACAGCACACAAGGGCTCTCTCATCAAGATCCAATGATAGCACACAAGGGTTTACAAGGAGCCCCTATTATATTAGAATATCCTGTGGCACCCCAGCTCAGAGAGAACGGAACACCCCGTATTCCAGCCCAGAGATCAAGTCTTCCGGAATACGGCACTACTTGGCATAGAACAAATCAACTCTTTATTACAAAAGATATGGATACAGGGGTTCTGGTATTACATAGGCTCGTCGGCACGGCGACACTACACCTACTAACATAGCTCTATGCTAGCAGTGGAACAACTTTTAGCAACAGAACAACAATGACGGTGATGAACTCCGCTCCGCATGGACTCTGGCTGGAACACATCCTAGCGCGCAAACTCAGGATCCTCGACAAGCAAGCAATCATGACATGACCTGCAATCTGGCATGACACGCCAGGTGAGTACTTTGAATGTACTCGCAAGCTCACAGCAACCAAAGCAATCAAGACAAACAACAGCATGGCATTTATAGGTTAATTAATGATGAGCATGATACAACTAGAACAATATAAGATGAGCATGGCATGGACATGTTACTCAAGATATGATCATGATGATAATAGAACTAGTATGCAAGGGGGGCGATGTTTATGGTCTCATGGACAAACTTACTCTTCTAGGAGGTTATCTCGTAACCACCATATATATGCCAATCTTACATACCATCGTGATCATCACAAGATCACCTCATCATTATCAAGAATACCATCGTGAACATCACAAGATCACCTCATCATTACCCAGAATACCATCATGGTCATCTCATGACCACATAAAGATCAACCAACTTCTTTCCTCATCAAACCGAGGGTTGTTTATTAGTCAGATTATTATTACAGTCGACCCATAGTGTGACCTACTACGAACTGGGCCCATTACTGAGGGCGCGGCTATCGATAGATTATACACTCTGCAGAGGTTAGTACATTGTACCCACACCACAGAATTCATGGCCTCATGCTCCCATTCGGGTGGACCAATGACATTCCGAAAAAACCAATCTATTGCATGACACTTGCCCGGCCACTCCGACAAACTACCCTTTGGGCTTAGTCATGGGTGGCCCCGATATCACCGCGTGACATCCGCCACCTTTGTGGCTGACCACCGTCGTGGCCAAAACAAAACAAAAACATTCCAAACGGGGACAATAGAATTCCATACAACTCGGGCACACAAGGCTAAGGCCGCCTACCTGATCAGGGTAGCGCGCACACATAACCTTCCCTAGTTGGTCATGACAATAGACCGAATTAGGCCCCCCATAAGGCAAGTGTGATTGCACTGGTCAGCTCGATTCGATGGCACTATGACTCAGCCAACAGATTTGTTCAAGTTCGTTTAATGTCTGGTTAAACTTGAATGGTGATGAGCTCACTCATAATAACATGATGAAATAACAATGCATATGAGCATGATATCGACATGAGCATGGATGAGAAACATAACCATTTAACATATTGATCATAGCATCAACAACACTAAATTACTTATTCTACGAGATGCAAAAGAGCATGGCATAGCGATGATCGTGCATAACACAAGAACTTTCAAAATAGACGATAATATAGCATATGAGCATATCATTACCTCTAGCATATGAAATTGTTACAAGAATTGAACATGAGAATAATAATACCAGCAAATGATCATTTAACTCACTAGAATCAAATGAACATGTTATGAAAATGAGCATGAATCCACAAGCATATATGTTATGCACAAAATATTAACATGCACAAAGTATTTACATATTCAAGTGGAAAACCATGGCTACTGCAAGGCATCATGCAAGTGGCTGTTTTGGCTTGTCTGGGGATGAAGAGATCACCGGGAAGAAGTGCGATAAACTCATGGAAATATTTGCCGGAAATATTTCCCTCTCAACGGAGCTGATTAAGGGGCAAGGGCAAAATGGTCATTTTTGGAATGTTACAACATAGTGAAAATGATACCAACGGAACAGGCTCGATGAATAGAGAATGTGGGCTTTTGAATCACCTGATTCGGAGTTACGATTGCGGAGTTATGGCCGTTCATTCGTTAGGCAGAAAACAAATAAAAACTTATTCATTTCTGCCCTTAACCAGTGAATGCCCTTAATATAAATATTTCAGCCGGCGAGGTTAAACAGAAAGCGTATTCTCAGGAAATACGCTTTCCACAAAGTGAAAAGCGCATTTCTGGCCGAAGCCGTAGTGAAATACGCCTTCTTAAGTAGAAAACATATTCCTGCAAATACGTATCCACTTAAAAGAAACTAGGCCTGGCCGCTGGTTGATGACATGCGGATCCCACGCCTCTCCTATCTCTCTCCTAGTCTTCTTCTTCTATCTCGCATCGAGCAGGGACAAGGGGGTCGGCCGAGCTCGAGGCCGCCGCTCGGAGGCACCACGTGATACGTCCATTTTGCATCATGTTTTCCTACTATTATTTATAGTGTTTTTACTCAATATAACACTTTGTGGAGTAATGCTAATGCCTTTTCTCACATAATATGCAAGGTTTACACAAAGAGGGAGATTACCGACAGCTAGAATTCTGGGCCTGAAAAAGCTATGTCAGAGATACCTATTCTACACATCTCCAAATGAGGTGAAATTTTATGGAGATTTATTTTGGAATTTATAAAAAATATTGGAGAAAAGAAATACCAGAGGGGGCCACCCAGGTGCCCACTAGGCACCAGGGCGCGCCCCTACCCCCCTGGCGCACCCTGGTGGGTACTGGGCCCCTGGCCAGCCTCAGGCGCCCATCTTCTGGTATATAAGGTCATTTGCCCTAGAAAAATTAAGGAGAGGACTTTCGGGACGACGCGCCGCCGTCTCAAGGCGGAACCTGAGCAGGACTACTTTTGCTCTCCGGCGGAGCGATTCCACTGGGGATACTTCCCTCCGGGAGGAGGAAATCAAAGCCATCGTCATAACCAATAACCCTCTCATCATGGGAGGGCCAATCTTCATCAACATCTTCAACAACACCATCTCATCTCCAAACCCTAGTTCATCTCTTGTGTTCAATCTTTGTATCAAAACCTCAGATTGGTACCTATGGGTGACTAGTAGTGTTGATTACATCTTATAGTTGATGCTAGATGGTTTATTTGGTGGAAGATTATATGTTCAGATCTATTATGCAATTCAATAACCCTCTGACCTTAAGCATGAATATGTTTTGTGAGTAGTTACTTTTGTTATTGGGGACATGGGAGAAGCCTTGTCATAAGTAATCATGTGAATTTGGTATTCGTTTGATATTTTGATGATATGTCTATTGTTGTTTCCCTTAGTGGTGTCATGTGAACATCGACTACATGACACTTCACCATACTTGGGCCTAAGGGAATGCATTACGGAGTAGTAATTAGATTTGGGGTTGGTAGAGTGACAGAAGCTTAAATCCTAGTTTATGCGCTATTCCGTAAGGGGCTGATTTGGATCCATAAGTTTAATGCTATGGTTAGATTATATCTTAATTCTTCTGTCGTAGTTGCAGATGCTTGCGATAGGGGTTAATCATAAGTGGGAGGCTTGTTCAAGTAAGAACAACATCCAAGCAACGGTCCACCAACATATCATATTATCAAAGTAGCGAACGTGAATCAAACAAACATGATGAAAGTGACTAGATGAAATTCCCGTGTGTCCTCATGAACGCTTTGCTTATTATAAGAGATCATTCCAGCCTATCCTTTGCTACAAAAAGGATTGGGCTTCCTTGCTGCACTTTTGTTACCCTTACTATTACTTGCTCATTACAAATTATCTTGCTATCAAACTATCTGTTACCGATGTCGGCGTCCCGGGACCGGGGGTACCCAGACAAGTCTGCCTGCGGCCCAGCACGTGGCTTCGCCAAGGGCCCAGTACGGCCCAACTCCAAGGCTTCATGAGCAGGACCCTCGTGAGGGCCCCCCACCTCACGAGGCGAACGACATCAGGTCCTCCCGGGGAGCGGCCTCCCGAATTTGCCTCCCAAGGAGCGGATATCTCTAGGCAAGTGCCCCACCTCGTGAGGCACACAGTGACATGAGCCATGATGACCAACGCCAGTGGGGCGCCAGCGGGCGCAGTCCATGACAGTTTCCTCTTTGGTGCTAATGAGGCAAGGATGTATGCGGGTTCCTGAGGAATCCCCCAAAGGTTTCCATTCCAGTGCAACAAGACCAAGACCACGGGCTCGGCAGGACGGAGGTCATCACCGAGCCCACCGATGCGTCATGACCAGAAGCTTTGCAGACGAAGACCACCTTTAGTCAGGATAGGGTGTACTCCTGTCCCCCTTCAAATTGGCCGTTGTGGTATCCCTTCCCGCCTAAGCTATGAGGGAAGAGGACCAAGGCCATTATAAATATAGGCTAGTCTCCATCGTAGAGAGGGATCGAATCCTTCCACCATTGAGCTCTCCCGAGGCAGCACACACTTGTACTAGTTCATCCTCGTCCTCCTCACGAGGCAATCCACCGCAAAGCAGGAGTAGGGTTTTACATCGCAAGGTGGCCCAAACCTGGGTAAATCACTGTGTCCACTTCTTCTCCCCGCTCGCTCGAGCTCGTTGGAGCCAGGCCGTGAGGCAGTGAGTAGAAAGTTGTACCTAGGCAAGATCCTTCACACATGCCCCAGAGTTCGAACCTTATTTGGGTCTGCGGAGCCCGGGTTCCAACATTTTGCGCGCCAGGTAGGGGCGTGTCGAAGTTCTTCCTTCCACTCCGCTCCGTCCTTGCTTCGTCGCTCCCATGGCCGACGCTCGTCGAGTTCGCGCTGAGCGCCGGGCTACCCATGTCGCCCAGACGGTACCGATGGGCCGTGGTGCCCCCCGATGCTCCGCTTCTCCCACGACCAACACCGCCAGCGACCCTGCCGCCCACGAGCAGCAGGACTCTTCGCTGCTGCCTTCCGTGCAGCGTGATGGCCACACCGCCACACCTTCCCTCACTCCTGCCACGGCCTCGTCCTCCCACGCTCATCGCGGGCCGGCGAACGCGTAAGGTGCACTGCTCATGGCGCGCGAGCTGCTATGCTACCGTCCAGCCAACGAAGGCTACGACACCTCGCTGGGCCGCATCACCGAGCTCGTCAACACCGCCGGAGAGGCCCCTACGGCTTCGCACTCGCTCTGTCCCCTGCCGTCTCGTGCGGGCGACGTGGCTCATGGTGCGCCTCCGCCTCCTCCTCTGCGCAGCGCTAACGTCAAGCCAAGGTGCGATGCGCATCCGCGCGACCCACCGCATGGAGCGCTGGTGCCAGCCAGGGACGAGGCCAGCTGCTAGGTCGTGCAGCAGCCGCAGTATGACGTGTGTGCGCTCCCGGTGCCACCGCGCCAACACCAAGACCAGGCCGCTCTGGAGGCCACCGCGCATGGGCGTCAGGACCATGCCCCCCTAGCGTGAGCCGCGCCCGTGAGCGCGGCGGGCTGCCGCGCCTTCACTCATGAGCTGCGCCGCGTTGTATGGCCGGTCAAGTTCAAGTTGGATCTGCCCCCGCACTACGACGGCATCCCCGACCCTACGGAGTTCCTCCAGCTCTACTCGCTGAGCATCGAGGCGGCAAATGGTGACGACAAGGTCATGGCGAACTGGTTTCCCATAGCCCTTAAGGACGGGGCGCGCTCCTGGCTCATGCACCTCCCAGAGCGGTCGATCTCCTTGTTGGATGAGCTCCGCGAGTGGTTCATCGCCAACTTGCAAGGGACCCGTGACCGCACCCTCACCGTCAATGACCTGCGGCGCGTGAAGCAGCAGCCAGGTGAGACCCTCCGCAAGTACATGCAGCGCTTCACCCAAGTTCGCCTCAAGATCCTGAAGGCTTCGGACGAGGCCATCATCTCCGCATTCACAGAAGGCATCACAGACATCAGGATGAGTGAGGAGCTCGCCATCAATGATGAACTGTGTTCAGCATTGGAGCTGTTCAAGTTGGCCAACAAATGCGCCATGGCCGAAGAAGACCGCCTCTCCCTCCTCAAGCACTCAGACGTCGACCCTGATGACAAGAAGGCCAAGGCCAAGGAAGCAAAGCACAAGGGCCCCACCGTGCTGGCAGTAGAGCCCGAGATGAAGCGCGGTCAGGATCGCGATGAGCCCCCCAAGGACGCTCGCCCATTCTGCGTTTTCCACAGCGTGCAGACCCACAACACCGATGACTGTCAGGAGCTGAGGGCGCTCCGGGACGAGCGTCTGGGTCACCGTCCTGACCGCAACGACCGTGCCTTCGGCCATGGAGGGGGCCGCGGCGGAGGCCGCTGGGACAACGACAACCCTCATCAAGCCTGGCGCGACTAGCCTCGCGACGGTGCCTGGCACGATCAGCCTCGTGAGGCCCGTCCTGAAGGCAACGCTGGCCTTTCGCCTCTACCACCCCCACCTAGAGGAAACGATGACAACTAGCAAGATGAAGGGGTTAGGGGCTACCAGGAGGCTCGCGCGATTACCTGCATCCTTGGCGGAGCTCAGGCACCCGCCTCAAACAGCATCTTCAAGCTGTTCTCTCGCGAGGTAAATGCTACCCTCCCGAGGATTGAAGCTGCGCGTCCCCTCAAGTGGTCACTCTACGCCATCACCTTCGACTCCAAGGACCAGCTCAGGTGTTCGGCTACTGCTGGCACACTCCCCATGCTGTGCACGCCCACCATCAGCACCGTCTCAATCACCAAGACCCTCACTGATGGCAGCACCGGCCTCAATGTCCTCTCTATAGAAACCTTCGAGATGCTTCAAGTGCCTTACGACCAACTCATGCCCACCAAGCCATTCTCCGGAGTGACCGATGGCTGCACCACCCCCCAGGGCAGGTGCGCCTTCCTATCACCTTTGGCAAGTGCGTCAACTACCACACTGAGCTCATCGACTTCGACATGGCCCACATCGGCCTCCTGTACAACGCCATCCTGGGATACCCGACGCTCGCCAAGTTCATGGCGGCCACCCACCACGGCTACAACGTCCTCAAGATGTCGGGGTGCAGCGGTGTCATCATCGTCGCCTGTGATGAGAAGGATGCGGTCTGCTCCCTCGAGCATGCCTACCGGGCGGCGGCAGCCGAGAACTCAGATGGCGAACATGATGCCGCACCCCCTGAGGCTGCCCCTGTGAAGAAGAAGAAGCTCCTCCCCAAGAGCCATCGGGAGGCCAAGAAATCCGTCGGTGACGCCTCAGGCTCCGCACCTGCTGTCGGAGCACCCCTTCCTTCTGCATAGGAAGGCGTGCCCGGCACCTCCCTCTGGACAGGCTCGGGGGCTTCCATCTGGAGAGTGTCCGGCCTGACCAGTGCGACGAGGGAGGTCCTCGGGCACCACTTGGAGGCATGCCTAGAAGCGTGCCCCCACGAGCAAGGAACAAGGTGCGAGGTGCCAGGAGCACGAGAGTTCATCACCAAGGTGATCGAGGAACTTCAGGAAGCGCAAGCCATGCGCGGCGAGCGTCGCCCCGTGCGCCCCACCAGTGCAGCCGCCGCCCCTAACGCGGGCGACGGGCCACGCGTCTGCGTCAACATCCCGGGCCTCAACCAGGCCGCCTCCCAGGACCTCTTTTGGCTGTCCCGCATTGGCCGGAGTAGGGGCTTCCCCTGCAACTATGTCTGCATGCCATTCGGCCTGCTGAACGTTAGCGCCTCGTACCAGCACCTGGCATGGCATGCAATGGTGTCTCACGAGGCCTGACGGTCGACGGTGGCATGGCAGGAGGCCCCGGACCCTCCCGAGCCCGCTGGGCCTCACGAGCCTCTTGAGCCTGCGAAGCCGTCCGGCTCATGAGGAGCGAGCCTCTGTGACGCGCTTCATCGACTACTTCGACACCTCTGCAGCATCATTGCCAGGTGACCTTTTTGTTTTGTTCAATTGAGGGCACCCCACGGGCTGCATTCTTCTCAGGCTGTAAGGGTACGCCCCTGCAGTAGTATCACTTTTGCTCTTGTATCAGAACTGGCTATGCCTCAATGAGATTTCCTTGGTGTTTTAACCTGCGTGTCCGGTGCTTCATCACCATGAATGCCGCCGCGCCCTTGCGAGCCCACTCTCGACCGCCTCATGATTAAGGGCTGGCACGGCGTCTGTGTTCGGGTCCGTCCCTGCATCATTGTTAAATCCAAGCGACCGAGCTCTGTCTCGTGGGCCAGCTCCCGTGCACGTCACCTCCCGAGGTCCTTGGTGCCTTGTCCTCGCGTGAGCTCATCAATGGCAGGTGAGTAAGGGCGCACGGCTCGGTTCGTACAACCGTGATTTTGGTGCTTCGCCACCGCGGGAGCCGCACACCGAGTGTTCTTCCTTAGATTGTTGCATGAGAAGACTTCGCACGACGTCTGTACTCAGGTCCATCCCTACAGCGTTGATAAACCCAAGCGACCGAGCTCTGTCTGGCGGGCTGGCCCCATACACGTCACCTCCTATGGGTCCTTGGTGTCTGGCCTTCTCATGCGATGACCTATGGACGCTCGTTCGGCGCAGGCCGCCCTCCCATCTCAGGTCTCACAAGTGCGCTCCGCGCCGAAAATCTCGGCACAACCCGCCTTGAGGTAGGACCTCCTGAGCCCCGCGCTAGCTCATGAGTGTCCGGATACACCTCCTCAAAGTTCTGCCGTGCCAGCCACGTGTATGAACGAAACAGGGCTGTACACATCCGGAGACTCTCACACAGAGCTCCCTACCCACGCCCAGTGGAAGCCCCATGCTCAGCGCTGGTGGATGCGGTCACAATACGACCATGCCCACGCCTAGTGGAAGCTCCATGCTCCATGCTGGTGGATAAAAAACTGGGGCGCCCAACGGTCGCATCAACCTCAGCATGGCCTTTTGGCTCTTCGGCAATGCTGCTCATACCCTTCCCCTGGGCCTCATGCGAGAGGGGGCTGGACACGGTGCCTATGCTCGGGTCAGTACCAACAGCACCGAAAAACCCATGAACCGGGCTCTAACTCGCGGGCCTACTCTCGCGCACCTCACCCCACCAAGGTCCTTGGTGTCTGGTCTCCTCGCGTAACTCCCAGATGCAGGCTGACGAGTGAAAGGTAGGAAGGACCCTGGGTTAACCTCGCCGTTGTCCACATTTCCTTCATGCGGGCCGCATGCGCGTCAAGGCGGACCCCTGAGCATCGCGACTCAAGGGCCTCACTAGTCACGTAGCCCCTCTCCCCTTGGCTTTGTCCAGGCACCACGACCTGACATCCCAACAGCGGCTGAGGTATGCGCGGGGCTGGGCCCTACCGGCGCAGCGCACAAGGGCAAGCGCGAAGGAAATCAAGCACGAAAAGGAAATTATGGAGTTCAAACAGTTGTTATAGGCACCAAATGTATCGCAAATTCAAACAAAGTCTTACGCCTCCACGAGGCACGATCGGTCGCTGCAGGATAAATTCTAGAGGGAAGGGCCATCACTGCCATTGCCGTCGCCACCATCCGCCTCAGCCGCGACAGGCCCGTCCTCAGCATCGCCATCACCACCGCTGTCGCCACCGCCTGCCTCGGTCACGGCATAACTATCATTGATGTTGCAGGTGAACTTCCCCAGCAGTGCGGCCACATGGCCTTCCACGTCATCCGCCGTGGTGGCGCAGGACTCGAGGAGAACGAGGCCTATCACTGCATTGAAGTCGAAGCTGGAGTCGCAGAGGTAAAGGTGGCTGAAGACGCGCGTCGCTGCCACGGAGAAGAGGTCGCGGCACTCCTCCTCCAAGATGGAGTCCACCTTGGTGGCAGCGCCTTCGAGCTCCGTGGCGAGCTTGGAGGAGAGCCCTGTGTAGCCGTCCTCGGGGGTCACGAGTGGATCCTCAAATCCTCCCCTGCAAATGGACTGCAGTGCTTGGCGAGCTCTGAGCTCGAGGGAAGAAAAGGCATCGCGATCCGCAGCCGCTTTCCCCTCGGCGTCGGCAAGGGTCTTCTCCCTGGCGTCCAGCCGGGCCATTGCCTCAGAGACATTCTTGGCGTGGGACGCTTGGGCTTCGGTCACCTCCTCCTGCAGCTTGGTCAGGCACTTGCGCTCCCCGGCCTGCTCCACGACCACCTTCGCAAGCGTGGAGTCACAGACCGCGAGCTTTGCATCACGAGCCTTGAGGTCATCCTCCCGCTGCTGAAGTTGCTGTGCGCGTGTGGCCTGTTCCTCCTGGAGCGCCTTCAGGTCGGCCTCCACCTTGCCGCAGCGCTTGACGGCCCCATCGCCTCAGCCAACGCACCATCGTGGGCCACCCTAGCCTCCGTGGCTTCCTTCTTTCTCTTTGCGGTGGTGGCCTCGACCTGGCTCCAAGCCTCGTTGGTCGCCCTATCGACCTGGAGCCACGCTGAGGCGAGCCCCAGGCACTCCTTGGCAAGGCGCCTGCCAGCGTCTCGGAGGTCTGCCTCGAACCGGCTGAGCGCGGTGTAAGCGTCAGCCAAGGCCCCCTGCCTGATCAGGGCACCGCAGTTCGCAAGCACGAGGACCTGACGAGAGAGCGGCGCTGGCGCGTTAGCTAGGACCGTGGCCGATGAGGCCGTGGTACGATCAACTTGGAGTGTCAGGTGCTCCAGGTTCATCTCCACTCCCGGTTCCTGCAACACGGCAAGAGTAACGGACGCCACGGCCTACTGGATTACAGGGGTCGGCACTGCATGAGGCTGCGCTGCCGCACGCCCTGAGTCGGATTTGGCCGACGGGGGGTGGGGCGTCGCCCTCTCACTCAGGACCGGGGCTGCTGCAACCGTGGTAGAGAGCGCTGCTCGGCGAGCCCCCGTGTCCTTGTTGGACGGCCCTCTGAGCGGCGCCGGTGAAGCACCGGGAGGGGGCGGCATGCCTGTACGTCCTGGTGCATTGCTGCCCGTGCGCCCAAGGGTTGCACCGAGTCAGCGCTGCGCGCCCCCGCGCCTGGGCAGGACGCGACCGATCGCCAAGGCCGCCCTCAGGACGATCGGTAACTTCGCGTCGGCGGTCGGCTTCTTCTTCCTCTTCTCTGTGTCGTCGCCCCTGTTCGACGCAACGAGGGGCAGCATGAGCATATGGATTACGAATGCGCGGTCAGGAGGTAAGGCATGGATATTCACTCGTCTGGCGCATCCCACTTACTTTTCTTCTCCTCCTCGAAGGCCGATTCGCCCACATTCTTCTTCGACATGGCCTCGGTCTTGCCCTGGGGGCTGGCGGAGTAGCCCCTGATGGGCCCCGTTGCAGCACCACTGACTGGAGGGGCAAGGGGGCTCCCCTGAGGGGTCTTGGCCGGCGAAACCATGGCTGCCCCGGCGGAGGCCGTCGCGACCGTCGATTGCGCACCCTGTGGGGACGAGCCCTTCTCCTCAACCGCCCCGACAAGGAGCGGAGGGCCTTCCGAAGGGGGCTCGGCCGTCCCCTCGCCTGGGGCCACCCGGCTCGACACTCGCGCGGCCGGGGATGCATACTCTGACCTCCTCCCGGGCGCCCTGATGGGGCGCGGGGAATCCGCGGCCGGGAGCTCTTAAGCGTCAGCGTCATCGTCATCGTAGCTGAGGAGAAGCCAGCGCCACGACAACGGGGATGCCTCCTCGGGGTCGTCATGCTCCGTTCCCTCTGAATCCTCATCGCCACCACTCTCGCCGGATGATAGCACCACGGGCAACTCAGGGTGGTCGCTCGGCTCGAACCCCCACTGGTCAAAAACGGCATGGCCTCGAGCAACTCCTCTCGGCCGTCGCGGCTGTACAGCAGGACGGCGGCCTCAGGGATGTCCCCTAGGATCACGCCGAGCAAGGAGAACAAGGCCGCGTCCAGCTCCTCGCCGGTCAGGCCGGGGGCGCGCAACCTCACCGTGTCTTCCGCACCTGCATACTCCCACATGGGTTTTGTATGTGACTGGAGCAGCGCGATGCGGTGCGCCAAGAACTCCTTCACGATCATCGCCCCTGTCAGCAGCTTCGCCTTCATGTCCGAGGCTATCTTCTTCAGGACGGGCCTCGCCCGGGAGTTGGTGAGCTTCACGGAGCCCCATTCGGGGATTTGTTGGGGCAGCTCCGTCGGAGGCTCAAGGCGCGGGTCAGTGCCGCGGGCGTCCATGAGGACCCAGCGCCGCTGGTAGCCTTCCGCCTTCTTCCCCACCTTCAGGAGCGAGTTCCCGGTGGACACGGCGATGAAGGAGACGCTCACGGACAGATTGGTCTTGGAGGTGAACTGTAGGCTGAAGAAGTGGCGGAAGAGCGCCACCAAGGGCTTCACGTCCACGAAGGCCTTGCAATAGAAGGCGAAGACGGATAAGAGCAGAATGGGGTTGGGCTGGAGGTGAAGCGCCTGGATCTTGTAGTGCTCGAGGATGGCAAGGAAGAACTCGAAGAAGGGCGGGACCAACCCGGCGAAGATGCTGTGGAAGAAGAAGGGGTAGACAGACCCTACCAAGATGCTCTGTGCCATGGAGCTATGCCAGATCTGGGTCTCGCCCCACTTGTTTGTGTCGCTGGCCGTTAGCAGGATCACAGGATTGAGGTCCTCCTCTTTAACGACTGTCGGAATTGGGGCTCTGCGGACCCAACAAGGTTCGAACTCTGGGGCGTGTACGAAGATCTAGCCGAACCGTAGCCTCAAGCTCATTGCTCCACGGATTGGCCGCGTCGAGTTCGTGCGAACGGGGAAAGGAAGGGCACAACAGTTTACCAAGGTTCGGGCCACCTTGCGGTGTAAAACCCTACTCTTGCTTTGTGGTGGATTGGCCCCACGAGGAGGTTGAGGATGAACTAGTATAGTGGGTGAGCGGCCTCGCGGGGGCTCAGTGGGTGAGAATGGTTCTCCGAAGAGAGTCAGGACCGGATCCTTCTCTATGGTGGAGACTAGCCTATATTTATAGTGGCCTTGTCCTCTTCCCTCATAGCTTAGGCGGGAAGGGATTCCACAACGGCCAATTTGAAAGGGGACAAGAGGTACATCATATCCTGATGAAAGGTGGCCTTCGCCTGCAAAGCTTTTGGCCATGACGCAGTGGTGGGCTCGGTGATGACATCCGTCCTGCCGAGCTTGTGGTATTGGTCTTGTTGCACCGGAATGGAAACCTTTGGGGGATCCCTCGGGAACCCGCGCTGGTCCTTGCCTCCTTAGCACCAAAGAGGAAATTGTCCTCCTCTGCGCCCGCTGGCGCCCGCCTGGCCTTGGTCATCATAGCTCACATCATTGCGAGCCTCGTGAGGCGGGGTACCTGCAAAGAGATCTCCGCTCCTCGGGAGGCAGGCTCGGGGAGCTGCCCCTCAGGAGGTCTTGGTGTTGTTCGCCTCGCGAGGCCGGGGGGGCCCTCACATGGGTCTTGGTCACAAAGTCTTGTAGCTGGGCCGTACCGGGCCGTCGACGGGGCCACGCGCTGGGCCGCAGGCAGGCAGGTCTGGGTACCCCCGATCCCAGAACACCAACAGTAGCCCCCGGGCCCAAGGCGTGCCTGTCCTGGCTTCGAAGCGAAGGCAAAGAGTGAAGGGTGAAGCAACGTGGGCCCCAATCACCTGCGGGTCTGTCTTGACGCGTGGCGCATGATGGGACGTGGACGCCTCCACTTCCCCACGCCGCCTCAGCAAGTGCCCAGACTGACAAAAGCCTGGCGCGTGCCACGGGCCACCATTGCCCGAAGGTGGAGGGGCGCCGGTCTCCCTTCTCCGGCTGTCTATAAGACGGCGAGGGGGCAGAGCCCCGTCCCATCTCTATCTTCTCACCCGTTCTCCTCCAATCCTTGCCGCAGCAACCATGGCACCAGTGAGGAGGTTCACCGCCAAAGAGAAAGGGAAGGCCCCCAGGGAGGAGCCAGAGGCGCCGCCGCTCAGGAGGGGGCACGGCTGCCATCGCAAGTCCATAGCGATGCCCGCGGCGGTTCCCCAGGGGCGGGAACATGCGCCGCCGGGGGTCCGCATCTGTTCCGGCAACCGCAGGAGGATTCTTCCTACGGGCGCGGCCGCGGGAGCCGCGGAGGTCGAGGCTGAGGGGGAAGGCGCGTGGCGGCCGCCCGTCCACTTCGCCCACGGGCCCACTTGAATGACACGGCCCGCGAGTTCATGGTGTGGATGGAGAGGCCTCCAGGCACCTGGATCCGGCTCCCGCACTCCTTCGCGGATGAGCTGCCGGTGGGAGGGCCCGTTGGGCTGTGGCTGCAGCCTGACGGCTGCTGCAACCGATCTTCATGGGCGGAGGTCGAGGCCACCCCTTCAGGCTATGTCTACCTGACCCACGGGTGGCAGACGCTCGCCCGCGCCCGCGGCTTGATGCTACATCTTGAGCTTGCATTGGTTTTTCCCTTGAAGAGGAAAGGGTGATGCAGCAAAGTAGAGATAAGTATTTCCCTCAGTTTGAGAACCAAGGTATCAATCCAGTAGGAGGTACACGCAAGTCTCCAATCTATGCACCTGCATAAACAATCAAACACTTGCACCCAACGCGATAAAGGGGTTGTCAATCCCTTCACGGTCACTTGCAAGGATGAGATCTGATAGAGATAGATATAAAAGATTACTAAAACATAAAAAAAATTAAATAAATTGCAGCAAGATATTTTTGGGTTTTTTGGTTTATAGATCTGAAAATATATGATGGAAAATAGACCCGGGGGCCATAGGTTTCTCTAGAGGCTTCTCTCTTGAAAGAAAATAATACGGTGGGTGAACAAATTACTGTTGAGCAATTGATAGATAAGCGCAAAGCTATGATGATATCCAAGGAAATGATTATGAATATAGGCATCACGTCTGTATCAAGTAGATCGACTCCTGCCTGCATCTACTACTATTACTCCACACATTGACCGCTATCTAGTATGCATCTAGAGTACTAAGCTCATAAGAACGGAGTAACGCCTTAATTAAGATGACATGATGTAGAGGGACAAACTCAAGCAATATGATGAAAACCCCATCTTTTTACCTTTTATGGCAACAATACAATACGTGCCTCGCTACCCCTACTTTTTCACTGGGTGAGGACACCGCAAGATTGAACCCAAAACTAATCACCTCTCCCATTGCAAGAAGAACCAATCTAGTTGGCCAAACCAAACCGATAATTTGAAGAGAAATACAAAGATGTAGAAGCCCTCCGTGATTGAATCCCCCTCCGACAGGGCAGTAGAGTTGATGTAGAAGCCCTCCATGATCGAATCCCCCTCCGGCAGGGTGCTGAAAAAGGCCCAAAGATGGGATGTCATGGGTACACAAGGTTACGGCGGCGGAAAAGTATTTTGGTGGACGCTTCTGGTCGTTTGGGAATATTTGGGAATTTATAGGCCAAGAATTAGGGTTGGAGGAGTCTCGTGGGGCCCACAAGCCAGGGGCGCGCCCTGAGGGCTTGTGGAGCCCTCGGGACTCTTCTGGCCCCCTCTCCAAGTCTGTTGGGTGTCTTCTGGTCCAAGAAAAATCATCGCGAAAGTTTTATTCTGTTTGGACTCCATTTGATATTCCTTTTCTGTAAAATTCAAAAACAAGGAAAAACAGAAACTGGCACTAGGCTCTAGGTTAATAAGTTAGTCCCAAAAATAATATAAAATAGCATATTAATGCATATAAAACATCCAAAACAGATAATATAATAGCATGGAACAATAAAAAATTATAGATACGTTGGAGACGTATCAAGCATCTCCAAGCTTAATTCCTACTCGTCCTCGAGTAGGTAAATGATAAAAACAAAAATTTTGATGTGGAATGCTACCTAACATATTTATCCATGTAATTTTCTTTATTGTGGCATGAATATTTAGATCCATAAGATTCAAAACAAAAGTTTAATGTTGACATAAAAACAATAATACTTCAAGCATACTAATAAAGCAATCATGTCTTCTCAAAATAACATGGCCAAAGAAAGTTATCCCTACAAAATCATATAGTCTGGCTATGCTCCATCTTCATCACACAAAGTATTTTATCATGCACAACCCCGATGACAAGCCAAGCAATTGTTTCATACTTTTGATGTTCTAAAACTTTTTCAACTTTCACGCAATACATGAGCGTGAGCCATGGATATAGCACTATAGGTGGAATAGAATATGGTGGTTGTGGAGAAGACAAAAAGAAGGAGATAGTCTCACATCAACTAGGCGTATTATGGGCTATGGAGATGCCCAACAATAGATATCAATGTGAGTGAGTAGGGATTGTCATGCAACGGATGCACTAGAGCTATAAGTGTATGAAAGCTCAAAAAGAAACTAAGTGGGTGTGCATCCAACTTGCTTGCTCACGAAGACCTAGGGCAATTTGAGGAAGCCCATCATTTGAATATACAAGCCAAGTTCTATAATGAAAAATTCCCACTAGTATATGAAAGTGACAACATAGGAGACTCTCTATCATGAAGATCATGGTGCTACTTTGAAGCACAAGTGTGGTAAAAGGATAGTAGCATTGCCCCTTCTCTCTTTTTCTCTCATTTTTTTCTTTCTTTTTTTATGTTTGGGCTTCTTTTGGCCTCTTTTATTTTTTGTAAAGTCCGGAGACTCATCCCAACTTATGAGGGAATCATAGCTTCCATCATCCTTTCCTCACATGGAACAATGCTCTAATAATGATGACCATCACACTTTTATTTACTTACAACTCAAGAATTACAACTCGATACTAGAACAAAATATGACTCTATATGAATGCCTCCGTCAGTGTACCGGGATGTGCAATGATCAAGAGTGACATGTATAAAAAATATGAACGGTGGCCTTGCCACAAATACTATGCCAACTACATGATCATGCAAAGCAATATGACAATGATGAAGCGTGTCATAATAAACGTAATGGTGGAAGTTGCATGGCAATATATCTCAGAATGGCTATGGAAATGCCATAATAGGTAGGTACGATGGCTGTTTTGAGGAAGGTATATGGTGGGTTTAATGCACCGGCGAGAATTGCGCGGTACTAGAGAGGCTAGCAAAGGTGGAAGGGTGAGAGTGCGTATAATCCATGGACTCAACATTAGTCATAAAGAATTCACATACTTATTGCAAAAATTTATTAGCTATCGAAACAAAGTACTACACGCATGCTCCTAGGGGGATAGATTGGTAGGAAAAGACCATCGCTCGTCCCCGACCGCCACTCATAAGGAAGACAATCAATAAATAAATCATGCTCCGACTTCATCACATAACGGTTCACCATAGATGCATGCTACGGGAATCACAAACTTTAACACAAGTATTTCTACCAATACACAATTACTCACTAGCATGACTCTAATATCACCATCTTTATATCTCAAAACAAATGCAAGGAATCAAACTTCTCATAGTATTCAACACTCTTTATATGAAAGTTTTTATTATATCCCTCTTGGATGCCCATCAGATTAGGACTAAATTCATAACCTAAGAAAATTACCATGCTGTTTAGAGACTCTCAAAATAATATAAGTGAAGCATGAGAGTTCAAAATTTTCTATAAAATAAAGCCACCGCCGTGCTTTAAAAAGATATAAGTGAAGCACTAGAGCAAATTGCCTAGCTCAAAAGATATAAGTGAAGCACATAGAGTATTCTAATAAATTACGATTCATGCGTGTCCCTCTCAAAAGGTGTGTACAACAAGGATTATTGTGGAAAAATAAAAAGCAAAGACTCATATAATACAAGACGCTCCAAGCAAAACACATATCATGTGGTGAATAAAAATATAGCCTCAAGTAAATTTACCGATGGATTGAAGACGAAAGAGGGGATGCCATCCGGGGCGCCGACGGCCTGCTTCCAATTGAAGTCTTGCATATCCTGGAAGCTTCAAAGCGTCAAGAAGAAAATTGAGCTGGGGTGATCATAAGCCGGACGGCTCTGAGGCCGGGTTATAGGAGTGCAGCTCCACAAAAACACTTGATTCAAAATCTTTTGGGCTAAATTTGAAGTCTTGTAATAGGGTAGTTTGAAACAGTGATCCGCCCTGTCATGCCTTCATGCATGTTTATCTCCACTTAGCAGATGAACTTTGTTGCATGCTTGATTTGACCATTCATATGAGCCTTGTCATGACTCTGTTTTCAATTGAAGTCTTGCATATCCTGCAGAAGACCAATCAACATATGTGCTGGCGACTTAAAGTCAGGGCTGGTGACAACCCAAAGGCAGGTATCCTTATACGACTATTGAAAAAATCATAACCACGGTTGTTCAAGCCAAAACATACTGGCGACTTAAAGTCAAAAACCAGGGCGGGTGACAACCCAAAATGCTCAGACATGAGCAACATAATCCGGAGCGTCACGACCCGGGTTGTCAGGGTACACAAACAGGGGTGTATGTTTCCCCCTGACTTGTGCACGGACAGGCAAGTCTTTGGTGTGGCAGCAACGGAGTAAGCTCCACAAAGTATCCAAGACAAGGCCAAGCCAAAGGGATAGCTCTTTGAGAAACCAAAGGGCGGATCAAGAAGACCAACAAGCCAAAGGAGCAAGATATCACTAAGGGGAAAAACCTCCCTTACCAGGCAGGCGAGCCTGGTCAGGTCGGGGCCACCCCAAGGGCAAGTCCCAAGACCTCCCCGACAAGGGTTGCCAGGGCGCCGACGGCCTGCTTCCCCGCCAAGGCTCCACCGCTCCACCTTGCAGCAACGCAAGTCACTTATCGGTGCGGTGTCGAGCCCCCCAAGTGATTAAGTGGCTATCATTTGGCACGTGGCAGCCATTTCTGAGGAAAATCACCCCTAAATGACACCCGTCCAGGGGCGTGTCACGCAGGCAGACGAGAAGGTGGTTGAATGGCGCGGCAAGGCTTGCCGGGCTACATCCACAACATGACAATAAGCGGTGCATTTAATGCAGCTTGTCCTGTCTGCAGAGTTAGGTATGATAGCACTATGGCTATCTAATCACTGGATAATGACTATTTTCCATTGTGGTAACCCCTTGACCTATAAAAGGAGGGGCCAAGGCAACCTTAGAAAGGATTTGGACCCTTGTACACTCTTACGCGCGTAGCTACTCTCCCCAAGGCAACCTTGCCGAGCTTGAGTATTGCGTGTCCATCGCGGTCCTCCATCCAATCCACCAAAGCAGGAGTAGGATTTTACGCCTCGCGGCTGCCCGAACCTGGGTAAAAATCACCCGCGTCACCATTGCCGTGCTGCTCTACGGCCTCCGCTCTTTGTGCAACGTGCCCTTCCCCCTTGCCGAACCACAAGGGGCCGATGGCCTCATAGGTGATCGTGTTGAACCACGACATCTTTGGCTCGCCAGGTAGGGGGAGCGCTTATGCGAACCCGAGGACATAAACAGCACATCAAACTACGCCGACATCAGCATCGACACAACATCAGCGGCTCCTAAGGAAAGAGGCGACGCCACCCCCTCATTCCGCCTTATCCGGAGCCCGTCGCCTGCGCCCACCAAAGCCGAGGCGACGGTGGGACAGGGAGGTAGCGGCGGAGTGACAGTCCTGAGCCGCCCGGGCGGCATGGCCTCCGCAGTACCCCTGTCCAGAGGAGAAGAGCGAGGCACGTGGCGACGCTGTCCTCCTGGCGGGTTCCCGCCAAGCGTGCCAGGTGACTGAGAGAATCACCAAAGCGAGCGGAAAGCATGGTATGGCCTCCTCCTCCTCCCTCGTTTTTGCTCGTCGACAACAAAGTCGTGCAGGGGGCGACATTTTCAACATCGAGGAGCCCACGCGGAACTCGGTTCAGCACTTACCCCGCCAAGGGGAAGTCCTGAGGGAAGCGTTGGTGCAAATCCGTTGATTGACACCCCGGCAAGTACGCTCCGGCAGGGCTGTCCGTGCCAGCGTGACTTTTATGCCACTGGCCATGATGTCGTCGATAGCAAAGGGAGAGAGGAAAGAGGAACCAACCATCCCTTTTCGTCGTACATTATCGCACGCAAATATTCAGTTACCCCCTCCGGTCCTTGCCTGGGTGGGCATGCAACTAACAAACTGCCAAGTCTCTTTCTTGCACGCATTTATGTCGTTAACCTTTGCAGACCTGAGGCCAACACGCAAGTGCCGTCCCCTCGGGATATGCGGGTGTGATGAACGACAGCGGTTAAAGGGGAAAGGAAGCATGAACAAAAGCTAAGTCCACGTGTTCGCTGCTTTTTCTCTCCAGAGTCTGCATTTGCTTATCCCTCGGATAACCAGGATGTTCCGTATGAAGAAATCTTTCGTGTGGTGGCACCTTGCTGGATTTGTCTGCGCCCCCACTCTGTTTCGAGTCTGCTCGCAGAGCGGGCGGCTGCATCAAAGATGCCCAAGGAAAAACATGTCGGGGCGTGTCTTTGCCAGCAAAATGCTAAGGATCCATTCCTCGCAGCAATCGCGGCAACATGCTACTGGCGGGCAACCAAAACACACAAAAAGAAACTAACCATATGAACATCCATGGATAAAACACAAGAGGGATAGCATGCATTTGAAATTAATTAAACACCAGTTCAGCGCGAGCAAAAGTAGCACGGGATCTAAACACAAGACATGCATAATGTTTTGTTACAGGGCAACACGGCGACGCAAATGATTCAGGGCCGTGCTTGGCGGCCTTATGCAGCCCTGGGGACGGAGAGCACCTTGTCGGCGAAAGGGGCAGCCTTCTCCTCGGCAGCGGAAACGTCAGCGCCTTCCGGCAACCTCCTGAAGCCATCGGCGAGGTTGAAGTCCGGATGGCGGAAGGCGATGTTGCTCAAGACCATGAAGAGAGCATTTCGAGCAAGCTTTTAGGACTCATTTGCAAAATGAGCAGCTCTTTCTTCCTCATGCATCCTCAGCCCTTCGATCAATCCATCGAAGAAGAGCGCTAGCTTGACACTTGGGACCTCATGCCTGTCAACCAAGAAGGCTGGGCTCTCCATGCCCATCATTGCGATCTGGGCGGTGAGGTGCTCGGCAATGTCAACCAGGCTTTTGATCCAAAGATCGCGCTGCTGAACCTGGTTCGCCAATTTGTCCTCTACATCCTTCTGGAGGACCCTCGTATTTTCCAAGTCCCTTATAAGTGCTTCTCACGAACCCCGGCAGACTCAATCGTTCTCTCTAAGGTGCCAAGCCTTGCCTTCATACGAGTAATGGTGTCCTTAGCGGTATCAAGGGCCTGGCCCTTGGAGGAGAGTTGTGATTGCACCTCTTTCAGAAGGATCTCTACCTTCTGCACCTCCTCCTTAAGGGCCGCAGCTTCCTTGGCACTCCCGGCAAGCTCCTCTATTAGTTTGGCCACCTGTTGGTCAAGGTCAACTTTGGCAGTGGATGCAGCGGCAAGGTCATCGGCAACCTTCTTCAGCTGGGTAGCGGAGTCGAGGGTGAGCGCGTCAAGGGCCACCTTGTGCTTGTCTTCCAGCTCCTTGGTGCGTAGCTGGACGAGGGTCTCCAGCTCTCTGTCCTTGTTACGAAGAGTGGCCTCGAGGCTCCCTTCCCGGGAAGAGATGTCCTTCTCTCTGGCATCCAGAAGCGCTACGCGCTCCGCCAGACGGGCTTCTCGGGCAGCGACATCCTCTTTCGCCATGGTGATCGTCTCCTGTTGCTGTAGAAGAACTTGGAACTACTTGTTGTGCCACTCACCCAGCTCGCTGCCCTTGTCCGTCAGCTTCTGATCCACGCTGTTTGTGGAGTTGCGCTGCTCCTTGAGCGCCAGCCACTTCTGGCGGTACCTGTTCTGCATCTCCTTGATGCCTGTTGCCACCGACTCTAGGAAGGATAGGTCCAGAACTACGCTGACTGAGTCATCAGCCTCCTCGGAATGCTGGGACAACGGTGCCATGATATGCTAGATCTCTTCGTCAAGATCATTGCTTGCTACCATGGACGAGCCAAGGGCTCCGAGTCCAGGTTGCGCAAGGGCCAGCGCCAAACTGCTCGAGGATGGCTGTGGGGCTGCGGCCGAGGCACCAAATTGGGGAGGAGGGCTCATGGTCTGAAGGGGGGCCTTCTCCTCAACCACCACCTCCAGTCCTGGCACGCTGCCGGGGACCTCCTCTGGGACCTCTCGGATATCCCCGGCAGTGTGATCCTGACCCTCCGCGGTAGCAATCTTGGCCGCCTCTGCAGCAGCATCCTTGCCAATGCTGGCCTCCTCTTCCAGCAGCTCTGGTTCCTCGTCCACCGGGGCTGCAAACGAGATCAGCAAACAATGGCAAGGAGATAATTTGTATCAGAAGGCCAGAAACTTGAAGCAAAATGATGAAGGCAACAGAAGGCGGAAGGGCGAGCAAGCTACCCGGAGTCGTTTGCCGTGGAAGGACTTCGGTTTCCCCGACAGCATTAGTTGCCGGGATGCGACCACCACCCTCTCCCTCGGCGACCATGGCATCAGCTTGAGCCAGTCCTTCCGTGGAGGCCCTCGCCAGAAATCCCTCGGCTCGAGTATTAGGAAGGGTGGGCCCCTCTTGTAGAGCCTCGTTGGGGGGAATCTCCCCTCCTTCCTTGGCTGGAGGTGAGGCATGCTCATCCACGCCACCCTTGGTGGAGGAGGCCTGCCCCGCGCTTCTGTGCCAGGGACTGGGCCGGGGGCTTGGCGCTGGATCATTCGTGCTGCTCCCTGCCAAGCCCGTGCCCTCTGAGGGCCCCGATGACTCCACCTGCCTGGGCCGTTTGGTCTGGTGGATGAGGGTTTCTTCCTCCTCTTCTTCCCTGTCGAAGGCAGCAAATAAGATTGAATCAGCAAGTCAACAAATGCGCAAGACACCAATGAAAGGGAAAGCATTTTGCTTACTCTGAGTCCATAAGCATGGAGCCTAGCACGAACTCCATAGGTGGCGGGGGTGCTCTGCTTCTCTTCAGAGTTGGGGGGGGGGCAGTGCTTCCCGGCAACTTCATGACCTGCTGAGGTGCAGGGGGTTCCAGCAAGGATGAGCTACGCGAGGAGCTCGAGTCTGATTGGGAGCTGGAGTTGACTCCCGTGACTGTCCGTCGCTTGGCGGGAGGGGTTTTGACCTCGGAAAGGTGAGAAGAATGTTGGCGCTCGATGTCCGACTTGTCGCTCTTGGAGGCGATCTTCTTCACCCTCTTGATGACAAGCGCGGGAGCAGGAGCCGCTGTTCCTCGACTAGCCGCCTGCCTACGAGGGCACTGATCCAAGTCTGGCTCGGGGGCTTGTGGGCCCGCTAAGAGCCACTCCTCCTTGGGCTGCTCCACCGCCTCGGCCTCGTCCCCTTCCTGGGCTTCCGCTGCCGCGGCATACAAGGCTTTGATCCCGGCAGGCTCAGTCCCGACAGGATCGTCCCCGGCAATCTCCTCCATAGTGTGCGCCTCGCTCCTGTCGTGGGAGGAGCCCCCGTCTTCGGCCTCCCCTTCCTCTTCCTCCTCCACCCTTCTGGGCCTTGCCTTCTCGGCAGCCCGGAACGCTTTATCCTCCTCAATCCGCCTCCTGATAAACTCCGCCTCTACCATGGAGGTGCGCTTGAACATGTTGTTCTCCACCCTGGTAGCCCTTTCCACCAAGTTGGAAGTCCACTCGAGCTCTGCTTCAAGCTCGGGTAATTGCCAATCACTCGCAACCCTGTAAGCATTGCAGTCGGGCATCCACTTCAAAATCTGGTCCAAGGCAGAGTTGACATTCAGCGGAACAACCCCTGCCGGCAATTTGAACGGCCCGAGGCTACCGAACAGTTGTTCGCATAGCCAGCCGTGGCCATAAACCGACAGGTTGTTGATGAGGCCTGGATACAAGCGCAACCTATCCGCAGCATCTCCATACCGCCAGGCAAACCTGTCCCTTTTCTGCAGCGGCGCGATGCGGCGTCGAAGAAAATCGGCTCCCACCTGTTCGATGGTTAGCCCGGCAGCTTTGAGATGGGCAATTCTGTTCAAGGCCGGGCGAAGCCTGTCGTCAGTAAGGCCTAATTCCCTCCAGTCGTTGCCACGCATGATGCACTCCGTCCGCGCTTGGCAATACTCCGGAGCATCCTCATCCTGGATCCAGAACCAGTCCGCCCGCCATTCCTCCCATCTGCCTCACTGCTGGCCAGGAAGATAGTCCCAAATCTCCCTCTTCTCTCGGGGAATCCAACTTATGTTTCCCGAGTGATGGGCCTTGTTTTCCACCCTCGGGACGAAAAAGTGCCTAAACTGATCCACATTGGGGGCGACCCCGACAAAGTTCTCACACAGATGGGCGAGTATCGCCATGCACGCCATCGCATTTGGCGTAAAATCTAAGAGGCGGAACCCGTACACCATCATCATCGCCTCAAAAGAAATACAAGGGGGGACAAAGGCCGCAGAGGAAATACGCGGAGAAAAATCAATATGAATTCGGCGGATCCTTCTTCCCCTCCGGCAAAACCACGGGCGCGCCATGCCCCTTTGGAACTTCCCTCCCCCACATATATCCATACCTCGCAACCAAGGCGTCGCTGTCCAAGCTCGACGGGAAGAAGACCACATCTCCCCGTCGCTTCTTGTCCAGCTCCGCTGCTCTCTTCTTGTTCCCCTCCGCGGCCGTCTCCTTCACGGTGGTCGCCCGCTTCCCCTTGGCAGCGGGTTTCTTTCCCATCCTCAGGACCTATGAAGGGGATGGAAGGTCGAGTGAGGCGTCGAATGCGAATGCAAGCGCGGCATGGTCGCGTGGCTTGAGGAAGAAGATGGTGGACGGAGAAATGGGTGTGAATGAGCCACGCCCTTTCACGTTTTTCCCATTTATGAGGAACAGGCATAGAGAAAGGGGGCGACTCTTCGCTACTTTCCTCAGAAAGTTACCGTTTTACATTAACTGCTATAGTCCCACGACCCCACGACATGCGGTAATTACGTGGAGTGGACGTTGGTTTGACTAATCATCACAACCGCTGCACGTGCAACATCCCCTTGACATGTGTCCGTGCACTGTTTAGGGCCTAACCGAACATGCCCGGCGACATGTATGGCTCACACCCCGGGGCTTCTGTCGGGGTACACAAACAGGGGTGTATGTTTCCCCCTGACTTGTGCATGGATAGGCAAGTCTCCGGCGTGGCAGCAACGGAGCAAGCTGCACCAAGTATCCAAGACAAGGCCAAGCCGAAGAGATCGCTCTTTGAGAAACCAAAGGTAGGAATCAAGAAGACCAAGACAAGGCAAAGGAGCAAGATATCACTAAGGGGAAAAACTTCCCTTACCAGGCAGGTGAGCCTGGTCAGGTCGAGGCCACCCCAAGGGCAAGTCCCAAGACCTCCCCGGCAAGGGTTGCCAGGGCGCCGACGGCCTGCTTCCCCGCCAAGGCTCCACCGCTCCACCTCGCAGCAACGCAAGTCACTTATCGGTGCGGTGTCAAGCCCCCAAGTGATTAAGTGGCTGTCATTTGGCATGTGGCAGCCATTTCTGAGGAAAATCACCCCTAAATGACACCCGTCCAGGGGCGTGTCACGTAGGCAAATGAGAAGGTGGTTGAATGGCGTGGCAAGGCTTGCCGGGCTACATCCACGATGTGACACTAAGCGGTGCATTTAATGCACCTTGTCCTGTCTGCAGAGTTAGGTATGATAGCACTGTGACTATCTAATCACTGGATAATGACTATTTTGCCATTGTGGTAACCCCTTGACCTATAAAAGAAGGTCCGAGGCAACCTTAGAAAGGATTCGGACCCTTGTACACTCTTACGCGCGTAGCTACTCTCCCCAAGGCGACCTTGCCGGGCTTGAGTACTACGCGGGTCCTCCATCCAATCCACCAAAGCAGGAGTAGGGTTTTATGCCTCGCGGTGGCCCGAACCTGGGTAAAAACCAGACATGTCACCATTGCCGTGCTGCTCTACGGCCTCCGCTCTTTGTGCAACATGCCCTTCCCCCTTGCCGAACCACAAGGGGCCGATGGCCCCATAGGTGATCGTGTTAAACCACGACCCGGGTAGTCACAATTTGCATAAAAGCAAAAAGCCTCGAGAGCATAAAAACATCAAAAGAAATTAGAGCAGAAAAAAAGGCCAATCTCAAATATTTGTTTAGCCGGCTTTTAAAACACGACTGGAAAAGTTGGCTCACAGGCCTCAGATTTGCTTTCAAGGCCGCATAGCCGTTGAGTTTATCCTAGCTCACTGTAAGCCGGCCCTCACATGACACAAGCCATCGTTTTAACCTTAACAAGTTCAGGGTCTTAAAAAAGATTGACTGTTAAGAGTTCGGCGGGTCACCTGGCGGAGTAGCAAGTTGCAAATAGGCAGGTGTAACTCATAATGTGGCAACTCAGGCCAGTCAAGAGGGTATGAAAGCTAAACCCGGTGGGTTGGAAGCCCCCAAGTGACCTTATGATAAAATAACAAAGACTTAGATGCACAGAAATGAAACAACAGAGGCCCTAAATTTCAGGGATGCCGGCTTTATTATATTGTTCATAAAAGATATATACATTGACAAATGTATGTACATGGATGAGAGCTGGTGGCTCAAGTGTAGTAAGGCCGAAGATGAGCAATGTTCCATGGCTGGCGGGTCTCCTCTTCCGACTTTCTTAAATCCTTGTGCTCTCATATATCAATGAGGTAGTATGACCCGTTATTGAGATTTTTGCTAATCACAAAAGGCCCTTCCCAAGGAGGAGAAAGCTTATGCATCCATGTGTGATCTTGAATCAAACGGAGCACTAAGTCGCCCTCTTGAAATGTCCGGCTTCAAACTCTGCGGCTATGATAGCGACGTAGATCTTGTTGATATATCGCCGAATGAGCTGCCGCAAGGTCACGCTCTTCATCCAAAGCATCAAGTGAGTTCTGATGTGCCGTATCATTATCAGCTTCAACATAAGCCACCACTCTAGGCGAGTCATGACAGATGTCACTGGGGAGAACCGCCTCTGCACCATAAACCATAAAGAAAGGTGTATAGCCTGTTGATCTGTTGGGGGTGGTATTGATACTCCAAAGCACTGAAGGTAACTCCTCAACCCAACAACGCGACGTTCGTTTCAAAGGAACCATGAGCCAGGGCTTGATGCCTCTCAAAATTTCTTGATTAGCTCATTCTGCCTGACCATTAGACTGTGGATGAGCCACTGAAGAAACGTCAAGGCGAATATGCTCTCTTCTACAAAACTCCATCATAGCACCCTTAGAAAGATTAGTGCCATTATCAGTGATGATACTATGAGGGTATCCAAAATGGAAAATCAGCTTTTTAACAAACTGAACAGTTGTGGCCGCCTCACAATTGCTAACTGGCTCCGCCTCAACCCACTTGGTAAACTTGTCAACCACCACCAAAAGGTGGGTCTTTTTATCCTTAGACCTCTTGAACGGTCCAAACATATCGAGCCCCCAGACTGCAAACGGCCAAGTTATTGGAATCATACGCAATTCTTGAGCCAGCACATGAGCTTGTCTTGCAAATTTTTGACACCCGTCGCACTTGCTAATGATATCCTCTGCATCAGCATGAGCCATCAACCAGTAAAACCCGTGACAAAAAGCTTTAGCCACTAAATATTTAGAGCCGGCATGATGACCGCAATCACCATCATGAATCTCTCGTAAGATCTCACGGCCCTCTTCAGGAGAAACACAACATTGGAACACGCCTGTCCCACTTCATCGGTGTAACTCGCCGTTGACGATAGTCATAGACTTAGACCTCCTGGTTATTTGCCTTGCCAAAGTTTCATTCTCAGGTAACTCGCCCCGGGTCATATAGGCCAAGTAGGGAAGCGTCCAATCAGGAATAGCATGGAGAGCCACAACCAACTGCGCCTCCGGGTCAGGGATAGCAAGGTCCTCTTCATATGGTAACTTGACCGAAGGGTTGTGCAATACATGAAGAAACACATTAGGAGGCACCAGCTTACATTGAGATCCAAGCCGGCTTAAGGCATCAGCCGCCTCATTCTTCCGTCGATCAAGGTGATCCACCTGATAACCCTTAAAGTGACCAGCAATATTGTCAACCGCCCGGCGATAAGCCACCATGAGCGGGTCTTTGGAATCCCACGTGCCTGAAACTTGCTGAGCCACAAGGTCTGAGTTGCCCAGACACCTCACCCGGCCTAAATTCATCTCTTTGGCCATACGAAGGCCGTGGAGTAAAGCCTCATATTCAACTGCATTGTTAGTACAAGGAAACATTAGTCTTAAAACATAACAAAATTTGTCACCTCGTGGGGAAGTCAAAATAACTCCAGCCCCCGAGCCTTCCAACTGCCTGGACCCATCAAAGTGAATTTTCCAATATGTGTTGTTAGGTTTTTCCTCAAGTGTCTGCAACTCTATCGAATCATTTATGAAATCCACCAGAGCCTGAGACTTGATGGCTGTTCTTGGTACATACTTCAAATTATGAGGTCCAAGTTCAATTGCCCACTTAGCAACCCGGCATGTGGCTTCTCTGTTTTGAATAATATCTCCTAAAGGAGCAGAACTGACCATAGTAATAGGATGGCCAAGAAAATAACGCTTCACCTTTCGATTGGCCATGAACACGCCATACACTAGTTTCTGCCAATGTGGATATCTTTGTTTGGAATCAATTAACACCTCACTGACATAATAAACCGGCCGCTGAACCGAGTACTCCTTACCCGCCTCCTTGTGCTCCACAACAATTGCCACACTGACAGCCTTGCTATTAGCCACCACGTACAGGAGCAAAGGCTCTTTCTCAATAGGAGCAGCAAGGACGGGCGGCTCAGCTAACTGTTTCTTGAGCGACTCAAATGCCTTATTAGCAGCATCACTCCAGACAAAGTGATCCATCTTCTTCATCATCTGTTATAAAGGAATTGCTTTCTCTCCCAGGCGACTTATAAAATGGCTCAAAGCTGCAATACGACCCGCCAAACGCTGGACGTCCTTAACACACGCCGGTTTAGAAAGGGAGGTGATGGCCCTGATCTTCTCTGGGTTAGCTTCGATGCCCCTTTCTGAGACCAGAAAACCCAATAGTTTACCTGCAGGCACGCCAAAAACACACTTGGCCGGGTTAAGCATCATTTTATAGACCCGGAGATTGTCAAAATTTTCCTTCAGATCATCCAGGAGAGTCTCCTTCTTTCTAGACTTGATCACAATATCATCCACATAAGCATGCACATTGCGCCCAATATGACTGTGAAAAAAATTCTGAACACAGCGTTGATAAGTCGCCTGAGCACTCTTATGCCCAAAAGGCATAGAAACATAGCAGAAAGCTCCAAAAGGGGTGATAAAAGACATCTTATCTTGGTCCTTAACTGCCATCTTGATCTGATGATAACCAGAATAAGCATCCAGGAAACATAAACTCTCACAACCCGTCATGGCATCAATAATCTGGTTGATATGAGGGAGAGCAAACGGATCAGCTGGACAAGCCTTGTTAAGATCGGTATAATCAACACACGTACGCCATATACCATTCTTCTTGAGTACAAGCATAGGGTTAGCCAACCACTCAGGGTGAAAGACTTCCACAATAAACCCAGCTGCTAAGAGTCGGGCTACCTCCTCTCCAATAGCCTTACATCGCTCATCATTGAAACGACAAAGGAATTGCTTAACCGGCTTAAACTTAGGATCCACATTAAGAGTGTGCTCAGCAAATTCTCTCGATACACCCGGCATGTCAGAAGGTTTCCATGCAAAGATGTCCCGATTCTCACGGATGAACTCGATGGGCGCGCTTTCCTATTTAGGATCCATATTAGCCCCCACTGTGAACTGCTAAGATGAGTCGCCAGGGACAAAGTCAACCTTCTTAGTATCATCAGCCAACTTAAACTTCAACAAAGGGTCTTGCTCAGTGGTGGGCTTCTTCAAAGGGGTCATATCAGCCAGGTCAACATTATCTTTATAAAATTTAAGCTCCTCAGTGGCACAAGCCGACTCTGCATAAGCCGCGTCTCCTTCCTCACACTCCAGAGCGATCTTTCGATCACCGTGGACTGTAATTGTGCCCTTCCGTCCTGGCATTTTAAGCTGTAAATAAACATAGCAAGGGTGAGCCATTAACTTAGCATAAGCCGTCCGTCCGAACAAGGCATGATACGGATTTTTGATTTTAACCACCTCAAACCACAACGTCTCGGTTCTGTAGTCATAATCATCTCCAAAAGCAACTTCCAAAGCAATCTTTCCCACAGGATACACCGACTTACCAGGCAATACACCATGGAAGATTGTAGAGGATGGCTTAAGATCCTTGTCAGTTAAATTCATCCGGTGAAAGGTGTCATAATACAAGATGTTGATACTGCTACCACCATCCATAAGCACTTTAGTGAATTTATAACTCCCAACCTGAGGGGCTACCACTAATGCCAGATGATCCGGATTCTCAACCTGGGGCTGGTGATCCTCCCTACTCCACGTGATTGGATGTTCTGACCACCGCAAGTATTGAGGCACCGCTGGCACAATAGTATTGATCGCACGCTTATGAACCTTCTGGTCTTGTTTGCAAAGACTTGTGGTGAAAACATGGTACTGGCTACCATTGAGCTATTTTGGGTTACTCTGATACCCTGATTGATTATTCTGCTGCTGGTTATTCTGACCAGACTGCTGATTGTACCCACCATGATTACCCTGACCTTGATAACCAGAACTTGAGCCACCACCCCCAAAGCCGGACCCTTGGGGACCAGATCCTGACCCGCCAGGCGGCCCATTATTATTACCGTGATTCTGATTAAAGCTGTAATTTCTATATTCTTGCATGATAAAGCAATCTTTCCAAGCATGAGTGGTCGGCTTATTAGGCAAACTGTGTTTCGGACAAGGTTCATTCATCATTGCTTCGATATTGAAGTTTTCCCCTCCAAAGGACGGCTTACCATTACCATTACGGCACTGGTTTTTAGACCCGGCGTTGGTATTAGCTACCAGATCTGCCCCGCCATCCGGGTGCCTTCGCTTACCACCATTGCCTTGGTTGTTTCCATTGCCTCCTGCCACATTCTGCTGCTGACTCTTACCATTACCACCCTTCTTGCCCTTGTTGAATTTCTCATCGTCAGATCCAGGGTCCTTGGTGGTATCAGAGTCCGCGTATTTAATGAGAGCCACCATAAGCTCACCCATGTCATTACAATGATGTTTAAGCCACCCGAGCTTCTGTTTAAGGGGGTAAAGTGACAGTTCTTCTCCAAAACCAGAACCACCTGACCCGCCGCAATACTGTCCAAAGAGTGAATAATAGCATAGACCCGTCGGACCCAGTGATGGGCCGACTCATCCTCACGCTGCACGCAGTTATCAAGATCAATGATCATCAGCGGCTGCTTACAAGTTCCTTTAAAGTACTTGGCACGAATTGATGGAATTAGCAGGCAATCCCTTTAACCAGGTTTGGGCTGGTCCATCCAACTTCATAGTAAAGTACTTAGCACATACAGCATCATTGACATCCAGCATCTCCATGGCTAACTCATAACTCTCAACCCAGGCCTCATGGGGGAGATCAGTTGTATAGTTAGCCATCTTACATTATGTAAGGCTGGTACTAAACAAGGCACCCCGACAGACCTGGAAATTACACCAGCCCCTACTAACATCGAAGGGGTCACCAGAGGCTGTTGATAAGCCCCCAGTTGAGCCGCCGCTGTGGCCTCCGCCTTTCGGAGAGCTCTGGCATCGTCCACAGTCGCCTGAGCATGAGTAAGGGGTGGGTTATCCCCACGGGGCGGGTCATCCTTATTCAATCGATGATGTCGTTCGCTAATGGAAACCACCGGTGACTCAATGCGCCGGCTGTAACTGCGACTTGGAACGGGGGTCGAGTGCACCTGCTCCCGACTGTGTGAGTATTTCTCTTGCTGTGTGACCGCCATCTGTAAGAGCTCAATTGCGTTCCGCGCCTCAGCTGCGAAAGGCGTCTCATCCGTGATAGGGATTGCATTGAGCTGGGTAGCCGCCGGTATCATGTTATCCACTGGGTTAGAATAATGGCCAGATGGTGTTGAAAAACATCGAGGCGGAGTCTGATCCCGGCGGGGTGGGTCTAGTAATCGAGGCTGAGCCGCCGCCCCGCTCCCTGGGACTTCAGCAGCCCGGGCTGTACCCGGTAGGTTACTTGGCCCTGCCCCAGGTGTGTTAAAAAGGTTCCACGCCTCGTACTGCAAAGGCAGGCGGGTTTGGTACCTCCTTCGAAGAATAGCATTGGATGCATCCTGATCCAGACCTAGGCGAAAAGCCTCCGCCCTTATACGTTGTGACTCAGCATCCATCAGAGCTTGTTCCGTTGTCATCCTGGCGTTCTCTGCATTAAGCTCCTCCTGAGCCTTGGCTACCTCATCTCGCACCTTTGCAACCTGCATTATGATGTGCTTGATTCGCCGTAGTGACCTCTGTCGCCAACAGGATCATCAAAGTGCCCAAAAGTTCAGACAAAACTTGAGCCGCCGGTCGAGATGAACCGCTAGCCCCAGCTGTCGCAGCAGCAGTCGATCCAGATGTCATAGCCGCCGCCGTTGATGAGTCGAGCACCGGTCCTGTACCAGCCATGAAGATGGCAGCCCGAGATGGTGGCTCATCGGGATCTGGAATACTGACACCATCGGAATAGCCCCCAAGCCCGCCATCTTGAAGCTGGTAGATTGAACCCGTCTCTCCAGTCGAGGACTCATCACCTGAGTAGATGAGAGTCTCTCCTCCAGACACAGAATCCTCCGTAAGGTCCATGCCATGCGCAAATCCAACGAAGACATGCTTCCGACCAGGCTGAACCCTGGCGGGTTGTGCACGCCGAGCTGGCTCGATGATGTCGGTGCAGATGTCCGGCTCAGGCTCTGATCCACCAATCTTGCGGATGAAGACGTGAATCCCACCGAAGGGGACCCGGTACCCATACTCGATTGAGTCGGCCTCAGGGCCCCAGCCAGCGTCGTCGATGTAGAGCTTGCCGCGACGACTCTTAGTCATCCTGCCAACTGCGTATCCCTTGATCCCTGGGAAAGAGCCCTTCAAGAACTCGAAACCACCATGCGCTGGCCCCACGGTGGGTGCCAACTATCGTGGTTTTGTCACGGCAGATGCCCTTGTGAAAGGACTTAGGTGTGGAGCCATCGCAACATAGGTTAGCTTGAAGGGATTGGACGGGACGAGAGACACAAGTTTACCCAGGTTCGGCCCCTCACTCACGAGGTAAAAGCCTATGTCCTGCTTTGTGTTTTATTGATTGAGTATCGATTACAAGGGAGCGGAATCGCTTGACCTAGCTATCGATTGATTGTTACTTGAGTTAACCCGCCGCAGGGTCTCGCCTTTATATACACAGGTCGAGGCCTTGGGCTTACAAGAGTCCAAGCCAGATCACACAACATGTCCAACTCGGGTTCTAAGTCGCCTTGCCTTGCTAGGCAAGCCGCCATCGGGCGGGTCACATCTCCGGGTTGTAGCATCGTCGCCTGGTCTTGGGCCTTCAATAGGCCTGCCTCGTGAGCCGCCTCCAGTCTTCATATCTTCTCTTCTTGGGCCTATTTAGGCTCTCTCTATTGATTTGCCAACAGTGTAACCCGGCCCCTCCTGGGCGGGTCACACCGCGGGGTTATATCCCCAACAGCGGGCATCGGCCGTGGGAGCGACGAAGCAGAGACGAAGCAAAGCAGAAGGGATTTTCGACACGCCCCTACCTGGCGCGCCAAATGTCAGAATTGGGGCTCCACGGACCCAACACGGTTCGAACTCTGGGGCGTGTATGAAGATCTAGCCGAACCGCAGCCTCAAGCTCATCGCTCCATGACTTGGCCTTGTCGAGTTCGTGCGAACGGGGAAAGGAAGGACACAACAATTTACCCAGGTTCGGACCACCTTGCGGTGTAAAACCCTACTCCTGCTTTGTGGTGGATTGGCCTCATGAGGAGGTTGAGGATGAACTAGTACAGTGGGTGAGCGGCCTCGCTGGGGCTCAGTGGGTGAGAATGGTTCTCCGAAGAGAGTCAGGACCGGATCCTTCTCTATGGTGGAGACTAGCCTATATTTATAGTGGCCTTAGTCCTCTTCCCTCATAGCTTAGGTGGGAAGGGATTCCACAATGGCCAATTTCAAAGGGGACAAGAGGTACATCTTATCCTAACAAAAGGTGCTCTTCGCCTGTAAAGCTTCTGGCCCTGACGCAGTGGTGGGCTCGGTGATGACATCCGTCCTGCCGAGCTCGTGGTCTTGGTCTTGTTGCACCGGAATGGAAACCTTTGGGGGATCCCTCGAGAACCCGCGCTGGTCCTTGCCTCCTTAGCACCAAAGAGGAAACTGTCCTCCTCTATGCCCGCTGGCGCCCGCCTGGCCTTGGTCGTCATGTCTCACATCATTGCGAGCCTCATGAGGGGGGGTACCTGCATAGAGATCTCCGCTCCTCGGGAGGCAGGCTCGGGGACCTGCCCTACGGGAGATCTTGGTGTCGTTCGCCTCGCGAGGGTCTTGCTCGTAGAGTCTTGTAGCTGGGCCGTACCGGGCCGTCGATGGGACCACGCGCTGGGCCGCAGGCAGGCAGGTCTGGGTACCCCCGATCCTAGAACGTCGACAACGATGGAGGAAGCTGGGAGCGCCGGCACGAAGGAGGAGGAGTTCGCGAACGGAGCCACAGGCTTCGCCTTCCCGGCGGGTGCCATTCAGGGATCGCCGGCGCTGGCGGGGGAGAAAGAAAAGTGGCCCTCTGTTTGGATCTGGAGAAGCCTCACACGAGAGAAAGGGGATCGCGGCAGGAGGAAGGAAACGCAAGGGAGGAGGGTAATGATGGCCATGTGGCGCGTGCCAGGCTTTTGTCAGCCTGGGCAGTCGCTGAGGCGACGTGGGGAAGTGGGGGCATCCGCGCCCTGTCGTGCGCCACGCGTCAAGCCTGGCCCGCATGCAGTTAGGGCCCACATCACTTCGCCCTCCCCTCTTTGCCTTCGCCTCGAAGCTAGACCAGGCATGTCGTGGGCCCGGGGGATACTGTCGGTGTCCTGGGACCAGGGGTACCCAAACCCGTCTGCCTACGGCCCAGCACGTGGCTTCGCCAAGGGCCCAGTATGGCCCAACTCTAAGGCTTCATGAGCAGGACCCTCGCGAGGGCCCCCCGCCTCGCGAGGCGAACGACATCAAGTCCTCCCAAGGAGCGGCCTCCCGAGGTTGCCACCTGAGGAGCAAATATCTCTAGGCAAGCGCCCCACCTCGCGAGGCGTGCGGTGACGTGAGCCATGATGACCAAGGCAAGCGAGGCACCAGCGGGCACAGTCCTGGACAGTTTCCTCTTTGATGCTAAGGAGGGAAGGACGTACGCGGGTTCCCGAGGAATCCCCCAAAGGTTTCCATTCTAGTGCAACAAGACCAAGACCATGGGCTCAGCAGGACGGAGGTGATCACCGAGCCCACCGCTGCGTCACGAACAGAAGCTTTGTAGATGAAGACCACATTTAGTCAGGATAGGGTGTACTCCTGTCCCCCTTCAAATTAGCCGTTGTGGTATCCCTTCCCGCCTAAGCTATGAGGGAAGAGGACCAAGTCCACTATAAATATAGGCTAGTCTCCACCGTAGAGAGGGATCGAATCCTTCCACCATTGAGCTCTCCCAAGGCAGCTCACACTTGTACTAGTTCATCCTCATCCTCCTCGCAAAGCAATCCACCGCAAAGCAGGAGTAGGGTTTTACACCGCAAGGTGGCCCGAACCTGGGTAAATCACTGTGTTCACTTCTCCCCACTCGCTTGAGCTCGACGGAGCCAGGCTGTGAGGCGGTGAGCAGCAAGCCGTAGCTAGGCAAGATCCTTTGCACACACCCCAGAGTTTGAACCTTGTTTGGGTCCGTGGAGCCCAGGTTCCGACAATCGTCAATTTCAGTGCTTGCAAAAAATACCTTGCTAAAAACTGCTTGTCATTTCCTTCTGCTCCTCGTTGGGTTTGACACACTTTACTTATTGAAAGGACTATGATTGATCCCCTATACTTGTGGGTCATCGCCATGGCGCTCTCCGATGAGCGGGGCAAGCTTTCGAGGCTCTGCTGTGCCCGAGGGTAACCACAGGATGGCCCGATGTGGCCTACAGCTCCGTCGCCATAGGCAGGTGCTTGGCGGCCTAACGTCTTCAAGGAAGCCGCGCCGATGAGGCTCCTCTAGTGGATTGGAGGATGGCGGTGACCTAGCAGGGATGGAGGGGGATTCTGCTGGAAGCTAGTTGAGGAGGGAGAGGCCGGAGTGCTCGAATTCGAGCGAGGGGTGGCGGCGGCCATGGAAGAAGAGGGAGTTGAGAAGAGGTCCTCGAGCTAAATAGAGCGGTTGAGGAGGCTCCAGGGAGAGTGGTGAGGCTGCTGGAATGCAAGGGGAGCTCAGGAACGGCTTAAATAGAGCCAGACGAGCTTGACGGTGAGCGCGGCCATGGGAACACGGGTGCCAGCGTACTGTAGCTCGGAGACACGTGAATGAGTGAGGGGAGGGGTCCAGAGGGTTCAGGGCGACGCGGAAGGAGCCCGGGCGTGCTCGAGAAGGCTCGGGAGCGACACGGTCGATCGGCCATGGTGGAGCGGATGCGGTCTGCTCCTAGACGCGGATGACGCGACACATTGGGCAAGAGAGACAAGGGGGAGAGGGGTCCGGCGTGAGGGCGTGGCCATGGGGAAGCTCCTAGACATGGTGCCGTGGCGAGGGCGTGAGGAAACGGACGAGGCCGAGGGCCCCAACTTGCAGAGTGCGAGAATGGGCACACCAGTCACGTAGTAACCGCGTGAACAGGTGCACGCGGTGCACTCTGACCTGTATGAGGCTGTCTACCATGTGGACCCTACTTGCTAGAGACCCAGAATGAGCTTGGTTTGATCAAATCAACTCTGTGCTAAGAGGTAGCATCAACTGTAGCTCCTGGCAGCAAGGTGTTTGTTGGGTACTGGGGAAGGATCACTTGGTGATAGATGCTGATCTTTTGCTAAGTGTGATCACACACTAAGGTGATCATCTATGCAAATTTTCAGCTCAAATGGATGAAGTTAGCTAGCACTTGCTTCACAAACAGCCCAAGTGGACAGAAACATGAAAACTGAAGCTGTGCTCACATAGATAATTGGATTAAGCTGGAAGTTTGTGGAGAGGAGTTACATGGGCATGTGAAGGCACTGTTAAACTTTTATACCATTTGGATAAATAAAAATGGTACTTGCTTCAGAGTGGTTGCCTATGGATAAAAACTTGAGAGAATTGTTGAGAATTATTAGCTCAATGAAATGAACTCAAATTTGGAGTACGGAGGTTATATAGGTAGGAGAAGGTTCTGGCAAAATTTCAGAATTTATGGAGCAATATAAAATATAGTTGCTTCACAAACTGAAATAATGACCAGAAACAAAGATTGGTTGGTGTACTCACCATGAGCATGGAATCTTGAATATTTTTACATGTCCAAGGTCCATATGGTCCAAAGGAATTTTGAGAATTTTTGGGAATTATGGGAAAGATAGAAATATAGTTGCTTCACAACCTAGAGCAAACAGGGTTATTCCTTTAATAGAAAAAGGAATATTCCCAAGAAATAAATATTAGGGTTGGGCTAGGATGGAAATAACATGGTCTAGGGATGGATTTGAGAGTAAAAAGCCACTTGGAAGAGGAAGATGAGATGATTTCCCAGGTTTGAAGACCACATAGCCATAGAAAAGAAATTCCAAATAAAATTTCAAAGAAATCCAAAAGAAAAAGGAAGGGCCAAAATCCAGGATGTTACAAACCTACCCCCCCCCCCCCCCCCCTAGAAAAATCTCATCCTCAAGATTTGGTTGCTCAGGGAACAAGTATGAATATTCTGACTTAAGGAAACCGTTTCCAACTCGGGTATCCTTTTTCCTTTATATGATGTTCCACTTAATTTCATATGATTTGTTGACCTTGCCCTGGGGTGGTTTGCGTCACTGTATCCTCATTCTGATAGGTCTTACCTCATATGTTCAACCTTACACTGACTCCAATTTCTTTTGTGTCTACTGACTCGGCTGATGTATTAACATGACTGAAATATGTGCCCTTCTCACAAGCCCGAGAGTGGTTTCCGATGGATGTGTCGTTCTTATATCCCGCACTGACACATTCCATGTAGTTGTGAACAAATTTTCTCGATGGACATGGAACCTTTACTCCTTGCATTGGTTACTCACATCGATGCATGTCCTCCGGGTTCAAAACAAAGCTGATAATCATAACCGTTCTTAACGGAATCTGACTACTTGTGGGGAGTTCTGAGTCTTCTTAGTTGGCTCCACTGTCTCAAGTATCCACTCCATACCAAAGATTCGGTTGTCGCATGTCGTTACCAATATAAAGGAGTACGACCTTATAGCATCTAGAGACTTGACGGATGGTGGTGCTGGCGGAAGAATCTTATTCATGGCAGGCTATATTTTGCTAGTTTCCATATGTGAGGACACATGATCTGAGCTGGTTGTTCAGCATCCTTCATTATGTCGTTATATCCATAAACCATGTGATGCTTTAGCACGGTTGCTAAAGTCAAACGGCTGAGCTGGCCAAGGAATCTTCGATCATCTATTACGGGCTTGACAATTCTGAGCATATGCAGTTAGTTGAGCGGGTTGCCTTGATGTGAAGTCCTTACAAATAGAGTAGATCCCTAGGGTGTGTATTCATGGTGATCGATACTGAATTAGACTGTCTTGGGTATTTGTACCATGTTGTTCATGCAAAAAATCATCATACCTGTATTGCCGGTCTTGCTCCTTCATTAACGTACTCTTTTTCTGAAGCTTTTGCCGAAAGAGCTTGTCCATATATATCCTTAATTCTTCATGTGACCATAGGTGCTGTCAGGTGTAATATTCTGGCAATCATACCTTATCCTTGGTCATGTCTCGGGTTATAGGATATATGCCAGGTTCACGGGTGCTTGTATGGAGCTTATTGTTGTCGTCAATCATACCAGATAGTTCAAGGGTGGGTGACATCACCTTGCCGGACATGAGGAAGCTGGCCTTGATAACCAATGCTAACAGTGTTATCCCAATGTTGTCTCACTTCATAACTTGGTCGGTCCTTGCATCACACACTAGGGTGTATAAATGGCTTTCTTCTTCTTGCATCACTCATGTGGTGGTTGGATTCTCACCTTCCTTCGGTAGATCCTTTTGAACATATTTGCATCCTTGTACGAGTGACTTGCATGACCTTGGCAACATGCTCTTAATATATAATGAAGCATGTATAGCTGAGCATTTGATTCTTGAGGCAGACTTGTGTCCTGACTGATTCTTGCTTCTGACAAAACTGTTGCGGATCTGATTCTTGGGATGCACCGCCATATGATGCCAACTCACTGTGGAATATATTGTACCAATGCTGATGAATGTTGGTATTGCCGTACTGAAGAAGATTGGATGGCTTGTGTTGGAAGCCATCGAGACTATCATGTTGAGGAAGACTGGTTAGCTTGTGCTCGAAGCTTTTGTCGGGTAGTTTGCTGGAGAAGATTGGGTACCATACTTCAGAAGCTTCCCTTCCTGGTTGCTTGCTAGGGAAGATTCGGTACCTTATGTTGGAAGCTTTTCTGGTAGCTTACTGAAGAAGGCTGAGTACCTTGCACTGGAAAGTCATCCACATATCATACTCGGGAAGATTGAGGAGCCTTGCATTGTAAGCTTCTCTGGTAGCTTGTGGAGGAAGACTAGAGTTGCTTACACTAGAAGCTTGTCTTTGTCATATGCGGACTGAATGCCATATATATATATATGTATATATATACCCTTGATATTCCTGCCATTGATTACTTGCATGAAAAGAATTGTCCAATTATCCTTCAGGTTGAACACATCATGTCTTGCTTTCGGGTATAACATGTTTCAGATTTCATCCAAACCTTGCAGGTGAACCATATCTTCGACTAAAAATATACCGTTGGTTTTGCACACAACTTGTGTTCTAGCTGGTTTAATCATTGCTGCTGTGAAGATTGCACACTCATGTACAATTGATGATGATAGTCAATCTGGAATATCATTTGTAGTCAAACCAGATATTCCCAATATAATACAGTCGGCTGAGAATTCCATAATGTTTAACTGAGATTCCAAATATTTGAACTCCTCACTGATTCTTCGGGTCCGGTGTCAGTTGATGAGCAACTTTCATAAGGGGAAGTAAGGTGACACCAAGGGCCCAAAGAAAGAAGCAAAAGAAAGGACTAAAACAAAAGCACACAAGGCATCAAAATTACATACAAGCAACATCATTTTTTACTGCTACTCACAAAAATATGCATGCATACTTAAGCACACAAATCTTGGGAAAACTCTGGTACTACGGTCTAACATGTTGTGACGGTGTGCATGAGGGAGAATCAACATGTGGAAGGGTTGGTGTAAACAGAGCTACACCATGGCTTACACCAGTTACATCTGGCCGGGCTTAGGGGTGAGGACGTACTTGGTGATCATGTAGACAGACACGGATGTCACGGCCACATCATCATCAAGCGGACAGGAGGGAACCGTACTCGTCCAGGGAATGGGTGATAGGGTAGGATAGCGGTGAAAAAAAGGCTTGCTGGCATTGCCCTTTGTGACGCCCCGACTTAATCATGCACTAATCATACACACAAATGCGCACGATCAAGATCAGAGACTCTGGGAGGATATCACAACACAACACTAGACACAAATAAAATAATACAAGCTTTATATTACATGCCAGGGGCCTCGAGGGCTCGAATACATAAGCTTGAATACAAATGAGTCAGCAGAAGCAAAAATATCTGAGTACAGACATAAGGTAAACAAGTCTACCTTAAGAAGGCTAGCACAAACAACAACAATGATCGAAAAGGCAAGGCCTCCTGCCTAGGAGCCTCCTAACTACTCCTGGTCGTCAGCGGCCTCCACGTAGTAGTAGGCACCCTCGGGGTAGTAGTAGTCATCGGGGTGGCATCTGGTGCCTGGGATCTGTCATCTGATCGCAGCAATCGGGTATAGGGGAAAAGAAGTAGCAAAGCAACCATGAGTACTCATCCAAAGTACTCACAAGACTTACATCAGAACTATACTAAGTATGCATCAGTATCAAAGGAATGGGGCTATATATTTGGACTGAACTGCAGAAATGCTAGAATAAAAGGAAGGCCTAGCCTATCGAAGACTAGCATCATCAAGCATCTTGCAGCATCAGAAGAGATAAGAGTAACATGTCATAATAGTAGTAAGTATGAAGTAACATTCACGCCCAGAGATCCTTTCTCGACTCCCTGTGAGAAAGCAATCCCAGAGCCATCATATCCATTTCACATCTCCTGTATTCAGTTCTAGTTGTATCAATCGGGATACAACTCTGAGTGTCCATTACCATGGACACGGCTATTTGAATAGATTATCTTCCCTACAGGGATGCACAAACTTACCCAACACGCTCGATTAACTCCGATCGGGCACACCATCAGATCATACCTGGCCTCGGCTGATCGACACACCGTAGTCCTACCTAGGCTCAACAGAGAGGCCAGCACGCCGGTCTACATCCTAAGCATAGGGGTCTTGGGCCCATCACCCTTTGCACTCCTTCATGTTGCGTGGACGGCAGGGATCAGTCCTGGCTACCTCCTTATACAAGGCAGTTGCTTACGCGGACCACCCGAGCGCGTGCCGCTCAATCGCTGACGTCTAAAGAGCTTTCGGCTGATACATACGAGGCAGAGTGCCCATACTTATTCCCGTGTGGTGGTTAGTGCAAAAAGGCCAGAGGCCTACTCGGATCACAAATCCAAACCGTTAGTGTCTTGGGAGCATGTGGTAATGATCAATGATCCACGATATGTGGTCCCGTCGCCCCGTCTCACGGACTTACGACAAGGGCGAAGGATGCCAGGTCGTGTCGCGTAGAAATCTCGCGTGTACCCTCCAGGTCAACTCGACTTCACATCAACTCGCGGGTACCCTCACGGTCAACCCGACTCGCAAGAGGATGTCGGGAACTCAGGTCCACCTCAATCGGGGTGGTACCACCTGTCCCTTTAGTCCTGCAGAAACAGTAACTCTCACGGGTACCCCTCGGGGCCGACCTGTCTTTATCATGGTTCTAGGGGTAAAGTCAAAGTAATCGTGTGTCTGTAACACCAAGGTGGAATATGAGGAATCAAGCTAGATGGATTCCACTTGATGTAACCATCAAGGTGAACTTGGAGTAATCACCTTCGAGGGTTCACACTTGAGGTGTTGCACGACAGAGTCGTTATCGGGAGTGGTGAAGGAGGAATCACCCTTGATAGACCACGACCAATTACTACACTACAGAGATCTCATCAGAAGTGCTATACGAGGTATCACCCCGGCACTCGATAGTAACTCTGCAGAGTCGTACAACTAAGGGGGTGTGATGTGATGTGTCGGGCTCAGGACATCGATCACGTTGATCAAGTCATCGGTCATAAAGCGAGGGCATTAGGGACAAGGTGAGGGGTCACTGGTGGATCACTAACCAACCTATACTAAGCATATAGGATAAACAGGTAGGTAACAATAGCAGGTTACAAAAGCAGACTATGCATGAGAATAGGAGCAACCAATTACAGTAGCAAAATCTAATGCAAGCATGAGAGAGAATGGAATGGGCGATATAGGAATGATCAAGGGGCATTTGCTTGCCTGGAAGCTCTGTTGAGAAGGAAGGATCGTCGTCGATGTAGTCGATCACAGTGGCATCGGCAGCGGTCTCGAGGTCTACCGAAGAAGAAGGAGGGAGAAGAAACAATAAATACCAGGCATACAAATGCAACAGAAAGCATGACATGACAATACGCAGTGCTAGGGGTGATCTAACGCAGTACTACATGTTGCAGACGAAGAGGGAAAGCATCTGGGGACAGATGAATCTGGGGGACGGATCCATGTTCATCATACTAGAGGCATTTGACAGATGAAATGATTGCATATTCAGATTGATTGTATTTTTCTGACCTACTTCCATATATAAATTATTTTCATCTGACTTATAGATTATTTTATAGGATTTTTCAAAGTTTTAAACATTTTCTGAAATTCCTCGAATTAATTTAATTCAAAAATCATTTAAATATTAATTGCTATGGGTACACAGAAGTGTACCCAGAATTGTGCAACACAGGCCAACATGTGGGCCCAGTCAACTGCACAGTGAGCAGTTGACTGGTCAAAGGCTCCAGGGGGACCCACATGTCATTGGCTAGGGCCAGCCCAGTCAGCATTTGACTGGGTCAACAGGGCCCAGTGGGACCCAGTGAACATTGACATACCTCCTAACAGCGGTTTAATTAATCCTAAATAGATTTATTAGTAGGTGGGGCCAGCCTGTCAATGGTTATACTAATTAACAGAGTTAGTTAGCTTAATTTAATCGCTACAGTAGTTGGCCCACTCATCATTGACTGTTAGCATTTTAATTAGTGGCTAACCTAATTAGACAGCGGACGGGCCCACTTGTCATCGACCCGACCGGAGTCCTAATGCGGTGGCGTGCTCCGGCGACCAAAACAAAGGCAGTGCCTCGCCGGAGTTGGTCGTAAAAGCGCCTCCGGAAACCATTGGGTGCACGGTTTGGCCTTACTGGGCCGGCGCGGCGAGGCACATCCATCGGTACACGCGGTGGAGGCAGTGGTGGTCGGAGCAAGTGGCGATAATGGCGTCCAGTGGCGGCCGGAGCAGGAGCTCGTCGGATTCTGTAAGTGCATCTAGTGCCCCTTAGTGATTTTGGTGTATTGAAGACTTATAGATTAAGGGACTAATGTGTTTGTGAGTATACACAGGTTCTATAAGTCAATGAGGAGTTTGATATTTACGAAGAAAGTTGTCCCCTAAAAATGAATGTCTTCAGTTAAAGACTTTGGTTTTCTTGAAGACATTGAAAATGAGGAAATTGGTGCTTGAAGACTTGATATTGATGCGAGGATTATGAAGCGTGAAGACTTTTTTTTCATAGTTTTTGCTTTCCCTTTCTTGAGTCATAGGAAACACTGTACTGTTAAAGGGGGTCGAGGTAAAACTAAGGAAAAGTTTTCAAGTGATGCTCAACTCAAATCCTACACCTACCAATCCTTTCGAGTGAAGCCATTGGAAATCTCATACAGTTCAGTCAAGTTCTTCAGTGACAGAGACGAAGTTCTTTTGTTCTCTGAGGAATTTGTTCTGACTGAGGAGTTAGGAATTCACCAGTGCGGATTGCCTACAAGTGAGGAACATGATAGCCCTGAGGAATTTGAGAGCTCAAATTTCCGACCGTTGCTGTGCTATGCGCCAGCTGTCCAAAATATCCTATCCACCTAACGGTCATATCATTGAAGGGCATTTATGTCTTATCATGTCGGGCTGCTCCCCGGCTATAAATAGCCGCCCCCTACAACCACTAGCTGATAGGCTGCTCCGAGAGAAACTGACACCTGTCATTTAGAGCATCCCATCCTCCGAGGACTTTGAGCGAAAATCATCAAGTGAGGAAATACCTAAACCCAACACCTAAAACCCAAAGTGATTGAGCATCACTAAAGAAATTGTTCCTGTGTGGAACCGACGCTTGTTACCTTTGAGGACTGTGCATCCTCCAGACGGTTAGGCGTCATGGTCTAGAGCATCCAAGAGGAATTGTGGATTGTCGAGTGACCAAGTCTGTGAAGGTTTGGAAGTCACCTGTGAAGACTTACCATGAGTGATTGGGCGAGGTCTGTGTGACCTTAGCTCAAGGAGAATACGGTGAGGACTGTGTGTCCTCAGGTTTAAATACCTAGCCGCTCCAGCCAGACGTACAACTGTCACAGCAGTTGGAACTGGTCTACCAAATCACTGTCTTCACCTAGCTACTGGTTATATTTCCTCAACCCTTTCATTTCCTCGCATACTTGCTGTGTACTTGATCATTACTGTTTGAAGACTTTGACTGAAGACTTTTTCAATTTCCTCATTCCTATTTCTTCAGTCACTTTGTCTTCAGCCTGCTTATCCTGTTTACACGCTACCTGTGCTTTGTTTTGTTTCATTTCATCATGATGACTATGCTACTCCTTTGTTATCCATATACCTGAGTACTTATTCCGCTGCGTTTAGTTCGTTGCTTAGGAAATTCCTCAAGTAGTATTTCCTCAGTGACGAATTCATAAAAATCGCCTATTCACCCCCCCCCTCTAGTCGATATAACGCACTTTCAATTGGTATCAGAGCAAGGTAATCCCTTATTCTGTGTGATTTTGGTTTAACCACCTGGAGTTTTAGTTATGTCGACTGCAGGCATGATCAATGTCTCGGCTGGGTGTCCTACCTTTGATGGGACGGACTACCCCTACTGGAAGAATAAGATGCGCATGCATCTTGAGGCAATTGACAACGATCTCTGGTACGTTGTGGAAAATGGCGTTCCCTTTGTCACTCCTTCCGTGAACGCTGCTGATGTGAAGAGATTCAAGCAACTCGACTCTCAAGCGAAGAATATCATATGTGGCCATCTGAGCAAAGGATAGTACGGCAGAGTGAGTGCTTTGGAGTCTGCAAAGCTTATCTAGGACAGGCTGTCCAAGGTCAATGAAGGAATCTCAACTCAACATGATTCTCGAGTTGACGTTCTTTGCAATCTCTTCAACTGCTTCAAAAGACTCGACAATGAGAATGTCCAGCAAACCTTTGATCGCCTCACTGACATTTCAAACGAGCTTCAAGCACTGGGTGCCACTGACATCACTGACCATGAGGTGGTGAAGAAATTGTTGAGGTCACTCGATTCTTCATTCGATACACTGGCACTGATGATTCAAGAACGTGGAGACTACAAGTCACTAGATCCTACTGATATCCTTGAGAGGCTGAACACTCATGAATTCCAACAAGCTGAAAAGAGAGATCTCTACGGGCCAAACTATGGAAGATCACGTGCACTGAAGGCCAAGGCAGTTTCCTCATCTGAAGGAGAAGATTCTGATAGCAACCTTGGTGACCCTGAAGAACTAAGCCAGGAGCTAGCAATGCTCGTGAAGAAATTCCAGAAGTTCTCAAGGCGCGGTCGCTTTGTAAAATCTTCAAAAGGTGATGACACAAGATGAGATTCCTCATCCCGTGATTACAAGAAGAGGACTTGCCACAAATGCAAGAAACCTGGTCACTACATAACTGATTGTCCTCAGTGGGCAAAGGAATCAAAGAAGAAGAAATACAAGGATGATAGTTCAGATGACTCAAAGAAGAAGAAGAAATCTTCAAAGTCCTCATCATCAAAATCTTCAAAGTCTTCATCTCACAAGAAGAGTAGTTCCAAGAAGGCTCGGGCATTCATTGGCAAGGAAATGGACTCTGAAGCTGAATCTGAGGAACATGAGGAAGAGGAGGCATCTGAGGAGTCAGACTCTGGTGTGGCGAGCCTAGCCCTCGCTACTGCTTACGTCAGCAAGTCCATCTTCAACACTGAGGAAAATGGCTTCCCCAACACTGCTGATGACGGCAATGATGACTATGCTCCCACCTATTGCTTCATGGCAAAAGGTGCCAAGGTATTCAAATATCCCTTCTCTGAATCAAGTGAGGATGAATTTGATGATAACCTCAAACCCAGCTATTCCAAACTTGCTAATATTGCTGTTAAACAACAAAAGGCTTTGGAAAAGGTTCAAAATATGCTAGACAAAAGTGATGACCTGTTAGGTGAGGAAATGGATCTAACTCAAACACTGACTGATAATCTTCAGCAACTACAGTCTAAGTTTGACAACCTTCAAAGTCGTCAGGAAACTCTCTTAGCCGATCATGAGAAGCTTTCTTATGAATTTCTTCAAAGAAAGCAAGATCTTGAGAAGCTAAGGGTGAGTCATGAAGATCTTCAGAAGGAAAATGATTCATTGCTTGCTCAACAGATCAGTTCCGCTCAGGAAGAATTTATTCCACCATGCTTGAAATGCATTGAACGTGAAACTGCTAATTCTTCACCTGAAAGTTCAAATGCTTCTATTGCTGCAAATTCTTCAACTATCTCTGTGGTCACAAACTCCTCATTTGAGGATACCACTAGTATCACTGACGAAAATGCAGGGTTGAAGGAATTGTATGTGACAGGCATGTACAAAAGCCTCAAAGGGCATCAGACTCTTTGTGATGTGCTCAAAAAGCAGATCTTGAACAGGAACCCTAGGAAAGAGGGTATTCCCTTTGAGAGGAAACTCAATGCTGATGGAACCTACTGGAAACCTGAGCAGTATCCCAAAACCTCATGGGTTGCTGCGAAGGGACCTCCCATAGATCCATCCACTTTATCTGGCTTTACTTGTGAATCCTCATATTCATCTCATGAGTCATTTGACTCCAACTATAAACTGTTCAAAAATCAGAATGGTGAAGTATTCACTGGATATGTTGGAACTAACTGCAGGAATGGTCCCCCTATGAAGAAAATCTGGGTTCCCAAAAGGTGCCTTGAAAGTCTTCAGGTGAATGTCCTCATGACACCACCTGTGAAGAATAGGAACCCCAGATCAAATTCTTCATATGGACCGAAGTCTTCATATGGATCCAAGTCCTCTTATGGATCAAATTCCTCACGTGGATCCAAGTCCTTGTATGATCATCATCATGCTAACGCTTCTATTTTGCAGGGAAAATATAAGAGTTCTGATTATGTGCATTATTCTTCAAATCATTATGTTCATAAGTCCTCGAAGAATTTCTCTGCTTACTCATATGCCTATACTAATCCCTCTCCTGTGAACCGAAGCGCTTTGGCTTCAATGCCACCTTTCTCTTATGGAGCTCGCAGAATGATGAACTCTTGGCACCCCTCCAGATGTGGGTGGTGAAGAAAAAGAACTAACCTCTTATGCAGGGTCAGGTCTCCAGACAAACTAAATCGTCTGAAGAATTTTCTTGAGACCTGAAATGCTTGAAAGGACGCAAGCTAATCATGAAGAAATGATTCATTCATTTCTCACGTCCTCATACTGCTATATATACATATGTTGCATTAATTGATGAAATTTTGTCTGATGAAATTGATGTCATATTCTTCACTCTGAAGATATGTGTTCGTAAGATGCACTAATTCATCTGCAGGATGATTTACCCAAAGCTACTGAGTGGGTCCTCGACAGTGGATGTACTAATCACATGACTGGTGACAAGAGCTTACTGATGAACACTCCTTTATCTCCATCACATTTGAAGCATATCATCTACGCAAACAAAGGCAAAAGCAAGGTATTGGGTCTAGGTAGGGTTGCAATCTCAAAGGATCGACACATGGACAAAGTCATGCTTGTCGAGTCCCTCGGATTCAACCTCATGTCTGTCTCAATGCTTTGTGATCTTGATATGGTTGCTGTCTTTGGCAAATATTGCTGCTTAGTGCTCATGGAATCTGACAATTCCAAAGCCTTTGAAGGCTTTAGGAGAGGAGACTTGTATATTGTTGATTTCTCTGCAGGACCACAGCCTGCCACTTGTCTACTTGCAAAAGCTTCAGAAGGCTGGCTATGGCATCGACGTCTGGGTCATGCTGGCATGAGGAACTTACACACGCTCATGAAGAAAAAGCACGTCATTGGCATTGAGGGTGTCAAATTCCTCAAAGATCATCTTTGTGGGGCTTGTGAGGCTGGAAAGATGACCAGAGCCAAGCACCCCTCGAAGACTATCATGACTACCACTCGTCCTTTTGAATTGCTTCACATGGACCTCTTTGGCCCTACTCATTATGCCACACTAACAAATGCAGCATCTCTATATGGCTTTGTCATTGTTTATGATTATTCTCGTTACACATGGGTGCATGTCATTACTTACAAAACTGAAGTGCAGGAAGTCTTCAGACGATTTTCTTCAAGGGCTTCGACGAATTTCGGTGTGAAGATCAAGCATATTCGGAGTGACAATGGGACCGAGTTCAAGAATACTGGTCTTGATGACTATCTTGATGAACTTGTTATTACTCATGAGTTATCTACCCCATACACTCCTCAGCAGAATGGCATTGTGGAGCGCAAGAACAGGACTCTTGTTGAGATGGCTCGCACCATGCTTGATGAATACAAGACACCTCGTCGCTTCTGGCCTGTGGCAATTGATACTGCATGCCACATCATCAACAGGGTATATCTTCACAAATTCTTCAAGAAGACCTCATATGAACTCCTCACTGACAAGAAACCCAATGTGAGTTATTTCGAAGTCTTCGGTGCTAAATGTTGGATTAGAGATCCCCATCACAATTCTAAATTTGCACCAAAAGCACATGAAGGTTTTATGCTTGGTTACGGAAAGGACTCGCACACCTACAGAGTCTTCAACACCTATCACAACAAGGTTGTTGAAACTGTAGATGTGCGGTTCGATGAAACTAATGGCTCGCAAAGAGAGCACCTACCTCCTGTGCTAGATGAAATGACTCCTGAGGAATCCATCAAGCTAAAGGCTACTGAGGATGTCATACCTACTAAAGAATCTGCTGAAGAAGTCATTCCAGATCGTGAAGAAAATCATGCTGGTGCATTTGAAGAAAATGCTGAGCCAAATCAAAGTCGTCAACCTGCTCATCCTCGCGTTGCAAATGAAGTGCATATTGAGAGAATCATCAATGACATCAACGCACCAGGTCCTCTCACTCGCTCAAAAGCTTCACATTTGTCTAACTTTTGTGGGCATTTTGCTTTTGTCTCTATTACAGAGCCCACCAAAGTTGATGAGGCATTTCTGGAGCCTGAGTGGATTCAAGCGATGCAAGAGGAATTACATCAATTCGAGCTGAACAAGGTGTGGGAGCTTGTCAAGCGACCAGACCCACGCACGCACAATATCATCGGTACCAAATGGATTTACCGCAACAAGCAAGATGAAAATGGCCTAGTGGTGAGGAACAAGGCTCGTCTTGTAGCTCAAGGCTACACATAGGTTGAAGGAATTAATTTCGATGAAACTTTTGCACCTGTTGCTAGACTTGAGGCTATTCGCATGTTGCTTGCCTATGCTAACCATCATAATATCATCTTATATCAAATGGATGTGAAAAGTGCATTCCTCAATGGTAAGCTTGAGGAAGAAGTATATGTTTCTCAACCCCCAGGTTTTGAAGATCCTAAGCATCCTGATCAAGTCTTCAGACTCAATAAGGCCCTCTATGGCCTCAAGCAGGCCCCTCGGGCGTGGTATGATACTCTGAAGGAATTCCTCATGAAGAAAGGCTTCAAACCCGGTTCACTCGACCCAACTCTTTTCACCAAAACATATGATGATGAATTATTCGTGTGCCAAATATATGTTGATGATATTATCTTTGGCTGTACTAACCAACGTTACAGTGATGAATTTGCTTATATGATGAGTGAGGAATATCAAATGTCCATGGTGGGATAATTGAAATTCTTCTTAGATTTTCAAATTTGTCAACAACGCAATGGCATCTTCATTTCTCAAGAGAAATACCTCAAGGGCGTTCTGAGGAAATTCGGTATGCAAGATTGTAAAGGCGTCAAAATCCCTATGCCCACAAATGGCCATCTATGCACCGATGAAAATGGTATAGACTTCGATCAAAAGGTATACCGCTCCATGATTGGCTCTTTACTGTATCTATGTGCATCTAGGCCAGATATTATGCTTAGTGCTTGCATGTGTGCCCGATTTCAAGCTACACCGAAGGAATCACACCATAAGGCTGTGAAACATATTCTTCGATATCTAGCTCACACTCCAACACTTGGATTATGGTATCCCAAGGGCTCGGCTTTTGATCTCATTAGATATTCTGACTCTAACTATTCTGGTGATCGTGTGGATCACAAGTCAACATCTGGCACATGCCATTTGCTCGGATGATCCTTAGTATGTTAGTCCTCGAAGAAGAAGAACTGCGTATCACTCTCTACTGCTGAAGCTAAGTACATTGCTGCTGGTTCTTGATGTGCTCAATTGCTATGGATGAAGCAAACCCTCAAGGACTATGGCATCAATGTGAAGAATGTGCCACTCTACTGTGACAATGAGAGTGCCATCAAGATTGCTCATAACCCAGTTCAGCACTCGAAGACAAAGCACATCCAGATTCGTCATCATTTTCTTTGAGATCATGTGTTGAAGGGAAACATCTCTATCGAGCACGTGAAGACTGAAGAACAGCTAGCGGATATCTTCACCAAGCCCTTGGATGAGAAGAGATTTAGCAAGTTGCGGTGTGAGCTAAATATCTTAGAATCTTCGAATGTTCTTTGAAAGGACACACATCCTAACACTTATGCAAAATTGATGACTTAGATGTGCAACACATGAAGTAACGTTTTTCTTCAATCAATGAAGACTAACCCGCTAAGTGTGAAGAAATTAACGAAGAATTTGATTCTCAAAGCCCTACGACAATTGTACGCGGCGTCTGAAATCATCATTCTTATACGGTGGGTCACGCCACCAACAAAAGTTGAAAATCTTCAAAATTGAGTTTTTCTTCATTTTTCAAATTCTTCAATTTTCAAATTCTTCAACTTGCAAAGTCTTCAAAAACTTTCAATTGGTGTTCTTCATTGACTATATATATATTTGAGTTTTTCATGTCCTCAACAGCATTCACTTATTGCTAATTCTTCAAGTTGATTTTTCTGCTAAGTGAATGTGATCGGACCCGTTCCCCCTCTATGCTATACTCAACCCAGTCTATTCACAAATTCTTCATGTGCGTTCTATTTGAAACCCGTTCAAAATCTTCACTGTGTCCTTGTCAGCTGAAGAATTTGTGAACGAAACGTTAAAATTTTCATATTTGAATTTTCGGCTTTTGCCGCTCAAACCGTTCCGCATCCCGCGATAGGATTAAACTAGTCACCCACGATCTACCACGATCTCCATCTCTCTGTGCGTGGGTGACACATGTCGCTAGGATGGCAAGGGTCAGGGGCATGTTCGTCCAAAAAATTCGGACGGGCAGTTTTTTTTCACCTCGGCTATAAATACCCCTCGCCCTCCTCAGACCTCATTTACCCCGCTTGACCTCCATCTCGCTCGAGCTCTCTGACCTAGCACCACCGCTACTCTCCATCGTCGCCGGTGAGGAAGAGCTTCACTGCCTCGACCTCGTCGCCGTCGTACTCGCGTCGGCCGCGGAAATCTTCACTCCGCCACCGCTGTAGCTGTCTCTCACCGCCAAGTTAGGGCGTGGGAGATCTGAACGGACGAACTTCTCCATCTCCACTCCCAGTTCGTTGTGTTCTTCGTCCAGGGTAAATAAAATCTAATTTTACTGCCCTACTTTGATTCTTATGATTTCCACAAAATCTTCAAAAGGTGTTTATTCTTCAACTTCCCATTCCATAAACTCTCGAATGCTTCTGTATCTTGATTTGTTTCTCTAAACTATGTTTTTCTTCAAGATTCCTCAATTGTGTGGATTTTCTAATCTATACAACTCTGGAACCTAAGTCAAGAACGCTTAGTGAAATTCCTCAAGACTCCCCTGGTCAAATTCCTCAAACTTGACTTCTTTTGAAAAATTTCTGAGAACGCATATGACCTCTCCAAATTCTTCGCACCTATACTCTGTTCACAGGTACAAAATGTCTGCTGCTGAATCACTAGGTTCTCATCAACTTAACTCATTTGCAGTGTTCCTCGAAGATAAGTTGCACACTTCCTTAGAAACATCAATTGTTCAAAATCCTCAAGTGAAGAAAATGGCTGATGGTAAAAGACCTCAGAAGGGAGGAAAGAGGCCTGAAACAAACACTGCTTTTGAGATCCCTGAAGACATATATGATGAATATTGCACACCTGATGAAGCAACTCATGCCAAAGAGACCAAGACTTAGCGCAAAGTGTGCATACAGAGAATTGAGAGAAGATGGGCTAAGGAATGGAGGGAATATCGCTATGTCACTCCTAAGTACATGAAGAAATTCGTCGTTAACCCTCCATGTCCAAGACCTCCATTGGCACCAGGCCAAGAAGCTGATCCCTCAAGCATCAGGCGCGGTGAGGAATTTCCCAAAGAATGGGCTAAGCGTCAAGCCAAATTGGCTAAATTGGCAAAAGAAGCAGTGAAGAAATTCAATGAAGATTCTGCTGCTGCTGCTGCTGAGGCCTCTGCTAGAAAGCCCAAGAAGGCCATGCCGAAGAAATCTGCCGTGAAGCTGAGTTCCTCAACAGCAATGCCCTCACGACCAAGTTCCTCAAAGCCCTCAAAGAAAATTCCTCAGGCAACTTCTTCAAGAGCTGTGCCAATTTCCTCAGTTGCTGCAGCTAAGTCCTCAACACCAGTGCATCTTGCCACGTGCCAACGGACTACAGGAATCTCTATTGCCTCAGGAGCAACTACAAGTTCCTCAGCTCCGCCAAAATCTTCAACTGGTCCAATCTTGCTGAAGAAAAAGGCCACTGCTGGACGAGGCCCAAGGCCAAGTACTCACAAGAAGCAAGTTGCCTTCCAAGTTTCGTCTCATGACGATGAAGCTGATGATGAAGAACTTGCTGAGATCATCAAAGACAGGCAAGAAAAGGCCGCTAGAGCCAAAGGCAGTGTTGTGCCACTCATGTTGGATCCTAAAAGGATCCTTGATTTCATCGATCTATGGCACAAGGATCCAAATACTCCTTTGCCTGAATTGAACCTCACTCCTGGCCAGAGCCACATGTTGACGGTCTTCATAGCCGAAGAAAAATGGAAATTTGAGAAGGCCAGGCAAGTCAAGAAAGCTCAATACAAGAAGGAGCGCTTTCTGAAGAAGAATGCTGTGAAGATGTCTCCTGAAGAACTTGTGAATCTGCAAAAGGAGATCAAAGCTCTCAGCGATGAATTTGACACATATCGTGCAGATTGGCTAGGTGCCAAAGTCAGATTTGTCAGAATGGCCAAGGGGTTAAACCCGAATGTTGCAGCCCCAATGCAACAACAAATTTCTCAGGCTAATGCATCTGCTCAGCCTACTGAAGAGAATGCTAGCACAGCTGATGAAAATCAGTCTGTTGAAGAAACTGAAAGTTCCAGGGCTGCTGAAGAAATTCCAGCTCCTGAAGAAAATGCCAGGGCAACCTCCAATGTTCTGCCTGAAGAACAACTCAGGTCAGCTGAAGCATATGATGCTGCGCCTGAAGAATCTGAACAAGCCAGGGCAACTGCATCAGTTGTGCCTGAAGAAACTGCACCACTTTCATCTGCTCCTCCTGCAAAGTCATCATAGATGAAAGATATCCACCTTCCTTCTGCATCAGAAGCGAAGAAGACCAAAGCTGCAGAAAAGGCAGCTATGAAGAAAAGAAAAGCATCAGAAACTGCAGAGTCTTCAGCTCCCAAGAAAGTGAAGACTTTGCAAAGCTCGTACACCAACCCCATTGATGCTGTTCCTATCTCAAGCATGCCATCAAAGGAAATTGTTCACTTTGGTGAGGAATATGTCATTCTAGATGACAGTGATGAAGCGAATCCTTCTGCTGCTACTTCAGAGCAGTTGGATGAAGAAATTGAAGTGGATGATATCCCTTCAACCCCACTGGTATAATCGCCCGTGCCTCAGTTCATAGCTGAAGAGGTAGGCGTTGAAGAAATTGATGAAGAAGATGAGGATGTGGACATTGGGTCTACTACACCAGTTCTCAATGATGATTATTGGGAAAGACATCATCCAAATTCTCCATTGACCACTTCTCTGCAACAAATTCCTCAGTACCGTGTGCAGACTGAAGAAATTCATACGGGCTCTGAAGGACATCAATCTTCACTTCATTCTATTCCAGAAGAAGTTCCAGCTACTAATGCTGAAGAAATGGAGTCCAAGACTACTACTGATAAAATTGCTATGGAAATTCCTCAGTCTGTGGCTCCAGAGGTTGTGTGCCAAGTGGCTATGAAGACTTCAACTGCTAATCTTCAGCCCAAGCCACAAAATCCTCATTCCAAGAAGCAGAAATTCAACGCTGATGATTTCTTTGCTGAGCAACATTTCTTCATGGACTACAATCCCTATGACTCTGCAAGACTGCGACGCAAGTGCTTCTGGACAGCAAGTCAAATGAACTATTACTCTTCCCTCATGTTTGGTAAGAACAAGGTATTTGACCACAAGCAAATTCCTCATGTGGATATGGAGTCGCTTCCTTGCTTCCATCCAGTCCTCAGTGTTCTTCATGACGCTGGGCTGCTTAACTTCTGCACTGACATCTGCGACTGGAATGAAGAACTCATTCTTCAATTCTACGCCACACTGCATATCACTGGAAATGTTGAAGATGTGAATTCATGGGTGCTAGACTGGATGACCAAAAATACACATTACAAAGCACCGGCCTCTGAATTGCTTCACGCCGTCCCAGTCAGTCCTCCCACTGAAGGTGCTAGGCTCATCTATGAGGAACCTGAACTCTCAAATCATTTGATGCAAGTGCTGATGAAGCCTTTGAAGGCTGGCCAAGCTCCAAGGACCACCTTCCTTGTGAAGGAATTGCTCTATGTGCCAAGGATGATATATCACATATTGACCAAAACCCTCAGTCCAATCAAGGGCCACAACTCTGATGAAGAAGAGGTTGTTGGCATCATGAAGAATCTGCTGTTCAACATGATACATGGCATTCCCATTAACTACCATGATTTCTTCATGAGGACTTTGGCCAATGCTGCTCTGTCACCTTTTGAGTTGAAGCCTTACGCTCCCTGGATCATGAAATTCATCAGATCAAGGTCTTCAATTCATTATCAGGCTAACTTTCAGAATCATCTTAGCTATTTGCCACCTATCGAAGTCCTCAAGCGGACTATTTCCTCAGCTGATGAGAAGGGCAAGCCTGCTATTACAGATGAAGGCACTCGTCCATTGGATGGACAGTTTCACAAAGCTGCATCCTATTCCACCAATGATGACTCTGCAACACAAGATTCTGCCGCCAAAGCTTCAAAACAAAATCCTCAAGCCACAGCTCCGCGTGTGATGACTGATCGTGAACTTCTCCTTAGTCTTCATCAGAAAGTTGATCTAAATCACAAGTGGGTCAAGCGTCAGTTTGGTGCAATTCTTCAGAACATGACAGTCACTCAAAATACAGTGAAGAAGAATCACTACTACTTGCATGAAGTCTTTGACCGCACTTGGGGTATTCTGTCGAATCTTTATAGTGCTGAAGATCTCAAGGATATGGGATTTCAATAGGACTTTGACTGGTCTCAGCCACCTTCGAAGAAATTCAAGAAGGTCAAGGTTCCTCAGCTTGTTGCCAGTTCATATTCTTCATCGCGCGAGACGGATGAAGCTGAAGATTTGAACAACACTGCGGCAGGCCCTACCTCAACGGACGACCCCAACAACGCTGGCACTCCTCCGTCAACATCATGATGATATTCTTCAGGGGCGTTAGTCCTCATTTTTCATCCCTTTTGGTCATTCGATGACAAAGGGAGAGAACTTTGAGTTAGTCTTCAAGCGGGTCTTATATATGGGCTATTTTTTCTGTTAAGTTACAACTCTTGTTTTTCTGAGGTGTTTGATCTGATGAGTTGTAAACTTAAGTCCTATGGTGGTCAGATACTTTTGAATTGCTTTCTGCATGCTTATTTCCTCAAGTACCTTAATGCACGCATGCTGAATTTCATCAGACACCATATTTCATCATGCATTTCAAATTCTTCATATCATATGTTAAATGCGTGTATGAATTACAAGATATAGGGGGAGATCTCCATGATATTACTCTACAATGTGCATTTGCAATCCAAAGCAAAATCCTCAATATGCACATCTGCAGGGGGAGTTCCTCTATATCTTGAAATCAAATTCCTCAATATCAGTATTTACACTTCATATGTTTTATCCCCATTGAAAACTTAACTTATTTGTCATCAATCACCAAAAAGGGGGAGATTGTAAGTGCATCTAGTGCCCCTTAGTGATTTTGGTGTATTGAAGACTTATAGGTTAAGGGACTAATGTGTTTGTGAGTGTACACAAGTTCTATAAGTCAATGAGGAGTTTGATATTTACGAAGAAAGTCGACCCCTAAAAATGAAAGTCTTCAGTTGAAGACTTTGGTTTTCTTGAAGACTTTGAAAATGAGGAAATTGGTGTGACCTTGAAGACTTGATATTGATGCGAGGATTATGAAGTGTGAAGACTTTTGTTTTCATAGTTTTTGTTTTCCCTTTCTTGAGTCATAGGAAACAATGTACTATTAAAGGGGGTCAAGGTAAAACTAAGGAAAGTTTCCAAGTGATGCTCAACTCAAATCCTACACCTACCAATCCTTTCGAGTGAAGCCATTGGAAATCTCATACAGTTCAGTCAAGTTCTTTAGTGACAGAGACGAAGTTCTTCTGTTCTCTGAGGAATTTTTTCTAACTAAGGAGTTAGGAATTCGCCAGTGCGGATTGCCTACAAGTGAGGAACATGATAGCCCTGAGGAATTTGAGAGCTCAAATTTCCGACCATTGCTGTGCTATTCGCCAGCTGTCCAAAATATCCTATCCACCTAACGGTCATATCATTGAAGGGCATTTATGTCTTATCATGTCGGGCTGCTCCCCGGCTATAAATAGCCGCCCCCTACAACCACTAGCTGATAGGCTGCTCCGAGAGAAACTGACACTTGTCATTTAGAGCATCCCAGCCTCCGAGGACTTTGAGCGAAAATCATCAAGTGAGGAAAAACCCAAACCCAACACCTAAAACCCAAAGTGATTGAGCATCACTGAAGAAATTATTCCTGTGTGGAACCGCCGCTTGTTACCTTTGAGGACTGTGCATCCTCTAGATGGTTAGGCGTCATGGTCTAGAGCATCCAAGAGGAATTGTGGATTGCCGAGTGACCAAGTCTGTGAAGGTTTGGAAGTCACCTGTGAAGACTTACCACGAGTGATTGCGCGAGGTCTATGTGACCTTAGCTCAAGGAGAATACGGTGAGGACTGTGTGTCCTCAGGTTTAAATACCTAGCTGCTCCAACCAGACGTACAAGTGTCACAGCAGTTGGAACTGGTCTACCAAATCACTGTCTTCACCAAGCTACTGGTTCTATTTCCTCAACCCTTTCATTTCCTCGCATACCTGCTGTGTACTTGATCGTTACTATTTGAAGACTTTGACTGAAGACTTTCTCAATTTCCTCATTCCTATTTCTTCAGTCACTTTGTCTTCAGCCTGCTTATCCTATTTACACGCTACCTGTGCTTTGTTTTGTTTCATTTCATCATGATGACTATGCTACTGCTTTGTTATCCATGTACCTGAGTACTTATTCCGCTGCTTGTAGTTCGTTGCTTAGGAAATTCCTCAAGTAGTATTTCCTCAGCGACGAATTCATAAAAATCACCTATTCACCCCCCCTCTTGTCGATATAACGCACTTTCAGATTCCAGCGTGCACGAGAAGATTAGATGGTCTACTAGCCTGGACGACATCTATGCGAGGCGGGAAGGACGTCTGCGCGCACTGACGTGAGCTAGGCTCGTTGTGGCTGTGGCGGCGAGCTGAACCACAGCGGTGAGCTCTCGGATGTAGCGGCGGGGCTAGCTAGGGGCAGCCGGAGCTCAGGGGGGAGAGGGGAGTATGCAGGGGGCTCACAGGGAGGTCGCAGAGGGGTCGACGGGGCCGGGTGTGCTCGAGGATGAGGGGATTGATGCGGTGGCCGAGGCGGACACCGGTGAAGGGAATGAAGGCGGGCGGCGTCGCAGATGCTCCCCATCTTTGATCTTGTGGTGTGGTCGATGAAGAGGAGCCCGCCAGGGCGCCTGGACATGATGGCGCGGCAAGGGGCAGCTAGTGGCCACGGCGACGGTGGCGACGGTGGCGACACGGCGATGACAACATCCTGGCGAGCGGGACGGAGAGGGTAAGGGCCGAGGGAGAGTGAGGGAAAGGATCTAGGGTTTGTGCGGACGAGCGAGGGGGGGTCTAGCAGACGCTGGGAAGCAACAGATGGACGGCGCGTGGCGATCCTCACCACGGACGCTAGCCCTGCATCCACGGCGCGAGGGTGAACAGGAGGTAGAAGGAGATCCCCTGGTGGGCTGGGCCTGGTGCTGTGCACTTGGGCCTCAAGTGCACAGTGCCAGGTTTTGCCTTTTCTTTCTTTCTTTTTTATTACTTTTGTTTTTCATTTATTTAGCTTATGTTTTGTAAATATTTTAAAAAGCAAAATAGTTTTATAGAATATGAAACATGTACCATTATTAGTATATTAATTTCTGGCACTGCCACAAAAGTTTGCGGATTTATTTAAAACAGCTTGTATTTTCATAATTTAGAAAAAATATTTTAAATATAGTTTTGGCCCCTATTTTAATTATTTTTAGGGCATTTAACCACTTTAAAAATGATGGTTTCTCATGACAATCACCCAGTGATTATTTGCAACATTATGACCATTTTAGTTTTGCAGTTTGAAGAAATATTATTTTGACTTTATTTCAAATTTTGACTTTGATTTGAATTTTGATCAAGTGCAAATGGGTTAGCAGAAAGGTGATGACATGGCACCATTAGGGGGAGATTACTGTAACTTGACACTTGGGGTGTTACAAATCTCCTCCACTACAAGAAATCTCGTCCCGAGATTTTAAGAGGTTGGGTAAGGGGGAAAGTTCTGGTTACAAAGGTCTAATGGATCTTCTCGTTCTTGGTTGCTCTTCTCGAAGAAGTTGATCCCTCTCGTTGATGGCTTTATTTCTCTACTTCAGTTCATCATGATGAAGTCGCCACCCTTTCTTCGGGAATTCCATCGTACTTACGAATAGGTAAGGGGCAGCTTGACAATGATAGAATGCTATAAGGGGTAATCATCTGGGGTAATCCCATGAATGAACACATGAGTATCTCTCGAGTTGAACAAATGAAACACATAGAGAGCAAAGTAAGAAGGTACAATAAGAAGCTCCAAGTGGATAGACAATCATTCGATGTCTGAAATAGAGTGTGAAAGGGGTTCAGAGCAACGAGAATAGTATTCCGTCTGATACCAGAATAGATCACTAGAAAGGTGGCTCGTGAATCTCATACGAAGCCAAGCGGGTGGAATAACTTTGGAAACAGGGGTGTATAGGAGAGTCAGGTTTCGATCATGTGGAACTATGGATTATGGGCCCACCATGTGGGTTAAAAGTAGGATCGGCGCTGACATATTGCACGGTCATGATAGCAAGGCAGGTCAGAGGATAGCCTGTTAGTTATGTTGGCAACAACATTGGTACCAAGGGCGAGGGACGAAGAGAACCATTTTCCTGCTTGTTGAAACAAGGCGGACCAATAGGCAAAGTTTTCGTCCACCGGCGGCTACCGGAATGTTATCAACAATAGTAACAGGGTCTTACTGACAGAGTTGTACACCAAGGTGCTTACTTAAGCAGGGATTTGTTACTGCTTACATCATATAGATCATAGGAAAGGTTAAACAAAACAATGGAAATGAAAATGTGATTATGAGATTTAAACAAAACAATGGAAAGGAAAATGTGTCTACACGAGTATTAGGTGTATCTCCTTCCCAAGAGCAAGCAGAGTGGGATAATCATAACAAGATTGCAAGTTGATAACCATCTAGGGAAAGGGGCAAGGAAACTCATGATGTTACCCAAACAATGGTGTTTGGATAATTGATCAAGAACCATTTAGCATTATGCTCCCAATGTTCTTGTTGATGTTTGAGTGCCAGAGTCATGCTTCGGGATAGCATTGACACGGTATCGGTAAAGGTCAGACTTTGGATACACAGAGGGGTCCGTCAGAAACAACTTATAAAATAAGTCATATAATTTCAGCAAGGAAAAGATGAGGATGTGGCCGACGGGCTCAGCAACAATTCATCGAGATTTCCGTAAACATGGATTTCAACAATTAAGTGAACAAGGTGATAGCATTGGACACACCAAAGTATATAATGAAGTATGTTCGAGGAGAACATCCACAATTAAACATTGAATGAAAATGCACCTGGAAATATGAACCAAGTAGCACGATCAATGTTAGAATGGTGATTCGATAACCAAAAGACTTAGATTCAAACTATCAACCATTCACTTCAAAGCAATAGGGTTGCTAGAAGTTTTGAATTCACACCTCATAGTTCAATTGTCGGTATTCCGATTAGAAACAACACGGCGATCAAGAAATGAATGGAGATGGCGAAAAGTATCACTTGTATCAAGGGTTTTTAACAGGTGGTGAAATTCTCACAACCTTCTTGACATAAAAGATGGTAATACTCCAAGGTAGAACATAATATAAGATGGAAAGCAAGGAACTCAACGTACAACACAAAACATGAACAAGTTTCTCATGGAGGGAAGGCAATAATGTTGTCGATGATAACACAAATCATCAAGGGGCAAGGATGGTATTTCTCAACATGAATTCGATTGATATTATGGAAGAGCTCAGAATGTTGATGATGATCATGACACTTTTGTCGAGAGGTTTCATGAAGATGTAATCGATCATCAATGACATCAAGCAAAAGGAAAGGTGAAGCGAAAGGTTATCGGAACCACAGATAAGATTACAAGCTCATAATCGAAATTGCCTTTCAAGACGACCAACATGATGTTGAAAGATCGAGGTATGCTTAGTGTACTATTGGAATTGTGTTCCGGGGATGAAGGACATAGATAGCATTGTCAAGCTTTAGCAAGACAATGATGATGTAGCCAATCGACTGGGAATGACAAGATCGAGTACAAACTCGTAAGTAGTGAAGATTACTAAGAGTTGTTGAATCGCAGTGCGGACTCGATTTAGTTACGGGTGTCCTCGAGTGACTAACAACTCAGAATCCCAGAAAAAATTGGAAACAGTGAGAATGTAATACTTAAAGAAGACTCATAATAAGAAACATGGTCATGTGATATTATCAAGATACCACAGGGTAATACTCAAAGGTAGAGAAGAATAGAGGTTGGACAGGTGGAATGATCGGTAAAAGACAAGTGCTTTAACTTGTCTGAGATATGGGATCAAAGAAGAACAATATGGTCAAAACCACGATTGCAAAAGACCAAATCCTAGATATAAGATGAACTTATACCAAGGGGATAATTAATTTTTAAGAGAAGCTTCCATGATAAGATCTACATCATGTCCATGGGCATGAACACAAAGTTCAAGGTCGACTACCACTTCTTCAATGCACAACCTTTCATTCACTACTCCGATTAAAATGTTTTGAGTCTGTAAATTTACCTGGTGAAATACCAGAAGAGTATGAACCAGGAAATTTTTCAGGTTCACACAGATTAGGGAAGGCATAAGGTTAACCCATCGGAGCATCTTAGGAACATATACCACAATCTTCAGGAGTAAATAACACAACCTTGAAAGCAAAGCATGGTTGAAAAAGGAGAGGATACAATTTACCAAAGGCATTATGTATCAGGGAAAGAACTCACAAGGTGATTAAATATGAAGGACACTGTCGGATGATAATCCTACAATGGATCTGGCGATACACAAAGGAGCTGATGTGAGTATCGATACTCAATCAGAGGAAGAAAGAATGCAAAGGCATTAGATTATAGAAACGTCTGAATAATTCAATGCTTTAATACAAAGAAATTATGATTTCTAGATCGGTGTATCAGATTCAGATGCTCGGATCAAAGATGAGTAAGTTGAATAGAATTATATGGACAATCAATCAAGGATTGATTCGCCGAGCACCAGCTCATGTCTGGAGTGACGTCTGAGCCGAAGGGAAGAATTCTAATTCCGACTGATGATTGCGAGCATTCACAAACATATCTAATCAAATGCTCAAAATGATGATGACAAAGGATGCTAATGAATATTGCTAGACACATGGAATTAACCATAGTTCAGGCGGATAAGAAGAACCTCAAAAGCAGTAAGCTGCAGAGGGTTCTTGGAAGATCAGATAGCATTACAAAGTATTTTGTGAAACACATGAACAACTGGGGTGAATGGATCCTCGATAAGTGTGAGGAATTATTCGTAGGTGTATTCATGCAGAAAAGAGCTGCAGGGCAGTAGGCACAAAGGATTCTCGGAATATCGAAAAGTACCTCGGGGTATCTTGTATTAACAAGAGCAACTGGGAATGAAAGTATGAACGACAAGTGTATGTCGTTATCCATAAGGATATAATGGTGGTAAGGAATTGCAAAGGCAGTGGGCACAGGGGTCTCGAGAAAACATCAAACAGTATCTTCAGAATGTTCAGGTGCACCAAGCGATCATCTGGAATGAGGGGCTTTCCAGGAGAAAGTAGTTATGAGAACCTAGAGTTAGAGTTAACAAAATCGAATAGAAGAGAGATCATAATCCCAGAGTAAGGACGAGGAATAAAAGATCCTAATACCACCCAATTGTGATGTGGGCCCGTAAGCCACACAACAATGTTAGTAAAAGTTTTCCAAAGACTAGACTCAACTTCGGCCAAGGAGTTGGAAAGCGGGCTACCTACAGGCAGTCGGCTCTGGTACCAACTTGTGACGCCCCGACTTAATCGTGAACTAATCCTACATGCAAATGCGCATAATCAAGGTCAGAGACTCACGGGAAGATATCACAACACAACTCTAGACACAAATAAAATAATACAAGCTTTATATTACAAGCCAGGGGCCTCGAGGGCTCGAATACATAAGCTCAAATACAAACGAGTCAGCGGCAGCAACAATGTCTGAGAACAGACATAAGGTAAACAGTTCTACCTTAAGAAGGCTAGCACAAACAACAACAAAGATCAAAAAGGCAAGGCCTCCTGCCCGGGAACCTCCTAACTACTCATGGTCGTCGGCGACCTCCACGTAGTAGTAGGCACCCTTGGGGTAGTAGTAGTCGTCGGGGTGGCATCTGACTCTTGGGATCCGTCATCTGATCGCAGCTATCGGGTATAGGGGAAAATAAGTAGAAAAGCAACCGTGAGTACTCATCCAAAATACTCGCAAGACTTACATCAGAACTATACTAAGTATGCATCGGTATCAAAGGAATGGGGCTATATCTTTGGACTGAACTGCAGAAATGCCAGAATAGAGGGAAGGTCTAGCCTATCAAAGACTAGCATCTTGCAGCATTAGAAGAGATAAGAGTAACATATCATAATAGTAGTAATTATGTTGTAACATTCACGCCCAGAGATCCTTTCTCGACTCCCTGCGGGAAAGCAATCCCGGAGCCATCATATCCATTTCACATCTCCTGTATTCAGTTCTAGTTGTATCGATCGAGATACAACTTCGAGTGTCCATTACCATGGACACGGCTATTCAAATAGATTATCTTCCATGCAAGGATGCACAAACTTACCCAACACGCTCGATTAACTCCGGCCGGGCACACCATCAGATCATACCCGGCCTCGACTGATCGACACACCGTAGTCCTACCTAGCGTCAATGGAGAGGCCAGCACGCCGGTCTACATCCTAAGCGCGCAGGGGTCTTGGGCCCATCAACCTTTGCACTCCTGCATGTTGCGTGGATGGCAAGGATCGGTCCTGGCTACCTCCTTATACAAGGCAGGTGCTTACGCGGACCGCCCGGGCGCATGCCGCTCAAGCACTGACGTCCGAAGAGCATTCGGCTGATACATATGACACAGAGTGCCCATACCTATTCCCCCGTGGTGGTTAGTACGAAAGGGCCAGAGGCCTACTCGGATCACATATCCAAACCATTATTGTCTTGAGAGCGCGCGGTAACGATCAATGAACCATGATATGTGGTCTTGTCGCCCCGTCTCATGGACTTACGGCAAGGGCTAAGAATGCCCGGCCGTGCCGCGTAGAAATCTCGCGGGTACCCTCCAGGTCAACCCGACTTCACATCAACTCGCGGGTACCCTCATGGTCAACCCGACTTGCAAGAGGCTGTTGGGAACTCAGGTCCACCTCAACCGGGGTGGTACCGCCTATCCCTTCAGTCCTGCAGAAATAGTAACTCTCGCGGGTACCACTCGGGGCTGACCCGTCTTTATCATGGTTCTGGGGGTAAAGTCAAAGTAACCCTGTGTCTATAACACCAAGGGGGAATTCGAGGAATCACCCTAGATGGATTCCACTTGATGTAACCATCAAGGTGAACTTGGAGGAATCACCCTCGAGGGTTCACACTTGAGGTGTTGCACGACAGAGTCGTTATCGGGAGTGGTGAAGGAGGAATCACCCTCGATAGACCACGATTGATTACTACACTATAGAGATCTCATCAGAAGTGCTATACGAGGTATCACCCCAGCACTCGATAGTAACTCTGCAGAGTCGTACAACTAAGGGGGTGTGATGTGATGTGTCGGGCTCAGGACGTCGATCATGTTGATCGAGTCATCGGTCATAAAAGCGGGGGCATCAGGGACAAGGTGAGGGGTCAGTGGTGGATCACTAACCAACCTATACTAAGCATATAGGATAAATAGGTAGGTAACAATAGTAGGTTACAAAAGCAGGCTATGCATCAGAATAGGACTAACCAATTACAATAGCAAAATCTAATGCAAGCATGAGAGAGAATGGAATGGGCGATATAGGAATGATCAAGGGGGGTTTGCTTGCCTGGAAGCTCGCTTGAGAAGGAAGGGTTGTCGTCGACGTAGTCGATCACAATGGCATCGACAGCGGTCTCGGGGTCTACCGAGGAAGAAGGAGAGATAAGAAACAATAAATAATAGGCATACAAATGCAATAAAAAGCATGACATGACAATTTTGAGTGCTAGGGGTGATCTAACGCAGTACTATACATTGCATACGAAGAGGGAAAACATCTGGGGATGTTTTCCCAGTGTTTGGCAATTTTCGGATAGATGAATCTGGGGGGACGGATCCATGTTCATCATGCTAGAGGCATGTGACAGATGATCGGATTGCATATTCAGATTTGTTGTATTTTTCTCAGCAACTTTCATATATAAATTATTATCATCTGACTTATAAATTATTTTATATGTTTTTTCAAAGTTTTAAATATTTTTTGAAATTCCTGGAATTAATTTAATTCAAAAATCATTTAAATATTAATTGCTATGGGTACACAGAAGTGAACCCAGAATTGTGCAACAGAGGCCGACATGTGGGCCCAGTCAACTGCACAGTTAGCAGTTGACTGGTCAACGAAGCTTGGTCAAAGGCTCCAGGGGAACCCATATGTCATTGGCTAGGGCCAGCCTAGTCAGCATTTGATTGGGTCAACAAGGCCTAGTGGGACCTAGTGAATAGTGACACGGCTCCTAACAGCGGTTTAATTAATCCTACATACATTTATTAGTAGGTGGGGCCAGCCTGTCAGTGGTTATACTAATTAACAGAGTTAGTTAGCTTAATTTAATTGCTATAGTAGTTGGCCTACTCATCATTGCCTGTTAGCATTTTAATTAGCGGCTAACCTAATTAGACAGCGGCTGGACCCACCTATCATCGACCCGACCGGAGTCCTAATGCGGTGGCGTGCTTTGGTGACCAAAACAGAGGCAGTGCCTCGCCAGAGTTGGTCGTAAAAGCGCCTCCGGCGACCATTGGGCGCACGGTTTGGCCCTACGGGACCGGCATAGCGAGGCGCATCCATCTGTCCACGTGATGGAGGCAGCGGTGGTCGGAGCAAGCGGCGACAATACCGTCCAGCGGTGGCCGGAGGAGGAGCTCATTGGATTCAAGCGTGCACGAGAAGATCGGATGGTCTACTGGCCTGGACGACATCTACGCGAGGCGGGGAGGACGTCTGCGCACACTTACGCGAGCTAGGCTTGTTGTGGCTGTGGCGGCAAGCTGAACCACGGCGGTGAGCTCTCGGACGTGGCGGCAGGGCTAGCTAGGGGGAGCCGGAGCTCAAGCGGGATAGGGGAGGATGCAGAGAGCTCACAGGGAGGTCGCAGAGGGGTCAACGGGGCCGGTGGTGCTCGAGGATGAGGGGATCGACACGGCGGACGAGGCTAACGCCGACGAAGGGAACGGAGGCGGGCAGCAACGCGGATGCTCCCTGTCTTTGATCTTGTGGCGTGGTCGACAAAGAGGAGCCCGTCGGGGCACCTGGACACAACGGCGCGGTGAGGGGCAGCTAGTGGCCATGGCGATGGTGGCGACACGACGACGACAACGTCCCGGCGAGGGGGACAGAGAGGGTGAGGGGCGAGGGAGAGTGAGGGGAGATGATCTAGGGTTTGTGCGGACGAGCGAGGCGGGTTCTAGCTGACGCCGGGAAGCAACGGATGTACTGCATGTGGCTATCCTCGCTACAGACGCGCTCCCTGCTGTGACGCCCCCAATTCGACCGTACACTAATCATACACGCAAATGTGAACGATCATGATCAGGGACTCACGAGAAGATATCACAACACAACTCTAGACACAAATAAAATAATACAAGCTTCATATTACAAGCCAGGGGCCTCGAGGGCTCGAATACAAAACCTCGAACTCACAAGAGTCAGCGGAAGCAACAATATCTGAGTACAGACATAAAGTTAGACATGACTGCATTAAGAAGGCTAGCACAAAAGCAACAACGATCGAAGAGGGAAGGCCTCCTGCCTGGGACCTCCTAACTACTCCTGGTCGTCGGCGGTCTCCACATAGTAGTAGGCTCCATCGGGGTAGAAGTAACCATCGGCGATGGCATCTGGCTCCTGGGATCCACCAACTGGTTGCAACAACCGGAAAGAAGAAAGAAGGGGGGAAAAGGGGTAGCAAAGCAACCGTGAGTACTCATCCAAAGTACTCGCAAGCATCAGATCTATACTACGTATGCATTGGTATCAAATGGAAGGGTTGTATCTATGGACTGAACTGCCGAATGCCAGAAGGGACGGGAAAAGGCCTAGCCTATCGAAGACTAGCATCTTCAAGCAGCTCCAAGCATCTTGCAGCATTCAAAAGAGTAAAGAATAGCAATTTAATATTTAACAAACATGTTGTAACATTAATGCCCAGAGATCCTTCCTTGACTCCCTGCGAGAAAGCAATCTCGGAGCCAACATATCCATCACATATCTCAAGTATCCATTTCTAGTTGTAATAGATCAGGATACAAGTCTGAACGTCCATTACCATGGACACGGTATTCGAATAGATAACTTCACTGCAGGGGTGCACCACATTACCCAACACGCTTGATTACTCTGGCCGGACACACTTTTCTGAGTCAATGCCCGGCCTCGGAAGATCAACACGTCGCAGCCCTACCTAGGCTCAGCAGAGAGGTCCCCGCCGGTCTACATCCTAAGCACTCCGGGGTCTTGGGCCCATCGCCCGTTGCACTCCGGATCGTTGTGAGCAGGGTGGATACCAGCACCGCCTCGCATGGCCAGCATGATCCGACCATGCCGCAATGCTGAACTGGATGTCTGACAAAGCTTCGGTTGATACCATGACACCGAGGCCCATAACTATTCCCGCGTGGTGGTTAGTGCGTCAAGGCCAGAGGCCAACTCAGAACAAATACACAAATCATTAGTGCGTTGGGAGCTCGCGAAGACGAGCAGAGACTCACGATCGATGTGACCCCATCGCCCCATCTCGTGGACTTACGGCAAGGGCCCAGAATGCCCGGCCGTGCCATGTAATTATCTCGCGGATGCCCTCCGGGCCCGCCCGACTTTCACATCAACTCGCAGGTACCCCTCAGGGCCGACCCGACTTTAACAAAGGTCTCAAGTAAAGCCAGGGTAACCGTGTGTCCAAAACATCAAGGGGGAAAACCCGAGGAATCACCCTCGAGGGATTCCCACTCTATGTAACCATCAAGGTGAACATATGAGGAATCACCCTCGATGTTCACACTTGAGGTGTTGCACGACAGAGTCGTATCGGGGGTGGTGAAGGAGGAATCACCCTCGTTGACCACGACCGAATAGCTACACTACAGAGTTATCATCAAGAGTGCATTACGAGGTATCACCCTCGGCACTCGATAGTAGCTCTGCAGAGTCGAGCAACAAAAGGGGCGTGATGTGATGTGAGGTGTTGGGCTCTGGTCGTCGATCATGTTGATCGAGTCATCGATGATGAAGCAGGGGCAACAAGGACATGGTGGGGGTCACTGATGGATCACTAACCAACCTATACTAAGCAGTTTAGGATAAGCAGGTAAGGTACAATGAGCAGGTTACAAAAGCAGTCTATGCATCAGAATAGGAGCAAACAATAACAGTAGCAAAATCTAATGCAAGCATGAGAGAGAATGGAATGGGCGATATCAAAGTGATCAAGGGGGGGCTTGCCTGGAAGCTCTGCTGAAAAGGAAGAAGATTCGTCGGTGACGTAGTCGATCACAGTGGCATCAGTAGCGGTCTCGGGGTCTACTAGAGAGAAGAGGGGGAAGAAACAGTAAATACAAGCAACAAATGCATGACAAGTCAACAGGCAGAGCTAGGGTGTTCTAACCCAGTACTACGCGATACTAGCGAATGGGGAAAACATCCAGGAATGTTTCCCCAGTGTTAGGCATTTTCGAACAAATGAATCGGAGGGGGGCGATTGCAGGTTCGCTATGCTAGGGATGTATGGCAGACGAACGGGCTGCGTATGCAGATTCGTCATATTTTTCTAAGCAACTTTTATGTACAAAGTATTTTCATCTGACTTATGGATTGTTTTCTATTAAATTTTGAAGTTTAAATAATATTCTGAAATTGTTTTAATTAATTAATTCGAAACATTTAAAAGTAAAATGCTAGGTGTACTCAAAAAGGTACCCAACAGAATAGCACAGAGGCTGACTGGTGGGGCCCTGGTCAACTATTCCAGTCAATGTTTGACTAGACCGTTGACTGGTCAAAAGGTGAACAGTAAGAGGGGCCCGCATGTCATTCTCACAGCAGCTAATCTAACAGTTTAATTAGACTAAATGTAATTAGGTTAAATAAACAAGGTTAATTAAGTTAATTAATTAGTTAATTAACTTAATAATTAATTAACATTATTTTTATTTATATATTATTATTTTTTTGTTTCCAGGGGCTGGGCCCCGCCTGGAAGTGGCCCCGGAGGCCAACCGGGGCAGGCGTAGCGGGGCGGAGGAGAGGCCAACGCGGGCGCAGGCAGCAGCGGCCTCGACTGAGCACGCCTATGCAGGAGGGGCTTCGGCGAGGGGTGGCGAGCGGCGCCGGCAGCGGATGTAGTCGGCGAGCGGGGCTGCCACCGGACCGAGCGGCAGGAGGTCGGGGCACCGTGGGGAGACGACGGCGGCGGAAGCGAAAAAGTCCAACCGCGAGCGGGAGCGCGAGGTGCGGTGTGGGCAGGGCCGTTCGGTGCGTGTGGGGCGGTGGTGGCTGGCGAGTGGGGCTGGAGGGTAGGGGCAGCGCGGCGGAGTAAGTGCAGCAGCAGCAGTTGACAGTGGAGCGAGGCCATGCGCGGGCGGGCAGAGATTGGGTCGGCCGGCGCGAGAGCAGCAGCTAGCAGGAGGAGGGGCGTGGAGTACTGGCGTGGCCGCGGCCAGGCACGCGCCAGGGAGCCGAGCGCGGGGCGGCTGCGGTGGCCGCAGCGAACAGGGGCCGCAGCGACAGCGCGCGAGCGGCGGAAGGCAGCGGCAGAGCAGCAGCAACGAGCGGGGCGAGGCCACGCGCGCTCGGGGGCTCACGGGGGCGCAGCCGTGGCCGGGGTGAGCACGACATGGCCAAAAGCAAGAGCAACGGTGGCGCGGCGAGATGCGGGGACGGAGACGCGCCGGGAAGAGAGGGGTTTCAAAGGGGAGCTCACCTAGAAGGCTCAAGGGGGCCCGGCGAAAGCTTAGTAGCAGCAGGGCAGCGGGGATCGGAGGAGATCGCCGATGGGCAGAGGAAGAAGATGACGATGACGCACTCGTTGTTGGGGACCCCAACTCGACCTGGTGGATGTAGATGACGTAGCAGACGGTGCCGGTTCTTCTGGACAAGGTCCTAGGGCCCGAGGTCGACGGTGGACGCGTGAATCGACGACGGCCATGGTGACGGTGGCGCAGTTGCTGTGGATCTGGGCGAGAGAGAGAGAGAGAGCGACGAGGGAGGAGGAGAGGGGAGAAAATATCCCGGGGAGGAAGGGGGTGCTGACGAGGCCAGGGGGCTCGTCCTTATCTCGGCGCTGCCGCGGTGCGGGAATGGCGAGCCGGTCGGGCGGCGACCACAGGCGCGGGTGCTCGGTCGCCCGCACAGTGAAGACGACGCGGGAGGGGGAGCTGGGCCGCTGGGTCGGCTGGGGGGATAAGGCCTAGGGGTAGGGGGCCGTGTCTCTTTTCCCCCTTTTTCATTTCTTTAGGTTTTTCCTTTTAAAACCTATGTTTCTTTTACTTTAGCTAGCAAAAATAGTTTTACTAAAATATAAAAGTGGCTCCACAAATAGAGTTGCAAAATAACCCTCTGTCACAAAAAGTTTGGCACTTAAGTAAAATAGTTTGTAATCTTTATAATTTAAAAAACATTTAAATTATTATTTTGGACCCTGTTTTAATTAGTTTAGGGCATTTAAACACTTTTCAAAAATGTTGGGTCACCACCATAATTGGTTATGGAATATTTGCCACACTTTGAACATTTTATTTTTAAAGTATGAACACTTTTATAGTTTGACTTGATTTTAAAATTCGAATTGGAACGGGGTTTGAATCAACGTGAGTTTATCAACAGTAACCATGGTGACGTGGCATCATTAGTAGAGGGTTACTGTAGCTTAATTATCCGGGCGTCACAATTCTCCTCCACTACAAGAAATCTCGTCCCGAGATTCAAGAGGTGGAGTAAGGGGAAAAGTTCTGGTTACAAAATGCTAGCGGGTCTTCTCGGTCTTGGTCGCTCTTCTCGAAGAGGTTGATCCACCATGTTGATGACTTCATTTCTCTGCTTCAGGTCATCATGACAAAGTCATCATCCTTTCTTCGGAGTCTTCATCGTACTTACGAATGGGTAAGGGGCAGCTTGACAACGATAGGATGATGTAAGGGATAATCATATGGGATTATCCCATGAATGAACTCATGAATATCTCTCGAGTTGAACAAATGAAACACATCGAGAGCAAGAAGGTACAATAAGAAGTTTCAAGCGGATAGACAATCGTCCGATGTGTGAAACAAAGTGTGAAAGGGATTCAGAGCAACGAGAATAAGTATTGCGTCTGAAACCAGAATAGATCACTAGGAATGTGGCTCGTGAATTACATACGAAGCCAAGCATGAGGAATAACTCTAGAAACAAGGGTGTACAGGAGAGTCAGGTTTCGATCCTGTGGAACTGTGGGTTATGGGCCCACCATGTGGGTTAAAAGTAGAAAGGGCGCTGACATCTTGCACGGTCATGAACTATAGCAAGGCATGTCAGAGGATAGCCTGTCAGTTATGTTGGCAACAACGTTGATACCAAGGGCGAGGGACGAAGAGAACCATTTTCCTGCTCGTTAAGACGAGGCGGACCAATAGGCAAAGTTCTTGTCTGTCGGTGGCTACCGGAATGTCATCAACAATAGTAACAAGGTCTTACTGACAGAGTTTGTACACCGAGGTATTTACCTAAGCAGGGAATTATCACTGCTCAGATATGTTAGGTTACAAGAAAGGTTAAACAAAACAATGGAAAGGAAAATGTGGATTCAAATCAGTTATCGGTGTTCTAGAGTGTCTAACAACTCAGAACCTGTGGAAAATTGGAATCGGAAAGAAATAATAGTTGATGAAGTTACGTAGTTCCGTGATATTTTTGAGATACCAGAGGGTAATACTCGAAGGTAGATCAAAGTAGAGGTTGGACAGGTGAAATGATCTGAAGAAGACAAGTACTTTAACTTGTCTGAGAATGGAATCAAAGGAGAACAATCATGGTCGGAACCACGGTTGCAAAGGACCAAACATAGATACAAGATGAACTTATCGCAAGGGGATTATTATTATTACAAGAAGCTTCCATGATAAGTTCCACATCGGGTCCATGGGCATGAACACAAAGGCTCAAGGTCGACTCCCACTTCAACAATGCATAACCTTCCATTTACTTCTCATCTTCGACGAAGTTGTAGAATTGAAAATTTATCCGAAGAAACGCCGGTAGATATAACCCGCATAATCTTCGGGTTCACATAGATTAGGGAAGGCGTAGGTTCAACCCACTGGGGCATCTTAGGAGCATATACCACAAACTTCACGAGTAATTAACTCAAGCCGGGAAGCAGAGTATGGTTGACAGGAGCGGGGGATACAATTTACCAAAGGTATTATGTATCCAAGGAAAGGCTCACAAGGTTACTGAATATGAAGGATGCTGTCGAATAAAACCCAACAAAGGATCGGGTGGTCCACAAGGGATCTGATGTGAGCATCGGTACTCAACCATAAGAATAAAGAATGCAAGGAATCAGATTATAGAAACAACTAACAAATTCAAAGCTCAAATGCAAAGGAATTATGATTCCCAAATCAAGGGATCAGAAGCAAATGCTCTGATCAAGGGTGGATAAGTTGAATAGACTTAGGGGTATAAAAGGCGGCAATTTGATTGGTCGAGAACCAGCTCCTGTTCAAAATAACGTCTGAGCCGGAAGGATGAATTCTAGGGTTCGACTGAGGATTGCGAGAATCTGCAACATATTAAATCAATGGACTCAAAATGATAGTGACAAAGGATACCAATATGATTACTAGACTTATGGGTTTAACCATAATGCAAGCAAGCAAGAATTTCAAGATAGAGGATTTTTGGAAGATCGAATAGTATTTCAGGGCATCTTGTAATAACAAGAGCAACTGGGGATGAAGGTATGAACGACAAACGTAGGATGTTACCCACAAGGATTTATCGGTGGTAGGGATCGCAACGGCGAAGGGCACAAGGGTCTCGGGAAAACATCGGAGAGTATCTTCAGAATCTTCTGGTGCACCAAGCAATCATCTGGAGTGAGGGGCTCTCCGGGAGAAAGTATTTACGAGAACCTAGAGTTAGAGTTAGCAAAACCATTTAACCCGAATAGAAGAGAGATCAGAATCCCAGAGTATAGACAAGGACTAAAAGATCCTAATACCACCCAATGGCGACGTGGGCCCGTAAGCCACACAGCCATGTTAGTAAAACAGTTTTCAAAGACTAGACTCAACTTCGGCCAAGGAGTTGGAAAGGGGGGTTCCTACAGGCAGTCGGCTCTGATACCAACTTGCGACGTCCCCGATTCGACCGTACACTAATCATACACGCAAATGTATACAATCAAGATCAGGGACTCACGGGAAGAAATCACAACACAACTCTAGACACAAATAAAATAATACAAGCTTCATATTACAAGCTAGGGGCCTCGAGGGCTAGAATACAAAAGCTCAAACACACAAGAGTCAGCGGAAGCAACAATATCTGAGTACATACATAAAGTTAGACATGACTGCCTTAAGAAGGCTAGCACAAAAGCAATAACGATCGAAGAGGCAAGGCCTCCTGCCTGGGACCTCCTAACTACTCCTGGTCGATGGCGGTCTCCGCGTAGTAGTAGGCTCCGTCAGGGTAGAAGTAACCATCGGCGGTGGCATCTGGCTTCTGGGATCCACCAACTGGTTGCAACAACCGGAAAGAAGAAAGAAGGCGGAAAAGGGGTAGCAAAGCAACCGTGAGTACTCATCCAAAGTACTCGCAAGCATCAGATCTATACTAAGTATGCATTGGTATCAAATGGAAGAGTTGTATCTGTGGACTAAACTACGGAATGCCAGAAGAGAGGGGAAAAAGCCTAGCCTATCGAAGACTAGCATCTTCAAGCAGCTCCAAGCATCTTGTAGCATTCAGAAGAGTAAAGAATAGCAATTTAATATTTAACAAACATGTTGTAACATTAATGCCCAGAGATCCTTCCTCAACTCCCTGCGAGAAAGCAATCCTGGAGCCAACATATCCATCACATATCTCAAGTATCCATTTCTAGTTGTAATAGATCAGGATACAAGTCTGAACGTCCATTACCGTGGACACGGTATTCAAATAGATAACTTCCCTGCAGGGGTGCACCACGTTACCCAACACGCTTGATTACTCTGGCTGGACACACTTTTCTGAGTCAATGCCCGGCCTCGGAAGATCAACATGTCGCAGCCCTACCTAGGCTCAGCAGAGAGGTCCCCGCCGGTCTACATCCTAAGCACTCCGGGGTCTTGGGCCCATCTCCCGTTGCACTCCGGATCGTTGCGAGCAGGGTGGATACCAACACCGCCTCGGATGGCCAGCATGATCCGACCATGCCGCAATGCTGAACTGGATGTCTGACAAAGCTTCGGTTGATACCACGACACCGAGGCCCATAACTATTCCCGCGTGGTGGTTAGTGCGTCAAGGCCAGAGGCCAACTCAGAACAAATACCCAAAGCATTAGTGTGTTGGGAGCTCGCGAAGACGAGCAGAGACTCACGATCGATGTGACCCCGTCGCCCCATCTCGTGGACTTACGGCAAGGGCCCAGAATGCCCGGCCGTGCCATGTAATTATCTCGCGGATGCCCTCCGGGCCCGCCCGACTTTCACATCAACTCGCAGGTACCCCTCAGGGCCGACCCGACTTTAACAAAGGTCTCAAGTAAAGCCAGGGTAACCGTGTGTCCAAAACATCAAGGGGGGAAAACCCGAGGAATCACCCTCGAGGGATTCCCACTCGATGTAACCATCAAGGTGAACATATGAGGAACACCCTCGATGTTCACACTTGAGGTGTTGCACGACAGAGTCGTATCGGGGGTGGTGAAGGAGGAATCACCCTCGTTGACCACGACCGAATAGCTACACTACAGAGTTATCATCAGGAGTGCGTTACGAGGTATCACCCTCGGCACTCGATAGTAGCTCTGCAGAGTCGAGCAACAAAATGGGCGTGATGTGATGTGAGGTGTCGGGCTCTGGTCGTCGATCATGTTGATCGAGTCATCGATGATGAAGCAGGGGTAACAAGGACATGGTGGGGGTCACTGATGGATCACTAACCAACCTATACTAAGTAGTTTAGGATAAGCAGGTAAGGTATAATTAGCAGGTTACAAAAGCAGGCTATGCATCAGAATAGGAGCAAACAATAATAGTTGCAAAATCTAATGCAAGCATGAGAGAGAATGGAATGGGCGATATCGAAGTGATCAAGGGGGGGCTTGCCTGGAAGCTCTGCTGAAAAGGAAGAAGAGTCGTCGGTGACGTAGTCGATCACAGTGGCATCAGCAGCGGTCTCGGGGTCTACCGAAGAGAAGAGGGGGAAGAAACAATAAATACAAGCAACAAATGCATGACAAGTCAACAGGCAGAGCTAGGGTGTTCTAACGCAGTACTACGCGATACTGGCAAAGGGGGAAAACATCCAGGAATGTTTCCCCAGTGTTAGGCATTTTCGAACAAATGAATTGGAGGGGGGCGATTGCAGGTTCGCTATGCTAGGATGTGTGGCAGACGAACGGGCTGCGTATGCAGATTCGTCATATTTTTCTGAGCAACTTTTATGTACAAAGTATTTTCATCTGACTTATGGATTGTTTTCTATTAAATTTTGAAGTTTAAATAACATTCTGAAATTGTTTTAATTAATTAATTTGAAGCATTTTAAAAGTAAAATGCTAGGTGTACTCAACAAGGTACCCAACAGAACAGCACAGAGGCTGACTGGTGGGGCCCTGGTCAACTGTTCCAGTCAATGTTTTGACTGGACCGTTGACAGGTCAAAAGTTGAACAGTAAGAGGGGCCCGCATGTCATTCTCACAGCAGCTAATCTAACAGTTTAATTAGACTAAATGTAATTAGGTTAAATAAACAAGGTTAATTAATTTAATTAACTTAATAATTAATTAACATTATTTTTATTTATATATTAATATTATTTTTATTTCCAGGGGCTGGGCCCCGCCTGGAAGTGGCCCAGGAGGCCAACCGGGGAGGGCGTAGCGGGGCGGAGGCGAGGCCAACGCGGGCGTAGGCAGCGGCGGCCTCGGCTGAGCACGCCTGCGTAGGAGGGGCCTCGGCGAGGGGCGGCGAGCGGCGCCGGCAGCGGATGTAGCCGGCGAGCGGGGCGGCCAACGGACCGAGCGGCAGGAGGTCGGGGCACCATGGGGAGACGACGGCGGCGGCAGCGGCCGAGGCCAACCGCGAGCGGGCGAGCAAGGTCCGTTGTGGGCAGGGCCGTTCGGTGCGTGCGGGGCGGCGGTGGCTGGCGAGTGGGGCTGCAGGGCAGGGGCGGCGTGGTGGAGCAAGTGCAGCAGCAGCAGTCGGCAGGGGAGCGTGGCCGTGCGCGGGCGGGCAGAGGCAGGGTCGGCCGGCGCGAGAGCAGCAGCTAGCAGGAGGAGGGGCGTGGAGTACTAGCGTGGCCGCGGCCAGGCGCGCGCCGGGGAGCCGAGTGCGGGCCGGCTGCGGTGGCCACAGCGAATAGGGGCCGCAGCGACAGCGCGCGAGCAGCGGGAGGCAGCGGCAGAGCAGCAGCAACGAGCGGGGCGAGGCCACGCGCGCTCGGGGGCTCACGGGGGTGCGGCCGCGGCCGGGGTGAGCACGACGCGGCCAAAAGCAACAGCAATGGTGGTGCGGCGAGATGCGGGGACGGAGACGCGCGGGGAAGAGAGGGGTTTCAAAGGGGAGCTCACCTAGAAGGCTCAAGGGGGCCCGGTGAAAGCTTAGTAGCAGCAGGGCAGCAGGGATCAGAGGAGTTCGCCGACGGGCAGAGGAAGAAGATGACGATGACGCACTCGTTGTTGGGGGTCCCAACTCGACCTGGTGGGTGTAGACGACGTAGCAGACGGTGTCGGTTCTTCTAGACAAGGTTCTAGGGCCCGAGGTCGACGATGGGCACGTGAATTGACGACGGCCATGGTGACGGTGGCGCGGTTGCTATGGATCTGGGCGAAAGAGAGAGCGACAAGGGAGGAGGAGAGGGGAGAAAATATCCAGGGGAGGAAGGAGGGGCTGATGAGGCCAGGGGGCTCGTCCTTATCTCGGCGCTGCCGCGGTGCGGGAATGGCGAGCCGGTCGGGCAGCGACCGCGGGCGGGGGTGCTCGGTCGCCCGCACAGTGAAGACGACGCGGGAGGGGGATAAGGCCCAGGGGCAGGGGGGCCGTGTCTCTTTTCCCCCTTTTTCATTTCTTTAGGTTTTTTCTTTTAAAACCTCTGTTTCATTTACTTTAGCTAGCAAAAATAGTTTTACTAAAATATAAAAGTGGCTCCACAACTAGAGTTGCAAAATAACCCTTTGTCACAAAAAGTTTGGCACTTAAGTAAAATAGTTTGTAATCTTTATAATTTAAAAAGCATTTAAATTATTGTTTTGGACCCTGTTTTAATTAGTTTAGGGCATTTAAACACTTTACAAAAATGTTGGGTCACCGCCATAATTGGTTATGGAATATTTGCCACACTTTGAACATTTTATTTTTAAAGTTTGAACACTTTTATAGTTTGACTTGATTTTAAAATTTGAATTGGAACGGGGTTTGAATCAACGCGAGTTTATCAACAGCAACCATGGTGACGTGGCATCATTAGTAGAGGGTTACTGTAGCTTAATTATCCGGGCGTCACACCTGCATCCACGGCGCGAGGGTGAATAGGAGGTAGAAGGAGATCCCCTGGTGGGCTGGCCCTGGTGCTGTGCACTTGGGCCTCAAGTGCACAGTGCCAAGTTTTGCCTTTTCTTTCTTCTTTTTATTACTTTTGTGTTTCATTTATTTAGCTTCTGTTTTGTAAATATTTTAAAAAGCAAAATAGTTTTATAGAATATGAAACTTGTACCATTATTAGTATAGTAATTTCTGGCACTGCCACAAAAGTATGGGGATTTATTTAAAACAGTTTGTATTTTCATAATTTAGAAAAAGCATTTTAAATATAGTTTTGGCCCATGTTTTAATTATTTTAGGGCATTTAACCACTTTAAAAATGTTGGTTTCTCATGACAATCACCTAGTGATTATTTGCAACATTATGAACATTTTAGTTTTGCAGCTTGAAGAAATATTATTTTAACTTTATTTTAAATTTGATTTGAATTTTGATCAAGTGAAAAATGGATTAGCAAAAAGGTGATGACATGGCACCATTTGGGGGAGATTACTGTAGCTTGATACTGGGGGTGTTACACCCTTTTCAGATAACAACGATCGATAAGGGTTGCCAAAGCAGCAAGCTGAATGGCAAGATTCGGGGCAGAGGCATGCCTACCACCAAAACGATCGGTGTGGCGGACAAGAATATATGGGCGTGATACCTGCAAATGGTGTCTGGAACATTTGGTACCTCGGCATCACTCCGCTGGGACAAAGATGACGCAAAATACCAAAAATCAGGTATGCAAACTCGAGAGGGCAGGTAGGGGATCGAAACCGAAGCCACCTACACTCATAACATCAACCGTTAGAGACAAGATAATAATTCTGTATGAAATGCTATGCGACAATCAAATGCAGCAACTGACTAGACCCTATACTACCAGCGCTCACGCGGACTAGGGTGTCCTACAGCCAGACCTGCTCTGATACCAAAGCCTGTGGGACCCCGGCTCAGAGAGACCGGAACACTCCGTATTCCAGCCCAGAGATCAAGTCTTTTGGAATACGGTACTGCTTGGCATAGAACAAATCATCTCTTTATTACAAAAGATATGGATACAAGGGTTCGGATATTACATAGGCTCGTCGGCACGGTGACACTACGCCTGCTAAGGTAGCTCTATGCTAGCAGCAGAACAACTCATAGCAGCGGAACAACGATGGCGGTGATGAACTCCACGCTGCAGGGACTCTGGCTGGAACGCATCCTAGCGCGAAACTCAGGATCCTCGACAAGCAAGCGATCACGGCATGACCTGCAATCTGGCATGACACGCCAAGTGAGTACTTTTAATGTACTCGCAAGCTCACAGCAACCAAAGCAATCAAGACAAACAACAGCATGGCATTTACAGGTTAATTAATGATGAGCATGATACAACTAGAACAGTATAAGATGAGCATGGCATGGACATGTTACTCAAGATATGATCATGATGATACTAGAACTAGTATGCAAGGGGGTCGATATTAAGGCCTCATGGACCAACTTAGTCTTCTCGGAGCTTATCTCATAACCACCATATATATGCCAATCTTACTTACCATCGTGATCATCACAAGATCACCTCCTTATTATAAAGAATACCATCGTGATCATCACAAGATCACCTCATCATTATCCAGAATACCATCGTGATCATCTCGTAACCACATAAAGGTCAACCAACTTCATTCCTCATCGAACTGGGGGTTGTTTATTAGTCAGATTATTATTACTGTTGACCCATAATGTGACCTACTATGAAATGGGCCCATAACTGAAGACGCGGCTATCGATAGATTATACACTCTACAGAGGTTAGTACATTATACCCTCACCACGGAATTCATGGCCTCGTCCTCCCATTCGGGTGGACCAACGACATTCCAACAAAGCCAATCTATTGCATGACACTCTCCCTGCCACTCCGACAAACTCCCCTTTGGGCTAAGTCCTGGGTGGCCCCGATGTCACCACGTGACACCAGCCACCTTCGTGACCGACCACCGTCGTGGCCAAAACAAAACAAAACAAAAACGTCCCAAACGGGGACAACGAAATTCCATACAACTCGGGCACACAAGGCTAAGGCCGCCTACCTGATCAGGGTAGCGCACACACATAACCTTCCCTAGTTGGAGGCACCAACGAGAGGCATGACAATAGACCAAATTAGGGCCCCCCATAAGGCAAGTGTGGTTGCACTGGTCAGCTCGATTCGATGGCACTATGACTCAGCTAACAGATTTGTTCAAGTTTGTTTAATGTCCGGTTAAACTTGAATGGTGATGAGCTGAGTCATAATAACATGATGAAATAACAATGCATATGAGCATGATATCAACATGAGCACGGATGAGAAACATAACCATTTAACATATGGATCATAGCATCAACAACACTAAATTACTTATTCTATGAGATGCAAAAGAGCATGGCATAGCGATGATCGTGCATAGCACAAGAACTTTCATAACAAACGATAATATAGCATATGAGCATATCATTAGCACTAGCATATGAAATTATTACAAGAATTGAACATGAGAATAATAATACTAGCAAATGATCATTTAACTCACTAGAATCAAATGAACATGTTATGAAAATGAGCATGAATCCACAAGCATATATAGCATTCACAAAATATTAACATGCACAAAGTATTTAAATATTCAATTAGAAAACCATGGCTACTGCAAGGCCATCGTGCCAGTGGCTATTGTGGCTTGCCTGGGGATGAAGAGATCACCGGGAAGAAGTGCAATGAACTCGCGGAAAGATTTGCCGGAAACATTCCCTCACGGCGGAGCTGATTAGGGGGCAAGTGCAAAATGTCAGTTTCAGAATGTTACAACATAGTGAAAATGATACCAATGGAACAGGTTCGACGAATAGAGAACGTGGGCTTTTGAATCACCTGATTCGGAGTTACGATTGTGGAGTTACGGTCGTTCGTTCGTTAGGCAGAAAACAAATAAAAACTTATTCATTTCTGCTCTTAACCAGTGAACGCCCACAATATAAAGATTTCAGCCGGCGGGGTTAAACAGAAAGCGTATTCTCAGGAAATACGCTTTCCACCAATTGAAAGCGCATTGCTGGCCGAAGCCGTACTGAAATAAGCCTTCTTAAGTAGAAAACATATTTCTGTAAATAAGTATCCACTTAAAAGAAACTGGGCCCGGCCGCTAGTCGATGACATGCGGGTTCCACGCCTCTCCTCTCTCTCTCAGTCTTCTTCTACCTCGTGTCGAGCAGGGATAGAGGGGGTCGACCGAGCTCGAGGCCGCCGCTCGAGGGCACCATGGCGCTCTCCGATGAGCAGGGCGAGCTCCTGGGGTTTTGCCGCGCCCGAGGGTAGCCACAGGATTGCCCGAGGCGGTCTCCAGCTCCATCGCCATAGGTAGGGGCTCGGCGGCCAGAGGTCTTTAAGGAAGCCACGCCAGTGAGGCTCCTCTGGTGGATTGGAGGACGGCGGCAACCTAGTGGGCATGGAGGGGGACTCTGGTGGAAGCTAGGTGAGGAGGGAGGGACCGGAGTGCTCGAATTTGAGTGAGGGGTGGCGGCGGCCATGGAAGCACAGGAAGGCGAGGAGAGGTCCTCGAGCTAAATAGAGCGGTCGGGGAGGCTCCAAGGAGAGTGGTGAGGCTGCTGGAGTGCAAGGGGGAGCTCGGGAATGGCTTAAATAGAGCCGGACGAGCTCGAGGGTGAGCACGGCCGTGGCAACGCGGGTACCAGCGTACTAGAGCTCGGAGACACGCAAATGAGTGAGGGGAGGGGGTCCAGAGGGTTCAGGGCGACGCGGGAGGATCTCAGGCTTGCTCGAGAAGGCTCGGGAGCGACACGGTCGACCGGCCATGGTGGAGCAGACACGGTCTGCTCCTGGACGCAGTTGACACGACGCGTCGGGCCAGAGAGACAAGGGGGAGGGGTCCAGCATGAGGGCATGCCCATGGGGAAGCTCCTGGACATGGTGCCGTGGCGAGAGCATGAGGAAACGGACGAGGCCGAGAGCCTCAACTGCCAGAGCGCAAGAATGGGCATGCCAGCTGCGTAGTCGCTGCATGAATAGGTGAACGCGGTGCGCTCTGACCAGCAGGAGGTTGTCTACCGTGTGGACCCTACTTGCTAGAGACCCAGAATGAGCTTGGTTCGATCAAATCAACTCTGTCCTGAGGGGTAGCATCAACTGTAGCTCCTTGCAGCAAGGTGTTTGTTGGGTACTGGGGAAGGATTGATACGTCTCCAACATATCTATAATTTTTTATTGTTCCATGCTATTATATTATCTATTTTGGATGTTTTATATGCATTAATATGCTATTTTATATTATTTTTGGGACTAACTTATTAATCTAGAGCCCAGTGCCAGTTTCTGTTTTTTCCTTGTTTTTGAGTTTTACAGAAAAGAATACCAAACGGAATAAAACTTTCGCGATGATTTTTCTTGGACCAGAAGACACACGTAGGACTTGGAGATGAAGGCAGAAGAGTCTCGAGCGCTCCACAAGCCCTCAGGGCGCGCCCTAGGGGGTGCGCCCCCTGGCTTGTGGGCCCCACGGGAGTGCTCCAACCCTAATCTTTGGCCTATAAATTCAAAAATATTCCCAAACCACCAGAAGCATCCACCAAAATACTTTTCCGCCGCCGTAACCTTCTGTACCCGTGAGATCCCATCTTGGGGCCTTTTCCGGCATCCTGTCGGAGGGGGATTCAATCACGGAGGGCTTCTACATCAACTCTATTGCCCTTCCGATGAAGCGTGAGTAGTTTACAATAGACCTACGGGTCCATAGCTAGTAGCTAGATGGCTTCTTCTCTCTCTTTGATCCTCAATACCATGTTCTCCTCATTGTTCTTGGAGATCTATCCGGTGTAATATTCTTTTGCGGTGTGTTTGTCGAGATCCGATGAATTGTGGATTTATGATTAGTTTATCTATGAATATTATTTGAATCTTCTCTGAATTCTTATATGCATGATTTGATATCTTTGTATTTCTCTTCGAATTATCGGTTTGGTTTAGCCAACTAGATTGGTTCTTCTTGCAATGGGAGAGGTGCTTAGTTTTGGGTTCAATCTTGCGGTATCCTCACCCAGTGACAAAGTAGGGGTAGCGAGGCACGTATTGTATTGTTGCCATCAAGGGTAAAAATATGGGGTTTTCATCATATTGCTTGAGTTTATCCCTCTACATCATGTCATCTTACTTAAGGCGTTATTCCATTCTTATGAACTTAATACTCTAGATGCATGCTGGATAGCGGTCGATGTGTGGAGTAATAGTAGTAGATGCAGAATCGTTTCGGTCTACTTGACACGGACGTGATGCCTATATTCATGATCATTGCCTTGGGTATCGTCATTTGCGCTTTTCTATCAATTGCTCGACAGTAATTTGTTCACACGTCATATTATTGGCCATCAAGAGAGAAGCCCCTAGTGAAACCTATGGCCCCCGGGTCTATTTTCCATCATATATTTTCAGATCTATAAACCAAAAAACCCAAAAATACCTTGCTGCAATTTATTTACTTTTATTTTATTTTATGTTTTAGTAAGCTTTTATATCTATCTCTATCAGATCTCACCTTTGCAAGTGACCGTTAAGGGATTGACAACCCCTTTATCACGTTGGGTGCAAGTGTTTGATTTGTTTGTGCAGGTGCATAGAGTGGATACTTGCGTGTATCTCCTACTGGATTGATACCTTGGTTCTTAACTGAGGGAAATACTTATCTCTACTTTGCTGCATCACCCTTTCCTCTTCAAAGGAAAAACCAACACAAGCTCAAGAAGTAGCAAGGATCACTTGGTGATAGATGTTGATCTTTTGCTAAGTGTGATCACACACTAAGGTGATCATCTGTCGGCATGGAAGCACAATCACCTATGGGGCAAGGCTGCCCCTTTCTGGTTCGGCAAGGGGACGGTCACATTGCACAAAGAGCAGAAATAGCAGGGCAGCATGACGGTGGACAACTCTCTTTTACCCAGGTTTGGGCTGCTTTGCAGTGTAAAACCCTACTCCTGCTGTGGTGGATTGATCTGGAGGAACACGAAGACACGGAGCGCTCAAGCCCGGCAAGCGTGCCTCAGGGAGAGCAGCTACGCGCGTATTAGTGTTGAGGAATCAAAGATTTGAACCCCTTGCTAGGTTGCCTTGGGCCTCCTTTTATAGCTTAAGGGGCGACCAAAGTGGCAAAACAGTCATTCTATATGATTAGATAGCTAACAGTGTCATCATACCTAACTCTGGCAGTTAGGACAAAGTGCATTAAATGCACTGCTAGGTGTCATGTTGAGGTTAAAATCCGGGAAGCCTGTCGCATCGCTTATCCGTCTTCTCCTTATTAGCGTGACATGCCATCTGGACGGGTGTCAATAAAGCTAATATCTTCTCCAGCAGGTTGCCACGTGCTCGACAGGATCCTCCTAGCCACTTGAGAGCTCAACACCGCATCGATTAGTGGCTGGCATATGATGAGGTGGAGTGGTGGCATCTTGGCGGAAGTTTGCCGGCACGGAGACTGCCGGGCTCTTGTCTTGGAGCCTTGCTTTGACCTTGGCGGCCCTGGAGACCCTGCCAGGGTGGCTTGGGTTTGCCCACAGGCGTGACCTCCACCCCGCCGAGCTCGCTTGCCTGGCAAGGGAGGCCCTCTTGAAAGCTTCCCTGGTTGGTCTGGTCTTGTTACCTTTGAGCTTGGGGCGCCCGACAATGGTCAGTTTGCCTCGGAGGCCACACAAGTCTGTGCACAAGTCAAGGGGAAACAAACACCCATGTTTGTGTACACCGACAGGAGCCCCCGAGCCTGAGCCACACGTGTCGCGGGTGTCGTTGGGTTAGGCCCAAACAGTGCACAGACATGCGGTGAAAATCCGCTGTCCAGGTATTAATGACTTTGCTGACCCGTCAATCACACGTCCATCCCACGCTGTTACTGCAGGTCGTGGAATTGTGGTTTTGCAGCAGTTACTGGGTAGTGCGCCTGTTAAAGGCAGTTTTTGGCAGGGGAAATAGTGGAGAGCCAGCCCCTTCGCGTGGTCCCAATAAAAAGGGAAACGCGAAGGAGCGCTGCTCATTCGCACCCTTCACCCCTCCCGCTTCATCTTCTTCCTTGCAACGAAAACCGCCTCCGCCGCCACCATCCGCCCCGTGCCATGCCAGATCCTTCTTCTTCCTCCGTCCAATGAAATGGGGCACAAGAAGAGCACCGTAAAGGGGAAACAGGCGGTCAAGCCTGAGGACCTGAGAGCAGAGGAGAAGAAGAAAGAGGCAGAGGAGTTGGCCCAGCAGCGGCAGGAGAACGTGGTTTTCTTGCCGTCGGACTTGGATGGCAACACCTTGATCCACAGGTATGCCTACATGTGGGTGAGGGAGACCAAGGGCCATGGAGCACCATCTGTTCTCCCTGACGGACCCAAGATTCCAGAGGACTCGTATCCCTTTTTCTGCGCATACTTTTACTTCAGGCTTTCTTCCCCCCTTCTCCGATTTCTTCAACGCCATGATGTACGCCTTTGGATTCCACCTACTGGATTTTACACCCAAAGCAATGACATGCATGGCGGTGTTTGCCCATTTGTGTGAAGATTTCGTTGGGGTTGCCCCCAACGTGGATTTGTTCTGCCACGTCTATATCCCCCGCATTGAGGACAAATCCCTGTCGGAGAATATATCTTGGATTCCACGAGGGAAGAAAGAGGACTAGGGATACCTTGGAGGGTAGTTGCGTGGCAAGTGGGAAGAGTGGAGGGGTGATTGGTGTTGGATTCAGGACCCAGATGCTCTTCGTTTTGTTCGCCGTGAACCAAGTGTGTTGTGCATGGCAAGGACTGGAGTGATCTGGGTGCCACTGATGAGAACCTCCGCCCGGCACTGAACAGGGTCACCTGCCTCAAAGCTACCGGGCTCACCATTGAGCATGTGGGGTCCGACTTCCTCCGGCGTCGCATTGCGCCATTGCAGCAGAGGGACATATTTGCTTGGGAATACAACAATGTCGGAGATTGGATGCGGCTTTATCCTGGTCGTGGCAACAATCTGACAGTCATGAGCCATGCTTGGTTGTGCGAGCAATTGTTCCACAAGGCCGGCACCTTCCATTTGCCAGCAAGAATTGTTCCGCTACACATCAACTCTGCCACGGATCAAATTCTGAAGTGGGTGCCAGATTGCAATGCCAATAGGGTCAAGGCAGACTGGAAATTGCCCAGCTTGGAGAATGAGATGGAGTGGGCCTCTAGTTTAGAGGAGAAGGCCACCAGGAAGGAGACGGACTTCACCAAGGGCACCACTGAAGAAGAGCAAGAGTACATACGCAGCAGGCTTGAGGAAGCCCGAAGACTCAAGGATGCCGGGGCAGCCGGCTATGAGGATGATGATGATGATGGGAATTCCTCAGATGAGGAACGTGTTTATGAAGAGATTGCCGAGCTTGAGGCGATAGGGGCCGCGGCTGCCGGGGCAAAGGCTGCCGGGTCTCAGGAAGCCGAACTGCCCGAGGAAGAGGAAGGGCTTGAGGTGGGCCCTCAGGCTCCTGAGCAATGGTGCCGCCTCTGCAAGAGAGGCAACCGAGAGTCGGTGGTTCCATCGTCGCCACGGGCTGGGCCCAAGGTGAAGAAGACGACCGCCAGAGGCAACAAAGAGGATACGGCGCGCCGCCATTCAGCCGCCTTGCTCGAGCCCCGACGCCGCCTTCCCGGCAACGGGTTGCTAAAGGCGCCGAACCCACGCTGCCATCAATCCCGGTCCCGACAGCGAGCAGGACCCCGCCACCCCTCAAGAGAGCCAGGGAATCACCTCCCCCCTGGTGTACAAGATGGATGCCATGCTCGACGGCCCAGAGTAAGGAAGATCTTTGCTTCTTTTATTTTTGATCCTTTTTTTGCTTTTTCCTTGATTCTCAACTAATCTTGTGCTGCTGATCTTGACAGGGACGAAGAGACCCTTGCGCACCGGGCCAAACAGGCCAGATCAACAGCGGCAGGATTGGGCTCTTCGTCGGGTGTCGGTCTGGCGGGGAACACCATGGACGCCACCATGCATAGCCCCCAGGCCAGCCCCCTTCGCGAGGGCACGGGATAGACCTCGGTCACTGGCAGAAACGTTGATGTTTCTCCTCCATCTCCGGACAAGAAAATGGAAGGAGATCGCCAGGAAGAAGTCTTCCGCGGAGCGGCAGTTCCTCCAGCGCCTCCCTTGATCAATGTCCAAGGAAAAGATTTTCCTGCAAGGGTTCCTACCGCCGGGTTGGCTCGCTTTGAAGCCACCCCCCCTGAAGAGGTGGCTGCTAATTGCCCCCCGGCAGTAAATGTTGCCGGGGAAGGAGAAGTTTCTTCCCGACAGCATCCAACATGTAAGCCACTTGCTTTTTGAACCCCCCTTTCCTTCGAAATTCATCCTTTTGACCTTTGATTTGAGTTTCTGATCATCATTTTCCCTCTGTTCTCATCCTTGCGCTTAGGTTCTCCACTCGAAGAGGGAGAACTTCTGGAAGAGGTGGCCAATATTGGGAAGGATGCTGCCACCGAAGCCATCAAGATTGCCGCCGATGAAGGGCGCAATGCACTGGTGGAAAAAGTGCTAGCCACAACTTTCGTTGGTGGCGCGCCATTTACAACCAACGCCACCACTATTTTTTCCAAATAGTGGTGGCGTTGGCTTATTTGGTATGACATTAGTAGGGGCATAGTGGTGGCGTTAGAAAACAGGGTAGCGTCAGAAGTATATGGGATCAACAATTTGTACCACGTGTAATATAGTGCTGTCGTGGAATAGCATGGAACACAAGTACTATTATATTTAGTTGTGGCGTGCTGTTGGTTCCGACGCCAGTATTGTTATTTTGTCGATGCCAACATTCTTATATTATTACTTTTTTGGTATATTCTTTTTTATAGTATATTATAGTTTACTTTTATTAAATTTTTATTATTTTAAACAGAAATAATGACATTTTTTAAAATATGTACTTTGAGACTTTAAATTACTTTTTCCTTTTTAGTTTAAGACTTGAAATACATAGTTTTGAGCCTTCAAATTTGTAGTTTGACACTTCCAAATTTTTTTCTTTTTAGTTTTTTATGTGGTGATCTTTTTTATAGTATATTATAGTTTACTTTTATTAAATTTCTATTATTTTAAATATAAATAATGACATTTCTTAGGTGGTGACCTTTTTTCTTATTGGGCTAGCCCAAATAGGATTAGGATGTCGTGGGGGTCAAAACCAACGGGGGCAACGGCCCCCTCGACCCGCCCCTCTCTCTCGCCGCTCTGTTCCGTTCCCCTTTCTCTCCCTCTCTCTCGCCGCTCGTTGTCGCCGTTCGATTCCGGTGATTGCCGTCATTCTCCGGTCCTGAGTTACACATCTGAGCCTCCCACTTTCATCTGGTCCATTTGGATTTTTTTAATTAGAGGTGTGTTTCGCATTCCCTTTGCTAGGGTTTCGGCGATGGCAGCAGGCAACGGCGACGGCAGCAGGCAACGGCGATGGAGTAGACTGTAGGCGACCCTCGGCTCCAACCCAGGTGAGCATATCATCCCTCCCTCTTTTGCTATAGGTCACTGCCAGTGTCAATCAAATTAAGGTGTTTGAGTTGCTAGTTGTAGAAATTGGAAGTGCAATCTGTCAACCAAATTAAGGTGTTTGAGTTGCTATTGCTGTTGTCAATTGGAAATTGGAAATTGGAAGTGCAATCTGTCGATTTTTAAGTCATCATCTTTGGAAGCATCTAAATTCTGAAACAAAGTGTTTGAGTTGCTATTGTAATCCATAACAAAGTGTTTGAGTTGCTGCTGTGTACTACTTTTGCACCATCTCACATATATCACTAGCTTCTCATTGAATCTTCGGTTTAATTCAAATAGTTGAGTGTCCAATGTGGCAATATGTGGCAAATATAGTGTCCAAAGAAAATTTCCACTCGAAACAAACTGGCATATATATACTACACTTCATCCATATAATTGTGTGAAGATATCGATAGTGCTATATTGTTGTTGTCCAAAGCTAGTTATGCACATGCTATGATATATTGTTGCTGTTTTACCCTTGATGAAATCTGCCAAGTCTGAAACTGGCAGAATTAAAACTTGCCATGTAGCATACACCATCCACATGATATGATATATTGTTGTTGTTTTACCCTTGATGAATATAACAGTTTCTTTGCTAATGTAGCATACTCCATGATGTTATGGACAGATTTGCATTGTATACTTTGACATGTGTGTTTGGTTCTTGTCATAATAACCTATACTTGTTACTATTTTGAAGTTCCAGCCATGACTAGCTGGAATAGCCACTACCAGTCCTCGTGCAACTTCACGGCCTATGAAGTTGACAAAGGCGAAACGAGCACCAACCAGGTAAGATTACAAAAACATCCATGAGCATTGCAAACACATGCATATATACATATATCATCTAACCATTCTTTATTGATGATTTCAAATATTTGACTTGCCAGGCGTATGTATGAGACCCATCTCCAGAACCGGTCCAGCAGTAGCTACCGGTACGTGACGTGGACATGCTCAGCTGTGAGCTTGTCGCGTCAAAGGAGAGTACAATGAAGGCACTTAAGGAGTTGAATGACTCCCAGAAGAAAGAGAAGGACGAGATGATTGACGATAACTCCAATCTCTGTGATAAGAAATTGAAGCTCATCGACCAGAAGTAGCTACTGGTCACCGAGATCGAGTCTATGAAGAAGGAGGTACGGCTCCTGAAGGCCGAGAGGGAGGAGCTGAAGACCCGCAAAGTCTATTTCAGAAAGGAGGGACAGAGCAATAGGAACAAGTTGCGTGAGATGAGGATCATTCTTCATCGTAGCTATTTAGCGAATAACAAGTTGTGTGAGATGATGATACTTTTGCTTGTAGCTAGCTACCGGATAACTTTTGCTTGTAGGTAGTAGCAAGCTAGTTACTGAAAACTATACTAATAGCTGGGTATATTTTATGGATTTGAGACTTACCACTAGAAGTTTAAATGGCTGCACATATACTAATAGTTGGGTATATTTTTTATTGCTGAAAAATACAAATTGCTGGCGTTGCCTCACAATAAACGCCATAGATAACACAATATATTGCTGGCGTTAGCCAGGTGGCATGCCATCAGTACTAAAATACTGCTGACGTGTCTGCCAACGCCACCACTAAACTGTTTTCACTCGCGCCATATTGGTGGCGTTGGGTCTCTATGTCAGCAAGGCACTTTTTGCCACGCCATAGCTAGGCTTTTTTCCACTAGTGATGAGGCTCCCGGGAATATCCAGGAGACGGCAGAAGAAACCAGCAATCCCCTTGGCAAAGCAACCGATCCTCTGGAAGTAGCTGAGGACAAGGTGCCCCTCCAATTAGATGCATCAAACTTGAGGATGCCTCCGCTTGCCGCAGTGGCACAAACCTCTATAAGTAGCTTGGCACTGATAATTGCCCATCCGGGACCGGTAGCCCCCAGCCCGTCAACCCTGAGCGGGGTGAATCTCGATGAGGAAATCACCCGTATAGTGACCCCTCTGGCTCAAAGGGCCAAAGTGGTAGGTGATTCTGTCGATTGCTCCAAAAACTTGGCCTTCCTGGAGACGATGGCTACCAGACTCAAAGATGCACAAAGAGGTATGGCCGGAGGTGGTAGGTAGTTCAAGAAGAACACAGGGCCCACGACGTGGCCACCCATCAATTGAAGGAGAAGGCGGAGGAGTTGCGCACTTGGTACAATAACCGATCCCGCGAACTCAAGGATCATGAGGAGAAGATGGTTGCTGCTGCAGAGAGAGCAAGAACTCATGACGGCAAGCTGACGGAGCACGAAGCGCGGCTCAACGCCAAAGCCAAAGATCTTGTCGCTCGTGAGCAAGACATGGCGAACATTCTTCGCAACAAGGATGATGAGCTGGAAAGCCTTGTTCAGCAGCGGACCAAGGATCTGGAGGACAGCCATAAGAAGACCATCGACGCGCAGACCCAGGACGCGGCACCAAACTCAAGGAGGTCGCTGATAACCTTGCCGCAACTTCCAAAGCCAAATCAGAGCTTGAGATCCAAGTGGGAAAGTTGGAGGAAAAGCTTGCCGGGAGCAAAAAGGAGACCGATGCTCTCCGGGAAGAAGCACGGAAGGCAGCCACCACGCTATACGGGCTGCAATCATAGCTCGCATCAAAAGGCGACGATCTAATTTCCGCCGCCAGTAACATTGAGGACTTGAACACCAAGCTTGCCACTTTGGAGAAAGACCTCAAGCTAGCCAAGGACCGAGAGAGGGTCTTGACGGAAGAAGTTAACACTGCATGGACTCTCTGAAAGGATGTAGAGCTCAAGCTTAAGGACCAGGTTGATCTGTACGACCTTTGGTCGAAGAGCCTGGTCAACATAGATGAACGCATCTCCTCCCAGATTGCCAAGATGAACATGAAGAGTTGGACCTTCTCCGTAAACGAGCATGAGGCCCCGGGCGTCAAGATGACACACTTCTTTGAGGGCCTTATCGATGGACTGAAGACATATGAAGATGACAGATCTGTCTGCTTCGCCAGTGAGTCCGGAAGTTTGCTCGAGATGCTATCTTCACCATCCTTGCCAACTTTGCACAGCGTCACCCTGACGTCGATCTCTCTGACGCCTTCAAGAAGCTGCCGGCCGGAACGGACACTTCTGCAGTCGCACAAGTTGTCAAGCCTTTGGCCGACAAGGTTCTTCGGGTGCCCCGGGTCCAAGGAGGATGTCGGGATTGAACTCCTTCATTCCATCCGCAGTAATGCTGCCAAACAAAAGACATATTTTGGACTTATGTTATGTCCTCGCTACTTTCATGGTGTAATAGCACCCTTAAGTAGTTGTATGCACTTATGCTATCCCTCCATTTTACTTTGTGTTTGGTTTTTGTATAATTTGACCACTCTACGCATGCCGGAGTCCTGTCAGGGCTAACCACTGGTCATGAGCACTTTGAGGATGGATCCTTAGTGGCTTGCTAGCAGTGCTGCCACCGACAAGTTTCCCTTCAACATTATCAACGCAGCCACCTGAGCTCTTGAGCGGACTCGAAACAGACAAGGGTGCAGATGACCACGGTGGGGCTCCTTCGCGTGCAAGTCCATTATATACAACTACCACATGAAAATGAAGGGAATCGCAATAAGATGAATCAACAGATAGGAAATCGAGAAATTTTTCAACCTAGCTTTTCTTTCTGCTGCAACTTCCGTCGTGCAAACAAACGAATAGCTAGGTCTCTCCTTCCCACTTCCCCCCTTGCGATCCCTATATGCGAAGATCCCCTTTTCTTTCCAATGAAATGCATGCAAAGTATCTTGACGTCTCAGGAATGCCACTGGGGATAAGTGAGGTGAGACCTGCCATAGCGCCCCCGGCAGCATCTAGTCACTACCAGGGGAAAGCACAAGCGTTTATCGGGCTTTCCGTGGCCCAAAACCCTGTCAGGGCTTCCGACCCTACCAGGTGGTGATTTGTTGGCAGCTGGGTTAAGCACGCATGCCCCGTCTTCGGGGTCGCCCCTGCCGATCCCAGCTTTCGCTGTTATGGCAGGGGAGCCGTGGCTTGCGCTCGATCTGGGTGAGATCGCATTTGTGGCCGCGATCGCGCAGGAGAGGCGGGCACAAGAACTCTGTGTCTCCCATGCCAAGATCGCTGCCTCCGCTTGGGGGTAGAAGTATGCACTGGCCTCCAGTTTTCTCCGTTGCCCGTCTCGTCGCGGTGAGCTTGATGACTGCGCCGCTGGCGCCGGCCATTCACTCCGCAACATTCACTCTATCTGCCGCGGCGGCGCCATTGGTGCCACCTGTAGACAGAGGTGATGGGCACTAGAGCACACAGATTTTGGCAGGCGCATGGGTTCCTTTTTTGGACGCCTCTGGTGGCATGAAGGATGACGAAAACCAAAGCGTTGGTTGTTGCTCCAGGTTCGTACAAGCGACGCGCCCCCTACCTAACACGCCAAAGATGTTGGCGTGGAATCACGAGCACCTATGGGGCAATGCTGCCCCTTTGTGGTTCGGCAAGGGGATGGTCACATTGCACAAAGAGCAGAAACAGTAGGGCAGCACGATGGTGGACAGCTCTCTTTTACCCAGGTTCGGGCCGCTTTGCAGCGTAAAACCCTACTCCTGCTATGGTGGATTGATCTGGAGGAACACGAAGACACGGAGTGCTCAAGCCCGGCAAGCGTGCCTCGGTGAGAGCAGCTACGTGTGTATTAGTGTTGAGGGATCAAAGATTCAAACCCCTTGCTAGGTTGCCTCGGGCCTCCCGGCGCGCACAATCCTATCCTATCCGAGCCCGTCATTGCATGCACTTCGGACAGCCATCCGTAGCATCATAAGGAGCACCTCCCTTTTGAGGTACGCAAATGGAACGGTCTTTATTTGTGTTGTTGGTTGGTCTTTCTCAACGTGGTCTATAGCACGAAAAACCATTCTTTACAAGATAGGGCCGTTCACATGAAAGAAAATACAAAATTCATTCTTCATGGTCGGGCGCATTTCTCCAAATCCTCCAGGATCACAAGTGGAACGCTAAGCAAGGGTGGGGAGGCTGCGAGCTCCGCATCAAACAGAAAGAAGCAAGCAGGGGGTGTTGCCCTAGCGCGCCGGAGAGCAAGCGTAGGCAACCAAACTAAACAAGGCTACAAAAGTAGCTAGCTAGCGTTTTTAAGCTGGCTGCCTTTTCTAGCACGCGTACTCTTCTGTGGAGTCGCACGGAACAAGCCTTGTCTTCCCTCGAACGACTAGCTCCATTTTCTTGTTTCGGTCACCCTTCTCTTGCCGTGGAAGGACTTTTGCTTGTGGTGTGGTCCAACCCGTGGGCGGAGTCGCCCTCATCCCCCCATTGCTCAGTGCTCCCTGCAGCTTCGCTGGGCTTTACCCGCGTGGGCGCGGGCTTCTATAAGAGAATGAAAAGCTCTCTTTTTACAATAAAATGTGAACCATGCGGAGCCCACCCTTTTTCGTTTTCTGCGACCACAATGGCAAAATAGTCATTCTAGTATGATTAGATAGCTAATAGTGTCATCATACCTAACTCTGGCAGTTAGGACAAAGTGCATTAAATGCATTGCTAGGTGTCATGTTGAGGTTGAAATCCGGCAAGCCTCTCACGCCGCTTATCCGTCTTCTCCTTATTAGCATGACCCGCCATCTGGATGGGTGTCAATAAAGCTAATCTCTTCTCCAGCAGGTTGCCATGTGCTCGATAGGATCCACCTAGCCACTTGAGAGCTCGACACCACATCGATTAGTGACTGACGTATGATGTGGTGGAGCGGTGGCATCTTGGCGGAAGTTTGCTCGCATGGAGCCTGCCGGGCTCTTGTCTTGGAGCCTTGCTTTAACCTTGGTGGCCATAGAGACCCTGCCGGGGTGGCTTGGGTTTGCCCATAGGCGCGACCTCGACCCCGTCGGGCTCGCCTGCCCGGCAAGGTAGGCCCTCTTGAAAGCTTCTCTGGTTGGTCTGGTCTTGTTATCTTTGAGCTTGGGGCGCCCGGTGTTGGTGTCAAAACCGGCAGATCTCGGGTAGGGGGGCCCAAGCTGTGTGTCTAAGGATCGTTGGTAACAATGGACAATGGGGACACGATGTTTACCCAGGTTCGGGCCCTCTTAATGGAGGTAAAACCCTACGTCATGCTTGATTGTATTCGATGAGTATAGGGGTTACAAGAGTTGATCTACCTCGAGATCGTAATGGCTAAACCCTAGCTGTCTAGACTATGATTATTCTGATTACCTCTACGGACTAAACCCTCCGGTTTATATACACATCGAAGGGGCCTAGGGTTGTACAGAGTCGGTTTACAGAAGAAGGAAATAATACATCCGGACACCAAACTTGCCATCCACGCATATAGGAGTCCCACCCAGACACGGGGGATGGTCTTCTGCTTTATCTTCACGGCCCATCAGTCCGGCCCATATCGAATAGACCGAACACCCGAGGACCCCCTAATCCAGGACTCCCTCAGTAGCCCCTGAACCAGTCTTCGATGACGATGAGTTCGGCACGCGAATTATCTTCGGCATTGCAAGGCGGGTTCCTTCCCCCAAAAATTTTAAGTTAGCTCCATGCATAAAGAAACTGTATCCGGCTCTGCATAATCAATACAACCCTTAGCCACGAAGGCAAGATGTCAAAATAGGAACAGTGTCTTTTACTGACAACTTTTTCGGCGAAGCGTCACCCTTGACTCTTTAACATTTTGAACCGTTTTCACGCCTCCCATTTCGCGTTTCGAGGTCTAGCCTTCATTGGCACATCTTGTCAAAACCGAGATCATGCCCGTCCATTACGGGATTCTCATCAATATGGTTTGGGTAATCCAACCGCACCTTACGCACGATTTCGTTGGGAACAGGCGAGGTTTATGGCTTGAGAAGGGGACGTTTGGTATTTTTACCGTCTATAAGAGGATAAAGATCCCTCCTTTTTCCCCACGCCTTCCTCTAGCCTCTGTCTCCCAATCTCCAAGCTCCAGCGCCCATAGCTCCAATCTCCTCCACCGCTGCCACCCACCCCCGCAATGGCCGGGTCCAGCTCCAAGGGCAAGTGGGAGGCCTCCACCATCACTAAAAAGGATGTCAAGGAGCTCCGGAGCACAGGCTATTTGTCCGCGGTATCGCGCATAGGATCCCTGACAAAGATCAACTCATTCCTACTCCGGAGCCCGGTGAGAGGGTCATATTCATCCCCCATTTCCTCCAAGGGCTAGGGTTCCCCCTCCACCCCTTCATACGGGGTCTTATGTTCTACTACGGGCTAGATTTCCATGATCTAGCCCCAAATTCCTTCCTTCACATATCGGTGTTTATCGTCGTGTGTGAGGCTCTTCTCCGCATCCCCCCACACTTCGGCCTATGGCTCAAGGTATTCAATCTGAAGCCGAAGGTGGTCGATGGATAACATGCGTACGGCGGCGGGGCCATGGTGAGCAAGCTCCCCAACGCCGTTTGGCCCAAAGGGGCATTCGTAGAGATGGTCAAGGTGTGGCAGCAGGAGTGGTTCTACATCACCGAACCCCGCGACACCAACTGGGCGGCCACGCCTGACTTCAGATCCGCCCCCCCCCCACGAGACTCACCTCATGGACCGCCAAGGGTCTTGATTGGGGGTCCAAACCGGAGGTGAAGGTGCTCCAAAAATGCATCTCCGACATGTTGGGTGAGAACACAGGTCTCACAAACGTGATTCAAGTGATGCTTTTCCGCCGCATCCTTCCTTGCCAGCTCCGGGCCTCCCCCATGTGGGAGTTCGATCTGGAGAAACCACGGACCCTGAAGCGCTTCTTCGGCACCACACACAAAGATATATGGAAACAACTTTTCAAGGCTCAGAAAAACTGGCCGAAGAAGAATGAAGACATCGGGCTCGACATCGAGAACCCAGCCACGACAGTAAGCATAATCTTTCCGGAGACCTATCCGATCAATATTTCAGATATGATAGAAATTATATCGCCTGCTTTCTTTACAGGTCTGGACGGCAAAGGCGGAGCGGATCAACTGTCCGGCACCACTGCCTGAGGATCCGGCCATACCCCAGCTAACGGAGATGCTGGTCCCAGCGCCCTATCAGGCGCCGGAGAGGAAGACCAAGAAGAAGAAAGGCAAGGAGGCCAAGGGCGGCCCCCGCCATAAAGGTCCCTGGGAAGCAGTGTCCGGAGAGACCGAAGCCCTCTCCTCCCATGAAGGAGATGAGGAAGAAGAGGAGGAGGAGGTGGAGAGCGACTCCCCCCGTAAGGGGAGGAAGAAGAAGAGGGCGGCCTCCGAAGACCCAGAGGAGGAGGCGCCCAAGAGAGGGAAGCTGGCCCTTCCGGACAGTTCGGACTCAGAGACCGAACTAGTCCCCAAGAAGCCACCCAGGGTGAAGCCCCTGGCTGAATCGTAAGTATTCGGAAACTTACTGTTTATCTTCGGTCTACCTGCTTCCATTATATAAGTTATTCTGTTATTTTCCTTTCAGCCCTCCCCACGAGCTCCCGCAAACCCCATCATCGGAGGGGAACTCTCTGCCACCCGAAATGGCAGAGAGTGACATGCCGATGCGTGCCACCTCGCCTGTCATCATGGAGGACACCAAGGTGTCGTCCCAAAGGACCTCTCTTGGCAGAGGGGGGCGCACAAAGCCGCCGAGAAAGCGCCCGAGGTTAACACCTCGGTCGCCAAAAACCTAGGGGAGGCAACCCCTATGAAGACCGATGGTGGGGACCCCCAACAATCCGGGCCCCAGCCGGACACCATTCCGGAGACCAACACGGCTCCAGGATGGGGTAAGCAGCCCTCTTCAAAGGAGGGAGGAGGAGCATCAGCTCCATTGGCGACCTCCACTAATCCAGAGGCGCCCAACGCTCTGGAGGAAGCACTGCAGCGTGCTTCCATCGTGGTGGAGCACCGCACCCTGATGGGTGTGGTGGTGGAGAAGGTTCAGTCTGCTAAGAGCGGACTGAATGAAGCCTTCACCAGCCTACTGATGGGCTTTGAGGTATGCGACATAATGTTCTAAAAACCTTTCATATAGAGGAATATACCTGTGTACAGACAGTAGCCCCTGAGGCTCTGTTCAGTTAAAAGAAACTGGACAGAGGATCCATATAGTATTCGGGAGAGTTAACCTACTGTGCTGTTATTGTAACAGGCTTCCCTGTTGGCGGCGACCTCCCAGGCCGCAGAAGTTTCCGAACTCAATCGGAAGCTTCAGGTGGCCAATGAGGAAATCGACCGCATTAATAAGCGGTTCGATGAGACACAAGGTATGCGTATAATGTTAAAAGTTTATTTCGATATCAGAAGTGATATGTATATTTAGAGATTAACTTATGGAATGCTTTGATTATAATCACAGCTGGCGCAGCCGAGGTCGAGACCCTCAAAAGCGCCCTTGCCCAGGCCAAAAAGGAGGCAGAGGCGAATAAGGCAGCCGCTGACAAGGCGGCTGCCGTACTGAAGACCGAGCAAGATGCCCGCCGCCAACACGAAGCTCGGGTGGCCGAAGTAGAGCAGGAGTTGAAGGCTGCCATCAGCAAATGTGAAGCTTTAGAGCAGAAGACTTCGGCCCAGTCGACCGAGCTTGCCAAGGCTCTCCATGATGCCAAAGAGGCGCGGATCGAGTCCCGGAGTGTTCGTGAAGAGATCTATCAGGCGAGGCAGATAGCGGCTGGTAAGGCCTTTCTTTTGCAGAGTGTCTTTGGAGGTCAGAGGTATGCTTTGCTGACCCGAGTGTGGAGTTCTCCAGGCGCGTTTGCGGATCTTCCGAAGAGTGCCACTGATGCCGCACAGTACTTCTGAGCCCAGGAGGGGAACTCGACTGAGAAACTGTTCTGGTCGCAATTTGTCGCGCCGGAACACTCGACGCCTCTCCTGGGTGACCAACTGAAGTAGCTATCTGAGATGCATAGGGTGGCAGGTTTGGCCATGAAGGACTTGATAGTTCAGCTCTAGCCGGCCAAGCCAATCCCTAATAGCTACTTCGGTTTGGTGAAGCGGCTTATCGATGCGCGGCCTTGGATTGATGCATTGAAGCGCTCGGCCTGCATAGAGGGTGCCCGGATGGCCTTCGCCCGCATCAAGATGCAATGGGCAAAGATGAAGGCCACTGAAGTGGCAACCGCAGGCCCGTCCGAAGGCAAAGATCACTGGAAGCCAGAAAGGTACTTCGATGACGTCCTAGAAGGAGCCCGAGTGATCGAGGGTCAGTGCTCTAAGGACGTAATATTTGATTGAGTGTGTTCGGGTTTGTACAAACAATGCGATGAACCCATGCTTTTTATATAGCTATGTTTGCACCTTTTCTTTCAAGCGATTTTTCCTCCTGTGCGGCCGTTTATTGTTTTATTTCTGAAAGTTGCCAGTCATCGGCTTCAGCCCCCATGTAGATGCTACAGGGGTGTTCGGCATAACACGTGACCACACTTTATCCAACGTCTTGGTCCGTAAAGGAGGTGTCAGCGTGGTGAACCAGGCAATCAGACTATGTGGCTTTATTACTTTCACTTAGCCATAGGAGTTTGACTGTGGGGCTAAGTACTAGCCCCTGGTGCATGTGCAACTATCCGGACTACGGTGCCTTTTCCACGCGGCTGGACGAAGACCAGCCCCTTGTATAACACGGAGTAAATCGCTAACGATTTGTAGTATAATACTAAGTCGCCGAATCGCCGACCAGCTCGCGCTTATCATGACAGTCAGTTTTTGGCTTTCTCTACTGAGGTACTTAACCGAACGAACCAGAAATACAATCGCAGTAGTTCTCCCTTTACTACCTTAGCCAAACAAGCGGAACGTAAGGTGGTAAGCACAGGAGTCGGGCAACCCAACTATAGACCAAAGACATGATTCGGAGCTGATGCATATAATGCAATATCCGGGACACCGAAGAGTACCCTATAGGTGTTCGGACTTTGAAACATGTAGGACTGAATACAGCCCCCGGTGTTAAGGCCGGACTAAAGCACGTGTGGCAGTCTGAAGTAGGGAGGGCATACAGATGACAAAAATAAATGAGTGCCAAACAAAAGTGGTGATCAACTACTTCCTTTATACCCTGATGAGTACGTCAAGCCGTATTATTACAGATAATGCCATAAATATCGAGGCTATTTTACATGCCAAAAGTTTTACACAAGGAAAAGGTTTACACAGGGCCTAAAAGTAGTGGTTTGAAGATCCCAATGGTGCCCTGCCACATGTCTGCGCCGTTTCTCCTTGGTGGGAAATCCTTTAAGAGGAGGAGGTGATGGTCGTCTGTAAGAAAGAGGGACCTGGAAAAGAGCCTCCGTAGATGAGGTAGGTTTTTTAACGAACCTATAGTGGAAAAAAAAGTTGAGGTCCGAATAGGGTCAAACCGTACTATGGACCTTTTCCGCAGTGTGCCTCCGGCGCTGCCCAGGGTATTTTAAGTGCGTAGTTATGTACGCGTGGTACGTATGCCGCAACCTTATGGGGCGGTCGGCGAAGGCCAAACTGCCATTTAAGCTCTGGCTCCATCGGGTTATCGCTTTGTAGTGCGGATCGGACTCGCTTAGCAGAGTCGTGGGTCTTGATGACCGATGGGTTATCCGGCTTGATGAGGCCGCCTTGTACTTCGGCTGCTAGAGCCGCAGTATGCTCCTCAGTACGGAGGGAGCGCTCCATATTCCCATTTACTGTGATGACGCCACGAGGTCCAGGCATTTTGAGCTTCAGATAAGCATAGTGTGGGACCGCATTAAAGCGGGCGAAGGCCGTTCGTCCGAGCAGTGCATGATAACCACTGCGAAAAGGGACGATGTCGAAGATCAAGTCTTCGCTTTAGAAGTTATCTGGAGAGCCGAATACGACTTCCAGTGTTAAGGAGCCCGTGCAGCGGGCCTCCATGCCAGGTATCATTCCTTTAAAGGTAGTGTTGCTAGGTTTGATTCTTGACGGGTCGATACCCATCTTACGGACAGTATCCTGGTAGAGCAAGTTGAGGCTGCTACCGCTGTCCATAAGGACTCTAGTAAGATGGTATCCGTCAATGATAGGATCGAGTACCAGGGCCGCCGAACCTCCATGACGGATACTGGTTGGGTGGTCCCTACGATCAAAGGTGATCGGACAAGCCGACCATGGGTTGAATTTTGGGGCGACAGGCTCTATGGCGTAGACGTCCCGTAACGCGCGTTTGTGCTCCTTCTTGGGGATGTGGGTGACGTAGATCATGTTCACCGTTTTTACCTCGGGGGGAAATTGTTTCTGTCCCCCGGTGCGTGGTGGGCGAGGCTCATTATCGTCCTCGCTTGGAGGCTCTTTCCCCTTATGTTCGGTGTTTAATTTACCGGCCTGTTTGAAAACCCAGTAGTTTCTGTTGGTATGGTTGGCAGGCTTGTCAAGGGTGCCATGAATCTCGCAGGGTCGATCCAGTATCTTGTCCAAGTTGGATGGACCGTCCCTAGTACCTTTGAATGGCTTCTTCGTTGTGTAGAGCCACTGAATCCGGTGTTTACCGCCGTATCCTCTGTTTCTTCGTTGTTGTTCCGGCGGTTGTTTTTGTTACGTCGTGGCCTTCCATTGCCATCCCTGGCCTCAGAGGTGCCGGGGTCGCTGGTACTGTTGCTTCTACGAGCTAGCCAGCTATCTTCGCCCGCGCAGAAGTGGGTCATGAGTGCAGTAAGAGCTGCCATAGTCTTCGGCTTCTCCTGACCGAGGTGTCGGGCAAGCCATTCATCACGGACACTATGCTTAAATGCCGCTAGGGCTTCGGCGTCCGGACAGTCCATGATTTGGTTCTTTTTAATTAAGAACCGATTCCAAAGTTTGTGAGCTGACTCTCCAGGTTGCTGGACTATGTGACTCAAGTCATCAGCATCTGGTGGCCGGACATAAGTGCCCTGAAAGTTATCCCGAAAAGCATCCTCTAAATCTTCCCAACTTCCAATGGAGTTCTCTGGGAGGCTATTCAACCAGTGCCATGCTGGTCCTTTTAGCTTTAGAGGGAGGTATTTAATGGTGTGGAGATCATCTCCGCGAGCCATGTGAATGTGGAGAAGAAAATCTTCAATCCATACGGCGGGATCCATCGTTCCATCGTATTGCTCGATGTTCATGGGTTTAAACCCTTCCAGAAATTGGTGCTGCATTACCATATTGGTAAAGCACATGGGGTGTGCGGCACCTCTGTACCGGGCGACATCATGATGGAGTTCGGATGACATCTGTGTCCGGTGCTGACCCCGGACTTGGTTAGGTTTGTCATGCCAGGCTTGATGGCTGTCATCTCGTGTGGGGGCACGTCCTCTTGATCCATAGATGGATCTGGTCTGGCCGGCTCTATTGGTCAGGTCCTGACGTAGGTCGTACGTGTAGCGCGGAGCCGCTACTTCCTTTCCTCTATTACAAGGGGGCGTGGGCTGGTGTTCGGCATAATTGGCCATTTTATCCCGTCCACGTGGTGGCCAGTCCGGCTGATCAGCATGATTGTATTTTGACGGTATTGGCTCAAAGGCCTCCTCTTCGAATTGTGGCAGGAGCATGTGCTTAGGATAGCTCTTTGTTTGGCGCTCATAGTCGTATCCCTCTTCGGCGACCAGGACCTTAGTCCATCTGTCATTGAGCGTATCCTTTTCGGCTTGAATTTGCTGTTGTTTCCTTTTCAGGCTCCGTGCAGTGGCGATCAGCCATCGCTTGAAGCGTTCTTGTTCGAGGGGTTCCTCTGGGACGATGAAATCTTCGTCACCGAGGCTAATATCCTCTTCAGAGACAGGTAAGTAGTTACTATCTTCCGAATCCCCGTGATCGGCAAGTTCGTCAGGGTTGACTTGACCCTCTTCCCTCTCGTCCTGCTCGAACACAGGCTCAGCGGGGTGGTCGAAGTCTTCGGTGTTGTCCAGAGTGTCATTATCTCCGGTGCCGGTATTGCTTTCCCTCGCTCGACGCGATCGTGGGCGGGCCCGCTGACGCCGGCGCTTTGGTGGTTCATCGACGGGCTCCTTCTCATCTGGATCTTGAGTGCCATCATCGTCCTTCTTTTCTGGCATGTCCACCATGTATACATCATAAGTAGAAGTGGCCATCCAACGCCCAGTGATGGGCGGGTTTTGGCCTGGTTCAACTCCGACATCATCGTCTATACCATCGATGTCTTCGGAGGCGTAGTCTAGCATGTCGGTTAAATCCTTGACATTGGCTATTAAGTGGGTGGTGGGTGGGATGCAAAATTCCCTGCTTTCAGCCCCCAGTTCAAGCTGGGCGTAGTTCAGAGGTGATACTTCCGTGATGGCGAGAGATCGCATTAGGTCCAGTGTTTCGTTTAAGAATGAAAGCTGGACAGGCATCTGAGGATCTGCGGAGCTATGTTCGGTAATAACCACTTGACCGAGCTCGATAGATGTAGACCTCGAGAGTTCGGAGTTGACATCCAGAGGCGAATCCGGCTTCCCGACGACGGGGAGAGTCCCGTTTGACTCCGGGTCCGCTGACGGCATGGTTGCGTCTGGGTCTTTGACTAGAAGCTCTGCAATAGGAGAGAGTCCGGCGGGGTCCACCCCCTGGTATTCGGATGAAGTGTCCTGCTCCGGATCTAGGGCCTGGGCAGACATGATAGTCGATCCCTAGACGGGATCTGATAGCGGATCCGAAGGGCCTTCTTTGTATGGGTGGGGAGCGGCGGCCGAGGCCGCAAACCCCTCGAAGATTAGATCTCCTCGGATATCGGCGATGAAGTTCAAACTTCCAAACCTGATCTGGTGACCAGGGGCGTAGCTGTCGACCTGCTTAAGGTGGTCGGTCGAGTTGTCACGTAGCGTGAAGCCGCCAAACACAAAGAGTTGACCAGGGAGAAAAGTCTCCCCGGAAACAGCATCGTTATCGACAACAAGGCGAGCCATCGATTCTTCTTTCGACAACACAACGGAACTCTCAATTAAAGCACCAATGTCGGTGTCAAAACCGACAGATCTCGGGTAGGGGGGCCCAAGCTGTGCATCTAAGGATCGATGGTAACAATGGACAATGGGGACACGATGTTTACCCAGGTTCGAGCCCTCTTAATGGAGGTAAAACCCTACGTCCTGCTTGATTGTATTCGATGAGTATAGGGGTTACAAGAGTTGATCTACCTCAAGATCGTAATGGCTAAACCCTAGCTGTCTAGCGTATGATTATTCTGATTACCTCTAGAGACTAAACCCTCCGGTTTATATACACACCGAAGGGGCCTAGGGTTGTACAGAGTCGGTTTACAGAAGAAGGAAATAATACATCCAGAAACCAAACTTGCCGTCCACGCATATAGGAGTCCTACCCGGACACGGGGGATGGTCTTCTGCTTTATCTTCACGGCCCATCAGTCCGGCCCATATCGAATAGACCGGACACCCGAGGACCCCCTAATCTAGGACTCCCTCACCCGGCAATGGTCAGTTTGCCCCAGAGGCCACACAAGTCTGTGCACAAGTCAATGGGAAACAAACACCCCTGTTTGTGTACATCGATATCATCTATGCTGTCGGATTCAGGGCTCCGCAGACCCAAGGAGGTTCAAACTCTGGGGCATGTGCGAAAAACTCAACCTCTCAAGCCTGCCAACTCATTGCCCCACATCCTATCCTAGCCGGGCTCGCGTGAGCAAGGAATAAGATGAACATGGTAGTTTACCCAGGTTCGGGCCACCTTGCGGTGTAATACCCTACTCCTGCTTTGTGGTGGATTGGCCTCACGAGGGGCTGAGGATGAATAAGTACAGAGGATGAACAACCATGCGAGGGCTTGGGGGTGAGAATGAGTCGACCCCTTCTACGGTGGTGGCTAACCTATCCTTATAGTGGCCTCAGTCCTCTTCCCCCAAAATGTAGGTGGGAAGGGACCCCACAGTGGCCAATTTGAAAGGGGACAAGTAGCACATCTTATCCTGATGAAAGGTGGTCTTCGCCTGCAAAGCTTCTGGTCGTGACGCAGCGGTGGGCTCGGCAATGACATTCGTCCTGCCGTGCTGGTGGTCTCGGTCTTGTAGCACCGGAATGGAAACCTTTGCCAGATTCCTCGGGAACCTAAGCCTGTCCTTGCCTCCTTAGAACCAAAGAGGAAATGGCCTCCTCTGTGCCCGCTGGCGCCCTCCTGGCCTTGGTCGTCATGACTTGCGTCATCACAGCCTCATGAGGCTGGTACCTGCATAGAAATCTCCGCTCCTCGGGAGGCAGCCTGGGGAGGCTGCTCCCTCCGGAGGTCTTGGTGTCGTCCGCCTCGCGAGGCCAGGGGGCCTTCGCGAGGGTCTAGTCTTGGTGGTCTTGTAGATGGGCCGTACCAGGCCATCGAGGGAGCCACGCCATGGGCCACAGGCAGGCAAGTCTGGGTACCCTGGTTCCCAAAACACCGACAGTAGCCCGTGGGCCCAAGGCGCGCTCGGGCTGGCTTCGAGGCGAAGCCAAGGGGCAAGGGTGAAGCGCCGTGGGCCCCAATCACCTGCGGGCCAGGTTGATGCATGGCACTTGACAGGACTTAGACGTCTCCGCTTCCCCATGTCGCCTCGGCAACTGCCCGACTTGACAACTACCTGGTACTCGCATCCGAGCCATCATTGCCCTGCTGTGCGCCTGCCCTCTGCTTCTTCTCCTCCTCGCAGGCTTGCGTCCTCTTTGCCAGATTCTGCGACAGCCCCAATCCACCTTGTCGCCATGGCTCCCAGGAAGAAGAAGGGCAAGACCCCTGCAGTGGCGGAGCCCTCGCCGGGGCTGGAGCCAGCATTGGGCCGGTCCACGGTGATCAACCACGAGGTGCTGGATAAGGTCCGGCACGCAATCGCCGCCGATTCCAAGTGGAAGGCGACGAAGATCTGGCCTGCCTCCCGGACTTTGGCCGACATGGAGGCCACCAACATCCCCCTCCATCTTCACGCCATCTTCTCCGGCCTGCCGCCATTCTCAGATTTCGTCAACACCGTGCTTACGCACTACCAGATCCATGCACTGCACCTTGACCCCGGGTCCATTGTTCTTCTTTCCGGCTTCGCGTTCCTGTGCGAAGCCTTCGTGAGCGTCGCCCCGTCCGTGGCTCTGCTCTGCCACTTCTTCTCCCTTCGGAAGGTCGCCACCGGGCAACGCTCGGGGTGCGTGTTGCTCCGCATGGCGGGGGCGACTACGGGCTCCTGCATCGAGACCGTGCTCCGCCCGGACGCGGAGGGGTACCAAAAGCAATGGGTGTATGTCGATGCCGCTGTGTACAGCCCCCTGCTCCAGATCTCGTCAGCGCTGGCGGAACCGAGCTCTGGCTGGGAGCACACGGAGCTCGCTGACCCGCAGCTCGCGTGAGTTTTGACCAGACTGGCCAAGCTAAAGGAGGCGCGGGTGACGATGGGATGGTGGTGACGGAATTCATCCGGCGGCGCATCTCTCCACTCCAGTGCCACTCTCGCCCAATGTGGGCCTTCACCGGCCCTGATGATTCCATGAGGCTTTAGGTGCCTTCGCTCCCCTCCAACACGCTGCGCGGGGTGCTCCACCTCCTGACCGGCGAGGCGGCCGCCGCGCTTCCTCCTAAAGGGCATCCCTTGTACAACTGTCTAAACGGGAAGGCCTTCGCCGAGAAGATGCCACTCTTCGACGAGTGGGGGCTGCTTCCCGAGGGCCACACAGGGCCTCGTGACAACCCCCTGCTAGTGGCTCAAGTGCCCTCGGGTCCTGAGGTGCACGCCCCCATGGCGGCCGTGGAGGGGCCTCCCGAGCCATGTGATCCCCAAGCATCCGTCTCCATCGCTTCGAGCAGCGAAGGGAACGCTCATCACGGGGCCGCTACCGCCGACACCGCAGCAGGAGGCCACACACCAGGCTCCAGCGTGCTGCCTCCTGGACCTAGCCCGTCCCGGAGGAGGAAGGAGTCCGACAGCCGCTGCAGCCTTGCCCCGAGGGCTCTGAAAAGGAGGAAGTGGATTGCCGTGGACGAGTAAGCGCCTTGCCTCCTTCTTGATCCTTGCATCCCACATCACCTCCTGACTCTTGTCCCTTAGGATCCCTTCCGATGAGGGAGCGTACGCGCCCCGAGCACCACCTCTGGAGGGCACTGGTCCCGTCGCGACCTCGTGCCACAGGAGCTGCGCAGTCGTGCGCAAGGCGGCGCCCGTGCCCGAATCGAGGCCAACCCTGGGGGGCCTCGGGCCTGTATTCCTGGCGTTCTTCCTTCAGGGAGGCCTCCCAGTCATGAGGGCCGTGCCAAGGGCTCCGCCACTAATGCTCGTCGGCAGCCGGGCTGCCTGTGGGACAACGCCATCCCCAAGCAGCGCGGTGAACCCACATCGGGCCCCGTCCCGGGCCGGAGGAGTGGGTGAAGGAGCTCCAGCCCCCGGGCCACTGCTAGAGATAGGTGAGTCCTCGCGTGCCTCCTGCGCTGACTGGGGCGCGAGGGAAAGCCCTGGCCGAGCGCTGGAGCTCGCGCGCGGGCACAGCACTGTCCAGCACGGCCTTCTCCAGGAGGCGGCGAGCGCGCTCGGGTGCCTCAGGGTGGAGCTCGGCAACGTCGACACGCGCCTTGAGGCGGAACGCTTGCTCCTGGCACACGAGTGGCGCCAGCTTGGGGTCGCCGTCAACTTCGGTCACCTGCAGCGCGAGCATGCTCGTGCGGAGGTGGAGGAGTCCCTCACCGCAGCGAAGGAGGCTCATGATCGTGCCCTGGAGGAGGCCCGAACTGCAGACTGCCGGCGCGAGGCGGCCGAGAAGTGTGAGAGGGAGCTCCAAGCTTCGAACGCCACCCTCGAGCGGCAGGTCCTGGAGCACAAAGTGGCGCTTGCTGCCTCAGCAGGCGGGCTGCCTACGGGCGAAACGAGGCTCCGCACGCTGGAGGACATGCTGACGCTGGAGGCGCTAGAGCAGAGCCTGGAGCGCGAGCATCTGGAGGTGATGGAGCGCCAGGTGGCCACCGCTGAGGACGCTCTCGCCTCTCGGGAGGCGATGATCCGAGAGGAGCTGACAAGAGGGTAGCAGGGGTCCGCAGGGCCCTCGCTGAAGAATATCGCCGGAAGCTGGAGCTTCAGGAGGCCCGCTTCTGCACGCGGCGCAATTAGCTGAAAGGTGAGGTCGATAGCCTCAAGGAGAAGTTGGCCACGGCAGAACGACGCGAGAAAGCCGCGGCGGACGCTCGGGCCGCTGCTGAGGCCAAGCTTTCCTTCCTTTTCAAGCAGGTGGAGGGTGTTTCCTCCCTCGTGGAGAAAGCTTCAGACGAGGCGAGCCGAGCCCGGGTGCTACAGCGTGAGCGCTCCCAGATGTTCGAGGCCCTCGGGCGCAGGGCCAACCAGGCTCTGAGTAGTATTTGCGATGAGAACGTCTCCAGCCCACTTGTTGCTGATGACGTCGGCTACCTCAGCTTCTTCACCCAGGTCATGGCACACCTCGAAGGTGGGGCCGCGAGGGCGCGCCGACTCATCGAGGAGAGGAGCCGCGATCTTCTCGCGTGTGCGTTCTCGCGCGTCTTCAGCCACCTTCTCCACTCCGATCCTGACTTCAACTTCGAGGCCGCGATAGCCCCGGTGCCTGGAGCAATCCAGGGTGCCCTGGCGAACTGGGTGGAGGATCATGTGGACGACCTGATCGCGGAGCTTGCCCCTGCCGAGGGTGTGGGTGCGCCCGTGGTCGAGGAACACGGGGCTGACGACGATGACGATGGCAGCAGCGACGGTGACAGGGCGTCTCCCTAGGCTTGTTTTCTCCCTTTTTCCTGTCAAGACTTTGGATGTGACCCCACGGGGATGCGAAGGCATTTTTTGGAAGAACTTTCTTATGATGTATTTAAGTAATATTGCACTCCCTGGTGTCGCCTTTCCTTTACTTTTCGCGCGCCTTCGGCCCCTGAGCAGGGGCGGCCGTCATTGTCATGCCGAGTCGCGGTGTCCGACCAAGGTCTGGAGGCGGGCGCCTGTCGAAGGCCCTGGGCCATACGTACCCATCAGCTCGCTTTGAGAGCGCCGCGCGAGGATCCGGACGCCGAGGTCCTGGAGAGGTGTGCGCGGGCAAGGCCGCGGCTGCTGTGACCTGGGCCCTTAGGGCATCGTCAGTGCCGCTGGGCCGACCCAAGCATGCGCACCGTGCCCAGCCCCCGCTCGCGGGGTGCAATGGAAGGAGCCACGGGGGCCCGCCATCTTTCACAAAGGTGGAAATCAAGCGAAGAAAAACCGCTAGAAGGAGAAAAGCCAAGAAACCCCCCCCCCCCTTTTCGAACAAAAGCACAAGAATTGCAAGTTCATTCCAAGAAGTAGAAAACTCGGTTACAAGAGAAAGCAAAGAACAGCCGCGTCCGGCACCTACGCTAGTCTTCTAGTCTTCCCGCCAGCGCAGAGCATGGGGCTTCCACTGGGTGTGGGCATAGTCATTGGGAGACCGTGTCGTCCGCCAGCACGGAGCATGGGGCTTCCACTGGATGTGGGCATAGTCGTTGTAAGACCGTGTCATCCGCCAGCGCGGAGCATGGGGATTCCACTAAGACATGGGTGGGAGCCCCCGTGAGGCTCAGGGGCAGCACTTAGGAGACTCCGGGGCGTGTACAGCCCCACTGATTATTACATGAGAGTGTCACGGGCGGAGATTTGGGGAGGCATAAGGCAGTTGCCTGCTTCCTAGTCAGGGGCCCCACTCCCTGCCCTGGGCCGCGCACCGGTGAGCCCGAGCGCTGGCAGCCCTGAGCGGGGCCCCCGGCCTGGCGACCGCCAACGGGCGGTGCGACGCGCCACCGTATTGGCCGCGGGTCGCTTGATCGGCTCGCGATGCCCGCCTCCGGGCTCCTCCTGAGCCCTTTTGGCCAAGGCCAAGCGGTCACGGCCTAGGGGGCCGCGGGCCCTCGTGAGGCTCCCTGGCCTCGAGGGCCCCTCAAGCCCCCGGGCCCCTATCCTGGTCCGGGGTGCCACCTCACCGGGTGCGCCCCGGCGCGCACACTCTGGCCACCGTCTCGCTGGCACGCCATGTGACATAGGTTTCCTGCGCTCCAAAGTTAGCAAAAAAATATGTTCTGAAAGTATTTGTCTCAGCAGTCATGGCCCTGCTTGCAGCCCCCGGGCTTCGAGTGGCCTTGACGATCTCGAGGGCTGTACCAGTGAAGGCCTGCCTTCCGCCAACCCGCGGGTTCTTTGAACTTGCCGATTACCACCCTGCCGTCGTGTCATGATGGCCAGGAGGCGGCCCGCCATAGCGCCTCCCACTGGGGTCCGCTTACCCTGCCTAAAGCTCGGGGGGCATCTCCTGAGCCTAGGGGGAGATCTCGCTTCGCCGCCCTGTCCTTCGGCTCCTCTTCCTGCGCAGACACAGTAGGGGCATGTTCGAGTCTGCAGCAAGGGTCGAGACACAGGCGGGGGACAGAGGGGGTTCGTACCCCCGCAAGCGATGTTGAGCAGTTCGGCAACCCGGTCAAGCCAAGCGGCATGATCACCCTCTGCAGGGCGGTAGCGCAGTAATTCGTGTAACATAAGGAGCACGGCTTGCGCGCCCATCAACCCCCGGCGGGTGCGGAGGGGCGGAGCCGCGGCGGTGCCAATCGAGTGCGCGGCAGCTCACCCATTGCGTCATGTAAGCGGTGGCGGCGGTGAACCTTGTCGTTGGTGATGGTGAGCCGAGGAAGGCGGGGTGCGACGAGGAGCGCCGCTGCGGGAGGGAGCCGCCCGATCGGGTTGCACGGCCCATCGCTCGGCGCGAGCCCGGCTAGATCTCGTCATGGCCAAGTGAGGATGGAACGTGGTTGATGAGGAGGCAGGGCTTCGACACGCCCCTACCTGGCGCGCCAAATGTCGGATTCAGGGCTCCGCAGACCCAAGGAGGTTTGAACTCTAGGGCGTGTGCGAAGAACTCAACCTCTCAAGCCTGCCAACTCATCGCCCCACAGCCTAGCCTAGCCGGGCTCGCGTGAGCAAGGAAGAAGATGAACACGGCAGTTTACCCAGGTTCGGGCCACCTTGCGGTGTAATACCCTACTCCTGCTTTGTGGTGGATTGGCCTCACGAGGGGCTGAGGATGAACAAGTACAGAGGATGAACAACCTCGCGAGGGCTCGGGGATGAGAATGAGTCAACCCCTTCTATGGTGGTGGCTAACCTATCCTTATAGTGGCCTCGGTCCTCTTCCCCCAAAATGTAGGCGGGAAGGGATCCCACAGTGGCCAATTTGAAAGAGGACAAGTAGTACATCTTATCCTGATGAAAGGTGGTCTTCGCCTGCAAAGCTTCTGGTCGCGATGCAGCGGTGGGCTCGGCGATGACATCCGTCCTGCCGTGTTGGTGGTCTCGGTCTTGTAGCATCAGAATGGAAACCTTTGCCAGATTCCTCGGGAACCTACGCCTGTCCTTGCCTCCGTAGCACCAAAGAGGAAACTGCCTCCTCTGCACCCGCTGGCACCCGCCTGGCCTTGGTCGTCATGGCTTGCGTCATCGCAGCCTCATGAGGCTGGTACCTGCATAGAAATCTCCGCTCCTCGGGAGGCAGCCTGGGGAGGCCGCTCCCTCCGGAGGTCTTGGTGTCGTCCACCTCGCGAGGCCAGGGGGCCTTCGCGGGGGTCTTATCTTGGTGGTCTTGTAGATGGCTGTACCAGGCCGTCAAGGGAGCCACACCGTGGGCCGCAGGCTGGCAACTCTGGGTACCCTGGTTCCCAAAACGCCGACATATGCAAAGTTTCAGCTCAAATGGATGAAGTTAGCTAGCACTTGCTTCACAAACTGCCCCATTGGACAGAAACATAAAACTAAAGTTGTGCTCACATAGATCATTGGATTGAGCTAAAATTTGGTGGAGAGGAGTTATTTGGGCATATGAAGGCACTATAAAACTTTCATATCATTTGGATAAATAAAAATGGTACTTGCTTTAGTGGTTTCCTTTGGACAGAAACTTGAGAGAATTCTTGAGAATTATTAGCTCATTGAAATGAGCTCAAATTTGGAGTAAGGAGGTTATATAGGTAGGAGAAGGTTCGGGCAAAATTTCAGAATTTATGGAGCAATATAAAATATAGTTGCTTCACAAACTGAAATAATGACCAGAAACAAAGATTGGATGGTGTGCTCACCATGAGCATGGAGTCTTGAATATTTTTACATATCCAAGGTCCATATGGTCCAAAGAAATTTTGAGAATTTTGTGTGAATTTTGGGAAAGACAAAAATATAGGTTGCTTCGCAACCTAGAGCAAACATGGTTATTCCTTTAAGAAAAAGGAATATTCCCAAGAAATAAATATTGGGGTTGGGCTAGGATGGAAATGACATGGTCTAGGGATGGATTTGAGAGTGACAAGCCACTTGGAAGAGGAAGATGAGATGATCTTCCCACGTTTCAAGACCACATAGCCACAAAAAAGAAATTCCAAATAAATCCAAAAGAAAAAGAAAGGGCCAAAATCCAGGAAGTCACATATCCTTTGCATTACAAAGATAATCTCACTACTATTTATGTTGTCATGCTTCTCAGATATTGAACAAAATCACAATGAGTATGAGAATGCGCACATCAGAAGAGTATCGCGGAATGGTGCAATGACTAACAAACATGGCATCAAGGCATTGAGTTCCATTCTGGATGCAATGAAGCCCACACGCTCTGCACCTATAGATTCGTGTCAGAATATGATCCTAATAACTATTCTGAGCTCAAGGAGTCAAAGGCAGATGGCCTATCCTGTTCACCCTACAAGGTGCCTGTTCTAATTTGGCAAGGTTTTATGTGACGCCCCTCTGTTAACTAAACTGTTAAATTAACTCTAGTTTATAACAGAGTAAATGACAGTTGGGACCCATAATACACTATTCAAATAGATAAGATTGCATAGTCAGCTGCTCACTGGGCACCCATTGGCCCCACTTGTCAGCCTCATAGTACACTCTGTTGGGTGCACTTAGCATTTATCCTTTTAATAGTTTTCAATTTAAATAAATCTAGTAATTTCAGAATATTGTTAAAACTTTAAAAATCATATAAAATAATCTACAAATCAGATGAAAATAATTTATATATGAAAATTGATCAGAAAAATAAGACGAATTTGAATATGCCACCCACATACATGTCACATGACTCCAACACTGCAAACATGGAACCTACCCCTCCGGATCGTTTGTCCGATAAATGCCTGGAGCCGGGAAAATATTCTCGGATATTTTTCCTGGCCGGACAGATTTTTCCTGGTCATGCCCGTCCTTGGCTGATCGACACGCCGTATACCTACCTAGGCTCCGTAGAGAGGTCCCCGCCAGTCTACATCCTAAGTGCTCAGGGGTCTTGGGTCCATCGCCCTTTGCACTCCGGGTCATTATGCGATGAGCCGGGACGAGCACCACCTCATCCTGGATGGCACTGGCCCGACAGGCCCACAATGCTGAACTGGACGTCTGACAGAGTTTTCGGAAGAACATACAATGCCGGGTGCTAATCCACATAGTGGTTAGTGCGCAAAAGGTCAGAGGCCTACTCAGATCACATATCCAAACCGTTAGTGTCTTGGGAGCTCGCGGTGACGATCAATGATCCACGATCTATGGTCATGTCGTCCCGTCTCAAGGACTTACGACAAGGGTCAGGCCCAACCCTCTCTAGGGTGGTTTGCCTGCCCAGCCGTGCCTCATAATTATCTCGCGGGTACCCTCTATGTCAACTCGACTTCAGTAACTCTCGTGGGTACCCCTCGGGGCCAACCCGACTTCAACAAGATTCTGAGGTAAAGTCAAGGTAACCGTGTGTCCATAACATCAAAAGTGAAATCCGAGGAATCACCCTCGATGGATTCCCACTCGATGTAACCATCAAGGTGACCTTGGAGGAATCACCCTCAAAGGGTTCACACTTGAGGTGTTGCACGACAGAGTCGTTATTGAGAGTGGTGAAGGAGGAATCACCCTCCGTAATCAGCGATGATTAGCTACACTATAGAGATATCATCTGGAGTGCGTTATGAGGTATCACCCTCGGCACTCGATAGTAGTTGTGCAGATCATACAACTAAGGGGGTGTGCGGTGATGTGTCGGTCTCTGCACATCGATCATGTTCGATCATGTCGATCGAAACATCCGGTAACAAAGCGGGGGCAACAGGGACAAGGTGAGGGGTCTCTGATGGATCACTAAGCAGCCTATACTAAGCATATAGGAAACATGTAAAGTATCAACTACAAGATACAAAAGCAGGCTATGCATCAGATTAGGAGCAATCAAATACAGTAGCAAAATCTAATGCAAGCATGGGAGAGAAAGAATGGGCGATATAGGAATGATCAAGGGGGTTTTGCTTGCCTGGAAGCTCTGCAGACAGATACAGACCCTCGACGATGAAGTAGTCGATCACCGGATCAACAGCGGTCTCGGGATCTACCGGAAAGAAGTAACGGAGGGGGAACACAATAAATAATAGAGCAATCAAATGCATCACAAAGCATGGCATGTCAATACTCCGTGCTAGGGGTGACCTAATGTAGTGCTAAGTGTTATAGGTGGAGCGGTGTTAATCGAGCGTGTTGGGTAAGTTGGTGCACCCCTGCAGGGAAGTTATCTATTCGAATAGCCGTGTCCATGGTAACAGGACACTCAGAGTTGTATCGAGATCTTATACAACTTGAACCAGATACTTGTGATACTAAACTATTATGATGGCTCCGGGATCGCTTGCTCACAGGGAGTCGAGTAAGGATCTCTGGGCATGGCTTATATATACTTGTTACTATATGTTATGTTACTCTAATCTCTTCTGTTGTTGCAAGACGCTGCAAAATGCTAGTCTTCGATAGGCTAGGCCATCCCCTCTATTCCGGCAATTCTACAGTATAGTCCACAGATACAGCCCCTTCCCTTTGATACCGATGCATACTTATAGCATAGATTTGATGTAAGTATTGCAAGTACTTTAGACGAGTACTCAAGGACAAAAGAGTGAAATTCGTTACTGTAGACTTTACGAATGACAGGACAGTCCTGGATCGGATAGGCCTCATTGTAGGCCAGCCCTTCAACCTCCAGAAGGAAAGCCTAGTGTCCTCCTCTCAGCCTTCAATGATGACCCTGGCAGTAGCCATGATTGATCCTTCGTACGCTGAACTGAAGAAACCTCACCCCAAGTTTCATCATGCATGGGAGTCAAAGACAATAGATGAATATCACATCATGTACGCAACAATGGATGCCTACCTTTGCTTAAATATCTACAAGGGTTGGATGAAGAAGCAGAGCCCAATGTCTGGTTCAAGCAAAGAAGTGTCGGCGATGAGGAAGAGGAAGAGGGACGAGGACAAAGTCGAGGACGTGGACGAGGACTCCGAGTAAGGTGGCAGTGCCATTGCTCATGCTGGTTCTACTGCAGTGTCAAGCAGACTAGTTGCTTAGTTTTATTTCAGGGGTGTGTTGTGCTGAGACCCCAGCAGAACTATGTTATGTTCTTTCTCATTATTTGAACTCTTTAGTACGTACAGTAGTACTACTAGTATGTCTTACTACTGTTCTTCTTGTAGTTGGTACTACTCTATCTTCGCATTCCTACTGTACTTAATACGTACTAGTAGTATAATTTGGGTCAGTCGATCTGTGAAAGAAGTTCGACGGAGCGAAGGAAGAAGACGACAGAGAAGCTACCCCAGTATCTATATTAGGGTGGCAGGGTGCCCATGATCTATCTTATGAGTGTTGGGTGTGGAATGCAGTTCGCCGGGAAAAATGGATCGTGCCCGGGGTTAAACGGATGGCGGGGGTGGGGGGAGCATGGCGGTGGCAGGCGGTTCAAGGGAGGGCGGGGCGGCAGGCGGTTAGGCCTGTGGGGGGCTGGCAGCTCGATGGTTGAGAGAGAAGATGAACAGTGCATCATTTTCGGAGGTTGAAGAAGCCCTTCTGGCCGTCCATGTTCCATCCAACGGCTCACAAGAGTCGACTGACCCAAATTGTTCCTTCAGATTGCATGATCCATGTGGCATTGAAGGTCTCGAGGGTAGATTCCATGTCCGCACCCGGTTTGCGGGCTCGGCGTGGGCGTGACCGGCCTCCGCCGCGACAGCCACCATGCGAGCCTCCTCCGCGTGGGCGGAGATGCCAATGACACGCTAGCTCGTCCTCGTCGGCGTGTTGGAGCACGCGCTCGTCCTCCTCCTCTTTGTAAGCTGCAGGCATAGATGCGGCTCGACTTGCTCGCGTGCTTGGCAGTGCGGCGTCATCGCGAGGAGGGACTGCAGACGACGTGAGGGGTTCAGATCCTCTGCAGTACCGTACGGTGCTGTAGTGCAGATGACATGTGGGGCCGGGTCCCACATGGCAGCGATAGTACTGCACCGTACATTACTCAGCGAATGTACGCATGAACGGCGGCGGTGGCATATTGATGAGTGCGCTTATGGGAGCTTGATGAGCATGGTTAATAATATAGCCAGCTGCTGGCTATAACATGTTGCCACGTCATTTATAGCCAATGTAATAGCTAACACGTATAATAGTTGGATATAAGAAAGTACTACTTTGTCAACATATGTCCCACCTTTCACTCTCACAAAGCTTCTTGGAGCTCGTGCTACAGCCGGCTGTAAGTGTACAACCCACTTCCCTTCTCTCTCCTCTTCTCTCTCTTCCACCTCAGCAATAATACAATATTTAAATCCTTACAACCTGCTTACATCATCTTATTATACTTGCTCTTATAGGGTTGGTCAAACTTAAAAGAACATTGTACTAGTACACGTAATCCTGTGCAAGCGCGTGCATCGTGGTCACGCCTATACACCACATTAGTTAGCACAACATCGATACGGAATCCTATGCAAGCGCGTGCACCGCGGCCGCGCGGTCGATCGAAAGGTGCGTCACGGTGTCGCGCTGGAAGGACAACGATCGAACCTTTTTGTGTGTGTGAAAACAATCCCCGAATATTACTCTACTTTTTTTTTGCTGGAAAAGTTCCTCACGCTACAATATTTCCATATATTTGTATTTAGCTTCAGTTCGTGATTATTTGGATTTGGGCATTTTAGGTGCCCCCTACAAAAAAATTAATAGAGATTCTGTGTGTGTAACGGATAGAGAACGCGTGTATGTGTCTACATGTGTGTTGTCGCGGAAGGGCAATGTGGAGACGGTGTGTGTGTGGGGGATAGTCATAGAGAGGGGTGAACGTGCAAATGATCAGTATGAGTGAGACATAGAGATATACCAAGATGTTGTGTATACATGAGAGAACAGTCTTCTATTTGTGTTTTTTGTGTGTGCGTGTGTGAGAGAGAAGCATCCGTAACACAACAACCATCTCTCTCGATTCGACCATCCCTCACACAATCGCATGTAACACATGCGTCAACGCACACGTTTTGACACCCTCACCCAGCCCCTGCCGCCTCAAGGCCCTTACATCGCTCTCTATCCCGCACACACAATCTCTTCATGAAAACCCTATTTGGCATGCATGTACCTCTCTGTCACATACACACCATGTACCACGCACACACATATTTCTCTCTCGCTATGTCTCTTTGCCTAGCAAACACACTCCCCATAGTCCTATCTTTGTATCCCGCACAAGATGTCTCTATATTGCTTAAACATTGACGCACACGATGTATCTGTCTCACACCATTAGCCTCTCTCGCATGCTCACTATGCACACACATTCTCTCCATAGGTTTGATTTCTCTCAATATTTAACACACACAACCCCCCCCCCCCCCCCCCCACACACACACCACACTATCCATCCCCATCCAAGGTTATATAGCGCCCCCTGTCGCTTGTGCTTATCTGCACCCCCACATGCACACCACCTTGATCTTCAAGGAGGGCATCGGGAAGAACGAAGACGACGACCAGACCGCACTAGAGACCGTGGGGCCATTTGGAAGCATGATGATGTGGCGACGGCTGAGTAACTCCTCCCCACCCCTCTCTCTCCCTGTCGATCCCTCCCGCACAAAATTATCAATCCCTCAACCCACAAGATTCCCATCTATTCCATGTTCTTTTGAGCTCTCTCATCAAACCTTTTGTCTCTTCTCCTTCCACATGTACAAAATCTCGATGCACACGCATCTCACTCCCTATATATTACATGTCTCTATCTTACTCATAGACCTAACTTCTTCCTCTGTATACATCCATCTCTCACACACTTCCTCTCTCTCTCTCCTACTCTCTCTCCCACATATATATACAATCTTTCCCGTCCTCTGTCTCTTTCTTCCACTGGGTGTATATCCTGTGTGTTGAGCGCACGCATCTCTCTCCCGCCATTGTTCCATGCATCTCCACAAACTCTATGTTTCATTCACACATTGGGATGTGTTCTAAAAATTGCTTTAGACCGGAACATGTAAAGTTATGGTTGGTTTTGTTGCATCCAACAAATTAATAACTATGAATGCATTTAGATTTTCATTTGAGTTGGATTATGTGAGTTTGAGCATATTGTGAAGTACTATAGACCTGGTATTCATCTTGGAATTCAACAATGATTCTAAATATTGAATTGTACAAACCATTACATTCGAAGTCAATAGCTTATATTTCACAATTACAACAAATAATTAATGGCACGACAAACTAAGAAAACAGATGTGTACTCCCTCGGTTTTTATTTAAGTCCGCATATTAGCATTGGTCAAAGTCAAGTTTTGTAAACTCTGACAAAGTTTATAAACAAAAATATTAACATATACAATAATAAATCAACACCATTAGATTCATTATTGAATGTACTTTCACATCATACAGATTTGTTATGGTAAATGTTTGTATTTTTTCTATAAACTTGGTCAAACTTTAGGAAGTATGACTTCAGTCAAACCTAATATGCAGAGTAAATAAAATCGGAGCGAGTACTAGTAGTACTCCTAACTGCTCAGCCCAATCACCCAACACGCCAGACGGGGAGCAGGGAGTACTAGTACAGTGTTACAAATTTTCAGGTCGGTGGCAAAATCTCCCGCTTCCATCGAGATCTCTCGCGACTCAGATTCGACCAATGCAAAGTTACCATCATACCCTTGGTCGAACAGGCCGACGGATGCTGGTTGGTCGGGGGCTGTTTTGGTAACTTCACGTTCACCCCAACCATCCAACCCCACCCCGGCACCTAGAGTACTCCTCACTACTCCCCATTTTCTATCCCCACCGCAAAATAGACTTCTCCACGCCATCGCAACACCTTCCCTTTGTGCCCCTCCCCTTCTTCATCGGCGCACTCATCCACCACAGCGCATTTGCCTCATCGACGACGTCGTACGCCGCACTGGAGCTGGTCCGCCGTCGCCGTCGTACACGGAGCCACTTCCCCGGCGCCGTCTTCCATGGTCTCGGATCTGCTTCCCGGAAGCCGACGCCAAGCGTAGCAGCACCACCGTCGTCGACAATGAACTGACTCCCGTTGCCGACCATGATGCACAGACGCCGCCGCGACCTTCGTACTCCTCCTCGATTGGTAATGTGTATATTGATTCTCTAAGCAGTACATGTGCAGTTCCGATTATCTTCATACCTACCCTTCTAATTTCCTGGCTGCTATTGTTCCGGTAAAAGTAATTGGTTATAGCTTGCATTGTCCAACAGAATATCATCTTGTAGTTGTGCGTCGCTCCTGTATTGCGTTGTGCTTGGGTAGGTTCTTCATTGTAACCAGTAGTGTCGCAAATGATGGAAAGTTTTTTAGAATAGCACGGAGGTGACCCCCCTGTTCTATTCACTCAAAATGAAATCACAACGTAGTTCTAGCAAAGTTGAAGAGCCACATAGTAGGATATTAAAAATCACTCGTGCTTACATGGCAGGTGAGTGCTTTAATATTGCCCACAAGATGCGTGAGTATTACTATATTTTTCTTGCCATGTTGAGATTTTAAAACTACAAATGCGAACATGCAGAGGAGCAATGAAGACCAAATACGGGATGTTGGGGACATCTTCAAGGAACGTTGCAAGTTAAAGAGGAGCTGCACCGAACCTGTAAAACAAGCTTTGGTAAGTAACAACCTTTCAATTTCTTTGACATTGAGAACCTGACTAGCAGTGGTGGATGTTTTGTGTGTCCTTGATGGTTTCGTTAATGAAATCGAAGGGAGCCCCCTCTTTTAACCATTTTTTTTTACTTTGACATGGTATGTGTCTGGCAGCAGTAGTGAACACAGGACCAGACCAGGCCCTGGGCAAGCCCCGAGCTGAAAGCAGCGTCAAACCACGTTGTCTGCTTGGCTAGGGTTCTTGCCATGCAATCCAGCAGTGTGGCAGATTATTAAACAATAATAGGCGAGACAAACAATTTCCTGTACACTTGATTAGGCTCTCAATTATTTATAGGATCTCAATTTACTCAGTGGACCCACCATGCCGTAGGATGAATCTTTTGTAATTTAGTGTTGAAGCTAGTCAGTCAAACGCGCCTACAGACGCCCTAGAGATCATCTGGTTGCCGGTTGTTTTGCTGCAGCAACCCTTGGCTTAGTGCACCCCTCTGCTGGTTTTTCTATTTCTCTTAGCCTTGTGTTCTTCGATGTATATGTCGTAGTTTCTATAAGTTGGCTCTGTTTGATATGTAATAAGCACAGTCTTAATCGTCCTAATGCTTTCCTTTTTAGCTTGATGTAGGAAGTGGGTGTTCTCACCTTGCAGTCTGTTTTTATATTACTCCTTTTGAATTCACTTCTCCTGTTGACTGGTGAGCTCGATCAGTGGCGACTGGCGAGCCACCGCCTCCAGGTCGTTCACCTGTTGTCCCCGACCATCAACTCCTACGGATCGAATTATCACGCGAACTGACTATTCCTACAAAGGTGCGCTCCACCACGTACCCGGTACCCGCGCATGCAGCAATCATGCACCTATGGGTTTATTTGTTTACCGTGCCTTACGTAACTCTCATGTGTGCGAGACAGCGAGAGACCGACTGTGTGCGTGCGCCTATTTTCTTCGTATATGTACTCCAGCGTTTGTCTGGTGTCCAAAAAATAATACTGTAATAACTAGCAATGTGCCAGTGCGTTGCAACGCATCCAAAGTAGAGTAATACATATTCACCAATTTGATAGAAAACAGTCTAGTTTTGATATACATATATCATTAAAAATATCTTATGTTTCACTCAAAATATATTACTTTGGCTATTTTGATGAGATAAGGGAGGAATGTGGTTGGTTTCAAGATTCGAGAAGTGGGATATTGTTGCAAAAGGCCCATGTGTGTGAGAGAGAGAGGGAGAGAGGAGGAGGGCAGAGTGCGTGTGTGACAAAGACACGAAGAGTGTGTGTGCGAGAGGTATTACCATAAAATGAGGCGATAGTATGCGTGTGCACGATTGAGAGGGCGTGTCTCAAGAAGGGACGAAAAATCTACATAGATACAAGGAGCGAAAGTGTGCGGTGGATGGACAAACCTATCTAGAGGCTGATGGATCAATGTTTGTGAGAGAGATACGAGTCAAGGGTGCGAAAGTGAGAGTTTTGTGTGTGTGAGAGAGGGACGATAGTCGGTAGGGGATATATTAGATTGATAAACACAACTACATTATTGCTATTTTTTTATATTTGCAATGCTTCAATGATCGTATTACCGGGTTGGATATGACTATTCCCGGAAGCATCGTTGTCGGCTGCGGCAAGCCGCACTTCCTACCTAGTGATACATGATGACGGTTGAACGCACCACTTTAACACACCATAAGCCTACAAAAATGACCCTTGCGGGCTCCTGGGTACCTTGACTAGTTGCTTTCAAGAAAAGAATGCTTACCTCAAAGAACAATAGGGCTACTAGGGCCGGCCCATGCGTGGCTATTTGGGCCTAAAATTGGGTTATTTGTTTTCGTTTCGCCTATAGTGGACCGTCCCAAGCTCGCCTTCTCTCGTGTTGGGACTTGGGAGTAGAGTTGGACTGGGCTGTGCGCCTATGAATCCTCAAAATCATCTAAAAAAAAAAACCTATGAATCCTCAAAAAAAAAAAAAAAAAAACTATGTGACCGGAGCCGTGGGGTCCACCCGTCAGCGACTTGCTGGCTATTCGTAGGCTTTGCGGTTTTGTTGACCTTTCCACCGGTGACCTCCTTACCCTGCCGGCTCGCCAGCGTCGCCGATCCCGCCGGCTTCCGGCCGTCGGCTCTCTCCGTCCCACTCCATGGCGTCGGTGACCGTTACGCCTCTTTCCGCGCCCGAACCCGAGCCCTCAGCTCGCCCCGACAACCTTCCCCGGTCAGCTTCGCCCCCCTCTTCCTCCCCTTTGCTTAGAGCTGTTTTATTGCCGTTCATATTCTAGATTGAATTCTGATGAGGTTTCCGTTTGTTTGATTAAATTCTAGCCGAGACTAAACTGTAGCCACAGGAAGGCAGGATTTTACTGGTCGAAAAAAAAGTTTTTTTACTTGTTTGATTAAATTCTAAGTCAGATTTTGGGTGGACTTTAGATACTCTGTTATTAGTTGAAAGAAAGATGTGTGCTTGCGCTTGAGAAATTGCTGCCACGTGTTACTGTATCATATATGAATATGTACTAGCCTGGTGATGAAGAAATTTTCTGTTCTGTGATGTGTAACGCGAACTTCCTTTTCTCTGGAATCCTGCAGGCCCAGCGTGGCAATTTCATGGGATACCCAAGGTACCGTCTCTCTTTCTGGTGGCTCTCTGAAGCATAGCAAACGGAAGATTCTATTCAGTGTTCATCCTTTATTCTCTATTTATGGAGTAGACCGCGGTGGAGAGCAATGTGGGCATGTAATCCATCATGTAGAATTATTACATGGAGCTGTACCAACTGTGATGCAGTTTGAAAGGACCTTCCTTCTGCTACTTTAGAAAGTCCTTAGTCGGTTGGTCGGTTATGAACCCCAATTCTATTGGATGGTAAAGTGCGGGCTGACGTATGCTATATCCTTTGAATTGTGTGTTTGATCCAATAGTGTATACTAAAGTAGCTCATTAAATCTCGTGGGATCTAACGAGGCATAGTAGGTTCGTTGTGCATTTATTTTAATTCTCTATTTTCCTTTGGCGAAGTTATTTTCCTTGTCGCTTCTGTAGACTTTCCAAACGTGTACAAATGTAACGTCTTTTCGTTTAAAGCACAAAAGTAACCTCGCTGAGCTTTGAAATTCCCAAACAGTTGGGGTGATGTCTTTTAGCATACTTGTGACCTGCAATTGGGCCTTCAGCTGCATGAGTTGCTGTTGCCATTTACATTAGGTGTGGTACCGTCTGATTTCAATTTTGGATTACGTGCAGCTCTATGCAAGCATGCGGAAACCTGCGAGTTGGGATCAGAGGCTTTCCTGATTGATCCTGCTCTGCTTCCAACTCTAGAAGGTCTACTTCTAGAAACATATGTGATGTTGCGCCCAAAGCCAGTTGAGTATGAGCAACGACGTACTATGATAGCCGTCTTCAACAAAATTGCCAAAGATATTTTTGGTAAGAGATGTTCCTGTCTGTTAGCATTTGGGTCAAGAAATTATACTATTGAACTTTCTGTATTTTCAATTATTATGCCTAATTGTTGTTAACATGTAAAATTTATAGATATGTATACGGATTGAAATCATCACATTCATGCCTGGTTTTAGAACACCTGTGATCTTATAGATCACATGCAGATGTTCAAGTATGTGAGTTCACTGGCAGTCAAGCAAAGATGCAAATACTTAAGTAACAGTGTCTCACTATTTCAGATACCTGCCAGCTAAGATGAATATGTGACAACTGCAGATTTCACCATGTACTTCATTTATGGAAGCTTATGCCTTGATGAGTTGATGTACTAGGAAATATATTGGTAGGACATAAAGAGTCCTTTTGTTGTACTCTGTAAAGAAATATAAGGGCATTTAGGGAGTACATTATAGAGCATGAGGGAAAAAGTACATTCTGAAATCTGAGCGTACATCTTTTGTGCCTGTTGGCTTAGTGGTATTTGGTTTTGATTTTTTAAGTGTATTAAATTCCAACGGAGTCAACCTCTTCTTTGAGATAGTTGATTAGTTAATGCCAGTACATGTTCTTCAAATTTTTATATGTAACAGGCTATCACTATCCAGATATTATTTTTACTAGGAAGGTTTTGTCTCCCATATGAATATATGAAATTTGCGTGATGGTGTGACATATTTCTTGTTTAATGTTTCATCTCAGGTAAAGAAGATGATTTTCCAGTTGTGGAACCGTTTGGGTCATTCACAATGGATCTATTTACTACTAAAAGCGATCTTGATCTCTCTGTCAACTTTAGCAATGCCATGGATGGTCAATTTGCTCGCAAGGACAAGATTTCTGTTATTAGAAAGTTCGCAAAAGTCCTACATAAGCATCAGAGTAATTACTACTGTCTTATCTTCATATCTCTCCTAGCATTTGTATGTCCACTCATCTTCAATTGGAGATTCAAGTTCATTAAACACGCAATCATAAATTGTCATTCCATCTTATTTACAAAATTATGTATTGGACCTGATAGATTTAAAGAAGGGATGTAGACTGGCATAGCGATTGCATACATTATGTGTGAAGATCTTGAGGTTACCATACTTTTTTCTAAAAGTACATAGCTGCAGAAGTAACCATAAGAGAAACTGCTCATGCAATAAAATGACGCTCATCTTCTACTTAGCTTGCACCGACATGTGTAGGCAACAGTTTTATGATGCGTTATGACACTGCAATATAACATTTGCTGAAAACACCAACACATAAACACTATTAGGTGCATGCCAAAATTGTTTTGAAGGAAAAGTTCAGAACTGTAATCATGTAATGCATATTATTGACAACCTTAGTTTGGTGTCTACGTGAGTTTCATATTTAGCCCTGCAGAATGTTAATCTGGATTCATCCTGTTGAAAGCCAAAATGTTCTAAATGCGAAATCGTTATATGCAGTAAGCCTACAGTTTTGCTAATTCGAGGTGCATTTTTTTCTATATAGAATCCTATATTGCTGAGAGAGTGATCCCCATTTCTTCTATTTATCTCAAGATGCAACTATGCCACCTCAACATCCAACCATGCATGCAAAAAAGGCCACCTCAACATGCTAACATCCATGAGAAATGATCCACCACAACATGCACCCATGCATGTGAAGACTATTACACTAATTATATTCCATAACTATCTTAAATGTATACAATAATCAAATATTGTTCCAACTTGATCAAATATATAGCAAATAATTCCCCCAACAATGTGCGGGGTATCATCTAGTTCCACCAATACCTGGGGTCATAATTTATCTATCTATATCTATACCTACTAATAAAGCAAGGTGCGTTTCTCCTATTTTTTGATCCGTTCACACATATTATTATTTTTGATTTATAAACTGATCAGTGCCGTTATTGGGCCACGTTCATTGAAAGTGAAAAAATGTTTCGTGGGTTGTTCTCCCGATCCTCTCACGTGAGGTGCCCTGTTTTCTTGTGTGAGGTGGCGGCCGGCCCGGTCAAAAAAAAAAATTGGCGTGGGTGGGAGGGATCGAACTCCCAACCTCTCATGGAGCCCAGAGGGTACATCCAACTGAGCTACCCCATACTATGTGTACAAGTAATGGTTCTTTTGCTTATTAAATAATACCACCTCGCTTCCTTGCATCCTTTCCTACCAATTTATATACGTCTTAATTCGTAATCATCAACAAGCAGTCGCTGCAATACGAGGACGACGGGCTTTGCATGGGCCAATGGGAGAGAGATAAAGATAATGAGGCGTTACAACCAGCAGCGTCAATCATAGCGGCCACCGTGAACGAGCAAAAGAAAAAGAGTCACAACCTTGTGATGATGGATAGGATGTGGCTTGCCGTGTGCATGCTAGGCGACGAGTCGTGCTGAGAACCTATAAATCGGTCATGCATCGGCGCTTATGGGCTAATTAAATGGAATTCTATGAGACATGCAATTAAATGAGCACAATGCACGTGCATGATGTGTGCTGGTTGTGTGCTAAATAAACAGGAGACATGCATAATTAAAGGATCACATTGGTTCGTATCGAGTGATTAGGCTGATATGGGCTAACTAATTAAACGGCATAATTAAAGGAGATCGATGCACATGCATGATGATGTTGTCTCTAATTAAACAGCTTGAGGGTTGTATTGAGGGTCCCTTAGGGAGATTGATAACGTCAATTAAAATCCCCTTTATTTTTTTATTGGTTCATATGAAATTGTTTTGGACCTCGGTGTGTGCCTCCCTGCCACTGGGTGGCATCGTTCAGATGTAATTGTGTCGTGCTTGTAGGTGTTTTGCTGGACGGTGCAACAAGCGTTTCTTCATAGCAAAGCACATGGCGTTGTGCTTTCACATACAATTATCACTAAATTCGAGTAGACCTAAGAGTGCTCCCCAGTGCATTACATCTTAGGTTATATCATACTCCCTCCGTCTGGAAATACTTGTCGCTCAAACGGATGTATCTAGCACATCTAGATACATCCGTTGAGCGACAAGTATTTCAGGACGGAGGTAGTATGTGTTCAATATTTATATAGATATAGCCTCTATAATGGATTGCATCTTATTTTTGCTGTTGGCGCTATTTCACGAATAATGAGTGAGCCTCCTTGCCACCGAGTGGCACCGTCCGGTTGTTGTGTGGCGTTGGTGGCCGTTTTGGTGGACTACGCAACTACCGTTTTCTTCGTAGTGCGGCATAAGGCGTTGTGTTTGCACATACGTGTCTCACTAAATATAAGTATACATCATTTTTTTCTCCTGTTGCAACTACCGTTTTCTTCGTAGTGCGGCATAAGGCGTTGTGTTTACACATACATGTCTCACTAAATATAAGTATACATCATTTTTTTTTCTACCGTTGCAATGCATGGGCATAGGTGCTAGTTATTTTATAATGTCCAGTTTATGTAAAAAACAAAGATTTAAATTTTTATCCATTTCTTGTGTTGTCTCTTTGTATAAACTGCAAGATATGACATGTACCAAACATGTAAAATTGGAAGAATTATAATTGGTTATATTGAACAAGTTCCATTCGAGGCAAGACTGCCTGTCATTTACAATTTAATAGCATCAGCATTGCTTGGATAGATGTCCGCAAACTGTGTATTCCATTTCATGTTGGGCATATAACCAACTGCTTAGAAGAAGCCTTTTGTTGCTACTGTCAATGTCTTCCTTGCTTCTTATCTTTCTTGTATTGTCAATTTCAGGCCGTGGTCGTTGTTATGGGGTTTTACCTGTTTTAAGTGCTATAGTTCCTGTACTGAAGGTTACTGATAAGGGAACTGGGGTTGAATGTGATATTTCAGTCGAAAACAAAGATGGCATGTCAAGATCGATGATATTTAAACTTGTTTCTTCAATTGATGAAAGATTTCAGATACTTTGTTATCTGGTATTTCAATCCTCTGTCTTGATGTTTATTTTTGGAAAGTATAACTAGCATTATACTCCCCTTGAAGTTATCTATCTAAAAGATATGACAATTATTTTCTGTTTATTCTGCAGATGAAGTTCTGGGCTAAGACACATGATGTTAATTGTCCCAAAGATCGAACGATGAGCTCGATGGCAATTATCTCCTTAGTTGCTTTCCATTTACAGGTAAAGTGAGATTGTTACCTTTATTTGATTTTCTGTTCAAACTTCACGATCGGAGTACATTGGATATAGCTTAGCTGTTGTATAGAATTTTCCATTAGAGGGGCCCAGGCTGAGACTTGAGGCTTAATTATTTTTCTTTTTGAACAAAAATAAATGAGTGCACTTATGAATTGTAAATATGGAGTGCAGACCCGGCATCCTCCAATATTACCTGCATTTTCTGGCTTACTGAAAGGTACCTCCTCTATTGAAGTACATGTCATTCTTTTTGGCTCTTTGCAACTACATTTGCTGTTGTCATATTTTTATCATCTGATTACTGATTAAAAACTAACAGTAAGATATTTTATACCCATTTATAGATGGTGCAGACTTTGCAAGTGTCCAGAGGAACGTTGTGCTATTCAAGGGGTTTGGGAGCACTAATAAAGAATCCGTTGCTGAACTTTTTGTATCACTAATGAGTAAAGTGAGTTCTTTATAGTTTGCTTCAATTTTTTATAGGAAGATATCAGGTGCAAAAGCACAATTTGGTGCACCCATGTTTTTTTGTCGATGAATGTATTTTTGACAATGTTCCTATTATACTTCCAGTTAATGTAGCCTTAGCCCCCTGCAGCAAACATCTCCACTTGATCTTAACTTCAGCATGTGTTCAGCCTCTAAACTTACCTGACCCTGCTGGAATGGGATGACATTGTTCAGTTGAGCTATGACATTGTTGTCATTTACCCTTCAGATCATTTTCCTGTGAAACATAGTGATCAAGTAACCTGATTATTCAATATAGTGTCCCTGTTTCCTCAGAGAACATGATTAAACCACCTGATTCCATCGTGCAGTGTATAGCTTGTCCTAGTTCAACTCACAGCTGTTTTTAGCTCCTCCTTTTTTCTGGCTATGTGCATGTGGCTACGTATGGGCACCTTGCAAAAATAAAATAAAATAAATGCAATTGTTTATTCATGCCACATAGCTTGCATCCTAGTTTCATCGTGGCCTCATCTTGACTTTTCAATGGTCAACATGCTCAAAGATACTCTTGTCTTCTCTTGTGCAGCTACTAGCAGTAAAGGATTTATGGGGGCAAGGGCTTTGTGCCAGCAATTTTGATGGATTCTGGATCTCAAAGACCTGGAACAGAGGAATTGGTAACTTGAGTGTAAGTTTTGTGTGAATTCGGTTTGTGACTTCTCAATAAATCCTGCAGAGCATTGTTTATTTGATTTGATACGTTCATTTTTGCAGGTGGAAGACTTCTTGGACAGATCTCAGAATTTTGCCAGATCAGTAGGGAAGGTGGAGATGCAGAACATCTGTGAATGCCTAAAGGATACTGTTTCCAAATTGACTGATTTCTTTAGGGGTAAAATTGGTGCACCGACACTGAAGATCCTCATTTTTGGGGCGTTAAATCAGGATGTGCCGGTCAATCACCCCAGTCCAAAACATGTTAAGAGCAAGAGGAAGAGGGAGTTGCAACATGACCCCGGAAGCAGTGAGAAGCAGCAAAAGAAAGTGAAGCACGCTGCACAACGTGGCCGCACTGCTAACAGGACTGATGCTAGTTTACCAACTCGCGCTGTATTTATGCCTCATGTGCATCAAGTAGGTTCTACCCAACCATTTAATCAGATTGTGCATCCATCTCAGCTTCTGATTCCTCCTCGGCTTTCCTACGGGTTGCCACAAGCACACTTTCATCCAGGTCCTCATATGATAGGACAACCTCATGGTAGTTTCATCTACTCGACGGATCCTGGGATTCAACTGCAGCAGCAAGGCCGGCATATGTTTGTTCCTTTGCCAGTCCACCAGCCAGCGATTAATAGGTCGTTTCACCCCCATGGTTTCAACGGGACACATGAGGTCCTGTATGATGACAATAGCTGGTTACCATACGGAATCAATCCGAATTACAGGAGGGTATGACAGGTGCAGCAGCTTGAGGGGGGCGGTGTAGCCAGCTAATTGGTGGGGAATTGTGGTGTTGATGTGTTGTAGAATGAAATGTGCATTAGCATTTATGTAACAAGTTGTTGTTTTGTCCAGAGGGACGGCGAAAGGGAAACCGAAAGCTTTTGTATGTTGGTCTGCGGTGAGCAGATTGTAAGTTTATTCTAGACTTGGTAATTGCTCAGCGTTGAAATATTTTTGGTTAGGAGCCTGGGTGAAGATTTGAGATGGCCAGGTAGATAGCACTGCAGCAAAGAACAAACTAGAGTAGCTGCTGCTAACTGTTTGCCCATGCCTGTTTTGTAATGAATGAGTGAACCTATGAGTTCGTATGAAGCAACTGTTGTAATGCAGCTGTATCAGCTTGATTGGTTCTCTGCTGTCATCATCCTTATTATTGTCATTGCAGTAAAAACTAATGCAGTTACAGCATTAACTAATTTAGTGTTGGTCGATCGGCCAGCTGAGAGGACAAGATTTCAACAAGTCTATTCCGCCTTGTTTTTTCTTGAGAACAAGTCCATTCCGCCCATTGTATGTATGATCCGGCGGCCCACCGTAATTGATAGGCCGGGGTTCAGTCCTAACGAAGACGACGACAAAACGTGGGGTTAGGCCAACTTGAACCCACGACCCCAAAGCACGTCCGTTTTTCTCTGGATTTTGTCTGTTTAGATAGGGCAATGGAAGGGTGTCCGACGGTTTTTTTGGATGCGTTGGACATGCGCCTAACGCATGGACGCAGATCCGCCAAGGTCGGCTGGTGTCTGTATGTATACATTTTCTGGCCATTAAAACACATTTCTTTTATTTCATCAACGATATTTTGATACATTAGGGTACATTTACCAATTCTTTGTTAGAAGAGTAAGACCAAAGAAAACAAGAACTATAATTAGTCATTTTAAAAGATATCCAACTTTCATAACTGCTCCCACTAGTTGGATTAATATCTTGGTATGTCTTCATTGTTTATCCGCGGCTTCTCGAGCTTGCACACTTCTATCTTCTTCGATCCCAAATTCGTAGACGTTGCTTCGTATCTAATCTCATCTCTAGCCTCTAATCTAGCAACGAGTACACAGACATCTAGCAAATTTCGTGATATCAATAGATCGATATATTCTACTTCCCAATACCAAAACTTTCATCCATCCTACACACAAATTTGAGTATAAACAATGCGAGCTATCAAAAATGCGCCGAATCCGGGAGCACAACCGAATCAAAAGAAGCACATACCCCATCTTGTCTGCACTTGAAGAACACCCAACCGGGATGTTCCGGCATGGTAGAAACACGGCGCACGACCCGCCGAGGGCAGTCGTCGCACTTTATGAGCGGCAACGGTGAGCCAACGACCCACTTGGCCAGCGTCGAGCCCAGGCGACGGCCATGCGTGTCTTTGCCGATGAACCGCTGACGGGATAGATCCGAGTGGTTAGAGGCGGATGCATCATCATGCTAGAGGTGGAGGCGTTGCCGGGGCTGTGCGGTCCGGTACCCGGCCAATCCATGGCAAGGCGCAGTAGGCGCGACCGGGATGCGGCAAATCCGGGGGCCGGATGCGCCAAATCCCGCCGTCGTAGATCTACCGTGTGGCCGCCGACACCGGGGCGAGAGAGGCAGAAATCCGGTGGTTGTGCTTTGGGCGGTTGGGCTAGACAGCGAGGCGGCCGTGAAAATGGGCGGCGGCTATGACAGGGGCAGGGGTGGGGGCGGCGGGATGGAGGAGGAGAAGAGAAAAAGGGGCGTCTGTGTCCCCAACGAGCTGGTCAGGGAAGGACAAGGGCACGTGTCCCGTCCGTCCGCGCGTGTCAGTTTCGATGCAAACGCGGCCCAAATTTGGGCCGCGAATAAGTCGAAACCGGACAAAAAACAAACGTTTGCCTGTTTGCCCCGCGCGTTGGGCAGCATTTTGTGCCCGTTTAGTCTCAAACGGACATGGCCGAACTATCTGGGGTCGTGCATTGGTGTTGGCCTTAGATAATAGATTCATCCAATTGTAGCCGAAACATGGTGCTTTCCAACGAAAGGGACACCTACACACCAAGCTTCATCGCCGCTGCCCACTTCCAACTTGGAGCATCTTCAATAGATGATGTACTTCCTCCCCTCTGTAAACCCTCTATAAAGAATTATAAGAGCGTTTAGATCACTACTTTAGTGATCTAAACGTTTAGATCACTACTTTAGTGATCTAAACGTTCTTATATCTTTTACGGAGGGAGTAGATGTATAAATAAAAGCTTTTTACATCTCTAAGGCCAAAAAACGTTGCTCTGATAGATGTAAAAAAAAATTACATCATCTTTCTAAGTGATGTAAAATACAACACTTGCAGATAAAAATTTGCATCTCCACCTCTCCGGTGATGTAAAACATCCAGCCGCGTGCGAACGTCCAACCGCGCGCGAACGCCCAACCGTCTCTTCATTTTAGTACCGCCTGCCTGCCTCCCGCGCACCGCCCGCCTCATGTCCGACTCCGATGACCTCGCCGCTGGCCCAACCACCTTCATCGATCCCGCCTCCGCCGCCATGACACTGCCCCGGATTTGCCCCACCCCGGCCGGTCGCCATCGCGGCAACAGGTCGGCCGCCGGCGAAGAAGCAGCCGACGGCCAAACCCCGCGGTGGAGGTGTGAAGCGGCCGGCGGGGCGCAACCCGGCGAAGAATCCATCTCGAGCGGCTAAGAAGACGAAGCCGGCCGTGCCAAAAATACTGTAACACCCCCGGTGTCATGCTATAGTGACCTCACACCCTAATGGTGCCATGTCATCGCAATTAATTTGCTAAACCTCACTTTGATCCAAACCGAGTTCAAATTAAAATTTTAAAATAAAGACAAAATAATATTTATTCAAACAGCAAAATAAAAATGTCCATTGTATCAAAAATAATCAATGAGTAATTGTCATGGTGAAACCAACTTTTTATAAAGTGTTTATGTGCCCTAAACTAATTAAAATAGTGGCTAAAGCAATAATTTAAATGCCTTTTAAATTATAAAAATTACCAAATATTTTGTTTAAATGTCAAATCATTTTATGGCAGTGCTAAATATTTCAAAGTATTTATGTGCTACAATTCCATATTTTACAAAAGTATTTTTGTGGCCTAACAATTTGCAAAACAGAAAGGATTGAATAATTCAGAAAAGAAATAAAGAATAAAGAGAAAGAACTAAACGTCGCTGTACCTCTGGGCCTTAAGTCAAGAGTAAGGCCCAACCCAACTCACCTCCTGCCTTCTTCCCCTGTTCACCCATGGCGCGGTGGCAGACCGCAGGGCGTCCATGGCCATGGATGGCCACACGGCGTTCATCCAGCCCTCCCCGACGTCGCTAAGGACCCCCTCGACCCCCTCTTGCGAACCCTAGCCCCTAGAACCCTTCCCCCCTCCCATTTTCTTCGTCCTCGCGCGAGCCAAGCTGTCATCGCCGTCTTCGCGCCGATCCCGCGGCCACTAGCCGTCCCTCATCGCCGCACCATGGCCAGGAGCTGCGCATCGTCGCCTTCTTCATCGACATAGCAGGAATCGAGCGGAACGGCCTTGCAGTCGTTGCCCCGGTCCCGTCTCCATCGCCTTGGTCGCCGCCGTTCATCATCGTTGCCATCGCCTCTTGACCACCCCGACTACCTCAACTTGTCATCGAGCTCAATGTGAGCAACTTTCCATCCCACCTCTTCCTCCCTGTCGATTCGTGTCGTAGCCTAGATCCCGTTGACGCCAACGGCCACCGTGGCCGCGAGCTCGAGCCGAGCTCGGCCAGGACCTGTCCGCCTCGCCCGCGAGTTCCTTTGGACGAGGTCGCACCTGCGCCGCCCGCCACCCCTCTGTCCCGCGCTCTCGTGTATGTGCCCGTGCCTCGGGCCACGCCGGCCGCGCCCCTGGCTGCCCCACAACCACGACCCAGCGAGCGCCCGAGGGCCCCTGGCCTTGCGGGCGCGATGATGCCGCTGCCTATAGCCACCCGCGCCCGCATCCGCCTGGCCTCGCCGGTTTCCCCCCGGCTCACCCCCGCTCGCTTCCCGGCGCCCGGTCGCGCCCGACCGCGCTCGGAGTTCTCTGCGTCCCCGCGCTCGCCGTGCTCCTGCGCTTCCCCCTGGCCGCCCATGTCCCCGCATGCCCCGCGCCGGTGCCGCCCCCTACTGCTCTTTGCCGTCCCTGACCGTCGCCACTGCAGCGCCCGTCTTCGGCCATCACCGCCGCCGCGCCTCGCCCCTGTTGCTCGCGCGCCGTGCCCCCTCGCCGCGTGCCGTGCCGCAGCTGCCCCGGCTCCACCGTTCCATGCGTCACGGCGCCCGTCGTCGTCCAATCGCGTTTGGCGCTGATGTGGCGCCTGCGTGGCACCACCTGTGCCACTGATGCTGGGCCCCGCGGCCTTGGTTGACCGGTCAACCGTCCAGTTGACCCAGGTCAACGAGGCCTGCTGGTCAGCCTCTGGTGCACCTGTGTGTGCACTACACTGGGTGCACCTAGTGAATTGTGGTTGTTTTTCGAAATAAAATTAAATCAGAAAATTACAGAATATTGTTTAAACTTTGAAAATTCATAGAAATTAAACCGTAACTCCGATGGAAATAATTTATATATGAAAAATGATCAAAAAAATATGACGAATCTGAATATGCTTTCTGTTCATCTGTCACATGCCTCTAACACTGAAAACTTGGAACTATCCCCTCCGGATCATCTGTCCGATAAATGCCTGGAGCCGCCAAAATATTCCCGGATATTTTCCCGCTCCGTCTGTAATGCGTACCCCTGCGTTAGGTCACCCTTAGCATAGCTTACGGTCATGTAATGCTTTCTGTTTCTTTGTATGCCTGTTATTTATTGTTTCTTCCCCCTCTTTCCTCTCCGGTAGACCCCGAGACCGTTGACGCTTCGGTGTTCGACTACGGCTACGCTTCCGAAGATTCCTTTCGTCTGCAGAGCAACCAGGCAAGCAACCCCCCTAATCATTCCGATATCGCCCATTCTATTCTCTCTCATGCTTGCATTAGATTTTGCTACTCTAATGATTGATTCTTTTCTAATGCATAGCCTGATTTTTGTAACCTGCACTTGTTACCTTACCTGCTTATCCTAAATTGCTTAGTATAGGTTGGTTAGTGATCCATCGGTGACCCCTCACTTTGTCCCAGTTGCCCCGCTTTATGTTCGATGACTCAATCATCGTGATCGTCGTCCAGGCCTCGACACCGCACATCACCCCCCTTAGTTGTACGACTTAGCAGAGTTACTATCGAGTGCCGAGGGTGATACCTCGTCAGCACTTCTTATGTTAACCCCGTAGTGTAGCTATTCAGTCATGGTCATCGAGGGTGATTCCTCGTTCGCCACTCCTGATAACGACTCTGTCATGCAACCCTTCAAGTGTGGACCATCGAGGGTGATTCCTCCAAGTCCACCTTGACGGTTACATCGAGTGGGAATCCATCGAGGGTGATTCCTCGGGTTTACCCTTGCTGTTTTGGACACATGGTTACATTTGACTTTACCCCAAAACCATGACTGAAGTCGGGTCGGCCCCGAGGAGTACCCGCGAGAGAAATGTGAAGTCGGGTTGACCGTGAGTGTACCCGCGAGCTGATGTGTAGTCAAGTTGACCTGGAGGGTACCCGCAAGATAATTATGTGGCATGGCCGGGCATTATTAGCCCTTGCCGTAAGTCCACGAGACGGGGCGACGGGGTCACATGATCGTGAGTCTCTGCTCGTTACCGCGCGCTACCAAGACACTAACGGTTTGGATATGTGATCCGAGTAGGCCTCTGGCCTTTTCGCACTAACCACCACGCGAGAATAAGTATGGGCACTCTGCGTCGTATGTATCAACCGAAAGCTCTTCGGACGTCAGCAATGGAGCGGCACGCGCCCGGGTGGCCCGCATAAGCACCTGCCTTGTATAAGGAGGTAGCCAAGACTGATCCCGGCCGTCCACGCAACGTGCAGGAGTGCGAAGGGCGATGGGCCCAAGACCCCTGAGCGCTTAGGATGTAGACCGGCATCCTGGCCTCTCTATTGAGCCTAGGTAGGACTGTGGTGTATTGATCGGCCGAGGCCAGTCATGACCTAATGGTGTGTCCAGGCGGAGTTGATCGAGCGTGTTGGGTAAGTTTGTGCACCCCTGCAGGGAAGTATTATCTATTCGAATAGCCGTGTCCACGGTAACGGACGCTCGGAGTTGTATCCCGATCGATACAAGTAGAACTGGATACTAAGGCATAAAAAGGATATGATGGCTCCGGGATTGCTTTCTCGCACGGAGTCAAGAAAGGATCTCTGGGCGCTAATATTACAACATACTTGTTAAATATAATATGCTATTCTGTACTCTTCTAAATGCTGCAAGATGCTAGTCTTCGATAGGCTAGGCCTTCCCCTCTATTCTGGCATTCTGCAGTTTAGTCCATAGATACATCCCTTCCTTTGATAACAATGCATACTTAGTATAGATCAGATGCTTGCGGGTACTTTGAATGAGTACTCATGGTTGCTTTGCTACCCCTTTTTCCCCTTCTTTCTTCTTTCCGGATGCTACGATCAGATGACGAATCCCAGGAGCCAGATGTCATCACCGATGACTACTACTACCCCGAGGGTGCCTACTCCTACGTGGAGGCCGCCGACGACCAGGAGTAGTTAGGAGGCTCCCAGGCAGGAGGCCTTGCCTTTTCGATCACCGTAGATGTTTGTGCTAGCCTTCTTAAGGCAAACTTGTTTAACTTATGTCTGTACTCAGATATTGTTGCTTCCGCTGACTCGTTTGTATTCGAGCTTATGTATTCGAGCCCTCGAGGCCCCTGGCTTGTAATATAAAGCTTGTATGACTTTAATTTGTGTCTAGAGTTCTGTTGTGATATCTTCCCATGAGTCCCTGATCTTGATCGTACACGTTTGCATGTATGATTAGTGTATGATTGAATCAGGAGCGTCACAAATACCTTGCTGAAATTTTCTTTTATTTATTTTCTTTTGTGTTTTTGTTAGATCTATTTATCAAAACCCATACAATTTAATATATCCCAATACTGTTGAGGGATTGACAACCCCTCTACGCGTTGGGTTGCAAGTATTTGTTATTTGTGTGCAGGTGCTATTTACATAGTGTTGCTTGGTTCTCCTACTGGATTGATAACCTTGGTTTCATAACTGAGGGGAATACTTATCTCTATTGTACTACATCATCCCCTCCTCTTTGGGGAAATCCCAACACAGCACACAAGTAGCAAGGAGAGAAAGGCAGCGGCTGAAGAGTTCAAGATGGTGGAGGAGAAGGCACTCAAGTTTATGTTCATGGACAAAAGTGGTCTCGACCCCAAAGCAAAGGCGTATGTTAAGATTTGTCATGATGAAATGATGATGAAGAAGCAAATGCTCATGATAAGCATGATGGGAGGGGGAATGGGAGGTGGCATGTGTGGTCGAATGGGAGGAGGAATTGGAGGTGGCATGGGTGGAATGGGAGGTGCCATGGGCGGCGGAGTGAGCTGCTACATAAACATGATGGGAGGTGCCATGAATGGTGCCTTTGGTGGAAATATGGGTGGTGCCTTAAGTGGCAACATGAGTGACATGGGAAGTGCCTTTGATGGAAACATGAGTGGCATTGAAGGTGCTTCCGGTGGAGGTCGCGGCATCGATGCATCAACACATGAAAATGTCAACAAATAAGCTATTGATGATGATGATGCCAACGTCCACAATGTGACTAGTGACAAAGGAGAGGACAAAAATTGAGTGCTTTGTTCGATGTTATATTTATGTCATTTTAATTTATTGGACCAAGAACTTTGTTTGATATGATGCACTTTTGGCTGTAGGATTTGAAACTTTGATTGATATGATGCACTTTTGGTTGTAGCACTACAAAATTTCATCTATTCAGTGACAAAAACCCTGGCGACGAAATAGGAAACATCGCCTAAAATCATTTTCTGTGACGGTCCATCGTCACGAGGTGTTTCTCCCGGGGCAGCACCCTAGCCAACTTTGGCGATGTTCTGGCCGGCAATTCTACGACGCTTTTGGGCGTTACTAGGCATGTCCATTTTCTTGGACGATTTGTAGTGTCACAGAAAATGTTTCGTGTCACAAACAATGTTAGACGGGTTTAGTAAAATGGATAACAAAATGGCTTGTTGGTGTTCAGATCGTAGTACATTATATTTTTTGCCATGGCAGAGTTTATAACATATTAGAATCAAACTTTCAGGGTTTAGGGTTCAGATTCTCGTATCAAAATCCATTGATCATTTTTTCGTACGTATCCATTGCATTGAACTATGAGAGCACGAACAGGAAAACATGATCACATAGAAATATATTGCGTTAAAAGTTGTACACTTCAGTTCAAATAGCCTGCCTCGACAACAAAGGGACCGCCAAGTTAGGTGGCAGTACTAAAAATAATAAAAATGTCTTCGAAGAAAAATAACCCATTAGCAGAAAGAAAAGTTTTAAGCCCTTGGATTCTAGCCAAGGAACTGTTGCCTTTGTCGTGGTGACCGCCTGAATAACATGCCGATGGCGTGGTCACTTCCTGAACTGGATGAAATGGTAGTGCTTGCCATGATTTAGATTGAAACTAGACGGGACATGAGAGGATTCAGTGGACAACTTCATAAAACATAAGGATAATACTTAATATCATTATAAGATATGCAGAAGTTCATACATAATTAACATGCATATTTGTAAAACCTAACAACTACTTGAACTTATTCATCGTCATCGCTGCCGTCCTCCTTGTCGCCGTCGTCCTAGTCTTTGCCGTCGTCATCCCAATCGATGTCACTGTCCTCCTCGTCGGCCATCAACGCTTCCTTCGTTGCCCTACATTCGCCCCTCGTCTGCCGGATACTGTCTTCCACATAGGACGTGGCCGTGGAAAGCTTGATGCCGGCCACAATGACAGCCTCTTCGGCATCTTGTTCTGCCTCGCGGATGGTTTCTTTGGCGCGCGCCGTCGCATTGGAGATCTTGTACGCCGCCTCGATCTCTGCTTCGGCGACATCACTGCGGAGCTCCTGTAGTCTTGGCCTGAGTTCGTCGATCTCGTGGTGCATGTCTACCACTTGGCGGTGGGCTGCCATCCGGAGCTCGTCGACTCGCTCCAACAGGTGGTCGCCCCCGCAGCCTGCCTCATCTATTTGACGGAGGACCTCGACGGTGCAATCCTCCTGTGTTGGGCATTGATGTGGTAGGTCTCCGTTGTTAGTTTCTCGTCGTCCATGGCAGCAGGGAGGCGGTGGTGGTTTTTGGCGGACACCAAGGAACGACCGAGGAAGAAGATGCTAATGGATGCGGCAAAAGGAATGTGATCGAACCTTAATTTCTCGCACAAATAAGGTAACCGACCAGAGCAGTTGGGCTATCGTCCGACGGTTCCATGAGTCATGGTAATCGGGTGTTGTTATAGCAAAAAAAAGTCTGTGTTGGAACAATATATTTTGTACCGTGGCAACATTGCACACTCAACATGGCGGCCTGAGCGTGGTCCTGGTATGCCACGTGACAACCTGCATGGTAACCTTCATTTTGTAACCAATCGTTACACTTGACATGATCAATATGCTTGAATCAAGAATGTTTTTTTGCCTATTGCAAACCTATTGGGCTCACATACATATGCTATCCATGAACATCCTCAGACATGAACAATCACCTATGCCAGCACCTTCCATCATGCAAAAGTATGATCTCAAAGTATGAAGTCACACCACACCCGGCAACATAAACTTGAATCTGTAACCACTCGTTACACTTCACATGATCAAATTGCTTTCTCCAAGATACTTGCACAAAAAAAATGTCCGCGCATTGCCAACCATTGGGCTCACCTTACATATGCGATGAACATCCTCACACATGACCAACATGAACAATCATCTATGTCGGCACCTCCCCACATGCAAAGTAGGATCTCAAAGTATGAAGTGACACCCGACACTGTAAACTTGAATTTGTAACCACTTGTTACACTTTACATGATCAACTTGCTTTCTCCAAGATACTTGCATGAACAAAATGTTTGTGCATTGCAAAGCTCAGCTTGCTTGCAGGCTGAAATCCCCTAGTGTGATGTGCAGAATGAATTCTTTTTTTAAAATCCTCTCCACTATGTGTCCTGCATCATGAATAGAAATTATGGAGCGTGTTCGGATTCATACTTTCTGAAATATTTTGGATGGTAGCACCAAGCCAAATGCAGAGTAGAATGTCAAAGTATGATGTGACAACCGGCACCGGGAACTTGAATTTGTAAACAGTCCCGACACTTCACATGATGAACGCGTGCTTTCTTCAAGTTACATGCACGAACAAGATGATTCTGCATTGCTAAGCTGTTGGTCTCAACTTACACAAGCGTGGAACTTGGTACTACTGTACGCTAACACATTATGTGAGGAACATACTGTCACATGTTGTCACATGAACATACCTCAGATTTATACTTGCTTCCCCACTAAGCGTTCCCTCAATTTTTCCCTTCCCTCCACTCGTTTTTCAAAGCCCCGCACGCCCACCTAACTGCAACCATCCTCACATTAATACAACCTCTTTTTTCCACACTAACCACACCCCTTCCAATAAAACCAGCCGCCTCCTCCTATACCTCCCTCTTCCACTCCATCTCACCGAAATCCGAGCTATCTCTCTTCTCCTCTAGATCCTCCCTCCCCGCCGGTGGATCTCGCCAGCTATGGCCACAAATCGTTCGGTGAGGGAGGCACTCACGAACAATGGTGTTTGGCTTGGCCCCATCCGCTCTACTGGTAAAACTACCCCAAGATCTAATCCTAGTCGACGAGTTCTATTTGCGATGTTGTTTGTTATGTATGGTAAAAAAGTTAGGGTTCTTATTATGGTTAGCATTGCATGTCATTCTAGCTTATGTTCTGAACTAATCCATGTTGACAATATATCGATTGCTAGTTCATTTCTTGCATCTTAGAACATTTGCGTGCATGTTTTGGAACGTCGCGCAGAACTATCCCCAAACCTCCCCAAATCACGCCCCTTATTTCAACATCATCCTCCCCCCTCGAAGAAAGAATACGTAGCCTCCCATCTCTCCCTCTTCACCTATAGATCCGATCTAGTCCCGCCCCGGTCATTGTCGCCTCACCACCACAAATCATTTGGTTACCATGGAGGCGCACCCGACTGACGGCATTACGCTCGGACCCGTCCACTCACATGGTATGTCTATCTCATTATCTCAATCCTAATCGGCTTATGCATCTACTTACTTTTCATGTGAAATCTTCTGCTGTTGTTTTTACAACATCTGAGGTTCTTATTCGGGCTAAGCATTCATATTCTTCATCTTAGTGTAAGTACGTGAATGTTTAATCATTATGGCACCAATATTTAAAATTTATCGCCGTCTCCTACTGTACCTACTTTAAGCAAGTCATAATATTTATGCAAGTTAGAGAACATTAATGAAGGCATGAAAAGAATAACTGTATCAAAATGAAGAGTTTTCTAACTCTGTACCTTGTTTTGTAGGTCGTCTCACAGATTTCCTTGTGCACTCAAATATCAGAGGTCCTGTTCGCTGCCTAAACCATCAAAAAGACCTGATAGACCATGATCTGGCCACCACTACATATGTAGAGGACATTGTTATTGCGAGCTCTGCAGCTATGGTTAGAATATGTTTACTTGCTGTAACAATGCATACTTCATAATGTAAATTGCGTGCAGTCTAATGTCCTCAACTACATTACAGCACGAAAAGTATCGTCATCAACTTGATGTAGTGACTAAGGGTATATATATGGTACATGAAGAGTTCAAAAAACTCATGTCTCTAACTTCAGATGCAACCCCAAGCTCAAGCACATCAAAGAGAAAGCAGGTTCAGCCGGTGAGTACCTCAACTCTTTTTGGTAAACACTTCCTTAATTAGTAAGATTGTCTTTCTTCACCCAACCACTGTATACTCTGGTAGATGGCATGTACAATTTGGAATTATTATATATGTTTTAACCTCTATAAATTTTGTATGTAGGGAAACTTAGGATTCTCAAATGATGACAATATTGCAAGTGTTTGGCCCCTGATACGTCTCCAACGTATTTATAATTTTTTATTATTCCATTGAAAGTGCAACTAATCCCCGGGTGGTTTTGGTAATTCATAACAACATATAGCTCATTGAACTAATGTCCATTCAAGATAAATATTTCAGGAAGTTCAATGAATGGCATGGCATGGAATAGAGATGTGGACCCCTCAAAATGCTAAGGACACATATTGGCAAAAGCTCAAGACTCTTCATCTTTGTTTTAGTGATCCAAGATCACATTGAGTCTATAGGAAAGCCAATACTATTAAAAGGGGATGAGATGTTGCTTAATGGCTTGCTTGCTCAAAATTCTTAGTGATATTGCTCCAAAGCCCTCAACCACTTTCTCCATCCAAATATGTCAAAACCCTAAACTCCAACTCGGCCCCACTAATTCATTCTATCCAGAGCCACCGAGTTCATATGACATAGCCACAGCCAGAAACCCTAACAGTTCGGTCACACCGATATGGATCTTGGTCTCACCGAGATGGCCTTGCCAACTCCCTGTTATCAGTTGCAATTATTTCGGTCTCACCGAAATTGCAATCGGTCTCACCAAGATGGGTTGACCAATTCTCTGTTGCCCTATTGCTTCACTTCGGTCTCACCGAGTTGATGCAATCGGCGCCCCTGAGATGAGGTTTGCCCTAAGCCCTAGCACATCGGTCCCACCGAGTTGTTCCAGTCGGTCCCACCGAGATTCCTAACATTCACATTTTGAACTAATCGGTCTCACCGAGTTCATCTATTCGGTCTCACTGAGTTGGGTCAAATGTGTATAACGGTTTGATTTTGTGTGGAGGCTATATATACCCATCCACCCCTTCTCCATTTGTGAGAGAGACATCAGAACGTGCCTACACTTCCACCATACATTTTCTGAGAGAGAACCACCTACTCATGTGTTGAGATCAAGATATACCAATCCTACCATAAGAGTCTTAATTTCTAGCCTTCCCCAAGTTGCTTTCCACTCAAATCATCTTTCCACCATTTCCAAATCTATGAGAGAGAGTTGAATGTTGGGGAGACTATGATTTGAAGCACAAGAGCAAGGAGTTCATCATCAACACACCATTTGTTACCTTTTGGAGAGTGGTGTCTCCTAGATTGGTTAGATGTCGCTTGGGAGCCTCCGTCAAGATGTGGAGTTGAACCAAGAATTTTGTAAGGGCAAGGAGATCGCCTACTTCGTGAAGATCTACCCGAGTGAGGCAAGTCCTTCATAGGCGATGGCCATGGTGGGATAGACAAGGTTGCTTCTACGTGGACCCTTCGTTGGTGGAGCCCTCCATGGACTCGTGCAACCGTTACCCTTCGTGGGTTGAAGTCCCCATCAACGTGGATGTACGATAGCGCCACCTATCGGAACCACGCCAAAAATCTCTGTGTCTTCATTGCGTTTGCACTCTCCAAACCCTTCCCTTTACCTTCATATGCAATGTTCTACTTTCCGCTGCTACACTCTTAGAATTGCATGTGTAGGTTGATTGATTGACTTGTGCTAATTGCTAAAAGCTGCCCACAACTAAAATTGGGAAAAGGTTAGATTTTTATTTGGTCAAGTAGTCTAATCACCCCCTCTAGACATACTTTCGATCCTACAAGTGGTATCAGAGCTTTGGTCTCCTTTGCCTTGATTTCCATAGCTTTGGTGATCATAGCCTTGGTTTCACAACCTAGGAGAGTATGGCGTCTAGCGAGGGAAATTACCACCGTAGAGGTCCTTACTTTGATGGTACTAATTTTTCTAGTTGGAAGCATAACATGAAAATGCATGTTCTTGGTCATAACCCCGCCGTTTGGGCTGTTGTGCGTATTGGCTTGCAAGGTGATTTCTTCGAGGATGGAAAAGAACTGGATCGTGAAGCGACAGCGGAAGAAATGAAGATGTTGCAATACAATGCTCAAGCTTGCGATATTCTCTTCAAAGGATTGTGCCCCGATGAATTCAACAAAATCAGCCGTCTTGAGAATGCAAAGGAAATTTGGGATACTTTGGTTGATATGCACGAAGGTACCGAGTATGTCAAGGAATCCAAGTTAGATGTGCTTCAAAGTCAACTTGACAAGTTCAAGATGAAGGATGGTGAAGGTGTCGCCGAAATGTACTCTAGGCTTGCTCTCATCACAAATGAGATTGCCGGCTTAGGAAGCGAAGAGATGACCGACAAGTTCATCATCAAGAAGATCCTAAAAGCCTTGGATGGAAAATATGATACCGTGTGCACTTTGATCCAAATGATGCCCAACTACAAAGATCTCAAGCCCACGGAAGTCATTGATAGAATTGTTGCTCATGAGATGTCACTCAAGGATAAGGAAGAGCTCCACAACAAGTCAAGTGGTTCTTACAAAGATTCAAGTGATGCTCCTACACCATCAAGTGAGAAGCAAGTCTCCAATGAAGAATTGAGTTTAATGGTGAAGAACTTCAACACGTTCTACAAGAATAGAAGCAAGGAGAGAAGCTCCAAGTCAAGGTCCTACAATGACAAAAGATCTTCTAGTCGTGATCGTAATTGCTACAATTGTGGAAGACCTGGACACTACTCCAGTGAGTGTACGGCTCCATACAAGAAAAGAGAAGATTCACCAAAAAGGAGGAGTAGAAGAGATGAATCACCTCAAAAAGAGAGAAGGAGTAGAGATGATCGTTATGAACAAAGACCCTCTCGTAGAAGCAAGGATTCGAAAAGGAAGGACAACTCATCAAAGAGCTACACAAGACGAAGACATCAAGCTCATGTTGGTGAATGGGTATGCGGTTCCGACTCCGACAACTACTCCGAGAGAAGCTATCACTCCGACTCCGAATATACTCAAGATGAAGGTGTTGCCGGTCTTGCACTTGTGTCATCCAACTCCTACGACATATTTGACTCACCAAATGAAGGAATTGGAAGATGCTTCATGGCTAAAGGCCCTAAGGTATCACACCCCGAGTATGTTGATTTCAATAGTGATGAAGATGATTTGCTAGGTGATGATGATTTACTTGTTGACAACACTAGTGATGAAAACTATGATGAACTTGCTGGTAATCATGCTAATCAAGATGAAACGAATGACAATGATAAGAAGGGGATTGAGCGTCTAACTAAAGAACTAAACACTCTTAAGTTAGCTCATGAAACAACTCTAGAGGATCATAGAGAGCTCCAAAGGACTCATGAGAAGCTAAATTTAGAGCAACAACATGAGTTTCTAAAAGCTATCAATGATGATCTTCGAAAGAAGAGTTCTTATTATCTTGCCAAACGTCTCCTCTTGTCTACTTATATGCCACAAGTAAAATCTAGCAATAAGAGCAAGAAAGATTCTTCCTCTAGTAGTAACAATAAACATGCAAAATCCAATGTTGTTGCATCTAGTAGTTCTCTTGATTCCACTAATGATTCTCTTAGCCAAGTTACACTTGAGCAAGAAAATAGCTTATTGAAGGGAATTATAGAGAAAGGTGTTTACAAGAGTGATACGTCTCCGTCGTATCTACTTTTCCTAACGCTTTTACTCTTGTTTTGGACTCTAATTTGCATGATTTGAATGAAACTAACCCAGACTGACGCTGTTTTAAGCAAAACTACCATGGTGTTGTTTTTTGTGCAGAAATAAAAGTTCTCGGAATGGAACAAAACTATTTGGAGATTTTTTATGGAATAAAAGAAAAATACTAGAGCCAAGAACCACCGGAGGGGGGCCCCTGGGTGAGCACAACCCACCAGGGCGCGCCCCCTCCTGGCGCGCCCAGGTGGGTTGTCCCCACCTGGTGGCCCTGCAGACCCTATCTCCGACGCTATAAAATCACATTTTCGGAGAAAAAATCAAGGAGAAAGAATTATCACGTTTCACGATACGGATCCGCCGCCGCCTCCTGTTCTTCATCGGGAGGCCAGATCTGGAGCCCGTTTGGAGCTTCGAAGAGGGGGATCTTTGATCTTCGTCATCACCAACCCTTCTCCATCGCCAATTCCATGATGCTCCCCACCGGGAGTGAGTAATTCCTTCATAGGCTCACTGGTCGGTGAGGGTGTTGGATGAGATTCATCATGTAACCGAGTTAGTTTCGTTAGGGCTTGATCCCTAGTATCCATTATGTTCTGAGATTGATGTTGCTATGATTTTGCCATGCTTAATGCTTGTCATTTGGGCCCGGGTGCCATGATTTCAGATCTGAACCGTTTATGTTATCACCATTATATCTATGTTCTAGATCCGATCTTGCAAGTTATAGTTACCTACCCCGGAGTGACAGTATTCGGGATACTTTTCGGTGATGACCGTAGTTTGAGGAGTTCATGTATTCACTATGTGTTAATGCTTTGTTCCAGTTCTCTATTAAAAGGAGGCCTTAATATCTCTTAGTTTCCTTATGGACCCCGCTACCACGGGAGGGTAGGACAAAAGATGTCATGCAAGTTCGTTCCATAAGCACGTATGACTATTTACGGGATACATGCCTACATTATATTTATGAACTGGAGCTAGTTTTGTATCGCCCTAGGTTATGACTGTTATATGATGCGAATTCACCGATCCAATGCCTACGAATTTTTCACATATTGTTTCTGCTAAGTTACTACTACTGCTGTTACTGTTATAACTGCTACAAAATCATTGCTATCACTGTTACTGTTACTGCTGCTATCAAAACTATCATATTTCTTTGCTACTGATCATACTGCTGCAGATAATTAATATCTAGGTGTGGTTGAATTGACAACTCAGCTGCTAATACTTACAAATATTCTTTGGCTCCCCATGTGTTGAATCTATAAATTTTGGTTGAATACTTTACCCTCGAAAACTGTTGCGATCCCCTATACTTGTGGGTTATCAAGACCTTTTTCTGGCTCTGTTGTCGGGGAGCATAGCTATATTTGTTGAGTCACTTGGGATTATTATCTATTTATCACTATGAAGAATTTGAAGGATACAAAAACCAAGATTGTTCCCTCTAGGACGAGGGGAGGTAAGGAACTGCCATCACACTCTGCACTTGATTCATCTTCTGTTTTGAGTAGACTTGCAACACCACCACATGCTATTTATCCTGATATGTCACAAGTTATTGATGATGCTACTTCTATGAATGCTACTCATGATGATGCTAGTACCTTGCTTGATGATGGTGTGCCACTAGGTGATTTTCTTGATGAACAAATTGGTAGAGCTAAAGATATTGAGAATGCTGAAACTGATGAAATTGTAGAAACTGATGAAATGCCTGAAACTGAAAACCTTGAAACACCTATTAGACCTAGCTCTCCTAGATATGAATTGCCTAAGATATCTGAAGGTTATGTTATGGATGAGGAGACAACTAGAGATTTTCTTGCCTGCAATGATAGAGATGATCTTAAGAAATTATTATGCAAACTGAAAGAGAAATCTTTGAATGCTAGAATGAAATGTGATCCTAAGTTTGCTACTTCACCTATCTTTGTTGATGATAAGGATTATGAATTCTCTGTCGACCCAAAGTTAATTACTTTGGTTGAATCTGATCCTTTCCATGGTTATGAAACTGAAACTGTTGTGGCACACCTTACTAAATTAAATGATATAGCCACCCTATTTGCTCATGATGAGAAGATTCGCTACTACTATATTCTCAAATTATTTCCGTTCTCATTAAAGGGTGATGCTAAGATATGGTACAATACTCTTGCTCCTGGTTGTGTGCATAGTCCCCAGGATATGATTTACTACTTCTCTGAAAAATATTTTCCTGGTCATAAGAAACAAGCTGCTTTACAGGAAATATTTAACTTTGTGCAAATTGAAGAAGAGAGTCTCCCACAAGCTTGGGGGAGGCTTCTCCAATTGCTTAATGCTTTGCCTGATCATCCACTTAAGAAAAATGAAATACTTCATATCTTCTATAATAGACTAACCGATGCTTCTAGGGACTTCCTAGATAGTTGTGCTGGTTGTGTTTTCAGGGAACGAACTGTTGGACAAGCTGAGGAATTATTGAATTATATATTGAAAAATTTATGATGATTGGACTCTTCCTGAACCACCGCTTAAGCCCACTCCAAAGAAGAGGGGTATCTTATATCTCAGTCCGAAAGATATGCAAGAGGCAAATAAATCTATGAAGGAAAAAGGTATTAAAGCAGAGGATGTTAAAAATTTACCTCCTATTGAAGAAATACATGGACTTGACACACCACCACCAAAGGTGGTAGAGGTAAATTCTTTAATGCAATTTGATGAAAGGGACAATCCTTATAATATGCATCCTAGTCAATGCCTTTATGAGTTAGATAATTACATTAGAAAGCAAGATCACTTCAATGAAAATGTTATGAAACAGTTGAAATATAATTTTGATATGATTGCTCGCTTGAGTGACTTGTTATTTAGAATATCCAATGATGTTAGAGATGTAGAAAAACATGCCTCTATGGTTCAAACTCAACTAGAACAAGTTGCTAAGTCCCAAAGAGAGTTGCTAAATGAAATGAATAATAATATAAATGACTTTGCTGTTAGAGTAGCAACTAGAGAAGGTAAAATGACTCATGAACCACTCTATCCTGAGGGTCACCCTAGAAGAATTGAACAAGACTCCCGAAGAATTAACACTGATGCACCTAGTCCTTCTAGAAAGAAGAAGAAAAAGAAAAATGGTAGGACTTTGCATGCCTCTAGAGAACCTGAAATAGAAAAACCTCCCGATAATGATAATGAAGTTTCTATTTCTGATGCTGAAACTCAATCTGGTAATGAACATTCATCTAGTGATAATGAAAAAGATAGTGATGATGTTCATGAAGATACTCAACCAGACAATGATAAAAAACCAGATAATGATGTGGAAATAGAACCAGCTGTTGATCTTGATAACCCACAACCTAAAAATAAAAGATATGATAAAAGAGACTTTGTTGCTAAAAAACATGGAAGGGAAAGAGAACCATTGGTTCAAAAACCCATGCCCTTTCCACCTAAGTCAACTAAGAAAAGGATGATGAAGAATTTGAATGCTTTGCTGAAATGCTTAGGCCAGTATTTTTGTGCACTCGCTTGACTGATATATTAAAGATGGCCCCTTATGCAAAATATATGAAAGACATCATCTCTAATAAAAGAAAGATACCTGAGGCTGAAATCTCCGCCATGCTCGCTAATTATTCCTTTAAGGATGGAGTACCTAAAAAACTTGGAGATCAGGGAATACCAACTATACATTGCTCTATTAAAAGAAATTATGTCAAAACTGCTTTGTGTGATTTAGGAGCTGGTGTTAGTGTTATGCCTTTCTCCTTATATAAAAGACTTGATTTGAATAAACTCACACCTACTGAAATATCTTTGCAAATGGTTGACAAATCACTGCCATACCTATCGGTATTTGTGAGGATGTGCCCGTTGTTGTTGCAAATGTTACTATTTTAACTGACTTTGTTATACTTGAGATGCCCGAGGACGACAATATGTCGATTATCCTTGGTAGACCCTTTTTGAATACTGCAGGGGCTGTTATTGATTGCAATAAAAGCAAGGTCACTTTTCATATCAATGGTAATGAACACACGGTGAACTTTCCGAAGAAACAATTCCAAGTGAATGGTATTAATGTTATTAAAAAATCTCCGACACTCACTATTGGAAGTTTTCAACTACCTCTACCTACTGCTAAAAAGAAATATGAAATGCTTATTGTTGGGGGACATGCATATCCCCGTTGAGGTAACTTAGTGTTTTACAAAAGTTCTTCGGTTTCATGCTAATCGAAGGTGGTTGTTAATAAGACTTGATCAACCTTATTAATGGATCATTTTTGAGAGGTATGGAGTTGATGAATTTAGTAAGCACAACCTTCTGCTCCCAACTTTTATTTTATGTTTTTCTTAGTTAAATAAAATGAAATGCCATGTTTTGTTTGTTTTCTGAATTTCCCGTGCAATAAAAAAATGACCCAAAAATAAAAGTTCTCAGAATATCCTGAAAATAAAGGCCATGGTCAAGTGGGTTCCCAAGACTACGTCAAGTTCTACTTCATCAAGTATGACTACAACTCCAAGGATTCCCATCAAGTTGATGTGGATCCCAAAGAAGAAGAACTAGAGTCTTCTTGAGGGTGACTCCGCCAACATACTTCACTCATATTCATTTTGGCGAGGACATGTGCAATCAACTTTCATATCTTGCACTAGTTCATGGAGTCACAAATCCTCTTGTTGGTAAAACAAGGGACAAGGTAACCTAATGCTTTCATGGACATCATCATATGTGTAATTCACTCTATGTCTATGGATATCCTTGTATGTTCCTTGTGGGACTAACCCATGTAGGTATTAAAAGTGCAACACTCCAATGGATTGCTCCAAAAGATCTACATCAACATTGAGCATCCACATCTTCACTATCTACATGAAGTCATCATCGACAAAACCCAAGGTTAGTTCATCCCTCTTAGGGGGGATATCACATCTAGGGGGAGCTTTGCTCTAAAAAATTGAGCTAAAGCAACTCTAATGGTGTGAACACATTAATGCTTTATGTAAAAGTGGTAACCCCACTTGTGCTTAAACGATGAGTATGACCTATGATCAAATGTTCTCATTTGACTCCTAAGTCAATATACTCATATATAGATGACCTAGTCATCGCCAATTGCTTGATAGATGCTAGAGTGTTTGTGCATGCTTTGTCACATATTTCATTTGCTATCTTATTGTGTGAGCATATTGGTTGCATGATTTCTCTATTCGAGGACATCCATTTGTGGTTTTGATTGTTTGGTTTTTATTGGCCAAATGGATGGACAAGAATGCCTAAGAACCTCCTCTAGCTATCTATGTTTTTTCTCGTCTCAAACTCTATTCATGCTACATCACAAAATTGAACAAGTATTTTTCGGACCCTCCGGGTGAGGAGCACTCGGAGCCACCTATCCGTCAAGGGCTGACTTCCAAAACCTTTTTGTGAATTTCGGTCAGACCAACACACTCATATTCAGTCCCACCGAAACCACTAGATTGATCTAGGTTTTCACCTCGGTGCCACCGATTAGAACGATTTGGTCTCACCGAGTTGCAGTAACTGCAAGCAGTTTTGCATCTCGGTGCCACCAAGACGTTCCACTCGGCGCCACCAAGACGTTCCACTCGGCGCCACCGACAGCGTATGGGTATATATATCGCGGCCCTTCGATTGAAAATTTGTTCAAACACTCGAGCCCGCGCCCCAATTGCTGCCGCCCCTTGGTCTCCGGATCATCGCCGTCTCCACCCGTGCGCCTTCGCTGCAGGTCTCCATGGCCGTCAATGGATTTCTCCACCGCCGTTGCCGCCATAGCGAACCATCACCAAGTTAGGGTATGAATTTGACCACTTTGTGCTTATTTCGCAGTCTGATTCATTGCACAAAGTTCTTGCCTATTTTGTTCCCACGTATGAAATCATTCTATCCAGCAAAGAACTTCTTTAGATTATATTTGATGAAAAATCTTAGGGTTAGGTTCCCGCCGAGCTCATCTCGGACCGACCGAAATGAAGTGTTTGGTCCCACTGATTGGCCCTGGCCATTGCACTAAGTACAACTCGGTCTAACTGAAGCGTACTGATCGGTGAGACCGAAAGCTATTTCTCTGTGAAACCCTAGCATCTTGGAGTCACCGAACTACAACTCGGTCTGACCGATACTGCATGTTTAGACTCTGTTAGTGCTTCGGTGTCACCAAGATTATCATGTCGGTAGCTCCGAAATGCTTTCTGCAGAAAACTAAAACTAAGATTTTGACTCAATTTTTGCAAAAACAAGCTGCTTTTTGTGATGCTCATCCACTCTACCCATATCCATCTCTTCACAGGGTCAGTTTGCAGAGATGTCTGAAGCAAGTGACAGCCAGAACAAGTCAGAAGAGCAGGTCAACCTCAGTGAGGGCACTAGTCCAAGTAGTAGCTATGATGAAGGCAACAGAAGCACTCCTAGCAACCTGCCCAAAGCTGCTACTAGACAGAGAAAGAAGAGGAACTCTGACAGTGAGGATGAAGATTTTGTTGTTGAGGAAGAAGTGACCTCAAGGAAGAAGGTGCTTAAGAAGGAATATGCTGCAGCTGCTACCACCAAGTCAGGTATTCAAAAGAAACCTCCTGCCAAGAGGGCTCCCATGTCCAAAGCCAGGAAGTCAACTGCCACACATGAGACTATGGAGTTCACTCTTGAGCCAAGAGAAGAAGGTGAAGCTGCTGATGGAAAGCACAAGAAGAAGGAGAGAGTCAAGGAAACCATTGCCAGAGTCATTAGTAGACCATTCATGATGAGGGATGCTGATGAGGATGAGGAGGAGGAACCTGTTGCACCACTAGCCAAGTCTCAAAAATTAATGGCTGATGCCATTAAGACTGGTGCTCCCTCCAAGCCCAAGTCGAAGCCTCCACCTGCTGCACCCAAGACTTCAGCTCCAAAGAGATCCACCAGGAACATTCCTGCTGCTGAAAAGAATAAGGCCCCAGTGCCAGAAGTTCAAGAAGATGATGAAGCCCAAGTGCTCAGAAAACTGAAACCCAAGATTCCAGACCACAATGATAATCATCCAGTGGCTGAGAACATGAAGTTGAGGAAGGACAATGGACTGAGATTGTGGAGGAAGACAGATCCATATGCCACAAGGAGGAGAACTGTTGTTGATTATCGTTTCTACACCAAGGAACATCAGGACTTCTATGAGACTGTTTTTCTTGACAAGAAGCCTATAGTGAGTGATATGAAGTGGGTTGACTGGAAGTACATTGATGCCAATAAGGATTACGTTCCCCATGTTCATGAAAGCTTCAGGTTGATTGGAGTTGATGCATTCGTTGGACAGAAGCTCACCAAGTGGAACGATGAAATGGTGATGCAATTTTACTCCACTACACACTTCTATCTAGATGGGAAGATAGTGTGGATGACTGAGGGCACCAGGTACCAGTCATCTATCTCAGAATGGGCTGCTCTTATCAATGCCCCAGATGAAGATGAGAATGACATAGATGTTTATGGCAAACCAAGGATGGACCATAACACTATGGCTCACATGTACAAGACCATTCCTGATGAAGCATTGGAAACTCACAAGTTTAGTTCCATATACTATCTGCTTGCTGGTTTGGGCACTATCAACTACATCTTGAGGCATAAATTGTTGCCCAAGTCTGGAGATGAGAGAATGATCCGTGGACATTCAATCAACCTGCTGCATCTATTTGACATCCCACAGAAGTTCAAGGTAATGAGTGTGATAGTTAAGACAGTCAAGAGGACAACTGCTGACCAAAAGAGGTCATGTGGATATGCACCACACATTTAGATGTTGATCAATTCCAAGGTTGGAACTGGCACATATCTACTTGACAGAGAGCATTTACCTCTTAGGCCAGAGTTTGAAGACAATGAAGTTGTAATGGATGCTTCACATCCTACTTCTATTGAGGCCTAGGAGAAAGCTGAGAAGGCAAATGCTGCTAAAGCTGCAAAAGTAGCAAGTGCTCTAGATGCATCAGTTGTGAATCTCAAGACCAAACAAGATCAACTCACATATCTGCTACAAGCAATCCTGAGGATTGAGAAGAGTCTACCCAACTTGACTAAGAATCAGGAGAGCTTAGAGAGGATTGTTGAAGACAAGATGTACAACCTTGATGTCAAGGTCACTGAGATTCAGACCATTGTTGAGAAGCTGAGAGATGATGCTGAGCACAGAGATGACAGACCTACTACAGATAGATTCCAGACAGTGCCAAGGGCACAGAGGTCCTCTGCTGAGCCAGTTGCAGACTTGAGGCATGCTCATTCTGCTCCAGCCACCACTGCCACAGTGCCACCACTAGTATCAACTCCTCCTGCTCAATAGACTTCAGCAAAAGCATTTGCAGACGCACTCCTCTCAATGCCATCTACGCACACCGGAGCAAAAAGCCAGAAGACCCCTTCAGGAGCTCCCAGAGATTGTGCCTAGAGTGTCGTATAGCACTATGCATTTTCAAACTTTTTGGTAACTTGTTGACAAAGGGGGAGAAAGTGTATAGATCATAGGCTTCGAGAGAGAGTCTTTTGCTTCTTGGTTGGTTTTTTATTTGCCTTGCTACTTTGGTTGGTTGTTGCTACTTGATGCTACATTTGTGTTATGCTTGTGAGATACCTTGTGTGATCATGTGTTTGATCATACTATGCTTAATGTGTGCTTGCATGTCTATCTATGTGATTATTTGTGTATGATCAATCACTTGTATCTTTGGTGATGAGTGCATATTATTTTACTATTATCATTTTGTGCGCTCCACCAAGATGTATGTGAGATGGAAGAGTGACCCATGATCCTAATCGATTGTGCATTTGCATTCAAACGCAAATTTTTAAATAATGCACAAATTTAGGGGGAGCTCTTGCTTATCACATACTTCTCAAAGTGACGATGTATTTCATGCATCTTATCATTTGTCGAAGCTTTGATCTATATGTTGTCATCAATTACCAAAAAGGGGGAGATTGAAAGTGCAACTAATCCCCGAGTGGTTTTGGTAATTCATAACAACATATAGTTCATTGAACTAATATCCATTCAAGATAAATATTTCAAGAAGTTCAATGAATGGCATGGCATGGAATAGAGATGTGGACCGCTCAAAATGCTAAGGACACATATTGGCAAAAGCTCAAGACTCTTCATCTTTGTTTTAGTGATCCAAGATCACATTGAGTCTATAGGAAAGCCAATACTATTAAAAGGGGATGAGGTGTTGCTTAATGGCTTGCTTGCTCAAAATGCTTAGTGATATTGATCCAAAGCCCTCAACCACTTTCTCCATCCAAATATGTCAAAACCCTAAACTCCAACTCGGCCCCACTGATTCATTCTATCCGAAGCCACAAAGTTCATATGACATAGCCACAGCCAGAAACCCTAACAGTTCGTACACACTGATACGAATCTCGGTATCACCGAGATGGCCTTGACAACTCCCTGTTATCAGTTGCAATTATTTCCGTCTCACCAAAATTTCAATCGGTCTCACCAAGATGGCTTGACCAATTCTCTGTTGCCCTATTGCTTCACTTCGGTCTCACCGATTTGAAGCAATCGGCGCCACTGAGATGAGGTTTGCCCTAAGCCCTGGCACATCGGTCTCACCGAGATTCCTAACGTTCACATTTTGAACTAATCGGTCTCATCGAGTTCATCTATTCGGTCTCACCGAGTTGGGTCAAATGTGTGTAACGGTTGGATTTTGGGTGGAGGCTATATATACCCCTCCCCCCTTCTCCATTTGTGAGAGAGCCATCAGAACATGCCTACACTTCCACCATACATTTTCTTAGAGAGAACCACCTACTCATGTGTTGAGATCAAGATATACCAATCCTACCACAAGAATCTTGATTTCTAGCCTTCCCCAAGTTGGTTTCTACTCAAATCATCTTTCCACCATATCTAAATCTGTGTGAGAGAGTTGAGTGTTGGGGAGACTATCATTTGAAGCATAAGAGCAAGGGGTTCATCATCAACACACCATTTGTTACCTTTTGGAGAGTGGTGCCTCCTAGATTGGTTTGGTGTCGCTTGGGAGCCTCCGTCAAGATGTGGAGTTGAACCATGAAGTTTGTAAGGGCAAGGAAATCACCTACTTCGTGAACATATACCCGAGTGAGGCAAGTCCTTCGTGGGCGATGTCCATGGTGGGATAGACAAGGTTGCTTCATCGTGGACCCTTCGTGGGTGGAGCCCTCCGTGGACTCGCGCAACCATTACCCTTCGTGGGTTGAAGTCTCCATCAACGTGGATGTACGATAGCACCACCTATTGGAACCACGCCAAAAATTTCCGTGTCTTCATTGCGTTTGCACTCTCACAACCCTTCCCTTTACCTTTATATGCAATGTTCTACTTTCTAATGGTACACTCTTAGAATTGCATGTGTAGGTTGATTGCTTGACTTGTGCTAATTGTTAAAGTCTGCCCACAACTAAAATTAGGAAAAGGTTAGATTTTTATTTGGTCAAGTAGTCTAATCACCCCCCTCTAGACATACTTTCGATCCTACATCCATGCTGTTATAGTATCATTCTTGGATGTTTTATATTCATTCTATTGCAACTTTATATCATCTTTTGGGACTAACCTATTGACATAGTGCCCAGTGCCAGTTGCTATTTTTTGCTTGTTTTTTACTTCACAGAATATCCATATCAAATGGTGTCCAAATGCAGCGAAACTTTTTGTAGATTTTTTCTGCCAGAAGACAACTTGGGAGCCAAGAAAGTACCAGAGGGGAGGCCCGTGGGGCCCACAAGACACCAGGGCGCGCCAGAGGCCCCTGGCGCACCTAGGTGGGTAGTGGGGCCCACGGGAGTCCTCTCCACCGCCTCTCAGCTCTATAAATACCCAAATATTCTAGAAACCATAGGGGAGTCGATGAAAGGCAATTTCAGCTGCCGCAAGTTCCAGAACCATGAGATCCGATCTAGAGCCCTATTCCGGCACCTTGCCGGAGGGGAATACGATCACGGAGGGGTTCATCATCCTCATTGGTGCTCCTCCGATGATCCGCGAGTAGCTTACCATAGACCTACGGGTCCGTAGGCGGTAGCTAGATGGCTTCTTCTCTCTTTTTGATTCTCAATACAACGTTCTCCTCAATGTTCTTGGAGATCTATTTGATGTAATGACTTTTTGCGGTGTGTTTGTTGGGATCCGATGAATTGTGAGCTTATGATCAGTTCTATCTATGAATATTATTTGAGTCTTCTTTGATCTCTTATATGCATGATTGTTATAGCCTCGTATTTTTTCTCCGAAACTTTGGTTTGGTTTGGCCAACTAGATTGATATTTCTTGCAATGGGAAGAGGTGCTTTCTGATGGGTTTGATCTTGCGCTGTCCTAACCCAGTGAGAAGAGGGGTGGCGAGGCACTCATGTATCATTGCTATTAAGCATAAAAAGACGGGGGTATATTTCTACATGAATAGATCTTGTCTACATCATGTCATCGTTCTTAGTGCATTACTCCGTTTCTCCATGAACTTAATACACTAGGTGCATGCTCGATAGCGGTTGATGTGTGGAGTAATAGTAGTAGATGCAGGCAGAAGTCGGTCTACTAATCTTGGACATGATGCCTATATACATGATCATTGCCTTGGATATCGTCATAATTATTTGCTCTTCTATCAATTGCCCAATAGTAATTTGTTTACCCACCGTATGCTATTTTCTCGAGAGAAGCCACTAGTGAAATCTACGGCCCCCGGGTCTATCATTTATCATATTGTTTTCAGATCTATTATTCCAAAAACCCAAAAATACCTTGCTGCACTTTTTCTTTATTTATTTTATTTTGTGTTTTTGCTAGATCTATTTATCTAATCTCATACAATTTTATTTATCTCAATACCGAGGAGGGATTGACAACCCCTCTTACGCGTTAGGTTGCAAGTATTTGTTATTTGTGTGTAGGTACCGGTTACATAGTGTTGTTTGGTTCTCCTACTGGATTGATAACCTTGGTTTCATAACTGAGAGAAATACTTACCGTTGCTGTGCTGCATCATCCTCTCCTCTTCGGGGAAATACCAACGCAGATACAAGCAATCAGAAGAATTTCTGGCGCCGTTGCCGGGGAGACTTCATCAACATATATCAGGTTCCTAATCACAAATCTCATATCCTTGCAATTTACATTATTGACCATTTGCCTCTCGTTTTCATCTCCCCCACTTCACAAAAATATTTGCCTTGTTTTTTTGTTCGCCCTTTTCTTGTTCGATCTTTTGTTTGCTCGAATCTATCATCATGAGTGACTTTGGTATGGCAGAAACAGATGATGGCAGAACTCCTAAAATTGGACGTTCTGGCAATCTAGATGCTAAAACTTTTGTTTTGGGTCAAGGGAACATTATAGGAGAAGAAACCATCCAAGAATACTTCAATTGCGTTGGAACTTTGACTTGTGATGATGCTCCTATACTTAAAAGAACTAAAACTTACATGGAAGCTATTTCAGCACTAGTTCTGAAACTTGAAAATAGATTTATTCGTACTCATCCTACCTTGCAAAGATTGTTTTATGAACTACCCATTATAAAGGATCCAAAAGCTAAAAAGATAGCTACTCTTGTTCTTATGAATGAATTTGATCACATAGTACGGGAAGCTAGGGAATTTTTTGATTTTTATGGTATGAATAGTGAAAAACCGGTAATAGATGAGATCCTTCACAATAGTGATTATGTATTAAGACATTTGCTTGGAAATAATCAAATTTTTGATGAGAACCTTAAAAAGGAAATTCCCGTTTTGGATATGACCCAACAAGTTTTTAATGATGTTAATCAACATCATTCTTGGATTGTAGCCGGGAATCAAGGGGGATACAAAGATGGACAACTTGACGATGCTGAAATTTCTATGGACAATGTGTTTCAAGTTATATTTGAGAAACCTCCTGACAAAAACATACCTATAGAAAATAAGAAGAAATATGAAATACTCGAAACTATGCATTATGCCTAGCTAGGGGCATAAAACGATAGCGCTTGTTGGGAGGCAACCCAATGAATAAAATATTTTTTTATCTTTTTATTTATGTTTTTGTGTGTTCACGCAATTATGCCTCCATTATGATTGTGTTTTTGTGTTTTTAATTAGTGTTTGTGCCAAGTTAAGCCTTTAGGATAGCTTTGGGTGATAGTTGATTTGATCCTGTTGAAAAACAGAAACTTTTGCGTCCAGTAGCAGAATTGTTAAAATTCACAGAAGCAACAAAAATTCTGAATTTTTTACATAAGATTGATATACAAATTTACTCTGTTTTCCTAATTTTTCAGAATTTTTGGATTTATAGAAGTATGAGTAAAATTCGAGTCTTTACAGACTATTCTGTTTTTGACGGATTCTGTTTTCGTTGCATTGTGTGCTTATTTTGATGAATCTATGGATTGTATCGGGGGAGGGGGGGTATAAGCCATGGAAAGTTACAATACAGTAGGTATAATGCAATAACAAAATATGAATGGGTTTGCAACAGTACTTAAAGCAAAGATTGGTTTTCTTATACTAACGGATCTCATGAAGGTTTTGTTATGTTTTGTGTGATTGAAGTTTTCAAGTTTTGGGTGAGATCTCAATGGATGAAGGAATAAGGAGTGAAAAGATCCTAAGCTTGTGGATGCCCATGGCACCCCAAGGTAATATTCAAGGAGAACCAAGCAACTAATCTTGGGGATGCCCCGGAAGGCATCCCCTCTTTCTTCTAACAACCATCGGTAATTTTACTTGGAGCTATATTTTTATTCATCACATATCATTAGTTTTGCTTGGAGCATCTTGTATTATATGACTGTTTTCTTGTCTTCCTTTTTAGTTTGTGACAATCATCCTTGCTGGACACACCTATTTGAGAAAGCCATAATGATGCTATGATTTGTTAGAATTGCTCTATGTGCTTCACTTAAAGTTTTTGAGCTACAGAACTGCTCTAGTGCTTCACTTATATCTTTTTGAGCATGGAGGTGCTTTAATTTTTGAAGAAATACTCTCATGCTTCACTTAGATTAATTTGAGAGTTAGTAAAGTTTTGAAGAAATTCTCTCATGCTTCACTTATATTATTTTGAGAGGAAGAAAAAATTATTTATGCTCATGTTCTTCACTTAAATTTATTTGAGAGCTTGTTAAAAGCAATGGTAATATATCAATCTAGTCCCAAAGTGATAGATATCCAAGAGGGATATAATAAAAACTTTCATGAAAGATCATTGGACAAAAATAAACTTGATTCTTTGTAATAGTTTTGAGATATGATGATAGTAATATGTGAGTCATGTTGGTGAGTAATTATGCTTTAGTAAGAATATTGGTGTTAAGGTTTGTGATTCCCTATGCAAGCATGGAAGTCGATAGTTATGCAATGAAATTGCATCCTACTTGTGGTGCATTATTCGGTGTTAGTTATGCTTAATGCTCGTTTATGAGAATTTTTGCTTTTTGGTTGGTTGCTTCTCAATCTATTTGCTAGCCTTTCCTTGTACTAAGTGGGAATACTACTTGTGCATCCAAAATCCTTAAACCAAGTTGTGCCATATGAGTCCACCATACCTACCTATATGCGGTATTTCCGTGTCGTTCCAAGTAAATTTGTATGTGCTAACTCTAATTTTCAAAATGAATTTCCTTTTTGTGTGCCCATACCGCTCATGAAGCGGCAGGGGGTGGCCAATATTTTTCCATGCTACATGTGTTATTCTCAAGATGAATATTTATTCACTTGTCATTCCACGAGAGTGTGGCGGTAATAGGGATGCCCAGTCCTGAAATGATTTTTTTTTTTACTTTATGTTGTCAAATAATAAATTCCTTGGAAAGTGTTGGTATGGAAGGCACCCATGGATACGGCTAGCTATGGATTGTGAGAGAATGGTGGAAAAAGGAATAAACTTTATTTTATTTTTGGGAACCCCTATGATGTATCTAGCATGGAAAGTATTGGGAATTCTTGGTCGTTTTCGATGATAGGAAAAGCATGCCTCTCAACATTTTTTTATCTCTCAATATAAGCTTTGAGCTCTGGCACCTCTACGAATCTCTACTTCCCTCTACAAAGGGTCTATCTATTTACTTTATGCAATTTTTATTTTTATTTGAGTCTCCATCTTCTCATATAAAGCACCAACTAAGGAGCACTATGATCATACTTGTGCATTGGATGTAGCTAATATTCGAGTGTGTTTCATGAATGGATCAATGATTGAGCATGATGGGCTAGGGCTAGCTTTCTTTAGTGTTGATATTTTGAAAGACATGATTGCTTGTTGATATGCTTGAGTATTGAAATCTTCATGTCAGATATAGACTATTGCTTTCAATCATCTAAAAAGTCCAAATGTCCATGCTACAAAAGAAAAGAATATGTGATGAACTTGTTAGGCAGCATTCCACATCAAAAAATTCTGTTTTTATCATTTACCTACTCGAGGACGAGCAGGAATTAAGCTTGGGGATGCTGATATGTCTCCAACGTATCTATAATTTTTTATTGTTCCATGTTGTTATATTACCATTCTTGGATGTTTTATATTCATTTTATAGCAACTTTATATCATTTTTTGGGACTAACCTATTGACATAGTGCCCAGTGCCAGTTGCTGTTTTTTGCTTGTTTTTACTTCAAAAAATATCCATATCAAATGGAGTCCAAACGCAGCAAAACTTTTTGGAGATTTTTTTCTGCCCAGAAGACAACTTGGGAGCCAAGGAAGTACCATAGGGGAGGCCCATGTGGCCCACAAGACACCAGGGCGCGCCCAGGTGCATAGTGGGGCCCACGGGAGTCCTTTCCACCGCCTCTCAGCTCTATAAATACCCAAATACACCAGAAACCCTAGGGGAGTCGACGAAAGACAATTCCAGCCGCCGCAAGTTCCAGAACCACGAGATCCAATGTAGAGCCCTATTCCGGCACCTTGCCGGAGGGGAACAAGGTCATGGACTGCTTCATCATCCTCATTGGTGCTCCTCGGATGATGCGTGAGTAGTTTACCATAGACCTATGGGTCCGTAGGCAGTAGCTAGATGGCTTCTTCTCTCTTTTTGATTCTCAATACAATGTTCTCCTCAATGTTCTTGGAGATCTATTTGATGTAATGACTTTTTGCGGTGTGTTTGTTGGGATCTGATGAATTGCGAGTTTACGATCAGTTCTATCTATGAATATTATTTGAGTCTTCTTTGATCTCTTATATGCATGATTGTTATAGCCTCATATTTCTTCTCCGAAACTTTGGTTTGGTTTGGCCAACTAGATAGATTTTTCTTGCAATGGGAAGAGGTGCTTTGTGATGGGTTCGATCTTGTGGTGTCCTCACCCAGTGACAGAAGGGGTAGCGAGGCATGCATGTATCGTTGCTATTCAGCATATAAAGATGGGGTCTATTCCTACGTGAATAGATCTTGTCTACATCATGTCATCGTTCTTATTGCATTACTCCGTTTCTCCATGATCTTAATACACTAGATGCATGCCGGATAGCGGTCGATGTGTGGAGTAATAGTAGTAGATGCAGGCAGGAGTCGGTCTACTAACTTGGATGTGATGCCTATATACATGATCATTGCCTTGGACATCGTCATAATTATTTGCTCTTCTATCAATTGCCCAACAGTAATTTGTTTACCCACCGTATGCTATTTTCTCGAGAGAAGCCACTAGTGAAATCTACAGCTCCCGGGTTTATCTTTTATCCTATTGTTTTCAGATCTATTATTCCAAAAACCCAAAAATACCTTGCTGCACTTTTTCTTTCTTTGTTTATTTTATTTTGTGTTTTCGCTAGATCTATTAATCCAATCTCATACAATTTTATCTATCTCAATACCGAGGAGGGATTGACAACCCCTCGTACGTGTTAGGTTGCAAGTATTTGTTATTTGTGTGCAGGTACCATTTACATAGTGTTGCTTGGTTCTCCTACTAGATTGATAACCTTGGTTTCATAACTGAGGGAAATACTTACCATTGCTGTGCTGCATCATCCTCTCCTCTTCGGGGAAATACCTACGCAGATACAAGCAATCAACCCCAGAAACAACATCCTGATGCTGTCATCAATGCCCAGGCAGTGCAGTAGGAACAACCAGAAGACGTGCAGCACTCCATGGTTAACAGGCACGACGAAGTAGATGATATGAAGAAGGCCCGGGCATGTAGCAGCTGCAATCTGAAGCTATTACCAAGGCCCTGGAAGAGTGTGAGCTAGAACATGTAGTTGCGAAGCATCTCGTGCCAGATATGCACCATTGCCAAGAATCCGTGAAGATTACCATTACAGAGCATGGAAAAGTTCTAGAAGGTGTCAAGAAGGCCCTGTCAGAGCAACATGCTGAAATTGAAAGTCTGGAATTGGGCCCGTTATATCTGCATAACCGTCTTGAATCAATGAACACTGCCCCTGTAGAGCAAACAAGAAGAACCTGACCCATCCTATGATACGTGAGCAATGCAACTAAGTCATATGTGTCTAATTTTCATTCTGCAGCCGTGGCCCATGGTTGGCTATTGTAATATCTTATACAGTATGTTTGACAATTGTGAAGGTTGCGGTTTACTAAAAGCAGTGACTGCTGAATTTAGATTGAAATTCAAATTTTGCATGAATTCATATTAAATTTATTTTAATTCAATATTGTATCAAATGTGACTGCCTAGATACTATGACGGTCATGAACGACGTTAAAAGTGTATGGTCCCATGTGTAAGAAGCCACATCACCCACATATGGATCCGCCTGCTAGCATCCATGTCAGCACAACAATGGGCCCACATGTTAGAACCTTTGACCAGTCAGACGACACATCTTCACCGAAAAATGATACCTGGTCCCACATGTAAGCATCCACGTCAGCATCTTCTGGGCCCATATGTCAGCAGCTTTAACCAGTCAAAACTGACGCCCAGTTATTACTGACCGAACGGTCGGCGATAAAACCCATGGGGGACCCACATGGAAGAACCCACGTCAGCAACTGCTGGCCCCACCTGTCTGAATCTTTGATCGGTCAACCCCCCCGGACCGATCCCGGTGATGGGATTATCATCGCCAAAAATATTTTAGACGACAGATTGGGCCATCATAGGTGACATTCTGGGCCGTCAACGAAAACGGTAGCCAGTGACATTATTTGGCTTGTCACCTGAAATGCGATCTTGCGTGACGGAAGAAGTGGTACTGTCAAAATTTTATTTTCCATGACGACGCTTCGGTGACGGTGGGGGTGACGGCCGGGAAACATCACAGGTGTATTTTTTTGTGACGAAAAAGGGTTATACGTGACACAAGTGAAACGTCACCAAATAGATGAAATTTTGTAATGTAGAAATATGAAAATATTGCTCTATATGATGATGATTTTGATTTCGAAATGTGGTTGTACAGTGGGTATAGTGCGGCTGTAACCAGCCGAGCGGTCATCGGCCGGTTTAAATCTTCACATATGCATCATCTATTGGAGTACTAGTTTTTCATCACCAAATGTACATCATCTATTGGAGTTGGTTCTTTTTTGGAGATGTAAGAAGCACTTTTTGGTGATGTAAATTATACCACATCTACTTTTACATCTCCAAATTTGCATCATCTATTGGAGATGCTCTTAGTGTCCAAGTCGTGTTACGTTTGCCAATAGGCATACGAAAGTCTCGCCTCTGTCCGCCTGCTTTTTTGTTCCAAAAGATGCAAAGCTCGTGTTATTTCTCTACGAGAAAGCTAGAGAAGTTTGGAGGAGGCTGAGGATGGACAATTTTTTTAATAAAGCCTGCAAATTTAACCATGCCGGGGAGGCGGTTCTGGAATTGCTACTTCTTTTACCAGACCAGGATTTGTCCATGGTGGATATTCAGAATGTTTGGAAGATGATTGCAATTGGTGCTTGGTGTTTGTGATGGAAAAGATGTAAGCTGGTCCATGCAGAGAAATTTCAGAGTGCCTTCCAAATTTCTATGAGGATTCATGTGCTTGCGGCTAGCTTTTCTATTTCTTCTTCTCCAAATTCCACCATGAGAAAAGAGTGGTGGATCAGGCCTCCTGGTGGTTTTGTCAAACTTAATGTTGACACATCTTTGATGAAGATCTTCTTAGGGGCACTATTGGGTCAGTCTTGAGGGATGACAAAGTCAAATTCATTGCCGGGAGGGAGGGAAGGATCGATTTGTGTGCAGATGTCTTAAGGGCTGAAGCTTTGGCTCTCATATTTAGTCTATCACTTGCACAAAGGGCAGGGGCGCAATCATCTCATCATTAATTCTAACATTTGGAGGTCATTGACACCACGAATAATGGAGGACAATCAACGGGTGCAGCGGCGGCGGTTTTTGATGACTGTTATCATTTTGTTTGTGATTTTCCTATTTCTAGGTTCGATCATTGTAATAGAGAAGGAAATAAGGCCGCTCATGAGCTTGCTAGGTTGGCTAGATTTCATTTGACCGTTGATTAGTTTGAGGAGCCTTTATATGAAATTGTAGCCCTTCTCAGAAGCGATGTACTTGTTGTGTTTCAAACGAATAAAGTTGTCATGTTCTAAAAAACACTTAGTGAGCATCTGAGGTTTATGTTTGCATATTGGTCTCCTCAAAATAATACGCCATATGTTTACAAATATAATATGTTTTTTTGAATTGGATATATATAGACATGTTTTAGTGCGCCTGTTCACTCATTTAAGTCTGTATGTAGTCCATATTGAAATGTTAAAAAACATCATATGTCTTTTTTAGATAAAAGGCGTACATCCAACTTTATAAATAAAGTCGACAGGCACCAGACAATGTCACATATGTCGACCACAACCCACCAGGGCTAAATACAAGAGCAAGCATGTTTTAGGGACTGCACTAGCAACAATGAACAAAGTTTAACAACTCATGGGCCAACTACCTATGAGCAAAACACTACAAAGGACGACCACCAGGAAGAGCCACAACCTAGCCTAAGGCACCGCATCATGATCTTGAGGCGAGTTGGAAAACACCATAGCATGAACATGCGAGGCTAGCAAATCGGTGGCCTCCTTGTTGTACTCCTTAATCAATGATTTACACAACTATAAAAGGATCTCAAATTTGAAAAGACAAACATCTGGTTTGATAGGAAAGATATGCTCAATCGTGAACTTATTTCGAGTGGTCCAAAGAGCCCATCACGTGGCAGAAAACCAAACCAAAAAATGCGTCTGCTTTAACCCGAAAGAGACTGCACCAAAGGATAGAACTCATCAAAGGAGCCAGGAGCAGGTGACACCCAACCACGACCAGATGCCACACCAGAAAATAATGCCAAATCACAGTGAAAAATAATATGGTTCATGTCCTCAACCAAGGCACAAAGAGCACAAAATTGAGAGCCCATGTCGTTTCTTTTCCGGATTTGGTCCACGACCGGCAATTTCTCGCACATCGCTTGCCACATTTTTTTGACTTTTAGCGGGATCTTAGCACGTCTTCGGACTTACTAGTAGGATTTCCCACGATCAAATTAGAGTAGGAAGATTTATCCGAAAAGTTCCCAGAAGCAGAATGGGGCCAGGACAGCACGTTCTTAGACTCCTAGAACTAAGGGAAGACAGCCGCAAGGCGGTGCCAGTCTGCCAACTCTTCAAGAGACAAGGAATGACGAAAGTCAAGGTCCTAATTATTAGCCGAAAGATCCAAGATGGAAAAGTCCGGTGTAGCACAGTAAGAAAAAATAACAGGGAAAGACACAACAAGGGGGCCATCTCCACACCACCAATACAACCAAAACCAAGTAGAAGCCTCAGCACCAACAGAAAACTTAATAAGAGATCTAAAAACATCTTGAACTTTGATCAATTGTGCTAGAACTGGGAGGCACCAAGGCCACTAGCGAACATGGGACTGCAATTAGGAAAATATTTTGCTTTTAAAATATCAAACCGCAAAACCCCAAGTTCGGCATGTAAGATTCTCCGCCACCAGTTAATGATAAGACACAGGTTCATAACCGAGGTGTTAATGATTCCCAATCCCCATGGTTTTTGGGCCAACACATAACCCTTCCACTTAACGAGCCTACATTTATTTTTGTTATCAGTAGAATTCCAATAGAAACCACTATGATATTTGTCAAAACCAGTAAAGGTAGGGAGGAGATACAAGCATTAGTGAGGCAAACCCCGCCATTCATAGAGTTGTATCGCCCACGCCAAGGGATGACCCCGTTGCCAGCTTTGAGAATGGACGACACAAAATCCCAGGCGCAAAGCCTAAAGGGGGAGATGGGAAGCCCCATGTAGACAAAAGGGAAGGAACCAAGCTTACAGTTAAGTAGATTTGCCACTCTGCACTCCTCATCCACAACGTAGCCCGTGAGGATAACTTCCCTCTTTGAGAAATTAATTTTAAGGTTAGAGAGCAGCTCAAAGCAATGCAGCAAAAACTTAAGGTTAGCGATACAAAGATCATTATTCTCAACTGAAATAATCATGTCATCAGCATATTGCAGGCGAGAGATCCCAAATGGAACCTGGTTGGAGATCACCAGAGATATGTGCTCATCCACAGCATCCCAGTTAATAATACAAGACATGGGATCATCAAAAAAGTTAAATAGAATTGGAGAAATAAGACCCCCTTGTCTGAGGCCACGACCATTTTAAAGAAGGGGCCCACAACCCCATTAACAGAAACAATAGTATGGCCCCACCAACCAACTGCATTAGCCTCTGCATATAGGCACCCTCAAAACTCTTGACCAACAAGACATCATGAAGAAAGGGCCAGCTAACAGAGTCATAGGCTTTTTCAAAGTTGAGTTTTAGAATGACTGCCTTGGTGCCTGTAGTGCAAAAATCATGAACAATATCGTGCAAACTAAGAATGCCATCAAGGATAAAAGCGGCCTTTAGTAAAAGCTGATTGGTGTGGCCCAATAACCCTATGGGCCAACAGGGTAAGCCACGTGCCAAAACCTTTGGAACGGAATTTAGCAATATTGTTCATTAGGGCAATAGGTTGAAACTGTTGGATGGAATCAACCCCTTTTACCATGGGGATAAGAGAAATAACAACATAATTGAGACGAGAGATATCAACACACCCTAGGCAGAAACCCCAAATAATAGAGTAGACTAAGTGTTTAAGAACATGCCAACACTTCTTCAACAAAGGGATGGAGAAGCCATCTGGCCCGGGCGCCGTGCTTGACTTATAGGAGGCCACCACCTCATTGCTACTTGTGAACTGCGTTGGGATTTCCTCGAAGAGGAGAGGATGATGCAATACAGTAGAGATAAGTATTTCCCTCAGTTATGAAACCAATGTTATCAATCCAGTAGGAGAACCAAGCAACACTATGTAAACAACACCTGCACACAAACAACAAATACTTGCAACCCAACGCATAGAGGGGTTGTCAATCCCTCAATGGTTACGAGCAAGATTAAATTGTATAGTTTTTGATAGATCGATCTGACAAAATACAAAATAAAATAAATAAAAGAAAATTGCAGCAAGGTATTTTTAGGATTTTATATATGATAAAGATAGACCTGGGGGCCATAGTTTTCACTAGAGGCTTCTCTCGAGAAAATAGCATATGGTGGGTAAACAAATTACTGTTGGGCAATTGATAGAAAAGCAAATAATTATGACGATATCCAAGGCAATGATCGTACATAGGCATCATGTCCAAGATTAGTAGACCGAAACAATTTTGCATCTACTACTATTACTCCACACATCGACCACTATCCAGCATGCATCTAGTGTATTAAGTTCATGAAAAAACGGAGTAATGCTTTAAGCAAGATGACATGATGTAGACAAGATAAACTCACGTATGAATAAACCCCATCTTTTAACCCTTAATAGCAATGATACATACGTGTCATGTCCCTTTCTGTCACTGGGATTGAGCACCACAAGATTGAACCCATTACAAAGCACCTCTTCCCATGGCAAGATAAATCAATCTAGTTGGCCAAACCAAACCAATAAATCGGAGAAGAAATACGAAGCTATATTAATCATGCATAAAAGAGTTCAGAGAAAACTCAAATAATATTCATGGATAGATCTGATCATAAACTCACAATTCATCAGATCCCAACAAACACGCCACAAAAAAGAATTCCATCGGATAGAACCCCAAGAACATCAAGGAGAACATTGTATTGAAAAACATCGAGAGAGAAGAAGCCATCTAGTTACTAACTATGGACCCGTAGGTCTGTGGTAACTACTCACGCATCATCGAAGGGGAGGCAAGGTTGATGTCGAGCCCCTCCATGATTGATTCCCCCTCCGGAAGAGTGCCAAAAGGGTCCCCAAATGAGGTCTCTCGAGAACAGAGGCTTGCCATGCCGGAAGAAGTATTTTGTGGACTCCCTGGTAGGTTTTCTAATTTTTGGGAATTTATGCAGGCAGAGTTAGGTCAAACGGAGGCTTGTGGGCCCCACTAGGTACCAGGGTGCACCCAGCCCCTGGCGTGCCCTGGTGCCTAGTGGGCCACTCCTTCGTCTTCTCGTTCCTTCCCGAAGCTTCCAGGGTCTCTTATTGCCAGAAAAAAAATCTCCACAAAGTTTCGTGGCATTTGTACTTCATTTCATATTGACATTCTGCAAAGTTAAAATCAAGCAAAAAACAACAATTGGCACTGGGCACTAAGTTAGTAGGTTAGTCCCAAAAAATGATATAAAGTTGCTTGTAATTGTGTATAAAACATCCAAGATTGATACTATAATGGCATGGAACAATAAAAAATTATGGATACATTGGAGACGTATCAAGCATCCCCAAGCTTAATTCCTCCTCGTCCTTGAGTAGGTAAATGATAAAAACAAATTTTTTGATGTGGAATGGTACCTATCATATTCATCATACAATCGTTTCTTTTATAGCATGGACATTTGGACTTGAATGATTCAGAGCAATAGTCTATAATTTGACATGAAAACATCAATACTCAAGCATATCAACAAGCAACCATGTCTTTCAAAATATCAACGCTAAAGAAAGTTATCCCTAGCCCATTATGCTCAATCATTGATCCATTCATGAAACACACTCCAATATTAGCTACATCCAATGCACAAGTATGACAATAGTGTTCCCTAGTTGCTGCTTTATAAGAGAAGATGGAGACTCAAAATTAAAATTAAAAAAATTAAATAAAAGTAAATAGAAAGGCCCTTCGCAGAGGGAAGCAGAGATTTGTAGAGGTGCCAGAGCTCATAGCTTAAATTGAGAGATAAAATTATTTTGAGAGGCATGCTTTTCCTGTCAACGAAAACGACCGAGAATTCCCAATATCTTCCATGCTAGATAAATCATAGGCGGTTCCCAAACAGAAAGTAAAGTTTATTTCCTTTCCACCATTCTCACACAATCCATGGCTAGTCGTATCGACGGGTGCCTTCCATACCAACACTTTCCTAAGAATTTATTACTAACATCATACTAATTTTTTTTCATTTCGGGACTGGGCATCCCTATTACCTGCCGCAGTCTCATGCAATGACAAGTGAATAAACACTCATTGTGAGAATAAAATACCTAGCATGGAAAATATTGGCCACCCCCTGCCGCTTCATGAGCGGTACGGGCACACAAAACGGGAATTCACTTTGAATATTAGAGTTGGCACATACAAATTTACTTAGAACGACATGGAAATACCGCATATAGGTAGGTATGGTGGACTCATTAGGCATAACTTTGGTTTAAGGAGTTGGATGCACAAGCAGCATTCCCGCTTAGTACAAATGAAGGCTCGCCAATAGATTGAGAAGCGACCAACCAAAAAACGAAAACGGTCATAAACACGCATTAAACATAACTAACACTGAATAATGCACCACAAGTAGGATGTAACTTCGTTGCATAATTATTGACTTTCGTGCTTGCATAGGGAATCACAAACCTTACACCAATACTCTTACTAAAGCATAATTACTCACCAACATGACTCACATATCACTATCTCCATATCGCAAAACTATTGCAAGGAATCAAGTTTATAATATCCAATGATCTTCATGAAAGTTTTTATTATATCTGTTGAATATTCATCACTTTGGGACCAAATTCATATCTTGTGCAAATTACCATTGCTATTATCAACTCTCAAAAATATTTAAGTGAAGCACGAGAGCATAAATATTTCTTCAAAATTTAACATATCAGCTGTCAAAATAATATAATTGAAGCATGAGAGTGCATTTCTTCAAAATATACCAACTCTCAAAATAATATAAGTGAAGCATGAGAGTGCATTTCTTCAAAATAAAATCACCACCGTGCTCTAAAAGATTTAAGTGAAGAACTAGAGCAATTGCCTAGCTCAAAGAATTTAAGTGAAGCACATAGAGCAATTCTAGCAAATCATGATAACATATGGCTCTCTCAAATAGGTGTGTCCAGCAAGGATGATTGTGACAAACTAAAAATAAAAACAAGCAAAGACTCATATAATACAAGACGCTCCAAGCAAAACTCACGATATGTGACGAATAAAAATATGGCTCTAAGTAAAATTACCGATGGTCGTTAGAAGAAAGAGGGGATGCCTTCCGGGGCATCCCCAAGCTTAGTTGCTTGGGAGTCCTTGAATATTACCTTGGTGTGCCTTGGGCATCCCCAAGCTTTGGCTCTTGCCACTCCTTGTTCCTTCATCCATCGTGATCTCACCCAAAAACTTGAAAACTTCAATCACACAAAACTTAACAAAACCTTCGTGAGATTCGTTAGTATAAGAAGACAAATCACTACTTTAAGTACTGTTGCAAACCCATTCATATTTTGTTATTGCATTATAACTACTGTATTCTAACTTTACCATGGCTTATACCCCCTGATACAATCCATATATTCATCAAAATAAGCACACAATGCAACGAAAACAGAATCTGTCAAAAACAGAACAGTGTTTAGAAACCTTAATTAAGCTCATACTTATGTAACTCCAAAAATTCTGAAAAATGGGGAAGACGTGGGAAATTTGTATATCAATCATGTGTAAAAAATTAAGAATTTTTCCAAGTTCCAGCAAATTATTATAATTCTGTTACTGGACGCAAGACCTTCTGTTTTTTAACAGGATCAAGTCAACTACCTTCCAACATACTCCTAAAGGCTTTACTTTGCACAAACACTAACTAAAACATAAAAAGAACAATCATAGCAGTATAATAATTGTGTGTTTATTGAAAAACAGCAAGTAAAACAAAAAGTTAAAAGATAACTATTGGGTTGCCTCCCAACAAGTGCTATTGTTTTATGCCCCTAGGTAGGCATAATGCATAGTTTCAGTGTTGTCATCTTTGGTTTTAGTTCCATAGGTAGCCCTCATGATTGACTCATATGGTGGCTTAATTCTAGTTCTAGGTAAGTGTTCCATACCCTTCTTTAATGGAAACTAAAATTTAATATTTCCTTCTTTCATATCAATCACGACACCTATAGTTCATAAGAACGGTCTACCAAGTATTATGGGACAAGACGGATTACAATCAATATCAAGTTCAATAAAATCAACGAGCACATAGTTCCTATTTGCAAGAATAAGAACATCATTAATTCTACCCAAAGGCTTTTTAATAGTAGAATCCGCAAGTGCAAATTAAGAGAACATTCATCCATATTGGTAAAACCTAGCACATCACATAGAGATTTCGGAATTGTGGAAACATAGCACCCAAATCACATAGAGCATTGCACTCATAATTTTTTATCTTGACTTTAATGGTGGGTTCTCATTCATCATATAATTTTCTAGGAATTGAAATCTCTAATTCTAGCTTTTCTTCTAAAGCTTTCATCATCGCTTCTACGATATGTTTAGTAAAAGCCTTATTTTGTTCATATGTGTTTGGTAAATTTAACATGGATTGTAACAAAGAAATACACTCAATCGAAGAACAACTATCATAATTAAAATCTTTTTAATCCAAGAGAGTGGGCACATAACTAGTTAAAGTTTTTACCTCTTCAAACCCACTTTTAGTAAAATTTTCATCAAGATTTTCACCCTCCGAACTATGGGGATGCCTTCTAGCTAAAGTTGACTCTTCTTCAGTCCCCTTATCATAAAGTTTAATATTAATAAACAAGGAATCAATATAAGAAACACCAATCATTTAAACCTCTTTATCATTACTACGATTTTTTTTGGGAGGAATCGCTTTTTCTAAAAATTCTCGTTTAGCTCTTAGCATAGCGGTTCTTTCCTTACTCTCATCCATGGAGACATATAAAGATTTAATTGATTCATTGATATCAACCTTGGGTGGCAAAATTTTAGTCTGAAGATTTTCCACATCATGAATAATCCTATTGAAGGAAATATGCCCTAGAGGCAATAATAAAGTTGTTATTTATATTTCCTTATATCATGATAAATCTTTATTATTCATGCTAGAATTGTATTAACTGGAAACTTGATACATGTGTGAATACATAGACAAAACAAAGTGTCCCTAGTATGCCTCTACTTGACTAGCTCGTTAATCAAAGATGGTTAAGTTTCCTAACCATAGACATGTGTTGTCATTTGATGAACGGGATCACATCATTAGGAGAATGATGTGATGGACAAGACCCATCCATTAGCTTAGCATAATGATCGTTAAGTTTTATTGCTAAAGCTTTCTTCATGACTTATACATATTCCTCTGACTATGAGATTATGCAACTCCTGAATACCGGAGGAACACCTTGTGTGCTATCAAACATCACAACATAACTGGGTGATTATAAAGATGCTCTACAGGTGTCTTCGAAGGTGTTTGTTGGGTTGGCATAGATCGAGATTAGGATTTGTCACTCCGAGTATCGGAGAGGTATCTCTGGGCCCTCTCGGTAATGCACATCACTATAAGCCTTGCAAGCAATGTGATTAATGAGTTAGTTATGGGATGATGCATTACAGAATGAGTAAAGAGACTTGCCAGTAACGAGATTGAACTAGGTATTGAGATACCGACGATCAAATCTGCAAGTAACATACCAATGACAAAGGGAACAACGTATGTTGTTATGCGGTTTGACCGATAAAGATCTTCGTAGAATATGTGGGAGCCAATATGAGCATCCAGGTTCCGCTATTGGTTATGGACCGGAGATGAGTCTCGGTCATGTCTACATAGTTCTCGAACCCGTAGGGTCCGCACGCTTAACGTTCGATGACGATCGGTATTATGAGTTTATGTGTTTTGATGTACTGAAGGTTGTTCGGAGTCCCGGATGTGATCACGGACATGACGAGGAGTCTCGAAATGGTCGAGACATAAAGATCGATATATTGGAAGGCTATGTTTGGACACCGGAATGGTTCCGGATAAGGTCGGGCATTTTCCGGAGTACCGGGAGGTTACCGGAACCCCCCGGGGAGTCAATGGGCCTTATTGGGCCTTAGTGGAAGAAAGGAGGAGGCGGCCAGGTGGTGGGTGCACCCCCCAAGCCCAATTCGAATTGGGGTGGGGGGCCGGCCCCCCTTTCCTTCTCCCTCTTCCTTCTTCTCCTACTCCAACTAGGGAAGGGGGGGAACCTACTACTACTGGGAGTAGGACTCCCCCCCTTGGGCGTGCCATAGAAACGGCCGGCCCTCCCCTCCTCTACTCCTTTATATACGAGGGAGGGGGGCACCCCATAGACACACAAGTTGATAGTTGTCTTAGCCATGTGCGGTGCCCCCCTCCACAGATTTCCACCTCGGTCATATCATTGTAGTGCTTAGGCGAAGCCCTGCGTCGGTAACTTCATCAACACCGTCACCACGCCGTCGTGCTGACGGAACTCTCCCTCGGCCTCAACTGGATCAAGAGTACGAGGGACGTCATCGAGCTGAACATGTGCTGAACATGGAGGTGCCGTACGTTCGTTGCTAGGATCGGTTGGATCGTGAAGACGTACGACTACATCAACCGCGTTGATAAACGCTTCCGCTTTCGGTCTACGAGGGTATGTGGACACACTCTCCCCGCTCGTTGCTATGCATCTCCTAGATAGATCTTGCATGATCGTAGATTTTTTTTTGAAATACTACGTTCCCCAATAGTGGTATCAGAGCCAGGTTTATGCGTAGATGTTATATGCACGAGTAGAACACAAAGAGTTGTGGGCGAAATAGTCATACTGCTTACCAGCATGTCATACTTTGATTTGGCGGTATTGTTGGATGAAGCAACTCAGACCGACATTACGCGTACGCTTACGCGAGACTAGTTCTACCGACGTGCTTCGCACACAGGTGGCTAGTGGGTGTCAGTTTCTCCAACTTTAGTTGAATCAAGTGTGGCTACGCCCGGTCCTTGTTGAAGGTTAAAACAGCACACTTGACGAAAAATTGTTGTGGTTTTGATGCGTAGGTAAGAACGGTTCTTGCTCAGCCCGTAGCAGCCACGTAAAACTTGCAACAACAAAGTAGAGGACGTCTAACTTGTTTTTGCAGGGTGTGCTTGTGATATGATATGGTCAAGACATGATATGTGATATACGTTGTTGTATGAGATGATCATGTTTTGTAAAAGTTATCGGCAACCGGCAGGAGCCTTATGGTTGTCTCATTATTGTATGAAGTGCCAACACTATGTAATTGCTTTACTTTATCGTTATGAGTTAGCGATAGTAGTAGTAGCAATAGTTGGCGTGACGACCACGATGCTACGATGGAGATCAAGCTGGGGCGCCGGTGACGATGGAGATCATGATGGTGCTTCAATGATGGAGATCAAAGGAACAAGATGATGATGGCCATATCATGTCACATATTTTGATTGCATGTGATGTTTATCTTTTATGCATCTTATTTTTCTTAGTACGGCGGTAGCATTATAAGATGATCCCTCACTAAATTTCAAGGTATAAGTGTTCTCCCTGAGTATGCACCGTTGCGAAAGTTCTTCGTGCTGAGACACCACGTGATGATCGGGTGTGATAAGCTCTACGTTCAAATACAACGGGTGCAAGACAGTTTTGCACATGCGGAATACTCGGGTTAAACTTGATGAGCCTAGCATATGTAGATATGGCCGCGGAACACTGGAGACCGAAAGGTCGAATGTGAATCATATAGTAGATATGATCAACATAGAGATGTTCACCATTGAAAACTACTCCATCTCACGTGATGATCAGACATGGTTTAGTTGATATGGATCACGTGATCATTTAGATGACTAGAGGGATGTCTATCTAAGTGGGAGTTCTTAGGTAATATGATTAATTGAACTTAAATTTATCATGAACTTAGTCCTGATAGTATTTGCATATCTATGTTGTAGATCAATAGCTCACGTATAGCTTCCCCGTTTTTATTTATGATATGTTCCTAGAGAAAACTAAGTTGAAAGATGATAGTAGCAATGATGCGGACTTGGTCCGTGATCTGAGGATTATCCTCATTGCTGCACAGAAGAATTATGTCCTTGATGCACCGCTAGGTGACAGACCTATTGCAGGAGCAGATGCAGACATTATGAACGTTTGGCAAGCTCGATATGATGACTACTTGATAGTTTAGTGCACCGTGCTTTACGGCTTAGAATCGGGGCTGCAAAGACGTTTTGAAGCCACGGAGCATATGAGATGTTCCAAGAGCTGAAATCGGTATTTCAGACTCATGCCCGTGTTGAGAGGTATGAGACCCCTGACAAATACTTTGCCTACAAGATGGAGGAGAATAGCTCAACCAGTGAGCATGTGCTCAGAATGTCTGAGTACTGCAATCGCTTGATAAGTGATTGACAAAATTCTCTAGTCACTATCACCAAGTTACTAGAACTTCGTGATGAACTATAATATGCAAGGGATGACGAAAACGATTCCCAAGCTCTTCGCGATGCTGAAATCAGCGAAGGTAGAAATCAAGAAATAACATCAAGTGTTGATGGTTAACAAGACCACAAGTTTCAAGAAAAAGGGCAAGGGAATGAAAAGGAAACTTCAAAAGAATGGCAAGAAAGTTGCTACTCCCGTGAAGAAGCCCAAAGCTGAACCCAAGCCTGAAACTGAGTGCTTCTACTGCAAAGGAAATGGTCACTGGAAGCGGAACTACCCCAAATACTTGGCGGATAAGAAGGATGGCAAAGTGAACAAAGGTATATGTGATATACATGTTATTGATGTGTATTTTACTAGTGTTCATAGTAACCCAAGGTATTTGATACCGGTTCAGTTGCTATGATTAGTAACTCGAAACAGGTGTTGCAAAATGAACAGAGACTAGTTGAGGACGAGGTGACGATGTGTGTTGGAAGAGATTCCAAGGTTGATAAGATCACCATCGCACACTCCCTCAATTTTCGGGATTAGTGTTGAACCTAAATAAATGTTATTTGGTGTTTGCGTTGAGCATGAATATGATTGGATCATGTTTATTGCAAAATAAATGTTATTTGGTGTTTGCGTTGAGCATGAATATGATTGGATCATGTTTATTGCAATACAGTTATTCATTTAAGTCAGAGAATAATTGTTGTTCTGTTTACATGAATAAAAACCTTCTATGGTCATACACCCAGTGTAAATGGTTTATTGAATCTCGATCGTAGTGATACACATATTCATAATATTGAAGCCAAAAGTTGCAAAGTTAGTAATGATAGTGCAACTTATTTGTGGCACTGCCGTTTAGGTCATATTGGTGTAAAGCGCATGAAGAAACTCCATACTGATGGACTTTTGGAATCACTTGTTTATGAATCATTTGATGCTTGCGAACCATGCCTCATGGGCAAGATGACTAAAACTCCGTTCTCCAGAACAATGGATCGAGCTACGGACTTATTGGAAATAATACATATCGATGTATGCGGTCCGATGAGTATTGAGGCTCGCGGCGGGTATCGTTATTTTCTGACCTTCACAGATGATTTGAGCAGATATGGGTATATCTACTTAATGAAACACAAGTCTGAAACATTTGAAAAGTTCAAAGAATTTCAGAGTGAAGTGGAAAATCATCGTAACAAGAAAATAAAGTTTCTACGATCTGATCGCGGAGGCAAATATTTGAGTTACGAGTTTGGTCTTCATTTAAAACAATGTGGAATAGTTTCGCAACTCACGCCACCTGGAACACCACAGCGTAATGGTGTGTCCGAACGTCGTAACCGTACTTTATTAGATATGGTGCGATCTATGATGTCTCTTACCGATTTACCACTATCGTTTTGGGGTTATGCATTAGAGACAGCTGCATTCATGTTTAATAGGGCACAATCTAAATCCGTTGAGACGACACCGTATGAATTGTGGTTTGGCAAGAAACCTAAGCTGTCGTTTCTTAAAGTTTGGGGTTGCGATGCTTATGTGAAAAAGCTTCATCCTGATAAGCTCGAACCCAAATCGGAGAAGTGCGTCTTCATAGGATACCCAAAAGAAACTGTTGGGTACACCTTCTATCACAGATCCGAAGGCAAGATATTTGTTGCTAAGAATGGATCCTTTCTAGAGAAGTAGTTTCTCTTGAAAGAAGTGAGTGGGAGGAAAGTAGAACTTGATGAGGTAGTGGTACCTTCTCTTGAATTGGAAAGTAGTTCATCACAGAAATCAGTTCCAGTGATGCCTACACCAATTAGTGAGGAAACTAATGATGATGATCATGAAACTTCAGATCAAGTTACTACAGAACCTCGTAGGTCAACCAGAGTACGTTCCGCACTAGAGTGGTATGGTAATCCTGTTCTGGAAGTCATGTTACTAGACCATGACGAACCTACAAACTATGAGGAAGCGATGATGAGCCCAGATTCCGCGAAATGGCTTGAGGCCATGAAATCTGAGATGGGATCCATGTATGAGAACAAAGTATGGACTTTGGTTGACTTGCCCGATGATCAGCAAGTCATTGAGAATAAATGGATCTTCAAGAGGAAGACAGACACTGATAGTAGTGTTTCTATCTACAAAGCTCGAATTGTCGCAAAAGGTTTTTGACAAGTTCAAGGTGTTGACTACGATGAGATTTTCTCACTCGTATCGATGCTTAAGTCTGTCCGAATCATGTTAGCAATTGCCGCATTTTATGAAATCTGGCAAATGGATGTCAAAACTGCATTTCTTTAATGGATTTATTAAAGAAGAAGTTGTATATGATGCAACCAGAAGGTTTTGTCAATCCTAAAGGTGCTAACAAAGTGTGCAAGCTCCAGCGATCCATCTATGGACTGGTGCAAGCATCTCGGAGTTGGAATATACGCTTTGATAAGTTGATCAAAGCATATAGTTTTATACATACTTGCGGTGAAGCCTGTTTTACAAGAAAGTGAGTGGGAGCACTACAGTCTTTCTGATAAGTATATGTGAATGACATATTGTTGATCGGAAATGATGTAGAATTTTTTCTAGAAAGCATAAAGGAGTGTTTGAAAGGAGTTTTTCAAAGAAAGACCTCGGTGAAGCTGCTTACATATTGAGAATCAAGATCTATAGAGATAGATCAAGATGCTTGATAAGATTTTTTCAATGAGTACATACCTTGACAAGATTTTGAAGTAGTTCAAAATGGAACAGTCAAAGAAGGAGTTCTTGCCTGTGTTACAAGGTGTAAAATTGAGTAAGACTCAAAACACGACCACGGTAGAAGATAGAAAGAGAATGAAAGTCATTCCCTATGCCTCAGTCATAGGTTCTATAAAGTATGCCATGCTATGTACCAGACCAGTTGTGTGCCTTGCTATGAGTTTAGCAAGGAGGTACGATAGTGATCCAGGAGTGGATCACTGGATAGCGGTCAAAGTTATCCTTAGTTACCTAAGAGGACTAAGGAAATATTTCTTAGTTATGGAGATGATAAAGAGTTCATCGTAAAGAGTTACGTCGATGCAAACTTTAACACCGATCTGGATGACTTTGAGTCTCAATCTGGATACATATTGAAAGTGGGAGCAATTAGCTAGAGTAGCTCCATGCAGAGCATTGTAGACATAGAAATTTGCAAAATACATACGGATCTGAATATGGCAGACCCGTTGACTAAACCTCTCTCACAAGCAAAACATGATCACACCTTAGTAAACCCTTTGGGTGTTGGTCACATGGCGATGTGAACTATTGGTGTTAACCACATGGTGATGTGAACTAGATTATTGACTCTAGTAAACCCTTTGGGTGTTGGTCACATGGCGATGTGAACTATTGGTGTTAATCACATGGCGATGTGAACTAGATATTTGACTCTAGTGCAAGTGGGAGACTGAAGGAAATATGCCCTAGAGGCAATAATAAAGTTGTTATTTATATTTCCTTATATCATGATAAATGTTTATTATTCATGCTAGAATTGTATTAACCGGAAACTTGATACATGTGTGAATACATAGACAAAACAAAGTGTCCCTAGTATGCCTCTACTTGACTAGCTCGTTAATCAAAGATGGTTAAGTTTCCTAACCATTGTCATTTGATGAATGGGATCACATCATTAGGAGAATGATGTGATGGACAAGACCCATCCGTTAGCTTAGCATAATGATCGATAAGTTTTATTGCTAAAGCTTTCTTCATGACTTATACATATTCCTTTGACTATGAGATTATGCAACTCCCGAATACCAAAGGAACACCTTGTGTGCTATCAAACGTCACAACGTAACTGGGTGATTATAAAGATGCTCTACAGGTGTCTCTGAAGGTGTTTGTTGGGTTGGCATAGATCGAGATTAGGATTTGTCACTCCGAGTATCGGAGAGGTATCTCTGGGCCCTCTCGGTAATGCACATCACTATAAGCCTTGCAAGCAATGTGACTAATGAGTTAGTTACAGGATGATGCATTACGGAACGAGTAAAGAGACTTGCCAGTAACGAGATTGAACTAGGTATTGAGATACCGATGATCGAATCTCGGGCAAGTAACATACCGATGACAAAGGGAACAACGTATGTTGTTATGCGGTTTGACCGATAAAGATCTTCGTAGAATATGTGGGAGCCAATATGAGCATCTAGGTTCCGCTATTGGTTATTGACCGGAGATGAGTCTCGGTTATGTCTACATAGTTCTCGAACCCGTAGGGTCCGCACGCTTAACATTCGATGACGATCGGTATTATGAGTTTATGTGTTTTGATGTACCGAAGGTTGTTCGGAGTCCCGGATGTGATCACGGACATGATGAGGAGTCTCGAAATGGTCGAGACATAAAGATCGATATATTGGAAGGCTATGTTTGGACACCGGAATGGTTCCGGATAAGTTCAGGCATTTTCCGGAGTACCGGGAGGTTACCGGAACCCCCCGGGGAGTCAATGGGCCTTATTGGGCCTTAGTGGAAGAGAGGAGGAGGCGGCCAGGTGGAGGGCGCCCCCCCCAAGCCCAATCCGAATTGGGGTGGGGGGCCGGCCCCCCCTTTCCTTCTCCCTCTCTCCCTCTTCCTTCTTCTCCTACTCCAACTAGGGAAGGAGGGAAACCTACTCCTACTGGGAGTAGGACTCCCCCCCTTGGGCGCGCCATAGAGAGGGCCGGCCCTCCCCTCCTCCCCTCCTTTATATACGAGGGAGGGGGGCACCCCATAGACACACAAGTTGACAGTTGTCTTTGCCGTGTGCGGTGCCCCTCTCCACAGATTTCCACCTCGGTCATATCGTTGTAGTGCTTAGGCGAAGCCCTGCGTCGGTAACTTCATCAACATCGTCACCACGCCGTCGTGCTGACGGAACTCTCCCTTGGCCTCAACTGGATCAAGAGTACGAGGGACGTCATCGAGCTGAACGTGTGCTGAACACGGAGGTGCCGTACGTTTGGTGCTAGGATCGGTCGGATCGTGAAGATGTACGACTACATCAACCGCGTTGATAAACGCTTCCGCTTTCAGTCTACGAGGGTACGTGGACACACTCTCCCCGCTCGTTGCTATGCATCTCCTAGATAGATCTTGCGTGGTCGTAGGAATTTTTTTGAAATACTACGTTCCCCAACTCCTATCAATGCTCCTAGACATATCATCAATTTTACTCAATTTTTCTTCTATCATAGTGTTGAAAGCTTTTTGAGCATTGATAAATTATTTAATATTATTCTCAATATAAGAGGGCATCCTATTATTATTATCAGAATTATTATAGGAATTTCCATAATTATTAGAGAAATTTCCAGGAAACGGCCCAGGATTAAAATTACCTCTATAAGCATTACTATTAAAATTGTTTCGCGAGACAAAATTCACATCTACGGGATCATTATTTTGTTCAATTAAGGTAGACAAAGGCACATCATTGAGATCAATAGGAGCATTTTTACTAGCAACCAATTTCATAAGTGTATCAACTTTATCACTCAAAGTACTAATTTCTTCAATAGAATTCACTTTTTTACTAGTAGGGGCTCTTTTGGTATGCCATTGTGAATAATTTGCCATGATATTATCAAGTAATTTAGTGGCTTCACCCAAAGTAATCTCCATAAAAGTACCACCCGCGACGGAATCTAAAAGATTTTTAGAGACAAAATTCAATCCCGCATAAATTTTTTGTATGATCATCCACAAATTTAAACCATGAGTAGGGCAATTTCTTATCATTAGTTTCATCCTTTCCCAAGATTGTGCAACATGTTCATGCTCATGTTGCTTGAAATCCATAATTTGATTTCTAAGGGAAATAATTTTCGCGGGAGGAAAATATTTAGTAATAAAGGCATCTTTGCACTTATCCCAAAAATCAATACTATTTCGCGGTAAAGATGAAAAACAAATTTTTGCATGATCCCGCAAAGAGAACGGGAGTAATTTTAATTTCACAATATCATTGTCCACATCTTTTTTTCTTTTGCATATCACACAATTCTACGAAAGTGTTAAGATGGGACGCGACATCCTCGTTAGGTTACCGGAAAATTGTTCTTTCGTAACAAGATTCAATAAAGCGGCATTAATATTATATGACTCCGCACTAGCGACGGGAGGAGCAATCGGAGTACTAAAATCATTATTATTAGTATTAGAAAAGTCACACAATTTTGTATTTTCTTGAGACATCATGACTACTCAAACAAGATCCCAAGCAAACAAAAGATAAACAAGAAAAAGGCAAGCGGAAAATATTTTTGTATTTTTGTAAAAACTTTTTAGAAGTGGGGGAGATGAAAATGAGAGGCAAATGGAAAATAAAGTAAATGCAAGGAGATGGAAGTTTATGCGTAGGTACTTGATAGATGTTGATGATGTCTCCTCGGCAACGGCGCCAGAAATTCTTCCTGCTACTTGTGAGCTGCGTTGGGATTTCCTCGAAGAGGAGAGGATGATGCAGTACAGTAGAGATAAGTATTTCCCTCAGTTATGAAACCAAGGTTATCGATCCAATAGGAGAACCAAGCAACACTATGTAAACAACACATGCACACAAAAAACAAATACTTGCAACCCAACGCGTAGAGGGGTTGTCAATCCCTCAACGGTTATGAGCAAGATTAAATTGTATAGTTTTTGATAGATAGATCTGACAAAAATATAAAATAAAATAAATAAAATAAAAGTGCAGCAAGGTATTTTTAGGATTTTATATATGATAAAGATAGACCCGGAGGCCATAGTTTTCACTAGAGGCTTCTCTCGAGAAAATAGCATATGGTGGGTAAACAAGTTACTGTTGGGCAATTGATAGAAAAGCAAATAAGATGATATCCAAGGCAATGATCATACATAGGCATCACGTCCGAGATTAGTAGACCGAAATGATTTTGCGTCTACTACTATTACTCCACACATCGACCGCTATCCAGCATGCATCTAGTGTATTAAGTTCATGGAAAAATGGAGTAATGCTTTAAGCAAGATGACATGATGTAGACAAGATAAGCTCACGTATGAATAAACCCCATATTTTTACCCTTAATAGCAATGATACGGACACGTCTTGTCCCTTTCTGTCACTGGGATTGAGCACTTCAAGATCGAACCCATTACAAAGCACCTCTTCCCATGGCAAGATAAATCAATCTAGTTGGCCAAACCAAACCAATAAATCGGAGAAGAAATACGAAGCTATATTAATCGTGAATAAAAGAGTTCAGAGAAAACTCAAATAATATTCATGGATAGATCTGATCATAAATTCACAATTCGTCGGATCCCAACAAACACACCACAAAAAAGAATTACATCGGATAGAACTTCAAGAACATCAAGGAGAACATTGTATTTAAGAACATCGAGAGAGAAGAAGCAATCTAGCTACTAACTATGGAGCTATAGGTCTGTGGTAAACTACTCACTCATCATCGGAGGGGAGGCAAGGTTGATATAGAGCCCCTCCGTGATTGATCCCCCCTCCGGCAGAGTGCCAGAAAGGGCCCCCAGATGGGATCTCTCGAGAACATAGGCTTGCGGTGGTGGAAAAAGTATTTCGCGGACTCCCCAGTAGATTTTCTAATTTTTGGGAATTTATAGAGGCGAAGTTAGGTCAAACGGAGGCTTGTGGGCCCCACTAGGTACTAGGGTGCACCCCAGGCCCCTGGCACGGCCTGGTGCCTAGTGGGCCACTCCTTCGTCTTCTCATTCCTTCCCGAAGCTTCTAGGGTCTCTTATTGCCAGAAAAAATCTCCAAAAAGTTTCATGGCATTTGGACTTCGTTTGGTATTGATATTCCGCAAAGTCAAAACAAGCAAAAAACAGCAACTGGCACTGGGCACTAAGTTAGTAGGTTAGTCCCAAAAGAGATATAAAGTTCCTTGTAATTGTATATAAAACATCCAAGATTGATACTATAATAGCATGGAACAATAAATAATTGTAGATACATTGGAGACGTATCACTCATCAATCTTAGCTTCAGAAGGGTCAACTTCAGATCATGATTTCCACTAACGGAAACCAAGGTATCCGAAGGCCAGAGATGGGGAGAGATAGAAAGTCCCAAGGGGGTTGAGTAGTGAGAAGGCAAGGAAAGACAAGAACAAAGAAATATGCTCCATAGTAATGTTTGGATCAGCCACAACCTTTCCATTAATGATCATACGCACAATAGAGCAGCATCGATGCCCTCCATTAGCAATGGCACAAAAGTGCATTGTAATGGTGCCCCCCTTAAGAATCCAAGACAACCGTGCCCATTGCCATGAGTATGCCTCCTCCTGACTATGCAACTCCATAAGGGACACCTCTAACTCATATCTCTGGGCCCACCCAGCCTCCAGGAGGCCAATCGAATCAGACAAGGAATCCAAAGATTTAATCTCGCTAGACAGAGAAACCTTTTTCCCCTGAGCCTCCACTACACGATTAACACCCCACCTGTTGAGGAATTTATGTAAATTTTGAGAGCAAAAAAAGCCAGTCATCCTAGGGTCCGAAGGAATGATGTTCAAACACAAGCAGGATGGAGATCTTGTTGACAACAAGATCACCAACGCCATCAATAAGCAGCCAAGAGGAATCAAAATGAAATGTATGTTTAACACCCACAGACAAGTTGCCCGAGCCAAAAACGAGGGGGGGGGGTATGATCACTGCCGATGTGGGCATCATCGAGAAGCGTAGAACAAGGGAACAACCGTTCCCACTCCGTACAAACTAGGACACAATCCAGAATGAATTGATACGTCTCCAACATATCTATAATTTTTTATTGTTCCACGCTATTATGTTACCTGTTTTGGATGTTTTATATGCATTAATATGCTATTTTATATTATTTTTGGGACTAACTTATTAACCTAGAGCCTAGTGCCAGTTTTTGCTTTTTCCTTGTTTTTGAGTTTTACAGCAAAGGAATATCAAACGGAGTCCAAACGGAATAAAACTTTCCAATGATTTTTCTTGGACCAGAAGACATCCACGGAGCTTGGAGAGGGGGCCAGAAGAGTCTCGAGGGACCCACAAGCCCTCAGGCCATGCCCTAGGGAGGGGGTGGGCGCCTCCCTGGCTTGTGGGCTCCTCGGGAGTCCCCCAACCCTAATTCTTACTCTATAAATTCCCAAATATTCCCAAACCAACAGAAGCGTCCACCAAAATACTTTTCCGCCGCCACAAGCCTCTGTTCCCGTGAGATCCCATCTTGGGGCCTTTTCCGGCACCCTGCCGGAGGGGGATTCGATCACGGAGGGCCTCTACATCAACCTTGCTGCCCTTCCGATGAAGCGTGAGTAGTTTACCACAGACCTACGGGTACATAGCTAGTAGCTAGATGGCTTCTTCTCTCTCTTTGATCTTCAATACAATGTTCTTCTCAATGTTCTTAGAGATCTATCTGATGTAATATTCTTTTGCGGTGTGTTTGTCGAGATCCGATGAATTGTGGATTTATGATCAGATTATCTATGAATATTATTTGGGTCTTTTCTGAACTCTTTTATGCATGATTAAATATCTTTGTATTTCTCTTCGAATTATCGGTTTGGTTTGGCCAACTAGATTGGTTTTTCTTGCAATGGGAGAGGTGCTTAGTTTTGGGTTCAATCTTGCGGTGTCCTCACCCAGTGACAGTTGGGGTAGCGAGGCACGTATTGTATTGTTGCCATCAAGGGTAAAAAGATGGGGTTTTCATCATATTGCTTGAGTTTATCCCTCTACATCATGTCATCTTACTTAAACCGTTGCTCTGTTCTTATGAACTTAATACTCTAGATGCAGGCAGGAGTCGGTTGATGTGTGGAGTAATAGTAGTAGATGTATAATCGTTTCGGTCCACTTGACACGGACGTGATGACTATATTCATAATCATTGCCTTGGATATCATCATAACTTTGCGCTTTTCTATCAATTGCTCGACAGTAATTTGTTCACCCACCATATGTTTTCTTTCAAGAGAGAAGCCTCTAGTGAAACCTATGGTCCCCGGGGCTATTTTCCATCATTTATTTTTAGATCTATAAACCAAAAAACCCAAAAATACCTTGCTGCAATTTATTTGTTTTTACTTTGTTTGACGTTTAAGTAATCTTTTATACCTATCTCTATTAGATCTCACTCTTGTTCGAGACCGTGAAGGGATTGACAACCCCTTTTTCGCGTTGAGTGCAAGTGTTTATTAGTTTGTGCAGGTGCATAGATTGGAGACTTGCTTGTGCCTCCTACTGGGCTGATACCTTGGTTCTTAACTAAGGGGAATACTTATCTCTACTTTGCTGCATCACCCTTTCCTCTTCAAGGGAAAAATCAATGCAAGCTCAAGAAGTAGCAGGAAGAATTTCTGGCGCCATTGCCGGGGAGGTTCTACATCAAGCCTACCAAGTACCCATCATAGACTCTCATCTCTTGCATTACATTATTTGCCATTTGCCTCTCGTTTTCCTCTCCCCCACTTCCAAAACATTTTCAGAAAAACACAAAGAGATTTGCCGTTTTATTCGCCCTTCTTCTGTTTGTCTTTTTCGTTTGCTTGTGTGCTAGATTGCTTGTTTGCCCGTATGGCTCAACCCAAAAGCTTTGATCCTTATTATAGGAATTTGGAAGCGATTGAAAATAATGCTAAAAGCTTCATGTCTTTACAATTTGATGTAACACCCTGGTTTTCGCTCCCTGTTTTTGTTTCTTCGCGGGATTTGGCTCCCGTCTTTTTTCTCGGTGTTATCGGATTTCTCTAGCTCTTGGGAATATGAAGATGGTCATCAGCCTTGCCTTTCCTATCCAGCCAGAGATTCTCTTCAGATCAACCTTGCCACCCAAGATCTATTCTCAGGATTTTGCCGCCGAAACCCTACCTTCCGAGTTGCCGGAAGGGAAACCCTGATCCTCTCAGTTACAAAGGAACCCTAATTTCCTTTGATCTGTTGCCTCCCAAACTTTTCGCAGTTATCATCCTTCATCTATAAACCCTGGATATGCAAAAATATTGCCAAGTCATTTGCAATATTTTTCATTTCTAATTAATTCCTTTTTCTGCTGTTTAAAGGAATTAAATCCAGGAAAATATCTATCCATCTCCAAAGTTCATGAAAACTTGTGGAGATATTCTTGGTGATCATATTGAGCTCCCATAAAAATATTGGCCATAATTAAATAAGGGAAATTGCCTTTTCCTATTTAATGCCAATATTGCATTTTGGGCACTTCCTAAAGGAACTACCATTTTGGTAGCTAGGAAAAATCCCAAATAAATTGTGGAGCTTCTACTATCCATATCTTCACCATTTCCATCAAAATCCAAGTCCCCTAGTTCAAAGTTTGAGCACAGCATCCATTTGCAAATTCTGTCCAGATTTTCAGTTTGCAAAGGAAGTGCTTGAACCCTTGATATTTTTGAGCTGAAATTTTTCATGGTGGTTAACATTGACAAATCACCCATGGATACCAAAAACTAGCTCAATCCATCTATCCATTCTCCCACAGCAGTTTTCTCAAGTTTCTGTCCATTTGGAAGTGCTGTGAAGGAAGTACCACTTTGGCATATCCAAATGGGATGAAACTTTTCCAGTATCTTCATACCTCCAAATCACCACTCTTCACCAAAATTAAGCTCATTTCATCAAATCATTTGAGCACAGCTTCCATTTTTAGTTTCTAAGCAGACTACCTAGTTGTGAAGGAACTATGTGCAAATCTTGTCCAAATGACCTCAAATTTTACCAGCACCTAGTCCTTCCTACTCTATTTCATTGTGACAAGGTACCAGCTCATCATCTCTATCCATTTCTCCAGAAATATCCACCTACGGTTGCTGCTAGAAACTTGTTTTGCAAGTTTCACTCGCCCCAGAGCCTTCCCGTGCATTCCAGCCACACACATTATCTATTTGAGGGGGGATGAACACTCTAGACATGATTTGAGCTCCCAATAGTGCCTAGTCCACGTGGTGCCGGTGGTGACCACGACTTTAGTCGGTAGCCGGCATGAACTATGGCAAAACAGTCGCCGTCCGACCGCCTCCTGCCGCCGCAGCTTGTCTGCGAGCGCCGATGCACCCTCCACTGCACGCGTGTGCCCTCTGGAGCCTTCTCCCCCTCGTCCTCTGGCTCATGGCCGCCTCTACCGACCTCGATGCTTCGCTCGTGCCCCGCCATGATGCCGTTCTCTGGAAACTCCGGCCGGCATCGTGTAGCTTTCCCCCCGAGCTATTTAAGGCGTGCCCCCGAGCTCTCCCTCTCCACCAGAGTCCCCAGCCCCTCTCCCCTCGAGCCCGGAGCTTCCCTCCCCTTCCCACGGACGGACTCTGCCCAGTGGAGCAGCGGCAGCCACGGCAGCTTTCGGCCCATGTCAGCCCATGTGCACAGGCCGCTTTATTCTTTTTCCAGAAAAAAAAACTGTTAAGGACCTCTGTGTAGTTTCTATAATTGTAGATAGGTCCCTGACAGTCAATCGTCTGCAACTTTTCACTCATGACTCCAATCGAGGTGATTCCAAAGCCCACGTCTTCAGTTCGTCGAGCCCGTTCCAACGGATTCATTTTCATAATGTTTCCACACTGTGAAAATGACCATTTTGCCCTTGTCCTCTATCAGCCCCTCTGAGAGAGAAACCATCTTGATGGATTCTTCCGCGGCTTCACCGCACTTTTTCCCGGAGTATTCAACGACCCCCCAGGCAAGCCGACCATCTGATATATGCCCTAAAGCATTGCTCTATGATATTTCTTGCATGTTTAAATTAATATGCTTGTGCTTGTCTGTGTAGTAGTGAGCTGTATGTGACTCTGACGAACCCTTGCTTGCACTTTCTTCAGTGACGGCACCACGCCTGTGTTCTGAGCTGTTTCCGGCCGTCTGGGGTGGATGCTGATTGTTATTTCTCTTGTCAGCAACTGTCCATGTTCTGAGCTGCTTTTTGGCCGTCTCGGGCAGCTGTTGAATTTCTTTCCGTAGTAGTGACCCTATGCTCTGAGCTGTTTCTCGGCCGTCTTAGGGAGCTGCTACATTCTTCTTATCAACACCGTCTCATGCTCTGAGCTGCTTTCCAGCCGTCTTGAGCCGGGGTTGAGTTATTCCGGTAATGTCCCAGATCTGAGTTGTAAAGACCGTTCTGGTGGCTACTGGTTTCTTTGCCGGTTTTGTGCAAGGGTTCCGATGGTCGTCACTTACAGCTAGAACTTGTAACATGATAATTTGCCATTTAAATCTTGCCTCACTAATGACTCATTGTGATGTTATAAGGAGATAGATTATTATGATTCCACAGTTGTTACCACATACATAGTTGCCACCATGTTAAGTTATTATGATAAACAACCATGCTTGCTAAATACTGACTAGAGCTAAACCTAGTCGGTTGATCCAGAGTCACCTATCCGGACTTATCCGTGCAACCACATTTGCCGGTATGGGACGGCCTTGACTTGGTCTGATCGCGTGCTCTTTTATCGATACCACCAACTAGGGAAGGTTATGTGTGCGCGCTACCCTGGCCCGGTAGGCGGCGATAACCTTGTGAGCCCAGTTGATTGTTTTACCCGGGAGTCCCCGTTTGGGACAGTTTTGTTTGGCCACGACGGTGGCAGGTGTCACGAGGTGACACAGGGGCCACCCAGGGCAGGACTCCGGGGGAGGATGATCACCGGTGGTACAGTGGAGGAGTCACGGGTCAGGCAGGTTTCGTTGGAGCAACGCTGATCCACCCAAATGGGATCATGAGGTCAGATGCTCCATGATGTGGGTAAAGTGCGCAACCTCTGCAGAGTGTAAAAATCTATTCGAATAGCCGCGTCCACGGTATTGGACAGTCCGTCCAGACCTCTCTAGGTGGTCAACCGGAACAGTAATAATAATGATGGAAGAACTTGTCTTATGGTCGGAAATACTCAGTGGATTGTGAATATTCTGAGGGTTGTGAGGCAACCCAAAAAAGAGTAAGTTGGATCTGGTTAAGGTTTGGATGGGATCCTGAGAATGTTCGGAGTATGGATTATTTACTTGCCATGCTTTACTTTACTTTAGTATTACACTGGATACTCCTGTTATGACATGATAATTAATATTGCTAGCTAGTTATGCTATGCCATGATAATTAATGTTGCCCTAATAACAAATGCATGCTTGAATGCCATGGATTGCTTTGCTTGGTGTATATGTTAGTTTGGTTTGCTTGCGAGTACATTCAAAAGTACTCAGCGGCCTTTAATGTGGCCAGGTTCAAATAAGGATCCGTCGTCCATCGACGAGGAGCCGGAGTGTTCGCGGGCTAGGAGAGTAACCCAGTCAGATCCCTATGGATTGGAGCCGCACCAGGACTATGCTGCCTTAGATAGAGCTTTTCCGCTGCCACCCCTCTGTAATATATCTATATATATCCATTAATAGAAATGCCTGTGTTCATGATACTTGTTGTAAACGCGCATGCCAGAGTGATTTCCTGGGCTGGTATGCATGGCGACCGTCTGGCTACAGTGGTAATCAGGCGGGCGCCACATTTGAGCATAATAGTTTCTTTAGGAACGAGATTAAAGAACAAAAAACTATGATGGAGTATATTAATAAAGAGCTTGATGATGTTACTAAGGAATTTTATGGTCTTAAATCTCAATTTGCTAATCTTGAAAATTTAGTAGGCCAAATTTCTGATAAATAAATTACTTTGGTAAACAAGATGGCCGCTAAACCGGAGTCTTTGAATAATGATGAAGATCTTAAAGTGATTGGTGTGACTCCTATTGAATCTTTATTTTCTAATATAAATCTTACTAAATATGGGACTGGAGATGAGTCAACTTTAGCTAGAAGGCGCCTCAATGATTTGGAGTTTAAAGATCTTAATGCAAAAATAGATAAAAGTAGGATTGGAGAAATCAAAACTTGAAGTAGCGATGAACCCACTCTTTTGGATTTCAAGGACTTTAATTATGATAATTGTTCTTTGATAGATTGTATTTCCTTGTTGCAATCCATGTTGAATTCTCCTCATGCTTACAATCAAAATAAGTCTTTTACTAAACATATCGTTGATGCTATGATGCAATCTTTTGAAGAAAAACTTGAGTTGGAAGTTTCTATCCCTAGAAAGATTTATGATGAGTGGGAACCTACTATTAAGGTTAAAATTAAAGATTATGAGTGCCATGCTTTGTGCGATTTGGGTGCTAGCGTTTCCACGATTCCAAAAACTATATGTGATGTGCTAGGTTTTCGTGAATTTGATGATTGTTCTTTAAATTTGCATCTAGTGGATTCCACTATTAAGAAACCTATGGGAAGGATTAATGATGTTCTTATTGTTGCAAATAGGAATTATGTGCCCATAGATTTTGTTGTGCTTGATATAGATTGCAATCCTATTTGCCCTATTATTCTTGGTAGACCTTTCCTTAGAACGATTGGTGCAATTATTGATATGAAAGAAGGAAATATTAGATTTCAATTCCATTAAAGAAGGGCATGAAACACTTCCCAATAAAGAAAATTAAGATTCCTTATTAATCTATTATGAGGGCTACTTATGGTTTGCATACCAAAGATGACAATACCTAGATCTATGTTTTATGCCTAGCTAGGGGCGTTAAACAATAGCGCTTGTTGGGAGGCAACCGAATTTTATTTTTATGTTTTTGGATTTGTGTTCTGTTTTTCAATAAATACACATTATTACCTCTGTAGTAATTGTGTTTTGATGTTTTAATTAGTGTTTGAGCCAAGCAAGACCTTTGGGATGGTCTACGGTGATAGTTGATTTGATCTTGCTGAAAAACAGAAACTTTTGCGCTCATTGCCGAAAATTCAGTAAATCACAGAAACGTGATTTTGATCTGAATTTTTTACACAAGATTTATATACAAATTTCCCAGGTTTTCCTAATTTTCAGATTTTTTGGAGTTACATAAGTATACGTAATTTCCAGATTACTACAGACTCTTCTGTTTTTGACAGATTCTGTTTTCTTTGTGTTGTTTGCTTATTTTGATGAATCTATGGGTAGTATCGGGGGGTATGAACCATGTAGAAGTTGGAATACAGTAGATATTACACCAATATAAATAAATAATGAGTTGAAAACAGTACCTAAAGTGGTGATTTATTTTATTATACTAACGGATCTTATGAGTATTTCTGTTGAGTTTTGTGTTATGAAGTTTTCAAGTTTTGGGTAAAGATTTGATGGACAACGGAATAAGGAGTGGCAAGAGCCTAAGCTTGGGGATTCCCATGGCACCCCAAGGTAATATTAAAGGACAAACAAGCATCTAAGCTTGGGGATGCCCCAGATGGCATCCCCTCTTTTGTCTTCGTCCATCGGTAAATTTACTTGAGGCTATATTTTTATTCACCACATGATATGTGTTTTGCTTGGAGGGTCTTGTATGATATGAGTCTTTGATTTTTAGTTTGCCACAATCATCCCTGCTGTACACATCTTTTGAGAGGGACACACATGAATTGTGAATTTATTAGAATACTCTATGTGCTTCACTTATATCTTTTGAGCTAGGCAGTTTGCTCTAGTGCTTCACTTAATTTTTTTTTAGAGCACGGCAGTGGCTTTATTTTATAGAAATTGTTGAACTCTCATGCATCACTTATATTATTTTGAGAGTCTCTAAACAGCATGGTAATTTTCTTAGGTTATGAATTTAGTCATAATATGATGGGCATCCAAGAGGGATATAATAAAAACTTTCATATAAAGAGCGTTGAATAAGATGAGAAGTTTGATTCCTTGCATTTGTTTTGAGATATAAAGATGGTGATATTAGAGTCATGCTAGTGAGTAATTGTGGATTGGTAGAAGTACTTGTGTTAAAGTTTGTGATTCCTGTAGCATGCACGTATGATGAACCGTTATGTGATGAAGTCGGAGCATGATTTATTTTTTGATTGTCTTCCTTATGAGTGGCGGTCAGGGACGAGCGATGGTCTTTTCCTACCAATCTATCCCCCTAGGAGCATGCATGTAGTACTTTGTTTCGATAGCTAATAAATTTTTGCAATAAGTATGTGATTTCTTTATGACTAATGTTGAGTCCATGGATTATATGCACTCTCACCCTTCCACCATTGCTAGCCTCTCTAGTACCGCTCAATTCTCGCCGGTACATTAAACCCACCATATATTTTCCTCAAAACACCCACCATACCTACCTATTATGGCATTTCCATAGCCATTCCGAGATATATTGCCATGCAACTTCCACCGTTCCATTTTATTATGACACGCACCATCATTGTCATATTGATTTGCATGATCATGTAGTTGGCATAGTATTTGTGGCAAGGCCACCGTTCATATTTTTTATACATGTCACTCTTGATCATTGCACATCCTGGTACACCGCCGGAGGCATTCATATAGAGTCATATCTTGTTCTATTATTGAGTTGTAATTCTTGAGTTGTAAGTAAATAAAAGTGTGATGATCATCATTATTAAAGCATTGTCCCATGTGAGGAAAGGATGATGGAAGGTATGATTCCCTCACAAGTTGGGATGAGTCTCCGAACTTTAAAAAAAAATAAAAGAGGCCAAATAAAAAAAGAGAAAATAAAAAAATGAGAGAAAAGAGAGAAGGGACAATGTTACTATCCCTTTTCCACACTTGTGCTTCAAAGTAGCACCATGATCTTCATGATAGAGAGTCTCCTATTTTGTCACTTTCATATACTAGTGGGGAATTTTTCATTATAGAACTTGGCTTGTATATTCCAATGACGGGCTTCCTCAAATTGCCCTAGGTCTTCGTGAGCAAGCGAGTTGGATGCACAACCACTTAGTTTCTTTTTGAGCTTTCATACACTTATAGCTCTAGTGCATCCGTTGCATGGCAATTCCTACTCACTCACATTGATATCTATTGATGGGCATCTCCATAGCCCGTTAATATGCGTAGTTGATGTGAGACTTTCTCCTTCTTTTTGTCTTCTCCACAACCACCATATTCTATTCCACCTATAGTGCTATATCCATGGCTCACACTCATCTATTGCGTGAAAGTTAAAAAAGTTTGAGAACATCAAAAGTATGAAACAATTGCTTGGCTTGTCATCGGGGTTGTGCATGATAAAATACTTTGTGTGATGAAGATGGAGCATAGCCAGACTATATGATTTTGTAGGGATAACTTTCTTTGGCCATGTTATTTTGAGAAGACATGATTGCTTTATTAGTATGCTTGAAGTATTATTGTTTTTATGTCAATATTAAAATTTTGTTTTGAATCTTATGGATCTGAATATTCATGCCATAATAAAAAAAAATACATGGATAAATATGTTAGGTAGCATTCCACATCAAAAATTCTATTTTTATCATTTACCTACTCGAGGACGAGTAGGAATTAAGCTTGGGGATGCTTGATACGTCTCCAACGTATCTATAATTTTTGATTGTTCCATGCTATTATATTATCTGTTTTGGATGTTTTATATGCATTAATATACTATTTTATATTATTTTTGGGACTAACTTATTAACCTAGAGCCCAGTGCCAGTTTCTGTTTTTTCCTTGTTTTTGAGTTTTACTGAAAAGGAATATCAAACGGAGTCCAAACGGAATAAAACTTTACGATGATTTTTCCTGGACCAGAAGACATCCACGGAGCTTGGAGAGGGGGCCAGAAGAGTCCCGAGGGACCCACAAGCCCTCAGGCCTCGCCCTAGGGGGTGGCGCCTCCCTAGCTTGTGGGCTCCTCGGGAGTCCCCCAACCCTAATTCATGCTCTATAAATTCCCAAATATTCCCAAACCAACAAAGCGTCCACCAAAATACTTTTGCGCCTCCGCAAGCCTCTGTTCCCGTGAGATCCCATCTTGGGGCCTTTTCCGGCACCCTGCCGAAGGGGGATTCGATCACGGAGGGCCTCTACATCAACCTTGCTGCCCTTCCGATGAAGCATGAGTAGCTTACCACAGACCTACGGGTCCATAGCTAGTAGCTAGATGGCTTCTTCTCTCTCTTTGATCTTCAATACAATGTTCTCCTCGATGTTCTTGGAGATCTATCCGATGTAATATTCTTTTGCGGTGTGTTTGTCGAGATCCAATGAATTGTGGATTTATGATTAGATTATCTATGAATATTATTTGAGTCTTTTCCGAACTCTTTTATGCATGATTAAATATCTTTTTATTTCTCTTTGAATTATCGGTTTGGTTTGGCCAACTAGATTGGTTTTTCTTGCAATGGAAGAGGTGCTTAGTTTTGGGTTCAATCTTGCGGTGTCCTCACCCAGTGACAGTAGGGGTAGCGAGGCACGTATTGTATTGGTGCCATCAAGGGTAAAAAGATGGGGTTTTCATCATATTGTTTGAGTTTATCCCTCTACATCATGTCATCTTACTTAAAGTGTTGCTCTGTTCGTGTGAACGTAATACTCTAGATGCAGGCAGGAGTCAGTCGATGTGTGGAGTAATAGTAGTAGATGCAGAATTGTTTCGGTCTACTTGACATGGACGTGATGCCTATATTCATAATCATTGCCTTGGATATCGCCATAACTTTGCACTTTTCTATCAATTGCTCGACAGTAATTTGTTCACCCACCATATGTTTTCTTTCAAGAGAGAAGCCTCTAGTGAAACCTATGGCCCCCGGGTCTATTTTCCATCATATATTTTCAGATCTATAAACCAAAAAACCCAAAAATACCTTGCTGCAATTTATTTGTTTTTACTTTGTTTTATGTTTGAGTAATCTTTTATACCTATCTCTATTAGATCTCACTCTTGTTCAAGACAGTGAAGGGATTGACAACCCCTTTTCCGTGTTGAGTGCAAGTGTTTGTTAGTTTGTGCAGATGCATAGATTGGAGACTTGCTTGTGCCTCCTACTGGATTGATACCTTGGTTCGTAACTAAGGGAAATACTTATCTCTACTTTGCTGCATCACCCTTTCCTCTTCAAGGGAAAAATAAACGCAAGCTCAAGAAGTGGCACGAATCTACCAGGGTCTAGCTGACAATTAGACGAGGTGAAACGGGCCCCAACCCAATGGATCTCACGAAGAGTTGCGTTATCAATAAACTCATTGAAATTAGAAGTCCTAGACCAAGAAAAATCATCATTATTCTTTTCTCGAGAGACAACAATAGGTTAAAATCACCCAAATAAGATTAGAAGAGGAAACTTTCAAGGTTAGCTCGTCCAAAACAAGAGACATAGAGTGATCAGCCTGGCCATAGATTGCAATAACTTCCCAAGCTGTATTAACAGGCTGATGCAATAAAACCATACTAGAAAAGGACACCCATAATCAAACGAGCCAAAATCAAAGACATCCAACTTAGCCCCAATAAGGATACCACTAGAATGACCCGAGGCAGGCAACCACTTCCAGGAATACCGATCCGCACCCGCGATTGAAGATAATTCATTATTCAAGAAAGGCTGTTTTGATAGTTTCTTGAAGGCAAGTAAGGTCAACACGAGCATCCTACGCATAGTCTCTAATCTGGTTTCTGTGCCCCCTAGCACCAAGACCACACATATTCCAAAATATGGCTCTCATTTAAAGGTAAGATTATTAATACGAAGACTAGCCCAGCATGGGGCCAGACAACTCAAAGCCTTCTTCTGGCACATGCCAATGGCAAGGGAAGGTGTGGGCGTAGGCGTAGGCTGGCCACTACCAGCCCGCGACCTGACCATAACATCCCCAACAGTAGAGTGTGAGGCAGCAACCACCACTACTTCCCTAGCTTTAGCAAGTGACGCCTGAGCCAACTCATTCGGACGGATAAGGGAAATCAACTTAGGAGGAGAACCAAAAGAAGAATCAAAAGATAAGACAGAGGCACCTTAATAAAATGTGAATCAAGGTGATCAGGGAGAACAACATGTTTAACAAAGGAGTGTGGTAAAGTGCATGTCGGGATCCCCTTCTCGGCTGTGCGCCACTCCGCATGAACTACAACAGATTCAACATTGTCCCGGGGCGACGACTCTAGTGCGCCATGAAGACCGACATCTTGATCGGAACAAAGCATCTAGAGGGCGAATGAAGCATATCAAACGGGTCCTCCCCCACAACCTTCCCAAGATCATGGTCCAGCCTACGAAATAGCTTATTTGCAAAGAAATTTCCTTGGATTGGGCAAAAATAACTGCGCCATTCTGGACACTGGGTGTAGCCACCATTGCGTTGCCCCCACCTTCTAGACCAAAGAATCCACAGTCAGGAAGCCCTCTCCCATAGTGCTTGAGCACTGGATGCAAGGAATGATTAGGGAATCAATAGTTAGATGGCCATCGTGGCAACAGATAAGGCAAAAAGGCGGGTGTTGGCATTGTGATTGGAAGTGGCCGGGATGATGGCATGCGAAACACATTAGAGCAGAGGAACTCAAAAAAGCAATAATACGAACACTAGAAGCACCAGGACCAGATGAAGGTGGAGGAGGGAGGATACCAGCAGTGCTGGAGGGGAGGTCATGATGAAACTTACAGTTCTTGTTTAGATAAGCAGCGTTGTTGTAGTAGTAGCCACAGTTGGAGCCGTTGCTGCAATAATGCTGATTGAGCCTGCTGACACCAAAGCCAACAACACCACCACCAGATGGGGGAGGGCGAGAAGAAGTAGCAAGCGAGAGTGAGCCACCAGAGCCACCCACCTGGGACACAGAGGCCCCCATCTCCCACGGATCCAACACACCAGTATTGGGGATAGCTTGAGAGGAGTCAACATATCCCTTTTGCCATGCATCGTCTCTTCCTTGTGCCTCTGTTCATCCTGGAGCCAGGCTGGGGACGAGCCCCATGCCTCGTGATCCTTGATGGTGCGCTCGTAGGCCGCTTGCTCCACCTCCAACTTGGACCGAAGCTCGACCTCATATGCCAGAGAATCATTAGCAACATCACCAGCACCCTCAAGACGACACTTTCCAATAGAGTTTCTATCAGATGAAGAGCCACGAGATCGATCCATGGCAACTAACTCCATGAACGACCAAGAGAGAGGTGGGGGCAGGGATTGGAGAGGAACGAGGCAACAAAGATATGCAAACCTCAGCGGCGCTGGCCAGAAACCCTAAGGAGGGTTGAGGCAACCCTTGGGCAACCATAAATAGCCACTGGGTTGACGATGGGCCATGCCAGCGGATCGAAGGAGCCGCCTGGAATGGCCCCGAGACAGACCATGTCTAGCCCATGAGAGGAGGGAAAGCCGTAAGGGAAAAAAGTCCACGGAGACAAGAGGCTCAGAGGCCAACACCAACCCCGTGCTATCCCTCACTAGGGTTAGCATCATAGGAGGCAGGGAGGATGGTGGTGCCACTGCCAGATCTGGCACTTCGATGAGCACCGGGGATGCCAACGGTGTCATGGACTGGGGGGCGCAAATCATGTCGGCCCCACGGATTTTCCGCGGAGACCACAGGACAACCGACAAGTGGACCACGTTTTCCATTCCCCATGGCGTACTCAAGATGGAATCCTCCAAAGACTTTGCGCAGACTTCATGACACATTTGAATCATCAGCATGTTTATCCCTTGATGTAACCAACCTACATGTAACCCTAGGTACCCCTGGTGCCTATATAAGCCGAGGGGTTTAGTCCATAGGGTTAGAGAGATGGATAGAGAGAGACATTCACATATGATCTCGAGGTAGATCATCCTGTACTTTGTACCCCATCCACAATCAATAGAACAAAAGAAGGACATAGGGTTTTAGCTCTTCAAGAGGGCCCGAACCTGGGTAAAATATCGTGTCCCTATTGTTCAAAAAAAACATCGTGTCCCTCTTTGTCATGTTACCCTCTAGCTAAGATCACCAGCTCGGGACCCCCTACCTGAGATCCGCTGGGTTCAACCCCGAGATTGGTGGCCCATGCAAGTCCCATTGTGTGGTCAAGGCGGCTCGATGGCTCATTGATGACCCACAAGTATAGGGGATCAGAAGTAGTCCTTTCAATAAGTAAGAGTGTCGAACCCAACAAGGAGTAGAAGGAATCAATAAGTGGTTTTCAGCAAGGTATTCTCTGCAAGTTCTATAAAGTAACGACAACAGATAGTTTGATAGCAAGATAATTCATAGCAAGTAGCAAGTAACCAAAGTAACAAGGTGCAACAATATGGCCCAATCCTTTTATTGCAAAGGACAAGCCAAAACTACTTATAATGAGCAAAGTGTTCTCGAGGACACATGGGAATTTTGTCTACTCACTTTCATCACGATTCATTGACTTGCGTTCACTACTTTGATATATTGTTATGTGCGTGGACCAGTGCTAATGTGATGTTCTTGCTTGAACAAACAAGCTTCTTATGATTACCCCCTCTAGCAAGAACCTGCAACTACGAAAGAATAATTAAGATACATCTAACCATAGCATGAAACATATGGATCCAAATCAGCCCCTTACAAAATAGCACATAAACTAGGGATAAAGCTTCTGTCACTCTAGCAACCCATCATCTATTTACTAATCCCACAATGCCTTCCCCTGGGCCCGAGCATGGTAATGTGTTGTGCAGTCGACGTTCACACGACTCCACTAGAGGAAGAACAACATAACGCATCATCAAAATATTGAAGAAAAACCAACTTCACATGATTACTTATAACAAGACTTATCCTATGTCCTCAAGAACAAACGAAATTGCTCACAAAACATATTCATGTTCATGATCAGTGGAGAATAATATATGATTAACAATCTGAACATATGATCTTCCACCAAGTAAACCAACTAGCATCAACTACAAGATGTAAAAAAACACTACTAGCAACCCACAGGTACGAATCTGAGATTTTGAGACAAAGATCAGATACAAGAGATGAACTAGGGTTTGAGATGAGATGGTGCTGGTGAAGATATTGATGGAGATGAGTCCTCCCATGATGAGTGGATCGTTGGTGATGTCGATGGCTTTGACTTCCCCCTCTCAGAGGGAAGTTTCTCCTGCGGAATCGCTCTGCCGAAGAGCAAATGTGCTTCTTCCTAGGTTCCGCCTCAAGACGGTGGCGCTTCGTACAGAAATTCTTCTCCTTATTTTTTCTAGGGAAAATGGCTTCATATAGGAGAAGATGGGCCACTAAGGCCCTCTATGGGACCCACAAGCTCACCAGGCACGCCCCAGGGGGCGTCCCTTGAGCTTGTGGGTCCCTTTAGGCGAATTTTGCTTCCAGTATTTTTTATTTATTCCAAAATAAATCTCCATAAATTTTCAGGTCATTTGGAGCTCCGGAGAATAGCTAGCTTTGATGTAGCTCTTTTGAGGTCCAGGGTTGTCATGACCCAGTCCCTGATAAGGGCCCAAATCTCTGCGCTTATTGTGTCAGTCCCTGGATCAGCTGACACGCATAGTCGACGATGAAATACCAAGAACACATCACATGTCATAGTATTACATCGTAGATCTAGTGCTTTATAATACACACCTGCTTAGCTCATGGGCTAGCTTACAATATAGTCATGCCGCGGAGATAATATTCTAGTCTTGTGACGTCTAATCACTCACAAGCAAAAGTTGAGCATAGCGTCGTAACCCTACTTTGTACCTTCCACTCGATATGGTAAACCTGCAACATGATACGTTGCAGCCACAAGGGTTAACACATTGAATTTACTGGCAATCTTCACTAGGATTGGCTTGGTGGAACATAAACATGCATTTTGGTGCGGCTGGGTTTTTCTTTGAGCAAAATAGTTTTCCTACCTTTTTAATAGTGGTCTACTTTAATAATAGGACATACCACATCACACAGTAGTCCAGGACAGATCGTATCATGAGATCGTCCCTAAGCATAAGCATTTGAGCATGTGGGTTCCCATCTCACACGGTAACCCCAACCTTCCTAGATAATGACTGGTATCATGCTAGCATTCTGAGTTGGTCCAAGCTCCCCTTTGGTTCGACCCATTCATTGTATTAGAGAAGGTGATGAGATCAAGCTGGCAATTGTTAGACGACTTGCTCAAAAGTTGTCCATAACTAGGGACACAACTAATTATGATCAGTTTTATACACTTTGCAGAGGTTTGCGTACTTTACTCGTGATTCCCGATCACACCTTCCTACTACTAAAATTCACTTGTGGAGTAGCTATGTAGATCAAGACGAGACTTTTGGGAAGTAGTAGCCCTCTCAGACACGGCTGACCCAGTCCAACCTACATGCAAGAACTACATCTACTGGTCAGCCAAGGAGGGTTCCCACAACTTACTTGGTCCAAACAGGGCCCATATTGTCTCATGGTTACACATGAAAGCTACTCAACTTTCAACTCATACAATCCCTTTGATACATGGGTGGCATTCCCCACCAAGGACTAAACTACGATGACCTAATCAAAGCCAATTCACCAAAATCGATTCATTAATTAAGTAGTAGTAGTTAAGTAGTCAACCATAAGTAACCTTTAATGATGATCCCAATCCATGTTGTAGCAGCTAAGAAACTACTCGTTGGTTACAAGGTCAAGGTATAATGGACCAACAATCTTTCTACTGGGTTCTTCCAAGCATAAAGGAAAACTCCTATAGGGGTTTCCTAGTTGAAAACAACTACAATACAATAAAACATAGGTTATGATCAAAGGTTCCACTTGCCTGTGTTGATGATTCTTCAATCTCACAATTTTGATCAAGTGACTCTTCGCTCTTCGTACAATCTATCGTAAGTAAAGAGCAATCATAAACAACCATACAAAACTATCATACATACAACAAGTGTTGTGCATGGTGTGAGTGTCATTGTGCTGTGAGATCATGTGTCAGGGTTAACTCATAAGAGTTTTGGAAAACAACATAGTGGTTGTTATTGGAATTTATGTGAAATAAGGGTTCACATGCAATTCTCAATAAGGGTTCATCACACAAGGAGTATGTGCTATCAAGTTGTGTAAAAAATGTTGGATCTGATGACCACAACAGAGTCATGGTCTATGAATCTTGGATAGCCAAGTTCATGTTCAAGTTTTTTTTTACTATAAACAGTAGGTAAAACCCCACTGCAACTTTTATTAATAATAAAAAGACAAAAGAACAAAAGTCTGACTGATAGGCTTGAGGTAAGCCCAAAAACTAGAATAAAACAAAAGAAGAAGAATAAAGAGAGAAAACTAAAAAACTAGGAACATGAGAGAAAAAAAGGAAACAAAAAAGGAACTAGTCTACTCCTAAATAATTAGTAATTACAAGATGGTCTCCAGCCAAGCTGAGAATTGATGAACATGTTTTCTCTTCATCTTGAATTTTAGCAGCTTAAGCTCCTCCAAGAAAATGAATTTCCAGCCCTGAAATGAAGGAGTTATATTTTCAAAGATCTCATTGTTCCTGGAGATCCATATAGCCCATGACCCTAGAATGATAATCTCCATGAAGAAAGGGTAAGTGAGCTTGTCTTTTAGATGTTGATAAGCTTCTAACACTGACAAGTTATGAGTTCTTGTGGGGCAGATAAAATCCCAGCACTGAATGGCAAAAGGGCATCCCTAGAAAAGATGATGTAATGTTTCTTCCTACTGACAGTCCCTAACTGCACAATTGTATGCTTCAAGCTCAAAGCTTTTTCTTCTCAATAGGTTCCTTGTGTTGACTCTGTCATGCAACAACATCCAAAAAAATACTTTGTGTTTTGGTTGGCAAGAGCTCTTCTAGATCCAACTAAAGTGTGGTGGAGTTTGTTTGTGTCCAATCAGCACATTGTAAGCTTTAATGGAAGAGTAGAATTCATTTCCCCATATATAGCTCCATGTGTCCATTGAGTCCAAGTACTCAAACTTTCTTAAGGTAATACATATATTTTCCATTTGCAAGAATTCCTCATATGCTTGGGTTGTCAACGGGAGATGAAATATGTCCTAAAGGTATTCAGTGGTAATTACTTGATTGACATTTATGTTTGGATTTCTGGCAAATGTGTGAAGGTGGTGGAACTTATGTTTCATAATGAATTGATGCCACATGTCATCCCAGAATAATGCACTTTTACCATCTCCCACATTACATTTGGCTATGGCTTTGAATTGATCTATGAGTGAAGTTTGATCTCCACCAGAAAGAGCCAACCTTATGATCTCCTGGAAGTTGCCCATTACTATAATATGTCTCCCAAATTAGATTAACCCAGGGTATGTCATGCCTGTTAAAGAACTTATGAAGATTTTTCATGAGCGTAGTCTTGTTTTATGTGTAAATATCCATGACTCCCAAACCTCCTTGACTTTTAGGTCTACAAACAGTGTGCCATGCCACTAATGCTGGTCTGTGATCTTCCAAGTCAGGACTTCTCCATAAACAATGTCTCAAGTACTTAATGATCTATTTTTTGATGGTGATAGGTATGTCCAAGCAGCAAATGAAAAATATTGGTAATGATGCAAGCACTGAATTGACCAGGAGCAACCTACCTGCCTGAGTCATAAAAGTAGAGATACCAGCTAATCTCTTAGCAATTCTATTGACTAGAGGTAGACATTGTTCCACAGTTGGTTTATAGATTCCTAGTGGCAAGCCCAGGTAGGTAAAAGGTAATTGTCCTCTTGCACATTGCAGTGTGTTGGTGAAAATGTATACTCTGTCTTATGCAATGTTAATGGGCACCATGATTGATTTCCCATAATTGACTTTTAATCTAGTGGCTGAGGCAAATGTATTTAACAGGGCTTTGAGACATATCAGCTGTCTAGCATTTGCTTGCATAAGAACCAGGGTCTCATCTGCATACTGTATTATTGGAAAGTCAGGACAGGAGTTGAGTTGAATTGGTGGAGTAACAATGCCCAGTCTCATGGCCTTATTAAGTATTGATTGTAAATGATCAGTAGCCAACACAAAAATCAGTGGAGAAAGAGGATCACCCTATCTAACTCCTCTTCTACAGTAGAAATTTTTGCCAGGGACTCCATTTAACATAACAACAGATGAGGCAGAGGTGAAAATTAAGTGCATCCAGGAGATCCTTTTTCCCCAAATCCTTTTTCTCTGAGTATATCAATAATTGCCTAATGTTCAATAGTGTCAAAAGCTTTCTCAAAATCCAGTTTGATCACTAGCATCTGTTCTTTTGATTTGTGGCATTGATGAATATATTCATAGGCCCAACCAAGACAGTCCTGGATCATTCTATTTTTGAGGAACCCATATTGATTAATATGCACCATCTGGAGAATAACTATTTGTAGTCTATTGGCCAGCAACTTGGTAATAATCTTGAGTATTCCATTGAGTAGTGATATTGGTCTGAAGTCATTGGGTGAAACAAGTACTTCCTTTTTTGGAATCAAGGTGATGAAAGAGGTATTGATGCTTTCAAGAGCTACATTACCAGCATGAAAAGCCATAATAAGATCAGTAATGTCCCCTTTAATGATGTCCCAACAAGCCTTGAGGAACTCATTATTAAAACCATCAGGACCTAGAGATTTATCTTTGGGAAGGTTTTTTACCACTTCATCAATTTCCCCCTGTGTAAAAGGTTGCTCAAGATCTTGGAATACCTTAGGATCTACCATATGTTCACACATATCATTCAAATCAAAGTGCATTGTGTGATTAGATTGTCCTAATCTTTTTTTAAAATCCTCCCAAAGAATAGCTGCCTTCCCTTCATGGTCAGTAATCTCCACTTGATCATCATTAAGTAGCATAGCAATTTTGTTATGTTTGTGATTGATGGAGGCTTTAGTATGAAAGAATTTGGTGTTCTCATCACCAAACTTAACACCTTTTATTTTTCCTCTTTGCTTCCAATAGATCGTCTGATTATTAAGCACTATCAACAGGAATTCTTTCAACATAGACCTACAATTCCTTTCAAACACTTAAAGATCTCTGTATTCCTCAATCATATCCCAGAGGAAAATACAAGCATTTAAATCTTCAATCTGTTTTTTAAGGCATGACAAGCTCTTGGCCCACAATTTTAAGGCTCTTCTCAAATTCTTAAATTTTATATTAATTTTCTTAGCAGGATCAGTGAAACCCACAGGTATATTCCTGGCTGCTTGAGAAATATCTCTGAAAGAGCTATGTTTTAACCAAATCTAAAAACCTTGGACTTGGAAATGCTTGTACCAATTTTAATTACACATGGGAGGTGATCAGAGATGGGTTTGGCTAAAGGGAGAACTGCGATGTCAGGGTAAGTAGTCATCCATGCTGTATAAGTGAAAAACCAGTCTAACTTTTCAAGAAGAGGGTTTCCTGCATGTTGCTCCAGCTAAATTGCCTGCCTTTAAGAGGTAGTTCTACCAGTCCTAAACTGCTTATAGCCTCATTGAACAGTAGCATTTGATTAGCATCACCTCCAGGTCTGTTTCTGTCTTCAGGTGATCTGATTAAATTAAAGTCCCCCATGATGATCCACTCCACCTCATTGGGCATTTGTATAGTACTAAACCAGTCTATGAATTCAATCTTTTCCTCAGGGTTACAAGGCCCATATATATTTGTGAGAATCCAAGTTTGGGAAGTGGTATTGCATGTGAACTGTAAGGAGATTGAGAATTTATTTTGGAAGATCATTTCACCATTGAATAGAGCCCCATTCCAAGCAGTCAAAATTCCTCCAGAAGCCCCAATGGATGGCAGATACTCAAATTTATTGAATCTTTGTGGGCAGAATTTGATATAAGCAAGATCAAAATGTTCTCTTTTTGTTTCCTGAATGCAAACAATACAAGCAACACTTTCTTCAAGTTTTTGTCTGATAGCCAACCATTTTTCTGGGGCATTTAAACCTCTGACATTCCAACTCAGTATGTTCCAGGACCTGTTGTTATTCACTAAAAACAATATTCTGCTTTCTTTGTGATACCAAGTACCATCCCTTGGTATAAGACCCTAACTGGGAGTTTTTTGGAGGATCAGTGTTTGCTTTTCTCATAATCATAATGTGATCAAACAACCAGTAGCAGCCAATAAGACAGAAGCAATCCAGTGACCTCCTAATATAGTGAAACATAGTTCGCTCAAGCATAACCATGGACATGCAGTCATCATCATACAAATACCATAACCATGTCTTCTTAATAGGAAACAAAAGGTGCCACACAGGGCCATAACTCGTCATTTTACAAAATCTGACACATTGAACCCCAGCATACACATAGTTATTAGTACCCAAACTAGGAAATTGAAGCATTCTTCTCCTGTGCTTGATGCCTTGATGTAGTCTCATCATTACACAATCTTGGGATGTTCTGCTGCTCCTGTGGCTTTGGAAACCTTGGCCACATCCTCCTGTCCTTTCTTCTTGGGTCTTTTGGATAGCTTCTCCTGAAGTTCCTCCTCAGCCACCTTGCAGAAAGATTTTGTGAGATTTTTTACCACTTTATTCTGAATAATTGGTGGTACAGCATTACATGGTAAGCAGGCTTTTGCATCACAAGATTTTCTCCTATAACCATTATTATCTTTCTTAATTCTGTCACTTCTCACCTCAGTTTCTACCAAAGGTTCTTTATCCCTTCTTTTCTTTGAGACTGCTTCTCCCAAAGGTAGCAAAATCATTTTGTTAGGGGACACGTGCTTTAATGGGCTCCCATCACCACCGGAAGAATGAGCAGCTAGGCTAATGCCCTCATTCTCTTTGCCACTTCCTTGTATTATTTCCTTACAGCAAGGTGCCTGTGAAGTAGAGCATCTATCAGGGATATGAAACAATATAGCCTCTTCAGAAGAACAATTTGCAGTCAGCAATTTTGACAGATCAGATTTCAGTAAATGCATGGTCCATCCAAATTTATCAAGAGTCAACAGCAAATGGATTATGAAGTTAAACCAACTTACTGGTATCTCAATCTTAAAAGTATTTGCAGCACCCTGTCTAGCTAGAGCAAAGTGTTGAATCCAAAGATCTAGTCCCTCTTCAGAAATTAAATGAGAACCATCAATCATCAATAATATCCAGGGCATGGGATTCAGCTATGCTTTTTAAATCAAATGAATGAGGTGAACTTGAGAATAGATGTGTGCCTTCAATACCTTTCTTGTTGTTATCTTAAGAAGTGCCAACCTGAGGAATTGGAACTATTGGTATATTTTCTTTCCCTTTGACTACTCTCCTGACTGCAACTTAATTAGCAATGGCTGTCTCTTCATTGGTATCAACTGCATGATGCTCTTTGGTATTGTCTTCTATGATATTCTCATTGAGGTTTACGTTCTCACTATCAGCTGCATCTTCTTTAGTGTTTTCTTGTGCTGTAGAGCATCTAGCCTTGTCAGTGTCTGCATCCCTGTGTTCCACTGCAACCTCAAGATTACACTGAATGTTGACCAACTCCAAGTTGTTTGTTGCTACCACAATAGGTGGTTGTCCCACCCCAACCTGTTATTCTAAAACCTCATGTTCTTCCTCTTCAGCATCTGCATGATAGGCCAAAGCAATGTTGTGTAACCCCAGGCCCATAGGCAGGACTGGAATTCCTTGGTTAACTTCCTCACGGGTAGTATGTGTAAGAGAAAAAAATACCATCAGACAGTGAGACAATTGTGGTGATACTGCTATTTGGGGCACCATCTTCTGGTACCATAGGGATTTCCATTTGACGTTGCACAAGCTCAGGAGGGTTTGGCCGAGGAAATGCCCAATGTTCTTTCTCCTCCTGTTCATCCCACTCATCCCAATCATCATTCTGTGCTTGCACATTGTCCATTGGTATAGGTTGAAAACCTGGAAATTCATTTGCATGCTGTGGCACAGGGTGTGGGTCCACACCAGGTGGTGGTAAGGGGTCCTCATCAGCAGGGCCACCACCAAGCATCTCTTCCCACAGCACCTCCACAGAGCAAGTCCATGATTCGTCCTCAAAACTTTCCCCCTCAGACCATCTTATGCTCTTTGGGATGTCAATGAGTCCAGTAACTCTAGTTTTGACCAGAATCTTACCTCGCAACGCATCTTCTCTTTCCCAACTAATTATTCTGCCCCATTTAGAAATGGCAGCAACAATGTCCTCTGTATTGCAGTAACAAAATGAACTCCTACAAACAGCAGCCAACAAGTTCTGTTGAAGTGTATCCTGTGCCAGTTTCATCCCTCATTATGTTTGGTGAAGGAGATGAACACATCTCTAAAAGGGTGAGGGCTCTGCCTGATTAGCCTATCTCTATCATGAACATGCATGAACTGGATGTAAGATTCACCAAAAGGATATGGCTGAATCTCTCTAAATCCACTTGCTCAACTCCTTGCAGAAACTCTTCAAGAACTTCATGGACGTTGGGGAAAAATATCTCATTGGTGTGTGGATGGATGGACACAACGCCCAGTCCTCGTGCCTTCTTGGACGGTGCGGCAAGATGACTCTAGAAACCCCAGTTCTCCCTTACACTCCCTATATCTGGAATCCATGAGGGACGAAGGGGAGTGGGTCGATGGGAATGTTGGCCATCCGTGAAGCGTCGGCCAAATGGAGAACCATAGTCCTCGCCGGTGATGACGATGGTGATGGCGAGCTTGACGAGGTGGAAGCAGAGTTGGTAAGAGCATAGGAATGCGAGGGGACAGGCAAGGGTCTCGGCTGAAAGTTTGGGAAAAAAATCCCTTGACCATCTCCTTAAATGACGAGACCTGCATAAACGGCAGCGCCAGCCCATCGTAGTGAAACCAGGACTCTACCATGCCATCAGCCCAGGCCTGCTCTAGTGGGCTTGGAAATGATTCATAGTGGATAAAAGGCTAGAGCCCAGGAAGGTTCGGAGTCGGGCAGTTACGTGCATAGTGACCTTGATCGCCGCATGCATAACACACCACATACATGCTAGCATGTTTGTTGTGAGTAACCTGAGGCTCAATTTGTGGCCTATTGAAGTCAGCAATAATATTTGTGGTATTCAAACTAGCCCCTTGATCTCTCCTATCATGAATGTGGCCCGATAACCGTTCAAAAACTGATCTGCCAGCTCGGGCTGCCGTGTTGTTGCTCCAGTGATCGCCGGAGTGAGGAACCATGGCTTTTCCATTTCTACCAATCAATGTCCACTCCTTATCTAGCTCAGCATAACAAGCATTCTCCCTACGCCAATTTGGACCACCAAAATTCCAAAGACTAAAAACCACCTCAAACTCTTTTTCAACAATTCTGCCCGCATTGTAAATTTCAAACCCCATAGACTTAGAAGCAACCGAGAACTTGAAAGATCTATCCTTCAGAAAACAAACCCTAAAACCTTGAGCATATCCACCAAACATTGCATGGAGAGAAACACTAACCGTATGGGCATCAAGCTTGAATGAGGATCCGCAGAAAGAGACCACCAAGGTGAATTCCCGTTGGTGAAATCCCGGAGAGAAAACCACCGGATGCCCAAACTTGGACCGCATGTCATCTTGAAACTTCTTGCCATGATCGAAGTTGAGGGCAAAGGGTGCCATCGTGGGGAGAAGGAGTTGGCTGTCGGGGCGACTCTTAGGCGATCTTGCGCCGGTGGCCACTCCGGCCCCGGCAGCCACCCCCTTCATCTTCAAGTTTGATTGACAAGTCAAACTTGTTGACCTTGCATGAGCTTGAATACACTAAGGTCTGGAAATGATACTTGGTCTGGCTTCCAATTCAATTTGGATTTGAATTACGGTTCATCTTATCTGAATTCAAATTGAATTGAGTTCACAATTTGATTTGGTTCTACTAAGTTATGTTGAATTATGAATTATTTCATAATTGACTCAGTTGGTTCAATTAAACTCAATTAATATCTTCTTCCTTGTAGTCAAATACAAATCCAATATGATTAGTAATGTTTATTATCTTAGTTTAAGTTCAACTAAAGTCAAATATAAATACAATACTATGACTAAGTTTATTTCTTTGATTTGAACTGAAGTCAAATATTAATCCCAATGATCTACTACGTGCAAATAGTTTTCAAACTCTATTTGAATTTAATTTGAGTTCATCTTTCCCTAAAGTCAGTTGTTAACTCCAAACTATTTACTAGGTTTACTTTAATTCACTAAACCATATTGTAGTTGTTCTATTTAAGTTGAACCTAGGGCTTCAAAGTTATTATCAAACTATGTTTAAATTAAATTCAAATGTTATTTTAATTTCCTAAAGACAAATAATAATCCCAAAAATATTTACTAAAGTTCATTTTAAGTTTCTGAACTTAATTGCAAAAGGAATTATTCCATTTAGGTCTTTTACATGAAAGTTAACCTAAATAGTTTCAAATTTCATTTGAAATCTAGCTCCTACTGTATTCTATTTAGTATGTATTTTTAAATTATTAAAATTTGAACTAAAGTGTTCTGATATGAAACTATAATTCACTAGGTTCAATTTGCAAAAAGAATAAATTCATTTGGATTTTTAATTTGCAAGTTATGCCCTATTTGAATTCAAATTAATTTTGTTAGAATTTAAATTTAAATTATTCAAAGGTGAAAAATTCATGGACCAGGTGAAAGTACATTTCATGAGGGCCATTTTGCAAAAAGTTTCACTCAATTGGGGCCTATACATAATTAGTTATGAGTGTTTTAAGTTGAGGGGTTTTTTTATAAAATTTCCAATTAATTGAATTAACAGAAAATCAAACGGGTAATGTTGTGGATAAGGCTGAGTCACATGGAATTTTCTGGTTGGCTGATACCCGTTCGTTTAGGTGATCTATTATGGGCTATTGGATTTAGATCTAATGACTGTGATTAAATCTTGAGGCTAGGGTTAGGTGCTCACCGGAGATCTTCGCTAGAAAACTCGGGTACGATGGCGGAGGGCGGTGCTGTGCTCGGGTGCGGTGGTTGCCGGCCAAAGTCCCTTGGGTAGCGTAGAGGGCACAGAAGGGTACGGCTTGGCGTCATGGGTCCTCTGGTGGCCTCGAGCATGGCTGGGGATGACAGAGGTGGCTGGGGCGAGGTCGCCGGAGATGCACGGGTGGCGGAGGGCTTCGGGTGTGGACGTGGTGCTCAAAATTGAGCACCTGGAGATGCATAGAGGGGTTCAGGGGATGCACGCAAACACGGGGACTGCAATGACCAAGGTGGGGGTGGCTCGAGGCTTATGGTGATCTCCGAAATGAAGCTCACGACAGCGATGAGTTTCGGTCACCGGTGAAGTCGAGGTTGCAAGGGGCTCTAGGCTCGATGAAGTTGTCCAGGGGGTTCGCCGATGCGCGTGGAGTAGAGTGGTGGTAGTGGCAGATCAAGGGGGATGTTGTGCTGCCGAAATTTCACCGGCAGTGAGCTAGGTCAGTGGCGGACGCAGGGGTTCACGATGGGGAAGCCAGACGATGAGGAGCGCTGCGGCGTGGGGCGAAATGACGAGGGGGTTGAGGGCTTTTATAGGGGCATGGTGGCCGGGGCTGGTTCGCACGATGGCCACGCATAGTGGAGGATGTGGGCGCGCGCGTGCTCGGGTCGTGCGTGAGGACATGGGGGTCGGCGGTTGAAGACGATGATGTGGCCTGACGCGTGGGGCCCGCTTGTTAGCTCCTCACGGGAGAGATAGAGGGGCGTGGGCTGGTGCTGGCCTGGCTGGGCCGTGAATTTTTTTCTTCATTTTCTGTTTTTCTGTTTTTTTGTTTCTTTCTGTTATTTTCATTTCATTTAGAATTTGAATTTTCTTCAAACAGTGAAGGCTTCCTAAATTTCAAATGGAATATTTGTGACCGTGTGAACTTTTTGTGAGGGCATTTTGGACATGTTTATTTTCTGCACTTATATTTCCTTTTGAATTTGAATTTGGTTTCAAAACCAAATGTTTTTAAAAAAATTTAGAAAATTGGCAGAGGGTCAAGGTCATTATTTGGACTTAGGGAATTTCTTTTCCTGCCAAAACAAATGCAAGCCATTTTTGAATACTCCCCTTTGACTTTTGAATTGATTCCAAAACAAAACCAATTCAATTCTTGGGAAATTAGTTTGGCTTGAATATTACTTGGGACTTATTAGGGATACCCTTATGCCGAAATAAGTATTCCAAAATGTTTTGCTTTCTACCAGAGGCTAGCTAGGGTTTCAACTAGTGGCACTGGGATTTTATCCCTTCTAGGCAAACAATCAAGCAAAACAAGTCAATCACTAGCATTCCTAGGCAATCACACACTACAAAAAAACACTTCCGTGATGATACCTATTTGTCACAGTAGGTCACGTTTTCTGTCATGCATGTACATCCATGATGATTTTATGACAGAATCAAGATAGTCATACCTGTGCTGTCGTAGAAGTGTTCCATGACAATACTGAAATTATCATCACGGAAGTGACCACTTCCATGATGATAAATGGCGCGTCATGGAAGTGTTTTCGTAAAGGGTAACCGACACGTGGCATCCACCGTAACGGGTCACCGTTAAGCTATCGGGCCCGGTTTTGGATCCGATAACTCGTTAAAAGCAACGACCAATGACGATTTTCCACGTGTAAAATTCTCATTGGCCGAAGGAACCACATGTCGGCTTCACGTTAGGACAGATGTCATCCAGCGAATGGACGGGACATGCCTATGATACATTGACATGTGGCTCGACCCAATAGTGGTCCACTTAGGTCAAAAGGGCGGCCCATTTGACTTGGTCAAAAGGTAGCGGGCCGGCTCACGGGAAGCATGTTAGCATATAGCCCATTTACAGCCCGCTAACTCGCGACCCGTTATGGCCTAGCCGAATTAGGCCCAGTAGCATCATCTGGGCCCTCCAATATGATTCCAGCCCGTTGTAACTTCCAGCCCATGTATGGCCCATGACGTCTTTCGGCCCATATGAGGCCCTTTGTAACTCAGGGCCCTTTAACGGCACGTGGTTAACCTGGCCCATAATGAACATTATATTACTTTATACCCATTAACGGCCCATTATTCCGTTGGGCCATTTCCAGCCCGTACTATCTTTTGGCCTTCTAAGGGCCCTTTTATTCTTGGGCTCATTTCGAGCATACGATTACTTATGGTCCGTTACTGGCCTGTTCCGCTCATGGGCCAAATTCAGCCCGTGGTTACAATTGGCCCGTTTGTGGCCCGTTAATCCAGTGGGCCGTTTTCATAGCGTCATCTAATACGGCCCATTCACGACATGTTATGCATGTCGATAGAATTAAGCCCGTTATACATACCGGCCTATTAACGGCCTATTATGGTCGGCCCATAAACAGACGATTCCCATTCTAGACCATTTACAGCCCACATTGCTGTCCGTTATGGGTCCATGAATAGTACAGACCATGTTTGGCCAATCTATCATATGGCCCGTAGAAGGCCCATTGATTCTATGACCCATAGAAGGCCCATGGATCCTATGGCCCGTAGGATCCATGGTCACTAAAACAGGTAGCAGGACCATGGTTACAACGGTCAGTATGTTACCCATGGTTATTGTGGCCCAGTTCTAAAGAAAAAGGTTATTGTGGCCACTAGCAAACCACGGAAAAAGAACAACAGTGACTACAAGCAAACAAATAAACAAGACAATAAGGAAATAATTAAGCAAGCAACTTACACTAGGCTATTATGGCTATTACAAATATACATCCACTGGGCATCAAAGTTCGCCACTGATACGTCCATTTTGTGTCATGTTTTTATGTTGATATTTATTGCATTATGGCCTGTTATTTCACTTTATGATACAATTCTTATGCTTTTCCTCTCTTATTTTACAAGGTTTACATGAAGAGGGAGAATGCCGGCAGCTGGAATTCTGGACCGAAAAGGAGAAAATCTGAGATACCTATTTTGCACAACTCCAAATGTCCTGAAACTTTACGGAGAATTGTTTTGGAATATATAAAAAATATTGGGCGAACAAACAATAGAAGGGGACCCACCAGGTGGCCACAAGCCTAGGGGCGCGCCCTACCCCCTAGGGCGCGCCTCCCGAGCTTGTGGGCCCCTTGGCCAGCCCCCGGTGTCCATCTTCTGCTATATGGAGGGTTTTGACCTTGAAAAAAAATCATAAGGAAGCTTTCGGGACAAAGCACCGCCATCTTGAGGTGGAACCTGGGCAGAAGCAATCTAGGGAAACTTTCCTCTGGGAGGGGGAAATCGAAGCCATCGTCATCACCATCGATCCTCTCATCATGGGAGGGTTAATCTTCATCAACATCTTCACCAGCACCATCTCCTCTCAAACCCTAGTTCATCTCTTGTATTCAATCTTTGTCCCAAAACCTCAGATTGGAACTTGTGGGTTGCTAGTAGTGTTGATTACTCTTTGTAGTTGATGCTAGTTGGTTTATTTGGTGGAAGATCATATGTTCAGATCCTTAATGATATTCAATACCCCTCTGATCTTGAACATGAGCATGCTTGGTGAGTAGTTACGTTTGTTCCTAAGGACATGGGAGAAGTCTTGTTATAAGTAATCATGTGAATTTGGTATTCGTTCGATATTTTGATGAGATGTATGTTATCTTTCCTCTAGTGGTGTTATGTGAACGTTGACTACATGAAACTTCACCATGATTTGGGCCTAGGGGAAGGCATTGGGAAGTAATAAGTAGATGATGGGTTGCTAGAGTGACAGAAGCTTAAACCCTAGTTTATGCGTTGCTTCGTAAGGGGATGATTTGGATCCACATGTTTCATGCTATGGTTAGATTTATCTTAATTCTTCTTTCGTAGTTGCGGATGCTTGCGAGAGGGGTTAATCATAAGTGGGAGGCTTGTCAATAATTCCCATTTGTCCTCGGGAATGCTTTGCTTTATATAAGAGTTCGTCCAGGCTTATCCTTTGCTATAGAAAGGATTGGGTCACCTTGCCGCACCTTTGCTACACTTGTTACTTGTTACCCGTTATGAATTATCTTACTACCAAACTATCTATTACCGATAATTTCAGTGCCTGCAGAAAATACCTTGATGAAAACCGCTTGTCATTCTGCTCCTCGTTGGGTTCGACACTCTTACTTATCGAAAGGACTATGATTGATCCCCTATACTTGTGGGTCATCAAGACTCTTTTCTGGTGCCGTTGTCAGGGAGTGAAGCGCCTTTGGTGAGTGGAATTTGGTAAGGAAACATTTATATTACGTGCTGAAATTTATTGTTACTTGTCACTTTGGGAAATAATCCTTTGAGGGGCTTGTTTGGGGTATCTTCACCTTGACTGGAAGAACAAAGAGTTGCTCCTTAACCTACTGCACCTACTGAAAATATTTATTATGAAATCCCTTCGGGTATGATAGAGAAACTGCTAGCTAATCCTTATGCAGGAGATGGAACACTACATCCTGATATGCATCTAATCTATGTGGATGAAGTTTGTGGATTATTTAAGCTTACAGGTTTACCCGGAGATGAAGTCAAGAAGAAGTTTTTCCCTTTATCTTTGAAGGGAAAGGCACTAACATGGTGTTGTTGCAATGATAGGACACTTATGTTTTGTAGTTTGTTGACATAAACAGTATGGGACTTATGTGTTTGCTAGTGCACACAGAGTAACAGGTCCCTGAGATCACGAGGAGTTTGAGCTAAACGATGAAGGTAATCTACCTGCGCTGCAGTGAGGGTTATCACCGAAGATTATGATAACAAGAGTGACCCCTAAAAAATTGCTGAAGTGAAGCAATTGGTTCGGTGCCTGTCCGAGGAAATTGACTGCGTCCGAGGAGATTGAAGATGAAATGAAGACGTAGCATTTATTTCATAGTTCTTCTTCTCTTTATTGAGTCATAGGACCACCGTACTATTAAGAAGGGTGTAGCATTCGAAACTTTGATTCTCTAATGCTAAACCAAACTCCTAAGAAAGTTGCGAGAGAAATCTCTTTGTGTTTCGAGCAAATACTTGCCAGCAAGAGACTGTGATCTTCTTCGCTGCGAGAGATTTGTCTCAGACCGAGGGGTTAGTATTACTTGTTCCTCAAGTAATGTTACCATTGCTCCAAAATCCAACCATTGTAAACATGTCGGTTGGCCAATGGATGGACCGCATGTCCAAAATGGTCATTTCCCATCAGGGAAGGCTGCGGCTATAAATAGCCACCCCATGCCGGCTTTGTCCGGTGGCTGCTCCGTTTGATTCAGAGAAGATTGTTGAGCAACCCCCTCTCTGAGCGATTTGAGTTTAAAATCCAACGAGAGAAAACCCCTAGAGCCGAAGAATTAGATAGTGGTTCAGCATCACTCGAATCTAAGTCCAGTACGCTCCACCTATTACTCTTGAGAGCTGCAAACTCTCTAGACGATTAGGTGTCAATTTCTTCAGAGACCAAGAGTGATTGTGGTTCTCGAAGAAGAAGTCTGTAAAGGTTTGGAGATCGCCTCAAGTATCTACCATGAGTGATCGGCATTGATGAACCAATTGTCGAGGAGAATAGGGTGAAGAGAGTTTATCTTCTGTGTTAAGTCACAGCCCCTCCAACCAGACATAGTCCTTGTGCAGAAGGATGAACTGGTCGAATAAATACCCTGTCGCCATCGAGCATCACTGGTTGCCTCTGTTACCCATGTTTACATTCGATCTATTTTCTTTCATGTGATTTGCCTCAATGCATGTTTTAGTTTACATTCGGTACTTAGTTATAGCTCGCTGTAGTTTCGTTTTTCATTTGCTCCGCTGCTGGGTTTCGAAAGTTTTTAGATTTCCGAAGAAATTTTAAAATTCCCATTCACCCCCCTTTGGTAGACATACTTAGTTCCTATAATTTGTATCAGAGCGAGGTACTCCTTGACTCTGCTCATTTTGGTCTAACAACCTTGGGTTTAAGTATGTCTTCAGTGAGCGACAAGTCGCATCTCAAGATTCCCATATTTGATGGGACGGACTATCCCTTCTGAAAGGAGAAGATGAAGATCCGTCTTCGAGCCATTGATGATGACATGTGGAACGTGGTGCAGTTTGGATTCACGATTGAAATACCTCAAGCCCCCATTGATGCCAAGAAGAAACTCATTCAGATGGATGCTCAAGCTAAACATGAAATTGGTGGCCATCTCTCCTGTGCTCAATTTCTTCGCTATCGACAGTGTGAAACTGTGAAGGAATTGTGGGACATTCTTGAGAAGATAAACGAGGGAGTTTCAACTCAGAAAGAAGCTTGCATTGATATTCTCCAAGCAAAGTTCAATTAGTTCAGGCGCATTGGAAATGAAAGCCTCTAGCAAACCTTCGATCGCCTGAGTGATATCGCAAATGAGCTGCAAGGCCTCGGCACCAAAGACATCACTGACCATGAAGTAGTGAAGAAGTTGCTCCGATCACTTGACAGTTCATTCGACACACTTGTTTTGATGATCAGGGAACGAGCTGATTTCAAATATCTCGACTTTGCTGATATCATGGAGAGGTTGAACACCCACGAGGAACAAGAAGAAGAAAAGAGAGATCTATATGGTTCAAATCATCAAAAAAGCCATGCTTTCAAGGCTATGGCTGATTCTTCCTTCGAGGGAAATGCCGAAGAAGATTCTGATGACCCTGAAAGGATCATCAAAGATCTCACACTAATCACGAAAAGATTCCAGCGCTTTCACAAGAAGAGTCAGTTCCAGAAGAAAAGTTCAAGCAACTTCCGCGGTTCAAAATCGTCATCAAAACCTGCTGGAGAATACACCTGCTTCAAGTGCAAAAAGCCTGGACATTTCATTTCGGATTGCCCTCTCTGGGAAGCTGAAATTTGAGCTAGTGGAAGATATGATTCTGGCAACTATCGAGGCAAAAGCAAGAGCAAGAACTACGACTCCGATGATGAGAAGAAAACAAAGAAGTTTTTCAAGAAGAAGGACAACTCTAGTTCAAAGTCTTCGTCAAGATCTTCCTCAAGGAATCCTTCCAAGTCCTCCTCCAACCGCAAGAATAACTCTCGCAAGGCCAAGGCGTACATCGGCAAGGAGATGGATTCTGATGAAGAAGAATGATCTGACTCCGAAGAAGCTGATGAATCTGATGAGGATTCTGACTCTGGCATGGCTGGCATAGCATATGCCTCCTACCCCGCAACAAACTTCTTCGGGAATCCGTCAAGCGACGATGAATCTCCTGCCTACTGCTTCATGGCCAAAGCTTCGAAGGAAAAGGTATCCTCCAAACATCACAAGGTTCACCCCAGTGATCAATATTCTTCTGATGAGGATGACCATGCTAAACTGATCAAAATTGCTAATACTCAACAAAACTCCCTTGAGAAAATTGAGAAAACCCTCAAGAAATCTAAAGGGTTGTTGGTTGAGGAGATGGAGAAAAATCAGTCATTGACCAAAGAGTATTCTGCTCTCCAGCCACGAATGGAAGAACTGTCAAATCGTCATGATTTTGTCTCGGTCGACCACGAAAGATTAACCTATGATTACCTGAAAAGGAAACAGGAACTTGAGGCACTGAGAGAGGCTCATGAGGATTTGATTAGGGAAAATTCTCTTCTCACCCAACAACTTAAAGAGAAACCTGAAGTGTTTGTACCACCCTACTTAAAATGCCTTGAACAAACCAATGCTAAATCATCTGTGAATGCTAACCCCTCGGTCGAGGAAAATGGTTCTGTTTCTGATGAAAATGCTAGGTTGAAGGATCTTCTTCAGACAGGAATGTTCAAATGTCTCATAGGGCATCAAACCCTTTGTGATGTTTTGAAGAAATCCATTCTTCAAAAAAATCCCAGGAAAGAAGGCATCGGTTTCGAAAGGAAACTGAATGAAAATGGCTCCTACTGGGAACCAGATCAATATCCTCACACTGTATGGATGCCTGCCAAGAGCAAAATGCTTGATCCAGCTTTATTCTCGGGATATAACTCTCCCATCCCTGAATATCCTGATGATGATTCTCTGAACAACTATAAGTTGTTCAAAAATCAACTTGGTGAGGCTGTTGCTCGCTATGTTGGACCAAACAGCAGGAATGGACCCCCAAAGAAAGCTATATCGGTGCCTAAGAAAACCATTGAAGCATTACTTGTTACCACATTACTGACCATGCAGGCTCAAAATGCTCGTTATTTCCTTGAAAACGTTCGACAGAATGAGTACATGTATACCTCATTCAATCACTATACTCACTCATCTGGAAAGAATTTCAATGCTTATTCCTTTGATTATGCTCGCACCTCATCAAGTAACAACTATGGTTACCGAAAGAAATCATATCCTGCTCGTTCATTTGTTTCGAAGCCACCTGCAAAGATGTGGGTGGTTAAGAAAGCCTAATTCTTCTGCAGGACTATGTCTCCGGGTGTACAGAATGGATAATGGATAGTGGATGCCACTAGTCATATGACCGGAGACAAGTCATTGTTTGTCGACCCCAACTTAAATGCTTCATCTCTGAAGTATATCACTTTCGACGACAATAACAAAGGAAAGGTAATTGGGCTAGGTAAAATTGCCATATCCAAAGACATGTCAATTGATGATGTTTTACTTGTTCAGTCTCTTGGATTCAATCTTATGTCAGTTGGCAAGTTATGTGATCTAGGCATGCTAGTTCTATTTTCCATATCCAAATGCATTGTCTTTATGGCCTCTGACAATTCCTTCGTATTCGAAGGAATTAGAAAAGGTGATCTATATATTGTGGATTTCTCTAAGGGCCCCTCAGTCCAAACTTGTTTGCTTGCAAAAGCAACCGAAGGTTGGCTGTGGCACCGAAGGCTTGGTCATGCAGGTATGAGAAACTTGCAGACTCTGGTGAATAAAAATCATCTCCGTGGCATTCCTGATGTAAAATTCGACAAGGATCGTCTTTGTGCTGCATGTGAGGCTGGTAAATTGGCTAAGATGCATCATTCTTCAAAGACTGTCATGACCACGACAAGACCTCTAGAAATTCTTCATATGGATTTATTCAGTCCTCAAAATTATGCAAGTTTTGGAGGCAGTCATTATGGCCTGGTCATTGTTGATGATTTCACTCGTTACACTTGGGTATTCTTTCTCGAGGACAAAACTTGCACCCAAGATATCTTCAGAAGCTTCACTAAGAAGGCCCAGAATGAATATGATGTGCGAATTAAGCATGTCAGAAGTGACAATGGGACTGAGTTCAAAAATACTCATATCGATGAATTTTTCGACGAAAATGGTATTACTCATGAGTTCTTTGCCGCATACACTCCCCAACAGAATGGAGTTGTTGAATGAAAGAATAGAGCTCTCATCGAAATGGTGAGAACAATGCTCAGTGAGTATAAAACTCCTATTCGCTTCTAGGCTGATGCTATTAATACTACTTGTCATGTTATCAATCGTGTTTATCTTCACAAGTTCCTTAAGAAAACTTCATATGAGCTTATCACTGGCAAGAGACCAAATATTTCTTATTTGCGTGTTTTTGGTGCACCTTGTTACATTCGTGATATGAATCATTCTTCCAAATTTGCACCTAAGGCACATGAAGGTTTTCTTCTTGGTTATGGCTTGAACTCGCATACTTATCGTGTCTATAACTCTCACCACGGGAAAGTTATGGAAACGGTAAATGTGCGGTTTGATGAATCTAATGGCTCCGAAAAGGAGCACCTGCCAAATGTGATAGATGAACCACCGATTTCAGATGCTATTCGACAAATGGCAATAGGGAGCGTCAAGCCAGTTGAAGAAAATGCAACTAAATCTTCAGATGATGATGCTCCTATGACTCATAGCAGAACTCGTCAAGCCACTGCCGAAGTAAATGCCACTCCAAATACTAATGGCAACTTGAATCCAAATGCCGAGCAAAATGGCAATCCTGAAGGAAATGGCAATACAAATGCTGATACTGATGAAAATGATAATGATCATCAAGATGAAAATCCTCATCCTCGAGTGGCAAATTGAGTTGATCCTTCATTAATTCTCGATGAACTCGAGAATCCAGGTTATCGACTCACAACTCATTCACGCACTTGTTTGGCTAACTACTTGGTAGTTTCTCCTTTGTTTCATTGGCAGAACCTACCAAGTATGACAAAGCCATGAATGATCCAGATTGGATGAATGCAATGCAAGAGGAGTTGGTGCAATTCGAGTTAAATGATGTGTGGGAATTGGTTGACAAGCCGAATCCTAAGAAGCATAATATCAGGCACCAATGGATATTTCGGAACAAGCAAGATGAAAATGGCATTGTTGTGAGAAACAAAGCACGTCTTGTTGCTCAAGGGTATACACAGGTAGAAGGTATTGATATTGGTGAAACATATGCCCCTGTTGCTCGCCTTGAGGCAATTCGTATTCTTCTCGCTTATGCAAATTACAATGATATCTTGCTTTATCAAATGGATGTGAAAAGTGCTTTCCTCAATGGTGAAATTGATGAGGAAATTTATGTTAGACAACCACCTGGCTTTGAACACCCTGAGTTTCCTAACAAAGTTTTTAGATTGAAAAACGCTCTAGATGGGCTGAAGCAAGCCCCTCAAGCTTGGTATGACACCTTGAAGAAGTTTCTGCTCGATAAAGGGTTCAAGCCAGGATCCACTGATCCCACACTTTTCACTCATGCTGTTAATAAAGATCTATTCGTATGTCAAATTTATGTGGATGATATTATCTTCAGCTGTACTAATAATACTTGCAGCTTAGAGTTCGGGAAAATGATGTCCGAGAAATATCAAATGTCTATGATGGGTAAACTTAAGTTCTTTCTCGGACTGCAAATTCGTCAACAGGACAATGGAATTTTCATATCTCAGGAGAAATACCTGAGAGAGTGTCTGAAGAAGTTTAAAATGTAAGATTCCAAAATGAAGGGCTACAAAACTCCCATGCCCACAAATGGTAAGCTGGACGCAGATGTGTATGGTAAGGATTGTGAGCAGAAGGCTTATTGTTCGATGATTGGTTCTCTTCTTTACCTATGTGCATCCAGACCTAATATTATGTTGAGTGTTTGCATGTGTGCCCGCTATCAAGCTGCACCGAAAGAATCGCATCACCAAGCAATCAAGCGTATTTGAGATATTTAGCTCACACCCCCACCTTAGGTTTATGGTATCCTAAGGGAGCACAGTCTGATCTCGTTGGATATTCAGACTCAGATTACATAGGTGACTTGGTTGACAGGAAATCTACTTCAGGGACATGTCATTTCCTCAGTAGATCATTGGTCTGTTGGTCATCAAGAAAGCAGAATTGTGTATCTCTCTCTACGGCTGAGGCCGAATATATTGCTGCTGGCGCTTGTTGCACTTAGTTATTGTGGATGAAGCAGACTCTGAAGGATTATGGCATCAAGGTCAAGAAGATTCCTTTATATTGTGAAGATGAGAGTGCTATCAAAAGTGCACACAATCCAGTGTAGCATTCTCACACGAAGCATATTGCCATCAGACATCATTTCATTCGCGATCATGTTGCTCGAGAGGATATTATTATCAATCACGTCAAGACCGAAGACAATCTTGCTGATATTTTCACCAAGCCTCTTGGTGAGAAAAGATTATGTGCGTTACAGTGTGAGCTAAATATCCTGGACTTCGCAAATGTGCAGTAAGCTGGACTTGGCACCCGTGCCAACACTTCCACATCTTAGAAGGAATGGGTGCACAACACTCGAAGAGTTTGAAAATTTTGATAAAGTGAAATTTTCTTTTTGAGAGTGAATACATTAACAAAGAACTAGACTAACCGGGTGCCACGATAATTGTGCGACGCTCGGGGTCATGCAGTTCTTATACTGTGGGTCACACCACCACAATTTTCTTTCGTTAAGTTTCCGTTTGATCGAAAGATTTTGTGTTTGTTCGAATGCATTTCTCTCATAGCTAATCCTTCTGGTGTTTGTGTTTCGTTGTCTGAGTGAAATGCCTAGGACCCTGTTTTCCCTCTATTCTATCTCTTCCAGTCTATGCTGTTCTGTTATGAATGCTCAATTTCATCTAGTACCGAAACTTTATCTGGTGTCCTTGACCATGATAAAGATTAGGTCCGAACTTTAATCTAGATTGGCAAAAGCTGTCCAAAATTTGGGGTTTCCCGCCCAAGTCAGGACCACGATCTTCTATGACGGTTGCCACATGCAATCCATCAACTGCCACTCCATACTGTTCGTTGAATTGCAATAGTCTATGGATTGTGGCCGTTCAATCGGATTCACTCGCCGCGGTTATTCTCCCTCGCATATAAATACCGCAACACCACCGCTCCCTCATTCATTTCTCTTCCTCCTCACCTCCATCTCCTCCGAAACCCTCGCCACAGTGCTCCACCTTGAGCTCGATGCTGATGACCCCTTCGCCACTTCACTGCTGGAAAGCGGTCATCGGAGTCCTTCCTCGCCGCCGCGGGACATATTCTTCCCCGCGCTGCTGTAGCTGTTGCACGACACCAAGCTAGGGTACATGCAGTTCGAACTCGGGCTTCTGTTCTTCTCGTTCGCGTTCGTCCGCGGTTGTAATTTCCTGATTTTACCGCATATCATAGATCTTTACTGCTTAGGTAACTTGTGCGGATGTGGTTTGTAGTTGTCCCTCGCATCCAAAATATTTTAGATCTAGGGTTTGTGTTATGTCTCGTACGAATAGAATGCATAGCACGCTGACTAGTGTATTCTTCGGACACACTAGTTCATCCTATACATTTCTTTCATTCGAAACATTTCTCAAAGTCTGCATCTAAACCTTCATAAAAACATTTTTCTTCGAAAACTCTTCGCCGTGAGCAAAAGAAAGAGGCATGAGCAAAATGCTGACGAGCAAGAAGAAGATGCTCCGAAGAAAAAGAAAGGTGGCAGACAACCATACACAAATTCAGCTCAATACATCTCTCATGATAACTATAACACTGTTCCAGGAGATTCAAAATGAGAAAGAGACACGCATTTGCAAAGGATTCGACGCCACTGGGTGCGCAAGTGGTTCAACTATGAGATGATTCATCCTCGGTTTGCGAAGAACTTTGCCTTTCATCATCTGTGACGCCCCCGATTTGACCGTACACTAATCATACACGCAAATGTGTACGATCAAGATCAAGGACTCACGGGAAGATATCACAACACAACTCTAGATACAAATAAAATAATACAAGCATTATATTACAAGCCAGGGGCCTCGAGGGCTCCAATACATCAGCTTGAATACAAACGAGTCAGTGGAAGCAACAATATCTGAGTACAGACATAAGTTAAACAAGTTGCCACAAGATGGCTAGCACAAGCAGGGATACATATCGAAGAGGTGCAGGCCTCCCGCCTGGGATCCTCCTAACTACTCCTGGTCGTCGGCGGCCTGAACGTAGTAGTAGGCACCCTCGGTGTAGTAGGGGTCATCATCAATGGTGGCATCTAGCTCCGGGGCTCTAGCATCTGGTTGCGACATCCGAGAAGAATGGAAAAGGGGGAAAAGAGGGAGCAAAGCAACCGTGAGTACTCATCCAAAGTACTCGCAAGCAAGGATCTACACTACATATGCATCGGTATCAATGAAATGGGTAGTATCTGTGGACTGAACTGCAGAATACCAGAATAAGAGGGGGAGAAGCTAGTCCTATCGAAGACTACGCTTCTGACAGCCTCCATCTTGAAGCATATAGAAGAGAGTAGCATGTTTAGTATCAAGTAACATCGCATAGCATAATCCTACCCGACGATCCTCTCCTCAACACCCTGCGAGAGAGCGATCACCGAGTTGTATCTGGCACTTGAAAGGGTGTGTTTTATTAAGTATCATGTCCTAGTTGTCATAAGGTCGGAATACAACTCCGAGTCATCCTGTTACCGTGGACACGGCTATTCGAATAGATCAATCTTCCCTGCAGGGGTGGACCACATTACCCGACACGCTCGACCCCTCTAGCCGAGCACACTTTCCTGGGTCATGTCTGCCCTCGGGAGATCAACACGTCGCAGCCCTACCTAGGCCCAACAGAGAGGTCAGCACGCCGGTCTAAATCCTAAGCGCGCAGGGGTCTTCGGCCCATTGCCCTTTGCACTCTTGCACGTTGCGTGGGCGGCCGGAAGCAGACCTAGCCCCCCTAATACAAGAGCAGGCATTCCAGTCCAATCCAGCGTGCGCCGCTCCGTCGCTGACGTCTGAAGAGCTTTGGCTGATACTACGACGCCAGTTGCCCATATCTTGTCCCACGTGGCGGTTAGTGCATATAAGGCCAACGACCAACTCAGATCAAATACCCAATCTCGTTAAGCGTGTTATTATGAAATAACCACGGACGCCGACCAGGACCAGGCCCACCTGTCTCCTAGGTGGTCACAACCTGCCCTGTCGCTCCGCCACAAAGATCCACTCAGAGGGTCGTCAGGAAACATGTCCTTTCAGCCCCCAGTCCGTGAATCACTCACGGGTACTCTACGAGCCGACCCGACTTTTGTCACAACATGTATCATGTGTAATATGTATGTATGTATATACCCGTGATCACCTCCCGAGTGATCACGGCCCAATAGTATAGCATGGCATACAGACAAGAATGTAGGGCCACTGATGATAAACTAGCATCCTATACTAAGCATTTAGGATAGCAGGTAAGGTATCAACAACAGTAGCAATAAGGACATGCTATGCAACAGTATAGGATCAAACCGATGAAATATTAACACTACTCTAATGCAAGCAGTAGAGGGAAAGAGTAGGCGATATCGGGATGATCAAGGGGGGTTTGCTTGCCTGGAAGCTCGGTTGAGAAGGAAGGGTCGTCATCGACGTAGTCGTACTCAGGGGCATCAGCGTCGGTCTCGGGGTCTACCGGAGAAGAAGAGGGGGTAGAAATAGTAAATACGGAGCAAACAAAGCATCACAAAAGATAACATGACAATACGCGGTGCTAGGGGTGACCTATCGCAGTGCTCGGTGATATAGACGAAGAGGGATAACATCCGGGAATGTTTTCCTGAAGTTTGGCATTTTCGGACAGATGAAACGAAGGGGGATGGTTGCATGTTTGCTATGCTAGGGACGTGTGGCAGACGAACGAACTGCTTATTCAGATTCGCCATATTTTTCTGAGCAACTTTCATGTATAAAATATTTTCATCCGAGTTACGGATTATTTTATATGATTTTCTAAAGTTTTACACATCTTCTGAATTTTCTGAAATACTTTTAATTCGAAAATAAATTAAAGGTAACTGCTACGGGTACACATAAGTGTACCCAGCAGTTTTCACATGTGGCAGACAAGTGAGGCCTGGGGCCCAGTTGGCCCAGTCAACAGTGGAACGTTGACTGGTCAACTAACCAGTAGGCCCCACATGTCAATGAACCAGTAATTATCAGCTTGATTAAATAGTTTAATTAGGTGGGGGTGGGACCCAGAGGTCAGTGACACAATAGTTATTAGGTTATTTTTTTCAAAAATGTTTTAATTAGATACATGAAGAGGTTAGTGTTTAAACTAACCAGGGGGTTAGCCCTTAACCCAAATCGGGCCGGCCCAGGCGGAAGTGGCCGAAGCCACGGCGGGGCATGCACGCACCCCCGGCAGAGGCACGGCGTGGCCGAGCGTGGCCGGTGGGGCGCGCTGGGCGGCGGGACGAGCTGGGCGGCGGCCCACAGGGGCGCGGCGGAGGCAGGTGCAGCCGCCCGGAGGCGGACGCGACCGGGCGTGGGGAATGGCGTGCAGCGACGGGTCGATGGCGGCGAGCAGCAGCGAGGCCACGGCGGGCGCACGGCTAGTCAACGGCGCTCAGCGGGTGAGGGCCGCATGCAGGGGAGCTACAGCAATGCTCGGTCGGCAGCAGCGTAGCAGCGGCGAGTGCTGGTGTGCGCTGTGACGCCCCCGGCTCAATCATGCACTAATCATACACGCAAATGCACACGATCAAGCCTAAGGACTCACGGGAAGATATCACAACACAACTCGAAAACATAAATAAAGTCATACAAGCTTTATGTTACAAGCCAGGGGCCTCGAGGGCTCGAATACATAGCTCGATGGCATACAAGCATCAGTGGAAGCATCAGATATCTGAGTACAGATATTAAAAGAGAAACAGAAAGGCCTTTAGAAAGGCGGGGCAAAATAAAACACTATGATCGAAAGGCGCAGGCCTCCTGCCTGGGACCCTCCGATCCTACTCCTGGTCGACGGCAAGCTCGAAGTAATATCCACCCTCGAGGTAGTAGTAGCGATCGTCGGCGTGGGCAGCTGTCTCAGGGGCTCCATCATTTGGTTGCATCAAAAGGGTATGGGGAGAAAAAGAAAGCAAAGCAACCGTGAGTACTCATCCGAAGTACTCAGCAAGCAAGGATCTACACTACATATGCAACATTATCAAAGAGAGGCTGTATATGTGGACTGGGCTGCAGAAATGCCAGAATAGAGGGAAAGCCTAGGCCTATCAAAGACTACCATCTTCAGCGGTCTTGCAGCATTAGAAGAGTGTAGATTAGTACCGTATAAGTAGTAGTATCATCAAGTCTCAACCTCACCCAGAGATCCTTTCTCGACTCCCTGCGATAAAGCAATCCCAGAGCCATACAGTCATCAACCTCGTCCGGAGATCCCTTCTCGACTCCCTACGAGAAGCAATCCCAGAGCCATAGTACCCATTTCTAGCTGTATCGATCGGGATACAACTCCGAGTGTCCGTTACCGAGGATCCGGCTATGCATAGATTAGTTCTTCCCTGCAGGGGTGCACCAACTTACCCACCACGCTCGCTTAACTCCAGCCAGACACACTTTTCTGGGTCATGCCCGGCCTCGGCCAAACGATACACCGCAACCCTACCTACAGCTCAGCAGAGAGGTCCCCGTCGGTCTACATCCTAAACGCAAGGGGGTCTTGGCCATCGCCCCTCGCCCTCCGGGTCGTTGCGTGTCGGGCGAACCAGGCTCCACCCCTTAGGATGGTGCCGGCCCAGCCCGGCCGCAGTGCTGAACTGGACGTCTGACAAAGCTTTCGGTTGACGCTACGATGCAGAACGCCCATACTATGCCCACGTGATGGTTAGTGCTATCAGGCCAGAGGCCCACTCAGATCACATATCCAAATCGTTAGTACCTTGGGGGTGCGGTAACGAGCAGAGACTCACGATCGATGTGACCTCGTCGCCCCATCTCGAGGACTTGCGGCAAGGGCCAAGAATGCCCGATCACGCCTCGTATTCATATCTCGGGCACCATCCAGGCAACCCGTCTTCACATCACACGCGGGTACCCCTCAGGGTCGACCCGCCTTTCCAAGTAACAGTGTAAAGTCCAATTATCTGTGGTTCCATAACATTAGGGGAATCCGAGGTATCACCCTCGTTGGATTCCTACTCGATGTATCTATCAAGGTGAACTCGGAGGAATCACCCTCGCTGGGTTCACACTTGAGGTGTTGTACGACGGCGTCGTTATCGGAAGCGTTGAAGGAGGAATCACCCTCGATGACCATGACCGAATAGCTACTCTACAGAGTTAACATCAGAAGTGCTACAAGAGGTTTCACCCTCGGCACTCGATAGTAACGCGACAGTGTCGTTACAACTAAGGGGGTGAAGTGCGGTGCCGGGGTCTGATCTTCAATCCCATTGATCGGGTCTTCGGATAATCCAGCGGGGCAGTCGGGATAAGTGGGGTCACTGACAGGTCTCTACCCAGCCTATACTAGACAATTTAGGATAAGCAGGTAAGGTTTCAATAGCAGGTTACAATAAACAGGCTATGCATCAGAATAGGTTAAACAGTAGCAGCAGCAATTTCTAATGCAAGCATGAGAGAAAGAATAGGCGATATCGGGATGCTCAAGGGGGGGGGGGCTTGCCTGGTTGCTCGGCGGCAAGGGCAAGGTCGTCAACGGTGGCGTCGGGCTCCGGAGCTGCGCCGGTACCAGGAACTGCGTCGGGGTCTAACGGGAGAGAAGAGGGGGAGGAAATAGTATAAATACACAGCAAACATGAGCAACACCATGTACGACATGACAATATGCAGTGTCGGGTGTGTCCTAACGTATGGTTGCACGTCACCGAGGAAGGAGGAATCCATCCGGGAATGTTTTCCCGGTTTCGGACATTTGTCAGACAGATGACCGGAGGGGAACGGTTCCATGTTCGGATAGTTAGGGACGTGTGACGGACGAACGGATCGCGCATTCGGATTCGTCTCAAAATTCTGAGCAACTTTCATGTACAAAGTTTTTCGATCTGAGCTACAGATTATTTTATATGATTTTTCAAAGTTTTATTGATTTTCTGGAATTTATTTAATTATTTAAATTCGAATTATCCAAAACAGTAATTGATGACATCAGCATGACATCATGCTGACGTCAGCCGTCAACAGTGCAGTTGACTGGGTCAACCTGACACGTGGGTCCCACCTGTCATACTCTGTTTAGTTAATTAGGGATTAGCTAATTTAATTACTGTTTAATTAAAGTAACTAATTGATTAGATTAACTAAACAGAGTTAATTAACTTAATTAATTCACTAATTAATTAATTAATTAACTAATTATTAATTCATTTTTATTATTTTCTTTTATTAAACATTCTGGGGGCTGGGGCCCCTGTGTCATAGACACATGGGGGTGGGGCCCAGCCGTCATTGGCCCTTACGGCCACAGCGAGCGCAGGCGATAAGGCGCGGGCGCTGGCGCGGGCCGGCAGGGGTGTGGGACGCGCGCGCGAGGTGGGCGAGGCACACGAGCTGCGGCGACGGCCCGCCAGGGCGAACGAAGGGGGCCGCGGGGCAGTGGCCCGCAGCGAGGCGCGGGCGCTGGGCGGCTCACAGGGAGCAGCGGAGGCGGGCGCGCGGATTGGGTGGCGAGAGCGCGGGCAGGCGATGGCCGGGCGCGGCCAAGGAGATGCAGGGCGCGACCAGGGGCAGGGTTCTTGCGAGCGGGAGGTCACGCGCGGGTGCGGGCCAAGCAGGGCACGAGCGAGAGAGGCCTAGGCGCGGGCGACGAGCAGCGGCGCGGAAGGGGCGGAGCAGCGGTGGTCGGGCGCGCTGGAGCCAGGAGGGTCGGTGACCGCAGCGGGGACTGCGCGGGCGCGTGGCGTGCGTGGTGCGTGCGAAGTGCACGGCGAGGTGGGCGCGAGCGGGCGGCGGTGACCGCGGCAAGATGGAGAGAGGGGGAGGGCGTGGCCCTCACCGGCGTTGCGGGGGCATAGGGGCGGCGAGGCTTGAGGGAGCGGCTCGGGGTGGAGGTCGGAGAGGCGATCCGGCGAGCGACGGCAGGGACGAGGCGGCGGAGTCGAGTGGCGAGCGCGGCGGGGCTCGGCCCGATCCAAATCTGGATCGGGGGAGAGGGGGGAGAGCGAGCGAGGGGGGAGAGAAGTGGGGGGTGGGCTAGGGTTTCTGGGGGTCCCTGGGGCCATATAGGCCAGGGGGAAGTGGGCCGGCCGACTGGGCTGTGGCCCAGTTGGGCCAGGGGGGTTTTCTTCTCCTTTTTATTTTTTTGTTTTGTTTTCGTCTTTTTCTTTTTATTTATTCTTATTTTCTGTTTTGTAAATAGTTAGGCCTCAAACTGACTTTTACAAAATTAGTGACTTGGCCCATTAGATGCTATGTAATATCTACAACTACCAAAAATTGGTTTGGAGACAAATGGGGTTCACACAAATTTTATATTAAATAAAATGTATTGAACCTTGCTGTTTTGGTAATGTTAGAGCCACCTAATTAATTTATTAATTGTTGGTTACAATTTTAGAATAGCCTCTGTAATATTTGCTATTTATTGAACATTTTAGTTTCTATGTTGGGCAACTTTAATTTTCCACTTTCATTTAAATTTGAATTTTGACTTAGGAGTTGAAATGCAATATGATGCTAATGATGATCATGCACTGTTAAACATGCTGACTTGTCATTATCAAAAGTGATTACTGTGGCTAATGACATGGGGTGTTACAATTCTCCTCCACTAACAAGAATTCTCGTCCCAAGAATTAAGAGGTAGACGGAAAAAGTTTGGGGTATTCCGCACGAAGATTATCCTCGCGTTCCCAAGTGGCTTCATCTTCAGTATGATTTGACCACTGCACTTTGAGGAACTTGGTAACCTTCTGGCGGGTCCGACGTTCAGCTTCATCGAGAATGCGGATCGGATGCTCCTTATAAGATAGATCATCCTGCAATTCGAGCATCTCATGATCCACAGCTCGGTGCGGAGATTCCTTGAAGCATTTATGAAGTTGCGACACATGGAAGACGTCGTGGATATGAGAGAATTGCGGCGGCAACTCCAATTTATATGCCACCTGACCACATCTGGCAACAATGCGGAAAGGACCAATGTAGCGTGGAGCTAGCTTGCCCTTGATTCCAAAACGGTGAGTGCCTTTCATAGGAGTGACTCGCAGATAAGCTTGATCACCAGGTTGATAAGTCAAACCCCATCGTTTGCGATCATAGTTGCTCTTCTGGCGGTCCTGAGCCGCCTTGAGATTTTCCCGGACAATACGAACTTGTTCTTCGGCGTGTTGAATAATATCCGAACCCACGAGCGGTCGTTCCCCAGTTTCTGACCAATTCAGAGGGGTTCGACACTTACGTCCATATAGAACTTTGAAGGGGGCCATTTTCAAGCTGGCTTGATAACTATTGTTATAAGAGAACTCGGCATATGGAAGAGATTCTTCCCACTTCTTACCGAACGATATGACACAGGCTCGGAGCATATCTTCAAGAACCTGATTGAGTCGCTCGACTTGGCCTTGGGATTGGGGGTGATAAGCTGAACTCCAGGTAATATGAGTTCCCATAGCTTCTTGGAAACTTTCCCAGAACTTGGAAGTGAAAAGGCCGCCACGGTCCGAACTAATCTCTTTCGGAATGCCGTGGAGTGAAACAATTCTGGAGATATATAACTCTGCTAGCTGGCTAGTAGTGATGGTCTCTTTGACAGGCAGAAAGTGTGCAACCTTAGAGAGTTGGTCAACGACGACAAGAATAGCATCGTGACCCTTCTGTGACCTGGGAAGGCCAGTAATGAAATCCATTTGCACTTTATCCCATTTCCATAAAGGATTAGGTAACAGTTGCAGAATTCCAGCAGGCTTCTGATGTTCTGCTTTAACGCGACGGCACACATCACATTCAGCAACATATCGAGCAATATCCTGCTTCATTTTAGACCACTAGTACCTTTGACGGAGATCACGATACATCTTGGTGCTACCCGGATGAATAGACAGCGGGGTATCATGGGCCTCCTTCATGACTTTGTCAGTCATAAGCTCGAAGTGAGGTACGACAATGCGGTTTCTGAAATACAAGGTTCCATCTTCAGACAGCGAGAAATCCCTGTACTTTTCAAGGTGAAGATTTTTCTTCATCAGATCAACTTCGGCATCTTTAGCTTGCGCATTCTTAACAGCTTTCTCAAGATCTGGTTGTATCACAAGGTTATTAAGAGAACCCTGTGGAACAATACGCAGATTCAGCTTGCACAGTTCTTCATAAAGACGAGGTTGAGCTCGCCTAACCATGAGGTTGTCGCAATAGGACTTGCGGCTCAAGGCATCAGCCATCACGTTAGCCTTGCTAGGGGTATAGGAAATACCCAAGTCATAGTCCGCAATGGCCTCCATCCATCTTTGCTGACGGAGGTTTAGAGATGGTTGAGTGAACAAGTACTTCAGACTTTTATGATCCGTGTAGATCTCGCAATGATTACCGAGGAGGTAATGTCGCCACAACTGTAGTGCATAGATGACAGCAGCTAGTTCTAGATCATGTACCGGATAATTCTCTTCATGTGGGCGCAACTGACGAGAGCCATAAGCAATCACTTTACGCTATTGCATTAGGACACAGCCTAATCCTTCACGGGATGCGTCACAATAGATCACAAAATCCTTGTGAGAATCTGGTGGAGCAAGTACTGGGGCAGATGTTAGCTTGTCTTTGAGTGCTTGAAAACTTTCTTGACATTTGTTTGTCCATTCAAACTTAACGCCCTTGTGAAGAAGATCAGTCAAAGGCTTAGCAATCTTGGAAAAGTTCTCGACAAATCGACGGCAATAGTTTGCAAGGCCAATAAAACTTCTCACTTGCTTGACGTTCTTTGGAGGAGTCCAATCAAGAATAGCCTGAACTCGTTCTGGGTTAACGCCAATGCCATCTTTGGAAATCACATGGCCGAGGTATGTCACTTCAGACAACTAGAATTCACATTTGGAGTATTTGGCATACAACTGGTGTTCTCGGAGCCTTTCCAGTACAAGATGGAGGTGTTCGGCATGTTCTTCTTTATTCTTTGAATAGACCAGAATATCATCCAGATATACCACGAGAAATTTGTCGAGATAATCCATGAAGATGTAATTCATCAGACGGGAGAATGTGGCTGGAGCATTGGTTAAGCCAAAAGACATTACATTGTACTCATAAGAGCCATAGCGAGTAACAAATGCAGTCTTTGGAATATCCTCTTCACGAACACGGATCTGATGATAACCCAGCCTCAAGTCGAGTTTAGAAAACACCAATGATCCAGCAAGTTGATCATACAAATCATTGATCCGAGGAAGCGGATATTTATTCTGAATTGTGGCTTGGTTAATGGGCCCATAATCCTGAACCAATCGGTTAGTTCCATCCTTCTTCTTAACGAAGAGTGAAGGTGCTCCCCAAGCAGAGGAACTGGGGCGGATGAAACCTTTCTTAAGTGACGTGTCGATTTCCTCCTTAAGTTCAAGAAGGTGGTGCGGAGGCATTTTATAAGGACGCTTCGCAATAGGGGTAGTGCCAGGTTTCAAGTTGATGACAAACTCGACAGCTCTAGCAGGGGGTATTCCTGGAAGTTCTTCTGGAAATACATCTTGAAAATCATGAACAACTGGAACGTTCTTGATGCCTTCAAGAGGTGAGGCATTCAATGCATTCAGAACATATATCTGAGCTTTGGCGTCCTGAGCTATTCGGGCTGAGTATTTGACTGTCTGGCCAGAAGGGTGTGTGAGGCGGACTGTTTCAGTGGCACAGTCAATCAAAGCTTTATGAGGCTTCAACCAGTCCATACCCAGAATAATGTCTATGTTGGAGGTCTTGAGAGCAATGAGTGAAACGGGGAACATCAATCCTCCAATCACAATGTGATTACCGTGGCTTACCCTGGTAGTTTGCCAATTATCCCTGGGTGACTGAATTACTAATGGAGTGGACATCTCCTCGAAAGGGATATCATGACTTCGTGCAAAACTTTCGGACATGAAGGAGTGCGATGCTCCAGAATCAAAGAGTACAGAAGCTGGGGTTGAATTCACTAGAAGGGTGCCCATCACAATGTTGGTGTCCTCTCGAGCTTCTTCAGTCTTGACATGGTTGACTTGAACAAGCTGACTAGCAGGTGGTCTGGCATTACGATTTCTGCTAGGGTGGTTTCGACGGCCCTTTTTACGGTCAACAGGACAACGTGATGAATTCTGCGGCTGACCCTGAGGACAGTTGAAAGCATGGTGCCTGGGCTGTCCACACTTGCGGCATAAACCATTATTATGGAGAGGAGCCTCAATGTTGGATTGTCCACCCTGAATCATTAGCTGTCTTGGCGGCGGAGGCAGACGAGGTGCAACATAAGACGGCCTTGGTACAGGGGCAGGTCGGTGATGTACATTATGTGGGATCCACACTCGACGCTTCTGAACAGGCTGACCCGAGGATGAGCCAGCTTCATGAGTGCGCTTGAGCGACTCCTGGCATTTAGTCAGAGCTGTTTCAACTTGGAAAGATTTGCTGACAAGCGTTGCGAAGTCTGTGCAATCATGGACTGCAAGTGCGAGGTTTATGTCAGTACGCAGTCCTTCACGGAATTTATCCTGCTTGCGGGCGTCAGTGTAGACGTCATCTTCAGCATAGCGGGACAATTCAAGAAATTTCCTCTGATATTCATCCACAGTCATTATTCCCTGGGTGAGTTTGCGGAATTCCTGCTTCTTCTGGTCCATCAAACCTTGAGGAATGTAACGTGCACGAAAAGCTGACTGAAATTCCTGCCAAGTGGTTACTGTTTCAGCAGGCAGCATATCTTTGTGGCTTTCCCACCATTGAGCAGCTGGACCCTTTAAGTGGAATGTCGCAAAGTTGACATAACTGTCAGGGGCAACATTAGCTGATTCCATCTCAAACAGGATGTCACGAAGCCAATCATCAGCATCCATAGGATTGGTGGAGTTGCGGAAAATGGATGGATTGAGGCGCACAAATTCTGGCAGAGTTATTGGAGCATTCTGTTGCTGAGCATTCAGGTTTGGAAATTGAGCCATTAGTCTGGTCATAAACTGACAGTTCAGTTCAAACTGCTGCATCATTGCGGTAATATAGGGTGGAGGTGGAGGATCGTCAGCCATCCTGCCAAATCAACAGGGGTAGTTTAGCAAGAAAAATTGCATGTGTAAGGAATGATTCATGAAGTAACACGCACAACAGAAGGAAGTGCAATAGACACTTCATCATATTCGCACCAGACATTCAAAGCCACACATAGCTTCGGTTACAATCCGGCATTACGACAGTTGAAAGGGGCGGGCTAGACATCTAGGCGGCGCGCAGGCACGCGGTAAGGTAGCACACAACAAGACATAGCAAAGGCTACATCTACATCGGAGAAAACTGCTGGGGCGAGGAATCTGCAAGTGACAATACAGGGTGCCCTCGATAAAAGGATCCTGCAAGCAGAACCTGGCCCGCAATCTTGAAGGAAGGGGGAAAATTTCAGAACACCGGGTGGATGTGATCGCGAGAACCTAATGTTGGAGTTAGTAAAATTTCAACCCGAATAGGAGAGAGATCAGAGTCCCAGAGTAAAGGTCGATGAGTAAAAGATCCTAATACCACCCAATTGGCGACGTGGGCCCGTAAGCCACACAGCCAAGTTAGTAAATTAGTTTTTCGATGTCTAGACTCAACTTCGGCCAAGGAGTTGGAAAGGGGGGGTTCCTACAGTCAGTCGGCTCTGATACCAACTTGTGACGCCCCCGACTCAATCGTGCACTAATCATACACGCAAATGCACACGATCAAGCCTAAGGACTCACGGGAAGATATCACAACACAACTCTAAAACATAAATAAAGTCATACAACCTTTATGTTACAAGCCAGGGGCCTCGAGGGCTCAAATACATAGCTCGATGGCATACAAGCGTCAGCGGAAGCATCAGATATCTGAGTACAGATATTAAAAGAGAAACAGAAAGGCCTTTAGAAAGGCGGGGCAAAATAAAACACTACGATCGAAAGGCGTAGGCCTCCTGCCTGGGACCCTCCGATCCTAGTCCTGGTCGACGGCAAGCTCGAAGTAATATCCACCCTCGGGGTAGTAGTAGCGATCGTCGGCGTGGGCAGCTGTCTCAGGGGCTCCGTCATCTGGTTGCATCAAAAGGGTATGGGGAGAAAAAGAAAGCAAATCAACCATGAGTACTCATCCGAAGTACTCAGCAAGCAAGGATCTACACTACATATGCAACATTATCAAAGAGAGGCTGTATATGTGGACTGGGCTGCAGAAATGCCAGAATAGAGGGAAAGCCTAGGCCTATCGAAGACTAGCATCTTCAGCGGTCTTGCAGCATTAGAAGAGTGTAGATTAGTACCGTATAAGTAGTAGTATCATCAAGTCTCAACCTCACCCAGAGATCCTTTCTCGACTCCCTGCGAGAAAGCAATCCCAGAGCCATACAGTCATCAACCTCGTCTGGAGATCCCTTCTCGACTCCCTACAAGAAGCAATCCTAGAGCCATAGTATCCATTTCTAGCTGTATCGATCGGGATACAACTCCGAGTGTCCATTACCGAGGATCCGACTATGCATAGATTAGTTCTTCCCTGCAGGGGTGCACCAACTTACCCACCACGCTCGCTTAACTCCGGCCGGACACACTTTTCCGGGTCATGCCCAGCCTCGGCCAAACGATACACCGCAACCCTACCTACAGCTCAGTAGAGAGGTCCCCGTCGGTCTACATCCTAAGCGCAAGGCGGTCTTGGCCATCGCCCCTCGCCCTCCGGGTCGTTGCGTGCCGGGCGAACCAGGCTCCACCCCTCAGGATGGTGCCGGCCCAGCCCGGCCGCAGTGCTGAACTGGGCGTCTGACAAAGCTTTCGGCTGATGCTACGATGCAGAACGCCCATACTATGCCCACGTGATGGTTAGTGCTATCAGGCCAGAGGCCCACTCAGATCACATATCCAAATCGTTAGTACCTTGGGGGTGCGGTAACAAGCAGAGACTCACGATCGATTCATATGCAAGAATGCCCGGCCATGCCTCGTATTCATATCTCGGGCACCATCCAGGTAACCCGTCATCACATCACACGCGGGTACCCCTCAGGGTCGACCCGCCTTTCCAAGTAATAGTGTAAAGTCCAATTATCTGTGTGTCCATAACATCAGGGGAATCCGAGGTATCACCCTCATTGGATTCCTACTCGATGTATCTATCAAGGTGAACTCTGAGGAATCACCCTCGCTGGGTTCACATTTGAGGTGTTGTACGACGGCGTCGTTATCGGAAGCGCTGAAGGAGGAATCACCCTCGATGACCACGACCGAATAGCTACTCTACAGAGTTAACATCAGAAGTGGTACAAGAGGTTTCACCCTCGGCACTCGATAGTAACGCTGCAGTGTCGTTACAACTAAGGGGGTGAAGTGCGGTGCCGGGGTCTGATCTTCAATCCCGTTGATCGGGTCGTTGGATAATCCAGCGGGGCAGTCGGGATAAGTGGGGTCACTGACAGGTCTCTACCCAGCCTATACTAGACAGTTTAGGATAAGCAGGTAAGGTTTCAATAGCAGGTTACAATAAACAGGCTATGCATCAGAATAGTTTAAACAGTAGCAGCAGCAATTTCTAATGCAAGCATGAGAGAAAGAATAGGCGATATCGGGATGCTCAAGGGGGGGGCTTGCCTGGTTGGTCGGCGGCAAGGGCAAGGTCGTCAACGGTGGCGTCGGGCTCCGGAGCTGCGCCGGTACCAGGAACTGCGTCCGGGTCTAACGAGAGAGAAGAGGGGGAGGAAACAGTATAAATACACAGCAAACATGAGCAACACCATGTACGACATGACAATATGCAGTGTTGGGTGTGTCCTAACGTATGGTTGCACATCACCGAGGAAGGGGGAATCCATCCGGGAATGTTTTCCCGGTTCCGGACATGTGTTAGACAGATGACCGGAGGGGAACGGTTCCATGTTCGGATAGTTAGGGACGTGTGACGGATGAACGGACCACGCATTCGGATTCGTCTCGGAATTCTGAGCAACTTTCATGTACAAAGTTTTTCGATCTGAGCTACAGATTATTTTATATGATTTTTCAAAGTTTTATTGATTTTCTAGAATTTATTTATTTATTTAAATTCGAATTATCCAAAACAGTAATTGATGACATCAGCATGACATCATGCTGACGTCAGCAGTCAACAGTGCAGTTGACTGGGTCAACCTGACACGTGGGTCCCACCTGTCATACTCTGTTTAGTTAATTGGGATTAGCTAATTTAATTACTGTTTAATTAAACTAACTAATTGATTAGTTTAATTAAACAGAGTTAATTAACTTAATTAATTAATTAATTAACTAATTATTAATTTTATTAATTCATTTTTATTATTTTCTTTTATTAAACGTTCTGGGGGCTGGGGCCCCTGTGTCATAGACACATGGGGGTGGGGCCCAGCCGTCATTGGCCCTTACGGCCACAGCGAGTGCGGGCGCTGGCGCCCGGCCGGCAGGGGCGTGGGACGCGCGCGCTAGGCGGGCGAGGCGCGCGAGCTGCGGCGACGGCCCGTTGGGGCGAACGAAGGGAGCCGCGGGGCAGTGGCCCGCAGCGAGGTGCGGGCGCTGGGCGGCTCACAGGGAGCAGCGGAGGCGGGGCGCGTGGGTTGGGTGGCGAGAGCGCAGGCAGGCGATAGCCGGGCGCGGCCAAGGAGATGCAGGGCGCGACCAGGGACAGGGGTCTAACGAGCGGGAGGTCACGCGCGGGTGCGGGCCAAGCAGGGTACAAGCGAGGGAGGCCCGGGCGCGGGCGACGAGCAGCGGCGCGGAAGGGGCGGAGCAGCGGTGGTCGGGCGCGCTGGAGCCAGGAGGGGCGGTGACCACGGCGGGGACAGCTCGGGCGCGTGGTGTGCGTGGTGCGTGCGAAGTGCACGGCGAGGTGGGCGCGAGCGGGTAGCGGTGACCGCGGCAAGATGGAGAGAGGGGGAGGGCGTGGCCCTCACCGGCGTTGCAGGGGCACATGGGCGGCGAGGCTTGAGGGAGCGGCTCGGGGTGGAGGTCGGAGTGGCGATCCGGCGAGCGACGGTGGGGACGAGGCGGCGGCGTCGAGCGGCGAGCGCGGCGAGGCCCGATCCAAATCTGGATCGGGGGAGAGGGGGGAGAGCGAGCGAGGGGGGGGGGGAAAGTGGGGGGTGGGCTAGGTTTCTGGGGGTCCCTGGGGCCATAAGGCCAGGGGGAAAAAAAAAAAAAAAAAAAAGTGGGGCCGGCCGACTGGGCTGTGGCCCAGTTAGGCCAGGGGGGTTTTCTTCTCCTTTTTATTTTTTTTTGTTTTGTTTTCTTTTTGTCTTTTTCTTTTTATTTATTCTTATTTTCTGTTTTGTAAATAGTTAGGCCTCAAACTAACTTTTACAAAATTAGTGACTTGGCCCATTAGATGCTATGTAATATCTACAACTACAAAAAATTGGTTTGGAGACAAATGGGGTTCACACAAATTTTATATTAAATAAAATGTATTAAACCTTGTTGTTTTGGTAATGTTAGAGCCACCTAATTAATTTATTAATTGTTGGTTACAATTTTAGAATAGCCTCTGTAATATTTGCTATTTATTGAATATTTTAGTTTCTATGTTGGACAACTTTTATTTTCCACTTTCATTTAAATTTGAATTTTGACTTAGGAGTTGAAATGCAATATGATGCTAATGATGATCATGCACTATTAAACATGCTGACTTGTCATTATCAAAAGTGATTACTGTGGCTAATGACATGGGGTGTTACATGCGCGAGCGACGGCGGAGCATCAGTTGGCGCGAAGGTGGGCGAGCAGCAGCAGACAACAGCAAGCAGCAGCCGATGGCGAGACCAGCAGGAAGCAAAAGCAGTGGCGACAGCGCAGTTTAAGAGCAGCGGCTGTTAGCAGGAGAGGCAGCAGCAGGCATGGCGCAGGTAGCACGAGCGGGCAGAGGCAGGACGCGCGCGCGGGCTGCTGTAACAGGGGCGAGCGGGCGCGGGGCGTGCGTAGGACGAGCGAGGGCGTCGCGGGCGCGGAGCTCGGGCGGCAGCAGCAGTGAGCGCCGCGGGAGGCGGTGGGCGGACGGAGCTATGGCCAAACTCGGGGCGGCGGCTATGACGGGGAAACAAAGAGGGGGGAAGAGGGATATGGCTGTGGTGCTCACAGCGGGCCTCGGAGAGGTCTCGGGGAGGTCGTGGAGGCGCCGGTGCTCGAGGGCGAGGACGAGGTAGGCGTGACAACCGACGTGGAAGAAGAGGACGGTTCTCAAAGAAGGCGGCGGCTCGTGGGCGTCCGAGCCCATCCAGGTCCTCATAGACGAAGAGGACGATGACCGCGGTCCTCTTGGGTGCCTTGGCTGGCAGTGGGGAGGCCGGTGGCCACGTGCTTCGCGCCGCGGCGGCGATGGCTGCGCTCGGGGAGGAGCCCCAAATCGAGAGCGAGGAGGGGAGCGAGGAGGAGGAGAGAGCGAGATCTAGGGGTCTAGGGTTTTGGGCACCGGGGGAGGTGGCCGACTTAAGTAGGGGAGTCTGGCACTAGCGGATGGCCGCCACGGCACCGACCGGTGCCGTGGCGGGCATCGACCGTGCCCACAGGGGAGGGGTGAACATGGAGGAGAGGGGGAGTGGCCGGCTGGGCCGGCCTGGTCGGCTGAGCCGACTGGGCCAAGAGGCCCAGTGGGGGAGGGAGGCCTTTTGTTTTTATTTGTTTTTATTTTTCTATTTTCTTTTGTTGCTTTTATTTCTTTCCTGTTTTACTTTAGTTTCCTTTTTTTTAGTTTTACAACATACACAAATGGTTCCTAAATTAGTATTACTATATATACTACTGCCACATTAATTTGGGTAACTAAATAAAATAGTTTAACATTTTATAAAATAAAAAGGCATTTAATTATTTGTTTTAGCTGCTGTTTTATTTATTTTAGAGCATTTCAATAATTTATAAAAAAGTGGATTCTTCACCAATATTTATTATGTATTATTTGCCACATTACGAACACTTTAGTTTTCTCGTTCGAAAACTTTTATTGTTTCACTTTATTTTGAATTTGAATTTTGAATCGTTCGAATCAACGCGAGATTAACAACAATAATCGTGATGACATGGCACCATTAGTAGAGGGTTACTGTAGCTTAATTATCCGGGCGTTACATCCTCCATGGGTTAACTGCCGTGAAATTGGCCTCATTCGAGCAGGTGATCCCCAGGAGAGACCGCTGCCACCACCAAATGCTGACAAGTCTTTCCTTCACACTCCCGAATCCTATCCTGATGAAATGGCTAAACGTCAGAAGAATGCTGAAAAGAGAGCCAACAAGGCAGAAAATGAAAGAGCTTGATACGTCTCCAATGTATCTATAATTTTTTATTATTCCATGCTGTTATATTATCATTCTTGGATATTTTACAATCATTTTATAGCAACTTTATATCATTTTCGGGACTAACCTATTGACATAGTGCCCAGTGCCAGTTCCTTTTTTTTGCTTGTTTTTTACTTCGCAGAATATCCTTATCAAACGGAGTCCAGATGCAATGAAACTTTTTGGAGATTTTTTTTCCAGAAGACGACTTGGGGGCCAAGGAAGGACCAGAGGGGAGGCCCGTGGGGACCACAAGACACCAGGGCGCGCCCAGGAGCCCAAGCGCGCTGGTGGGTTATGGGGCCCACGGGGGTCTCCTGCACCGCCTCTTCGCCCTAGAAATTCCCAAATATTCCAGAAACCCTATGAGAGCAGACGAAACACAATTCCAGCCGCCGCAAGTTCCAGAACCACGAGATCCAATCTAACACCATCACGGAGGGATTCATCATCCTCATTGGTGCCTCTCTGATGATGCGTGAGTAGTCCACCATAGACCTACGGGTCCGTAGGCAGTAGCTAGATGGCTTCTTCTCTCTTTTTACTTCTCAATACAATGGTCTCTTGGAGGACTTTTTGATGTAAACTTTTTTGCGGTGTGTTTGTTGGGATCCGATGAACGTTGAGTTTATGATCAGATCTATATCCATGAATATTATTTGAGTTTTCTTTGATCTCTTATATGCATGATTATTTATAGCCTCGTATTTCTTCTTCGAATCTTTGGTTTAGTTAGGCCAACAAGATCAATTTTTCTTGCCATGGGAAGAGGTGCTTTGGGATGGGTTCGATCTTACGGTGTCCTCACCTAGTGACACAAGAGGTAGCGAGGCACATATGTATCATTGCTATTAAGGATAACAAGATGGGGTCTATTCCTACATGAATAGATCTTGTCTACATCATGTCATCGTTCTTATTGCATTACTCCGTTTCTCCATGAACTTAATACACTAGATGCACGCTGGATAGCGGTCGATGTGTGGAGTAATAGTAGTAGATGCAGGCATGAGTCGGTCTACTAATCTTGGACGTGATGCCTATATATAGATCATTGCCTTGGATATCATCATGGTTATTCGATCTTCTATCAGTTTCCCAACAGTAATTTGTTTACCCACCGTGTGCTATTTTCTTGAGAGAAGCCACTAGTGAAATCTACGGCCCCGGGTCTATCTTTTATTATATTGCTTTCAAATCTATTTTCCACCGTATTTTTTTTCAGATCTATTATTCCAAAAAACCCAAAAATACTTTGCTGCACTTTTTATTTGCATGTTTTATTTCTTATTTTATTCAGATCTATTCATCCAACTGCATACAAAACAATCTATCTTTTTACCGAGGAGGGATTGACAACCCCTCTTACGCGTTGGGTTGCGAGGATTTTTTTCTTTGTGTGCAGGTATCGTTTACATAGTGTTTCTTGGTTCTCCTACTGGATTGATACCTTGGTTTCATAACCGAGGGAAATACCTACCGTAGCTGTACTGCATCATCCCATCCTCTTTGGGGAAATACCGACGCAGTTTCAAGCCGCATCAAAAGGAAATTTCTGGCGCCGTTGCCGGGGAGACATCATCAACATCTATCTGGTACCTAATCACAAATCTCATCTCCTTACAATTTACATTATTTGCCATTTGCCTCTCGTTTTCATCTCCCCCACTTCACAAAATTTGCCGTTTTATTTGCCTTTTCTTTTTCGTTCACCTTTTTCTCGTCAGATCTATTTTTTTGTTTGTAATCTTGTTTGCGTTGTCACGATGTCTCAAGAAAATACCAAGTTGTTTGATTTTTCCAATACCAATAATAATGGTTTTATTAGTACTCCAATTGCTCCTCCCACCACTAGTGTGGAATCTTGTGATATTAATGCCGCTTTGTTGAATCTTGTTATAAAAGATCAACTTTTCGGTACTCCTAATGAGGATGTCGCGTCCCATCTAAACACATTCGTAGAATTGTGTGATAAGAAAAAGAAAAAATATGTGGACAATGATATTGTAAAGTTGAAATTATTTCCTTTTTCCTTGCGGGATCATGCAAAAATTTGGTTTCTTCTTTGCCTCGTAATTGTATCGATTCTTGGGATAAGTGCAAGGATGCTTTTATTACTAAGTATTTTCCTCCCACGAAAATTATTCCCTTAGAACACAAATCATGAATTTTAAGCAACTTGAGCATGAACATGTTGCACAATCTTGGGAAAGAATGAAGTTGATGCTAAGAAATTGTCCTACTCATGGATTAAATCTTTGCATGATCATACAAAATTTTTATGCGGGATTGAATTTTGTTTCTAGAAATCTTTTAGATTCCGCCGCAGGTGGTACTTTTATGGAAATTACTTTCGGTGAAGCTACTAAATTGCTAGATAATATCATGGTAAATTATTCACAATGGCATACCGAAAGAGCACCTACTAGTAAAAAATTAATTTGTTTGAAGAAATTAGTACTTTGAGTGAAAAAGTCGATGCTCTTATGAAAATGGTTGCTAGTAAAAGTGCTCCTATTGATCTTAATGATGTACCTTTGTCTACTTTGATTAAGCATAATAGTGATCCCGTAGATGTGAATTTTGTCTCTCGAAACAATTTCAACAACAATGCTTATAGAGGTAATTTTAATCATAGGCCTTTTCCTGAAAATGCCTCTAATAATTATGGTAATTCTTCTTACTATAATAATAGGAACCCCTCTGATCTTGAGAGTAATATTAAAGAATTTATCAATGCTCAAAAAGTTTTCAATACTACGATAGAAGAAAAGTTGAATAAGATTGATGATATGTCTAGAAGCATTGAGAGAATTTCTCATGATGTAGAAAATCTCCAGATTAAAATTTTTCCACCCAAGGTTGATATTAATGAATCAATTAAAGCCTTATATGTTTCTATGGATGAAAGTAAGAAAAGAACCGCTATGCTTAGAGCTAAAAGATAATTTTTAGAAATAGCATTTTCTAGTGATTGCTTTCATAAAGATGATGAAGATCTTAAAGTAATTGGTGTTTCTTCTATTGATTCCTTGTTTAGTAAAATCAAAATTGATGATAAAGGGACTTAAGAAGAGTCAACTTTAGCTAGAGGGCGTCCCAATAATTCAGAGGGTGAAAATCTTGATGAAAAAATTGATAAAAGTGGGTTTGGAGAGGTCAAAACTTTAACTAGTGATGTGCCCACTCTTTTGGATGACAAAGACTTCAATTATGATAATTGCTCTTTGATTGAATGCATTTCTTTGTTGCAATCCATGACAAATTCACCCCATGCTTATGAACAAAATAAAGCTTTTACTAAACATATCGTAGATGCCATGATGAAAGCTTTAGAAGAAAAGTTGGAGTTAGAGATTTCAATTCCTAGAAAATTACATGATGAATGGGAACCTACCATTAAAGCCAAGATAAAAAATTATGAGTGCTTTGCTTTATGTGATTTGGGTGCTAGTGTTTCCACAATTCCGAAATCTTTATGTGATGTGCTTGGTCTTACCGATATTGAAGAATGTTCTATTAATTTGCACTTGGCAGATTCTACTATTAAAAAGCCCTTGGGAAGAATTAATATGTTCTTATTCTTGCAAATAGGAACTATGTGCCCATAGATTTTATTGTTCTTGATATTGATTGCAATCCGTCCTGTCCAATTATACTTGGTAGACCGTTTTTACGTACTATAGGTGTCGTGATTGATATGAAAGAAGGCAATATTAAATTTCAATTTTCCACTAAGAAAGGGTACATAACACTTTCCTAGAACAAGAATTAAGCCACCATATGAATCAATCATGAGGGCATCCTATGGAGCAAAAACTATAGATGCCAATACTTGAATCTATGCATTATGCCTAGCTAGGGGCATAAAACGATAGCGCTTGTTGGGAGGCAACCCAATGAATAAAATTTATTTTTGCCATTTTATTTCTATTCTTGAGTGTTTGCACAATTATGCTACTGTTATGATTGTGTTTTTTATGTTTTAGTTAGTGTTTGTGCCAAGTAAAGCCTTTGGGATAGCTTTGGGTGATGGTTGATTTGATCCTGTTGAAAAACAGAAACTTTTGCATCTAGTAACATAATTGTTTAAGTTCGCAGAAGGGACTAAAAGTTCTGATTTTTTTTACACAAGATTAATATACAAATTTCTTCTGTTTTCCTAATTTTTCAGAATTTTTGGAGTTAAATAAGTATTAGAACAATTCACATCTTTACAGACTATTCTGTTTTTGACAGATTCTGTTTTCTTTGCATTGTGTGCTTATTTTGATGAATCTATGGATTGTATTGGAGGTTATAAGACATGGTAAAATTAGAATATAGTAGATATAATGCAATAACAAAATTTGAATGGGTTTTCAACAGTACTTAAAGTAAAGATTGATTTTCTTATACTAACGGATCTCACGAAGGTTTTGTTAAGTTTTGTGTGATTGAAGTTTTCAAGTTTTGGGTGAGATCACGATGGATGAAGGCGTAAGTGAAAGTGCTAGTTATCGACTAGAGGGGGGGGGTGATTAGTCGATTTTTATGAACGTCTTCTAAATATGCAAGATCTTCGAAGACAGACAACCAAACAACACCTATACGATATGCAGCGGAAGATACGCTACACTAGACATGCCATAGTCAAGTAAACAATACAAAGAAATCACGAAGACTAGTAGCAGCTAGGTAGAGCAGATCGGAATGGAAGACAATATGAAGCCAAACAGGTGAAAGTCTTCACACAGTGAAGTCAAACAGATCAGGCAAACATGCAATGACTTCACGAAGACAAACTGAAATGTAAAGGAGGTAGGGGATAGAACCAGTTGCTTGGTGAAGACAAGGATTTGGTAGACCAGTTCCAGTTGCTGTGACAACTATACGTCTGGTTAGGGAGGCTGAGATTAAACTTTGAAGACCATGTCTTCACCTTATTCCCGTTGAGCTAAGGACACTTAGTCCTCGCTCAATTACTCAGGTAAGTCTTTAAGGTAGACTTCCAAACCTTCACAGACTCTGTTCACCGGCGATCCACAATGACTGTTGGATCCTCAGAACGTGATGCCTAACTGGCAGGAGGAAACACAATCCTCAAGTGTAACAAGTCTTCATATCATGCGGACAGAAAGACTTCAGTGATGCCTAACACTCTTTGGCTCTGGGTGTTTTGGGCTTTGTCCTCTCAAGGATCTCTCTCTCAAAGGCTTCGGAGGTGGGTTGCTCTCAAACGACAAAAGTCGTGCACTAACTCTGTGCAGCCAAAAATTTATGGTGGAGGGTGTGGGCTATTTATAGCCAGCAGGCAACCTGACATGATATGTCCGAAATGACCCTGGGTCACTAAGGAACCAACACGTGTCCAACGGTCGGATTTCAAACACACGCGACAGCTTGACTTGGGCTACAAGCAAAGCTGACTCATCCAACTCTGGATAAGATTTACTCTCATTGTCTTCACTCGAAGACATAGGATTTGGGTTGAGCATCACGCCAGTCTTCTGACTTTGTTCACTTGGACCCCACTTAACAGTTCGGTGGTTCCTATGACTCAAGAAAGAGGAAAATGAAACTACGAAAGAAACTATGTCTTTGCACTCCATTGTCTTCAAGTGAATGTCTTCACACGTCATTATCTTCGACATGAATGTCTTCACGACCCACCATTGTCTTCAATGTCTTCATACATTTTTAGGGGTCATCTCTGGTAGGTAAACCGAATCAGTGAGGGACTTCTACCTGTGTTATCCTGCAATTCTCACAAACACATTAGTCCCTCAACCACGTTTGTCGTCAATACTCCAAAACCAACTAAGGGTGGCACTAGATGCACTTACAATAAGGAGTGTCAAGAGCCTAAGCTTGGGGATGCCCCATGGCACCCCAAGTTAATATTCAAGGAGAACCAAGCAACTAAGCTTGGGGATGCCCCGGAAGGCATCCCCTCTTTCTTCTAATGACCATCGGTATTTTACTTGGAGCTATATTTTTATTCGTCACATATCATGAGTTTTGCTTGGAGCATATTGTATTATATGAGTCTTTGCTTGTTTTGATTTTTAGTTTGTCACAAGTATCCTTGCTGGACACACCTATTTGAGGAAGCCAAAATTATGCTATGATTTGTTAGAATTGCTCTATATGCTTCACTTAAATTTTTTGAGCTATGAAATTGCTCTAGTGCTTCACTTATATCTTTTTTAGCACGGTGTGCTTGATTATTTTTGAAGAAATACTCTCATGCTTCACTGAGATTAATTTGAGAGTTAGTAAATTTTGAATAAATTCTCTCATGCTTCACTTATATTATTTTGAGAGATGAAATTTTTACGCTCATGTTCTTTACTTAAATTTATTTTAGCTTGTCAAAAGCAATTGCAATATATGAAATTAGTCCCAAAGTGATAGATATTCAAGAGGGATATAATAAAAACTTTCATGAAGATCATTGGACAAAATAAACTTGATTCTTTGTAATAGTTTTGAGATATGATGATAGTAATATATGAGTCATGTTGGTGAGTAATTATGCTCTAGTAAGAATATTGGTGTTAAGGTTTGTGATTCCCTATGCAAGAACGAAAGTCAATAGTTATGCAATGAAATTAAATCCTACTTGTGGTGCATTATTCGGTGTTAGTTATGCTCAATGCTCGCTTATGTGAATTTTCCTTTCTTGGTTGGTTGCTTCTCAATCTTTTTGCTAGCCTCCACTTGTACTAAGTAGAAATACTCCTTGTGCATCCAAAATCCTTAAACCAAGTTTTGCCATATGAGTCCACCATACCTACCTATATGCGGTATTCCCGTGCCGTTCTAGGTAAATTTGTATGTGCCAACTCTAATTTTCAAAATGAATTTCCTTTTTGTGTGCCCGTACCGCTCATGAAGCGGCAGGGGGTGGCCAATATTTTCCATGCTAGATGTGTTATTCTCAAGATGAGTGTTTATTCACTTGTCATTGCACGAGAGTATGGCAGTAATAGGGATGCCTAGTACCAAAATGAAAAAGAAATTTACTTGATGTTGTTAAATAATAAATTCCTTGGAAAGTGTTGGTATGGACGGTACCCGTGGATATGGCTAGCCGTGGAGTGTGAAATTATGGTGGAAAAAGGAATAAACTTTATTTTATGTTTTGGAACCGCCTATGATATATCTAGCATGGAAAGTGTTGGGAATTACTCGGTCATTTTCGTTGACGGGAAAAGCATGCCTCTCAAAATATTTTATCTCACAATTTAAGCTTTGAGTTTTGGCACCTCAACAAATCTCTACTTCCCTCTGCGAAGGGCCTTTCTATTTACTTTATGCAATTTTATTTTTACTTGAGTCTCCATCTTCTCTTATAAAGCACCAACTAGGGAGCACTATGATCGTACTTGAGCATTGGATGTAGCTAATATTCGAGTGTGTTTCATGAATGGATCAATGATTGAGCATGATGGGCTAGGGATAACTTTCTTTAGTGTTGATATTTTGAAAGACATGGTTGCTTATTGATATGCTTGAGTATTGAAGTTATCATGTCAAATATGGACTATTGCTTTGAACCATCTAAAAGTCCAAATGTCCATGCTACAAAAGAAAAGAATATGTGATGAACATGTTAGGCAGCTTTCCACATCAAAATTTTTGTTTTTATCATTTACCTACTCGAGGACGAGCAGGAATTAAGCTTGGGGATGCTGATACGTCTCCAACGTATATATAATTTTTGATTGTCCCATGCTATTATATTATCATTCTTGGATGTTTTACAATCATTTTATAGCAACTTTATATCATTTTTTGGGACTAACCTATTGATATAGTGTCTAGTGCCAGTTGTTGTTTTTTGCTTGTTTTTTACTTCGCAGAATATCCCTATCAAATGGAGTCCAAACGCAAAGAAAAATTTTGGACCAGAAGACAACTTGGGGGCCAAGGAGGGACCAGAGGGGAGGCCCGTGGGGACCACAAGACACCAGGGCGCGCCCTGCTGGGTTGTGGTGCCCACGGGGGTCTCCTGCACCGCCTCTTCGCCCTATAAATTCCCAAATATTCCAGAAACCTTAGGAGAACAGACGAAACACAATTCCAGTCGCCGCAAGTTCCAGAAGCACGAGATCCAATCTAACACCATCACGGAGGGGTTTATCATCCTCATTGGTGCCACTCCGATGATGCGTGAGTAGTCCACCATAGACCTATGGGTCCGTAGGCAGTAGCTAGATGGCTTCTTCTCTCTTTTTGCTTCTCAATAAAATGGTCTCTTGGAGATCTATTTTATGTAAACCTTTTTGCGGTGTGTTTGTTGGGATCCGATGAACTTTGAGTTTATGATCAGATCTATATCCATGAATATTGTTTCATTTTTCTTTGATCTCTTATATGCATGATTATTTATAGCCCCGTATTTCTTCTTTGAATCTTTGGTTTAGTTAGGCCAACTAGATCGATTTTTCTTGCCATGGAAAGAGGTGCTTTGTGATGGGTTCGATATTACGGTGTCCTCACCTAGTGACAGAAGGGGTAGCGAGGCACGTATCTATCATTGCTATTAAGGATAACAAGATGGGGTCTATTCCTACATGAATAGATCTTGTCTACATCATGTCATTGTTCTTATTGCATTACTCTGTTTCTCCATGAACTTAATATACTAGATGCATACTGGATAGCGGTCGATGTGTGGAGTAATAGTAGTAGATGCAGGTAGGAGTCGGTCTACTAATCTTGGACATGATGCCTATATATTGATCATTGCCTTGGATATCATCATAATTATTCGATCTTCTATCAATTGCCCAACAGTAATTTGTTTACCCACCGTGTGCTATTTTCTTGAGAGAAGTCACTAGTGAAATCTACGGCCCCTGGGTCTATCTTTTATTATATTGCTTTCAGATCTATTTTCCACCGTATTTGTTTTTAGATCTATTATTCCAAAAATACTTTGCTGCAATTTTCATTTGCATCTTTTATTTCTCATTTTATTCAGATCTATTCATCCAACTACATACAAAACAATCTATCTTTTTACCGAGGAGGGATTGACAACCCCTCTTACGCGTTGGGTTGCGAGGATTTGTTCTTTGTGTGCAGGTACTGTTTACATAGTGTTGCTTGGTTCTCCTAATGGATTGATACCTTGGTTTCATAACTGAGGGAAATACCTACCGTATCTATACTGCATCATCCCTTCCTCTTTGGGGAAATACCGATGTAGTTTCAAGCCGCATCAAAAGGAAATTTCTAAGCTCGTGAAGAAGAAAATCGTCGCCTTCTCAAAGTTGAGGAGAAGAAGGCTGATGGAAAAGAAGAAGGTCACTCCAGACGCAAACATGATCCTAGTGCAAAGAAAAAGAGTGCACCGAAGAAGAAGCCGACTGAACCAACCGACAGAAATGCTGAAAGCAATTCTTCCGATCAAGATGGTCCACTGCCAACAATAGAGGAAGTTGATGCTACTCTCAGTGAACATCACAACTTCTACAGAGCTACCTGATCTTCCGGCTCGTGCAGTTCCAATAGCACCTCTGAAGAAGATCACATTGAAAAGAAAGACTCCACCTACAACTGTTTCCATGAAGGATTTTGTGGACACAACTCCTCATCCTGAAGCAATAAACATGCATGATTTGGTAGTTGATGCTCCTGTCAGCACTGCCAAGCTAGGCGAACTAATTCCTAAGCCAAAGGTGAAGAAAATAAAGGCACCAAACACCGAGAAAACTGCTCCTCGAGATACTACACCGAAGGAAAAGGCTGCCAAGTTTGCCCCTACTTTGACTCAACCACTGGCTTCTATGCCTCCATCCGAGCAAGTTCTAGTGCAAACTGCTCTAGTTACACAAACTAATGTTATATCTGATGCTCCACATTATTTCAGTCATGTCTTCATCATGGAGCAGCTTGACAAGTTCGTTGAAAATCTGTTCGATGGTGAAGTGGCATCTTTGCCAATTCCATCTGAAGTCATTTCGCAAGCATCTGATGTTGTTCGAGAAATGGGAGAAGATTCTGTTGAAATCAACACCCTCACTGCCGAACTCAAAGACCTTGATGATCGAATGAAAACTGCATCTTCCAAGTTTGTCATTAAACAACTTGAAGAATCTTACATGGATATCAATCGGGCTTTGAATATCCTCCGCAGCAGAAGATTGGGTTTTCACTCAGATCTGGATGATATTGTTTGCAAGATCTGCAATGAGCATCAAGCACAAGCTACTGGCTATAATGATCTTGTCAAAGGACACATTGATCAAACTGCTCAGCCGACTCAAAAGAAGCGAAAGAAAAATGCAAAGAAAAATGCTCCTCCTGCTACGACAGAAATGTCACCACTTCACGCTGACGCTCAGCCTCAGAAGGAAAGATCTCCTGAGCCAGCAATTCCTTTGGAACCCACTGCCCAAGTCTCTGATGCAATTCCCCTGCCAAGGCCAACTGAACCAGTGCCTGTGGCCTCCCCTATTCAAGATGATATTCCTTCTCAGCCACATGTCTCAGAAGATGGTGAAATCCCTCCGTCCGATCCCTAAGCTTCTCCTGCTCGTGAAGAACCAAATGTTTCGGTTCCTCCCTTTGCACAACAATAGATTCCCTAAGAACAACCGCAATAGTGTCTAGTGCCTGATTCCACTTCAGTGCCGCCTGTTAAAGAATCTGCTCCCTCTCAACTGCGGATTTCCATCGACACAGCACAAAGAATTTTAGATGTTGGTCCATCTGCAGTCAGATCTGCTTTTGCTCGTCATACAGACTCTGTAGTTAATGGAGATGAAGTGATTTCCGTTGAAGATGAACTCAAATATCCATATCCTCGTGAAAATACCTTTGTTCTCGACTGGTGTTGGTGTCAAAGGGCCACTTTTCAATCGGAACACTCATCCTCAATTCTTTCGAGAAAGTCCGTACAAAGGGCCACGCACCTCTGAATCTACTCGTTTCTGGACTCAAGAACATGCCATCTTTTATTCTCGGATTCTCTATGACAGCCGAAAGATATTTGCTCATGAGTTCCCGGACATCTCTGCTATGAAGAATATTGGCTGCTTTACTCCGTTACTGCAAGATCTGGAAGATTTTAGCCTCATAAATGTCTTTGCATTCGAGCATCCGTGGAACAGAGAAATCATACTTCAGTTCTATGCAACCTTGTATATCTCTGGTGATGAATCTGATAGCTCCAAGTGGATCATGGAATGGATGACCGAAGGGAAACGCATAAAATGCACTTCAACATATTTTGTCTCACATTTTCATTTCCCTCGGTTCGAGCATGGAAAAACTGAGATTAGAGTGCACAACATTGATGTCATTTTAGATGAAATCTTTTGATGCACCATGGACAAAGAAAAGATTCGTGACTACAATGGTCCTCCCTTGCCCGAGCATTTGACATTCGAGAATCAGACTCTATACCATTTGCTCACCTACACCATCCGCCCTCTGGCCGGGATGAATACTGACAATGTCATTTCTGATGTTCTTCGAAATGCCATCTATGCAATCTCCGAACGATATGTCTTTGATGTCAAGGACATGTTTTTGTGTATTCTGAAAGATTTATCTCAGCATCCAAAATGCCTCAAAGTCTATGCACCATGGATCCAGAAAATGATTGATCATACTATGCGCACAGAATACTTGGCAAAAGTTAGTCATAAAAGCTTCATACCTCCAGTGTGTGATACACTGCAAGTTATGGAAGATATTTCTTTGGGTAGAGTACCCGTGTCAAGCCCTCAAGATTATCTCAATACATTCGATGGGCCACAGTTGCCTCAGCGTGATCGACAGATATCTCATCAACCTCCATCGCACCTCGCAATGAGTTTGCGCATGTAGCAGCTGCTGCTGAAGCATATGGCTAAGGATCGCTGAGAGAAAGAACATCTGGCTGCCGAGCTAAATGCAATCAACAACAGAACTAAAGTGGTGCATATGCTTGCGGCTGAGAAAAAGAAACGTCTATGGAAATTGCTTCGCAAGTTCTTCACCGAAAAACAACTTCTGCATGTCAATGTCAAAGAGCTTTATGAGTATCTTGACAAAGATTTTCTGTCGAAGATTACCAAGATCTCATTACTCCTCCTCTGCCAGCTCGTGAGCCAACAACTGATCTACTCCATTTTAAGCTGCGAAAATTGCTCGAAGAATCTGAAGCTACCTCACCGACAGAGAAACCAGTCAATGGAAATGTGTTGTCTCGTGCTACTCCAGTGGCTAATCCCAATGTGTCATCATCATCACAACAACGCACTGCTATTCCTGAAGAAAAATCTGCTGCCATTGAAGATGAAGATACTCTAGTTACTTTCGAATCATAAGTCTCCTTGGAAAGTTCTTCTAGAGATGCCATCGAGTGAATCAAGTTCACAACTTTTGCACTCATGTTCTTCGTCACCTTTTTAGCACTAGTTGACAAAAAGGGGGAGAATTACATCGAGTTTTGATAGATTTGCTTTTGGAGTTTCGTTGGTTTGGTTTCGTGTGAGATTTGAACTTTTAGTTAAAGACTATTTGCTCTCTGATGTAAAACTTCTGTGCTGTAATGTTAATCACCCCGCCTTCTGCACTATTTCTCTTGAAGCGCTTGTCTTGCAGGTGGAATTATTATCAGAAGTTATGAATGATTGCACTACGATTTCGATGGATTATATATCATCAGTGCGAATCATTATCTCGAATGATTGAAATTTCCTCTATATACTTCAATGAATTGAAGGAGAATTTTATCTCATATATGAAACCCTACATACATCTAGGGGGAGTCTATTTCATCATTGAGTCAAGTAACACAAATTCACTCTTGTTCGATTTACTTTTCACTTATCTATCTTCACTTCGATGATTATCTGTTTTGTTAACAACTGTCCAAAAAGGGGGAGATTATTGGTGGAATGATAGGCTCCTTATGTTTTGGATTTTGTTGACATAAACAGTATGGGACTTATGTGTTTGCTAGTGCATCATAGAGTAACAGGTCCCTGAGATCATGAGGAGTTTGAGCTAAATGATGAAGGTAATCTCCCTGCGCTGCAGTGAGGGTTATCATCGAAGATTATGATAACAAGAGTGACCCCTAAAAAATTGCTGAAGTGAAGCAATTGGTTCGATGCCTGTCCGAGGAAATTGACTGCGTCCGAGGAGATTGAAGATGAAATGAAGATGTAGCATTTATTTCGTAGTTCTTCTTCTCTTTATTGAGTCATAGGACCACCGTACTATTAAGAGGGGTGTAGCGTTCGGAACTTTGATTCTTTGATGCTAAACCCAAATCCTACGAAAGTTGTGAGAGAAATCTCTTTGTGTTCCGAGCAAATACTTGCCAGCAAGAGACTGTGATCTTCTTTGCTGCGAGAGATTTGTCTCAGACCGAGGAGTTAGCATTACTTGTTCCTCAAGTAATGTTACCGTTGCTCCTAAATCCGACCATTGTAAATGTGTCGGTTGGCCATTGGCTAGACCGCGTGTCCAAAATGGTCATTTCCCATCAGGGAAGGCTGCGGCTATAAATAGCCACCCCGCGCTGGCTTTGTCTGGTGGCTGCTCCATTTGATTCTGAGAAGATTGTTGAGCAACCCCTTCTCTGAGCGATTTGAGTTTAAAATCCACCGAGAGAAAACCCCGAGAGCCGAAGAATTAGATAGTGGTTTAGCATCACTCGAATCTAAGTCCAGTACGCTCCGCCTATTACTCTTGAGAGCTGCAAACGCTCTAGACGGTTAGGTATCAATTTCTCCAGAGACCAAGAGTGATTGTGGTTCTCGAAGAAGAAGTCTGTAAAGGTTTGGAGATCGCCTCAAGTATCTACCACGAGTTATAGGCATTGGTTGACGAACCAATTATCGAGGAGAATAGGGTGAAGAGAGTTTATCTTCCGTGTTAAGTCATAGCCGCTCCAACCAGACGTAGTCCTTATGCAGAAGGACGAACTGGTCGAACAAATACCCTTTCGCCATCGAGCATCACTGGTTACCTCTGTTACCCATGTTTACATTCGATCTATTTTCTTTCATGTGATTTCCCTCGATGCATGTTTTTGTTTACATTCGGTACTTAGTTATAGCTCGCTATAGTTTGTTTTTCATTCGCTCCACTGCTAAGTTCTGAGAGTTTTGAGATTTCCGAAGAAATTTTAAAACTCCCATTCACCCCCCTCTGGTAGACATACTTCATTCCTACACATGGTATAGGCTATGTGATGATATTGGAGCTTGGAATTACAACCGGTTGAAATTGGAATTTCATCAGAAGTTTTATCATATGCATCTGGTTCATCGTGATTGGACTTATATATATAATTTTTGGCCTCGTGAAGGAGAAAGTATTGCCCAAGCTTGGGGGAGGCTTAAGTCAATGTTATATTCATGCCCCAATCATGAGCTCTCAAGAGAAATTATTATTCATAGTTTTTATGCTCGGCTTTCTCGTAATGATCAATCCATGCTCGATACTTCCTGTACTGGTTCTTTTATGAAGAAGACTATCGAATTCAGATGGGATCTTTTGGAAAGAATTAAACGCAACTCTGAAGATTGGGAGCTCGAGGAGGTAAGGAGTCAGGTATAAAGCTTGAATTTGATTGTGTTAAAACTTTTATGGATACTGATGCTTTTCATAATTTTAGCACTAAATATGGACTTGACTCTGAGATAGTATCTTCTTTTTTTGAATAATTTGCTACTCATGTTGATCTCCCTAAGGAGAAGTGGTTTAAATATCATCCTCCCATTGAATAAAAATAGTAGAACCCCTAGAAGCTAGAGAAGAAACTACTACTTATCATGTTGATCTAGTTATTCCTACTGCTTACATTGAGAAACCACATTTTGCTGTTAGGATAAAAGAACATGCTAAAGCTTCAGCTGTGGTTCGCAAAAGTTATACAAGAACACCTACACCATTTGAAAAAATTAAAGTTGAACCTAATGTTGCTATGGTTAAAGATCTCTTGGCTGAAAATATTGATGGGCATGTTATTTATTTCTGTGATGAAGCCACTAGAATTGCTAAACCTGATGAAAAAGTTAAACATAGACCTATTGTTGGCATGCCTGTTGTTTCTATTAAAATAGGGAGATCACTGTTATCATGGCTTATGTGATTTGGGTGCTAGTGTGAGTTCAACCCCGTTTACTTTATATCAAGAAATTATGAATGATATTGCAACTGCTGAGATAAAAGATATTGATGTTACTATTGAGCTTGCTAATAGATATACTATTACGCCACTTGGGATTGTTAGAGATGTTGAAGTATTGTGTGGGAAAATAAAATACCCTACTGATTTTCTAGTTCTTGGTTCCCCACAAGATAATTTTTGTCCCATTATATTTGATAGACCTTTCCTGGACACTGTTAATCCTAAGATAGATTATGAGAAAGAAATTGTTAGTGTAAGTTTTGGTGATGTGTCTCATGAGTTTAATTTCTCCAAATTCCATAGATAACCCCATGATAAAGAATTACCTAGTAAAGATGAAAATATTGGTCTTGCTTCTATTGCCGTGCCTCCTACTGATCCATTAGAACAATATTTTCTAGACCATGAAAATGATATGCATATGAATGAAACAAACAAAATAGATGAGATATTCTTTAAACAAATGCCTGTTTTGAAACACAATTTACCTATTGAAACTCTTGGAGATCCTCTTCCACCCAAGAGTAATCCTATGTTTGAGCTTAAACAATTACCTGATACATTGAAATATGCTTATCTTGATGAAAAGGAGATATATCCTATTATTATTAGTTCTAACCTTACAGAGCATGAAGAAAAGAGACTATTGAAAACTCTGAGGAAGCACCGTGCCTCTATTGGATATACTCTTGATGATCTTAAGGGCATTAGTCCCACTCTATGTCAGCATAAAATATGGAGCCTGATGCTAAACCAGTTGTTGATCACCAACGACGGTTAAATCCTAAGATGAAGGCAGTGGTAAGAAATGAAATATTAAAGCTTCTGGAAGCAGGTATAATCTATCCTATTGCTGATAGTAGATGGGTAAGTCTTGTTCATTGTGTCCCTAAGAAGGGAGGTATTACTGTTGTTCCTAATGATAAAAATGAACTTATTCCACAAAGAATTATCACAGGTTATAGAATGGTAATTGATTTTAGAAACCTAAACAAAGCTACTAGGAATGATTAGTATCCTCTAACTTTCATTGATCAAATTCTAGAAAGACTATCAAAACATACACATTTCTGCTTTCTAGATGGATACTCTGGTTTTTCCCAAATACCTGTGTCACAAGAGGATCAAGAAAAAACTACTTTTACATGCCCTTTTGGTACTTTTTCTTATAGGCGTATGCCTTTTGGTTTATGCAATGCACCTGCTAGCTTTCAAAGATGTATGACTGCTATATTCTCTGACTTTTGTGAAAAGATTGTTGAGGTTTTCATGGATGATTTTTTCGTATACGGAACTTCTTTTGATGATTTCTTAAGCAACCTTGATCGAGTTTTGCAGAGATGTGAATAAACTAATCTTGTCTTGAATTGGGAGAAGTGCCACTTTATGGTTAATGAAGGTATTGTCTTGGGGCATAAAATCTCCGAACGAGGTATTTAAGTTGGTAAAGCTAAAGTTGATGCAACTAAAAAAAATTTGTGTCCTAAAGATATCAAAGATATAAGAAGTTTCCTGGGTCATATTGGTTTCTATAGGAGATTTATTAAAGAATTCTCTAAAATTTCTAGGCCTCTTACTAATCTTTTGCAAAAATATATTCCATTCATTTTTTATGATGATTATGTAGAAGCCTTTGAAATACTTAAGAAAGCCTTAATCTCTGCACCTATTGTTCAACCACCTGATTGGAATCCACCCATTGAAATTATGTGTGATGCTAGTGATTATGCCATTGGTGATGTTCTAGGACAAAGAGTTGATAAGAAATGAAATGTTATCCATTATGCTAGCAAAACTCTAGACACTGCTCAAAGAAATTATGCTACCACTAAAAAGAATTTTTAGCAGTTGTGTTCGCTTGTGTTAAATTCAGATCTTACATAGTTGATTCTAAAGTAATTGTTCACGATGATCATGCTGCTATTAAATACCTTATGGAAAAGAAAGGTGCTAAACCAAGACTCATTAGGTGGGTTCTCTTGCTACAAGAATTTGATTTACATATTACTGATAGGAAAGGAGCTGAGAACCCCGTAGCAGACAACTTGTCTAGGTTAGAAAATATTCTTGATGACCCACTACCTATTGATGATAGCTTTCCTGATGAACAACTAGCTGTCATAAATGCTTCTCGTAGTACTCCTTGGTATGCAGACTATGCTAACTACATTATTGCTAAATTTCTACCACCTTGTTTCACATACCAACAAAAGAAAAAGTTTTTCTATGATTTAAGACATCACTTCTGGGATTACCCACACCTATATAAAGAAGGAGTAGATGGTGTTATTAGATGTTGTGTACCTGAGCATGAATAGGAACAAATCCTACGCAAGTGTCACTCCAAGGCTTACGAAGGACACCATGCTGGAGATAGAACTGCAACAAGGTATTACAATCTGGTTTTTATTGGCCTACTCTTTTCAAAGATGCTCGTAAGTTTGTCTTGTCTTGTGATGAATGTCAAAGAATTGGTACATTAGTAGATGTCAGGAAATGCCTATGAATTATTCACTTGTTATTGAACCATTTGATGTTTGGGGATTTGATTATATGGGACCTTTTCCTTGCTCTAATGGGTATACTCATATTTTAGTTGCTGTTGATTATGTTACTAAGTGGGTAGAAGCTATTCCAACTAGTAGTGCTAATCATAACACCTCTATTAAAATGCTTAAAGAAGTTATTTTCCCGAGGTTTGGAGTCCCTAGATATTTAATGACTGATGGTGGTTCACATTTTATTCATGGTGCTTTCCGTATTTTGCTTGCTAAGTATGATGTTAACCATAGAATTGCATGTCCATATCATCCTCAGTCTAGTGGTCAAGTAGAGTTAAGTAATAGAGAAATAAAATTGATCTTGCAAAAGGCTGTTAATAGATCTAGGAAGAATTGGTCTAAGAAACTTGCTGATGCATTATGGGCTTATAGAACTGCTTATAAAAATCCTATGGGTATGTCACCATATAAAATGGTTTATGGGAAAGCATGTCACTTACCTATTGAATTAGAACATAAAGCTTATTGGGCAATTAAGGAACTCAACTATGATTTCAAACTTGCCGGTGAAAAGTTGTTATTTGACATTAGCTCACTTGATGAATGGAGAACCCAAGCTTATGAAAATGCCAAGTTGTTTAAAGAAAAGGTTAAAAGATGGCATGACAAAAGAATACAAAAGTGGGAATTTAATGTAGGTGACCATGTCATTCTATATAATTCTCGTTTAAGATATTTTGCAGGAAAACTTCTCTCCAAATGGGAAGGGCCTTACATTATCGAAGAAGTTTATCATTCTGGTGACATCAAGATCAATAATGCCGAAGGTAATAACCCGAAGGTGGTGAATGGGCAAAGAATCAAACATTATATCTCAGGTACGCCCATAAATGTTGAAACTAATATTATTCATTCCATAACACCAGAAGAGTACATAAAGGAAACCTTCCAGAATGCTCCAGAACCCTGAAAAGGAATAGGTATGTGATACGGTAAGTAAACCGACTCCAAAAGTTTTCCAAAAGCAATTTTACTCCATTTTGGAATATTTAAAAAAATTAGGAAAATAAAAAGTAGTCCGAAAAGTGCACGAGCAGGCGACAAGCCTGGGTGGCGCGCCCTACCTCCTGGGCGCGCCTCCCGAGCATGTGGCCACCTCGTGTACCTCCCGGACTCCGTTTTCTCCCAGAATACTTGTTTTGCATGGTAAAAATTCATTATATAATCTACCGAAGGTTTTGACCACCATATTACCATAATATCCTCTATTCTTGTTTCGAACTATCTTTCTGACAGATCCGACAGCATGTCTTCGCAAGATTCAGATTGAGAGAGCTATGTTTCCCATTACACTTTGGATCCAAGGATCTTTGGGGAGATTTATCCCTACCTATGGTCCACGGATGAGGAGCAAGATTCTGACCCGGTGGAGGCAAAAGATGCGAGCTTAGAGGAAGACAATGCCCCCTACCTCAACCAGGGGATATGCACGTGGAGTTCAAGAAGTCAAGCCTTCCGAACGGATCAAGAAAATTTAAGGTTCAATTTATCCCATCCTGTTTTTTGTAGGAAAGTAAGGCGGCATTATGCAAAAATATATTGGAGCTTGAGCAAGAAAATAATGACTTGAGGGAGGAAAGGTTCATCCTCAAATGTAAGCTGGAGAAGCTCGCCGCCGCATCATCAACTCCATCACCACCACCTCCGAAGAAGGAGACTTGAGTACATGGGTATGGGCACTCCCCTTGGCTTACGCCAAGCTTGGGGGAGGTGCCCCAGTATCATATCACCATCACATATTTATCTTTATCGTTTATCTTAGTTCAATCCTTTTTGTTAAATCTTGATCTAGTAGAATAAAAGTTTTAGTATGATCTAGTATTTATGTTTTTGTTTCATGATCTATCTATGTAATCGAGTGCAAGAGTTATATAATAAAGATTAGTTTTGAGTAGAGGGTTTTGCTTTCTTGCTTTGATCTTGGAAAAGGAAAAGAATAAAAGAAATAAAAAGATTATATAATAATCTTATGGAGAGTGATGATTTCACATATAAGAAGTATGATGCATGAAATTTGTTGAGGGTTGACAAACATAGTATTGGTCATTGTTGCAATTAATAGGAAGTAATAAAGAAAGAGAGGCTTCACATATAAATACACTATCTTGGACATCTTTTATGATTGTGAGCACTCATTAAAATATTATATGCTAATAAGTTGATGTTAGACAAGGAAGACAACATAATGTGTTATGTTCCCTTATATCCGAATATAAGTTATATTGTCATGGATCCTCCAACATGTTGAGCTTGCTTCTCATCCTATGCTAGCCAAAAATTCCGCACTAAGTGGAGATACTACTTGTGCATCCAAAAACCTTTAACCCAGTTTTGCCATGAGAGTCCACTATATCTACCTATGGATTGAGTAAGATCCTTCAAGTAAGTTGTCATCGGTGCAACCAATAAAAATTGCTCTCTAAATATGTATGATATTTTAGTGTGGGGAAAATAAGCTTTATACGAACTTGTGATGGGGAAGAAATAAAAGCGATGGACTGCATAATAAAGTTCTCTATCACAAGCGGCAATATAAAGTGACATTCTTTTGCATTAAGATTTTGTGCATCCAACTAAAAAGCGCATGACAACCTCTGCTTCCCTCTACAAAGGGCCTATCTTTTATTTTTATTTTCTACCTGTATGCAAGAGTCATGGTGATCTTCACCCTTCCTTTTATATTTTTTCTTTTTGGCAAGCACTATGTGTTGGGGAAAAATCCAGACATACATATCCACTCGGATGTAGGTGATCATAAATTATGTTGACATTACCCTTGAGGTAAATGGTTGGGAGGCGAATCTATAAGCCCCTATATTTCTTTGTGTCTGATTGAAGCTTTGATCTCATAAGTATCGCGTGAGTGTTAGCAATTATGAAAGATTAAATGATGGTTGCGTATGTGAACTTGCTAAATAAAAGCTCTTACATTGACTCTTTCTAAGGTTACGACAAATTGCAATTGCTTCAATGACCGAGATCATAGTTTGTTAGTTTTCAATAAAGTTTTTGGTTCATACTTTACCTTGTGAATGAATTATCACTTTAACATGAGAAGTTATATGAATATATGTATTGCTGTTCTAAGGATGATCATGATGCCCTCATGTCCGTATTTTATTTTATCGACACCTCTATCTCTAAACATGTGGTCATGATTATCGATTTTGACTTTCGTTTGAGGACAAGCGAGGTCTAAGCTTGGGGGAGTTGATACGTCCATTTTGCATCATGTTTTTATGTTGATATTTATTGCATTACGGGCTGTTATTTCACTTTATGATACAATTCTTATGCTTTTTGTCTCTTATTTTACAAGGTTTACATGAAGGGGGAGAATGCCAGCAGCTGGAATTCTTGACTGGAAAGGAGCAAATCTGAGATACCTATTCTGCACAACTCCAAATGTCCTAAAACTTCATGGAGAATTGTTTTGGAATATATAAAAAATATTGGGCGAAGAAACAACAGAAGGGGACCCACCAGGTGGCCACAAGCCTGGGGGGCAAGCCCTACCCCCCAGGGCGCGCCTCCCGAGCTTGTGGGCCCCTGGCCAGCCCCTGGTGTTCATCTTCTGCTATATGGAGGGGTTTGACCTAGAAAAAATCATACGGAATCTTTCAGGACAAAGCGCCACCATCTCGAGGCAGAAGCAATCTAGGGCTCCGGCAGAGCGATTCTGCCGGGGACACTTCACTCCGAGAGGGGGAAATCGAAGCCATCAGCATCACCATCGATCCTCTCATCATGGGAGGGTCAATCTTCATCAACATCTTCACCAGCACCATCTCCTCTCAAACCCTAGTTCATCTCTTGTATTCAATCTTTGTCCCAAAACCTCAGATTGGTACCTGTGGGTTGCTAGTAGTGTTGATTACTCTTTGTAGTTGATGCTAGTTGGTTTATTTGGTGGAAGATCATATGTTCAGATCCTTAATGATATTCAATACCCCTCTAGTCTTGAACATGAGCATGCTTTGTGAGTAGTTACGTTTGTTCCCGAGGACATGGCAGAAGTCTTGTTATAAGTAATCATGTGAATTTGGTATTTGTTCGATATTTTGATGAGATGTATGTTGTCTTTACTCTAGTGGTATTATGTGAACGTAGAGTACATGACACTTCACCATGATTTGGGCCTAGGGGAAGGCATTGGGAAGTAATAAGTAGATGATGGGTTGCTATAGTGACAGAAGCTTAAACCCTAGTTTATGCGTTGCTTCGTAAGGGCCTGATTTGGATCCACATGTTTCATGCTATGGTTAGATTTATCTTAATTCTTCTTTCGTAGTTGTGGATGCTTGCGAGAGGGGTTGATCATAAATGGGAGGCTTGTCCAAGTAAGGACAGCACCCAAGCACCGGTCCACCCACATATCAAATTATCAAAGTAACGAACATGAATCATATGAGCATGATGAAAACTAGCTTGACAATAATTCCCATGTGTCCTCGGGAGTGCTTTGCTTTATATAAGAGTTCATCCAGGATTATCCTTTGCTATAAAAAGGATTAGGCCACCTTGTTGCACCTTTGCTACACTTGTTACTTGTTACCCATTACAAATTATCTTACTACCAAACTATCTGTTACCGATAATTTCAGTGCCTGCAGAAAATACCTTGCTGAAAACCACTTGTCATTTCCTTCTGCTCCTCGTTGGGTTTGACACTCTTAATTACGAAAGGACTATGATTGATCACCTATACTTGTGGGTCATCAGCCACCAGTGCAAATATATTGAACAAAGCAGCATATTACATACACTGGGCGTCTAAATTGGCCACCAGTGCAAATAAACGCGGCAGCAAAACAAGTCCAGAACTGAAACCACTTCAGAAGAGCTCAAGAAACGATATCCTGGGTACCCACCATGCTGGCAAGAAGCTTAGCAAGCTTATTAGCTTTCTCTTGTTTGGCACTAAAATCCTCTAACGTTTGTTTTTGCAACAGAAAGTATGCATCTAAATTCTGTAGGGACTTCCTCAGTCCTTCGGCTTCTTGTCGCAACACAGCTGACTGATGCCTTTCAGCTAGTAGCTGAGACTCAAGAAGCCGAAGTGATTCAGGCAGCGAGTTCGAAGAGCTTGTGGCAGTGGTAGTGGCCAGTAACTCGAACACTACATCAAGGTAGGACTTTGGAGTTGTCTCACTGTCTACAAGATAGTTTTTATCACCTTTCTTGAAGACCAACAGGGTTGTCTCACTATCTTGGACCTTATCTGCATTACTTTCTCTACCATTGCATAATGGGGTGCTCTTCTCCAATATTCTGTCGGCATTCTACAAGAGAAAAAAGCAGACACATCACAGGTTTATCATGTAGTATATGAAACTCATTTTGGTAAACCGGTTCAGTAGTAAGGTGGACAAGATAACATCATGAAACAAACATATATCTATGTATTATGGTCACTGTATTGTCTATATCATTCTAGTTTATGTTGCCAAATCAAGATAGAGACACAATTCAAATCATATCTTTTTAAGGCACATCAGCATAGATAGAATATAAGTGTGGGAAACTACACAACACTAACAACACTTGTAATGTGCATGACATGAGAACATAACTGTTTATACAACTGAAACTGAAATCAACATAGACAAGAAGTTAGAATAGCAATCTAGTTAAAGAAATAGGTTTAAAACATACCTGTTACGCCATTGGAGTTTCAATTGGATCCTTCAAATTTGAAATTAGTTGGTATGAGTAAATATAGTGATGCAAGAGTAAAGGAGAATGCACCATAGCTACAGAATCTGACCTGAGAACAGTTGCTCTTCTACTTTAAACATGGAGTTTGGCTTCACTGTGGTGGTCTTCATGCTTTGGGCACTGCAGTTGCCTTACTAACTGCTCATGTGGGGGTACTCTGTGGTGGAAATGGTGCTGTGTCAACTAGAAGTGGGTCACTATCTGCTGGGGTTGGGGTTAGATGGGGTGTAGCTGGTTCTCTGTCCAATGGTGTAGGTGTACAATCTGCAAGAGTCTCGATTATGTGTGGTGGGGCTAGTTCGTAGGCTAATACAACCATCGTTCTATCTGCATCGACGGGGCGCATCGTCTTTTGTGAATGGGTTTTTACTCCCTTAGATACTGCCATGACCCCCTCCAATTCAAATGGCCAATAAACAAGAAAAGAAATTGAATGTACAGACATTGTATGATAGACAGATGCGGTAATTCACATATATGTTGTCTAACCAAACATGACAGCATGACACAATTTCACATATATGATGGCTAACTAAATAGGATAGCATGACACAGTTTCAGATATATGATGGATAACTCAACAAGATAGAATGGCATAATTAAACATATGATGAGTATCTAAACATGATAACATGACATAACTATATGATGTCTTTCTAAAATAGGTTGGGATGAAATAATTCACATACATGTTGTCTAAGTATACAGGATGGCATGATATAATTCACATAATTGATTGATATACTAAGCAGTTATCACTCGCATGTATGATCTCTAAACTAAGTAGATGGCATTGAATATTGTCTATATGATGTCTAAACTAAGCAATGCAAGACACCATATGCATGATATGAGAAATCTAAACATTGGAAGTTAGAGCATACACTCAGGTGGGATATAGAATTGGTCATCTGTCTCTGAATCCTCCTCTGAGGAGCTACCTATAACCATCGAGATGTATGCGTCAACATGTACCATTGTCTGCTCTGAAGACCTTGTTTTCACTCCAGATTTTTCCATAACTAACTCAAATGGCTGATGCACATGAAGAGTAGTTCAATGTACAAAGATTGTCGACAAATGGAATACGTAATAAAAAAGGATGGCATGAGATAATTCACATATATGATGCCTGGCTACATAGGATGGCATTGCATAATTCACATATATGATAATTGGCTAAAAAAGATGGCATTGCATAATTCACATATCTGATATAGAAACTAAACAGGAGGCATTCACACAAAACATGTCTAATCTAAGAAGATGACATGGCAATGCAAGACACCATATGCATGATATGAGCAATATAACCCTGCCAAGTTAGAGCATACACCTCGGGGGGGGGGGGGATACGACTGGTCATCTGTCTCTGAATCCTCCTCTAAGGAGCTATCTGTAACCAGCAAGAAATCTGCATCGACAGGTAGCACCGACTGCTCAAAAGACCTTTTTTTCACTCTAGATTTTCCCATCACCGACTCAAATTGCTGATGCATAGGAAGAGTAGATGAATGTACAGACATTGTCGACAAATGGAATACATGATGAAAAAAATAGTACGGCACGATACAATTCACATATACGATGATTGGCTAAACAGGATGGAATTGCATGACTCACGTATATGATGCCTGGCTAAACAAGATGGCATTGCATAATTCACATACATGATATAGAAACCAAACAGGTGGCATTCACACAAAGCAAATCTAAACTAGCTGATGACATATAAGATGTATAAAGTAAGCAATGTGAAGCGCCATATGCATGATATGACCAACATCAGCATGCCAGGTTAGAGCAAACACCTCAGGGGGTAAATAGGAGTGGTCGACTCCCTCTGAATCCCCCTCTAAACAGTTATCTTCCTCTGGAATACAATCTGGAATGAGGGGAGGGGGCCCCCACTGCCCACCATGGAGTGGCGTCTGCATGACATTATATTCGCACACAACGGTCTTCTCTTTTTCTCTACATGTTCAGTACGATTGCGTACAATAACCGACATGCATAATAAAAAACATAGTTAGATTATGTAAGGCCTAAGGGGTGCATGCAGAAATCAAGACTGATGGTAGCAACAAGTGGATAGATCCAAAACTAATGATAACAGCCAGATGATAGCTTCAGTTTAAAAAGATAGACGATGGCTCCTCTACTGTTTGTTGCCCACCCAACATGAACCGCATAGAAGACCCGAGATGAACCAGATAGTAGACAGAGATACTGTTCATTGCTACCTCAATATGTGCTCCATAGGCATTTGAAAACTCAAGTTTGAACATTAGTTTGGACCTGACTCGGAGTCTAAGAGGTGAACAGGATGATAAAGTAGAAGGTAATAATAATTGATGTATAACATAAGCAGACACAAAAGAGTGCGACCTCTCTTCCGGAACTATGTAGTCCTTAGGTTCATCTGCTTAGTCGATGATGGTAATGTAGTTGGCGTGGCTGCCGACAATGAGGACGATGATCTGAGGCAGCGAAAGAAGGTCTGCAGGGGGCATCTCTGTTGTGCTGGACGCTTCCGTTGATGGTGCACCTCAGGTGGGGTGGATGACGGCACAGCAGGAGCGGGACAAAACACACAGAGTTTTCTTTGACACCTATCTAAAAATAAAGTAAATCTCTAAGGGCTCCTTAGAATTGGAGGATTCTAAAAACGCAGGGACAGGAAAAACACAGGAATAGGATAGGAATGCATGTGCAAAACAGAGCATTTGCAAACATAGGATTTTTGTCAACCTGGGTGTTTGGTTCACATGAATTGGAAGAACACGGGAATGGAGAGAAACATGGTCAAATTAAAGTCAAATCACATGAAAATGTAAAGTTAGACTCTTATTATGCCAGTAATGCACTTAGTCCTATTCTTCATGCATAGTAATTTGAAAAGGACGTCCAAGTGGATATTAACATTCCTACGTTTTTTCTTTGAAAGAGACACCAAAGGAGAAAAAATCCTCCAGTTTTGCTTTGCTCCATTCCTTCTAACCAAATGCATGAATAGTAGTACCATAGGAAAGTTTCCAATTCCTATGTTTTCTTTCACGTTTTCTTTGAACCACTGGCGATTCTAGTAGGCAGTCTTCAACAGGCTGAAGCCTGCCCTCGAAAAATGTTTTTTTACTACTACTATTTTGGACCAAGCCAACTAGCTCAACTCCCAGGCCCATCTACACTTTGAGGACTACTACCTCACTGCTTGTTATATGGGAGAAACTATTCGTATTTCTCATTACTACGTCACTGGTACCGTAAGGTGCTATACAAATGGTTTTTAACCCCTTTCCGCGATGCCATTTGGAACCGTCGCCTAGTGAGTGACTGCGATAGGGGGGTCCTTCCCACACGACCCAGAAACCATCGGGGATAGGCGAGCAGCTACTAAAGATCGCCATAGAATAAACGTATGAGAAGCCGCCCCAGTCCCACACGTTAGCATTAAGTTTCTGATCAGAGAGACATCCCAAACGATTACGCCGCTAGTCATGTGAAAAAGGTGGACATCAACATTTAATCTACCGATATGTTTGTCATAGGTACATTATCGCACACGGTTCAAGAATGTAAAATGTGTGCGGTGCCTCTACTAACGCCAACGTGTCCATTTTCATAAGTGTGTGCGATTGGTATTCCTATCACACACGCACACTGGTTTGAAACGTTTGGCGTATTACCATGAATCGCACACGCATATGAGATGAAACCGTGTGTGCGTCCGTCGGGCATCGCAACCATTTCACGTCAAAGAACCGTCTGTTCTCTATTTTTCATCGCACACGCTGTTTTCTTTCTAACCGTGTGCACATTATTTTATTCGCTCCTGTATAATTTTATTTTTCCCTATAATTTATTATTTGAATTGGAAATTTTGAAATATGAAACGTGGAATTCAAATTCTCAGCACAATGGTTCAACAACTAATCCATAAATAAAATTGTCAGTACAATATGTTCAGTAATTACAGGATTAGACAACAATTAACTTTGATGAACCACAATATTTAGAGGCGGTAAAGGTGAAGAGAGAAGTGTAAATCATTTTGACTGCCGATGGTGTTGAAGAAGCGGAATGCCCATAATGTGCCTTCCTGCATGCCATAGGCACGAACAACTTTTGTCCAACCCCTTGTGATGATCGCCCGCCCATCCTTCACCGCCTTTAGGAAGACTTCTATAGCATTATCATGGTAGCATGAATTATATACTTTAAGCTTAGTTGCCTCCACTCCGGTCATGTAGTTTGCAAGGTAATCATTAGTAAATAGCTTTGGAAACCACTTAAAAGAGAAAAAAATTAGATACTGAGGTCTAATAGAGTAACTTGTTGTGGGCAGGGGGAAAAGGCAACACATTACTTACCATCCTAAAGTTCACGGTTATCTTGGACAAAGTGTAAATAAAGAGCTTAATTCCCATCACCCGTTTCTTTCGCCTAACAATCTTTCTTAGTTTCCTCACTTGACGCTTGTTCATGAATATCTCATTGCCCCATACGCAAAAGGGATCGAAGCGTGGATCAGTACCGCTCATATATGTACCTACAAGCAACCAGTAAATGTTAGAAGCTAAACTGAGATTGCACAAATGATGTAAAATACAACTACCTACGTTCCTAAGTACAAGTATTTTTAGAGATTTCAATATGAACTACATACGGATGTATATAGAATTATAGATATAGTTTAGATTAGATTAGAATCTAGATTCACTCATTTTGCTCCTTATGTAGTCTATATTGGAATCTCTAAAAATACTTATATTTAGGATCAGATGGTGTATAAGACATGGGATGCAGCTAACCTCGGCGGTAAACAACAACATCGCCCATTGTAGCCCTGTTTAAGTACATGGAAAGCCAATGTTAACTACAACAGGGTTAACATCCACCAAAAATAGCAAATGGTAATAAAACGGCAGCATCTATAGTGATATCTTCATTGCAAAAGAGTAGCACGATAGCAAAGGGACGGATTAAAAAATGGATACAACTATTAATTGCAACAGGCTTAACAGCATCCTAAGTCATGTTTTGTAAGTTTGTATCCATTGAAATACAACTATTTAAAAATGGATACAATTGTTAATTGCAACAGGCTTAATAGCCATTGAAACTGGTACTGATAAAAATACAATTGGCAGAGTTAAACATCACAAGGCAGGTGCTGCCAGAGCAGAGAATGGCCCAGTTGTCTATAAAAAGGTAGGGAAAATAGCTAAACGTGTTAGGCATGTTTACAACAACATGCTTAATACATCGACTGTACAAAACATATCCATTAATAAGATTGAACTGGTGAGTTCATACTTGGTAATTCCTGAGAGGTAGTTGCTGGGGCACTTCATCTTGGCCAGAGCCCGCCCAAAGTCAGCGGCGGCGGAGGCGAGCTCTTCCTCCGGGTCGAAGCGTGGATCAGTGCCACCGACATGTGTACCTACAAAAAGCAAGTAAATGTTAGAAGCCAAACTGCAATTGCACAAATGATGTAAAATACTGTAAGACATGGGATGTAGCTAACCTCGATAGGAAACAACAGCATCGCCCATGTGACGCCCCCGGCTCAATCGTGCACTAATTATACACGCAAATGCGCACGATCAAGCCTAAGGACTCACTTGAAGATATCACAACACAACTCTAAAACATAAATAAAGGCATACAAGCATTATATTACAAGCCAGGGCCTCGAGGGCTCGAATACATAAGCTTGATGCCAAACAATCATCAGCGGAAGTGTTAGATATCTGAGTACAGATATGAAACAGAAACATACAAGCCTTTAGAAAGGCAGAGCAAAACAAAAGCAACGATCGAAAGGCGCAGGCCTCCTGCCTGGGACCCTTCGATCCTACTCCTGGTCGTCAGCCAACTCATAGTAGTACCCACCCTCGGGGTAGTAGTAGCGATCGTCGGCAGAGGCAGCTGTCTCAGGGGCTCCGTCATATGGTTGCATCAAACGGATATGGTGAGAAAAAGAAAGCAAAGCAACCATGAGTACTCATCCGAAGTACTCAGCAAGCAAGGATCTACACTACATATGCAACATTATCAAAGAAGGGCTGTATATGTGGACTGGGCTGCAGAAAATGCTAGAATAGAGAGAAGGTCTAGTCCTATCGAAGACTAGCATCTTCAGTGGTCTTGCAGCATTAGAAGAGTGTAGATCAGTACGGTATAAAGTAGTAGTAATGTTATCAACCTCAGCCAGAGATCCTTTCTCGACTCCCTGTGAGAAAGCAATCCCAGAGCCATACTATTCATTTCTCATCACAAGTATCCAATTCTAGTTGTATCGATCGCGATACAACTCCGAGCGTCCGTTACCGAGGATCCGGCTATGCATAGATTAGTTCTTCCCTGCAGGGGTGCACCAACTTACCCACCACGCTCGCTTAACTCCGGCCGGTCACACTTTTCTTGGTCATGCCCGGCCTTGGCCAAACGACACACCGCAGCCCTACCTAGAGCTCAGCAGAGAGGTCCCCGCCGGTCTACATCCTAAGCGATCAGGGGTCTTGGGCCATCGCCCTGTGCACTCTGGGTCGTTGCGCACACGGTGAAGCCAGGCACCAACACTACAGGATGGCGCCGGTCCGTCTGTGCAGCCATGCTGAACTGGACGTCTGACAAAGCTTTCGGCTGATGCATACGATGCAGAGTGCCCATAACTATTCCCACGTGATGGTTAGTGCTATCGGGCCAGAGGCCCACTCGAATCAAATATCCAAATCGTTAGTACCTTGGTGGTGCGGTAACGAGCAGAGACTCACGATCGGTGTGACCCCGTCGCCCCGTCTCAAGGACTTGCGGCAAGGACCAAGAATGCCCGGCCATGCCTCGTATTCATCACTCGGGCACCATCCAGGCAACCCGTCTTCACATCACACGCGGGTACCCCTCAGGGTCGACCCACCTTTCCAAGTAACAATTGTAAAGTCCAAGTATCCGTGTGTCCATAACATCAGGGGAATCTGAGGTATCACCCTTGTTGGATTCCTACTCGATGTATCTGTCAAGGTGAACTCGGAGGAATCACCCTCGATGGGTTCACACTTGAGGTGTTACATGACAGCGTCGTTATCGGAAGTGGTGAAGGAGGAATCACCCTCGATGACCATGACCGAATAGCTACTCTACAGAGTTAACATCATAAGTGCAACACAAGGTATCACCCTCGGCACTCGATAGTAACACTGCAGTGTCGTTACAACTAAGGGGGTGATGTGCGGTGCCGGGGCCTGGTTGTTGAGTCTTCTGATAATCCAACGGGGCAATCGGGACAAGTGGGGTCACTGATAGGTCTCTACCCAGCCTATACTAAGTAGTTTAGGATAAGCAGGTAAGGTTTCAATAGCAGGTTACAATAAACAGGCTATGCATCGGAATAGGTAAAGCAGTAGCAGCAGCAATTCTAATGCAAGAATGAGAGAGAAAGAATAAGCAATATCGATATGCTCAAAGGGGGGGGGGGTGCTTGCCTGGTTGCTCAGCGGCAAGGGTAAGGTCATTAGTGGTGTCGTCGGGCTCCTGAGCTGCGTCGGTCTCGGGAAATGCATCTGTAGCGGGGTCTACCGAGAGAGAAGAGGGGGGAGGAAATAGTAAATATAAAGCAAACAAGAGCATGACATGACAATACGCAGAGCTAGGGGTGTTCTGACGCGGTGCTACACGATATAGGTGAAGAGGGAAAACATCCGGGAATGTTTTCCAGAAGCTTGGCATTTTCAGACAGATGAAACGGAGGGGGACGGTTGCATGTTCGCTATGCTAGGGACATGTGGCGGACGAACGGACCGCGTTTTCGGATTCGTCTCGTCGTTCAGAGCAATTTTCATGTACAAAGTTTTTCGATCCGAGCTACGGTTTATTTTATATGATTTTATAAAGTTTTTAAACACTTTCTGGATTTATTTATTTATTTAAATTCAAATTATGCAAAACAATAAAAGGTGACATCAGCATGACGAAAAGATGACATCAGCAATCAACTCTGGCTGACCAGAGTCAAACCTGGCATGTGGGGCCCACATGTCATACACAGGGGGCTAACAGAGTTTAGATTTAAACTAGTTTTAGTTAATTAAGCTTCTGGGCCCAACTGTCAGTGTTAGATTAGGCTAATTAAATTAGTTTTAACTAATCCTGTTAATTAGTGGGGGTGGTGGCCCACCGGTCAGTGACTGTGCTGCCCAGTCAGCACAGTTGACCGGGGTCAATGGTCAACAGGGGGCCCCGGGCCCATCGGTCAGTGGCACAGGGGCGGGGCCCACCGGGGCCAGGTCAGCGCCGGCCGCCGGAGCTCTCCGGCGAGGTGAAACATGATGGTGAGTGCGGGAGGGGCTCGGGTTTCATCGTCCGGTGACCAAATTGACGGTGGTTGGTCGCGTTCGAACGGGAACAACGCTCCGCGTCGATCTGTGGCTCTAGCGCGGGCTAAAACGAACAGAGCCGAGTGCTAGGTCATCGCCGGCGGACGCCGGAATCGGGTGTTGGTGGCTACGGTGATGTGGGGCGCGGCAAACGATGCGGAGAGCGCCATTGGGCTCCTACGAGCTCCAGGAGCTCGACTACGAGCTCGATCGCGAGCTCGAGCTATGGTGGCCATGGCGGCGAGCTCATCTACGGTGATGAGTTCGGGCGCCTCGGGTACGGCCACTACGGCGATGGAAAACGTGCGGAGAAGAGAGGGGAAAGACGGAGACTGCTCACCGGGAGCCGTAGGGCGGTGGCAGTGTGCTCGGGGAGGGCTTGCCGGAGCGAATCGACCGCGGCGATCCCGGCGGCCGTAGGGGAAGGAGAAGGTCGAGGACGGCGATGCAGTGGCTCCCGAGTCGGTCTAGTTGTCGCAACCGACGTAGTCGAGGGCGGCGGGGAAGCTGGACAGCACGGCGGGGCGAACGGGGCATGGTGGCCACGGCTAGGCCGGAGCCATGGCGGCGCTGGTGTCCGGTGAGGGGGAAGCAGAGGATGGAGAGAGGGGGGAGGAAGTGAGCGAGGGAGAGCCAGGGGGGTGCGGGGCTGCCTCTATCCACCGCTGGCGCAGGCGCACGCTGTCATGCGGGGGGAGAGGGGGGCCTGGCTGTGCGCGCGCGTGCACGCGCTGTGTTTGACAGCGGTGCGGAGAGGAGCAGTGCGGGGGGTGAGGGAAAGGCGCTGCGCGGGCTGGGCCGGCCACTGTTGACCTTAGGCCCAGGCACAGTGGGCCTCTTTTCCTTTTTCTATTTTCTTTTCAGCTTTTTGTTTTTGTTTTCTGTTTTGTCTTTTGTTTATATTGCAAATGGCTTTTGTAAAATATGTGACTGGTCCCAATATTAATAGTGCAAAATTAGTCATTGCTAGAAAATGGTTTGATGGCAAATGAATTTTATTTGGATTTTAAATAAATGAATATGGATTAAATATCTCTATTTTGTTGCTGTTAGAGTCAATTAATTAATTTAGTGAATGTTGGTTATAATTTTAGAATTGTCTTTGGAATATTTACAATATTATGAACATTTTAGTTATCAAATTTGAACAACTTTTATTTGCACTTTCAGTTTGAACTTCTATTTGAATTTGAATTGAAAAGAGATAGGATCCAAATGATGTTTAAGCACTGTTGATCATGATGACATGGCATTATCAAAAGGGGATTAGTGTAGCTAACCACTGGGGTGTTACAAGTCTCCTCCACTAACAAGAATTCTCGTCCCGAGAATTAAGAGGTACATTGGAAAAGATCAGGGTATTCAACACGGAGGTTATCCTCGCGTTCCCAAGTGGCTTCATCTTCAGTATGATCAGACCACTGCACTTTCAGGAACTTGGCTGTCTTCTGACGGGTCCGACGTTCAGCTTCATCGAGAATGCGGATCGGATGCTCCTTATAAGATAGGTCATCTTGCAATTCATGCATCTCGTGATCCACTGCTCGGTGCTTAGATTCCTTGAAGCATTTACGAAGTTGCGACACATGGAATACGTCGTGGATATGAGAGAATTGCGGTGGCAACTCCAATTTATACGCCACCTGACCACGCCTAGCAACAATGCGGAAAGGACCAATATAGCGTAGAGCTAACTTGCCCTTGATTCTGAAACGGTGAGTGCCTTTCATAGGAGTGACTCGCAAATAAGCTTGATCACCAGGTTGATAAGTCAAACCCCATCGTTTGCGATCATAGTTGCTCTTCTGGCGGTCCTGAGCCGCCTTGAGGTTTTCATGGACGATACAGACTTGCTCTTTGGCGTGTTGAATAATATCCGGACCCACGAGCGGTCGTTCCCCAGTTTCTGACCAATTCAGAGGGGTTCGACACTTACGTCCATATAGAACTTCGAAGGGAGCCATTCTCAAGCTGGCTTGATGGCTGTTGTTATAGGAGAACTCAGCATACGGGAGAGATTCTTCCCATTTCTTGCCGAAAGATATAACACAAGCCCAAAGCATGTCTTCAAGCACTTGATTAACTCGCTCGACTTGGCCTTGGGATTGAGGGTGATAAGCTGAACTCCTGGTAATATGAGTTCCCATAGCTTCTTGGAAACTTTCCCAGAACTTGGAGGTGAAAAGACCGCCACGGTCCGAACTAATCTCCTTCAGAATACCGTGGAGTGAAACAATTCTGGAGATATACAACTCTGCTAACTAACTAGTAGTGATAGTTTCCTTGACAGGCAGAAAGTGTGCAACCTTGGAGAGTTGGTCGATGATGACAAGAATAGCATCGTGTCCCTTCTATGACCTGGGAAGGCCAGTGATGAAATCTATTTGCACTTTATCCCATTTCCACAAAGGAATAGGAAGTGGTTGTAGAATTCCAGCAGGTTTCTGATGTTCTGCTTTAACACGACGGCAAACGTCACATTCAGCAACATAGCGAGCAATATCCTGCTTCATTCTAGGCCACCAGTACCTTTGACGGAGATCACGATACATCTTGGTACTACCGGATGAATAGACAACGGTGTGTCATGTGCCTCCTTCATGACCTTGTCAGTCATGAGTTCGAAGCGAGGTACAACAATGCGGTTTCTGAAATACAAGGTTCCATCTTCAGACACCGAAAAATCCCTGTACTTTTCAAGGTGAAGATCTTTCTTCATCAGATCAATTTCAGCATCTTTAGCTTGCGCATTCTTAACAGCTTTCTCAAGATCTGGTTGTATCACAAGGTTATTAAGAGAACCCTGTGGAACAATACACAGATTCAGCTGGCGTAGTTCTTCATAAAGACGAGGTTGAGCTCTCCTAACCATGAGGTTGTCGCAATATGACTTGCGGCTTAAGGCATCAGCCATCACGTTAGCCTTGCCAGGGGTATAGGAAATACCCAAATCATAGTCCGCAATGGCCTCCATCCATCTTTGCTGACGGAGGTTTAGAGATTGCTGAGTGAACAAGTACTTCAGGCTTTTATGATCTGTGTATATCTCGCAATGATTACCGAGAAGGTAATGTCGCCACAACTGCAATGCATAGATGACAGCAGCTAGTTCTAGATCATGTACTGGATTGTTTTCTTCATGCGGACGCAACTGTCGAGAGCCGTAAGCAATCACCTTACGCTCTTGCATTAGGACACAGCCTAATCCTTCACGGGATGCATCACAATAAATCACAAAGTCTTTGCGGGAATCTGGAGGAGCAAGTACTGGGGCAGATGTTAGCTTGTCTTTGAGGGTCTGGAAACTTTCTTGATATTTGTCTGTCCATTCAAACTTAACGCCCTTGTGAAGCAGGTCAGTCAGGGGCTTAGCAATCTTGGAAAAGTTCTCGACAAATCGACGGCAATAGCTTGCAAGGCCGAGAAAACTTCTTGCTTGCTTGACGTTCCTCGGAGGAGTCCAGTCAAGAATAGCCTGAACCCTCTCCGGGTTAACAGCAATTCCATCCTTGGAAATCACATGACCAAGGTAGGTTACTTCAGAAAGCCAAAATTTGCATTTGGAATACTTGGCAAACAACTGGTGTTCTCGGAGCCTTTCCAGTACAAGACGGAGGTGTTCAGCGTGTTCTTCTTTATTCTTTGAATAGACCAGAATATCATCTAGATACACCACGACGAACTTGTTGAGGTAATCCATGAAGATGTAATTCATCCGACGGGAGAATGTGCCTGGAGCATTTGTTAAGCCAAATGACATGACAGTGTACTCGTAAGAGCCATAGCGAGTAACAAATGCAGTCTTGGGAATATCCTCTTCTCGAACACGGATCTGATGATAACCCAACCTCAAGTCGAATTTAGAAAACACCGATGACCCAGCAAGTTGATCATACAAATCATTGATCCGAGGAAGCAGATATTTGTTCTGGATTGTGGCTTGGTTAATGGGCCGATAATCCTGAACCAATTGGTTAGTTCCATCCTTCTTATTAACGAAGAGTGAAGGTGCTCCCCAAGCAGAGGATCTGGGGCGGATGAAACCCTTCTTAAGTGACTTGTCGATTTCTTCCTTAAGCTCGAGGAGATGGTGCGGAGGCATTTTATAAGGACGCTTCGCTATAGGAGTTGTGCCTGGTTTCAAGTCGATGACAAACTCGACAGCTCTAGCAGGGGGTATTCCTGGAAGTTCTTCTGGAAAGACATCTTGAAAATCACGAACAACTGGAACAGTCTTGATGCCTTCAAGAGGCGAGGCGTTCAAAGCATTCAGAGCATATATCTGGCTCTCAGCATCCTGAGCTATTCTGGCTGAGTATCTGACTGTCTGGCCAGAAGGGTGTGTGATGCGGACTGTTTCAGCGGCACAGTCAATCAAAGCTTTATTGGGCTTCAACCAGTCCATACCCAGAATAATGTCTATGTTGGAGGTCTTGAGAGCAATGAGTGAAACGGGGAACACCAATTCTCCAATCACAATGTTGTTACCGTGGCTTACCATGGTAGTTTGCCGATTAGCCCCGGGTGACTGGATTACTAATGGGGTGCACATCTCCTCGAAAGGTATATCATGGCTTCGCGCAAAACTTTCGGACATGAAGGAGTGTGACGCTGCAGAATCAAAGAGTACAGAAGCTGGGTTGAATTCACTAGTAGGGTACCCATCAAAATTTTGGTGTCCTGTTGAGCTTCTTCAATTTTGACATGGTTGACATGGACATGTTGACTAGCAGGTAGTCTGGCATTACAATTCCTGGAATGATGGGTCTGATGGCCCTTCTTACGACCAACAGGAGGACGTGATGCATTCTGAGGCTGACCCTGATGACAGTTGAAAGCACGGTGCCCTGGCTGTCCACACTTGCGGCATAACCCATCATTATGGAGAGGAGCCACAAAATTGGACTGTCCACCCTGAATCGTTAGCTGTCTCGGGGGTGGAGGCAGACGAGGTGCAGCATAAGACGGCCTTGGCGTTGGAGTAGGTTGATGATGAACATTGTGTGGGGTCCAGACTCGATGTTGCTGAGCAGACTGACTCGAGGATGGACCAACATGGAGGCTACGCTTGAGCGACTCCTGGCATTTAGTCAGTGCAGTTTCAACTCAGAAAGATTGGCTGACAAGCGTTGCGAAGTCTGTGCAATCATGAACAGCAAGCGCGAGGTTTATATCAGTACGCAGTCCTTCACGGAATTTCTCCTGCTTGCGTGCGTCAGTGCAGACGTCATCTTTGGCATAGCGGGATAATTCAAGGAATTTCCTCTGATATTCATCCACAGTCATTATTCCCTGGGTGAGTTTGCGGAATTCCTGCTTATTCTGGTCCTTCAGACCTTGAGGAATGTACCGTGCATGAAAAGCTGACTGAAATTCCTGCCAAGTGGTTACTGTTTCAGCAGGCAACATACCCTTGTGGCTTTCCCACCATTGAGCAGTTGATCCCCTCAGGTGATACGTCACATAGGTGACGTAACTGTCAGGGATAACATCGGCTGACTTCATATGGAAGCCAATGTCACGGAGCCAATCATCAGCATCCATTGGATCAGTCGAGCTGCGAAAAGTGGACGGATTGAGGTGCACGAATTTCGTGTAGGCTGTTGATGAGCACTCTGGTTTGGGAACTGAGCCAATATCCCGGTCATAACCTGACGGTTCAATTTAAACTGCTGCATCATTGCAGCAATATAAGTTGGAGGTGGAGGATCGTCAGCCATCCTGCCAATTCAACAGGGGCAGTTTAGCAAGAAAAACTGCATGTGTAAGAGGCCATTCATGATGTAACATGAGTAATGAACAAGAAGGGCATTAGATATAGGATAGTAGTCGTTAAAGACATACCAATCCATGCACAGAGTTAGATTCGAACGGATAGTACACGCCCGGGAACGCTCGCAGCTAGACAAACTAGGCGGCATGCAGGCACGCGGTGAGGATTACAACAACATGACATAGCAAAGGCTCCATCACATCGGAGAAAACTGCTGGGGCGAGAATCTGCACATGACAACACAGGGTGCCCTCGATAAAAGGATCCTGCAAGCAGAACCTGGCCCGCAATCTTGAAGGAAGGGGGAAATTTCAGAACACTGGGTGGATGTGATCATGAGAACCTAATGTTGGAGTTAGCAAAATTTTAACCCGAATAGAAGAGAGGTCAGAGTCCCAGAGAAAAGACGAGGAATAAAAGATCCTAATACCACCCAATTGGCGACGTGGGCCCATAAGCCACACAGCCAACTTAGTAAAACAGTTTTCGGTTAATAGACTCAACTTCGGCCAAGGAGTTGGAAAGGTGGTTCATACAGGCAGTCGGCTCTGATACCAACCTGTGACGCCCCCGACTCAATCATGCACTAATCATACACGCAAATGCGCATGATCAAGCCTAAGGACTCACTTGAAGATATCACAACACAACTCTAAAACATAAATAAAGGCATACAAGCATTATATTACAAGCCAGGGTCTCGAGGGCTCGAATACATAAGCTTGATGCCAAACAACCATCAGCGGAAGCGTTAGATATCTGAGTACAGATATGAAACAGAAATAGACAAGCCTTTAGAAAGGCGGAGCAAAACAAAAGCTATGATCGAAAGGCGCAGGCCTCCTGCCTGAGACCCTCCGATCCTACTCCTGGTCGTTAACCAACTCGTAGTAGTACCCACCCTCGGGGTAGTAGTAGCGATCGTCGGAGGAGGCAGCTGTCTCAGGGGCTCCGTCATCTGGTTGCATCAAACGGATATGGGGAGAAAAAGAAAGCAAAGCAACCATGAGTACTCATCCGAAGTACTCAGCAAGCAAGGATCTACACTACATATGCAACATTATCAAAGAAGGGGTGTATATGTGGACTGGGCTGCAGAAAATGCCAGAATAGAGAGAAGGCCTAGTCCTATCGAAGACTAGCATCTTCAGCGGTCTTGCAGCATTAGAAGAGTGTAGATCAGTACAGTATAAAGTAGTAGTAATGTTATCAACCTCAGCCAGAGATCCTTTCTCGACTCCCTGCGAGAAAGCAATCCCAGAGCCATAATATCCATTTCTTATCACAAGTATCCAATTCTAGTTGTATCGATCGGGATACAACTCCGAGCATCCGTTACCGAGGATTCGGCTTTGCATAGATTAGTTCTTCCCTGCAGGGGTGCACCAACTTACCCACCACGCTTGCTTAACTCTGGCCGGTCACAATTTTTTGGGTCATGCCCGGCCTCGGCCAAACGACACACCGTAGCCCTACCTAGAGCTCAGCAGAGAGGTCCCCGCCGGACTGCATCCTAAGCGCTGAGGGGTCTTGGGCCATCGCCCTGTGCACTCTGGGTCGTTGCACACACGGTGAAGCCAGGCACCAACACTACAGGATGGTTCCGGTCCGTCCGTGCCGCCATGCTGAACTGGACGTCTGACAAAGCTTTCGGCTGATGCATACGATGCAGAGTGCCCATAACTATTCCCGCGTGATGGTTAGTGCTATTGGACCAGAGGCCCACTTGAATCAAATATCCAAATCGTTAGTACCTTGGGGCTGCGGTAACGAGCAGAGACTCACGATCGATGTGACCCCGTCGCCCCGTCTCGAGGACTTGTGGCAAGGGCCAAGAATGCCCGGCCATGCCTCGTATTCATCACTCGGGCACCATCCAGGCAACCCGTCTTCACATCACACGCGGGTACCCCTCAGGGTCGACCCGCCTTTCCAAGTAACAATTGTAAAGTCCAAGTATCCATGTGTCCATAACATCAGGGGAATCCGAGGTATCATCCTCATTGTTTTCCTACTCGATGTATCTGTCAAGGTGAACTCGGAGGAATCACCCTCGATGGGTTCACACTTGAGATGTTGCACGACAGCGTCGTTATCGGAAGTGATGAAGGAAGAATCACCCTCGATGACCACGACCGAATAGCTAGTCTACAGAGTTAACATCAGAAGTGCTACACGAGGTATCACCCTCGGCACTAGATAGTAATGCTGCAGTGCCGTTACAACTAAGGGGGTGATGTGCGGTGCCGGGGCCTGGTTGTTGAGTCTTCTGATAATCCAGCGGGGCAATCGGGACAAGTGGGGTCACTGATAGGTCTCTACCCAGCCTATACTAAGTAGTTTAGGATAAGCAGGTAAGGTTTCAATAGCAGGTTACAATAAACAGGCTATGCATCGGAATAGGTAAAGCAGTAGCAGCAGCAATTCTAATGCAAGCATGAGAGAGAAAGAATAGGCGATATCGGTATGCTCAAAGGGGGGTTGCTTGCCTGGTTGCTCGGCGGCAAGGGCAAGGTCGTCAGTGGTGTCGTCGGGCTCCTGAGCTGCGTCGGTCTCTGGAAATGCATCTGTAGCGGGGTCTACCGAGAGAGAAGAGGGGGAGGAAACAGTAAATATAAAGCAAACAAGAGCATGACATGACAATACACAGAGATAGGGGTGTTCTGATGCGGTGCTACACGATATAGGTGAAGAGGGAAAACATCCGGGACTGTTTTCCCGAAGCGTGGCATTTTCGGACAGATGAAATGGAGGGGGGCGGTTGCATGTTCGCTATGCTAGGGACATGTGGCGGATGAACGAACCGCATTTTCGGATTCGTCTCGTCGTTCTGAGCAATTTTCATGTACAAAGTTTTTCGATCCGAGCTACGGTTTATTTTATATGATTTTCTAAAGTTTTTAAACACTTTTTGGATTTATTTATTTATTTAAATTCGAAATATCCAAAACAGTAAAAGGTGACGTCAGTATGAAAAAAAGATGACGTCAGCAGTCAACTCTGGCTGACCAGAGTCAAACCTGACATGTGGGGCCCACATGTCATACACAGGGGGCTAATAAAGTTTAGATTTAAACTAGTTTTAGTTAATTAAGCTTCTGGGCCCACCTGTCAGTATTAGATTAGGCTAATTAAATTAGTTTTAACTAATCCTGTTAATTAGTGGGGGTGGTGGCCCACCGATCAGTGACTGTGCTGCCCAGTCAGCACAGTTGACCGGGGTCAACGGTCAACAGGGGGCCCCGGGCCCATCGGTCAGTGGCACAGGGGTGGGGCCCACCGGGGCCAGGTTAGCGCCGGCCACCGGAGCTCTCCGGCGAGGTGAAACGCGACGGCGAGTGTGGGAGGGGTTCGGGTTTCGTCGTTCGGCGACCAAATCGACGGCGGTTGGTCGCGTTCGAACGGGAACAACGCTTCGCGTCAATCTGTGGCTCTAGCGCGGGCTAAAACGAACGAAGCCGAGTGCTAGGTCGTCGCCAGCGGACGCCGGAATCGGGCGTTGGTGGCTACGGCAATGTGGGGCGCGGCAAACGATGCGGAGAGCGCCGTTGGGCTCCTACGAGCTCCAGGAGCTCAACTACGAGCTCGGTCGCGAGTTCGAGCTATGGTGGCCACGGCGGCGATCTCATCTACGGCGACGAGTTCGGGCGCCTCGGGTACGGCCACTACGGCGATGGAAAACACGCGGAGATGAGAGGGGAAAGACGGAGACTGCTCACCGAGAGCCGTAGGGCGGTGGCAGTGTGCTCGGGGAGGGCTTGCCGGAGCGAATCGATGGCGGCGATCCCGGCGGCCATAGGGGAAGGAGAAGGTTGAGGACGGCGATGCAGGGGCTCCCGAGTCGGTCTAGTTGTCGCAGCCGACGTAGTCGAGGGCGGCGGGGAAGCTGGACAGCACGGTAGGGCGAACAGGGCACGGTGGCCACGGCTAGGCCGGAGCCATGGCAGCGCTGGCGTCTGGTGAGGGGGAAGCAGAGGATGGAGAGACGGGGGAGGAAGTGAGCGAGGGAGAGCCAGGGGGTGCGGGGCTGCCTCTATCCACCGCTGGCGCGGGCACGCGCTATCGTGCGGGGGGAGAGGGGGGGGCTTGGCTGTGCGCGCGCGTGCACGCGCTATGTTCGATAGCGGTGCGGGGAGGAGTAGTGCGGGGGGTGAGGGAAAGGCGCTGCACGGGCTGGGCCGGCCACTGTTGACCTTAGGCCCACGCACAGTGGGCCTCTTCCTTTTTCTATTTTCTTTTCTGCTTTCTGTTTTTGTTTTCTGTTTTGTCTTTTGTTTATATTGCAAATGGCTTTTGTAAAATATGTGACTGGTCCAAATATTAACAGTGCAAAATTAGTCACTGCTAGAAAATGGTTTGATGGCAAATGAATTTTATTTGGATTTTAAATAAATGAATATGGATTAAATATCTCTGTTTTGTTGCCGTTAGAGTCAATTAATTAATTTAGTGAATGTTGGTTATAATTTTAGAATTGTCTCTGGAATATTTACAATATTATGAACATTTTAGTTATCAAATTTGAACAACTTTTATTTGCACTTTTAGTTTGAATTTCTATTTGAATTTGAATTGAAAAGAGATAGGATCCAAATGATGTTTAAGCACTTTTGATCATGATGACATGGCATTATCAAAAGGGGATTACTGTAGCTAACCACTGGGGGTGTTACAGCCCGTTATGGCCCTGCGTAAGTACATGGAAAGGCATGTTAAGTACAATAGGGTTAGCATCCACCAAAAAGAGCAAATGGGCAGCATCTCTAGTATATCTTCATTGCGGAGAGTAGCACGGTAGCATAGGGGCAGATGAAAAAATGGATACAACTGTTAATTGCAATAGGCTTAACAGCATCCTAAGTCTTGTTTTGTAAGTTTGTAGCCATTGAAATACAACTGTTTAAAAATGGATACAACTATTAATTGCAACAGGATTAATAGCCATTGAAACCGGTACTGATAAAAATGCAATTGGCAGAGTTAAACATCACAAGGCAGGTGCTGCCAGAGTAGAGAATGGCCCAGTTGTCTATAAAAAGGTAGGGAAAATAGCTAAAACATGTTAGGCATGTTTACTACAACATGCTTAATACATCGACCGTACAAGACATAGCCATTAATTGCAACTGGTATTGGTAAGATTGAACTGGTGAGTACATACTTGGTAAGTCCTGAGAGGTAGTTGCTGGGGCACTACATCTTGGCCAGAGCCCGCGCAAAGTCAGCGGCGGCGGAGGTGAGCTATTCCTTCGGGTCGAAGCGTGGATCAGTGCCACTGACATGTGTACCTACAGGTAACCAGTAAATGTTAGAAGTTAAACTGCAATTGCACAAATGATGTGAAATACTGTAAGACATGGGATGCGGCTAACCTCGACGGCAAACAACAGCATCGGCCGTTATGACCCTGCGTAAGTACATGGACAAGCATGTTAAGTACAACATGGTTAGCATCCACCAAAAATACCAAATGGGCAGCATCTCTAGTGATATCCTGAGTCATGTATTGTAAGTTTGTTGTTGGTATTGGTGAAATTGAGCTGGACAGTTAATACTTGAACATCACATAGTGTGAAGTACTGAAATAAACATGGCACGAACATGCTTAACACATCAATCGTACAAAACATAACCATTGCAAGTGGTATTGGTAAGATTGAGCTGGTCAGATCATACCTGGTAAGTTCTGAGGGGTAGTCGTTGGGGCACTTCACCTAGGCCAGAGCCTGCACCAAGTCGGCGGCAGCGGAGGCGAGGTGTTCCTCTGGGTCAACATGCACAGTGGCCATCGCGCCATGGACCGCCATCAGCTCCTCGACCTCCACGTGATATGTGGTTGGGCTTGTGCGGCGATGCTCTGGAGGTAGGGGCGGTCAGGATTTGGAGGCATGAGGATGTTTCGCAGGCACCATTTAAGCAATCAGTCTGGGGCCGTGATAGAGATCGGTGGGTTACCTGACTGGATCCGAGCAGAACCTAGATGTGGTTGAAGCTGTGGTTGCGGCGGCGACAGTTTGAGCTGCCAGTAGGGGAAGGGGGGAGATACTGGGGAAATTTGATGGGTGGGGATGTGGTGGGAGGAATAAATTCTGAAATCGCGCGCCTAATGAAAATTTCGCTGCGAAACTTGAAACTTGGGTGGGGGAAACACACAACACAGACGAAGCGCGTAAAATACTTGTGTGCGAGAAAAGAGAAAATTGGTAGATCCCGTGTCCAAAAAAATGTACATGTGTAGTTGATTTTTTCGGTCAATGGTACGCCTAGTTTATTAGGAAACATCGCACAGGTAACTGACTTATGGATCATTAACGCAAAAAAATGCACACGGGTACGCCATAGAAACCGTGTGTTTGTGATCTTCTAATAATTCTTATATCTATCAACATCTCCAACCGCACCTAATTTCAAAAATCTCTTTCATTGTATCAGGATTATTCAATGTACATGAACGAGGCAAGGTGACACCCGATGAGCAATCATCGGTAATTTGCTCTAGGACTAGTACGTATGTAGTACTGGTAGATGCTCGTAATTAATTATACAAACTTACGGGCGACACACGTACTAACTACTTCTCACATGCTGCCATCGGGGCATGCTAGCCAGACGTCGGCGTTCTCCTTCCCGGCCTTGTCGGCGGCAGCCCACCGTGCTTCGATCTCCACCAAGCTCTCCTCAGCACGGCATGCGGCCTCTTCTTTCTTGCGGCGGCGGGACTCTCTTTTCTTGACTGCTTTCTGCCTTTTCCGCTGCTTCTGTGCGGCTTTGGCTGCCTCTAGATCCACCTCCCATTCGGCCATGGCAGCCTCAAAGTCCACCCACGTGTCATGGGAAAACACAGCCACCTATGGGGCCATCTGCCGCTTGTGGTTCGGCAGGGGGGAAGGACGCGTTGCACGAAGAGCGGAGGGCGCGGAGCAGCACGACGGCCATCACACAGGTAGTTTTTACCCAGGTTTGGGCCGCAGCGAGGCATAAAACCCTAATCCTGCTTTGGTGGATTGATGAGAGGACTGTGGTGGAGAAGCAACGCTCTAGCCCGGCAAGGTTGCCTCGGGGCGAGAGCAGCTACGCGTGTATGAGTGTACAAGGGTCCGAATCCTTTCTAAGGTTGTCACAACCCTCCTTTTATAGATCAAGGGGTCACCACAATGGCAAATCAATCATTGCGTATTGATTAGATAGAAAACAGTGCTATCATACCTAACTCTGTAGACAGGACAAAGCGCATTAAATGCGCCGCTTAGTGTCACATCGTAGTGTAGCCCGGCAAGCCTTGCCGTGTTGTTCGGCCACCTTCTCGCCTGCCTGCATGACACGTCTCTGGATGGGTGTCATTTATAGGTGATTTCCTCTGAAAGTGGCTGCCACGTGCCAAATAACGGCCACTTAGTCACCTGGGGGCTCGACACCGCACCGATCGTGACTTGCGTTGTTGTGAGGTGGAGCGGTGGAGCCTTGGCGGGGTAATCCGCCCTCGGCGTCCCCGGCAAGCTTGCCGGGGCAGTCTTGAGACTTGTCTTCGGGGCAACCTCGACCTCGCTAGGCTCGCCTGCCCAGCAAGGGAGGTCTTTCCTTAGTGGTATCTTGCTCCTTTAGCTTGACTTGGTCTTCTTGATCTGCCCTTCGATTTCTCAAAGAGCTATCTCTTCTGCTTGGTCTGGTCTTGGACGCTGCAACCTTGCCATTGAGCCTGTGTAGAGTCTGAGCAACACACCTGGGGTTTGTTGCACCGACAAGAGCCCCCGGGCCTGCCCTGAACGCGCTGTCGAGCGTCGTCGGGGTAGGCCCTGTTTAGTACACCGGCGGGGAGGCTGCGGTAGCTCACCCTTAGAGATCTTCTTTGCTTCTTCATTAATCTGAGCTTGAATCAGTTTCCGGCTTCCCCGTGCATCGGGTAACACCAATTGTAGTGGGGCCATCTCTGTAATGGCCCGTGAATGACTTTAACGCACGGGGGAATAACTGCCAATTCACTCTTCCCACCATGTTCTTATCCCTTGCCACGTATGTTGCATGCATTGAGTGGGGTAGGTAACGGAGGTGCGTAGTGCGGGGGAGAGCGTCATGGCAGGGGCCCGGTCTTCTTGGATTGGTGGAGGGGGATGGCGGTTACCCTCTGAGGGATCAGCCCCCAGCCCCAGCCCGCCTATAAAAGAGGGGGTGAGGAGGAGCGGAAGTGCTCATCCACGCACCTCTTCTCTTCCATTCCCTGCCTTCTTCTTGCTATGTTGAGAGGGTGAGACTGGGGCCAGGCCCCGGACTCCAGCTTGGGGTTGATGATGCCGAATGCTTGTGTAGGTGCCCGGGGTGTGAGTCTGGTCCGGGGCCGAAGGGGATGCGGTGGTCGAAGATGTGGGCGCCGAGTCACCCGCAGTGTGGGAGGTGTCACGCTTCTCCAAAATGGTGAAACACTCGTCTCCCTCACACGAGCCGGCTGTCCGCTGAGGAACGCTAGCCCTTGCTGCGGGTCGCCGAGGTTCGTTGTCCCGATGACGGGGCCCTTGGGGCTTCCGGTGCCTGTCTGGGGTGCAGTGCTCGGGTTCATTGGCAATCCCAACACTGCTCCTTCCAGCGGAGTCGAGGTTAATGCTAAGGATGGTGGCGCCTTCCTGCCTGCCAAGGTGGGGAGCGGTGCTCCACGTGCATCTTGGACGTCGCGGTCATTAGCTGCTTCTCTAGGAAGGTGACGGACCGAGGGTCCGGCATCTCCCCGGAGCGATGGTGATGAAGAAAGAATGAGGGAAGACGAAGAAGGCGCGTGGCAGGCAGTCAGGTCGGAGTATGATGGCACCAACGCCTTCATCTCGTATTGCCGACCCGCTGCCTTGTCTTTCCGCTCTTCCTCTCCCTCCCCGGCATCATCATCACCGGCCTCTTTTAGGACGGTTGCCAGGGAGGGGGTCACTCTCTAGGTGCCTTCGCCTCCTCCAGCAATCTTCCAGCTGAGCTCCGGTGGTTCTCCATGCCGGTGCTTGTGCTGGGGATTCTTGCTAGCCCTGGAGGTGGTGACCAGGGCACTGCCGAGCTGCTCCTTCCGCCCCTCTCCTTCGCAGCCTCGCCATTCCCGATCTTGTCAGGCTGCGCCCGGCAGGCCCTGACGGGATCGGGTCGGGCATCTACTCAGGCACTCCTTTTGCCCTCTTCACCTCCCATCGCAGTGCCTAGGAGGAGAGGGACAAGAAAGGGGATTACGGGGCAATTATCTTTTTTTAGTCTAAAACATGTAGGCATTGGCCAAACTTTTAGTCTAAACAATGTAAACTTCTTTATCCATGTATGTGCTCTGTAAGATCTGTACTTGCTTATTAGCATATTAATGAAAAAGACAAGCCTTGCTGGGTACTTGTGCATGTGTCATGTCCACGCAGAGGTGAGGTGCCTCTATACGTTAGAGTAAACAAGTTTCCCCCGGCAAACTATCCTGTCGGTACCCTGAGTTTGCTGCCACGGGGCAAGGCCTGCCGGGCATGAAACTATAAAAAGGGACCGGCCCCTCGTCGAACCCTCTCCATCTAAGGCCACTGCGACCACCTCGCCCGAAGCAACGTTCGGGACAAAGGACGGAAGCACCCAGGTTTTGAAGGTGACAAGGTTTTCATATGCACAAGTTTTCACCTTACAGAGCAGGAATGGATAAGAAGAAACTTATCTGTTTGGTTTGCCGGGGATCATCACGTAGGCTCGTCTTCATTTCTCCTCTTCGGGACCAAGTCCACGGCAAGAACCCTGCAACTTAGTGCAGATGGAAACAATGCCACATGCGACCTCATCTACATGATCATGCTATGCTCATGATATGCTTATGCATGCATGCAAGTTTTGGGGGGCCCCCAGCGCTTCGTTTATTTATCTGGTGCTCAGGGTCTGCGCCTAGCTTTGTACAAAGGGTCACATGCAACTTCGGCAAAGCTTGTACAAAAGGGTGGCTACCGGGCAGGGCCCGACAGCCGCGCCTTACGGGTAGAACTTACGGAGATGCTCAATGTTCCATGAGTTTTGCAACTAAATGCCATCTTCGGTCTCCAGACGGACCGCACCGGGTCTGGTGACTCGTACTACCCAGTAAGGGCCTTCACACTTTGGCGTCAATTTGTTTGCACCCTTGGCGAACTGAACACACCTCAGGACAAGGTCGCCTTCCTCAAGGCTCCGGGCATGAACCCTGCGGCTGTGATAGCGACGCAAGGCTTGTTGGTAGCGTGCAGCATGCGTAGCAGCCCGGAGACGATTCTCCTCAAGTAGCACAGCGTCGTCACGCCGGTGCTATTCCTGCGCTACTTCATCGTAGGCAAGCACTCAAGGAGACCTGAATATGAGTTCCATGGGAATCACTGCTTCTTCCCCATAGACTAGGGAGAAGGGAGTCTGCCCGGTAGCTCGATTTGGTGTCGTACGGAGGGACCAAAGAACCACCGGCAGCTCATCGATCCATCGCCTGCCGCACTTCTGTAACTTATCAAATGTTCTTGTCTTGAGGCCTCGCAGCACTTCAGCATTTGCCCTCTCAGCTTGTCCGTTACTTCTGGGATGGGCAACAGAGGCAAATGAGATCTTGCTTCCGAGGGCATGAATGTATTGCATGAAGGCGTGGCTTGTGAATTGGGTGCCATTGTCGGTGATGATTCGGGCAGGTACCCCGAAGCGGCACACCAATCCTTTCAAGAACTTGATAGCTGACTGTGCGGTCACCTTTCTCACGGGCTCCACTTCCGACCACTTTGTAAACTTGTATTGTGATGAACAAGAATTCAAAGCCCCCGGTAGCACGGGGGAAGGGGCCCAAGATGTCGAGCCCCCAGACCGAAAATGGCCATGACAAAGGGATCGTTTGGAGAGCTTGAGCAGGCTGATGGATATTCTTGGAGTGGAACTGGCAGGCTTTACACTTGGTGACTAGCTCAATTGCATCTTGGCCATGACAAAGGGATCGTTATGAGGTATCACCCTCGGCACTCGATAGTAACTATGCAGAGTCGTACAACTAAGGGGTTGTGCGGTGATGTGTCAGTCTCTGGTCGTCGATCACGTTGATCAAGTCATCGATGATGAAGCAGGGGCAACAAGGACAAGATGGGGTCACTGATGGATCACCAACCAACCTATACTAAGAAGTTTAGGATAAGCAGGTAAGGTACAATGAGCAGGTTACAAAAGCAGGCTATGCATCAGAATAGGAGCAAACAATAACAGTAGCAAAATCTAATGCAAGCATGAGAGAGAATGGAATGGGTGATATCGGAGTGATCAAGGGGGGTTGGCTTGCCTGGAAGCTCTGCTGAAAAGGGAGAAGTGTCGTCGTCGATGTAGTTGATCACAGAGGCATCGACAGCGGTCTCGGGGTCTACCGGAGAAGAAGAGGGGGAAAAATAGTAAATACAAAGCACACAGATGCATGACATGACAATAAGCGGTGCTAGGGGTGTTCTAACACAGTGCTAGGTAATACTGGCGAAGGGGGAAGACATCCGGGAAAGTTTTCCCGAAGTTTGGTATTTTCGGACAGACGAACTGGAGGGGGAAGGTTGCATGTTCGCTATGCTAGGGGCATGTGACAGACGAACGGAGGGCATATTCGGATTCGTCTCGCCTTTCTGAGCAACTTTCATGTACAAAGTGTTTTCATCCGAGTTATAGATTATTTTAAAAGATTTTTCAAAGTTTTAATAATATTCTGGAATTCTGAAATTAATTTAATTCGAAAATATTAAATACAGAAACTGCTATGGGTACATAGAAGTGTACCCAGCAGTGTGTGTATGTGTAAGACTGGTGGGGACAGGGGGCTGAGTCAGCAGCCCAGTCAGCAGTCAAAGTTTGACTGTTGACTGGTCAAACTGACCAGTGGGTCCCCACTGTCAGTGAGACAGTTTGTTAAAAGGTTTTATTTATTTTAAAATAGTCTAATTAGTTAGTGGGCCCGACATGTCAGTGACCTATTTAGCTAACAGTTTATTTAAACTAAGATAATTAGCCGCGACGGGGCCCAAAGTCAGTGGGGCATGGGGGTTAATTAATGGCTAATTAGCCAGCTAACTACCTGGGCCCGTATGTTAGTGGCCCAAGGGGGGTTTGACCCGCACGCGCACACAGGGGCCTGTCGGCGGCCACGGCATTCGGCCGGTCAGCAGCGGCAGGCGAAACCAAGGCCAGGGACGGCGCTGGAAGCGGCAGGGGGGCAGCCAGGCCGCGACCACAGAGTAGCCTGGCAATGCCAATGGCGCGCGGGCGTGGCCGGCAAGCAACAACGGTGAGCGGCGGTGGGCAAGCAGCCAGCAGCAGCAGCTAGCACAACAGCAGGGCCGCGGGTGCGCGCGGCGAGGAGGAAGCGGCAGGGGGCACGCGTGCGCGCGGAGGGTGCGGCGAGGTCGCGGCGATCTTGGGCGCGAGTAGAGGGGGAGAGGGGCCGGGGTGGCCTCACCGGTGTTGCAGGGGTTTGGTCGGCGAGGCTCATAGGAGCTGGCGTGGGGGGAGACGAGGAGGCCGGCGGCGACGGGGATGAGGCAGTCTAGCGGGGTCCGGTGGCGATGTGGCGGAGCGGGGTGTCAGGGGCGTCGGGTTCCCCCGACCAGATCCACGCGGGGCGGAGGGTTGAGGAGGCGGCCGCTGGTGATGGCGGGGCAGCGCCGGGCGGCGTCGGCGAGGGGGCGGCGGGGTCAGCACGGCGACGGGATGGTGGGGCGCCGGCTCGGGTGGGGCGCGGTCGCCGAGGCGCGCCGGGGTCATTGCCCTGATCTAGAAGGGGATCGGGGAGTTGGGGGGAGTGCGTGGGGAGTAGGGGGTAGCGGTTTAGGTCAGGGGAGTGGGAGGGGATAAGGAGGCGACGGGTGGGCCTGGTGGGCCGGCAAGCTCGGCGGCTAGTTGGGCCGAGGCCCAGCGGGGGTGGGGTTCGGCCCCCTTTTTTTATTATTTCAAATTTCCTCTTTTATTTAAAAACAGAGACAGAGAAAGGATTATTTAGGGTAACCAAAAGAGCTGAGAAAAATGTGGGACTTAGCCTATTAAATAGTTTGCATTTTTAGGCAGTGCCACAAAAAGTTTGGAGGCCAGAGGAATCCATTTGCATTTTTCACAAATAAAATAGCACTTTAAAATGCTGAAATTGCATTGTAATAATTGCTAGAGTCCATCTTAGCTCTTAGGTGATGTTGTTTTCCTTAACAATTAAATGTTATGGAATTTTGGCTAAATGATGAACTATTTTGCAGCAACTTTGGTGCAACTCCATATCTCACTTGCAAATTGAATTTCATTTCAAAGTGGAATTTCAAATGATATTTGAATCGAAGTTGATCAAGCACTGTTTAGCAAAACGATCAACTTTAATCATAGTGGGTTACTGTAGCATGACACTGGGGGTGTTACGGCGCGTCACTGACATGTGCGACGGCATGTAAGCAGTAGCACCAACACACGGTCGGTCCTGCCCGCCGCTTATCAAAGGGACGTGCATCGGCTTGGAACATCACTTACATGTGCGACCACATGTGAGCAGTAGCATGAATAGATGGTATGTCCGGCCCGCCGCTCACCGAAGGGAGGCGCATCGGCTTGGTACATCACTTATGTTCAACCGCATGTGAGCAGCAGCAAACCGACAGGCCAAGCTCCCCCGCCTACCGCGCGCCAAAATCCCGGCCTTTTATTGTAGATCCCTTTAAAAAAATGAAGATCGCACCAAGGAGCAGACCATGGCAGTTACGAATGCTCGTGTGGCAGTTTCATGGGTAGGGGAGGGGCGTGGTGTGGCAGTATTGTAAAATGCCATGGCACTTCTTTTTCTACTGCTATTTCCATCCAATAACTAGCACCGTCGGATGCAGATCTTACGGTTATTGGGGCGTTCGCCAGGAATTGCCTCTTGGCAAGCTATTAACTAGTCTTTTTTCACACGCTTTACATCGACACATATCACCTCTCTCCCTCTTTCCCACGCACACACCATCTCTAGCTCCCTAGGTCGATGCCACCCACATACACTTGTACTCTATGTTTAGTAGTTGTACATGAAGAGAAGAGGTACACACATGCACTCGTTCTCTTTGGCACACACATCTGTAGCTACGAATTATAGTGTTATCAACCATCCGATTGGCTCTATCAAAGGTACACATTGCTCCTTGTCCTTGAGATTGAAAAGTTCAAAACGAGGAGGCTCAGCTGGAGGCGCAAGGTTTTGGTTAATGTGCGTGCCGCACACGACAACAACACGACACGAGCTTGGTTTGCCTGGTGCATAGTCGGGTGAGTACTACTAGTAGTACTACTTTGATGTGTCGCGTCAACTCGTAGAAGTATGCAACACTTCCTCAACAAAAAAGCATATAAGCGGCTTATATTTAGGTTTACTTCTTACCCAAAGGATCTTATATCCAACGGATACAAAATATCCCTTCGACTGTTGGAAATTACTTCAGCAGCTGATCTGATGTTGAAGTAATTGCTGCATCGCCATCAAAATCCACCATCTCTTAAGCTAAAGTAGACCATACTAAACCCTACTTCAACTGCTGATCTGATGTTGGAGCATATTAGCATACTACTAAGATAAATAGAAGGTGAGCCTGTCAATCTGAATGTGGAGGAACACCATCCTCAAATACCTAGCCCCTGCCAGCAGCTTGGGCGGCACTGTGAAGAAGGTCAGCTCCTCCACGGTGACGGCACCAGGCTCCTTGTTGCTTGTCACCTCTATTTCCACCTTAACTGCGTCGGTCCTGGCTTTGGGCGCCCCCGGCGGCCCGTTTGCCCACACCATGGCTTCGTAATGCGGCAGGGGGATGCCCCCACTCTGATGCAGATGACTGACACGGCGATAGGCACGCCGATGTCGAGCGCCCCACCGACCATGAAAAACATGTAGTCGTCCTCCTATGTGAACAGCAAGCGCTGCGGCTCCGACATCGGCAGCTGCAGGTGGAGCACCTTGCCATACTAGATCATGTGCAAGGGCATGGGTTGCACGGTGCTGATGTGGTGGGGGAGCATCGGCGGCGGGCCTTCGTAGCCGCAGTCGGGCATGGGGCATTGGCAGGGCGCGAGAAGACACACGCTCTGGTGATCGGTGAGCTTGTGGTAAGTGACGTAGAGCCCACAGCCTTCGTGCAGGCACTCGACCCTCACCGAGGGGAGGATGGCATCCATCGCTGTGCTGCGCATGTCGAAGCCACCGCCGCGCTCACACTTCTGGCATTGCCGCTGGTTCTCAGGGCGCTCGCTGCGGCAGTCCGCGCAGGCCAGGTGCCCTCCCTTGCACTTCACAAATCAATCGAACACCACATCAATCAAGAAAGAGATAATTAGTTTTATGCCCCTAGTTGTGTCCCACTCGGTTGTTTTACCCCTAATTTCCAAAAGCCACCGGTTCTGCCCAAGTCACTTCGCTCCTCTTATGCTTTTGCCCTTTGACCGTTTGACCGTTAGTTTGAAAACTTCATAAATAATTCATACTAAATTAGAAAAATATAAAGAAGATACAAAAATGTTCGGAAAAACATCACCTATATATCAGTGTCATTTGCATTCATGACAAAAGTGTTGGAAAGTGCCCATCCGAGTTTTAGCTCTTATGATACCACCATGAACAGTAAAATCTAAAAAAATCAACTTAAAAAAATTGGTGGCAAAGAATGACAAATGTCTTAATTGCTTGCCAAGTTCTTCAGGGAATGACATTCGTGGAAGTCATGGCAACAAAAACAATCAACACTCCAAAAGAGATGATTTTTTGCCACGACTTCCACAAATGTCATTCCCTTATGAAACTTGGCAAGCACTTAAAATATTTTTCATTCTTTGCCACCAAATTTCTTTCAAAAATTTTAATTTTTTTTAGATTTTACTATTCATGGTGGCATCATAAGAGCTAAAACTCGGATGGGCACTTTCCAACACTTTTGTCATGAATGCAAATGACACTGACATATAGGTGATGTTTTTTCGAACATTTTGGTATCTTAATTGCATTTTCCTGATTTAGTATGAATTAGTTATGAAGTTTTCAAACTGACAGTCAAACGGTCAAAGGGCAAAAGCATAAGAGGAGCGAAGTGACTTGGACAGAACCGGTGGCTTTTGGACATTAGGGGTAAAACAGCCGAGTGGGACACAACTAGGGGCACAAAACTAATTATCCCATCAAGAAACCTGCACCTTGCTCGATCAGCCGAATGGACGAGATGTATTCGAACCACGTACACTAGAGGCTTCAAGGGGCAGAGGCACAAGGGCCAGTGGAGCAAGGTGAGGTCCATAAAGACCTCCATCGTCGGGTCCTGTTCTGTCGGCATGATCTCGCCCTCCTCGTGCACCACCATCTCTCGCTTAAGGGCCAGGGCATTAGACTAGCCACAATGGAGAGTAACATAGACTAGTAACATGCATATAGTTGGGAGTAACATATGTGTGGTGTCATGCAACACTTCGTGTATTGGGTTGTAGACTCATTTTTTCTTGGCATGTGTGATATTAAGGCTAGTTGTAATGGCAGTATCATGCATGCAAACTAGACTTTTTTGATGATGTGGCACACAATTAAACAAGAAAAGAGAGTCTGTGGTATCATATCATGATACCGTATCACATTAAATGTTGTTCTTGAGTATAATGTATATTAGGAAGTATAGGATAGACTAGGATTTGTTCATGCCTTGTCTTGTACTCCAAGTTGGTCATTGTACTCCTATATATATGCCCACGAGGCTCAAGCAATACAATTAACTAGCAAAAGTGCACGTGCGTTGCAACGGAAGAAACAAATTATCACACTTAGTGCCCCATCCTTGTTACCACTTATTTTCTTTGTCCTCATTGTCGGTCATGATGTCCACTACACAACGAACATTCCACCTAAGCTTGGAGCCAATAAAGAATTGTCTACATACACAGACCAGCGAACGGTCATGTTTGAGATCCCGGCCACATCCGCACAATCTAATGCTTGCGCCTTGTGTTTGTGCTATCCATATTTTACATCGTAGTAGTTCAGTACCAGTCCGTAAAGGACACAAAAAATCTCCAAATTTAACTTTAGTTTCAAACGATCAACACCTTTTTTTGCGCGGTAAAACGATCAACACCAAAGAACAGGGGAGGTTGCGAGTTTGATTCCTGTCACCGTCAACTATTTTTGCCTCATCTCCTAAACGGGCTGGTGGGTCTGATTTGTTGGGCCGGGTTGCACAGACAGGTTGGGATGGCACTGTTTTTTTATTGGTGGAACGTAACATGGATGAACGGGGCAGAGGCCCGGCGGCATAGGACAGACGATCTGTAGAATAGCCTAGCTAAGTATGAAGCAACGCTATGGACATACCAAATGGGAGGCCAAATAATATTATACCTCCATTTATATAAAAAAAATAGCATATATGTCCATGTGTTACAATAGTAAAAAAATTGATATAAATTTAGTGAGGATTGTATGCACAAACGTAACATTCAACGTGTTATAAAGTTGGTGCAAATTTAGTAAGGATCATAAGTGGGTCCGCTGCAATGGAAGAAAAAATAATGTGAATTTAGTGAGGATTGCATGTAGGAAAAAAATGCCACATCATTTTTATTCATATTCATATAAGACTAGCAGAATGCCCGTGCGTTGCCACAGGCGAAATACAGGAAATTGAATCAAACTGATGACTATGTGACATTAGTGAGTTCTTTGAATATATATCTCCTTTTATCAATTTCTTTAACAAATAACATGAGAGCAACTATGCACCACTCTTTTATTTGTTTTGGTGGTAAAATTCTGTGATCATCGTCTTCTTCCTCCTCTTTGTCTTCCTCCTTCCATTCCCACGGCCCATCCTCCGGCAATGGTCGCGGCCTGTGCCGATGTCGTGCGCCACCCTACCCAAGCCACCATCTCCATCGGTTCACCGTTGCCTCGGCACTGGTCCCGGCCAATGTAAATGCCGCCCTACCCAAGCTACCTTCTCCGTCGATCCACTGTTGCCCCCGATCCACCCTCTAGCACTGGTTGCGACCAGTGTCGATGTCGCGCGCTAGCCTGTCCAATCCACCTTCTCTGTAGGTCCACCGTTGCCCGTGACCATCCCTCTATCCTCCCCTCTTCTAAAATTGCATGCATGTTGCCGTATTTTTCCTCCTTCTGTCTCCATGACCACCTTTTGACATTGGTTGCAGCCGGTGCCGATGTCATGTGCCGCCCTGCTCGAGCAGTCTTCTCTGGCAGTCCATTGTTGCCCCCCACCATACATCAACCCCCCCTGTATGGCATCGGTGAGCACCCACACTGCATGATTGATAATGCTACATTTTTTGCTGCCAAATTTTTTGCCGCGCTCACCTCTACGGCAATGCGTACACCCGGCGTGCGGGTCGGTGACGCAGAGGGCCGACGGCAATGCGGCATGTCCACGAGGCATGGAAGGCGCAGTGGGGTGCTGCGTCAAGTGGCGGCGCACACAGAACAAGCCGCGAGATGGGATCAAAGAGTGACGCATGAGTTCATTGACGGTGCATGGTGATTCGAAGTGGAGGCGCATCGCAGCGGCCATGGAGGAACCCTAGAGGTGTTTGCGTGAGGAACGTCCCTGAAAAAGAGGCAGAGAATCAGGAGCACGGGAGAAGATAAACTGCATTTTTTTCTCTCGTGGGGAGAGATGTGCGGGTTATTTGTTTCTTTAAAGTCCGTTATTTGTTTCTTTCTCTCCTGGGGAGAGATGTGCGTGTTATTTGTTTCTTTAAAGTCCATTATTTGTTTCCTTAAAATCTGTTATTTGTTTCCTAAAGCAAATTGCATTGATGAGATGGATCGGTTGATTTGGGTAAATTAGGAAAGGTAGATCTGTGGCTTTTTGTACGGTAGGAAAGTGTTTGTTTACAAGGAAATATTAAAGAACAAATAAATCGGTGGGGTGAGGGGGGACGAAAAATAACCGGTTAAAAAAAACGGATGAAAGTGGTGGGACGAAAAAAAACCGTGGACGCAATCCTACCAACTGCTCCATTAGGAGTAGAGATAATTCCACCAATCCCTCTTTCTCCCTTCTAACATGGTATTAGCCTAATCAATCCAACCTTAGCCGCCGCCCACCGCTTCCGCCCGTGCGCCGCCCCCGGGGCGGTCGGCCTTCATGACCGCCGCCGGGGGCCGCGCCGCCCGTACCTAGGGTTTATCCACCGGTCATGTTGACCAGGTGCCCTAGAAAGTCTTTTTCCCGAGCCTTTGCTCCGGGTTTTCTCTGTCCTGCCGGTCATCTTGATATGAGGTTTCTTTGTGGTTTTCTGATCTAAGATTGGTTTGCATAACCCACCGTCGCCATCGACACCCGTGTGCCTCTACTCCAACACCGGCGCGACCGGCCGGCCTCTTCATTGACCCCGTGGCCTCGCGCGATAGGCGGCCCCTAATGGCTGTCGTCCGAGCGTCTGCCTGCCCGTCGCCCCGACGCGGCGGCCTCGCGCGATGCGGCGACCCTTCACATCCGCCATTCGCACGCCGGCTTTGCCTGTCGATCTCCGCCAGCTGTCGCCGCCCAATTTCGACCGGGACTCCTACATCGCCCCGACCCGACGGCCTCGTGCCATGCGGCAGCTCATCACAGCCGCAGTTCGCACGCCGGCCTGCCCGTCGATCTACGTCGCGCCCGTACTGCCGCCCTGCCGACCGTCGTCATCGGCTTCATCTCGGACTCCGCCACCACCCCGCCTCCATCGAGCAGTGTCCCTGACCTCGTGCGCGCTCGGATTGATCACCCGCCCACCTCCGCGATCCGCCTCATCTACGCCATGCGACCAACCTGGCTCGTCGGTTGTGCGCACCTTCGCAGGCCCCATGAAGATTGTCCCTGAGTTCAGCGCGCCTGTCACGCCCAATATGCGATCCTATCCGAGAGGAACTCGAAGGTCCCACCAAGGATAGGATTGCATATTGGGCGTGACAAGTTGGTATCAGAGCCTTGACCGACCATAGGAGCCCCCTTGATTGATCGTAGTTTGGCCGTTGTCGAGTCTAGAAGAAAACTATTTTGGAGTCTAGTTATATCAGAGAGTAGGAATTCTTTTTACTCCTCGGTCCCTTCGTCACTCTGGTGAGGATTTGTGATGTAGGTGTTTTGATTCTAGTCCTCTTCCCCTTCAAATTATCTTTAGGATCATGCGGGTGTTTTCATTGCGTTGTCAATCCTTTTCAACCGGTGCATTCATCTTCAAGTTATTCCATCCTCTTCATCCTTGCAAGATCAACTCTCATCTTCTCAACGGCGTCGTTTCCCCATCCCCAGTTATTTTTCTTTTCACACCCTCCCGCCCTTTTGTTCACAGAGTCTAAAGGCGCTAATCGAGTGTCCATTTTGTTTGTGCAATGTCTCTTCATTCTTTACTCAATTATTTCAACCGGTGATTTCTCGTCTAGTTCGTCATTCTCTCTCGTTTTCTTTTCCGGAGGATTCAATTCATGTTTTTCGGGTTGATCGTATTCCTTTCCTTATCTCAAATTTTTCCCCTTACTCATTCGTCTCTCTCCATCTAATCGTTCCGGAGTGCTAAAGACATCTCATAAGATTCGTGTTGTGTTGAAATTAATTCGAGGTTGTCACCTCATTCAAGTCTTTCAATCGTTCTGGTGCATCATCTCTTCTTCAATCATTCTCAATAGTGTTTATTTTCAATGGGCCCATAACCCATAGGTTTATCCCTAGGATCTTACTTGGCTCTTCTAATTTTTCCGGAGTATTCACAAATTCTTTACGAGTTTGACGTCCGGATGAGTCCTCTTCAGTCGATTCTCTTCTTCGGGTTTTCCATCAATTCCTTTTCATTTTGTTCCGTTCACCCTCTTTCTCTTCTGTCTCGTTCCTAAGATATCGGGACGAGATCTTCTATTAGTGGGGGAGTGTTGTGATGCCCCGAGACCGATGCTCTAGTTGCCTTCCTTTTTTTTCCGTTGTTGCCATGTGATTCTTATGTTTGTTGCATTATCATAATTGTTTTGCATATTTCATTCCTATATGTTTATGCCATGATCATGTTGAGTGCCTTGTCATATCTTTGCTTCTGGCACCATGCTCATTCACTTGTTATGCCATGTGTTTGCATTGTGCCTTTTGCCATTATATTGCATTGTGCCATCCTATGTTGTTGCCAAAATCATCTCATATGCATTGTGGTAATCATCTTGTTGTACTTGCACTATGTTTGTCAATGTTGCTTGCCCTATGCATATGTCCCATGCATCATCACCTCCTTCTTCTTTCTTTCATTTTTGGCAAGTGACCTTTTCCCCTCCTCCATAAATGTTCATTCTTTCCCTATTAATCTTAAACCATGCCTACACCCTCTCTGCCAATTTTCAGCTCTTTTGGACTTGATTTGGTTGGAATCAAAATTGCCTCAAGTTTGAATTTAATTCAAACTTGCGATATTTTTCTTTCTCTAAAAATGCCCAGAGCAATTTATTCAAATACTTCATAAAGCGAGGGCCTCAGATATATCCTTATCTCATCCTACTTCTTTGCCACACTCTCTGGGTTTTTTCTTGCATTTCTGTTTGAAGAAATCGAATAAGAAAAAGAAAGAGCAGCAGCGCAGCCCAGCGACCAGCAGCTTCAGCAACCCAGCAGCCCGGCCGATCCAGCCCAACTCCTCTCTCCCTGGTAAAATTTCCCACATGCACCCAGCCGCCCCCACTTGTCATCCCCTCACTCCGCACCTTTTCTTCCACCTCAATCTCTCTCTCTCACAGTAACTCTCGGGAGAGAGCACACACATGGCCACCGTGGCTACCACGGCGCCAGCGCCCCTCCTATTAATCCCCAAGCCCGTGCCCTAGGGTTTCCCTCTTCCCCCCTCTCGCCGCCGCCACAAGGCCTCTGCTTCCTCTGGTTCTTCTTCTTCTTCAAGAACAGGGAACCCAAGAGAAAACCCCGCCGCCGTCCGGCATCGTGCCTGCAGCCGGAGGGTGTCAAGCTCGTCTCCGACATGTCCATCTTCTTCCTCGACGTCCACTACATCCATTGATGCGTCTTCCCCGCACTAGGTCACCTCCACTACATCGCCAAGTTCATTGTCATCTTCTCCCCTGCTTCCTGCTACTTCATGGACAGCGCCGGTCGGCGCCTTCCCTCGTCGCCTTCGTTCGTCCCTGAGCATGATCGACTACCCCATCCTACCCACCGTGAGCTCTTCACCCTCCTGGCCTTTACCTAGCGCTTGTTTTCATCCTCTAGGTCCTGATCCACATGAGCAGGAGTTCGATCTCCATGAGCACCATGGTAGAAGCTTCGTTAGCTTCTCTACTCGTCCTCTTGCACACCACACCCCACATTTCCACGCATGCACGCGCGCACCACAGCCCCACCTCTTTCCGCACCCCCGCCGTCGGCCTGTGGTCACGATGGTCATCGTCTTGCTTGCCGGCGTCGTCACCCAGTTCCTCTATGATCCACGAAGAAGAAGGCCTGGCCTTTGATTCGGTTCAAGTTCAGCCACGCCCTTGCTGCACCTTCACTGCCACACCTCCACGCATCTGCACACGCGCACGGCTGCGCTCGATTGCGAGCCCGTGGCCCTACTTTGTCTTGCTGCCGCCATGACCGAGGCGACCTCGAGTCTTCCCGCACACCCAAGCCTTTGCATGCACCCGCCTTGCCGTGCGCACATCCACCTTCCAAATCCGCCCGCCCGCCGCTGCTCTGCCTCACTAGCCGCCGCTGCATCCGGCCGTTAAAGCTCGCCGGAGACCTGCTGCCACCGTGCCTTCATGGCAGAGCAAGGCTACGCCTTTGCTTCTCTCTTTAAGTGGTTGTACTCCTATCTGAACACAAATACACAAGCAGCCCAGTGGTTGGTCACGCAGGTACACAACCAGGGTGTCTGGGGTTCGAATCCCAGGCGCCCCCTATTTCTTTTTATTGCCCTGTTTCCTTTCTCTCACATAGCCGCATTGGGCCGGATCTGCCACCGGGCTTTGCACAGTGCGTTGAATCTGGCCTGTGTATGTTTTTTTCTGTTCCATGTGATTTAGCATTTATTCATTTTCTGCATATTCAGATAAATGCCATTAGTTTGCATTGCTCATAATTAAATAACCGTGCATTGGATTTAAACATGTCATATATGTAAAATGTTTAGAATTTCATCTAGTTTCACAATATGCCACTTTCATCCATGTCTAAAATGTTTAAAATGGTTGTTTGCATTAATTTGCATAAATGACATGCTAAAATGGTTTAATTCATATCTAATTAACCGTAGCTCCGAATTAAATAAACTTTATATGTAAATGGGGTAGAAAAATGCATAGATTAACATGGTGCATTTGCTTTGTATGTTTAACAACTCTAAAATATGATTTTAGGCAGAACAGTACCAAATTCGAAATATGCACATGGGGATTTTCTGGAATCGTTGTTGTTGTTTCCGGCCTCATTTAAACATGCCTAAATACATAGTTTAGTTATGCTTCATCTCTTGCCATGAGTAGCAACATTTAATCTTGTCATGCATCATACTTGGTTGTGCATCATGCCATGTTTATGCTTGTGTGTTTACCGTGTTGTTTGCTTCTTTCCGGTTGTGCTTCTTCTCGATAGTTCCGGTTACGTTGCAATTGTGAGGATGCGTTCGACTACGTTGGTTCGTCTACTTCATGGACTCAATCTTCTTCCGAGCGGGATTTCAGGCAAGATGACTGTTACCTTGGATATCACTACTATCTTTGCTTGCTAGTTGTCTCGTTGCTATCGCTATGTCGCGCTTCCTACCACATACATGTCAGCCTCCCATATGCCATGATACAGCCTCTAACCACCCTTACCCAGCAAACCATTGTTTAGCTATGTTACCGCTTTGCTCAGCCTCTCTTATAGTGTTGCTAGTTGCAGGTGCAGTTGCAGGTTGTTCCATGTTGGGACATGGATATCATGGGATATCACAATATCTATTATTTAATTAATGCATCTATATACTTGGTAATGGGTGGAAGGCTTGGCCTTTTGCCTGGTGTTTTGTTCCAATCATGCTGCCCTAGTTTCCGTAATGCTGGTGTTACGATCGTTGATTATCGTTCCTAACGCGCTCAGGGGAATGGGACCCTCTTGACAGTTCGCTTTGAATAACCGGTTCCAGCAAGGCCCAACCTTGGTTTTAACATTTGCCAACATAATAATATTGAATTTAATAATTAATTTGCATAGGGCGTCATGAACCCGAGGATTCTTTATTCCACATAATACAGGGGGGCCAGTGCTGATGGTGCTGGTCCAAAACTAGAGCACCGTGCGGGGCCGCCCCTTGGCTACTTGGGGTCTTTTGGTACCTGTACGCTTAGCTTATCCGTCGTCGCCCGAATATGAGATACGCGCGGCTCCTATCGGGGTGTCGGCACGTCGGGTGGTCTTGCTGGACATGTGTTACCATTGTCGAAATGTCTTGTGCACCAGGATTCCGAGGATACTTCGGGCTGACTCGAGGTTGATCGGGTTTTCTTGAGGTTGAGGTATTTCCACCGCAGCTTGTGTTGGCTTGTGATGGGCCAGGTTGGAACACCCCTGCAGGGTTAAATCTTACGCGAAGCCGTGTCCACGGTTATGTGGCAGATTGGATATTTATAACCTCTAGTTGTAGAGAACTTGACACCAGATATGAATTTAAAATACACCAACCGCGTGCGTAACCGTGACCGTCTCTTTTCGAGTGAGTTCAAGAAGAGAACATGGTGGGGTTATGTTTGATTTGTAAGTAGTTCAGGATCACTTATTGATCATTATTAGATTGCGACCGTCATGTGTAGTTTCTCTTCTTACTCTTGTACTCATAAGTTAGCCACCATACAATGCTTAGTGCTGCTGCAACCTCACCACTTATCCTTTCCGTACCCATTAAACTTTGTTAGTCTTGATACCCATGGTAGTGGGATTGCTGAGTCCTCGTGGCTCACAGATTACTACAACAATAGATGCAGGTACAGGTAATGCGATGATATGATGAGAGAGCGATGCTAGCTTGTTTTAGAGTGCTTCTGCTTCTTCTTCGATTGAGGGATAGGTTCCTAGTCGGCAGCCTGGGATAGTAGGGTGGATGTCATTCGTGTTTTTCGTTTGTTTTCATCCGTAGTCGGATGTTGCTCTTCTGTACGATGTTTGATGTGTTCATGTGGGGATTGTATGCCTTTGTATGTATCCCCATTTGTATTGTATATGGTACGATGTAATGATAACCACCTTGCAAAAGTGTCTTCAATATGCGGCTCTAACCCTGGTGGGACCTTTGAGTTCCTCTCGGATAGGATCGCATATTGGGCGTGACAGCGCCCCTCCACCGATTGAGCAAAAGGTTGCCGTTTCATCGCCCCGTCGGGCCGCAGCGCCGCCGCCCCATGGTTCTCCTCGCAGCTGCATCGAATCATGTGTCGCCGCTGCGTCGCCCCTTCGGGCCATAGTGCTACGATATGCGGTCCACGCCGCCGCCCCTAGGCCGTCCCCCGCGGTTGCACCGACCTGCGCTCCGCCAGTTCGGCGGCCCTTCAGGCTGTAGCGCCGTGGCCCGCGGTCCCTGCTGCTGCCCCGAGGTCTTCCCGCCGTCGCCCCGACCCACCTGCTGTCGTTGCGTCACCCCTTCGGGCGGTAGCGCCATAGCCCGTGGTCCACCGCCGTCCCCGCGCGTCAAATTCCCGTGGTATGCGCCGTGCCGCCTCCCTTGGCACGGGAACACCATTGTCCGCGCCGGTCTTTGTCATGTTGTTGGATTCCTCGCCAACTTTGAGCATCGCCGCCACGCTCCTAACCTAGCCGCCGCCGCTGCCGTCAGGCCGCCACCGCTACCCTGGTAGCCGCCGCCACCACCCGTCCACCTCCTTCGTCTTTGTCCAACACTAGCCCATCACCAGCGTCGCCGTCATCTTCCCCGACCACTTCGTCTACTCTGACCACCGTTGGTGACATCGGCCCCACGCCGATTGGCGCTACAACCGTCGTCGAGTCTCCTTCTCTGCTGGCCCCTCTGACTCCTCGACATGGCGTACAACTCGTGCAATTTCCTCATCTACGCATGCCCGGTGGTGGCGACACCGATGCATGCCTTCGTCCATGATGTGTCCCCAAGCCTGGCAAGCCTGGTGCGGCGCTTGGCAACACTGATGCATGCCTTCGTCTATGATGTGTCCCCAGGTTTGGTAAACCCGACGCGACGCCTCGTCAACACCATCTTCTTCCCGGTGCACCACTACTTTGATACCACTGTGCCCATGACTAACTCAACGCTTCCTTGCGCCCGCAGCCCCACGGCAACTTCCTCGACACCGGCCACCCTGACTCGACATCGACGACGGCATTCTTCGCAGGGCTACCTCGACCACGGCTACACCATCCTACGCTCTCGGCTACATCGACAAACAGCACAAAGGGCTACCACCTTGCTTGAGCAACCTCGTCGGTTTCCACTCCAGCCACGACTTCCACGATGCGTCGACCGTTATGACTGTGGGGGGTGTCCGTCGGCTTACCTTCAGATTCTTCTCCAGTCTCACCGTCTGCGTCGCTACCGTTGTGACTGCGGGGGGATGTTGAGTATAATGTATATTAGGAAGTATAGGATGGACTAGGATTTGTTCATGCCTTGTCTTGTACTCCAAGTTGGTCATTGTACTATATATATGCCCACGAGGCTCAAGCAATACAATTAATAATTCCACTAATCGCTCTCTCTCCCTTCTAACAGTTGTACATAAGATATATACTATTAACCTATGATACTATGCATTACCGAAGTAGTATCATACACTAGTATCATATGCATTACCTCCGTCCTGGTTTATTGGTCCCTTTAGTATTTTGTGCCAAACTTTGACCATAGATTTAACTTAGAAAATAATAAGGCATGTCACAAAAAATGATATCGTTGGATTCGTATTTAAACATAGTTTCTAGTGATATTATTTTTGGTTATATGCATTAAAATTTTGTTACTTAAATCTAAAGTCAAAATTTAGCACAAAATGCAAAGGAGACCAAAATTTAGCACTATATGATACTCTCCACTACGACCAGCCTCATACTACCACATGCCTTTTTTTCTTCATTAATTATTTGCTTCATCATCTATTTTGCCTAGATATATGTGATGTTACCATCTATTCCCATTGTGGGTAGTCTTAGAAAGTTTTACTATCACATATTCATACTTCAAGGTGCATTAAATCAACACATGCAGGGATCAAAAGGAAACTCACGGCATGCATGCATTTTAATTAATGCATCGGTAAACACAAAATTTTGAAATACTCGAGCACACTGCTTTGATGTGTCGCGTCAACTCGTACAACAAGGAGAAGCTTGATTACAACACCCTCTCCCTCGCCCATGAGCGTGGTCGCTCGCGGGACGAGGAGAAGCTTCTGCTACATGCTCTCCCTCCCGCGCGGGGTGGACATGCAACAGTTCAGTCGGTGCCAGATGGCCAGAAGCATACTGTAGTAGTACAATCATTGTTCGACTTGCCGAAGAGGCGAAGAGCCAAGCGCAACCTGAACGCTCGCGTGGCAGTTTCATGTGTACGGGAGGCAGTAACATAGTCTAGGATAGCATGTACTATGTTAGAGCATGGTTAATAATACAGCCAACAATCGGCTATAAGGAGGTGCCATGTCATCTAGAGCCAAGCTAATAGCAGGCTTGTACAATAGTAAATTTTAAATATGTACTACTTTACTAATAGTAGGCCCACCTTACAATCTCACAAAGTGTCTTGTGTCTCGTGCTATAGCCGGCTCTTATTCTATAGTCCACTTTCCTTCTCTCTCCTCCTCTCTCTCCTCCTCTCTCTCCTCCAACTAAGGAAAGATATAATATTTTAGTCCTTATAGCCTGCTTATGTCATCTTATTGTAGTTGCTCTTACCAGTGTAAAGTTACTCTCCATTTTTGGGTCGGTTATACTACAGTACCCACTATGTAGTAACATAGCCTAGGGTACCGTGTATGTTAGGGAGGCTGCCTCTAAAGCGTTAGAAGCCGATGCCATACACTGCAGACCATGCCTCTAAGCTTAAAATCGTTGGAGTAGCCTCCATGCTAAGAGGACATCTCCAAGCATTTTTCTCGATTAAAATAATCTTATAGCTAGCCCTACCCGTCATCCTGGTGATTGAAGTTTGCACGCTGATCTGGACAAGAGAGGAATATATTTTTTAACTTGTGGTGGGGTAAATGCTAGAGGCTGCAGCAAATAGTATACACTTCGAGTCTTTTAGCCATGTTTATAGTCAAGCATGTGGGGCCCGTGTTAAAGGCAGTGCTGCCTCCAAACACTGGAGGTGCTCTCCACTGTGACAAGTTTACCATCACATGTTCATACTTCAAGGTGCATTAAATCAACACATGCAAGGATCAACAGGAAACTCACGACATGCATGCAAGCATTGTAATTAATGCATAGGTAACCACAACTTTTTGAGAAAATCGAGTGTACTGCTTTGATGTGTCGCGTAAACTCGTACAACAAGGAGAAGCAGTGTACTATGCCCTATCCCTAGCCCATGCACGTGGTGGCTCGCGGGACGAGGAGAAGCTTTTGCTTATAACAAGCTCTCCCTCCCCCACGCGATGGACATGCTGCAGTGGATTCGGTACTGTAGTAGTAGTAACATCATTGTTCGACTTCTCGTAGAGGCGAAGAGCCAAGCACAACCTGAATGTGGGAGTTGCAAACGCTCGCATGGCAGTCTTATCTGTAGGGGAGGGGCGTGGCCTGGCAGTTTTGTGGCATTTCTTTTCTATTGCTGTTTGCGTCCAATAGGTGCCACCGTCGGATGCAGATCTTACGGTTATTGTGGCGATCGCTTACGAAAACCTAATAATCACAAAACACTTAGTCGCGATGGATTAACTCGACCTCATTTCTTGTTTTTGACATGAATAAAGGAATCAACCAATAAGAGACATGGGCCGTGTATGTTTTTAATGCCTTGAGACTACCTAGCAGGGCATGCAGCGGTCATTTCATTGCATGCAATGGTAGTAAATATTAAGTTTTCTCATTTTCCCCTCCGCCTTGGTCGTGGTGCACAATGCAGTAATGACTAGTCTCTTTTTGACACGCATTTACATTGATATGGCTTGAATGCCAACAAGGGAGAGGGTAGAGGTTCCCAAGACACTGAACGATCAATGATGCATCCTCAATTAGCATGCAAAGGGAATTAATTGGAGAAGCAGAATGGAGCCAGCACGATGTGAATGCAGCGCAGTTTGCACTCTTATATAAAGCCGCCCCACCACTCCAATCCATCTACTAAATCATACACACCACTGCTCACTCCAATCCAAGACCAAGACCAAGTGACAAGAAGCCACAAGCACCCATGGAGGCGATGGATGCGAGCGGAGTCAGCTGTGCCAGATCATCCAAGACGCCGGCCTGCGGCCCCGCACCGTGAAACATTTCCAAATGGTGCTGGTGACTGCCGGCATCATAGCCCTCACCCACGCCGGCTTCGCCTCTCGCATCGACGAGATGATGGTCCGTTCCATCCACAGTTCACTGCCGTCAAGAAGCGCACGGACGATCTTGTCGTACTGCTCCAGCCCGCACGCCCAGGCTCCTCGTTGCCTGCCACCCTCATCGGCCTCCATGGTGACGCCCTCTTTCAAGCACTGGTGGCCCTGAAGCTGCCGAACGTCGTGACGAAGAATGTCCACCCCGAGATCGCGCTCGCCGCGCAGCGCCTCGCCATGCAAGAAATCGTCGACCTACACAACCATGCCTACGAGGAAATCGTCTACATAGGCCACTAGAGGGCTAGGGATGACACAAAGACATTGGCTTTCTTTGACCGGATGGAATCTTTGGACACCATTGTTCAGAAGCATGTCAACCACGCCACCAAAGCCGCTGCTCCTCAGCTGTCGTTCGGTGAGCTGACGCCTTGAGTCGAGGAGGAGGAGGTCATCGATGGATGCATCTTTCTTCTTGCATCCTCTAACCAACACTGCATCACCTCGTGGCCTTAATGTGTTAGTGTATGGCATTATTATTCGAGTCTTAAATGACATGTGTGATCCCTTGCTCTTATTTGGCATTAATATATGTAGTATCACTGTCTTCGTCCTGGTTTACTGGTCACCATCGTGTTTTGTGCCAAATTTTGACTTCAGAATTACGTACGAGACGCAACCTACCAAACTATATATATATATATATATATATATATAGGACAACACTATTATGATCATGGTATTAGAATAGTTATTCTGATCATAACATCCCCTATAGGGCGCGCGGAGGTCCTCCTGAACTCCGGAACCCGCGGACAAAAAGTAAGGCCACGCCCAGGCACACTCGTCCACCACCTCCCCCCGATCCCCAACCCCCTGATCCAGATCTGTCGAGCTCTCAACCCCCAGCCATAACCGCCGCCGGCCCCTTGCTCCGGCGCCGCCGCCACCGGCCAACCCCGCACTCCACCGCCGCTGGCCAACTCCGGGCGCCCGCTGCCACCGCAATCGGCCAACCTCGCGCACCGCCGCCACCGGCCAACCCCATGCGCCATCGCCGCCGGCCAACCCCGAGCGCCCGCTGCCGCCGTCCAACCCCGCCCACCGGGAACCCCGGGCGCATCCACCTCCTACTGGATCCCACCGGTAGAGCTAGCCACGGCAACCCCCGTGTTCCTCTTCTCGCTGCCGCCCTAGAGAGGACCCTCCCAAGTCCGCGCCACGGCGGATCTCCCCTGCCCTAGTACCTCTTCTCCACGCATGCTGATGCGGGCCGCCGCCTCACCCTGCTGGCCGAGATCCCCTACCCGCCCCCGCGCCGTCCTAGCCGGCCACATCGATCTTCACACGAGGGCCACCTTGACCTTCCCGGAGGAAGGTTCATCCATGGAGCGGCCGCTTCCGCCCCTCCATCTCCGGCAAGGTGTGCCATCCCTCCTGCTGTGCCCTCTTTCGGTGAAGCTCCACGCCAGCACCGTCGTCATGCCACTCCGGCCACCAGCACGCACAGGGTGTTCTTCTCGCGACGGACAACTTGAACTTGCTCAGGTAGTTTCTCAGCATTGGCAGCGCCCCACCGGAATGACAGTGCCAACTGTTATTAGAAAATCCCCATTTTGGGAGAAAATTCTTGTCACCTTGAACTACTCTATTCAGTTATCCTCTTATTTTTCATGATTTCTGGTGCTATTTGGGAGTAGTTAATCAATTTTGTTTTCGATTGGATGTATTTTCCAGTAGAAATAGATGGTTTTTTACAGTTGAAAGTCCACATGTTCGTTCATATGCTCCGGTAATTTGAATTTTGGAGATGCTCAAGTAAAATGTAACAAGCATCCTTCCCTTTTTCATTCCGTTACTAACTTTTTGACGTGATGCAGGAAGTAGATGAACCTTGTACAGTACAATATTTGAACTTCTGTTAACTTCCTATTAGACACACTAATGCAATGCAGTATGCCACTTCTTTCTTTGAGTATTCTTATTAGACACATACGATTCAGGAGCTTGAACAAAAAATGTTGCCGTCATAGAGGCCTTGTAGGTCTCTCCATTCAGTGCCTCTTCTGAAGTGAGTTCACAATTTTTATCTTGTCTGAATTCATTCTCTTTTTTGTGTTTGGGAAGTTCAAATTTTGGTGTTGGGAGAGGTTTGCTCCATCGCGCGTGATAGATAATTCTGGATACCAGTTTGACCAGAGCGACGGTTGCAGTTCGTCGCACTGAAAGAGCACATTCAAGTTGATGATGATCTAGAGTAAACGCCCTCTTTGTTGGTACTCCACGAGTGCAAGCTTGAATCTGAAAAAATCGTAGAAATGATCATTTGCAAGTTAACAGTAGAAGCTACATTTTTTCAGTTTGAAACTTTACTACATTTGGTCAGATAATGACCTCCTTTCAGCATTTGCAGCTAGGAGTTCAGACAAAATACATTCAGAAAATGCTACTCATTCAGTGAGCAGGGGCACAAATTCAAGGACACATGGAGCACTGAAGGTCCTTATCTTTTCACTTTACCAATTCAAAAAAATAAGTCATCAGCTCCAGCCAGCCACTAGGAACTCCTTCAATTCGACATCATCTTGTGCCATGTAGGCTACTAAAGGTGCAACAACATCTGTGTTCCTTCTCGTGGCTGTTTTCTCTGATTTTTGCTACTACGAACACACACAGAGGAAGAGAAGCACCTCTGAATCTGAAGTTCTACCTGAAACTGAACTTCTACCTCTTCGCTATAGGAGCGGTCGTCGAGTCCTTAATCGCTTGCACTACTTGCTTCTAGCATCTTGTCCATGGAGTCAACGCGCTGCCAGGTGTGCCATCTTGTTTTTGGATGGGGCGCCATCGCGACCCAGCGTCTCCCTGAGCTCTGCATCCCGTTCACCACTGCAGCTGTCCGGCGTCCTCACGACCTCCGTGGCCAGTCCACCAATGCCCTGCCAGTGCGTCCTGAGCAAAGCATGGGGTTCGTGCTAATGCGTCTGTTTGTGCACCGGTGTGTGCGTGCGTGCTGGCATTTGTGTGTGCGCTGGGTGTGTTGCTTGCATGCTGTGATGTATGATGTATAGATTTTCTTTGAAGTTCATGTTGTGAATCAAACTAAGTTTGAACAAAAAAGATCAGATCACTGCTGCTTTGAATTAGCTCCTGTACCAGAAATCTCACTTCCCTGCTGTTGTACTATGTCCACTTATGTATTGTTTCTAAATGGCTTTTTGTCTGAAGTTCAGTAGTACCTTTGGGTGCAAAAAAGTAGGTTCAGTTTCATGGGTCCTTCAAAACAGATGTTTTGTAAAAAAAAAACTTTGGTTTCATGTGAGAAGTTCGAATATAAAATAAGGACAAGTTCGCATATAGTAAAATTAGTGCAAATAAAAAAAATGTAGTGAGCCATGTATTGTTGATATTAAAAAAAATTAAAATAACAAAGATGTTTGATGTTCTAACAAAGATATATTTTTCCAAATTCTAAAAAACCCCAAGAAGGTCAAAATGAAATAACAGAGTAGTTCAATTTTTTTAATAAGAAAACAAAATTTTCTCATTTCTAAAAAACTAAACGCGTTTTGTGCTTTTTTTGGGAGTATGTTCTGCAGCCCTGTCTCATAAAAAAACAAAAACAGAACGACATTTCTTAGGAAGATCAAACGAGTTCAAAAAATCTTTAGAAGTTAGATAGAACAAAAAAACAAGTTCAGGTAGAACACAATTCCCGAGCTCCATCTCTCCCATCCTACTCTCTGTTTGTTGTGTTCTTCAGTGGCGACAGCAAAAAGTGAATCAAGATATCATCTCCCAAAAATGGATATGTAAAAAAATTGTATTACTGTGAAAAAAATTGAATTGAATTTTTTTTTGTTTATGCAAAGGTCAAAATGTTGTGTTCGGGAAGGTCAAGTATGTTAACTGAAGGACGGGCGTGGTACTCTCTAGGGAGTAACACAAGAAAAAATGTACAAAAAGAACTTCGTGTATCACTTTCGTGAGAGTTCTGGTATTACTACCTAGAGAGTTTGTGTATTGCTATCCAATTTATGCACACATAATTCTCTCTCCCGTGTGTGTCTATGCTTTTCGAAACTATAGTGATCCAAAAAAAATCACATGTAACCAAACTGAAAACTTTTGCAATTGCTACTGTTTGTTTGTTGTGATGTCTAAAAAATAAATTTGAGTTGCTCTATGTTAGAATAAATAATTGAAAAAGACCCAAGAAGTCCAAATTTAAAAAAGGAGAAGTTCGATATTTATACAAAATTCAGATTTTCCATAATATTAAAGAATGAGAAAAAAAGAAGTTCAAACATAAAAAAACTAGAAGTTCAAATTTTTCTAGTTAAAGAATAAAACCAATAAGTTCAATTTTAAATAACAAAGAAGTTCGATGTTTCTAAAAAACCTCCAATTTTGACATTTCTAAAAATACACAATGAATTCAAAAATAAAAAAGGTAGAGCGGTTCAATGTCTATAAAAAACTCAGATATTTTCCGTAACCGAGAGAAGTTCAGATTGATAACTGCCAGAAGTTCATGTACTACACAGTGTGAATTTTGTATTAAAAAAAGAATGAAAAAGCAAAGGCTAAAAGTTTTGTTGCTAGAAGTTCAAGTGCTCAGCCCGAGAAAGTTCAAAAATTCTTTTGAGAGAGAACAAAAATACGTGACAGAAGTTCAATGCGAAAACAGCGGGAAGTTCAACTACTACACGGAATGCGTTTCTGATAAGAATATAAGAATAGAAAACAAAAAGCTTAAAAGGTTTGTTGCAAGAAGTTCATGTGCTCCTCCTAGCATAGTTCAAAAATCATGTGTGAGACGTTCGTCGTTCATTTACATGGTGAAAAAAGGCAAAAACACAACGTTGTTTTGCCATTTTAAAAACTGCTCTCAAATGGCAATGAATTTGTAACACCTGTCTACATGAAAAACTTACTACTATTCATAAGATTTCCAACAGCATATTATGTGCTACATTTCGACGAACGGTTTAAAATTTTCATGTATACCATTTAAAACATGTTTTTATGTATTCAAAAAATTCTTTTGAACCATCGCGAGTATGAAAAACTGATCAACACAGGAAAGTTGCGTGTTTTCAACAGCTTTCCATCGGTATATCATTTCCTCAATTCCGGTAAGTGGTTTGGGAGTTACGGACAAAAAACAGCATGTCAAAAATAGAGTGAAGTTCAAATAGACATGCCCGAGAAGTTCAACTACTTCACGCAGTGCATTTCCATTCGCGATGAAGGCAGAAATTATGATCTCGTCATTTTCTAATTTACTTCAAAACGGCAGGAATATCATTTGTGTAAGTTCAAGTCCTCGGTCGGAGAAAAGTTAAAAAAAATATTGTGAGAGAGGTTTGTACAAAAGGAATATCATTTGTGTAACACTGACGAATGGATGAGAAAATTACAAATGAAAATACGTCACAGAAGTTCAACGTGACAACAGTAGGAAGTTCAACTACTACACTGAATGAATTTAAGATGAAAGACCTTTAAAACCGTCGCGAGTATGAAAAAATGATCAACACGGGAAAGTTGCGTGTTTACAGCAGCTTTCCATCGGTATATCACTTGCTCAATTCCAGTGAGTGGATGGAGAGCTATGAGCAAAAAAAGCACGTGAAAAACATAGTGAAGTTCAAGTAGACATGCCGAGAAGTTCAAGTTCTTCACGCGGTGCATTTTCGAAGAATCTGTTTCGCGATAAAGGCAGAACAAATGATCTCGCCGTTTTCGAAATTACTTGAAAACGGCTAGGAATCAGAGAAAACCATCAACATGAAAAAGTTTCACATTTTCTGTAGCTTTTCAATGGTATATTATTTGCCCCATTCTGATAAAGTTTGTAGAAATTACGGCGAAAATACGTTTTTAGCCATTTTCAAAATTGACTTAAAACCGTAAAGAATTGGGAAAACAATATATACCAAAAAGTTTCGCATTGGCTCAAGCTTTCCAACGCCATATCATTTGCTGCATTCGGACGTACGGTTAAAAAATTAACAAGAAAATATGAACTCAGTGGAACTTGCACCGTTTTCTAAATTACTCTTAAACCGTTCAAAATTAGAAAAAACTTTCAACATGAAAAAGTAGCTCATTTTCATAAGCTTTCCAATGCCATATCATTTGCCTCAACTGGATTAGCCGTTCAACATGAAAAATCGGTTTACGAAATTTTACGATTTTCCAAATTACTCTTTAACCATAGGGAATTAGAGAAAACTATCAACATGTGGAAGGAGCGGTTTTGCAGAAGCTTTCCAACGCCATATTATTTGCCTCATTTCGATAAACGGTTTAGAAATCCGATCGAAAATCCGATTCACGTTTTTTGTATGAAGAAAAAACGGTTTTCAAAACTACTCTGAAACCGCTTATATTTTGCCAAAAATTTAACTTGGGTCATGATACTTGTGTCCATAGCTTTCCAACGGTATATTGCAAGCCCCATTTAGGCAATGTTTACGGAAGTTCAACCTAGCACTGGGGGAAGTTCAGGTCGAACAACTCAGGCAGTAAAATTGCAACAGACGCATGTTCATCACGACCCGAGAGCAAAATCCTCCAATGAGCGAGATTCCTATTTAAAACGGGCATTTAGTTGCTAAAAACCGTTTGCAGATTACACTTACATCACATAGAACACGACTGACCAGAAAAGTTCGCGCGGGGAGACACGGTTTCGAAGATAGCCCGAAGGTTGGGTTCCTACAGAGGGAAGTTTAGGTTGTGTAACTCAGGAAGTTCAGGTTGTGATCAAAATAATATTCTGATGTCGTGATCAGAATAGTGTTTATGTGTGTGTGTGTGTCTATATATATATATACAGCTGGTCTATTTTGCTAATATTAGCAGAATACTTATTCTGCTAACACTTCCGAACTGCACGCTCAACACAAGTGCACGGTATTGTTTGAAGCAAGAGCACTGCACTACTGAGACGAGTGAACTTCCCGTCGCAAAAAACTGCACGCAGTAATTTCGGCACTATTTTTACTCCAGTTTTTAAACTGTTTGTCAGAACGAGCTGTGTAATATACCGTTGGAATGCTATGGATTAGATGCAACTTAACAATGTAGAAATGTTTTAGAGATACGTCACGGTTTAAGAGCAGTTTTGAAAACAGTGCGGCGCATGACGAGTGGCAGCGAGCGTTTTTTCACTTTTTTTGTAAACCACCCGTCGGAATGAAGCAAATGATACGCCGTTGGAAAGATATAGTCGAGGCGCAACTTTTTCATATGTATTACTTTCTCTAATTCGTTATTGTTTAATACCAGTTTGAAATTTAGCAAATCGCGAAATTCTGTTTTTTCAAAAGAATTGTAATTTTCGGTACTGTTTTCACTGCAGTTTTTTAACCGTTAGTCGAAATGAGGCGTGTGATACGCCGTTGGAAAGCTATGGACGAGGCTCAACTTCCATATGTAGAACTTGTTTTTGAGATTCCTTACGGTTTAAAGTTAATTTTGAAAATCGTGTGGCGGACAACGCGTGGCAGCGGCTGTTTTTCGCTAATTTTTTTTTCGAACCGCTTGTTGGAATGATTCAAATGATACGCTGTTGGAAAGATATTGACGAGGCGCAACTTTTTCATGTAGAACACTCTCTCTAATTCCTTATGGTTTAAGAGCAGTTTCGATTTTACGAAAATGCGGACGCTCTGTTTTTCGCGACACCAAAATCGACGTGTGTACTCTATCAGACAGAAGAATGCACTGCCTCCGACTGAAAACCGCACTGCATCAGACCGGCAAGTGAACTTCATGTTTTATAAGTGCATTTAGTTTTTAAATGGATTGCACGAAAAGTCCTTCGTAGAATATCCCTCCTCTGAATCAAGTGAGGATGAATCTGCTGAAAACCTCAAACCCAGCTATTCCAAACTTACTAATATTGCTGTTAAACAACAAAAGGCTTTGGAAAAGGTTCAAAATATGCTAGACAAAAGCGATGATCTGTTAGGTGAGGAAATGGATCGAACTCAAACACTGACTGATAATCTTCAGCAACTATAGTCTAAGTTTGACAACCTTTAAAGTCATCATGAAACTCTCTTAGCCGATCATGAGAAACTTTCTTATGAATTTCTTCAAAGAAAGCAAGATCTTGAAAAGCTAAGGGTGAGTCATGAAGATCTTCAGAAGGAAAATGATTCACTACTTGCTCGATAGATCAGTTTCGCTCAGGAAGAATTTATTCCACCATGTTTGAAATGCATTGAACGTGAAACTGCTAATTCTTCACCTGAAAGTTCAAATGCTTCTATTGCTGCAAATTCTTCAACTATCTCTGTGGTCACAAATTCCTCATCTGAGGATACCACTAGTATAATTGACAAAAATGCAGGGTTGAAGGAATTGTATGTGATAGGCATGTACAAAATCCTCAACGGGCATCAGACTCTTTGTGATGTTCTCAAAAAGCAGATCTTGAACGGGAACCCTAGGAAAGAGGGTATTGCCTTTGAGAGGAAACTCAATGCTGATGGAACCTACTGGAAACCTGAGCAGTATCCCAAAACCTCATGGGTTGCTGCGAAGGGACCTCCCATATATCCATCCACTTTATCTGGCTTTACTTGTGAATCCTCATATTCATCTGATGAGTCATTTGACTCCAACTATAAACTGTTCAAAAATAAGAATAGTGAAGTATTTGCTAGATATGTTGGAACTAACTGCAGGAACAGTCCCCTTATGAAGAAAATCTGGGTTCCCAAAAGGTGCCTTGAATGTCTTTAGGTGAATGTCATCATGACACCACCAGTGAAGAATAGGAACCCCATATCAAATTCTTCATATGGACCAAAGGCTTCAAATGGATCCAAGTCCTCATATGGACCAAATTCCTCATATGGATCAAATTCCTCACATGGATCCAAGTCCTCATATGAACATCATTGTGCTAACACTTTTGTTTCGCAGGAAAAATCTAAGGGCTATGAATATGTGCATTACTCTTCAAATCATTATGTTCATAAGTCCTCGAAGAATTTCTCTGCTTATTCATATGCCTATACTAACCCTTCTCCTGTGAAACGAAGCGGATTGGCTTCTATGCCACCTTTCTCTTATGGAGCTCGCAGAATGATGAACTCTTTGCCACCCCTCCAGATGTGGGTGGTGAAGAAAAAGAACTAATCTCTTATGCAGGGTCAGGTCTCCAGACGAACTTAATCGTCTGAAGAATTTGCTGGAGACCTGAAATGCTTGAAAGGACGCAAGCTAATTATGAAGAAATGATTCATTCATTTTTCACGTCCTCATACTGCTATATATACATATGTTGCATTAATTGATGAAATTCTTTCTGCTGAATTTGATGTCATATTCTTCACTCTGAAGTATATGAGTTCGTAAGAAGCACTAATTCATCTGCAGGATGATTTACCCAAAGCTACTGAGTGGGTCCTCGACAGTGGATGTACTAATCACATGACCGGTGACAAGGGCTTACTGATGGACTCTCCTTTATCTCCATCACATTTGAAGCATATCACCTACGCTGACAAAGGCAAAATCAAGGTATTGGGTCTAGGTAGGGTTGCAATCTCAAAGGATCGACACATGGACAAAGTCATATTTGTCGAGTCCCTCGGATTCAACCTCATGTCTATCTCAATGCTTTATGATCTTGATATGGTTGTTGTCTTTGGCAAATATCGCTGCTTAGTGCTCATGGAATCTGACAATTCCAAAGTCTTCGAAGGCTTTAGGAGAGGAGACCTATATATTGTTGATTTCTCTGCAGGACCACAGCCTACCACATGTCTACTTGCAAAAGATTTAGAAGGCTGGCTATGGCCTTGACGACTGGGTCATGCTGGCATGAGGAACTTACACACACTTGTGAAGAAGAAGCACGTCATTGGCATTGAGGGTGTAAAATTCCTCAAAGATCATCTTTGTGGGGCGTGTGAGGCTGGAAAGATGACCAGAGCCAAGCACCCCTCGAAGACTATCATGACTACCTCTTGTCCTTTTGAATTGCTTCATATGGACCTCTTTGGCCCTACTCATTATGCCACACTAACAAATGCAGCATCTCTATATGTCTTTGTCATTGTTGATGATTATTCTCGTTACACATGGGTGCATGTAATTACTTACAAAACTGAAGTGCAGGAAGTCTTCAGACGATTTTCCTCAAGGGCTTTGATGAATTTCGGTGTGAAGATCAAGCATATACGTAGTGACAATGGGACTGAGTTCAAGAATACTGGTCTTGATGACTATCTCGATGAACTTGGTATTACTCATGAGTTATCTGCCCCATACACTGCTCAGCAGAATGGCGTTGTGGAGCGCAAGAACATGACTCTTGTTGAGATGGCTCGCACCATGCTTGATGAATACAAGACACCTCGTCGCTTCTGGCCTGAGGCAATTGATACTGCATGCCACATCATCAACAGGGTATATCTTCACAAATTCTTCAAGAAGACCTCATATGAACTCCTCACTGACAAGAAACCAAATGTGAGTTATTTCAAAGTCTTTTGTGCTAAATGTTGGATTAGAGATCCTCATCACAATTCTAAATTTGCACCGAAACCACATGAAGGTTTTATGCTTGGTTACGGAAAGGACTCGCACACCTACAGAGTCTTCAACACCTATCACCACAAGGTTGTTGAAACTGTAGATGTGCGGTTCGATGAAACTAATGGCTCACAAAGATAGCACCTACCTCCTGTGCTAGATGAAATGGCTCCTGAGGAATCCATCAAGCTAAAGGCTACTGAGGATGTCATAACTACTGAAGAATCTGCTGAAGAAGTCATTCCAGATCATGAAGAAAATCATGCTGGTGCATCTGAAGAAAATGGCTCCGAAGAAAATGCTGAGCCAAATCAAAGTCGTCAACCTGCTCATCCTCGCGTTGCAAATGAAGTACAGATTGAGAGAATCATCAACGGCATCAACGCACCAGGTCCTCTCACTCGCTCAAAAGCTTCACATTTGTCTAACTTTTGTGGGCATTTTGCTTTCGTCTCTATCACAGAGCCCACCAAAGTTGATGAGGCATTTCTGGAGCCTGAGTGGATTCAAGCGATGCAAGAGGAATTACATCAATTCGAGCTGAACAATGTGTGGGAACTTGTCAAGTGACCAGACCCATGCAAGCACAATATCATAGGTACCAAATGGATCTACCACAACAAGCAAGATTAAAATGGCCTAGTTGTGAGGAACAAGGCTCGTCTTGTAGCTCAAGGCTACACACAGGTTGAAGGAATTGATTTCGATGAAACTTTTGCACCTGTTGCTAGACTTGAGGCTATTCGCATAATTCTTGCTTATGCTAACCATCATAATATCATCTTATATCAAATGGATGTGAAAAGTGCATTCCTCAATGGTAAGCTTGAGGAAGAAGTATATGTTGCTCAACCCCCAGGTTTTGAAGATCCTAAGCATCCTGATCAAGTCTTCAGACTCAATAAGGCCCTCTATGGCCTCAAGCAGGCCCCTCGGGCGTGGTATGATACACTGAAGGAATTCCTCATGAAGAAAGGCTTCAAACCCGTTTCACTCGACCCAACTCTTTTCACCAAAACTTATGATGATGAATTATTCGTGTGCCAAATATATGTTGATGATATTATCTTTGGATGTACTAACCAACGTTATAGTGACGAATTTGCCTATATGATGAGTGAGGAATATCAAATGTCTATGATGGGAGAATTGAAATTCTTCTTAGGTCTTCAAATTCGTCAACAACGCAATGGCATCTTCATTTCTCAAGAGAAGTACCTCAAGGACGTTCTGAGGAAATTTGGTATGCAAGATTGCAAAGGCGTCAAAATCCCTATGCCCACAAATGGCCATCTATGCACCGATGAAAATGGTATAGACTTCGATCAAAAGGTATACCGCTCCATGATTGGATCTTTACTGTATCTATGTGCATCTAGGCCAGATATTATGCTTAGTGTTTGCATGTGTGCCCGTTTTCAAGCTACACCGAAGGAATCACACCATAAGGTTGTGAAACATATTCTTCAATATCTAGCTCACACTCCAACACTTGGATTATGGTATCCCAAGGGCTTGCCTTTTGATCTCATTGGATATTCTAACTCTGACTATACTGGTGATCGAGTGGATCACAAGTTAACATCAGGCACATGCCATTTCCTCGGACGATCTTTAGTATGTTGGTCCTCAAAGAAGCAGAACTGCGTATCACTCTCCACTGCTGAAGCTGAGTACATTGCTGCTGGTTCTTGCTGTGCTGAATTGCTATGGATGAAGCAAACCCTCAAGGACTACGGCATCAACATGAAGAATGTGCCACTCTACTGCAACAACGAGAGTGCCATCAAGATTGCTCATAACCCAGTTCAGCACTCGATGACAAAGCACATCTAGATTCATCATCATTTTCTTTGAGATCATGTGTTGAATGGCGACATCTCTATTGATCACGTGAAGACTGAAGAATAGCTAGCGGACATCTTCACCAAGCCCTTGGATGAGAAGAGATTTAGCAAGTTGCGGTGTGAGCTAAATATCTTAGAATCTTCAAATGTTCTTTGAAAGGACACACATCCTAACACTTATGCAAAATTGATGACTTAGATGTGCAACACACGAAGTAACGTTTTTCTTCAATCAATGAAGACTAATCCTCTAAGTGTGAAGAAATTAACGAAGAATTTGATTCTCAGAGCCCTACGACAATTGTACGCGGTGTCGGAAATCATCATTCTTATACGGTGGGTCACGCCACCAACAAAAGTTGAAAATCTTCAAAATTGAGTTTTCTTCATTTTGCAAATTCTTCAACTTGCAAAGTCTTCAAAAAAATTCGACTGTTGTTCTTATATATATATATATATATTTGAGTTTTTCATGTCCTCAACAGCATTCACTTATTGCTAATTCTTCAAGTTGATTTTTCCTCTAAGTGAATGTGATCAGACCCGTTCCCCCTCTATGCTAAACTCAACCTAGTCTGTTCGCAAATTCTTCATGTGCGTTCTATTTGAAACCCGTTCAAAGTCTTCACTGTGTCCTTGACAGCTGAAGAAATTGCGAACAAAACTTTAAAATTTTCATATCTAAATTTTTGGCATTTGCCGCTCAAACCGTTCCGCATCCCACGTTGGATGAAAATATTCACCCACGATCGCTCACGATCTCCACCACTCTGTACATGGGTGACACATGTCATTAGAAGAGTAAGGGTCAGTGGCATGTTCGTCCAAAAATTTCGGACGGGCTGTTTTTCACCGTGGCTATAAATACCCCCTCCCCTCCTCTGTCTTCATTTACTCCGCTCGACCACCATCTCGCTCGAGCTCTCAGACCTAGCGCCACCGCTACACTCCATCGTCACCGGTGAGGAAGAGCTTCACTGCCTCGACCTCGTCGCCATCGTACTCACACCGGCCGCGGAAATCTTCACTCCGCTGCTACCGTAGTTGTCTCTCACCGCCAAGTTAGGGCGTGGGAGATCTGAACGGACAAACTTCTCCAACGTCACTCCTAGTTCGTCGTGTTCTTCATCTAGGGTAATTAAAATCTGATTTTATTGCCCTACTTTGATTCTCATGATTTCCACAAAATCTTCAAAAGGTGTTTATTCCTCAACTTCTTAATCCATATACACCAAGTTGCTTCAGTACCTTGATTTGTTTCTCTAAGCTATGTTTTTATTTAAGATTCCTCAATAGTGTGGATTTTCAAATCTATACAACTCTGTAACCTAAGTCAAGAATGCTTAGTGAAATTCCTCAAGACACCCATGGTCAAATATCTCAAACTTGATACTTTTGAAAAAATTCCGAGAACGCATATGACCTCTCCAAATTCTTCGCACCTATACTCTGTTCACAGGTACAAAATATCTGCTACTGGATCACTAGGTTCTCATCAACTTAACTCATTTGCAGCGTTCCTCAAAGATAAGTTGCACACTTCCTCAGAAACATCAATTGTTCAAAATCCTCAAGTGAAGAAAATGGCTGATGGTAAAAGACCTCAGAAGGGAGGAAAGAGGCCTGAGACAAACACTGCTTTTGAGATCACTGAAGATATCTATGCAGGGTACTGTACTCCTGATGAAGCAACTCATGGCAAAGAGACTAAGAATGAGCGCAAAGTGCGCATACAGAGAATTGAGAGAAGATGGGCTAAGGAATGGAGGGAATATCGTTATGTTACTCCAAAGTACATGAAGAAATTCGCTGTTAACCCTCCATGTCCAAGACCTCCATTGGCTCCAGGCCAAGAAGCTGATCCCTCAAGCATCAGGCGCGGTGAGGAATTTCCCAAAGAATGGGCCAAGCGCCAAGCCAAATTGGCTAAAGTAGCAAAAGAAGCAGTGAAGAAATTCAATGAAGATTCTGCTGCTGTTGCCGCTGCTGAGGCCTCTGCTAGCAAGCCTAAGAAGGCTTTGCCAAAGAAATCAGCTGTGAAGCCGAGTTCCTCAACAGCAATGCCCTCACGGCCAAGTGCAAAACCCTCACGGCAAATTCCTCAGGCAACCTCCTCAAGGGCAGCTCCAATTCCCTCTGTTGCCTCGAAATCCTCAACTGCTACTGCCAAGTCCTCAACACCTGTACATCTTGCCACATGCCAACGGACTGCAGGATTCTCTATTGCCTCAGGAGCATCTGCAAGTTCCTCAGCTCCACCACTGTCCTCAACAGGTCCAATTCTGTTGAAGAAAAAGGCCACTCCTGGACGTGGAACGAGGCCAAGTCCTCATAAGAAGCAAGTGGCATTCCATGTTCCGTCTGATGACGATGAAGCTGATGATGAAGAACTTGCTGAAATCATTAGAGACAGGCAAGAAAGGGCTGCTAGAGCCAAAGGGAGTTATGTGCCTCTTATGCTAGATCCAAAGAAGATCCTTGATTTCATTGACCTCTGGCACAAGGATCCCAATACTCCTCTGCCTGACTTGAACCTCACACCTGGTCAAAGTCATATGTTATTGGCCTTCATCAGTGAAGAAAAATGGAAATTCGAGAAGGCCAGACAAGTCAAGAAGGCCCAATATAAAAAGGAAAGATTTCTGAAGAAAAATGTTCTGAATATGACTCCTGAAGAACTTGTAAACATGCAGAAGGAGATCAAAAACCTCAGTGATGAATTTGACACCTACCATGCAGATTGGCTCAGTGCCAAGGTCAGATTCATCAAACTCTCCAAGACCCTCAAGCTGAGTGTTGCAGCACCATCGCAACAACAAATTCCTCAGGCTGATGCTTCTGTTTAGTCTGTTGAAGAAACTGTTAGTGTAGCTAATGAAAATCAGACTGCTGATGAAACTAAAAATTCCAGGGCTGCTGAAGAAATTCCAGCTCTTGAAGAAATTGCCAGGGCAACCTTCAATGTTGCGCCTGAAGACACTGAACCAACTTCATCTGCTCCTCCTGCAAAGTCATCAAATATGAAGAATATCAACCTTCCTTCTGCTTCAGAAGTGAAGAAAACCAAAGCTGCAGAGAAGGCAGCTGTGAAGAAAAGGAAAGCATCAACAACTGCAGAGTCTTCAGCTCCCAAGAAAGTGAAGACTTTGACAAGTTTCTTCACTAACCCCATTGATGATGTTCCTATATCTATGGTGCCATCAAAGGAAATTATCCCATATGGTGATGATTATGTCATTCTAGATGACATTGATGAAGAAAATCCTTCTGCTGCTTCTTCAGAGTAGTTGGATGAAGAAATTGAAGTGGAAGATATCCCTTCAACACCACTGGTATCATCGCCCATGCCTCAGTTCACAGCTAAAGAGGCAGGCATTGAGGAAATGGAAGAAGAAGATGTGGATATCAGTTCTACCACTCCTGTGCTTAATGATGATTATTGGGAAAGACTTCACCCCAATTCACCATTGACCACACCTCTGCATCAAATTCCTCAGTCCCCTGCACAAACTGAAGAAATTCACACGGGATCTGAAGAACGTCAAACATCACTTCTTTCCATTCCTGAAGAAGTTCCAGCTACTACAGCTGAAGAAATGGAGACTCAGACTGCTGCTACTGAAACTGCCGCTGAAATTCCTCAGTCTGTGGCTCCAGAAGTTGTGCTTCAAGAGGCTGTGATGCCCTCAACTGCTAATCTTCGGCCCAAGCAGCAAAACCCTCATGCTAAGAAGCAAAATTTCAAGGTTGATGATTTCTTCACAGAGCACCATTTCTTCACGGATTTCAATTCATATGACTCTGCAAGACTTCGACGCAAGCGATTCCAGACAGCCAGTCAGATGAACTTCTATTCTTCACTCATGTTTGATAAGGACAATGTATTTGAGCATTGTCAAATTCCTCATGTTGACATGGAATCTATTCCTTGCTTCCAGCCAGTCTTGACTATTCTTCATGAAGCTGGGCTTCTGAATTTCTGCACTGACATCTGCGATTGGAATGAAGAGCTAATTCTTCAATTCCATGCCACACTGCACCTCACTGGAAATGTGGCTGATGTGAACTCATGGGTGCTAGATTGGATGACTGAGAACACTCATTACAAAGCCCTGGCTTCTGAATTACTTCATGCCATACCAGTTAGTCCTCCTGCTGAAGGCGCCAGGCTCATGTATGAAGAACCTGAGCTTCCAAATCATATGGTGCAAGTGTTGATGAAGCCTTTGAAGGCAGGCCAAGCTCCCAGAACTACCTTCCTAGTGAAGGATTTGATTTATGTTCCTAGGGCAATCTACCGCATTCTGACCAAAACCCTCAGTCCGATCAAAGGCCACAACTCTGAAGAAGAGGAAGTTGTGGGCATCATGAAGAATCTGTTGTTTAACATGATACATGGCATTCCCATTAACTACCATGATTTCTTCATGAGGACTTTGGCTAATGCTGCTTTGTCACCTTTTGAGTTGAAGCCTTATGCTCCATGGATCATGAAATTCATCAGAACCAGGTCTTCAATTCACTACCAGGCAGATTGTCAGAATCATCTCAGCTATTTGCCTCCTATTGAAGTCCTCAAGCAGACTATTTCTTCAGTTGATGGAAAAGGTAAAGCTGCTGTTATTGATGAGGGCACTCGTCCATTGGATGGTCAGTTTCGCAAATCTGCATCTTACTCCACCAATGATGACTCTGCAACCCAAGACTCTGCTGCAAAAGCTTCAAAGCCATCTCCTCAAGCCACTGCTCCATGAGTAATGACTGATCATGAACTTCTTCTAAGTGTTCATCAGAAGGTCGATCGTAATCACAAGTGGGTCAAACATCAATTTGGCTCAATTCTTCAGAATATGACTGTCACACAAAACACGGTGAAGAAGAATCACTACTACCTGCATGAAGTCTTCGACCGCACTTGGGCTATTCAGTCTCATCTTTATAGTGATGAAGATCTCAAGCAGATGGGATTTCAACAGGACTTTGACTGGTCTCAGCCACCTTCGAAGAAATTCAAGAAGGTCAAAGTTCCTCAGCTGGTCACAAGTTGATATTCTTCATCACGCGAGACGGATGAAGCTGAAGATTTGAACGACACTGCGGCAGGCCCTACCTCAACGGACGACCCCAACAACGCTGGCGCTCCTCCATCGACATCATGATGATATTCTTCAGGGGCATTAGTCCTCATTTTTCTTCCCTTTTGGTCATTTGATGACAAAGGGGGAGAAATTTGAGTTAGTCTTCAAGCGGGTCTCATATATGGGCTATTTTTTTGTTAAGCTACAACTCTTGCTCTTCTGAGGTGTTTGCTCTGATGAGTTGTAAACTTAAGTCCTATGGTGGTCTGATATTTTTGAACTGCTTTCTACATGCTTATTTCCTCAAGTACCTTAATGCACGCATGCTGAATTTCGTCAGACACCATATTTCATCATGCATTTCAAATTCTTCATATAATATGTTAAATGCGTGTATGAATTACAAGATATAGGGGGAGATCTCCATGATATTACTCTACAATGTGCATTTGCAATCCAAAGCAAATTCCTCATATGCACATCTTCAGGGGGAGTTCCTATATATCTTGCAATCAAATTCCTCAATATCAGTATTTACACTTCATATGTTTTATCCCCGTTGAAAACTTAACCTATTTGTCATCAATCACCAAAAAGGGGGAGATTGTAAGTGCATCTAGTGCCCCTTAGTGATTTTGGTGTATTGAAGACTTATAGGTTAAGGGACTAATGTGTTTGTGAGTGTACACAGGTTCTATAAGTCTATGAGGAGTTTGATATTTACGAAGAAAGTCGACCCCTAAAAACGAATGTTTTCTGTTGAAGACTTTCGTTTTCTTGAAGACTTTGAAAATGAGGAAATTGGTGTGACCTTGAAGACTTGATATTGATATCGAACACATATCAAGTTCACATGATTACTTGCAACATGATTTCTCCCGTGATCTCAAGAACAAAAGTAACTACTAACAAATGATAATCATGCTCAAGATCAGAGAGGTCTTAAATAGCATATTCGATATCAACATATAATCTTCCACCAAATAAACCATATAGTAATCAACTACAAGATGTAATCAACACTACTACTCACCCACAAGCACCAATCTATAGTTCCGGTACAAAGATTGAACACAAGAGATGAACTAGGGTTTGAGAGGAGATGGCACTATTGAAGATGTTGATGGAGATTGCCCTCCCCAAAATGGGAGAGTTGTTGGTGATGATGATGACGATGATTTCCCCATCCGGGAGGTAAGTTCCCCCGGCAGAATCACTCCGCCGGAGGGCAAAAGTGCTCCTGCCCAAGTTCCACCTCGAGACGTCGGCGCTCAGTCCTGAAAGTCCTCCCCTTATTTTTTCTATGTCAAAATGACTTATATACCAGAAGATGGGCACCGGAGGTGGGCCGAGGGGAGCACAACCCACCAGGGCGCGCCTGGGCTCCCTGGCACGCCCAGGTGGGTTGTGCCCACCTGGTGAGCCCCCTCTGGTACTTATTGGATCCAATATTTCTCATTTATTCCATAAAAAATCCCTGTAAAGTTTCAGCTCATTTGGAGTTGTGCAGAAGAGGTAGCCTGATGTAGCTTTTTCACGTCCTGATTTCTGGCTGCTGGAATTCTCCCTCTTTGTGTGTACCTTGCATATTATGAGAGAAAAGGCATTAGAATTACTCCAAAAAGCATTATTATGCATAAAAACATCATAAATAACAGTAGGAAAACATGATGCAAAATGGACGTATCAACTCCCCAAGCTTAGACCTTGCTTGTCCTCAAGCGAAAACCGAAATCGAAAAACATGTCCACATGCTTAGAGAGAGAGGTGTCGATAAAAACAAAATACGGACATAGAAGCATGATGTAATTTTATTATAACAGCAACAAACTTTTAACATAAAACTTTTATCATAGAACTTTTATCATAGACCTCTCATGAATAAGTAACAATTCATCACACAATCGAAGTATAAAGCATAAACTCTATTAGAAACCGACAAACTATGTTCTCAGTCAACTTTGCAACTACAATTCATCACCTTTTCAGGAAGGGTCACGTATCGGAGCCATTAGGCAAGTCCACATACTCAACCATCCTATAGTCTTCTATGATTGCTAACACCCACCGCATACACATAGAAAGATAGGGGCTTATAGTTTCGCCTCCCAACGTATTCACCTCAAGGGTGTTGTCAACAATAACTCATGCTACCCATATTCAACTGGACATATGTGCCTAGATCTTTCCTCACCACATGATGCTTGCCAAAGGAGAAAAATAAAAGGAAAAGAGAGAAGAACTTTGACTCTTGCAAAAAAGTAAATACAGAAAAGTAAAAGATAGGCCCTTCACAGAGGGAAGCAGAGGTTGCCATGCGCTTATTTGTTTGTATGCTCAACCCCTTAATGCAAAAGAACGTCATGTTATATTGCCCCTTGTGATGGCAACCTTTATTATGCATTCTGTCGCTTTTATTCTTCACCATCACAAGTTCGTACAACGCTCAATTTTCTATTACACTAAATGATCTCACACTTTTAGAAGCAATTTTTATTGCCTTATTGCACCGATGACAACTTACTTGAAGGATCTTACTCAATCCATAGGTAGATATGGTGGACTCTCGAAAATAAGATTTGGTTTTAAGGGTTTTTTGGATGCACAAGTAGTATCTCTACTTAGTGCGGAATTTTTGGCTAGCAAAGATGGGGGGCAAGCACCACATGTTGAAGGATCTATGACAATATAACTTCTATGTGAATATGAACAAACATAAATCATTAAGTTGTCTTCCTTGTCCAACGTCCACAATTTTGGCATATAATATTTTGATGAGGGCTCACAATCACAAAAGATTTCCATGATAGTGTATTTATATGTGAATCTTCTCTTCCCTTATTAATTCTTTCATGAGTTGCATCATTGACTAATGCTATGTTTGTCAATCTCTAATAAAATTTTCTACTTATACTTTTCCTTATGTGGTGTTATCACCTACCATAGGATTATCATATGATCTTTTCATTTATTTCCTTTCTCTTTATTGAAACATAAAAGTAAAGAAAGCAAAAACTCAAGCTAAACTTTATTATATAACTCGCACACGATTACAAGGATGGCTTATTAAGCAAGCTCTCAAAAAGAAAGGATCGAACTAAACTTTTATTCATCTAAAGCAAAAGATAACCATGGATCGAACTAAGAAAAGTAAAGGCAAAAGATAGTGGGGGTGATACGATACCGAGGCACCTCCCCGAAGCTTGGCAGAAGCCAAGGGGAGTGCCCATACCTGATACTCATTTTACTTTTGGTGATGAAGAAGGAGGTGGTGGTGATGGAGTAGTAGCGATCCTGTCCTTCAAGATCAAGAGATTCTCCAATCTACGGATGACGCTCCGGAGGAAGATGATGTGCTCTTGATGCAGAATATTTTCACGAGTGAGATATTTATTTTGCACATGAACCGTTTCGATGATCCGAAAGGCTTCAATCTCAGTAGGGGTAAGATGAGCATAGTAAGGTTTAAGGATATCTTCTTCTTCCTCCTCGGTAGCCAGTGCTTGTTCGATCACCGGCGTTTGATCTCTGGTCGCCTCCTTGCCCTTGTCCTCCTTGGCTGCTCCAACGGCCTCTTCCCTCTTTAGCTCGATCTTCATGAACCAAGCATCCTCTTCCACATTGTTAGAGGAAGAAGAAGACATGATGCCTGGCTTAATAGATCTGACAGAAAATAGCAAGAAAAGAGAACAGGAGATTTCTCTGTGATACGGAGATCAATAGGTTCGGTGTGTATATAAAGATTTTTTTATCTTGGGAAACAAGCAAACGGAAGAAAAACGGAGTCCGGAAGGTACCCGAGGTGGGTACAAACACCTAGGCGCGCCTGGCAAGCCAGGCGCCCTGGTGTCTTGTGCCCACTAGGGTGACCTTCCCCGTAGTTTCTTATTTTCCTAATTTTCTAATTATTCCAAAACTGACAAAAAATATTTTTGTGGATTTTTTGGAGTCCGTTTACTTACCGTATCACGTACCTCCTCTTTTTCACGATTCTGGAGTGTTCTGGAAGGACTCTTTTATGTGTTCTTCCGGTGTCATAGTTTGGATAATATTACTTTCAAAATTAATGGGCGTACCTGAGATATAATGTTTTATTCGTTACCCATTAACAACCTTCGGTCTAGTACCTTTGGCATTATTTATTTTGATAGCTCCAGACCGATAAACCTCCTCGATAACATAGGGTCCTTCCCATTTGGAGAGGAGTTTTCCTACAAAGAATCTGAAATGAGAGTTGTACAAAAGAACATATTCTCCAACTTTGAACTCACGCTTTTGGATTCTTTTATCATGCCATCTTTTAACTTTTTCTTTAAATAACTTGGCATTTTCATAAGCTTGGGTTCTCCATTCATCTAATGAGCTAATATCAAATAACCTCTTTTCACCGGCAAGTTTGAAATCATAGTTGAGTTCTTTAATTGCCCAATATGCTTTATGTTCTAACTCAGGAGGCAAATGACAAGCTTTTTCATAAACCATTTTATAAGGAGACATACCCATAGGATTTTTATATGATGTTCTATAAGCCCAAAGTGCATCATCTAATTTCTTAGACCAATTCTTCCGGGACCTATTGACAGTCTTTTGCAAAATTAATTTTATTTCTCTATTGCTAAGTTCAACTTGACCACTTGACTGAGGATGATAGGGTGATGCAATTATATGGTTAACATCATACTTGGCAAGCAGTTTACGGAAAACACCATGAATAAAGTGTGAACCACCATCAGTCATTAAATATCTAGGGACTCCAAACCTTGGGAAAATAACTTCCTTAAGCATTTTAATAGAGGTGTTGTGATCAGCACTACTGGTTGGAATAGCTTCTACCCACTTAGTAACATAATCAACAACAACCAAAATATGAGTATACCCATTAGAGGAAGGAAAAGGTCCCATGAAATCAAATCCACAAACATCAAATGGTTCAACAGCAAGAGAATAATTCATAGGCATTTCTTGACGCTTACCGATATTACCTATTCTTTGACATTCATCACAAGATAAGACGAACTTACGAGCATCCTTGAAGAGAGTAGGCCAATAAAAACCAGATTGCAATACCTTATGAGCAGTTCTGTCTCCCGCATGATGTCCTCCATAAGCTTCGGAGTGACATTTTCGTAGGATTTATCCATGTTCATGCTCAGGTACACAACGTCTAATAATACCATCTACTCCTTCTTTATAAAGATGTGGGTCATCCCAGAAGTAATGTCTTAAATCATAAAAGAATTTTTTCTTTTGTTGGTATGTAAAGCTAGGTGGTAAATATTTAGCAACAATGTAATTAGCATAATCAGCATACCAAGGAGTGTTATTAGAAACATTTATTGCAGCTAACTGCTCATGAGGAAAGCTATCATCAATAGGTAGTGGCTCATCAAGGACATTTTCAAGCCTAGACAAGTTATCAGCTACGGGATTCTCTGCTCCTTTTCTATTAGTAATATGCAAATCAAATTCTTGTAGCAGGAGAACCCACCTAATGAGTCTAGGCTTAGCATCTTTCTTTTCCATAAGATATTTTATAGCAGCATGATCGGTGTGAACAGTCACTTTAGAATCCACAATGTAGGATCTAAATTTATCACAAGCAAACACAACTGCTAAGAATTCTTTTTCAGTAGTAGCATAATTTCGTTGGGCACTGTCTAGAGTTTTTCTAGCATAATGGATAACATTTAGTTTCTTATCAACTCTTTGTCCTAGAACAGCACCAACAGCATAATCAGTAGCATCACACATAATTTCAAAAGGCAAGTTCCAATCAGGTGGTTGAACAATAGGTGCAGTAATTAAGGCTTTCTTGAGTGTTTCGAAGGCTTCTAAACAATCATCATAAAAAACGAAAGGAGAGTCCTTTTGCAAAAGATTTGTAAGAGGCCTAGAAATTTTAGAAAAGTCTTTGATCAATCTCCTATAGAAACCAGCATGACCAAGGAAACTACGAATACCTTTGATATCTTTAGGACATGGCATTTTCTCAATTGCATCAACCTTAGCTTTGTCCACCTCAATACCTCTTTCAGAAATTTTATGGCCCAAAACAATACCTTCATTAACCATAAAGTGGCACTTCTCCCAATTCATGACAAGATTTGTTTGCTCACATCTCTGCAAAACTCGATCAAGATTACTTAAACAATCATCAAAAGACTTCCCATAAACAAAAAAGTCATCCATGAACACCTCAACAATCTTTTCACAAAAGTCAGAGAATATAGCAGTCATACATCTTTGAAAGGTAGAAGGTGCATTGCATAAACCAAAAGGCATACGTCTATAAGCATAAGTTCCAAAGGGACAAGTGAAAGTGGTCTTTTCTTGATCAGGTTGAGAAACAGGTATTTGTGAAAAACCAGAATATCCATCAAGGAAACAAAAATGTGTGTGCTTTGACAATCTTTCTAGCATTTGATCAATAAAAGGCAAAGGGTAATGATCTTTTCTAGTTGTTTTGTTTAATTTTCTAAAATCAATTACCATTCTATAGCCTGTAACAATTCTTTGTGGGATGAGTTCATTTTTATCATTAGGAACAACAGTAATTCCTCCCTTCTTAGGGACACAATGAACAGGACTTACCCACCTACTATCAGCTATAGGATAGATTATACCTGCTTCCAGAAGTTTTAATATTTCCATTCTTACCACTTCTTTCATCTTCGAATTTAACCGACGTTGGTGATCAACAACGGGTTTAGCATCAGGTTCCATATTAATTTTGTGCTGACATAGAGTGGGACTAATGCCCTTAAGATCATCAAGAGTATATCCAATAGCAGCTCGGTGCTTCCTTAGAACTTTCAATAGTCTTTCTTCTTCATGTTTTGAAAGGTTAGCACTAATAATAACATGATATATCTTTTTCTCATCAAGATAAGCATATTTCAAAGTGTCTGGCAATTGTTTTAATTCAAACACAGGATCACCTTTAGGTGGAGGAGGACCTCCTAGAGTTTCAATAGGCAAATTGTGTTTAAGCAGAGGACGCTGTTCAAAGAAAATCTCATCTATTTCATTTCTTTCATGCATATGTAAATCATTTTCATGGTCTAGCAGATATTGTTCTAAAGGATCAGCAGGAGGCACAACAATAGAAGCAAGACCAATTATTTCATCATTACTAGGCAATTCTTTTTTATGTGGTTTTCTACTAAACTTGGAAAAGTTAAACTCATGAGACTCATCACCAAAACTGACACCGACAGTTTGTTTCTTACAATCTATTTTAGCATTAACGGTGTTTAAGAAAGGTCTACCAAAGATAATAGGACAAAAATCATCTTGTGGGGAACCAAGAACAAGAAAATCAGTAGGGTATTTTATTTACCCACACAAGAGTTCAACATCTCTAACAATCCCAATTGGTGATATGGTGTCCCTATTAGCAAGTTTAATAGTAACATCTATGTCTTCTATCTTAGCGGGTGCTATGTCATTCATAATTTCTTGATATAAGGTAAAGGGAATAGCACTAACGCTAGCACCTATGTTGCATAAACCATGATAACAGTGATCTCCTATTTTAACTGAGACAACGGGCAGGCCAACAACGGGTCTACGAATATCTGACTTATCAGGTTTGACAATTCTAGTAGCTTCATTATAGAAGTAAATAACATGCCCATCTATGTTTTCTTCCGGGAGATCCTTAACCATAGCAACACTAGGTTCTACTTTGATTTGTTCATCAGGTTTAGGTGTTCTAATATAACTTTTATTGACCACAGTTGAAACTTTAGCATGTTCCTTTATCCTAACAGGGAAAGGTGGTTTCTCAATATAAGCAGTAGGAACAACTGGATCAACATTATAAATAATAGTTTCCTCTTTAGCTTGTACCAGTTCTTTAGTTTCCTTTTTAATAGGTGGGTGATATTTAAACCACTTCTCCTTGGGGAGATCAACATGAGTAGCAAATGATTCACAAAAGGAGGCTACTATCTCAGAGTCAAGTCCATATTTAGTGCTCAACTTTTGAAAAGCATCGGTATTCATAAAAGATTTAACACAATCATACTTAAGCTTAATACCTGACTCTTTACCTTCATCGAGTTCCCAATCTTCAGAGTTGTGTTTAATTCTTTCTAAAAGATCCCACCGGAATTCAATGATCTTCTTCATAAAGGAACCAGTACAAGAAGTATCAAGCATGGATTGATCATCACGAGAAAGCCGAGCATAAAAATTCTGAATAATAATTTCTCTTGAGAGCTCATGATTGGGGCATGAATATAACATTGACTTAAGCCTCCCCCAAGCTAGAGCAATACTTTCTCCTTCACAAGGCCAAAAATTATATATGTAATTCCGGTCACGATGAACAAGATGCATAGGATATTTTTTTTGGTGAAACTCCAATTTCAATCAATTCCAATTCCAAGATCCAATATCATCGCATAGCCTATACCATGCCAATGCCTTTCCCTTCAAAGATAAAGGGAAAACCTTCTTCTTAACTTCATCCCCGGGTAAACCTGCATGCTTAAACAATCCACAAATTTCTTCCACATATATCAAGTGCATATCAGGATGTTCGGTTCCATCTCCTGCATAAGGATTAGCTAGGAGTTGTTCTATCATACCTGAAGGAATTTCATATTCAATATTTTTAGTAGGTGCAGTAGGTTGAGGGGTAACTAATTGTGGTTCCGGTCGAGGTGAAGATACCCCGAACAAACCCCTCAAAGGATTGTTTTCCATAGTAACAAGTGACAATAAATTTCAGCACGTAGTAACAATTTTTCCTTACCAATTTCCAATTACCAAAAGGGCTTCACTCCCCCGCAACGGTGCCAAAAAATAGCCTTGATGACCCACAAGTATATGGGATCGATTGTAGCCTTTTCGATAAGTAAGAGTGTCGAACCCAACGAGGAGCAGAAGGAAATGACAAGCGGTTTTCAGCGAGGTAATGTCTGCAAGTACTGAAATTGTAAGTAGCAGAGTAGTTTGATAACCAGATAATTTGTAACGACCAAGTAACAATAGTAGTAACAAAAGTGCAGCAAGGTAGCCCAATCCTTTTGAGGCAAAGGACAGGCCAAAACGGTCTCTTTTAATAAGCAAAGCGTTCTTGAGGGTACACGGGAGTTTCATCTAGTCACTTTCATCATGTTGGTTTGATTCGTGTTCGCTACTTTGATAATTTGATATGTGGGTGGACCGGTGCTTAGGTGCTGTTCTTACTTGAACAATCCTCCTACTTATGATTAACCCCCTCGCAAGCATCCGCAACTACAAGAAAAGTATTAAGAATAAATTCTAACCATAGCATTAAACTTTTGGATCCAATCGGTCCCTTATGGAATAGCGCATAAACTAGGGTTTAAGCTTCTGTCACTCCCGCAACCCATCATCTAATAACTAATCCACAATGCATTCCCTTAGGCCCAAATATGGTGAAGTGTCATGTAGTCGACGTTCACATGACACCACTAAGGGAATCACAACACACATACTATCAAAATATCGAACACATATCAAGTTCACATGATTACTTGCAACATGATTTCTCCCGTGACCTCAAGAACAAAAGTAACTACTCACAAGTGATAATGATGCTCAAGATTAGAGAGGTATTAAATAGCATATTGGATCTGAACATATAATCTTCCACCAAATAAACCATATAGTAATCAACTACAAGATGTAATCAACACTACTAGTCACCAACAAGCACCAATCTATAGTTCTGGTACAAAGATTGAACACAAGAGATGAACTAGGGTTTGAGAGGAGATGGTGCCGTTGAAGATGTTGATGGAGATTGCCCTCCCCAAGATGGGAGAGTTGTTGGTGATGATGATGACGATGATCTCCCCCTCCGGGAGGGAAGTTCCCCCGACGGAATCGCTCCGCCAGAGGGCAAAAGTGCTCCTGCCCAAGTTCCGCCTCGAGACGGCGGCACTCCGTCCTGAAAGTCCTCCCCTTATTTTTTCTAGGTCAAAATGACTTATATACCAGAAGATGGGCACCGGAGGTGGGCGAAGGGGAGCACAACCCACCAGGGCGCGCCTGGGCTCCCTGGCGCGCCCAGGTGGGTTGTGCCCACCTGGTGGGCCCCCTCTGTTACTTATTGGCTCCAATATTTCTCATTTATTCCATAAAAAATCCCCGTAAAGTTTCAGCTCATTTGGAGTTGTGCAGAATAGGTAGCCTGACATAGCTTTTTCAGGCCCAGATTTCCAGCTGCCGGAATTCTCCCTCTTTGTGTGTACCTTGCATATTATGAGAGAAAAGGCATTAGAATTACTCCAAAAAGCATTATTAAGCATAAAAACATCATAAATAACAGTAGGAAAACATGATGCAAAATGGACGTATCAGTCCTCAGGTTTAAATACCTAGCCGCTCCAACCAGACGTACAACTATCACAGCAGTTGGAACTGGTCTACCAAATCACTGTCTTCACCAAGCTACTGGTTCTATTTCCTCAAACCTTTCATTTCCTCGCATACTTGTTGTGTACTTGATCATTACTGTTTGAAGACTTTGACTGAAGACTTTCTCAATTTCCTCAATCCTAATTCTTCAGTCATCTAGTCTTTTGCCTGCTTATCCTATTTACACGTTACCTGTGCTCTGTGTATGTTTCATTTCATCATGATGACTATGCTACTGCTTTGTTATGCATGTACCTGAGTACTTATTCCGCTGCTTGTAGTTCGTCACTTAGCAAATTCCTCAAGTAGTATTTCCTCAGTGACGAATTTCTAAAAATCGCCTATTCACCCCCCTCTAGTCGATATAACGCACTTTCAATTGGTATCAGAGCAAGGTACTCCCTTGTTCTATGTGATTTTGGTTTAACCACCTGGAGTTTTAGTTATGTCGACTACAGGCAAGATCAAGGTCTCGGCTGGGTGTCCTACCTTTCATGGGACGGACTATCCCTACTGGAAGAATAAGATGCGCATGCATCTTGAGGCAATTGAGAACGATCTCTGGTACGTTGTGGAAAATGGCATTCCCTCTGTCTCTCCTTTCGTGAACGCTGCTGATGTGAAGAGATTCAAGCAACTCGACTTTCAAGCGAAGAATATCATATGTGGCCATCTGAGCAAAGGACAGTACGGCAGAGTGAGTGCTTTGGAGTCTGCAAAGCTTATCTGGGACAGGCTGTCCAAGGTCAACGAAGGAATCTCAACTCAATGTGATTCTTGAGTTGACATTCTTCGCAATCTCTTCAACCGCTTCAAAATACACGACAATGAGAATGTCCAGCAAACCTTTGATCGCCTCAGTAACATTTCAAACGAGCTTCAAGCACTTGGTGCCACTGACATCACCGACCATCAGGTGGTGAAGAAATTGCTAAGGTCACTCAATTCTTCATTCGATACACTGGCACTGATGATTCAAGAACGTGGAGACTACAAGTCTCTAGATCCTACTGATATCCTTGAGAGGCTGAACACTCATGAATTCCAACAAGCTGAAAAGAGAGATCTCTACGGGCCAAGCTATGGAAGATCACGCGCACTGAAGGCCAAGGCAGTTTCCTCATCTGAAGGAGAAGATTCTGATAGCAGCCTTGGTGACCCTGAAGAACTAAGCCAGGAGCTAGCAATGCTCGTGAAGAAATTCTAGAAGTTCTCAAGGCGTGGTCGATTTGTAAAATCTTCAAAAGGTGATGACACAAGATCAGATTCCTCATCCCGTGATTACAAGAAGAGGACTTGCCACAAATGCAAGAAACCTGTTCACTACATAACTGATTGTCCTCAGTGGGCAAAGGAATCAAAGAAGAAGAAATACAAGGATGATAGTTCAGATGACTCAAAGAAGAAGAAGAAATCTTCAAAGTCCTCATCATCAAAATCTTCAAAGTCTTCATCTCACAAGAAGAGCAGTTCCAAGAAGGCTCGGGCATTCATTGGCAAGGAAATGGATTCTGAAGCTGAATCTGAAGAACATTTCATAATCAGATTTTTGGTGCTTCATCTAACGAACCCCAATATGGAATTTTGCATGCATCACAGAATTCTTCTAGAGGCATATTATAAGCTCGGTCATATAGGTGAAACAAAACTCCAGAAGTACGAGGATGGAACTCAAACCTTTTGGTGAATGAGATGGTAAGGTTGTAATGTTGCGTGCACTTATCTGCGATGAAGGGGGCGAGGTCAGCATTGTGAACATATTCATCAAACTCTTCCTTAATGCCCGTGCCTATCATGAAATCATTGCACGACCATCGACAAGATTTAGTATCGGTAATCCACACAGAGCTTGCCCTTGGTTTAATATAGGCCTGTCGTATCAAGCTCTCAGTCGACAATGCCTCCGAGGACCTCCTCCTCGAAGAACTCCTCCTAAATTTGTTCATTTTGTCTGCGAACAATTTCTAAAATTTTGGGCGACAAAATGATATCAATAAAACTACACAAGATTGATAGCAACTACTCATATGGATGTCTAGAGGCTATATCAAGCATTCAAACTACTTGGAACTCAAAGAATTCAACATGCAAGCTCATTTTCAGTAGCACCAAGAGCGGCTAATTATGCAAGATATAAACCACTAAAGCAAAAAATAATTGGAGCAATGGAGGAGTCACATACCAAGTAGCAATCTCCCAAAACAGTTTTAGAAATGGAGCTCCGAGCTAAGAGATCGAAAATCTCAGGTTTGAGAGCAAGAACACGGGAGAGAGAGCTACCAGGAATTTTTGCTAGAGGTAAGAGACGAAGTGGGCTAAAGGGATAAGTGAGGGGTTGCTGTGGGGCCCACAAGCCACCTAGGCGCGCCCAGGGTGGGTGGGTGCACCCTGGTACCTCATTGGCACCTGGGCCATCCCCCTGGGATGTTTCCGGTGCCAAAAAATACATAAATATTCAGTAAAAATTCATGTAAAAATTTTAGGTCATTTTGAGCACTTCCATTTTTGGGCACTTTTTATTGCACGGATAATTCAGAGAACAGGATCATGGCATTTTATTGCATTTAACTAAAAATAACAGAAAAATAAAAGTGAGTACAGAGGGTTGTGCTTACTAAATTCATCAACCACATGCCTCTCAAAAAGAATCCATTAATAAGGTTGATCAAGTCTTATTAACAAACTATTTTCAATTAACATGAAACAGAAGAATCTTAAACACTAAGTTACCTCAATGGGGATATGCATCTCCCCAACAATAAGTGTTTCATATTTTTTTAACATTAGGGAGGGGAACTTGAAAGCTTCCAATAGTAATTATCGGATTTTTTTCAATAACATGAATACCATTTACTTTAAATTGTTTCTTTGGAAAGTGCACCATATGCTCATTAGCATTGATATGAAAAGTGACCTTGCTTTTGTTGCAATCAATAACAGCCCCTTCTGTATTCAAAAAGGATAATCGACATGTTGTCGTCCTCGGGCATATCAAGTATAACAAACTCTGTCAAGATAGTAACATTAACATTTGCAACTACAATGGGCACATCCTCAAAACACCGATAGGTATGGCTATTGATTTGTCAGCTATTTGCAATGATATTTCAGTGGGAGTGAGTTTAATCAAATCATGTCTTTTATATAAAGACAAAGGCATAACACTAACACCAGCTCCTAAATCACATAAAGCAGTTTTGACATAGTTTCTTTTAATGGAGCATGGTATAGTTGGTATTCCTGGATCTCCTAGTTTCTTAGGTGCTCCATCCTTAAAAGAATAATTAGCAAGCATGGTGGAGATTTCAGCTTTAGTTATTTTTCTTTTATTAGTGACAATATCTTTCATGTATTTGGCATAAGGGGTCATCTTTAGAATATCAGTCAAACGAGTACGCAAAAAGACTGGCCTAAGCATTTCAGCAAAGCGTCCAAATTCTTCCTCATCCTTATTCTTAGACGGTTTAGGAGGAAAGGGCATGGGTTTTTGAACCCATGGTTCTCTTTCTTTACCATGTTTTCTAGCGACAAAGTCTCTCTTATCATAACGTTTGTTTTTAGGAGGTGGGTTATCAAGACCAATAGCAAGTTCTATTTCAACATCATTATATGGTTCCTTATCATCGTCTGGTTGAGCATTTTCATGAACATCATCATTGTCACTATCATTATCACTAGGTGAATGTTCATTACCAGATTGTGTTTCAGCATCAGAAATAGAAACATCATTACTATCCTCAGAAGGTTTTTGTACCTCTGGTTCACTAGAAGTATGCAAAGTCCTATCATTCTTCTTTTTCTTTTTCTTTTTAGATGGACTAGGTGCATCAACATTAATTCTTTGAGAGTCTTGTTCAATTCTTTTAGAGTGACCTTCAGGATAAAGTAGCTCCTGAGTCATTCTACCTCCTCTAGTAATTACTCTAACATCATGATCATTTATATTGTTATTCATTTCATTGAGCAATTCAATTTGAGATTTACCAACTTTTTCTAACTGGGTTTGGACCATAGATGCATGTTTACTTACACCTTTGACATCATTGCCAATTATAAACAAAAAGTCACTCAAGCAATCAATCATGTAAGCATTTCATTTCAATTGTTCCATAACATTTGCATTGAAATGATCTTGCTTAATAATGTAATTGTCAAATTCATACAAGTAGTGACTAGGAGGTTTATTATAAGGAATATCACCTTCATGAAACTTTATAAGGGAATTTACCTCTACCACCTGTGGCGGTGTGTCAAGACCATGTATTTCTTCAATAGGCGGTAAATTCTTGACATCTTCAGCTTTAATACCTTTTTCCTTCATACATTTCTTTGCTTCTTGCATATCTTCAGGACTGAGAAATAAAATACCCCTCTTCTTCAGAGTGCGTTTAGGCAGTGGTTCAGGAAGTGTCCAATCATTATCATTCTTCAATATATTATTCAATAGTTCCTCAGCTTGTTCAATAGTTCGTTCCCTGAAAACAGAACCAACAAAACTATCTAGGTAGTCCCGAGAAGCATCGGTTAGTCCATTATAGAAGATATCAAGTATTTCATTTTTCTTAATAGGACGATCAGGCAAAGCATTAAGTAATTGGAGAAGCCTCCCCCAAGCTTGTGGGAGACTCTCTTCTTCAATTTGCACAAAGTTAAATATTTCCTGTAAGGCAGCTTGTTTCTTATGAGCAGGAAAATATATTTCAGAAAAGTAATATATCATATCTGGGGACTACGCCCAAAACCATGAGCAAGAGTATTATACCATATCTTCGCATAACCCTTTAATGAGAAAGGAAATACCTTAAGAATATAGTAATAATGATTTTTTCCTCATGGGCAAATAGGATGGCTATATCATTTAATTTAGCAAGATGTGCCACAATAGTTTTAGTTTTATAACCATGGAAAGGATCAGATTCAACCAAAGTAATCAACTCAGGATCGACAGAGAATTCATAATCCTTATCAGTAATAAAAATAGGTGAAGTAGCAAACTTAGGATCATATTTCATACTAGCATTCAGAGATTTTTCTTTCAACTTGACTAATAATTTTTTTACATCATCTCTATCGTTACAAGAAAGAAAGTCCCTAGCTACTTCTCCATCCATAACATAACCCTCAGGTATCTTAGGAAATTCATATCTAGGAGAGCTAGGTCTAATAGGTGTTTCATAATTTTCAGTCTCAATAATTTCATCAATTTCAGTAATTTCATTGGTTGCAACATTCTCAATTCCTTAGCTCTAGCAAGTTGTTCATCAAGAAATTCACCTAGTGGCACTGTCTTATCAAGCAAGGTACTAGCATCATCATAAGCATCATTCATAGCAGAAGTAGCATCATCAATTACTTGCGACATATTAGAATTAATAACAGGTGGTGGTGTTGCAAGCTTACTCAAAACAGAAGGTGAATCGAGTGCAGAGCTAGATAACAGTTCCTTACATCCCCTCGCCTTAGTGGGAACAATCTTGGTTCTATCATCCTTAAGATTCTTCATAGTGATCAACAGATATAAATCCCAAGTGACTCAACAAATATAGCTATGGTCCCTGGCAACGATGCCCGAAAAAGGTCTTGATTACCCACAAGTATAGGGGATCGCAATAGTTTTCAAGGGTAGAGTATTCAACGCAAATTTATTGATTCGACACAAGGGGAGCCAAAGAATATTTGCATGTATTAGCATTTGAGTTGTCAATTCAACAACACTTGGAGACTAAATATCTGCAGCAGAGTGATTGGTAGCACAGTAGTATGGTAATTTGATAGTGATAGCAATGATAGTAATAGTAATAGTAACGGTAACAGTAGTAGTAGTAGTTTTGTAGCAATTGTGACAGTAGCAGCAATAGTAGTAACTTAGCAAGAGACAGTATGTGAAAAGCTTGTTGGAATTGGATTGGTGATAATGTTGGATAATATTCATCATGTAACAGTCATAGCCTAGCGCGACACAGAACTAGCTCCAATTCATCAATGTAATGTAGGCATGTATTCCATATATAGTCATACGTGCTTATGGAAAAGAACTTGCATGGCATCTTTTGTCCAACCCTCCCGTGGCAGCGGGGTCCATAAGGAAACTAAGGGATATTAAGGCCTCCTTTTAATAGAGAACCGGAACTAAGCATTAACACATAGTGAATACATGAACTCCTCAAACTAAGGTAATCACCAGAAAGAATCCCAATTATTGTCACCTTGGGGTATGCGGATCATAACACGTAATAGATGCATACAACTTGCAAGATCGGATCAAGAACACAAATATATTCATGAAAACGTAAAGGGTTCTTATCTGAAATCATGGCTGTCAGATTCAAGGCTCCGCAGACCCAAGAAGGTTCGAAATCTGGGGCGTGTGTTAAGAACTCAACCTCTCAAGCCTGCCAACTCATCGCCCCATAGCCTAGCCTAGCCGAACTCACGCGGACAAGGAAGAAGATGAACACGGTAGTTTACCCAGGTTCGGGCAACCTTGCGGTGTAATACCCTACTCCTGCTTTGTGGTGGATTGGCCTCACGAGGGGCTGAGGATGAACAAGTACAGAGGATGAACAACCTCGCGAGGGCTCGGGGTGAGAATGAGTCGACCCCCTCTATGGTGGTGGCTAACCTATATTTATAGTGGCCTCGGTCCTCTTCCCCCGAAACGTAGGTGGGAAGGGATCCCACAGTGGCCAATTTTGAAAGGGGACAAGTAGTACATCTTATCCTGACAAAAGGTGGTCTTCCCCTACAAAGCTTCTAGTCGTGACGTAGCGGTGGGCTCGGCGATGACCTCTGTCTTGCCGAGCCTGTGGTCTTGGTCTTGTAGCACCGGAATGGAAACCTTTGGGAGATTCCTCGGGTACCCGCGCCTGTCCTTGCTTCCTTAGCACCAAAGAGGAAACTGGCTGACATGGCTCACGTCATCGCAGCCTCGTGAGGCTGGGTACCTGCATAGAAATCTCCGCTCCTCGGGAGGCCGCCTGGGGAGGCCGTTCCCTCGGGAGGTGTTGGTGTCGTCCACCTTGCGAGGCCTGGGGGCCTTCGCCAGGGTCTTTGTCTTGGCGGTCTTGTAGATGATCCGTACCAGGCCGTTGGTGGAGCCATGCCATGGGCCGCAGGCAGGCAAGTCTGGGTACCCTGGTTCCCAGAACGCCGACAGTAGCCCCCGGGCCCAAGGCGCACTCGGGCTTGGCTTCGAGGCGAAGCCAAGGGGCAAGGGTGAAGCGCCGCGGGCCCCAACCGCCTGCGGGCCAAGTTGTCGCATGGCGCTTGACGGAACGCGGACGCCTCCGCTTCCCCACGTCACCTCGGCAACTGCCCGACTTGACAACTGCCTGGTGCATGTAGCAGGGCCATCATTGCTTGGAACGTGAGAGGCCACCGGTTAGCCTTCCTCCGCCTATAAATGGGAAAGGGGGGCGGAGCCCCCAGCCCATCTTCATCTTCGTGCTGCTCGCTCCTTCTTCTTCTCCGTCTCGCCGACATCTCGCCGAGGCATCCATGGCGCCAGTGAGGAGGTTTTCCGCCGCTGAGAAAGGAAAGGCCCCACAGGTGGAACCAGAGTTACTCCCACCGAAGAAGAGACGCGGCCTTCCACGCAAGGCCGCCGCAGCAACTACTGCTGCCCAGCCCTGGTGCGAACGTGCCCCGCCGGGTTTCCCCGTCAGTGCAATGTTCACGCGCAGGGCCCCGCTCGTGAGAGCAGCCATGGAAGTCACGAAGGACGAAGCCGGGAGGGAGAACAAGCGATGGCCACGCGACCGCCTTGCCCGCAGGTCCATGGTGGCGGCACGGCCCATGAGTTCGTTGTGCGGGTGGCGATGCCGCTGCGCACATGGATCCGACTCCCACGGTCCCTGGCGGGGGAGATACCGTTGAGGGGCCCCATCAAGTTGTGGCTGTAGCATGACGGTTGCTGCGGCCAGGCTTCGCAGGCGGAGGTTGAGGTTGTCTCCTCCGGCAACGTCTTCATGACCCAGGGATGGGGGGCGATCGCCTGTGCCTGCAACTCGGAGGGGCGGCATGCCCTCCACTTCGATTACGATGGGGCGTCGACGCTCTTCTTCAAGGTATTTGACAAGGATGGCAAACATCTGGAGTGCTGCCCCAGGGGAAGCGATCGAGACGGCGAACCCCTTACTGGCCGGCGAGGCGGCAAGGCTCCTAGCGGTGAACTTGCCCTTGGCATTGTCCGTGATTCCTCTGGCAGCAGCGGCGCTTCCTCCGGACCAAGCTCAAGCGACGATAACTACTACGAGCCGCCACGTCGTCGTGCCCGGGCTTAGGAGGGGAACGGCATCGACCAGGCGTCACGACGTTGTGGGCGACGCTGCTCGGGTCGCGGCCCTCAGGAGATCTTTTTCTTTTGTTTCATTCCTGCGTAAAAAATCATGAACGGCCCCGCGGGGGCATGTAAGGATCGTGACGCTTGCGCCTTAATGTTAGCGTTGCCAACTTATGTCGTGATTGCGTCTCTCGCTTGGGCACGGGCCCCCCTTTTACTCTCGCGGCATGATTCCCCACTCCGGCATGGTTCCCCCTTTCATTCTCGTGGCAGCTTAGTGCTCTGCGCCGACAGGACCCAGTCCCCAGGCAAGCTTCGGCCGTCACTGGTATGCCAGGTCACGATGCCGTGGTCAAGGCCAGGAGGTGAGCGGCCCAAGGTCCGGTAAGAGCCCCTGAGGCGCAATGCTCAGGAGGTCCCCTATGGCGTGCAAGCGGCTCCCAAAGGATTGAAAGGGAAGTTTCCTTGCTCGAGCGAGATCACGAGGGACAGAATGCTGATCATGAGGTTCACGCCTGCGCGTGCGGGGCGACTTATCTTGGTGAGCCCGCGGTAATTCCTTTGCCGCGAGGGTGAGCTTCTTGTGTGATGTCAAGGTATACCCCTCTCCCGAAGGTGCCCCCTCACAGGGCTCCTGCCAACTCTGTCTCCCCGCTTGCCGGGGTGCTCTACGCCCTCAGGACCCGGCTCTCGAGCGAGACTCGACCGCCGCTGGTATGCCAGGTCGCGATGCCGTGGTCAAGGCTAGGGGGCGAGAGCTCGAGGGCCGGTAAGAGCCCCTGAGGTGCGGTGCTCAAGGGCCCCCCTTTAATATGCAAGTGGCTTGCGCGAGAAGGGAGTGGTTGGCCCCGAGGGTTGCCTAGAGGGGTGCGCCCCCTGGCATGTCGCGCAGTGCCGGTGAGGCCGCCCGTGGTCCTTCCTCCACATGTTCTCGTGGGTTAGCCATAAAACACAAACGGCGGCCGTGCTTGCTATCCCGCTGGCGATATTTCCGCGAGGAGACGAAGGCACTAAGGACCCGGTGAGGTGAAGTGCACGGGGCTGGCCGCGAGTCAGAGCTCGGTCTCTTAGGTTTATCGACGCTACAGGGACGGACCCGAACACAGGCGCCGTGCCAGTAGCCCTCGTTGTGGGATGAGCGAGAGGCGTGTTAGCGGCGCGCGGGGGCCACGAAGGGCAGCCTCATGGGCAACAAGTTAACAAGCATAACGTCAACCATCATAACAATTTGAGCATGCATAACTGGTCCGGAGTACATGAATCAAAATGATGCGGCTGCAGGGGTGGGCCCTAACAACTTGAGGATAATGCAGCCCGAGGGGCGCCCTCAACTGAACAAACCAAAAAGCCACCTGGCGCCGTCGTCGTAGAAGTGTCGAGGTAGCTGAAAACGCGTGCTGCAAAAGTCACTCCTCACGAGCCCGCCGGCTCCTGAGTCCCGGGGGGCTCTGGAGGCCCGGGAAGCTCACGAGGGTCCGGCACCTCCTCCAGCGGGACCGCCTGGCGCCTGGCCTCGTGAGCCGCCAGGACGCCCTGCATGTAGCGCTGGTGCGAGGCAGCCGCGTTCAGCAGGCCGAACGGCATGCGTGTGCAACTGCGAGGGCAGCCCCCACTCCGTCCAGCACGAGATAGCCAGAAGAGCTCCTGAGAAGCAGCTCTATTGAGGCCAGGGATGTTAACGCAGATGCGCAGCTCGCCACCCATGTCAGGGGCGGCAGCTGCACCAGATGATGCGGGATGACGCTCGCCACGCATGGCTCACGCCTCCTGAAGCTCCTAGATTGCCTTGGTGAAGAACTCCTGAGCGCCAGGTGCCTCGCACCTTACGCCTTGCTCATGGAGGCGCGCGTCGAAGCACGCCCCCACGTGGTGCCCGAACGCCTCCCTCATGACGCTGGCCAGGTCAGAGGCCCTCCAGAAGAGAGCCCCCGAGCCCGTCCTGAGAGGGGCGCCGGGCGCGCCTTCCTATGCGAGAGGGAAGGGCGCCCCGGCCATGGGCGAGGGGGCCTGAGGCATGGTCGTCGGGTGCGCCAGCCTCCTGAAGGCCCTTGGGGAGGAGCTGCTTCTTCATCTTGGGGACGGCTTCAAGAGGCCGAATGGCACCCTCGTCATCAGGGTTCTCGACCACTGCAGCCTGGTAGGCGCGCTCAAGGGAGCACACTCCAGCCTTTTCATAACAGGCGACCGTGATGATGCCGCCACTCCCTGGCATCTTGAGGACATTGTAGTCGTGGTGCGTTGCTGCCATGAACTTGGCGAGGGCCGGATACCCGAGGATGGCATTGTACGGGAGGTGAATGTGGGCGATGTCGAAGTCGATGAGCTAGGAGTGGTAGTTGTCTTGCTAGCTGAAGGTGACAGGAAGGCGGATCTGCCCTATGGGGACGGTGGAACCATCGGTTACCCCTGAGAAGGGCTTGGTGGGGAGGAGTTGGTCGTACATCACTTGGAGCGTCTCAAATGTCTCGATGGAGAGAACGTTGATCCCTGCGCCACCATCGATGAGCGTTTTGGTGACGAGGACGTTGCTGATGGTCGGCGAGCAGAGCATGGGGAGCGTACCAGCGGCAGCTGAGCACTTGAGCTGGTCCATGTAGTCAAAGGCGACGGCGTACTCGGACCATCTGAGGGGACGCGACGCCTCAAGCTTGGGAAGGGCACCGTTCATCTCGCGAGCGAACTGCTTGAAGATGCGATGAGAGGCGGGGGCCTGACCACCGCCCAGGATGCAGGCGATCGCACACGGCTCCTGGAAGCCCCCAGCCCCATCATCCTGGCGGTTGTCGTCGTTTCTCCTTGGTGGCGGCGGCAGCAGAGGAAGGCCAGCGTTTCCCTGAGGACGGTCCTCGTGAGGCTGGTCACGCCAGGGGCAGTCGCGAGGCTGGCCTTGCCAGCTGTCCTCACGAGGCTGATCGCGCCAGTCCTGGCAGGGGTCGCAGTTGTCCCAGCGGCCACCACCGTGGCCTCCTCCACGGTCGTAGCCACGGTCGTTGCGCTCGGGGCGGCGGCCAAGGTGCCCGTCGCGGATTGCCCTGAGCTCCTGGCAGTCGTTGGTGTTGTGGCTGTGGACGTTGTGGAAGACGCACAACGGGCGGTTACCCCTGGAGGATTCGCTGTGGTCACAGCCGCGCTTCATCTCGGGCTCCGCGACCAGCACGGTGGGGCCCTTGCGCTTCACTTCCTTGGCCTTGGCCTTCTTGTCTTCAGGGTCGACCTCCGGGAGCTCCAAGAGGGATAGGTGACCTTCTTCTACCCTCGCGCACCAGGTCGCCATGTTGAACATCTCCAGGGCCGAGCACAAATCCTCGTGCATGGAGAGCTCCTCCATCTTGACATCCCGAACGCCGAGATGATGGCTTCGTCCGACACCTTTGGGATCTTGAGGCGGACGTTCATGAAGCGCTGTATGTACTTGTGCAGGGTCTCGCCCGGCTGCTGTTTTATGCATCGCAGGTCGCCGGCCACGCGAGCGCGGTTGCGAGTGCCTTGGAAGTTGGCGATGAAGCGCTCATGCAGTACATCCCAAGAGGTAACCGACCCCACTGGGAGGTTCAGGACCCAAGAGCGCGCGCTGTTCTTAAGGGCCATGGGGAACCAGTTCGCCATGACTTTCTCGTCGCTATTTGCCGCCTCGATGCTTAGCTCATAGAGCTGAAGGAACTCAGCAGGATCAGGAGTGCCGTCATAGTGTGGAGGCAGATCTGGCTTGAACTTGTCGTGCCAGACGACACGGCGCAGCTCCGGGGTGAAAGCACGGCAACCTGCCGCACTCACCAGGGCCGGTCGCATGGGGGAGCTTGGTCCTGGCACCCATGCGCCGCCGGCAGAGGCGGCGCGTGGTCTTGACGCGGTGGCGCTGGAAGCGCACGCGCCTCTCCTTGAGGCCGTTGCACCACCTGGCAGCTTTCTTCATCGCGCGCCGGCGCCCTGCCTGGTGTGTCGCGCTGGGGTGCCTCACGCCTGGGCTCAGGACCCGCGACGTGCAGAGGAGGAGGCGCGCCGTGCGCCACGTCGCCCGCTAGTGGTGGAGGACGAAGCGAATGAGATGGTGCAGGGGCCTCGCCAGCAGCGTTGAAGAGCTCGGTGATGCGGCCAAGCCAGTCATCGTAGAGTTCGTTGGCCGGACAATAGCGCAGAAGCTCACGCGCCATGAGCAGCGCAGACTGCGCATTCGCCGGCCCACGACGAATGTGAGGAGATGACGTTGTGGCTGGAGTGGGTGACGGAGTCACAGTGCGGCCGTCGCGACTCACGGACGGTGGTAGCGACGAGTCCTGCTGCTCGTGTGCAGCAGGGTCGGTGGCAGCGTTAGCCACCGGGGAGGCAGAGTGGCGAGGAACACCATTGCCCGCGGGTGCCGTCTGGGCGACACGAGCGGCCCGGCGCTCGGCGCGAACACGGCGAGCGTCAGCCATAGGAGCGGTGGAACGGCAGCGTAGCGAGCAGTGGGAGAGAAGCTTCGACACGCCCCTACCTGGCGCGCCAACTGTCGGATTCAGGGCTCCGCAGACCCAAGAAAGGTTCGAACTCTGGGGCGTGTGCGAAGAACTCAACCTATCCAGCCAACCAACTCGCCGACCTATAGCCTAGGTCGATGAATCGAGGAAGAAGATGGACATGGCAGTTTACCCAGGTTCGGGCCACCTTGCGGTGTAAGACCCTACTCCTGCTTTATGGTGGATTTGCCTCACGAGGGGCTATGGATGAACAAGTACAAGGGATGAACAAGCTCGCGAGGCCTGCTCTTGGGTGTGGATGAGCTATCCTTCGGTTGGATCGGATCCCCCTCTCTACGGTGGTGGCTAACCTATATATAGTGGCCTTGGTCCTCTTCCTCCAACATGTAGGCGGGAAGGGATCCCACAACGGCCAATTTGAAAGGGGACAAGTAGTACATCTTATCCTGACGAAAGGTGGTCTTCTCCTGCAAAGCTCCTGGTTGTGACGCTTTGGTGGGCTCGACGATGACATCCTTCCTGCCATCCTGACATTCTTGGTCTCGTTGCACGGGAATGGAAACCTTTGGCTGATTCCTCCGGACCCCGCGCCTGCGCTTGCCTCCTTTGCACCAAAGAGGAAACTGTCTTCTCTGCGCCCGCTGGCGCCCGCCTGGCCTTGGTCGTCATGGCTTGCGTCACCGCAACCTCATGTGGTTGGGCACTTGCATAGGAAACTCCACTCCTCAGGAGCAGCCCTGGGGTGGCCGCTCCCTCCGGAGGTCTTGGAGTCATCCGCCTCGCGAGGCTTGGCCCCTTGCTAGGGTCTTGTCTTGTTGGTGTTGCAGATGGGCCGTACCAGGCCGTCGATGGAGCCATGTCGTGGGCCGCAGGCAGGTAAGTCTGGGTACCCTGGTTCCCAGAACGACGTCATACGCAATACAAAAGGTAGCCGCGCTTGCTTTTCTTCCCATGATCTTTCCGCGAGAAGACGAAGCACTAAGGACCTGGTGAGGTGACGTGCATGGGGCCGGCCACGATCCAGAGCTCAGTCTCTTAGGTTTGTCAGCGCTGCAGGGACGGAGCCAAGCACAGGCGCCATGCCGCTAGCCCCCATCACATGACGAGCAAGGGCAGGTTAGCAACGTGCGGGGACCACAAAGGTAACCTCAGAGATGATAGATCATCAAGTGCCATGCTAACAACCATAGTAATTCAAGCAGGCATAACTGGTCCAGAATACATGAATCGAAATGACGCAGCTGCAAGGACGGGCCCCAGCAGCCTGAGGATGATGCAGCCCGAGGGGCGCCCTTAGTTGAACAAACCAAAAAGTCACCTGGCACCATCGTTGTAGAAGCATTGGGGTAGCTGAAGATGCGCGCTGCAGAGATTGCTCCTCACGAGCCGACCAGCTCCCGAGGCCCGGGAGGCTCAGGAGGTCCGGGGAGCTCGCGCTGGTCCGGCACCTCCTCCGTCAAGACCGCCTGGCGCCTGGCCTCGTGGGCCGCCATGGCACCCTGCGCAAAGCGCTGGTACGAGGCAACCATGTTCAGCAAGCCAAACGGCATGTGGACATAGCTGCAGGGGTAGCCCCACTACGGTCGATGCGAGACAGCCAAAAGAGGTCCTGCGAAGCAGCCCTGTTAAGGCCTGGGATGTTGACGCAGACACACAGCTCGCCACCCACATCGGGGGTGGGGCTGCACCTGGTGATGCGGGGCGACGCTCCCCAAGCATGGCTCGCGCCTCCTGAAGCTCTGCGATTGCCTTGGTGATGAACTCTTGCGCGCCTGGCGCCTCGTGCCTTGCGCCTTGCTCACGGAGGCGCGCATCAAAGCATGCCTCCACGTGGTGCCCGAACGCCTCCCTCGTCACACTGGTCAGGTCAGAGGCCCTCTAGACGAGAGCCCCCGAGCCCGTCCTGAGGGGGGCACCGGGCGTGCCTTCCTATGCGAGAGGGAAAGGCGCCGCAGTAGTGGGCGCAGGGCCTGAGGCACAATTGGCAGCCGCCCCAGTCTCCTGACGGCCCTTTGGGAGGAGCTGCTTCTTCTTCTTGGGGATGGCCTCAGGAGGCAGGATTGCGCCCTCATCGTCAGAGTTCTCGACCGCCGCAGCTTGGTAAGCGTGCTCGAGGGAACACACCGCATCCTTTTCGTTGCAGGCGACCGTGATGATTCCGCTGCACCCTGGCATCTTGAGGACATTGTAACCATGGTGAGTTGCTGCCATGAACTTGGCGAGGGCCGGATACCCGAGGATGGCATTGTATGGGAGGCCGACGTGGGCGACGTCGAAGTCGATGAGCTCGGTGTGGTAGTTGTCATGCTTGCCGAAGGTGACTGGGAGGCGCACCTGCCCCAGGGGAACGGTGGAGCCATCGGTCTCCCCTGAGAAAGGCTTGGTGGGCAGGAGCTGGTTGTAGGGCACCTGGAGCGTCTCAAATGTCTCAACGGAGAGAACATTGAGCCTCGCGCCACCATCGATGAGGGTTTTGGTGACGAGGACGTTGCTGATGGTGGGCGTGCAGAGCATAGGGAGCGCGCCAGCAGCGGCGGAGCACTTAAGTTGGTCCTTGGAATTGAAAGTGGTGGTGTGCTGCGACCACCTGAGGTGAGACGTCGCCTCAAGCTTTGGGAGGGCCGCGTTCACCTCACAAGAGAACTGCTTGAAGATGCGGTGTGAGGCGGGGGCCTGAGCACCACGCAGGATGTAGGCGATCGCTTGAGGCTCCTGGAAGCCCCCAGCCCCATCGTCCTGCCGATTATCGTCGTTTCTCCTTGGCGGCAACGGCAGCGGAGGGAGGCCGGCGTTGCCCTTAGGATGTTCCTCACGAGGCTGGTCTCACCAAGGGCCATCACGCGGCTGACCCTACCAGCGGTCCTCGCGAGGCTGATCGCGCCAGTCCTGACGAGAGTCGCGGTTGTCCCAGCGGCCTCCGCCACAGCCTCCTCCACTGCCGTAGCAGCGGTCGCCGCGCTCGGGGCAGCGTCCGAGGCGCCCGTCATGAAGCGCCCTGAGCTCCTGGCAGTCATTGGTGTTATGTATGTGAACGTTGTGGAAGATGCAGAATGGGCGGTTGCCCCTGGAGGATTCGCCGTGGTCACGACCATGCTTCATCTCAGGTTCAGCCGCAAGCACAGCGGGGCCCTTGCACTTTGCCTCCTTGGCCTTGGCCTTCTTGTCTTCAAGGTCGGCCTCCGGAAGCTCAAGGAGGGAGAGGCGGCCTTCCTCGGCCCTTGCGCACTTGGTCGCTAGGTTGAACATCTCCAGGGCCGAACACAGGTCCTCGTAGATGGCGAGCTCCTCCTTCATCTTGACATCCCGGACGCCATCAATGGACGCCGAGATGATGGCCTTGTCCGATGCCTTCAGGATCTTGAGGCGAACGCTCCTAAAGCACTGGATGTATTTGTGCAAAGTTTCACCCGGCTGCTGCTTCATGCGCTGTAGGTCAGCCACTGCGGGAACGCGGTCGCGGGTGCCCTGGAAGTTGGCGATGAAGCGCTCGCGAAGCTCATCCCAGGAGGAGATTGACCCCACCGAGATGTTTAGGAGCCAAGAGCACGCGCCATCTCTGAGGGCCATGGGGAACCAGTTGGCCATAACCTTCTCGTCGCCGTTTGCTGCTTCGATGCTCAGCGCGTAGTACTGGCGGAATTCCGCGGGGTTGGGAGTGCCGTGTAGCGCGGAGGCAGATCCGGCTTGAACTTGTCGGGCCAAATGACGCGGCGCAGCTCCGGGGTGAAAGCACGACAGGCCGCCGCGCTCACAGGTGCGGGCCGCATGGGTGGAGCTTGGTGTTGATGCCCGCGCACCGCGACCTCCGGCTGCGCGCGGTCCTGGTGCTGGCACTGTGGCGCCGGGAGCGTGTGCGCATCGGCTTGTGGGCGCTGCATCACCTGGCAGCTTGCTTCATCGCGCGCCGGAGCCCCGCGCGGCGGGTCGCGCTGGGGCGCATCGCGCCTAGGCTCCGGGTCCACGTCGTGCCGAGGAGGAGGAGGAGGCGCACCGTGAGCCACGTCGCCCGCCTGGGATGGCGGGGGAGGCAGTGAGCGGGACGGCGCAAGGGCCTGATCGGCAGCGTTGATGAGCTCGGCGATGCGGCCGAGCCAGTCGTCATAGAGGTCGTTGGTCGGGCGGTAGCGCAGGAGCTCACGCGCCATGAGCAACGCAGCCTGCGCATTCGCTAGCCCGCGGCGAGCATGGGAGGACTATGTCGTGGCCAGAGTGGGCGATGGAGTTGCGGTGCGGCCATCACGCCGCATGGAAGGTGGCAGCGACGAATCCTGCTGCTCATGAGCAGCAGGGTCAGTGGCGGCGTTGGCCACCGGGGAGGCAGAGCGGCGAGGAGCGCCGTTACCCACGGGCGCCGTCTGGGCGACACGAGCGGCCTGGCGCCCGGCACGGACACGGCGAGTGTCGGCCATAGGAGCGAGGGAACGGAGGCAAAACGAATGGTGGAAGAAGGACTTCGACACGCCCCTACCTGGCGCGCCAAATGTTAGATTCAGGGCTCCGCAGACCCAAGAAGGTTCGAACTCTGGGGCGTGTGCAAAGAACTCAACCTCTCAAGCCTGCCAACTCGTCGCCCCACAGCCCAGCCTAGCTGAACTCGCGCAAACAAGGAAGAAGATGAACATGGCAGTTTACCCAGGTTCGGGCCACCTTGCCGTGTAATACCCAACTCCGACTTTGTGGTGGATTGGCCTCACGAGGGGTTGAGGATGAACAAGTACAGAGGATGAACAACCTCGCGAGGGCTCGGGGGTGAGAATGAGTCGACCCCCTCTATGGTGGTGGCTAACCTATATTTATAGTGGCCTCTGTCCTTTTCCCCCGAAACGTAGGTGGGAAGGGATCCCACAGTGGCCAAATTTGAAAGGCGACAAGTAGTACATCTTATCCTGACGAAAGGTGGTCTTCGCCTGCAAAGCTTCTGGTCTTGACGCAGCGGTGGGCTCGGCGATGACCTCTGTCTTGCTGAGCCTGTGGTCTTGGTCTTGTAGCACCGGAATGGAAACCTTTGGGAGATTCCTCGGGAACCAGCGCCTGTCCTTGCTTCCTTAGCACCAAAGAGGAAACTGCCTCCTCTGCGCCCGCCTGGCCTTGGTCGTCATGGCTTACATCATCGCAGCCTTGTGAGGCTGGGTACCTGCATAGAAATCTCCACTCGTCGGGAGGCCGCCTGGGGAGGCCGCTCCCTCGGGAGGTCTTGGTGTCGTCCTCCTCGTGAGGCCTGGGGGCCTTCACGAGGTTCTTGTCCTGGCGGTCTTGTAGATGGGCCATACCAGGCCGTTGGTGGAGCCACACCGTGGGCCGTAGGCAGGCAAGCTGGGTACCCTAGTTCCCAGAACACCGACAATGGCACTCGGGCCCTAGTGACAAGCATTAAGCATAACAAAGTCATAGCAACATTAATCTCAGAACATAGTGGATACTAGGGATCAAGCCCTAACAAAACTAACTCGATTACATGATAATTCTCATCCAACCCATCACCGTCCAGCAAGCCTAAGAAGGAATTACTCACTCCCGGCGGTGAGCATCATGAAATTGGTGATGGAGGATGGTTGGTGATGACGAAGATGGAATATCCTCCTCTCCGGAGCCCCGAACCGACTCCAGATCTGGCCTTGCGATGAAGAACAGGAGGTGGCAGCGGCTCTGTATCGTGAAACCCAATGAAACTTCCTCTACTATTTTTTCTTGGGAAATAGGGATTTATAGTGCTCAGATTAGGGTTAGCGGAGCCACGTGGACCCGCAAGCCACCAGGGCGCACCCTAGTGCCTCGTGGGCATAAGGTGGCCCCCTCCAGTGGGTGTTTGCTCCAGTATTTTTTATATATTTCATAATAAATCTCAAAAAAGTTTCGTCCAATTCTGAGAACTTTTTTTTCTGCACGAAAAACAACACCATGGTAGTTCTGCTGAAAACTACGTTAGTCCAGGTTAGTTTCATCAAATCATGCAAGTTAGAGTCCAAAACAAGAGCAAAAGCATTTGGAAAAGTAGATATGACGGAGACGTATCAATACACATCAGGATCACCCTTTGTAGTCTATTAGCCACAATTTGGTTAAGAACTTCAGACATGTATTGGTCAGAGAGATAGGTTTGTAATCCTTAGGGCCCTTAGGGCTTAGAATTTTAGGGATTAAAGTAATCAAAGAACCATTAATTCCTTGAAGATTCACGTGACCATCTGCAAGCTGATTAATTAGTTCCATGAAATCCTTCTCAATTATGTTCCAGCACTTTTTAACAAAAAGCCCATCAAATCCATCCGGCCCAGGATTCCTATTTGTTGGCAAGTCTTTGAGAACAACATCCACCTCTTCTTTCGAAAAAGGCCTGGTAAGATCGTCTAGCACATGAACCTTTTGAAGCAGATCCTTCAAGTTAAAGCCTATCTGCACACCCTGAGACCAACCCATTCTGGATTTAAAAGATTGCCATAGGATTCCCACCATTTGATCATGGTCAGTGACCAAAACATCATCATTAGTCCGAAGACTATCAATGGAGTTCTTGTGCATGTGTTCAGATGCCATGGCATGGAAGAACTTGGAATTCTCTTCCCCAACTTTGATGTACCTAACTGTGCATCGTTGCTTCTAGTAGATATGTGGCAACCTTAACAAATCCTCATGGTGCAGCTTGACAATCTTCCTAAAGTTGAACTCGGGTAATGTCAAGGGATGCAGATCCTCAAGCGGATCAAAACCGAAGATCATTGTGGAGCACTCATGAATAACTTTCTTGGTTGAAGATAAATTAACACGCCTTGCTTGAGATCATACTGTAGACGTTTAAACTTCCTCGAAATGATAGAAGATGCCGACCCAGGGCTGATAGGAGCTGACCAAGATTTGGAGACACAGTCCATAAATCCTGGCATGTTCACCCAATATTTTTCAAATCGAAATACCTTTGATTTTGGGATGGTGGTGTCAATAGATATTACACAAGGCACATGATTAGAAGCTGTATGCGCGAGCGGCAGTACAATGGTGTTAGGATACAAAGAGATCCAAGTGCTTGAAGTAAAAAACCAATCTAGCTATTCCAAAAGGGGTTGCTCTTGCATATTTGACCATGTAAATGCTCTTCCTTTAAGGGGTAACTCAAGCAGTCCTAGATGGCTCATAATCTCATTGAAAAGGAAGATATCATTGATATCGCCTCCCGATTTATTTCTATTATCAGGTGACCTAATAAAATTAAGATCTCCAAGAAGCAACCATTTATCATCCATGGGGATAGAGAGGTGATACAACCAATGCACAAAGTCATCTCTGTGCTGCCCCTGGCACGGGCCATAAATAGACACCAACGTCCAAACCTCAGAATTATGAACAGAGGTGAACCTAATGATTAAGCCAAATGATTGCACTTCAATGAGTTGTCTGGAGAAGAAGGAAGAGTTCCATGCAACCAAAATACCACCCGAGGCATTGATCGAGGGGGCATAAGCATAATTATCAAAACATCATTGACAAAACTGACGGATTGCCCCGGTATCAAAGGATTCACACTTTGTCTCTTGCAAACAAACAATGGTGCAGTTACTCTCCTCAATTTTCAATCTAACATCTCTCTGTCCGCTATCTAAATTAAGCCAGCGCACATTCCAGCACAGTACACGCCAATTACGATAACAAGTATTATCCATAAACACAGAATAGATAGTAGCAGACTAACTTCACTACATAACAGGGAAGAGCACAGAAACTGACATAGTTCAAGACAGACACAACCTAGAGACAACCTGACATAAGTTTAGATCAACTAGAGACCCATAACAAAAAGTAAAATAGAATCCTTGCTGGCAAAAGAGCAACGCCTAATGAAAAATACCGTGTTCCCTATTCGTTGGCACTTGGTTTTGATGTTGCATCATTAGAAGAAGCCATAATCTTCTCAACTATCATGTTCTCTGGGGGGAATACCAAGAGAGGAACCAAGATTCTACATGAAGCGGATCGCAGTTGGCGGAGGGACATCGGGTGCAACTGTAGACCCCTAAGAGGTCGTTGCAGATGTTGAAGAAGCTTCACCGTTTGTAAGCGCTCTCTTAGCCCGAGGCTGACGAGGAGGCATAGGTTTAAGAACTACAGAGGTAGGTTTAAAGCCACACTTCCTAGCATAGCTGCGTGTCATAAATCATGTGGAGAAATCATCATCCTGAACAACCAGAGTAGCTTGGCATTTCCCACGAGCATGCTTTCCAAGCCTCGATGGATTCTTGGTAGTAAACACCATCAGGTCTTGACTAACTACTATAGCAACAGTAAGTTCTTGAGCAGGCCCATCACATTTATATATCTCAACTTTAGTTGTATCCGTTATCTACACTGTCTCCAGTGCATCAAATTGGTTTGTAGCAGCTGCGGCTGGCACACAAAGACATGAGGTGAAATGCTCCTCCAGATCTCGAGACCAAATCCTGAGTGGCAAAACCTCAGGTGGTAAAACAGAAAACTTCAGACTTGGAGGCAACGTGCGAACATATGCTACTTCTTAAGCTTGCGTTGATTTTTCCCTTGAAGAGGAAAGGGTGATGCAGCAAAGTAGAGATAAGTATTCCCCTTAGTTAAGAACCAGGGTACCAATCCAGTAGGAGGCACAAGCAAGTCTCCAACATATGCACCTGCACAAACTAACAAACACTTGCACACAACACGAAAAAGGGGTTGTCAATCCCTTCACGGTCACGAACAAGAGTGAGATCTAATAGAGATAGGTATAAAAGATAAATAAAAGAGAAAAATAAAGTAAATATAAATAAAGTGCAGCAAGGTATTTTTGTTTTTTTTTGGTTTATAGATCTGAAATATATAATGGAAAATAGACCCGGAGGCCATAGGTTTCACTAGAGGCTTCTCTCTTGAAGAAAACATACGGTGGGTAAACAAATTACTGTTGAGCAATTGATAGAAAAGCGCATAATTATGAAGACATCTAAGGCAATGATCATGAATATAGGCATCATGTCCATCACAAGTAGACCGAAACGATTCTGCATCTACTACTATTACTCCACACATCGACCGACTCCTTCCTGCATCTAGAGTATTAAGTTCATAAGAACAGAGCAACGCTTTAAGTAAGATGACGTCATGTAGAGGGATAAACTCAAGCAATATGATATAAACCCCATCTTTTTATCCTTGAAGGCAATAATACAATACGTGCCTCGCTACCCCTTCTGTCACTGGGTGAGGACACCGTAAGATTGAACCCAAAACTAAGCACCTCTCCCATTGCAAGAAAAACCAATCTAGTTGACCAAACCAAACTGCTAGTTCGAAGAGAAATACAAAGATATCTTAATCATGCATAAAAGATTTCAGAGAAGACTCAAATAATATTCATAGATAATCTGATCCTAAATCCACAATTCATCAGATCTCAACAAACACACCGCAAAAGAAGATTACATCAAATAGATCTCCAAGAACATCGAGGAGAACATTGTATTGAGGAACAAAGAGAGAGAAGAAGCCATCTAGCTACTAGCTATGGACCCGTAGGTCTGTGGTAAACTACTGACACATCATCGGAAGGGCAGCAAGGTTGGTGTAGAGGTCCTCCATGATCGAATGCCCCTCCAGCGGAGTGCCGAAAAAGGCCCCAAGATGGGATCTCACGGGAACAGAGGCTTGCAGCAGCGGAAAAGTATTTTTGGTGTGTCCTCTGGTATAGGGGGAATATTTGAGAATATATAGTGGTGGAATTAGGGTTAGACGGTCTACAGGGGGCCCACAAGCCTTGGGGGCGCCCCCCCGGGGCGCTCCCCCGGGGCGCGCCCCTATAGCTTGTGGCCTCCCCGTAGGGCTTCTAGCCTCCTCTCCAAGTCTCGTGGGTTTCTTCTGGTCCAAGAAAAATCATCGTGAAGTTTTATTCCATTTGGAATCCGTTTGATATTCCTTTTCTGTAAAAGTCAAAAACAAGGAATAAACAGAAACTGGCATTGGGCACTAGGTTAATTAGTTAGTCCCAAAAATAATATAAAATAGCATATTAATGCATATAAAACATCCAAAACAGATAATATAATAGCATGGAACAATGAAAAATTATAGATACGTTGGAGACGTATCAAGCATCCCCAAGCTTAATTCCTGCTCGTCCTCGAGTAGGTAAATGATAGAAACATAATTTTTGATGTGAAATGCTACCTAACATATTTATCAATGCAATTTTCTTTATTGTGGCATGAATATTCAGATCCATAAGATTCAAAACAAAAGTTTAATATTGACATAAAAACAATAATACTTCAAGCATACTAATAAAGCAATCATGTCTTCTCAAAATAACATGGCCAAAGAAAGTTATCCCTACAAAATCATATAGTCTGTCTATGCTCTATCTTCATCACAGGAAATATTTCATCATGCACAACCCCGATGACAGGCCAAGCAATTGTTTCATACTTTTAATGTTCTCAAGCTTTTTGAACTTTCACGCAATACATGAGCGTGAGCCATGGATATAGCACTATAGGTGGAATAGAATATGGTGGAGGTTGTGAGGAGAAGACAAAAAGGAGAAAGTCTCACATCAACTAGGCAAATTAATGGGCTATGGAGATGCCCATCAATTGATATCGATGCAAGTGAGTAGGGATTGCCATGCAACGGATGCACTAGAGCTATAAGTGTATGAAAGCTCAAAAACAAACTAAGTGGGTGTGCATCCAACTTGCTTGCTCACGAAGACCTAGGGCAATTTTGAGGAAGCCCATCATTGGAATATAGAAGCCAAGTTCTATGATGAAAAATTCCCACTAGTATATGATTATGACAAAATAGGAGACTCTCTATCATGAAGAACATGGTGATACTTTTAAACACAAGTGTGGAAAAAGGATAGTAACATTGTCCCTTCTCTCGTTTCTCTCATTTTTTTGTTTGGGCTCTTTGGGCTCATTTTTTTATTTTGGGCTCTTTGGGCTCTTCTATTTTTTTAAGTCTGGAGTCTCATCCCAACTTGTGAGGGAATCATAGATTCCATCATCCTTTCCTCACACGGGACAATGCTCTAATAATGATGATCATCACACTTTTATTGACTTACAACTCAAGATTTATAACTCGATACTAGAACAAAATATGACTCTATATGAATGCCTCTAGTGGTGTACCGGGGTGTGCAATGATCAAGAGTGACATGTATAAAAAATATGAATGGTGGCCAAGCCACAAATACTATGCTAACTACATGATCATGCAAAGCAATATGACAATGATGGTATGTGTCATAATGAACGGAACGGTGGAAGTTGCATGGCAATATATCTCGGAATGGCTATGGAAATGCCATAATAGGTAGGTATGGTGGCTGTTTTGAGGAAGGGTATATGGTGGGTTTAATGCACTGGCAAAAGTTGCGCGGTACTAGAGAGGCTAGCAATGGTGGAAGGGTGAGAGTGCGTATAATCCATGGACTCAACATTAGTCATAAAGAACTCACATACTTATTGCAAAAATTTATTAGCCATCAAAGTAAAGTACTAATACACATGCTCCTAGGGGGATAGATTGTTAGGAAAAGACCATCGCTCATCCCCGACCTCCACTCATAAGGAAGATAATAAAAAAAAAATCATGCTCCGACTTCATCACGTGATGGTTCACCATACATGCATGCTTCGGGAATCACAAACTTTAACACAAGTATTTCTACCAATACACAATTACTCACTAGCATGACTCTAATATCACCATCTTTATATCTCAAAACAAATGCAAGGAATCAAACTTCTCATATTATCCAATGCTCTTTATATGAAAGTTTTTATTATATCCCTCTTGGATGCCCATCATATTAGGACTGAATTCATAACCTAAGCAAATTACCATGTTGTTTAAAGACTCTCAAAATAATATAATTTAAGCATGAGAGTTCATAAATTTCTATAAAATAAAACCAGCACCGTGCTCTAAAAAGATATAAGCGAAGCACTAGAGCAACTACCTAGCTCAAAAGATATAAGTGAAGCACATAGAGTATTCTAATAAATTCACGATTAATGTGTGTCCCTATGAAAAGGTGTGTACAGCAAGGATGATTGTGGCAAACTAAAAAGCAAAGACTCATATCATATAAGACGCTCCAACCAAAACATGTATCATGTGGTGAATAAAAATATAGCCTACAGTAAACTTACTAACGGATTGAAGACAAAAGAGGGGATGCCATCCGGGGCATCCCCAAGCTTAGATGCTTGGTTGTCATTGAATATTACCTTGGGGTGTAACACCCCCTGTAATTAACAACAGTGATCACCCTTAGTTAATGCCATGTCAGTAGGTTTAACAGTGCCTAATCATCATTTGCATCATATTGCATTTCAAACTTCTAATTCAAACTTCAATTAAATTCAAAGTGGAAAATAAAAGTTGTTCAAATTTGAAAACTAAAATATTCCTAATATTTTAAATAATCCAGATACAATTCTAAAATTATAACCAACATTTACTAAATTAATTAAGTGACTCTAATAGCAACAAAACAGAGATATTTAATCCTTATTCATTTATTTAAAATCCAAATAATTCATTTGCGTCCAAACAAATTTCTAGCAGTGACAAATATTGCACTATATTTATGTGCCTAGTTCACATATTTTATAAAGCTATACATGAGCCCACACATTTTGCAAATCAGTGAAACAAAAGAAATGAGAAAAGAAAAAGAAAGAAAAGGAAAAGCCCGTAGCTACTAGGCCTAAGTCACTAGCCCAACTCCCCCTTCCCCTTCCTACTGCACACGCGCGCGCGCTGTCGTCTCGTCCGCAGCCGCCGCACCTGGCCCCCCCCCCTCTGCTGCTCGACACCGCGCCTCGCCACTCTCCGTGGGTGGATAAGAGCCCCCTAGCTACCCACTGAAACCTCTGGTCTCTCTCCTCCCCTCTCCAGCGCCTCTCCCCTCTTCTTCTCCCCACGCCCAAGCGCCTCCATGTGCGCGTCGCCGTCGCCCCGACACCATCGTGGCCAGTGGCCTCCCCGAGCCGCGCAGGCAAGTCCAGGAGCTGCACCGCGCACCTCCACATCGTCTCCGCCCTCAAGCCCGAGCCGGGAAGCTGTCAAGTCGCCGCCATCGCCGTCTCCTCCGAGTCACGGCCGCCGCCGTTGACCTCATTAATCTGCCCCACCGCGAGCTCCCCGGCCTCCACGTGCACGTCATCGAGCTCGATGTGAGCTCCCGCTTCCTCCTGGCCTCTCCCTTCTCCTCCTCGTGCCCCGTAGACGTCGAACCATCGAGCGCCGCCCGTAGCCACGTCGTCCGTCGCCGTTGCTGTCGTGACCGGCCACCCCGCAGCCTCCTGCTTGCGCCCGCTGATGCGCGCCGTCGCCCTCGTCCCGTAGCAGCGCGCGGCGGACCAAATGGTCGCCGGAGATGGCCGCTAGGGCCTCGCCGCTGCCCCTGTAGATCGTCGCCGGCGGGCACGCGCCCGCGTGCGCGTTAACCAGTAGGTTGACCCACTGTAGTGTGGGCCCGCCCGTTTAAATTAGCCAAACCCCTAATTAGTCTAACCCTAAACACTGACTGACAGTTGGGCCCCACGTAGTTAATTAGCCAAATGAAAATGATTTAGTTAAAATTAATGAACTGACATGTGGGGTCCACTTTTACTATTCAAACGGATAAGGTCTGCTGACTGTGCCCTGCTGACTCAGCAGAGGGCCCACACGTCATCCACTGCTGACTGGGCGGTTGACTTGGTCAACCTGGCCCACTGGTCAGCCATTGTGTGCACTCTGTGTACCCAGAGCTGGGTACCCGTAGCGTTTTCCAATTTAATTTCGAATTTAAATTAATTCCAGTAAATTCCAGAAAATGCTAAAATCTTTAGAAAATCGTAGAAAATAAACCGTAGCTCGGATCGAAAAACTTTATACCTGAAAGTTGCTCAGAACGACAAGACAAAGCTGACCGTGCCGTCTGTTTTCGTGACGGGACCCTCTACGGAGGTGAACCCGCAACTTTTAGCCTATTTCCGTTAAGTGATTAGTGCCTAACTGCCGGTTAATAACTCCAACTTAAACCCTAAAATAACTAATATGCCTTGGACATGTTTTTAGGCAACCCTGCACTGCACGTTAGCATAGCATGCTCTCTGTTGCATATGTTTGCTGTATATTTATCTGTTTCCTCCCCCTCTTCTCTCTCGATAGAGCCTGGTACCGACGCAGCTCCGGAGACCGACTACACTGTTGAAGACCTTGCCCTTGCCGCAGAGCTTCCAGGCAAGCACCCCCCCTTGAGCATACCGATATCGCCTATTCTTTCTATCTCATGCTTGCATTAGAAATGCTGCTGCTACTGCTTTACCTATTCTGATGCATGGCCTTATTATTGTAACATGCTATTGATACCTTACCTGCTTATCCTAAATTGTCTAGTATAGGCTGGGTAGAGACCTATCAGTGACCCCACTTGTCCCGAATGCCCCGCTGGATTATCAGAAGACCCGGTTAACGGGATTGAAGACCAGGCCCCGGCACCGCACATCACCCCCCCCTTAGTTGTACGCCGCTACTGGGTTACTATCGAGTGTCGAGGGTGATATCTCATCAGCACTTCTGATGTAAATCTGGTAGGTTAGTTCATCGGTTGTGGTTACCGAGGGTGATTCCTCCTTCACCGCTTCCGATAACGACGATGTCGTGCAACACATCAAGTGTGAACCCATTAAGGGTGATTCCTCCGAGTTCACCTTGACGGATACATCAAGTAGGAATCCAACGATGGTGATACCTTAGATTCCCCTGATGTTATGGACACATGGATATTGGACTTTACACTGTTACTTGGAAAGGCGGGTCTACCCTGAATGGTACCCGCGTGAGCCTAAGAGGCGAGTGTTGTGGAGATTGGTTGACCTGGAGGTTGCCCGAGATATGAATACGAGGCATGGCCGGGCATTATTAGCCCTTGCCGCAAGTCCTCGAGACGGGGCGACGGGGTCACATCGATCGTGAGTCTCTACTCGTTACCGCAAATCCCTAGTCCACTAACGATTTGGATATTTGATCTGAGCATGCCTCTGGCCTGATAGCACTAACCATCACGTGGGCATAGTATGGGTGTTCTGCATCATAGCATCAGCCGAAAGCTCTATTAGACGTCCAGTTCAGCATTGCGGCACGGTCGGATCGTGTCGGCCATCCGAGGCGACGCTGGTATCCACCCTGTGCGCAATGACCCGGAGTGCGCAGGGTGATGGACCAAGACCCTGAGTGCTTAGGATGTAGACCGGCGGGGACCTCTCTGCTGAGCTCTAGGTAGGGTTGCGGTGTGTCGTTTGGCCGAGGCCGGGCATGACCCAGGAAAGTGTGTCCAGCCAGAGTTAATCAAGCGTGATGGGTAAGTTGGTGCACCCCTGCAGGGAAGAGAACATCTATCGATAGCCGGTCCTACGGTAAAGGACACTCGGAGTTGTATCCCGATCAATACAACTAGAACTTGAGATGAGACCTGGATATGTGGCTCTGGGATTGCTTTCTCGCAGGGAGTCAAGAAAGGATCTCTCGCCGAGGTGGATACTTGGACATTATGGCTCTGGGATTGCTTTCTCGCAGGGAGTCGAGAAAGTTTCTTTGGGTGAGGTTGATAACATTACTACTACTTTTCACTGAGCTGTCTACACTCTTCCAATGCTGCAAGACCGCTGAAGATGCTAGTCTTCGATAGGACTAGGCTTTCCTCTCTATTCTGGCATTTCTGCAGCCTAGTCCACATATACAGCCTTCCTTTGATAATGTTGCATATGTAGTGTAGATCCTTGCTTGCTGATTAATTCAGATGAGTACTCACGGTTGCGTTGCTTTCTTTTTCCCCTATATCCTTTTGGTGCAACCAGATGATGGAACCCCTGAGACAGCTGCCACCGTCGATGACTACTACTACTACCCCGAGGGTGGATACTACAATGAGTTGGTTGACGACCAGGAGTAGGTTCAGACGGTCCCAGGCAGGAGGCCTGCGCCTTTCGATCGTAGTGTTTTATTTTGCCCTGCCTTTCTAAAGGCCTTTCTATTTCTCTTTTATATCTGTACTCAGATATCTGATGCTTCCGCTGACGCTTGTATGCCATCGAGCTATGTATTCGAGCCCTCGAGGCCCTGGCTTGTACTATAAAGCTTGTATGACTTTATTTATGTTTTAGAGTTGTGTTGTGATATCTTCCTATGAGTCCTTAGGCTTGATCATGTGCATTTGTGTGTATTTCGTGCATGATTCAGCCAAGGGTGTCACAAGTTGGTATCAGAGCCGACTGCCTGTAGGAACCCCCCTTTCTAACTCCTTCGCCGAAGTTGAGTCTAGTGGATCAAAACTGTTTTACTAACTTGGCTGTGTGGCTTACGAGCCGACGTCGCCAACTGGGTGGTATTAGGATCTTTTATTCCTCGTCTATACTCTGGGACTCTGATCTCTCATCTATTCGGGTTAAACATTTTACTAACTCTAACATTAGGTTCTCGTACCCACTTCCTCCCGGAGAGCCCCAACATTACCGATGATCGCTTGCTTCGCCAGAAGTTTCTACGGATACTCCTCGATGTTTCTCGAGACCCTGTGCCCACTGCCTTGCAGTTCCTGACCACCGGTAATCCCCGTGAATAACATCCCTGCCGCTTATACCTTCATCCCCAGTTGCTCCTGTTGTTACAAGGTACACCTAGTACTCTCCGTTGCTCTGAGAATCCTTTGTGCCTTCGGCTTTGCAGCTTCTTTTTGCACTGAGGATAATTCACATAACCGGGGTCCGTTCATCCCCAGTTGTTCATATGCTTTCCAAAATATTTGAAAATGCTATCTGATCTTACGAAAATCCTCTGCAGCCTATTGCTCTTGATTCTCCTTGCCTGCTTGCATTAGGATTAATTCCATATGTCTAGCAATATTCTTTAAAATTCTTTGTGATTGTCATTATGTTCCTATGAATTCAACGTGTGTGCGAATACTCGCAATCATCAATTAATCCTTGGAAATTTTCTTTCCGGCTCAGACATCGTTCCGGATATGAGCTGGTTCTCGGCCAATCAAACTACCATCGAATGGGCCCCTAAGTGTATTCATCTTATCCATCCCTGATCAGAGCGTCTGCTTCGGAACCTTCGCTTTGGAAATCATAATTTCTTTGAATTTAAGCGTCAGACTATTCAGATGTTTGTATAAGCCAATGCCTTTGCATCCTTTCTTCCTATGATTGAATACCGATACTCACATCAACTCCATCGTGAATCGCCAGATCCATTGTTGGGTTGTTATCTGACAGTGTCCTTCACATCCAAAATCTTGTGAGTTTTTCATTGATACATTATACCTTCGGTAAATTGTATCATCTGCTTTGACTTCAATACTCTACTTTCGAACTCGTATCTCTTGCTTGGTTGATGGTTGTATAGATTCAAAAAAAATGCCCCAATGGGTTGAACCTATGCTTTCCCTAATCCGTGTGAACTCGAAAGTTATGCGAGCCATACTCTTCTGGTGCTTCACCAGATAAATCTTCCGCACTACTATTTCTTCGAAAACGAGGAGTGAATGAAAGGTTATCCATTGAAGAAGTGGGAGTCGACCTTGAACCTTTGTGTTCATGCCCATGGAACCGATGTGGAACTTATCATGAAAGCTTCTCGTAGCAAATAATTATCTCTTTGATATACAAATTCATTTTGTATCTGTGAATTGATCCTTTGCAATCGTGGTTCCGACCATATGTTTCCCTTGATTCCATTTCCCGGACAAGTTAAATACTTGTCTTCTGTAGATCATTTCACCCGTCAAACCTCTATTCTGATCTACCTTCAAGTATTGCCCTATGTCATCTCAAGGATATTATGTCATTGCACTACCTCCTGTGAATTCTTATTGGAATGATACTCCATCACATCATTCCTAGCCCGATCGGCTATATTTTTATCGTGCCAACTTTTAACTGTGCTACCTGGTCCTTATGCCCGGAGCACAATTTTTGACGATGAGCTAAGCCTACGTCGATCTTCCTCATCATATCATTTCGCCTTGAACAGCAAGCTTGATTTCGAGTTTGTGCCACACCCATGGTCCCAATAACCTTTCGCTTCATCATTCCTTTTACTTGATGTCGTCGCTGATCGATGGCATCTTCATGAAACCTCTCGACAAAATGTATCTTCATCATTATCAACCTTTCGGTTTCTTTAAAGTTGTGAATTGAATTCATGATGAGAAATACCATCCTGGCCCCTCGATGGTCTGTGTTATCATCGACCACATCCTTGACTTCCTCCGACACTAACCTGAAGATGTTTTGCTCATATATCGAGTTCCTTGTTAATCTTGAATTGATCCTTCGTATCCCTTGTGCTCCTCAGATCCAACCCTTTACCTGAAATACCATAAAATTGCTACCTCGAAGCATGATTGTGGTATTCTAAGTATCAACAAGAACATTGGAAGCACAATGCTAACTGTTCCTTGATCAATTATCCAAACACCGTTGTTCGGGTAAACATCATGAATTTTCCCTCACCCCTTCCACTAAATGCTATTGAACTTGTTGTCCCATCATGTATATCATGCTCCGCCTTTCGTTCGAAAAGATATACTCCTAGTTCTTGTGTATAAACACATTTTCCTTTCCATTGTTTTGTTTAACCTTTCTTGTAATCTATATGATACAAGAAGAAATAATTCCCTGCTTATGAAAACACCTCGATGTACAACCTTGTCAGTGGGACCCCGTTACTATTGTTAATGACATTTCGGTAACCACCGATGGACGAGAACTTTGCCTATCGGTCCACCTTGTTCAACGAGCAGGAAAATGGTTCTCTTCGTCCCAAGCCCTTGGTACCGATGTTGTCATCGACATAACTGACAGACTATCCTCTGACATGCCTTGCTATCGTGACCATGCAATATGTCAGCCCCCATCCTACTTTTAACCCACATGGTGGGCCCATACCCACAGTTCCACAGGATCGAAACCTGACTCTCCTGTACATCCCTGTTTTCCAAAATTGTTTCTCGTGCTTGGCTTCGTAAGTACATCACGAGCCACCCACCTAGTGATCTATTCTGGTATCATACGCAATGCTTATTCCCATTGCTCTGAACCCCTTTCACCCTCTGTTTCGGGCAATGAACGATTGCCTATCCGGTTGAAGCTTCTTATTGCACCTCCGTACCTTGCTCTCGATGACTTTCTTGAATTTCAACTCGAGAGATGCCCCTATGCGACGTTCACTGAGATAGCCCCCAGGTACCTATCTTGTGTTTGGCTCCGTCCTTCCCGAGTCTTTCCCCCTTACTCCACCCCTTAATTCTCGGGACGAGAATTCTTGTTAGTGGAGGAGAATTGTAACACCCCCTGTAATTAACAATAGTGATCACCCTTAGTTAATGCCATGTCAGCAGGTTTAACAGTGCCTAATCATCATTTGCATCATATTGCATTTCAAACTTCTAATTCAAACTTCAATTAAATTCAAAGTGGAAAATAAAAGTTGTTCAAATTTGAAAACTAAAATGTTCATAATATTGTAAATAATCCAGAGATAATTCTAAAATTATAACCAACATTAACTAAATTATATAAGTGACTATAACAGCAAAAAAACAGAGATATTTAATCCATATTCATTTATTTAAAATCCAAATAAAATTCATTTGCCTCCAAACCAATTTCTAGCAGTGACAAATATTGCACTATATTTATGTGGCTAGTTCACATATTTTATAAAGCTATACATGAGCCCACACATTTTGCAAATCAGTGAAACAAAAGAAATCATAAAAGAAAAAGAAAGAAAAGGAAAAGCCCACAACTACTAGGCCTAAGTCACCGGCCCAACTCCCCCTTCCCCTTCCTACTACACACGCGCGCGCGTGCTGTCGTCTCATCCGCAGCCGCCGCGCCTGCCCCCCCCCTCTGCTGCTCGACACAGTGCCTCGCCGCTCGCCGTGGGTGGATAAGAGCCCCCCTGGCTACCCACTGAAACCTCTGGTCTCTCTCCTCCCCTCTCCAGTGCCTCTCCTCTCTTCTTCCCCCAATGCCCGAGCGCCTCCATGTGCGCGTCACTGTCGCCCCGACACCACCGTGGCCAGTGGCCTCCCCGAGCTGCGCAGCCAAGGCTAGGAGCTCCACCGCGCACCTCCACGTCGTCTCCGCCCTCAAGCCTGAGCCGGGAAGCCATCAAGTCGCCGCCATCGCCATCTCCTCCGAGTCACGGCCGTCGCCGTTTACCTTCTCGATCTGCCCCACCGCGAGCTCCCCGGCCTCCCCGTGCACGTCATCGAGCTTGATGTGAGCCCCTGCTTCCTCCTGGCCTCTCCCTTCTCCTCCTCGTGCCCCGTAGACGTCGAACCATCTAGCGCCGCCCATAGCCGCATCGGCCGTCGCCGTTGCTGTCGTGACCGGCCACCCCGCAGCCTCCTGCTTGCGCCCGCTGATGCGGGCCGTCGCCCTCGTCCCGTAGCAGCGCGTGGCGGACCAAATGGTCACCGGAGATGGCCGCTAGGGCCTCGCCGCTGCCCCTGTAGATCGTCGCCGGCGGGCACACGCCCGTGCGCGCGTTAACCAGTGGGTTGACCCACTGTAGTGTGGGCCTGCCCGTTTAAATTAGCCTAACCCCTAATTAGTCTAACCCTAAACACTAACTGAGAGTTGGGCCCCACATAGTTAATTAGCCAAATGAAAATGATTTAGTTAAAATTAATGAACTGACATGTGGGGCCCACTTTTACTATTCAAACGGATAAGGTCTGCTGACTATGCCCTGCTGACTCAGCAGAGGGCCCACACATCATCCACTGCTGACTGGGCGGTTGACTTGGTCAATCTGGCCCACTGGTCAGCCACTGTGTGCACTCTGTGTACACAGAGCTGGGTACCCGTAGCGTTTTCCAATTTAATTTCGAATTTAAATTAATTCCAGTAAATTCCAAAAAATGCTAAAATCTTTAGAAAATCGTAGAAAATAAACCGTAGCTCGGATCGAAAAACTTTATACATGAAAGTTGCTTAGAACGACGAGACAAAGCTGACTGTGCCGTCTGTTTTCATGACGGGACCCTCTACGGAGGTGAACCCGCAACTTTTAGCCTGTTTCCGTTAAGTGATTTGTGCCTAACTGTCGGTTAATAACTCCAACTTAAACCCTAAAATAACTAATATGCCTTAGACATGTTTTTAGGCAACCCTGCACTGCACGTTAGCATAGCATGCTCTGTGTTGCATATGTTTGCTGTATATTTATCTGTTTCCTCCCCCTCTTCTCTCTCGATAGAGCCCGGTACCGACGCAGCTCCGGAGACCGACTACACTGTTGAAGACCTGGCCCTTGTCGCAGAGCTTCCAGGCAAGCACCCCCCCCTTGAGCATACCGATATCGCCTATTCTTTCTCTCTCATGCTTACATTAGAAATGCTGCTGCTACTGCTTTACCTATTCTAATGCATAGCCTGTTTATTGTAACCTGCTATTGATACCTTACCTGCTTATCCTAAACTGTCTAGTATAGGTTGGTTAGAGACCTATCAGTGACCCCACTTGTCCCGAATGCCCCGCTGGATTATCAGAAGACCCGGTTAACGGGATTGAAGACCAGGCCCCGGCACCGCACATCACCCCCCTTAGTTGTACGCCGCTACTGGGTTACTATCGAGTGCCGAGGGTGATACCTCGTCAGCACTTCTGATGTTAATCTGGTAGGTTAGTTCATCGGTTGTGGTTACCGAGGGTGATTCCTCCTTCACCGCTTCCGATAACGACGCTGTCGTGCAACACATCAAGTGTGAACCCATCGAGGGTGATTCCTTCGAGTTCACCTTGACGGATACATCAAGTAGGAATCCAACGAGGGTGATACCTCAGATTCCCCTGATGTTATGGACACACAGATACTTGGACTTTACACTGTTACTTGGAAAGGCGGGTCGACCCTGAAGGGTACCTGCGTGAGCCTAAGAGGCGAGTATTGTGGAGACGGGTTGACCTGGAGGTTGCCCGAGATATGAATACGAGGCATGGCCGGGCATTATTAGCCCTTGCCGCAAGTCCTCGAGACGGGGCGACGTGGTCACATCGATCGTGAGTCTCTGCTCGTTACCGCAAGCCCCTAGTCCACTAACGATTTGGATATTTGATCCGAGCAGGCCTCTGGCCTGATAGCACTAACCATCACGTGGGCATAGTATGGGTGTTCTGCATCGTAGCATCAGCCAAAAGCTCTGTCAGATGTCCAGTTCAGCATTGCGGCATGGTAGGATCGTGTCGGCCATCCGAGGCAACACAGGTATCCACCCTGTGCGCAATGACCCGGAGTGCGCAGGGCGATGGCCCAAGACCCCTGAGTGCTTAGGATGTAGACCGGCGGGGACCTCTCTGCTGAGCTCTAGGTAGGGTTGCGGTGTGTCGTTTCGCCGAGGCCGGGCATGACCCAGGAAAGTGTGTCCGGCCGGAGATAATCGAGCGTGATGGGTAAGTTGGTGCACCCCTGCAGGTAAGAAAATATCTATCGATAGCCGGTCCTACAATAAAGGACACTCGGAGTTGTATCCCGATCGATACAACAAGAACTTGAGATGAGACCTGGATATGTGGCTCTGGATTGCTTTCTCGCAGGGAGTCGAGAAAGGATCTCTGGCCGAGGTGGATACTTGGACATTATGTCTCTAGGATTGCTTTCTAGCATGGAGTCAAGAAAGGATCTCTGGGTGAGGTTGATAACATTACTACTACTTTTCACTGGGCTATCTACACTCTTCTAATGCTGCAAGACCGCTGAGGATGCTAGTCTTCGATAGGACTAGGCTTTCCTCTCTATTCTGGCATTTCTGCAGCCCAATCCACATATATAGCCTTCCTTTGATAATGTTGCATATGTAGTGTAGATCCTTGCTTGCTGAGTACTTCGGATGCGTACTCACGGTTGCTTTGCTTTCTTTTTCCCCCATATCCTTTTGGTGCAACCAGATGACGGAGCCCCTGAGACTGCTGCCACTGTCGACGACTACTACTACTACCCCGAGGGTGGATACTACTATGAGTTGGTTGACGACCAGGAGTAGGTTCGGAGGGTCCCAGGCAGGAGGCCTGCGCCTTTTGATCGTAGTGTTTAATTTTGCCCCGCCTTTCTAAAGGCCTTTCTGTTTCTCTTTTATATCTGTACTCAGATATCTGATGCTTCCGCTGACGCTTGTATGCCATCAAGCTATGTATTCGAGCCCTCGAGGCCCTGGCTTGTACTATAAAGCTTGTATGACTTTATTTATGTTTTAGAGTTGTGTTGTGATATCTTCCCGTGAGTCCTTAGGCTTGATCATGTGCATTTGTGTGTATTTAGTGCATGATTGAGCCAGGGGAATCACATGGGGTGCCTTGGGAATCCCCAAGCTTAGGCTCTTGCCACTCCTTATTCCGTAGTCCATCAAAACCTTACCCAAAACTTGAAAACTTCACAATACAAAACTCAACAGAAAACTTGTAAGATCCGTTAGTATAATAAAATAAATCACCACTTTAGGTTCTGTTGTGAACTCATTCTAAATTTATATTGGTGTTATATCTACTGTATTCCAACTTCTCCATGGTTCATACCCCCTGATACTACCCATAGATTCATCAAAATAAGCAAACAACACATAGAAAACCGAATCTGTCAAAAACAGAACAGTCTGTAGTAACTAGAATATTAGTCATACTTCTGTAACTCCAAAAAATCTAAAAAATTAGGAAAACATAGTAAATTCATATATAAATCTTATGAAAAAAATTAATAATTTTCCATGCTCCAGTGAATTTAAAAACATCTGTTACTGGACGCAAAAGTTTCTGTTTTTCAGCAAAATCAAATCAACGATATACCAAAGCATCCCAAAGGTCTTGCTTGGCTCAAACACTAATTAAAACACTAAAACACAATTACTACAGAGGTAATAATGTTTATTTATTTAAAAACAGAAAATAAAAAGATTGGGTTGTCTCCCAACAAGCGCTTTTCTTTAAAGCCTTTTAGCTAGGCGTTGATAATTTTAATGATACTCACATAAAAAATAGCAATTGAAACACGAAGAGAGCATCATGTAGCATGTGAAAAACAAGTTTAAATCTAAGATAATTCCTATGCATAGGCATTTTATAGGGAAAATATTTATCAAGACAAGCAAAAACTAGCATATGCAAGGAAGAAGAAAGAAACAATAGCAATCTCAACATAACGAGAGGTAATTTAGTAACACAAAAATTTCTACAACCATATTTTCCTCTCTCATAATAATTACATGTGGGATCATATTAAAATTCAACAATATAGCTATCATATAAAAATTTCTCTACATGATCCACATGCATGCAAAGTTGACACTCTTCCAAAATAGTGGGATTATTATCAAATAAAGTCATGACCTCTCCAAGCTCACTTTTATCAAAAATTTCATAAGATTGATCTTACTCCAAAGTAGTGTGATCATTATTTCCTAAAGTTGACACTCTTCCAAACCCACTTTCAATATTATTGCAAAAATTATTATCATGAGGCTTAAATAAATTTTCAAGATCATAAAAAGCATTATCACCCCAATCATGATCATTGCAATAAGTGGTGGACATAACAAAATTAGCATCCCCAAGCTTGGTGTTTTGCATATTATTAGCACAATTGACATTAATAGAATTTATAATAACATCATTGCAATCATGATTTTCATTCAAGGAGCTATCTTGAATCACTTCATAAATTTCATCATAATTTTCAGATTCATGAATTTCAAGCAAGACTTCATAAAGATAATCTAGTGCAATCAACTCACTAGCAATTGGTTCATTATAGTTGGATCTTTTAAAAAGATTAGCAAGTGGATGAAGATCCATACGCTTTTTGTTCTTGATTTCCAATAAACACACAATTATGCCAAGCGAACAAGCAAACGAACCAAGTAAGACATAAAGTCAAACGAAAAGACGAACGGAAAGAAGGCGAATAAAATGGAAAATATTTTTGTGTTTTTCTAAAAATGTTTTAGAAGTGGGGGAGAGGAAAATGACAATTAATGTAAGTGCAAGAGATGAGAGTTTATCATGGGTACTTGGTAGGCTTGATGTAGAACTTCCCCGGCAACGGCGCCAGAAATTCTTCCTACGACTTCTGGAGCTTGCGTTGATTTTTCCCTTGAAGAGGAAAGGGTGATGCAGCAGAGTAGAGATAAGTATTTCCCTAAGTTAAGAACCAGGGTATCAATCCAGTAGGAGGCACAAGCAAGTCTCCAATATATGCACCTACACAAACTAACAAACACTTGCACACAACGCGAAAAAGGGGTTGTCAATCCCTTCACGGTCACGAACAAGAGTGAGATCTAATAGAGATAGGTATAAAAGATAAATAAAAGAGCAAAATAAAGTAAATATAAATAAAGTGCAGCAAGGTATTTTTGGGTTTTTTTGGTTTATAGATCTGAAAATATATAATGGAAAATAGACCCGGGGGCCATAGGTTTCACTAGAGGCTTCTCTCTTGAAGAAAACATACGGTGGGTAAACAAATTACTGTTGAGCAATTGATAGAAAAGCACATAATTATGAAGACATCTAAGGCAATGATCATTTATATAGGCATCACGTCCGTGACAAGTAGACCGAAACAATTCTGCATCTACTACTATTACTCCACACATCGACCAACTCCTGCCTGCATCTAGAGTATTAAGTTCATAAGAACAGAGCAACGCTTTAAGTAAGATGACACGATGTAGAGGGATAAACTCAAGAAATATGATATAAACCCCATCTTTTTATCCTTGATAGCAACAATACAATACGTGCCTCGCTACCCCTTCTGTCACTGGGTGAGGACACCGCAAGATTGAACCCAAAACTAAGCACCTCTCCCATTGCAAGAAAAACCAATCTAGTTGGCCAAACCAAACCGATAGTTCGAAGAGAAATACAAAGATATCTTAATCATGCACAAAAGAGTTCAGAGAAGACTCAAATAACATTCATAGATAATCTGATCATAAATCCACAATTCATCAGATCTCAACAAACGCACCGCAAAAGAAGATTACATCAAATAGATCTCCAAGAACATCGAGGAGAACATTGTATTGAAGATCAAAGAGAGAGAAGAAGCCATCTAGCTACTAGCTATGGACCCGTAGGTCTGTGGTAAACTACTGACACATCATCGAAAGGGCAACAAGGTTGGTGTAGAGGTCCTCCGTGATCGAATGCCCCTCCAGCGGAGTGCCAAAAAAGGCCCCAAGATGGGATCTCACGAGAACAGAGGCTTGCGGCGGCGGAAAAGTATTTTTGGTGTGTCCTCTGGTATAGGGGGAATATTTGAGATTATATAGTGGTGGAATTAGGGTTAGAAGGTTTACGGGGGGCCCACAAGCCCTGGGGCGCCCCCCCCCCCCCGGGGGGCGCGCCCCTACTGCTTATGGCCTCCCTGTAGGGCATCTGGCCTGCTCTCCAAGTCTCGTGGGTTTCTTCTGGTCCAAGAAAAATCACCGTAAATTTTTATTCCGTTTGATATTCCTTTTTTATAAAAGTCAAAAACAAGGAATAAACAAAAACTGGCACTGGGCACTAGGTTAATAAGTTAGCCCCCAAAATAATATAAAATAGCATATTAATGCATATAAAACATCCAAAACAGATAATATAATAGCATGGAACAATCAAAAATTATAGATACGTTGGAGACATATCAACAAACACTTCCGGCATCAGATTTCTAAAAGATCATTCACAAAGCATAACAGGTGTCAGAACAGGCCCATACGTCACTCTCACAATGCCAAGGTGGATAGGGTCTATCTGCACAATCAGAGGGTGGTAAGGAATCAGTGCCAGATTTGGCTGAACCATATCACCAAGAGTATTTGAATCACAGGAGTCACTTGATCCAAGGGATGTATTGAGGACCATAGAGTTTTGGTCTGGCACATTCTCAACAACTGGTGGATCATCCTAAGCATCATGTGCAGCAGAACCTTCATCTCAAACACCCATCCTTCTCCTCGTAGATCATCATTATGTGCTGGCTCGTTCCCCCAGCGCACGTGAGCTCGATGAGCTGGCTGTTCATGGTCTGGCGGGACAACATTCCATCCAAGAGCCGGGTAGGGTTTCATGGCCCAGAATGACCGTGGAGGTGGAGCTTGGCTAGGCATGGGGTGGGGATTGCCATCAAGGGGCATGGGGTCTTCATCGACACCAAAGATTGTCTCCGCAAAGTGCCCACCAGTAAGAATATACACAACAACTGTCCAAGAAACAATGGTTCCTCCCAACTTTGCATATTCCCGAAAGACCACACTTATTGGCACCAAATCATTGTCAGGAAAAGATGCATAAACTAGAGATTTTACTTTGTGGCACTCAACATGATCCCAATAATGAATCTGACCAAAAGTACTAAAAACACCAGCTAGGTGCTTGGTGTTAAGGTAATCCAGAGGCACACCAATGAACATAAGCCTACCTGTTCTATGACCATGAATAGCTTGAAAACCCTCCCCTTCATTGTGTGGAATAAAGCGAACAAAAAACTCCTGACCCTCCTCATATAATCTAGGAGAAAATGGCGGCTGCTGAGTGAAAGAAATAACCATCGGGTTTTCCATCTCAAACAGACCGACCCCCTGAAACCATGTCTGAGTAGAGCGAACAAGCTCCTGTTGGTTGCCGGTGATGAAGTGGAGAACTTTCTCGCGCTGGATGGCCACAAGGTGTGGTGGAGGCACCGACTCGATGATGGCCACCATGAATTCCTCATGGGCACGAAGAGGAGCCTGCACCGGGGTGTAGTATGTGTGACGCAGGCGGTTAGCTCCACCGTCGATGATTCCATTACTAACCGGCAGGAAGCACCGTGGGTCGAGCACGAAGACCACCATTGGATCATGGTTGGTGGATGGGGCGGTGTTGGCAGGCGGCGACAGCTGTGGTGATTAGGGTTTTGCTGGTGAAGCAGGGGATTTGGAGGATGAGAATAGCGAACTCGAAGTGATGGGAGAGGGCTCTGTGATGGAGCGAGGCTCGAAACTTGGCGATGGAACTTTAGGCGCCCAAATAGCCGACTCCCCAATAATACAAGGACAATATTTCTATATGTGACCAGACCAAAAACAATTCCTGCAATCGACACTGTTTGTGCATGTTTCAGATGTATGTCTCACACCAAGGCAATTTTGACAGCCCCAAAATTTGGCAGCCATATATTCAAGCATCTCATCAAAACTTTGCAACTGATTAACAATTTCTTGGGGTGAAGGAATGTAGTGATTCGACCTCAGATGGTCAAATCTCTGTGTTCAAGTGTCATCCCTGGATCGGTAATGCTGACACACACAGTTCTCGAAGGATTTATAACAGAGTGCAATCACACACTTATTACATCGAATGTCTCAAAAGAGAACTTATTACAATAAATATGGCTTAAGGCCATCTAAATAAGATAACATCGGAAGGCTTGGAAGATAAAGTGAGTCCATCAACTCCAACGGCATAGCTGAGTGCACGACAACGACCTAGCGCACCTTACTCTTCGTCTGAAAAGTCTGCAACATGATATGTTGCAGCCCGAAATGGGTCAGCACATGGAATATGCTGGCAATATAACACAGTAGAGCAAGGAACAGATAATTGCTATCACTACATGCATATATGGCTGGTGGAAAGGCTCTAGGGTTATATTGTTTTGCGAAAAGCCAATTTTTCCCTACATCAAAGGAATATGTTTTATTTAACTATCATGGTGGTTGTTAAACATTGAGAAGGTAAATTCCCATCTCAATCCCAATTAAAAGTAATCATTAAACCCAACAAATTAATTTAGAGTGATGGGATCAAATCAATAATTCAAGTACCAGATACTCAAGATGTCCATAACCGGGGACACGGCTAATCATGATTAGTTTGTACACTCTGCAGAGGATTGTGCACTTTTCCACACAAGACTCGATCTCCTCCGTTGGATTTCTTGCACTACATGGTGTTTGAGAAACGGATGACCGAGACACAGTCTTTCAGAAACATTTACTCTTTACTCTGGGTAGACAGTTACACCTACTTTCCCCTACATCTTCTAGTCTACCACTGAAAGAGGTCATGCAACATACTCAACTATGCTAGAGCCCATAATAGCTTCTGGCTGCACACAAAAGTTTCTAGCATGAATAATCTTATGATCCCTTTGAGCCTGGGTGGCGAAGCAAAAAGACAACACTGGTATATCCCCAGGTGCCTGCAACCAATCCACCCAGATGTGTATTTAAGTAGCCACCTTAGGTTAACCATTAATTAACAATCTCACATCTGTCATGGATACACTCAAAACCCAATCCACGTCTACGAGCATAGCATGGCAATATAAGCATAGCCTAGAAGTAACTCCCAAGGGTTTGATAATAAAGGGCAATAGGTTCTACCTCATCATCTACTTCCCAATACCCACAAGTTAATCACATCCTAATCATGCAGTGTTTGAGGATTGCAACTAATGCATAAAAACTGGGTATGAAAAGAGTATGATCAATGTGTTACTTGCCTTGCTGACGATCTGCAAACCCTAGAGACTCGTAGTAGCACGCTTCGCACTCCAGGAATTCTATCGCAAACAAACAATAGCATAAATAAGCAATAAAGCATAGATGCAAGGGTAAAACTCAAATAAGAAGATCAAATCTGAAAGTTCAACTGAAGAGATTCGATCTGCAAAAAGAATCAAACGAATCGGAGCTACGGAACTGAAACTACGATCAAAAGAACTTCAAATTCAAATATGCTTGAAACCAAATTTTAAATTGTCAAAATCATGTTCAAGTTGATTAAACAGAAAGAGGGGTTCGAGACGAAGATTTTGGCGTTAGTTTCGTTGGATTTGGACGAACGGTTTAGAAACGGCGAGGGTTTGAAGATCAGGGGCTAATCTGTGATAAAAATAATCGCGGATAGGTCCCTGGTAGAAAAAGAAAAATCTATCGGACGAACGTCCGCTAACAGAGACGAACGGGCGAAAACGTTCGTTAAAACGAACGAACGTTCGCAAACGAACTAAACCGAGAAAACCGAACCGTTCTAATAAAATAAAAAAACCGAACTAGGGTTTTAAGAAAAACCGGCGGTTTTTTTTACCTAAAACCGAAAAAACCGGCGGTGAGGCACGGCGCAACAGCGGGGTGCGGCGCGGGGCGGCGGGGTGCTACGCGGCGCGGCAGGCGGCGGCGGCGGCAGGCGGCGGCGCGGCTGCGGGGCGCTGCTGCTGCTGCTTGCTGCGGCGGCTCGGGGTGGCGAAGTGGGGGCGAGGGTGGCGGCTTATAAGGACGAGGGGCGGCGGCTTGGAGGAGGGGGCAAGGCGGCGGTGGTGGCCGACTCGGCCGTGGCGGCAGCGGCGTGCGCGAGCGGGTCTCCAGCTCGGGGTCGGGGACGGCACGAGCTGGGCCGGCTGGGCTTCGGCCTAGTCGGTCCGAAACCTCTTTTTTTTAAATAACATTCCGCCGAGACAAAAATCTTAAATAAAATATATAAAAAATCTAAAAATGCCAAAAACAATTTTCACCGTCTAAATAGAATATTTAGAACAAAGTGAACATTTCCTTGGCCTAAAGATGCAATTTTGAAAAATGCATATTTTTTTCTAATTCAAATAAAATAGCAACAAAATCCAAATAAAATTATTTATTTGATTTTAACATTTTTCCTCCAGTATTTCTTTTATTTTGGAGAAGTCATATTATCTCCTCTCATATATTTTTAATATGAAATATTTTGGAGAGAAAAATAAATAAAACCAAAATGATCCTCTTTTCAATATTTGAGAAAACTCAAATGTGAAAATAATAAAATCCCCAACTCTCTCCGTGGGTCCTTGAGTTGCTTAGGATTTTTAGTGTCAAAATCAAAATGCAAATAAAATATGATATGCATATGATGACCTATGTATAACATTCCAAATTGAAAATTTGGGATGTTACAAACCTACCCCCCTTAAGATGAATCTCGTCCTCGAGATTCAGGTTGGCTAGAAAATAGGTGTGGGTGGTCTTTCCGTAGGTCTTCCTCTCGTTCCCAGGTGGCTTCATCCTCGGTATGGTGGCTCCACTGAACTTTGCAAAACTTGATAACCTTGCTGCGTGTAACTCTGCTGGCAAACTCGAGAATCTTGACGGGTTTCTCCTCGTAGGTCAGATCACTATCCAACTGAATTGCTTCCAGGGGTACTGTATCTCTCAGAGGAATATCGGCCATCTCAGCATGGCACTTCTTCAACTGGGAAACGTGAAACACATCATGAACTCCTGATAGTCTGTCGGATAATTCCAACTTGTAGGCCACCTCTCCCATACGTTCCAAAACTCGGTATGGTCCTACAAATCTCGGGGCTAACTTTCCCTTGACTCCAAAGCATTTAACTCCTCGCAGAGGTGACACACGAAGATATGCTCTGTCTCTGATTTCATAGACTACCTCCTTGCGCTTGGTATCGGCATAACTCTTCTGTCTGGACTGAGCTACCTTCAGTCTATCCCGAATCAACTTAACCTTCTCTTCAGACTCTTTAATCAAATCTGGTCCAAACAACTGACGGTCTCCAACTTCATCCCACATCAACGGTGTTCTGCACCTCCTTCCATACAAACCTTCAAAAGGGGCCATCTTCAAACTGGCTTGGTAGCTGTTGTTGTATGAGAACTCCGCGTAGGGCAAATTGTCATCCCAACTCGATCCGTAATCTAGGGCACAAGCTCTCAACATGTCCACCAGAATCTGATTGACTCTCTCGGTCTGTCCATCTGTCTGCAGATGAAAGGTTGTACTAAACTCTTGCCTGGTACCCAAGGTCTGGTGCAGCTGGTGCCAAAACTTTGAAGTAAACGGTGTTCCTCTATCTGATACGATGGTCCTCGGAACTCCATGCAGACATACGATCCTGGTCATATATATCTTGGCCAACTTTGCACTCGTATAGGTGGTTTTCATTGGGATAAAGTGAGCCACTTTGGTCAAATGATCCACTACTACCCAGATAGAATCATATCCCGATCAGGTCCTGGGTAATCCGGTGATGAAATCCATGCCAAGCTTATCCCACTTCCATTCGGGTATCGGCATAGGCTGCAGTAATCCTGCTGGCTTCTGATGTTCTGCTTTCACTCTCTGACATACATCACATACGGCTACATACTCGGCAATGTCCTTCTTCATACCAGTCCACCAGAAACGCTCCTTCAGATCCAAATACATCTTGGTGTTTCCGGGGTGTATCGAGTATGGCGAGTCATGAGCTTCCTGTAGTATCAACTTCCTGATCTCCGCATTATTGGGTACATAAACACGGTCCTCAAACCACAAGGTGTCGTGCTCATCCTCACGAAAACCTTTGGCTTTTCCTTTGCTCATCCTCTCCTTTATCTCAGCAATTTCCTTATCATCGTTCTGATCTGCTCGAATCTTTCCCAATAATGTTGATGTTACCTCCATTGCTGTGACAAAACCTCTAGGGACTATCTCCAAACGAAGCTCCCTGAGATCTTCGGCTAACTCCTTTGGTAATCCTCCGCTTATGAGGGTATTGACATAACTCTTCCGGCTCAAAGTGTCTGCTACGACATTGGCCTTTCCTGGGTGATAATGCAACTTCATATCATAATCCTTTATAAGCTCCAACCATCTCCTCTGCCTAAGATTCAGCTCCTTCTGTGTGAAAATGTACTTCAAACTCTTATGATCTGTGTACACATCACAACGGTTCCCAATAAGAAAATGTCTCCAGGTCTTGAGTGCATGAACTACAGCTGCTAACTCCAAATCATGCGTGGCATAATTCAACTCATGCGGCCGAAGCTGATGTGAGGCATATGAGACAACTCTTCCGTCCTGCATAAGTACACCTCCAAGTCCTAAGCGAGAAGCATCGCAATACACTTGGAAATCCTTGCGTATATCTGGCAGAATCAGCACTGGGGATGTAACCAAACATTTCTTCAGCTCCTGAAAACTTGCCTCACATTCATCTGTCCATTTGAACTTGGTGTCCTTCTTCAGTAACTTCATCATAGGCTTCGCAATCTTCGAAAAATTCTCAATAAATCTCCGATAATATCCTGCAAGTCCAAGAAAGCTGCGGATCTCTCCAACTGAGGTGGGTGCCAACCACTCAGTGACTGACTGAACCTTGGTGGGGTCTACTGCTATACCTTCTCCTGATATAACATGTCCAAGAAATCCAACTTCCTTCAACCAAAACTCACATTTGCTGAACTTGGCATACAACTGATGTTCCCTGAGCTTCTCGAGAACTAAACGCAAATGCTCCTTGTGTTCCTCTTCATTCTTTGAGTACACCAAGATATCATCAATGAACACCACGACAAACTTATCTGAGAACTCCATGAACACTTTATTCATCATACTCATAAAATAGGCAGGGGCATTAGTTAATCCAAATGACATAACCGTATATTCATATAGCCCATACCTTGTGGTGAAGGCTATCTTAGGTTTATCCTGTTCTTAGATCTTCAACTGGTGGTATCCTGATCTCAGATCGATCTTGGAGAACACTTTAGCTCCTTGCAACTGATCAAACAAATCATTGATCATCGGCAGTGGGTACTTGTTCTTGATCGTCACTTCATTCAATGCACGATAATCAACAACCATTCTCAATGATCCATCCTTCTTCTCAACCAAGAGCACTGGGGCTCCCCACGGTGATGAACTTCGTTGAATGTAACCATTCTCCAATAACTCCTTGATCTTCTTCTTAATCTCCTCCAGATCATTTGTGGGCATCCGGTATGGTCTCTTCGATATCGGTCCGGTGCCTGGCAACAGCTCTATCAAAAACTCAATGTCTCAATCCGGCGGCATGCCTGGTAACTCCTCTGGAAATACATCTGGGTAATCCTTCACTACTGGCACTTCCTCCTGAACAACTCCTGAGAGGGAATTTATTTGGGTTCTCCTTGACGCATGCCTGGATACATACTTGACCCTTTTTCCCTCCGGGGTGGTGAGCAGAATTGACTTACTGGCGCAATCGATGTTTCCTCCATACATCGATAGCCAATCCATGCCTAGTATCACATCCAATCCTTGTGACTCCAAAATTATTAAGTCTGAGGGGAACACGTGCCTACCTATGGTCAATGGCATCTGAAAACATCCTTGACTTGCCATATACTCCGCTCCTGGTGAGCTTACTAACATAGGTGTCCTAAGAACTTTAGTGGGCAACTTATACTTATCCACAAATCCCCTTGAAATGTATGAATGCGATGCACCAGTATCAAAAAGAACGATTGCAGTAAATGACTTAACCAAAAACTTACCTATAACTGCATCTGGCTGCTCTTCAACCTCCTTCATGTTAACGTGGTTCACTTGTCCCCTGTTGAAAGGGTTGGGCTTCTTCCCAGAGCTTCCATTGCCATTACCATTCTTAGGTTCGGGACACTCATTGGCATAGTGTCCAGTCTTCCCGCACTTGAAACAAGTAATGTGACTTTGATCCTTCTTGGCGGGTGTGGCTGGGTTAGAGCGGTTCTGATTGCTGCCTGCTCCATTCCCGTTTCCATTCTTGGGGCCACTGTGGTTATGCGAACTTCCTCCATTGTGAGTATGGCCTCCATGTTTATGTGTATATCCTCCCGAGTTCGGGGTAAAACGAGGCTTCTGCTGAGCTCCTGAATTGTACTTCCCTTGTCCATACTTCCTTTTGCGGCTCTCAATCTGTTGCTGCTTCCCTTCAATCATAAGAGCCCGGTCTACAAACTCCTGGTAGTTAGCGAATGTTGCTACCATCAACTGCATGCTCATCTCATCATTCAACCCTTCCATAAACTTCTCCTGCTTCGCGGCATCAGAGGCCACATCATCCGGGGCATAGCGGGCTAACTTACTGAACTCATCCACGTATTGCCCCACAGTACGGTTTCCCTGGCGCAAGTTGCGAAACTCACGCTTCTTCATGCTCATAGCTCCAGTTGAGACATGTGCAGTGCGGAATGCTTGCTGAAACTGATCCCAGGTGACATTGGCTATAGGGAATGTGGCTGTGTAATTATCCCACCATGAGGCTGCGGGTCCATCCAATTGATGTGTGGCAAAATGCACCTTCTCAGCATCTGTGCATCCTGCAGTGGTCAACTCCCTTCCAATCCTGCGTAGCCAGTCATCAGCAACTATTGGCTCGGTGCTACTGGAAAACACCGGCGGCTGCAACCTCAGAAAACGGGCTAGGTTGTCAACTGGAGGTGGGGGCGGTGGGTTGTTGTTGTTGTTGTTGCCTTGGTTCTGGACTAGTATCTGCATCAAGGCATTCTGCTGCTGGATCAACTGTGTGATCTTCGGTGGGAAAACAAATCCGGTGTCGTGTCTCGGAGGCATCTGGTGGGTTTAGAGGGGAGAGATTAGAATAGAGTGAGGTCTAATGAGAAAGCACTACCCATATGCACATGAGACAAACACATTCATATCACACCAAATCAATTTAAGCAGGGGCATACAATCGATCTAACTATCGTTACAAAAGTGCTCGGACTACTACTATATACATGGGGAAATACTACTAATCATATGGTGGTCGTCTAGAAATTTTGATCGGTGGAAGACTCCATGATATCCGCTCCAGCTTCGTCTTCATAGTCATCATCACTACTGTCGGGGTCGGAGTCGGTGTCGTCGATGATGATGTAGTCCTTGGGATGGTTGTCATCTCCTCCTGGCGCGGGGTCTCCCATGAATACTCCTAGCTTCCTTGTCAGGTCGTCATTCTTCTCCACTAGTATTGCGATTTCCTCCTCATATCCGTCGCGTGTAGACTTGAGTTCCTCTTCTAGCTCCATGTTCCTGGTCATCAGCTTCTTCAAATCTATCATGCTTGCGCACATCTGGTTCTCCTGTCGACGAATGTGCTGGTTTAACTCCTGGATGAAAGCTGCAATGGACCTGTTTCTCCTTGTGCTGATCATCTCCCATTGCTCATCTCGGCGCCCACATATCTGGTAGATGGTGTCCTTAAGATCTTTGTGATAAACTTCACCGATGCGTCCCATGGCGATGTGGGCTGCCATGCTCTTACCTAGACTCCAGGTTGGTGCATCAAAGGAAAACTCTATGGACTCGGTAACTGGCATGAACGTCCTTCCTGGAACTTGAACTCGAATCATCCAACACTCCTCTTCTGGTAGAGTGGCGGTGTAGGTCCCGGTGAAGCTTGGTATTCCGATGTTCAGGTACTTAGTGATTTCCTTCAAGTGTCTCCCAAAGGGTGTGTCTTCATCCGGTTGTGCAAACTTGTTCCTTGAGTCTGCCATCCTAGAGAGTAGAAGATGGAGAGAGTCAGAAATGAGTAGAGAAGAGTGACCTATGGCTTTTCTTAGTGGTCGTGTCTTACAGTCAGCGTGTGCTCTTATACCATCTTGTAGCGATCCGACCTCAGATGGTCAAATCTCTGTGTTCAAGTGTCATCCCTGGATCAGTAATGCTGACACACACAGTACTCGAAGGATTTATAACAGAGTGCAATCACACACTTATTACATCGAATGTCTCAAAAGAGAACTTATTACAATAAATATGGCTTAAGGCCATCTAAATAAGATAACAGCGGAAGGCTTGGAAGATAAAGTGAGTCCATCAACTCCAACGGCATAGCTGAGTGCATGACAACGACCTAGCATACCTTACTCTTCGTCTGAAAAGTCTGCAACATGATATGTTGCAGCCCGAAACGGGCCAGCACATGGAATATGTTGGCAATATAACACAGTAGAGCAAGGAACAGATAATTGCTATCACTACATGCATATATGGCTGGTGGAAAGGCTCTAGGGTTATATTGTTTTGCGAAAAGCCAATTTTTCCCTACATCAAAGGAATATGTTTTATTTAACTATCATGGTGGTTGTTAAACATTGAGAAGGTAAATCCCCATCTCAATCCCAATTAAAAGTAATCATTAAACCCAACAAATTAATTTAGAGTGATGGGATCAAATCAATAATTCAAGTACCAGATACTCAAGATGTCCATAACCGGGGACACGGCTAATCATGATTAGTTTGTACACTCTGCAGAGGTTTGTGCACTTTTCCCCACAAGACTCGATCTCCTCCGTTGGATTTCTCACACTACATGGTGTTTGAGAAACGGATGACCGAGACACAGTCTTTCAGAAACATTTACTCTTTACTCTGGGTAGACAGTTACACCTACTTTCCCCTACATCTGCTAGTCTACCACTGAAAGAGGTCATGCAACATACTCAACTATGCTAGAGCCCATAATAGCTTGTGGCTACACACGGAAGTTTCTAGCATGAATAATCTTATGATCCCTTTGAGCCTAGGTGGCGAAGCAAAAAGACAACACTGGTATATCCCCAGGTGCCTGCAACCAATCCACCCAGATGTGTATTTAAGTAGCCACCTTAAGTTAACCATTAATTAACAATCTCACATCTATCATGATACACTCAAAACCCAATCCACGTCTACGAGCATAGCATGGCAATATAAGCATAGCCTAGAAGTAACTCCCAAGGGTTTGATAATAAAGGGCAATAGGTTCTACCTCATCATCTACTTCCCAATACCCACAAGTTAATCACATCCTAATCATGCAGTGTTTGAGGATTGCAACTAATGCATAAAAACTGGGTATGAAAAGAGTATGATCAATGTGTTACTTGCCTTGCTGACGATCTGCAAACCCTAGAGACTCGTAGTAGCATGCTTCGCACTCCGGGAATTCTATCGCAAACAAACAATAGCATACATAAGCAATCAAGCATAGATGCAAGGGTAAAACTCAAATAAGAAGATCAAATCTGAAAGTTCAACTGAAGAGATTCGATCTGCAAAAAGAATCAAACAAATCGGGGCTACGGAACTGAAACTACGGTCAAAAGAACTTCGAATTCAAATCTACTTGAAACCAAATTTTAAATTGTCAAAATCATGTTCAAGTTGATAAATAGAAAGAGGGGTTCGAGAAGAAGATTTTGGCGTTGGTTTCGTTGGATTTGGATGAACGGTTTAGAAACGGTGAGGGTTTGAAGATCAGGGGCTAATCTGCGATAAAAATAATCGCGGATAGGTCCCTGGAAGAAAAAGAAAAATCTATCGGACGAACGTCCGCTAACAGAGACGAACGGGCGAAAACATTCGTTAAAACGAATGAACGAATGAATGTTCGCAAACGAACTAAACCGAGAAAACCGAACCGTTCTAATAAAATAAAATAAAAACCGAACTAGGGTTTTAAGAAAAACCGGTGGTCTTTTTTACCTAAAACCGAAAAAAAACCGGCGGCGAGGCGCGGCGCGGCGGCGGGGTGCGGCGCGGGGCGGCGGGGCGCTGCGCGGCGCGGCAGGCGGCGGCGCGGCTGCGGGCGCTGCTGCTGCTGCTTGCTGCGGCGGCTCGGGGTGGCGAAGTGGGGGCGGGGGTGGCGGCTTATAAGGACGAGGGGGGCGGCTTGGAGGAGGGGACAAGGCGGCAGCGGTGGCCGACTCGGCCACGGCGGCGGCGGCGTGCGCGAGCGGGTCTCCCGCTCGGGGTCGGGGACGGCGCGAGCTGGGCCAGCTGGGCTTCGGCCCAGTCGGTCCGAAACCTCTTTTTTTTAAATAAGATTCCACCGAGACAAAAATCCTAAATAAAATATAAAAAAAAATCTAAAAATGCCAAAAACAATTTTCACCGTCTAAATAGAATATTTAGAACAAAGTGAACATTTTCTTGGCCTAAAGATGCAATTTTAAAAAATGCATATTTTTTTCTAATTCAAATAAAATCCAAATAAAATTATTTATTTGATTTTAACATTTTTCCTCCAGTATTTCTTTTATTTTGGAGAAGTCATATTATCTCCTCTCATATATTTTTAATATGAAATATTTTGGAGAGAAAAATAAATAAAACCAAAATGATCCTCTTTTTAATATTTGAGAAAATTCAAATATGAAAATAATAAAATCCCCAACTCTCTCCATGGGTCCTTGAGTTGCTTAGGATTTTTAGGGTCAAAATCAAAATGCAAATAAAATATGATATGCATATGATGACCTATGTATAACATTCCAAATTGAAAATTTGGGATGTTACAAGGAAAGGAATCAGTCGAAGGATAATCAACCAAACCATCATCTGGAATGAAAATTGGCGACATGGCCATACCGGAACAAATATGGGCAGAGCCAGATTTTTTGGACCTATCAGGAGTTTTGGGTTGTCTAAAACCAAAATTGGAGATGAGGCCGTCAAATCCGTCCCAACAGTTTCGAACAAAATCCCGGAAGATCCGTGGTAGCTGCCCAAGAAGCGGGGTCAATCTGGCGAAGGTGGTAACTAACCAAAATGTATGAGAGGCCTATTGATCGGAGAGTCCGGAGAACTCGCCGACAGCAAGGTTGGCGGTGCTCCAGCAGAAGAACTCCCCTCTTCATGAGGATCAACATGATAACCTGCCTCCCGAACCATTTGCACCTTAGTGCAAGTCAGGCGATAACTATAACCTTTGCAAGCATCATACTTCATGAATGATACGTCTCCGTTGTATCTATAGTTTTTGATTGTTTCATGCCAATATTCTACAACTTTCACATACTTTTGGTAACTTTTTATATTATTTTTGGGACTAACATATTGATCTAGTGCCTAGTGTCAGTTCCTGTTTGTTGCATGTTTTTGTTTCGCAGAATACCCATATCAAACAAATTCCAAACGCGATAAAAATTTATGGAGATTTATTTTGGAATACATGTGATTTTTGGGAAAAAGAATCAACATGAGACGATGCCCGAGGGGCCCACAAGCTCGAGGGGCGCGTCCCCCTACCCCAGGCGCACCTGGCAGGCTTGTGGGGCCCCTGTAAGGTGGTTCGTGCCCTTACTTAGCCACAAGAAAGATAATATCTTGAAGAATATTTCCTCAAAATTTCAGCCCAATCATTGTTACAGATCTCCGGGAATTTAAGAAACGGTGATAGCCAGAAAACAGGAACGCGAAACAGAAGAGAACAGAGAGAGAGATCCAATCTTGGAGGGGCTCTCGCCCCTCTGGGTTCCATGGAGGCCATGCACAAGAGGGGAAACTCTCCTCCCATCTAGGGGGGAGACCAAGGAAGAAGAATAAGGAGGGGGGCTCTCTCCCCCTCTCCCCCGGTGTCGCCGGAGTGCCGCCGGGGCAATCATCATGACAGCGATCTACACCAACAACTTCGTGGCCGTCATCACCAACTCTCTCCCCCTCTATGCAGAGGTGGAACACCTCTTCTCCCTGCTGTAATCACTACCTAAACATGGTGCTAATGCTACATATTATTATCCTATGGTGCCCTCCGTGTCGCGCAAGCGTGTGGGATTCCTGCTGTATGGTGTTGCAATACGTTCATGATTCGCTTATGGTGGGTGGCGTGAGTGACAGAAACACATACCCGAGTAAGGGGTTTGTTGCGTATGGGAGTAAAGAGGACTTGATAGTTAATACTATGGTTGGGTTTTACCTTAATGATCTTTGGTAGTTGCGGATGCTTGCTAGAGTTCCAATCATAAGTGCATATTATCCAAGTACGGAAAGTATGTTAGCTCATGCCTCTCCCTCATATAAAATTGCAATAAGGATTACCGGTCTAGTTATCGATTGCCTAGGGACAAATCCTTCTCTTGTGTTACAAAAAGATTTCTACTAGATAACTAACTTTTATTTTTTTGCAAAGTACTCCTAGTTTTATTCTTGCAAAGTAGTTCTAGCATCACACCTACAAAATAGTTTCATACTTGTTCTAGGTAAAGCAAATGTTAAGTGTGCGTAGAGTTGTATCGGTGGTCGATAGAACTTGAAGGGAATATAAATCCTACCTTTAGCTCCTCGTTGGGTTCGACACACTTATTTGTCGAAAAAGCTACAATTGATCCCCTATACTTGTGGGTTATCAATGAATGTCGCAAAACATAATTGCTTCCTAGGATCAGTAGCAGAACTTGAAGAATGCGGGGATGGTTTGGTCGGGCCATGTTGCATGACCTCCAACCCAACTCATACCCTACGCTTCGTCGGGCTAACTATAGTCCATTCTTGGTGGCATTCAGATTGCCAGAGCTGAAACTCCTTCTCCCAATCTGGGCCTCCATGCCCCTAAAGATGAAAATAACATTTCAATTGGGGACAAACAAAGCTACGTTGATGTAGAATGAAGAAACCAACTTGCTTGCAGGAGACATTATATGAAAATACCCGGTCATTGAGAAATAATACCTTCAATCGAGGGCAATATCCACCTATCGTAGATTCAAGTGCGAGACCAAGATTCTCTTCATTTAGACGAAAAGAATGATGCGCAAAGGAGACAACCATGGTAAAGTGTCCAGAATCATCCGAAGGATGCATCGATCTATGAAATGTGCGACCAATCTCCTGTGCAAGACCCATCCCCTGGGAAAAATCCAATCCCAGGGAGATGGATGCATGAACCTCCATGAAGGAGACAACCAAAGGAAAGAACAGAGGATGCCGATGAAGATGGAGCAATCAGATGGCAGAAACCACGCCTAGGCATGGAGATCGCCGGCGGTAGGGGTGGCTAGGGTTGCACCGAGGACAACTTACTTGAGGGATCTTATTCAGTCCATAGGTAGATATAGTGGACTCTCATGACAAGAAACTAGGTTTATGGATATTTGGATGCACAAGTAGTATCCCTACTTAGTAAAAAACTTTTTGGCTAGCAAAAAGATTATAAGTAAGCACCACATGTTAAACAATCCATTACAATATAACAATTATGTAAATATAAGCAGACATAACTTATTACTTTTTCTTCCTTGCCCAATATCAACTATTTGATCAAGTTCAAAAATAATTAATGGTGGTTCATAATCATAGAAGACATCCAAGATAGTATATCTATATGTGAAACCTCTCTTCCTTTATTATTCTCCTGAGTTGCCTTAATAACCAATGCTATGTTTGTTATCTTCCAACAAAGTTTATCAATTATAATTCTTTTATGTGAAGTCATTACTCCCCATGGGATTAGCATATGCATCTTTTTGTTATCTTTATTAAGATCGAAGTAAAAGATAAAGACAAAAGAATATTCAAACTCATACTACTTATTATATATAACTCTAAAGCATGATTACATAAATTGGACGAACACAAAGCAAGCACTAAAAAACTACTTCATTCTAAAAATTTTATTCTTCTTAATCAGGAAAGAACTAAGGATCGAACTAAGATAGATGATAATGATAAAAGTGATGGTGATACAATACCAGGGCACCTCCCCCAAGCTTGGAACAAGCCAAGGGTGGTGCCCATACTCGTGTACTCAAGCTCCTTTCTTTGGAGATGGTGGTGATGAAGTGGTAGGCTTGTCATTCATCTTCCAAGGCATGAGATCCCCATTATAGAAAGAAGAACGTGTCTCCGAAATCCTAAAATCTACAGCTAAGCTCATCCTTTTAAACTTGGCTTCATACTCACAGTTTTGGTTTTGCGGGTAAAATATTTGTGCTCGAAGATCCTCAAGCCGAAAAAGGAGATTATCGATGGCCTCCCTGATCTTGCTGTTGTTCCACTTATGCTTACGAACGAAATCTGTGACCATGGAGTGGTTAGCATTGAGTCCATGCTCCACCATCCATTGCTACTTGAATATTTCATGCTCCACCGCTTCAAGCCTAGCCTTCATGTTCCCCTCCTTCTTTGGTCCTTGAACGTCCCAGATATGGAGCACCCCCTCACGCAATTCTGTGGTTTGGGGGTGCTTCATCCTTGGAGGAGCTTCATGGCGACCTAGCGACCTATATCTGACAGAAAACATCTCAAAACAAGAGCAGAGGAGAAACTGGTGATACGGAGGTCAAAACAGTAGGGAGTATATATAATGATTTTTTACCATGCAGGACAAGTCTATGGGAGGAAAACGGAGTCGGGAGGGTGCACGAGGGGCCACAAGATCACCAGGCGTGCCCCAGGGGTGGGCGCACCGCTAAGCTTGTCACTCCCTCGGACTACTTCTCTGTTGTTTCTTATTTTCCTAGTTTTTTATATTTTCCAAAACTGAGGAAAAGTATTTCTATGGAATTTTTAGAGTCGGTTTACTTACCGTATCACATACCTACTCCTTTTTCAGGATTCTAGAGTATTTTAGAAGGTTTCTCCGATGTGTCCTTCAGTGTAACAACTTGAATAATGTCCAAATCAATGTGGCGTACATGCAATGTAATGTTTAATTATTTTCCCATTGACCATCATTGGTTTATCTCCTTCGGTGTTATTGATTTTGATGGCTCCGGAATGGTAAACTTCTTCGACAATATATGGTCCTTCCCATTTGGAGAGAAGTTTGCCTGCAAAATGTCTGAAAGGAGACTTGTACAAAAGAACTTTATCACCGATGTGAAATTCATGTTTCTGAATCTTTTTATCATGCCATCGTTTAACCTTTTTTAAATAATTTAGCATTTTCATAGGCTTGTGTCGTCCACTCGTTGAGAGAACTAATATCAAATAAACTCTTTTCACCGGCAAGCTTAAAATTATAATTAAGTTCTTTAATTGCCCAATAAGCTTTATGTTCTAATTCAAGAGGTAAATGCATGACAAGATTTTCCATAAACCATTTTATATGGGGATATGCCCATAGGATTTTTATAAGCAGTTCTATATGCCCATAATGCATCATCAAGGTTTTTGTGACCAATTCTTTCTTGATCTATTAACAGTCTTTTGCATGATTAATTTTATTTCTTGGTTATTTAATTCAACTTCCCCACTAGACTGAGGATGATAGGGTGATGCTATTCTATGGTTTACATCATATTTAGCTAACATTTTGCGGAAAGCACCATGGATAAAATGTGAACCACCATCAGTCATTAAATATCTTGGGACTCCAAACCTCGGAAATATAACTTCTTTAAGCATTTTAATAGAAGTCTTATGATCAACACTATTAGTTGGAATAGCTTCTACCCACTTAGTAACGTAATCAACAGCAACAAAAATATGAGTGTGTCCATATGAAGGAGGACAAGGTCCCATATAATCAACACCCCAAACATCAAATGGTTCAATAACAAGTGAATAATTCATATGCGTTTCCTGGCGTCAACTAATATGTCCAATTCTTTGACATTCATTACAAGAAAAGACAAACTTACGCGCCTCTTTGAAGAGAGTAGGCCAATAGAAACCGGATTGCATTACCTTGTGTGCAGCTCTGTCTCCAGCATGTCCTCCGTATGGCTTGGAGTGACACTTCCTCAAGGTTTGACCCTGCTCATGCTCAGGTACACAACATCTAATAACACCATCTACTCCTCTTTATATAAATGCGGGTTATCCCAACAGTAATATCTTAAATCAAAGACCATTTTCTTTTGTTGGTATGTGTAATTAGGTTTTACAATGAAATTAGCATAATCTGCATACCAAGGGTTGTCACGAGAAGAGGAAGCATTTATAACAGCTAATTGCTCATCAGCAAAACTATCATCAATAGGTAGTGGGTCATCAAGAACATTTTCCATTCTACACAAATTATCTACAACTGGATTATCAGCCCTTTCCACTTTTCAAGAATTCATCTGATTAATCAGTTAACGGGCTAGTTAATCTCTACTCGTAGGGTGACCGAATCGAATAACACCTATTCATCGTGTTAACTAGTTAGGCCGATTAATTGGCTGGTTAGACCAATTAATTGGTTGTTAGACCGATTAATCGCTCGGACCCATTAACTTGTGGGCAAACAAAGCCCAAATTTTTTCCATATAACCCCTCCCATCCCCCTCACGCTCCTCAATAGTTAGGGTTCAACCAAACAGTAGCGTATTTTGGTATACTACATAGCTGAGAGCATGAGAGTATGGTATAAAACATAAAAAACTAGATATATGTTGGCAATTCCTATTTTAATCTATGGATTAATGGTCGACCGATTAATCCAGTTAATAGGTCGATTCACCAATTAATCACTACTCCCAAGCCGCCCGAGCAGCTACCAGTTACCGATTTCTTAAACAATGGCCCTTTCTATCAACAATATGCATCAAATTCTTGTAATAAAAGAACCCACCTAATCAATCTTGCTTTAGCATCTTTCTTATCCATAATATATTTAATAGCAGCATGATTAGTGTGAATAGTAATTTTAGAATCAACAATATAAGGTCTAAACTTATCACATGCAAACACAACAGCTAAAAGTTCTTTGTCAGTAGTGGCATAATTTCTTTGAGCACTATCCAATGTCTTAGTAGCATAATGAATAACACTTAATTTCTTATCAACTCTTTGATCAAGAACAACACCAATAGCATAATCACCAGCATCACACATAATTTCAAAGGGTAAATTCCAATCAGGTGGTTGAACAGTAGGAGTAGTTATCAAAGCTTCTACACAATCATCATAAAAAACAAATGAAATATCTTTTTGCAAGAGATTAGTAAGAGGCCTAGAAATTTTAGAGAAGTCCTTAATGAACCTTCTATAGAAACCTGCATGACCGAGAAAGCTTCTTATACCTTTGATATCTTTAGGAAACGACATCTTCTCAGTTGCATCAACTTTAGATTTATATACTTCAATACCTCTTTCAGAAATTTTATGAACCAGGACTATGCCTTCATTTATCACAAAATGGCACTTATCCCAATTCAAGACAAGATTAATCTCTCCATATCTCTGCAAAACTTTATCAAGATTGTTCAAACAATAATCAAAAGAAGTTTCGTATATGGAAAAATCATCCATGAAGACTGTTGGAAATATACCCTAGAGGCAATAATATTGTATTATTATATTTTTCATGTTCATAATTAAGAGTTTATATTCTATGCTATAACTACTATGATCCTGGAATATGCGATTCAGTGGAAAACTCATATGCACGTGTGGAATGATAAAGGTAAAATATGATTCCTTGTCTCGCCTCTAAGACTAGCTCAAGTCACTACTATAGGATGCTGCTAACGCGACACTACAATCAAAGACCCTTTGACCAAACTGTGTGCAATGCATAAATCACAAATGGTGTTGTAGTTAAACCGTCACAAACAATATGAACCGTTTGTGATGGCGAAGACATCAAACACGATACAGATTATAGGTGCGTGTGCGATGCGTGGCATAAAGTTTGATGCAGGTCGCCTCGGAAATGATCTTTCACGGTGCTAAAGAACTCACAAGGAGCAGCAACTATCTCTCTCAAAACTTGTTTCAACAAACTTGTTTCTCTCGAGTGGCAAGAACAAAAGGAAACACTCTCAGATAAATTGCAGCGGATAACTAGTTTGGTTTACAAGGACGCAATCCAAACCATGAAACTTGTGAACCTGTGAAGAATCACAAGAGGGAACCACAAGGATCCTATATGAATTGAGGACGGGCCCTCCAATCCACACACATGAGCTAACACTCAACGATATGAGTGCTCACAACACAACACAACCTCACCGGCTGTCTACAATCATAAACTCAGAAATTTCATCCCCCTTCACATGGAACAGCTGGGGAGTACTTATACTAGAAGCACCTACTAGTTAGGTGTGAAAACAACTCAAAATGAAGGGTAATTTCGCCAGCTCCAAGCTGTAGCAGAAGCAAACTCGTTGAGCCTCGCGCTATAATTACCTCCTGGACAGCTTGCATGGGAACTTGCACAACTTTTGACTCAAGACCTCAAATGATGCACCGTTTTTTTTTTGAATGAAAGATGACTTCAAAGACCATCTTTTCCAGGCTCTAAAACAAGCTAGACTCTTATAGAATTAATTAGGTTTAGGTGGGAAGTTGCAGCTAGAAATCGGATGTGTCATTTCTCCCAAAATAGGCATCGGAAGCTTCCCCACTAAGAAAATGGTTTTGCCCATGTCTTCCTTTGGCTGCTCTAATGGTTTAACATTTGTGATAACATGAACCTTACTCTTTGATGCCTTGGTTATGATCTAGTCCACATCATCCTCCCTTACTTCAAACAAAACCGTCCTTGGTTTTGAGGTATTCTTCTTGGGCTTCTTCACATGTGGGAATTGCTCAACCTTGAGTGCTTGATAAACCATAGGTTCCAATATATGGTTCACTCCTTGATGCATGAAAGAATACCTGTTAGACCTCCCATGGTGAGTAGCACCAATATCAAACTGCCACAGCCTTCCCAAAAGAAGATGACAAGCTTGCATTGGCACCACATCACATACCACTTTGTCCACATAACTTCCCATTGAAAATTGCACCCTAGCATGATGTGTAATCTTCAGTTTACCAACACCATTCAACCACTTCACATAATATGGCTGGGGCTGCCTCCATGTTGATATCCCAAGAGCATGCACAAGATCACTACTAATGATGTTATTGTAGCTACCTCCATCGATGACCACCTTGCAGTTTTTGCCCTTGATCTTGCAAATGGATTGAAACACATTTTGTCGCTGCCCCTTCTCAACAATAGGAGCATCATCATGATCCACTTTGCGAACCATGAGATTAACACCATCTCCTCCATCTAAACTCAGAGGTGCTCCGGTCTCAAAAGTACAATATTTTGCATCTTTCTTCTCAGATTCAGATTTTTCACTTTAGTCATCGGTGACATATCCATCATTTGTGAGCAGCACCTTTTTCAAATTAGGACAATCCTTCTTGAAGTGACCTCTACCCTTGCATGTATGTCACTGAATATTACTAATGCGAGTGGCAAGAGTATTGGAAGATTCAACCTTTGATGCATTAGCTTCTTTTGCAGTCATCTTGTTGTGTGAGCGAAAATCTGCAGCAACACTTTCATCTACTTCTCGCTGAACTGAACCTCTCCAAGTGCTTGAAGTATAGGTTTGGCTGCGATTTTGGTGATGCTTCAGCTGCTGCTCTACATGAATAGCTTGATGCACAAGTTCTTGCAAATCTTCATATGTAACCATCTCTATCCTTTCTTGCACATCTTCATTCAGGCCATGAAAGAATCTTGACATTGTGGCCTCCTCTGGCTCATTCATTGCTGTCCTAATCATCAAAATCTCCATCTCTTTATAGTACTCATCAACACTAGAGTTACCTTGGCACAACCGTTGGCGTCGATTGTCCAAAGTTCTTGTGAAATGTTCAGGAACAAAACGCCTCCGTAACAGATTTTTCATTTGCACCCATGTCTTCGGACGACCTCCGCACGACATAATTGGTTCCACCAAATCAAAGCATATCCGGTAAACTCAATGGATGCATATCGTACCTTCTTCTCCTCTGTATAGCGGTGGCTATCAAAGATCTGATCCACGCGCATCTCCCACTCCAAATAATCATCGGGCTCGGTTTTTCCATTGAACGATGGTATGGTAAGTTTGAATTTACCAATCCCATCATCTTCATGGTCATGATGAGCACGCCCATGACCTCTTCCTCCCATGACAAAGCCTTCTTGGCCTTCTTCGTGACGATCATGATGAGTACGTCGTGGGTGAGACTCATAGTAGTTTCGAGCATCATCGGAGTGGTCGCTCCAATGCTCTCCATGGTGGTACTACTGTATGGGGAGTTGTCGATGTCGACCCCGTGCAGCAAGCCCATCTCGTGGTGGAGACGGTGGCGCCCAAGTAGCACCTCACTGGTCATGGCGAGCACGCCGAGGTGGTGCAGCGTAGTAGCTATGAGCATCTTCAGAGTAGATGTGGATGTGTTCTCCATGCCCCTCCTCAAGACGGCGTTGGCCCTGCTGTTCGAGGAGTTGTCGATGTCGACCCCTTGCAGCAAGCCTATCTCGATGGAGTTCCTCGGTGAGGGAGTCGATTCTCCGGCCAAGGTTAGTCTCCACGGTTGATATGCGCCTCTCCACCTTGTTCAACACATACTCTCGTGTATCCTCCAAAGCCAACACATAAGTGGGCTGCAAGCTAGGATTGTGCACGGGAAGTGGCAGCTCCTCCTCCTCGAGGTGCCTACCTCCATGCACACCATCAACACTGCTTGACCTCCTCGAACCCATGGAAGCTTCTCAAGAACAAAATCAGCAAGAGAGAAAATAGCACTGTGATTAACCTAAAGCTCTGATACCAAGATGATGCGGGACGCCTCGGAAATGATCTTTCACGGTGCCAAGGAACTCACAAGGAGCAGCAACTATCTCTCTCAAAACTTGTTTCAACAAACTTGTTTATCTCGAGTGGCAAGAACAAAAGGAAACACTCTCAGATAAATTACAGCAGATAACTAGTTTGGTTTACAAGGACGCAACCCAAACCATGAAACTTGTGAACCTATGAAGAATCACAAGAGGGAACCACAAGGATCCTATATGAATTGAGGACAGGCCCTCCAATCCACACACACGAGCTAACACTCAACGATACTAGTGCTCACAACACAACACAACCTCACCGGCTGTCTACAATCATAAACTCATAAATTTCATCCCCCTTCACATGGAATAGCTGGGGAGTACTTATACTAGAAGCACCTACTAGTTAGGTGTGAAAACAACTCAAAATGAAGGGTAATTTCGTCAGCTCCAAGCTGTAGCAGGAGCAAACTCGTTGAGTCTCGCGCTGTAATTACTTCGTGGACAGCTTGCATGGGAACTTGCACAACTTTTGACTCAAGACCTCAAATGATGCACCGTTTTTTTTAATGAAAGCTGACTTCAAAGACCATCTTTTCCAGGCTCTAAAATGTGCTAGACCCTTCTAGAATTAATTAGGTTTAGGTGGGAAGTTGCAGCTGGAAATCTGATGTGTCATTTCTCCCATAATAGGCACCGGAAGCTTCCCCACTAAGAAAATGGTTTTGCCCATTTCTTCCTTTGGCTGCTCTAATGGTTTAACTTTTGTGATAACATGAACCTTACTCTTTGATGCCTTGGTCATGATCTAGTCCACGTCACAGTTGATCCATACGAACTATTTGCGATGAGACAGAACAACAGAAATAGTCAGCCATATCAAGGTGTGTGCGATAGGCAGCATATAGTTCTGTCGGATGAACTGTTTGCGATGATCGAGAAGAACATAAATGATTCGGCGTAACAAGATGTGTGTGATACCCAGCAAACAAGTCGGTAATCAAAATTGTGTGCAATCATTATAGACATCGTATATGATTTTTTGTTGTGAATTGTGTGCTCGACAGGGCACACAATTCAAGAAACCAACCTATGGGTGATAATGTAGATCTCTGTCGAATACATATTGCTAACTGTCTATGATGAGATTGATAGGGGAAACAGAGATAACGAATTAATATGAGCGAATGACAACGGAGATATATACAGTCTGCTTAATTTAGTCCTTCTTCTTGTTGTTGTTGGATGGCCTCGCAACATCGTCTTGGCGAGGACACTTCTTGCCGCTGACAGTTGGCTTTTCATCACCGCTGTCGTTGTCATCGTCGTTGCTGTCGGTGTCGTCCTCCTCCTCATTCGACCATTCCTCCTCATCATCGTCACCGTCCTCTTCTTCATCCTCCGACGGCTCCTCGTCATCCTGGTTGTCATCTGACGACTCGGGCGGCGGCGGCCCTTCCATGATCTGGATAAAATCGAGGTCTGGGCTCGACGCCGGACTCATGGAAGACGAGCGGGATGATTACGATGTTGACCTATCATCGGGCGCCAGACTGCTAGCGGAACTATCGTCCCTGCTATCGCTTGACATGGCGGCGGTACATATACAAACCGTGAGAAAGCGAGATTGCAGAGTGTGTGCAAGTGTGTAGCCTGGCCGACCGGGACGATGAAGATGGTGCACACTAAAGCGGGGTATGCAGAGAAGAGGAATGTTAATTGAAGCAAGGGATTGGCAGATTATCTAACTGCATTGGCAGGCAGTTAGAACACTGATATAATCAACCACAATTATTAGTACCCAGACGCTCCAAAATCCCGCGGTTGCGCAGTTCTCAATGTGATAATTACGCACACGGGTTGGAGCGTCCAAATGTGAAACAAGCATTTTTCATACTCCCTCCGTACCGGCGACCAAGGCGGGGAAAAATGAGAGAACTTGATGTTTATTTGCTAATCAATACCATTGCATGCACAGAATTGACCGTTGCATGTTATCTAAGTAGTCTCAAGTCAGTGAATGCATACACGCCCCATGATTCCTATTGGCTGATTTCTTTTTAGGGCAAAAAACAGGGAACGAGTTTTGGGATTATTTGGTTTTCATAATGTGACTTATGCACCGGTATTAAGGGAGTAGGATAGTTGGCAAGCAATAGATGGAGCTCTGCTTATTGATGTAGCCAGTAATAATCAAACAAAACCCCTAATCATCATTGCAAACAGCGCATAGAAGATGGCTAATGCGACAACCACAACTACACATGCTAGTTCCTTCTTGTCTCTTGCTTTCATCTGTTGCCTGTGATTGATTCTTTCTTGCTTCATTGTACTGATTGTACACTCTAGATCAGTCAGTATTTTCTTCAACTTTACGTTATCTTCTACGAGCTTGGTGATAACACTCCGAGCCCTGCCATGCCATTCTTTATCCAGCCAGTTAACAAAGGCACAAGCCTCATATCCTTGCCAATGTTAAATAGTATTCAGGATGAGCGATGGTATTAACTCAACTAAAATGATGAACTTAGCACTAACCTCTAAGGGGAAACTGAGAAACCGTCTGCCAATGTCGAATCCCTCCATGCATACACGCCGAGCGGAGTGTGTCCATGCACTCAACTCAGCTTTTGGTACTTGTCGGTGGCACAAAACTCGAAATCAAATTCATGTTGCGGGAGCCTGCAGACATACTCCGAATCCGGTGGTTGATCGCTTTCCTGGGTGTGTGTGGGGGGGAGTAATTCAGGACGGATTGAGCAGGGAGCTACTTTGGACATGCTAAAAATAGATCGGGATAGGTTGGAACCTGACAAGACGATTCAGATCCGTAGTACACCTGCCTTCTGATGACCTTAGGCAAGTGCTCGGCGGTGACCGATGTCGTGGCGGCGCCGCCCATCGCGCTGCCAAGAGCGGCGATACGAGCAGGAGCAGCCGCACCAAAACCATTAGCACCACTCGTCAGCATTCCCCCACTATCAGCGGCACGCGAGGGAATTTGGGGGCTAGGAATTTTGAGGCTATCTAGGGATTTGGGGGAAATGGGGAAACTATGGGGATCTGAGAACGATCGGGAACTACTTATCGCACTCTGTTGTATACGACACACGGTTTATACATGTCGTTTGTGTTCGGTATTACAACTTCACACATGATTTCCACACCAAACCATGTGAGAATACAACGTAGGTGAGACATGGTTGCCATGACATAACCGTATGTGATGTACTGCCCTGTACATATGGGGATACAATAATTGAGTTAATACTTAGGGTAAATAGCCGCTCTGCGGATACCCATCAAAAAATAAAAATAGCCGCTCTGCAGATAGAGATGGCGGCGATGACCGAGGCAGCGGCTACCGGATAGGAAGTCAATCCTCAGTTGGTCAGTGGTGGCGGCGTGATAGGAGGTCAATCCTCGGTCTACGATGAGAGATAGGAGGAGCTCAATCCTCGAGGTTGGCTGTGGCGTTATTGGAGCACATCCATCGCGGTCGATGGCGAGATAGTGGAGCTCGAACTTCAGGCGGTTGCCCCACTAATTCAGGAGGTTGCTCATTGACTCTGCTATCTCGGCGTGCCGCAGCATCGCGCTTCTCTGTCTGCTGGGTGGAGGCCACCACACAGCTAATTAATTAAGTTATTCCTTTTGTTGAGTGTCTTAATTAAGGTATTCAATTCATAAAGGTAGTACTCTAGTACTCTGCGTGTAAATTGACTGGCCATTATTTTTTGTCATTGCACGACTGGATAACAATATGGAGCGCCCTGAGTAAATTATGAAAATAAAATCTTGTGATTTATGCACGCATCTTTGGGCATCAATTAATCCATGTATTAATGTTGTTGTTTTTTTAATTACCCCTTGTGTGGTGCAGATGGAACGATCTGAATGGATGAAGGATCAGAGAAGCTCAGATTTTATCCATGGCGTGATGTAGTTCATCAATTTGGCTGAAAGGACAAAGAAGAGAGTTCGTAATGATGATTACATCCTGTGTCCATGCAATCGTTGTGACAATACAGGGTCACGTGAAGTTACAAATGTCGAGTACCACTTACTCAAATGGGGATTCATAGATGGATATACACGTTGGACTAGACACGGTGAAAAGCCGGTCATGGATGAATGTACCCAGGGCTGTGAGATGCCAAACCCCGATCAGAGTCACAAGGATGTTGAATCTAACATCAGGGCTGAGGCGTCAAGCTACCAACGGAACACAGACAAGCCAAAACCACCATTGAAAAACCAAGATGGCGACGCAGACGACGACCTTGATATTCCAGATTTTGCTGCTATGGTTGTAGATTTCCAGGTCCCAAAAAAAGATATGGTTGGGTACAAGGATCTTCCATCCATTGATGTAGACTCCAAGAAAGATTTGTATCCAGGATGCAAAAAGAAATATTCCAAGTTGAGTGCCACACTAGCGCTTCTCAGATTTAAAGAAGCAAACAGTCTATCAAACAAGGGCTTCATAGAGTTGTTAGGTCTTTTCAAAGAAATTCTTTCAGAAGATAATGTGCTCCCCAAAAGCTCGAACAAAGCGAAGAAAGTTTTTTTCCCATTGGAACTTGATGTACAGAAGATACACGCTTATGTGAATGATTGTATATTGTATCGTGGTGAGTACAAAGATTTGTGTGCATGTCCCACATGCAAGCATGCACGATACAAATGCAAGAGAGCAAAGGACAAGTACAAACTGGACAATGAGATCAAGACAGGAATGGTACTTTCCTTTAATTCCAAGGTTGAGGCATTTGTTCGCAAACCCTAGAGAGGCAAAGAGGTTGCAGTGGCGTCATGATGAGCGAACTGCGGATAAATATATGAGGCACCCGAAAGATGCGGCTCAGTGGGAATTAATCGACGACATGTATAAAGACTTTGCCAAGCATCCTAGAAGTATAAGGCTCGGGGAGTGTACTGATGGGATAAATCCATTTGGTGATATGAGGACCAAACACAGCACATGGCCGGTGCTTCTGTGCATACATAACCTTGCTCCTTGGTTGTGTATGAAGAAAAAGTAGATCATGATGTCAATGATTATCCAAGGCCGAAGCAACCTGGAAATGACATCGACATTTACTTTCAACTACTGGTAGAAGAACTGCTGACAATGTGCGTAAAAGAGAATGTTGTAAAATGTTATGATGCTTACAAAAAGGAGTTTTTTTATCTACATGCGATGCTGCTGCACACCATTCAAGATATGCCGGCATTAGGCAACACATCGGAGCAGAAAACAAGGGGAGATGTCAGGTGTGTCACATGCATGGATAGGACGGCGAGCAGATTTCTTCCCAACTCACACAAAATCATGTATTTGCGTCATCGTAGGTTCTTACGGAAAGATCACCCATACCGAAAATGAAAGCTGAATTTGATGGTACGACAGAGGTAGGTTTGGGCCCAAGACCTTATCGTAAGAAGTTGGTCCACAGCATGGCTAAACAAATTAAGTTGTTCTTGATAAGAACCACACTTTGACGGTGAAACAAACACCCAGGGATCAAGTGTTGAAGAAGAAATCGGTGTTATAGGAATTACCTTACTGGGAGATTCTACGTGTACGTCACTGCATCGATGTCTTGCACGTAGAGATGAACGTATGTGAAAGCATCCTTGGTACTCTGCTCAAGAGTAAAGGTAAAACAAAGGATGGTCAGCACACGTTCCAAAGCAAAATCTAATGCAATCATTACAGTATGTGAAAGCATCAGGACATCTCCTCCTTACCCGCGAGTTCCTTTGGATGAGGTCGCACCTGCGCCGCCCACCGCCCCTCTGTCCCGCGCTCCCGCGTGTGTGCCCGTGCCTCGGGCCACGCCGGCCGCGCCCCTGGCTCCCCCGCAACCATGAACCAGCGAGCGCCCAAGCGCCCCTGGCCTCGCCCGCGCGATGCTGCCGCCGCCTATAGGCACCCGCGCCCGCATTTGCCTGGCCTCGCCGGTTTCCCCCGGCTCACCCCCTCTCGCTTCCGGGCGCCCGGTCACGCCCGCCTCCGCCCGATCGCGCCCGGAGTTCTCTGCGTCTGCACGCTCGCCATGCTCCTGCGCTTCCCCCTGGCTGCTCGTGTCCCCGCGTGCACCGCGCCGGCGCCACCTCTGCTGCTCTTTGCCGCCGCTGGCCGTCGGCACTGCAGCGCCCGTCTCCGGCCATCACCGCCGCCGTGCCTCGGCCCTGTTGCTCGCACGCTGTGCCCCCTCGCCGCGTGCCGTGGCGCCGCTGCCCTGGCTCCGCCGTTCCCCGCGTCACGGCACCCGTCGTCATCTAGTCGCGTTTGGTGCTAATCTGGCGCCTGCGTGGCACCACCTGTGCCCCTGACGCTGGGCCCCGCGGCCCCGGTTGACTGGTCAACCATCCAGTTGACTCAGGTCAATGGGGCCTGCTGGTCAGCCTCTGGTGCACCTGTGTGTGCACTGCACCGGGTGCACCTAGTGAATTGTGGTTGTTTTTCGAAATAAAATTAAGTCAGAAAATTACAGAATATTGTTCAAACTTTGAAAATTCATAGAAATTAAACCGTAACTCCGATGGAAATAATTTATATATGAAAAATGATCAGAAAAATATGATGAATCCGAATATGCTTTCCGTTCTTCTGTAACATGCCTCTAACACTTCAAACTTGGAACTGTCCCCTCCGGGTCATCTGCCCGATAAATGCCTGGAGCCGAGAAAATATTCCCGGATATTTTCCCGCTCCATCTGTAATGCGTACCCTTGTCTTAGGTCACCCTTAGCATAGCTTACGGTCATGTCATGCTTTATGTTGCTTTGTATGCCTGTTATTTATTGTTTCTTCCCCCTCTTTCCTCTCCGATAGACCCAAAGATCGTTGATGCTTCGGTGTTCAACTACGGTTATGCTTCCGAAGATTCCTTTCGTCTGCAGAGCAACCAGCCAAGCAAACCCCCCCTTGATCATTCTGATATCGCCCATTCTATTCTCTCTCATGCTTGCATTAGATTTTGCTACTGTAATGATTGATCCTATTCTGATGCATAGCCTAATTTTTTTAACATGCACTTGTTACCTTACCTGCTTATCCTAAACTGCTTAGTATAGGTTGGTTAGTGATCCATCAGTGACCCCTCACCTTGTCCCAATTGCCCCGCTTTATGTTCGATGACTCGATCAACATGATCGACGTATAGGCCCCGACATCGCACATCACCCCCCTTAGTTGTATGACTCTGTAGAGTTACTATCGAGTGCCGAGGGTGATACCTCGTCAGCACTTCTGATGTTAACCCTGTAGTGTAGCTATTCGGTCGTGGTCATCGAGGGTGATTCCTCGTTCGCCACTCCTGATAATGGCTCTATCGTGCAACCCTTCAAGTGTGGACTATCGAGGGTGATTCCTCCAAGTCCACCTTGATGGTTATATCAAGTGGGAATCCATCGAGGTTAATTCCTCGGGTTCCCCCCTTACTGTTTTGGACACACTGTTACATTTGACTTTACCCCAGAACCATGACTGAAGTCGGGTTTGCCCTGAGGGGTACCCGCAAGAGAAATGTGAAGTCCGGTTAACCATGAGTGTACCTGCGAGCTAATGTGTAGTCGGGTTGACCTGGAGGGTACCCGAGAGATAATTACGTGGCACGGCCAGGCATTCTTAGCCCTTGCCATAAGTCCACGAGACGGGGCGACTGAGTCACATGATCGTGAGTCTCTTCTCGTTCCCGCATGCTACCAAGACACTAACGGTTTGGATATGTGATCCGAGTAGGCCTCTGGCCTTTTCACACTAACCACCACGCGGGAATAAGTATGGGCACTCTACCTCATATGTATCAACTGAAAGCCCTTTAGACGTCAGCAATGGAGCGGCACGCGCCCTGGTGGCCTGCGTAAGCACCTGCCTTGTATAAGAAGGTAGCCAGGACTGATCTCGGCCGTCCATGCAACATGCAGGAGTGCGAAGGGCGATGCGCCCAAGACCCCTGAGCATTTAGGATGTAGACCGACATGTTGGCCTCTCTGTTGAGCCTATTTAGGACTGCGGTGTATTGATCGGCCGAGGTTGATCATGACCTGATGGTGTGTCCGGCTAGAGTTGATCGAGCGTGTTGGGTAAGTTTGTGTACCCCTGCAGGGAAGTATTATGTATTCGAATAGTTGTGTCCACGGTAACGGACGCTCAGAGTTGTATCCCGATCGATACAACTAGAACTGGATGCTGAGGCATAAAAAGGATATGATGGCTCCGGGATTGCTTTCTCGCACAGAGTCGAGAAAGGATCTCTGGGCGCTAATGTTACAATATACTTGTTAAATATAATATGCTATTCTGTACTCTTCTAAATGCTGCAAGATTCTTGAAGATGCTAGTCTTCGATAGGCTAGGCCTTCCCCTCTATTCTGGCATTCTGCAGTTTAGTCCACAGATACATCCCTTCCTTTGATACCAATGCATACCTAGTATAGATCTGATGCTTGCGAGTACTTTGAATGAGTACTCACGGTTTCTTTGCTACCCCTTCTTTCTTCTTTCCAGATGCTGTAATCAAATGATGAATCCCAGGAGCCAGATGTCATCACCGAGGACTACTACTACCCTGAGGGTGCCTACTCCTACATGGAGGCCGCCGACGACCAGGAGTAGTTAGGAGGCTCCCTGGCAGGAGGCCTTGCCTTTTTGATCACCGTAGATGTTTGTGCTAGCCTTCTTAAGGCAAACTTGTTTAACTTATGTCTTCACTCAGATATTGTTGCTTCCGCTGACTCGTTTGTATTCGAGTTCTCGAGGCCCCTGGCTTGTAATAAAGCTTGTATGACTTTAATTTGTGTCTAGAGTTGTGTTGTGATATCTTCCCGTGAGTCCCTGATCCTGGTCGTACACATTAGTGTGTATGATTAGTGTACGATTGAATCGGGGGCGTCACAAATACCTTGCTGAAATTTTATTTTATTTATTTTATTTTGTGTTTTTGTTAGATCTATTTATAAAAACCCATACAATTTAGTGACCGTGCATGACTCGATATGCTTGGTGATCAATCAAAACGCAAGAATGAAGCAAAAGATGATAAAAAATTCCTCCACGCTCGCCAGAGTTACAATTTCAATATAAAAGAAGCAAAAGAGTTCTTCGACTATTTGTTGTCAGTTAAGACACCCTCTTCCTACTCTGCAAACATCAGAAGTCTCGTGGATGTGAGCTCAAGGAAAATGAAGTTGGCACACATGAAGTCACATGATTGCCACATAATGTTGACACAAATCCTCCCGGTGGCCATCAGGAATATGATGGACACAGATATAAGAAACACACTCCATTAGGAATATGATGGACACAGATATAAGAAACACACTCATTGATCTCTGTGATTTCTTCAACAAACTATGGCAGGAAGTGGTAGATCCTGAAGAGCTGGATTCTATGCAAGAGGATATTGCAAGAATATTGTCCAGCCTAGAGATGTTTTTCCCACCGTCATTATTTGATCTCATGGTCCATCTCACTGTGCACCTTGTCGATGAGATAAATTATTGTGGTCCTGTGTTTCTTCGCAACATGTATCCCTTCAAGTGGTTCATGGGAATATTGAAGTGCTATTTTCGGAACGGAGGCCATCCAAAGGCAAGCATCCTACAAGGTTATGCCGTGGAGGAGGTGGTTGAGTTTTGCACTGAATACATGAAACAAAGACCTATAGATTTGCCCCTCTCTCGCCACGAGGGAAGGCTGGCTAGTGATATGTCTCCAACGTATCTATAATTTTTGCTTGTTCCATGCTGTCATATTATCATTCTTGAATGTTTTACAATCATTTTATAGCAACTTTATATCATTTTTTGGGACTAACCTATTGACATAGTGCCCAATGCCAGTTGTTGTTTTTTGCTTGTTTTTTACTTCACAGAAAATCAATACCAAACAGAGTCCAAACACAGCGAAAGTTTTTGGAGATTTTTTCTAGAACAGAAGACACATGTTGGGCCAAAGAAGTACCAGAGGGGGGCTCCGAGGGGAGCACAACACACCTGGGCGCGCCTGGGGGCCCAGGCGCACCCTGGTGGGTTGTGCCCACCCCAGCCGCCTCCCGCACCTCCTCTTTGCTCTGTAAATACCCCAAAAATCCAAAAACCCTAAGGGAGTCGACGAAACACAATTCCAGCCGCCGCAAGTTCCAGAACCACCAGATCCAATCTAGACACCATCACGGAGGGGTTCATCATCCTCATTGGTGCCTCTCCAATGATGCGTGGCTAGTTCATTGTAGACCTACAGGTCCGTAGTTAGTAGCTAGATGGCTTCCTCTCTCTCTTTTGATTCTCAATACAATGGTCTCTTAGAGATCTATTTGATGTAACTCTTTTTGCGGTGTGTTTGTTGGGATCCGATGAACTTTGAGTTTATGATCAGATCTATTTATCCTTGAAAGTTATTTGAGTTTCTCTGATTTCTTATATGCATGATTACTTATAGCCTCATATTTCTTCTTCGAATCTTTGGTTTAGTTAGGCCAACTAGGTCAATTTTTCTTGCCATGGGAAGAGGTGCTTTGTGATGGGTTCGGTCGTGCGGTGTTCTTTCCCAGTGACAGAAGGGGCAGCAAGACACGTATTGATCGTTGCTATTAAGGATAACAAGATGGGGTCTATTCCTACATGAATAGATCTTGTCTACATCATTTCATTGTTCTTATTGCATTACTCCATTTTTCCATGAACTTAATACACTAGATGCATGCTGGATAGCGGTCGATGTGTGGAGTAATAGTAGTAGATGCAGGCAGGAGTCGGTCTACTAATCTTGGACGTGATGCCTATATAATGATCGTTGCCTGGATATCATCATAATTATTTGAAGTTCTATCAATTGCCCAACAGTAATTTGTTTACCCGCCGTATGCTATTTTTCTCGAGAGAAGCCACTAGTGAAATCTACGGCCCCCGGGTCTATTCTTTATCATATTTGCTTTGAGATCTATTTTTATTTGCTTTTATTTTCAGATCTATTATTCTAAAAACCAAAAAATACCTTGCTGCAATTTTTCTTTATTTTTTTTATTGCGAGATCTATTTATCCAAAATCATACAAACCTATCTATCTTTTACCCGAGAGGGATTGACAACCCCTCTTACGCGTCGGGTTGCAAGTATTTGTTCTTTGTGTGTAGGTACTGTTTACATAGGCTTGCTTGGTTCTCCTAATGGTTCGATAACCTTGGTTTCATAACTAAGGGAAATACTTACCGAAGTTGTACTGCATCATCCCTTCCTCTTCGGGGAAATACTGACGCGGATACGAGCCATCAAGAAAAGATTTCTGGCGCCGTTGCCGGGGAGACATCATCAACATCTATCAGGTTCCTAATAACAAATCTCATCTCCTTGCAATTTACATTATTTTCCATTTGCCTCTCATTTTCATCTCCCCCACTTCACAAAAATTTGCCATTTTATTCGCCTTTTCTTTTTTGTTCGCCGTTTTCTCGTCAGATCTGTTTTTGTGTGCAATCTTGTTTGCGTAGTCACGATGACTCATGAGAACACCAAGTTTTGTGATTTTTCCAATACCAACAACAATGATTTTATTAGCACTCCGATTTCTCCTCCCGCCACTAGTGCGGAATCTTGCGATATTAATGCCGCTTTGTTGAATCTTGTTCTGAAAGATCAGTTTTTCGGTACTCCTAATGAGGATGCCGCGTCCCATCTTAACACATTCGTAGAATTATGCGATATGCAAAACAAAAAAGATGTGGACAATGATATTGTGAAGTTGAAATTATTTCCATTTTCTTTGTGAGATCGTGCAAAAATTTGGTTTTCTTATTTGCCTCGCAATAGTATTGATTCTTGGGATAAGTGCAAAGATGCTTTCATTACTAAGTATTTTCCGCCCACAAAAATTATTTCCCATAGAACTCAAATCATGAATTTTAAGCAACTTGAGCATGAACATGTTGCGCAATCTTGGAAAGAATGAAACTGATGCTAAGAAATTGTCCTACTCATGGTTTAAATCTTTGCATGATCATACAAAAATTTTATGCGGGATTGAATTTTGTCTCTAGAAATCTTTTAGATTCCGCCGTGGGTGGTACTTTTATGGAAATTACTTTGGGTGAAGCTACTAAATTTCTTGATAATATTACGGAAAATTATTCACAATGGCATATCGAAAGGCCTCCTGCTGGTAAAAAAAGTTAATTCGGTTGAAGAAATAAATTCTTTGAGTGAAAAAATTGATGCTCTTATGAAATTGGTTGCTAATAAAAGTGCTCTTATTGATCTTAATGATGTGCCTTTGTCTACTTTGATTGAGCAAAATAGTGATTCCGTAGATGTGAATTTTGTCTCATGAAACAATTTTAATAACAATGCTTATAGAGGTAATTTCAATCATAGGCCTTTTCCTAGAAATTCCTCTAATAATTATGGTAGTTCCTATGGTAATCCTTCTTATTAATAATAATAGGAACACCTCTGATCTTGAGAATAATAATTAAGAATTTATCAATGCTCAAAGGTTTTCATAATAATAGAAGAAAAGTTGAATAGATTGATATGATATGTCTAGAAGCATTGATAGAATTTCTCATGATGTAGAAAATCTCAAGTTGAATTTTTTTGTGCCTAAGGTTGAGGAATCAATTAAAGCTTTGTATGTTTCTATGGATGAAAGTAAGAAAAGAACCACTATGCTTAGAGCTAAAAGAGAATTTTTAGAAAGAGCTTTTTCTAGTGATTGCTTTCATAAAAATGATGAAGATCTTAAAGTGATTGGTGTTTCTTCTATTGATCCCTTGTTTATTAAGATTAAAATTGATGATAAAGGGACTCAATAAGAGTCAACTTTAGTTAGAAGGCGTCCCGATAATTTGGAGGGTGAAAATGTTGATGAAAAAATTGATAAAAGTGGGTTTGGAGAGGTCAAAACTTTAACTAGTGATGTGCCCACTCTTTTGGATTACAAGGACTTTAATTATGATAGTTGCTCCTTGATTGATTGTATTTCTTTGTTGCAATCCATGATTAATTCACCCCATGCTTATGAACAAAATAAAGCTTTTACTAAACATATTGTTGATACTATGATGAAAGCTTTTGAAGAAAAGTTGGAATTAGAGATCTCAATTCCTAGAAAACTACATGATGAATGGGAACCCACCATCAAAGTCAAGATCAAAAATTATGAGTGTTTTGCTTTGTGTGATTTGGGTGCTAGTGTTTCAACAATTCCGAAATCTTTATGTGATGTGCTTGGTCTTACCAATATTGAAGTGTGTTCTTTAAATTTGCACTTGGCGGATTCTACTATTAAAAAGCCATTGGGAAGAATTAATGATGTTCTTATTATTGCAAATAGGAATTATGTGCCCATAGATTTTATTGTTCTTGATATTGATTGCAATCCGTCTTGTCCAATTATACTTGGTAGACCGTTTTTACGTACTATTGGTGCCGTGATTGATATGAAAGAAGGAAATATTAAATTTCAGTTTCCACTAAGAAAGGGTATGGAACACTTCCCAAGAAAAAGAATTAAGACACCATATGAATCAATCATGAGGGCATCCTATGGATCTAGAACTAAAAATGATAATACTTGAATCTATGCTTTATGCCTAGCTAGGGGCGTAAAACGATAACGCTTGTTGGGAGTCAACCCAATGAATAAAAATTATTTTTGCCTTTTTATTTCTGTTCTTAAGTGTTTGAAAAATTATGCCTCTGTTATGATTGTGTTTTTATGTTTTAATTAGTGTTTGTGCCAAGTAAAGCCTTTGGGATAGCTTTGGTGATAGTTGATTTGATCCTGTTGAAAAACAGAAACTTTTGCGTCTAGTAAAATAATTTTGTTGATTTACAGACGAGACGAACAATTCTGAATTTTTTACACACGATGTATACACAAATTACATCCTGTTTCCTAATTTTTTAGAATTTTTGGAGTTACATAAGTATAAGAACAATTCGCATCTTTACAGACTATTCTGTTTTTGGCAGATTCTGTTTTCTTTGCATTGTGTGCTTATTTTGATGATTCTATGGATTGTATCGGGGGGTATAAGCCATGGAAAAATTAGAATAAAGTAGATATAATGCAATAACAAAATTTGAATGGGTTTTGTACAGTACTTAAAGTAAAGATTGGTTTTCTTATACTAACGGATCTCATGAAGGTTTTGTTAAGTTTTGTGTGATTGAAGTTTTCAAGTTTTGGGTGAGATCACGATGGATGAAGGAATAAGGAGTAAGAAGAGCCTAAGCTTGTGGATGCTCATGGAACCCCAAGTTAATATTCAAGGAGAAACAAGCAACTAAGCTTGGGGATGCCCCGAGTGGCATCCCCTCTTTCTTCTAACGACCATCGGTATTTTACTTGGAACTATATTTTTATTCGTCACATATCATGAGTTTTGCTTGGAGCGTCTTGTATTATATGAGTCTTTTCTTGTTTTTATTTTTAGTTTGTCACAAGTATCCTTGCTAGACACACCTATTTGAGAGAGCCAAAATTATGCTATGATTTGTTAGAATTGCTCTCTGTGCTTCACTTAAATTTTTTTGAGCTGTGGAATTGCTCTAGTGCTTCACTTATATCTTTTTGAGCACCGTGTGCTTTAATATTTTTGAAGAAATGCTCTCATGCTTCACTTAGATTTATTTGAGAGTTATTAAATTTTAAATAAATCATCTCATGCTTCACTTATATTATTTTGAGAGATGGAAATTTTTATGCTCATGTTCTTCACTTAAATTTATTTGAGCTTGTCAAAAGCAATTGCAATATATGAAATTAGTCCCAAAGTGATAGATATTCAAGAGGTATATAGTAAAAACTTCCATGAAGATCATTGGAGAAAATAAACTTGATTCTTTGTCATAGTTTTGCGATATGATGATAATGATATGTGAGTCATGTTGGTAAGTAATTATGCTTTAGTAAGAATATTGGTGTTAAGGTTTGTGATTCCCTATGCAAGCACGAAAGTCAATAGTTATGCAATGAAATTACATCCTACTTGTGGAGCATTATTCGGTGTTAGTTATGCTTAATGCTCGCTTATGTGATTTTTTGTTTCTTGGTTGGATACTTCTCAATCTTTTTGCTAGCCTTCACTTGTACTAAGTAGGAATACTACTTGTGCATCCAAAATCCTTAAACCCAGTTTTGCCACATGAGTCCACTACACCTACCTATATGCGGTATTTCCATGCCGTTCTAAGCAAATTTGTATGTGCCATCTCTAATTTTCAAAATAATTTTCCTTTTTGTGTGCTCGTACCGCTCATGAAACGGTAGGGGGTGGCTGATATTTTTCCATGCTAGATGTGTTATTCTCAAGATGAGTGTTTATTCACTTGTCATTGCACGAGAGTACGGCAAAGGTATTAGGGATGCCCAGTCCCGAAATGAAAAATGAATTTACTTTATGTTGTGAAATAATAAATTCCTTGGAAAGTGTTGGTATGGACAGCACCCGTGGATATGGCTAGCCGTCGAATGTGAAAGTATGGTGGAAAAAGGAATAAACTTTATTTTCTGTTTGGGAACCGCCTATGATATATCTAGCATGGAAAGTATTGGGAACCACTCGATCGTTTTCGTTGACAGGAAAAGCATGCCACCCAAAATGTTTTATCTCTATCTCTTTTCGCTTTGTGCTCTGGCACCTCTACAAATCCCTACTTTCCTCTGCGAAGGGCCTTTCTATTTACTTTATGCAATTTTTATTTTTATTTGAGTCTCCATCTTCTCTTATAAAGCACCAACTAGGGGGCACTATGATCGTACTTGAGCATTGGGTGTAGCTAATTTGCGAGTGTGTTTCATGAATGGATCAATGATTGAGCATGATGGGCTAGGGATAACTTGCTTTAGTGTTGATATTTTGAAAGACATGGTTGCTTGTTGATATGCTTGAGTATTGAAATCTTCATGTCAAAACTTGACTATTGCTTTGAACCATATAAAAGTCCAAATGTCCATGCTACAAAAGAAAATAATATGTGATGAACATGTTAGGCAGCATTCCACATCAAAAATTCTATTTTTTATCATTTACCTACTCGAGGACGAGTAGGAATTAAGCTGGGGGGTGCTGATACGTCTCCAACGTATCTATAATTTTTGCTTGTTCCATGTTGTCATATTATCATTCTTGGATGTTTTACAATCATTTTATAGCAACTTTATATCATTTTTTGGGACTAACCTATTGGCATAGTGCCAAGTGCCAGTTGCTGTTTTTTGCTTGTTTATTACATCGCAGAAAATCAATACCAAACGGAGTCCAAACGCAGCGAAACTTTTTGGAGATTTTTTCTGGAAGAGAAGACACCTATTGGGCCAAAGAAGTACCAGAGGGGCGCTCCAACGGGAGCACAACCCACCTGGGCGTGCCTAGGGGCCCAGGCGTGTCCTTGTGGGTTGTGCCCACCTGGGCCGCCTCCCGCACCGCCTCTTTGCTCTATAAATACCCCGAATATCCAAAAACCCTAGGGGAGTCGACGAAACACAATTCCAGCAGCCGCAAGTTCTAGACACCACCAGATCCAATCTAGACACCATCACAGAGGGGCTCATCATCCTCATTGGTGCCTCTCCGATGATGCGTGAGTAGTTCATTGTAGACCTACAGGTCCGTAGTTAGTAGCTAGATGGCTTCCTCTCTCTCTTTTGATTCTCAATACAATGGTCTCTTGGAGATATATTTGATGTAACTCTTTTTGCGGTGTGTTTGTTGGGATCCGATGAACTTTGAGTTTATGATCAGATCTATTTATCCATGAAAGTTATTTGAGTTTCTTTGGTCTCTTATATGCATGATTACTTATAGCCTCGTATTTCTTCGTCGAATCTTTGGTTTAGTTAGGCCAACTAGATCGATTTTTCTTGCCATGGGAAGAGGTGCTTTGTGATGGGTTCGGTCGTGCGGTGTTCTTTCCCAGTGACAGAAGGGGCAGCAAAACATGTATTGATCGTTGCTATTAAGAATAACAAGATGGGGTCTATTCCAACATGAATAGATCTTGTCTACATTATGTCATCGTTCTTAATGCATTACTCCATTTCTCCATGAACTTAATACACTAGATGCATGCTGGATAGCGGTCGATGTGTGGAGTAATAGTAGTAGATGCAGGCAGGAGTCGGTCTACTAATCTTGGACTTGATGCCTATATAATGATCATTGCCTGGATATCGTCATAATTATTTGAAGTTCTATCAATTGCCCAATAGTAATTTGTTTACTCGTCGTATGCTATTTTTCTCGAGAGAAGCCACTAGTGAAATCTACGGCCCCCGGGTCTATTCTTTATCATATTTGCTTTTAGATCTATTTTTATTTGATTTTGTTTTTAGATCTATTATTCTAAAAACCCAAAAATACCTTGCTGCACTTTTTCTTTATTTAATTTTTTTGTTTTATTGCGAGATCTATTTATCCAAAATCATACAAACAAATCTATCTTTTACCGGAGAGGGATTTACAACCCCTCTTACGCGTCGGGTTGCAAGTATTTGTTCTTTCTGTGCAGGTACCGTTTACATAGTGTTGCTTGGTTCTCCTACTGGTTCGATAACCTTAGTTTCATAACTGAGGGAAATACCTACCGAAGCTGACTGCATCATCCCTTCCTCTTCAGGGAAATACTGACGCGGATACGAGCCGTCAGCTAGTAAGCCGGTCCTTGCTGGCACACAAAACGATGCACCCAGAGATTTGACCGACAAAGCCCATTTGACGGTACTGCTTAATAGCCAAGATCTCGATGCTTATGCTGATGAACACTTGGAGGTGATATGATGAATCTTCTTACCCATGGTGCATCCATTAGATGTCGAGATGAAGGCGCACAATAAGGACTACGCCAGATGGTTGAAGAATTGTTTGGCACGCGGATCCATGGATGACATTGCTACGTGGTTGTCACAAAAGCCATCACCTACCACTACTGCAGGATGGTCCAAACGTGAAAGTACAATCTGAGACCCTTCGACCAAACTGTGTGCAATGCATTAATCACAAACTGTGGTGTAAGAAAACCATAAAAAATGATACGAAATGTTTGCGATGGTAGAGACATCAAACACGTTTCAGATTATAGTTGCGCGTGTGATACATGGCACACAGTTCACTCACGTGAACTGTTTGCGATGAGCATAACAACAGAAATGGTCAACCAGATGATGGTGTGTGTGATATACGGCATACAGTTCACTCAGATGAACTGTTTGTGATTAAGAAACACAACAGAAACGGTCAGCCAGATCAAAGGTGTGTGCGATATACGACATACAGTTCACTCGGATGAACTGTTTGCATTGAGCCAAGAGAACAGAAATGGTTCAACTTAACAAGATTTCTGTGGTTTGCGGCAAATAGGTCTGTAATCAGAAAAGTGTGCGAAGACCGATAATAACACACAAGATTGCTGCTAATAAGCCGTGTGTGTTGTGGGCAAACGCGTCCTGGTATACAATTGTCAGCGATTGATGAATTCAGCACCAGCGATTTCTATATTATGGTCAGTGTGTGATGTGATTACATACAGAACAACAACATATATACTAATAAGGACATGATTGCACAACCAAATTAAACATCCAATTACATAGTCTTGGGCGAGCAATGTGCCCGCACGCGTCGTGCTAGCTCGCTGTTCCTTCTATGCTAAGTTTCCATTAATTGATGGCATTTTGTGAACACGCCACTGTTTCCCGCCATTTCCTCATTGGTTTCCCGCTGCCACCCAGTGATATTGCGCATAAAGCTAGGCGGCGCGCGATGCACCGAGGCAACAAGCGCAGCCTATAGCACATCCACCTTTTCCAAGCATGCCAACCTACCGAAGTGCCGCCTCTGCCATCAACCTCCTCGACGAGGAAAACCAGAAGGGGCCACGGCCCGTCGAGGCCGAGGCGCTCCCCAGCAACGCGATGGACGACGCCGTGCGGTGCGTCATCGCCAGTGTTGACCAGACCCTTGGCGCACGGCACTTCAGCGCCGCGAATCAAGATAGGCCTGTCAGCGCCGAGAGGCTGTAGTTCGCAGCAGAACATGATTGATGGTGCGCCGCAGAGCAAGCTAGGTGCGTCCGTGCCGATAGGCTGTAGCTCGCCACACAGCAAGACCGTTGGAGCGCCACGGAGTGAGAGGCGCGCTGCGCCGCACAGCTGATGTCTACTACGCAACCTTTCTTCTTGTAGACTCATGTTGGGCCTCCAAGCGCAGAGTTTTGTAGGAAAGTAGCAATTTTCCCTCAAGTGGATGACCTAAGGTTTATCAATCCATGGGAGGCGTAGGATGAATATGGTCTCTCTCAAACACCCTGCAACTAAATAACAAAGAGTCTCTTGTGTCCCCAACACACCCAATACAATGGTAAATTGTATAGGTGCACTAGTTCGGCGAAGAGATGGTGATACAAGTGTAATATGGATAGTAGATATAGGTTTTTGTAATCTAAAAATATAAAAACAGCAAGGTAACTAGTAACAAAAGTTAGAAAAAAATTGTATTGCAATGCTTGAAAACAAGGCCTAGGGTTCATACTTTCACTAGTGCAAATTCCCTCAACAATGAAAACATAATTGGATCATATAACAATCCCTCAATGTGCAACAAAGAGTAACCGATACGTCCATTTTGCATCATGTTTTCCTACTATTATTTATAATGTTTTTATGCATAATAATGCTTTATGGAGTAATTCTAATGCCTTTTCTCTCATAATATGCAAGGTTTACACAAAGAGGAAGAATGCCGGCAGCTGGAATTCTGGACCTGAAAAAGCTACATCAAAGTTACCTATTCTGCACATCTCCAAATGAGGTGAAAAATTACGAAGAATTATTTTGGAATATATAAAAAATACTGGAGCAAATAACTACAGGAGAGGGGCCACCTGGTGAGCACAAGACACCAGGGTGCGCCAGGCCCCCTAGGCGCACCCTGGTGGGTTGTGCTCAGCCCGGCCCATCTCCGGTGCCCATCATCTGGTATATAGGTCATTTTGACCTAGAAAAAATTAGGAGGGGACTTTCGGGACGAAGCGCCACCGTCTCGAGGCGGAACTTGGGCAGGAGCACTTTTGCCCTCCGGCGGAGCGATTCCGCCAAGGGAACTTCCCTCCCGGAGGGGGAAATCAAAGCCATCGTCATCACAAACAACCTTTCATCTTTGGGAGGGCAATCTCCGTCAACATCTTCAACAACACCATCTCCTCTCAAACCCTAGTTCATCTCTTGTGTTCAATCTTTGTACCGGAACCTCAGACTAGTACCTGTGGGTGACTAGTAGTGTTGATTACATCTTGTAGTTGATTACAATATGGTTTATTTGGTGGAAGATTATATGTTCAGATCCATTATGCTATTTAATACCCCTCTGGTCTTGAGCATGATTATCATTTGTGAGTAGTTAATTTTGTTCTTGAGGTCACAAGAGAAGTGATGTTGCAAGTAATCATGTGAACTTGATATGTGTTCGATTTTTTGATGATATGTATGTTGTGATCCCCTTAGTGGTGCCATGTGAACGTCGACTACATGGAACTTCACCATATTTGGGCCTAAGGGAATGCATTGTGGAGTAGTTATTAGATGATGGGTTGCTAGAGTGACAGAAGCTTAAACCCTAGTTTATGCGCTACTTCGTAAGGGACCGATTTGGATCCAAAAATTTAATGCTATGGTTAGATTTTATCTTAATACTTTTCTCGTAGTTGCGGATGCTTGCGAGGGGGTTAATCATAAGTAGGAGGTTTGTTCAAGTAAGAACAGCACATAAGCACCAGTCCACCCACATATCAAATTATCAAAGTAGCAAACACGAATCAAACCAACATGATGAAAGTGACATGGTGAAATTCCCGTGTACTCTCAAGAACGCTTTGCTTATCATAAGAGACTGCTTTGTCCTGTCCTTTTCCACGAAAGGATTAGGCTACCTTGCTGCACTTTATTTACCTTTACCGTTACTTGTCCATTACAAATTATCTTGCTATCAAACTATCTGTTACCGACTATTTCAATGCTTGTAGAAAATACCTTGCTAAAAACCACTTATCATTTCCTTCTGATCCTAGTTGGGTTCGACACTCTTACTTATCGAAAGGACTACGATTGGTCCCCTATACTTGTGGGTCATCAAGACTCTTTTCTGGTGCCGTTGTCAGGGAGTGAAGCGCTCTTGGTAAGTGCAAATTGGCAAGGAAAAATTATTACTACGTGCTGAAATTTATTGTCACTTGTTACTATGGAGAACCATCCTTTGAGGGGTTTGTTTGGGGTATCTTCACCTCGACCGAAAGCACAATTAGTTTCCCCTCAACCTACTGCACCTACTAAAAATATTGTTTATGAAATTCCTTTGGGTATGATAGATCAACTACTAGCTAATCCTTATGCAGGAGATGGAACTAAACATCCTGATATGCACTTGATATATGTGGATGAAATTTGTGGATTATTTAAGCTTGCAGGTTTATCCAGAGATGAAGATAAGAAGAAGGTTTTCCCTTTATATTTGAAGGTAAAAGCATTGACATGGTATAGGCTATGCGATGATATTGGATCTTGGACCTGGAATCGATTTAAATTGGAATTTCACCAAAAAAATTATCCTATGCATCTAGTTCATCGTGATCGGAATTATATATATAATTTTTAGCCTCATGAAGGAGAAAGTATCTCTCTATCTTGGGGGAGGCTTAAGTCAATGTTATATTCATGCCCCCAATCATGAGCTCTCCAGAGAAATTATTATTCAAAAATTTTATGCTCAGCTTTCTCATGATGATCGATCCATGCTCGATACTTGTTGTACTGGTTCTTTTATGAAGAAGACTATTGAATTCATGTGGGATCTTTTAGAAAGAATTGAACGCAACTCTGATGATTGGGAACTCAACGAAGGTAAAGAGTCAGGTATTAAGCTTGAATTTGATTGTGTTAAATCTTTTATGAATACCGATGCTTTTCACAAGTTTAGCACTAAATATGGACTAGACTCTGAGATAGTAGCCTCCTTTTGTGAATCTTTTGCTACACATGTTGATCTCCCTAAGGAGAAGTGGTTTAAATACCATCCCCCTATTACATAAGAAATTAAAGAACCGGTCATAGTTAAAGATGAAACTATTATTTACAATGTTGATCTAGTTGTGCCTACTGCTTATATTGAAAAACCACCTTTCCCTATTAGGATAAAGGAACATGCTAAGGTTTCAATTGTGGTTCGCAAAAGTAATATTAAAGCGCCTAAACCTGCTGAGAAAATTAAAGTAGAACCTAGTGTTGCTATGGTTAAAGATCTCCTGGTAGAAAATATTGATGGGCATGTTATTTACTTCTGTGATGAAGCTGCTAGAATTGCTAAACCCGATGAAAAAGATAAACATAGACCTGTTGTTGGCATGCCTGTTGTCTCAGTTAAAATAGGACATCATTGTTATCGTGGTTTATGTGACTTAGGTGCTAGCGTGAGTGCTATTCCTTTTTCCATATACCAAGAAATTATGAATGACATAGCACCCACTGAAATAGAAGACATAGATGTTACTATTAAACTTGCTAATAGAGACACCATCACACCACTTGGGATTGTTAGAGACGTTGAAGTCTTGTGTGGGAAAATAAAATACCCTACTGATTTTCTAGTTCTTGGTTCCTCACAGGATGATTTTTGTCCCATTATCTTTGGTAGACCTTTCTTGAACACTGTCAATGCTAAAATATATTGTGAAAAACAAGCTGTCGGTCTTAGCTTTGGTGATGAGTCTCATGAGTTTAATTTCTCCAAGTTTAGTAGACAACCTCATAAAAAATAATTACCTAGTAAGGATGAAATAATTGGTCTTGCTTCTATTGCCGTGCCTCCTACTGATCCACTAGAACAATATTTGCTAGATCATGAAAATGATATGCATATGCATGAAAGAAATGAAATAGATAAAAAAAATTCTTTGAACAACGACCTCTGCTCAAACACAATTTGCCTATTGAAACTCTAGGAGGTCCTCCTCCACCTAAAGGTGATCCTATGTTTGAATTAAAACAATTGCCTGACACATTGAAATATGCTTATCTCGATGAGAAAAAGATATATCCTGTTATTATTAGTGCTAACCTTTCAGATCATGAAGAAGAAAGATTATTGAAAATCCTGAAGAAGCACCGTGCTGCCATTGGATATACTCTTGATGATCTTAAGGGCATTAGTCCCACTCTCTGTCAGCACAAAATTAATATGGAATCAGATGCTAAACCCGTTGTTGATCATCAACGACGTTTGAATCCTAAGATGAAAGAAGTGGTAAGAACTGAAATATTAAAGCTTTTGGAAGCAGGTATAAACTATCCCATAACTGATAGTAAATGGGTAAGTCCCGTTCATTTTGTCCCTGAGAAGGGAGGTATTACTGTTGTTCCTAATGATAAAAATGAACTTATTCCACAAAGAATTGTTACTAGCTATAGAATGGTAATTGATTTTAGAAAATTAAATAAAGCAACTAGAAAAGATCATTACCCTCTGCCTTTTATTGATCAAATGTTGGAAAGGTTATCTAAGCACACACACTTTTGCTTCCTAGATGGATATTCTGGTTTTTCTCAAATACCTGTTTCACAACCTATTCAAGAGAAAACCACCTTTACCTACCCTTTTGGAACTTATGCTTATAGATATATGCCTTTTGGATTATGCAATGCACCTACTACCTTTCAAAGATGTATGACTGCTATATTCTCTGATTTTTGTGAAAAGATTGTTGAGGTTTTCATGGATGATTTTTCTGTTTATGGAACTTCTTTTGATGATTGCTTGAGCAACCTTGATCGAATTTTGATGATTATGCTGTTGGTGCTGTTCCAGGACAAAGAGTTGATAAGAAATTGAATGTTATTCATTATGGTAGCAAAACTCTAGACAGTGCTCAAAGAAATTATAATACTACTGAAAAAGAATTTTTAGCAGTTGTGTTTTCTTATGACAAATTCAGATCCTATATTGTTGATTCCAAAGTAATTGTTCACACTGATCATGCTGCTATTAAATATCTTATGGAAAAGAAAGATGCTAAACCTAGACTCATTAGGTGGGTTCTTTTGCTACAAGAATTTGATTTACATATTACTGATAGAAAAGGAGCTGAGAACCCCGTAGCTGATAACTTGTCTAGGTTAGAGAATATTCTTGATGACCCACTACCTATTGATGATAGCTTTCCTGATGAACAACTAGCTGCAATAAATGTTTCTCATAATACTCCTTGGTATGCTAACTATGCTAATTATATTGTTGCTAAATATATACCACCTAGTTTCACATATCAACAAAAGAAAAAATTCTTCTATGATTTAAGACATTACTTTTGGGATGACCCACATCTTTATAAAGAAGGAGTAGATGGTATTATTAGACATTATGTACCTAAGCATGAACAGGAACAAATCCTACGGAAATGTCACTCCGAAGCTTATGGAGGGCATCATGCGGGAGATAGAACTGCTCACAAGGTATTGCAATCTGGTTTTATTAGCCTACTCTCTTTAAGGATGCCCATAAGTTTGTTTTATCTTGTGATGAATGTCAAAGAATTGGTAATATCGGTAAGCGTCAGGAAATGCCTATGAATTATTCACTTGCTGTTGAACCATTTGATGTTTGGGCTTTTTATTATATGGGACCTTTTCCTTCCTCTAATGGGTATTCACATATTTTGGTTGTTGTTGATTATGTTACTAAGTGGGTAGAAGCTATTCCAACTAGTAGTGCTGATCATAACACTTCCATTAAAATGCTTAAAGATGTCATTTTCCCAAAGTTTGGAGTCCCTAGATATTTAATGACTGATGGTGGTTCACACTTTATTCATGGTGATTTCCGTAAAATGCTTGCTAAATATGATGTTAACCATAGAATTGCATCACCCTATCATCCTCAATCTAGTGGTCAAGTTGAACTTAGCAATAGACAAATAAAACTAATATTACAAAAAACTGTTAATAGGTCCCGAAAGAAATGTTCTAAGAAACTGGATGATGCACTTTGGGCCTATAGAACAACATATAAAAATCCTATGGGTATGTCTCCCTATAAAATGGTTTATGGAAAATCTTGTCATTTGCCTCTAGAGTTAGAACATAAAGCTTATTGGGTAATTAAAGAACTCAACTATGATTTCAAACTTGCCGGTGAAAAGAGGTTGTTTGATATTAGCTCATTAGATGAAGGGAGAACCCAAGCTTATGAAAATGCCAAATTATTTAAAGAAAAAGTTAAAAGATGGATGACAAAAGAATCCAAAAGAGGGAATTCAAAGTTGGAGAACATGTTCTTTTGTACAACTCTTGTTTTAGATTCTTTGCAGGAAAACCTCTCTTTAAATGGGAAGGACCATATATTATCGAGGAGGTTTATCGCTCTGGAGCTATCAAGATTAATAATGCCGAGGGTACTAACCCGAAGGTGGTCAATGGGCAAAGAATTAAGCACTATATCTCAGGTACGCCTATTAATGTTGAAAGCAATATTATTCAAACCATGACACCGGAGGAACACATAAAAGAAATCTTCTGGAACACTCCAGAATCCTTAAAAGGAGGAGGTACGTGATACGGTAAGTAAACGGACTCCAAAAAATCTGCAAAAATATTTTTTGTCAGTTTTGGAATATTACAAAAATTAGGAAAATAAGAAACAACCAGGAAGGCAACCGAGGAGGGCATAAGACACCAGGGTGCGCCTGCCTTGCCTGGCGTGCCCAGGTGGGTTGTGCCCACCTCGAGAACCGTCCCAACTCCATTTTCCTCTCGTTTGCTTGTTTCCCAAGATAAAAAAAGCTTTATATACCCCCCGAACGTATTAACCACCGTATCGCGGAGAAATCTTATGTTCTTCTTTCTTGCTATTTTTTGACAGATCTAGATCGCCATGGCCGCTTCGAGCTCCTCCAAGGACAAGTTCTTTGAGAATGTGATCAACCTGTATTTGCGGGAGGTGATGCAGCACCCTCAAGCAATTGAGATGCGTGAAGGGGTGGTCCACATCCGGGATGTCCAGGGGCCCATGAGGACGGGAACCGTGGAGGCTAGGCTCGAAGCCATGGAGCAGGAGGTCTTCAAGTGTAAGGGGATGGTGGAACGTGGGCTCAGTGCCAATCACCTTATGATTACGGAGTTCACCCGTGATAACAAGGTGGATGGCCGGTCCATGGACGACATCATCTTCACCATCAACAAGCAAATCAATTTTCTGCAAAGCCAAATCTATGATCTCCAAAATCAAGTCTTTGAATATGTGGCAAGATTTAAAGGTATGAGTTTAGCTGCCAGTTGAAGGACTCGTGAGACTTGCGCTTCTTCTTATGATGGTGAACCGCTGCCATGGAAGCCGGAGGATAAGCTCGCTACTACCTCATCACCACCACCATCATCATCTTCCCCAATAAAGGAGATTTGAGTTCATGGTATGGGCACTCCCCTTGGCTTGTGCCAAGCTTGGGGGAGGTGCCCCGGTATCGTATCACCACAACTATCTTTGCCTTTATCTATTTTAGTTCGATCTTTAGTTATCCTATGATTTAGTTGAATAAAAATTTAGTTTGATCTATTTTCAAGTACTTGCTTAGTGATCTATCTATCTATGTAATCATGTGCGAGATATATAATAAAGAGTAGTTTGAGTTTTGTTTTTCTTTACTCTTATGTTTCAATAAAAAGAAAAGAAATAAATGTAAAAGATCATATGCTAATCTTATGGTAAGTAATGACATCACATAAGAAAAAGTATAAGTGGTAAAATTTATTGGAGATTGACAAACATAGCATTGGTCAATGATGCAATTCATGAAAGAATTAATAAGGGAAGAGAAGATTCACATGCAAATACACTATCTTGGACATCTTTTATGACTGTGAGCCCCCATTAAATATTATATGTCAAAATTGTTGACGTTGGACAAGGAAGACAACATAATGATTTATGTTTGTTCATATTCACATAGAAGTTATATTGTCATAGATCCTTCAACATGTGGTGCTTGCTCAATATCTTTGCTAGCCAAAAACTCTGCACCAAGTAGAGATACTACTTGTGCATCCAAAAACCCTTAAACCCAAAATCTTATTTCGAGAGTCCACCATACCTACCTACGGATTGAGTAAGATCCTTAAAGTAAGTTGTCATCGGTGGAATAAGGCAATAAAAATTGCTTCTAAATGTGTTGGATCATTTAGTGTAAGAGAAAATTGAGCGTTGTAGGAACTTGTGATGGCAAAATAATAAAAGCGATGGACTGCATAATAAAGGTTGCTATCATAAGGGGCAATACAACGTGACGTTCTTTTGCATTAAGGGATTTGGCATACAAACAAAAAGCGCATGGCAACCTCTTCTTCCCTCTGCGAAGGGCCTATCTATTACTTTTATGTATTTACTTTTATGCAAGAGTCCAAGTATTCTTCCCTATCCCTTTTATTTTTCTCCTTTTGCAAGCATCATGTGGTGAGGAAAGATCTAGGCACATATATCCAGTTGGATATGAGTGAGCATGATTTATTATTGTTGACATCACCCCTGAGGTGAATATGTTGGGAGGCAAAACTATAAGCCCCTATCTTTCTATGTGTCCGGTTCAAACTTTTTGTTCATGGGTATGCTATCAGTGTTAGCAATCATGGAAGGTTAAATGATGGTTGAGTATGTGGACTTGGCAAAAGGCTCCGATACGTGACCCTTCCTGAAAATATGATGAATTGTAGTTGCAAAGTTAACTGAGAACATAGTTTGTTGATTTTCAATAAGGTTTATACTTTATACTTCAATGATGTGATGAATTGTTACTTGTTCATGAGAAGTTATATGATAAAAGTTGTGTGATAAAGTTTTATGTCAAAGTTCTTTGTTGTTATAATAATAAACATGATGCTTCTATGTCCGTATTTTGTTTTTATCGACACCTCTCTCTCTAAGCATGTGGGCATGTTTTTCAATTTTGTTTTTTCTCTTGAGGACAAGCGAGGTCTAAGCTTGGGGGAGTTGATACGTCCATTCTGCATCATGTTTTCCTACTGTTATTTATAATGTTTTTATGCATAATAATGCTTTATGGATTAATTCTAATGCCTTTTCTCTCATAACATGCAAGGTTTACACAAAGAGGGAGAATGCCAGCAGCTGTAATTCTGGACCTGAAAAAGCTATGTCAGAGTTACCGATTCTGCACATCTCCAAATGAGCTGAAAATTTACGGAGAATTATTTTGGAATATATAAAAAATACTGGAGCAAATAACTACCGGAGGGGGGCCACCTGGTGAGCACAAGACACCAGGGCGCGCCAGGCCCCCCAGGCGCGCCCTGGTGGGTTGTGCTCAGCCCGGCCCACCTCTGGTGCCCATCTTCTGGTATATAGGTCATTTTGACCTAGAAAAAATCAGGAGGGGACTTTCGGGACGAAGCGCCGCAGTATCGAGTTGGAACTTGGGCAGGAGCACTTTTGCCCTCCGCGGAGCGATTCCGCCAGGGGAACTTCCCTCCTGGAGGGGGAAATCGAAGCAATCGTCATCACCAACAACCCTCTCATCTTTGGGAGGGCAATCTCCATCAACATCTTCAACAACATCGTCTCCTCTCAAACCCTAGTTCATCTCTTGTGTTCAATATTTGTATCGGAACCTCAGATTGGTACCTGTGGGTGACTAGTAGTGTTGATTACATCTTGTAGTTGATTACTATATGATTATTTGGTGGAAGATTATATGTTCAGATTGATTATGCTATTTAATACCCCTCTGATCTTGAGCATGATTATCATTTGTGAGTAGTTACTTTTGTTCTTGAGGTCATGGGAGAATTCATGTTGCAAGTAATCATGTGAACTTGATACGTTTTCGATATTTTGATGATATGTATGTTGTGATTCCCTTAGTGGTGTCATGTGAACGTCGACTACATGGCACTTCACCATATTTGGGCCTAAGGGAATGCATTGTGGAGTAGTTATTAGATGATGGGTTGCTAGAGTGACAGAAGCTTAAACCCTAGTTTATGCGCTACTTCGTAAGGGACCGATTTGGATCCAAAAGTTTAATGCTATGGTTAGATTTTATCTTAATACTTTTCTCGTAGTTGCGGATGCTTGCGAGGGGATTAATCATAAGTAGGAGGTTTGTTCAAGTAAGAACAGCACCGAAGCACCGGTCCACCCACATATCAAATTATCAAAGTAGCAAACACGAATCAAACCAACATGATGAAAGTGACATGGTGAAATTCCCGTGTACCCTCAAGAACACTTTGCTTATCATAAGAGACTGTATTGGCCTGTCCTTTGCCACGAAAGGATTATGCTACCTTGCTGCACTTTATTTACCGTTACAAATTATCTTGCTATCAAACTATCTGTTACCGACTATTTCAGTGCTTGCAGAAAATACCATGCTGAAAACCACTTGTCATTTCCTTCTGCTCCTCGTTGGGTTCGACACTCTTACTTATCGAAAGGACTATGATTGATCCCCTATACTTGTGGGTCATCAATCACTCCAAAGCTCCTATCGCGGAGAACATAAGAAGAAATTGTTGTAGGTAGCAAACCACCTCAAAGTTATCCTTTCCGATCAATCTATTGAGTCGTCCCTATAAGTGTCACAAACAGCCCTAGGGTTCATACTAAAATAACACCATATGAAAACACATCAATCAACCCTAATGCCACCTAGATATTCCAATGTCACCACAAGTATCCACGAGTTAATTATACGATATGCATCAAACAACTTCAGATTCATAATATTAAATCCAACACAAAGAACCTTAAAGAGTGCCCCAAGATTTCTACCGGAGAAACAAGGACGAAAACGTGCATCAACCCCTATGTATAGATTACCCCAATGTCACCTCCGGAATCCGCGATTTGAGTGCCAAAACATGCATCAAGTGAATCAATATGATACCCCATTGTCACCACGGGTATTCATACGCAAGACATACATCAAGTGTTCTCAAATCCATAAAAGTATTCAATATGATAATAACAAAATCTCAAAGGTAAAACTCAATTCATCACAAGAAGGTAGAGAGGGAAAAACACCATAAGATCCAACTATATTAACAAAGCTCACAACATACATCAAGATCGTGCCAAATCAAGAACATGAGAGAGAGAGAGAGATGAAACACATAGCTACTAGTACATACCCTTAGCTCTGAGGGTGAACTACTCCCTCCTCATCATGGTGGCCGCCGGGATGATGAAGATGGCCTCCGGTGATGATTTCCCCCTCCGCAGGGTGCCGGAACAGGGTCCCGATTGGTTTTTCGTGGCTACAGAGGCTTGCGGTGGCGAAACTTCTCATCTAGGGTTCTTTTCGGAGGTTACTATATATATAGGGGTATTTGGTGTTGGAATCAAGTCAGGGGGGTGCCCAAGGGCCCCACAAGCTTGGGAGGCGTGCCCTAGGGGGGTGGGCGTGCCCCCAGGCTTGTGGCCTCCTCGGTCACCTCCTGGTCCAGCTCCGGTGCTCCGTGGGTCGCTTCTAGTCCATAAACTATCACCGTAAACTTTTAGCCCATTCCAAGAACTTTTATTTCTGCACAAAAAAAAGACAGCATGGTAGTTCTGCTGAAAACAGCGTCAGTCAGGGTTAGTTCTAATAAAATCATACCAAAACCATATAAAATTGTTGCAAACATGGCATGAATACATCGTAAATTATAGATACATTGGAGACGTATCAGCATCCCCAAGCTTAATTCCTACTCGTCCTTGAGTAGGTAAATGATAAAAGAAATAATTTACGAAGTGTGAATGCTAGCATAGTGCGTAAATTTGATCAATGATAGTTCCAAACACTTTTTCTAGCATCATTAAATATCATAAACAATAGCTCATCTCATAAAACTTTTCATGATCAAGTAACAAGCTATTCACATGTTGAAGCATAGACCATAAACTTTCTTGAAAACGAACAAACTATGTTCTTAGCCATCAAACAATTGCAATTCATCTTATTTTCAGGAAGGGTCTATGTAAGAGCTTGGATTTAGCAAATTCCACATACTCAATGATGTGGCTTGAAACTACATCGGTATTTCCCCAAAGAGGAAGGGATGATGCAGTACAGCTACGGTAGGTATTTCCGTCAATTATGAAACCAAGGTATCAATCCAGTAGGAGAACCAAGCAACACTATGTATATGGTACCTGCACACAAAGAACAAATCCTTGCAACCCAACGCGTAAGAGGGGTTGTCAGTCCCTCCTCGGTAAAAGATAGATTGTTTTGTATGTAGTTGGATGAATAGATCTAAATAAAACATGAAATAAAATATGAAAATAAAAAGTGCAGCAACGTATTTTTGGGTTTTTGGAATAATAGATCTGGAAAAAAATACGGTGGAAAATAGATCTCAAAGCAATATAATAAAATATAGACCCGGGGGCCGTAGATGTCACTAGTGGATTCTCTCAAGAAAATAGCACACGGTGGGTAAACAAATTACTGTTGGGCAATTGATAGAAGATCGAATAATTATGAGGATATCCAAGGCAATGATCAATATATAGGCATCACGTCCAAAATTAGTAGACCGACTCCTGCCTCCATCTACTCTATTACTCCACACATCGACCGCTATCTAGCATGCATCTAGTGTATTAAGTTCATGGAGAAATGGAGTAATGCAATAAGAATGATGACATGATGTAGACAAGATCTATTAATGTAGGAATAGACCCCATCTTGATATCCTTAATAGCAACGATACATATGTGCCTCGCTACCCCTTCTGTCATTGGGTGAGGACACCGTAAGATCGAACCCATCACAAAGCACCTCTTCCCATGGCAAGAAAAATCGATCTAGTTGGCCTAACTAAACCAAAGATTCGAAGAAGAAATACGAGGCTATAAATAATCATGCATATAAGAGATCAAGGATAACTCAAATAATATTCATGGATATAGATCTGATCATAAACTCAAACTTCATCGGATCCCAACAAACACACCGCAAAAAGGTTTACATCCAATAGATCTCCAAGAGACCATTGTATTGAGAAACTAAAAGAGAGAAGAAGCCATCTAGCTACTTCCTACGGACCCGCAGGTCTATGGTGGACTACTCACGCATCATCAGAGAGGCACCAATGAGGATGATGAACCCCTCCATGATGGTGTTAGATTGGATCTCGTAGTTTTGGAACTTGCGGCGGCTGGAATTGTGTTTCGTCTGCTCTCCTAGGGTTTCTGGAATATTTGGGAATTTACAGGGCGAAGAGGCGGTGCAGGAGACCCCTGTGGGCCCCACAACCCACCAGGGCGCGCCTGGGCTCCTAGGCACGCCCTGGTGTCTTGTGGTCCCCACGGGCCTCCCCTCTGGTCCTTCCTTGGCCCCGAAGTTGTCTTCTGGTCCAAAAAAATCTCCAAAAAGTTTCGTTGTGTTTGAACTCCGTTTGATAGGGATATTCTGCGAAGCAAAAAAAACAACAACTGGTACTTGGCACTATGTCAATAGGTTAGTCCCAAAAAATGATATAAAGTTGCTATAAAATGATTGTAAAACATCCAAGAATGATAATATAACAGCATGGAACAATAAAAAATTATAGATACGTTGGAGACATATCAGCATCCCCAAGATTAATTCCTGCTCGTCCTCGAGTAGGTAAATGATAAAAACAGAATTTTATATGTGGAATGCTGCCTAACATGTTCATCACATATTCTTTTCTTTTGTAGCATGGACATTTGGACTTTTAGATGGTTCAAAGCAATAGTCTATATTTGACATGATAACTTCAATACTCCAACTTGTCAATAAGCAACCATGTCTTTCAAAATATCAACACTACAGAAAGTTATCCCTAGCCCATCATGCTCAATCATTGATCCATTCATGAAACACACTCGAATATTAGCTACATCCAGTGATCAAGTACGATCATAGTGCTCCCTAGTTCGTGCCTTATAAGACAAGATGGAGACTCAAATAAAAATAAAATTGCATAAAGTAAATAGAAAGGCCCTTTGCAGAGGGAAGTAGAGATTTGTATAGGCGCCAGAGCTCAAAGCTTAAATTGAGAGATAAAATATTTTGAGAGGCATGCTTTTCCTGTCAACGAAAATGACCGAGTAATTCCCAACACTTTCCATGCTAGATATATCACAGGTGGTTCCCAAACATAAAATAAAGTTTATTACATTTTCCACCATACTTTCACACTCCACGGCTAGCCGTATCCATGGGTACCGTCCATACCAACACTTTCCAAGGAATTTATTATTTGACAACATAAAGTAAATTTCTTTTTTATTTCGGGACTGGGCATCCCTATTACCGCCATACTCTCGTGCAATGACAAGTGAATAAACACTCAACTTGAGAATAACACATCTAGCATGGAAAATATTGGCCACCCCCTGCCGCTTCATGAGCGGTACGGGCACACAAAAAGGAAAATCATTTTGAAAATTAGAGTTGGCACATACAAATTTACTTAGAATGGCACAGAAATACTGCACATAGTTAGGTATGGTGGACTCATGTGGCAAAACTGGGTTTAAGGATTTTGGATGCACAAGTAGTATTTCTACTTAGTACAACTGGAGGCTAGCAAAAAGATTGAGAAGCAACCAACCGAGAAACGAAAATTCTCATAAACGAGCATTAAGAATAACTAACACTGAATAATGCACCACAAGTAGGATGTAATTTCATTGCATAACTATTGACTTTCATTCTTGCAAAGGGAATCACAAACCTTAACACCAATTTTCTTACTAGAGCATAATTACTCACTAACATGACTCATATATTACTATCATCATATCTGAAAACTATCACAAAGAATCAAGTTTATTTTGTCCAATGATCTTCATGGAAGTTTTTATTATATCCCTCTTGAATATCTATCACTTTGGGACTAATTTCATATATTGCAATTTCTTTTGACAAGCTCAAATAAATTTAAGTGAAGAACATGAGCATACAAATTTCATCTCTCAAAATAATATAAGTGAAGCATGAGAGAATTTCTTAAAAAAATTACTAACTCCCAAATTAATCTAAGTGAAGCATGAGAGTATTTCTTCAAAAATATGAAAGCACACTGTGCTCAAAAAGATATAAGTGAAGCACTAGAGCAATTCCATGGCTCAAAAAATTTAAGTGAAGCATATAGAGCAATTCTAACAAATCATAGCATAATTTTGGCTCTCTCAAATAGGTGTGTCCAGCAAGGATACTTGTGACAAATTAAAAAGCAAAACAAGCAAAGATTCATATAATACAAGACTCTCCAAGCAAAACTCATCATATGTGACGAATAAAAATATAGCTCCAAGTAAAATACCGATGGTCATTAGAAGAAAGAGGGGATGCCTTCCGGGGCATCCCCAAGCTTAGTTGCTTGGTTCTCCTTGAATATTAACTTGGGGTGTCATGGGGCATCCCCAATCTTAGGCTCTTGACACTCCTTATTCCTTCATCCATCGTGATCTCACCCAAAACTTGAAAACTTCAGTCACACAAAACTTAACAAAATCTTTGTGAGATCCGTTAGTATAAGAAAACCAATCTTTACTTTAAGTACTGTTGCAAACCCATTAAAATTTTGTTATTGCATTATATCTACTATATTATAACTTTGCCATGGCTTATACCCTCCAATACAATCCATAGATTCATCAAAATAAGCACACAATGCAAAGAAGACAGAATCTGTGAAAAACAGAATAGTCTGTAAAGATGCGAGTTTTCCTCAGAGTTATGTAACTCCAAATATTCTGAAAAATAAGGAAAAAAGAGGAAATTTGTACATCACTCGTGTGTAAAAAATTTAGAATTTTTAGTCACTTCTGTGATTTTTAACAATTCTGTTAATGGACGCAAAAGTTTCTGTTTTTCAACAGGATCAAATCAACTATCATCCAAAGCTATCCTAAAGGCTTTACTTGGCACAAACACTAATTAAAACATAAAAATCACAATCATAACAGAGGCATAATTGTGCAAACACACAAAAACAGAAAGAAAAAGAGAAAAAAATATTTTATTCATTGGGTTGCCTCCCAACAAACGCTATCATTTCACGCCCCTAGCTAGGCATAATGCATAGATTCAAGTATTGTTGTCTTTCTTCTTATTTTCCATAGATGTGTTTTTGTCAGGAGGTTTTGCAAATATAACTTGAAACACATTATCCATAGAGATTTTAGCATTATCAAGTTTCCCATCTACGTATCCCCTTTGATTTCCGGCCACGATCCAAGAATATTGTTGATTAACGTCATTGAAAATTTGTTGGATCATATCTAAAATGGGGACTTCCTTTTTAAGATTCTCATCAAAATTTGATTATTTCCAAGCAAATGTCTCAACACATAATCACTATTGTAAAGGATCTCATTTATTACCGGTCTTTAATGGTTCATGCCATAAAAAAAATTTCCCTAGCTTCCCGTACTATGTGATCAAATTCATTCATGAGAACAACGGTAACTAGCTTTTTAGGTTTCAGATCCTTTATAATAGGTAGCTCATAAAACAATCTTTGCAATGTAGGATGAGTATGGATAAATCTATTTTCGAGTTTCAGAACTAGTGCTGACATAGCTTCCACATAAGATTTAGTTCTTTTAAGTATAGGGACATCATCAAGGGTCAATTTTCCAACACAATTGAAGAATTCTTGGATAGTTTCTTTTCCTATAATGTTCCCTTGCCCCAAAACAAAAGTTTTAGCATCCAGATTGCCAGATCATCCAATTTTAGGAGTTAGGCCATCATCTGTTTCTACCATACCAAAGTCACTCATGATGATGAGCTCAAGAAAACAAGAGATCTGACAAGAAAAGGGCGAACGAAAAAGGAGGCGAATAAAACGGGAAATTTTTGTGAAGTGGGGGAGATGAAAATGAGAGGTAAATGGCAAATAATGTAAATTGCAAGGAGATGAGATTTGTGATTAAGAACCTGATAGATGTTGATGATGTCTCCCCGGCAACGGCGCCAAAAATTTCCTTTTGATGCGGCTTGAAACTGCGTCGGTATTTCCCCAAAGAGGAAGGGGTGATGCAGTACAGCTATGGTAGGTATTTCCCTCAGTTATGAAACCAAGGTATCAATCCAGTAGGAGAACCAAGCAACACTATGTAAATGGTACCTGCACACAAAGAATAAATCCTCGCAACCCAACACGTAAGTGGGGTTGTCAATCCCTCCTCGGTAAAAAGATAGATTGTTTTGTATGTAGTTGGATGAATAGATCTGAATAAAACACGAAATAAAATATGCAAATAAAAAGTGCAGCAAAGTATTTTTGGGTTTTTGGAATAATAGATTTGAAAACAAATACGATGGAAAATAGATCTGAAAGCAATATAATAAAAGATAGACCCGGGGGCCGTAGGTTTCACTAGTGGCTTCTCTCGAGAAAAAAGCACACAGTGGGTAAACAAAATACAGTTGGGCAATTGATAGAAGATCGAATAATTATGACAATATCCAAGGAAATGATCAATATATAGGCATCACGTCCAAGATTAGTAGACCGACTCCTGCCTGCATCTACTACTATTACTCCACACATCGACCGCTATCCAGCATGCATCTAGTGTATTAAGTTCATGGAGAAACACAGTAATGCAATAAGAACGATGACATGATGTAGACAAGATCTATTCATGTAGGAATAGACCCCATCTTGTTATCCTTAAAAGCAATGATACATACGTGCCTTGCTACCCCTTTTGTCATTGGGTGAGGACACCGTAAGATCGAACCCATCACAAAGCACCTCTTGCCATGGCAAGAAAAATCGATCTAGTTGGCCTAACTAAACCAAAGATTTGAAGAAGAAATACGAGGCTATAAATAATCATGCATATAAGAGATCAAAGAAAACTCAAATAATATTCATGGATATAGATCTGATCATAAACTCAAAGTTCATCGAATCCAAACAAACACACCGCAAAAAGGTTTACATCAAATAGATCTTCAAGAGACCATTGTATTGAGAAGCAAAAAGAGAGAAGAAGCCATCTAGCTACTACCTACGGAACAGTAGGTCTATGGTGGACTACTCACGCATCATCGGAGAGGCACCAATGAGGATGATGAACCCCTCCATGATGGTGTTAGATTGGATCTCGTGGTTCTAGAATTTGCGGCGGCTGGAATTGTGTTTCATCTACTCTCCTAGGGTTTCTGGACTATTTGAGAATTTATAGGGCGAAGAGGTGGGGCAGGAGACCCCCGTGGGCCACACAACCCACTAGGGCGCGCCTGGGCTCCTGGGCGTGCCCTGGTGTCTTGTGGTCCCCATGGCCCCTCTGGTCCTTCCTTGGCCCCCAAGTTGTCTTATGGTCCAAAAAAAATCTCCAAAAAGTTTCGTTGCGTTTGGACTCCGTTTGATAGGGATATTCTGTGAAGTAAAAAACAAGCAAAAAACAGCAACTAGCACTGGACACTACGCCAATAGGTGAGTCCCAAAAAATGATATAAAGTTGCTATAAAATGATTGTAAAACATCCAAGAATGATAATATAACAACATGGAACACTAAAAAATTATAGATACGTTGGAGACGTATCACTCAACTATCATATAGTCTTCCATGATTGCTGACAGTCAAAGCATATTTTTAGAACAAATAGCATCCATCAAACACAAAGAAAGATAGGGGCTTAATTTTTTGCCTCCCAACTTATTTATCATATAGATAATTGTCAACAATAATAATTCATGATCAAATATATTTGAATGGCCATATATGCTTGGATCTTTCCCCACCACATGATACTTACCAACTAGAGAATAATTGAGGTTGAAATAAGAAGGAATACTACTAACTCTTGCATAAAAGTAAAAGATAGGCCCTTCACAGAGGGAAGCAGGGATTTGTAGAGGTGCTAGAGCTCGAAGCTTTTAAAACAAAGATGAATATAATTTTGAGAGGTATGCTTTCATTGTCAATGTAACGACCGAAAATTCCCAATATCTTCCATGCTAGACACATTATAGGTGGTTCCCAAACAGAAAGGTAAAGTTTTACTCCCCCTTCACCAACAAACACAAGCCATGGCTAGCCGAATCCTCTGGTGCCCTCCATACCAACAACAATCCGGGGGAGTTTTGTTTTATTATTACATTTTGATTTTGATTTTGATCATAAGACTGGGCATCCCAATTACCAGCCACTTTCTCGTGAATGACTAGCGAATAAACACTCATCGTGAGAATAACCCAACTAGCATGGAAGATACTGGCCGCCCCCTGTCGCTTCATGAGCGATTTGGGCATACAAAATAGATTATTATTTGAAGATTTAGAGTTTGGCACATGCAAATTTACTTGGAACGGCAGGTAAATACCGCATATAGGTAGGTATGGTGGACTCATATGGAATAACTTTGGGTTGAAGGAAGTGAATGCAAAAGCAGTATTCCCGCTTAGTACAGGTGAAGGCTATCAAAAGATCCTAAGCAAGCACCACATGTTGGAGGATCCATAACAATATAACTTCTATACAAATATACCCAAACATAACTCATTACGTTGTCTTCCTTGTCCAACTTCAACTAATTTGCTCAAGTTTGAAAATAATTAATGGGGCTCACAATCATAGAAGATGTCCAAGATAGTATATTTATATGTGAAATCTCTCTTCCTTCAATATTCTTTCATGAATTGTTCAAGTGACCAATGATGTCTTTGCTAACTTTCAAATACATCTTACCACTTATACTTCTTATATGTGAAGTCATTAATCCCCATGGGATAAGCATATGAGACATATATAATTTCATATTTATGATATTCAATTCATTCAACCACTTACTCATAGGATATAAGTGAAGCACGAGAGTAAATGACAAACTACTCCAAAAAGATATAAGTGAAGATCAATGAGTAGTCAAATAATTAAGTAGCTATGTGAAGACTCTATCTCATATAAGAATTTAAGATCTTAAGTATTTTATTCAAACAGAAAGGAAAACAAAAGAAAATGGCATTCCAAGGATAGCACATATCCTGTGAAGAAGCAAAAACTTAGGCTCAACCAAAACTGACCGATCATTGTTGAAGAAGAAAGGTGGGATGCCAACCGGGGCATCCCCAAGTTTAGATGCTTGAGACTTATTGAAGTATTAACTAGGGATGCCTTGGGCATCCCCAAGCTTGAGCTCTTGTGTCTCCTTAATTCCTCTCATATCACGGTTTCCCTAATTCTTAAAAACTTCATCCACACAAAACTCAACAAGAGCTCGTGAGATAAGTTAGTATAAATCAATGTGAAACCTTATCATTCTCTACTGTATAAAATCACTAAAATTATAATTTTATATTTAATACTAAATGCCTCTTCATTTTTAATACTCCTATCCTCAAATAGAATCATTAAACAAGCAAACATATGCAAACAATGCAAACATAACAGCAATCTGTCTAAATAGGACAGTCTATAAAGAGTGCAAGAATAGTCATACTTCCCTATATCCAAAAATTCTGAAAAATTACCAAACTTTATAAAATTTGTTGTAGCTCAAGTTGTAAAAATTTCAAGATTTTATCATGTTCTGACTATTCACAAATATTCAAAACATAACAACAAACTTTCTGTTTTTAAACAGCAACATATAGACTTGCAAAATAAGCATGGTAAAGGCTATACTTGACATTTTTTTATTGAAATGAAAGATGAAAAACATTAATCTAAATAACATCAAGCAAATCCTAATAAAATAAAATGACACTCCACACAAAACTCATATCATGTGACGAATAAAAATATAGCTCCAAGTAAGGTTACCAATAATGTTGGAGACGAAAGAGGGGATGCCTTCCGGGGCATCCCCAAGCTTAGTTGCTTAGATCTTCCTTGAATATTACCTTGGGTGCCTTGGTCATCCGCAAGCTTAGGGTCTTGTCACTCCTTATTCTCCTCATATCGATATCTCACCCAAAACTTGAAAACTTCAATCACACAAAACTTAACGGAACTTCGTGAGATGGGTTAGAATAGTAAAACAAATCATTCACTTGGGTACTGTCAAAGACAAGATTCATAATTGTTTACACATAATGCCTACAGTAATTTATAATTTCCACAGTTTATATTAAGCAATATAAGCCATAGAAACCATAAAACAAGCAAACTATGCATTGCGAACATAATCTGTCAAAAACAGAACAGTCTGTAAAGATCTGAATATTGGCTAAACTTTTGTTACTCCAAAAATTCTGAAAAATTAGGAAAACGTAGAAAATTTGTATATAAATAATATGTAAAAAATTCAGAATTTTATACGCTACAGTTATTTTTAACAATTATGTTACCTGACACAAAAGTTTCTGTTTTTGCACATAATCAAATCAACTATCAACCACACTATCCCAAAGGCTTTACTTGGCACTTTATTCAAACAAAAGCTATAAAACATGATTATTACAGTAACTTAATCATGTGAACAAAAAAAAACAGTAGGGGTAAATATTGGGTTGTCTCCCAACAAGCGCTTTTCTTTAATGCCTTTTTAGCTAGGCATGATGATTTCAATGATGCTCACATAAAAGATAAGAATTGAAACATAATGGGAGCATTATCAAGCATATAAGTAGCACATTTAAGTGTAACAAACTTCCTATGCATAGGGATTTTGTGAGCAAACAATTTATGGGAACAAGAATCAACTAGCATAGGAACGCAAAACAAGCATGACTTCAAAACTTTCAACACATAGAGAGGAAACTTGATATTATTGCAATATGTAAAAGCATATGTTCCTCTCTCATAGTAATTTTCAGTAGCATCATGACTGAATTCGACAATATAACTATCACATAAAGCATTCTTTTCATGATCCACAAGTATAGAAATTTTATTACTCTCCACATAAGCACATTTATTCTCATCAATAATAGTGGGAGCAAATTCGAAGAAATAACTATCATATGACACTTGATTCACATAATCAATTTGAGCATTAAAATCATGATGACAAGTTTCATGGATATCATTACTCTTTATAGCATACATATTATCACAATAATCATCATAGATAGTAACTTTTTTTATCATAGTCAATTGAAACCTCTTCCAAAATAGTGGATTCATCATTAAATAAAGTCATGACCTCACCAAATCCACTTTTATCAATATAATCATCATAAATAGGAGGAATGCTTTCATCATAATAAATTTGCTCATCAAAACTTGGGGGACTAAAAATATCATCTTCATCAAACATAGCATCCCCAAGCTTATGGCTTTGCATATCATTAGCATCATGGATATTCAAAGAATTCGTATTAACAACATTGCAATCATGCTCATCATTCAAAGTTTTTATGCCAAACATTTTATCGAATTCTTCTTCTAACAATCGAGCACAATTTTCCTTTCCATCATTTTCACGAAAGACATTATAGAGACGAATAATATGAGGCAACCTCAACTCCATTTTTTTCTAGTTATCTTTTCTAAACCAAACTAGTGATAAAACAAGAAACTAAAAGATGCAATTGCAAGATATAAAGATATACCTTCAAGCACTCACCTCCCTGGCAACGGCGCCAGAAAAGAGCTTGATGTCTACTACGCAACCTTTCTTCTTGTAGACTCGTGTTGGGCCTCCAAGCGCAGAGTTTTGTAGGACAGTAGCAATTTTCCCTCAAGTGGATGACCTAAGGTTTATCAATCCATGGGAGGTGTAGGATGAAGATGGTCCCTCTCAAACAAACCTGCAACCAAATAACAAAGAGTCTCTTGTGTCCCCAACACACCCAATACAATGGTAAATTGTATAGGTGCACTAGTTCGGCGAAGATATGGTGATACAAGTGTAATATGGATAGTAGATAAAGTTTTTTGTAATCTAAAAATATAAAAATAGCAAGGTAACTAGTAACAGAAGTGAGCGCCTAGGGTTCATACTTTCACTAGTGCAAATTCTCTCAACAATGAAAACATAATTGGATCATATAACCATCCCTCAACGTGCAACAAAGAATCACTCCAAAGTTCCTATCGCAGAGAACATAAGAAGAAATTGTTTGTGATGCCCCCGACTCAATCGTGCACTAATCATACACGCAAACATGCACGATCAAGCACAGGGATTCACGGGAAGATATCACAACACAACTCTAACACAAATAAACAGAGATCCACAATATTACAGAACAGGGATCACAAAGATCCAAATACATGAGTCAGTCATACAAATATTATCTGAGTACGGACATAGTTAGACAAGTTTTGCCTTAAGAAGGCTAGCACAAACAACGACTCTAGATCGAAAGGCGTAGGCCTCCTACCTGGGAGCCTCTAATCCTACTCCTGGTCGGCTGGCTCGGTCCAGTAGTAAGTACCGTCTGGACCCTCCTGGTAGTAAGCTCCTGTGGTGGCATCTGGCTCCGGGGCTCCATCGTCTGGTGTATCATCAAGTAGGAGAATATGGGGAAAAGATGTAACAAAGCAACCATGAGTACTCATCCGAAGTACTCAGCAAGCAAGGATCTACACTACATATGCAACATTATCAAAGTAGAAAGGCTGTATATGTGGACTGGGGTGCAGATTTGCCAGAATAGAGAGAAGGCCTAGTCCTATCGAAGACTAGCATCTTCAAGCATCTTCACGAAGCCACCATCTCGCAGCAATAGAAGAGAGTAGAATAGCATTTTATTAAGCAAACATGTTGAAGTACAGCTCAAAGATCCTTCCTCGACTCCCAGCGAGAAAGTGATCCCGAAGCTTCAATTAACAAGTATCCAGTTCAAGTAGTAGATCGGGATATACAAACTGAGAATCCTTTACCGTAGGACCGGCTATAGATAGATCATTCATTCTTGCAGGGGTGCACTACTGTTACCCAACACGCTCGATCAACTCTGGCCGGACACACTTGCTGGGTAATACCCGGCCTCGGTAGATCAACACGAAGCAGCGCCCTACCTAGGCTCAGTAGAGAGGTCAGCACGCCGGACTAACCTATGCACCCAGAGGTCTTGGGCCATCGCCCTGGGCACCTTGCGCATTGCGAGACTGGCCGGGGTGCAGGCGCGACACTGAACTCGTCAGTGAAGTATCCAACCCAATCCCAACAATCAGCCCGCACGGTGAACCGTGACGTCTGAAGAGCTTTCGGGAGAAACGTACGACGTAGAGGGCCCCATAAACCATAATCCCGCGTGGTGGTAGTGCGTATAGGGCACGTCGACCCACTCAGATGAAACACCCAAATCCAATAGGCTCATTTAGTAACTCGCAGAGACAATCAGAGTTTCTGAAGCTCCGCCACAATATCACACTCGACTGCCCTTCCGGCACACCCGACAACATAGATCCCCTGCGGGCACCCGTCAGGGTCGCCCCGCCTGTAACAAAGGTCAAAGTAACCGTGTGGTCATAACATCAACGGGGAAACCCAAGGAATCACCCTCGGTGAATTCCACTCGATGAAATCATCAAGGTGAACGTAGGAGGCATCACCCTCGAGGCTCACACTGAGGGGTTGCACGACAGAGTCGCATCGGAGGTGGAGAAGGAGGAATCACCCTCGATGACCACAACCGAACAGCTACACTGCAGAGTATTCATCAGGAGTGCGTTACGAGGTATCACCCTCGGCACTCGATAGTAACTATGCAGAGTCGTACAACTAAAGGGGGTGAAGTGATGTGTCGGTCTCTAGTCGACGATCACACTGGTCGAGTCATCGATGATCAAGCAGGGGCAACAAGGGTAAGGTGGTGGGGTCACTGATGGTCCACTACCAACCTATACTAAGCAGTTTAACATAGGCAGGTAAGGTAACAATAAATAGGTTACAAAAGCAGGCTATGCATCAGAATAGGAGCAAACATTAACAGTAGCAAAATCTAATGCAAGCAGGAGAAATGGAATGGGCGATATCTGGATGCTCAAAGGGGGGGGGGCTTGCCTGGTTGCTCTGGCAAGAAAGAGGGGTCGTCAACGGGTTGTTCGTCTGTAGCATAGTCGTACTCAGCTGCAACGGCGTCGGTCTCGGCGTCTATCGAGAGAGGAGGGGGGAAGAAATAGTAAATTCACAGCAAAAATGCAAATAATATGTATGACATGCCTACATGATATGCCGGGGTGTTCTACTGCCTAACTAAATGAGTTAGTTAATTTAGGAATTTATTTGGATTTATTTTATTAAAGTTGAGCACTATTCATTTATTGAAATCAGGCAAAAATTCCCATGTTCATCTAGCTAGGGACATCTGACAGGAATACGGAGGGCGTATTCAGACTCGTATCGAAATTCTAAGCAACTTTCATATATAAATTATTTTCATCGGAGTTACGGTTTAATTTATATGATTTTCTAAAGTTTTAATTGATTTTCTGAATTTAAATATTTATTTAATCCAACGTTATCCAAAACAGTACCGATGACATCAGCGTGATGCAGAGGTGATGTCAGCAGGTCAATTTGTCGGTTGACCAGTCAAACCAGACAGGTGGGTCCAGTGGGACCCACATGTCATTGACAGGGGCACTAACAGAGGGGTTAGACTAACTAAATTAAGTTAGTTAGCGGGTGGGCCCCAATAGTCAGTGACTGATTAGTGATTTAATTAACTAATTATCTAATTATTGTGTCTATTTTGATTCTTTTATTGGGCAGGACCCACATGTCAGTGAGACAGGGGCGCCCAGCCAACAGTTGACCTGGTCAACAGGTCAACTGGGGCCCAGGGGTCAATGGCACGGGGCGGGACCCACCCAGGCCAGGTCAGCGTCGACCGGCGATGCGCCGGAGTTGGCTCTGGCGAGCCAAAACGTGGCGGCGCGCGTCGGGCTGGGCTCGGATTTCGTCCACAGGGCGTCTCCGGGGGCGTGGCTGGGCTCTTTCGAACGGCAAGACGACGGCGGTTCGAGCGGTGGTGGTGGCTGGGCCGGAAGTGCACCGTAGCAATGACGGCGAGCGGTGAGGCGGTCACCGGAGTTCGACCGTTGTCAGGATCGGAGCTGGGGTACGCTTGGGGGGAAACTGAGCAGCTAGTCGAGGCCTACGCGGTGCGACGAACGCAACGGTCGCGCGCACGGGACCCTATGGTCGCCGTGGCCACGCCGGCGACGAGGCCAGGCGGCGGCGGGTTCGGCCGAACACGGAGCCGGCACTACAGGCGGCTTGAGGAAGCAGGGGAGGGCGCGTTCAGCGCAGGGGCTCACCGGGGGAACGTGGGGTCTGGGCAGAGGGCTCGGGGAAGCGCGACAGAGCCGGAATCGATGGTGAACGGCGGCGGGGATCCGAGGAGGAAGAAGAGCTCGGGGAGGCACTGCGGCGGCTCCTGGCTCTGGGTCGTTGGCGCAGGCGACGTATCGAAGCACGAAGATGACGCTGGACTAGGCGGGACGGTGTGGTGGAGGCGGTGGCTACACGGGCGATGGAGCAATGGCGATGGCCGTGTCGGCCATGGCGGAGAGCGAGCGAGGGAGGGGGAAAGTGGGGCGAGGGAGGCGCCAGGGGGCTGCGGGGCTCGCCCTTATCCTCGCTGCGGGCGCGGGCGCGTTGTCGAGCAGGGAGAGAGGGGGGCCGGCTCGGGCGACACGCGCGCTAGGTACTCGACAGCGGCCGTGCGGGAGCAGTGCGAGAGGTGGGAGGAGGCACGGGGTGGGCTGGGCCGGTGTTGTAGCCAGCAGGCCTAAGTGCACAGTAGCGCTTTAGGCCGTTTTCTATTTTCCTTTTTCTGTTTTCTTTTCTTTTCTGTTTTGCTAATTGTTTGGGCCCTAAATGAATTTTGTAAAAAGTGTGACCTAGTCCATAAATCACAGTGCATTGTATCCTAACACCAAAAACTAGTTTGGGCAAAACATAATTTCATATTTAATTTAGATCAAATAAAAGGCTATTAAATATTGTTTTCAGCCACTGTTAGAGGATGTTTGAGTTACTTAATTAATTTATTAAATGTTGGTTACAATTTTAGAATAGTCTCTGGAATATTTGCTATTTATTGAACATTTTAAATTTTGTGTTTGAACAACTTTTATTTTCCACTTTAATTTAATTTGGAATTTTGTGTTAGGAGTTGAAATGCAATATGATGCAAATGATGACTTGGCAATGTTAATCATGCTGACTTGTCATTATCAAAGGTGATCACTGTGGCTAATGACATGGGGTGTTACAATTCTCCTCATCTATCAAGAATTAAGAGGAAGACTGAAAGAAAGCGGGGTATTCTTCACGAAGACGATCCTTGCGTTCCCAAGTGGCTTCATTCTCAGAATGATTCGACCACTGAACCTTGAGGAATTTGATTGAATTTTGGCGAGTTCGACGCTCAGCTTGATGAAGAATACGGATGGGATATTCTGGATAGGATAGATCTTCCCGCAATTCAAGCATTTCATGATCCACAGCTCGAATAGGATCCTTGAAGCAGCGACGAAGTTGGGATACATGAAAGACATCATGCACTTGAGAAAGATTTGACAGCAATTGCAATTGATAGGCCACTTCTCCTCGACGGGCAAGAATACGGAACGGGCCAATGTAGCGAGGAGCTAACTTGCCTTTGATTCCGAATCGATGAGTGCCTTTCAACGGAGTGACGCGGAGGTAAGCTTGTTCGCCAGGTTGATAGACCATTTCCTGGTGCTTTCGGTCATAGTTGCTCTTCTGACGTCTTCAAATGTTCACGGACGATGCGGACTTGTTCTTCAGCTTGTTGGATAATGTCCGGTCCGACGAGTGAGCGTTCCCCAGTTTTTGACCAATTCAGAGGGGTTCGACACTTACGTCCGTAAAGAACTTCAAACGGTGCCATCTTCAGACTAGCTTGATAGCTATTGTTGTAAGAGAATTCAGCATACGGGAGAGATTCCTCCCATTTCTTACTGAAGGAGATGACGCAAGCTGGAAGCATATCTTCGAGCACTTGATTAACTCGTTCGACTTGACCCTGTGACTGAGGGTGAAAAGCGGTGCTGAAAGACAGATCAGTTCCCATAGCTTCTTGGAAACTATTCTAGAATCTTGAGGTAAAGAGGCTGCCACGATCAGAACTGATCTCCAACGGAACACCGTGGAGTGACACAATTCGGGAAACATACAAGTCTGCTAACTGGCTAGCAGTGATTGTCTCCTTAACTGGCAGAAAGTGAGCAACCTTGGAGAATCGGTCAATGACGACAAAAATAGCATCATGACCCTTCTGAGATCTGGGAAAACCAGTAATGAAATCCATTTGGACCTTGTCCCATTTCCATTCAGGAATATCAAGTGGCTGCAGAGTTCCAGCGGGCCTTTGATGTTCTGCTTTAACACGGCGGCAAACGTCACACTCAGAAACATAACGAGCAATGTCTCGCTTCATATTCGGCCACCAGTATCTCTAACAAATGTCACGGTACATCTTTGTGCTACCAGGATGAATTGACAGAGGAGTGTCATGAGCTTCTTTCATAACATGTTCCCTCTCATCCTTGAACTTGGGTACGAAGAGACGGTTTTGGAAAAATAGGATCCCATCCTTATCAAGATGGAATTCCGACGGCTTTCCTTTTTCTAGGTACCGCTTAATCCTTTCAACTTCAGAGTCATACTTTTGTATAATCTTAATGCTGTGTTCTAAATCTGATTCGACAACTAGGGTATTGAGATAACCCTGTGGAACAATATGGAGGTTCAATTTGCGAAGCTCTTCATAAAGCATAGGTTGTGCTTCCTGAACCATAAGGTTGCTGCAATAAGCCTTGCGACTCAAAGCATCGGCCATTACATTAGCCTTGCCAGGGGTGTATGAGATATTCATATCATAATCGGCAATTGTCTCGAGCCATCTTTGTTGACGAAGGTTCAGATCTGGTTGAGTATATAGATACTTCAAACTTTGATGATCCGTGTATATCTCACAACGATTACCGAGAAGGTAATGTCGCCATAGCTTCAGAGCATAAATAACCGCAGAAAGTTCGAGATCGTGCACTGGGTAATTTTCTTCGTGAGGACGCAATTGTCGAGAGGCATAAGCAATCACTTTGCGCTCTTGCATTAGGACACAGCCTAATCCTTGATGAGATGCATCACAGTATATCATGAAATCCTTTTGGGAATCCGGGGGTGCTAGCACTGGGGCAGATGTTAACTTATCTTTTAGTGTCCGAAAGCTTTCTTGACATTTTTCTGTCCACTCAAATTTAACACCTTTGTGCAGCAGATTTGTCAATGGTTTTGCAATCTTGGAAAAGTTCTCAACGAATCGACGGCAATAACTAGCGAGTCCGAGAAAACTTCTGACTTGCTTGACATTCTTCGGGGGAGTCCAATCAAGAATAGCCTGAACTCGTTCCGGGTTAATAGCAATTCCATTCTTGGAAATCACATGACCAAGATAGGTCACTTCAGATAACCAGAACTCACACTTGGAGAATTTAGCATACAACTGATGTTCTCGTAGCTTCTCCAATACAAGCCGAAGATGTTCAGCATGTTCTTCTTCATTCTTGGAATATATAAGGATATCATCCAAATAAACCACGATGAATTTGTCGAGGTAATCCATGAAGATATAGTTCATTAACCGGGAGAAGGTTGCTGGAGCATTTGTTAAACCAAATGACATGATAGTGTACTCATAAGAGCCATATCGAGTAACAAAGGCAGTCTTCGGAATATCCTCTTCGTGAACACGGATCTGATGATAACCCAACCTCAAGTCGAGTTTCAAGAAGTCAGAGGATCCAGCAAGCTGATCATAAAGATCATTGATCCGGGGCAGTGGGTATTTATTCTGGATTGTGGCTTGATTAATGGGCCGATAATCCTGAACCAATCGGTTAGTTCCATCCTTCTTCTTAACAAAGAGTGAAGGGGCTCCCCAAGCAGAGGAACTGGGGCGGATGAAACCTTTCTTAAGTGGCTTGTCGATTTCTTCCTTAAGCTCAAGGAGTTCATGCGGCGGCATCTTATAAGGACGCTTCGCAATAGGGGCAGTGCCAGGCTTCAAGTCAATGACAAACTCGACAGCCCTAACCGGGGGTATTCCTGGGAGTTCTTCCGGAAAATCTCGAACGACTGGAACGTTCTCGATTCCTTCCAGAGGTGAGGCATTCAAAGCATTCAGAGCATATATCTGAGCTTCTGCATCTCGAGTAATGCGGGCTGTATAATTCACAATCTCGTCGGAGGGGTGAAGAAGTTGGACGACTTTAGTGGCACAATTGATCGAAGCAATGTGAGCATTCAACCAATCCATTCCGAGTATGAGGTCTATGGTGGAAGACTTCAAGACGATGGGTGAGGCAAGGAATTCCAACCCTTTAATTTCGATGATAACGTCTGGTGCTATCACGTCAGCATGACAATGACCTCCGGGAGTTTTAATGACTAGCGGAGTATGCATCTTCTCATACCGAATGCCATGCATGAATGCAAATTTTCCAGAGATGAATGAATGTGATGCTCCTGAATCAAATAAAACAGAAGCAGGTACTGAGTTAACGAGAAGGGTACCCATCACAGTAGCAGGTTGATCCTGGACTTCTTCAATATCAATGTTGTAAGCGTGTCCACGACCATGTGCAGCAGACCCTGTATTATAGTTGCGGGTCTGATTGTTGCCACGACCATTGCCACGGCCAGTACGAGGAAAAGCCAACTGATTCTGAGTCTAGCGGCAGTCTCTAGCATGGTGACCTGGTTTGCGGCACTTGAAGTACAGACCATCTTCAGGACGAAGAGGAGCATTTTGCTGAATAGCTTGAGCTCTTGGCTGCCTCGGTGGTGGAGGAGGCAGACGTGGTGCAGCATAGTTGCTCTTTGGCACAGGGGCATTTGGATGGAACATGTTGTTGGGAATCCAGACTCAACGCTTGTGTGCTGAGCCCGAAGATGAGCCAACATCACGATAGTGCTTCTGCGAGTCCTTGTGTTTCATCTGAGCGGTCTCAACTAGAATAGCCTTGCTCACAAGAGTTGAAAAGTCGTTGAAGTCTTGAGCAGCAAGTGCAAGCTCGAGGTCTGGGTGGAGTCCATTACGAAACTTCTCTTGTCTACGGGCATCTGTGGCGATGTCTTCTTCAGCATAGCGGGAGAGGTCAAGAAATTCCCGCTGATAAGCTTCGACAGTCTTGTTGCCCTGAGTGAGGTTACGGAACTGGGTCTTCATCCGGTCCATAATTCCCTGAGGAATATAACGGGCACGGAAAGCAGCCTGGAACTCATACCAGGTAACCACTGTTCCAGCAGGTAGTGTACGCTTGTGTGTGTCCCACCATTGAGTAGCGGGACCCTTCAGGAAAAAGGCCGCGAAGGTGACGAAGTTGGCAGGGGCGACATTAGCAGACTCCATCTCGTGAGTGATGTCGCGGAGCCAGTCATCAGCATCCAGTGGCTTGTCAGAGTTGCGGAACTGAGTGGGGTTGAGTCGCATAAACTCTGTCAAAGTCATTGAAGGAGGGTTCTGGTTCTGGTTGTTCTGATGCGGAAACTGAGCCATGATCCCAGTCATGAACTAGCGGTTGAGCTCGAATTGCTGCATCATAGTTGCCATATAGTCTGGCAGTGGTGGGCGTTCAGGGGCACGACCATGACCACCTGGTCCAACCATCCTGCTAAGTATCAACAGGGGTTGTTTAGTAAAAGCAATTGCGAATGTTTAGCGACAAGCATGATGTAACTCGACAACAATTAAGCACTGTACCAGATTCATTACAGTAGTCAATTAAGACATACAAATCCATACACAGAGTCAGGTACATGCGGAGAGCATAACGGCGCAAATTTAGAACAAGACATACTAGGCGGCGCGCATGCACGCGGTAAGGAAGTACACAACGAGACATAGTAAAGGCTACATCAACGTCGGGGAAAACCACTGAAATGGGGTAACTGCACGTGCGGACGACGAATGTTCGTCGTGGAAGGATCCTGCGCTCCATGTGCACTCTGATGCAGAATCCGGTCTCGAGCTGTAAGAAGAGGTCCACGTGCAGGTGTGTGACCTCCAATAGCAGGCCAATCAATACCTGCATACATCTGAGTCCTGCGCGGATAAAGGATGTGCTCCGGATGTATCCCTGCACGAACAGCGGGTAGCAACTGCGTCATAGCATCGTAGAGACGTGCTCGAGTGGCAACCAACTCGACGGCAAGAGCCCGAACAGTGCGATCCAGAGCCTGAGTGCACTGAATCAGAACGCGCGGGTCGTAGCGACGAGGCTCGTATGGGGCATAGATAGCTGTGTAGTATCTAGTAGCATCTCCAGCAGGGGCATAAGGAATGTATCGGAACTCAGAGTCATCCAAGATATCGCTGAACTATCCTCGGAGACGTGCGACAGCAGAGTAGGCGGCATCATGGACTGCCATCTCAATCATCACGCCGATACCGTGGAAAAGGTGTAGCTCAGTGTCTGAGTCATCTTGCTGATCATAGTTACGAACATCAGCGTGGTACTGCTCCTGGTTGAACTCGCGGTAATCCTCGTAGACCATGTACTCGGGGTACCAGCGGTAGCCAAGTCTGGTCAGGAGGGCGATCAGAATAGCTGGAAACCCAGGGGCATCACGAGCCCAAGTGCGAAGCACAAGCTGCGTCGTAGGACGTGGTGGAAACAAACGATCCATCTAAAACAGAGGAAATTCAGGATTGTCATTTGACGATGAGAAGTTTAACACAACTCGGAGAGAAAGGTTAAACAAAACAATGGAAAGGAAAATGATTATCAGACTAATCAGATCAATGACAGGGAAATCGCACAGATATCTAGCTCTCCGGGTAGACGGAATTTACGAGATCCTAAGTGTCGGCGTTAGTAAAATTTATTTAACCTGAATAGAAGAGAGATCAGAGTCCCAGAGTATAGACGAGGAATAAAAGATCCTAATACCACCCAATTGGCGACGTGGGCCCGTAAGCCACACAGCCAAGTTAGTAAAATAGTTTCTCGATGTCTAGACTCAACTTCGGCCAAGGAATTGGAAAGGGGGCTTCCTACAGGCAGTCGGCTCTGATACCAACTTGCGACGCCCCCGACTCAATCGTGCACTAATCATACACGCAAACATGCACGATCAAACACAGGGACTCACGGGAAGATATCACAACACAACTCTAACACAAATAAACGGAGATCCACAATATTACAGACGAGGGATCACGAAGATCCAAATACATGAGCCAGTCATACAAATATTATCTGAGTACAGACATAGTTAGACAAGTTTTACCTTAAGAAGGCTAGCATAGACAACGACTCTAGATCGAAAGGCATAGGCCTCCTGCCTGGGAGCCTCTGATCCTACTCCTGGTCGGCTGGCTTGGTCCAGTAGTAAGTACCGTATAGACCCTCCTGGTAGTAAGCTCCTGTGGTGGCATCTGGCTCCGGGGCTCCATCGTCTGGTGTATCATCAAGTAGGAGAATATAGGGAAAAGAAGAAACAAAGCAACCGTGAGTACTCATCCGAAGTACTCAGCAAGCAAGGATCTACACTACATATGCTACACTATCAAAGGAGAAAGGCTGTACATGTGGACTGGGCTGCACATATGCCAGAATAGAGAGAAGGCCTAGTCCTATCGAAGACTAGCATCTTCAAGCATCTTCACGAAGCCACCATCTCGCAGCAATAGAAGAGAGTAGAATAGCATTTTATTAAGCAAACATGTTGAAGTACAGCTCAAAGATCCTTCCTCGACTCCTAGCGAGAAAGCGATCCCGAAGCTTCAATTAAGTAACAAGTATCCAGTTCAAGTAGTAGATCGGGATATACAAACTGAGTGTCCTTTACCGTAGGACCGGCTATCGATAGATCATTCATCCATGCAGGGGTGCACTACTGTTACCCAACACGCTCGATCAACTCTGGCCGGACACACTTGCTGGGTAATGCCCGGCCTCGGTAGATCAACATGAAGCAGCGCCGTACCTAGGCTTAGCAGAGAGGTCAGCACGCCAGACTAACCTATGCACCCAGAGGTCTTGAGCCATCGCCCTGGGCACCCTGCGCGTTGCGAGACTGGCCAGGGTGCAGGCGTGACACTGAACTCGTCAGTGAAGTATCCAGCCCAATCCCAACAATCAGCCCGCACGGTGAACCGTGACGACTGAAGAGCTTTCGGGAGAAACGTACGACGTAGAGGGCCCCATAAACCATAATCCCGCGTGGTGGTAGTGCGTATAGGGCACGTCGCCCCACTCAAATGAAACACCCAAATCCAATAGGCTCATTTAGTAACTCGCGGAGACAATCAGAGTTTCTGAAGCTCCACCATAATATCACACTCGAGTGCCCTTCCGGCACACCCGACAACATAGATCCCCTGCGGGCACCCGTCAGGGTCGACCTGCCTGTAACAAAGGTCAAAGTAACCGTGTGGTCATAACATCAAGGGGGAAACCTGAGGAATCAGCCTCGGTGAATTCCACTCGATGAAATCGTCAGGGTGAACGTTGGAGGCATCACCCTCGAGGCTCACACTGAGGGGTTGCACGACAGAGTCGCATCTGAGGTGGAGAAGGAGGAATCACCCTCGATGACCACGACCGAACAACTACACTGCAGAGTATTCATCAGGAGTGCGTTACGAGGTATCACCCTCGGCACTCGATAGTAACTATGCAGAGTCGTACAACTAAGGGGGTGAAGTGATGTGTCGGTCTCTGGTCGACGATCACACTGGTCGAGTCGTCGATGATCAAGCAGGGGCAACAAGGGTAAGGTGGTGGGGTCACTGATGGTCCACTACCAACCTATACTAAGCAGTTCAACATAGGCAGGTAAGGTAACAATAAACAGGTTACAAAAGCAGGCTATGCATCAGAATAGGAGCAAACATTAACAGTAGCAAAATCTAATGCAAGCAGGAGAAATGGAATGGGCGATATCTGGATGCTCAAAGGGGGGGGGGGCTTGCCAGGTTGCTCTGGCAAGAAAGAGGGGTCGTCAACGGGCTGCTCGTCTGTAGCGTAGTCGTACTCAGCTGCAACGGCATCGGTCTCGGCGTCTATCGAGAGAGAAGGAGGGGGGAAGAAACAATAAATTCACGGAAAAAATGCAAACAATATGTATGACATGCCTAAATGATATGCCGGGGTGTTCTACTACCTAACTAAATGAGTTAGTTAATTTAGAAATTTATTTGGATTTATTTTATTAAAGTTGAGCACTATTTATTTATTGAAATCAGGCAAAAAGTTCCATGTTCATCTAGCTAGGGGCATCTGACAGGAATACGGAGGGCGTATTCAGACTTGTATCGAAATTCTGAGAAACTTTCATATATAAATTATTTTCATCGGAGTTACGGTTTAATTTATATGATTTTCTAAAGTTTTAATTGATTTTCTGAATTTAAATATTTATGTAATCCAACATTATCCAAAACAGTGCCCGATGACGTCAGCGTGATGCAGAGGTGACGTCAGCAAGTCAACTGGTCGGTTGACCAGTCAAACCAGACAGGTGGATCCAGTGGGACCCACATGTCATTGACAGGGGCACTAACAGAGGGGTTAGACTAACTAAATTAGGTTAGTTAGCGGGTGGGCCCTAGTAGTAAGTGACTGATTAGTGATTTAATTAACTAATTAACTAATTATTGTTTTTATTTTAATTCGTTTATTGGGCGGGACCCACATGTCAGTGAGACAGGGCGCCCAATCAGCAGTTGACCTGGTCAACAGGTCAACTGGGGCCAGGGGTCAGTGGCACGGGGCGGGACCCACCTAGGCCAGGTCAGCGTCGACCAGCGACGCGCTGGAGTTGGCTCCGGCGAGCCAAAACACGGCGGCGTGCGTTGGGCTGGGCTCAGATTTCGTCCACAGGGCGTCTCCGGGGGCGTGGCTGGGCTCTTTTGAACGGCAAGACGACGGCGGTTCGAGCGGTGGTGGTGGCTGGGCCAGAAGTGCACCGTAGCAACGACGGCGAGCGGTGAGGCGGTCGCCGGAGTTCGGCCGTTGTCCGGATCGGAGCTGGGGGTGTGCTTGCGGGGAAACTGAGCAGCTAGTCGAGGCCTACGCGGTGCGACGAACGCAACGGTGGCGCGCACAGGACCCTATGGTCGCCGTGGCCACGCCGGCGGCGAGGCCAGGCGGCGGTGGGTTCGGCCGAACATGGAGCGGGTGCTACAGGCGGCTTGAGGAGGCAGGGGAGGGCGCGTTCGGCGCAGGGGCTCGCCGGGGGAACGTGGGGTCTGGGCAGAGGGCTCGGGGAAGCGCGACGGAGCCGGAATCGATGGCGAACGGCGGCGGGGATCCGAGGAGGAAGAATAGCTCGGGGAGGAGCTGCGGTGGCTCCTGGCTCCGGGTCGTTGGCGCAGGCGATGTATCGGAGCATGGCGATGACGCTGGACTAGGCGGGACGGTGTGGCGGAGGCGGTGGCTACGCGGGCGATGGAGCAATGGCGATGGCCGCGTCGGCCATGGCGGAGAGCGAGCGAGGGAGGGGGAAAGTGGGGCGAGGGAGGCGCTAGGGGGCTGCGGGGCTCGCCCTTATCCTCGCTGCGGGCGCGGGCGCGTTGTCGAGCAGGGAGAGAGGTGGGGCCGGCTCGGGCGACGCACGCGCGCTATGTGCTCCACAGCGGCCGCGCGTGAGCAGTGCAAGAGGTGGGAGGAGGCGCGGGGTGGGCTGGGCCGGCACTGTAGCCAGCAGGCCTAATTGCACAGTAGCGCTTTAGGCCGTTTTCTATTTTCCTTTTTCTGTTTTCTTTTCTTTTCTGTTTTGCTAATTGTTTGGGCCCTAAATGAATTTTGTAAAAAGTGTGACCTAGTCCATAAATCACAGTGCATTGTATCCTAACACCAAAAACTAGTTTGGGCAAAACATAATTTCATATTTAATTTAGAGCAAATAAAAGGCTATTAAATATTATTTTCAGCCACTGTTAGAGGATGTTTGAGTTACTTAATTAATTTATTAAATGTTGGTTACAATTTTAGAATAGTCTCTGGAATATTTGCTATTTATTGAACATTTTAAATTTTGTGATTGAACAACTTTTATTTTCCACTTTAATTTAATTTGGAATTTTCAGTTAGGAGTTGAAATGCAATATGATGCAAATGATGACTTGGCACTGTTAATCATGCTGACTTGTCATTATCAAAGGAGATCACTATGGCTAATGACATGGGGTGTTACATTGTTGTAGGTAGCAAACCACCTCAAAGTTATCCTTTCCGATCAATCTATTGAGCCGTCCCTATAAGTGTCACAAACAACCCTAGAGCTCATACTAAAATAACACCATATGAAAACACATCAATCAACCCTAATGCCACCTAGATACTCCAATGTCACCACAAGTATTTTCAGTCAATTATACGATATGCATCAAACAACTACAGATTCATAATATTCAATCCAACACAAAGAACCTAAAAGAGTGCCCCAAGATTTCTACCGGAGAAACAAGGCGAAAACATGCATCAACCCCTATGCATAGATTACCCCAATGTCACCTCGGGAATCCGCGAGTTGAGTGCCAAAACATGCATCAAGTGAGTCAATATGATACCCCATTGTCACCACGGGTATTCATACGCAAGACATAGATCAAGTGTTCTCAAATCCATAAAATTATTCAATCCGATAATAAAGAAATCTCAAAGGTAAAACTCAATTCATCACAAGAAGGTAGAGAGGGAAGAACACCATAAGATCCAACTATATTAACAAATCTCGCAATACATCAAGATCGTGCCAAATCAAGAACACAAGAGAGAGAGAGAGATCAAACACATAGCTACTAGTACATACCCTCAGCCCCGAGGGTGAACTACTCCCTCCTCATCATGGTGGCCACCGGGATGATGAAGATGGATTCCGGTGATGATTTCCCCCTCCGGCAGGGTGCCGGAACGGGGTCCCTATTGGTTTTTCGTGGCTACGGAGGCTTGCGGCGGTGGAACTTCTCATCTAGGGTTCTTTTCAGAGGTTAATATATATAGGGGTATTTGGCATTGGAATCAAGTCAGGGGGGTGCTCGAGGGCCCCATAAGCTCGGGAGGTGCGCCCTAGGGGGTGGGCGCGCCCTAGGCTTGTGGCCTCCTTGGTCACCTCCTGGTCCAGCTCCGATGCTCCGTGGGTCTCTTCTGGTCCATAAACTATCACCGTAAATTTTCAGCCCATTTCGGGAACTTTTATTTCTGCACAAAAAAATGACACCACGGTAGTTCTGCTGAAAACAGTGTCTATTCGGGTTAGTTCTAATCAAATCATACCAAAACCATATAAAATTGTTGCAAACATGGCATGGATACTTCATAAATTATAGATACGTTGGAGACGTATCAACAGCAAGAGCGGATCCATCGGCGCTTGCCTGCTGTCGACAGGGCGTCGCAGCTGGGTACACAGCCTGTCAGTACCCCCATTCCTCGCTAGGAGTGGGCAGAGGCCGTCTGCACCGTACTTGCACCAGAGGCCCGCCGCATCGTACTTGCACTGGACGCCCGTCGCGCCATTCGCATGGGCCGCGTCGTTCGCCTTGTCCGCACCCCGCTCGATGCCAATGCGCTGGTCGCAAGGCTCGACCGCCTCCTTGGCCCAGGTGTCCATTTAGGCGGAGTAGAGGAACTTTGCCGTCGCATCCTCGCGCAGGTGATCTCCGATGAAATAGCCAACTTGGAACTCAAGATTGCGCTCCAGATGTACCGCGAGCGTGTCGACCGCTTGGATGAACGCCTGCACGAGTTCAGGCAGAGCCAAGAGCTGCCGTAGGCAAGGGCTGCTGGTCATGGACGCGTTTTATTTTGTTGAGTCATTTCGATGTGGATCGTTATGTATTCACAACAACCATAATATTGCTCTGTTTCAATGTGTGTACTCTATTTTCCGTTCTTATATGTTCTGTTTCAATGTGTATATATATGCTTTCCATTTTGTATATGTGGATGATAACAAATAGATACAAATTATTATACGAAAACAGATAGAAAAATGGAATTCATAATTTATATTAATTGTTCATTAGTTAATCACAAAATATATATAATATCATCACATATACGTGATGATACTTAACTACTATGTACAATGCATAAAAATGGAAAGAACAATACTAAAACTAATAATCCCTCCTTAAGGGGGCAGTATTCTGGCAGCCCCTCGCCAGCTCTCCCTGGTGTGCGGCGTCTTCCCAGCGCGGAGGCAGTACTCCGCCTCCTCCGCCTCGCAGCGCTTGATGTACCAATCTGCCTCTTGCTTGCGGACGTGCGCGAACAATCTTGCCATTTTGTTGGGCGCCCACCGGAGCTCCTCTTCAGTGGCACGCTGGAGCTTATCGGCCCACCTCCACACAACGATGAGGCGCATAGCGCCTTTGGCCTTCCTGGCGAAGTACCCGTCTTCGTACACCTTCTCCGCACGTCGACGCGCCCGCCGCCAAAGATCCATCGCCTCCTTTTTCCAGGCGGCCTCACGGGCTTCACAGTCTGCCTGGTACCTGGCTTCCTCCTCTGCCATCTCCTTCTTGAACGCCACTTTCCTGGCTTTCTCAGCGGGCGACATCGACTTCCACAGACAAAGATTGTACTGGTCCCAAAACCACTCCAAAGTTGGGGGGGGGGGGTTTCCAGCGCAACCTCGTTCGGCCTCGCGTAGCGGTCCTCCTCATCGCTGCTCTTCGACTGAACATCCTTGGAGGGGAGGGGCGCCTCCTCATCGGCGCGTGGGCAGATCAGCGGCGCCATGTGAGAGATTTGTGTGTGTGTGTGTGAGAGAGAGAGGGTGAGCGAGGGGAGGATGTATATGAGAATGTAGGCGGGATGACGTGAGCAAGGTAGTATTTCTTGGCGGCCGGAATCTAGATCGACGGGAACAGTACACACGCCGGTCGCCGGAATTTATGAGTACTGTAGTTTGAATTGCACACGATTCCCGTAGCAAAAGCCATGTGTGAACTTAATAGCTGACGGTTTCCAATACAGAACCGCGTCTGATTATTAACCCGCTCCACTCACCTTCCAAACCTTGAGGCGTGAAATAGAGTGCCAATCGTGTGGGCCCTGCTTGTCTTGCCAGATATTTACATTCTTTCCTCATATAAGGCACGAATGCTTATTTTGTGCTACCATGGCACTCCATGCTTGTGCCCAAGCCGTGACACCAATATGTTTGAAAATTCCGTCCAATTTACTGCACATGGAATTAACTAACACACAAGTACACAAATATGATTTTTCTAACCGTTATTGTTAGCTGTTGCATGTACACATGTAGTTCAAATTTGAATTACGGTCATTAAATGGCTAGAAAATCACTTAAATGTCTTTAAAAGGTCAAATTACCTATGAAATTTTCCAAATTTTGACATGACAGTTGTATTATTGCACATTAATGGTAGAAATTTTTTGAAGGCCATAAGAGGAAGCTATCGTCGGTTCATCATCAACCATGCATTGTTCCCTCTCAGAACCACGAGCCTTCTAGTGAGTTGCTTCGGGTTTTTACCATCAAACATGCATTGTCCAAACTTTCATCAAACAGTCCAATTTTTTTTACCACATCATCTTGGTGCCATGCCATTACGTCAAGCAAGGTTTCATGTATTTTTGATCATTTTTTAATTTTTTGGAATTTAAATGCCATGGCACTCGATGCTTGTGTCTAGCTGTGACACCAATATGTTTGAAAATTCCTTCCAATTTAGTGCACATGGAATTAACTCACACACAAGTACACATATATGATTTTTCAAACCGTTACGGTTAGCTGTTGCATGTACATGTAGTTCAAATTTGAATTACGGTCATAAAATGGCTAGAAAATCACTTAAATGTCTTAAAAAGGTCAAATGACCCCAGAAATTTTCCAAATTTTGACATGATAGTTGTATTAGTGCACGTTAAGTGTAGAAAAAGTTTGAAGGCCATAAGAGGAAGCTATCATCGGTTTGTCATCAAACATGCATTGTTCCCTCTCGGAACCACGAGCCTTCTAGTGAGTTGCTCCGGTTTGTGAGGGGTGTGTGTCCAAACTTTCGTCAAACGGGCGAATTTTTTACCACATCATCTTGGTGCCATGCCATTACATTAAGCAAGGTTTCATGTATTTCTGATCATTTTGAATTTTCCGGAATTTAAATGCCATGGCACTCGATGCTTGTGCCGTGACACCAATATGTTTGAAAATTCCTTCCAATTTACTGCACATGGAATTAACTCACACATAGGTACACAAATATGATTTTTCAAACCGTTATTGTTAGCTGTTGCATGTACATGTAGTTCAAATTTGAATTACGGTCATTAAATGGCTAGAAAATCACTTAAATATCTTTAAAAGGTCAAATGACCCCTGAATTTTTCCAAATTTTGACATAAAAAGTTGTATTAGTGCATGTTAACGATAGAAAAAGTTTGAAGGCCATAAGAGGAAGCTATCGCCAGTTCGTCCTCAAACATGCATTGTGCCCTCTCGGAACCATGAGCCTTCTAGTGAGTTGCTCCGGTTTGTGAGGGGTGTGTGTCCAAAGTTGCATCAAACCGGCCAATTTTTTTACCACACCATCTTGGTGCCATGCCATTACGTGAAGCAAGGTTTCATGTATTTCTGAACATTTTTGAATTTTTTGGAATTTAAATGCCATGGCAGTCAATGCTTTGTGGCCAAGCCGTGACACCAATATGTTTGAAAATTCCTTCCAATTTACTGCACATGGAATTAACTCACACAGAAGTACACAAATATGATTTTTCAAACCATTATGGTTAGCTGTTGCATGTACATGCAGTTCAAATTTGAATTACGGCCATTAAATGGCTAGAAAATCACTTAAATATCTTAAAAAGGTCAAATGATCCCTGAAATTTTCCAAATTTTGACATGACAATTGTATTAGTGCATGTTAATGGTAGAAAAAGTTTGAAGGCCATAAGAGGAAGCTATCACCGGTTCATCATCAAACATGCATTGTGCCCTCTTGGAACCACGAACCTTCTAGTGAGTTGCTCCGGTTTGTGAGGGGTGTGTGTCCAAACTTTCGTCGAACAGGCCAATTTTTTTACCACACCATCTTGGTGCCATGCCATTACATCAAGCAAGGTTTCATGTACTTCTGATATTTTTTGAATTTTTTGGAATTTAAACGCCATGGCACTCGATGCTTTGTGTCCAAGCCGCGACACCAATATGTTTGAAAATTCCTTCCAATTTACTGCACATGGAATTAACTCGCACACAAGTATACAAATATGGTTTTTTAAACCGTTATGGTTAGCTATTGCATGTACATGTAGTTCAAATTTGAATTACGGTCATTAAATGGCTAAAAAATCACTTAAATGTCTTAGAAAGGTCTAATGACCCCTACAATTTTCCAAATTTTGACATGATAGTTGTATTAGTACTCCAAATTTGCTCGTACATTTAAAACACCATCTAGTGCCACTATACTCCAAATTCGTCTTTCACAGCTAATACAAAATATGAACAAAATCACACATAGTTTATTGTAGGAACCGTTTGTGATGAAAATTGTGGGTCTATTTAAGTGTTCCTCCATAAGCTTCACCGACTTTGTCTGCTTTAGTGCCGGTCACCCCCGAATACACGAATCCCCGATCCCCATTCCCGGAACCCCTGCATGCAAAGAATGACTTCGTGGAAACGCTTCATGAGGTCCCGTACGGTGGCCACGTCCTCCCCGAGCGTGGCCGTCTGCGCCGAGAGCGCGGCCGCCTACGCCGAGAGCGCGGCCGCATCCGCATTGAGTGCGTCTGCATCCGCTGAGAGGGCGTCTGCGGCAATCGACAGGCAGCTGCAGCAGTCGAGACGGCTGCAGCAGCTGCTGTGACGACGGCTACAAACATCGAGAGAGCACGAGCTGTTGTCTGTGCTGCAGATCTTGCCCTGGCTCGGGTCGAGGCCATCCATGCCAAGATCAAGGACGCAGACGCCAAGATATTCCAGGCCACCTCGGAATCCAGCATGCAACCCACGTCCGAAAAGGCGGCGAAGGCCTTGGAGCACCTGCTTCCTCATGAGATCGCCGAGCGGGAGCTGGAGATGCAGGAGGCAGCGGAGATCGAGGAGCGCCGGGAGGAGGAGTTGCGCGTGGCTGAGGAGGAGGTAGAGAAGAGCCTGTCCGTCGAGGAATCGGCAGTGGAGTACCAACGAAAGCTCTGGTGCAGCCACTACTATGAGTACTACAACCTTGAGGGCTTCGCTGAGGACAAGGACGAGGACGAGGACGCGGTCGACTTCAGCCAGGGAGATGCAGAGTCCACCAACGGCGGCATGTCGCCAGGACAAGTCATCGACGTCTCATCTTACACCGACGAGGCATAGGGCGGTGATACGTCTCCATCGTATCTACTTTTCCTAACGCTTTTGCTCTTGTTTTGGACTCTAATTCGCATGATTTGAATGAAACTGACCCGAACTTATGCTGTTTTCAGCAGAACTACCATGGTGTTGTTTTTTTGCAGAAATAGAAGTTCTCGAAATGGAACGAAACTTTTTGGAGAATTATTTTACAATAAAAGAAAAATATTGGAGCCAAGAACCACCGGAGGGGGGGCCCTGGGTGAGCACAACCCACCAGGGCGCGCCCCACCTCCAGGCGCGCCCAGGTGGGTTGTGCCCACCTGGTGGCCCCGTAGACTCCTTAAATACCTATATTTGGAGAAAAAAATCAGGGAGAAAGAATTATCGCTTTTCATGATACGAAGCCGCTGCCACCTCCTGTTCTTCATCGGGAGGCCAGATCTGGAGTCCGTTTGGGGCTCCTGAGAGGGGGATCTTCGGTCTTCGTCATCACCAACCCTTCTCCATCGCCAATTCCATGATGCTCCCCACCAGGAGTGAGTAATTCCTTCGTAGGCTCGCTGGTCGGTGAGGAGTTGGATGAGATTCATCATGTAATCGAGTTAGTTTTGTTAGGGCTTGATCCCTAGTATCCACTATGTTCTGAGATTGATGTTGTTATATATGACTTTGCCATGCTTAATGCTTGTCACCAGGGCCCGAGTGCCATGATTTCAGATCTGAACCATTTATGTTTTCACCATTATATCTATGTTCTAGATCCGATCTTGTAAATCATATTCACCTATTACGTGTTATGATTTGTAAACCCCGGAGTGACAATAGTCGGGATTCTTTCCGGTGATGACCGTAGTTTGAGGACTTCATGTATTCACTATGTGTTAATGCTTTGTTCCTGTTCTCTACTAAAAGGAGGCCTTAATATCCCTTAGTTTCCTGATGGACCCCGCTGCCATGGGAGGGTAGGATAAAAGATGTCATGCAAGATCTTTCCATAAGCACGTATGACTATTTACAGAATACATGCCTACATTATATTTATGAACTGGAGCTAGTTTTGTATCGCCCTAGGTTATGACTGTTATATGATGAATGTCATCCAACAAATCCACCTATCAAATGCCTACGAATTTTCCATATATTGTTCTTGCTAAATTACTACTGCTGCTGCTACTGTTACACTTGCTACAAAATCATTGCTATCACTGTTACCGTTACTACTATTATTATCACTGCTATCAAAACTATCATACTACTATGCTACTGATCACTTTGTTGTAGATAATTAATCTCCAGGTGTGGTTGAATTGACAACTCAGCTGCTAATACTTACAAATATTTTTTGGCTCCCCTTGTGTCGAATCTATAAATTTGGGTTGAATACTCTAACCTCGAAAAGTGTTGTGATCCCATATACTTCTGGGTTATCAAGACCTTTTTCTGGCGCCGTTACCGGGGAGCATAGCTATATTTATTGAGTCACTTGGGATTATTATCTATTTATCACTATGAAGAATCTGAAGGATACCAAGACTAAGATTTTTCCCTCTAAGATGAGGGGAGGTAAGGAACTGCCATCACACTCTGCCCTTGACTCACCTTCTATTTTGAGCAGACTTGCAATGCCACCACATGCTATTAATCCTGATATGTCGCAAGTTGTTGATGATGCTACCTCTACTATGAATGCTAATTATGATGATGCTAGTACCTTGCTTGATGATAATATGCCACTAGGTGAATTTCTTGATGAACAAATTGCTAGAGCTAAAGATATTGAGAATGCTGAAATCGATGAAATTATTGAAACTGATGAAGTACTTGAAACTGAAAATCTTGAAACAACTATTAGGCCTAGCTATCCTAGGTATGAATTGCCTAAGATACCTGAAGGTTATGTTATGGATGAGGAGACAACTAGAGATTTTCTTGCTTGCAATGATAGAGATGATCTTAAGAAATTACTATGCAATCTGAAAGAGAAATCTTTGAATGCTAGAATGAAATGTGATCCTAAGTTTGCTACTTCACCTATCTTTGTTCATGATAAGGATTATGAATTCTGTGTCGATCCAGAGTTAATTACTTTGGTTGAATTTGATCGTTTCCATGGCTATGAAACTGAAACTGTTGTGGAACACCTTACTAAATTGAATGATATAGCCACCCTAATTGCTCATGATGAGAAGATTCTCTACTACTATATTCTCAAATTATTTCCGTTCTCATTAAAGGGTGATGCTAAGATATGGTACAATACTCTTGCCCCTGGTTGTGTGCGTAGTTCCCAGGATATGATTTATTACTTCTCTGAAAAATATTTTCCTGCTCATAAGAAACAAGCTGCCTTACAGGAAATATTTAACTTTGTGCAAATTGAAGAGGAGAGTCTCCCACAAGCTTAGGGGAGGCTTCTCCAATTGCTTAATGCTTTGCCTGATCATCCTCTTAAGAAAAATGAAATACTTGATATCTTCTATAATGGACTAACCAATGCTTCTAGGGACTTCCTAGATAGTTGTGCTGGTTGTGTTCTCAGGGAACCAACTGCTGAACAAGCTGAGGAATTATTGAATAATATATTGAACAATTATGATGATTGGACTCTTCCTGAACCACCGCCTAAACCCACTCCGAAGAAGAGGGGTATCTTATATCTCAGTCCTGAAGATATGCAAGAGGTAAAGAAAAGCATGAAGGAAAAAGGTATTAAAGCAGAGGATGTTAAAAATTTACCTCCTATTGAAGAGATACATGGACTTGACACACCACCACCAAAGGTGGTAGAGGTAAATTCTTTAATGAAATTTGATGAAAGTTATATCCCTTACAATAAACATCCTAGTCAATGCCTTGATGAGTTTGACAACTACATTAGAAAACAAGATCACTTCAATGAAAATGTTATGAAACAATTGAAATACAACTCCAATATGATTGCTCGCTTGGGTGACTTGTTATTCAGAATTACTAATGATGTAAGAGGTGTAGGGAAACATGCTTCTATGGTTCAAACTCAATTAGAACAAGTTGCTAATTCTCAAAGAGAATTGCTTGATGAAATGAATAATAATATGAATGATCATGCTATAAGAGTAGTGACTAGAGGAGGTAGAATGACCCAGGAACCACTTTATCTTGTCCCTGAAAGAATTGAACAAGACTCTCAAAGAATTAACACTAATGCACCTAGTCCTTCTAAAAAGAAGAAGAAAAAGAAAAATGATAGGACTTTGCATACCTCTAGTGAACCTGAAGTAGAAAAACCTCCTGATAATAATGATGTTTCTATTTCTGATATTGTAACTCAGTCTGACAATGAACATTCATCTAGCGATAATGAAAAAGATAATGATGATGTTCATGAAGACACTCAACCAGACATTGATAAACAACCAGATAATGATGTTGAAATAGAACCAGCTGTTGATCTTGATAACCCACAACCTAAAAATAAAATATATGATAAAAGAGACTTTGTTGCTAGAAAGCATGGAAGAGAAAGAGAACCATGGGTTCAAAAACCCATGCCCTTTCCACCTAAATCAACTAAGAAAAAAGATGATGAAGAATTTGAACGCTTTGCTGAAATGCTTAGGCTAGTCTTTTTGTGCACTCGCTTGACTGATATTTTAAAAATGGGCCCTTATGCAAAATATATGAAAGACATCATCACTAATAAGAGAAAAATACTTGAAGCTGAAATCTCCACCATGCTTGCTAATTATTCTTTTAAGGATGGAATACCTAAAAAACTTGGAGATCGAGGAATACCAACTATACCTTGCTCCATCAAAAGAAATTATGTCAAAACTGCTTTGTGTGATCTAGGAGCTGGTGTTAGTGTTATGCCCTTCTCCTTAGATAAAAGACTCGATTTGAATAAACTCACACCTACTAAAATATCTTTGCAAATGGCTGACAAATCAACTGCCATACCTATCGGTATTTGTGAGGATGTGCCCATTATTGTTGCAAATGTTACTATCTTAACTGACTTTGTGATACTTAAGATGCCCGAGGACGACAACATGTCGATTATCCTTGGTAGACCCTTTTTGAATACTGCAAGGGCTGTTATTGATTGCAATAAAAGCAAGGTCACTTTTCGTACCAATGGTAATGAACATACGGTGCACTTTACGAAGAAACAATTCCAAGTGAATGGTATTAATGTTATTGAAAAATCTCTGACACTCACTATTGGAAGTTTTCAACTACCTCTACCTACTGCCAAAAAGAAATATGAAATGCTTATTGTTGTGGACATGCATATCCCCATTGAGGTAACTTAGTGTTTTACGAAAGTTCTTCGGTTTCATGCTAATCAAAGGTGGTTGTTAATAAGACTTGATTAACCTTATTAATGGATCATTTTTGAGAGGTATGAAGTTGATGAATTTAGTAAGCACAACCTTCTGCTCCCAACTTTTGTTTTCTGTTTTTCTTAGTTAAATAAAATAAAATGCCATGTTTTGTCTGTTTTTTGAATTTCCCGTGCAATAAAAAATGACCCAAAAATAAAAGTTCTCAGAATGCCCTAAAAATTTAATACGATTTTTTATGAATATTTCTGAATTTTTGGTTCAAATAACATCAGAGGGGGGTGCACCTGGTGACCACAAGACACCAGGGCGCGCCAGCACCCCCAGGTGCGCCCTGGTGGGTTGTGGTCCCCACGTGGGTCCCCTCACTTACTTCTTTAGCCCATGTCATCTCCTACCTCCAAATTTTTTTACCATAGCTCTCTCTCTCGTGTTCTTGCTCTCAAACCCATGGATTTCGATCTAGTTGCTTGAAGCTCCATTTTAGAAACTGTTTTGGGGGATTGCTACTTGGTATGTGACTCCTCCATTGCTCCAGTTAGTTTTTGCTTTAGTGGAATATATTTTGAATAATTAGCTACTCTTGGTGCTATTGTAGATGAGCTTGCATGTTGAATTCTTAGAGTCCTAAGTAGTTTGAATGCTTATTATGGCCTCTATGCACCCTTATGAGTAGTTGCTATCAATCTTGTGAAGTTTTGTTGACAAAAATTTTGTGTCCCAAAAATTTTCAGGAATTGTTTGCAAATAAAAATGCAATTCTTTAGGAGTTATTCGAGGAAGAGGTCTACAGAAGCATCATCTAGTAGTGGCTCGATACGTTGGTCTTATGATGAACCAAGCGCAAGCAAAATGTGGGATGTGGCTATCAAATCATGCCTATGGCCGTGTAACAATTTCATGGTGAGCGCAGTTATTAAGGAGGAATTTGAGCAGTATGTTCACAACACCGAGCTCGGCCCCTACATAGAAGATAAAGTGCATCCAGCATCTCAACCTCACAGAAACTTTTACTAAGAAATTTAAATATTTTCCTTGTGAGTCTGGAGTTTCATTTAGTCTTTATGATCATCCATTTACCATGCCTCTAGAGATGTTTTGCACTGCCTAAAAAATTCCATATTGGGGTTCGCTAGACAAGCCACCAAGATATGAATATGAGTCGTTTTTGACTAACCTTTGCTACAGTGAGGACAGAGGAGTGACACAAGGTAGAATAAAAAGTATTCATTTCCCATCAATTCATTACTTTGCACTCTTTAATGGCAAATGCATCGTAGGCAAGCAAGATTGTAGTACACTATGTGCTCCTGACTTGAGCCTCATACACACTGCTCTTACCGGTATTAAATGTTATAACCTTGGAGCGATTATTGCACACAGATTGCAACACAACGCTGGTAGTGGTTATTTTTATGGTGGGATTTATGCTTCTCGTTTAGCTAAAGAGGTTGGTGTTACACCTCTACCTTATGACCCCATCTTGCCTACTCAGTACTTAGACTTTGATGCCATTAAACGTCATAAGTTCCTTACGGGCACAATCACTGATTATACTTACAACTTGATGTTCGATAAAAAACCTATTGTGCCTGTTGTTTTGCCTGCGCCTGCTCTCTTTGATTATTACAACAAAGGAAGGTATTATGTTTTTGAGAGTGAGGCCCGTGCGCATAACGCGGAGGTCGTGGCTGCTCGGCGGGCTGAGGAGGTTGCACCAAGAGCCTCCGTGAGCTACCACTCTAACTATTATGCAGGCCGCGGATGGTGATTACCAAGCAAGGCCAAAAGCCTAAGCTTGGGGGAGTACGTATTTCCACCAACATTACATTCATGTTCATACATTTCATTCCAGTTGTCGGTGTTCACACTTTTTCATTGTATTATCCATGTTAGATTTATTTTCTCGCGTTCTTCTTGTGTGTTTGAAAAACTTTGAGAAAATCCAAAAAATATTTCTTGCTTCTTTTCGGTTTTTCTTTCAAGTTTAGTTAGTTGTATTCTTAAAGAGAAAACCCCAAAAGATTTCCTTGTTCTTCTTTTGCTTGTTGGGAGCTTTCCGGTGTAAATATTTTTCTTGTTTTTTTCTTTTTCTTTAATTTTCTTTCTTCAAGAAAAACTAAAAACTCCAAAAATATTTCAATGTGTTTCTCTGAAATTCTTTTCTATTTTATTGAGTCATACCGAGGAGAAGACCACGATGAAAATGTTGAGTGGCTTTCATATGCATTGCTATTTATCTAACGAAGAGCCCATATTACCTTGTCTTCTCCTTTTGAATAAAATGTTTGCAGATTCTAGCTTAGTCCACGACACTCTTGCACTATTATTATTTTCATATCATTCGGTCATGCAAGTGACAGGCAATGATGATGATATTTGATGAACTGGCTATGGAGAGAGAAACGGGTATGAACTCAACTTGTTATGTTTGTGTAAATATGTTTAACCTAGTATCCATGATTCAGCATATTATGATCAAACATGTTTGCAATGACAATTAGAGATTATAGTTCCTCATGCCATGCTTAAGTAGCTAGGAGTGGATAATGTTTTATCTTGGATGTCAACATGCATTAAAATTATTGTGATGTGGTATGATGATATGGTATCCTCCTCTTAATGCTTCAAGTGGCTTGACTTGGCACATGTTCATGCATGTAGTTGAATCAAAACCAACATAGCCTCTACGATATTTATGTTCATGGTGTCCATATCCTACTCATGCTAGTATTCAATGTTAATTATGCATAACGCATGTTCATGACCGTTTTCCCTCTCTAGTTGGCCACTTCTCAACCTATTTGCTAGCATTTGCCTGTACTAAGCGAGAATACTGCTCATGGATCAAAATCCTAAAAATCAAGTTATTCTAGATGAGTCCACCATATCTACCTATATGTGGTATTACTCTGCCGTTCTAAGTAAATTTGCATGTGCCACCTCTAAAAACTTCAAATAAACATCCGTTTTTGTGTGCCTGTATTGTTCATAGAGCGACAGGGGGTAGTCGGTATCTTCCATGCTAAGCGAGTTATTATCATGATGAGTGTTTATTCACTAGTCCTTGCACGAGAGGGCGGTAATAGGGATTACCAGTCCCGAAATCAAAAATTGCAAATAATAAAAAATAACTCCCCCAGGACAGATGTTGGTATGGACGGTACCCGTGGATTCGGCTAGCCGTGGAGTGTGTTTGTTGGTGGAAGGGGGAGTAAACCTTTACTTTTATCACTTGGTAACCGCCACTAATGTGTTTAGCATGGAAGATATCGATAACTTTGGTCGTGACGTAAACAGGAAGGGTGCCTTTCCCAAAATTACATTTATCTCTATTTTAAAAAATCTGAGCTCTGGCACCGCTGCAAATCCCTACTTCCCTCTGCGAAGGGACTATCTATCTACTTTTATGTTGAGTCATCACCTTCTCAAATAAGCGCCAGATCTGAGAGCACTATTGTCATCCTCATGCATTGTGCATAGTTAATGTTGGATGCATCATGACTGGATCTTTTCTACCATGAATTACAATGTTTATTCACTGCTTGAACTTTGGAGGTGCTCTGCATTTATGTTTTGCGGTCTCAGAAAGGTCTAGCGAGATACCAATGTTGTCATATTATATCACGGTTGTTTTGACAAAGTGTTGTTATTTGAGATATTTTATTATTGCTCATTAGTTGCTTATGCCATTGATATGAGTTTATATAATTTCTAAGAGTTATTGTTGACATGGTTAGTCATAATCTTTGTTGAAAACCTGGGTGCTACTTAAGCTTATTTATGTAAACAAAGAGTTCGTAAAAGTTTTTCTTTTTCACTTTCAGTTTGTCAACTTAATTGCTTGAGGACAAGCAAGGGTTTAAGCTTGGGGGAGTTGATACGTCTCCATCGTATCTACTTTTCCTAATGTTTTTTCTCCTGTTATGGACTCTAATTTGCATGATTTGAATGAAACTAATCTGGACTGACGTTGTTTTCAGCAGAATTACCATGGTGTTGTTTTTGTGCAGAAATAAAAGTTCTCAAAATGGAACGAAAATTTTTGGAATATTATTTTACAATAAAAGAAAAATACTGGAGCCAAGAACCATCGGAGGGGGCCCCCTGGGTGAGCACAACCCACCAGGGCGCCCCCCCTCCAGGCGCGCCTAGGTGGGTTGTGCCCACCTGGTGGCTCCGCAGACCCTGACTCCGACTCCTTAAATACCTATATTTGGAGAAAAAATCAGGGAGAAAGAATTATCACGTTTCACGATACAGAGCCGCCGCCACCTCATGTTCTTCATCGGGAGGCCAGATCTGGAGTCCGTTTGGGGCTCCGGAGAGGGGGATCTTCGGTCTTCGTCATCACCAACCCTTCTCCATCGCCAATTCCATGATGCTCCCCATCGATAGTGAGTAATTCCTTCGTAGGCTCGCTGGTCGGTGAGGAATTGGATGAGATTCATCATGTAATCGGGTTAGTTTTGTTAGGGCTTGATCCCTAGTATCCACTATGTTTTGAGATTGATGTTGTTATGACTTTGACATGCTTAATGCTTGTCACTAGGGCCCGAGTGCCATGATTTCAGATCTGAACTGTTTATGTTTTCACCATTATATCTATGTTCTAGATCCGATCTTGTAAGTCATATTCACCTATTACGTGTTATGATCCGTAGACCCCGGAGTGACAATAGTCGGGATACTTTCCGATGATGACCATAGTTTGAGGAGTTCATGTATTCACTACGTGTTAATGCTTTGTTCTGGTTCTCTATTAAAAGGAGGCCTTAATATCCCTTAGTTTTCTTATGGACCCCACTGCCACGGGAGGGTAGGACAAAAGATGTCATGCAAATTCTTTCCATAAGCACGTATGACTATTTACGGAATACATGCCTACATTATATTTATGAACTGGAGCTAGTTTTGTATTGCCCTAGGTTATGACTATTATATGATGAATATCATTCAACGAATCCACCGATCCAATGTCAACGAATTTTCCATATATTGTTCTTGCTAAGTTACTACTGCTACTGCTACTGTTACACTTGCTACAAAATCATTGCTATCTCTGTTACCATTACTGCTATTATTATCACTGCTATCAAAACTATCATACTGCTATGCTACTGATCACTTTGCTGCAGATAATTAATCTCCAAGTGTGGTTGAATTGACAACTCAGCTGCTAATACTTACAAATATTCTTTGGCTCCCCTTGTGTCGAATGTATAAATTTGTCTTGAATACTCTACCATCGAAAATTGTTGCGATCCCCTATACTTGTGGGTTATCAGGCGGCGCGGTGGGGGCTTTGTTAAAATTATGCGTACTTAGCCTTTGTTTATAACGCTGGTGTTTTGTTAGAGCAATGTTTAGGTCAATGGCTCTGTTTAAGTACTAAAATTGCTCGATTCAGTAAGTGTGGTCTGTGTGCTATAGGCTCTTTTGTGTGCCCAAATTAGCAAGCAATGTTAAATTATGCAATGACATGGATGAGGACAGTACCCAGGGAAATTTCCACCAAAATTTGAATGATCAAACTCATCGCATGCACGCAAAGTTTCCTTCCACCTTTCAAATTTTTTGGCCTACCACAAAAATATCTAACTCCCCCTCCCCACCCCCTTTTCTCCTCGACCACAAGTCACATTTCCCCTGTTTCCTCCTTCCTTCCTTCCCAAGCTATAGCCGCTTCCTCGCTTGCTTCCTCGCTCTCACTGTCTCGCATCTGACCACCGCGGTCGCCATGGTCTTCTTCATTGACCTCTCTAGTGGTTCCTCCTCCGACGACGACTCTTTCACCACCCGGTTATGCCTCTGTCCTATCTCTCGGGTTATGATTTGGAATAAAGGATGTTAACTCGGCGGTCGATTTAAGTCATTTCTTCCTCTTGTAGCTCCCTAGGACCATCAGTTGCAACGAATGGAGCTGGGTGGCTGAAGATCTGCCTGCTCGTTGTCACCATCAATCTCCATGCGTGAACTTAGTTGCGTTTGATTCTGTGGACAGTGGGAGGAAGTTTCTGGCATGTGCAGAGAAGGTTAACCCGACTTTCGTTGTTACAAATCATTTGTTAGATGTGATTCAGACACTGTCATTGTGCTATGTTATTCTGGATGTGATTAAGACAGTGTCACAGTTTCTACCTAGTATCTAAAAATGTTGCCATCTCATTAACGGTGCCATTAGAAAATTATTTGGCACCACTTCAGTAGTTTGTGCAGCCAACTTTGGTCCACACATTCGAGCAGCCAAGCAGTAAAATACTAAAACTTTATGGCATGAAGGAACTGGGCATCGGAGCAACTAGGTCCTCCAGAGTCCGGTTCCCTGAATTTTTCCTTTGCATCGGCTCGCCAGTGTAGGGCACCGGTGCCAAATGTAGCAACAGTTGTCTTGACACCGGTTTTGGCATACATAGTAGACGGCCTTAGTGCTATTAGTTGTATGTTACTAAATTTGTGCATTTACACATGTGTTAGTATCAATTTGATGTAATCCAAACACTGTCGCTATGCTGTTGCAGTTATATTTAGCTTCTTCATAAAATGTTAAATTTGTTATTTATAGTACATGACTAAGAACTTGTAGCATTATTGCAGTTAATTATAGCTTGTGATGTTTCTGAATTTGGTTGTTGTCTCAATAGCAATTAATTCATTTGCACATTGATCTTTTTGAGAAGATATGTCATAATTAACCTGTTTCTTCAGTTTTTCAAAATATGTATTTGGTGATTTTTTATGTTGCTAGAAACCCATTTTCCCTACAATTGTTACTGATTTAATTTTAAATATTATAGGATGAACGGAAGTGTTCTTACCTGGAGTTGTTGATCAAGAGTGGCCACAGTCTTTGAAGATGTGCCTAGCAAAGCTCTGGAGCATGTATGAGGAAGAGAACATAGATAGGCTTAGAGAAAGTGTTGTCAACGCTGAAGAATATTTCAAGATGCGGGAAAAAAGAGGAAGATGGAGAATGAGCTCAATTTTTTTAAATTAGACTTTGCTAAGATGGTGTTGGCGAAGGAGGAGGCACTTTCCCAGTTGGTCAGTGCAAAACAGGTTCGTACTGAACTGAAAGCAGAGCTGGAGAAGACGAACCTGGCTGAACATGCATCAGTCGATTAGGGAAATGAATATATTGTTCTTATGAAGGTGAACTAGCTATATGTTGTATTGCGTTGTTTTCATGTAGCTATCGTACTGTGATGTTAAAATATATTTATGTGCCTGATATGAAATTGGCAAACAGCTGTTTGATATGGAATGTGAATTTGTGTAATACTGGAATTATTAATTGTAAACTAATAAACCTGCTAAATGGGTCATGTAACTTTGCAAACGGTTCTAGCAGTAAAAGCGGTTGTGACAGATTGCCCAATGCCTTATAGTTTTCTTCATGAAATCGTGTGTGATATAGTTGAATAAAGCAAATGGTTAATGGAGGCAGAGCGTGTGTGATCATTACACCTATCACACATGAGGCTATACATAAAACTGTGTGGGATGTATATACAAACGGAAACGTTTGTTTGGGATTCACTGTGTGGGATGTGCAGACGAACAAAAACCTTTCTATGGGATTCACTATGTGTGATGTGCAGACGAACGGAAATGTTTGTCTGGGAATCACTGTGTGGGATGTGTAGACGAACGGAAACGTTTCTCTGGGAATCACTGTATGGGATGTATCTATGAATGGAAATGATTGGGCCTGTATAATTGTATGCGGTGGCTAGCCCGATGAGCTCATTTTGCCTAGCGTGTGTGACCGGAGGGCCTATCCCCGACGGTTTCTGGGTCGTGTGGGAAGGACCCCCCTATCGCCCACACTAGAAAGGCAACGGTTTAAAATGCCGTCGCGGAAAGGGGTTAAAAACTGTTTGTATAGCAGCTCGCTGTACCAATGTACGGTATTGATGTACCAAGCGCATGCCATAAATGGCTACACAATCTGCACCGAGGAACGTGATGAGAAGACCTCATATCAGAACAACTCTGTTTGAATAGAATGCATAACTGTAGATGAAGCTGATAAAAGGATAGACTATGGAACCATCAAAGAGATTTGGGAGTTTAACTATGTGAAAGTCAAGGTGGCATTATTCAGGTGCACATGGATCCCTCTTAGTCAGGTAAAGGTTGATGATTACAGGAAGACATGTGTTAACATGTCAAAGATGGCATATCACATGGACCCGTTCATTCTTCCCAACGATGCTACCCAGATTTTCTATGTGAAAGACCCCTTGCATAAGAACTGCCATGTAGTGATGTGATAACCCATAAGTGTAGGGGATCAATTGTAGCCTTTCTTGATAATTAAGAGTGTCGAACCCAACAAGGAGCTAAAGGTAGAATTTATATTCCCTTCATGTTCTATCGACCACCGATACAACTCTACGCACGCTTAATGTTCGCTTTACCTAGAACAAGTATGAAACTAGAAGTACTTTGTAGGTGTAAATGGATAGGTTTGCAAGATAATAAAGAACACGTAAATAAAGGCTAGGGGCTATTTAGATAAAGAAACAATTAAGTTAGTTTTAGTAGAGAGCTTTTTGTCACAAGAAAGTTATTTGTCCCTAGGCAATCGATAAGTAGACCGGTAATCATTATTGCAATTTTATATGAGGGAGATGCATGAGCTAACATACTTTCTCTACTTGGATCATATGCACTTATGTTTGGAACTCTAGCAAGCATCCGCAAAACCAAAGATCATTAAGGTAAAACCCAACCATAGCATTAAGTATCAAGTCCTGTTTACTCCCATACGCAACAACCCCCTTACTCGGGTATAAGCTACTATCACTCTCGCCACCCACTATAAGAGAATCATGAACATATTGCAACACCCTATAGAGGGAATCCCTCATCCTTGCATTACACGAAGATTACCATAGGATAGCACCAATAATAAAATGTACAACTCAAACAAATCACAATCATCAATCAACCCATAGGACAAAACGGATCTACTCAAACATCATAGGATAGCCACATATCATTGGATAATAATATATAGCATTGAGCACCATGTTTAAGTAGAGATTACAGTGGGGAGAAGAGGTGTTACACCGCGGCATAGAGGGGGAGAGAGTTGGTGATGACAGCGGCGAAGTTGTTGGTGTAGATCCCCGTCATGATGATTGCCCCGCCGCTGCATTCCTGCACCACCGGGAGAGAGGGGGAGAGAGCCCCCCTCCTTCTTCTTCTTCCTTGGCCTCCCCCTAGATGGGAGGAGGGTTTCCCCTCTGGTCCATGGCCTCCATGGCGGCGGAGGGGCGGGAGCCCATCCAAAATTGGATCTGTCTATGTTCTCTTCTGTTTCGCGTCCCTGTTTTGTAGCCTTTCACTATTTCTTAAATTTCTGGAGATCCGTAACTCCGATTGGGCTGAAATTTAACATGGTTTTTATCCAGATATAAGCTTCCTTGCGGCCGAAGGACACCTCTAACTGACCTACGAGGTGGCCACAAGCTTGCCAGGCGCGCCTTGGGTAGGGGGTGTGCCCCTTGAGCTTGTGGGCCCCTCGGCCATCGTCTCGCATTGATTCTGCTTCCCAAAAATCACATATATTCCAAAATAATTCTCCGTAAAATTTTATCGCGTTTGGACTTCGTTTGATATGTATATTCTACGAAACAAAAAACATACAACAAACAGGAACTGGCACTGGGCACTGGATCAATATGTTAGTCCCAAAAATAATATAAAATGTTGCCAAAAGTATATGAAAGTTGTAGAATATTGGCATGAAACAATAAAAAATTATAGATACGATGAAGACGTATCAGCATCCCCAAGCTTAATTCCTACTCGTCCTTGAGTAGGTAAATGATAAAAAAGATAATTTTTGATGTAGAATGCTACGTGGCATAATCGTGATCATGTAATCTAATCATGGCATGAATATTAAGACACGAGTGATTCAAAGCAATAGTCTATAATTTGACATAAAGAAATCAATACTCAGGCATCCCAACAAACAATCATGTCTTTCAAAATATCAATGCTAAAGAATGTTATCCCTACAAAATCATATAGCCTTGTCATGCTACATCTTCTTAACACAAAGTATTTATCATGCACAACCCCGATGACAAGCCGAGCAATTGGTTCATACTTTTTAACGTGCTTCAACTTTTTCAGCCCCCACACAATACATGAGCACAAGCCATGGATATAGCACTATGGGTGGATTAGAATATGGTGGTAGAGATTAATATGGAGAAGACAAAAAAGGAGAAAGTCTCACATCGACGAGGCTAATCAACGGGCTAGGGAGGTGCCCATCAATTTATGTCAATGCGAGAGGTAGGGATTGCCATGCAACGGATGCACTAAGAGCTATAAGAGTATGAAAGCTCAAACTGAAAACTAAGTGGGTGTGCATCCAACTTGCTTGCTCATGAAGACCTCGGGCATTTGAGGAAGCCCGTCATCGGAATACACAAGCCAAGTTCTATAATGAAAGATTCCACTAGTATATGAAAGTGACAACATAGGAGACTCTCTATATGAAAAACATGGTGCTACTTTGAAGCACAAGTGTGGAAGAAGATAGTAACATTGCCCCTTCTCTCTTTTTATCTCATTTTTTACTTTTTTTGTTCGGCTCTTTTTGGCCTCTTTTTTTCTTTTTTATTTTCGTCCGGAGTCTCATCCTGACTTGTGGGGGAATCATAGTCTCCATCATCCTTTCCTCACTGGGACAATGCTCTAATAATGAATATGATGATCATCACACTTCTATTTACTTACAACTCAAAATTACAATTCGATACTAGAACAAAATATGACTCTATATGAATGCCTCTGGCGGTGTACCAGGATGTGCAATGATCTAGCATGGCAAAGATACCAAAAAACGGACAAGCCATGAAAATATCATGCTAGCTATCCTATGATCATGCAAAGAAATATAACAATGAATGCTCAAGTCATGTGTATGATGATAATGGAAGTTGCATGGCAATATATCTCGGAATGACTATGGAAATGCCATGATAGGTAGGTATGGTGGCTGTTTTGAGGAAGATGTAGGGAGGTTTATGTGTGATAGAGCGTATCATATCACGGGGTTTGCATGCACCGGTGAAGTTTGCAGCGACTCTTGAGGCGAGAAAGGGCAATGCAAGGTACTGAAGAGGCTAGCAACTTGCGGAAAGGTAAGAGTGTGTATAATCCATGGACTCACATTAGTCATAAAGAACTCACATACTTATTGCGAAAGTTTATTACCCCTCAAAGCAAAGTACTACTACGCATGTCCCTAGGGGGTTAGATTGGTAGGAAAAGACCATCGCTCGTCCCTGACCGCCACTCATAAGGAAGACAATCAATAATAAATCATGCTCCAACTTCTTAGCACAACGAGAGACTATACGTGCTTGCTTCAGGAATCACAAACCTTAACACCAATATTCTTACTAAACCACAATCATTCACTAGTACCACCCACATATTATCATCTCTATATTGCAAGGAATCAAACATATCATATTCAGTGATCTACAAGTTTTATGTAGGATTTTATGACTAACCATGTGAATGACCAATTCCTGTTGACTCTCTAAATAGATATAAGTGAAGCACGAGAGTTTAATTCTTTGTACAAAAGATTTTCCCACGCTCTATCAAGTAAAGTGAAGAAAAAGAGCATTCTACAAATGGCGGTTTTCTATGTGTATAGAAACAGGCAATGAAACTTCAAATGATATAAGTGAAGCACATGAAGCATTCTATAAAGCCATACTCAAAAGATATAAGTGAAGTGCAAAGAGCATTCTATAAATCAACCAAGGACTATCTCATACCAGCATGGTGCATAAAAGAAAAGTGAAAAATAAACACAAAAGACGCTCCAAGAATTTACGCATATCATGTGACCAAAACAAAAACAGTAACATACCGATAATTGTTGAAGAAAGATGGGATGCCTTCCGGGGCATCCCCAAGCTTAGAAGCTTGATTCTCCTTGAATATTTACTTGGGGTTCCTTGGGCATCCCCAAGCTTAGAAGCTTGAGTCTCCTTGAATATTTACTTGGGGTTCCTTGGGCATCCCCAAGCTTGAACTCTTGCCTCTCCTTATTCTCCTCATATCAATACCGCCTAGATCTTCGAACACTTCATCCACACAAAACTTAACCGAACTTTTTATTAGCAGGGTTAGTACATATAACATCAAATCCCATCATGTACTGCTGTAACATTATTGTATAATTATAATCAATCATTACTCACTGTATGCTATCACAATTTTATGACCCCAAGTCAAAGGAGGCTCAACAAGATACGCAAATAATGAAACTATAATAGCAATCTATGAAAACAGGACAATCTGTAAAGATGCAGATGGTACATATACTTCTGTAACTCAAAACATTCTAAAAAATTAGGAAAAAATAAAAAAATTCATAGCATTACCATGTAAAATTTTCAGAAACTTTTGACAATCCCGTAAAAAATGTAAATTCATGCACTACAGCCAAAGTTTCTATTTTTTGCACTGCACAAAAATTCTCCGTAAAATTTCAGGTCAATCCGAGAACTTTGATTTCTACACAAAAATAACACCATGGCAATTCTGCTGAAAACAGCGTCAGTACGGGTTAGTTCCATTCAAATCATGCAAATTAGAGTAAAAAACAAGGGCAAAAGAGTTTGGAAAAGTAGATACGATGGAGACGTATCAACTCCCCCAAGCTTAACCCATTGCTTGTCCTCAAGCAATTCAGTTGACAAACTAAAAGAGACAAAGAAAACTTTTACAAACTCTGTTTGATCTTGTTGCAAATATGTATAGCCAACATTCAGGTTTTCAGCAGAGATTATGAACTAACCATATTCACAATAACATTTAGGTCTCACATTTACTCATATCAATGGCATAATCAACTAGCGAGCAATAATAACAAATCTCGGATGACAACACTTTTTCAAAACAATCATGATACAATATGACAAAATGGTATCTCGCTAGCCCTTTCTGAGATCACAAAATATAAATGCAGAGCACCCCTGAAGATCAAGGACTAACTAGACATTATAATTCATGGCAAAAGATGTCCAGTCACACTCATACTCAAAATCAATTAATAACAAAGCATATAAATGACAGTGGTGCTCTCTAACTGGTGCTTTTTATAAGAAGATGATGACTCAACAATAAAAGTAAATAGATAGGCCCTTCACAGAGGGAAGCAGGGATTTGCAGAGGTGCCAGAGCTTGGAGCTTGGAGCTTTTAAAACATAGATGAATATAATTTTGAGCGGTATGCTTTGATTGTCAATATAACAACCAAGAGATCTCACTATCTTCCATGCTAGACACATTATAGGCGGTTCCCAAACAGAATGGTAAAGTTTTTACTCCCCCTCCACCAACAATCACACTCCACGGCTAGCCGAATCCACGGGTACCGTCCATACTAACAACAGCCCTGGGGGAGTTTTGTTTAATTATTATATTTATATTTAATTTTGAGCATGGAACTGGGCATCCCGATTACCAGCCACTTTCTCATGAATGACAAGTGAATAAACACTCATCGTGAGGATAACCCACCTAGCATGGAAGATACTGACAGCCCCCAGTCGCTACATGAGAGATTCGGGCATACAAAACAGATTATTATTTGAAGGTTTAGAGTTTGGCACATGCAAATTTACTTGGAACGGCAGGTAAATACCACATATAGGTAGGTATGGTAGACTCATATGGAACAACTTTGTGTTTAAGTAAGTGGATGCACAAGCAGTCTTCCCGCTTAGTACAAGTGAAGGCTAGCAAAAGATTGAGGAGCGACCAACTAGAGAGCGACAACGGTCATCAACATGCATTGAGATTAAACAACATTGAATGCAAGCATGAGTAGGATATAAATCACCATGAACATAAATATCATGGAGGCTATGTTGTTTTTGATTCAACTACATTTGTGAACATGTGCCAAGTCAAGCCACTTGAATCATTCAAAGGAGGATACCATCCTATCATACTACATCATAACAATTTTAAAATGCATGTTGGCACACAAGACAAACCATTATCCACTCCTAGCTAAATAAGCATGGCATGAGTAACTATAATATCTAATTGTCATTGCAAACATGTTTCAATCATAATGGGATGAATGAGGAACGATGAGCTAATCATATTTACAAAAAAAAAAATAGGTCGAGTTCATACCAGCTTTTCCTCATCTCAATCATTTCATCATATATCCTCATTATTGCCTTTCACTTGCACGACCGAACGATGTGAATAATAATAATAGTGCACGTGCATTGGACTAAGCTGGAATCTGTAAACATTTATTGAAAGGAGAAGACAAGGTAATATGGGCTCTTTGTTAGATCAACAATAATGCATATGAGAGCCACTCAACATTTTCATCGTGGTCTTCTCCTTACTACCCAAAGAAAAGGAAAACGAATTTCAAAGAAACACACCGAAATATTTTTGTAGTTTTTGTTTTTCTGAAGAAAGTAAAACGAAAACGAGAAAAACTATTTACACAAGAATGCTCCCAACAAGCAAAAGAAGAATGAGAAATCTTTTTTGGGTTTTCTTTAAATACTACAGCTAAATAAACTTAGAAAGAAAAACTAAAAAGAAACAAGAAATATTTTTGGATTTTATCAATGTTTTTCAAACGCACAAGAGAAAGCAAGAAAAATAAACTAACATGGATTATACAATGAAAAAGGATGAACACCGACAACTGGAATGAATATGTGAACATGAATGTAATTTCGGTGAGAAATACGTACTCCCCCAAGCTTAGGCTTTTGTCCTAAGTTGGTCTAGGGCGATGAATCGAAATAACCCTCTCCTCGATACTGCGGAGGGTCCTGAGGGTTCCACTAGTTTACGAGCTCCTGTGGCTCCCACTGGTAAACAGGCTCCTGATAAGGATCAGGAACTGGTGCTAGCTCAGGTGCTAGATGTTGTGTCAGCCTCCAGTATGCGTAAATATCATCGGGCATAATAGTGTACCTGCCTAAACGAATATCAAACAAAGAAGGTGTAGGCAAGGTAATAATCTCACAAGTACCCTGACTAAATACTAGGTTGTAGAGGAGCCGCTTGTCATCGTCTTTTTTTAATAAAATCATGTGCTACCATACTAGCATAATTTAAATATTTAGTGGGTAACAACATCTCCTCCTTCTCATCATGCCTAATAGGTATCTCAAAATGTTTAGCAAGGCGGGAGGCCTAGACACCTCCAAAACTAGTACCCTTCGAACGGTTTGTGTTTAACCGCCGAGCAACAATAGCGCCCAAACTAAAAGTTCTCTCAGCATATAAAGCATGGCACAAAATGGCAAGGTCAGGGACACTGAGGCCACCACTCTCCCCTCGACCAATTAAACATCTCCCCGCAAATAATGAATAATAGCGTAAAACAGGAAAATATAAACTAGCCACTCTCGCCTCTGACACTCCTCTCTTTTCCCCCACAGTAATTTCAGATAGAAAATCCTCCACGTCTCTAGGACGTGGCTCACTGATGCTGCCATCATAAGGTATTTTGCAAACATTGCAAAAATCATATAGTGTCATTTCCTTAGGCTCATCATACAAATGAAATTCTACCGTGGGTGGTGATTTCCTAGGATAAAAATGAAAGTTTTGCACAAAGGTGTTAGTGAGTAGGAGGTATTGATCACACTTATCTTCGAGGAAAGGAAGGAGGCCTGCATTCTCCGCCAAATAATAAAAATCATCATAAATTCCTGCCTCCCTCAAGAATGTGTCACTTGGCCATTCACACGGCCGAACCTCCGCAGCACGAGGAAGGTTGTACTTGGGCTTCTTCTTCTCCTCATTTTCATTTCCTTCCGAATTCCGGCTTGAAGAACCCCTTAACCACCTCCTCATGGTTTCTTTTTCCTATGAAAATTTCTGAAATTTTTAGTGACTCAAAATAAAAGTGAATCAAACTCAACAAAACTAATAGCAACTACTCCTACAAGCGTCTAGAGGCCATATCATGCAACAAAACTACTTTGGACCATATATATTTGACATGCAAGCTCAAGAACAAGGTCACCACAGCAGCAAAAAATTGCAATATATAAAGCACTATAGCAAAAACTAATTGGACCAACGGAGGAGTCACATACTGATGAACAATCCCCTGAAATAGTTTTGAAAATGGAGTTCCGAGCAAGGAGATAAAAAATGGCAGCAAAATGAGCAAGAACTCGGGTTTGAGCAATGGTGTGATTTCTTTCTAGAGGAAGACGAAGTGGATGGCTGGCTGGAATAAGTGAGAGGACCCACGTTGGACCCACAAGCCCTCTAGGCGTGCCCTGGGGGGTTGGGCGTGCCCTGTTGGCTTGTGTCCCACTAGTGCACCCCCCTGAGGTGTGTTTGGTGCCAAAAATTCTTAAATATTATAGAAAAAATCATACTAAATTTTTTGGGCATTTGGAGAACTTTTATTTTCTAGCCATTTTTTATTGCATGGATAATTCAGAAAACAGACAAATAATAGCATTTTTTTCTTTATTCATTCTAAATAACAGAAAGTAAAAAGTGGGTACAGAGAGTTATCTTTACTAAATTCATCCATCTCATGCCCGTCAAAAGGAATCCATTAACAACACTGCAAAAAAAAACACTTTCTATGATGATACGTGTTTGTCACAATAGGTCACGTTTTCTGTCATGCATGTACATCCATGACGATTTTATGACAGAATCAAGATAGTCATACCTGTGCTGTCGTAGAAGTGTTCCATGACAATACCAAAATTATCATCATGGAAGTGTCCACTTCCATGACGATAAATGGCGCGTCATGGAAGTGTTTTTGTCAAGGGTAACCGACACGTGGCATCCACCGTCGAGTCGCCGTTAAGCTATCGGGTTACGGTTTGGATCCGATAACCCGTTAACAGCCCTGACCAATGGGGATTTTCCACGTGTAAAATTCTCATTCGCCGGAGGATCCACACGTCAGCTCCTCGTTGGGACAGAAGTCAACCGTCCACTGGACATGAGTCGCCAATGAAATGTTGACATGTGGGACGGCCCAATAGAGGCCCATATAGGTTTAAAAGCCGGCCCAGGAAAAGGCCCACCAGATTTCGTCACATCTAACGGGTCGGCCCATTCATTTTCTGGACCAAATTGTGGCCCACATCAGATACGGCCTATTAAATGCCCACAATATTCTAGGCCAGTTTATGGCCCATATCAGATCCAACCCATTAACAGCCTGCAATAGTTTGGGACAAATTACGGCCCTTTAACAGCTACTGTGCCTTTGGGCCAATTGGGGGCCTGCTTTGCTCTTCGGCCTCTGAATGGCCCGTTTAACAGTTTGGCCCGATATTAGTTTCGGCCTGTCAGCGGCCCTGTGTACATATGGGTCTCTTTCGGCCATTTAAAGGCCCGAGCTGCATCTGAGCCTAATTCTGGTCCGTACTGACTTTCGGCCTCTTAACGGCCTGTAGTCTTCGTGGATACATTTTAGCCCAAACTGCCTATCGGCCGTAAAAGGCCCTTGATAGTGTTGGGCCTAATTTTGACCCGCTATGCAATTGGCCTGCTTCCAGCCCATCCTGAAATTGGGCCCACCAAGGCCCAACAATATTTTGGCCTGTTAATGGCCCGTCATATCACTGGGCCAATAATGGGCTGATGTATATTCCAGCCTGCTGTCGGCCCGTGATTTGGTCGGCACAATTCAGGCTCAATCTAGATCTCAGCCTTCTAAAAGCCCATTTTATTTTTTGGCCCAATTAAGGCAAGCACTTTACTCGGCCTTTTAAAGCCCGAAACTAATTGAGGGCCAGATTAAGTCTAGGCCTACTAAAGGCCCAAGATGATTGTAGGCCCACGGTTCGGCCCATTCATAGTGATTGGTGGCCGGCCAGTTTTAGTACTGATTTTTTATATAAACCTAACGTATTGGCTAATTGCGCTTCGATCGAAGATTATGACCTTTTCTCAGAGCGATGACAAAACTTACAGCAAATAAATGACAACATCGTGACGAAGAATAAACCTAGACTATACAACAAAGAAATTACAGCATATTACATCCCCTACGCATCAAAGTTCGCTGCTAGTGATAATAAAGGGAAACCAGATAGTAGATTACATACACTTGGCAGGTCACCACTAGTGGAAGTAAACATGCCGACAAAATAATAGACAGAAACGACAACACTTCAACACAGTTCAAGAAAGGTTAGCCCTGCCCAGGAGCTGCAGCGCAAGCAGCTTAGCAACCTGATGAGATTGCGCTTGTTTGATGCATATATCCACCAACTCAGGCTGCATAGCATCAATAGACGTCCTGTACTTATGGTTAATCTTGCATAGAGATTGGAGTTCCAGTCAGATTTGAGCGGAAGCATGTCTATCTTCTTGAATTTCAGACTAAAGAAGTCGAACAGATTCAGGCAGCGACTTCATCGACCTTGTGTCACTGCTATTAGTGTGTAAGTTCAACACTACATCAAGACATGACTTTGGGGTTGTATCGCTTTCCTCAAGATGTGTTGCCTTCTTCTCTGGAATATATGTTGCAGATACAAGCAATGGGTTTGTCTCACTATCATTGTGGCAGTTCTTCCTAGCATCAGTGATGTCACCCTGAAAGAGAAACAAGTAGGTAGATAACAGGTTTTGCACGTATTAGAATCAGTGCTATCAATTCATCTCATTTCTTAGTCAGAAATAAAGAGACACTATTTAAAATAACATTAACATAATAGGCATTGTTCATAGTTAAGATGGCAGGAAATGGCATTGTGCAGGAGCGGCCAGCTTCACCACACCACTGGATTACAGATCAAGAACACAAGCATACATGTAGTGCTAAACAACGTACACTACTACAGGTTGGTCCAAACACGACAGTCCAATCAGAGACCCTTCGCCGAAACTGTGTGCGATGCATTAATCACAAACGGTGATGTAATAAAACCGTCAAAGAAGATACAAAACGTTTGCGATGGCGGTGACACCAAACACGGTTTACATTAGAGTTGCGTGTGCGATGCGTGGCAAATGGTTAATCCAGCAGAACTGTTTGTGATGAGGCAGAACAACAGAAACGGGCAGCCAGATGAGGGTGTGTGCGATATACAGCATACAGATCACTAGGACTAATCGTGTGCGATTAGGCAACACAATAGAAACAGTTAGCCAAATCAAGGTGTGTGCGATGGAGGGCATATAGTTCACTCGGATGAACTGTTTGCGATGAGCCAAGACAACAGAAATAGTTCAACTAAAAAAGATGTGTGTGATACGCGGCAAACAGGTCCGTAATCAGAAATGTGTGCGAAGACCAATAATAACACAGACAATTGCTGCTAATGAGCCATGTGATTTGCTCTGTCTACGATTGCTACTAACAAAGAGTCGGGCGGGACGCGAGCAGAGCACGCCACAGCCGCCTCAACCACGAGCAACCACACGCATAGAGCAGTTGAACACGCAGGGAATGATCGTCTACAAGCCAGCCGGCAGTTGCGTCGCTGCGTAGAGAGCGGCCGTGTGCTACTACCTCCGTCTTGGTCTATTAGTCCCCTTTATATTCGGTGCCATATTTTGAACTTAAATTTAACCAACAAAATGTTAATGCATGTCATTAAAATTATATAATTACAAACTATGTTCAAATACGAATCCAATGATATAATCTTTGGCGACATGCATTCGTATTTTATTAGTTAAATCCTACTTATAAACCAGGACGGGGGTAGTAGGTAATTAAATCACAAATGTTTTTTTATTAACCGTATGTTGATACGTCTCCAATGTATCTATAATTTTTGATTGTTCCATGCTGTTATATTATCATTCTTGGATGTTTTACAACCATTTTATATCATTTCTTGGTACTAACCTATTGACATAGTGCCCAGTGCCGGTTGTTGTTTTCTGCATGTTTTTTACATCGCAGGAAATCAATACCAAATGGAGTCCAAACGCAGTGAAACTTTTTGTGGATTTTTTTTGGACTAGAAGACATCCAGTGGGCCGGAGAAGCACCTGGGGGGGGGGGTGCTCCGAGGGGAGCACAACCCACCAGGGCGCGCTTGGAGGCCCAGGCGCGCCCATGTGGGTTGTGCCCACCTCGGGAGCCTCCCGCACCGCCTCTTTGCTCTATAAATACCCCAATATTACAGAAACCATAGGGGAGTCAACGAAAATCAATTCCAGCCGCTGCAAGTTCCAGAACCACCAGATCCAATCTAGACACCATCACGGAGGGGTTCATCATCCTCATTGGTGCCTCTCCGATGATGTGTGAGTAGTTCATTGTAGACCTACGGGTCCGTAGATAGTAGCTAGATGGCTTTCTCTCTCTTGTTTGATTCTCAATACAATGGTCTCTTGGAGATCCATATGATGTAACTCTTTTTTGAGGTGTGTTTGTTGGGATCCGATGAACTTTGAGTTTATGATCAGATTTATCTTTTTATCCATGAAAGTTATTTGAGTCTTCTTTGATCTCTTATATGCATGATTGCTTATAGCCTCATATTTCTTCTCCGATATTTGGGTTTTGTTTGGCCAACTTGATCTATTTATCTAGCAATGGGAAGAGGTGCTTTGTGATGGGTTCGATCTTACGGTGCTTGATCCCAGTGATAGAAAGGGAAACGACACGTATGTATCGTTGCCATTAAGGATAACAAGATGGGGTCTATTTCTACATAAATAGATCTTGTCTACATCATGTCATCGTTCTTATTGCATTACTCCGTTTCTCCATGAACTTAATACACTAGATGCATGCTGGATAGCGGTCGATGTGTGGAGTAATAGTAGTAGATGCAGGCAGGAGTCGGTCTACTAATCTTGGACATGATGCCTATATAATGATCATTGCCTGGATATCGTCATGAGTATTTGAAGTTCTATCAATTGCCCAACAGTAATTTGTTTCCACCGTTTGCTATTTTTCTCGAGAGAAGCCACTAGTGAAAACTACGGCCCCCGGGTCTCTTCTTTAATATATTTGCCTTCAAGATCTATTTTGCTATTCGCTCTTTTATTTATTTGCAACTTTTATTTTCAGATCTATTAATCCAAAAACCCAAAAATACCTCGCTGAATTTTATTTGCTTTTATTTGCATCTTTCAATCTACTACAATTTTATCTATCTCGTTACCCGAAAGGGATTGACAACCCCTTTACCACGTCGGGTTGCAAGTATTTGTTCTTTGTGTGCAGGAGCTGTTTACGTGGTGTTGCATGGTTCTCCTACTGGTTCGATAACCTTGGTCTCATCACTGAGGGAAATACCTACCGTCGCTGTGCTGCATCATCCCTCCCTCTCTGGGGAAAAACCGACGTAGTTCTAGCAAACATCAAGAGGAGTTTCTGGCACCGTTGCCGGGGAGACATCATCAACATCAACCAGGTTCCTAATCACAAATCTCATCTCCTTGCAATTTACATTATTTTCCATTTGCCTCTCATTTTCCTCTCCCCCACTTCACAAAAAAATTTGCCATTTTATTCGCCCTCTTTTTCTGTTCGCCGTTTTCTCGTCAGATCTGTTTTTTGTGTGCAATCTTGTTGACTACTTTTTGTCGTTATGGATAGTTCTTCCTCTATTGCGTACACCCCCGAGAACGAGGTTCATAACTTTAAACAAAGGGGAGGGGATAATTTAAAAGATGCTTGGTATAGGATTTGCAATGCTCATAATAGATGTATCCGTAAGCAATCTATCGTTGTTCTTCTTCGCTGTTTTTATGTGGGCATCTCCACTTGGTATAGATTCATCCTTGATACGTTTACCGGTGGAATTTTCTTGATGTGCCCCTCTCTTGATGCTTTTAATGCTACGGGAAATTTAGTGGGTTCTCCACCACTTATGATTAATGAAACAACCTAGACTCTTGAGCATGTTATGGAAAGACTAGATGCTATCGAAAAGAAAATGCTTACCGAGGAACATATTGAAAACTTAGATAAAAAGAGGCATAATTTTGCTACTAAAATTGGCTCAAAAGCGGGAGAAGTTTTTAAGTTGTTAAAAAAAAAGGGGACTGTAATTCATGAAAGAATTGAAGAAAGCCCGTCTAGGATTGATAAACTGGAAGAAATCTTTAGTAATCTAAGTACGGCTTTTGCTTCCGCCAAAACTCCCATAAAATTTTTCAAGACTACCCAAGTTACTAAAAACAAGAGTGCAACTTCTAGTAATGATAAAGGAGATCTTAAGATGATTAGTATCCATCCCGATTTTATTGAAGTGATAAGAGACCATTTTTGCAAGAATGAATTTTTCAATCTTGTGCCTAGAAGTATTGTCATTGATAATTTATATGCTAAATCCTTGAAGAATTCTAAGTGCTTGATTGAGGAGTTGGAGGACAAAGTTGACAACACGTAGATCTTTTGCGTTATGCCTAGCTAGGGGCGTAAAACGATAGCGCTCGTTGGGAGGCAACCCAACTTGTATCTTTTTGCTTTTCAGTTTTCTTGCTGTTTTCAATAAAATACCCAATTAACCTTTGATTAGATGTGTTTTTGTGGTTTAAATTAGTGTTTGTGCCAAGCAAAGCCTTTGGGTTGATTTGGGTGATAGTCGATTTGATCTTGCTGAAAAACATAAACTTTTGCGCTCAGGAAAACAGTTCTTATTTTTTACATAATAGTGCTTTTGAGTTGATTAATTTTGCAGAAGATTAATAAACAAATTGCTCACGTTTTCCTAATTTTTCAGAATTTTTGGAGTTACAGAAGTATTCGAAGTTTTCAGATTGCTACAGACTGTTCTGTTTTTGACAGATTCTGTTTTCTTTGCGTTGTGTGCTTGTTTTGATGATTCTATGGTTTTCTTTGAATATTTTTTGCCATAGAAAAGTTGGAATACAGTAGATATAATGCAAAAATAAAATATGAATGGGTTTGCAATAGTACTTAATGTAGTGATTTGTTTTCTTATACTAACGGATCTCATGAAGGTTTTGTTGAGATTTGTGTGATTGAAGTTTTCAAGTTTTGGGTGATATTACGATGGATGAAGGAATAAGGATTAGCAAAAGGCTAAGCTTGGGGATGCCCCTGAGTGGCATCCCCTCTTTCTTGTAACAATCATCGGTATTTTACTTGGAGCTATATTTTTATTCGTCACATATTATAAGTTTTGCTTGGAGCGTCTTGTATGATTTGAGTCTTTGCTTGTTTTGCTTTTTATTTTAAGTCTTGAATCCTTGCTCGACACACCTTTTTGGGAGAGCCAAAAATTGTGCTATGCTTGCTCCTATGCTTCACATAAATTTTTATGAGCTATGGAATTGCTCTAGTGCTTCACTTATATCTTTTTGAGCATGGTGTGCTTTGTTATTTTTGAAGAAATGCTCTCATGCTTCACTTAGATTTATTTGGGAGTTAGTAAAATTTTGAAGAAATTCTCTCTTGCTTCACTTAGATTAATTTGAGAGAAAGAAATATTATGCTCATGTTCTTCACTTATATTTGTTTGAGCTTATTAAAAGCAACATATGAAACTAGTCCCAAAGTGATAGATATCCAAGAAGATATAATAAAAACTTTAATGAAGATCATTGGACAAAATAAACTTGATTCTTAGTAATAGTTTTGAGATATGATGATAGTGATATGTGAGTCATGTTAATGAGTAATTATGCTTTAGTAAGAATATTGGTGTTAAGGTTTGTGATTCCCTATGCAAGTACGAAAGTCAATAGTTATGCAATGAAATTATATCTTACTTATGGTGCATTATTCGGTGTTAGTTATGCTTAATGCTTGCTTACGAGATTATTCGTTTCTTGGTTGGGTGCTTCTCAATCTTTTTGCTAGCCTTCATTTGCACTAAGTATGATCACTACTTGTGCATCCAAAACGCTTTAAACTAGTTTTGCCATATGAGTCCACTATACCTACCTATATGCGGTATTTCCGTGCCGTTCTAAGAAAATTTGTATGTGCCATCTCTAATTTTCAAAATAAAATTCTCTTTTGTGTGTTCGTACCACTCGCGAGGAGGTGAGGGGTGGCCGATATTTTCCATGCTAGATGTGTTATTCTCACGATGAGTGTTTATCCACTTGTCATTGCACGAGAGTACGGCAAAGGTATTAGGGATGCCCAGTCCCGAAATGAAAAATGAATTTACTTTATGTTGTCAAATAATAAATTCCTTGGAAAGTGTTGGTATGGAGGGCACCCGTGGATACGGCTAGCCATGGAAAGTGAAAGAAATGGTGGAAAAAGGAATAAACTTTATTTTCTGTTTGGGAACCGCCTATGATATATCTAGCATGGAAAGTGTTGGGAGCTCTAACTCGTTTTCGTTGGTGGGAAAAGTATGCCTCTCAAAATGTTTTTATCTCTCAATTTAAGCTTTGAGCTCTGGCACCTCTACAAATCCCTACTTCCCTCCGCGAAGGGCCTTTCTTTTACTTTATGCAATTTTTATTTTTAATTTGAGTCTCCATCTTCTCTTACAAAGCACCAACTAAGGGGCACTATGATCGTACTTGAGCATTGGGTGTAGCTAATATTCGAGTGTGTTTCATGAATAGATCAATGATTGAACATGACGGGCTAGGGATAACTTGCTTTAGCATTGATATTTTGAAAGACATGGTTGCTTGTTGATATGCTTGAGTATTTAAGTTATCATGTCAAAACTAGACTATTGCTTTGAACCATATAAAAGTCCAAATGTCCATGCTATTACGAAAAGAATATGTGATGAACATGTTAGGCAGCATTCCTCATCAAAAATTCTGTTTTTATCATTTACCTACTCGAGGATGAGCAGGAATTAAGCTTGGGGATGCTGATACATCTCCAACGTATCTATAATTTTTGATTGTTCCATGCTATTATATTATCATTCGTGGATGTTTTACAACCATTTTATAACCATTTTATATCATTTTTTGGTACTAACCTATTGACATAGTGCCCAGTGCCAGTTGCTATTTTCTGCATTTTATTACATCGCAGGAAATCAATACCAAACGGAGTCCAAACGCAGCGAAACTTTTTATGGATTTTTTTGGACCAGAAGACATCCAGTGGGCCGGAGAAGCACCTAGGGGGTGCTCCGAGGGGAGCACAACCCACCAGGGCACGCTTGGAGGCCCAGGCTCGCCCAGGTGGGTTGTGCCCACCTCGGGAGCATCCCGCACCGCCTCTTTGCTTTATAAATACCCCAATATTCCAAAAATCCTAGGGGAGTCGACGAAAATCAATTCCAGCCGCCGCAAGTTCCAGAACCACCAGATCCAATCTAGACACCATCACGGAGGGGTTCATCATCCTCATTGGTGCCTCTCCGATGATGCGTGAGTAGTTCATTGTAGACCTACGGGTCCGTAGTTAGTAGCTAGATGGCTTTCTCTCTCTCGTTTGATTCTCAATACAATGGTCTCTTGGAGATCCATATGATGCAACTCTTTTTTTACGTTGTGTTTGTTGGGATCCGAAGAACTTTGAGTTTATGATCAGATCTATCTTTTTATCCATGAAAGTTATTTGAGTCTTCTTTGATCTCTTATATGCATGATTGCTTATAGCCTCGTATTTCTTCTCCGATATTTGGGTTTTGTTTGGCAACTTGATCTATTTATCTTGCAATGAGAAGAGGTGCTTTTTGATGGGTTCGATCTTACAGTGCTTGATCCAAGTGACAGAAAGGGAAACGACACGTATGTATCATTGCCATTAAGGATAACAAGATGGTGTCTAATTCTAAATAAATAGATCTTGTCTACATCATGTCATCATTCTTATTGCATTACTCCGTTTCTCCATGAACTTAATACACTAGATGCATGCTAGATAGCGGTCGATGTGTGGAGTAATAGTAGTAGATGCATGCAGGAGTCGGTCTACTAATCTTGGACATGATGCCTATATAATGATCATTGCCTGGATATCGTCATGAGTATTTGCAGTTCTATCAATTGCCCAACAGTAATTTGTTTCCACCATTTGCTATTTTTCTCGAGAGAAGCCACTAGTGAAAACTACAGCCCCTGGGTCTCTTCTTTAATATATTTGCCTTCAAGGTCTATTTTGCTATTCACTCTTTTATTTATTTACAACTTTTATTTTCAGATCTATTAATCCAAAAACCCAAAAATACCTCGCTGAATTTTATTTGCTTTTATTTGCATCTTTCAATCTACTACAATTTTATCTATCTCGTTACCCGAAAGGGATTGACAACCCCTTTAACACGTCGGGTTGCAAGTATTTGTTCTTTCTGTGTAGGAGCTGTTTACGTGGTGTTGCGTGGTTCTCCTACTGGTTCGATAACCTTGGTCTCATCACTGAGGGAAATACCTACCGTCACTGTGCTGCATCATCCCTCCCTCTCTGGGGAAAAACTGACGTAGTTCTAGCAGACATCATATGTGTATGTGTCCTTTCGTCCTCCTCTCGCACGTCTTGTCACCCCGCTGCCGCAGACGGCTTCGAGCGCAAGCTTGAGCAGCGCGCGGGGGCGTTCTTTTGGCCAAACGGTGGTGAGCCTGTTCCCGCGCAACAGCGCAAGCTTCCTGCCCAACTTGGTGAAATCCCCCAAAATCCCAATGCTTACCAGCCTGCTATATAAACCCTCACGGCCGGCGAGTCCTGCGTCGCATTTTCCCCTCCCTCCCTGTAGCTTATCTCGTCTACTTCCCCCACAATCGCCAATGGCACCGGTCCGTCGTTGTTGCTCAGCCACTCCGCCGTCATCAGAGGACAGCTCCAGCTGGGAGGCTACACCGCGGCGGCGGCTCAGTCATGGGCGTAGTGTAGTGCGCGTGGCGTCCCTGTTGGGTGTGCGCGGAACACCCACCACACGCTCCGCCACCGCTGCCCGTCGGCAGCTGTTGCCGGCCGCCGTTGCCGCCACCCCATCGTCTGCCGCAGTGGCCGCCACACCACCGTCCAAAGCTAGGGCCATCGCCCGCTCCGCCACCGCGGCCTGAAGGCGGGAGGTGGCCATCGTGGCCGCCACCCCACTGCCGGCCATCGTGGCCATCACCCGCTCCACCATCGCGCCCCGAAGGCGGGAGGTGGTGGTCGTGGCCGCCACCCCATCATCGGCCGCCGTGGCCGCCAGCCCACCGTCGACCGCTGGGTTCATCACCTGCTCTACCACCGTCGCCCGAAGGCGGGAGGCGGAGGTGGAGGCCCGCACGTGCGTCGGCGACCTTGAGCGCTACATCGAGTTCCTGCGGGAGGAGGAGAAGCACCTCGTCGAGCATGCAAAGAGCCTTACCGCCGCCGTGGCTGCAGCACACGCCGACGCAGAGGCGAGGAATTAGGAGATCTACGAGGAGTCCCGCCACTTCGAGAGGGGTCGTCTGTAGCGGCAGAGGGCGTTCAAGGTGAGCGTCGCTGAAGGTGCAGCAGCGGTAGGCACCGTATTGCAATTGTCTAGCTCGTCGGTAGGCTCCTCCTCCTCTGCCTCTTATTGAGCACGCTCGGCAGAGGAGAGGCTGCCGGAAGTAGTACAAAGCCCCTCCGTAGTAGTAGTATTTAGGGGCAATTTTGTTCAGTTCATCTGACTATAGATGTGGTGGAACTGTACAACGTACTTAAAATTAGCTAGTATATATAGTTGAACTAGATATTTCAGTACGTGGTTGGCAACAATTGGGGAAAAGTTTGGTCGGCTCAGCCGTCAAGTTGAACTACTTGTATAAAAGAACTACTGATTAATCTATGAATGAAATCTATGCTTAACTACTGAATTTTAGTTGCAAAAATTAGATAGTGCTAGTGATTTTTAGCTGCATATTTTGACTAATGGCAGTGTTACAAGGTTGACAAATAGCAGTGTTACTAGATCAACAAATGTCAATCTTTCCAGTTTGACAAATGGCAATATACATAATATGACAGATGCAAATATTACCAAATTGTCTGTACGTGGTTGCACATGGGTCATCCAAAAAAATCGTTTGCGTTGAAGGGAGGTACAAATCCTGCTTGCCAGATTTTCTCTTGGCTTAGTGCCGAAGTCTCGCTTTGCATACTGTATTCAATCTGAACCGTTTGTGTTGAAGAGATGCACAAATCCTACGCGGCGAATTTTCCCTTGGCTTACTGGGGAAGACCATAGCTCTCACTTTGCATACGGGTGTTCTATCTAAAATGTTTGTGAACAAGAGCTGCACAAATGCTGCTCGGCACATTTTCCCTTGGCTTACTGGGGAAGCTGTCGGTTTACATATGGGTGTGCTATCTAAAATGTTTGCGATCAAGAGCTGCACAAATCCTGCTCGGCACATTTTCCCTTGGCTTCCTGGGGAAGCTGTCAGTTTGCATACGGGTGTTCTAACTAAAACTTTTGCGATGAATGTTTTATATTTAAAAACCATTGACATTTTTTTAAAGAAAATCGTTTGATAAGTCTGTACATTCAGAGAGAAAGTCGCAAGTTCATTCAAACCATATCTTTCATTCAGTCACACTGCGAATTTAAATTCGTATGATCGAGATACAGTATTAAACCCAACTGGAAGACTAGTGGAAGATGATGTGCAGGTCTGCGGGAGGGGAATTGGAGGAGAACAGTAAGGACGCCCTTATTAAACTGCGTCTTGGGGCCATTAATGGAGAGGATGTGAGCAAGGCGAATGGCCATGGAAGTCAAAGGGCTCGCTTCCCAGTGAGCCTGCATGGTGTACAGCTCGCACGCTTCCCGGTGAGCCTACGCATTGGAGTACAGCTCGCACGCCTCCCGTTCAGTCAAGCACCTGTCCGCACGGCACCTCCTAGCCATTAAAAGAGTGAGGCATGGTGTCACGTGAATGGTTAACAGAACGCACATGATTTAAATTATACAAAATGTTTTAGATGTTAAAGTGGCAGCTATTTGTTTCAAAATGCCTTTGTTTGCTGTTATTCGAGTGTGCCTTTCTCAAAATGGACACGAAAAATACCGCAGCATGTCGGGTGCCATTCCATGATAGCATGCCAAGTTTCATGAATTTCAGACGAGTTTTGGATTTACTAGAATTTAAAAACAAAGTATCTCAACGTTTTGCCGGCAAACAACGGTGCCCTGGTGTTTGAAATTCATTCCCATTTCTTGCATGGGACCTAAGTATGCACCCAAGGTCACACATTTGATTTTTCAACCCATTTTTCTGCACTAGAGCATGTGCATGTAGCTCAAATTTGAATTATGCACATAAAATGCCTAGAAAACCTAGTTAATGTATAAAAATATCGTAGCAAACCCTAAAAAATCCCAAAAATTGACACAACACACCTATTGTTCTATGTTGACACTAGAAAAAATTTGAAAGAAAGAAGAGGCAACGGATATCGTTTCGTCCCCAAAGGTGGCACGTTCCCTAGCGAAACCATCAATCTTGTTGTGAGAAGCTCTGGTTTGCGAGAAGCTTATACCCAAACCTGTCCCAAATGGGAAAAAATTACCACAGCATGTTGATGCCGCTCCATGATAGCATGCCAAGTTTCATGAATTTTAGACGAGTTTTGGATTTACGAGAATCTAAAAACAAAGTATCTCAATGTTTGCGGCCGAGCGACGGTGGCAAGGTGCTTGACATGCATTCCCATTTCTTGCATGGGACCTAAGCATGCACCCAAGGACACATATTTGATTTTTCAACCAATTTATATGCACTGGAGCATGTGCATGTAGTTCAAATTTGAATTATGCAGAGAAAATGCCTAGAAAACCCAGTTAATGTATAAAATGGCCAAACAAACACCGAAAAATTCCAAAATTTAACACAACACTCCTGTTGTTCTATGTTGACACTAGAAAACTTTTGAAAGCAAGAAGAGGCAACAGATATCGTTTTGTCCCCACAGGTGGCACGTGCCCTACCGAAACCACCAGGCTTGTTGTGAGAAGCTCTGGTTTGTGAGAAGCTTATACCACAAACCTACCCCAAATGGGACAAAATTTTTACCATGGCATGTTGATACTGCTCCATGATAGCATGACAAGTTTCATGAATTTCAGATGAGTTTTTGATTTACTAGAATTTAAAAACGATGTATCTCAATGTTTGCGGCCGAGCGACGGTGCAAGGTGTTTGACATTCATTCCCATTTCTTGCATGGGACCTAAGCATGCAACCAAGGACACATATTTGATTTTTTAACCAATTTATATGCACTGGAGCATGTGCCTGTAGTTCAAATTTGAATTATGCACATAAATGCATAGAAAACTCAGTTAATGTATAAAAATGTCCAAACGAACCCCGAAAAATTCCAAAATTTAACACAACACTCATGTTGTTCTATGTTGATAGTAGATTTTTTTTAAATCAAGAAGAGGCAACGGATATCATTTCGTCCAGAAAGGTGAAACGTTTCCTAACGTAACCATGAGGCTTGTTGTGAGAAGCTCTAGTTTGTGAGAAGCTTATACCCAAACCTGCCCCAAATGGGACAATATTTTTACCACGACATGTTGATGGCGTTCATCATGTCAAGTTTCATGAATTTCAGACGAGTTTTTGATTTACTAGAATTTTAAAACCATGTATCTCAATGTTAGCGGCCAAGCAACGGTGGCAAAGGTGTTTGACATTCATTCCCATTTCTTGCATGGGACCTAAGCTTGCAACCAATGTGCATGTAGTTCAAATTTGAATTATGCACATAAATGCATAGAAAACTCAGTTTATGTATAAAAATGTCCTAGCGAACCATGAAAAATCCCAAAAAATGACACAACACTCCTGTTGTTCTACGTTGACACTAGAAAATTTTTGAAAGCAAGAAGAGGCAATGGATATCTTTTCGTCCACAAAGGTGACACGTTTCCCTACCGGAACCATGAGGCTTCTTGTGAGAAGCTCTGGTTTGTGAGAAGCTTATACCATAACCTGCCCCAAATGGGACAATATTTTTTACCCCAGCATGTTAATGCCATTCCATGATAGCATGCCAAAGTTCATGAATTTCAGACGAGTTTTGGATTTACAAGAATTACAAAAGCAAGTACCTCAACGTTTGCCGGAGAGCCACGGTGACGTGGTGTTGGAAATTCATCCCCATTTCTTGCATGGGACATAAGCATCAACCCATGGACACATATATGATTTAACAACCCATTTTGGTGCACCGGAGCATGTGCATGTAGTTTAATTTTGAATTGTGCACCTGAAATGCCTAGAAAACCAAGTAAATGTACAAAAATGTCCAAACGAACCCTGAATAATTCCAATTTTTTTGACGACACACCTATAGTTGCATGTTCACTGCAGATAAAAGTTCTAGCAATTCAAACACCCTCCTTTGCCGCTGTGACCCCATTATGTAATTCAAATCAAGACGAAAAATCAAGTAGATCGCACACATTTAATTATCAGCAACCGTGTGAGATGCAGCACAAAATATCTTGGAGCACCGTCGGAGTATAGTATGCATAAGGCTTACGCGAGAAGGTGCATCAGCTACAGTCCATAGCCAGTGTGTCAAGCACACTAGCTCGCTCCCCAAATATCATTTCACTGTTCAATCGTCGCCGGTGAAAGATGGGGACGTGGACCCGCTTCATGAGGGAAACTTCGGCGGCCCACTCCGGTGAGAGCGCGGCCGCAGCCTCCAGGCGCGTGCTAACAAGGTTCATGAGCGCGGCCGCAATCTGCGACCGGGTGGCCAAGGCAGCCCAAACGGCCGCTGTTGCTTCTCAGGTGGCAGCAGCAACATCTGCCTCGGTGATAGCAACTGGCGAGAGCGGCACAGCAGCTGTCCGTTCTACAGCGGAGGCCTTAGCCCTCATGGAGGCCACCCACGACCATGTCTAGGCCGCCCACGCCTAGCTCGTGGTGGTCACCGCACAAATTGAATGAAGCTTCTCCGACAACATTCGACAACCCACGACCGAAGAGTTGGCAATCACCGAGAGCGTTCGAGCAGCCGTCCGTTCCTCCGCGGCATACCTTGCCACGACGGAGCCCGTCCAAGCTCAGATCACGGCCACCCACACCCAGCTCGTGGCGGCCTTTTCCAAAGAGATGGCAGACATGGATGCCGAGATGCTTGCCGAGTATGGTGCGATGGATGCCATGCAGCCCCTTCCCTGGGAGATCGTCGGGCACCAGCCATAGTAGTACTCTTTGTTTTGTTTACTAAGAGTGCCGGTCTTTAATTTGTTAGAGTAATGTTTAGGTCAGCTAGCTCTGTTTAATTGCTGAACTTGCTCGATTAAGAAGTGTGGGTGTGATGTAGTCTCCTTTGTGTACCCAAATTATGCAATGACGTGGATGACCACTGTAACCAGGGAAATTTGAACCAAAATTTTTGACGTTCAAACTCATCACACACGGGTTAAGCTATATGAATCGTTTGTGATGTTCACATATCGTACACAGTGCTGAATAAGGGACCGTGTCTCATGACACTTTGCGCAACATTATTTTTGCTGCACCGATCCAAAATTTTTGGCTTCCGCGGAAATATCTACCTCCCCGCCCCCTCCACCTTACCAAAAGCCACATTTCCCCTGTTTTCGCCTTCCTTTCCAAGTTGAAACCTTCACTCCTTGCTTGCAGTGCTGTCTCCTCGCCGGCGACCCTCCTTCACGCTGCTCGGCCTCGTCGATCCAGGCAGGTAATCCACACCCGACCCCCATCCTCCTCCTCCTTCCACATCCCATATGCCCCGACCGCCGGCGCGACACCTTCCACCCAAATCACCGACCCCTCCCCCAAATAAGTGCCGCCTAACCCATGGTGCATGCAGTATAGCCAGGAGCTCAAGGAGCATTTAGCAGTGGAGAAGCAAATCGTGGCCGCACATGCGGATGAGGTCGCGATGGCTGCCATTCGTGCCGACCCCCAGATCTTGGAGGAGCACCTCACCGTCGAGGCCACCGTCGATGCCTCGCGCACCGACGCCGCGATGCGGTTGGCTGCTTTAAATGACAGTTCATGGCGTTTCCTAGAGGCCACCGTCGGTGCCTTCGACAAAGACTACGTGGTGTTTTCTTAGCATGCCCGTGCTTACCTCAACTCGAGAGGCAGCAAGTTGGTGCCTGGAGCGGCTAAGGCAACTCACCACTATGACAAGGGCACCCACGATGTGGAGGCCTCGCCCTCTTCCATGTCCAAGGAGGCAATCATCATCGATATCTCTGATGATTAGGAGTAGCTTGTCTTATTAGCTCACTATAAGGACCTATGTTCAGTTTGCTAGCTACGCCAGTTAAGCATGCTCGGTTTATCCGTTGCATGTGCTGCTCCTGCCTTTCCTTAACAAATTCTAGTGAATTATCCTATCTACTTTTACATTGCAATCTGTTGCTCTAGTGTATATGTTCTATATGTCGTGCAATGTGGTGCTCACTTATTAAATGTTTGGTTAATCAATTGTCGTCTTCAGTTAACTGTTTGGTTCAATTGCTTTATTTCCAAGTTGTCAAGCATGCTTGGTTTGGTTAACTCTCTGATCTTCTAGTATGTTATATATTGTGCATTGCGGTGCTCAGTTAATGTTTGGTTCATTTGTTGTGGTGTTTAGTTAACTGTTTGGTTCAATTCTGCAATGCAATGTTCAATTGTTGTGGGTGCATTTTGTTATTCTATACCATGTAAGAAATAAATCGAATTTGGTTGTACTAAAAACATGAGAAACACATACAATTGCTATATTTCCAAGTTGTTAAGCATGCTTGGTTTGGTTAACTGTCTGATCTTCTATTAGGAGTATGTTATATTGTGCAATGTGGTCCTCAGTTAATGTTTGGTTCATTTGTTGTGGTGTTTAGTTAACTGCTTGGTTCAATTCTGCAATGCGATGTCCAATTGTCATGGGTAGAATTTTGTATTGTTGTGCATGTGAGGAATAAATCGAATTTGGCTGCACTTAATACATGAGAAACATATACAATTGCTATATTTCCTAGTTCTTAATCATGCTTGGTTTGAATAAATGGGTTTTCCATGTGGCTCGAATTAATCTGATGAATTTGCTATGTTCTTATTTTTCATCAACATATTTAACTGATAGCATGCGAACCCTCACTTAACCTGATCACTAACTACCTTATATGTGTTGTAGGGAAACAATGGGAAGCACTGAGGTTTACAATCGAGGTTTGCACATGCATGGTCCTTTGTCTAATAGCACATTATTGTGAAATTGCAGGAACCATTCTAATATTTAGGTTTTTAACAATTTGGTCTTGTACATGTAGGTCCTGCTGTCTGAGGTTTTGACCCACTGTTCGACCCTTTTTGCATATGGGGAAATGAGTTGTCCATGAATATCAGTCAAGTCAAGAAACTCAGAAAGATTGTTAGGATAAAGAAATTAGCGACAAAAAACAACAAGATCTTTGTCTGCATAATGAAGAAGACATCAGCTCACTACATGATGGTACTAACTATTATACCTTGCCTTTTTTTATTCCTTTGCCCCATTTCCAATCTAGAGAAGATATTTATGCACATCCTTGTTTTCAGGCCTTTCCAAAGCAGTTCACTGATGATTACCTCTCAAACCACCTGTATGGTCAGGAGGCCAGGAAGGTATTCATACAACACCCACGGTTCAATATTGAAGTGTTCCTGAAGAGGACGAAGGATGGATGGTCAATCATCCACAGGCACTGGCCTAAAGTTGCAAAGACCTTCAACATCAATGAAGGCTCAATATTCACCTTCCGCTTCAGCAGTTTTCCAGATGAGATTCATCTGTCTATGTACCGTCTATGATGCTAATTTCGATAGGTTATAGATGTTCCATGTGAAACTTGGTGCTGGTGCAGTTGTGTAATAGGGTAGCTGAGTGCTGAAGCTATATGATGATGTACTCTGATGTATTTCAATTATGAAATCCTGCTTCCTTAATATGAAAATGAAATATATTGTGTGCTTAATATGAAATGTCAATTAGAGTAATAAATGGATTATTAATAATAGGACAATTAGCCTGCTAATAGGACAATTAGCCTTCTAATGGCCGATTAGCCTGCTAATTGGGTTTTTCTATTGCAAACGGTTATTGAGAAAACACTATGGGCGATGACCTCAGGCAATGCACACAGTTTCTAGGAATAAACCATGTTGGATCAATGAACAATCACACATGACTTCCTCTTGAAAACTGTTTGCGTTAGGCCACCTTGCGCAAACGTTTAGCACATAAAAAGTGTGTGTGATGGACAACCTATGCCATACAGTTTCTTCTAGGCACCGTGTGTGATGCATTCAATAACGCAAACGGTAAAACTGTTAATATCATCTGCAATGGCAACGCTATCACAAACGATTTAATTGGGAAAATTGTGTGTGATGTACCTGCGAACGGAAATGTTTTCCTTGGAGTGACTGTGTGGGATGTATATATGAACGGAAACGTACTTCTTGGATTGACTGTGTGGGATGTACATTGTCGTGGTATAACACGGCCACCTATGGGACCATCGGCCCCTTGTGGTTCGGCAAGAGGGAAGGGCACATTGCATAAAGAGCGGAGAGTGTAGAGCAGCACGATAGCGATGACACGGGCAGTTTTTACCCAGGTTCGGGCCGCCGCGAGGAGTAAAACCCTTCTCCTGCTTTGGTGGATTGATGAAAGGACCGTGGTGGAGGCGCATCACTCTAGCCCGACAAGGTCGCCTTGGGACGGGAGCAGCTACGTGCGTATGAGTGTACAAGGGTCCGAATCCTTTCTAAGGTTGCCACAACCCTCCTTTTATAGGTTAAGGGGTTACCACAATGGCAAAACAGTCATCTATCCAGTGATTAGATAGCCACAGTGCTATCATACCTAACTCTACAGGCAGGATAGGGTGCATTAAATACACTGATTAGTGTCACATTGTGGGGGAGCCCGGCAAGCCTTGCCGAGCCATTCGTCCACCTCCTTGCCTGCGTGCGTGACACGCCTCTGGACGGGTGTCATTTGGGGGTGATCTTCCTCAGAAATGGCTGCCACGTGCCATAGAATAGCCACTTAATCACTTGGGGGCTCGACACCACATTGGGAGGTGACTTGCGTCGTCGTGAGGTGGAGCGGTGGTGTCTTGGTGGGGCGATCCGCCCTTGGTGCCCCCGGCAAGCTTGCCGGGGGAGTCTTGAGACTTGTCCTCGGGATGACCTCGACCTTGCCAGGCTCGCCTGCCCGGCAAGGGAGGTTTTTCCTTAGTGATATCCTGATTCCTTGGCTTGTCTTGGTCTTCTTGATCCGCCCTTTGATTCCTCAAAGGGCTATATCTTCTGCTTGGCCTTGTCTTGGATGCTGTAACCTTACCCTTGAGCCTGTGTACAGTCTGGGCGACATACACCAGGGTTTGTTGCACCGACAGGAGCCCCCAGGCCTGGTCTAAACGCGTTGCCGAGCGTCATTGGGGTAGGCCCTGTCTAGTACACAGGCGAAGAGTTTGTGGTAGCTCATCTTAGAGATTTTCTTTGCTTCTTCATTAACCAGTGCTTGAGTCAGTTTCCGACTTTTCCGCGCGTCGAGCGAGACATTATGAGGGAGCTGTGAGCCATGATCCATGGGCCACCCACGTCCCACATTCACAGGGTGGTAACTGCCACTCCACTAGCTTCTCTGCTTCTGGCGTTTCCGCCACGTATGATGCATGCATCGCACAGGGTTGGTGGCGGACGCGAGCAGCGTGGAAATGTGTGCCATGGTAGAAAGCCAGGCGCCATGGATTGGCGCAGGGGGTCTGCCTTGATTCCATGAGCCGTTGATGGCCCGGCTGGCAGGGAGGGGCGGTTGCCTCCCCTGAGTGAGGAGCTAGCCCCCGGCCCTGTTTTCCTATAAAAGGGGACGCAGGCGAGGTGCTGGCTCACACCCATCTCCTTCTTCTTTCTTCTGACATCGCTCCCTCATCATGGTGAGGGGAAGAGGGCGTAGTGGTACTCCAGTAGTGGCGACGAGGGCCTCTGCTCGACAGCGCTTCCCTCCTCCCCTCGGGGATGCGGAATCGGAGCCCGCTACGAGGGGAGGCGGGAGAGGATGAGGTCGTGGTCGCTGCGGGGCTTGGGGTCGAGGGGGACAACGTGGTGCTTTGATCGCACCTCCCCCTGCTGCCCAAGATCCTAATGAAGGCCACGTCGGGAACCAGCCGCTGGAGTTCATCGTCAAGCTGCGAGGACCCCCGCGCTGCCGCCTTCGGCTTCCTACTCCATTCGCAAGGGTGATGGAGATCAAGCAGCCGCCGGGGTTGAGGCTGCACATGAGGGGCTGTTGTAACGGCAGCATGCAGGCGGACGTAGATTTCCCCGCTCCTCATGTCATGCTTCTCCGGCGTGGTTGGAAGACTTTTGCTCGTGCCCATAGCTTGGCGGCCGGGCACGTCCTTCATTTCAAGTTAATGGACACCACCCTACTCTCCGTCAAGGTCTTCGGACGCTCGGGTGCTCGCTTAGGGTGCTGCACGAAGAGCTCTACCGACGACGAAAGCTCCTCCTCGAGCGATAGCGATGAGGAGGACAGTGATGGCGATGACGATGGCGCCGATGAAGAGGATGACGGCTCCGACTCTGGCTGAAAACTAGCCGCACTGTCACCGTCAGGCGGCAGCACCATCATCTGCACCTGCACCTCCTCTGCGGCAAGGTGATTTGCCGGGGAGTTGGATTTGGAGGTGTGGATGGGGTCCCCGGCTCCTCCAGCAACCTTCCAGCTGGGCCCCGGCAGGCTTCCTCGCGAGCTACGGCTTCGTTCGCCCTACTGCATCCTGCTGGCCCTGGTGGCGGTGGCCAGGGGGTCGTCTCCGCCGCTCTCTTCACCATCACCTTCGCCCGCGCCCTCTCGATCTTGTCAGGCTCCTTGTCATGGGGCCTGACGGCGTCGGGCTGGGCTTCTGCCCAGGCACTCCTTTTGCCCTCCTTGCCTCTCGCAGTAGTTCCTAGGAGGAGAGGGACAAGAAAGGGATTACGGGGCACTTATCTTTTTTCAGTCTAAAATATGTAGGCATCTGCCAAACTTTAGTCTAAATTATGTAATCTGTTTTATCCGTGCTTGTGTTGTGTAAGAATTGTACTTGCTTATCAGCATATTAATGAAAAAGACAAGCCTTGCCAGATAATTGTGCATGTGTCATGTCCATGCAGAGGCGAGATGCCTCTATACGTTTAAGTAAACAAGTTCTCTTCGGCAGGCTATCTTGCCGGTGCCTTTCGTTTGTTGCCATGGGGATTGGCCTGTCGGGCACAAAACTACGGAAAGGGACTAGCTCCACGTCGAACCCCCTCTGTCAAAGGCCACTACAACCACCCTGACCGAAGTAACGTTCGGGATGCAAGATGGGAGCACCTATGCTTCGAAGGTGACGAGGTTTTCATATGCACAAGTTTTCACCTTACAGAACATGTATGTATAAGAAATAACTTATCTGCTTGGCTTGTCGGGGACTGATATGTAGGCCTGTCTTCATTTCTTCTCTTCGGGACCAGGTCCACGGCAAGAAACCTGTAGCTTAGTGCAGAAGAAAACAATGCTACATGTGCCCTGATCAACATGATCATGATATGCTCATGTTCTGTTTATGCATGAATGCAAGTTTTAGGGGCCCCCAGCGCTTCATTTATTTATCTGCTGCTCAGGGTTTGCACCTGGCTTTGTACAAAGGGTTACATGCAACATCGGCAAAGCTTGTACAAAAGGGTGGCTGCCGGGCAGGGCCCGACAGCGCCGCCTTACGGGTAGAACTTACGGAGATGCTCAATGTTCCATGAGTTTTGCAACTGAATGCCATCTCCGGTCTCCAGACGGACTGCGCCGGGTCTGGTGACTCGTACTACCCGGTAAGGGCCTTCCCACTTCGGCGTCAACTTGTTTGCACCCTTGGCGGACTGAACGCGCCTAAGGACAAGGTCACCTTCCTCAAAGCTCCGGGCATGAACCCTGCGGCTGTGATACCGACGTAGGGCTTGCTGGTAGCGTGCAGCATGCGTAGCAGCCCGGAGACGGTTCTCCTCAAGTAGCATAGCATCGTCACGCGCGGTGCTTTACTTGCGCTACTTCATCGTAGGCAAGCACTCGAGGTGAAACATATATGAGTTCCGTGGGGATTACTGCTTCTGGCCCATACACTAGGGAGAAGGGAGTTTGGCCGGTAGCTCGATTTGGTGTCGTTCTGAGGGACCAAAGAACCACCGGCAGCTCGTTGATCCATCGCCTGCCACACTTCTGTAGCCTATCAAATGTTCTTGTCTTGAGTCCCCACAGCACTTCAGCGTTCGCCCTCTCAGCTTCTCCGTTGCTTCTGGGATGAGCAACAGAGGCAAATGAGACCTTGCTTCCGAGGACATGAACGTATTGCATGAAGGCGCGGCTTGTGAATTGGGTGCCATTATCAGTGATGACTCTGGCAGGTACTCCAAAATGGCACACCAATCCTTTCAAGAACTTGATAGCTGACTGTGCGGTCACCTTCCTCACGGGCTCCACTTCCGGCCACTTTGTGAACTTGTCGATAGCGACGTACAAGAACTCAAAGCCCTCGGTAGCACGGGGGAAGGGGCCCAAGATGTCGAGCCCCCAGACCGAAAAGGGCCATGATAAAGGGATCATCTGGAGAGCTTGAGCAGGTTGATGGATATTCTTGGAGTGGAACTGGCAGGCTTCACATCTGGTGACTAGCTCGATTGCATCTTGGAGGGCCGTGGGCCAGTAGAAACCTTGCCAGAAAGCCTTTCCGACCAGGGCCCTTGATCCAATATGAGAGCCGCACATGCCTTTGTGTATCTCCGCCAGTAATTCCTTTCCTTCTTCCTGGCAAACGCATTTTAATTTCACACCGTTGGGCCTCCTTCTGTACAGTATGTCATCGACGAACTGATACATACTGGCCCTCCGGGCTACTCTTTCAGCTTCTTCTTGCTCTTCGGGAAGTTCTCCTGTTTGGAGGTAATGGACTATGTGCCGTGCCCAAGTTGGAGCTTGATGCTCGACAACAAGGGTCAGCGGCACCTCCTCGTTCGTGGGAGCGCACGCCTCAATCGCGAGAATCGGAAGTTTGGCGGGAGGGTGCTGCTCGCCAAGCGAAGCGGAGTTGTTCCCGCCAACCTCTCTGCCGGGGGCTTCAGGAAGCTCTGCTGGGAGAGGCTTGCCGGAGTCCTGTTTCATCCTCTTTCTGGCCATTGTTGCCGGGGATATGGAGGGATGAGTCAGGTGGAGAACAAAAGTCCCTGGTTCCACAGGAAGCTTTTACGCATCGCACTTTGACAAATGATCAGCTATGCTGTTTTCCGCACGGGGTACGTGCTCTGTTTGCAATCCATCAAAGCACTCCTCCAGCTTTCTCACTTCCTCCATGCATGCCTCCATTAATGGACCTTGATAATCCTTGTTTACTTTCCTCACCACAAGTTGTGAGTCTCCATGAATGATCAACTTCTTGATTCCCAGTTCTGTTGCGATCCTGAGCCCGGTAAGGAGTCCTTCATATTCTGCAGTGTTTTTGGTAGCCTTCTCCCGGGGGAAATGCATTTGAGCCACGTACTTGAGGTGCTCCCTAGTGGGTGCGACGAGAAGCACAGCAGTTCCCGCACCTTGTAGGGAGAAGGCACCATCAAAGTACATGATCCAATCTTCGGGCGCTTCCCTGTCGGGGATAATTGTCTCCGGCGTTTCTTCATCCAGAGTTGGTGTCCATTCTGCAATAAACTCCGCCAATGCTCTGCTCTGAATAGTTGACGTGCTCTCAAACTTCAAACCAAAGCTTGATAACTCCAAAGCCCACTCCACTATTCTGCTAGTGGCCTCAGGATTTCTTAGTATGCGTTGCAAGGGGAAGCGGGTAACAACCTTGATCTCGTGGGCTTGGAAGTAGTGGCACAGTTTCCTTGAGGCCATGATGAGGCCAAAGATCAACTTTTGCACGCCAGAGTACCTTGATCTAGCCCCCTACAGTAGGGAGCTGACAAAGTACACTGGCCGCTGCACCACCTTCTTCCGTGCGACGATCCTGGAATTGTCTCCGCTGCCCTGCTCCTCTTTGTTCTGATCTGCATCTGACCTTGCCGGGATGAGTTCGCTTTCCTCTCCAGAGGGGACGGTAGTTGCGGCTGCTCCTTCATCTACTTCCCGCTGTGCCACCAGCGCTGCACTAACCACTTGATTGGTTGCCGCCAGGTATAGCAGCAAATGCTCTTGTGGTTTAGGAGCGGCTAAGGTGGGAACAGAGGAAAGGTAGGCCTTCAAATCTTGTAGCGTGGCGTCTGCCTCTAGGTTCCACTCCACGGGCCCTGCCTTTTCAAGATTTTGAAGAACGGCAAGGCGCGCTCGGCGGACTTGGAAATGAACCTGCTCAGCGCGGCAACACATCCAGTCAAACGCCTCACGTCTTTGACTGTCCTGGGTGCTTGAATCTGCTCAATCGCCTTGATCTTGTCGGGGTTGGCCTCTATCCCCTGGTGGGACACAAAGAAGCCAAGTAGCTTGCCGGAAGGAATGCCAAACACACACTTCTCCGGGTTCAGCTTCAAGTTGATCTTGCATAGATTTGCAAAGGTCTCTTTCAAGTCTTGAATGAGAGTTGATTTGTCCTTGGTTTTGACCACTATATCATCCATGTAGGCTTCAATATTCCTGTGCAGCTGGGACTCAAAGCAAATCTGCATTGCTCTTGCAAAAGTAAGTCCAGCACTTTTTAACCCAAAGGGCATCCGTACAAAATAGTACATGCCACATGGGGTTATAAACACAGTCTTCTCTTCGTCTTCCTTGGACATGAAAATTTGGTGGTACCTGGAGTAGGCATCCAAGAAGGAAAGGAGGTCGCACCCAGAGGTGGAATCCACAATCTGATCGATGCGCGGCAAGGGGAATGGGTCCTATGGGCATGCTTTATTCAGGTCTGTGAAATCTATGCAAAGCCTCCACTTCCCATTCGCCTTGCGCACCAGCACAGGATTCGCCAACCAAGTTGGATGCAATACCCCTCTGACCAAACCAGCAGCTTCGAGTTTCTTGATCTCTTCGGCAATAAACTGTTGCTGCTCCAAATCTTTCTTTCGGACCTTCTGTTTGACGGGCCGGGCATGTGGGCATACATCAAGGTGGTGCTCGATTACCTCCCTGGGAACACCGGGGATGTCAGATGGTTGCCAAGCAAACACATCGACATTTGCCCGCAGGAAGGCAACGAGCGCGCTTTCCTATTTTTCGTCGAGGGTGGAGCTGATAGTAAATGTACCATCAGCGCCAACCAGCCCTACCAGGACCTTCTTCACAGCGGGCGCGGCAACCTTTGATATCTTGCTATTGGAACTCTCCGGCAAGTCATCAACAGTCCCAGCACACTCCAAAGAGGCGCGCTTCCCGGATTCTTTGCTGGCACCCTTATTAGCTTTCTTCCCTCTCTTGCTTTCCTTGGCGGAAGCAGTATCTTACGCGACCTCTGCGGCAACTACTTCTCGGTACATCTTATCCACGCATATAATTGCGTCCTTCTTGTCTGATGGAATGGAAATGACGCCCATTGGCCCTGGCATCTTCAGCGTGTTGTAGGCATAGTGGGATGCCGCCATGAATTTTGCCAGCTCTGGGCGAGTAAGGATTCCATTGTATGGCAGGGGGAGGTCGACCACATCAAACACGATCTTCTCAGTCCGGTAGTTTAGCTCCCCCCGAATGTTACCGACAGTGTGATCTTCCCCTTAGGACGACTCCTGCCGGGGTTGATCCCTTGGAAAGTACCAGTGACCTTGAGCTCTTCATCTGCTATCTGGAGCTTGCTGATGACCTTGGGAGAAATCAGATTCAACCTGGCCCCGCCGTAAACCAACATCTTTATGACCTTGAGGTTGCGGATCGTTGGCGAAACCAACAATGGCAAACACCCTACCGCGGTGGTGTGGTCAGGGTGATCCTCTTCATCAAAGATGATGGGCATGCGCGACCACTTGAGAGGCTTCTGAGAATCTGCCGCTGCTCCACGGCATTGACCTCACGTGCCCACTGTTTAAGTTGGCGGTGAGAGGAATGCAAAGATGCACCCCGTCAATGCATAGGGCGTCAGTGGCCTTCTGGAACTCCTGCTCAGTGGTTTCCTCTTCATCTCCTTCATCACTCTCATCATCGCATTCCTTCTTCTCACAACCTTTGACAGGCTTCCCCTGATACTGAGGGGCCTTGCCGGGGCGACCTCCTCTGCCGCCTCAGCCCTTTCTGCCAATGCCATCTTGATCTCTCTTTTTGTCTCGCTTCTCGTACTCAGCCTTCTGCTTCTTGACGAGTTGCTCAACCTGATGACACTCTTGAAGATCATGGCCTTTGGTCCGATGAATCTTGCAGTACGGCCCATCAGCCTTCCCAGCCTTCTTGGCAGCCGCGGCTTCCCGGTAGTCAATGCATGCGGCAACTTCCTTGCCGGGAGCCTCGGTCTTGGCCTTCTTGCCGGCACTAGGAGTACTCGATCCTTCAGCAGCTAGCACTGCTTTATCCTTGCGTTTCTGGTTGCGTTTCTTGTTCTTCTTCTTCTAACTGGCGTCGTCATCGTCGTCCTCTGAGTCAACGTTGACACCATCCTCTTCACCGGGGAGATGCCTCCCCTCCTCTGTTCGGGCACACTTATCCGCCAAAGTGTACAGCTCATTCATAGTCTTGGGCAACCGTACGTTCATCTTGGAATGTACCCTACGGTTGCGTACGTTGGACTGGAATGTAGCTATCACCGTTGCCGGGTTGATGTCTGGAATGTTCCTGTGCACCCGGCTGAACCTCCGCATGTATTTCCGCAAACTCTCTCCTTCCTTCTGTGGTAGGAGCTGCAAGTCGCTGGGCCGCCCTGGTTCTTGATGACCGCCCGTGAAGGCGCCAACAAATTCATGGCACATGTCTGCCCAGGTCGAGATGGAGTTCTCCGGCATGTGCATCAGCCATGACCTCACATTTGGCTTGAGTGCCAAAGGGAAGTAGTTGGCGAATACCTTCTCATCTCTTCCTCTGGCGGCTTGAACAGCAATGGTGTAGATGCTCAAGAACTCAGCTAGGTTCAATCTTCCATCATACTTTTTCGGTAACTCTGGCTTGAATGTACGGGCAGATGGCCAATAGACTTGTCGCAGCTCGCGAGTGAAGGCGGGGCACCCAACCTCAAAAGGCAGGTATCCGTCTTCACCGGGCATGGGCTCGTCGACGTCAGGGCCATTGCGCCTATCAGACTGGTGTCTGGTTTCGCCGCGTCGTTCGATGGTGACACGTGCGTCCTCCCTTGGCCTGTCTTCCAGGAGCCGTTGTTGGTCTCGACGTGCCCAGGAATCGGATGAAGCCATCGATACGTCGTCGGGTTCTTGGCCGCGTGGCTCTGGTTGTGGCCCCTGCGCTGGCTGCTGTAGAGGGAATTGCACCGTGGGGGTGGCCCCTTCGGCACTGCCAGTGGCTCGGGCTGTTGTTGCCGCCTGTGGAGGCCATGGCGGGCCTCCCCACTATGATCCTCCCGCCTCAGCGAAACCAATCAAGATCTGAATGGTGGCCCTCCACTCATCCATCTGATCGGCCGCCGGCGGAAATCTCAACAGGAGTTGGGCCCGTGCCATGGCTTCCGAAGCGGTGCTTTTCATAGATGACGACGTAGATCGTGACGTTGCCTGGCTTCTGACGGTGACGATAGCGATGGTGCCGTGCTCTCGTCGCCGTGAGCTGGTTGCTAGGGTGGCGTGGCGACGAGGTGGATGCACTTGGGGATCGGCGACCCCATTCGGCACATTGTCTCGGCTAGTTTGTCCTGGGGGTGGCGCGTGTCCAGTAGCCGCGCCCGCAGCGGGGGCGGCTAGAGGGTTGCGGTTTCCCCCCGAATGAGCGCCAGCTGTGTCGCTCAGTGGGGCGGAGAGGTGGAGATGGAACAATCTCTCCACCCGCATCTTGTGGAGCATGGCCGCTGGGATGCTATTGACGTTGTCCTCCTCCAGCGCCTCCCGCTCCCGTTTCGGCCGCAGGGGGAATGGTTACGACGCCGCCTGCGCCGGCCACGTCCCCGTGCGCCTCTGTAGCTCCCACGGCATCAGCGGCCGCATGCAAAGGAGCTTTCGAGGTAGATGAGTGAGTTGCTGCACCGGGCTTTTTCTTGGGCGCCATGGATGATGACGCCGTTGATGAAGAAGACGATGATGAAGATGACACGCTGCTTGCACCCTCGGGTTCGCGCAAGCGCCAGCCCCTACCTGGCGCGCCAAAGATGTCGTGGTATAACACGGCCACCTATGGGACCATCGGCCCCTTGTGGTTCGGCAAGGGGGAAGGGCACATTGCACAAAGAGCGAAGAGCGTAGAACAGCATGGCAGCGATGACACGGGCAGTTTTTACCCAGGTTCGGGCAGCCGCGAGGCGTAAAACCCTACTCCTGCTTTGGTGGATTGATGAAAGGACCGTGGTGGAGGCGCAACGCTCTAGCCCGGCAAGGTCGCCTTGGGACGGGAGCAGCTATGTGCGTATGAGTGTATAAGGGTCCGAATCCTTTCTAAGGTGGCCACGGCCCTCCTTTTATAGGTTAAGGGGTTTCCACAATGGCAAAACAGTCATTTATCCAGTGATTAGATAGCCACAGTGCTATCATACCTAACTCTGCAGGCAAGATAGGGTGCATTAAACGCACCGCTTAGTGTCACATCATGGGGGAGCCCGGCAAGCCTTGCCGAGCCAATCATCCACCTCCTCACCTGCCTGCGTGACACGCCTCTGGACGGGTGTCATTTGGGGGTGATCTTCCTCAGAAATGGCTGCCACGTGCCATAGAACATCCACTTAATCACTTGGGGGCTCGACACCGCACTGGGAGGTGACTTGCGTCGTCATGAGGTGGAGCGGTGGTGTCTTGGCGGGGCGATCCTCCCGTGGTGCCCTCGGCAAGCTTGCCGGGGGAGTCTTGAGACTTGTCCTCGGGATGACCTCGACCTTGCCAGGCTCGCCTGCCCGGCAAGGGAGGTTTTTCCTTAGTGATATCCTTCTTCCTTGGCTTGTCTTGGTCTTCTTGATCCGCCCTTTGATTCCTCGAAGGGCTATATCTTCTGCTTGGCCTTGTCTTGGATGCTGTAACCTTGCCCTTGAGCCTGTGTACAATCTGGGCAACATACACCAGGGTTTGTTGCACCGACATACATACTAACGGAAACGTATTCCTTGCATTGACTGTGTGGAATGTACATACGAACGGAAACGTTTAGCCGGGACTGACTGTGTGGGATGTACTTATAACCGGAAACGATTTGGCCTGTATAATTATATTTTTTTAGCACAACTGTACGTTTAATCATATTTCATCACTCACCTGTCGCACACGACCTCATTTTGCCGAGCGTGTGTGCTAGGAGGGCCTATCCCCGATGGTTCTGGGTTGTGTGGGAAGGACCCCCCTATCGCACACACTCACTCGGCGACGGTTCAGAATGCCGTCACGGAAAGGGGTTAAAAACTGTTTGTATAGCACCTCGCTGTACCAGTGGTATAAGCATGAATGGTGAGTGTACTGTCAATTTATACCATTTCAGATTGGTAAATAAAGAGACATGATTTAAATAACATTAATATAATATGGCATTGTTCATAGTTAAGACATAGCAGGATATGACATTGTGCTAGAGTTGGTAGTTTCACCACACCACTGGATTACAGATCAAGAACACAAGCATACATGCAGTGCTAAAGAAGATAACTTGCTATGTTTAGTTTAATTTACATGGTATGAATAAGGAACTAGGTTATGCAACTAAAAACTGAAATTGAGGACAAACTTATGTTTATGTACTTCTTCGTAATAAACTTTGAACATGCAATTTGATGCAGACGACAAAAATAAACAGCATTTGCATTCATAGCTATCCAAATATACACAACAAAGTTTGAAGGCTTGAGGAGGACAAACTTACGTTAGTAGTGAAGACCGGCTCTATAAAGCCCTTGTCCATATTGATGGGGGGGGGAGGGCAATTCAAGAACTTTACCATAGACTCTTCTTCAAGAGCATTGCCTTTATTCTACATTTTGTTAAGAATAAATATAGATGTGATAATATAGGAACAAATAGCAATTATTAAAGCTAAGATGCAGACTATAAATGTAAGTACAGCATACATGCAAAAGGCACTGACAAGAGCAATGCAGAGCTAAACTTCTTCAGTAGCATTGGTTTTATTCAATATTCTGGCAATAGTAAATATAGATGTGATGTGTAGAAAATGGAGGGCAAGGGAATAAGCTGCAAAGTGTACATGAACAACGAGCTGACAATATAAGTACAGTGATGAAGGACAACAGATACTTACAATAACAATGCAGAGCAAAACTTCTACATAAGCATTGGGTTTATTCTACATTAATGTAAGCATTAATATAGATCTGATAATTTGGAGCGAACAGTAGATAAGCTAGCTATAATGCACAATGATGTCACATAATCCAGCAGGTATGAATGTAAGTACAATGATAGGACAACAGGTACTAACAAGAGCAAAGCAGCGAGCAGCATAGTTGCGATATCCTAGGTTTTACGGCGCTGGTTCTATCGCCAATATAAGTGGGGTGCTATCTAATTTCTCTGGTACCAACACCTTTTTCAAGGACTTTGCTTGTACTCCCTTAGGTTCTGCAATCACCCTCTTCCTTTTGGATGTCTGAAACACAAGAACAACATTTTAATGGAAAAACATGGTACTCCCTCCGTCCAAAAAAGCTTGTCCCAATCTTGTGCATTGAATGAATGTATTTAGCACTAACTTGGTGCTAGATACATCCATTTGAGGGACAAGCTTTTTCGGACGGAGGGAGTATGACGACAAATGGAATAGGTATTGATAATGGATGGGCATGTCATCTTCACATATATCATGAGTAAACTAAGCAGATGGCGGCGCAACAAAACAGAAGAAATGCAAGAAACCTTATGCAAGATACGTGCAACCAATAAAACCTTGCCAAATTAGAACAAGCACCTTATTGGGTGAACAAGATAGGCCATATGCCTTTGACTCCTTGAGCTCAGAATAGTCATTAGGATTATATGCTGAATACGAATCTGTAGGTCGGGAGCATGTGGGTTTCATTGCATCCAGAATGGACCTCAATCCCTTGATGCCAAGTTTGTTACCCATTGAACTGTTCCGCAATATTTTTCTGATGTGCGAATTCTTATATTCGTTTTGATTACGTACAATATCTGAGAAGCATGAAAACATAAATAGTAGTAAGATCATCTTTGTAATGAAGAGGATATTCTAATATAATAGGGGCTCCCTGTAAACCCTTGTGTGCTATCAGTGGATTCTGATGAGAGAGCCCATGTGTGCTGTAATATGGTGTGTAGATTAATATAATCTGGCACAACTACACAAAAAATAGGCTCCTTGTTGGGAGCTCCAGATGTAAGGATAGTTGGCAGATGATAGGTTCATAATATACTATATAGAAAGTTTATTGCCAAACCATGATAACGAAAGCGCACAGCCACTACGAAGATCATAGTGCAGATAAAAGGGGTACACCATAACAATCATAAATAAATCAGGAAAGCGGAACTGGCTGGAAAATACGGGGTTGTATTACCGCTACTAATATAAAGCCTATCAATCACCTACATGCCAGCTCTATTCATCTGAAGGCGCACTGCTGTTACTATCAGTCTAGTCTATCAAATACCGCACAGCTCCCACTATTTCCTGGATATTATGGCAGACCAACCCGAAGTGTTGAAATCATGTAGCACAAGCGGCCCAATAGAGCTATCGACTGCAGATGTCCCTGCTCCCCTTCCTGACAAGGAACATACTGTACTTACTAAAGAAGAACAGAAGAGGAACATGTTAAAGAATAGAAGGGGAAGCATATTATTGAGATTCCGCTTCTTTCTCTATAATGTTGGTTGCCCACCCATGATGAATCAGAGCGACCAAATAAATGCCATTCCATGATGTCTCTCTATTTGTGGCCACATGCATTTGGATACTCAAGTGGGAGCATTAACTGACCAATTAAATGTGTGTCTATTAACTAATGTCAGTATCATATCACATTCGTATTTGAAGAAGTAAGCTTTGGACGTATGATTTGTGTGTTGTTTAGCTTCAAGAGTGGACTGCTGCTAGTACGACACAAAGCACCTACACAGATCATAGTGTAGATATAATGGGAAAACCCTAATCATCACAAGTAAAATCAGGAAAGTGGAACTTGCTGGAAAATATGTGCTAGTATTGCCAAAATGGCTAGAAAGGCTTCGGATACCAGCTCTCTACAACTGAAGGCGCAATACTGTTACTATCAGTCTAACTCTCAAAGGCGACACAGCTCCCAGCATTTACTGGATATTACGGCAAACCAACACGAAGAGTTGAAAGCATCCATGACAAGCGACTGAATAGACCTGTACACTGCAAATGTCTCTGCTCCTCTTCACTACAACGAACATACTGTACTACTATTATACTCCCTGTGTTCCTAAATACAAGTATTTGTAGAGATTCCACTATGGATCACATACGGATGTATATAGATACATTTTAGAGTGTAGATTCACTCATTTTGCTCCGTATGCAGTCCATGGAGGAATCTGTACAAAGACTTATATTTAGGAATGGAGGGAGTAATTATTAAAGAAGAACAGAAGAGGATCATGCTAAAGAAGAGCAAGCACATTTTGGATAATAAAATGTTCGTTGCCCACACATGATGAACCAGCACGCATAAAGAATGTAACTCCCTGCTGTCCCTCGATATGTGGCGCACGTGCTTTCCGAAAGTAAAGTAGGAACATTAGCTAACCAATTATACATTCTCTGTTTTGGTACAACATGTCAGCATCATATCAGATTCGTATTTGAGCAACTAAGTTTGTTATTATGAGTGGCATGTTGTTCAACTTGATGGATCGAGGAGCACTGCTTGCACGTCTCGAAGCACCTACGATGTTGGTACTGAATATATGGGAATGTCTTGACACAAGTCGCCTAACTTTCGTCATTTGGGCCAGTCGACCATTTTAGGCGGTTGGATGAAGATCCTATGTCACCTAACCCTTCTTCTTCCTCGCCTCTTATTCTTCCCCTACAGACCACCGCACGGGCCGCCGGCTGAACCACCGGCCCCGCCCTCCCCTGAACCGTCCACTACCTCCGGTCTTCCGGCGGCCCCGGCCATCCCTCTAGCGAACCCCACCCCCCACCCGCCCACCCATGTCGAGTTTTGCCTCCGGCGAGGCCCCACCATAGCCCGACGACCGCCCCCCAAAACCACTGTCCCCACCCCGAAACTCTAAGATAGATAATGGAGCAGCCCTCTGGCGAGCCCCTTCCTTCCCTCCGGCGAACTCCAGCGAACTCCCAAAAATGGACTGACCCCAAATTTCAATTCAATCAACTATCATTTAAGCTAATGCGGAATATAAAAGGGGAAAACCATAAGCATTGCGAGTATAGTGGTGAGCGTGCCATGGTGGATCTGAAGGTGCAAACTGGACAAAGGTAACTTCTCAACCAATGTTTGGTTTCAACTAACAAGTAAGATTCTAAGTGATGGACAAGAAATCACAGTAAAGCAGTGGTGATCTATTTTCTTGCTGAGATAAGTAACTTGAACAGATACTAAAGAGTACCGCCTCTGGTGTGGCACCATGTAAGCATCTGCTGAGACGTTGAGGGTGCTGCGGTAGCAATGGCTATCGGTGGCATGGAAGCAGATCTAGGAGGGCAGACGGTGGCGGCGAGGGAAATATCCCAGCGTGGTGGACGAGACAGTCGTACGAGTGGCCTCGGCAAGGTGGATGACAGCGCAGATGAAGCAAGAGGATGTGATGCAAGGATCCTGGTCCGAAGCCGTGGATAAGAGAGGTTGATCTCTTGTAATGGACGACGGCGCTGGGGTAATAGCTCCGGCATGGTGGAGGAGGATGCCGGTGGATGGGGTGGCGAACGGAGGAAACTGGGGTGGAGAGGGTGTTTTGGCGCCCACGGAGTACGAATGGGGAAATGGAGGGAGAGAGGTAGGGGGAACCATGTCTTCCGGACGCGCTTGTCTCAAATGCGAGGAAATTTACAAACTTAGCCCCCGTTTATATTTTCCTACATCACAGCAATATTGGTCAGTTGGGGATAGGACGGTAATCTCGCACACACCGAATATTGGCCGACGGAGATTTGGCCGAGGAGAGTTTGTTTTGGCGCCCACCCTGTATGAATCCGGGGGAGGTGAGAGGTGATTTCGGCCAAGGAGAAACTATGTTTTGGCACCCACCGTGTATGAATCTGGGTGAGAGGCGGTTATGTTATGTTTGAGTGAAATTACAAGCCTGCCCCTATCGAAACCTATAGAAATCGAGCCGACTGGTTTTCCATGCCAGGGTTAGTCAGTAATTTCCATCTCCCCGATTTTACGCCACTTCGTTCAATATTTTGGAGAAAAAGATTGCATGTTTACCGTGCCAACTCAATTTGAATCCATTTTGTATTGTTTTGTTCGGGTAGGATCCATTTTGTATTCCAATACAAATCTATATACATCATATTTTTGTATATACTTTCAAAAGCACAACACCCTTTATACATAAATATGGTTTACAAATGGCAAGATCTCAGATTCATAAGGCTGAATCCATCTTAATTTGACTTTTCAAATATTTGAAACCACTTTATGTTAAAATCTAATGTATGCATTCCTCGCTAACCGTCTCCAATTAATGTGTGTTTCATGTGGTTTTTTTTACTTCTCAAACACGTATAATGTGTTTGACACACGCAGCACATATATAGTGTAATCCCGTTTAGACATTAATTGCATATAAACCATGCATTGTCTCCAAATAAAAAAAATCTATGGATCACTAATATTGATAAACTAAATAACATTACACGTGTCCCCAAATTCAAATAAATATGCATGTTTGATAGACCAATTTTCATTATGATATTTATCGATGTCCTGATCTCTAGTTTAAATATTTGAATCCCCTTTAATCCAGATATTCGTCTCATATAGCTATCACTCATGCTTATATCTCTCTCTAGACCTATACGCCTTCACCATCTCACGGGTATCTCTCATGCTACTTGTATGTCGACAACAGTCTTTTATCTTCATAACACACTGACAGTACTCTCTCCCTCAACCTTCACTCTATCTCTCTCGAAGTATATCTCGCTCACTACTATGTGTTTCTAACTATGATTCTCCCTGTGAAATCTCTTCCTCTCACACAAACACAAACTTAGTCTCCCGGGGTCTCATTTCTCTCTACTATTCCCATGTATGCCGCTCACACACACCCTCACACACATAGATGTCTCGCGCTCCCTATGTCTTAGTAGCTACGACTCTCCCTCTTAAATATCTCTCTCTCACACACAAACACAAACTCTGTCTCGCAGGGTCTCATATCTCTCCACCATTCCCTTTGCATGTCGCTCAGACACCCTCTCTCCCTAGGGATATCTCGCATTCCCTGATATGTCTCTCTAGCTACGACTCTCCTTGTGAAATATCTTTCTCTCTCGAAAACACAAAACTCCGTCTCTTGGGATCTCATTTCTCTCTGATATTCATTTGTATGTCACTCACATGCACCCTCTCTCTATCTCTCTCCCACCCACACACATAACAAAGCCTTCTGATCCACTTGACTATTATCTCTAACACACACACTAGCCGATCTCCCTCTAGCTAGCATCTCTGTCTTTCTATTTCTCTGTTTCTCCACCAACCTTCTTTCTCGCCCGCACTCTTGCTTCCTATCACGCACACTATATCTGTTTCTCTCTACATGCATTCATGCACCCTCTTTTTATCTTTCTCTCTCACACACATAACTCACCCCTCTGAACCACTCGACTATGAACTCTAACACACAAACTAGCCGATGTCCCTCTAGCCCTCTATCCCTCTATCTATTTGTTTCTCCGTCAACCTTTCTTTCTCGCACGCACTCTTGCTTCCTATCACGCACACTATATGTGTTTCTCTATACATGCATCTATAGGTCGATCTCTTTTGCACACACATTGTGTCTCGCTCTCTCTCCTCACCATAAATGCATGCTCCAGCCCATGCCACTCTCTCTTAAAGAAAAAAAACATATGCTCAATCATCGGGCCTTCTTCCCTCCACTCTCACATGCATGCATACTGTCATACTCATACCGATCCATCTCCCCCATCCCGTTGATCTCATGACTTACGTCTCGTTTCTGTTATCTCGATCATGCGTGCACACACATACACACACACAACCCACGTATGTATACCTCTCGCACATGCACGTTCAAAGGTCTCATATGTCTCCATACGTAGTTAATTACCCTCAACCCTCACCCACATCGAATATTTCTCTTCTTGTGTGCACATGAATTCCGCCTGGATGGGTCTCTTCTCTAAAACACACACTCACACTTAACTATCTCCTTCTAGCTACCCCCTCTCCCACTCCTTTCCTCTATCCCAGAAACCAATAAGGCTATCCCTTCGTTTAATTCCCGCCTACATGCACCATCGACAGTAGTCTTCCTTGGTGTCTCTCGAACAAACACGTTATCTCGATGTCCACTCCTCTCACACGCACACTCCATCTCTTCCCTCTTTACGGGCCTCTTCTCTCTCGTACCCCCCCCCTAGTTGGCGGCATGCCATACACATCACCTCTCTACGATGAAGCCACACACACTTAATTACTTTCCCTACCAAAGACTCAGTTTCAAACACACACTATAAGACTCCATTTCACACACACACATACTCTAGGTGGAGCATTTATTCCTACCACCCTTCGTCCAACCTTACCCATATGATAATCAATCACCTTAATTTACTTATATAACATGGACAAATTCCACTTTATTTTAGTAGTTACCAAACTTCTCCTAATTATAGTAACGCAAATCATAAGTAGCAAGTGACTTTTTTTACAAAACCACATTAATGTGGCCACGTAAACGGTATAAATCACAAGCTAAAGTGTAGTAACCATTATACTTATATCCCGATGCAAAAGGTGGAGTACATGTCCGAAAAGTAGAGGCGCGCGCACACACACACACACACACTATCTCTCAGAATCTCACACACATACCAGTTACGTGACGCCCCCTAAACAAACCCGTATGTGTACAATTTGTGCACGCGCGGGTACACATGATGGAGCGCATTTACTTAAGCTGGACGGCGAACCCAAATAGTAGCCGCATTCATTCCCCTCCCGACGCCTCTTCCCTGGTCGCCGTCGCCCGATAGCCATGGCCCGGCCGAAGGTAACAACATACGCCATGCCCCCGCTGGATCGGCGCTTCAATCTACTTCCAGAGATCTGGAGGCGGCGCGAAGCCCGGATCACAGCCGCCCTGCCTCCGGAATCCGGACTAACCGGAGCCGGATGAGGAGGCGGTGGAAGTAGACCAACACGTGGAGCCGGAGGAGGACAACGACGATGAGGGCGACGCAGAGCCGGAACAGGAGGATGACGATGCGGGCGAAGCGGAGCCGGAGGAGGAGGACGACGACGCGGGCGAGGCAGAGCTGGAGGAGGAGGACGATGATGCAGGGGCAGCGAAACAGCAGGCCATCCTCGAGTCCATCCAGTCGGAGGCCGAGTTGGAGGCCAACCGCCACTTCCACCGCCAGCGGGAGTGGGGGATCAATTAGATGTTCGCCAAACTGGAGGAGGAGCAGGAGGAGCTGGAGTTGCAGCATGCGGCTGCCTACCCATCACCGACGATGAGTAGTGTGGTCTAGCTTAGGTTATGTAGTACTTAGTAGTACTAGTTCTACTATTGCATGGTATGTATGGATTTGAGATATCTAGTACTACTCCTCAATGTAAACTGTTTTTAAGATGAATGAATGAAAGCTTGGCGAGCGCCTTTTGTTTGTTAGAAAACATAATTCTAATACTCCCTCCTTTCTTGTTTATAAGGCTCATCTAAAAAAAATAGATTTCCATTATACTCAGACTTAAAGGGCTTTGAGTCTCACGCTACATTTTTTTCATAGAGATAAGAGAAAGGAAATTTTAGTGGTCATGAATACATCTTTTGTGCTACTCAGTACTAGTACTACTATATTAAGGTTGACCGGTCACTTCCCGCAGACGTGCCCGGGCAGTGGAAGAGAAGGAGAAGGGGAGCGGACTGTCGAGTACTAGTACGCCCGTTGCAACACGAGCTCCAAGGAACATTCGTGCCAAACAATGCATAGTACACGAGCGAAGTGACATGGGTAGAACATGCATGTTGTAGTTTGACAGCCTACCACTCTGCCTAGCACGGTGTTTGGTCACGCAAGATTTGCATGCATGCATGTCACGCACATAGTTGTCAAAGTCGTGCTCGAAAAAGGGCGACGAGGTCTGCTAGTCCGCGTTGGTCCATGCGCCCGAAAAACAAACTAATCCCAGTCGCTGTAAATGTCGTGCGTGCTTTAATTCCGGGCTAGTGGATGGACGCGAACGTGCCATACAACGAACCGCCCGCTAGCTCCCTAATCTCAAATATAAACTGCACTAGTGCGCGCTCGCAGAACATCCTTTCCGAAGGGACGAAGCCCTGCAGTTACCATCTCCTCTCATGTAAACCAGCTCCACAAGGGACAAGATAGTTCGTCGCCATTGCCATGGATTCGCAAGGTGGTGGTGCTTCTCGTCCTCGTCGAGGCTGGGAGACCTTGGATGATGATCCTTTGGGAGAAATCATAAGTCGTTCTGACTTCCTCACATCCGCAAGACTTAGCGGTACTTGCACCAAATATTTTAAGAGGGTGCGTAAATATGCGTGGGAGAAGGCCATGCTAGTTGGTCTGCCATGCGTCCTCGAGGACAAGGATGTTTCCTTGGGGGTCTCTCCAGTGCGGCGTGGCCGTAGTTGCAAGTTGACTCCCCTTGAGATGCCAACATTGAGGGGCACTCGGATTTTGTCCGATGAGCAGGTAAGTGATGAGTTTGATCACGTAGTAAATGCATTCTAAAGACTACTTCCGTGTCCATTTCTTAATTCCCCCGCTACCCACTATTTCACAGGTTAGGCTTGGTGCCAGTGGAGATTGGCATGCATATGTACGGGAGGGTACCAACATCAATTTGCACAACATCTACAATGGTGACACCGTTCCCGTAGAACCTTTGTCCAACATTGGGATCAGCCATGCAATGGGCCATCGCCTGAATTGGTACAATGGAACCATGGTGAGATTGAAGAAGATAGCAATCCCGGAAGCCCCGATAAGGTCATCCGCCAACCAAAAATACACTCTCATCGCGGTGTTCGACATCGCGATTGCTTTCACGAACCCTGCACATGGCAGTCAAAGGTGGACCATGCTGTCTGCGGCCGATTTGTTGTCGTACGAGTATGAAGACGCTGTGCTCCTTTCTAACCGCATCTTCGCGGTGACAAACCAGGGGACTTGTTTTGTATGGGGCACATCCTATGGTATACTTGCTCTCTTCTAGTTTATTTGTTTTGAATTTTTCCATTTTATAAGTTTCAAATTAAAATTTAGAGCTCCCCATCACATGTTGAGATTACAATGTGCATTAAATCGTTGCGTGCATGTAGTAGTTTTTATTGGTCATGCATGCATGCATTGCAAGTAATGTTTTTTACCACAAATTTTTAGGAAACCGAGTGCAATAATTGAGTAGTTTTGCAAATTACCAGTACTACACCTGAAACGGTACAAAATCAATACCACCACCATGCTCGCGTCTGACCGCCCTGGCCGACCCAAACCCCCTCCCTTGCCGGCGCACGCTTCCCGCCTAAAACGGTCAGCGCCGCACCAGAGCATCAGTGCTGCATTAATGCCCGGCCAGAGCAGAGGCGACCTCTCACTGGCGTCGGCTTTGAAGCAGCGCGATGGCCGAGAGAGCGTCGCTTCCCGGTGCACGTGACTGCTCCGCGTCAAGGCTGGCCATAGTGGGGAGTACATACACTCGGGAATAGCATACATGGTGATGTGGCAGAGAATTAAAGATGAGACAAGGGATCATGCATGGCAATAAATATGATCATCTATGATACTACTCTATGATACTATGCACTATAAAAGTAGTATATCATACACTAGTATCATGCACTAGTATATTGTATTATATGATACTCCCCACTGTGAGTAGCCTCAAAGGACACAACGGCCGGCCGTCGTCCGTGCGCCGCCCACATTACAGTTGCAACTTGTTTAGAGTAGGTTTTACTCCAGTTTGTATGAAAACTGTAATGTATCTCATCTAGTTTATATGAAAAGTTTTCAAAATGTAATGCTTTTCGTCTGGTTTCTATGAATTCCGCCTTGTTTACACGATTATTCAGGGCAAAGTCATCCCCCGATCAAAATCAGATCGCCAATTGTGGATGTGCATGTGCCATTTGGTCTAACTTGGAACCTTGTAGCTGACAACACCCAGTTGGGACATACTATCTTAGCAGTTGTTACCCATGGTACCATTGAAGGGCAACAATGTGGCATGATCTATCATGATCGGACCCTGATCATGTATCCAGGTAATCCCTTCTCTCCGATCTAAGAGTAGTAGAGCCAGGAGCTATCGTATATCTTATTGCCATGTCATCTTATAACATTTCAGTACATGTCTCTTTATACTCCAGGAGCAGGAGTAGCTCTTTCCTTCTTTTTTATTGATTGGGATAGTCATCGGCGCAACTTTATAATGCCAGCTATATAAACTATAAAGGACTTAACAATTTCAATTCCGTGTAGTACTAACTAGGTAGCCATAATCCCATCAAACAAAACTACTCCTCCTTTAATTAATGTACACGGCCCAGGTAACACTCTCAAATTGTTTGTCGTCACCCGTGCCGCAGCTGGTCTATACATTGCTTCCCTTCCCCCTCATAAAAATAAGCAATATCAAGTATTTTATTTTAATCTGTATCCTCTGCTTACGTCACCTTATTATACTGCATGGACCATAACCATGCACGTCACCATGTATCCAGGTTTGAGATGCCAAGTGTACCAGATGGACGGCAGCGTGTTTGACCCCCGTGATGCTACCTGGGTACTCGATTTTCATTGGGGACAACTACCCCATAGTGCAAACAATGCCACCTTCCGTGCACGACGCCGACGCCCTACCGTTCATGAAGAACGGGTGCGTTTTCATTGCGCACCGATGGATTCATATCTTGAACGCCCCTATCCCTGATCTATACCACTTCAGTTTGGATGAGTCTCCATCATGGGGAGCCACACTAAGAAGCTGCGATGATATGGACTCCCGTTGCCCACCGTTATGGATCGTGCCATCTATGAAGAACACATGGGACTGGAACTTCGAGATGGACATGTACGCAGGGATGTACGAACCTGAGTAATGTAGCGCAGTAAGTGAAGTAGAAAGGCACAAATAGTATGAACCTGCGTGGCAATGCACGGTGATATCATGATTTACGTGGCAATGCACATATTAGGTTTTATATTTGTTTACGTGTATGGTCCGAGACCTTACAACTAGACGCGTCTGTCTCTCCGGATCGCACTTTATATCGTCTACTACTACTACTACTCCTACAAGTGGTCTCCGACCTAGAAGTGGAAGAAGTGGAGACTCTTTACAACGTTGTTCATGTCCCACTCCTTTCGCTGACGTGTGGGACATCCAGCACATGCCGTGTTTCGCACTCCTTCGTCGTAAGAGTTGAAACGCTAGCTTTCATCAAAAATAAGAAATAAATATAAATCAGCAGTGATACTATACCACGCGGTTTCCTTGCTCCTCGATATCGGAAAGAATACTTTCGTTCGCCGACATGTGGGATGTCCACCATCCTAGTCCACTTGCCATGCACGCAGAACTCCAGGGGAGAGTCACCCCGGTCGTTGCGCCACAATAATCTATACCTTATATACTAATAAAGCAAGGTCTGTTTCGCCAATTTTTTCATCCGTTCACCATCGAAAAGAATTTTTTCTATCCAGGGTGGTACTAAATTCTTATGCGTTCGTCTCCTAGAAAAAAAGGTTTTTTCCAGAATTTCGTGCATGGGCCGCGCACTGTGGCCCAGCGAAGCCAGCCCACTTATTTATATGCCCATGCAGTTGGGAAAATTCTATTTTACGCTCTACGTGACAAATAGTCAGAGCTTCGCACATGGCAACCAATAATGGGCTCGCCCATTTTTCTTTGTTTCTGTGTTTTACTTCTATTTTTATTCTCCTTCCCCTATCTCTTTTGTTCCTTTAAAGTTTATTTTCTTATATAATTTTTTTCATAAATTCAAAATTCTCAAAAACGTTCAGATTTTCTTAAAAACATCAAATTTTAGAATAAAAAATACCCAAAGCTTCGCACAGGTTGCCCAATACTGGGTCGGCCCATTTTCATTTTATCCTGTGTTTTATCTTTTTTGTCTGTTTATTTCTCTTTTTCTTTACTATTTCTTTTTACATTTTCCCTTTCAAGTATAAATTCGTTTTTCCTTTTTTTAGTAAATTCAAAATTTTCAAAAAACCTCAGAATTTAATTTTTTTGTTCAAGTTTTCGATAAATGCTCCAAATTCTAAAAGAGGTTCTGTTTTGAATAATGTTCAGAACTTTTTTTTCTGAAATTTGTTGAAAATAAAACAAATATTCCCAATTTTTTTAAAAATGTTTTTATTTTCCAAAATTATTCATGATTTCCAATATTTCTTTTTGCATTTGAAAAAATGTTTCAAATTTGAAAATGTTGTTGTTTTTGTGAAATGTTTACGAAATTAAAATAATTTTCTTAATTGAAAAAACATTTTCAAAATTGTTCTGAATGTTCAAAGCATTTTACCATTTTAAAGAATTGTTCGCTAATCCAAAAAATGTTCAGGTTATTATAAAATGTTCATGTTTTCAAAAATGTTTGTAAATTTCAAAAAATATTCCAATTTAAATTTTTGTTCATGTTTTTTGGAAATATTCAAAATTTTCAATTTTTTTTTGGAATTTCAAAAATTGTTCATGTTTCGATGAATATATGCAAATTCATTCTTATTTTTTATGATAAGTTCGAAAAAAAATCTAAAAAGTTTCAAACCTGACGCTGCATTATGTTCTTAAATATTCGCGCTAGCCATTTGTTATTGGGACGTGTTTCTTCGACTAGCTAGCAGCATGTCATCGGTTCTTTGATTTATGTGCTGCAATTAGTAATACATCCAGTTACGTCGTCATAGGAGACGCCGACCAACCCCACCACTATCAAGATCTCGTACACCAAACATGACCCGCGAGAAGATCGCAGCTCCTAGCTCCGTCGGCCACCGCTGCGGAGACTATTTTCGGAGGACACATCATTTCTCTCCTGTTGCTTCTCGTAATAAATATCTCTCCCATTGCAACACATGGGCATATATGCTAGTAATGACTAATGAGCCATCAAATCACAGGCCCAACCTTTCCCACTGTAAAGTTGCTCGGACGAAGGAACCATCATGACTTCATAGGGTTCCGCTTCTTGAAGAAAACTACTCTACCAGCAATACTGCTAGCTACAGTATTACTGTACACCAGCGGATGCCTCCTTTGGTTCATAGGATAGGAATTTTATAGGAATAGGAAAATCATAGGAAGTGAGATGATATGCATCTCAATTCCTATAGAGAAAAAGATGCCATTTGATGCATAGGATAGGATTTTTTCCATTGAATCTAGGCTAATGTACTGGTAATTTACTCTAAAAACTAAAGTAGTAACTAGTACTGGTAGATGCTCGTAATTAATTAAACAAACGTACGGGCGACACAGACACACACACTAACTACTAGTACTCCTTCCCGGCTTTGTCGGCGACACCCCATCGTGCTTGGATCTCCGCCGAGCTCTCCTCAGCAGCGCGTGCGTCCTCTTCTTTCTTGCGGCGGCAGGACTCTCTTTTCTTGAGTGCTTTCTGCCTTTTCCACTCCCTTTGTGCAGCTTTGGCCGCCTCTTGCTCTACCACCCATTCGGCCTTGGCAGCTTCAAAGTCCGCCCACGTATGTGTGAGGTCGCGAGCAGCGATGAACTCGGCACGACGGGATGCCATCGCTTCCCTACCATTTTGTGTGTGATCGTGGGCGGCGAGGAACTCAGCGCGGCGGGATGCCATCACTTCCGTACCGGTTAGTGTGTGGCACGGTCGCATGAACGATGCTTGGTGAGAGCTCTGGGGCGGAATGGCCGGACAACAGTATAGTGCATTGGTTTGTCAAGAGCTCAAGGACAGACGACGAAGGAAATTTGGATTCTCCTTCAATCCTGGTCATTTATTACTGCACACGGTTAATATCCGTAGCCTCTAGAAACTGTGTGCGCTGACCCTATTGTGGGTTGCTTTCTGATTGGCCGCCACCTCAGCCACGCGGACCGCGCGCGTGCACTGTGATCGAATGGCATTCCACATCCCTATCATCACACCTGTATAGCTGTAGCTAGGATTTGATGTTTCTGCGCTACTACCTCCGTCCTGGTTGATGCATATAACTACAAATAATATCACTAGAAACTATGTTTAAATACGAATCCAATGATACAATTTTTGGTGACATGCATTATTATTTTCTTAGTTCAATCTGTGGTCAAAGTTTGGCACAAAATACTAAGGGGACCAATAAATTAGGATGGTGGTAGTAAATTTCTACAAAATGCACATAATGGCCTAAATATGGTAAATGAACCCGGAGAAGTGCCAAATTTGAACACGGTGCTTTGTAGGGTGTATGTTGATCTTAGAAAAATAAGTCAACTGCCACATTAATTGAGTACTTTTGCAAACTACAAAAACAATATACCACCACGCCAGCATCTGACCGCCCTGGCCCATCGAAACCCCTTCCCTTGCTCACGCGCGCTTCCCGCCTGAAACGGTCACCGTCGCTCTAGAACGTCAATGCCGCATTCACGCCCGATGTGACCTCTCACAGGCGCCGGCATTGCAGCAGCGTGACAGCCGAGAGAGTGCCACCCGCACGGCATCCCGGTGCAAGCGACTGCTCCGCGTTAATGACACCACGGCCATCCGTTCGTCCGCCACCCACAATAATGACACGCGGGCTGCCGATGCACCTACTCTGGCACCAGCCATCCGTCCGTCTGTCGCGGCTCAATGCCATTCGCGCGCTATATTAACTTCAGCCCCAGCCATAGCCATAGACCCACAGTCATTCTCCTGCGGTCCCTTCCTTCTGTCGGCACTACTCCAACCATGGCCTCCTCGTGCTCCAAAGCTCTCTTGGATGCACTGTCACTGGAGCAAATGAAGGACATCACCGGCTCCGCTTCGGGCGCACTCCAAATCTCTGTTGGATGTACTGTCGCAGGAGCAGACGAAGGACATCGCCGGCTCCCCCCGGCCACCCTCCACCGCCACGACCATGAAGCCGGCGCGCGTGCGCCGGCGCAGCCGGCAGCAAGGAAGAGTAATACATGGTAGGTCACCGCTGCTCTAGTCCCAAGAAGGCCACCGCTCCTCCACTCCGTGGACGCCAAGCTTGGTGGGGTAAACATCAGCGGCCGATTAGCCACTTGATGGCGATGTGGAGGCGGAAATCTTCAGAACCTTCTGCTCCGGAGGAGGAGATTATGGAGGCGGAGCTGGATAAAGCCGAGGCGGATGAGGAGGGCCGGACATGGTGGTCGGGCGCCGGCGATCGTTTAGATTAGGTTTACAGTAGGTTTTAGTACGGTTTGTGCGAAAAATGTAATGAATTTCGTCCGGTTTATAGGATTTTTTTTCGAAATGTAATGAATTTCATCCGGTTAATATGAAATTTGCCTTGTCTTGCATTTTCACTGACATGTGGGACTGCAATTGAATAAACCGTCGATAGCCGAAATCTAATCACTCGGCGGGCGTCGGCTGAGAAGAGAGAGACGGGGAGGGAGAAGAGATCGCCCGCCTGCCACGCATGGACTCCAAGAAATATGGTGATAATGTGAGGTGGCCATGCGGGAGTCTGGAATGCTCCCAAGCCTGCTTCTGACCGCCCTGGCCCACCAGAAAACCCCTTCCCCCTCCCGCGCGCGCTCCCCCTAGGCGCCAGCTGCCCGCATTCAGAGCAAGTACAATACAGGGCTATAAGCCCGCTTATGTGGTGGAGAGAGGCATTGAAAAAGTGAAGGAGTGGGCTCTAATGCAAGAGCCCATCTCTACACGTTCTCCTAGGTATAAAAAAACATATGTGTCTAAAAAAAGAAGGTAAAAAACATTTGAGAGGAAATAGATAGAGAGAAAGTGAGAAAAAGTTGTAACCTTATAGTCAACACTATGGTACACGAGGAAGGAGGGAGTTGTGCACACGCCAAGTTCACTGGGCTGCCGTGTTTCACACTCCTCCGTCGTAACAGTGGAGACAATAGTTTTCATAAAAAATAAACAATGAATACTCCTTGATCGTCCTCGATATCAGAAAGAATACTTTCATTCGCCAACATGTGGGACATCGTCCATCCTGGTCCACTTGCCATGCACAAAGTACTGCAGGGGAGAGTCACCCCGGTCGTAGCGCCGTAGTAATAAATGACTAATGAGCTGTCAAATTGCAGTCCCAAGCTTTCCCACTGTAAGTTGCTCAGACGAAGGAACCATCATGACTTCATTGGGTCCGCTTCTTCAAGAAAACTTACTGTACCCGCAATACTGCTACCACACGCGAAGACTGGACGCCACTTTAGCACGTCATATCACTGAAACCCACTAGACCAAACTAGCCCGCCTAGGATTTGTACGTCTCTGTACTGCTATGATTTTGTAGCACACGCATCCTTTGTCAATCTAACAACTAGAAAGAAATGGAGGGACTTTCTCTCTATATAGATCTCTCTCCATCTCACAACCCCTCTAGCACACGTACACACTCTCTATAGCCACTCCGAAAGCACGACGTCACTACACATTCACGCTTCTAGCAAAAAAATTACACATTCACGCATGCTACAAGTACGTGCCAATTTTGTTCCGAATGCTGGCTATTAATGTGAATGTATCCGTGAACCAACTCTTTGAGTTTGATGTGAATTAATGTATAATTGTGGACTATTGTCTGATCGATCGCTAAGCCTACAATTTAAGGAACTTGGGCTATTGGACGATCGACAACCAAACCTATAAGCATACCACGAGCTCATCAGCCCCAACGTTTCTCTTTGGTGAGTGTTGGCAAGTACACTATAGCTCGCACAGTAGCTAACCTACTAACACCAAGAATCATCAAACAAGCCCTACTGATATGATAAATAGTTCAAACTTACATCTAAGCATGTCATATATTACATCAAAAGCTGGTGAGGATACATCTGTTTCCATAACTCGGAGAGGGTTCGCATGATTCACTATCAAACAAAAGTAGCAAGTACCGCCCACACAAGACAGTGCAGTAACCCTAAGATGGTTTGATAACACGCATCGTTCTGGTAATTAAACACAATGCAAACTACGTTGAAGGATTAACGCGACCAACTATTCCTTGTCATCAATCTCTGGGGCAATGTCCACAGCATGGACGGCGGCATGGGAATCGATCTCTGGGGCGATGTCCACAGGATGGACCGTGGCATGGGAATAGATCTCTAGGGCGATGTCCACAGGACGGACCGCAGCATCGGAATTGATCTCTGGGGCGATGTCCACAGGACGGACCGCGGCATCGGAATTGGTCTCTGGGGCGATGTCCACAGGACGGACCGCAACATCGAAATCATCAAGGACGTCCACCGACACCTGCACAACCCTAACATATTAGCAAGCACATTGCAAATAATCAAAAACCACAACTATGGTAAGCCATTTTTTACCTTGTGCAGCTCACCGGGGGATCCCATCCCTCCGGGGGCCATCTCCCTGATGGGGGCCATCGCCTTGCCAGGGAAATACTACTTCTCAACAGCGACTATCTCCTCAAACTCGGCCTTGAGCCTCTCATAGGTGGCCATTAGAGTTTTTGGGGTAGGTATGATGGGGCCCTTGCTGTTGTTCCAGCTTTCTTTGTTGAGGAGTTCATCCGCCAACGTCGTCAACTCTTTGGCCAGTGCTTGTTTCTTGGAGTTCTTCGTCTCCATCGGTTGGCCCGCCAACATGGCCACCTCGTTGGCCAGTGCTCGCTTCCTGGAGATCTCTGTCTCGAGTGGGTTGTCCGCTGGCAACTCTTTGCCTAGTGCTCCAGGATCCATCAATAAACTGACAAACAAAAAGCAATCGAAAGGAAACCACAATCACAATGAAAACGGGAAAAGAATAGGCAGTGAGAATCGGTCGGTGCTTCGCAAAAAGAAGATTCTTGGAATGAAAATGTAGTAGCATCACTGATTCGCCCACCTTTCCTTCGTCGGTACAGAAGAAAAATGGCAGAAGTGAGTAGCCTGGAGTGAGGTTTTCTTCAAGATAGGGGAGAAAGGGATTCAACGAGCGTTCCAGTGAAATGTGTGCTGCTTCATCCCGTCCAACTTCGAGGCCACTTTACCACTGCTGGTAAAGGTGTGGGTTTTGTGATATGAGGGGTCACGACGGCCACACCGGGGTGACTGGTGAGTCTGAACTACAGCACCTCGCTGTGATTTGGTGGATGGCACACGGGCCCGGATGCTTGATGTCCCACATGTAATAGAGCGGCTAGTCATAGAGTTTGGACGATAGACGAGGAGCTAGCAATAGTAGTACTACCTCCGTCCTGGTTTATTGGTCCCTATGATAATCTATGCCAAATTTTGACTATAAATTTAACTAACCAAATGTTCATACATGTCACAAAAAATTACATCATTGAAAATTATGTTCAAATACGAATCCAAGGATATTATTTTTGTTAACATGCACTAAAATTTTGTCAGTTAAATCTTTGGTCAAAATTTAGCACAAATTACAAAGGGGACCAATAAAGATTATACTCTCACATTTTGTTTTGAGGATACTCCCACGCCACATAGAAAATATAAATAATAATGCATGCTGGTGCAGCCCACGTTTCTGATAATTTGAGCCGTGGGCTTGTTCACAATTTTTAAGAGGCGGTGGTTGTTCACTTAATGGAGGGTCTAGTACCAGACTTGAATGATACAAAGTGCAACCTGGCACACCGTTAATGAGCCCTTGATAGTTCGGCTTGTTATCCTCGTGGTCGCTTCTTAATGAACAAAGCCAATCATCAATTTCTTAAGGAGCTTAACGAACCAGCTAACGAGTTTCACGCTAAGTTCGTTAGTAACAACACAACACATGTTTCATCTTACGTGATTTTTTTAACAAGCTTCAAACGAACCGAGCCGAGCAAGGTTTTTTGCTTATTAATATTTTGGAGCTTAATGGGCCGAACCTTAACGACCACGAGCTTAACGAGCACGAACTTAACGAGCCGAGCAGCTCGTTAATCAACCCCTACACACCACTTGGAATAAGCGGGTAGCTATCTGAAAAAATAATCAACAACTCAAAAAAAACGGCGACCTGGCACGTACATAATTTTAAACGATTGTTTTGATGGAGTGAAAAAAGAAAACTACCCACTATTCGTATATATATATATATATATATATATATATATATATATATATATATATATATATATATATACAGGCGGTCTATTCTGCTAATATTAGCTGAATAGTTATTCTGCTAACACTTCCGAACTGCATGCTCAACGCGAGGGCACTGCACTTTCAGTAGCAGAGGTACTGCAATATACAGACTAGTGAACTTCGTGTTGTAAAAAATTGCACGCGGTGTTTTTTCGGTACTGTTTTCGCTCTAGTTTTTTAACCGTTTATCGGAATGACGCGTGTAATATACCGTTGAGAAGCTATGGATTAGGCGCAACTTCGCCATGTTGAACACTTTTTGAGATTCATCATAGTTTAAGAGCAGTTTCAAAAACGGTGCGGCTCCCGACGAATGGCAGCGAGCGTTTTTTTGCGTTTTTTTCTAAACCGCTCGTTGCAATGAAGCAATTGATACACCGTTGGAAAGATATCGTCGAGGCGCATCTTTTTTTATATCTATTATTTCCTCTATTTCGTTACGGTTTAAGAGCAGTTTTAAATTTACTAAATCACAGAATTCAGTTTTTTAAAATTTTTGCAATTTTCGGTACTGTTTTTGCTCCAGTTTTTGAACCGTTTGTCGAAACGAGGTGTATGATACGCCGTTGGAAAGCTACGGACGAGGCGCAACTTTCATATGTTGAAATGTTTTTGAGATTCCTTACGGTTTTTAGTTAATTTTGAAAATCGTGCGGCTGACGACGAGAGGTAGCGGACGATTTTCACGAAATTTTTACAAACCGCTGGTCGAAATGATTCAAATTATACGCCATTGGAAAGATATCGATGAGGCACAGCTTTTTCATGTAGAACACTCTCTCCGATTCCTTGCTGTTTAAGAGCAATTTTGATTTTAACGAAATGCCGATACTCTGTTTTTTCGCGACACCAAAATCGACGAGTGAACTTCATCAAACAGAAAACCGCCCTTCTTCAGACAGAAAACCGCACTGCAGCAGATGGGCAAACGAACTGCATGGTTTCTTTTCTCAGATGTAATGTTTTCCAAACAAGAAAGTGAAGTGTGCTTCACACGGCCGACCGCACTGCTTCAGTTAGAAAACCGCACTGCATCTATCATTTGCAATATGCACTAGGTTTTTTATGCGTGCACATCCTTGTTAGTGGGAGTGGACTACGGAGTCGAGACTAGCGAACCACATGGATGAGATCGAGTGGGCAACATTTTTTTGTGCGTTTTTCTTGTTTTTTCTAGTTGTTTTTTTTGCTGTTCTCCAACAACATGTTAATGAAATGTAAATGTGGACCACAAGGACGAAGTGAACGAACTGCAATGGTGTTTTGTTTTTTCAAATGTACTGCCTTTGCTAGTGCAAACTGGACTTCCTTTTTGGAAACAAAATAAAGAGAATTTTGAGTTTTCAAAGAATAATTACAAGTGAACCACATGGCATACAAGTGAACGTCTGCAAAAAGAGAAGGCACTGCGTCCTTGACCAAAAAGCAAAAAGTGAACTGCACGCCCGTGCTGCTCCAGCTGCTAGCGGCTCGCCGGCGAACTGCAGTGGTTACACCGTCGTCGACTTGGTTGTCGTCAAACTGCACGCCATCGTTGGTTGTACTTCACGCCACGTTTTGGCCGAACTACACTGGATTTTTCCTTGCGTGTTTTCCTGTTTGTTAGTGGGGAACAAACGAGGGGCATCACCAAGCTGCACTCTCACACGCCTACGTACTGCACGCCTTGTTGCAAGGAAGGAGTCAAAGGGCGGCGATGTGGGATGCAGGATCTTGCATCCGGCTGTGGCCATGGCCCGGAGCCATCGCCGCAAGCACACGCGGCCAGACCGTCAGCAGGCTAAGAAGGGGAGCACGCGACAGCCAACACCATGGGCAATCCTCCTTGCGCGCTCTGAGCTTCATGCCCACTCGCTCCGAGATGCACGCCGCACACGCCACACGTACTCCAGCTGCACTGAAAGCACCTATCTGCAAGAAAAGTAATACCAAACTGCAATGGGGCCCTACTGAACTACACGACTATGGCGACTTGCCTGCTGCTCCCACCAAAGTTGTTGACGTCGCCATCCTTCTTTGTGCCGACAAGTGAACCGCAAGAGAGAGGTCGTTGAAGAATTGAACCACGCATTGACAAACAAAGAAACTGCAGAGTATATCAAAGAGCAAAAAAATGCATCCACATAGAAACGCCCGGAGTAGGCTGACGTTCTCCTGGCGTCAGGGACTGCCCCGCGGGATGAGGTGCACTGCGCTGAGTGTTTGAATGGACCTCGTGCCAGTAACTGCTCGTGGTTGGGAGAGAGCAGAGTGGTTCATAGAATGGTGGCGAGGAGCAGACATGGTTACCGACGCCGATGGGAGGAGGGCTACCGCGAGGGAGGCACGGGGGGAAGCATGTGGCGACGGGCTGCGTGCTGGTGGGGAAGAGGACCTTCTTTCTCCCTGCCTCCATCCTTTTTCCTCTGCTCGCCGCTGCCGTGCACGCACGGCCATCGTTTTTTGCTGAGCAGATTGAGGATCTCCAGCGAGGAGAGGCCCAGGTACCCGGTCCGGTAGGGGGAGACGCATGCTGGAGATGGTGGGTTGCAGCTGGAGGAAGGAGGCGGCGGTGGGGAGGGGCGGCTGGGGGGGACCATGGCGATGGCATGGCGACATGCGGGGGGTCAAGGAAGCCGCGGTGGCCCGCAGGCTCTGTGGATCCAGCGTCGGGGGATGGCATCCGGCGATGCGTGGCGGGGCGGGGCTCCGCGTGGCTTGGTGGGTGAGAGGAGGCGGCGCCGGCCGGGGGGTGGGGAAGGGAGGGGGTGCCTGCCGTGGGGGGTAGATGGGGGCGCGCCGGCGGTTGGAAGGGGATGGGGCGCCCCAGCCATGGAAGGTAGTGAGCTAGGTGTGGCGGTGAGGGCACCGGTGGTGGTGGGGAGGAGGGAGGTGGGGTGGGGATGCGTCAGGTGGGGAGTGGTTGCTTCTGTTCGGTTCTCGTTGTTATCAGAATAATCAGAATAAGGCCTAGGTGTTATCAGAATAAGGTCTTAAGGGGTGTTATCATAATAGACGCACCCTATATATATATATATATTGGCAGGAGCCTCTGCGCTTCCTTGCTAGGGTTGCTCTACTGACACACTCTCATCCTCTCTAGATCTAAACAAGATAGCGGTGGTCACACTGCCTTTCTATCCTCACCGTTGGTTACAGATCCTGACGTATCCCCTCCACCGGGGAAGGGGAGGAGGGGCAGTGTTTAGTCCATCGTCGACGGCCAGGGAGGAAACCCACTGCCGGCCACACCGTTATCTCTGGTCGAGCGCTGGCGCGGGAGGTCCTCTGATCCCTTGGTCGCTTCCGTAGTGTCAGTGGATCCGGCCTCCCACCCCCCACTTAGCCACACCCCAACGACCTTCAGGTATATCTTACTTTGAAACCGGCCTAGCTCTACTTCCCCAGCTTGCTACATCGCTCCATGCGCATCATTTTCTACCTCTCAGCCCCCCACGTAGCTAGGCTCGATCAGATTGTCCAACGCCACCTAATTTTTTCTGTTGTTAGAGGTAAAGCTACTTCATGGAGTTGAATCTTGTAGTACTTGGTTCAAACAAAATAGAAAGGGGGAAAAGATGTAGTATGTACATAGCACTTGGTACAAACACGAAAGGAAGGGGCTGAGAGTAGTACAGACTGGCCATCCAACCGGTCTCTTGGTCGAAAACGGAAATAAAGGTGAAATGCTTTACACACTGGTATGGCCAAGACTAGATTTGCTATCCACACATACGAATAGGTGGCTAAAGTTAACAAAGATGAGACCAACCCAGATATGTTGCTTGGATGTTTGTTTCTCGGGGCAACAAACTCTAAATCACCACTTTATGCCCTAGTTTAGGTACATGATGCTGGACTGCTGGTGCACCCACTGTCCCATGTCCTTAGAGCAACTTATTTAGTTGTTCTTAATCTAATGCCCCTGGTAAAATGAAGCCATTCCACTGTTACAAGTCATCACAAGTTTAACCAATCGTTTTTGCTAGTAATTGTTTGAGACTCTGACTGTTTCCTTTGTAGCTTTTTGTGTAAACAGGAATATACATTTCACCTCAATGCTATTGTGACCTTTTGGTGCACTGCACAAAAATCACTTCTTTTTAACTGGAATGTCACATCGGAACCATTGATTGATTTAAGTGGAACTACACAAATGGAGATCTGTGTTCCAATCTTCATCCTCCATATTGGCACCCTAACCTTCCCTTAGGTAAGAATGATATTTAATGCATGTGTTCACCTCTATTTTGCAACTGCCATGAGAAAATAATGCTATTGTTTACGAGTAGACTTGTACTCCCTCACTAAAAAAACCAAATCTGACATTGAAGGCCAATCATGTACTTGGTTTCACCAATTGGTGAGGACAAAGAGAAACAGACCAAGAAGTGGAAGACAAAGAAGGAGTAGAAGAAGGAAATGAAGAAGGATCACATGCTCGTACCGTCCTATTTTATCCTGACATCTTGCTAGTGGTATTGTATTGCTGTGTTGCTACTAGTATTAATTTACTTGAAGAAATGCACTTGTAGTACGTAGCAGAGTAGTACTTGGCTTGACGACACATCATACTAATTAACTAGATTCTGGATGCATGTGTGACCCAGCCCTACACGATCAACAGTGCCAAGGTGATCTTCCTGACGCCAAGGGCTCAGTCGAAGCCATTCAAGGGCTCCGGCAACGTCTGCCTCACATGTGAGATGATCCTCCAGGAGCCCTTCCACTTTTGCTGCCTCTCCTGCAAGGTCATTACTCAATTAGGAGTATTAAGTAGCACTAATTAATTGCTGCCTAATTGTCCTATCAGAATTAAACAAATCTTTAGTAGCACCTCATGCTGGATCAGGTACGTGTGTGTGTGTCTGTGCAGGTGGACCATGTGGTGGTGGAGCCTGGAGGGGATCTTGGCAGTGTCATGAGATAGTAATGCTATTGTTTTGCATGTCAATTTATTGCCACTGGTTCAATGAGCCAATGTTTTGCTACTGTATTGTCATCATGCTTTGATGCTATTGTTAAAGTAATATGCTATTGTCTTTCTATCCTTCCTCACTAAGCTAATGAAGGTTTCACCTTGTTCCTACTTGTGCAAACAGGGATCATGTTGTGTCATTCGTACATTTTAGTGGAACTGCACAAGAGGATACAATGAACTGTAACCCAGCCAGTGCTTTAACTCTGCTGGATGTTCTTGATAATCTCTCGATATAATCTCAGTACATGTAAACAAGAGTGATGTCAACCGTACATTGGAAGTGCACAAAAATATGTACTATTGAATGATTCCAGTCAATGCTTTATCTTCTCTTCTGGGACTAGTTGAATTAGCTTCCTTGCTCAGGTTGGTACCGGCCTAAGGCCTTCATCTAGATTAGTGTGATGTCATCTCTATTTGTATCGTTCTACTGTTTTGCTACTGTCATAAGAAAGTCCTTTATCTTTGCACGTTAAATCTTTGCAAGCTATGATACATGCCAATGCTTTGAGTGTTGAGCTAATTGGCACTGATAATATAAACTAATACCTCTCTTTAAGCAAGGCTACTATGTTGCTAACTTTACCCATTAGGATAATGAGGATGCTTCTATTTGTTAGTGTATGTTTCATCAACTAGCGCTATTACAATAATCTCACTTTCTTAATATATGTGCCAACAAGGATGCTCGATTTCAGTTGAACTGCACAAAAACTTTGGGTGGTTCATTGCCTCGACTGCCTCATTCCTTTCCTGTCAGTGGCTTATCTTAGTTTCCAGTCAAAGGAAGCACTAATTGATATGCTTCCTCACACAGGTTGGTACCGGTCTTCATCCTGATTATTGTGCTTGTCATATCTAATGGTAATTTTGTATTGTGCTACTGTTGGCCGATTTCATAAAGTAGTAACTTGTGAGCCTAAACTCGCAGGCAAATTGTTACATTGGCCGATTTCAGTAGAACTGCACAAAAAGATCAGATGGACAGATACTTATGCTACTGCTTTGTACTCGCAAGGTCACTCAGACAAGCATCGATATTGACAGGAAGAAGTGCCAGAGTGAACGCCAACAATATTGCTTGGCGCATAGCCCAGGAAAACGCAGTCCAGTCTTTGGTCCCAACCTGCGCTTTTCGGTTATCGGCTCGTATGCTGGTAGCGAACTGTATGCCATGGAGTCTGAAGATTCCAGACAAGTTGGTAGACGCATATATTCATATGGTACTTAACCAGTCTGCATGCCTTTGATGCTCCATTTCAGTTGAACTGCACAAAAACTTTGGGTGGTTCATTTTGTCAACAGCCTCGTTTGTTGTCGGCAATGTACATTTTTGGCGAGATACACGACAAAGATGGTCCAGTAAATTAGTTGGATGAAAGTAGTGGTCAAGTTGCTCAAACCTCTCGCAGAATCAAGGCCACTATCATGAGGATAAACCTACAAGCAAAGTTCAAATAGTTTGTCCTGCCTCTTATGTACTCGAAAGTTTGCTCAGACAAGCATTAATTTTAACAAGAAGTACCACCGAGTGAAAGTAGTGGCCAAGTTGCTCAACCCTCTCGCAGCATCAAGGCCACTATCATGAGGATAAACCTACAAGCAAAGTTTAGATGGTCTCTACTGCCTCTTATGTACTTGAAAGTTTGCTCAGACAAGCATTAATTTTAGCAAGAAGTACCACCGAGTGAACATCACTTGCCCGTCTGTACTGTAGGTTATTAATGTGTGTCGATGGATGATATTGGCTATGTTTTCTCAATCATTTGGTTGCATAAACATGCTGAACTTGTGTATATCTGAATCTTTTGTGAATGTTAGCTATGAATATTTGCTTGTGATCTAAGTATGAATCATTTGGATGCATAGGCATGCTGAACTTGTCTATACATGAATTTTTTGAGTTGTTGATTGCCAATGTTGGCTATGAATACGAACGTATCCTGTGAACCTGAGTTTGACCTGAATGTTTACCTTCTCTGTTGTACTTGTGTGTGAATAGTTAGAATGTATACTGTGGGATTGTGACGTGTGAGTGTCACATGGCACACCTTCGTTCCGAGAAGAATGGCACCTGCTTGTTAGGGTAGCAACGGCGCGTGAGCTCCTTTTTTTTTATCTTTTTGCTCAGTCTCCCCCTTCCCACTCAACCCCCGCCATAATGTTTTCGGCCAAAAAAACAAACATAATACTGCATTGTTTTTGGGCCCTGATGAAAAATCAAGTGCTGCTTTCTGTAGGTTGGCCCGCCCAGCAAATGGGCTGCTGGTCCGCCATGGACTGGGAGGCTAAAAATACAAGTTGTATCGTGCAGAGGCAAGTAAAATAAAATACGCCATCGAGAACCATCCACTGAAAAGAATAATTCGCGTCTGATGTGCTTCTTCAGTCTTCCCTCTGGTTGTTCTCTCGCCGCCCAAACCAGCAGCGCGGCCGGACTGTCTGCTGCTGCTTAGGGGCCGGCGGCGCTGCCTCGCGTCGTGCCCGCCGCCTCCTCTTAAATCCACGGGTTTATCAGCCTAGTCAATAAATGATTTTTTTTACAACGAAGACTGTCATCTGGGAGCTGTTTTTTAGGGGTATCGGGGATCTAGCAGTAGCAGGTACCATATTTTTCAGAGGCGAACTAGTATCAAGTCAGCCTAGGTTATGTTATTTAACATGCGCAGCCCACGACATACCGAGACCGTGGTTTCAACTTAATTTTTTGAGGTACATCATGTATGTACCGGCCTATGGGCCTCCCAGCCTAGGTTTTATTTTTTCTTAAACATCGGCAGCCCAATCTATCTTTTTATAACAAAACGCAGATCTATGTTCTATTTTTGTATATATAAGAATAAGAATGCCGGGTCCAATTTATGTTTTCCTTTCTAACCACATTATATATATATTTATATTATTATTATTATTATTATTGTATATTTAATTGAAACTTGTATATACATTATAAAAACATCCCACGTCTTATCAACTTATAAAAATAAATGTTTAACAGAAGTTGGCAAGGGAAATCGTGGTTAAGGCAACGAAAATCCTGGTGATTGCTCACCAAAGTTGAGAAGATTTAAGGACCGATGTAATAATAATGCGCTCATTTTTTTTAAGCAATAACTCGCTAATTAGCTAATTTTATATATAGTAAAATGTCCACCTCCCGTTTATTTTTTGATACTAATTGCACCGTCTAACCTATCAATTTATTTACAACAAGCCCAGCAAATCCGTGTATTTCAAGAAAGTGCAAATCTACTGTGATTTCTTAGAAAAAAATTAAATGCGCTGCATTGACGCTACATTATTTGTTCACCCAGCCCAGCAAATTGACTGTAAATTCTAGAAAATATGGGTTAAATATGTTTCTCTCTAAAAAAAGGCTAAATATGTTCTGCATTTTTGCAGGCTGACATGTGGGCCAATAGGTCGAAGCCTACGCAAGGCATTGTCAGCTTAGTCAACAAATGATTCTGACATCCACAACCATTGGATTTATATCCAACGGCTGGCATGCATCTTCAATCTCTCATCTTCTTCCTCCAGCGCCGCCGGGGCCGCCTCCTCCGTCCTTCGGCGGCTAGTGGGTCTGCTCAGCATGCATCGCTGCGAAGCGCTACCCCACCACCGGCCAGGCTATCCCTCTAGCCCTGCACACCTCCTGATATTCTACATTGACTGCAGCCCCACGCCGCACCAGAGGCAGTTAACCCTCGTACTCCTCTCCATCTGTGACTCCACTGCCGCGTCTTGCCATCTCTAGCTCGTTCCCGTCTGGGGCCTCGTCGTCGTCCATCGCCTTGGCGCGCTCGGCACTACGTAGTCAACATGGTCAACAAACAAGAGTCATCAGAGGAGGACAGTACGTGGAGAGGCTGACAGTGGGGACGCACCTGTTCATGGACGCACGCATGCAACTGGCTCCTTATTAGGCCGAAAAAAATATTATTCCTCCCCCTGACAGCTTGGACCCACCAGCTACATCTTCGCACGCAAGCAAGTCACTGGTACAGCGAGGTGCTATACACATAGTTTTTAACCCCTTTCCGCGACGGCATTTTGAACCGTTGCCAAGTGAGTGACTGCGATAGGGGGGTCCTTCCCACACAACCCAGAAACTGTCAGGGATATGGAGCCATGATGCAGAGGCCTTGCCAAATGTAATCGTATGTGAGGTAGCACACACTAAATTCTTTCGCACGTGTGGGATCGGTGAGTAAACGTTTCTAATGACGCAGTGAAACCAAACGGTGTGTCGTAATGAACTGTTTGGGAAACAGTATGTAAGGCACACAGGCCAACATATGAACTATGTGCGATATGTGCCCCATCGCACATGAGTTTTCTGTGGAACCCGTCTACCATGCAAGACTCCATCGCACACATTTCCCAACAATTACCGTGTGCGATAATGTTCTATCACAAATGGTTCAGGAGCCCCTTCGCACACATACAAGTGCTGCAGACCATTTATGATTTGTTGTGTATCACCGACGGTTGCGGCAAGAGTGACGTGTGCTTTTCCTTTGGGATCCCACACGTTTCTTAAAAAATTTATGACTGGGATTGTATTTTACATTGGGCACGGTTTACTCCGAGCTCTCCTGTACGATAATGTGATATCACAAACGGTTCCGGATCCCCTACGCACACGTAGTAGTGCTGCAAATCGTTTGCGATCTGCTGTGTATCATCGATGGTTACGCTACAATTGACATATGCTTTCCGATGTGGATCGCACACACTCAATTAGTTCAACCGTGTGCGGAGCAATTGCTAGGTTCAAACAAAAATATCCCATTTGAATCGGCATGCAAAAAGCAAATTCGCCACAATATTCAATTGAACAAATAGTGCCCATAGGAAGAACATTCATCAGATTTTGCAACAATTGCAATTGAACAAATGGTAGCTAGATTCCAATGATTTGTCGACATATATATGCATTACATAATTAATCATAGTGTACAAAATACGAAGACCTCATCAGATGGAAAACAATGGATCCATGTGTATATATTTAGCGGCTAACTCTTACTCAATGTTTCAGGAGAAGGCATGCTGAAATCTTCATTATCACCAGTGGGATTGATGTAGTGATTCAGGAAGAAGTCGTTGATAAATCTCCGAACCATCAGCAATTCACCAGCAGGGGGCAGTTGAGGGGTCCTCGGTTCTAAGATGAGCTGCAGTATTTTTAAGATTAGAATGTGCCATATGAGTGGAGTAGAAGATATTAATTAAGATAGACTTACTGGTACTAATTCACGAGCATCTTCACAACTATCAGCAGATTTGCAGATGGAGATCATGTGTCTGCAAACATAGTATCCACAAAGGTTGGTGCCTGCTTGTTGCTGAGGACACTGAAATTTTTTGTACAGAATTAGTCATGTATTTGTCCTGTTAGGAACAACCTAACCGGTGTTAGATGTATTTTTTTTTCTTTGGGCAAAAATACAAAGAGGTTTATTTAGAAGCTTGAACATTTGACTAGTGTAAAAAAGATATTTGCAGACTATTGGATACATTTTCCGAAAATAACGGATTTCGGTGTGTTACCGGAGAAACGATCTCGTGCTGCAGAGGTAGTTCCCTCTTGAACAGGTTCCCTGGTTTAGTTTTCCACAATGCGAGCACACTACAAATGAAGATGAATTTTGACAACATCAATTATTGAACCAGATATGAATGAAAATTAATTTCAACATCATAGAATTCAATACCTATCCATGAATTGCTGAAGATGTGTCAGATCCTGAGCGTTTGTTGACTCTCTGAGAGAATCCATGTAGTAAACTGTGTTCTTGTTTGGAACAATGAATACCAATATCCAGTGATTGCTACATATTAAGAAAGCCATGAACTTACGAATTATGTCGAAATCTGAATGATAATCAGTGTATGCGTGGTTGTTTACTTGACATACCGTTCATGATATGGCCAGAGAAATGATTCCGCATGGGACGTGTTTTCAAAGATACGGATGACCGTGTTAATGGCCCACTCTGGTGCATCCTTACCATCTAATGTTGTGCCATTTGCTAATGCAGGATCTATGAAATACACACTCTCCCTTTTTCTTCTCTGCACGTTCAATCCCCTAAGAGGAATAAAATGCAGTTAGTTGTTTATCATTTACAGCCTTGTATGGAGAACTTGCACTACTAGGGAAAAGCCTAGCAGTAGCGCGGGTTAAATGCTTAGCAGTAGCGTGGGAGGCCGCACTACTGATACGGCACCACAACTAACTCTTATCAGTAGCGCGGTTTGACCCGCGCTACTGCTATCGAGGGATAGCAGCAGCGTCGGTCTCCAACATGCGCTGCTGCTAATATCTGTAGCACCCTTGAACAAACAACGCTACTGCTAAAGCCATACCCCGCGCTACTGTTATTAGTTTCTGAATTTTTTCTGCTCCATATTTTGTGCTGCTGAATTTTTTTTAGGGCTTTATACAATAATCTCTAGCATATCATACACATACAAATGTAATCATAGCATATACATACAAATAGTCTCATCAAATCATGTCATCATCATAATCATCATCCAACACAAAGTGGTCTCTCGTCATCATCTCAAAAATAGCGATACAAGTCTCGATTACTTGCAACTACATCGTCATCCATCTAAACAATGATATACGCGAGAAGAGCTATCACTATGAGTGAGAGCGGAACTATGCAGTACATGAGTTCGTATCCCTCTCTCGCATTAGTGTGAACCTAAACTAACTACTGGCTGTCGCTCGGAAACCGGAAACCGGTACACCTGGGCCTGACACTCCAGCCACTCGTCGTATAATCCTGGCGTAGAACTTCTTCACCATCGATGATCTATGCACCTGCATCGTCACATGAGTTGATGATATGCAACATATATAGTTGAGAAACAGAAAGAGACAGACTTGGCAAAAATAGAAGCAACATATCATAAGCATAAATAACAAAGTTCATCGTACCCAAAATGCCCTGACTAGAGTGATCTTCACTAGTTGAGGAGGACGTTTTAATTACATCACAAATAAAGTTTCGTCGTGCATAACTCAAAGTTTTGTCATACAGAAAGTATGGACTAAATGGACACATTGTCATATATCGTCAATCACTCCAACATGTTGTGCCATCCATCCAAGTCAGGGAGATAGTCCCCGAGCTTAGTGAAAGGCTTCAGGTCGAGACGCTGAGCGGCTACGCGTGTTCGGATGTCTTCCCGCGACATTTGCCCTTCCTCATAGAACATCCCTGTTTTTTCGAGGACCTCCTTCATGATGATTTGGGCAATTTCACGTTGGATGTGATAGAACTCAGCTCGAAGTCGATGTTCCGGGATATCTCCTATGTTCTTTGCCCATTGCAGAATATGGGCATCACCGGATGTAGGTGACATGCGAAGGTTCTGCTGATCCTGTCTGTACTCCAGCATGTGGTGGAGGACATAGACTCCATCACTAAGAGTACCACTTGGTTGCTGGATGCAGCATAAGTCGGTCTTATGGCCGAAGCAGGGCCTACGGTCCCTTGTCTTCTTGGTCTTGATCTCTCCACCCCGTGCGCAGTAGATAAAGACATCACTGTCAAGAACAGACTTGATGTGGGTGTAATCCTTTTTCTTCATGTTCTTCAACGAGTCTAAGTAAAGAGCGTGGGAGAATCGGGGGTAAAGGATGATGAGGACGGCGCGCCCATCGCTGCGCAAAATAAGTACACCTCAAATTAGCCTCCATCGTGCAAATGAATGATTGAAATCGAAGGAAGGATATCCGCGCGGATGACTTACATGGGATGATAAGGCACGAGAATCGTCTCCTTGCCCTTATTGGCGACCATGAAATTGGCGATGTAGTCCCTCGCGTATTCACGGTGCGCTGGGCAGACTACCAAGAAGGCCTCGTGCATGAAGTACGGGTCAGCGACACAGATATAAGGTATGTGCTCAATCCTGATGATGTAGTTCATGTGGAAGGCAAAAAGGCGGACAAACGTAAAATCCAGCTTTTTCCAGTGAAACATGCCGAAGATGTAATCAAATCGAAGAAAGAAATTCTCCGCGGGTAATGTGTTGACGTACAACCTTTGCCGCGGCACGTTAACCACGTAGAGTGGGTATCCTGGATTTTCCGAGGCGATTAGGCTTTTCTCTCTCTATAGCACATCGTCATGAAGTCTCCTTAGATCGTCGTATATGGCCTCTAACGCTGCCTTAGGTAGGATCGGATGACCGGGGATATGGTGTTTTTCCGCACCGGGGATAGGTATATGGTCTTGAACCCGAGGCTGCGGAGGCGGCTGGATCATAGAAGCAGCTTTGTTCCCTTTCCTCGCTCTCTTCCTATGCTTCTTTGGTACTGGAGGGTCGTCTATAATACGTTCAGCCTCCGGAGGCGGCAATTCAGGCACCGACTCATGATGCTCAAACCCTGAGTACTCATACTGCTGAGCCATCAATCCTTCGTTGTCATAGGCGCCAGTATTGATAAACTGTAGAGTGTCATCGTCATCCTCATCCTCATCCATGGCATCGATATCATGCATTGCTTCTTCGACGGCGGCGATATCATCAGTAACTAATGGAGCCTCTTCCTCACCCCGTCTGCTATCACCCGGCACGACAGGCGACGCTAATTGGGTAGGTGGGTGTTGATGTTCATACCTTGCTGAGGCTGCGTGGTCGTGGGTGTGCTCCCGGCCGCCTCCAGACGAAGCAAACAATTTGGCCACAACAGGACCCACCTCTTGCAATCGCCAAGCCGCCACAGGGTCTCGTCATCATCTCCCCCTGGTACCGGAGGAGCCAAATTCTCGTAGTCCGGTTTGACACTGGCCACGGAAACATTGTAGACGTTAGGGGGGATCGGCCGGCTGTGGAACAATGGTTCCTTCGGCTTCACTATCGTCGCCTTCCCCACGTCCACCTTCTGGCCGCTCATAGTGTACAGTATGGTGCACGGGGTTTCGTCGGCCTGCAAAGACATGTCTGCGACGTGAGACATCCGAAAGGCAACGGAAACGGGAGATTATACATTTATTGAAGAGAGCCAGTGTGACAGGTACCGTGAGGGCGTCGAGCTCAGCCAAAGATGAAGCACCGCCGAGCATGTACGAGACGGAGGACGAGCTGCTATGAGCAGGTGCGGGAGCCGATGCAGGAGCTGGTGTGGGAGCAGGTGCTGGTGCAACGCTAGTCGAGCTGCTCCCGAAGAAGTTGGCAAGGGGAAAGTCTGCTGCATCTTTATTTGGATTTTCCCTGCTCCAAGCGACGATAGCCGGAAGCAACACACCATACGAAGCTGCCATTTCCTCTTTTGCGGCAGCTACCGCTGCTTTGACTATCTCGGTTGATTTCTTATCAACCACAATCGCAACCTTCTTGTCGATGTTTTCTTCAGTTAACCTCCGTCTTTCCTTTCTCTCCTCCGTGGTCTCATGGTAGTACTTCTTCCACGTGGCGCCGTCTCCGACGCCGTGCATGCGTCCATACGATGGCCGAGTGTCCACCGGGACTCCTTTCAATATGTTCAAGGCCCGGTTGAATGGGCTGTCCCGCTTGGGCCTCGCCAACGCCTCAGACGGCGAGTCACTTTCGGCCGCGATCCTGTGCTACTCTCTCTACAAAAGGAACAAGGATGTTTACAAATATGACTAAACGTGCAGTCGAATTGATCAGAAGCTAAAATTAGGGGGCAATTAAAAATTACCAGCAGTCTCATGAAATCCGTCGTGACCGGGTCCGTCTCGAAAACCTTCTTGACTGGGTCCCAATGGTACCGGGCCCTGAGGACGTTACGCTCCTGCGGGACGGTGAACTCCGCCAAGGGCTCTGGGATGCCTAGACTTTCGCATTCTGTGTCCTCCTTGGCCCATTTGGACCTCTTCCCCGCGTAACCACGGCTTCTGAGGTGGTGGCACCCCATGTTCCTCTCTTGAAACCCCATCATGTACTCCGACTTTTCTTTGGCAGCTTCGGCAACGCAAGCCGCCTTGAATATTTCAAACTGCTCTTCCGTAATTGTCGGATTATCCTTTACAATCTCAGAGTAGGGCTTCTTTTTGTCGATGATCCTTGCTTTCACCCTTACTTTCTAGGCGGACAACGCGCCGCTAAACTTGCCCATGGCGCGTCTGTTTATCTTCTTCATTGCCGGGTCTTTATCTGGATTTTTATATTTGCTTTCATCCCGGGCCGGGAAAAAGAACACCTGGTGCAGCTTCGTTAGGAGGGACTGCTGCATACCTGGTATCTTTCGTAGTTTCACATCGGTGATGGTGGCGCAAGCCCGTAGTATGCAGCCTATTTGATTACCGTAGCACGCGCGCGCTTCAGCGGGCTCTTTTGGCTCAAAATTGCCGTCGTCCACCTTCGTGACCACCACTCTTGTAGTGATGAGCTGGTTTGGGCGCCGTTGCCTCTTTGGTTTCGGTTCTATACCGGCTCCGCCAGTCTCGGCGCCGGTCTCAGTCTCGGCGCCGGTCTTGATGTCGGTCTCAGTCTTCGATGTGACAGGTGGGCCCTGCAACAACCGTTGCTCATCGAGAAGGTTCAAATAGGCGTCTGCCGCCTCGTAGACATTGAAATCACCAGAACCCTGTCCTTCATCGTTGCTAGCCATGTTTCCTATGATTAAATCTAGTCAATTAATTCTAGACCTAATAAAATGGATAATGACATAAAAAAGGCCTATGTTTTGCTAGAACGTTGATTCATTCCCAGTGCGGCAAATCCCGGGCACTCGATATGTCCTAGTTTGTAGCATAAGTCATGCCGAAATTCACGGAAAATTTCGGCATGACCTTTGCTAGAAAGTGGACAAATCGAGCACCTGAAATTTGCCGGAACGGAAATGAATCAACATTCCGGCAAAACATAGGCCACTCGGAATCATTCCCTGCAAACAACAAAAGGCCACTTAGGCACAATCGAACCACTTCAATGTTGCATATAACAGGACAACTTAAGAACATGTACATGAGCAACTACAACAGTAGATAAACATGAGCAAACACAATTGAGGAATTTGCATATATCATGACCACTTCAATGTTTGACACTTCAAGAAAATCTACACAAATTTCAAATTATGAACCCTAGAACTCAATTCAAATTATGTCCTAAATTTCTGTCATAATAAAAAATCAGTAAAAATTAGGAACCTAGTACACTTGCAGCACTGATAGAAATTTATATTTTTATACTGAATTTTTTCTCTAAAATAAACCCTACTGCCCTAATTAACATCTAGTTAAACCCTACTGCCCAAACCCTACTTCCCTAGTACTTAAGCATCTACAAGTACTAACTAATTAGATGAACCCTAGCTAGCTACTTAAGCATCTACAACTACTTAAGCACCCATTGATGAACCCTAGGAATTATACAACTACTTAAGCATACATTGGGTGCAGAACAACTATATAAGTACTTAAGCAACTATATATACAACCCTATAATATATTTAGTTAACTACTTAAGCATATACAAGTTTGTCCTAAAATAATATTTAGTTAAGTACTTAAGCATATACAAATTTGTCCTAAAATTTCAGTTAACTATTAATTTCATTCATTTAACTTCACCTAATTAACCTAGTAAAACCCTACTTCCCTAACTAAAAAACATCTAATTAACATCTACTAGTACCACTACTGCCCTAACCTAATTAACCTAAGTTAATTCCTAGGGTCCTGTTATATGCTGCTGCTCTACTGCCCTAACCTAATTAACCTAAGTTAATCTAATTAAAATCTACTAGTACCACTACTGCTAATTCCTAGGGTTCATAACTAAATTCACCTAAGTTAATTAACCTAGAGAGGAGGGGTGGGGCTTACAGAGAGGAGGGCGTTGAGGGTGGCTCGGGGGAATGGTTGCGGGGAGGCAGGGCGTCGAGGGAGGCAGGGGTGGCGAGGAGCGGACGAGCTGGCTCCGGGGGCACGCGGCTCTGGTGGCGGCGATGGCGCGTGGCTCCGGTGACGGCAACGGAGGCAGGGCGACGAGGGAGTAGGGGTGGCGAGGAGTGGACGAGGGTGTGGCTCCGGGGGCGCGCGGCTCCGACACAGGGGCGATCGACGGCGGCTGAGGGTGGGGGGAGAAGGGGAGAGGTCGAAAAGGACTTAGCATAATTTTGAGCCCCGCGTGTGGTTAAGTCAAACAAGCAGTAGCGCTGGCAAGGAAAACACGCTATAGCTAAGGTAGCTATAGCGCTTTCCACTAAAATGCGCTACTGCTACTGGAAGCAGCTATTTATTTTCCTGTTTCTTTTCCTTTTATCTAAGGAACTTAGCTATAGCGCGCGACCAGAAAAGTGCTACTGCGTTTTTGCGCAGGGGCGCTACTGCTATAACTATAGTTGTAGCGTGCTTTTGTGACGAGCGCTACTCCTAAGTAGCAGTAGCGCTTAGTTTTGACCAGCGCTGCTGCTATACCTCTGTGTATAAGGTTTTCCCTAGTAGTGTTGATCAGAGTTTGTTAAGTACTTACAAAATCAGGCGTCTAACAAGAGTGGCATCGAGCTCGTTGAAGTTGAAGAAGAGATGTAAGTCCTCGAAACTCACACTAATGGAACCAACATCATGTTAGAAATGATCTCTGTTGTAGTGGACTAGCAGAACATGATGATCTGCTAACATTTGATCCATGCAATATTTATGTAACTCGCGGCAACTGGAGCTGCACTCATCAAAGTATTCGCCAACAAGAAATGGCCGGCCATGGACATAATTGCGTGCTTCAAGTATGTGTGCTTTATTTTTAGCAAGCAGCAAAGTTATTTCTTCATCATCCATGCTGTCAGAAATAATATTACTCCCCAATTCGAACAACTTGCCATTAATTTGGTTCTGGGCAATGAGTGCTTTAAGTAAGAGGCAATCCTTCTCTTTCCTCTTCGATCTCAGGGTGCGCTTCCTCATGGGTGCAGCCTTTTTGCCCGCTTCCTTCTTGGTACTTGAAGCACTTCTGGTACAAGGTCTGTTGGCTGAAAGGCAGACTGCCGAGCAGATGGTGAAGCTTCAACGGACTGCTTAGCAGACGATTTAGCTATGCCGGACCACTGAGCTAGCGGTTCTGCTATGACAGACTGCTGGGCTGTAGGAGCAGAGGCGTCGGAATGCTGATGATGCATTGAAGCTATGTCGGGTTTCTGCGCAGGTGGTGCAAACTTGTCGGTGTGCTGAGGAGGCCGTGCCAATGTGTTGGTTTGCTGCGCAGGAAGTGCTGACGTGTTGGTATGCTGATCACGCGGCTGCGGACCAACGGACTGACGAGCAGTTGGCTCTGGACCTACAGACTGCTTAGCAGGCGGTTCTGAAGCATCAGACTGTTTAGCAGGCGGTTCCGAAGCATCAGACTATTTGGCAGGCGGTTCCAAAGCATCAGACTATTTAGCAGTCCATTCCACCAGGTTGGTCTGCTAAGCATGTGCTGCAGTTGGGTCTCCCCCCTCTGCTTCAGTGGCCGGCATCTGAACCGGTGGTGCGTCTTCGGCAGTTGTAGGCCTTGCCACTGGCTGCTCTAGGGCAGACGATGACATGGCCTGTACAGCACAAAGTCGGGCCGGCTGATCACAGGTTGATGCATCAGCCGTCGGATTACGAGTATTAGGTTCTTTGGGGCAAGCATGCAAGAGCTGCTGTGACAAGGAGAGCGTCACCGGTTGAGGGGCGACATTGGTTGCTCTTGGCGTTGCTTCAGGGATCTCATCCATGAACTCTATTTCCTTTCATGGCCAATGGATGTGATGTAACAGTGTTTCTCCCATGGTCCTTTGGTCATCAAAGTCTCCTAGGACATTCTTCAGGGAAAATTCATTAAATCCAGGCTTTACTTCAGGCACGTAGCACTTCACATAGCCCGGCTTCAATGACACATTGTCCAACAAGAGGCCCTCTTCCAAGAAGGGTGGGCAAACCCAGGCTGTTGCACATTTTAATGTATCGTCATAATGTGTAAGCACGCCCTTCAGTCTGTCTTTCATTCCAGATAGATCAGATAAAGCATCATCATGAGCAACTGCAGTCTAAGTGTCGCTGGGGTCAGCTGATGCACAACTACTCTTGTGCGGTATTGTCGCGCAATAACCAGCACCCTCCATGCCCGCCTCCCCTCCCATCTACTGGCTATCTGTCAGTGTTAGAGTCTTCTGCATCATCATTGACTCCTCCATATCCTTTCGAACAGCCGGATACATGTCCTTCCTCAACCTTTCATACAATTCAGTCTGCTTCATTTCACTCCTCGCTTTTTTCATGCTGAGCCTCTCTTCTTGGCTGAGTGTGAAAGCCCTCTTGTGTGGGACATTAACACCTATACCCCTTGCACGGCCAGGGGGCTCTCTTGTTTCCAGAGCATCGGACAGAATGTCACATGGCCCTGAGTTCTTGTAGAACCTTCTAGAGATCTTGGAAGCCTTTAACATCACGCGATACAGTTCTTCGTCATGTGAGTTTTCAAAGTAATAAGTTCTGTCATCACGCCTCCTTGCACGTGCCCGCAAGTAGTCTCTAGAGCGTTCGCCCCTGATTTCACTAAAGGCCGGTTTCCCACCCGCAGCTACTGCTTCTTTGTCCTCCTGGTCCCATATCGATTTCATGCCATAGTATCCTGCCACACCTGGGTGTGTGTGTTCCTCTTCTGAAGATCCGACTGCTTGGCACTCTTCTCAGGAAGCTCTGTAGTTGCCCTGACCCTTTTGAATTCTGCCCAGTCTGCCTTTGTAATTTGGGGGTATGGGGGGATTGGGTCCTTGCCTCAAATACTTCTTGCATTCTCCAAGCACATGCAGCACGTGCTTCTAGTTTCTCCAAGCATCCCTAGCCTTCTTCAGTGTAGCGCGTTCCACCTGCATTCTCCACTGGTCTGGAACGTTGAAGTGATCCATGATCTCCCGGACTATCCTTTGCCGTGTTTCTATGTCAGCCTTCCGAAACCCCAGCAGATTAATGTTGAGCCTTGTCCTGCCAACAAATCCACACACACTCCTAAACCTCGTGTGTGCTTTATCTAGTTTAGTTGGAGCCCAAGACTTTAAATCAATCTCGGTTACTTCATATACAGCTTTAGGCTGGTGTGTGGGCTTCCTTGGAGCGTTCCTCCATGTCCTGACCGGAAGGGTAATTGCTGCAGCTCTATCCCGTTCAAGATTACTTGATCCCTCACCATCTCCTGAAGACCTAGGGTTGTCGGAATCAGATGAAGATACATCGCCTGAAGCATTAGTGATGTCGCTGCTACTCAGTATCTATAGAGAACACATGCGAAACTCAGGAAAGGAGGATAAGCATAAAACTAACAACTTGGTATCAAGCTATCTAAACATGTCATGCAATAATTTAGAAAATGTATGGCTTATTTGTTAAGTTTGTGTGACTCGGGCGCCCACGATCTGTAAATCGGAAGTAACTTATTGGAACAAATACAGCTTATATGTACTAGTTAGGAAGGTAGATAATGAACATATATACGCTCTCTGTTATTTTATAGACAATTTGGGAACATACGGAACGAAATAGGAAGAGTGATTGCGAGGAAATATGCCTCACCGCGATGGAGAGCAGTAACTAACAGGTTTCTTAATGCAAACCCGGCAGGACCACAGGAGAGGCGAGGGTTACAGGATCGATATGCTTGAGGGTGGCTGGCGAGCAACCGAAGACGGCGAGGCGCGGGCAGCCACGTGTTGGGAATGGTAGTGGAGGTAGGGTTGACGCCGAAGAGTGGGCACACGGCCGGGGTGAGCACGCCGGCGCCGGAGAGGGTTCTGCTGTGGATCTGGGGGAGGGGAGAGCTGGCAATGGAGATTGGGTGGATTAATTGAGTGAAACGCGGGTGGGCAGTGGGGGGTGTTGGCGGCCTAGGTGAATAGGGTGAAAAAATATCCCCGGTCGCCACGCGAAAAGGCCTAGGCAAATGGTTGCCTCTAAGCGCTCGTGTGCACAAAGAGCATAATTTCGTTCGAAATGAAGATGTGCTAATTTTGAAATGAAGACGTGAGTTCATTGTTTCGCCTCTAATTTTTCCCACGGTAAGCAATCACCATTATACCACAGGTTTGATTTGTTGGTGCATTTTAGGTCTCGTGTGCTATATTTAAGATATTTTTTGGCATTTACCATGCATTTTGGCATATAAATAAAATCCTAGCCGGACTGCATTTGCTGCCAAAAGGGATGAGGATTGCCGTTCGATCTGGAGCATCCAACGGTGCAGACGTATGATCTGTGGGGTTTGGGTTCTTGCCAATCAGAACGCACGACTCAGATCACGCGCGCAGCAGGGGGGCATCAGCCACAGTTTGGTGGGCACATGGCTTTCGTGAGTGAACCGTGTGCTATTTGAAAACATTTACATGAACTAACTACATATTTTCATTTGAATGAAAACACGAGTTCATTGTTTTGCCTCGAAATTGTTTTCCACGGTAAGAAATCACCATTGTACCCTATGGTTCAATTTTCTGGTGCATTTGAGGTATCGTTTGCTCTATTTGAGTCGTTTGCTATAGTCGCAACTACACGTGGGTGCTAGCAAGATCATTTGTGTGTTGCTTTGGGAGTTTTCATTCATTGTTTGAGAAACGGGAAAAAATTCAAACAGTTCGGCCGCAGGGTGCGGCCAGATGCATAGGCCTTGTTGGTATTTCAATTACAGGAAATGCATATAGAGTCCGGAAATAAGGAAAATTGGTGTGTCACCGTGGCGTGCTCTCAGGATCCCATGGAAAAATTTGGTAAAGTTTGGCACAAGTTTTGATGCTCACACCTTCCAAATCAGAGCATCTCACAAGAAGGATCATAGTTTCCAAAAGGAGACGCAGCACTTCGGACTCCAATCGTCGGTGACTACATCGTTCCGCCTCAAATTTTTTTCACGGTAAACAATCACATACTAGGTTTGATTTTCTGGCCCATTTCAGGTCTCGTCTGCTATATTTAAGTCATTTTTTTGCACTTACCTTGCATTTAGTACATATAAAATCAAAACTGTACTACAACTACATCTGGGTGTTAGTTAGCAGAGAAGTTGTACAAATCATTATTGTGTCGCATTGTGAGTTTTCATCCATTGTCCGAGAAACGAGGAGAAGTTTCAAACATTTCGGCCGCGAGGTGCGGCCACCGGCGTAGGCCTAGTTGGTATTTTAATTAAAGGGAATTCAGATGGAGTCCAGACATCATCAAAATCGGCGTGTACCCGTGACGTGCTCTCACGACCCCATGGAAAAAACTTGGTGAAGTTCGGCACAAGTTTTGATGATCGCTCCTTGCAAACTGGAGCATCTCACAAGAAGGATCATGGGTTCCAAAAGGAGACGTGTCAATTCAAACTCCAGTGGCTGGTGACTTCATCGTTTAGCCTCATAAAAAATTTCATGGTACGCAATCACCATTATACCACGGGTTTGATTTTCTAACACATTTCAGGTATCATTTGCTATATTTAAGACATTTTTTGAATTTAACATGCAATTTGTGGATATAAATATAATCACAACCGAACTGCATGTGCTGTCGAAAGGGATGAGGATTGCCGTTCGATCAAGGAGAATCCAACGGTGCAGACGTACAATCCGTGGGGTTTGGGTTCTGGCCAATCAGAACGCATGACTCAGATCGCGTGCACGACAGGGGGGGCATCGGCCACGGTTTAGTAGGCACACGGCTTTCATGAGTGAACTGTGTGCTATTTGAAAACATTTACATGAAGTAACAACATATTTTCGTTTGGATGAAAACATGAGTTCATCGTTTCGCCTCAAATTTTTTCCACGGTAAGAAATCACGATTGTACCCTATGGTTCGATTTTCTAGTGCATTTAAGATCTCGTTTGCTATATTTGAGTCATTTTTTGCATATATATATATATATAGTCACAACTACACGTGGGTGTTAGCAAGATCATTTGTGTGTCACTTTGCGAGTTTTCATTCATTGTCCGAGAAACGGGAAAAAACTTCAAAAAGTTCAGCCGCAGTGTGCTGCCAGAGGTGTAGGCCATGTTGGTATTTTAATTACAGGAAATGCATATAGAGTCTGGAAATAACGAAAATCATTGTGTCACCATGGCGTGCTCTCACGATCGCATGGAAAAAAGTTGGTAAAGTTTGGCACAAGTTTTGGTGCTCGCACCTTCCATACCGGAGCATCTCACAAGAAGGATCATAGTTTCCAAAAGGAGACGTGGCACTTCGGACTCCAAATCATCAGTGACTACATTGTCCCGCCTAAAAAAATCATGGTAAACAATCACGGATATACCCTTGGTTTGATTTTCTGGCCCATTTTAGGTCTCGCTGCTATATTTAAGTCATTTTTTTGCACTTACCTTGCATTTAGTGCATATAAAGTCAAAACCCTACTACAACTACATGTGGGTGTTAGTTAGGCTACTTATAGTTGGGAGTATCATATACTAGTATTATGCATATGATACTAGTGTATGATACTACCTTCATAGTGCATAGTATCATAGAGTAGTATCATAGATGACCGTATTTATGGCCATGCATGACACAAAGTAGTATAGCATTTATTATGTTATGGTATCTACCTATGTTACTCTAACCCACTCTCCCTTATTTAATTCTTTGCCACATCATCTTATTTGCTATTCCCGAGTGCATGATACTGGCTATGATACCCCCACTATGGCCAGCCTTAGCAAAGAAGGTGTACAAATCATTTGTGCGTCGCTTTGCGAGTTTTCATCCGTTTGTCCAAGAAATGGGGAGAAGTTTCAAACATTTCGGCCGCGAGGTGCGGCCATCGGCGTAGGCCTAGTTGGTATTTTAATTACAGGAAATTCAGATGGAGTCCGGACATCATCAAAATCGATGTGTGCTCGTGGCGTGCTCTCACGACCCCGTGGAAAAAATTTGGTAAAGTTTGGCACAAGTTTTGATGATCGCTCCTTCCAAACCGGAGCATCTCACAAGAAGGATCTTGGTTTCCAAAAGGAGACATGTCAATTCAAACTCCAGTGGCCGGTGACTTCATCGTTTGGCCTCATAAAAATTTCCACGTTACGCAATCACCATTATACCACAGGTTTGATTTTCTGGTGCATTTCAGGTATCATTAGCTATATTTAAGACATTTTTTGAGTTTAACGTGCATTTTGTGCATATAAATAAAATTACAACCGGAACTGCATTTGCTGTCGAAAGGGATGAGGATTGTCGTTCAATCTGGGAGCATTCAACGGTGCAGACGTACGATCCGTGGGGTTTGGGTTCTGGCCAATCAGAACACATGACTCAGATCGTGCACGCGTTTTGGTCGGCACACAGCTTTCATGAATGAACCGTGTGCTATTCGCAAACCAGATTGCATATCTTCTGTTCATAGTTACTGGAGTGAGATCAATTGAGTGTGCTACCTCTATGGTATAATAATAATAATAATAATAATAATAATAATAATAATAATAATAAACAGTTCATATTCATTGCCTGAGCTGACAGCATATCAAGGTCAACATATTAAGGGTTCTTACATCAACAGAAAACCGAGCATAACTCACAAATTCAGTACATGCGACAATTCTAAATTGAACGAATTAAGTTGCAGGGTAGGCATAAAAACTAGTCTTACGGCTTAATTCCCATGTACATGGGGGAACTGGGATCATTACATTGACCCCGAATGAACTTGGGTTTTCTGATGATTTTACGCTTCTCTGTTACAGGGGTGCATGATCCCTTGGCTGGCAACTCAGTAAATTCATTGTACTCATCCTCATTGGCAACATCCTCGACACCCAGTACCCACCTCTTCCCATGCATCAGTACATGGCAGTTCTTATGCAAGGGGTCTTCCACATAGAAAATCTGGGTAGCATCGCTGGCAAGAATGAACGGGTCCGCATGATATGCCATCGTTGTCCTGTTAACACAGGGCTTCCTGTAATCATCAACCTTTACATGACCAAGAGGGATCCATGTGCACCTGAATAATGCCACCTTAACTTTCACATAGTTAAGCTCCCAAATCTCTTTGATTGTTCCACAGTATACCCTTTTATCAGCTTCATTTATAGTCATGCATTCTATTCGAACAGAGCTGTTCTGATATGTGGTCTTCTTATCATGTTCCTCAGTGTAGAACATGTAGCCATTTATGTCATACGCTTGGTACGTCAACACCGTAGGTGATGGCTTTTGTGCCGACCACATAGCAATGTCATCCATGGATCCTTGTGCCAAATGATTCTTCAGCCATTCAGCGTAGTTCTTAGTGTGCTCCTTCATCTCCGCATCTAATGGATACACCATTGGTAAGAAGCTTTGGTGTATCTCCGCCAAGTGTTCTTCAGCATAAGCGCTGAGAACTGGGATGTTAAGCAATACCATCAAATGGGCTTTCTCTGCCAATTCTCCGGGTGCAGCCTTTTGCGTGCCAGCAAGGACCGGCTTACCTTTCAGCCTTCCCTCGTGGCGAGAGAGGGGCAAACCTATAGGCCTTTGTTTCATGTATTCGGTGCAAAACTCAACCACCTCCTCCGTGGTATAACCTTGTAGGATGCTTGCCTCTGGATGGTTTTGGTTTCGACAACAGCGCTTTAGTATTCCCATGAACCGCTCGAAGGGATACATGTTGCGAAGAAACACAGGACCACAATACTTTATCTCGTCGACAAGGTGCACAGTGAGATGGACCATGACATCAAAGAATGACGGTGCGAAAAACATCTCTAGGTTGGACAATATTCTTGCATATGATCCAACTCTTCAGGATCTACAACTTTCTGCCATAGTTAGTTGAAGAAATCACAGAGCTCAATGGGTGTGTTTCTTATATCTTTGTCCATCAGATTCCTGATGGCCACCGGGAGGATTTGTGTCAACATTACATGGCAATCATGTGACTTCATGTGTCCCAACTTCATTTTACCTGAGCTCACATCCACGAGACTTCTGATGTTTGCGGAGTAGGAAGAGGGTGTCTTAACTGACAACAAATAGGTGAAGAACTGTGTTGCTTCTTTTGTACTGAAATTGTAACTCTGGTGAGCGTGGATGAATTTGTTATCATCTTCTGCTTCACTCTTGCGTTTTGATTGATCAGCAAGCATATCGAGCCGTGCACCATCACCATCCTTTGTTTTACCTTTAATCTTGAGCAGAGTACCAAGGATGCTTTCACATACGTTCTTCTCTATGTGCATGACATCGATGCAGTGACGTACACGTAGAATCTCCCAGTAAGGTAATTTCCAGAACACTGATTTCTTCTTAAACACATGACCCTTGGGTATTTGTTTCACCATCAAAGCGTGCTTCTTGCCAAGCACAACATTAATTTTTTTAGCCATGTTGTGGACCACCTCCCCAGCATAGGGTCTTGGGCCCACATCTACCTCTGCCGTACCATCAAATTCAGCTTTCTTCTTTCGGTATGGGTGATTTCTCCGTAAGAACCTACGATGACGCAAATACACGGTTTTGCGCGAGTTGGGAAGAAATCTGCTAGCTGTCCTATTCATGCATGTGACACACCCTACATCTCCCTTTGTTTTCTGCCGCGATGTGTTGCCTAATGCCGGCATATCATGAATGGTGTACAGCAGCATCACATGTAGATCGAAAATCTCCTTTTTGTAAGCATCATAACATTTTACAGCACGCGCATCTATCCACACTGTCAGCAGTTCTTCTACCAGTAGCTGAAAGTAAATGTCAATGTCATTTCTAGGTTGCTCTGGTCCTTGGATAATCATTGACATCATAATGTATTTTTTCTTCATACACAACCAAGGAGCTAGGTTATATATGCACAGAAGCACCGGCCATGTTATGTGATTGGTGCTCATATCGCCAAAAGGATTCATCTCGTCAGTACACTCCCCCAGCCTTATACTTCTAGGACCCTTGGCAAAGTCTTTAAACTTGTTGTCAATTAATTCCCACTGAGCCCCATCTTTCGGGTGCCTCATATATTTATCCGTAGTTTGCTCATCATGATGCCACGGCAACCTCTTTGCCTCTCTAGGGTTTGCAAACAAATGCCTCAACCTTGGAATTAAAGACAAGTACCAAACAACCTTGAACGGGATTCCTGTCTTGATCTCGTCGTCCAATTTGTACTTGTCCTTTGCTCTCCTGCGCTTGTATCATTCACGCTTGCATGTGGGACATGCACACAAATCTTTGTACTAACCACGGTACAATATACAATCATTCACACAAGCTTGTATCTTATGTACTTCAAGTTCCAATGGGCAAACAATTTTCTTCGCTTCGTTCGTGCTTCCGGGGAGAACATTATCTTCCAGAAGAATTTCTTTTAAAAGACCTAACATCTCTGTGAAGCCCTTGTTTGATAGACTGTTTGCTGCTTTAAATCTGAGAAGCGCCAGGGTGGCACTCAACTTGGAATATTTCTTTTTGCAACCTGGATACAATTCTTTCTTGGAGTCCGCAACAATGGTTGGCAGATCCTTGTACCCAATCATATCCTTTTTTGGGCCCTTGAAATCTGCAATCATAGCAGCAAAATCTAGCATATCAAGATCGTCGTCATCTGCATCGCCATCTTGGTTTTCCAGTGGGAGTTTTAGCTTTCTAGTGATCCATTGGTAGCTTGACGCCTCTGCCCCGATGTTAGATTCAACATCCATGTGACACTGACCGGGATTTGGCATCTCGCAGCCCTGGGTATATTCATCCATGACCTGCTCTTCACCGTGTCTGGTCCAACGTGTATATCCATCCATGAATCCCCGAGAGAGTAAGTGCCACTGGACACCTGCAACTTCACGTGACTCTGTATTGGCACAATGAGTACATGGACACAGGATGTAATCCGCATCACCAATTCTCCTCTTTGTACTTTCAGCCAAATTCATGAACTCTGTCATGCCATTGATAAAATCTATGGTTCTCTGATTCTTCATCCATTCAGATCGTTCCATCTGCACCACACGAATGGTAATTAAAACAAAACAACAACATTAAGACACGGATTAACTGATGCCCAAAGATGCGTGCATAGATCACAAGGTTTTATTTTCATAATTACTGAGGGCGCTCCATATTGTTATCCAGATGTGCAATGACAAAAATTAATGGCCAGTCAATTTACACGCAGAGTACTACAGCACTACCCTTAGGAATTGAATACCTTAATTAAGCCACTCACAAAAAGAATACCTTAATTAATTAGCCACGCGACAACCTCCACCCAGCAGACAAAGAAGCGCGATGCGGCGGCACGACGAGATGGTAGGGTTGAGGAGCAAAGCTTAGTGCGGTTGCCGCCTGAAGTTCAACCTCCACTATCCCGCCATCGACCGCGATGGATGTGCTCCAATCAGGCCGCCGCCGACCTCGATGGTTGAGCTCCTCCTATCTCCTGCCGCAGACTGAGGATTGACCTCCTATGACGCTGCCACCACCCACTGACCGAGAATTGACCTCTTATCCAGTAGCCGCTGCCTTGGCCGCCGCCGCCATCTCTATCTGCAGAACGGCTATTTTATTTTTTGATGGATATCCGCAGAGCGGCTATTTACATGGTATCACTGTAACTAAATTATATGTACAGGGTAGTACATCACATACGGTTATTTCACGGCAACCGTGTCTCACCTACATTGTCTTCTCACACGGTTTGGTGCGGAAATCGTGTGTGAAGTTGTAATACCTAACACAAACGACATGTATAAACAGTGTGCCGTATACAACATATAGTGCCATAAGTAGTTCCCGACCGTTAGCTTATCCTCACAGTTTCCCCATTTCGCCCAAATCCCTAGATAGCCTCCAAATTCCCTTGCATGGCACTGACATTGGGGGAATGCGGACGAGTGGTGCTGATGGTTTCGGTGTGGCTGCTCCTGCTCATATCGCCGCTCTCGGCAGCTCTGCCACGACGGCGGTCGCCGCCGAGCACTTGCCTAAGGTCATCAGAAGGCAGGTGTACTACGGATCCAAATCGTCCGGTCAGGTTCCAATCTATCCTGATCTTTTTTAGCATGTCCAAAGTAGCTCCCTACTGAATCCGTCCTAAATGACTCAACCCCCCCAGGAAAGCGATCTGCCGCCGGATCCGGAGCATGACTCGAGACTCCCGCAATACGAGTTCAACTCCGAGTTTTGCGCCACCGAGAAGTACCAAAAGCTGAGTTGTGTGCACGGGCACACTCCCACTCGACGTGTATGCACGGAGGGATTCGACGTTGGTAGGCGGTTTCTTAGTTGCCCCTTAGAGGTTAGTGCTAAGTTCATCATTTTACTTGAGTTAATGTCACCGCTCATCCTGAATACTATTTAACATTGGCAGGGATATGAGGCTTGTGCCTTTGTTAACTGGCTGGATGAAGATTGACATGGCAGGGCTCGGAGTGTTATCACCAAGCTCGCAGAAGATAACATAAAGCTGAAGAAGAAACTGGCTGATCTGGAATGTACAATCAGTACGATGAAGCAAGAAAGAATCAATCACAGGCAACAGATGAAAGCAAGAGACAAGAAGGAACTAGCATGTGTAGTTGTGGTTGTCACATTAGCCATGTTCTATGCGCTGTTTGCAATGATGATTAGGGGTTTTGTTTGACAGTATTGCTAAAGCACATCTAGATGTGTTCTAAGTAATGCACATCTAGGTCCTATGCCATTGATGTTACGTGAAGATTCGTGCAGATATTTTCCTTTGTAGTTTGATTATTACTGGCTTCATCAATAAGAAGAGCTCAATGTATTGCTTGCCAACTGTCCTACTCTGTTCATACCGGTACCGGTGCATAATCCCAAAACTCGTTCCTTGTTTTTGTCCTGAAAAAAGAAATCAACCAATAGGAGTCCTGCGGCTAGTATGCATTCAATGACTTCAGACTACTTAGCATAACATGCATGCAATGGTCAATTCTCTGCACACAATGGTATTGATTACCAAATACTCCCTCCATCACAAAATAAGTGACTCAACTTTGTACTAAAGTTAGTGCAATGTTGAGTCACTTATTTTGGGACGGAGGGAGTAATCTTTTTCCCCCACCTAGGTCGTGGTACGGAGGGAGTAGAAGTACTAGGAAAAATGCTTGTTTCATATTTCGACCCTCCAACATGTGTGCATAATTAATTATCACATTGAGAACTACGCAACCCCGGGAATTTGGAGCGACTGGGTACAAAGAATTGAAGTTGATTATATCAGCGGTTAGATAATACGTCAAACCCCGCTTCAATTGGCATTCCTCTTCTCTGCATACCCCGCTTAAGTGTCCACCATCTTCATCATCCCTGGCAGACCACGCTACACACTTGCACCCACTCTGCAATCTCGCTTTCTCACGGTTTTTATACGACCGCAGCCATGTCGAGCAACAGCGACGACGGCAGTTCGACCAGCAGTCTGGCGCCCGATGATAGGTCAACATCGGAAATCATACCGCTCGTCTTCCATGAGTCCAGCATCTAGCCCAGACCTCAATTGTATCTGGATCATGGAAGGGATGCTGCCTCTGGATTCATCAGACGACAACCAAACGGACGAGGAGCAGTTGAAGGACGAAGAAGAGGATGACAATGATGAGGAGGAGGAATGGTCGAATGAGGAGGAGGAGGAGGACGACGATAGCAACGACGATGACGACGGCGGCGGCGATGAAAAGCCAACGGTCAGCGGCAAGAAGCATCCTCGCCAAGACGATGTCGCGGGGCCATCCAACAACAACAACAATAAGGACTAAATTAAGCAGACTGTATATATCTCTGTTTCCGTTCGCTCATATTAATTTGTTATCTCTGTTTATCCTGTCAATCTCATCGCAGACGGTTAGTAATACGTATTCGACAGAGATCTTCTACATTATCGCCCACAGGTTGGTTTCTTGAACTGTGTGCCCTAATGAGCACACATTTCATAAAAAAGACCGTATGGGCTGTCAATAATGATCGCACACAATTCTGATTATCGACATGTTTGCTGGGTATCACACACATCTTGTCACACTGAATCGTTTGTGTTCAACTCGATCATCGCAAATGGTTCATCGGAGCGAACTGTATGCCGTATATCGCACACACCTTGATCTGACTGCCCGTTTCTGTTGTTTTGTCTCATCGCAAATAGTTCATATGGATCAACCGTATGCCCCGCATCGCACACGCAACAAAAATCGGAACCGTGTTTGATGTATCCTTCATCGCAAATGTTTTGCATCTTTTTTGACGGTTTTTTACATCACCGTTTGCGATTAATGCATCGCACACAGTTTCGTCAAAGGGTCTCTAATCATAGTGTCGCGTTAGCAGCATCCTGCAGTAGTGAGTGCGTCCTTATTACGCGGAAAAAATGTTTTCTCTCCCGGATAGCTGGGACACAACAGCTAAATCTTCGCACGCAAGGAAGTGCCTCCTTATTATCGGCAAAAAAAATTATTCCTCCCCCTGACAGCTAGGACCCACCAGCTAGATCTTCGCACGCAAGGAGTCTGGCATGTGGGCCATTAGGTCACCTACGAAAGGCGTTGTCAAATTAGTCAACAAAATGATTCTGACATTTGTAGTTGTTGGATGTACATCAAACAGCCGCCGGCATGCATCTTCAATCTCTCGTCTTCTTCCTCCAGCGCCGGCGGGACCTCCTGCTCCCACCTCCGGCGGCCCGTGGCGCTGCTTCGCACGCCTCGCTGCGAAGCGCTACTCCACCGCCGGCCAGGCCATCCCTCCACCCCTCCTGTTATTCTCCGCTGACTGCCGCCCCAGGCCGCACTGAACCAGTCAACCCTCGTACATCATACTCCTCTCAAGCTGCGACTCCACTGCTGCATCTTCCCCATCTCCTGGGTCGTTCCCGTCCAGGGCCTCGCCGTCGACCACCGCCTTGGTCCGCTCGGCGCGGCGTAGTCAACGTGGTCAACAAATGAGAGTCATTGAAGGAGGACTGTACGTGGAGAGGCTGACAGTCGGGACGCACCAGGTCCATAGACGCACGCATGCAACTGCCTCCTTATTACGCGAAAATAAAATTATTCCTCCCCCTGAAAGCTGGGACCCACCACGTATATCTTCGCAAGGAAGGAAGTGCCTCCTTATTCCTGCCCTAACAGCTGGGACCCACCAACAACATCTTTGCACGCAAGGAAGCGCCTCCTTATTACGGGCAAAAAATATATGATTCTGCGCCTGACCACTGGGACCCGCCAGCTATATATTCACACGCAAGGAAGTGCCTCCTTGTCCTCCCTGACAGCTGGGACCCACCCATTCAAAGCGTACGTAGCGTTGTCTGTGTACATACCGGTTGATCGGCCTGTCTACTGCGATGAACTGCCGGGGCCGGATTTCGAGGACACAAAATATCCCAGAAATTAACCCCTCGTGTCATCACCAGCCCAGGATTACTGTTACTGGTGGACACGTCCTTGTTACAGAACTACCAAGCTATTACAAGAATTGGATACAAGACCATAAAGGTCTAATAATACAACAGGGATTCCGGTGGTGGATGACGGAAATGACTCGTGGTTCTCCAGCGTCGATGGGGCTCCATTTCCCACAGGAACAGCTGACCCAGATAATTCCTATCCGCGTGGCTGCTATCCTAGGCTCCGCACGGTCGTCGCTGTGGTACTCCACGTAGAACTTCTGACCTGGCCACGTAAATAGCCAAGGACAAGCCTGTGAGTACGTTGGAATGTACTCGCAAACATCATGAACAAAAGATATACCGAATGCAGCAGTTAATATATGATCATGATGAACTAAACTACATGCATATGCCCATGATGGGCTCATATTTAATGCATGCTATCAGGAATTAAATCATGGCATGATAACATATTAGCATGTACAAATAAATGAATATATAAAAATATTAATGATAAACAAGGAAAGTTAAAGGAAAATAAAATAAAAGAAATGCCGGTCAGATGTCAAGTGACACCACGGTAGGTCTTGAAGAGAAATGCCAATCGGGTGTCTACAAGAGTAGTGGCGGGACCGCCTAGAAACTCGAGAGACGCCACGAGAGGTCTTGAAGAGAAATGCCAGTCGGGTGTCAAGTGACGCCACGGTCGGACTTGAAGAGAAATGTCAATCGAGTGTCCACAAGAGTGGTGGCGTGATAAACCGCCTGTTAACTCGAGGGACGCCACGAGAGGTCTTGAAAATAAAATTGAGTGCCCGGGGTAGTCTAGCCAGCCCCTGAGACACTCAGGAAATTAAAATAAGAGAAACGGGTTAGTCCACAGTAAGATGCATGACCACAGCAATGTTAATATGCATGACCATATCATTCATGATAACCAAAAATGTTCATGATAGCATCAGTGGTGACAATAATTATCCAACAAAGTAATTGAGGCTCAATTTAATTATTTCCTCCGGAGGCCGACACTAAGACCGATACTTGACCAACCCAGACTGTATCCCTTAACCGCGGACATGGCTATTCGAATAGGTTTTAAAAACTCTGCAGAGGGTGTACTCTTTACCCACAAGTAAAGGATTTCCTTAGTCAGCACCGAGACACTGACTAATTCCTATTACGGTCTTTTGGTTGAAAACACAACTAACCCGCACATACCAGCTTTAACTTACCAAAGCCAGGAATCACCCAAGGCAATGATGGAGTAAAACTCTAAGTGGGAAGGCTACAACCTCCAATAGCATGGGATCGCAATATTTATATCGGCACGCAAATAGGGGTGCGACCCCTCTCCGACTACAATCGGAGACACCCATGCCCCCGGACCAAGTGGCATGCCTACCAGTGATCAATGGTATCTTCCACTATGGCCTCTCTGTACGGTGTGTGCAGGAAAGGGGTTAACAACTTACTGAACCATACCCTACCTGTGGTAGGGACATGTGGTAGCACGGATCAAGTTTGGGGGTTACCGGAACAAGACTCGATCTACGGTCAACTCAGGATGCTCAATTATTTCCTGCAGTGGTTAGCACAACAAGTATTTTCTCAACAGTAATAACAAACAGGGTCACAACCCTTGCATGCTCCACATATATCACGTGACACCATCGTGTCAAAAATGGCCCGTGCCCACCGGCACGTCCAAGGCAGGAGCACGCTCCTGGATTCTCACAATTTCTGCAGGTCAGAACTTGTGTGGAGTGCATGCAAGAGAAAATATATACATGATCATGCATGCATGCAAAAATTGCCATATGTCAAATTTTATTAGAATTCAAATTATTCATAATTCCACTATTCATGCAAATAACCAACCATGCATTCACCATATCAAGTGTTCGAGATGCTTGCCTTAAGTGTGCAGAAGGATTTGGGGCACTCCAAAAGTTTTGAGAATTCTATCTTCCCTCCATTTCCTATTTTCAAAAATGTTTAAATTACCACATATAGCAATAACAGTGCCAAATTTTTTTTCAAATATTTTTGAAATAAGCACTAAAATAAATTAGATCAAAAATGAAAAATAACAGAAAAGAAATCAATTTATTTGGAGTTCATATGAATTACTTGTGAAATTTTCAGTCCGTAATAAGTCATTAAATGGACTTTTTAATAAATCCAGTGGAGACAGTGTTTAGGAAAAATGTTCACCTAGGTTGGAATAATAGATAATGATTTTAGGAACCTACAAAAATTTGAATCATCAAATTTGGACTTGTAATAGTGGCTGTGGAATTATTTTAGTTTGCTGGAAAAGAAAAAAAGAAAAAAAAAAGAGAAGGCAGAGGTGTGCCCTGGGCGCAATATGGCCATGAGGTGCTATTGGGCAGAGCCCAGTCGCGCGGCTGCGCGGGAGGATGCCGACGTCGAAGGCGGGTTTCCGGAAGTACACTTTCCCTCCGTGGTGACGGCTTCGGGGAAAAACCCGTCTCCACTTACAGACGCGTTGGCGTCTTTTCGGTCGCTGACAGTGGGACCCATGGGTCGACCTGTCATGTTTGACTAGTCGCCCTCGCGCCTTCTTCTTCCTTTGTCTGAGAGGAGGCGGAACTCCGGCGGCTCGCGCCGGCGAACGACGGCAACTCTCGGGGATCCGAGGCCTCCAATGTCACCAGGGGATCACGGCGGTCCTCTCGGTACTCGCCACGGTCGAAGGGAGGGACAGTGTCGCCGGCGGCGAGGTCCTCCCGAAGACTCCGGCGGAACCAAAATGGGGGTTTCGCCTATAGGCCATCTCCGGCCAAATTGAGGAGGGGAACGGATCCGTGAGATCATTGGGAAGCTGTTGGTGAAGAAAGTGGAGAGGGGGAGGCCCTGGTGGTGTTGGAACCAACCGAACCGCGGCGGCGGCAGTAGCTGCCAGGGACGAAGCAAACGGCCATCTCTAGTCGTGTAGCTTCTCGTGGAGGTAGTGAGGGAAGATGGAGATGATCCTGTGAAGTGAGACGAGCTTGGGGATGGATTTTATAGGAGGGGTGAGGCGGTTCCGTGGCTTACCGAAGAAGCCACGGCGGCGGCGGCCATTACTGCGCCGTGGAGGTAGGTATGGCCGGTGAGGGGCAGTGGCGAGGTCAGCGTGGACGGCGGGGTCAGTGCAGTCGGTGGCCGCCCGCGGATGAGCTCGGGTGGTTAGCCATTAAGAGGGTTGAGACGTGGCAGAGGGAAATTCCTCGGGCGGCGACTGCAATGGCGGCTGGCCGGTGGAGGACGACGCTATAGGACAAGGAGAGATGTCGGCAAGGCTCAGGGGTGACGTGGTGATCCAGGGAAAGGCTCGGGCAAGCAGGGGAGGCAACAGGGGCACGATAGTAGTTCGATGCCACAGGCTGCAGTACGGGCGCTCTGGCCACTCTCTGGACATGCCCCTGGTGTGCTCGACGAAATGCCAATGGCATCAAAAGTGACCCAATTGAGGTGAAAATTGGTAGGGTGATGCTTACAGGGATGATGGGGATGTGAGACATGCTGTGTTGTCCATAAGAGCAAGTTCCCAATGCAGGCTTAAGACCTTGCCAAAATCTGCCATGCACACAGTGTGCTTGATGAAATGCTAGGACCACCTAGGTGCTCTTTCTGGAGTTGAAATTTGGCAGAGTGTTGTCTCCTTAGATGATAGAGATGGTGGTGGTGTTAGTTTTGCAAAATGAAAAACTTGCTAATGCAAGTTTGGGGAAAAAATCAATTCTGGACAGAAACTGGGGGGGGGGGTTATTTGAAGGTCTTCCAAGATGCAATTAGAGTTGATATCCTGGACTTAAGGGTTTTGTTGGAATTACTATGAGTGGGAAAGATTTCAGGATTTTTGGGGCAAGGAAAATTGGGGTTGTAGTAGAAACTCAAATACTGGACAAAATTGAAAAGAGGTTGTTTCACTCAAACTTTTCGAAACACCATGTAGGGTTTTTGCATAAAAGTGATATGTGGGCATCACATGACCCCTCATAATTTTTCTGTAATTTTGAAATAATTATTTAAAATGGTTGTAGTGCAACAAAGGCATTTAAAATATAGAAATAGCTATTAAAAGAATTGTTTTGGGGCAAATTTTTATTATGAAAATAATTCTTACTATAATTGAAAAGTTTTAAGAAAACTACCAAAGCCACAATATTAAGTCCAAAAATTTCTATGTGGAGGGAAGAGTTTTGGAAAACAGAAGCAGAAAATACTCTGAAATTAATAAAACACCCAATATAATTCAAAATTTTATTTCTGGCCAGATTTTACTTAATAAAAAAACATAATTAAATTTTTGGGGTGTTACAAACTCTACCCCCCTTAAGAAAATCTCATCCTCGAGATTTGTTAAGGACGGAAGAATTAAATGCAAATCACAACAGATAAGCAATCATGCACAAGACAATAACACACAGGCACATTATTCAATCAAACACTACACACTGCTAGAAATATACACATATTCGTCTACGGCATGACGGTGGAATTTACAGGGCAACAGGGTTGCTAAGGACATGGCAACTACACTGGCAAACTCAGTCCACTTCGTCGACATCCAGACGGGCGTGTCTCGCGGACGTCGAGGCTTCTCTGGGGGCTTCAATGTCGGAGTTGACTAGTGTGTTATGAGGAGCTGCAGGGTTGGGGTAGCGATGATGACCCACGCGGGGTGTAGTGGCTACAGTCCCATTGGAGGAAATCCCAAAGAGACGACGGAGTTCATCCGGGGAAACGAATGTATTGCCCGGGTGGGCAACAGGGGCAGACCTCGCAGGCTCGATTGGTCTTCCGAACAGTACTATCGGGGTGTCGGAGGCGGCTGCAGCTTCACTTCTCACCGGGGTCAGGAGAGCAAGCGTCTTGCGGGTCTCAATCAGATCATTGGTGACCTGATCAAAGAGTGCCTCTTGCGCTCTCAGGTAGCGCACCAGATGCACCAGAGCAGGATCCGTCTCATGGTCTCCATTAGCGACTTGGGTCGGCCTACCATAGCCTTCATGACTTGGGTAGTAGTAGAAGGAGCGGCAGTTAACCCTCGGCGACCGATACCGGAGTTGAACTACAGCCTCTCGGGCTGCAAGTTGGATGGCTTGGGGCTCATCGGTGGTCGTCCTCCCGGTGAACCGGTAAGGGCGCTCTGTGGTGATGCCCCTCCCGTAGATGTGCACCGTGGCCCAGTAGTGGTGGATGGCATCACTCGCGTGCTCTTGGTACACAACATACTCTGGTAGCTCTTCGATGCCGAGAGCACGACGGGTGAGATTGGCGAGGATGGCTACAAAGCCTTCAAGCTCGGCTGCGGTGGTCTCATTGTGCACGATGGGGCCTGGCATCTTGGTGGTTGGATATTGAACTGAGAGTGAGGCTGTGATGTGCTGGGTTGGGGCAAGGCTTCTCTTATAAGCCAACAGAGTCTTCCATCGCACGCTTGTGGATGGGACAACTCAGGTGTCGGCCACAGACATATGGCCTATGGGCCATGTTGATAGGTTGGGCACCGACTGTCAAAACATGTCGGCTGGCCACTGTGCAGGCTTAACGGATGGGATGGGCTTGACGGTGGGTAGGAAAAGATGTGGGCGGTGTGGAAACCTAGGGATAGTGACCAGGCTAAGATAGGATTAGCCAATGGTCAGCCTGGCTCTGATACCAAGGCTACCGGGGCCGGATTTCATGGACACAAAATATCCCAGAAATTAACCCCTCGTGCCATCACCAGCCCAGGATTACTGTTACTGGTGGACACGTCCTTGTTACAGAACTACCAAGCTATTACAAGAATTGGATACAAGACCATAAAGGTCTAATAATACAACAGGGATTCCGGTGGTGGATGACGGAAATGACTCGTGGTTCTCCAGCGTCGATGGGGCTCCATTCCCACAGGAACAGCTGACCCGGATAATTCCTATCCGCGTGGCTGCTATCCTAGGCTCCGAACGGTCGTCGCTGTGGTACTCCACGTAGAACTTCTGACCTGGCCACGTAAATAGCCAGGGACAAGCCTGTGAGTACGTTGGAATGTACTCGCAAACATCATGAACAAAAGATATACCGAATGCAGCAGTTAATATATGATCATGATGAACTAAACTATATGCATATGCTCATGATGGGCTCATACTTAATGCATGCTGTCAGGAATTAAATCATGGCATGATAATGTATTAGCATGTACAAATAAATGAATATATAAAAATATTAATGATAAACAAGGAAAGTTAAAGGAATATAAAATAAAAGAAATGCCGGTCAGATGTCAAGTGACACCACGGTAGGTCTTGAAGAGAAATGCCAATCGGGTGTCTACAAGAGTAGTGGCGGGACCGCCTGTAAACTCTAGAGACGCCACGAGAGGTCTTGAAGAGAAATGCCAGTCGGGTGTCAAGTGATGCCACGGTCAGACTTGAAGAGAAATGCCAATCGGGTGTCCACAAGAGTAGTGGCGTGATAAACCGCCAGTTAACTCGAGGGACACCACGAGAGGTCTTGAAAATAAAATTGAGTGCCCGGGGTAATCTAGCCAGCCCCTGAGACACTCAGGAAATTAAAATAAGAGAAACGGGTTGGTCCAAAGTAATATGCATGACCACAGCAATGTTAATATGCATGACCATATCATTCATGATAACCAAAAATATTCATGATAGCATCAGTGGTGACAATAATTATCCAGCAAAGTAATTAAGGCTCAATTTAATTATTTCCTCCGGAGGCCGACACTAAGACCGATACTTGACCAACCCAGACTGTAGCCCTTAACCGCGGACACGGCTATTCGAATAGGTTTTAAAAACTCTGCACAGGGTGTACTCTTTAGCCACAAGTAAAGGATTTCCTTAGTCAGCACCGAGACACTGACTAGTTCCTATTACGGTCTTTGGGTTGAAAACACACCTAACCCGCACATACCAGCTTTAACTTACCAAAGCAAGGAATCACCCAAGGCAATGATGGAGTAAAACTCTAAGTGGGAAGGCTACAACCTCCAATAGCATGGGATCACAATATTTATATCGGCGCGCAAATAGGGGCGCGACCCCTCTCCGACTACAATCGGAGACACCCATGCCCCCGGACCAAGTGTCATGCCTACCAGTGATCAATGGTATCTTCCACTATGGCCTCTCTGTACGGTGTGTGCAGGAAAGGGGTTAACAACTTACTAAACCATACCCTACCTGTGGTAGGGACATGTGGTAGCACGGATCAAGTTTGGGGGTTACCGGAACAAGACTCGATCTACGGTCGACTCAGGAGGCTCAATTATTTCCTGTAGTTGTTAGCACAACAAGTATTTTCTCAACAGTAATAACAAATAGGATCACAACCCTTGCATGCTCCACATATATCACGTGACACCATCGTGTCAAAAATGGCCCGTGCCCACCGGCACGTCCAAGGCAGGAGCACGCTCCTGGATTCTCATAATTTCTGCAGGTCAGAACTTGAGAGGATTGCATGCAAGAGAAAATATATACATGATCATGCATGCATGCAAAAATTGCCATATGCCAAATTTTATTAGAATTCAAATTATTCATAATTCCACTATTCATGCAAATAACCAACCATGCATTCACCATATCAAGTGTTCGAGATGCTTGCCTTAAGTGTGCAGAAGGATTTGGGGCACTCCAAAAGTTTTGAGAATTCTATCTTCCCTCCATTTCCTACTTTCAAAAATGTTTAAATTACCACATATAGCAATAACAGTGCCAAAAATTGTTTCCAATATTTTTGAAATAAGCACTAAAATAAACTAGATGAAAAATGAAAAATAACAGAAAAGAAATCAATTTATTTGGAGTTCATATGAATTACTTGTGAAATTTTCAGTGTGTAATAATTCATTAAATGGGCTTTTTAATAAATCCAGTGGAGATAGTGTTTAGGAAAAATGTTCACCTAGGTTGGAATAATAGATAATGATTTTAGGAACCTACAGAAAGTTGAATCATCAAATTTGGACTTGTAATAGTGGTTGTGGAATTATTTTAGTTTGCTGGAAAAGAAAAAAAAAAGAAAAAAAAAAGAGAAGGCAGAGGTGTGCCCTGGGCGTAATATGGCCATGAGGTGCTATTGGGCCGAGCCCAGTCGCGCGGCTGCGCGGGAGGATGCCGACGTCGAAGGCGGGTTTCCGGAAGTACACTTTCCCTGCGTGGTGACGGCTTCGGGGAAAAACCCGTCTCCACTTACAAGCGCGCTGGCGTCGTTTAGGTCGCTGACAGTGGGACCCATGGGTCCACCTGTCATGTTCGACTAGTCGCCCTCGCGCCTTCTTCTTCCTCTGTCCGAGAGGAGGCGGAACTCCAGCGGCTCGCGCCGGTGAACGACGGCAGCTCTCGGGGATCCGAGGCCTCCAATGTCACCAGGGGATCACGGCGGTCCTCCCGGTACTCGCCACGGTCGAAGGGAGGGACAGTGTCGCCGGCGGCGAGGTCCTCCCGAAGACTCCGGCGGAACCAAAATGGGGGTTTCGCCTATAGGCCATCTCCGGCCAAATTGAGGAGGGGAACGGATCCGTGAGATCATTGGGAAGCTGTTGGTGAAGAAAGTGGAGAGGGGGAGGCCTTGGTGGTGTTGGAACCAACCGAACCGCAGTGGCGGCAGTAGCTGCCAGGAACGAAGCAAACTGCCATCTCTGGTCGTGTAGCTGCTCGGGAAGATAGTGAGGGAAGATGGAGATGATCCTGTGAAGCGAGACGAGCTCGGGGATGGATTTTATAGGAGGGGTGAGGCGGTTCCGTGGCTTCCTGAAGAAGCCACGGCGGCGGCGGCCATTACTGCGCCGTGGAGGTAGGTATGGCCTGTGAGGGGCGGTGGCGAGATCAGCGTGGACGGCGGGGTCAGTGCATTCGGTGGCCACCCGCGGATGAGCTCGGGTGGTTAGCCATTAAGAGGGCAGAGACGTGGCGGAGGGAAATTCGTCGGGCGGCGACTGCGGCGGTGGCTGGCCGGTGGAGGACGGCGCTATAGGACAAGGAGAGATGTCGGTGAGGCTCAGGGGTGACGTGGTGATCCAGGGAAAGGCTCGGGCAAGCAGGGGAGGCTGCAGGGGCACGGCAGTAGTTCGATGCCACAGGCTGCAGTACGGGCGCTCTGGCCACTCTCTGGACATGCCCCTAGTGTGCTCGATGAAATGCCAATGGCATCAAAAGTGACCCAATTGAGGTGAAAATTGGTAGGGTGATGCTTACAGGGATGATGGGGATGTGAGACATGCTGTGTTGTCCATAAGACCAAGTTCCCAATGCAGGCTTAAGACCTTGCCAAAATCTGTCATGCACACAGTGTGCTTGATGAAATGCTAGGACCCCCTAGGTGCTCTTTCTGGAGTTGAAATTTGGCAGAGTGTTGTCTCCTTAGATGATAGAGATGGTGGTGGTGTTAGTTTTGCAAAATGAAAAACTTGCTAATGCAAGTTTGGGGGAAAATCAATTCTGGACAGAAACTTGGGGGGGTTATTTGAAGGTCTTCCAAGATGCAATTAGATTTGATATCCTGGACTTAAGGGTTTTGTTGGAATTACTATGAGTGGGAAAAATTTCAGGATTTTTGGGGCAAGGAAAATTGGGGTTGTAGTAGAAACTCAAATACTGGACAGAATTGAAAAGAGGTTGTTTCACTCAAAATTTTCGAAACACCATGTAGGGTTTTTGCATAAAAGTGATATGTGGGCATCACATGACCCCTCAAAAATTTTCTATAATTTTGAAATAATTATTTGAAATGGTTGTAGTGCAACAGAGGCATTTAAAATATAGAAATAGCTATTAAAAGAATTGTTTTGGGGCAAATTTTTATTATGAAAATAATTCTTACTATAATTGAAAAGTTTTAAGAAAACTACCAAAGCCACAATATTAAGTCCAAAAATTTCTAAGTGGAGGGAAGAGTTTTGGAAAACAGAAACAGAAAATACTCTGAAATTAATAAAACACCCAATATAATTCAAAATTTTATTTCTGGCCAGATTTTACTTAATAAAAAAACATAATTAAATTTTTGGGGTGTTACATGAACCATGGCTGAGTAAGGAGTGGTAGCAGTTCAGGCAGTCCCGTCTAAATCCTGTACACATATGATAGCTACGCTGCAAAAAAGACGGCCACGTACGTACATATGGGCGTGGTCTCGAACGCGTACAACGACGGCATCCTATTCATCAGCAGCCAACCGGCTGGGTCGGAATGGAGGAAACAGAGTCGTGTTCATCGGGAGGCAACCTACTGGGTCGGAATATGGCCTGTTCATTGGGAGCCAACCGGCTTGGACGGAACAGCCGAAACGAGGTCTAGCATACCGCAGAACGGAGGAAACAGCCTTCTGTTCGACTACCTACGGTCAAAACAGGGTCCTGTTCATCAGGAAGGGTCTGCCATACTATGGAATGGAGGAAACAACCTTCTGTTCGAGAGCCTGCAGTCAAAACAGGGTGTTGTTGATCGGGAGGGGTGTGGCATACCACAAAATGGAGGAAACGGACTTGTGTTGGAGCGCCTACGGTCGAAACGGGGTGCTGTTGATTGGGAGGGGTGTGGCGTACCACAAAATGGAGGAAACAGACTTGTGTTGGAGCGCCTACGGTCTAAATGGGGTGTTGTTGATCGGGAGGGGTGTGGCATACCGCAAAACGAAGGAAACAGGCTTGTGTTGTAGCGCCTACGGTCGAAATGGGGTCTTGTTCATTGGGAGGGGTGTGGCGTACCGCAAAACGGGACTCCACGGGCTACTGTTCATCCATAGTCTACTGCCTCGCTCCAGCTTCCACGAGCTACTGTTCATCCACCATCGACTTCCTCCAGCCTCCACCTGCTACTGTTCATCCACCACCGCTTCCTCCTACCTCCACCAGCTACTGTTCATCCATGGGCTACTGTTCATCCGGCCTCCAGCAGCTACTGTTCAACCAGCCCTCCACAGGGTCCTATTCATCCAGCCCTCCACGGGGTCCTGTTCATCCAGCGGCAACGGCGTCTACTACCACGGGGTCCTGTTCGTCCAACCCCCACCGGGAACTGTTCATCCAACCCCCAACAACGGTCACTGTTCATCAAGAGGCAGCAGGTTCGATTGGCTTTAGTTAGCAGAAGTAGCGAAGGAATCGCTCGGGATCAGTTAACAGCCAATTCAATCGCTCGGGTTCAGTAACGTAGCTAGTGCAATCGCTCGGGTTCAGTAAGCGAATGCCTCGCTCAGGTTCAGTTAGAGCCCAACGCCTCGCACACACATGCGTACGTGTACGAGAGAAATGCACAAACCTCTGTGCATCGCTCAGCCCCGACCACCCATCGTAACCGGGATCTCCCCGATATTTTCCTCGCCCTTGCTTCTACCACGATTTTTTATGTCATGGACGGCCCAAAGAATGTCATGCAGGTGCGTCCCCGGCCCGCCCAGGACGAAAAGCCCATTTTCTGTCATGATTTTCTGTCATAGAAGTAGGAGCCCACCACATTTATGATGATACATGATTTTGTCACAATTATCATCATAGAAGTGTCATAAGCATGACAGGAAAAAAATTCGTTCGGGCCAAAATGTCACGAATGTGTCTTTTTTTTGTAGTGCAAGGTTAATCAAGTCTTATTAACAAACTTCTTCCGAATGACATGAAAATGGAGAATCTTCGTATAACACTAGGTTACCTCAACGGGGATATGTATGTCCCCAACAATAAGAATATCATATTTCTTTTTGACCATAGGAAGAGGGAATTCAAAACCTCCAATAGTAATTGTTGAAATTTTTCCGATAGAATTGATACTATTCACTTGAGGTTGTTTCTTCAGAAATTGTACTGTATGCTCATTAACATTAACATGAAAAGTGACATTGCCCTTGTTGGAATCAATAACAACCCCTGCAGTATTCAAAAAGGGTCTACCAAGGATAATCGACATAGTGTTGTCCTTAGGTATATCAATAATAACAAAGTCCGTTAAGATAGTAACATTTGCAACTACGACAGGTACATCCTCACAAATACCGATGGGTATAGCAGTTGATTTATCAGCCATTTGCAAATATATTGTCAACTTATTCAATTCAAGTCTACGATATAAAGAGAAAGGCATAACACTAACACCGGCTCCCAGATCACATAAAGCAGTTTTCACATAGTTTCTTTTAATGGAGCATGGTATAGTTGGTATTCCTAGATCTCCTAGTTTCTTTGGTATTCCACCCTTAAATGTATAATTAGCAAGCATAGTGGAAATTTCAGCTTCCGGTATCTTTCTTTTATTTGTAACAATATCTTTCATATACTTAGCATAAGGAGACATTTTTAGACTATCAGTCAAACGCATACACAAAAAGAAAGGTATAAGCATTTCAACAAAGCGCTCAAAGTCCTCATCATCCTTTTTCTTGGAAGGTTTAGGAGAAAAGGGCATGGTTTTCTGAACCCACCATTCTCTTTCTTTACCATGCGTTCCTAGCAATGAAGTCTCTCTTGTCATATCTTTTATTCTTAGGTTGTGGGTTATCAAGATCAACAGCAGGTTCTATCTCCACATCATTATCATTACTAGGTTGAGCATCAACATGAACATCATCATTATCATTATTACTAGGTTCATGTTCATCACCAGATTGTGTTTTAGCATCAGAAATAGAAATATCATTTGGATTCTCAGGTGTGTCTATAACAGGTTCACTGGAAGCATGCAAAGTCCTACCATCATTGTTTTTATTTTTAGAAGGACTAGGTGCATCAGTATTAATTCTCTGAGAGTCTTGTTCAACTCTCTTAGAATGGCCCTCAGGATACAAAGGTTCCTGAGTCATTTTACCACCTCTAGTCATAACTCTAATAGCATTATCATTCATCTCATTAAGCAAATCATTTTGTGCCTTGAGAACTTGTTCTACTTAAGTTTTTACCATGGACGCATGTTTACTAACAAACTTGAGATCATTAACAGTTCTACACATATAGTCACTCAAGTGCTCAAGCATATAAGCATTACGTTTCAGTTGTCTACTAACATATGCATTGAAGTTTTCTTGTTTAACAATAAAGTTATCAAATTCATCCAAGTATTGACTAGCAGATTTATTATAAGGAATATCACCTTCATCAAATCTATAGAGAGAATTTACCTCTACTACCTGTGCCGGAGTATTGAGACCATGTATTTCTTCAATAGGTGGTAAATTCTTAACATCTTCAGCTTTAATACCTTTTTCTTTCATAGATTTCTTTGCCTCTTGCATATCTTTAGGACTGAGAAATAGGATATCTCTCTTCTTCGGAGTTGGTTTAGGTGGTGGTTTGGGAAGAGTCCAATCATTATCATTACTCAATATATTATTCAATAGTACTTTAGCTTGTTCAACAGTTCATTCCCTGAAAACACAACCAACATAGCTATCTAGGTGTTCCCTAGAAGCGGTTAGTCCATTATAAAAGATATCAAGTATTTCATTTTTCTTGAGAGGATGATCAGGCAAAGCATTAAGTAATTGGAGGAGCCTCCCCCAAGCTTGTGGGAGACTCTCTTCTTCAATTTGCACAAAGTTAAATATTTCCTGCAGAGTAGCTTGTTTCTTATGAGCAGGAAAATATTTTTCAGAGAAGTAATATATCATATCCTGGGGACTACGCACACAACCAGGAGCAAGAGAATTAAACCATATCTTAGCATCAGCCTTTAACGAAAAAGGAAACAACTTAAGAATATAGTAATAGCGAATTTTTTCTTCATGAGCAAATAGGGTGGCTATATCATTTAATATAATAAGATGTGCCACAACAGTTTCAGATTCATAACCATGGAAAGAATCAGATTCAACCAAAGTAATTAACTCAGGATAGACAGAGAATTTATAATCCTTATGAGTAACAAAGAGAGGTGAAGTATCAAACTTAGGATCATATTGCATTCTAGCATTCAAAGATTTTTCTTTCCACTTGCATAGTAATTTCTTAAGGTCATCTCTATCCTTACAAGCAAGAAAGTCCCTAGCTACCTCTCCATCCATAACATAACCCTCAGGTATAACAGGTAATTCATATCTAGGAGAGCTAGGTCTAATGGGTGTTTCAAAGTTTTCAGTTTCAATAATTTCATCAGTTTCAGAAATATCATCAGTTTCAACATTCTCAATATCTTTAGTTCTAGCAAGTTGTTCATCAAGAAATTCACCCAGTGGCACATTATTATCAAGCAGAGTAGTAGTATCATCATAAGCATCATGCATAGCAGAAGTAGCATCATCAATAACTTGTGACATATCAGAATTAATAGCAGGTGAATCAAGTGCAGAGCTAGATGGCAGTTCCTTACCTCCCATCGTCTTAGAGGGAAAAATCTTGGTTTTGGTATCTTTCAGATTCTTCATAGTGATCAATAGATATAAATCCCAAGTGACTCAGCAAATATAGCTATGCTCCCCGGCAACAGCGCCAGAAAAAGGTCTTGATAACCCACAAGTATAGGGGATCACAATAGTTTTCAAGGGTAGAGTATTCAACCCAAATTTATTGATTTGACACAAGGGGAGCCAACGAATATTCGTGAGTATTAGAAGTTGAGTTGTCAATTCAACCACACCTGAAAGACTTAATATTTGCAGCAAAGTATTTAGTAGCAAAGTAGTATGGAAGTAACTGTAACAGTGGCAAAAGTAATAGTAGCAGTTTTGTAGTGATTGTAACAGCAGTAGCAACAAAAGTAACTTAGCAAAGATCAATATGTGAAAAGCTCGTAGGCATTGGATCGGCAATGATAATTGTGTTGGATAATATTCATCATGTAGCAGTCATAACCTAGGGTGACATAGAACTAGCTCCAATTCATCAATATAATGTAGGCATGTATTCCATATATAGTCATAGGTGCTTATGGAAAGAACTTGCATGACATCTTTAGTCCTACCCTCCCGTGGTAGCGGGGTCCTAATGGAAACTAAGGGATATTAAGGCCTCCTTTTAATAGAGAACCGGACCAAAGCATTAGCACTTCGTGAATACATGAACTCCTCAAACTACGGTAATCACCGAAAAGAATCCCAATTATTGTCAACTTGGGGTATGCGGATCATAACTCATAATAGGTGTCTACAACTTGCAAGATAGGATCAAGAACACAAATATATTCATGAAAACATAATAGGTTCAAATCTGAAATCATGGTACTCGGGCCCTAGTGTCAAGCATTAAGCATAGCAAAGTCATAGCAACATCAATCTCAGAATATAGTGGATACTAGGGATCAAACCCTAACAAAACTAACTCGATTACATGATAAATCTTATCCAACCCGTCACCGTCCAGCAAGCCTACGATGGAATTACTAACTCACGGTGGTGAGCATCATGAAATTGGTGATGGAGGAAGGTTGATGATGATGATGGCGACGAATCCCCCTCTCTGGAGCCCCGAACAGACTCCAGATCAGCCCTCCCGATGAAGAACAGGAGGCGGCGGCGGCTTCGTATCATAAAACGTGATGAATCCTTCTCTCTGATTTTTTTCTCCCCGAATAGGTACTTATAGAGTTGGATTTAGGGTCGGAGGAGGTCCAGGGGGCCCACAAGCCTGCAAGGCGCGCCCTAGGTGGGTGAACGCGCCCCCAGGGCTTATGGCCTCTGGGTGCCCCCCCCTCTGGTTACATCTTGTGCCAGTATTTTTTATATATTCCACAAAAATTCTCCGTAAATTTTCAGGTCAATCTGAGAACTTTGATTTCTGCACAAAAATAACACCATGGCAATTATGCTGAAAACAGCGTCAGTCCGGGTAAGTTCCATTCAAATCATGCAAATTAGTGTCCAAAACAAGGGCAAAAGAGTTTGGAAAAGTAGATACGATAGAGACGTATCAAGTCCCGTTTTGCGGTATGCCACACCCCTCCCGATGAACAGGACCCCGTTTCGACGATAGGCGCTCCAACAGAAGTCTGTTTTCTCCGTTTTGCGGTATGCCAGACCCCTCCCGATGAACATGATCCTGTTTTGACCGTAGGCGGTCAAATAGAAGGCCGTTTCCTCCATTCTGCGGTACGCCAGGCCTCGTCTCGGCTGTTCTGTCCAAGCCGGTTGGCTCCTGATGAACACGACGCAGTTTCTCCGTTCCGACCCAGCCAGTTGGCTGCTAATGAATAGGACACTATTGCTGTCGTCCGCTGCCTCTCCATGTACACGAGCCCTGGCCGTACCTATGCGTGAGTAGGCGTTCGAGACCCCGCCCGTATGTACGTACGTGGCCGTATTTTTGGGCATTTACCTGTACGTATGTGTACACGGTTTAGACTGGACTGCCTGAACTACTACGTCGGCGGCTCTACTAATACATGTGCCGCTGCTTGCTCAGCCACGGGTCATCATTGCAGAGAGATTGATCGACCATTATGTACATACATGTTCGCGACCAGACAGACAACGCTACGTACGCGTCGACCGGGTGGGTCCCAGCTGTCAGGGAGGATAAGGACACACTTCCTTGCATGTGAAGATATAGCTCGTGGGTCCCGGCTGTCAGGGGGAATCATTTTTATTTTGCGAGTAATAAGGAGGCACTTCCTTGTGTTCGAAGATGTAGCTGGTGGGTCTAGCTGTCAGCCTCACCACCTAAAGTCCTCTTCCGATGGCTGTCGTTCGTTGACCTTGTTGACCACGAGGCGCCGATAGCATCAAGGTGGTGGACGACGGTGAGGCGTAGGAAGGGAACGACGCGGAGCCATAGAAGATGAGGCAGGTTGATGCCCACGCGGAGGGGAGTACGAGGGTTCACTGGTTTGGCTGCGGTGTAAGGCTGCCATCGCCGGAGAATAACAGGGGGTGTGGGTGAGTAGAGGGAAGGCCTGGCTAGTGGTTGTATGGTCGGGCGGTGAGGCCTGTGCTGCAGCACAGCCGGCAACGGGAGGCTGGAGTAGGCGGTACGGCGGGCGCTGGTTTGGACGGCTGGAGCAAGAAGACCAGAGGCTGAAGACGCAACACGACCGTTGATTTAACATCCAACGGTCACTGCAGCTAGAGTCATTTTGACTAAGTTGACAAAGCCCGTACGCGTCAACTTAGTTGGCCCCAAATCTGGTGGGTCCCAACTAGGAGGGGGAATCATTTTTTTGCTCGTAATAAGGTGGCACTTCATTGCATGCGAAGATGTTTTCTGGTTTTTTTAATTTCTTATTTTTGAATTAGAATAAAAAGAAAACAATTTAGCATCTTTGGTACAATCTATATTTTCGCGAAATGGATCATAATAAAGATGGTGGATCCTAGCTGTCAGGGAGAGGTAACTTTTTTTTCCGCGTAATAAAGGAAACACTTCCTTACGTACGAAGATGTAGATGGTGGGTCAAACCTGTCAGCGGAAGAAATCATCTGTTTTCACATAATAAGGAGGGACTTGCTCGCGTGCGGCCATGGGCCATGTGGGTCCCTACTGTCAGCCACTCCACGTACATGCCTCTTTTGATGGCTGTCGTTTGTTGACAAAGTTGACCACGCCATGCTGAGAGAACCAACGCGATGGACGATGGCGAGGCCTAGGAAGGGAACAACCCGGATCCGGCGAAGACACAGTAGTGGATGCCCACACAGAGGGGAGTACGAAGGTTCACTGGTTCGGCTACACTGTGAGGCTGCCGTCGCCAGAGAATAACTGGAGGTGTTGGTGAGTAGACGAATGGCCAGGACGGCTCTGGGAGTAGTGTGGGCCGGTGAGGCCTGCGCGGTAGCATAGCCGGCCACGGGAGGCGGTAGCAGGCGTTACCACCGGCGGTGGTTTGGGCGGCTGAAGCATGAATATCCGAGATTGAAGAAGCACCAGAGCTGTTGGATGGACATCCAACGGCCACTGCTACTCGAATCGTGTGTTGACTATAAGTTGACAAAGCCTTGCGTACGCATCAACTTAGTAGGCCAACAAGTGACCATCACATCTGTGGCAGAGAACATATAGCCCATTTGCGATTTGTTATAATGTACAACCCATTTTTGAATTCTAATGGAATTTACTACGGCCCGTTTAGTGTTTGTTAAAATTACAGCCCAATTTCTAGCCAGGACAACGGATAATAATTTCAACAAACCGCTCAAAAAAATCAACAAAATTTCCCACATTTTATTGAGATCGAAAATATTTTTTATCCCGAAATTTCAAGTTAGATTAAATATAATTTCAAAATAATTTTGTATTAGGTAAAAATCCAACAAAATTTTGCGTGCGCAACAAGTAATGAAATTAAAAAATTTAAATTCCAAAAATCGTAATTTTGAAACTAATTACCTTTTTTAGAGCAAACTAATTACCTTTTTTTAGAGCAAACTAATTACCTGTTCGGTGCATTTTTTTATATTTACAACCAAATTTTTATAATTACAGCCCATTTATTATTTCTTAAAGGCCATTTTCTTGGCATGTCTAATGTGGGGCGGAGAATAACAAGTTGACCTGGGTTGTGTATTCCGCAAAAAAAGTATAGCTGGACTAGCCATTTTCACATTCAAAAATTAATATCTGGGCTGCATATTTGGTCGACATAAAATAATAGCCTGGGCTAGACGGGCCACAGCCCACCCAGTTGATACCCTGCTCCTCTGAACAACAACAAAAACATCGCTTAAGAAAAACTCTGCTCACACCTCAAAAAAAATATTGCTCGAGCTGCTGGGTCCCAGCTGTCGGCCGCTCCTTGTGCAATTCTCTCATTTATTGACTATATATGTTGACAATGGTGTGGGACCGCGATGTCAGGAAACCAATAGGAAGCAAAAAAAATTATAGTTGTATATAATAAGGAGGCACTTGCGTATGTACGGCTATGGCCCTGGTGGTCCCTACTGTCGTCCTCTCCAAGTAAAGTCATCTCCTGATTCCTCATGTTCGTTGACCATGTTGACAACGCGAGACGGCGGCGCCACAGTGAGCGCAACAACTCGAAGGACGATGGAGAGGGCCTCGCGGGCCCTATGGATGGTCTGATACAGCGCCTGCTACTCATTCAGGAAGCCAAAATTATCGGACACCTATGAGCACCTTCGAGAGACTGAGCCGACATGAAACGGTAGACGAGTTGGTCGAAAGATCATATGGTTTCACCTCTAGCCTACCGAGTTGTCGTATAGGCTATGAATGAAACATAAGACGATGAACTTCTTAAGAACAGAAACAACAGAAGAGGATGATCTTCTTAACATGCAAATTACTGGCATTAGATCAACATGCAAAACAATATGAAGCATTATTCTCAGGAGGCATGGTGAACAGCTCGTGATGCCGCATGCCATAGCATTCCAACCTCAACTTTGCAATCAGACTCACAAGGCCTGGCATTTCATAGACAACATTCAGAAAAAACTCTTAAAATACCTTACATAAGTCAACATTCATGACTATGCATCTCATCAGAGTAAATATTTACTTCTGAACTGAACACACGAATAGGAAAAAATGATCGACGCTGCTCACAGCTAAGGGCGTCCCATTCCAAAATATCAAATGCATGTCTTCTGGCTAACATCAATGAGCAAAATTTGACAAGGTTTTCCAATTCCAAAATATTAAATGAATGTCTTCTTGCTAACATCAATGATTAAACTTTGACAAGCTTTTACCATTCAAAATATGTAATGCCTATGATTGTGGAATGGGCAGGGTTTGTCATCAGTTTGCACATTGAAATGGCACATGGAGCCGGATTAACCAGCGTATCTTTTTGTGTAGTTCCACTGAAATCAAACAATGTCTTGAAGCATGGTGGTTTTCGTATTTATATGTTGCAAGGCCTTGAAGACATTGGCAGCTCCATTCAAGAAGATAGTCAGGTGGCTCAAGGTGATGATGAATGATTAGAGAACCATTCGATGTATTGTGCATGATGAAGTATTATGGTGGACATGACCCATCTGAACATTTTGTGCAGTTCCACTGAAATCAAGCTGAGCATCCCTGTCCGCATAAATACATAAAAAGTGTGATGAATATAATAGTGGTACTAGTTGATTGAATATAGGCTCACAAATATAATCATCTTCATTATCCTAACAGGAAAAGATAGCAATACAATAGCTTAAATTAAACATTTATTCAAAACAATACAACAATATAATTAGCACAACATAACAAAGCATGATCATGTGTATGAAGGCCAATACTGACCTTGTTCTGACTTGGTCATACCTTTCCTTGTGGAGTGAATTTTGCACTCCATGTGCTGTTGAGTTTTCCTTGGTCTCTGCAGACTAGTCATGTCACGAGCATCTACTAATACTCTAAAGCTTCTCGATCATTCCTTCTGTAATGTAGCGCAAACAGTGAGTGCTTCTTTCTGCAAAGTGGAAAGACCAACTAGGCCCAATAATGCAACAGTTTGCCTTAAACACATTGGCTCCTTCTGTGCAGTTCAACTAAAATCAAAGTCGAAATAGAACCGAGCAGAAGTTTTGATATCCCTGTATCCACAAATAGGTATAAAGGAAACAATTACTGAGAAATAATGGTTGATGACTTATACTCCCAGAAGAAAAAACATCTACCTTATCTTAATGGGAAACAAAGTAGGACAATAGCAATTCTCAAACAGTGTGATTCATTCATATTATCTGAAACATTATCTTAACAATACCTTGTTTCAACATGTATAAAGAATGACAAAGCAGAAAAGAACCATTCCTAAAATAGTGCAACTGATTCATATTAACAGAGACATTATCTTAACAATACCTTGGTTAAACATGTAGAAAGAACTACAAAGCAGGATAGTACCATTTGTAAAACACTGTAACTGATATATAATAACAGAGACATTATCTCAACAATACATTTCTTAAACATGTACTCCCACCGATCCCTAACAGAAATGGTACTCCCGCCGATGCCTAACAAGTGTTGCAGTTTTCAACTAAGATTCAGTAGTTAATTCTAAGAGTGGTATTGCTTAATTTTACCAGTGGCATTAGATTAAAGAAAAGCATAAACAGTTGCAGGGGAGAGTGGGCGCAACAGCAGCATGTGCTTCCATCTACTTATAAAGGGGGTGATGCAGAGTTTGTTGTAACAAAGCAACAAGCATCGTGTCTGGGTTGGTCCCATTTTTGTTCACTTAATGGGAAAAGACAGCAATACAATAGCTTCAATTCAACATTTATTTAAAACAGTAATACTAGAAGTAGCACAACATCTCAAAGCACACTGCACAATCATGTGGATGAAGGCCGGTACTAACCTTTCATGAGGCGGACAAGTTCAAATATGAATCTGCCAACACGAATAGGAAATCCAATCTTGTTTTGTGTAGTTCAACTAAATCAAGCAAAGTTGCCGGTGTGACATTTAAGTTGAACTGCACAAAACACTCTGAAAACAAAATTGTTTTGCGTAGTGAAGCAAACGGTCGCAATAGCAATGAGTTGAATAGATATCCCTATTTTCAGAGGTAAAAAAAGAAACAATTACTGGCCAATAAAGGAGGATGAATCATATGGCCACAAAAAGAAGCATCTACCTTATCTTGATGGAAAACAAAGTAGGACAGTAGCATTTGTAAAACGGTTGCATTGATTCATATTAACAGAGACATTCTCTTAAAATAACATTCGTTAAAAATGTAATTTACTTTTAATAGTGGCATTCTTAGATTAACAACAGCAAAATAGTTGTATGGGACATGGGACATGCTAGCACCATGTGCGTCCACACTTATAAATGGGTGATGTAGACTATGTTGCCAAGCAGCATATCTGTGTTGGTCCCATATTTGTTCTCTTTGAACCTTTTTCCTATGTGAGGGCAGCAAATCTAGTCCTGCACAAACTCCCCGACCCCCCGATTTCTTTCCTTTTTCAACAAAGAGATCGGTTCCTTACAGATGTGTATACTGGGTTACGCCCTTTTTTCCCTTTTTGACCAACAGAGCGGCTAGATAGCCAGTCTCTACTACTTTCCCTCCTTCCTTTCCTCATTGAACCACATCCTAGATTCATGCTCCACCCCACCCCCTTCTTTCCTCTTTGAACCAAGACCTAGATTCCACTACAGAATCGAAAAAGATCCGCATGCAGCTAGAGCAATGATGGTTTCAAAGAAAGTTATACCTTAGGGTCGTCGGGATGTGGTTAGGCGTGCGGAGGGAGGGCGGATCTGCCCACACTACATACGGCAACGAGGAAGAAGGGGTCGGAGGCCCTCCCGCACAGGCGCTGGGTGAAAGAGAACATCGCAGCCGGCATTCGATTCCCTCCCTCGCCGAAGGCGACAGAGTGAACGCTGCACCTCCTCCCCTTCCCGGTCCGACGGGATCCGGACGGCTCCTTGACCAGCTATGAGGGGGGAGAGAGAGAGGCCAACGCAGTCTTGTTTAGATCTGATGAAGAGGGTGAGAGATTGTGAATAGAGCAAACCCTAGCAAAGGAACGCTGAGCCTCCAGCGTGTCTATATATATGTAGTGCAGCGAGTGTGTGAAGAGTGCAAACCCTAGCAAACAAGCGCTGAGTCTCCAGCTTATATAGTACTCGTATATAGTACTAATATAGTGGAGTGGTTTTATTTTTCTCTCCATAACAATCGTTTTAAATTGTGTACAAAACAAAACTCTTTATTTAACGTACTAGTGAAGAAAACTATGATCAACTAACGATACACGCATCCTGGTCGCACTTCCTGTCGTTCATGTGCGGTACACTACCCTTCGTTAAGTGAACAACCACACGCGCGCCAAATTATCGGAAAGGTGTGAGAGTGTGTACGAATAAAGAAATTTAATTTCAATTATTTTGTATGTACAGTTTGCCCTCTCAATAATTATGGTGTGTTGTGTTTGGCCTAAATCAGTGTGCCACCGTATCTCGTACTCCCTCCGATTTTATTTAGTGCGCGTATTAGCTTTGGTCAAAGTCAAGCTTTGTAAACTTTGATAAAGTTTCTAAACAAAAAATATTACTTTCACATCTTATAGATTTATTATGGTAAATATTTATATTATTTTATATAAACTTGGTGAAACTTTACAAAGTTTGACTTCAGTCAAGTCTAATATGCAGAGTAAATAAAAATGGAGGGGTACTACCTCCATCCTGGTTTTTGGTCCACACCATATTTTTAATCAAAGTCTGACCACATATTTAGTTAAAAGCTGGACAAATAAAATTACAGGGGAGCTGAAGACAAAGTTGTGAGAAGGCTTAGAAATCAATACAAAACTTTTGCTCTTAGTTCCAATGTCGATGCTTCTTCAAGGAAACATTTGGTTCATATCCAATTGTGTGATAAAATTGCACCAATGTAAACTAATGCGTCCAAGATGAACTAGTGAAGGATATGTCTTTGTGGGTAACAAGCAAAGAGCACTGGTGGAAGACAGCCCTTTCTTCGTTGAACATCAATCAGATTCACCAGCCGATGCAACCATGGGATGCAACCATGAGCATCGATAGGTCATCATGGTGATGCATCATCGATTTTGGCATCAAGTTTGGGTCAGGCACCAATGAAGTTTGACAATCCTCCCTGTGGTTTGTTTCTTTCCAGTATTCAAGCTTGAGAAAGGAAGAACCACTTGGCAGAGGACAGTGAGGCGGAGCTACAGTGGCCATCCAATTTTGTGCAGTTCCACTAAAATTGAGGAATACATGCCCGTGTATGGGGTATGGAGATACGAATCGCTGTTTGCAAAAATATAAAAAATGATATTGAAGCAGTGTTGTTACTTTGTTTTAGAAGTGGAACAAGATTAACAGTGACATCTTAATTATCAATAAGAATTAATGAAACATACAACAAAAAATAGAAGCATCATGATTATCTTGATCTGAACTAAAGCAGGATACCCGGAAGAAAACAAACTAAAGCAGGACAGAAGCATTTATCGACTACTCTAGATTGACAGCAGCATTACTTAAAAGGGGCATCACTTTAACATGGGCATTGCTTCATTTAACCAGTGATAGTATTAGATTAGCAGCAGCAATAGGAGCATATGGACAATGACCGCACAACCACCATGTACTTTTGTCGGAAAAAACATGTATACCTCCACCGAGGCATAAACTAGGACAACTTTTGGAGTGCCTCTATAATACTACTCCCACCATTCTGAAAGTGCAACTAATCCCTGGGCGGTTTTGGTAATTCATAACAACCTATAGCTCATTGAACTAATAACTTTTCAAGTTGATTATTTCAGATAGTTCAATGATTGGCATGGCATGGACTAGAGATGTGGACCGCTCAAAATGCTAAGGACAAATATTGGCAAAAGCTCAAGACTCTACATTTCTATTTAAGTGATCCAAGATCACATTGAGTCCATAGGAAAAGCCAATACTATTAAAAGGGGATGAGGTGTTGCTTAATGGTCTACTTGCTCAAAATGCTTAGTGATATGCTCCACAGCCCTCAACCATCTTCTCATATCCAAATATGTCCTAAACCTAAAGTCAAACTCAGCCCCACCAATTTGATCTATCCGATGCCACCGAGTTCACTTGACATAGCCATAGCCAGAAACCCTAATCAGTTCGGTCTAACCGATACGGATCTCGGTCTCACCGAGATAGGATTGCAAACTCTTTGTTTCCCTTCGTAACGTTTCAGTCTCACCGAGATGAGCGATCGGTCCCACCGAGTTTGCAATGCAAACTCTCTGTTTCCCTTTCATAATGTTTTGGTCTCACCGAAAAGAGCGATTGGACCCACCGAGTTTGCCTGACCAACTCTCTGTTTGCTTATTACTGAAATCGGTCTCACCGAGTTGAAGTAATCAGTCAAACCGAGATCAAGTTTTGCCCTAACCCTAGCTTATCAGTCCCACCGAGTTGATCATGTCGGTCCCACCGAAAAGCCTAACGTTCACATTTTTGACTGGATCGGTCTCACCGAGTTTACCTATTCGGTTTGACCGAGTTGGCTCATTTGTGTGTAACGGTTAGATTTTGTGAGGAGGCTATATATACCCCTCCACCCTCCTCTCCATCAGAGAGCGAGCCATCTGAACGTGCCTACACTTCCACTACTCATTTTCTAAGAGAGAACCACCTACTCATGTGTTGAGATCAAGACATTCCATACCTACCACAAGAATCTTGATCTATAGCCTTCCCCAAGTTGCTTTCCACTCAAATCATCTTTCCACCATAGCCAAATCTGTGAGAGAGAGTTGAGCGTTGGGGAGACTATCATTTGAAGCACAAGAGCAAGGAGTTCATCATCAACACACCATCTATTACCTTTTGGAGAGTGGTTTCTCCTAGATTGGTTAGGTGTCACTTGGGAGCCTGCGTCAAGATTGTGGAGTTGAACCAAGGAGTTTGTAAGGGCAAGGAGATCGCCTACTTCGTGAAGATCTACCCGAGTGAGGCAAGTCCTTCGTGGGCGATGTCCATGGTGGGATAGACAAGGTTGCTTCTTCGTGGAACCTTCATGGGTGGAGTCCTCCGTGGACTCGTGCAACCGTTACCCTTCGTGGGTTGAAGTCTCCATCAACGTGGATGTACGATAGCACCACCTATCGGAACCACGCCAAAAAATCTCCGTGTCTACATTGCGTTTGCCTCTCCAAACCCCTCCCTTTACCTTCATATGCAATGATTTACATTCTGCTGCTATACTCTTAGAATTGCATGTGTAGGTTGATTGCTTGACTTGTGCTAAGTTGTTAAAATTTGCCAAGACTTAAAATTGGGAAAAGGCTAGATTTTTATTTGGTCAAGTAGTCTAATCACCCCCTCTAGACCTACTTTCGATCCTACAAGTGGTATCAGAGCTTTGGTCTCCATTTGCCTTGATTTCCATAGCTTTGGTGATCATAGCCTTGGTTTCACAACCTAGGAGAGTATGGCGTCTAGCGAGGGAAATTACCACCGTAGAGGTCCTTACTTTGATGGTACTAATTTTGCTAGTTGGAAGCATAAGATGGAAATGCATATTCTTGGACATAACCCCGCCGTTTGGGCTATTGTGTGTATTGGCTTGCAAGGTGAATTCTTTGATGGAAGAGAACTGAATCGTGAAGCAACTACGGAAGAATTGAATATGTTTCAATACAATGCTCAAGCTTGCGATATCCTCTTCAATGGATTGTGCCCCGAAGAATTCAACAAAATCAGCCGCCTTGAGAATGCAAAGGAAATTTGGGATACTTTTCTTGATATGCACGAAGGTACCGAGTCCGTCAAGGAATCCAAATTGGATGTGCTTCAAAGTCAACTTGACAAGTTCAAAATTGTGACGCCCCCGGCCCGATCGTGCACTATTCATACACGCAAATGCACACGATCAAGCCTAAGGACTCACGGGAAGATATCACAACACAACTCTAAAACATAAATAAAGTCATACAAGCTTTATATTACAAGCCAGGGCCTCGAGGGCTCGAATACATAAGCTTGTGAACAAGCGTCAGCGGAAGCATCAGATATCTGAGTACAGATATAAAAGAAAGTACAGAAAGGCCTTTAGAAAGGCGGGGCAAAATAAAACACTACGATCGAAAGGCGAAGGCCTCCTGCCTGGGACCCTCTGATCCTACTCCTGGTCGTCAGTCAACTCGTAGTAGTATCCATCCTCTGGGTAGTAGTAGTAGCGATCGTCGGGGCATCTGTCTCAGGGGGCTCCGTCCTCTGGTCACGTCAAACTGATATGGGGAGAAAAAGGAAAACAAAGCAACCGTGAGTACTCAGAAGTACTCAGCAAGCAAGGATCTACACTACATATGCAACATTTTCAAAGGGAGGCTGTATATGTGGACTGGGCTGCAGAAATGCCAGAATAGAGAGAAGGCCTAGTCCTATCGAAGACTAGCATCTTCAGCGGTCTTGCAGCAGTAGAAGAGAGTAGAACAATACAATATAATGTAGCAGTAATAATATCAACCTCACCCAGAGATCCTTTCTCGACTCCCTGCGTGAAAGCAATCCCAGAGCCATACATTCATCAACCTCGTCCTGAGATCCCTTCTCGACTCCCTGCGAGAAGCAATCCCAGAGCCATATATACAGGTCTCATCACAGGTATCCAGTTCTAAATTGTATCAATCAGGATACAACTCCGAGTGTCCTTTACCGTAGGACCGTCTATCGATAGAAGTGTTCTTCCCTGCAGGGGTGCACCAACTTACCCAACACGCTCGATTAACTCCGGCCGGACACACTTTCCTGGGTCATGCCCGGCCTCGGCCAAACGACACATCGCAACCCTACCTATAGCTCAGCAGAGAGGTCCCCGTCGGTCTACATCCTAAGCGCTCAGAGGTCTTGGGCCATCGCCCTGTGCACTCCGAGTCATTGCGCGCAGGGAGAAGCCTGGCACCAGGAGGGCGCCGGTCCGTCCGTGCCGCCATGCTGAACTGGACGTCTGACAGAGCTTTCGGCTGATGCATACGATGCAGAACGCCCATACTATGCCCACGTGATGGTTAGTGCTATCAGGCCAGAGGCCTGCTCGGATCAAATATCCAAATCGTTAGGACTAGGGCTTGCGGTAACGAGCAGAGACTCACGAAGGATGTGACCCCGTCGCCCCGTCTCGAGGACTTGCGGCAAGGGTTAAGAATGCCCGGCCGCGCCTCGTATTCACCACTCGGGCACCACACTGGCAACCCGCCTTCACATCACACGCGGGTACCCCTCAGGGTCGACCCGCCTTTCCAAGTAACATTGTAAGGTCCAAGTATCCGTGTGTCCATAACATCAGGGAATCCGAGGTATCACCCTCATTGAATTCCCACTCGATGTATCCTTCAAGGTGAACTAGGAGGAATCACCCTCACTGGGTCCACACTTGAGGTGTTGTAGGACAGCGTCGTTATCGGAAGCGGTGAAGGAGGAATCACCCTCGATGACCACGACCGAATAGCTACTCTACAGAGTTAACATCAGAAGTGCTACAAGATGTTTCACCCTCGGCACTCGATAGTAACGCTGCAGTGTCGTTACAACTAAGGGGGGTGATGTGCGGTGTCGGGTCCTGGTCTTCAATCCCATTGATCGGGTCTTCTGACGATCCAGCGCGGCAGTCGGGATAAGTGGGGTCACTGGTAGGTCTCTACCCAGCCTAGACTAAACAGTTTAGGATATGTAGGTAATTATCAACAGCAGGTTACAATGAACAGGCTATGCATCAGAATAGGTAAAGCAGCAGCAGCAGCAGCAATTCTAATGCAAGCATGGGAAATTAGAATGGGCGATATCGGTATGCTCAAGGGAGGGGCTTGCCTGGTTGCTCGGCGGCAAGGGCAAGGTCGTCTATGGTGTCTTCGGGCTCCGGAGCTGCGTCGGTCTCGGGGACGACGTCGGGGTCGGGGGCTATCGAGAGAGAAGAGGGGGAGGAAACAGTATAAATATATAGCAAACATGAGCATGACAAATACGATACACGGTGCTAGGGGTAGTCTAACGCAGCATCACACATAACAGACGGAGCGGGAGAATATCTGACGATATTTCCCGGGTCTTTGGAATTATCGGACAGAGGATAAGAGGGGAACGGTTGCAAGTTCGGATAGTTAGGGACGCGTGACGGACGAACGGACCGCGTATTCAGATTCGTCTCGTCGTTCTGAGCAACTTTCATGTACAAAGTATTTTCATCTGAGCTACGGATTATTTTATATGATTTTCTAAAGTTTTTATTAATTTCTGGAATTTATTTTTATTATTTAATTGCAACATTATCCAGAATAGTGTTTTGCTGACGTCAGCATGACGCATGGATGACGTCAGCAGTCAACAGGGGGCCGGCCAGGTCAAACCTGATATGTGGGGCCCACATGTCAGTGACTCAGTTAACTAAACAGAGTTAGCTTAATCTATTTAAACTAATTAGCAGGCGGGGCCCAGCAGTCAGTGGGTAATTAGTGTTTTAAATCACTAATTAATTTTATTAACGGATTATTTATTTAATAAAACGTTTTACCGAGCGGGACCCACATGTCATAGACACAGGGCCCGCCCAGTCAGCGTGGACTAGGTCAACGGGACCCAGTGGGGCCCAGAGTCAGTGGCTGGGCCGTGGGGCCCGCGGCGCCACGTCGGACCGGCCGCCGGAGTCGCGCCGGAGTGCCCAGACGCGGTGGCGAGCTCCGGCGAGCTCGGGTTTCGCCCTCAGGGCGTCTCCGGGGCCGTGGCTTGGCCCGTTCGAACGGGCGGCGAGCGCCACGTCACGTGGTGGTGTTGGCGTGGTTGGGGGCCGCCGGGAACGGCGCCGGCGATGACCGCAGCGGCGATGGCGTTCGGGTGGTGCACGGGGTCGGCGCTACGGCGCGCTAGCGAGCGAAAGGAGAAGCTAGGTGTGGCCTGCGCGATGCGGGGAGCACGATGCGCACGGCCCGAGGCCGTTTGGTCACCAGAACGGCACCGGCGACGAGCTAGGCGGCGGTGCGTTCGGGCGAAAGAGGGGTGACGCGTACGGGCACGAAGAGCGCGCGGGGAGAGGGGGAGGGGGACGAGGTGCTCACAGCGAGTCTGTAGGTGAGCTTAGCGTGCGCGGGGAGGGCTCGGAGTGGCCGGAGTCGGCGATGGCGTGCGGCGGCCGAAGGTGGAAGATGACGGCGCCGGCGACGCAGCGACGCGTTCTAGCTCGTGGGGCTCGGGGGAGAGGCGTAGTCGACGGAGGCGAACCATGCGGGCACGGTCACGCGACGAGGCAGAGGCGGTGGCCGCGCGTGCTACGGCGGCGGTGCCATGGCTGCGCACTGGAGAGAGAGGAGAGGTGGTGTCCAGGGGAGAGTGAGGCGAGGGAGAGCCAGGGGGTCCGGGGTGCTGCTCATATACGCGGCAGTCGCGGCGACGCGCTGTCGACCGCGAGGGAGGGGGGGCCTGGGCGTGCGCGCGTGCGTGCGCCAGGTGCTCGACAGCGAGCCCCGGGCGTGAGCAGTACGAAGAGGACGAGCGAGTTGGGCTGGGCCGGCCACTGTGCTGACTTAGGCCCAGCACAGTGGGTCCTTTTCTTTTTCTTCTTTTCTTTTCTGTTTTCTCTTTTTAGTTTCTGTTTTGACTTTTGTTTTGAATTCAAAATACTTTTGTAAAATATGAAACTAGCCCAAATAAATATGGTGCATTATTAGTCACTGCTAGAAACTGGTTTGGCGTCCATATCTTTTTGGTTTGGATTTTATTTAATTGAAAAGGGGTTGAATAGTGCTATGTTGCTGCTGTTTCTTGTTGTTCGAGTCCTTTTACAATTCCAACTAATGTTGCAATCATTTTTATAAATGCTAGGGGAATATTTGCAACATGAGGCACATTTTAGTTTTCCAGTTTGAACAACTTTTATTTTCCACTTTCATTTAAATTTGGATTTTGAGTTAGAAGCTGAAATGCATTATGATGCAAATGATGATCAGACACTGTTAATCATGCTGACGTGGCATAATCAAAATGGGATTACTGTAGTTAACCACTGGGGGTGTTACAAATCTCCTCTACTAACAAGAATTCTCGTCCCGAGAATTAAGAAGTAGAAGGAAAAAGTTCGGGGTATTCCGCACGAAGATTATCCTCGCGTTCCCAAGTGGCTTCATCTTCAGTATGATTTGACCACTGCACTTTGAGGAACTTGGTAACCTTCTGACGGGTTCGACGTTCAGCTTCATCGAGAATGCGGATCGGATGCTCCTTATAAGAAAGATCATCTTGGAATTCAAGCATCTCGTGATCCACAGATCGGTGCGGAGATTCCTTGAAGCATTGACAAAGTTGCGACACATGGAAGACGTCGTGGATATGAGAGAATTGCGGCGGCAATTCCAATTTATACGCCACTTGACCACGTCTTGCAACAATGCGGAAAGGACCAATGTAGCGGGGAGCTAACTTGCCCTTGATTCCAAAACGGTGAGTGCCCTTCATAGGAGTGACACGAAGATAAGCTTGATCACCAGGTTGATAAGTCAAACCCCATCGTTTGCGATCATAGTTGCTCTTCTGGCGGTCCTGAGCCGCCTTGAGATTTTCCCGGACAATTCGGACTTGTTCTTCGGCGTGTTGAATAATATCTGGACCCACGAGCGGTCGTTCCCCAGTTTCTGACCAATTCATAGGGGTTCGACACTTACGTCCATAGAGAACTTCAAAGGGGGCCATTTTCAAGCTGGCTTGATAGCTGTTGTTATAGGAGAACTCGGCATATGGAAGAGATTCTTCCCACTTCTTGCCGAAAGAAACAACACAAGCTCGTAGCATGTCTTCAAGCACTTGATTAACTCGTTCAACTTGGCCTTGGGATTGAGGATGATAAGCTGAACTCCAGGTAATATGAGTTCCCATAGCCTTTTGGAAACTTTCCCAGAAATGACCAGTGAATATGCTGCCACGGTCTGAACTGATCTCTTTCGGAATACCGTGGAGTGAAACAATTCTGGAGATATATAACTCTGCTAACTGACTAGCAGTGATCGTCTCCTTGACAGGCAGAAAGTGTGCAACTTTGGAGAGTTGGTCGACGACGACAAGAATAGCATCGTGACCCTTCTATGACCTGGGAAGTCCTGTAACGAAATCCATCTGAACCTTATCCCATTTCCATAAAGGAATAGGAAGTGGTTGCAGAATTCCAGCAGGCTTCTGATGTTCTGCTTTAACGCGTCGACACACATCACATTCAGCAACATATCGAGCAATGTCTTGCTTCATTCTAGACCACCAGTACCTTTGACGGAGATCACGATACATCTTGGTGCTACCCGGATGAATAGACAGCGGGGTATCATGTGCCTCCTTCATGACTTTGTCAGTCATAAGCTCGAAGCGAGGTACGACAATGCGGTCTCTGAAATACAAGGTTCCATCTTCAGACAGCGAGAAATCCCTGTACTTTACAAGGTGAAGGTCTTTCTTCATCAGATCAATTTCAGCATCTTTAGCTTGCGCATTCTCAACAGCTTTCTCAAGATCTGGTTATATCACAAGGTTATTAAGAGATCCCTGTGGAACAATACGCAGATTTAGCTTGCGTAGTTCTTCAAAAAGACGAGGTTGAGCTCACCTAACCATGAGGTTGTCGCAATAGGACTTGCGGCTTAAGGCATCAGCCATAACGTTAGCCTTGCCAGGGGTATAGGAAATACCCAAATCATAGTCCGCAATGGCCTCCATCCATCTTTGCTGACGGAGGTTTAGAGAAGGTTGAGTGAATAAGTACTTCAGGCTTTTATGATCCGTGTATATCTCGCAATGATTACCGAGGAGGTAATGTCGCCATAACTGTAGTGCATAGATGACAGCAGCTAGTTCTAGATCATGTACCGGATAATTCTCTTCATGTGGGCGCAACTGACGGGAGCCATAAGCAATCACTTTACGCTCTTGCATTAGGACACAGCCTAATCCTTCACGGGATGCGTCACAATAGATCACAAAGTCTTTGCGGGTATCTGGAGGAGATAGTACTGGGGTATTGTAACGGATTGACATCTGCCCCAGTGGATAAAGAATGTACTCTGGATGTATCCCTGCTCGAACAGCTGGTAGCTGCGTCGCAGGGTGTAGTGGAAACAAACGATCCATCTGAAACAGAGGAAACTCATGATTGTCAAAAGACAAGGAGAAGTATAACCGATCTCGGAGAGAAAGGTTAAACAAAACAATGGAAAGGAAAATGATTATCAGACTAATCAGATCAATGTCAGGGAAATCGCACAGATATCCAGCTCTCCGGGTGGACGAGAATTACGAGATCCTAAGTGTCGGCGTTAGTAAACTTTAGTTAACCCGAAAGGAAGAGAGATCAGAGTCCAGAGTAAAGGTCGAGGAGTAAAAAATCCTAATACCACCCAATTGGCGACGTGGGCCCGTAAGCCACACAGCCAAGTTAGTAAAATAGTTTTTCGGTTTCTAGACTCAACTTCGGCCAAGGAGTTGGAAAGGGGGGTTCCTACAGTCAGTCGGCTCTGATACCAACTTGTGACGCCCCCGGCCCGATCGTGCACTATTCATACACGCAAATGCACACGATCAAGCCTAAGGACTCACAGGAAGATATCACAACACAACTCTAAAACATAAATAAAGTCATACAAGCTTTATATTACAAGCCAGGGCCTCGAGGGCTCGAATACATAAGCTTGCGAACAAGCGTCAGCGGAAGCATCAGATATCTGAGTACAGATATAAAAGAAAGTACAGAAAGGCCTTTAGAAAGGCGGGGCAAAATAAAACACTACGATCGAAAGGCGAAGGCCTCCTGCCTGGGACCCTCCGATCTTACTCCTGGTCGTCAGTCAACTCGTAGTAGTATCCATCCTCTGGGTAGTAGTAGTAGCGATCGTCGGGGCATCTGTCTCAGGGGGCTCCGTCCTCTGGTCACGTCAAACTGATATGGGGAGAAAAAGGAAAACAAAGCAACCGTGAGTACTCAGAAGTACTCAGCAAGCAAGGATCTACACTACATATGCAACATTTTCAAAGGGAGGCTGTATATGTGGACTGGGCTGCAGAAATGCCAGAATAGAGAGAAGGCCTAGTCCTCTCGAAGACTAGCATCTTCAGCGGTCTTGCAGCAGTAGAAGAGAGTAGAACAATACAATATAATGTAGCAGTAATAATATCAACCTCACCCAGAGATCCTTTCTCGACTCCCTGCGAGAAAGCAATCCCAGAGCCATACATTCATCAACCTCGTCCTGAGATCCCTTCTCGACTCCCTGCGAGAAGCAATCCCAGAGCCATATATACAGGTCTCATCACAGGTATCCAGTTCTAAATTGTATCAATCAGGATACAACTCCGAGTGTCCTTTACCGTAGGACCGGCTATCGATAGAAGTGTTCTTCCCTGCAGGGGTGCACCAACTTACCCAACACGCTCGATTAACTCCGGCCGGACACACTTTCCTGGGTCATGCCCGGCCTCGGCCAAACGACACATCGCAACCCTACCTATAGCTCAGCAGAGAGGTCCCCGTCGGTCTACATCCTAAGCGCTCAGAGGTCTTGGGCCATCGCCCTGTGCACTCCGAGTCGTTGCGCGCAGGGAGAAGCCTGGCACCAGGAGGGCGCCGGTCCGTCCGTGCCGCCATGCTGAACTGGACGTCTGACAGAGCTTTCGGCTGATGCATACGATGCAGAACGCCCATACTATGCCCACGTGATGGTTAGTGCTATCAGGCCAGAGGCCTGCTCGGATCAAATATCCAAATCGTTAGGACTAGGGCTTGCGGTAACGAGCAGAGACTCACGAAGGATGTGACCTCGTCGCCCCGTCTCGAGGACTTGCGGCAAGGGTTAAGAATGCCCGGCCGCGCCTCGTATTCACCACTCGGGCACCACACTGGCTACCCGCCTTCACATCACACGCGGGTACCCCTCAGGGTCGACCCGCCTTTCCAAGTAACATTGTAAGGTCCAAGTATCCGTGTGTCCATAACATCAGGGAATCCGAGGTATCACCCTCATTGAATTCCCACTCGATGTATCCGTCAAGGTGAACTAGGAGGAATCACCCTCACTGGGTCCACACTTGAGGTGTTGTAGGACAGCGTCGTTATCGGAAGCGGTGAAGGAGGAATCACCCTCGATGACCACGACCGAATAGCTACTCTACAGAGTTAACATCAGAAGTGCTACAAGATGTTTCACCCTCGGCACTCGATAGTAACGCTGCAGTGTCGTTAAAACTATGGGGGGTGATGTGCGGTGTCGGGTCCTGGTCTTCAATCCCATTGATCGGGTCTTCTGACGATCCAGCGCGGCAGTCGGGATAAGTGGGGTCACTGGTAGGTCTCTACCCAGCCTAGACTAAACAGTTTAGGATATGTAGGTAATTATCAACAGCAGGTTACAATGAACAGGCTATGCATCAGAATAGGTAAAGCAGCAGCAGCAGCAGCAATTCTAATGCAAGCATGGGAAATTAGAATGGGCGATATCGGTATGCTCAAGGGAGGGGCTTGCCTGGTTGCTCGGCGGCAAGGGCAAGGTCGTCTATGGTGTCTTCGGGCTCCGGAGCTGCGTCGGTCTCGGGGACGACGTCGGGGTCGGGGGCTATCGAGAGAGAAGAGGGGGAGGAAACAGTATAAATATATAGCAAACATGAGCATGACAAATACGATACACGGTGCTAGGGGTAGTCTAACGCAGCATCACACGTAACAGACGGAGCGGGAGAATATCTGACGATATTTCCCGGGTCTTTGGAATTATCGGACAGAGGATAAGAGGGGAACGGTTGCAAGTTCGGATAGTTAGGGACGCGTGACGGACGAACGGATCGCGTATTCAGATTCGTCTCGTCGTTCTGAGCAACTTTCATGTACAAAGTATTTTCATCTGAGCTACGGATTATTTTATATGATTTTCTAAAGTTTTTATTAATTTCTAGAATTTAATTAATTATTTAAATTAACATTATCCGAAACAGTGTCTTGCTGACGTCAGCATGACGTCAGGACCAGTGGGTCCCACCTGTCATAGGCCGTTAGGTTAATTAGTGATTAACTAATTAAATTACTGTTTAATTAACACTAACTACTTAATTAGGTTAACCTAATCAGGATTAATTAACTTAATTAATTAACTAATTAATTATTTAATTAATTAACTATTTTTATTTATTTTAATTATTTTTTTTATTACATTTTCTTTTAATTCGTTTTTAGGGGCTGGGCCCCATCTGTCATTGCCTCAGGGGGGGCAGGGCCCACCGGTCAGTGGCACGGCCGGACATGTCCGGGTTGTGCCCGTTTGGGCACCGGACATGTCCGGTGCGCATACGGGCGCACGGGTGCGGCCAGCGGGTGAGGCGGAGACGGGCGGGGCAGGGGCGGCCGGGCGCGGTGGCCCGTCGGACGGCGAGCGGCGGCGCGGTGGAGCCGGGGCAGCAGAGCTGCGCGCGCGGCTGCAGCAGCGGGCGTGGGCAGAGGCGACGAGCGGGGCCGGCCTGGGCGTGTGTCGCGCGCGAGCCCGGGCGCGTGGTGGCGCGGGCGGCGGCCGGTGACCAAGGCGCAAGGGGAGGCGACAGAGGCGGCGGCAGGAGCGCGCGACGGCGATGCGGGCGCGGCCTGGGCGCGGGGTGGGGTGCGCGCACAAGGAGGGAGGCCGAGGCCGAGCCTCACCGGCGTTGTAGGGCACGGGCAGCGGGGCTCGGGGACGACGGCGTCGGGCAGCGGCGACGGGTGCGAGCGCTCGCTGAGGCGATTCGGGGGAGAACGGGGAGGCGAGGTCCCGGCGACGGCGTCCGAGCGCGGCGGCGAGGCGGAAGCGAGCGCGAGCAGCGGCGGGAGCGCGGCGACGGGCGACGGGATCGGGGCGCCTCTGCCCCGGTCCGATCCAGGGGGGGGGGTCGAGTGGAGGAGGCGGTAGGGGAGGCGACAGGCGAGGCAGATAGGCGCGGGGAGGCGGTCGGGACGGCCGGCCGGCGACGGGCGACGGGGTCGATCCCGATCCAGAATTTCTGGATCGGGGGGGGGGGGAATGAGCGAGGGGGTGGGGGTAGCGGCTAGGGTTTCGGGTGGGGTGGGAGATAAGGGGGAGGGGAGTGGGCGCCGGCTGGGCCGGCCTGGCTAGCCCAGTGGCCACTGGCCGAGGCCCCAGGCGGGGGGGGCTTTTTCTTTTCTTTTGTTCTTTTTCTGTTTTTCTTTATTCCTTTTTCTGTTTTGTCTTTTATTTTTAGTCCAAAACTTTTGTAAAATATGAGACTTGCTCCATTAGTTCCATGATTATTTGTCACTGCTAGAAATTGGTTTGGGGTCCATATCTTTTTGTTTGGATTTTATTTAAATTGAAAAAGGATTGAATAGTGCTATGTTGCTGCTGTTTCTAGTTGTTCGAGTCCTTTTACAATTCCAACTAATGTTGCAATCATTTTTATAAATGCTATGGGAATATTTGCAACATGAGGCACATTTTAGTTTTCCAGTTTGAACAACTTTTATTTTCCACTTTCATTTAAATTTGGATTTTGAGTTAGAAGCTGAAATGCATTATGATGCAAATGATGATCAGACACTGTTAATCATGCTGACGTGGCATAATCAAAATGGGATTACTGTAGTTAACCACTGGGGGTGTTACAAAAATGAAGGATGGCGAAGGTGTCGCTGAAATGTACTCTAGGCTTGCTCTCATCACAAATGAGATTGCCAGCTTAGGAAGTGAAGAGATGACCGACAAATTCATCATCAAGAAGATCCTAAGAGCCTTGGATGGAAAGTATGATACCATGTGCACATTGATCCAAATGATGCCCAATTACAAAGATCTCAAGCCAATGGAAGTCATTGGTAGAATTGTTGCTCATGAGATGTCACTCAAGGATAAAGAAGAGCTTCACAACAAGTCTAGTGGTGCTTACAAAGCTTCATGTGATGCTTCTACATCATCAAGTGAGAAACAAGTCTTCAATGAAGAATTGAGCCTAATGGTGAAGAACTTCAACAAGTTCTATAAGAGTAGAAGCAAAGAAAGAAGTCACAAGTCAAGGTCCTACAATGACAAAAGATCTTCTAGTCGTGATCGCAATTGCTACAATTGTGGAAGACCTGGCCATTACTCTAGTGAATGTACGGCTCCCTACAAGAGAAGAGAAGACTCACCTAAAAGGAGAAGCAAAAGAGAAGAATAACCTCCGAGAGATAGAAGGAGTAGAGATGATCATTATGAACGAAGACCCTCTCGCAGAAGCAAGGATTCGGAAAGGAAGGACAAGTCATCAAAGAGCTACACAAGACGAAGACATCATGCTCATGTTGGTGAATGGGTATCCGGTTCTGACTCCGACAACTACTCCGAGAGAAGTTATCACTCCGACTTCGAATTTACTCAAGATGACGGTGTTGTCGGTCTTGCACTTGTGTCATCCAACTCCTACGACATATTTGATTCACCAAATGAAGGGATTGGAACATGCTTCATGGCTAACGGCCCCAAGGTATCACACCCCGAGTATGTTGATTTCAATAGTGATGAGGATGACTTGCTAGGTGATGATGATTTACTTGTTGACAATTCTAGTGATGAAAACTATGATGAAATTGCTCTTAATCATGCTAATCAAGATGAAACGAATGACAATGTTAAGAAGGAGATTGAGTGTCTAACTAAAGAACTAAACACTCTTAAGTTAGCTCATGAAACTACCTTAGAAGATCATCGAGAGCTTTTAAAGACTCATGAGAAGCTACGCTTTCAAAAGCTCAATCTAGAGCAAGAGCATGAGTTCTTAAAAGCAATCAATGATGATCTTCGTAAGAAAAGTTCTTCTTACATTGCCAAGCATTTACTCTTGTCTACTTACATGCCTCAAGTAAAATCTAGCAACAAGAGTAAGAAAGATTCTTCGTCTAGTAGTAACAATAATCATGTTAAATCCAATAATGTTGCTTCTAGTAGTTCTCTTGATTCCACTAATGATTCTCTTAGCCAAGTTACACTTGAGCAATAAAATAGCTTATTGAAAGGAATTATAGAGTAAGGTGCTTACAAGAGCCATGCCAGAAGTAAGCAATTTGAGGAAATTGTATGCAAGCAAGGAAGGCACCGGAAGAATCAAGGTGTTGGTTTTGAACGCAAGTTCAATGCCAATGGAGTTGAGTGGGAAGAAGATCAATACCCCAAGACGAAGTTTGTTCCTCAACAAGAGAAGTATGACCCCACTTCTTTCGAGGGAACACAAGCTCAAGAAGATCTTCCACCACAAGACCACAAGCTAAAAGGCAAGGACAAGCTTCAAGAGGAGATTGATGCATTTGAAGAAGCTCCTAAGGCCTTGGTCAAGTGGGTTCCCAAGACTACATTAAGTTCTACTTCATCAAGTACGACTACAACTCCAAGGATTCCCATCAAGATGATGTGGATGCCGAAGAAGAAGAACTATAGAGTTCTTGAGGGTGACTCCGCCAACATACTTCGTTCAAACTCATTTTGGCAAGAACAAGTGAAAACAACTTCCACATCTTGCACTAGTTCAAGGAGTCACAAACCCTCTTGTTAGTAAGACAAGGGACAAGGTAACCTAATGCTTTCATGGACATCATCATATGTGTGCACTTCACTCTATGTCTATGGATATTCTTGCATGTTCCTTGTGGGACTAACCCATGTAGGTATTGAAAGTGCAACTCACTCCAAAGGATTGCTCCAAATGATCTACATCGACATTGAGCATCCACATCTTCAACACCTACATGAAGTCATCATCGACAAAACCCAAGGTTAGTTCATCCCTCATAGGGGGGATATCACATCTAGGGGGAGCTTTACTCTAAGAATTGAGCTAAAGCAACTCTAATGGTGTGAACACAACAATGCTTTACGTAAAAGTGGTAACCCCACTTGTGCTTAAACGATGAGTATGACCTATGATCAAATGTTCTCATTTGACTCCTAAGTCAATATACTCATATATAGATGACCTAGTCATCGCAAAATTGCTTGATAGATGCTAAAGTGTTTGTGCATGCTTTGCCTCATATTTCATTTGCTATCTTATTGTGTGAGCATGTTGGTTGCATATTTTTCTCATTCAAGGACATCCATTTGTTGCTTTGATTGATTGGATTTTCTTTTGCCAAATGGATGGACAAGAATGCCTAAGTACTCCCTCTAGCTATCTATGCTTTTCTCGTCTCGAACTCTATTCATGCTACATCACAAAGTTTGATCAAGTCATATTCGGACCCTTCGGGTGAGGAGCACTCGGAGCCACCGATTCGTCATAGACTTAAACTTCCAAAACCTCTTAGTGTATTTTGGTCTGACCGATCCATCCCTTTCGGTCATACCGAGTTCATTAAGTTGATCTAGGTTTTAATCTCGGTGCAACCGATTTGAACAATTCGGTCACACCGAGTTGCAGCAACCGCTTGCGATTCTGCATCTCGGTGCCACTGAGTTGTTCCACTCGGTCACACCGACAGGGTCTGGATATATATACCCGGGTTGAAAATTTGGAAATTCCTCCAAACCTCTTCGCCCGCGCCTGTCCAGCTCTGCCGACTCGTGGTCTCCGGATCGTCTCCTCATCGCCCGCGACCTCCTGCCACTGGTTTTCACCACCGTCGACGGGAATCCTCACCGCCGTCGTCGCCGTAGCGGGTTCATCACCAAGTTAGGGTATGAACTCGACCCTTTGTGCTTTCCTCACTCCGATTCTTAGCACAAAGTTCAATGCCATGATTCTTGCCATGATTGAAATAGTTCTATCAAGTCAAAACTTCCTCTAGATTAGTTTTGATCCAAAAACTTAGGGTTAGGTTTCCGCCGACCTCATCTCGGATCGACCGATTTGAAAGATTCGGTCTCACCGATTTGGCCTAGGCCATTGCACATGTACTACTCGGTCTGACCGAAGTGTACAAATCGGTGTGACCGAGTTTACTTTCTCAATGAAACCCTAGCATCTCAGAGTCACCGAACTGTGTCTTGGTCTGAGCGATTTCACATGTTTAGACTCTAAAGTTGCTTCGGTGTTACCGAGTTTGTCATATCGGTAGCTCCAAAATGCTTTCTGCAGAAAACTAAAATTAAGTTTTTGGGTCATTCCTTTTGCCAAAATAGCTGCACTTTGTGATGATCATCTACTCTATCTCAATCCATCTGTTCACAGGGTCAGTTTCAGCTATGTCAGACCAGAGTGACAGCCAGAACAAGTCAGAAGAGCACCGGAATCTCAGTGAGGGCACTAGTCCCTCAAGCAGCTATGATGATGGAAGCAGGAGCACACCCAGCAATCTGCCTAAGGCTGCTACTAGGCAGAGGAAGAAGAAAAGCTCAGACTCTGAAGATGAGGACTACATTGCTGATGAGGAGGCCACTTCCAAGAAGAAGTTGATCAAGAAAGAGCAAGTTTCTGCTGCTGCTGCTGGCATCAAGCCTGGTATGAAAGTAAAGGCTCCAGCCAGAAGAGTTCCAATGTCCAAAGTCAGAGCCTCAACTCAAGCTGCTGCCACTTCAGCAAGTGGTGCTGGAAAGGAAGAAGTGGCTACTGGAGGCAAGAAGAGAAAGGAAAGGGTCAAGAAGACCATGGCTAGAGTTGTTGGAAATCCTTCTATGATGGAGGAATCTGATGAAGATGATGAAGAGGAGGAGGCTGCTGCACCTCCACCTAAGGCACAGAAGCTCATGGGAGATGCAATCAAGTCAGGGGCTTCCCCATCCAAGCCCAAGACTACTCCCAAGACAGCTCCAAAGCAGACTGCACCTAAGAGAAGTACAAGAAACATTCCTGCTGTAGAGAAGAACAAGGCGCCAGTGCCTGAAGTTGAAGAAGAAGAAGAGCCCCAAGTGCTCAGAAAGCTCAAGCCCAAGATACTTGATCATGATGACAACCATCCTGTTGCTGAGAACATGAAAGAAAGGAAGGATGCAGGTCTCAGACTATGGAGGCAATCAGATCCCTATGCAACAAGGAGAAGGACTGCTGTGGATTACATGCTCCACACTAAGGAACAGCAGGACTTCTATGAGACAGTCCTCCTGGACAAGAAGCCCATAGTCAGTGATATGAGATGGGTTGATTGGGAGTTCATTGACAACAATGAAGATCACTTTCCTGGAGTTCATGAGAGCTTCAGAATGAATGGAGTTGACAAGTTTGTGGGTCAGAAATTGACCAAATGGAATGATGAGATGGTGATGCAGTTCTATTCCACAGCCCATTTCTACCCATATGGCAAGATTGTCTAGATGACAGAGGGTACAAGGTACCAGTCTACCATTGCTGAGTGGGCCAAGCTGATACATGCTCCTGAAGAGGCTGAGGATGACACTGATGTCTATGCCAAGCCTAGGAAAGGCCACAACTCCATGGCACACATGTACAAGGAGATACCAAATGAAGCCTTGGATACACACAAGTTTGGCTCTGTTTATTATCTGCTGTGAGGGCTGCCAACAATCAACACTATCCTAAGGCACACTTTGTTGCCCAAGTCTGGAGATCACAGGATGGTCAGAGGGCACTCCATCAACTTGCTACACAGGTTTGATGTGCCAGAGAAATTCAAGGTGATGTCCTTCATAGTTGAAACCATCAAGAGAACTGCAGCTGACCAAAAGAGATCATGTGGCTATGCCCCCACACATTCAGATGCTCATCAACTCCAAGGTGCGCACAGGCACATATCTGCTATATAAAGAGCACCTTCCCCTGATGCCAGATTTTGAGGATAACACAATTGTCATGGATGCTTCACATCCTACTTCTGTTGAGTCACAGGAGAAGAGAGAGAAGGCAAAGGCTGAAAAAGCTTCAAAGATTCCAGATGCCTCAGTTGCAAATCTCAAGACCAAGCAGGACCAGCTCAGCTATCTGCTTGAAGCCATAGTGAGGATTGAGAAAGGATTAACCACCCTGACACAAAACCAAGAAAGTCCTGAGAGAATCATTGAAACTAAGTTTTATGATCCAGACTTGAAGGTCACAGAGATTCAGACTGCAGTTGAGCAACTACAGGAAGAAGCAGAGGAGAGGAGAGGAAGATCTACCAAAGATGCTTATCAGAGGGTGCCAAGAGCATAAAGGTCTGCAGCTGTGCCAGTCACTGACACCAGGGCCACAAATTCTGCACCTGCAGCCACAGCCTCAGTTGCCCCTCCAGTGGCAACCCCTCCAGTTCCTCAGACATCAGCTGATGTCTTTGCAGATGCTGTTCTCTCCACGCCATCTTCACACTCCGGAGCTCCTGGAGATCGTGCTTAGAGTGCCGTATAGCACTATGCATTTTCAAGCTTTTGGTAACTTGTTGCCAAATGGGGAGAAAGTGTATAGATCATAGGCTTTGAGAGAGAGAGTGTTTTCCTTTATTTGTCTCTCTTGCTACTTATTTGGTCGTTTGTTTGCTAGTTATTAGATCATCATGTGATTGATCATATTTTGCTTAAATATGTGTGCTTGAATGATGTTATCTTATCATTTGTGTATGATCAATCATATTTGTCTTGGTGATATGTGCATGCTATCTATACTTTATCATTTTGAGCGCTCCACCAAGATGTATGTGACATGGAAGAGTAACCCATGATCCCAATTGATTGTGCATTTACATTCAAAAGCAAATCATAAATAATGCACAAATTTAGGGGGAGCTCTTGCTTATCACATACTTCTCAAAGCGACGATATATTTCATTCTTATTATCATTTGTCGAAGCTTTGATCTATATGTTGTCATCAATTACCAAAAAGGGGGAGATTGAAAGTGCAACTAATCCCTGGGTGGTTTTGGTAATTCATAACAACATATAGCTCATTGAACTAATAACTTTTCAAGTTGATTATTTCAGATAGTTCAATGATTGGCATGGCATGGACTAGAGATGTGGACCCCTCAAAATGCTAAGGACAAATATTGGCAAAAGCTCAAGAGTCTACATTTCTATTTTAGTGATCCAATATCTCATTGAGTCCATAGGAAAAGCCAATACTATTTAAAGGGGATGAGGTGTTGCTTAATGGTCTACTTGCTCAAAATGCTTAGTGATATGCTCCACAGCCCTCAACCATCTTCTCATATCCAAATATGTCCTAAACCTAAAGTCAAACTCGGCCCCACCGATTTGATCTATCCGGCGCCACCGAGTTCACTTGACATAGCCATAGCCAGAAAACCTAATCAATTCGGTCTAACCGATAGGGATCTCGGTCTCACCGACATAGGATTGCAAACTCTCTGTTTCCCTTCATAACGTTTCGGTCTCACCGAGATGAGCAATCGGTCCCACCGAGTTCGCAATGTGAACTCTCTGTTTCCCTTTCATAATGTTTCGGTCTCACCGAAAGGAGCGATCGGTCCCACTGAGTTTGCCTGACCAACTCTCTGTTTGCTTATTACTGAAATCGGTCTCACCGAGTTGAAGTAATCAGTCAAACCGAGATCAAGTTTTGCCCTAACCCTAGCTCATCGGTCCCACCAAGTTGATCATGTCGGTTCCACCGAAAAGCCTAACGTTCACATTTTTGACTGGATCGGTCTCACCGAGTTTACCTATTCGGTCTGACCGAGTTGGCACATTTGTGTGTAACGGTTAGATTTTGTGTGGAGGCTATATATACCCCTCCACCCTCCTCTCCATCAGAGAGAGAGCCATCAGAACGTGCCTACACTTCCACTACTCATTTTCTGAGAGAGAACCACCTACTCATGTGTTGAGATCAAGACATTCCATTCCTATCACAAGAATCTTGATCTCTAGCCTTCCCCAAGTTGCTTTCCACTCAAATGATTTTTCCACCAGAGCCAAATCTGTGAGAGAGAGCTGAGTGTTTGGGAGACTATCATTTGAAGCACAAGAGCAAGGAGTTCATCATCAACACACCATCTATTACCTTTTGGAGAGTGGTGTCTCCTAGATTGGTTAGGTGTCACTTGGGAGCCTGCGTCAAGATTGTGGAGTTGAACCAAGGAGTTTGTAAGGGCAAGGAGATCGCCTACTTCGTGAAGATCTACCCGAGTGAGGCAAGTCCTTCATGGGCGATGGCCATGGTGGGATAGACAAGGTTGCTTCTTCGTGGACCCTTCGTGGGTGGAGCCCTCCGTGGACTCGCGCAACCATTACCCTTCATGGGTTGAACTCTCCATCAACGTGGATGTATGATAGCACCACCTATCGAAACCACGCCAAAAATCTCCGTGTCTACATTGCGTTTGCCTCTCCAAACCCCTCCCTTTACCTTCATATGCAATGATTTACATTCCGCTGCTATACTCTTAGAATTGCATGTGTAGGTTGATTGCTTGACTTGTGCTAAGTTGTTAAAATCTACCAAGACTTAAAATTGGGAAAAGGCTAGATTTTTATTTGGTTAAGTAGTCTAATCACCCCCCTCTAGACCTACATTCGATCCTACACGTTCCCAAATATAAGTCTTTTTAGAGATTCAACAAGTGACTACATACAGAGTAAAATGAGTGAATCTACACTCTAAAATATGTCTACATACATCCGTATGTTGTAGTCCATTTGAAATGACTAAGAAGACTTATATTTAGGAACGGAGGAAGTAAAAAATAGGTGATGTTGGACCAACCAATGAACCCTAGCTAATGTACATGGGGAGCTGGGGAGTAGTGGTATAGAAGAAAACGCGCATGCAGCGACCTGGGGAGCTGCACTAGTACAATGAAGCATGAAATCCAAAAGAAGTTATACCTCAGGTGGGGGAGATGTGGCTTAGGTGGGCGGGCGGGGTCTGCCCACACGATGGCAGCTAACAAGGGCGCAGAGGACCTTCGTCCATGCCGATGCCGGCTCAGAGAGGACGGTGCGCATCGGCTTCCTCCATTGCCGACGGCAACAACTTCAACGCTGCACCTCCTCACTTCCCGCAGCGGACGGGATCCGGCCGGATCTGTGACCACCGGTGAGGAGATAGATAGAGTGGACACCGTCATCTTGTTTAGACATGGAGAGGGTGAGAGAGCGAGACGCGTGAAACCCGATCAAACAAGAGGCTACACATACAATGGAGTAAAAAAATCTCTCCATAGCAGTGGTTTTAAATAGAATATGCGCGTTCCCGGAAAAAAAGAAACGAAAACTAGCAGACATATCTTTTTTAATGTACCAAGAAAGAAAACTCGATCAGTAACACACCTCCGCTTCCAGATCGCACTTTGTATCGCTCACGTGTGGTCCCCGACCCTCCATTATTAAGTGAACAATTTAAAGTGTCAAATTACTACGTAAGCTGCCTCTTCGTGTACAAATGCTCTCCATCGTGTACTCGGGGGTATGTCGGAGGCAGAGTGAGTGCGTGTACATTTCTTCTTGTATGTAGTACTCCATTTATCTCACTTCATATTGTTTCCCACTCCTATGATATTCCTATCCTAGGAACAAAATGAGCCGGTACTAAGTTTGTGTGTGTATAGGGAGAACGAGTCATCGATGATGTGTACGAGTAGTTGTAAGAGTCGTCACTATGTGTGTGCGCACACACACACACACACATAGAATACATATCCATGTTTACGTCAAATTATTACTTTCATCTACATCTCCATCTTTACATAAGTCCAGCATCTCTCATTTGCGAGCGTCCGGACCACTGCCACGCCCGCTCCTGACCGCCCTGGCCAACCCGAACCATCTTCATCACCCGCGTGCGCTTCCTGCCCGAAACGGTCAGTGCCGCATTCATGCTCAGCCAGAGCGGACGCGACCTCTCACTGGCACCGGCATTGAAGCGGCGCACCGGCCGAGATAGCGCCGCCCACGCCGCTTCCCGTTGCACGTGACTGCTCCACGTTCAAACGACACCACGACGGCCACAACATGCATGTAAAAAAGTTCTTGGGAGTCCGTGCTACAGCTAGCTATCCTCCCCCTCCTCGTCTATCTCTTCTAGTAGTACTCCGTGGTGCGATCCATCGACAAGCATGCGGGAAAGTTTGCGTATATTCGGTTTGCGGTGAGTGGCATGTCGTGTGACCATGTGGGGCGGAGGCTTGTGTGGGGTGAGACACGAACGCGACATACGTGATTTAAATGTTTAGTTTTGCTTGATGGCGTGATCCACCAAGAAAAAATGTTCGTTTCCAAAAGAATACTATAGTATACTGAACTGGATGAAGGAGAAACAGATTCAATGAAGAGTGATGGTTGCTTTTTTCGTCCAACTTACTCCCGGGTCTATGTGATTTGACGGATCATTGGTCATTATTACTGTGGTGATAGAGCGTCGTAGAGCGCCTGCACTCTTATTTATTTATTCTGTGATAAAACTAACTTTCTCCTCTCTTACACCGGAGGAGTGCAAAACACGGCAGCCCAGTGAGTACATGGCCCACCTCACACTATCACCATATTCCTTGGCCATCGTGCGACACCTCTGGTCCTTTTTTCTTTGCGGTTGTGGTAGTACTATTGGAAAGAGCAACACAAAGATCCTAAGGCGCAAAACATTGCGGGAAAAGTGAGATTTTCTTATATGCATACAAAAAAGGGCCAGAGGGACTACTACAATGCTAGTACGAAGCTTTTAGATTTTGTTTCATGTATGTATCCTGACTCCAAGGTTGCCCCGTTACAACATTCCATCAAATACAAAGGAAAACTAACACGTATGTTGATGCATCTCAATGATTCACAGATCATAGCCAATATTTACTTCACAACTAAAGACAAAAGTTGTGAGAGTGTGTGCAAAAAAACTACTGATGAAGTCTCTAGGCCTTAAACCCTAAACCATAAACATGGTTTAATTTCCTGGCTAGGTAGAACCTGTCGAAGGAAAGAAGCCTGGCACCCTCGGATAATACGATGCTTTTGTGCAGTTCCACTAAAATCGAGCTGAGCATCCCTGTTGGCAAAGATATTGAAGAAGTGTGATCAGAATAATAGTAGTGACACTAGTTCATGAGACATAAACTCATCACAAATAGAAGCCGGTAGAAGTAGAGAAAGATCCACATGGAGATGGAGCTACGTGGGGAGCTGCGGCAGCGGAGCAAGCCGGCTCCAAAAGGAAGTTGTACCTGGGACATCGGGATGTAGCTAGAAGGGTGGTGTGAGGCGGCATCGGCCCATACTGCGGGGACCCCCGATCGGGATGCACCGACAGTGCATTTTCTCCCTCGCTGCTGTCGACCGCGTCTCCGCAGAACATCCTCCCCTTCCCTCGGCGACGGGATGAGGCCGGATATGTGACCAGCAGTGTCGTGGTTTTGTCATGGCAGATGCCCTTGTGAAAGGACTTAGGTGTGGAGCCATCGCAATGTAGGTTAGCTTAAAGGGGTTGAACAAGACGAGAGACACGAGTTTACCCAGGTTCAACCCCTCACCAACGAGGTAATAGCCTACGTCCTGCTTTGTGTTGTATTGATGGAGTGTCGATTACAAGGGAGCGGAATCGCTTGACCTAGCTATCGATTGATTGTAACTTGAGTTAACCCGCCGCAGGGTCTCGCCTTTATATACACAGGTCGAGGCCCTGGGCTTACAAGAGTCCAAGTCGGATCATACAACGTGACCGACCAGGGTTCTAAGTCGCTTTGCCTTCCTAGGCAAGTCACCATCGGGCGGCTTACACCTCCGGGTTATGATGCTACGTCCAGGTCTTGGGCCTTCCAATAGGCCTGCCTTGTAAGCCGCCTCTAGTCTTCATATCTTATCTTCTTGGTCCTACTTAGGCTTTCACTGATGAGTGGCCAATAGTGTAACCCGGCCCCTCCTGGGCGGGTCACACCGCGGGGTTATATCCCCAACATTAGGCCCCAGATTGTTTTGAACTTGTTCATGTCAATCTTCATCCTCCGGTTGGCGAGTCTTCTTGAATTCTTCTTAAAGCTTGACCTTGAATAAATCTCCATGACCTGCCATCAGAAAAGATGACGTCATATTATTAAATTAAGAAAAATCCTCATGACGTCACAACGGATCTTTGTATGAACCAGCCATTTCGAAAATAAAGGCGCCTCTTTTGGTGAGATAATTATCATGCCTCCTCGATCTCCGCGCATGCCATTCACTGTTTTTCTTTTCCCTTATAAATAGGGACGGGGGCCTGTCCTTTCACTTTTTACCCCTGTCTCCTCTTCTTCTTCTTCCTCACGCCGTTCGCCGCGACCGGAGCTCCGCCGCCCCAGCCGAGCTTCACCAACAACTCCACCCAGGCCGCTGCATCGACCTGTTGTGACCAGAAATCGGCGACGCTCATCCGCTCTTCATCGACACCATCACGTATCCTTTCATCTCCATCGTCAGATCCACATTAGGGCAGTCGTGTTCATAGGATTCATCGTTGTTCATCCAAGTTCATCCATCACTTGCTTAAAAGTCGTATTTCAATCCGAAAACAAGACAGAAGTAGTGTGGTAGCAGTTTTAGCCTTTATTTCATATCCTGGATAGATCCCTTCTTCCTGTGAATCAATACCAAGCTTACTAGTTCTTCTGCAGCCGTGTTCTAGGTTTAACAATTATTCCCCTTTTCCGAACTGCCATAGATCTATAATTGTAGCTGCAATCTACAAAACTTATTTGTCCAGCACTTAGCAAAATTTCAACAAACTTGGATCTGTAAGTAGTTGACCCGCCCTTCATCGTTTGGGTGACTTAATAATGAATTTCTAACCCGCCAAGAATTCCAAAGATTTGTTTAACCCGCCAACATGTTACCGGCTCATACTTTTATAACTTAACCCGCCATGATCTCATAACCTGATAATTACTCCACTCCATGGCTAAGGCAGCTCATAATTCCTTTAATGGTTCATCATAATATGTAGCCTTCTAACTGTAGCTAGCTCATCATTGCTGAATCGTCGTATAATCATTTAGGTGGCTTACCATAGTAATTTTAACCCGCCGCATCCTTATTATTTGGTCACAGCTTATTATTCTGGCTCATCATGACGAAAGAACCCACCTCTTGTGACTGGATTGCCTCAATAGTCACACAGGGCTCTCTCAATGATTATGTGACCATGGGGGTTTTACCCGCCAAGGAGGTCATCCACTGGCGGGTTCCAGGCTCCGAATTTCCCCCTCAGCCCCAAGAGGGTGAAGTTGTAATTTTCACGGACCACCTACTCTGTGGCTTCTCACCGCCCGGCTCAAAATTCTTCCGGGATGTTCTGCATTTCTATAATCTTCATCCACAAGATATTGGCCCCAACTCTGTTTCCAACATATGCAACTTTCAAGTGTTCTGTGAGGTGTACCTTGGGGAAGAACCCTCTGTCGATCTGTTCAGAGACTATTTTTATATCAACCGCCAGACTGAGATGTCAGATGGGCCCAGCCTTGAACTTGGAGGTGTTTCCATCAAAAGACGAAGAGACATAACTTTTCCTTCAGCCACCCTGCCCAGTCACCCCAAAGACTGGAATTATACATGGTTTTATTGTAGAGACACTTCCCCAGCTGGAGAGAACCCCTTGCCGGGTTTCCGTCCCTTCTAGCTCACCACCACCGACTTGCTTCCAGGCCAATTGACTGCCATAGAGCGCGCTCCTTTTGCCTCCACTTTTTAAAAAATAAGGGCCCTAATTGCCAATGGCTTAACTGGAGTCGATCTGGTCCGTTCCTCGGTTGCCTGGAGGATTTTACCACTATGCTGGCGCCCCGATTTAATGTGTGAGTATACTGGTGACACCAAGGACCCTCAGTGTTACAACCAAGCATGCCTGACCGACAAAGCAATCAATGACTCTGTTAAGATGCTGCTTGGGGAGTCTTTGGATAACTATAGCCGAGTGGGTCTGAACCCTTTCTACGCCCTTAACCCGGCTCCTCCTGTAAGTATTTTGAACAAGCCTTCACCGCACTTAACTATCTCTTATACATCATACTGTCTAACCTTATTGCTCATATTTAAATAGGCCAACTCTTCATTTTGGAAAAGGAAAATGCCAGCCGCCACTGCTCCAGCCAAGAGGGCAAGGGGAGCAAAATCTCGTGGCACAGGTTGCCGTAATAAGCTAACAGCACATGAGCTTTTCCAGCTAGAAGAGTCGGAGGTAGAACTTGACTCTCTTGGCCTTCTCTTTATGCAACTTATTGATGCTGATTCCTCTCAGGATGATGCTGAAACAAGCCAGGCTCATGAAGTAGAGGTAACTACTATCTCCTCCGACTCAGAATCTTTACCAAGAAAGAAAACAAGGCGGGTCATCCGAAAAGTAAGATTTTCACACCCTCTTGCTCATTTGCACCCCAACTTTCTTTTGAAGAAACAGCAGCATGAGTCAAGGTGTATGACCTAGAGTGACGGCGCTCAAGATCTTGTATCCGGCTTACCCAACACGCCTGCTCCTCGCAAGCATTGTAACGAGGTGCCTCATAGCCCGACTCTTTCCCTTCCAAAGGCTGGTCTCATTCGACAACCTCTTAATCCTTCCGACTCAAATTATCAGGGGGCGCCTCCATCATCCAGCGACTCTACTGGAACTCAAATGCCTACTTTCAAGATTGCCCATGGGTAAATATTTTCATTTTTTTAAAATGACTTAGTGATTTACTCATGGATTCTTGCATTCTTGTCACAGAGGCGTAGCAAAGGCGAGCAAGAAACAAAAGGTGGGTGGTTCTTCAAAGGACCCCAAAGCTGCTTAGCTAGAGAGGCACGTGCCAGAGGCCCCTGAGGCTTCAATCCAAAATCCTGAAGACCTTGCCGATGATTCGCCACCACAAACTGACGCTACAGTCTTTGAGCCAATGAATACTGAGATTGACTCGGCCGCCAGTCATGACCCGCCAAGTCCTAAGTCACCAACTCCTGCGAAGCCAACTGAAGAGATCTCTCCTGAGAAGGATTCTGATGATGTTGTTGTCACTGGGACAGCTTATACAGCGCCAGGAGCCTCAACTGTGCTAACCAAGCCTAGTACCAAAGAAGAATCACCTTCCTTGGAGAAAGGCAAAGCCCAACTAGATCTAGAGAGCTATTCATCCTTTAGTGCAGGTGATGTGTTCGCAGGCTATTTGAGCCGCCTTCACACAAGCCGAGACATGGATGCTGGGTTAGTCCAGTTGATGAAGCAGAAATATGAGGTATGAAGATATCCAACCCCTCTTTAGCCTTGTGCATGTACATATGTACATACTAGCCCCCAAGTCTGAAGTATAGGAAAATTATTGAGTATGCTTAAGACTTGTGAAATTTTCCAGAGTGTTGACCCCAAGGGCCGGCTTAATTTTGATAAGATAAGCTGGGTATTTAATGACTTTATAGAACCAAATATATAGCCCCCAAGGGTCAGCTTAACTTTGATAAGATGAGCCGGGTCTTAATAGAGATTGAAATGACCTACATTAGCCCCCATGTGCCAAGTATATTGCTTGCAATGTGTTTGGGACTTGATTATCTATATCACAAAAACTTGCTCCTTGTGTTGTAACCATTGCCTCAATATTGTATTTCAGGAGACCTTGAACATGAAAGAGTCGCATCTTAGCGATTTAAAGAAGAATATAGAACTGCAACAAGCAGAAACTTCCAAGGCCGAGTCAAAGCTGAAAACTTCATTGGAAGAGATTGAAAAAATCAAGGCGGGTTTTGATGCTGAAAGAACCGCCTAGGAAACCGACAAGGATGCACTGCAAAAAAGAGCAGAAGATGCTGAGGCTGAGCTTAAACCGGTAACCGAAGAGTTAGCCGGCTTGAAGCAACATATCTCTAAAATGTCAGTTGCCATCTTTGGTAAGCTTAATATGCAACTCATCATCTTTTTTGATATTTCTTGAACCCGCTTGGCGATTCATAATATATAATCTTTAACCCGCCTGACGACTCTTGTGCAAAAATTGAACAGGCCCCAGAAGCGCCAGTCTTGGTCAGAACATGCTGCTCAAATTGAAGGCGGCTTATTCATTGACTGAGCAGTTGTATGCTGGAACACTGCGCAGCCTTGTAGCTTTGTCAGGTGGCAAAAAACCTCCAACTCATATCAAAACTGTGTTGGATCATCTCCCAACGGTGCCGGCTCAAATTGAAGAGGTTAAATTATCAGTCGCCCGAGCCGGAGCCATTGTTGCTCTAGGCCGGGCCAAGGCATGGCAATCAGAACTTGACTCGGAAGAAATAGCTACCGGATGCCCAGAGTTCAAGGATGATGAGTCGATCTTTGAAGAGAAAGACTTCAACAAATGCGCCAGAGAGATGCGGCCCATGGCATGCAAACTTATAGAAGAGCTGGATTTGAACAAGTACACGCCGGTTTACGATGACAACAACAATAAGATTAAGCCGCCCTCGCATGATGTTATGGACCTTATCCCTCCAAGGCATAAGCATACCTTCACCCCTGATATTGATCCTTCTGTCATGCTTAACGATGAAGCCACATTTGAAGCTTTAACCAGCATCGATTGGACCTCGGCCAATCTCCAGATGGCCATCGACGAAGAGCCAGTACAGGATGATCTGGGGGCTTCAAGCTCAAGGCAGCAAGATGACAACAACCCGCCAGGCCAAAACCTGGACGGTGCTGACGCCGGCTAACTGGAGTAACCTAACTCCAAAAAACACTTGTTCACAAATTTTTTGGGCTCAGCTGAAGCCATGTAATAGGTACCTGAAAACAATTGCCTGCTCTGCCATGCCTTCTTGCATGTTTGAAAACAAGTATTTGCTCTGCCATGCCTTCATGTATGCTTTTATTAATATATGCTTTAACAGCTTGAACTGCTGTGATCTTATCATATCCACCTTATTTTTGCAATATTACCAAAAAAATTGGCGGCTTATATCATCCGTCAAAGAGCTGTTAATCCATCAACTAGTGGCTTATGTCAAAATCCAGGGCGAGTTAAACAATCAACAACCAGGGCGACTTATAATCATATCCAGCTTTTGAAAAGATCCCTTGGCGGCTTATAAGCATAATAAACCCAATATAGAGCAATATAACCCGGATCAATATGACCTGGAAACTTTTGCAAAACAAAAACATATAGAGTATGCATAACTCAAATATTTATTAAGCCGGCTTGCGAAGCACGACCAAAATAGATTGGCTTTTTAAAAAAAAACAATTTTTGCTCCAAAGAAGCTTGGCATAAAAGCCTATAATCCCATAAGCCGGCTCTCACATTACATAAATCCGTCGTTTAAACCTTAACTAGTTCAGGGTCTTTTTGAAAGATTAACTATTAAGAGTACGAACGGGCCACATAGTGGAGAGACTACAACAGGCAGGTGAGTTTGTCCTAGCTCACTATAAGCCGGCCCTCCCGTGACATAAGCCGCCATTTTAACTTTGACCAGTTCAGGGTCTTTAAAAGATTGAATCTCAAAAGTTCGGTGGGTCACCTGGTGGAGTGGCAAGTTGCAAATAGGCAGGTTTAACTCAGTCATGGCATAAAAGCCAGTCAAAATGGGTTATACGCTATACTCATTGAGTAGGAAGCCCCCAAACGACCAATCATGGCATAAAAGCTGATCAAGAGGGTTATACGCTATGCTCATAGAGCAGGAAGCCCCCAAATGACAAATCATGGCATAAAAGCCGATCAAGAGGGTTATACGCTATGCTCATAGAGCAGGAAGCCCCCAAATGACCTTGTGAGTAATCAATAATGAATCTTGCTCCGAAGATTTGAGATGAAACGACAGAGGCCCCCAATCTTGGGGATGCCGGCTTTATTATACTGATAAAAAAGTATGTACATCAACGAAGGTATATACAACGTTGAGAGGTTATGACTCAAGTGTAGTAAGGACGAAGATGAGCAATGTTCCACGGCCTGTTGGTCTCCTTCTGAGACGTGCGGGAATCTTTGTTCTCTCGTATGTCAATGAGGTAGTAAGACCCATTATTGAGATTCTTTCTTATCACAAAAGGTCCTTCCCATGGAGGAGAAAGCTTATGCATCCCTGTCTGGTCTTGAATCAAACGGAGCACTAAGTCGCCCTCCTGAAAGGCCCTGCTTCAAACTCTACGGCTATGATAGTGACGTAGGTCTTGTTGATATATTGCTGAACAAGCTGCCGCAAGGTCATGCTCTTCATCCAAAGCATAAAGTGAGTTCTGACATGCCGTCTCATTATCAGCTTCAACATAAGCCGCCACTCTAGGCGAGTCATGACGGATATCACTTGGGAGAACCGCCTCTGCACCATAGACCATGAAGAAAGGCGTATAGCCTGTTGACCTGTTGGGGGTGGTATTGATACTCCAAAGCACTGAAGGTAGCTCCTAAACCCAACAACCCGGCGTACGCGCTAAAGGAACCATAAGCCGGGGCTTGATGCCTCTCAAGATTTCTTGGTTCGCTTGTTCTTCTTGACCATTGGACTGTGGATGAGCCACTGAGGAAACGTCAAGACAAATACGCTCTCTTTGACAAAACTCCTTCATAGCACCCTTAGAAAGATTGGTGCCATTATCAGTGATGATACTATGAGGATATCCAAAACGGAAAATCAGCTTTTTAATAAACTGAACAGCTATTGCCGCCTCACAATTGCTAACTCGCTCCGCCTCAATCCACTTAGTAAACTTGTCAACTACCACCAAAAGGTGGGTCTTCTTATCCTTAGACCTCTTGAACGGTCCAACCATATCAAGCCCCCAAACAGCAAACGGCCAAGTTATTGGGATTATCCACAACTCTTGAGGCAGCACATGAGCCTGTCTTGCAAATTTCTAACACCCGTCGCACTTGCTAACGATGTCCTCTGCATCAGCATGAGCCGTCAACCAATAAAACCCATGACGAAAAGCTTTAGCCACTAAAGACTTAGAGCCGGCATGATGACCACAATTTCCTTCATGAATCTCTCGTAAAATTTCATGACCCTCCTCAGGAGAAACACAACGTTGGAACACACCTGTCACACTGCATCGGTGTAACTCGCCGTTGATGATAGTCATAGATTTAGAACTCCTGGTTAGTTGTCGCGCCAAAATTTCATCCTCGGGTAACTCGCCCGGGTCATATAAGCTAAATAAGGCAGCGTCCAGTCAGGAATAGCATGAAGAGCCGCCACCAACTGCGCCTCCGAGTCAGGGACAGCAAGGTCTTCTTCAGATGGCAACTTGACGGAAGGATTGTGCAAAACCTCGAGGAACACATTAGGAGGTACCGGCTTACGTTGAGACCCAAGTCGGGACAATGCATCAGCCACCTCATTCTTGCGTCGATCAAGGTGATCCACCTGATAACCCTTAAAGTGACCAGCAATATTATCAACCGCCCGGTGATAAGCCGCCATGAGCGGGTCTTTAGAGTCCCACTTGCCTGAGACTTGCTAAGCCACAAGGTCTGAGTCGCCCAGACACCTGACCTAACTTAAATTCATCTCTTTAGCCATACGAAGGCCATGGAGTAAAGCTTCATACTCAGCTGCATTGTTAGTACAAGGAAACATTAGCCTTAAAACATAACAAAATTTATCACCTCGTGGGGAGGTCAAAATAACTCCAGCCCCCGAGCCCTCCAACTGCCTGGACTCATCAAAGTCGATTGCCCAATATGTGTTGTCAGGTTTCTCCTTAGGTGTCTGCAACTCTATCCAGTCATTTATGAAATCCACCAAAGCCTGAGACTTGATGGCTGGTCTTGGCACATACTTCATATTATGAGGTCCAAGTTCAATTGCCCATTTAGCAACCCGGTCTGTAGCCTCCTTATTCTGAATAATATCTCCTAAAAGAGCAGAGCTGACCACAGTAATAGGATGGCCAAGAAAATAATGCTTCAGCTTGCGACTTGCCATGAACACCCCAAATACCAGTTTCTGCCAATGTGGATATTGTTGCTTGGACTCTATCAACACCTCACTGACATAATAAGCCGGCTGCTGAACTGGGTACTCCTTACCCACCTTCTTGCGCTCCACAACAACTGCCATGCTGACAGCCTTATTATTAGCCGCCACGTACAGGAGCAAAGGCTCTTTATTGATAGGAGCAGCTAAGATGGGCGGCTCAGCTAACTGTTTCTTGAGCACCTCAAACGCCTCATTGGCAGCATCACTCCAGACAAAATGATTTGTCTTCTTCATAATCTGGTATAAGGGAATTGCCTTCTCTCCTAGGCGACTTATAAACTGGCTCAAAGCCGCAATGCGACCCGCCAGACGCTGAACGTCATTAACACACGCCGGCTTAGAAAGTGATGTGATGTCTTTAATCTTCTTTGGGTTAGCTTCGATGCCCCTTTCTTAGACAAGAAATCCCAATAGTTTACCTGCAGGCACGCCAAAGAGACACTTGGCCGGGTTAAGCATCATTTTATAGACCCAGAGATTGTCAAAAGTTTCTTTCAGATCATCCAGGAGAGTCTCGTTCTTTCTAGACTTAACCACAATATCATCCACATAAGCATGAATGTTGCGCCCAATCTGACTGTGAAAACAATTCTGAACTCAGCGTTGATAAGTCGCCAGAGCACTTTTGAGTCCAAAAGACATAGAAACATAGCAGAAAGCCCCAAAAGGTGTAATGAAAGCCATCTTCTCTTGGTCTTTAATTGCCATCTTGATCTGATGATAAACAGAATAAGCATCCAGGAAACATAAGCTCTCACAACCCGCCGTTGCATCAATGATCTGGTTGATACGGGGAAGAGTAAATGGGTCAGCTAGACAAGCTTTGTTGAGATATGTGTAGTCAACACACATACGCCATGTGCCGTTCTTCTGGAGTACAAGCACAGGGTTAGCCAACCACTCAGGGTGAAAAACTTCAATGATAAAACCAGCCGCTAAGACCCGGGCTACTTCTTCTCCAATAGCCTTATGTCGCTCTTCATTAAAACGACAAAGGAACTGCTTAACCGGCTTAAACTTAGGATCCACATTAAGAGTGTGCTTAGTGAATTCTCTCGGTACACCCGGCATGTCAGAATGTTTCCATGCAAAGATGTCCCGATTCTCACGGATGAACTCAATGAGCGCGCTTTCCTATTTAGGAACCATATTAGCCCCCACTATGAACTGTTGAGATGAGTCGCCAGGGACAAAATCAACCTGCTTATTATCATCAGCCGACTTAAACTTCAACAAAGGGTCTTGCTCAATGGTGGGCTTCTTCAAAGGGGTCATATTAGCCGGGTCAACATTATCCTTATAAAACTTAAGCTCCTCAGTAGCACAAGCTGACTTTGCATAAGCCGCGTCTCCTTCCTCACATTCCAAAGCGATTTTCCGATCACCATGGATCGTAATTGTGCCTTTTCACCCTGGCATCTTAAGCTATAAATAAACAAAACAAGGGCGAGCCATGAACTTAGCATAAGACGGCCGTCCGAACAAAGCATGATATGGACTCTTGATTTTGACCACTTCAAACCACAGCGTCTCTGCTCTGTAGTCATAATCATCACCAAAGGCAACCTCCAAAGCAATCTTTCCCACATGATACGTCGACTTATCAGGCACCACACCATGGAAGACTGTGGAAGATGGCTTAAGATCTTTGTCAGTTAAGTTCATCCGGCGAAAGGTGTCATAAGCACCTTAGTGAATTTATAACCCCCGACCTGAGGGGCTACCACCAATGCCAGATGACCCGGATTCTCAACCTGGGGCGGGTGATCCTCCCGACTCCATGTGATTGGATGTTCTGACCACCGCAAATATTGAGGCACCACCGGCTCAATAGTATTGACCGCGTGCTTATGAACCTTCTGGTCTCGTTTGCAAAGACTTGTGGTGAAAACATGATACTGGACACCATTGAGCTGTTTTGGATTACTCTGATATCCTGACTGATTCCCTTGCTGATGATTACCTTGACCAGACTGTTGATTATAACCACCCTGGTTACCTTGATCTTGATAGCCAGTGTTTGAGCCGGTACCACCAAAGCCGGACCCTTGTGAGCCGGATCCTGACCCGCCGGGCGGCCCATTATTATTACCGTGATTCCGATTGAGGCCGTAATTCCTGAACTCTCGCATAATCTAACAATCCTTCCAAGCGTGAGTGGACGGCTTTTCAGGAAGACTGTGCTTCGGGCACGGTTCATTAAGTGCTTCTTCAAGATTAAAAGGTTTTCCCTTGCCATACGATGGCTTATCATTACCGTTACGGCGCTGGTTCTTGTACCCAGTGTTGGTGTTAGCTATAAGATCTGACCCACCATCAGGGTGTCTGCGCTTACCACCATTGCCCTAGTTATTGCCATTATACCCCACCACATTCTGCTGCTGACCTTACCATTGCCACTCTTCTTGCCCTTGTTGGATTTCTCATCATCAGATCTAGGGTCTTTGGTGGTGTCAGAGTAGGCATATTTAATGAGAGCCGCCATGAGCTCACCCATGTCATTACAATGACGCTTAAGCCACCCAAGCTTCTATTTAAGGGGAGTAAAGTGATAGTTCTTCTCCAAGAACAGAACCACCTGACCCGCAGCAATACTATCCGATGAGTGAATAATAGCAGAGACCCGCCGGACCCAATGATGGGCCGACTCATCCTCACGCGTTACGCAGTTATCAAGATCGATAATCATCAGAGGCTGCTTGCACGTCCCTTGAAAGTTCTTAATGAACCGCGCTTTCAACTCTGCCCATGAATTGATGGAATTAGGAGGCAATCCTTTTAACCAGGTTCGAGCGGGCCCATCCAACATTATAGTAAAGTATTTGGCACATACAGCATCATTGACATCCAGCATCTCCATGGCTAACTCATAACTCTCAATCCATGCCTCAGGGGGGAGATCAGCTATGTAGTTACCCACCTTACGAGGACCCTTGAAATCCTTAGGCAGACGTTCATTATGTAAAGCTGGTACTAAACAGGGCACCCCAACAGACCTGGAAATTACACCAGCCCCTACTGAGGCTGAAGGGGTCACCGGAGGCTGCTGATAAGCCCCTAGTTGAGCCACTGCTGCTGCCTCCGCCTCTCGGTGAGCTCTTGCTTCATCCACAATTGCTTGAGCATGAGTAAGGGGCGGGTTATTCCCACAGCGCGGGTCATCCTGATTCGGTCGACAACGTCATTCGTTACTAGAAACCGCCGGTGACTCAATGCGCCGGCTATAACTGCGGCTTGGGAGGGGGGTCGAGTGCACCCCATCACGACTGTGTGAATATTTCTCTTGCTATGCAACCACCGTCTGCAGGAGCTCAATTGCGTTCCGCACCTCAGCTAGGAAAGGTGTCTCATCCGTAATAGGGATCGCATTGTGCCAGGTAGCCGCTGCTATCATGTTATCCACCAGGTTAGAATAATGGCCAGATGGTGTTGAAAAACGCCGAGGCGGGGTCTGATCACTACGGGGCGGGTCTGACAGTCGAGGCTGAGCCGCCGCCCCACTCCCTGGGACTTCTGCAGCCCGGGATGTACTTGGCGGGTTACTTGGCCCTGCCCCGGGCGTGTTAAAAAGGTTCCACGCCTCATACTACAAAGGCAGGCGGGTTTGGTGTCTCCTTCGAAGAACAACATTGGATGCATTCTGATCCAAACTCAGGCGAAAAGCATCCGCCCTTATACGTTGTGACTCGGCATCCATGAAAGCTCATTCCGTTGCCATCCTGGCGTTCTCTGCATTAAGATCCTCCTGAGCGTTGGCCACCTCATCTCGCACCTTTGCAACCTCTGCATTATGATGTGCTTGATTCGCCGTAGTAACCTCTGTTGCTAACAAGGTTGTCAAAGTGCCCAAGAGTTCAGACAAAACCTGAGCCGGTGGCCAAGCAGACCCGCTGGCCGCAGCCACCGCAGCCGCCAAACTAGATGTCATAGCTGCGGTTGTTGACGAATTGAGAGCCGGTCCTGTGCCAGCCATGAAGATAGCAGCCCGGCATGGCGGCTCGTAGGGGTCCGGAATACTGTCACCATCGGAATAGCCCCCAAGCCCGCCGTCTTGAAGCTGGTAGATCGACTCCGTCTCTCAAGTCGAGGACTCATCACCTTAGTAGATGAGATTCTCTCCTCCGGACACAGAATCCTCTGCAAGGTCCGTGCCATGCGCAAATCCATCGAAGACACGCTTCCGGCCAGGTTGAGCCCTGTCGGGTTGCGCACGTTGAGCCGGCTCGACGATGTTGGTGCAGATGTCCGACTCAGGCTCTGATCCACCAATCTTGCCGATGAAGACGTGAATCCCGCCGAAGGGGACCTGGTACCCGTACTCGATTGAGTCGGCCTCGGGGCCCCAACCAGCGTTGTCGATGTAGAGCCTACCGCGGCGACTCTTGGTCATCCTGCCAACGGCATATCCCTTGATCCCTGGGAAAGAGCCCTTCAAGAACTCGAAACCACCATGCGCTGGCCCCATGGTGGGCGCCAACTGTCATGGTTTTGTCATGGTAGATGCCCTTGTGAAAGGACTTACGTGTGGAGCCATCGCAACGTAGGTTAGCTTAAAGGGGTTGAACGGGACGAGAGACACGAGTTTACCCAGGTTCGGCCCCTCACCAACGAGGTAAAATCCTACGTCCTGCTTTGTGTTGTATTGATGGAGTATCGATTACAAGGGAGTGGAATCGCTTGACCTAGCTATCGATTGATTGTAACTTGAGTTAACCCGCTGCAGGGTCTCGCCTTTATATACACAGGTCAAGGCCCTGGGCTTACAAGATTCCAAGTCGGATCATACAATGTGACCGACCAGGGTTCTAAGTCGCCTTGCCTTCCTAGGCAAGTCACCATCGGGCGGCTCACACCTCCGGGTTATGATGCTACGTCCGGGTCTTGGGCCTTTCAATAGGCCCGCCTTGTAAGCCGCCTCCAGTCTTCATATCTTATCTTCTTGGGCCTACTTAGGCTTTCACTTATGAGTCGCCAATAGTGTAACCCGGCCCCTCCTGGGCGGGTCACACCGCGGGGTTATATCCCCAACAAGCGGTGTGGCCACCGTCGTTCTATGCTTGTGAAGAGAGAAACCCAAGCAAGCAGGCTTGTAGCGTAGGCTCCTGCTAGTGTATATATAGTGGAGCGGTTTTCTTTTTCTCTCCATATCAACCTTTTTATATTGCATATGTGTCATTGAAGAGTGAAATGATGGTTGCTTCATCCGACTAACTTATTGTGTGATTTGACTGCTCATTAGTCATATTACCGCGGCCCCTGCATGTACTCCCCCTACGTGTATGACCGTTCCTGAGTCTCACTTGTACTTATCTCTATTTTCCTGCATGACATGTGGACAGGATGCACATAGGAGAATTTTGTTCCTACACAGCTCCTTCTAGTTTACTACTTGTACTCCCTCTGTCCTGGTTTATTGGTCCCCTTTGTGGTCTCGTTTTCCTCAAGAAGTTGTCTTTACTAATGCATTAATATCGGGAATGCATGCGTGAACAATGAGTGATTAAACCTTGCATGCAATGTTTTGACAAAGAATTGACATATGAACATGTGAATGTGAGAGACTACAACCTCGTGCATGCATGCAACAGTCACATGTACACAAAAACGCACGCAACGCCCTAATGCATGCATGTCCGAGCACACGACGGAACACACACGGTCACGCTCAAGTGCTCAACCTACACGTGCATGCAAACACATACTCAGCCAGGGTGAGCTAGTAACCGTATAAACACCGGGAAATGTATATATTTACCGCAATGAGCGTATTATGAAGTCCACTTGCCGTATTTTTACAAATATACAGTGACAGCCAGTGTATTTATCTCGTTTCAAATTAAGCCATATTAATCAGAAAGCAGGTAGTATGGACTAGCATCACTTTGTTGTGTCCCGTCAACTTGCAGAACGAGGAGAAGCTTGCAGGACGAGGAGAAGCTTGCGCGCGGTGGCTCGTAGGACAAGGAGAAACTTTTAACTAATGCAAAGCTCTACCTCGCTCAGGCGATGGACGTGCAATAGTTAATTCGGTGTTAGATTTCCAGAAGCATACACTGTACTAGTACCATAATTGTTTGACTTCCCGAAGAGGCGAAGAGCCAAGCGCAAGATTTACAAGTACTCCGAGTAGTATTACGTACTAGTACTAGTAGTAGTACTATCCAGGTACTACTAGGAACCGCATGGTGGAGTGTCTGCACTCTAATTTTATTTTAATCTGTGATAAAGCAATCTTCAACACATTTGCTTTTCTTCGAGGGTTCTCGCATATGATAATGGAAGTTGATTGCTTGGAACACTCGCCACAATTCTCGCTTAATTCTGGCTCCTATCCGGTTAGAAATAGGAGGGCTCAGTAATAATTTCTCTTTTTTTTATTATTCAGCATGTAAACAAGTCAGCAAACCTTCCGGCGCATCTTTGTGCGAAGCATGCTTGCACTTTGAATGTGACCGAGAGCTGCCTTGATGAAACATCTCGCTTCCTTTTTATTTGCGGGGTACCTCGCTTCCTAGTGACTAGTCTCTTGGCTGATTGTCCGAACAATGCTTAGATATGAATAAAGCTCTATCATTTACCCGCAAAAAAATCAAGTAATATTAACCGGAAAGGAGGCAGTACAGACTACCACTACTTTGGTGTATCCCGTCAAGTCGCAGAACAAGGAGAAGCTTGAAGGACAAGGTGAAGCTTGCTTACGCCCTCTCCGTCTACCTCAAGCGCTGTGGCTCGCAGGACGAGGAGAAGCTTTTGACTAATGCAACCTACCCTCGCCCAGGCGGTGGACGTGTAGCAGTTCATTCGGTGTCAGATTACCAAAGGCATACACTATAGTACCATCATTGTTAGACTTCCCGAAGAGGCAAAGAGCCAAGTGCAAGGTTTTGTAGTACGAGTAGTACTACTAGTATACATGTACTAGGAATCGCATGGTGGAGCATCTGCACTCTTACTTTTTTTTAATCTGTGATGAAGTACACATTTATTCGGGAGAAGTGCGGAAAACTGCAGCCCAATAATACTATTAAAAAACATCGAACATGTAATGATGACATCGATCAACCATGCTCTAATATTTCTTGGCCTCCGTGCGGCACCTAGCCCGTCTGTGTTCTCACTCCTCGTCTCTCTCATGGAGCGGGGGTTGGCCATTTTGCCGTCAATTGAGATTGGTTTGCTCACACTCCGGTCCCACATGTCAAGTGATATGCCAAGAGGAAACGCGTTGACCGACAGGCCATAGGCGCACTTGGTTTTGCACCTTCATACTAATATGAGAGGATTCAAAGAAGAATGTATTGATGGTTGCTTCGTACGAGCAACTTACAGTGGGAAAGGTGGGGCTTATGATTTGACTACTCATTACTCACTATTAGTGCGGCGCAACGACCGGGCTGAGTATCCCATGCGGTTGTGCACTCTAATTTGGTGCATGGCACATGGACCCGGATGCTGAATGGCTTCTGGCAATGCTATCAAGCTTCCAGAATTTGTTTACATAATTGACGTACAAATAATTTTCCAGCGACATGAAATTGTACAATGCTCTGAAGCGTCCAGCTTTTGTTTCATGCGTCTTGCCAGCTGGAAGGTTGTCTCGTTACAACATCAATCAAATACTAGAAAGGAAACTAACATCCATGCTCTTTCGAAAAAAAAACTAACTTCCTTGCTAATGCATCTCAATGATTAGCAGATCAGAGCTAATATTTACATCAGAACTGAAGACAAAGTTGTGAGAAGGTGTTAAATTAAAATTGATCCATGCTTTCATTGGCAGCAACTTCCCCCCAGCTCTGTCTAAATCAACAAGGCATGTTGGGAAAAAAGTAGCTGTCAGGAGCAGGGAACATAAAGACCATTTTGTGCAGTTCCACTAAAATAGAGCTGAGTGTCGGTGTAATAAAGCTTAGGTCCTTTAGTACCCCATACTTGTGCACGGACAGTTGTAGCCATACCAGCGGTAAGGCCTGCCGGGGGATAGCTGGAAGCAAATGCAAGACCAACAAGAAGGCATTCAAACCAATGACCAGAAGACAGAAGCCCAAAGGCCGGATCCCCGGCAAGATACTTGCCGGGATGGCTTGCGAAGAATCAGCAAGATCTCGCCACCCTGCCACCGCTCCAGCGTAGTGACCAGCCTGTCATTTGGGTTTTGTCCTCCTGGATGCATGTCATGGCACTAGTGGTGGATGGGCTTAAGCGGTGCTGATGGGACGGGCCCTTTTTCCGTCCCCAAGAAAGTAAGGGACACCTAAACGGAGCATTAAATGCGTTTGTCCTAAATCGTCAGTGATAAGCATGTAAACACTATAGCAACTTTACACCTCTTGTATGTACTGTACGCCACTGTTGGTAACCCCTTGGACATATAAAAGGACGCCCAAGGCGTAGCTACAGGGGGGGGAGGACTCTCTAGCCCATTCTGCATGCGTAGCTGCTGCTCGAACTTACTGTTCATCGCAAGCGCTCCTGGAGCTTGGGCTTAAACACCCACAATAAACCAAAGCAGGAGTAGGGTATTACGCTTCTCAGCGGCCCGAACCTGGGCAAAAATCCTGTTGCGTTGATCGCTGGATCTGCTCTTCGTGTGTACCTCTCTCCCTGCCGAACCGTAAAAGGGATCCACGCGATTCCATAGGTGTCGTACGCCGACACTGAGCGTCCCTGTTCTAGAGATATTTAGTAAGCATGATTACAATAATAGAGTTCTGTTGATGAAACAATAAACACACAAATAGAAGCCGATCACCTTTGCAGTCTCTCTTAAGACTAACTAGTTGGAGAAGATTAAGCAAATAGTTGGAGAAGATTAGACTCGGAGTTGGATGAGGAGGATAGAGCAAAACCAATCTCCCTTTGTGCAGTCCCACTGAAATGTAGAAACGTTGCTCGTGTGACATTTCAGCAAAACTGCACAAAACACTCTTAAGAAAAAAGTGATTTGTGCAATTCACCAAAAGGTCGCAATAGCGACGAGGTGAAATAGATAGCCCTGTTTGCAAAAAGAGGTAGAAAGGAAACAATTACTGGCCAATAACAGTTTATGACACATACACCGACAAAAAATAAAGCATATTCCTTGTCCTAAGGGAAGATAGCAGCACAGTTGTTTATCTAAAACGGTGTGAGGATGAGATTGCAACATGGAAAGTACGCCGGCCGAGCTACGTTTTGGGCAAACAACTAGGTAGGATCCACATGTAGGATTTTCCACATGCAACAATTTGGGAAGATAGGCAGTGGAGCAAGGCCGGAGGAAGCTGTACCTGAGGGTCATCAGGATGTAACTAGGAGGGCGTCGGCGGCCGGGATCTGCCTATACTGCGGCAGCGAGCAAGTGGCGAAGGCCCTACCGCGCCGCAGATCAGGACGTGCTGACTCGACACCATCGAATGGAGAAACGATGCACATCCTTCCTTTCCGCCGTCGGATAGGATGCGGCCGGATCAGTGACCAACGGTGAGAGAGAGAGATGCCACCGCCGCCTGTGTGAGATACTGTGAAGAGAGACAAACCCCGGCAAGGCACGGTCCATTGTTTATAGTGGAGCGGATTTCTTTTTTCTCGATGACAATCGTTTTATATTCTATACGTGCCATTGAGGAATATAACTTTATTTAAAACTAACACGTCAAGTCAAACTTTGTTCCGTGTACGCGTGGTATACGACCCTCCTTCAAGTAAACAACCGCTACACGCGTCAAATTATCACGTGGGCTGCCTTTTCTCGTACAGAAATGAGCTTGATACGTCTCCAACGTATCTATAATTTTTTATTGTTCCATGCTGTTATATTATCAATCTTGGATGTTTTACAATCATTTTATAGCAACTTTATATCATTTTTTGGGAGTGCCCAGTGCCAGTTGCTGTTTTTTGCTTGTTTTTTACTTCGTAGAAAATCAATACCAAACGGAGTCCAAATGCAGCGAAACTTTTTGGTGATTTTTCTGGACCAGAAGACACAAGTTGGGCCAAGGAAGTACCAGAGGGGTGCCCCGAGGGGGGCACAACCCACCTGGGCGCGCCTGGGGGCCCAGGCGTGCCCTAGTGGGTTGTGCCCACCATGGTGGCCTCCCGCATCACCTCTTCCCCTATAAATTCCCAAATATTCCAAAAACCCTCGGGGTAACCGTAGATCAGAAGTTCCACCGCCGCAAGCCTCTATAGCCACGAAAAACCAATCTAGACCCCGTTCCGGCACCCTGCCGGAGGGGGAAATCATCACCGGTGGCCATCTTCATCATCCCGGCGGCCACCATGATGAGGAGAGAGTTGTCCACCCTCGGGGCTGAGGGTTTGTACTAGTAGCTATGTGTTTAACCTCTCTCTCTCGTGTTCTTGAGATGTCACAATCTTGATGTATCGCGGGGTTTGTTAATATAGTCGGATCATATGGTGTTTTCCCTTCTCTATCTTGTTGTGAATTGAGTTTTCCCTTTGAGATTTCATTTTATCAGATTGAATACTTTTATGGATTTGAGAACACTTGATGTATGTTTTGGCACTCAACTCGCGGATTCCCGAGGTGACATTGGGGTAATCTATGCATAGGGGTTGATGCATGTTCTTGTCTTTGTTTCTCCGGTAGAAATCTTGGGGCACTCTTTGAGGTTCTTTGTGTTGGATTGAGTATTATGAATCTGAATTTGCTTTGGTGTTATTCTAGTACGAACTCTTGATAGATCGATCGGAAAGAATAACTTAGAGTTATTTTAGTACGAACTCTTGATAGATCGATCGGAAAGAATAACTTGGTGTTATTTTAGTACGAACTCTTGGATAGATCGATCGGAAAGAATAGCTACAAACAATTTCTTCTGATGTTCTCCTCTAGGTAATAATTTTGGAGTGATTCTTCATCGCACTTTGTGGGATGGTTATATGATCCAATTAGATTAGCATCGTTGAGAGATTGCACTAGCAAAAGTACGGACCCTAGGCCTCATTTTTAAGTATTGCAATACCATTTGTGCTCACTTTTGCTACTTGCTACCTTGCTGTTTTTTTATTGTTCTTATTACAAAAACCAATATCTACTATCCATATTACACTTGTATCACCATCTCTTCGCCAAACTAATGCACCTATACAAATTACCATTGTATTTGGTGTGTTGGGGACACAAGAGACTCTTTGTAATTTGGTTGCAGGGTTGTTGGAGAGAGACCATCTTCATCCTACACCTCCCACGGATTGATAAACCTTAGGTCATCCACTTGAGGGAAAATTGCTACTGTCCTACAAAACTCTACGCTTGGAGGCCCAACACAAGTATACAAGAACAAGTTGTGTAGTAGACATCAAGATCTTTTCTGGCGTCGTTGCCAGGGAGGTGAGTGCTTGAAGGTATATCTTTAGATCTTGCAATTGAATCTTTTAGTTTCTTGTTTTATCACTAGTTTGGTTTATAAAAAGAAAACTACAAAAAAATGGAATTGAGGTTGCATCATATTGTTCATCTTTATAATGTCTTTCGTGAAAATGATGGAAAGGAAAATTGTGCTCAATTGATAGAGGAAGAATTCTGTAAAATGTTTGACAAAAAATCTTTGAATGATGAGCATGATTGCAATGTTGTTGGTATGAATTCTTTGAATATCCATGATGCTAATGATATGCAAAGCTACAAGCTTGGGGATGCTATGTTTGATGAAGATGATATTTTTAGTCCCCCAAGTTTTGATGTGCAAATTTGTTATAATGGTAGCATGCCTCCTATTTATGATGATTATATTTATGAAATTGGATTTGGACAGGCCATGACTTTATTTAGTGATGAATCCACTATTTTGGAAGAGGTTGCAATTGATTATGACAACAAAGTTCCTATATATGATGATTATGGTGAAGACATATATGCTATATTGAATAATGATAACCATGAAACTTGTCATCATGATTTTAATTTTCAATCACATGATAGTTATTTTGTTGAGTTTGCTCCCACCACTATGAATGAGAATAAATTTGCTTATGTGGAGAGTAATAAAATTTATATGTTTGTAGATCATGAAAAGAATGCTTTATGTGATAGATATATTGTTGAATTCATTCATGATGCTACTGAAAATTATTATGAGAGGGGAACATATGCTTTTACATATTGCAATAATATCAAGTTTCCTCTCTATGTGTTGAAAATCTTGAAGTTTTGCTTGTTTTGCCTTCCTATGCTAGTTGATTCTTGTTCCCATTAGTTATTTTCTCACAAAATCCCTATGCGTAGGAAGTGGGTTAGGCTTAAATATGCTAGTCATTTGCTTCATGATGCTCCCGTTATGTTTCAATTCTTATCTTTTATGTAAGCATCATTGAAATCATCATGCCTAGCTAAAAAGGCATTAAAGAAAAGCGCTTGTTGGGAGACAACCCAACACTTATACCTACTGTTTTTGTGTGTTCACATGGTTATTCTACTGTAGTAATCATGTTTTATTGCTTTTATTTCAATAAAGTACCAAGTAAAGCCTTTGGGATAGTGTGGATGATAGTTGACTTGATTCTGTGCAAAAACAGAAACTTTTGAGCCTAGTAACAGAATTTTTTAAATTCACTAGAGAGTCTAAAAACAATGAATTTTTTACAGTTGTTGGGTATACAAATGGTATACGTTTTCCTAAATTTTGAGAATTTTTGGTGTTACATAAGTATGACCTTAATTCAGATCTTTACGTACTATTCTGTTTTTGACAGATTCTGTTTTCAATGCATAGTTTGCTTGTTTTCTAGTTTCTATGGCTTATATTGCTCAATATAAATTGTAGAAATGATATGGTACAGTAGTAATTGTGTGAGAACAATTATGAATCTTGTCTTTGACAGTACCAAAGTGAATGATTTGTCTTTATCATACTAACCCATCTCACGAAATTCCGTTAAGTTTTGTGTGATTGAAGTTTTCAAGTTTTGGGTGAGATATCGATATGAGGAGAATAAGGAGTGACAAGACCCTAAGCTTGGGGATTCCCAAGGCACCCCAAGGTAATATTCAAGGAAGATCCAAGCAACTAAGCTTGGGGATGCCCCGGAAGGCATCCCCTCTTTCGTCTCCAACATTATCGGTAACCTCACTTGGAGCTATATTTTCATTCGTCACATGATATGTGTTTTGCTTGGAGCGTCATTTTATTTTATTAGGATTTGCTTGCTGTTATTTAGAATAATGTTTTGCATCTTTTATTTCAATAAAAGTGGCAAGTATAGCCTTCACCATGCTTATTTTGGAAATATATGAGTTGCTGTTTCAAAACAGAAAGTTTATCGCTGTTGCAATAATTATCCAGAAAAGTCAGAATGTGATAAAATGTTAAAAAAATTTGCACAATAAGCTCTGATAAATTTTATACAGTGTGGAAAATTTTCAGAATTTTTGGAGTTAGGGAAGTATGAGTACAATTGTACTCTTTCCAGACTGTCCTGTTTAGACAGATTGCTGTTATGTTCGCATTGTTTGCATATGTTTGCTTGTTTAATGATTCTATTTGATGATAGGAGTATTAAATATGCAAAGGCATTTAGTATGCAATGTTGAATAATAATTTTAGTGATTTGCTACAGTAGAGAATGATAAGGTTTTTGCATTGATTTATACTAACTTATCTCACGAGTTTTTGTTGAGTTTTGTGTGGATGAAGTTTTTAAGATTTAGGGAAACTGTGATATAAAATGAATTAAGGAGACACAAAATCTCAAGCTTGGGGATGCCCAAGGCATCCCAAGTTAATATTCCAAGAAGTCTCAAACATCTAAGCTTGGGGATGCCCCGGTTGGTATCCCAGTTTTCTTCATCAACAATTATCGGTTAGCCTCGGTTGAGCCTAAGTTTTTGCTTCTTCACATGATGTGTGCTATTCTTGGAATGTCATTTTATTTTCTTTTGCTTGCTGTTTTAATAAAATACTTAGATCTGAAAGTTTTTAAATAAGAGAGAGTCCACAATTAGCTACCTATTTACTTAACTACTCGCTTGATCTTCACTTATATCTTTTTGGAGTAGTTTGTCATTTGCTCTAGTGCTTCACTTATATCTTTTTGAGCATGGTGTGCTTTATTATTTTTGAAGAAATTCTCTCATTCTTCACCAATATTATTTTGAGAGATAAATTTTTTTATGCTCATGTTCTTCACTTAGATTTGTTTGAGCTTGTTAAAAAGCAATTGGAATATATGAAACTAGTCCCAAAGTGATAGATATTCAAGAGGGATATAATAAAAACTTTCATGAAGATCATTGGAAAAAATAAACTTGATTCTTTGTAATAGTTTTGAGATATGATGATAGAGATATATGAATCATGTTGGTGAGTAATTATGCTTTAGTAAGAATATTGGTGTTAAGGTTTGTGATTCCCTATGCAAGCACGAAAGTCAATAGTTATGCAATGAAATAATATCCTACTTGTGGTGCATTATTCGGTGTTAGTTATGCTTAATGCTCGTTTATGAGAATTTTTGTTTCTTGGTTGGTTGCTTCTCAATCTTTTTGCTAGCCTCCACTTGTACTAAGTAGAAATACTACTTGTGCATCCAAAATCCTTAAACCCAGTTTTGCCACATGAGTCCACCATACCTAGCTATATGCGGTATTTCCGTGCCGTTCTAAGCAAATTTGTATATGCCAACTCTAATATTCAAATAAATTTCCTTTTTTTGTGCTCGTACCGCTCATGAAGCGGCAGGGGGTGGCCAATATTTTCCATGCTAGATGTGTTATTCTCAAGATGAGTGTTTATTCACTTGTCATTGCACGAGAGTACGGCAAAGGTATTAGGGATGCCCAGTCCCGAAATGAAAAATGAATTTACTTTATGTTGTCAAATAATAAATTCCTTGGAAAGTGCTGGTATGGAGGGCACCCGTGGATACGGCTAGCCATGGATTGTGAAATAATGGTGGAAAAAGGAATAAACTTTATTTTCTGTTTGGGAACCGCCTATGTTATATCTAGCATGTAAAGTGTTGCGAATTACTCGGTCGTTTTCGTTGACAGGAAAATTATGCCTCTCAAAATGTTTTATCTCTCATTTTTTCACTTTGAGCTCTGGCACCTCTACAAATCCCTACTTCCCTCTGCGAAGGGCCTTTCTATTTACTTTATGCAATTTTTATTTTTATTTGAGTCTCCATCTTCTCTAATAAAGCACCAACTAAGGGGCACTATGATCGTACTTGAGCATTGGATGTAGCTAATATGCGAGTGTGTTTCATGAATGGATCAATGATTGAGCATGATGGGCTAGGGATAGCTTTCTTTAGTGTTGATATTTTGAAAGACATGGTTGCTTGTTGATATGCTTGAGTATTTAAATCTTCATGTCAAAACTAGACTATTACTTTGAATCATATAAAAGTCCAAATGTCCATGCTACAAAGAAAAGATTATGTGATGAACATGTTAGGAAGCATTCCACATCAAAAATTCTGTTTTTATCATTTACTTACTCGAGGTTGAGCACGAATTAAGCTTGGGGATGCTGATACGTCTCCAATGTATCTATAATTTTTGATTGTTTCATGCTGTTATATAATCAATCTTGGATGTTTTATAATCATTTTATAGCAACTTTATATCATTTTTTGGGACTAGCCTATTGACATAGTGCCCAGTGCCAGTTGCTGTTTTTTGCTTGTTTTTTACTTCTCAGAAAATCAATACCAAACGGAATCCTAACGCAACGAAACTTTTTGGTGTTTTTTTCTGGACCAGAAGACACAAGTTGGGCCAAGGAAGTACTCGAGGGGTGCCCCGAGGGTGGCACAACCCACCTGGGCGCGCCTAGGGGCCCAGGCGTGCCTTGGCCTCCTGCACCACCTCTTCACCCTATAAATTCCCAAATATTCCAAAAACCCTCGGGGTAACCCTAGATCAGAAGTTCCGCCGCCGCAAGCCTCTGTAGCCACGAAAAACCAATCTAGACCCCGTTCCGGCACCCTGCCGGAGGGGGAAATCATCACCGGTGGCCATCTTCATCATCCCGGTGGCCACCATGATGAGGAGGGAGTAGTCCACCCTCGGGGCTGAGGGTTTGTACCAATAGCTATGTGTTTAATCTCTCTCTCTCTCTCATGTTCTAGAGATGTCACAATCTTGATGTATCGCAGGCATTGTTAATATAGTCGGATCATATGGTGTTTTCCCCTCTCTATCTTGTTGTGAATTGAGTTTTCCCTTTGAGATTTCATTTTATCGGTTTGAATACTTTTATGGATTTGAGAACACTTGATGTATGTCTTGCTATGAATACCCATGGTGACAATGGGGTATCATATTGATTCACTAGATATATGTTTTGGCACTCAACTCACGGATTCCCGAGGTGACATTGGGGTAATCTATGCATAGGGGTTGATGCACGTTCTTGTCTTTGTTTCTCCGGTAGAAATCTTGGGGCACTCTTTGAGGTTCTTTGTGTTGGATTGAGTATTATGAATCTGAATTTGCTTTGGTTTTATTCTAGTACGAACTCTTGATAGATCGATCGGAAAGAATAACTTAGTGTTATTTTAGTACGAACTCTTGATAGATCAATTGGAAAGAATAACTTGGTGTTGTTTTAGTGCAAACTCTGGGATAGATCGATCGGAAAGAATAGCTACAAACAATTTCTTCTTATGTTCTCCGCTAGATAAGAATTTTCGAGTGATTCTTCATCGCACTTTGAGGGATGGTTATATGATCCAATTAGATTAGCATCGTTGAGAGATTGCAATAGTGAAAGTACGAACCCTAGGCCTCATTTTTAAGCATTGCAATACCGTTTGTGCTCACTTTTGCTACTTGCTACCTTGCTGTTTTTTTATTTTTCTTATTACAAAAACCAATATCTACTATCCATATACACTTGTATCACCATCTCTTTGCCGAACTAGTGCACCTATACAAATTACCATTGTATTTGGTGTGTTGGGGACACAAGAGACTCTTTGTTATTTGGTTGCAGGGTTGTTTGAGAAAGACCATCTTCATCCTACGCCTCCCACAGATTGATAAACCTTAGGTCATCCACTTGAGGGAAAATTTCTACTTTCCTACAAAACTCTGCGCTTGGAGGCCCAACACGAGTCTACAAGAACAAGTTGTGTAGTAGACATCAGAGCTCCACCATGTAGCCGTGCGGGTGTGGCCGGGAACGAGACCTGAGTATGTGCGTCATGCGTGCACCTCTTCTCTACGTGCAGGTACGTATGTGTGTGTGAGAGAGAGAGATGGTTTGTGCGAAACAGAGGCAATGTGTCCATGATATCTCAAACAAAAAAATGTTACATATGCAATGTGTGTGAAACAGAGGCCTGGATATGTCATATATAGAGGGAGTGATCCACGAGAAGAGAGTGGAGGGATCATCGGCGTGAGATATCGATAGAATCAAAGAGAGGGATGAAGTGTGTGGGTGCGTGATCGATAAAGAGTGCCATCGAATTTTTGTTTGCCCATGTCAAAGATATAGGGCGGCTGGCCTACTGGAATGTGAGAGGGGAGAGGTGCAGTTTGTCTCTGTGGCATTGATACCTTCCTACAGCGTTCGACTATCGGTGTGTGTGTGTGGGGGGGGGGGGGCAGAGACCTAACTATAGAGAGGTAGATCGACTGGTATATGTGTGGGGAAGGAGAGATACCTAGCTATGTATTGAGGGAGATCGATCGGCGTCCATGCATATGTGTAGCAAAGGAATAAGATTCGAAGAGAGACAAAGCTAGAGTGTCGGAGGGTTGGTGGTGGAGTTGCTTCTCACAAATGGTGGGAGAGGCCTGCTAGACAAACGGCGGGTACGACTGCAATATCAGTAAGAGAGGGGATGCGTGCCAGTCTGTGCACGCGCGTGTGAGACGGGTCGGGAGGCATTCAAGGATGATGAGGAGGGACAATATGGCTGTGGTAAGCAGACGTAACTAAATAGGAAGATCAATCGTCATGTGCCAAAGAAAGGGAGAGATATAACTAGTGAGGTACGTCGATCGGTGCGTGGGGAAAAAGTGTTATAGTTGACCTAGATCGGTAGGTATACATACATGCATGTGTTAGAAGCAAATAAGGCCTAGAGAGACGGATAGAGAGAGAGGGATGCGGCTAGGAGGTGGTGCGAGAGGCCTACTATATCGAGGAGGGAGGAGTGTGCGAGTATGAGATCGATGAAAAGAGCGGCGGGAGTGTGCACGTGCGTGGAACCGTATTAGACAAAGGGGGCAGGGACGGTGAGAAGAGAAGAGGGAAAGCGTGTGTTTGTGGTAGGCGCACTTGGCTAGAGAGGTGTATCGACCGGTGTTTGCCAGAAAGAAGGAGCCCGGGGGCCTACACACACCGTGGGTGAACGATACTACATGTGAACAAGAGAAATAACGAATGTGCGCGATGGAGAGAATGCTGAGGGAGGGCGAGAGGGGGGCGGGCATGTGCATGCACAAGAGAAAGTTAGCGCTAGCTACAAAGAGAAGAGGATTGTGTGGGTGTAAAAGACAAACAGAGATCATAATTCATTATAAAAGTGGATTCAGATATTTGAACAAGAGATCATATTGTTTTAAACCGATGCATGCATGAATATAATGGTGATACACATGGTGTGCTTATGAACATGTTATACTACATATAATATATATAACATTTATTTGAATTTGTGATAATGTGTGGCTTTGCAGCTTAGGGCTAAATACTTGTCATAATGTAGGGGGCGGGGCACTATACTTTGTGTGATAAACACAATGTACATATGAAACATTGTTTAGATTATCAAGATCTAGCTAGTACTTCAAATGTACTATTATTTGGAATCGACATCAAGTGTATTGAAAATTTTGAATTCGAGTTCATATATATAGTGCACATAGTTCATATCTAACTCTATAGTAATCATGTGGTGTGTTGTTAAGATAATGTACAAATGATGGTTTAACTTGGCAACAATCATGATTGTAGATTTTTATTCAAATAGAGAAACGAATTCAAATTTAGTTAGAATTGCAGCGGTAGTATATACATTTGGAATGCACTAAAATGTTTGTATGAGTTGGTTACATGCATTATACAGCCAGAAAAAAAATTTAATTGGACATAACATGGATTCATAGTTTTGAATAGCATTTGTACAGTAAAACGGGACAAGACTCTCCCTTTGTGTGGTGCGAATAGTTTTTGTTTTTGTTTTGTTGTTGAGGGAAGTGCGAATTGATTTGGTATGTACATTATTACACGTTAGGCATGTCCCAAAATTTCAACCCGTGCCTTGTTATCCCAAAAATTCAGATATCGCTTTGTCTTTTTGTGCTCCGAAAACTCACGCCTTCACAACCCGCGCCTTGCTATCCCGAAATCACAATGCGCGCAAAAACTCTGTCCAGCTGCCAAGTTCTGAACGTGAAATCCCCCTTTTAACCCTATGCCGAAAGGACCGCTAGTTCAAATTGGTGGGGCTACTTTCGTAAAACACCCTACATTTTGGACAAGCGCGTCCCTAAGTCATGGTTCCCCCCTCCCATCACCTCCTTTTCGCCATTCGAAAAACCAAGCCGCCATAAGCTCTCTGCTCCAGCCGCAAAACCCCACCCTCTGCCGTCCGCCACCCCGCCGCTGCCCAGCCGGAACCTCTTCCCCGACGACGTCGTCCACTGCAATAGCTCGACGTCCCTCATCCATATTCCCGGATGAGGATCCGTCGTCGGTCTCGTTGTCCCGCCGGTTCAGCCTCCCCATCCTCCACCTCCAAGGAGCTGCTCCGATGATCGCCTCGTCTATCGCGGCTGCTCCATCACCACCGCGCTGCCTTAACCTGCTCCACCGGAACCGCAACATCTTCACCAACTCCTCGGACGAAGCTGGGGCCTACTCGGCGCCACCAAAGAGGTTGTACACTCATCGCATTGCACCTGCTCCTTAACTCAACCTCCCGGCGCCGCCGGTGCTCGATCCCTCTCCCCCATGGCACGGCTACCTCGATGCCGGTGCCGCCGGCGGCATCTCCATGGTGGCTCTCCCCTAGTGCGAGGCTCCCACGGCGGCGGCATCCATACCAGCCAGAGCTACTACTGCTGCTCCGGCTCTCGCTCGCTCGTGTTGCTGCTGCTACTCCGGCTCTCGCTCACCCGCATTGCTGCTGCTGCTCCGGCTCTCGCTCGCTCGCTCACGCTGCTGCTCTGCTCTTCCTCTCGCTCATGCTGCTGCTCTACTCTTGCTCTCACTTGCGCTGCTGATGCTGGTACATGGGCTGCTGCAGCTACATGAGTTGCTGCTCTGGCTCTAGTTTGCGCTGATGCTCCGGCTCCTACCTGCTACTGTGTTCCCTGTCGACTGCCTGCTGATTTAGATCACTGTTTCTATACTACTTGTGCTCGAGTGGCCTAAACTACACGTGAAGTGCTTCTCTGCTACTAGTGCGTTCAGTTTCGACAGTAACATTCAGATTCGACAGTAAATTTCAGTTTTGATAGTTAAGTTCTGGGTTAACAGTTTTTACCTCATCTGTTGTAGTCAGGTGTTTTTTGGTGATGTATATTTTACATCTACCACTTTTTGGTAATGTATTTTACATCATCTATTGGAGATGCTATTAGAATCCCACATGAAGTTAACAATGTCTGTCTTGTACTACTTCAGCATCGACGTCTTACGGCTCGCCGGATCTGCTCCAATGACGGAACCATCCATCACAACAGAGCAGTACCCTGGATGTCGTCTACGGACACCTCAAATCTTCCTGCACACCTCCGACAGTCACCTCTGTTGCAACTTCCTCAGCGACCAACTCAATGATGTTGAGGTCGACACGGCTACGCCAAACAGGTTGTACACTTGTCACATCACTTATTACTCTACATTCATGTCGCTCCATTAGGGCTATTTTGGTTCAAAGGAAAAAGTGAAGGAAAAACATAGCAATAGGAAATTTTCCTATGGTACTCTACTATTCAATTATTCATGCATTTGGTTGAAAGGAATGGAGCAAAACATCCACCTGGACCTACTTTTCAAAATCCTATGCTTGAAAACAAGACTAAGTGCATTAGTGGCGGAATAACATTCTAACTGTACACATTTTCATATGGTTTCACTTTAATTTGGCCATGTTTCTTTGCATTCCTTTGTTCTTCCAATTCTTGTGAACCAAACACCCAAGTTGACATAAATCCTGTGTTTACAAATGCTCTGTTTCCCATGTGAATTCGTATCCTATTCCGGTGTTTTTCCTATCCCTGCATTTTTAGAATCCTGCAAGGCAAAGGAGCCCTTATAGAATTACTTTAGTTACAGATAGGTGTCGAAGAAACTTTGTGTGGTTTGTCCTGCTCCTGTCACGACATCGTCCACATCACCTGAGCTGCTCCATCGACAGAAGCATCCACCCTACCAGACATCACGACTGTCGACCGTCTTTCGCGGCCTCATATCTCCTTCCCTACCACCGGCACCCACCGCAACTGCATCACCATCATCGACTCAGTAGATGAACCTGAGGAGTACACGGGTCTGCAAGAGAGGTCGCACTCTTTTGTTTCTTCTTATGTTATGCATTGCTTAATATTACCTGCTACTTTATTGTCCTGTTCACCTCTTAGACTCCAAGTGAGGAGCAAATTAATGTTCAAACTTGAGTTTTAAAATGCTTGTGGGGCACATATCGAGGCAGCAATGAATAGTATCTCTGTCTATTATCTGGTTCACCTAGGGTATGTCTATGTTGTTCATATTGGGTGGGAGACAAATAGTATGTTCATCTTGGGTGGGAAACAAACAGTAAAGCAATCATCATCTGTCTTTTTATTAAATTAAAGCTATCTTCAGCCTGCTATCATTGTTTTTGGATCTATCCACTGGTTGTTACCATCACTCTAGATTTCTGCATGCTCTCCTTACATAATCTCACTATTTTTTTCGTATGCATGCCAGATATTGTACACAGTCATGCTGAACATGTAGAGAAAAAGAGAAGAGTTTTGCGCGGCAATACAATGTCATGCAGACATCGCTCCAAGATGGGTGCAATGGCAAACCGTCCCCCCTATCACAGATTGTAATCCAGAGGAAGATATCTGTTCAGAGGCGGATTCCAATGGAGCCGGCCACTCCTATTTACCCCTCGAGCTGTTTCTCTAACTTTGCATGATGATGTTGGTCATATCATGCATCTGTTGCCTTGTAGTGCTTACTTTCGACATCATATATGTCATCTGCTTAGTTTAGATATCTTATGTAATGCCACCTGTTTAGTTTCTATATCATATATGTGAACTATGCAATCTCATATTTTTTAGCCAGCCATAATATATGTGAAATATGCAATGCCATCCTGTTTAGCCGGGCATCATATATTTTAATTATATCTTGCCATTCCTTTTCTTCATTACATTTCAATTTGTCGACAATGTTTGTACATTCAACTGCTCTTCCTGTGAATCAGCCATTTGAGTGGGTGACGGAAAAATCTGGAGTGAAAACAAGGTCTTCAGAGCAGACAGTGTTACCTGTCAAAGCAAATCTCTTGCTGGGTCCAGATAGCTCCTCAGAGATGATTCAGAGACAGATGACCAGTCCTGTTCCCCCACCGAGGTGTATGCTCTAACTTGGCATGGTTATACTACTCATATCATGCATATGCTATCTTGCATTGCATAGTTTAGACATCATATACACAATATTCAACACCATGTTCTTAGTTCAGACATCATATATGCGAATGCCATCTGCTTAGTATATAAATCACATATGTGAATTATATCATGTGATCCTGATTACTTAGATAACATGTATGTGAATTATGGCATGCGAACCTGTTTACTAAAGACATCATATAATTATCTCACGCCATCGTGTTTAGTGAGTCATCATAACTTTGAATTATGTCATGCTATGCTATCCAATTTAGATAGACATCATATATGTGAAATTATGTCATGCTATCCTTTTTAGTTAAAATATATATATGTGAACTATTTCATGCCCTCTTTTTTCCACAATAGCTATTGCATCTGTCTCTCATACAAGGTCCGTACATTAAACTACCTTTTCTTATTTATCAGCCATTTGAATTGGAAGGGGTGATGGCAGTATCTAGCAGAGTAAAAACACGGTCTTCAAATAAAACAGTGCTACCTCTTGGTGGAGATAGACCCTGGTTGTACATGCACAACAACCAGCCCTACCACACATAACCCAGACTCTCGCAGATTGTACCACTGCTTCGATGGACAGAGAACGAGCTTCACCCAATCTAACCCCAACCCCAGCAGATATTAATCCAGTTCCAGTTGACACATCACCATCTCCACCACAGAGCTCCAAACAACAGCAGTTAGTAAGGCAGCTCCAGTACCCAAATCGCCAGGACTACCACAGAAAACCCCAACCCCACCAGTTAGTACACCTATTCCTGTGGACGAAGCACAACCAGTCATTCGTAGTTTAGCATCTATCGCAATTGATGTTGTTAAATCCTATGTGCGTATCTTCCCATCATGGAAATATTATACTGAAGATGAAGGAATAAGCCAATTGTAGGTGTTCGTCCATGAGTTATGTGTAAGTAAAGTTATTCATGGCAATTACTTTGCTTTGTCCCATGCATTCTACCTCCATGTTGGTTATAATACAGCAAATGTTCCCAATTTTCTCTATAGAGAAGGACCGATTTGGAAACTCAGAATGAGGTAACTTGTGCTAATACCTCTGCTATCTTCAAGAATGCTTTCTGGTAGTATCAGAATTACCTGAAGAAAACGAACTTCACTGGCAAGGAAACTCATCAAATTCCCTTACTTTCTCCTGAGACACATTTACGGGACGATGACTGGGAACGCCTTGTTCTGAATTGGTCCAGAACCAAGAATGTGGTAAGGTCTATGAGATCATTTTTTATTTTGAAGTACTATATGCCTGCATCTTGCTGTACTGTATTTGTGTAGAACAAGTGCTTAAACCTGAAGAACAACTATTCTCATTTAAGATTCCATTGCTATGGTGCATACTGCTTTGCTGTTGTATCACTGTATATACTCATACAAACTTATTTTTAAATTGAAGGATCCATTTGAAACTCCAATGGCACAATAGGTATGTTTAAACATGTTTCTTTAACTAGTTTGCTCTTCTAAATTGCTCTATTGATTTCAATTTCAATTGTGCATACAATTGACTTCTCATATCATGCACATTACTAGCATCACAATAGAGCCAATAGTGTTGTTGTACATGTATACCCGTGGTACCCATCTGAAATCTTGTTGTGCCATGTAGTTTCCCACACTTGTATTCTTTCAATGCTGCTTTGTCTTGAACTGATATGATTTGAACCATGTCTCTATTTTGGTTTGGCAAGACAATACAGTGACCATAGCACACACACACACACATATATGTGTGTGTGTGTGTGTTTGATGCTTTTATTATGTACTACTTCGCAATAGAAGACTTGGTAGTTTAATCCTGTCCACCTTACTACTGAACTGGTTCACCGAAATGAGTTTCATATACCACATGCTAAACATGTCATGTGTCTGCTTGTTTCTTCTTTTAGAATGCTGACAGAATATTGGGGAAGAGTACCTTATTAAGCAATGGTAAAGGAAGTAATGCAGATAAGGTTTAGGATAGTGAGACATCCTTGTTGGTCTCCAACAAAGCTGATAAAACAACTAAGCAAAACTATCTTGAAGACAGTGAGACAACCCCAAAGTCCTGTCTTGATGTAGTGTTCGAGTTACTGGCCACTACTGCTGGCACAAGCTCTTCGAACTCACTGTCTGAATTAGTTTGGTTTCTTGAGTCTCTACAAGCTGACAGACATCGATCAGTTGTGCTGCGACAAGAAGCCGAAGGACTGAGGAAGTCCCTGGAGAATGTAGATGCATACTTTTTGGTGCAACAACAAGCGTTGGAGGATTTTAGCACCAAACAGGAGAAAGCTAATAAGCTTGCTAAGCTTATTGCCAGCATGGTGGATACCCAGGACAATGTTTCTTGAGATCTTCTGAAGTTGTTTCAGTTATGGACTTGTTCTGCCGTGTTTATTTGCACTGGTGGCTAATTTAGACACCCAATGTATGTAATATGCTGCTTTGTTCCGTATATTTGCACTGGTGGCGAGCTTTGATGCCCAGTGGATGTAATATGTGTAATAGCCGTAATAGCCTAGCGTAAGTTGCTTACTTATTTATTTCCTTATTGTCTTGTTTATTTGTTTGGTTGTAGTCACTGCAGTTCTTTTTCTGCAGTTTGCTAGTGGCCACAATAAAATATTTTTCAAAACTAGGCCACAATAACCATGGTGTCGTGGGTGGACACGATCACCTATGGGGCCACGAGCCCCTTTGTGGTTTGGCAGGGGGAGATCACATTGCACAAAGAGCGGAGGCCATGAGGTAGCACGATGATGTAACTCTGGTGGTTTTTAACCAGGTTTGGGCCTCTGAGAAGCGTAAAACCCTACTCCTGCTTTAGTGGATTAGATGGAGGAACACGAAGAACTCGCGGCGCTCAAGCCCGGCAAGGTGACCTCGGGGAGAGCTCCTACGCGCGTACAAGTGTGAAATGGTCCCAATCCTTTTCTAGGTTTCCTTGGACCTCCTTTTATAGCCCAAGGGGTAACCACAATAGTAAAACAGACATTATCTTGTGATTAGATAACTAACAGTGCTATCATACCTAACTCTGGCACTTGGGACAAAATGCCATAAATGCTACCTTAGGTGGCATGCTGGGGTACATCCCCGGCAAGCTTATGTAGCCGCTTAGCCACCTTCTGCTTATCATCTTTACACGCCTCTGGACGGGTGTCAAATAGGTGTGATCTGTCTTCTAGCAAGCTCCCACGTGCTTAATGGGTGCCACTTAATCACCTGGAGTGCTTGACACCGCATTGACAAGTGACTGGTGTCGAGGCGCGGTGGAGCGGTGGTGTCCTAGCGGTGGTAACTGACCTGTGCCTACCAGGGGCAGGGCTTGTCGGGCCTTCTTGGAGGGGTGTGCGCTTCAGCCTCCCATCTCCCCGGAGGCGCAGCTGGCACGATTTGGCTTTGCCCTTGTTTTCTGTATCGACCCTGCTGGCCTCGCCTGACTAGGAGAGGATACCTTCTCTTGGAATCCTTGCCTTATACATTGGCTTGGTCTTCTCGATCTGCTCCTTGACCTTATGAAGAGCGGTTTCCCTAGCTCGGCCTTGCATGGACTTGACTTGAGCTTGTTCCGACGGGTCCAGCTACCTTGAAGCAGCTACCCACCCCCCCCCCGGCAATCCCTGGCCATCGGGGCGGAGGCTTTTTGTCCGTGCACAAGTCAGGGGGAATAAACACCCCTGTTTGTGTACCCCGACAGAAGCCCCCGGGCCTGAGCCAAACGTGTTGCTGGGCAGTGTTGGGCTAGGCCCCAAACAGTGCATGGACACACGTCGGAGAAGTGCTGACCATGCAGTTTTAGTTATGATGACCCGTCAAACCCGCGTCCACTCCGCGTAATTATTGCAGGTCGTGGGGTCGTGGAACAGTAACCGTTAGTGAGTAATGCGCCTGCAAAAACGGTTACTTCTCGAAAAAAGATAGCGAAGAGCCAGCCCCCGCGTGTGTTGCCAATAAAAGGGCAACGCGAAGGGGCACTGCTCATTCGCATCCATTTCTTCCTCCTTCATCTTCTTCCTCAAGCCAAAAATAGCCTCCGTCGTCATAGCCTACCCCAGAGAAGCTCTGCTCGATCTTTCGTTCCCTTTGCGAGTCCAAGAGATGGGGCGAAAGACAGGCGCCATGAAGAGGAAGCAGGCGGCTGCCCCCACAGATCCCACGGCCGAGGAGAGGAAAAGGAAAGCAGAAGAGCTGGACAGGCATTTACAGGAGGATGTGGTGTTCTCCCCGTCAAATCTGGATGGCAATACTTTAATCGCGAGGTATGCATACATGTGGGGGATGGACATTAAGAATGGGCATGGAGCGCTCGAAGTGCTGCCGGAGGGGAAAAAGGTTCCTTCAGATTCGTATCACTTCTTTTGCGCATACTTCCTCTGTGGCCTCTCTTCTCCCTTCTTCGATTTCTTCTACGCTATGACGACGGTGTATGGATTCCATCTTCTGGATTTCATGCCCAATGCCATGGCGTGTATGGCAATCTTTGCCCACTTGTGTGAGAACTTCATTGGAGTTGCCCCCAACGTGTATTTGTTTAGGCACTTCTTTACCCCACGGATAGAAGACAAATCTCATCGCTCGGAAAACATAAGCTGGATCCCCCGGGGCAAGAAGGAAGACTGGGATTACCTTCCCGGCCAGCAGCGCGGCAAGTGGGAGGAATGGAGAGGTGATTGATGCTGGATCAAGGACGAGAAGGCCCCCGAATTTTGCTCGACGTGGACTAAATGTGTCACGCGCGGAATTGGCTGGGGCAAGCTGGGCCTCAGTGATGATAGGCTCCGCCCGATGCTGAACAGGATCGCCCGCCTCAAAGCTGCCGGGCTAACCATCGAGCTTGTGGGGGCCGACTTCCTCCGGCGCCGCATTGCGCCGCTATAGAAGAGGGATAGGTTTGCTTGGGAGTACAAGAACTCTGCCGACATGATGCGGTTGTACCCAGGCCCTATCAACAACTTGGCAGTGTATGGCCATGGCTGGCTATGCAAACATTTTTTTGGCAATCTTGGGCAATTCCATCTGCCGGAAAAGGTTGTTCCCCTACACCTCAATTCTGCCCTAGGCCAGATCCTGCAATGGATGCCTGATTGCAATGCATTCGGGGGTCAAAGCTGATTGGGAACTGCCCACCCTGGATGCCGAGATGGACTGGGTCTCTTGTTTGGAGGAAAGGGCCTCTAGGGTAGAAAATGACGTCACCAAGTGCACCACCAAGGCGGAAGTAGCGTTCATTGCAACCAGGATTGCGGAGGATAGGGTGCTCAGGGCTGCCAAGGGAATGGGGCCCAGAGTGGAGGTGGAGGAGGAAGGTGCTGAAGGCCAACGCTCTTCCGATGAGGGGAGTGAGGAAAATGCCATAGAGGAGACTGTCAGGCATGAACTTGCTGGGGTTGGAACTTCCTAGCCCCCGGCAGCAGGGACTCCAGAAGGGGTGGAGGCAGAGGTGGAAGAAGAAGGGCTTGAAATGGTTCCTCAAGCCTGGAGCCAGGTTGGCGCCTCCGCAAGCGGGCCAATTAGGAGCGAGTGGTTCTTGCCCCCTCGCGGAGCAGCCACAGGGTGAAGAAGACAACCACCAGGGGTGACAAGCAAGATGTGTCACGCCGCCTATCCTCCCACCTTACCTAGGCCAAGACTCCACCCACCAAGCGACGGGCGGTCGTAGGAGTGGATCCCGGCCCTTCGTCGAGCCCAATTTCTTCTTCAAGCTCAATCCCGCCAGAGGTCTTGGTCCCACCGACGAGCTCATTGCTGCCGACAAGTTCTGCTCCTCTGACTCTGAAGAGGGACAGAGCAACCCCGCCACCTACGGCATACGAGTTGGGCTCCATGCTCAGGGACCCGGAGTAAGCAGATCAACCAACCCTCTTATTGGAGCATTCTGTACTTGATCATCAATTTAATCATGTCTTGTTGTCTTGGCAGGGACGAGGAACCCCTGGCTCAGCGGGCCAAGCAAGTCAAGTATGCAGTGGTGCCGGGCCATTCGACAAGCGCGGGCCTACCGGGGGATAAGGTAGGGGATCCCGTGCCTAGCCCCCAGTCCAGCCCCCGACGCGAAGACATGGGATGCATTTTGCCTGTTCGCGGAGATGCGGAGGAGCTCCCCTCATCCCCCGGCAAGGGGTTGGGTGAGAGTCAGCAAGGCGGAGCCCACCAAGAGGGGTCCACTCTCCAAGGGTCCCCGCTGGCCAAAGTTCAAGCAGAGGGATCACTGGGAAGGGCCTCCACCGAGGGGTCTGCTCGCGTTGAGGCCACAGTCACCAAAGGTGCGGATGTGGAGTGCGTGCCGGCAACCGATGTTGCCGAGGAAGGAGATGTCCTCTCACAGCAGCCCCCACTGGGTAAACCGCTTGTCTTTGCTCCCTTCTGCCTAAATTATTTGTTTTCTTGGTCTTGACTTGCGAATGCCTGGCTCCTTATAATTTCGTCTGCTGATCTTATGTGCGGCCCCATCAACTGAAGAACTCGAGCTCTTGGAGGAGGTGGCTAACATTGGGAAAAGCGCTACTGAGGAAGCGGTCAGGATTGCTGCCGCGGAGGGCCACGAGAGGACTACCGGGGATATTCAGGAATTGTCGGAAGACATAGAGAAAATCCCCGGCAGCATATCAGGCCCAGATATAGTCATCGAGGAGAAGGCTCCCCTCCAATCAATGGGGCCGTTTCCCTTGAACAGTCCTCCGGCAGCAGCCCCACAATCTTCCCCAAGCAAGCTGGCGTTAATCCTCGCTCGCCCTGGACCCATAACTCCTGGCTCATCTGTCACAGCGGGCGTAGATTTTGATGAAGAGATCAGTCGCATACTGGCGCCGCTGTCTCAGAGAGTTGGGAGAAGCTGGTGATTCAGACGATGGCGCCAAGGATTTGGTATTCCTGGAATTTGTGGTAGCCGGGCTCAGGGATGTGCAGAACAGGTACAACCACAGATGGGAGGCAATCAAAAAGCAGCACAACTCCATCGATCTTGTGAAATAGAAGCTGACAGACAAGGGTAATGAATTGCGCAGGTGGTACAAGAAGCAATCCCACTCTATCATGCGACAAGAGGAGGTGCTGACTATGGCCAAGGAGGACGTTGCTGCCGGGGAGGTCTGGTTGGCGGAGCGCAAAGCGCGAAGCGCTTCTAAACGCCAAGGAGAAGGACATCTCCACTCGGGAAGGGGCTCTCGAGGCTACCCTCCGCGGCAAGCACAAGGAGCTGGAGGCCCTTGTTCAGCAACGCACCAACGATCTGGAGGATGCCCACAAAGCCGCTCTTATTGCACTTACCCTTGAATCTTCCACCCAACTGAAGAAGGTTACTAACGAGCTAGCTGCCGCATCTGTTGCTAGGGTTGATCTTGAAAACCAATTGAGCAAGCTGACAGAGGATCTTGCCGGGAGTAACAAGGAGATCGCGGGCCTCAAAGAGGAAGTGCAGAAAGCAGAGACCGCCCTGAAGGGGGCGCAATCGCAGCTTTCCTCCAAGGGCCAGGATCCTAACACTGCCAACGGCACCATTTCTAACATGAAAGCCAGGCTTGCATCTCTGGAGAAGGATCTCGAATCTGCCAGTTGCCGCGAGAAGCTGTTGATGACGGACTTGACCAAGGCGAGAACTCTCCAAAAAGACGCGGAAGACAAGTTGGAAAACCAAGTCCAGCAGCACGATCTCTGGATCAAGAGCATGGTTGACATTGCCGAGTGCCTCACTGCTCAGATTGCCAACATGGATATGAAGAGCTGCACCTTCTCCGTCGGCCAGCATGAGGTTCCAAGTGTCAAGCTGATGCTCTTCTTTGAAGGCCTGATCGAAGGGTTGAGGATGTATGAAGACGACAGGGCCTCCTGCTTTGCCGACGAATCCCGGAAGCTTGCTCGCGATGCCCTCTTCTTGGTCTTGAGCAACCTCGCCTTCTTCCACCCGAACCTTGACCTCTCCGATGACTTCAAGAAGCTGCCGCCAGGTGCCGATGTTTCTGCTGCCGTAGTGAAGGCCGCCCCCCTTGCCGACAGGGTCCTCTCAGTCCCAAGAGTTCAGGGGGGCAGATGAACCCAGCCTTGAGCCGTCCTGGCCGCCATTTTATTGAGTTGCTGTCAAACAAAAGGACATGATTCGGCCTTATGTTAGGCTTTGCTATCTTATGGCATGTAATAGCACTTTTAAGTAGTTTGCATGAACTGGTGTTTAAACGCAAGCGCATATTCCCCCCTTCGCTTCCCTACTGGTATTCATACGGTTAGTTTCCTCACGTACTTTGGTTGCCCACCAAAAACATGTTGCTGCGATTGCCTTGACGAACGGATCCTTAGCATTCTGCTGGTGAAGGCATGCCCCCGGTGGGTTTTTCCTTAACAGTCCTTGATGCAACCACCTGCTTTGTTGAGCGGGGCTTGAAACAAAGCAAGGGCGCAAACAAATATGGCAAGGTTCCAACACGCAAAGGACTTGTCATACGAAACCCGGGTGGTTATGGGGATGAGCAAGTACATGCTTTAAGGAAAGTTTACAAGTGTGCCAACTTAGCTTTTGTTCATGTTTCCCTCTTGCCGGGGCGTATTTTTTCCCATGTATACCATCCCCTCCTTCATTCGCAGTTGTCCCTCGCCCTCCCCTCCCTATCTGCCAATGACCCTCAGCGACCTGCGCGATGGACATGCTGGCGTACAGGGCCTTGTCGTGGTTTGCTTGCCGAGGGTGCCAGCCGACGAATTTGCTCTAGCATTCAGTTCAGGATTTACCCTTAGCGGGATAAATGCAGGACCAAACTTTGTGCAATCTTATCGACGCCGGCGGCATCGCCGTTGCACACCCTGATCATTGGCGAGGAAGGAAGGAAGGGAAGGCCAGGTATGCACCGTCCTCCGGCCTGTCAGATCGAGCGACACTTCTTGGGATCAAGTGTGCTCGATCAAGGATTGCGATAAGGACGGTGCCGTTGCTTGGCCCATCCTACCTTCCGACTGCGGATGGCACGACGCTCAGTTTATCTATGCCAGCCATGCCAACCATAGAACCAATGCCCCTCACCCTTGTCGCCGCTGTTGCAGTGGCGGAAACGTGCAATGGAGCCTCGGAAGGAAGAGGCTGGGGAGCGGCATTGCTCCCTTTCTTCTTCCATGACAAAGAAGGCGATGATGAAAATCGATGGGCTGTTCACGACTTTGGGTTCACACAAGCGATTCCCCCTACCTGGCGCGCCCAAGATGTCGTGGGTGGACACGATCACCTATGGGGCCACGAGCCCCTTTGTGGTTCGGCAGGGGGGAGATCACGTTGCACAAAGAGCGGAGGCCATGAGGCAGCACGACGATGTGACTCTGGTGGTTTATACCCAAGTTAGGGCCGCTGAGAAACATAAAACCCTACTCCTGCTTTAGTGGATTAGATGGAGGAACATGAAGAAAACGCGGCGCTCAAGCTCGGCAAGGTGACCTCGGGGAGATCTCCTACGCACGTACAAGTGTGAAATGGTCCCAATCCTTTTCTACGTTGCCTTCGACCTCCTTTTATAGCCCAAGGGGTAACCACAGTGGCAAAACAAACATTATCTTGTGATTAGATAGCTAACAGTGCTATAATACCTAACTCTGGCACTTGGGACAAAATGCCATAAATGCTACCTTAGGTGGCATGCTGGGGTGCATCCCCGGCAAGCTTATGTAGCCGCTTAGCCACCTTCTGCTTATCATCTTGACACACCTCTGGATGGGTGTCAAATAGTTGTGATCTATCTTCTAACAAGCTGCCACATGCTTAGTGGGTGCCACTTAATCACCTGGAGTGCTTGACACCGCATTCACAAGTGACTGGCGTCGAGGCCCGGTGGAGCGGTAGTGTCCTGGTGGTGGTAACTGACCTGTGCCGTCCGGGGGCAGGACTTGCCGGGCCTTCTTGTAGGGGTGTGCGCTGCGGTCTTTGGTCGCCCCGGAGGTGCAACTGGCATGGTTTGGCTTTGCCCTTGCTTTTTGTATCGACCCTGCTGGCCTCGCCTGACCAACAGAGGATACCTTCTCTTGGAATCCTTGCCTTATACGTTGGCTTGGTCTTCTCGATCCGCTCCTTGACCTTACGAAGAGCGGTTACCCTGGCTCGGCCTTGCGTGGACTTGACTTGAGCTTGTTCGAGCGGGTCCAGCTACCTTGAAGCAGCTACCCCCCCCCCCCCCGGCAAGCCCTGGCCATCGGGGCGGAGGCTTTTTGTCCGTGGACAAGTCAGGGGGAATAAACACCCCTATTTGTGTACCCCGACACATGGGCAACATACAGACAGTTGTAACGATGGTCCCGCTACGCTGTAGTGACCATGGGCCATTGGATCCATGGGCCTTCTACGTGCCGTAGAATCAATGGGCCTTCTACGGGCTGTATGATTGATTGGCCAAACATGAGCCGTACTTATTCGTGGACCATTAACGAACCATTATATGGGCCGTAAACGGGCTAGAATCATCAGTTTATGGCCCAAGCATAACGGGCCGTTAATAGGCCGATATGCGTAACGGGCTTAATTCTATCGACAGGCATAACGGGTCATTATTGGGCCATATTTGATGATGCTATGAAACAGCCCAATGTGTTAACAGGCCACAAACAGGCCGACTATAACCACAGGCTGAATTTGGCCCACAAACAGAACAGGCTAGTAACGGGCCTTAAGTAATCAAATGTTGGCAATGAGCCCAAGAATAAATGGGCCCTTAGAAGGCCAAAAGGTAACACGGGCTGGAAACGGCCCAATGGAATAGTGGGTTGTTAATGGGTATAAAGCGATATACTGTTCATTTTGGGCCAGTTTCACGACGGGCCTTTATTGGGCCCAGAGTTACAAAGGGCCTCATATGGGCCGAAAGACGTCATGGGCCATACATGGGCCAGAAGTTACAACGGGCTAGGATCATATTGGACGGTCTAGATGGCGCTACTGGGCCTAATTCAGATAGGCCATAACGGGTCGTGAGTTAGCGGGCTGTAAATGGGCTATATGCGAACAGGCCGTTAACAGGCTTTCCGTGGGCCGGCCCGCTTTCTTTTGACCAAGTCAAACGGGCCGGCCTTTTGACCTGAATGGGCCGCTGTGAAGGAAATATGCCCTAGAGGCAATAGTAAAGTTGTTATTTTATATTTCCTTATTCATGATAAAGGTTTATTATTCATGCTAGAATTGTATTGATTGGAAACTAAAATACATGTGTGAATACATAAACAAATACCGTGTCCCTAGTAAGCCTCTACTAGACTAGCTCGTTGATCAAAGATGGTTAAGGTTTCCTAACCATAGACATGTGTTGTCATTTGATAACGGGATCACATCATGAGGAGAATGATGTGATGGACAAGACCCATCCGTTAGCTTAGCATATGATCGTTCAGTTTATTTCTATTGCTTTCTTAATGTCAAATACATATTCCTTCAACTATGAGATTATGCAACTCCCGGATACCAGAGGAATACCTTGTGTTCTATCAAACATCACAACGTAACTGGGTGATCATAAAGATGCTCTAAAGGCATCTCCGAAGGTGTTTGTTGAGTTGGCATAGATCAAGATTAGGATTTGTCACTCCGTGTATCGGAGAGGTATCTTTGGGCCCTCTCAGTAATACACATCATAAGAAGCCTTGCAAGCAAAGTGACTAAGGAGTTAGTTACAAGATGATGTAGTACGGAACGAGTAAAGAGACTTGCCGATAACGATATTGAACTAGGTATGAAGATACCAACGATCGAATCTCAGGCAAGTAACATACCGACAGACAAAGGGAATTATGTATGTTGTCATAAGGTTTGACCGATAAAGATCTTCGTAGAATATGTAGGAACCAATATGGGCATCCAGGTTCCGCTATTGGTTATTCACCAGAGAGATGTCTCGGTCAAGTCTACATAGTTCTCGAACCCGTAGGGTCCGCAAGCTTAACGTTCATTGACGATATAGGGTTATATGAGTTATATGATTTGGTGACCGAATGTTGTTCGGAGTCCCAGATGAGATCACGGACATGACGAGGAGCTCTGGAATTGTCCGGAGGTAAAGATTGATATTTAGGACGATACTATTCGGACACCGAAAGAGTTTCGGAGTGCATCGGGTAGTCATCGGATCGCCGGAGGGGTTCCAGACACCCCCGGGAGGTCTATGGGCCTAATGGGCCAAGGGGAGGGACACACCAGTCCACAAGGGGGCTGGCGTGCCCTCTCCCTGGCCACTGGACCTATGGTAAGGAAAGGGGGAGGGTTGGCTCCTCCTGCCTTTCCCTACTCATGTGAGAAAGGAAAAGGGGGGGTGGGGGGCGTCACCTCCCCCTGCCTTCCTCCCGCACACAAACATGGCAGGGGGGCCTGGCTAGGGGCAGGAGCCCAAGTGGGATTGGGCCCCACTTGGGGCGCCTCCTGGCTGCCTTTCCTTTCCCCCCACCTATATATATGTGGGAGGGGGCGCCACACATAGCCCACAACAATCTCTTAGCCGTGTGTGGCGCCCCTCTTCACAGTTTCGTCCCTCGGTCATATTTTCGTAGTGCTTAGGCGAAGCCCTGCGGAGATAGCATCACCACCACCGTCACCATGCTATCATGCTGCCAGAACTCATCCACTACTTCATCGTCTTGCTGGATCAAGAAGGCAAGGACGTCACTGAGCTGAACGTGTGCTGAACGCAGAGGTGCCGTACGTTCGGTACTCGATCGATTGGATCGCGAAGAAGTTCGACTACATCAACCGTGTTACTAAACGCTTCCGCTTACGGTCTATGAGGGTATGTAGACACACTCTCCCCTCTCGTTGCTATGTATCTCCATGGATAGATCTTGCGTGTGCGTAGAATTTTTTGTTTTCCATGCAACGTTTCCCAACACGCTGTTGGGCCGAGCCATGTGTCGACGTATCATAGGCGCATCCCGTCGATTCACTGGATGACATCTGTCCCAATGCGGAGCTGACACGTGGTTCCCCAAGTGAATGAGAATTTTACACGTGGAAAATCCCCATTGGTCCGGGCTGTTAACGGGTTATCGGATCCAAACCGGAACCCGATAGCTTAACGGTGACCCGTTACGGTGGATGCCACGTGTCGGTTACCCTTCACGAAAACACTTCCATGACGCACCATTTATCATCATGGAAGTGGACACTTCCGTGATGATAATTTTGGTATTGTCATGGAACACTTCTACGATAACACAGGTATGACTATCTTGATTCTGTCATAAAATCATCATGGATGTACATGCATGACAGAAAACGTGACCTACTGTGACAAACCGGTATCATCACGGAAGTGGTTTTTTTTGTAGTGATCTCTCTGTTCTGTGGGCATGCGTCGGGGGAAGAAGATGGAGGCAGGAGGAAAGAGAGAGGAGATGGTGGGGCCCATGTCTAAGCCTCTCAGCGGTGTTGACCCTGGGCCCGTGTGTTTTTAAGTGGAAACATATTTCCGAAAATACACTTTCCAATTATGAAAATGCACTCTGGACAGCTTCAGCGCCAACTGCGCTTTCTATACTTCGAAAGCGTATTCTGGTGGAACACGCTTTCTGTTTCTCCCCACCGGCCAAAACCCTTAAATAGCGAACGTTCGTCAGTTAAGCGCAGAAATGAATACTTTTTATTTCTTTTTCTTCCTAACGAACAAACAGCCGTAACTCCACAACGGTAACTCCGATTCAGGTGATTCAAAAACCCACGTTCTCTATTCGTCGAGCCTGTTCCGTTTGTACCTTTTTCATGATATTCTAACATTTTGAAAATGAACATTTTGCCCTTGCCCTTATTCAGCCCCCTTCGAGAGGGAAAATTTTCCGGTGATTCTTTCCGCGAGCCCCTCGCACTTCTTCCCGATGGATTCTTCATCCTCACACAAGCCACGACAGCCACTTGCATGATTACCTTGCAATAGCCATGGTTTCTACTTGAATGATTTAACTAATTGTTTGCTCATTTAATTGTTTTGAATGCTATGTAAATGCTTGTGAATCCATGTCCATACTTATGCCATGTTCATTTTGCATCTGTTAGTTAAATGATTATTTGATAATGTTATCATCATCCTATTTAAATACTCGTATTTATTTCCAATGACATTGCTAAGATGCTCACATGAACAGTTATCGTTTGTATGTAAATACTTGTGCTATTCATGATCATTACTATGCCATGCTCAATTGCATCCAGTAGCTTAAATAGTTTAATGTTGTTGATGCCAGAATCCATATGTTAAATGGTTATGCTTTCCATCCATGTTCATGTTGATATCATACTCATATGCATTATTATTTCATCATGTTATTATGACTCAGCTCATCACCATTCAAGTTTAGTCGGATTTTAATCGAACTTGAACAAATCTGTTGGCTGAGTCATAGTGCCATCGAATCGAGCTGACCAGTGCAGCAACACTTTCCTAATGGGGGGGCCCCTGATTCAGTCTATTGTCATGCCTCTCGCTGGTGCCGCCAACTAGGGAAGGTTATGTGCGCGCGCTACACTGATCAGGTAGGCGGCCATAAGCCTTGTGTGCCCGAGTTGTTTGCGCGCTTTTATCCCCGTTTGGTACCATTTTTGTTTTTCCATGATGGTGGCCGGCCACATAGGTGGAGGATGTCACGAGGTGACATCGGGGCCACCCATGACTTAGCCCAAAGGGGAGTTTGTTGGAGTGGCTGGGAGAGTGTCATGCAATAGATTGGTTTTGTCGGAATGTCGTTGGTCCACCCGAATGGGAGCGTGAAGCCATGAATTCCGTGGTGTGGGTACAGTGTAGTAACCTCTGCAGAGTGTATAATCTATTGATAGCCGCGCCCATGGTTATGGGCCCAATTTGTAGTAGGTCACACTATGGGTAAATAGTAATAATAATTTGACTAATAAACAACCCCGGTTCGATGAGGAAAGAAGTTGGTTGATCTTTATGTGGTCATGCGATGATCATGATGGTATCATTGATACCGAAGTTAGTTGATTTGTATTGGGTCATGCGATGATGATGGGTAAAGATGTAGCTCCTTGTGGTCATGTGATGATCACTATGGTATTGTTAATACCAAGCTTGGTTGATCCTGAGGTGAGCATGTGATGTTCCTGATGGTAACTTGATATCTATGGTGGTTACGAGGTAACCTCTGGGCAGAGTAAGTTGTACCAAGGGACCTTAAACATTGAAGCCCTTGCATACTAGTTCTAGTATCACCATGTTCATATCTTGAGTAACATGTTCATGCCATGCTCATCTGATATTGTTCTAGTCGTAGCATGCTCATCATTAATTAGCCTGTAAATGCCATGTTATTGTTTGTCTTGATTGCTTTGGTTGTTGCGAGCTTGCGAGTACATTCAAAGTACTCACCTGGTTTGTCATGCCATGATTGCTTGCTTGTCGAGGATACTGAGTTTGCGAGCTAGGAATGCATCCCAGCCAGAGTCCTTGCGGAGTGGAGTTCATCACCATTGTCGTTGTTCCGCTGCTAGAAGTTATTCCGCTCCGAGTTGTTCCGCTGCTAGCATAGAGCTACCTGAGCAGGCGTAGTGTTGTCGTGCTGACGAGCCTTTGTAATATCAGAACCCTTGTATCCATTTGTAATAGAGAGCTGATTTGTTCTATGCCAAGTAGTGCTATATTCCAGAAGACTTGATCTCTGGGCTGGAATACGAGGTGTTTCGGTCTCTCTGAGCCGGGGTGCCACAGGCTTTGGTATCAGAGCAGGTCTGGCTGTAGGATGCCCTAGTCTGCGCGAGCGTTAGAAAACGGTAGTATAGAGTCTAGTCGGTTGGCTGCATTTGGTTGCTGCATTTGTTTGTTGCAAAGCATGCATATAGACTTATTATCTTGTTGCTAATGGTTGATCTTCTGAGTGTCGCTAATGGTTGATCCACTACCTACACCCTTCAGTTTTGCATACCTACTCTTCGGTGATTGGCGTCATCTCTGTCCCAGTGGAGTGATGCCGAGGCACCAAGTGGTATCGAACACATGCAGGATTTGTGCTCAGGTATCGCGTCGATATCTTTCCGTCAGCCACACCTATCGTTTCGGTGATAGACATATTTCTATCCCGAATAGTGCCTTTCAACTCACCGCTTCGGCAACCCTTACTGATATTTGTTATCGGAAAAGGGCAATGCCAGCTGATCCTGCTTTCCACCGCTATCCTACCCTGTCACCCATTCTTTGGACGTGTATGTTTCCCTTCCGTCCGCTTGATGATGATGTGGTTGTGACCTCCATGCTCTGCTACATGATCACTAAGTACGTCCTCACCTTCGGGCCCGCTCAGATCCAACCGGTGTTAAGCCAGTGCTTGGTGTAGCTCTGTTTACACCAATCCTTCCACACGTGGATTCACTTTCATGCACATCGCCACAGCATGATAGATCGTAATACTAGAGTCCCCTTGAGATTTTTGTTCTTGAGTATGCATGCATAATATTGTTGTGTATAGTAGTAAAATATGATATTGTTTGTATGTAATCTTGATGCCTTGCGTGCTTTTGTTTCATTTGTTTCTTTTGCTTCTTTATTTGGGCCCTCGGTGTTGCCTTATTTCCCCTTATGAAAGTTGCTCATTAATCGACACCATACTCGAAGAATTAATAAGGATATCAAATATTTGGAAGCCTAGCTAAACATTATGAAATTCTCAGCCGACTGCATTATTTTGGGAATATCTGGTCGGACTGCAAAAGACATCCTGGATTGATTATCAACATCAAGTTTACATCAGTGGTGCAATCTTCACATCAGTGATGATTAAATTAGCCAGAAGATAAGTGGTGTGCAAGACCAACGGTATATTATCAGTCAAAGGTACGTTTTATACACAAGGTTTGGTTCTGTTATGAGTAAAAGTTGAAACCTGTTATACCCGGAAGCAAGCGAGAATATGTCATGTATCTAGTACACAACAAGAAGGATAGTCCAACAAATTATTTTCATACAAGTAACAAGAAGCAGGAATATCAAGGGTATATATATATATATATATGTGTGGCATTCAGTCTACATGTCACAGAGAGAAGTTTCTGGTATTAGGAACTCCAGTCTTCCTCCGCAAGCTATTAGAGAAGCTTACAATGCAAGATTCCTCAAACTTCCCCGGTACAATATGTGGATGACTTCCCGCACAAGATACTCTGTCTTCTTCAGTAAGCTACCGCAGAAATCTTTCGGCATAAGTCACCAAATCTTCCCCAACAACCAACCAGGAGGGGAAGCTTCTGAAGTATGGTACCCAGTCTACTTCAGCAAGCTGCCCGATGAAAGTTTCGAGCACAAGCTATTCAATCTTCCTCAGCACGATACTCTCAATGGCTTTCAACACAAGCTGTCCAATATTCCTCTGTATGACAATACAAATAGTGGACAACATTGGTACAAGATAATACACAATGAGTTGGCAGTATATGGCAGCGCATCCCAGAAATCAAGTTTGCAACAGTTTGGTCAAAACACGAGCTACTCAGGACAAAAGTGTCTGCCTCGGGAATCAAATGTTCAGCTACACATACTTCCATATACATTGTGAGCATGTTGCCCAGGTCATGCAAGTCACTCATATGAGGATGCAAGTAGATCCACCAAATGAAGGTAAAAGCAACCACCATATGAGTGATGCAAGAAGAAGAAAGCTAGTTATACACCTCAGTGGGTGATGCAAGGACCGAAAAGCTTTGAAGAAAGACAACATGGGACAACAATTGTGGCAGTGCTTATCAAGGCAAGCTTCCTCAGACCCGACAAAGAGATATCATAAATCTTTGTCACTGTCTTGTATGATTGAAGATAACAATGAGCTCCGTACAAGCACACGCGAACCAAGCCTATATCATATGCACGAGGCATGAAGGAGGATATCGTATGGTTGCCAAAATATTATGCCCGACGGTACATATCAGCACACAAAGAATTGAGGATATATATGGCCAAGCACTTTCGGCAAAAAGTTTCAAAAAAAGAGGACAATAATGAAGAAGCAAGACCGGCAATACAGGTATGATAATTGTCGGTGTTCTACGATCGGGGGTACCCAAACTTGCCTGCCTACGACCCAGCGCATGGCCCCGTTGACGGCCCAGTACGGCCCAGCGACAAGACTCCATGAGCAAGACCCTCGCGAGGGCACCCCAGCCTCACGAGGCGAACAGCGCCAAGACCTCCCGAGGAGCAGCTCCCCGAGCCTGCCTCCCGAGGAGTGGAGATCTCTATGAAGGTACCCCACCTCGCGAGGCTCACGATGACGTGAGCCATGACGACCAAGACCAGGCGGGCGCCAGCCGGCGTAGTGGAGGACAGTTTCCTCTTTGGTGCTAAGGAGGCAAGGACGTACGCGGGTCCCCAAGGAATCCCCCAAAGGTTTCCATTCCGGTGCAACAAGACCAAGACCGTGGGCATGGCAGGACGGAGGTCATCACCGAGCCCACAGCTGCATCATTGCCAGAAGCTTTGCAGGCGAAGACCACTTTTTGTCAGGATAAGATGTACCCTTGTCCCCCTTCAAAATTGGCCACTGTGGTATTCCTTCCCTCCTAAGTTATGAGGGAAGAGAACCGGGCCTAGTATAAGTATAGGCTAGCCTCCACCGTAGAGAAGGATCGATTCATTCTCATCCCTTGAGCCCTCGTGAGGCAGCTCATCCACTGTACTAGTTCATCCTCAACCTCCTCGTGAGGCCAATCCACCACAAAGCAGGAGTAGGGTTTTACACCGCAAGGTGGCCCGAACCTGCGTAAACCACCGAGTCCTTTTCTTCTTCCTGCTCACGCGTACTCGACGAGATTAGGCCGTGGGCGGCGAGCTGTGAGACGTCATGAAGTGAGATCCTTCATTCACGCCCCAGAGTTTGAACCTAGTTTTGGTCCGCGGAGCCCCGATTCCGACATTTGGCACGCCAGATAGGGGCGTATCGAAGCTCTCCCTTCTGCTTCGTCTCGTCTCTGCTTCGTCGCCCCATGGCCGACGCCCGCCGAGTTCACGCTGAGCGCCAGGATGCTAAGTCGCCTAGATGGCGCCCGTGGGCCATGGTGTTCCTCGCTGCTCTGCCTCTCCCACCGCAAACGCCGCCACCGACCTGGACTCGTTGCTGCCCCCCTCGGCGCAGCATGACGGCCGCACCGCCACGCCTTCCCTCACTCCCGCCATGGCGTCATCTTCCCACACTCGTCGCAGGCCGGCGAATGCTCAAGCCACATTCCTCATGGTGCGTGAGTTGCTGTGCTACCGACCTGCCAACAAAGGCTACGATGCCTGGCTTGGTCGCATCACTGAGCTCGTCAACGCCGCCGGTAAGGGCCCGGCACCCTCCCAGTCGCTCCGTCGCCCACCTTCCCACACGGGCGACGTGGCGCACGGCACGCCTCCGCCTCCTCCTCTGCGTAGTGCCGACGCCGAGCCCAGATGGGACGGGCGTCCGCGCGACCCGCCGCATGGGGCGCCTGCGCAAACACGAGATGAGGCCAGCTGCCAGGTGGTGCAGCAGCCTCAGCATGGCGCGCGTGCGCTCCCCGCACCACCTCGCCAGCACCAAGACCAGGCAGCTTTGGGAGCTGCGGCACAGGGGCGTCAGGACCATGCTCCCCTCGCACGGGCCGCACCCGTGAGCGCGGCAGGCTACCGCGCCATCACCCGTGAGCTGCGCCATGTCGTTTGGCCCGGCAAGTTCAAGCCAGACCTACCCCCGCGCTACGACGGCACCCCGACCCTGCGGAGTTTCTCTAGTTCTACTCTCTGAGCATCGAGGTGGCAAACAGCGACGACAAGGTCATGGGGAACTGGTTCCCCTTAGCTCTCAAGGATGGCGCGCGCTCCTGGCTCATGCACCTCTCAGAGGGGTCAATATCCTCTTGGGATGAGCTTCGCGAGCGTTTCATCGCCAACTTCCAAGGCACCCGTGGCCACGCCCTCACCGTCAATGACCTGCGGCGCGTGAAGCAATAGCTGGGTGAAACCCTCCGCAAGTACATTCAGCACTTCACCAACATTGGCCTCAAGATCCTGAAAGCCTCAGACGAAGCCATCATCTCGGCGTTCACCGAGGGCATCACAGACGTCAAGATGAGCGAGGAGCTAGCCATTCATGATGACCTGTGCACGGCGCTGGAGATGTTCAACTTGGCGGATAGATGCGCCAGGGCAGAAGAGGGCCGCCTCTCTCTCCTCAAGCTCCCTGACGTCGATCCTGAAGACAAGAAGGCCAAGGCCAAGGAGGTGAAGCGCAAGGGTCCCACTGTGCTGGCAGCAGAGCCTGAGTTGAAGCGCGGCCATGACCGCGATGAACCAGCCAAGGATAACCGCCCATTCTGCATCTTCCACAACGTTCATACCCACAACACCAACGATTGTCAATAGCTCAGGGCTCTCCGGGATGAGCGCCTGGGTCGCCGCCCCGAGCACGGCGACAGTGGCTTTGGCCGTGGAGGAGGCCGCAGCGAAGGCTGCTGGGACAACCGCAACCCTTGCCAGGACTGGCACGACCAGCCTCACGAGGAGCGCTGGCGCGATCAGCCTCGTGATGGCCCCTGGCGTGATCAGGCTCGTGAGGCCCATCCTCAGGGCAACGCTGGCCTCCCTCCGCGGCCGCCACCGCCAAGGAGGAATGATAACAACCATCAAGACGATGGGGCTGGGGGCTTCCAGGAACCACGCGCAATCGCTTGCATCCTCGGCGGCGCCCAGGCACCGGCACCGGCTTGAACCGCATCTTCAAGCAATTTTATCATGAGGTGAATGCGCCACTCCCGAAGCTTCGGGCCATGTGCCCCCTCCGGTGGTCGCAGTACGCCATCACCTTCGACTCCAAGGATCACCTCAGGTGCGCGGCCACTGCCGGCGCGCTCCCCATGCTCTGCACGCCAACTATCAGCAATGTTTCCGTCACCAAGACTCTCATCAATGGTGGCGCTGGTCTCAATGTGCTCTCCGTCGAGACTTTTGAGGAGCTTTAGGAGGCACAAACCATGCGCGGCGAGCGTCACCCCATACGGCCCGCTAGTGCAGCCGCCACCCCCGACATGGGCAGTGAGCTGCGCATCTGCGTCAACATCCCGGGCCTCAATAGGGCTAATTCCCAGGACCTCTTCTGGCCGTCGCACGTCTGCCGGAGTGGGGGCTACCCCTGCAACTACGTCTGCATGCCGTTCGTCCTGGTGAACGTGGGCTCCTTGTACCAGCGCCTGGCGCAACATGCTATTGCATCTCACAAGGCCCGACGCCTTGCGGTGGCGTCTCAGGAGGCCCCAGACCCTCGCGAGCCTCTCAAGCCTACGGAGCCGCCCGGCCCGTGAGGAGCAAGCCTCCCCAATGAGCTTCTTCGACTACCTCGACGCTCCAGTCGCATCATTGCCAGGTGACTTTTTGGTTTGTTCAATTGAGGGCGCCCCTCGGGCTGCATTATCCTCAGGCTGCAAGGGCTCGCCCCTGTAGTTGTGTTATTTCGTTCATCTACCTTGGACCAGCTATGCTTCATGAGTTATTTTGCCTGTGAACCTCGCGCTCGGCATCACGCCACCTCTGGAGCCGCCGTCCCACGGGTTGTGCGCGCTGCCAACTCCCTCCTAAACGTCCCATGAGAGGGGGCTACCGGCACGGCGCCTGTGCTTGGGCCTGTCCCTGCAGCGCTGATAAATTTAAGCAACTGAGCTCTGGCTCGCGGGCCGGCCCCGTGCACGTCACCTCACCAAGTCCTTAGTGCCTTCGTCTTCTCACAGAACGATTCCGAGCAGATTGTGCGCGCTGACCCTTCTATCGTGTGATGGGTTAATATGCAGGAACCTCAAGAGACAGGTGCTCGAGCAGCCCTGATGACACCCCGCCACCTCAGGAGGGTTCGCTTCGATCGAGCAGTTGTTCAATCCGCAAAGGCTAAGTAAATCAGTCTGTTTGCCTCAGTTGCCGGCCAAGGCCCTCTTTCCTAGTAACCCCTGATACGTCTCCAACGTATCTATAATTTTTGATTGTTCCATGCTGTTATATTATCATTCTTGGATGTTTTATAATCATTTTATAGTCATTTTATATCATTTTTTGGTACTAACCTATTGACATAGTGCCAAGTGCCAGTTGCTGTTTTTTAAATGTTTTTTACATCGCAGTAAATCAATACCAAACGGAGTCCAACCGCAGCGAAACTTTTTGTGGATTTTTTTGGACCAGAAGACATCCAGTGGGCCGGAGAAGCGCCTGGGGGGGTGCTCCGAGGGGAGCACAACCCACCAGGGCGCGCCTGGAGGCCCAGGCGCGCCCTGGTGGGTTGTGCCCACCTCGGGTGCCCACCGAACCGCCTCTTTGCTCTATAAATACCCCAGTATTCCAGAAACCTTAGGGGAGGAGACGAAAATCAATTCCAGCCACCGCAGAGTCCAGAACCACCAGATCCAATCTAGACAACATCATGGAGGGGTTCACCACTTCCATTGGTGCCTCTCCGATGATGCGTGAGTAGTTCTTTGTAGACCTACGGGTCTGTAGTTAGTAGCTAGATGGCTTTTTCTCTCTTGTTTGATTCTCAATACAATGGTCTCTTGGAGATCCATATGATGTAACTCTTTTTGCGGTGTGTTTGTTGGGATCCGATGAACTTTGAGTTTATGATCAGATCTATCTTTTTATCCATGAAAGTTATTTGAGTCTTCTTTGATCTCTTATATGCATGATTGCTTATAGCCTCGTATTTCTTCTCCGATATTTGGGTTTTGTTTGGCCAACTTGATCTATTTATCTTGCAATGGGAAGATGTGCTTTGTAGTGGGTTCGATCTTACAGTGCTTGATCCCAGTGACAGAAGGGGAACCGACACGTATGTATCATTGCTACTAAGGATAAAATGATGGGGTCTATTTCTACATAAATAGATCTTGTCTACACCATGTCATCGTTCTTATTGCATTACTCCGTTTCTCCATGAACTTAATACACTAGATGCATGCTGGATAGCGGTCGATGTGTGGAGTAATAGTAGTAGATGCAGGCAGGAGTCGGTCTACTAATCTGGGACGTGATGCCTATATAATGGTCATTTCCTGGATATCATCATGATTATTTGAAGTTTTATCAATTGCCCAATAGTAATTTGTTCACCCACCGTTTGCTATTTTTCTCGAGAGAAGCCACTAGTGAAACCTACGGCCCCCGGGTCTCTTTTCCAATATATTTGCTTTCAAGATCTGTTTTGCTATTCGCTCTTTTCTTTATTTGCAACTTTTATTTTCAGATCTATTAAACCAAAAATACAAAAATACCTTGCTGCACTTTATTTTATTTGGAGTTCGATCTATCAATATTTACTACTCTCTCACGTCCGTTTGCCAATTTTTGGCGCCGTTGCCCGAAAGGGATTGACAACCCCTTTTACACGTCGGGTTGCGAGTATTTGTTATTTGTGTGCAGGTGTTGTTTACGTAGTGTTGCTTGGTTCTACTACTAGTTCGATAACCTTGGTTTCATCACTGAGGGAAATACCTACCGCCGCTGTGCTGCATCATCCCTTCCTCTTTGGGGAAATACCGACGTAGCTTCAAGACGCATCAAAAGGAATTTCTGGCGCCGTTGCTGGGGAGGATCTTCAACATATACCAGGTTCCTAATCACAAATCTCATCTCCTCGCAATTTACATTATTTGCCATTTGCCTCTCGTGTTCCTCTCCCCCACTTCACAAAAATTTGCCGTTTTATTCGCCCTCTTTTTCGTTCGCCGGTTTCCCGTCAGATCTATCTTGTGTGCAATTTTGTTTGCCACTTTTTGTCGTTATGGATAGTTCTTCCTCTATTGCATGCACTCCCGAGAATGAAGTTCTCAACTTTAAACAAAGGGGAGGAGAGAATTTAAAATATGCTTGGTATAGAATTTGCAATGCTCATAATAGATCTATCTGTAAGCAATCTACCATTGTTCTTGTTCGCTGTTTTTATGTGGGCATCACCACTTGGTATAGATTCATCCTTGATACGATTACCGGTGGAAATTTCTTGATGTGTCCCTCTCTTGTTGCTTTTAATGCTATGGGAAATTTAGTAGGATCACTACTTCTTATGATTAATGAAACAACTTTGACTCTTGAGCAAGTTATGGAAAGATTAGATGCTATTGAAAAGAAAATGCTTACTGAAGAGCATATTGAAAACTTGGATAAAAAGATGCATAATTTTGCCACTAAAATAGGGTCAAAAGCGGGAGAAGTTTTTAAGTTGCTAAAAGAAAAGAGGACCGTAATTCATGAAAGAATTGAAGAAAGCCCGTCTCGGATTGATAAACTAGAAGAAATCTTTAGTAATCGAAGTACGGCTTTTGCTTCCGCCAAAACTCCCGTAAAAATTGGCAATACTACTCAAGTTACTAAAAACAAGGGTGCAACTTCTAGTAATGATAAAGGAGATCTTAAGATGATTAGTATCCATCCCAATTTTATTGAAGTGATAAGAGACCCTATTTGCAAGAATGAATTTTTCAATCTTGTGCCTAGAAGTATTGTCATTGAGAATTTATATGCTAAATCCTTGAAGAGTTCTAAGTGTTTGATTGAAGAGTTGGAGACCAAAGACGACAAAACTTAGATCCTTGCTTTATGCCTAGCTAGGGGCGTAAAACAATAGCGCTTGTTGGGAGGCAACCCAATTAATAAAATTTATTTTTGCTTTTTGATTTCTGTTCTTGAGTGTTTGCACAATTATGCTACTGTTATAATTGTGTCTTTTTGTGTTTTAATTAGTGTTTGTGCCAAGTAAAGCCTTTAGGATTATGTTGGGTGATAGTTGATTTGATCTTGTTGGAAAACATAAACTTTTTCGTCCAGTAAAACAATTTTGAAAATTCACAGCAGAGACGAAAAGTTCTGAATTTTTTACACAAGATTTATATACAAATTTCCTATATTGTCCTAATTTTTCAGAATTTTTGGAGTTTCAGAAGTATTCTAAATATCCAGATTGCTACATACTGTTCTGTTTTTGACAGATTCTGTTTTCTTTGCGTTGTGTGCTTGTTTTGATGATTCTATGGTTTTCTTTAATGAGTTTTTGCCATAGAAAAGTTGGAATACAGTAGATATAATGCAAGAATAAAATATTAATTGGTTTGATACAGTACTTATAGTAGTAATTTGCTTTCTTATACTAACGGATCTCATGTAGGTTTTGTTGAGTTTTGTGTGATTGAAGTTTTCAAGTTTTGGGTTATCTTATGATGGATGAAGGAATAAGGAGTAAGAAGAGCCTAAGCTTGGGGATGCCCATGGCATCCCAAGCTATTATCCAAAGAGAAGCAAGCTACTAAGCTTCGGGATGCCCCGAGTGGCATCCCCTCTTTCTTCTAACGACCATCGGTATTTTACTCGAAGCTATATTTTTATTCGTCACATACTATGAGTTTTGCTTGGAGCGTCTTGTATGATTTGAGTCTTTGCTTGTTTTGCTTTGTGTTCTAAGTTATGAATCCTTGCTGGACACACCTATTTGAGAGCGCCAAAATTATGCCATGACTTGGTAGAATTGCTCTCTATGCTTCACTTAAATTTTACGAGCTATGGATTTGCTCTAGTGCTTCACTTATATCTTTTTGAGCACGGCGTGCTTTAGTATTTTTTGAAGAAATGCTCTCATGCTTCACTTAGATTTATTTGGGAGTTAGTAATTTTTTTAAGAAATTCTCTCTTGCTTCACTTAAATTAATTTGAGAGAAAGAAGTATTATGCTCATGTTCTTCACTTATATTTGTTTGAGCTTATCAAAAGCAACACATGAAAATTAGTTCCAAAGTGATAGATATCCAAGAAAGATATAATAAAAACTTTCATGAAGATCATTGGACAAAATAAACTTGATTCCTTTTAATAGTTTTGAGATATGATGATGTGATATGTGAGTTATGTTGATGAGTAATTGTGCTTTAGTAAGAATATTGGTGTTAAGGTTTGTGATTCCCTATGCAAGCATGAAAGTCAATAGTTATGCAATGAAATTATATCCTACTTGTGATGCATTATTCGGTGTTAATTATGCTTAATGCTCGCTTATGAGATTATTCGTTTTTTGGTTGGTCGCTTCTCAATCTTTTGCTAGCCTTCATTTTGCACTAAGTATGATCACTACTTGTGCATCCAAAACCCTTTAAACCAGTTTTGCCACATGAGTCCACTATATCTACCTATATGCGGTATTATTTTGCCATTCTAAGCAAATTTGTATGTGAAATCTCTAATTTTCAAAATAAACTTCTCTTTTGTGTGTTCGTACCGCTCGCGAGGCGGTGAGGGGTGGCTAATATTTTCCATGCTAGATGTGTTATTCTCACGATGAGTGTTTATTCACTTTTCATTGCACGAGAGTAAGGCAAAGTTGTTAGGGATGCCCAGTCCTGAAATGAAAAATGAATTTACTTTATGTTGTCAAATAATAAATTCCTTAGAAAGTGTTGGTATGGAGGGCACCCGTGGATACGGCTAGCCATGGAAAGTGAAAGAAATGGTGGAAAAAGGAATAAGCTTTATTTTCTGTTTGGGAACCGCCTATGATATATCTAGCATGGAAAGTGTTGGGAACTCTAAGTCATTTTCGTTGGTGGGAAAAGCACACCTCCCAAAATGTTTTTATCTCTAAGTTTTTCGCTTTGAGCTCTGGCACCTCTACAAATCCCTACTTCCCTCTGCGAAGGGCCTTTCTTTACTTTATGCAATTTTTATTTTTTTAATTTGAGTCTCCATCTTCTCTTATAAAGCACCAACTAGGAGGCTCTATGATCGTACTTGAGCATTGGGTGTAGTTAATATTCGAGTGTGTTTCATGAACGGATCAATGGTTGAGCATGATGGGCTAGGGATAACTTATTTTAGCGTTGATATTTTGAAAGACATAGTTGCTTGTTGATATGCTTGTGTATTTAAGTCATCATGTCAAAACTAGACTATTGTTTTGAATCATATAAAAGTCCAAATGTCCATGCTATAAAGGAAAGAATATGAGATGACATGTTAGGCAGCATTCCACATCAAAAATTCTGTTTTTATCATTTACCTACTCGAGGACGAGCAGGAATTAAGCTTGGGGATGCTGATACGTCTCCAACGTATCTATAAGTTTTAATGGTTCCATGCTGTTATATTATCATCCTTGGATGTTTTACAATCATTTTATATCATTTTTTGGTACTAACCTATTGACATAGTGCCAAGTGCCAGTTGCTGTTTTTTGCATGTTTTTTACATCACAGGAAATCAATACCAAACGGAGTCCAAATGCAGCGAAACCTTTTGTGGATTTTTTTGGACCAGAAGACATCCAGTGGGCCGGAGAAGCACCTGGGGGGTGCTCCGAGGGGAGCACAACCCACCAGGGCGCGCCTAGAGGCCCAGGCGTGCCCTGGTGGGTTGTGCCCACCTCGGGTGCCCTCTGAACCGCCTCTTTACTCTATAAATACCCCAATATTCCAGAAACCCTAGGGGAGGAGACAAAAATCAATTTCAGCCACCGCAGAGTCCAGAACCACCAGATCCAATCTAGACACCATCATGGAGGGGTTCACCACTGCCATTGGTGCCTCTCCGATGATGCGTGAGTAGTTCTTTGTAGACCTACGGGTCCGTAGTTAGTAGCTAGATGGCTTTCTCTCTCTTTTTTGATTCTCAATACAATGGTCTCTTGGAGATCCATATGATGTAACTCTTTTTGTGGTGTGTTTGTTGGGATTCGATGAACTTTGAGTTTATGATCAGATCTATCTTTTTATCCATGAAAGTTATTTGAGTCTTCTTTGATCTCTTATATGCATGATTGCTTATAGCCTCGTATTTCTTCTCCGATATTTGGGTTTTGTTTGGCCAACTTGATCTATTTATCTTGCAATGGGAAGAGGTGCTCTGTAGTGGGTTCGATCTTGCGGTGCTTGATCCCAGTGACAGAAGGGGAACCGACACGTATGTATCATTGCTACTAAGGATAAAACGATGGGGTCTATTTCTACATAAATAGATCTTGTCTACATCATGTCATCGTTCTTATTGCATTACTCCATTTCTCCATGAACTTAATACACTAGATGCATGCTGGATAGCGGTCGATGTGTGGAGTAATAGCAGTAGATGCCGGCAGGAGTCGGTCTACTAATCTTGGACGTGATGCCTATATAATGATCATTGCCTGGATATCGTCATAATTATTTGATGTTTTATCAATTGCCAACAGTAATTTGTTCACCCACAGTTTGATATTTTTCTAGAGAGAAGCCACTAGTGAAACCTACGGCCCCCGGGTCTCTTTTCCAATATATTTGCTTTCAAGATCTGTTTTGCTATTCGCTCTTTTCTTTATTTGCAACTTTTATTTTCAGATCTATTAAACCAAAAATACAAAAATACCTTGCTGCACTTTATTTTATTTGGCGTTCGATCTATCAATATTTACTACTCTCTCACGTCCGTTTGCCAATTTTTGGCGCCGTTGCCCGAAAGGGATTGACAACCCCTTTTACACGTCGGGTTGCGAGTATTTGTTATTTGTGTGCAGGTGCTGTTTACGTAGTGTTGCTTGGTTCTCCTACTGGTTCGATAACCTTGGTTTCATCACTGAGGGAAATACCTGCCGCCGCTGTGCTGCATCATCCCTTCCTATTTGGGGAAATACTGACGTAGCTTCAAGCCGCATCAACCCCCGCGAGGCGAAACCACTCCTTTTCCGTGCAAACTGCTTGCACGTTAAAAGGGGGGCTCTTAAGCACCACGTCTCAGGAGATCCTATTGGCTCTCGAGCCCTCACCCCTGGCCTTGCCCATGGCATCGCGACTTGGCATACCAGCGGCGGCTGAGCCCCGCTCGAGGGCCGGGTCCTGAGGACGTAGAGCATCATGGTGAGCAAAGAGATGGGGGACAAGCCTCGTGAGGGAATGCAAGAAAAGGGGTGCGTCCCGGCAGTGCAGGCGTCTTTGGAGTATAATGGGCATCAATCTTTTCACGCACCCCCAGCAGGACTTGTATATATTCATTCCAGAACAGGAAGCGCGCACAAGATCAAAAGCTCTAGGGAAGCGCGTCCTCATGGCGCAGGAACCCACCAAGGGCCACGGGCGCACCAAGCTAAGTTATCCTATCCACGCCAGGCGTGAACCTTACCATTAACGCTTTACCCGGACTCTTGCGACCTCGTTCGGGCAAGGAATCCCCCCTCTTTTATCTACCGTGAGCTGCTTGCGGGTCAAGGGGGACCTCCTGAGCATCGCATCTCAGGAGCTCTTACTGGACCTCGGGTCGCTCACATCCTGGCATACCAGCGACGACAGAAGCTTACCTAGGGACTGGGTCCTATCGACACACAGCACTAAGCTATCGTAAGAATGAAAAGGGGACCCGTGCGCAAACGATAAATGCCAACATAATTTAAAAACATAAATTGGAAATGCTAAGTTAGAGGCCAAGCGCCACAGTTCCTTACATGCCCCCACGGGGCCCTTCATGACTTCAATGCAGGAAATTAAAACAAAACAGCCTCCCGAGGGCCACAACTCAGGAGGCGCTGACTCGAGTGTCACGGCGCCTAGCTAGTCAGTGTCCTCCTCCTCCTTGATCGGGCCGCGGCGACGTGGTGGCTTGTCATAGTCGTCGTCGCTCGAGCTCCCCCCGGAGGTGGTGTGATGAGGACATGAAAACCATTCAACCCTTAGAGTCGAGGATGACTCCTTTTCAAGAGGGGGAGGATGGTGAGGACATGATAACCATCTATACATCCTTGGTCATCAAAGGAGAAGTCATAATATTTCGTGTCAAACGAACACATTGCCAGGTGAACAATAACTTAAGTTTATACTATAATCCACATGGCTGCACTTTCATCTCCTTTGTTGTTGGTTGAACTCAGGTGCAATATGGAAGAAGGCCAAACACATTTCAGTCCATGCAAAACAATGTTTTATGGCGAAGAAACAAAGTTAGGAGTTCATGAAGAAATAAGTTGTCTGCTAAAGAAACATTGTTCTGATTCTCACGAAATAATGTTTTGCATGAGTTTGGTTATCCCAACTTGCGAAAGGTTTCTAGAACTCGAGTTTGTTGCTGAAGGAAACATTGTTCGACTCTAGTGAACAATGTTTGGTCGGGAACTACCAACCACCTCGAACGAGAGTTTTCTAGAAGCTACCTCATCAAGTCTCTAAGCCATTTAGTCAAACAAAAGCTGGTTCTCTTTCACACCTAAGCTGGTTCCAGAAGCTAGTTTGTTTTCACACCTATACAGGGGGTTGTCCCGACTATAAATAGGCTAGCTCTTCCCTACGTTGGGGACTATTGCCATTTCTATCAAAGACCAAAGACATAGACTCCTCCTGAGATTGGAGAGCTCTTGTTACCCTTATTCCCATGATTCATTGAGAAATTTTTCCTAATTCGTGCTCCACGACTAGATCGTGTTGTGTGGGTTAGAGTTTGTGGTTTCCCTTGCCGATTGCACCTATCCCGTGCTCCACGACTTGAGCATGGTTGTGTGGGGTAGTATTGCGGGTTGTGGATCGGCGAATGTTCGGATTGCAAGCTTTGGTGAGCATCCTCCTCGTTGGGTCATAATCTCTTATTTTCCATTTTCGGGTGCTTGCAGCTAGTTATCCCCATCCATTTATCGATCCTACACGATGAAGATCGGACCTCCCCTTGAACACCCTCTTCTCAGAAGATGGTGTCGCATCATGTGGTATTCAGAGCAAGGTTTACACGGTAGGATCTATATCCTTGTAGCCAGATCTATCCTTTTTAGTTTGGGTTTCCCCGTCCTAGAGTCCAAAGCCACAAAAAAAATCCAAACCTTTGTTTGCTGAGATCTAGTTGTTTGTTGTCCTCTTTGTGTTTGCACCAAGTTCTATCCAAAGTTGCTACTGTTTATCTGTGAGTTTTGTTGTTGGATCTATTGTGTTGCAAAGAAAAGAGAGGAAAAAAAGAAGAGAGCAAAAAAAGGAGCAAAAAAAAGTGAGAAAAAGAAGAAGAAGAGAAAGTGTTGAGCAAGTGTGCAATCATATTCAGTTTGGTGAGGAATTTCAGAAGTGGTAGTGGCAAGTGTTGCAGCTCAAATGTCGTGCAAGCATCTACAAATTTTTCTTGTTTATTTGGTTTGCATCGATTGGATCTCAGCACTAGCCCTCCCCATTTTACACCACCCAGATCCACCTAGAAACCGTCAGCTTCCTTCCTTTCATTCGCCTATCCACTCCTGATTTGCTACTTCCGCACAGCCGCCAAGGAATCATTAGAATTTGGGTAAGCAAGTAGGTGAGCTAAGTGTTTTCCACATATATTTTTTCTTTTAACCACTTGTTTCCGAGAGTTAACATGACAGGATCCAACTCGAGTGTAGATGGATATCAACATGTGGATGATGATCTCCCAAAAACTCGCGCAGCACTTGGTGAAATGATTGAGGAAAGTATAACTGCAGCTATGCGAGGGATGTTCGGAGGTCGTCTTCCTATCGCGGGTAATGGGGATCAACATCAACACAGCCCCTTTGCCTCGCTGGCTGCCGACAACCAACAACGTCAAGGAAACGAGGATTGCCATGATGGTCGTGGAAGAGTGGCAGGAGCTGCTGGCCACGGCGCCCCTACTGTTGGTGCTGAACGAAGGTGTGGCGACTTTGCTGCCCCCCCCCCCCCGTGAGGATGGGCTGCACTGAGGAGAAGCTCACGGGTGAGGCCATGACCCTCGCGGGTTTGCCGTTGATCACCGGTGATGAGTGGCACATGATGGTGATGCCATCTCCCTTGAAGATCTCTCCGAGCATGGTGACGAAGATGAAGGCATGGGGGACCATGAACCCTACTCCCCGCCTCATCGTGGTGCTATTTTTGGTCACAATGGTCATCATTATGATCATCTTGATCAAGATAACCATGATAACCACGCGAGAGTGAAGCTACATGTGCCATCCTTCACGGGAAAGGAGGATCCGGATACATATATTGAGTGGGAGGAGAAATGCGATCAAATCTTTCGCATCCATGGTTTTCTTGAAGCCAAGAGAGTTGATCTTGCTGTTATGGAGTTCTCTGGTTATGCTATTACATGGTGGAATGAACTGCAAGATGATCCATTGATGTCGGGCAATAATCATATCCGCAGCTGGACTTTGATGAAGGAAGTCATGAGGCGCCATTTTGTTCCATAATACTATGAGAGGCAATTGTACACGCGGTTGTAGGGGCTCACTCAAGGTTCCCGCACTGTTGAGAAGTACTATAAAGAGATGGAGGTGCTGCTAATTTGGACAAGAACCCATGAAAGTGATGAGGTGAAGATGGCAAGATTTTTACATGGGCTGAATGATGAAATATCCGATTTTGTGGAGATGTTTCCTTATGATACACTACAAGATGTGTTTCATCAAGCTATACAAGTTGAGAAGAAGAATATGCGTAATGGTCGTACTCATGCTTTCCAAGGCCGCACCACCACAGGCTCATGGCAGCGAACACAACAGCCATATGGTTCTCAGTTTGAGGGTGCACCACCTAGGCACCCACATGCCTCGACGGCTTCCTCACCAGCTATTCGCAATCAAGATAAGAGGTCATCAGCTACAACAGGAGTATCATCTGTTCCACCTCTAGATAGAGTTCTACATGCAGCAGCGACATTCAATGCCACAAGTGCAAAGGAAGAGGTCACATTTCTTCGGAATGTCCAAGCAAAAGAACTATGATCATCAATGAACGAGGTGAATGGAAGTCTCAAAGTGACCCTAAAGGTGGCAATGATGAAGTGGAAGAGGAGCAAGGTTGGGAAGTAGGAGGAACTATTTAATCTCATGAGGAACTTGATGGCGAAGCTTTGGTTGTATGTCGTTCACTTAACGCCCAGGTTGTGGAGGAGGAAAAGGGGCAGCGGCATAATCTTTTTCACACCCGTTGCCTTATCAGCTCAAAGATATGTTGAGTGATTGTTGATAGTGGCAGCTGCAACAATATTGCAAGAACATAGATGGTCGAGAAGCTTCAATTGCAAACAAAACGTCACCCACACCCATACCGCATGCAATGGCTGAATGATTGTGGCGCAATTAGGGTGATTAGTAGCGTGAGAATACCAATTTCAGTGGGGACATATCATGATGAAATTGAGTGTGATGTAGTGCCCATGCACGTTTGTCACTTGCTTCTAGGACGACCATGGTTGCACGACCGGGATGTGCAAATCAGCGTGTGTGCGAATCGCTTATGTTTTTTCCATAGAGGAGAAAACTTCACTTGGCTGCCCATGACACCCGAGGAACTCTATCTTGATGAGATGAAAAGAAAAGGAAAGAAAAAGGGAGAGAGTGATCATACACAAAGAGTGAACCACCAACATAGTGAGGGAGTGTTTCCACCGCCAAAAGCTCCACAGCCAAATATGACCAAGCCCCGGGAAAAACAGGGATTAGTTATGATGGCTAGGAAAAGGGATATGCGGGAATTGAGAGAACCTAATGCTACATTCTTTGTACCCATGTACAATGAAACTTTATTGGCTGCTAACGACTTACCCTCAACTCTTCCTAGTGTTGTATTTGATCTTTTGCAGGAGTATAGGGATGTGTTTCACAAGGAGGTGCCACCCAGATTGCCACCGAAGCGAGGCATTGAACACCAAATTGACTTGGTTCCAAGCGCCCTGCTTCTAAAAATTCCACATATTGTGAGTGCTAAGAGGGGTGAGTTGAGTGACTCCACCAAATGTGAGGATCAGATTGTTCAACATGAGATTAGAGAGATGAAATATCTCCACCCAAATATACCTCATAAACAGCGAGAGAGGATTAGTGAGCTGTGTGAGTCCACCAAATATGAGGGTGAGGTAATGCACCACAAGATTAGAGAAATGAGTGAACCACAACATAATATGCCACATCAGCCAAGAGAGAGGAATAGTGAGTTGTGTGAGTCCACCAAAAGTGAGCTTGAGGTGTTTCCACACAATATCAAAGATATTAGTGATCCACCATATGAAAGAGGAGAGGATTGTTCCATTACTAACAATTCCCAAAGCTCTCTTTCTTTGAAGTATGTGCAGATGCAAAAATCATACTTATCTGCCCTCCTACAGCGCTAGAAGGATGAGATCCATGAACAATTATGGCGCACGTGGAGTACCATCAAACCAACATTATGTTGGGTAAGTGATCTTCAAAAATGCATGGAAGTACTAAGTAAGGTAAAAGAAAAGAGATCATTCATCTTGAAGCACCTAGAGGTATGCACTTATGAACTCTTGAAGCATTGGCGCGATGAAATCAGAGACAAGATGTTTGGTATATCATCAATGCAACAACACCATTTTGTTAGTCTTGTAGAGAGTATAAAAGAGCCAACAAAACAGAAACTTGCACATCAATATTCAACTCTTACTTTGCCAAGATATTTTGTACTGTCCTCGTGCTATTATTTTGTAGACCGAAGGAAGTCGAGGGGAACTTTTATTCAAGAGAGGGAGGATGTAATGAACATGGATGTTCCTGATTACAAGTTTGTACTCCATTGAAATGTTACTTGGAAGGAATTGCTGAGTCGAACAAAGCATTCGAAGTTTGCAACGGTGAAAGCTAAACTTACGCATTTCATAAAATCTTTGCATTTTTTCTTTGTACTGGCCAATTTTCTTTTGTGTGATGACCAGCTAGAGTCGAGGACGACTCCTTTTCAAGAGAGGGAGGATGATTAGGACATGAAAACCATTCAACCCTTAGAGTCGAGGACGAATCCTTTTCAAGAAGGGGAGGATGGTGAGGACATGACAACCATCTATACATCCTTGGTCATCAAAGGAGAAGTCATAATATTTCGTGTCAAACGAACACATTGCCAGGTGAACACTAACTTAAGTTTATACTATAATCCACATGGCTGAACTTTCATCTCCTTTGTTGTTGGTTGAAATCAGGTGCAATATCGAAGAAGGCCAAACACATTTCAGTCCATGCAAAACAATGTTTTATGGGGAAGAAACAAAGTTAGGAGTTCATGAAGAAATAACTTGTCTGCTGAAGAAACATTGTTCTGATTCTCATGGAACAATGTTTTGCACGAGTTTGGATATCCCTACTTGCGAAAGGTTTCCAGAACTCGAGTTTGCTTTTGAAGGAAACATTGTTCGACTGCAGTGAATAATGTTTGGTCGGGAATTGCCAACCACCTCCAACGAGTGTTTTCCAGAAGCTACCTCATTAAGCCTCTAAGCCATTTAGTCAAACCAAAGCTAGTTCTCTTTCACACCTAAGCTGGTTCCAGAAGCTAGCTTGTTTTCACACCTCTCCAGGGGGGTTGTCCCGATTGTAAATAGGCTAGCTCTTCCCTTCGTTGGGGACTTTTGCCATTTCTATCAAAGACCAAAGACATAGACTCCTCCTGAGGTTGGAGAGCTCTTGTTACCCTTATTCTCGTTATTCCTTGAGAAATTGCTCCTAATTCGTGCTCCACGACTAGATCGCACTAGTGGAAAAAGTGCTAGACACAACTTTTGTTGGTGGCACGGCATTTTACATCGGCGCCAGCAATATTTTTTTCAAATAGTGCTGGCGTAGGCCAAATCCGGACACCAGCTTTACAAGCATAGTGCTGGCGTTGCTTGTTCTGTAAACGCCACAAATCTATTGGCCCATATACACTCACCGTTTGGAAACCACTTGTGACGTTGGTTTTCTTTGCATGCCATACTTATTTTGTTAGTGCTGGCATTATTTTTCTTTGCACACCATAGTATATAATTATATTATGCTTTTTTTGTCATCATTATTTTTACAGTTTTTATCATTTTAGGAATTTTATTTTTTACCACCAGTTCAAATTTTGAGTCTTTTATTTTGTCAAGTCTTTCATTAATTTTGGTCTTTTTTATTTGGCCTGTGATTAGCTATGACGTTGCCATTTTGTCCAACGCCAGCAACAACCTAGTAAAATACCTAAGTCCACCGCTCGCTCTCATTTCACGCCCCACCCGGCCAGGTCGTAGACACAACTCCCGTTCGACCAAAGCCGCCGCCGCCCCATCGCCGCCCGGCCGCCGCCCCGTCGCCAGCCCGTCGCCGCCCCCGTCGCCGCTCGTCGCCGGCACCAAGGTTAGATCCACTCCTCCGTTCGCATGAACATGCCAAATGGCCGGAAATTGTAGTGATAATCGTCCGATTGCTATTGTGTCTCCCCTTCGTTAGCGGATCTGAGCTAGTTTAGTGGAAATTTATAGAATGTGTTATGTATATTCTTCAAAGTTATCATTTTAGTTTTCTTTACACATTTTAGTTTTCTTATATATGATAGTATGTGTATGTATAGAAGTCAGTTTGCTATATCTTATTTATCAAAATAGATTCATAATTTTATCTATTCTACATAATTAAAAAAATCATGTCTTTCCAACACATGCACTATTCACTATAAAAGTATCTGATTTTGTTTTGATACAGCTCACACCAAGTATTTGATAATGAAACTTTACAAATCATATCTTTCCAACACATGAACTATTTTACATTGCATATTATCTTGATCGTATATATACACGATGTGTTTGTAGGTCATGGCCAGTTCTAGAGGCAACAACGAGTCGGTGTGCGATGTGGACATGGCCAACAATGAATTCTTAAACACTTTCAAGTATGTCATCAAGAGCATGCCAGGGGCAAATGATGATCTAAACGGGGAGATTAAAGAGCTATGCAAGAATGCTGTTCGGCTCGTTCAGGAGACTAATCAGCTGAGGGACGAGAGGGATAAGCTCGTCGAGGATCGGGATAAACTGAAGGAGGATCAGAGACGCCTCAGGGGTGAGAGGATTGACCTGAAGATGGACATAGATCATTTCAAAAGAGAAGAAGATGTAGATAGAAAGAAGCTGATGCAGCTAGGCATACTCCTTGCTGAAGATTAGTTTTTTAAGTAGCTAGCTAGCTCATCTTATTAGTTGATGATGATCGAGTAACTAGAGTACTGGAGTGAACTTTTGTGAAGTTTAATATCAACTTGTTGAGTTCATGAGCCTCTTTATGTAATGATTGTCTATTAAGTAAGTACCTAGTGTTGATGAGTATATTGTGTTCAGTAGTATCTATTAAGTAAGTAGCTAGTGTTGATGAGTAATTTTTTTTATTACCAAAAAAACCATTTGCTAGCGTTGGACGAGCAGGCACGCCAGAGTTATGATGAACTTAGTGCTGGCGCTGGACTGGTGATACGCCAGCACGGTGTAGGATACTGCTCACGTGTCCTTCAATGCCACCACTACATTTTAGCAATGGCGCCATATTAGAGGTGTCGTGTGTCTACGCCAGCAAGGCTGTTTTTGGCATGCCATAGCTAGGCTTTTCTCCACTAGTGTCGTGTTGTGTGGGTTAGAGTTCGTGGTTTCCCTTGCGATTGCACCTATCCCGTGCTCCACGACTTGAGCGTGGTTGTGTGGGGTAGTATAGCGGGTTGTGGATTGGCGAATGTTCGGATTGCAAGCTTCGGTGAGTATCCTCCTTGTCGGGTCATAATCTCTTATTTTCCATTTTTCGGCTGCTTGCAGCTAGTTATCCCCATCCATTTATCGATCCTACACCGTGAAGATCGGACCTCCCCTTGAACACCCTCTTCTCAGAAGACGGTGTCACATCAGGGTGCCGCCGCTGCTGGAGGCGTCGCGACCATCACCGAGGGCAAGTTCGCCACCGAGTACGTCGCTGCCTCGACGGGCATCGTCGTCGGGGAGGTGGTCGCCGCTGCTATCGTCACCCTCTGGGCACCACCCTAGGCGTCCATCTTATTCCTCGAAGATCTTGACAAAGAGCATTGTCGCCCCATCATACTTGAAGCGGAGGGTGTGCCTTGCCTTCAGGCCGCAGGCGCAGGTGAACTTTTGCCACCCATGGGTCAGGTAGACGTAGCCCGAGGGGGTGACCTCGACGTCCGCCCATGAAGATCGGTTGCAGCAGCCGTCGGGCTGCAGCCACAGCCCGACGGGTCCTCCCGCCGGCAGCTCCTTCGCGATGAAGCACGTGAGCTTAATCCAGGTACGCGGCGGCTGAGGGAGTCCTGGATTAAGGGGTCCTCGGGCGTCCAGGCTACGTAATGTGGGCCGGACTGATGGGCCATGAAGATACAAGACAGAAGACTATCTCCCGTGTCCGGATGGGACTCTCCTTGGCGTGGACGACAAGCTTGGCATTCGGATATGAAGATTCCTTTCTCTGTAACCGACTTTGTACAACCCTAGTCCCCTTCAGTGTCTATATAAACTGGAGGGTTTATTCCGTAGAGGCGATCATCATCAGACAGGCTAGACTTCTAGGGTTTTAGCCATTATGATCTCGTGGTAGATCAACTCTTGTAATACTCATATTCATCAAGATCAATCAAGCAGGACGTAGGGTATTACCTCCATAGAGAGGGCCCGAACCTGGGTAAACATCGTGTCCCCCGTCTCCTGTTACCATCAATCTTAGATGCACAGTTCGGGACCCCCTACCCGAGATCCGCCGGTTTTGACACCGACAATGGTGCTTTCATTGAGAGTTCCGCTGTGTCGTCGCTAGAAGACTCGATGGCTCCATCAATCATCCACAACAATGCTGCCTTGAGGGAGGTCTTTCTCCCCGGCCAGATCTTTGTATTCGGCGGCTTCATACTGCGGGCCAACTCGCTTGGCCATTTAGAGCAGATCGACAGCTACGCCCCTGGCCATCAGGTCAGGTTTGAAAGCTTGAACTACGTTGCTGATATTCGCGGAGACTTGATCTTCGACGGATTCGAGCCCATGGCAGCCGCTCCCTGCCACCGCGATGAACATGGCCTAAATCTGTCATCGGACCATACCCGGGAGATAGCGCCTGTAACTGCTCTAGCCCTATATCCAGAGCAGATTGCGCCATCCGAGGACGGGAAGCTCAACCCCGCCACGGAAGCCGCAGACTCAGCGGCGTTGGAGCCACACATAGACCCAACTTCAAACGCGATCTGTGTCACTGGAACCTCGGATTCATCTCCAGCCACAGGTTCCGAACTGCGTGCATCCGCGCCCATCGAGCTCGATCGGCCGCCGATCGTCAAGTTCAGCTCCGCGAACATCTTTCGGCACTCACCTTTGGGTGATGTGCTGAACTCATTAAAAACCCTCTCCTTAGCGGGCGACTCGCAGTCGAATTATATCCGGGTTGAACTGGAGGCTAATGAAGGAGAATTTCGCTTCCCACCCACCGCCCACTTCATTTCCACTGTCGAAGACTTAACCGACATGCTCGATTACGACTCCGAAGACATCGACGGTATGGACGACGATGCTAGAGAGGAGCAGGCCCAAAACCCGCCGTTTACTGAGCGCTGGATAGCCACCTCCTTGTATGACGTGTACATGGTGGATACTCCCAAAGAGAATAACGGCAATAATGAGAAAGATACAGTCGAGGATAAACCTCCTGAGACACAGCCAAAGCGCCGACATCAGCGGCACCGCTCTAAATCACGCCGTGGAAAAGACAGCAATACCGGCACGAGAGAAAACAATACTCCAGACGATGCCGAAGACAAAGAAGATCCATTCGAGCCGACTTCCGAACAGGACGATAGGGAAGATGGGCAAGTCAGCCCTGACAAACAGGCCATAAACGAAGACTCGTAGGACAGCAACTATCTTCCACTCTCCGAAGACGAGGTGAGCTTCGGCGACGAAGACTTTATCGTGCCTGAGGAACCCGTCGAGCAGGAGCGCTTTAAGCGCCGGCTAATAGCCACTCCGAGGAGCCTGAAAAAGAAACAGCAGCAGCTTCAAGCTGATCAAGATCTACTCAATGATAGATGGACTGATATCCTGGCAGCCAAGGAATACGGACTCGAGCGCCCCATTAAAAGTTACTCGAAGTGTAAACTGCTACCCCAATTCGACGACGAGGCACTTGAGCCCATGCCATCAACACGTAATGCGGCTGACCGACCACCACGTGGTCGGGACAAAGCGGCAACCCAAGCCGAACACCTACCCACACTACCTCACCGTAAAAGCAAAGATACTACAGCTCGGGAATACACATATGACCTACGACAAGACCTGGAGAACAGAGCAGGTCAGTCCAGATCGATCTACGGATCGCGGGGGCATGCCCTGGCGCGCGACGACGGCTATCAAGCCAGACTTAACGAGCATAACCACGTCCAGGCCGAAAACCGCAGACGGACTACATCCGCACTACGCCGCGGCTTGGCCCGATATAGAGGCGCCGCACATCCCCTTTGCTTCACTGATGAAGTAATGGAACACGAATTCCCGGAAGGGTTTAAACCCATGAATATCGAATCATACGATGGAACAACAGATCCCGCAGTATGGATTGAAGATTTCCTTTCCATATCCACATGGCCCACGGTGATGACATCCACGCCATCAAATACCTCCCACTAAAATTAAAGGGACCAGCGCGGCACTGGCTGAACAGCCTCCCAGAGAAATCCATTGGCAGCTGGGAAGACTTGGAAGACGCCTTCCACGATAACTTTCAAGGTACATATGTCCGGCCTCCGGATGCCGACGACCTAAGTCACATCATCCAGCAGCCCGGGGAGTCAGCCAAGAAGCTCTGGACTAGGTTCCTAATTCAAAAGAACCAAATTGTCGATTGTCCAGACGCCGAAGCCCTCGCGGCCTTTAAACATAGCGTCAGAGACGAATGGCTTGCCCGACACCTCGGTCAAGAAAAACCAAAATCCATGGCAGCCCTTACCGCTCTGATGACCCGCTTCTGCGTGGGAGAGGATAGCTGGCTCGCTCGTAGAAGGAACAACACCAGTGATCCGGGCACTTCCGAAGTTCGAGACGGCAACGGCAAGCCACGACGCAATAAACACAAGCATCGAAATAATAACGGAGGAACGCAAGACACGGCGGTAAACGCCGGATTCAGCGGCTCCAAAACCGGTCAACGGAAAAAGCCATTCAAGGCAAACAGAGACAAACCATCCAATTTAGACAACGGAAAAAGCCATTAAAGGCAAACAGAGACAAACCATCCAATACTGCCCTGCCAGATTCATGGCACCCCCGATAAACCAGCCAATCACACCAACAAAAGCTGTTGGCTCTTCAAACAAGCCGGCAAGCTTAACGCTGAACACAAGGGGAAGGGGCCGCCCAGTGACAGCGATGACGAAGAGACTCGCCAACCAAACACCGGGGGTCAGAAGCAATTTCCCCCCGAAGTAAAAACAGTCAACATGGTATACGTGACACACATCCCTACAAAGGAGCGCAAGCGCGCACTATAGGACGCCAATGCCATAGAGCCAGGCACCCCAAAATTAAGCCAATGGGCGGCCTGCCCGATCACTCTTGATCGCAAGGACCAGCCAGCCAGTATCCGTCATGAAAGTTCGGCAGCTCTGATCCTCGATCCAATTATCGATGGGTTCCATCTCATGAAAGTCCTTATGGACAGTGGCAGTAGTCTTAATCTACTCTACCAAGACACTGTCCGAAAAATGGGCATTGATCCTTCACGAATCAAGCCCACCACAGCTACCTTCAAGGGAGCAGTGTCCGGCGTTGAAGCTCGCTGCACGGGCTCAATTACACTGGAAGTCATTTTCGGCTCGCCGAACAACTTTAGAAGCGAAGGCTTGACCTTCGATATTGGACCGTTCCACAGCAGCTACCACGCACTACTCGGGCGTACCGCTTTTACTCATTTTAATGCGGTCCCACATTACGCCTATTTCAATCTTAAGATGCCCGGTCCACGCGGTGTCATCACGATAAACGGAAATACGGAATGCTCCCTCCGTACTGAGGAGCGTACTATGGCAGCTACAGCCGAAGTACAAAGCAGCCTTATCAAGCCGCGTATCTCATCGGCCGTCAAGCCGCCGGTCTCTACTAAACAGGACCAATCAATCTCAGAGCTAGATTAGCAGTTTGGCCTCCGTCATCCGCCCCATATAGCCGTGAAGTTTACACCGCGCATGCATAATTATGCACTTAAAATACCATGGTCATCGGCGAAGGCACAGTACGGACAGGCCTACAATGCGGTCCGCACCCTCATAGTCTTTTTACTTTTTCTAACTATTTTTTATCCTTTACGACAGGTGATTCCAAGCCTGGTCATCTTACGGACTCTTTCTAAAGTTCGGCTTCGTATAAATAACCAACGACTATTCCTACTAAGGAGTCCTTTAACCGAGGCAAGGCAGCACAGACGTGCGACAGGAGGTCCTAATAATTTTTGTAAGACCACACTCTTTATTTTAAACCTGTAAAGTGCCTTTTTCCTCAGCCCTCGGCCCCCGGCATGTTAAATAGCCCAGGTAGGGGCGTTATAATCTGTAGAATTGCGTTTGACGTGTCAATAAGATTCCAGTGAACATAACCCGTATTCAGTATTCGCTTTTTCTACGTACTGAATTTTGCTTTTTCGGTTGTTTCACGAACGCACCTCGGCACAAATTGCCAGGGGCTCGATACGGCAACACATGAGTTGCTGACAAGTCCGAATAGCTTTTCAGCACACTTCGGCGTCACGAGTTTGGCCTTATATGCATCAGCTCCGAATCATGTCTTTGGTCAATAGTTGGGTTACCCGGCTCCTGTGCTTACTACCTTACGTTCCGCTATATCGGCTAGGGTAGTAAAGGGAGAACTACTGCGATTGTGTCCTGGTTTATCCAGATGAGCACCTCAGTAGAGAAAGCCGAAAACTGACTGTCATGATGTGGTGAGAGCTGGTCAACCACTCGATGACTCATCGGAATCCTTCGCGATTCCTTTCGTATTACACGAAGGACCGTTTTTCCAGTCACCTATGTAACGCACCGTATTCGGGTAAACGCATACATACCAGGGGCTATATCGTAGACCCGCCGTCAAACTCCTATGGCTAAATGAAAGTGTTAGAGCCCTATAGTCCGATTGCCTAGTTCGCCGCATTGACACCTCCTTCACGGACCAAGACGTTGGGTCAAGAGTGATCAAGTGCTTTTCCGAACACCCTCGTATTATATGCGAGGGGGCTGAAGCCGACGACTGGCAAACTTTTAGATTATACAAAGAACGGCTGCACAGGAGGAACCAAAACTTTCAGGCAAAAGTATAAAAATATGGCCTTAATATATCATAATATCGTTTTTACAAATTTGGTATATTCACTCGAACATCATATTTTTCGAGCACTGACCCTCTATCAAGCGGGCACCCTCTAGGACATCCGCAAAATAATGCTCTGGCGTGTGATGGTCCTGGCCCTCGGGTGGACTCTTCGCTGCAATATCGGTGGCCTTCATTTTCGCCCAGTACATCTTGACGCGGGCAAAGGCCATCCGTGCACCCTCAATGCACGTTGACCGCTTAACAGCGTCGATACGCGGCACCGCATCAACAAGTCGCTGCACCAAACCAAAATAACTATTCAGAATTGGCTCAGTCGGCCACAGCCGGACCACGACGTCCTTCACGGCAGATCCGGATATCTTGTGGAGCTCGGCCCACTGGGCCATCTGTTCGTTCGGCAACAGCGGACTCTTCGGCATGCTGAATTGCGACCAGAAAAGCTTCTCCGTTGCACGTCCTTCTTGCGCTTGGAAAAACTGCGCCGCATCGGAGACACTCTTTGGCAAGTCCAAGAATGCGGCTGGAGAACTCCACATTTGATTAAGGGGGGCATACTTCGGATCGCCGAATTTAGTTTGTAATAAGAAAGGCTTACCGGCCGCTATCTCCCCAGCTTGCTGGATCTCTTCCCGAGCCGCTCTAGACTCGGACCGTGCTTCTCTCGCCTCTTGTAAGGCCTTGCCGAGTTCGACTGTTCTGGCTTTATTATCCTTCTCGAGGAATTCGCATCGAACATTGGCATCCTTTAGCTCGTGTGTCATGGTAGATATTCTCTCCTCGCACTGGCGCCGAGCAGCCTGTTCGGCCTTTAACTCAGCAGCTGCCTTCTTGGCAGCCGCCTCACCCATCCTAGCTTGCTCCTTGGCCCGGGCAAGCTCAGCCCGTAGGGCCTCAACTGCGGCAGCATTATCTGCAGTTATGCATATCTCAGTACACAATTTCCAGCATCATGCTCATATTATCATACTTACATATACTGACTGCCCCAAAAACATACCTTGCGCCTCGTCGAGCCGCATGTTAATAAGTGAGGTCGTCATCCGCCACATCAAGTTTTTGCTTCAGCCTTGCAACCTCTGTAGCTTGGGCAGTCGTCATGGATGAAACAGCTTGTGTTCCAATCCATCCGATTATTTCCTGGGAATATCTTTTTTGATCCTCTGATTGCCTCCCTTCGGACGCCAACCAGAGTCTCAGGGGCTACTATCTATACACAGGTGCATTTTGCACGTAGAAGTGCAATTAAAGATATTACATTGCATACCTCGAAACCTCTTAGCAGGCTCATGAAGGATTCATTCAATCCGCTTCTCGCGGACAGAATCCTCTCAACTACCGTACCCACTAAGGTACGATGTTCCTCTGAAACGGACGCATGTTGCAGCATGCCCGTCATTGTATCCGGCGCCCCGAATCCGTGGGAGCGGCCGCGGGAGTACGGACTCCCTTCGAAAGAATATGTTTACCCGGCTCTAGAGTCCTCCCCAGCTGTAAACCGGATAGTCCGGGCCCTTTATTGTTGGTCCCCATAGGGTCCGCATGCCCCGGACTCTGGGCGGCCGAAGTATCATCTTCGGGCGAAGTTTTCATTATCCCTCGCACCGCTGGTTGGTCGGGAGAGATCCTCCGGGACGACACCTCAGAGTCGTCTGCCCTGTCGGGCGAGAAGGTATGTGGACGCGTCTCGCTTTCCATCATCTCCGGAAGAAGATCCCCCGAGGAGGAGGACTGTTGATGAAGACTGCGTGCCGGACTGCAAACATATATTTTAAATGTTACCCTGGTAACCGGAAAGTAATGGGATACGTTTCGGACGCCCCTGTTCACTTATGATTCTGCTAAAGGCTTGTCCTTACAGAGGAACTGCGCGACAATGTCGTCTTCTGAACCCGAGCCACCTGACAGGGACATCTTCCCTCGCTTAGGAGCCTTTGCTTCCAAATCTTCGGGGGCGGCCCTCTTCTTCCCATCGGGAGAGGGGATGTCAGTTTCTCTCTCTCTTTTGTCTTCGGACGAGGGAGTTCCAATCTCCCCGGACATAGTGTCTGGTGTACCTTTAGAATAGAGGCCACCTTTGGCCTTCTTGCTCTCCTCTTTGTCCCCCTTCGCCGACACTTGGTATGGCGCCGGAGCCAGCATCCTTGTTAACACAGGATCTGCTGAGTCTTCGGGAAGAGGGGCCGAACACCTAATTCTTTCCGCCTTCTTGATCCAGCCCTGGTCGAAGATGGTTTTCTCAGTATATTGTTATGAGATATTTAACTAAGTTGTGTTCAGGAGTTGAGGGCCTACCGAGGTATCTGGATGGTTGCAGTCGAGGCCGATGTCCTTGGTAGTATCCGGCCACTGTTTTCGGGTCCCGAAGAATAACTTCCACATTCCTTTGTGCGTCGTGCCAAAGAAGTGCTGAAGAGTCCGTGGTCCTTCCAGATTGAACTCCCACATGCAGAGGGGCCGTCGCTGGCACAGCAGGACCCGGCGGACTAGCATTACCTGGATTACATCGATGAGGCCGGTGTCCTTCTCGAGGAGGCTCCGGATGCGGCTTTGTAGCACCTGCACTTCGTCCATTGATCCCCAGTCCAGCCCCTTATTAATCCATGATGCGAGCCGTAATGGAGGGCCAGGCCGAAACACAGGTGTAGCTGCCCACTTGGTACCACGGGGTTCAGTGATGTAAAACCACTCCCGTTGCCATAGGTTGGAGGTTTCCGTGAAAGAGCCTTTTGGCCAAGGCGTGTGGGTGAGTTTGCTCACCATCGCACCGCCGCACTCCGTTTGCTTCCCATCGACTACCTTCGGCTTCATATTAAAGGTCTTGAGCCATAAACCGAAGTGTGGGGGAATATGGAGAAAGGCCTCGCACATGACGATGAAAGCCGAGATGTGAAGAAAGGAGTCCGGGGCTAGATCATGAAAATCTAGCCCGTAATAGAACATGAGTCCGCGGACGAAGGGATGGAGAGCGAACCCTAGCCCTCGGAGGAAGTGAGAGATGAATACGACCCTCTCGCCGGATCTGGGAGTAGGAATGACCTGCCCTTGAGCAGGGAGCCTGTGGGGGATTTCCGCGGTCAGGTATTTTGCCTCCCGGAGCTTCGCGATATCCTCCTCTGTGACGGAGGAGGCCACCCACCGGCCTTGAGGGTTGGGTCCGGACATGACTAGGAGGTTAGGAACAAATAAATTGAACCTTGGGTGCTAGAACTCGAGGTTGGAAAGGATGAAGAAAAGGGAAAACATAGAGGAGAGAGACAGGTATGTGCCCCTATATAAAGGCGATGAATATCAAAATGCCTCCCCCTAGGCCTCAAAACCTGCCTATTCCCAAGGAATCATACCAACGGGACGGTTGGATTACCCACGCCCGCATTGATGAGGATCCCGTAATGAAGGGACACGATCTCTGCTGTGACAAGACGGACCACTGGAAACTGCATCTTAAAGCATGGAGCAGGAGGCTAAAGAACGGTTCGAAATAACGACCGTGCAGGAACATGGTGTCGCGTTAAAAAAATTTGTCAGCGGATTGGACTCGTGAAATAGTATACTCTCTGCGGTTGTGTGTGGTACTTGTTTTGTAGAGCCGGACACGTTTTCTGTGCTCGAAGTCTGTTTTGTAGTATTCGGAGGAGGAACCCGCCTTGCAATGCCGAAGACAATCTGCGCGCCGGACACATCATCATTGAAGCCTCGTTCAGGAGCTACTGAGGGAGTCCTGGATTAAGGGGTCCTTGGGCGTCCAGGCTACATAATGTGGGCCGGACTGATGGGCCATGAAGATACAAGACAGAAGACTATCTCCCGTGTCCGGATGGGACTCTCCTTGGCGTGGACGACAAGCTTGGCGTTCGGATATGAAGATTCCTTTCTCTGTAACCGACTTTGTACAACCCTAGCCCCCTCCAGTGTCTATATAAACCGGAGGGTTTAGTCCGTAGAGGCAATCATCATCAGATAGGCTAGACTTCTAGGGTTTTAGCCATTACGATCTCGTGGTAGATCAACTCTTGTAATACTCATATTCATCAAGATCAATCAAGCAGGACGTAGGGTATTACCTCCATAGAGAGGGCCCGAACCTGGGTAAACATCGTGTCCCCCGTCTCCTATTACCATCGACCTTAGACGCACAGTTCGGGACCCCTTACCCGAGATCCGCCGGTTTTGACATCGACAGCGGCCTCTCCATCCACACCATGAACTAGCATGCCATGTCATCCGAGTGGGCCCGCGGGCAAGGTGGTCGGGTGGCTACCGCATGCCTCTCCCCTTGGCCTCGGCCACAGTGGCTTCCACGGCCACTTCCGCGGGAGGGGTTCTTCCCACGGCTGTCGGAGCCGGTGCGCACCGCCAATGGAGGGCGCCCCCACCCCCGAGATGACGCTGCGGACGTAGCCGCGGACTTGCGGGGGCGGCCGCGCCCCCTCTTGGGCGGCGGCAACTCCGGTCCCTCCTTGGGGGCCTTGCCCTTCTCCTAGGCGGTGAACCTCCTCACTGGTGCCATGGTTCCTGCGGCGAGGATTGGAGGCGAACGGTGAGAAGACAGAGATGGGATGGGGCTCTGCCCCCTAGCCTTCTTATAGGCAGTTGGAGGAGGCCAACCGGCGCCCTTCCACCTTCGTGAGATGATGGCTCCGCAGTGTGTGCCAGGCCTTTGTTAGCCTGGGCAGTTGCTGACGCGACATAGGGAAGTGGAGGTTCCTGCGTCCCATCGTGCGCCACGCGTCAAGCCTGGCCGGCAGGCGATTCGGGCCCTCATCGCTTCGCCCTTCACTCCTTGGCTTCGCTTCAAAACTAGGCCGAGCATGCCTTGGGCCTGGGGCTACTTTCAGCGTTCTAGGATCGGGAGTACCCAGACATTCCTACCTATAGCCCAGCACGTGGCCTCGTCGACGGCCCAGCTACAAGACTCAACGAGCAAGACCCTCGCGAGGGCCCCTTGGCATCGCGAGGCGAACGACGCCAAGACCTCCCGAGGAGCAGCTCCCCGAGCCTACCTCGTGAGGAGCAGAGATCTCTATGTAGGTATCCCACATCGCGAGGCTCGCGATGACATGAGCCATGACGACCAAGGATAGGCGGGCGCGAGCGGGCACAGTGGAGGACAGTTTCCCCTTTTGTGCTAAGAAGGCAAGGACGTACGCGGGTTCCCAAGGAATCCCCCAAAGGTTTCCATTCTGGTGCAACAAGACCAAGACCGCGGGCATGGCAGGATGGAGGTCAGCACCGAGCCCACAGCTGCGTCATGGCCAGAAGCTTTGCGGGCGAAGACCACCTTTCGTCAGGATAAGATGTACCCTTGTCCCCCTTTAAAATTGGCCACTGTGGTATTCCTTCCTACCTAAGTTACGAGAGAAGAGAACCGGGCCTAGTATAAGTATAGGCTAGCCTCCACCGTAGAGAAGGATCGATTCATTCTCATCCCCTGAGCCATCGCGAGGCAGCTCATCCACTATACTAGTTCATCCTCAACCTCCTCATGAGGCCAATCCACCACAAAGTAGGAGTAGGGTTTTACACCGCAAGGTGGCCCAAACCTGGTTAAACCACAGATTCCTTTATTTATTCCCGCTTGCATGTACTCGACGAGATTAGGCCATGGGCGGTGAGCTGTGAGACGTCGTGAAGCGAGATCCTTCATTCACGCCCCAGAGTTCGAACCTAGTTTGGGTCCGCGGAGCCCCGATTCCTACAATAATTGTTGCATGACTAACCTGGTACAGATACCCAGAACATTATGATTCAGTATCGATCACCATGAATATACACCAAGGGATCTACTCCAGCTGTAAGGATTTCATATCAAGGTAACCCGCTTAGCCAACAGTATATGCTCAGAATTATCAGTATCGAATATCCAAGTCTGTCATGTCAGACCAAAGGCTATTTCAGCAGTTTGACTCCAGCGATCATGTTATAGCATCACATGACCTACTATCCAAAAGGATATACCAACAGAATGAGTGATCAGAATGTTGAACAACTGTCTCAAAGAATGAGCCTGCTCAAATGGGAATCAGTTAAAGGATAGCATGCCGTGAACAAGATTCTTCTGCCAGAATCACTGTCCATCAAGTCACGAGATGCTCTTGTTATAAGGCCACACTCCTTTATACTGGTCACGACAGGAGACAGTCGAATCTCTAGTATAGATTTTATATTCAACACAATGGAGCTATCCAAGATGATTCAGGAATCCCTGCGAGAAGTCAGCTTCCACTAGGAGAACGGTTATGATTCACAACACAGTTTTGAATCCGGAGGACAAGCATTTGTTTGAGCAACCCAATGCAAGGAGTAAAAGATTTGGTGTCCACTGAGAAAATTTGTTCACAACTCCATGGAAGGTGTCAGTGCGGGATATAAGAATGACACGCCCATCGGAAACCACACTCAAACTTGTGAGAAGGGCTCATATGTCAGTAATAATAATCTATCACACTCCAGCTAAGCCAACAGATATAAAAGAATTGCAGTCAGAGTAACATATGAAGTAAGACCTGTCAGAATGTGGATACGGTGAAGCAAACCACCCCAGAGCAAGGTAAACAAATCATATGAAATTCAACGGGAACATCATATAAACGAAAAGGATACCCGAGTTGGAAACGGTTTCCTTAAGTCATATTCATCCTTGTTCCCCGAGCAACCAAATCTCAAGGACGAGATTTCTTTAAGGGGGAAGGTTTGTCACACCCTGATTTTTGGCCCTTTCTTTTATGTTTGGATTTATTTGAATTTTGATTTGGATTTCCTTTTCTGTTGCTCTGTGGTCTTGAAACCTGGGAAGATCACCCTTGATTCCTCTTCCAAGTGGCTTTGTCACTCTCAAATTCTTCCCAAGGTCATGTCATTTCCATCTTAGGCCAAACCCAAATTCTTTTTCTTGGGAATATTCATTTTTCTATTAAAGGAATAATCCCGTTTGCTCTAGGTTGTGAAACAACCTATATTTCTGTCTTTCCCAAAATTTCCACAAAATTCTATAAATTCCTTTGGACCATATGGAACTTGGATATGCAAAAATATTCAAGATTCCATGCTCATGGTGAGCACAACATCCAATCTTTGATTCTGGTCATATTTTCAGATTGTGACGCAAATATATTTTATATTGCTCCATAATTCATGAAAATTTACCAGAACCTTCTCTTACCAATATAAACTCCCTCCTCCAAATTTGAGCTCAGTACATTGAGCCAATATTTCTCTATAATTCTCCCAAGTTTCTATCAAGAGAAAACCACTATGAAGCAAGTACCATTTTTATTTATCCAAATGGTATGAAATTTTTACAGTGCCTTAATATGCCCAAATAACTCATCTGCACCATTTTTAGCCCTATCCAACACTCTATGTCAGTGCAACTTCATGATTTGATTTTTGGACCAGATTGGACAGTTGTGAAGTAACTATATTGAATCTTAGTCCGAATCATCTCAAATTTCACAGGATGGTAGTCCTTCCTACTGCTAATCTCTGTGACAACTTGTTTCACCTTTTCACTATCCCATTTTACCTAAGCTACATGCCCAAGTTTGCTACATCAAACTTCATCTGATGCCTCCCATCAGCACAGAGCCGCTTTCATCGATCTATCACATCAGAGAGGACCTATGCTGCACAGGCAACACGATTGACATGGTCGGCCACGTTGAGTCACTACAAAAAAGACACATCCGTGACATTTTGGGCTGAACGAATTTTTTCCTGTCATGCTTACGACACTTCTATGATGATAATTGTGACAAAACCCGGTATCATCATAGATGTGGTGGGCTCCTACTTCTATGAGAAAAAATCATGATAGAAAATGGGCTTTTTGTCCTGGGCGGGCTGGAGACGCACCTGCATGACATTCTTTGGGCCATCCATGACGGAAAAAATCATGTTAGAAGCGAGGGCGAGGAAAATTTCGGGGAGTTCCCAGTTATGGTGGGTGGTCGGGGCCAAGCGATGCACGGAGGTTTGCGTGTTATCTCTCGTATACGTACGCGCGTGTGTGCGAGGCATTGGGCTCTAACTGAACCCGAGCGAGGCGTTCGCTTACTGATCCCGAGCGATTGCACTAGCTACGTTACTGAACCCGAGCGATCGATCGATCCCTGGCTGTTAACTGAACCCGATCGAGGGATTCCCTTCGCTACTGCTGCTAACTGAAGCCGATCGAACATGCTTCCTATTGATGAACAGTGAACATGGGGTTTGGTTGAACGAGTCGAGACGTACGTGGTTGGGGTTGGATGAACAGTTCCCGGTGGGGATTGGATGAACAGGACCCCGTGGTAGTAGTAGTAGGCCATTGCCGCTGGATGAATAGGACCCTAAGAGGAGGCCGCCTCAGCCGAGCTAGTTGGGGGTGGATAAACAGGACCCCGTGGAGGGCTGGTTGAACAGTAGCCGGTGGAGGGCTGGCTGAACAGTAGCCCGTTGATGAACAGTAGCTGGTTGAGGCAGGAGGAAGACGCGGTGGATGAACAGTGCAGGTGGAGGCTAAAGGAAGTCGACGGTGGGTGAACAGTAGCCCGTGGAGTCCCGTTTTGCGGTACGCCACACCCCTCCGATGAACAGGACCCCCATTTTGACCATAGCGCTCCAACACAAGTCCGTTTCCTCCGTTTTGTGGTACGCCACACCCCTCCCGATGAATAGGACCCCCGTTTCGACCGTAGCGCTCCAACACAAGTCCGTTTCCTCCATTTTGCGGTATGCGACATCCCTCCCTATGAATAGGACCCCGTATTGACTGTAGCCGGTCGAACAGAAGGCCGTTTCCTTCATACTGCGGTACGCTAGATCCCGTTTCGGCTGTTCCGTCCAAGCCGGTTGGCTCCCGTTGAACAAGACGCATTCCAACCCAGTCTGTTGCCCCCCGATGAACAGGACGCTGTTTGTCCATTCCGACCCAGCCGGTTGGCTGCCTGATGAAAAGAACACCGTTACTGCCGTCCGTTGCCTCTCCATGTACATGAGCCGTGGCCGTACGTATGCGTGAGTACGCATTCGAGACCCCGCCCGTATGTACGTACGTGGCCGTATTTTTTGGCATGTGGTTGTACATACATGTACATGGTTTAGAAGGGATTGCCTGAACTGCTACGTCGGGGGCTCTACTACTACACGTGCCGCTGCTTGCTCGGCCACGGTTCATCGTTGCAGAGAGACCAATCGACTAGTATGTACGTACACGTTCGCGACAACGCTACGTACGCTTCGACCAGGTGGGTTCCGGCTGTCAGGGAGGATAAGGAGGCACTTCCTTGCGTGCGAAGTTATTGATGGTGGGTCCAAGCTATCAGGGGGAGGATTCATTTTTTCGCGCCTAATATGGAGGCACTTTTCTTGCATCTGAAGATATAGCTGGTGGGTCCCAACTATCAGGGGGAAAGCATTTTTTTCGCAAAATACAGCTAAGCCAAAATACCGGTAGGTCCCTGCTGTCAGGTGGAGTAATCATTATTTTGCACGTAATAAGGAGGCACTTCCTTGCTGTGGCCATGGACCCAGCTCTCAGCCTCTCCACGTACAATCCTCTTCCGATGTAAGTCGTTCCTTGACCACGTTGACCATGCTGCGCCGAGAGCACCAAGGCGGTGGACGACGGCGAGGCCTAGGAAGGGAATGACCCGGAGCCGAGGAAGACTCGGTGGTTGTTTCCCACGTGGAGGGGCGTACGAGGGTTTACTGGTTAATCTGCAGTGTGAGGCTGCCGTCGCTGGAGAATAACAGCAGGTCTGGGTGAGTACAGGGATGGCCAGGCCAGCGATGGGAGTAGGGTGGGGCGGTGAGGCCTGCGTGGCAGCAGAGCCGGCCAGGGGAGGCAGGAGCAGGCGGCACAACCGACGCTGGTTTGGGCGGCTGGAGCAAGTAGACCAGAGGTTGAAGAAGCACTACGGCCGTTGGATGGACACCATATGGTCACTGGAGCTAGAATCGTTCATATTTACTAAGTTGACAAAGCCCTCCGTCCGCGTCAACTCAGTAGGCCCACAAGTCAGCCTCCAACTATGGTGGGTCCCAGATAGCAGGGGGAGTATTCATTTTTTTTGTGCGTAATAAGGAGGCACTTCCTTGCGTGCGAAGATATAGCTGGTTGGTCCAAGCTGTCAGCGGGTGGAACGTTTTTTTCACGAAATACAGAGGCCCTTCCGGTGGGTCCCTGCTGTCAGGTGGAGGAATCATTATTTTGTGCGTAATAAGGAGGCACTTACTTGCATGCGGCCGTGGACCCAGCTGTCAGCCTCTCCACGTATAGTCCTCTTCCGATGGATGTCGTTCATTGACCACATTGACCACACCACGCCGAGAGCACCAGGGCGGTGGACGATGGCGAGGCCTAGGAAGGGAACGACCCGGAGCCGGGGAAGACTTAGCAGTGCTTGCCCACGCGGTGGGGAGTACGACAATTTATTGGTCCGGCTGCCGTCGCCAAAAAATAATAGGAGGTGTGGGTGAGTAGAGGAATGGCCTGGCTAGCGATGGAGTAGGGTGGGGCGGTGCGGCCTACGCGGCAGCACAGCCGGCTAGGGGAGGAGGGAGCAGGCAGTCCCGCCGGCATTGGTTTGAGCGGCTGGAGCAAGAAGAGCAGAGATTAAAGAAGCACGGCGGCCGTTGGATGGACATCCAACAGTCACTGCTCTCGTGTGTTGACTAAGTTGACACGGCCTTGCGTGCGCGTAAACCTATTTTTAGGAAAGCGTATGCGTCAACCTATAGTAGGCGCACAAGTCAGCCTCAAATCTGTGGAAAATAGCATACAACCCATCTGCCATTATTTCTAATAATTTACAGCCCATTTTCTAATTCTTAAGGATTTGTTTGGAGCCCATATTCTTTTTGTTAGCATTACAACCCATATTGTGGCCACGGTTAAAAATTTCTACGAAATTTTGCATATTTCGGTGTGGTCCGAACTGTTTTTAATCCCAAAATTTTGAGTCACATTCAAACCAATTTAAAAATAATAAATTTATATCGATTTAAAATCCAACATAATTTTCCCCGCAAAAAAAATTAAATTCGAAAGGTTGAAATCTTTAAAAAATGATATTTGAAACTAATTGCCGGTTTGCTGTGTTTATAAATTTACATCCCATTTCTAACTACTTCATTTTCTGGGCAAGCGAATACATCGCTCTCGTCTTGAAAGATTTGCAGGCCAGCAGGGCTGAGAAAGCAAGTAGGCCTCCGTTGGGTATTTCTTTAAAAAAAGTAGAACTGGGCTAGCCATTTTCAGCATGAAAAAAACACAACTGGGCTCATCATGTGGTAAACATAAAATAAAACACTGGCTAGATGGGCCACAGCCCCCGCATAGCCCCATTGTTACCCTGATCCGTCTCTAAAACTAGTATAAATAACAACTGCTTGTTCCTCAAAAAAAATTAAATAACAACTGCGCGACCTGCTGGGTCCCTGGTGTCAGCCGCTCGTTGTGTAATTCTCTCGTTTATTGACTACGTTAACAATGGCGTGGGACACAGATGTCCAACCATTAGGAGGAACCATTTTTTGGGCTTGTAATAACGAGGCACTTGCTTGCGTACTGCCATGAACCCTGGTGGGTCCCTACTGTCATCCTCTCCACATACAGTCATCTGCTTGTTCCTCTCGGTTGTTGATGACGTTGACAACGCCAGACGGCGGCGCACCGTGCACGGCGAGCGAACCAAGGCGGAGGACGACCGCGAGGCCTTGGACAGAACGAACAGGAGCCGTGGAAAATGCACCAGTCTATTAGCAGGCGAAGAGGAGTACGAGGGTTGACTGGTTCGGGTGCGGATGCGTGTTGGGGCTGACGTCACCGGAGAATAACAGGACGTGTGGGGGAATAGAAGGAGGGACTGGCCAATGTTTGAGGGTACGGTAGGGCGGCGGAGGCGCAGCAAGCCGTGGGAGGCGGGAGCAGGTGGAACCGATGGGGTTGTTTGGTTTGGGCGGCTGGAGGAAGAAGACAAGAGATAGAAGATACACGACAGATGTTGGATGTCAATCCAACGGCTGGTAGGCAGAATCGTTAGTTGAGTAGTAATTAAGTCGACACTGCTTGGGATAGGCTTTTTCCTCGTGGGTCCCAAATGTCAGAATCCAAATCTGTCACGGTCATGCAGCCTTTCTTATGAAAATTTATAGCCCATTTGGTGTGCTAGTTCAAAATAAGTTTGTGGGTGCTGGTGGGGGCTAATCACTTGGGTTCTGTAATGCACAATGAGCTCAAGCAGCCGACGAGAGTGATGTTATTTCCCTTGGTTGGGATTTGTTACAATATTTCACTCTTAATTAAACAAATGGCAAGCCATTTGCCTTGTTTCATAGAAAATATGACAGTCACAGCCGAGTTGAAAAGGGCAACAACATCTAACTCCAGCTTACAAACTGTACAAAAGCATGAGGGTTAATTGTTCATCAGGTTTAGACAAAACCCAGATTGAAAAGGGTAACAACATCTAACTCTAGCACTGTTTTCGGCAGTCACAGTCATATGGATCGGTCAGGTCCATAGAAGGAACATCCTGGGTCGTAAAATTTAATGGATTATGACCACAAGATGTTGTAAATAGAAGCCCGGCACGTTAAGAAGCCCTTTTGTCCACCTGAAACTCCTTTTTTTGCTCTTAGACATACCCATCCATCAAAACCATGATGCTAATAAACCTAAGCTTGATGGACAATAGTAATCTCGCATTCAGCAGGAAGAATGTGACAAATCTAGTGTTTGCATGGTTGGCTACATATCGTTCCAGCGTTATTGTCTTCAATCAAATGTCATGAGAAGTGAGAAAATCCCGGTGCTTACGAATCAACCGGTTGGTTATAACTTTCTTACCCCGTCCTGTTGCCTAAACAGACATGAAGATTGAAAACAGTTAAGGTCTAAAAAAAGAGTGTCGAAAGAACAACATCTGAACGGTTAATTTTAGTACACTATATGCGGGCTTCCAATGTGTGTGAAATTATCACCTTTATATACAACTTCTCCAGACATGGAAAGCATTGCAGCAAGCCAATAATCTTGTTCAGATCAAAACTATTCATTTGGATATATAAGATCTTGACAGAATCCAGCACCATTGATAGGCTATCCATGGAGAAACTCTTCATTGAGCATAGAACATAATATTAGTACAAAATGTGTACTCCAAGATGATATAGAACTTATGCGCAGAAATTTAAAATGCAGCTTATGATTACAAGTGTAGATGATAATATACAGTACCTGAAGAACTGTGGAGCCAAATACCATCTTGAAATGAGCACAGAGATCATGTATTACACCCAAGGTCTCCAGTTTAGGCGCAGAGACGACAGTTATTTGCGATGGTGAATAACTAGAATCAAGGATCAACCTTTGAAGTGAAGGGGCATCTTCGATGATGAGCTACCTTCCGTCAAAAGAAATTCCAATTCTTACAAGGTTAGGTGACTTTATTTGGAGACAACCAATTCTAACTGTGAAAACAAGCACCAAGCACTCCAGGGCAGGGCAACTGGAGTGGATGATGCTGTGTAATGAGGCCTCCGATATACGATCCCGCACAAGTGAAAGTTTTCTGATAAATGGGAGTCAAAGGTTTAGTACCAGATTGTCTGGTAGGTAGCACAGCGCAAAGGTGGCGGTGTGGAGAGAGGAGGAAAACCGCGAGATGGACATCGGTGCTGAGGGCACAAGTACATGGCATTCGGTATCTGGTAGGTGATTTCCTGGGGAATAGTAGAACTCAAGCAGCTGTAGTTCTATGAATTCAGGGGATTTCAACCAGACGTCCACCGTGCAGGGCATGCTATGCTTGCTCAGGTAGCATGACGGGATGCAAAGGCTTTGAATGGAGCCCTGGTGGGAGGAGATGATGGCTCTGGGGAGTTCAAAATCATTAAAGACAGATAGCTGACGACAGTCGAGATTAAGGGGTGCGGCGTGCCATAGAGGGCGCCACCGAGTTGAGAGGACTTGGGTGCGGCAGCAATCCTTGGTGGGGAGAAGCGAGATGATCTCCCCAAGGATGGTGTTCGGGAGATCGCTGATGCGGTCCACCCGAGATTCTACGGGTTCCTGGGATCCGGTGGGGGCGGGCTCGCCGCTTCTCCCTGCGCTGCCGGGTGCGGGATCTACAACACACATCGCCGCTGGCGGGAGCCTCATCTTCAAGAAGATGGAGGCAGCCACCGAGCCGACCCCAGATATGCTCACAGCCACTACTAAGATGGTCAATGCCCCGTTTGAGGTTACAACCCCCATGGCCCTGTAGGAGCAGTTTTCCCCCATGCGATGATGTGTTCCCCCCCCCCCCCCCCGCTGAGCTGCCCAAGGTGATTTTCTTCTTTGCCGATCTCGATTGTGGTTTTTCATCTAAGTATGTGGTGATAAATAATGCAAAATTTTATTAACTTCGATGCCATGCTACCGTCCCTGTCATGCATACTTTTGACTCTACATAGTGGTTTATATAACTTATGTTTCTTATATTGGAAAGTAATTCAGAATTTGTTTCTATTTCAATTAGATCCCTGATGCAGACAAGGATTGTGTGGTTGTACATGTCACTCGCTATGAGGCGGATGACCTGAATATACGCACTAGGAAAACAAAGTTCTTAGGCTGTTTGATCCTGGAAGCCATTTGCACTTATACCAATGTCGAGATGTATTCCAGCCTCACTGTTGTCAGGTGTGTTGTCCAGGGTGTACTGAAGCACAAGAAGTTCAAAGCTACTCCTTCGTTTTTGAGGCAAACTGTTCTTGTCAAGCTTACACAGGAAGATGACGTGGCATGCCTCCACAAACAAGTTTATGAGTGGCAAGGCCACAAGGTTATCTTCAGGAAGGTTCACAGGATTGAGCTGCTGCTGGATGTCCTCGATGATGTTCATGGCAAGGTCCGTCTTGTGTCCATCCCAAATTAGATCGAGGCATGAAATAGTTGCCCCAGCTAGTGTTTAAAAGTAGTTTGGATTGTGTCTAATTATCCGAACCTTGCCTATTATCGAGCCCTCTGGGGCTAGTACTCTGTTTGAATCTGCCTATGGGAACTACTGCTACTTTTGTGTGCCCGTGAATCATGTGAGAACCATCCTAATTCTTGCCGAAACAGATGCGTCCTCACTAGTTTTTTCATGTAATATGGCATGGTAAGACATAAGTTGTCACAGTTTATCATACGAGCAGTGTGCGTTTGGTGAAATAGAGTACTTGTTCGACAACTGTGCGCCGACAAATACATAGGGTACGTAAGGCTGGCTAAGTACTTGTAAACACTGTTGGTGCTACCCCACTTGTAAGCAGTTGTGCAAAACATGGCACATTGGCTCAGCTCGATTCAACACTAGAAAAGTCGGCTATCGACCAGCTAACAATCAATAATCTGCTGTCTGACATATAAGCAACTACGTATCTTGTTACAGTGGTTCATGCAGTTAACTGAGGCCACAATGTAAATTCCAAACGTTCACACGCTAGTCCAGCATTCATGTGGAACATTCATATTAAACTCGGCTTCATAAAATACTTAAAAAACATAAGTTAAGCAATTTTATACATCTCAATGATTCATAGAACATAACAAACATTTACTAGTCTCTACTCTTATAAAAAACAGAGTTGGTGATGATGGTGTGCCTGCCATCCTGCAATATAGGCCGTCCGATTTATATCTGACGGATAGGAAGGAAACTATGGCAATTTTGCAAAAAGATACCCACACCCCTCTCCACATTTGCAAATAAGGCCTTCCCTCATTCATCATTTTCTCTCACAAGATAAACTAATCATACAAATGCATCTTGATGTTCCGCGCAACGCACGAGCATCTTGCTAGTTCACAGCAAAAGACAAAGTTGTGAGAAGGTTTACAAATCAGGAAAAATCAAGCAAGGCTTCTCTGAGCAAAGGGCCTCCCTAGGCAGGCTTTAATTTCTTGGGGTTCACTCTGGTTTTTCTTGTTGCCACCATCCAGGGTTAGGTTCTCTCATTCCAGAATTACCATTTATAATTGTGTTCTTAGTTGGAATGCTGAACTGAACCATGTAGTGTACTGACCATCTGAACTTCTTATGCAGTTCCACTAAATTTAAGCACCACTATTTGCAGAAATAAGCAGACCACAATGCCTCTTGTCCATGCACCTGTCCCAAAAACCTCCGTGCAGCGATGCCAGCTAGTCCCCTGTCCATGGATGAACTAGGAGAAAGTGCATTCCCGACTAGGATGCAGTTGTTTTCGCTCGTCCCTGCACTGCAATCAGGAAGTAAAATGTACGAATCAGCTTCTTTTAGATTGCGTTGGTCATTCTACCTAGTTACTACCAATGTAGGAATACCTGGAATAAGGGTGGTTAGACGACGGCAGATAGGAATAGCCATCTCATTTTGTGCAGTTCAACTAAAACTGAGGTGTGTACTTTTGATTGCGCAGATAGAAACGATATGGAGACAGACATCCCTCTTTGTGCAAATATGAAATAAGGTTATTTAAATAGTGACAGTTATTTCAGTGGCATATGATTAACAGCAGCATCTATTCTGTTATAATTGGCACTACATTGATAGTATGAAAGTGCCCATAAGTAAGAAGTAGCATCACATCACATCAACACTGGCACTAGATTAACATGCAGAACAATAGCATTAGTATTACTGTCATGAGAGTAGCACATGGTCAGTAAATGTGCAATCAAATTTGTGCAGTTCCACTGGGATGAAGCAATGTTAGCGGTGTGAGATTTAAGTGTAACTGCCAAAACACAATTCATGGGAAATAAAGCAAGACGGAAGCACTTCATAAAATGGTGGCATAGCTTCAATTTATCGACGGCACTAGACCATTACTTAATAGTGAAATTAGGTGGCATTGCTTCAATTTATCGACGGCACTAGACCATTACTTAATAGTGACATTAGGTGGCATTGCTTAATGCTTCATGTGATTTTACATTAACGGTAGCGATATGGGCATAGGGACAGCAGGGGCATAAAGTGGTGAGGCACATGTGGTTGCCGAGAGTGGCAAACACTCAGGAAGCATGTCTGCATTTGTCCCATTTTTTATCTCCTCGGCGACATTTTCCTACGTGAGCACAGGAAATCTAGACCTTCTCGTTCTCATTTGCGTTGTCCCCCAACACCCCTCACTTTCTTTCCTTTTTCGACCAATAGACAGGTCCACCTCGCCCCACCCTTCGCCATCCATGACGCTTTCTTCGCCTTTTCAACCAAGAGACCGGTTGGGTAGCCAGTATCTACTACTTTCCCCCGTTTTCTCTTAGAACCAAGTCCTAGATTCATGCTACAGCTTTCCCACTTTCTTCCCTGTTTGAACCAACTCTTAGATTCGACTGTATGAACTAGCTTTACCTCTAATAATAGTAAAAGTCTAGATGGCTTTGGAACAGCCGACGGAAGTAGAAAAAGATCCACACGCAGCCACGTGGGGAGCTAGGGTAGTAGAGCAAGGCAAGTTTTGAAGGAATATATACCTGAGGGTCATCGGTATGTGGCAAAGACGGCGTCGGGAGGCCTCATATTGGCCACAATACCGCAGGGAGAAAGAAGGGTTCGGGGGCCCTCCCGAGCCGGTGTTATCTCGGAGAGAACGGCACGGCCGCCGATCAGGACGGGCGGGCAGCTGTTAGTCTCCTCCCTCACCGCCGACGACCGCGTGAACGATGCACCTACAGCCCTGCCCTGGTCGAGGTGGTCCGGCCGGATTTGTGACCAGCCATGAGCAGAGAGAGAGTGTGGACACCGATGTCTTGCTTAGATCTAGAGAGCTTGAGAGAGTGAAAGAGAGGAACCCTAGTAAAGCAAGCGCCGAGGCTCCAGCTTATATATATAGTGGAGTGATTTTGTTGTAGCAGCAGTTATTAAATTGAATACACGCGAACCACTATTTTCATTTAAAGTTCAAGTAAAAATAAAACTCGATCAATAACGTGCCACCGCTTCCAGGTCGCAATATCAAATCACCGCGTCCAGGACGCACTATGTACTGTATCATTCACGTGTGGTCCCCAACCCTCCATCAAGTTGAAAACTAGACTAGTCAAAATGTCAATTGGGATGCCTCTTTGTAAACAAATGCGCTCCTAGCTTCAAAAAAAATGCGCTCCTACGTGTACCCGCGAGTGGGTGTGAGAGAACTAGTGTGTGCGTGCACCGCTTCTCTTCGTGAGAGTACAATATACTACGCCCAAAGAATGTTCGCCACAAGAGTAATAGTATAAGTGTGTGACTTGTGAGTTAAAATAAAAGGTGCGTGAGGGTAGGGTGTGAAGAGCACATATGTGTGTGACGTCTACCTACAGATAGATGGTGGGTGCAAGAGGACTCGGGAGAGTCGTGACTCATGAGGGTCCGTGTGTGCGTGAGAGAGAGGGGGTACCGGGCATGTATCAATGCAATGCATGTGTCCGTAAATCATATCTGACAAACGTTCGACACAAGCCGTTTCCTGACGAACGCCAAAAGAATCGTTAGATCAGCATCCGACAGTGTCAGTTTTGCCATGGCATTTAATAGAATAGCCACTCCTCCAACACACAAACCTTCCACGTGAGTGTTAGCAACTGCCGTATGCTCCTCCCTCCATTCCAAAATATAGTGCATATAGCTTTATTGAAAATTCGAACCTCGGAAACTTTTACCGAGTTTTCGTATACCAAAATGCACATATAGAATACCCAGTATATATCATTTCATTCATCTTTGAGAGGTAACTATAAAGATGGGGGAGGAGTGTACAAAGAAAGACCGTCGTATCACCTGCAACAATTTCAACCATCCTTTGGTGTGGAGGAATATCATAAGAACTCTCTACGATATGATTTTGATATGAGTTTTTTCCTTTAGAGCCAACTGGTTCATAGGAATAGATTCATATACTCCACATTTCAAAGGAAAATAAACATGATATCATTTTTACAGCTTTAGAGCCACTTGGTTCATATGAATGGATTCCTATACTCCCACAATTTCAAAGGAAAATAAACATTAGTGTATATTCAATAGAAAAGTTCCTATGATGTGAACCAAATGACATCTCTTTTCTAATCCCTCCTCATAGGAATTGAGATACATGTCATCTCTAGATTCAATAGAAAAGTTCCGATGATGTGAACCAAATGACATCTCTTTTCTAATCCCTCCTCATAGGAATTGAGATACATGTCGTCTCTAGATTCAATAGAAAAGTTCCTATGATGTGAACCAAATGACATCTCTTTTCCAATCCCTACTCATAGGAATTGAGATACATGTCATCTCTTTCCCTACAACTTCCATATATACATCTTCTATTCCTAAATAGCTAGTACAACCCACTAGTAGCTTTTTTCTTGGACATGCAACTATGGCACATGAACACGTCATGCATGCAAGTCATAAATCACATTGTTTTTGTACTCTATGCATGCAAGCACCACGTCATCAATTCGTGCATGTTACTCATAAGTTATTTCTTGCATTAGATTTTATATTGACAATGTATGTGTTGGTCACGTGCACACATATGTAGTTCACATTCACATTTTTCTTACAAATGTCATTCTTTTAACTGCAATTCATTTTTTCACTTTGTATTACATTTTCATTTTAAGCATACATTCACTTCCCATTAGTTATCGATGTTTTTGGATGAACTTTTATGCATTATTTTGAGTAGCAAATTTCACACGGACGGGGGTATATCAAAATGCGGGGCCCATGCGTCATTGCCTTTCGGTCGAACCTACGTCCACAATTTTTTGTATGTATATCTCCACTCGTCCCCGAACCCAAAATGCTGCCTCGTTCCCGTAAAACCAAGCAGCCCACACGTATTAAGGCATCGACTCGAACTCAATCCCTCTCCTGTTTACTACGGCGTGGCCCCGCACGCCATAGTACTCCTACAAACCCTACCCGCCGCACACATCATCGGTTTTCTTCAAGAGGACGAGGGAGAAGTGGATTTGTAGTGGAGGGTCCTACCCTAGGGCGCCCTAGGTAGCTGCCGCACGCATCATTGGTTTTCTTTTTTCTTTATGCTCTTGCGCCCTAGAGTGAAATGATGGTTGCTTCGTCCATTCAGTTTAATGCAGGAAAGGTGGGGCTTTGTGATTTGACCCCTCATCACTCATTTACTACTATTGCGGTGCTACGACCAAGGTGCCTCCAAGTCCAACCGCTACTCCGAACTATAATTTGGTGCATCACACGTGGAACAAGACGGTGGATGAGCCACATGTCGGCAAAGGGGTCCTGTTAAGTGTGTCGCCATTTCGTGTGCGGACTGACCCTGCTGAGTTGCTACGCCAACACGACAGGAGCAGCCTACCACTTGGTTTTGCTCCTTGGTGAATCCCGACTATATCGATCTAAAAAGATACTACTCCCTCCGTCTCGGTTTATAGGGCGTGCACGTAGTTCTAGGTCATCCATTTGACTAACTAAATATGAGTTATATGTCACAAAAAGTATATCATTGGATTCTTAAGCGGATGTAGTTTCTAAACATATATTTTTCATCACATATAATACATATATAGCTAGTTAAATTCTCAACCTAGAACGACGTGCATGCCCTGTAAACTGAGATGGAGGAAGTTGTAAAAATGAGGTGATTTTACCGAGCGGTGGGCGGGGTAGCATGGCCTGTCATGCGGTCCCACGTGTCATGATATACCAAGGTGATGCGCGTCCCTCTTGAGGCAGAAGCAATATGTGGTTTTCTTGAAGGAGATGATGGCGAAGTGGATTCAGCAAAGTGTGAAATAATGGTTGCTTCGTCTATCTCGGGGAAAGGTGCAGCATTGTGATTTGACGTCTCATTGCTCATTACTACTACTGGGGCGCTGCGACTGGGGTGCGTCCCCCCTGCTGTTCTGCACTATTATTTGGTGCATGACATGTCGAACCAGTTGCTATATGTCCCACATGTCGGCAAGAGGAAGTACAGAATTCATGAAAGCGAGCGTCTCCACTCTTTTAGTACGACGGAGGAGTACAAGACACGGCTTGGTTTTTGCTGCTTCGCGTGATCCATCGATACAAACCCGGATTAAAAAAGGCGAGGGCGGGTCTTTTCCCGCGCGGCAGGCAGGGGAGTTTGGCATAGTCTGCTCAAGGCAACGAGGCAAGAAGGGAAACAAGCAAATAAAGGTTGAGCGACTTAGTTTTGGGAAAATCTGATTTTACGGAGTACGTACCCACTATGGAGGTAGTACTACTTACTATTCCCTCCTTTCCGGTTTATAGGGCTCATCTAAAAAAAATCGTTTTTCCGTTTTATAAGTCTCAATTCTACTATTACTTACCATCACATGTTTCAATTTCGATGTGCATTAAATCACCCGATGTAAGCAGTATCAAGAGAAAACTCACCAATGCATGTAGAAGTTCATGGAAATTTTGTGGTCATGCATGCATTCGTTGTAATTAATGCATCGGTAAACATAAATTTTTGAGAAAAACGAGCGTACTAAATAAGTACTGTGCAAACTATGAAATTAATTCCACCACTCACCGTCTACCTTGGTTGGAGAGATTTTGAAATTGAGCCATAAACCGAAAAGGAGGGAGTAGTAACATAGCCTAGGGTAGCTTGCTGCACCACGGGCTCCAAGGAAATTGCTGTAGTACTACTTCTATGTACTACCGCTGTACTACTCCTACTACTAAAAGACATATATTTCAAACAATATGATAATCTCTATCCAAGGTAGGGGAGTATATGTCTAACAGAGGGAGTAGTAAAATTTTCTCCTCGTCCTGCGAGCCACCGCGCGCGTGGGCGAGGGAGCGGGCGTAGGCGTAGTAAGCAAGCTTCTCCTCGTCCTGCGACTCTATGAGACACCGCACCCGTGGGCTGGGGAGAGGGCGTAGCAAGCTTCTCCTCGTTCTGCGAGTGGACGGGACACATCAAAAGTAGTACTACAGAGCATCTCCAGTGTATAGAGCCTTGCTTCTCCTCCAGTGTATAAAGCTTCTCCTCTAAGGTAGGCCCCACATGGTTTGCCTCTTATCAAATGAAAATACCACAATGTATAGAGACTCTAACCAGCCTCTAAGGTGGGCCCTAGAAGAAATTTAAAAAGTATAGATTAGCACCACATTTGTCCAATCAGTACTATTTCTCTTGTACTCCTACTTTCTTATGCTTCCTAAGGCTGACAAGTGGGACCAGATGGATTGTTACATTGTAAGAGGCAGCCTCTAAGGTTAGATGCGATGCTAGCCAATTTTTTGTTAGAGGCAGTTCATGCAATGTATAGAGGCCTGCCTCTAAGAGGAGAGAGAGGGCTTAGAGGAAACAAAAAGCATACATTGTGGATGCCCTAAGGGCCTACTTTCTGGTCTATATGACTCAGTTTGAAATCCAGAATGTATCCATAATAGATGCTGAGTGGTGGAATAAATTTGTTACTTCCATAGTTCGCACAAGTACTGAACATGTGAAATGGTGAACGGAGGGAGTACGATACCATTAGTACTACAGTTCTTTCGGAAGGGTTGTAGTAGTCCCTCCCATTCAGATGTTCACATTTCAAGCTTCAATAAAAAATGTTGCATGAAAGGATTAAGAGAAACCTCAGCAATGCATGTACTCCCTCAATCCATATAGGGTCTAAAATGCGTTTTGGAGGCTAACTTTGACCACATAATAGAGCAATAATATGACATCAAACTTACACAAATCTTACCATCAAATTCATACGTGGTCATTATACTGCTAACACATGCATGCATTGCAATTAGTACGTACTCCCTCCATTCCTAAATATTTGTCTTTCTAGAGATTTCAACAAGTGACTACATATGAAGCAAAGTGAGTGAATCTACACTCTAAAATATGTCTACATACATTCGTATGTTTGTAGTCCATTTGAAATGCCTAGAAAGACAAATATTTGGGAACGGAGGGAGTACATGATACAGTAGTAAACCCTCACTATCTAGTAGTACTAGTACTCTACACTACTACTACTATGAGGCCATCCAACTATGTCCCGGCAGAAGACCGTGGACACTGATTATTCGTTCATATTTAAATTTGTTTTCACACACCAAAATATCCATGAAAACAACACATGGCAAAATTTCACAGCGAACGAGGGATTTGAATGTGCTGGGAGGGGTGGGACTGGAAGGGGCTATTTGGATCTTGCCCGGGGTAGCCAAAATATTGGCGACCCTTTTGTCCACCCGTACCTTTGCCACCGATGAACGAGGAAGAGCTTGGGTGCTCATCATCCTCTAGCGCACGCATTGGAGACGCGCTCGCATGAGCTGTGCTTTTTTTGTCCCACAACGCCGCCCGAGCCGGCCGTAGACTGACCGGCGACCCGCAAATTACGCCATCCAACCATACCCGCACACATTCTGACAGCAACTCAACCAACCGGACGAAATTCATGCAAACACGGCGATATTTCATATAAACAATGACGTAATTCATATAAAATACCGGATTTTCATATAAACATGATGGATTTCATTACATTCAAATCAACTAAGCGGTGGTACTCCTGAACAGCACAGGTATAATAATACCTAGCCTAAATGGTCGCTCGCGGATCCATTTGTCTTCCTCATGTCCGGCAGCATGATCACCGGACTGCCGGGGAACCCGAAGGTATATGCTTCAGCGCAAAGGACGGCTCACTTCCCCGCTGCTCAACTAACATCGTTGGCTGATGCCCAAGATGGAGTCTGAAGGAGGCTTCTCTGCTTCCGTGGAGCCCATGCGGGGTCAACGAAGGTCCTCGCAATAGAAGGATCCAGCAAGACACCTGTTGTGTACGCCGGCGTCGCCTCGGCGATGGCCTTCATGGGACCCAGGCGGCGGCGGCCTCCCATGTTCTACTTCTCAATGATGGCGGCGGACGTAGAGGCGCTGGCCACCGACTCGTCGCTCTCCGCGCACCCGGCTTCTGTCTCTGCTTGCATGGCGCGGCCGCAGGCATGGGAGTCTCAGCCATAGAAATAGGAGACGCAGTTGCAGACACGGGAGGCGCAGTACAAGGTGGCGGCGTGGACGGCAGCGACGACGCCCGTGCACCGCGCCGTGCCGGCGTGGAGCAGCTCGCCGCTCCTCATTGAGCTATCCTAGAGCGGCGAGTTGCTGAACCATGTGCCGGCTTGGGGCGGCAACTGGCTCCGTCGGGCGAGGGGAGGGAGGTGGATCAGCGAGCTGCATAGCTCATATCCGGCGGGCCACCCAGCCGGCTTGGATGCCGGATAACTACTCTTCGTAAGCCATTGTAAAGTGGAAAAAATGGTGACGGAGGAGATAGGGGAGCGGTGGAGGTGTGATTCTTGGCCGGCGTCTGGCCTCATTTAAATAGGAGATTAAATAGACGGCGGACGGGAGGAGCTCGGCCGGCGTTGCGTTTAATGCCAGCCCGGTCATGAACGGACGTGTGTCCGGGGTGGGTTTCTCGGCTTCCACACGGGTTTCATGGAGACGTTTGAATGCGGCAAGGAGGCGTGTTCAGCCGGGCGTGCAGCGAGCGGCGCCCTCGACTCTGACGTATGACACCGCGCCGTTCTTCCACTGACGTGTGGGCTCATTGGGTACCTAGCCTACATGTCAGTGATCCAATGCAGGCAGCACATGGTAGAGGAGCTTTTGGTGGGCCAGGGTGGTGAGAAGCGGGCATTTCATAAACCGATGATTGTTCATTGAGTGTGACATCATCTAATTCATGTAGGTTGATAAGCCTACTATATAATGTAAGAGAATTTTAAAATTTTCATATATACGTTGATAGCCCGTTCGATATGTTGTGATTCATAATGACCACTACAAACATCAATGTTCTGCTTATCACAGATAAGATTGAGTAATACCCGTAAGAATCCATGTCCTTAACAAAGGGTGCATGCACGTATAGGTTGAGTGTGTGTCTTGCATCGTGTGCTGTGTGCATCCAGGCGTGCGAGTGTTGTGTGCATGCATGTGTACGTTTCAATGTTGCATGCATGTGTGCGTGCGTGCGTGTGTTCGTGAGTGCATGTGTATGTGTCAGTGTTGCACGCCTAATTGCGTGCGTGTGTTCGTGCGAGTGTTGCGTGCGTGCATGTGTACGTGTGAGTATTGCATGCATGCATGCGGGCATTGTGGGCATGTTTGTGCGCATGTGTGATGTGTTTGTATTCACCACAGTGGCTCATGCGTGCGTGTAATTAAAACAGCCCGCTGAGCATATCATCACAAGGCGATCCTTGCCCGTTGTGGTTAGGGCGCGCGGGCTGCCAACCAGAGGTCTCACGACTTCGAATCCCCACCGACCAATAATTTATTACCATTTCCGTCTTTCATATACGCGCTGACGGGTGGGCCCTACGGTAATGTGCGCTAGTGAATGTGGACCGTTTGACTGGTCAATTGATCGTGTCAGCAACAAATTACGGAGCTGTATGGTGAGCCAGTGACCGTATGATCACCATAAAATTTATTTTATTAACATAGTACAGACTCAAGTTACCATTTCTTTCTTTCATATACACGCTGACAGGTGGGCCCCATGGTTACGCGCGCTGATGGTGCAACACTAGTTGCGCCACGTGGAACGTTTGACTGGTCAATTGATCGTGTCATCAACAAATTACGGAGTTGTACGGGTGAGCCAGTGACCGTATAATCATGACATGTATTTTTTTAACACAGTACAGACGCAAGCGCTCATATATACATGCAAACACTCATCGCTATAAGCGCACACACTCACACCCTACCCCTATGAGCACCTTCGAGAGAGTGAGCCAGCATATGATCTTGAGATTTTACAAAGTCACCATAGTTGCCTCCTAGTCGAGGGGAACGTCTCCTCCCACTGAACGCACATCACCGAAAAATACTGAGATTAATCCAGGATAAATGCGAGAACCAGGACTTTAACCCTGGTGTGCTAGGGAAACCACTGTCCTCCTAACCATCAAACCACAGGTTGGTTAGCAACACAAAATGTATATGGTGACCGTGATGAGTTATTCTCAAGTCCAGTGACCATATCGTGCTTTCACTTCAAATACAATGACCATAAGTGTCGTCAACAAAATACGAAGCACGCATCAAATACAATGTCCGTCAGTGTCATCAACAAAATACGGAGACATATCATGAGCTAGATACCGTATGATTACCACGAGAATGTATACGGTGACCGTAATGAGCATATTCTAAAGTCCAGTGACCGTATAGTGCTTTCTCTTGAAATACAGTGACCGTCACGCGTGAATGTGTCAGGGGCATACTTTTAGAGGGCCGAGAGATAGTTTGTGTGCGTATGTGAAAGTGGTGTAGAGAGAGGGGGTGTCCGGTGGAGACAAGGAGAGATATGCCCTTCATTTCTCTTTCCCGTGATTAATATTTTAGGAGAAAATATAAACATTCACAATGCAGAACAAATATTATTGGATGAACCACGCAATTAACTTTCATTTATTACTTTGTACTATTGTATATGCTTATTTTCTTAGTGGCCGATTGTGTGTGGGGTGTGCTGGGACATCATTTCTAGTTGTGGTGGGTCAATGTGAGGACTCATGGGTCGGTTCCATCCTGCACCACATAGGTTGGACCGAGATGCGTTATACGAAGACCCATGTGGAGGACTAGGCATACAAGACAAAGCTACCAGAGTCATGGAGGACTCTATCCCCACTGATGATAAGCCGACTATATATGATTTGTAACCCTAGGCCCCGAGTATGTTATATAAGCCCCGGGGCTAGTTCTTCAATAGTATACACACACGCACAATGCCTGGTATTCATGTGTACTTTGTACACACCCCTATCACAAATATACAGTACCGGGAGTAGGCTTTTTCCTCAACTGCAAGGGCCCGGACTTGGGTAAAACTTTGCCTCGTATTACCATCCAGCCTAACAGTCAGGGATATCCTACCGAATGATCTGATGGAATCATATCTGCCAAGTACTAAGAGAGAGGTGTGGGGGGGGGGGGGGGGGGGGGGGGGGGGGGCAATGTGTGCAAGAGTGGCCTAAAGATAATGTGTGTGCAGGAGACACGTAGGCACATATGTGCCTATAGAGGGCTAGTAGAGACTGTGCGTGTGTGTATATGCACATGAGAGAAATAGTGTTTTCCAACTGAGTGTCGGCGTGCGACACCTATGGGATCCTAAGGGACCCCTTTACGATTCGGCGGGGGGAGAGGTATGCGCAAAGAGCAGAACCAACGATCGACGCGGGGCGATTTTACCCAGGTTCGGGCCGATAATCAGCATAAAACCCTACTCCTGCCTTGTTTTATTATCGGTGTTCTTGAGCCCAGGCTCCAGGAGCGCTCGCAGTGAACAAGTACGTTCAAAGAGCAGCTACGCATGCAGAATGGGCCAGAAAATCCTCCTCCCCTGTAGCAGTTGCCTTGGGCCTCCTTTTATACCACAAAGGGGTCACAACAGTGGCAAAATGTACATACATTGAGGTGTAAAGTATCTACAGGGTCATCATACCTAACCCCTGACGGATTAGGACGAACGCATTTAATGCACCATGAGGTGTCCGTTTAGGTGTCCTCACTTTCTTGGGGATGGAAAAAGGGGCCATCCCATCAGCACCGCTTAAGCTCTCCTCCACTGGTGCGTCGCCATGCATCCAAAGAAGGACCCAGAGTGTCGGGTTTGTTGCTGTGCCAGAGCGGTGGTACAGCAACAAAATCTTGCTGGGTGCTGAACCTTGCGGGGCGCCGAGCCTTGCCGGGCGCCGAACCTTGCCGGGCTTCGCAGGCCATCCCGACAAGATCTTGCCGAGGAAGCTGACCTGCGGATTCCAGCTCTTCTTATCTGCTGATCCTCAGATCTTTGACTTGAGAATTTCCTTGGTGGCCTGAGTCAACCTTGAACTGTTCCCCGACAAGCCTTGCCGCGAGTATGGCTACAACTGCCCGTGCACAAGTACGAGGTACTAATGGCCCAATACTTAGTACACCGACAGGAGCCCCCGGGCCTAGGCCACACATGAGCGCGAGGCGTTGTTGGGCTAGGCCCAAACAGTGCACGGGCACACGTCGCAGGGGATTAACTGCTCGTAAATATCCCGTTTACTGTGCCCCCCACTACGCGCGCCGAACGCGCGACGTGGGAAGCGTGCTTCAAAAGCTGCAACTGCAACGCACCCGCAGAGGCGCATTCACATTGGGGAGTAAAAGAGGCGGCCCCGCTCCTTCCCCATAAAAAGGAGAAACTGCAGAGGCACAAGCCTATTTACCCCCCTTTTCTTCTCAATCTGGTCGTCGCCATTGCTTTCTTTCTCTCGAGCTCAGAGCAAAAATTTCCCTCATCCACTCATCGCCTCCACGCCCGCTTCATCCCCAGCTTCCGCCCTTGCAGTCGCCATGCCGCCCAAGACCAGCAAAGGCAAGGGCAAGGAGACGAAAGCCGATGTCCCGGAGAGCGAGCTGGTGAAGATGCGGAAGAAATATGTCGTTTTCGCCCCGTCGCTCGATGCGGAAGCTTTGAAGAGGCGGTACCAGTGCATGTGGGCGAGGGAGACGCAGGCTCACCCCGCCACTCGCGTGATTCCAAGTTCTTGCTCCAAGAGTGGGTCAGACAGATACCCCTTTTTCGTCGCATACTTCTATTGCGGGCTCTGTCCTCCATTTTCTGACTTCTTCATCGACATTATGTACACATACGGCTTCCATCTTCTCGATTTCACGCCGAATGCGGTATTGTGCATGTCCATCTTCGCTCACCTTTGTGAAAACTTTGCCGGAGTGGTTCCCAATACATCCCTTTTCTGCCACTACTTTTTCCCTCGTATCCAAAAAGGAGAGGCCCTCTCTGGTTCTATCGCCTGGATTCCAAGGGCTTGGAATAAGGAAATATACCCAGAAGGGGTTTACCGCGAAAAGTGGGATGAATGGCGGGCTGAGTGGTGCTGGATCAAGGAAACAGATCCCCATCCGTTCTGTCTGCCTCGACAGCAGAAAGCGGTCCGCGGCAGTGGCTGGCGCAGTCTTGCCGCTGAAGATGAAAAACTCACAATCGCCACCACCAGGATTCTTCGCCTGAAAGCTGCCGGGCTGACAATGGAGATGATTGGCTTCGATTTTCTCCGCCGCCGTATTGCTCCCTTGCAGAATAAAGGAAGACCAGCTTGGGAATACCAAAACGCAGCAGACATCATGAGACTACGCCCCGGGTTGAACAACAATCTGACTGCTATGCAACTTGGCGCTCTCCGTCAAAAGCTGTTCCAGCGCGACAACAAGCATCGGTTGCTGGCAAGGATTGTCCCTCTGTGCAACAACTCTGCCCTGGGGTCAATTATCGCTACCATGCCACTGTTCAATGCCCGTAGTCTCGACACGACATGGGTTGAGCCATCCGAGGAAGAGGCACAGAAGTTCTTTGATAACTTGACGGAGAGGGCCGTCCGGGAAGAAGCAGACTTCATTCGAGCCACCACCGACGAAGAGGTGGCATACATTGCCACTAGGGTGGAGGAGGCAAATCTTGCCGCGAAGGCAGGCAGCGTCGGCTTCACAGAATGGGAAACCAGTGACGCAGAGGTAGTAGTGGAGAAAAATCCTGCCGGGATGGACAAAGCTGCCGGGGAACAGAGCAGCACAGCCGCTGAGAGCTCGTCCGACGAAGACGCGGCTGAAGAAGAACCGCAAGAAGAGCTCCCAGCCCCAAAGAAGACAAAGCATGTTCTTCGGATGGCTGCATCTGGCATCCCGGCAAGCCAACCTTCCTCGAGCAGCGAGGTTCCCGGCAAGAAAGCTGTCGGCAAGACTGCGCCGCGGCAAGGGGTCCGACAGCAACCCGCGCGGCGTGCGAGACCGACATCAGCGGCAACTGCTGAGGCGGCAGAGGTGTCTCGCACTACCGCACCGGAAGCTGAGGTGACGGAAACACGCCAGCCCCCGGCGCCCGCTACAGCCAAGCGACCTAGGACCCCTCCTCCGCCTTCCCACGCAGACACCGCAACGGAGGTCGATTTCGACATCTCCGGCTTCAGTCCGGAGCGAGAAGAGGAAGAGTGAGTACCTTGCCACAGCCTTTATCCCCCAATCCTGAATCAATCTTATTGACTTGCTTGTATTGTCTGTGCAGTGATGCAGAAACCTTGATGGAGAGGATGGCGAAGAGGACAAAGACTTGTACAGGCGACGAGCCTCTGGCAGGCTTCGTGAGCGCGCCGGAAACCACTACCATCAGCCCGGATCTTAGTCCTCGACGCAGCCCCCAGCGCAGCCCCCAGCATAAGTTCATTATTCTTTTTGGTTGGGGAATGCTGAGGTTCCTATCCTTGCCACTGATATCTTTGGGCTTGCAGGAGAAGGACGACAACAAAGGGAGTTATCAGAAGATACCCTCGTCGCGCCACCTCTGTCGACCACATCGCCCACAAGCGCGTCCCCGGCAAGTGATCACACCGACGAGCTTGTCTTGGTTGAGCAGGAGCCAACAACCATGGATGCTGGCATCTTACCCCCGGCAACCGAGGTTGCCGGGAGGGGCAAGGCCACCTCTCAACAGCCCGATGCAGGTAACCAATTGCCTCAGCGTGCTTGTTATTCCTCCCTTTATCTCTCTTTCTTTTGTCTTCTTGAACATCGATCTTAATCTCATTCTATTTCTCCCCATTGTCCTTTAGAATTCCCTGAGATGGAAGACATGGACATCGACGCTGTCATCGAGGAGACCGCCAGGGATGTTGCCGCCGAAGCCGACAAAATCGCTGCCAGCGAAGCCGCCACGGATGCCACCGTGGAAGCCGGCGGTACCTTTGCCGAGGAGGCTGCCAAGACTGCACAGGAGGAACCCGCCAAGGAGTCTACTGAAGAGGGCGGCAAGGATGCTGGTGATCGTATTGACGACATTCCTGCCGCAGGAGCGCCAGGCGCTGCGCCGGCCACGCAGCCCCCTGCTATTGGCGAGGCGGTTGTTGAGGATCAACCGTCAACATCTGAAGGCCCATCATCCAGCAAATATCACAAAGTTGGCGAGAACCTGTTTGTCAACTTGTCGGGGACGGCAAGCATTGGGGCACCGACCGAAGGGGAAGTCTTCGATGAAGAAGTCATCGCTGCTGCCGGGCTCAAGGTTGTTGATGATCCAAGCACTAGCAGCGGCAAGTCTGAAGAGGATCAGCTCCTTCAGGCCATGGGAGAAAATTTCCGCAAGCTCCAGGCTCTCCACCGCGCCCGGAAAGAGAAAGCGGATTCCAGAATGGCTGTTGTCGAGGGGGCCGAAGCAGATTTTCAGAGGCGCGTCGAACAAATGCAAGTCTGGTACGCCGAGGCCCTCCAAGAGTTGACTGCCGGCCGGGAACAAGTGAGCCAACAGTGGACAGAAATCCTCCTGAAACAATCTGATATGGAGAAGGCGCAGGATGAAGCTGCGCAAAGAATTGCTGCTGAAGATGCTCTCCTGACGGGGCGTCGCGTTGCGCTTGATGCTCACGAGGAAGATCTCACCACACGTGAGCAGGCGCTCGCCGCCAAGCTTCGCAGCAAAGATGAAGATATCGAGAAGCTTGTCGCGCGGCGGACCCAGGAGCTGGAGCAGAAACACAAAGAGGCGCTCAAAGCTCTAACTGTAAATCACACCGGCAAGCTCAAGGAGGCCGTCGATGCTGCCGAGGCTGCAGAGGCCACCAAGAATGAGCTGAGCGACAAAGTAAAGAAGCTGGAAGTGGATCTCGAAGAACATGGCAAAGAGCTCTCGACGCTCAAAGGTGATAGGGAAAAAACCCTCCACACTCTGGCGGAGATGCAAGTTGCCATGTCTAACAAGACCAAGCAGCTCTCCTCAGCAAATGATGCTATTGCCGTTCTGGAATTGAAGTTGACCATGTTGTAGAAGTCTCTCGAGGCCGGCAGGGCCCACGAGAAGGCCCTACTCAAAGATCTCCAGGGAGAGAGGAACCTGCTCAAGAGCGCTGCCGCCGCCCAAATTGATTACGAAAAGGGGGTGGAGATCTGGACTGGACGTCTCATCGACGCTGTGGAGAAGCTCACGGCTGAACTGTCAACCATGGGCCTGTCAAACTTCAGGTATTCTTCCGAGGAGAGGATATCTTCGAGTGCCAGGTTGACGTTGTTCTTCGAGAGCATCATTGATGCCCTGAAGTTGCTTCAGTCTAACCGGGCGAACCAATTGGCCAACGAGTCGCACCGGCTTTGCCGGGCCGTCCTCCGCAAGGTACTTATCAAGGTGGCGCATAACAATCCTAGCATCGACCTCTCCAACGTGCTTGGCCACCTGCCAAAGGACGCAAATCTCGAGGCGCTTGAAGAGGTTGTCGCGCCTATCCTCGAGAAGGTGGATTCAATCAAAAGGATCGAAGGCCAGCGCAGAGATTAACTGCTCCACCTCTTCTTGCCGTCGTCATTCCATGCCAAAGAAAATTAAGTATTAAGTTAAAACTACGGCAGCTTATTAATGTAATATAACTTGCTTATGTTTGGGTACATGCATGCTATCTCCCTTGTCCGATTCCTTTATGTATGGAGTTCACCCTACGCTTACTGAAAAACTTGCCGGCGCACAACCTGCCGCGAGCGCTGGGTGCGGGACTTCAGTAGCCTGCTGGAGGCACAGCGGCCGGCAAGACTCCTTGGCGTTCTTAGTGCAGCCGCTTAAATCGTTGAGCGGACTCGAAACAAAATAAGGGCGCAACCGATTACAGCAAGGGTTCCTTCGCGTGCAGATTTTCCATACAAAAGTCGGAATCGTCCAAGGAAATAACTTTGCAATAAAGGAAAATTGTTCTAAGTTTTAGAACTTAGCTTTCTGTCACTGTCCTTCCTCCGGCAAGCGTCGATTCTGAACGTCGCCAACTGGTACTCATATCTCCCTTCCTCCCCCCCCCCGGCAAATGTGCATGCGAGGAATCCTTCTGTCTTTTAAGAAAAAGAAAGAAGAGAAAATAAAGATATGAAACCTTGGCGGTTCGTTAGAACTTACCGGGAGTAGGTGTCATACAACATCTTAGACACACATGCATATATATATATATATGAACATGGAAGTCAATAAGGAAATGCACAACACTTAAATTTATTCATCTATGCTCAGGATCTGCGCCTGGCTTTGTACAAAGGATTATATGCCTTGCCGGCAAGACTTGTACAAAAGGGTGGTTGCCGGGGGCCTCCGGCAACCGCGCCTTATGGGTAGAACTTGCGAAGATGTTCGATATTCCAGGAATTACTCACTGGAACGCCATCTTCGGTCTCCAGGTGGACAGCGCCAGGCCTGGTGACTCGTACTACCCGATAAGGGCCTTCCCACTTCGGCGTCAACTTGTTTGAATTCTTGGCGGACTGAATCCGTCGAAGAACAAGGTAGCCTTCCTCAAGGCTTCGGGCATGAACTTTGAGGCTATGCTAGCGGCGCAAAGCTTGCTTGTAGCATGCAGCTCGCACAGCAGCCTGAAGACAATTCTCCTCAAGGAGCACAGCGTCATCTTGCCGCAGTTGCTCTTGCTCAAGCTCATCATAAGCGAGCACTCGAGGTGTCCCGTACGTGAGTTCCGTGAGGAGAACTGCTTCCGCTCCGTAGACCAGAGCGAAGGGTGTCTGGCCGGTGGCTTGATTTGGTGTCGTTCTGATTGACCAAAGAACCACCGGCAACTCATCAATCTAGCGTCTTCCGCACTTTTTCAGCCTGTCAAAGGTTCTGGTCCTGAGACCGCGCAGCACTTCAGCATTGGCCCTCTCCGCTTGGCCGTTGCTTCTCGGGTGAGCAACAGAGGCAAAACAAATTTTGCCGCCAAGGTCTTGGACATACTGCATGAAGGTGTGACTTGTGAATTGCGTGCCGTTGTCAGTGATGATCCTGTTAGGCACACTGAAACGGCAAACTATCCCTTTAAAGAACTTGATGGCTGATTGTGCTGTCACCTTCCTCACTGCTTCCACCTCCGGCCACTTTGTGAACTTGTCAATAGCAACGTACAAGTACTCAAAGCCCCGAGTAGCACGGGGGAAAGGGCCCAGTATGTCGAGCCCCCACACCAAAAACGGCCAGGAGAGAGGGATTGTCTGAAGAGCTTGAGCTGGTTGATGCGATTTTTTCGAATGAAACTGGCACGCTTCACACTTAGTTACTAGTGCAGTTGCATCCTGGAGAGCGGTGGGCCAAAAAAAACCTTGCCGGAATGCTTTCCTGGCAAGTGCTCTTGATCCTATGTGAGAGCCACATATGCCTCCATGTATTTCTGCCAACAGCTCTAGTCCATCCTCCCAAGGAATGCACTTCAATTTCACACCGTTTGGTCTCTTTCTGTACAGGACGTCATCGATGAACTTGTACATAACAGACCGACGGGCTACTCTTTCCGCTTCTTCTTGTTCCTCCGGGAGTTCTCCTGTTTGAAGGAAATGGACAATGTGATGTGCCCATGCTGGAGCCTGGGGCTCGACAGCTAGGACTAAAGGCATCTCCTCTGCCGGGGGAACATTTGTCTCGACGGCAAGGGCCTGAGCCCCTGCTGGAGCCTGTTGTTCCCCGAAAGGCATGTCTTTGATCCCGGCAACTTCCTTGCCGGCGGCTCCCGGGAGCTCTGCCGGGAAGTACTGGCCAGAATTCAATTTTCTTCTCTTTTCTTGCCGCATTGATGGCGCCACGGATGGTTGAGTCAAATGGAGCACAAAAGTTCCTGGTTCCACAGGCAACTTGAGGGCAGCACGCTTTGACAGGTCGTCAGCGACACTGTTCTCGGCACGAGGGTTGTGCTCCATTTGCAGACCGTCAAAGTGCTCTTCCATTTTTCTCACTTCATCCACGTAGGCTTGCATCAATGGACTCTGATAACTCTTATTAACTTGCCTGATGACAAGTTGTGAATCGCCTCTGATGACGAGCTTCTTGATACCAAGGTCTGCCGTGATCCTGAGACCGGCAAGTAAACCCTCGTACTCTGCAGTGTTGTTCGTCCAACTCTCCCGGGGAAAATGCATTTGGACTACGTACTTGAGGTGCTCTCCGGTGGGTGCGACAAGCAGCACGCTAGCACCGGCGCCTTGCAGCGAAAAAGCCCCGTCAAAGTACATAACCCATTGCTAGTCAATTTCCTTGCCGGGGAGAGTTGTTTCTTGAACCTCTTCGTCTGGCGTTGGGGTCCATTCCGCAACGAACTCCGCCAAGGCCCTGCTCTGAATTGTCGAAGTGCTTTCAAACTTAAGGCCAAAGCTCGACAACTCCAACGCCCACTCCACGATCCTGCTGGTTGCTTCTGGATTTTGCAAAATCCGTTGCAACGGAAAGCGAGTGACGACGGTGATTTCATGTGCTTGAAAATAATGGCGCAGCTTCCTCGAGGCCATAAGGAGGCCGAAATGCAACTTCTGCATGCCATAATATCTTGACCTAGCTCCTTGTAAAAGAGAGCTAACAAAATAAACTGGGCGCTGCACCACCTTTTTCTTCTGCAATGGTTCTTCTGACTGCACAGATCTTGTCTTGCCGGGATCAATCCTTGCCGGGGAAGATCCTGCTGCGTCACCTGACAGTCCTGCCGCTGGTGTTACTTCCTCATCAGCTTCTCTCTGCGCCACTAACGCAGCACTAACCACTTGATTTGTCACTGCCAGATACAGCAGCAACGGCTCTTGTGGTTTAGGCGCGACTAGCATCGGCGGAGAGGAAAGGTATTTCTTCAAATCCTGCAGCGCAGCCTCCGCCTCCGGAGTCCATTTCATTGGACCTGCCTTCTTCAAAATTTTGAAAAAGGGCAGGGCGCGCTCAGCAGATTTGGAAATAAACCTGCTTAGAGCAGCAACACAGCCGGCAAGACAACGCACATCCTTGACGCGTCTTGGCGCTTCAATCTGCTCAATAGCTTTGATCTTGTCGGGGTTTGCTTTGATTCCCCGACAAGATACAAAGAATCCGAGGAGCTTGCCGGAAGGAACACCGAACACGCACTTCTCAGGATTGAGCTTATAGTTGATCTTGCGCAGATTTGCAAATGTTTCTTCTAAATCTTGTATGAGCGTCGCTTTGTCCTTGGTTTTGACCACTATGTCATCCATGTATGCCTCCATATTTCTATGGAGTTGAGGCTCAAAACTGATTTGGACCGCTCTCACAAATGTAGAACCAGCACTTTTCAACCCGAAAGGCATTCGTATAAAACAATACGTACCACATGGGGTGATAAATGCGGTCTTTTCTTCATCTTCCTTCGCCATGAAGATCTATTGATACCCTGAGTAGGCATCAAGGAAGGACAGGAGATCACAACCAGTGGTGGAATCCACAATCTGGTCGATGCGCGGCAAGGGAAAGGGATCTTTTGGACAAGCTTTATTGATATCTGTATAATCAATACAAAGCCTCCATTTCCCATTCGCTTTGCGCACTACAACCGGATTGGCCAACCAGGTTGGATGAAGCACTCCTCTGACCAATCATGCCGCCTCTAGCTTTCTGATTTCCTCGGCAATGAATTCTTGCCGCTCCAAGGCTTGCTTCCTGACCCTCTGCTTGACGGGCCGCGCATGAGGATAGACAGCAAGGTGGTGCTCAATTACCTCCCTAGGAACACCGGGGATGTCAGACGGTTGCCATGCAAACACGTTGACATTCGCCCGCAGGAAGGCAACGAGCGCGCTTTCCTATTTGTCATCTAGGGTGGAACTTATGGTGAAAGTTCCTCCCATTCCGTCCTCCCTGATGGGCACCTTCTTGGTCTCTGGTGGAGCAGCCTTGGATTTCTTGTTCTTGCCGGTGGAACTCTCTGGTGCATCCTCGACGAAAGCGGAGCACTCCGAGGAGGCATGCTTACCGGAGTTCGCACCAAGATTCTCGCCGGTCTTCTTCTTCCCCCCGGGAGTTCCAGCGGCAGGAGCAGATGCCTTGACGGCAGGTGCTGCAACTGCTTCCCGGTAGAGTTGGTCGGCACAGATGAGCGCATCCTTCTTATCGGAATGGATAGTAATGACACTCAACGGCCCGGGCATCTTCAAAACATTATACGCGTAGTGTGATGCCGCCATGAACTTAGCCAACGCTGGCCGACCAAGGATCCCATTGTATGACATAGGGATCTTGGCGACATCAAACACTACCTTCTCGGTCCTGTAGTTGAGCTCGCTACCAAATGTCACCGGTAGCGTAATCTTGCCCTTTGGCTGGGTTCTTCGTGGATTGACCCCTTGAAACGTGCATGTTTCTTCGAGATCTTCATCAGGAATTTGGAGCCTCTTGAGCACATCAGGTGAGATTAGGTTCAGCCTGGCCCCACCGTCAACTAGCATTTTCGTCACCCTGAGGTTGCAAATTGTTGGCGAGACCAACAATGGCAGGCACCCGACCGCGGTTGTGCGATCAGGGTGATCCTCGGCGTCGAAAATGATAGGCGTGTTGGACCACTTCAGGGGCTTACATGCATCTGGTGACGGCTCTGTTGCATTGACTTCTCGCACCCACTCTTTGAGTCGACAGTGAGAAGAATGCAACGAAGCGCCCCCATCGATACACATAGGCTCTGTAGCTTTCTAGAATTCTTGCTCACTGGACTCATTATCTTCTTCGTCATCATCTTCTTCCTTGTCTCGGCCTCGAGCGGGCCTCTCCCTCTGTTGCTTGGTCTTGCTGCAGCGACCCCCTCGGCCACCGCGCTTCTTGCCGGACCCCTCAGCACCGTCATGGGCCTTCTCCTTATCCCGCCTTTCATACTCTGCCCTCTATTTCTCGGCAAGCTGTTCAACTTGCCGGCAGTTTTGGAGATCGTGGCCCTTGGTGCGATGGATCTTGCAATACTGCTTGCCAGAGCTTTCCGACTTGTCAGCCGCCGCCAACGCCTGACAGGAAGGGCACCCAGCAAGTTCCTTGCCGGGGTCGTCAACCTTGGCCTTCTTGGCGGCGCCGGGGTTGCCGGATTCCTCGACAGCAAGCACGGCCTTGCCTCTGCGTTTCTTGTTCTGCCGCCGGCCTTTCCTTGACGGGGTCGCAGCGTCTTCATCTTCCGACTCGCCCCCCGTACCAACAGCCTCGCCAGGGAGTTTCCTCCCCTCTTCAGCTCGAGCGCATTTGTCGGCCAAAGCGTAAAGATCAGCGATACTCCTGACTTTGTTCATTGCCAACTCTTCCCGCATTTTGCGGTTACGCATGTTCTGATGAAACGCGCTAACAACAGCAGCAGGGTGAACGTCAGGAATATTGTACTGCACCCGGCTAAATCTCTGGATAAACTTGCACAGGGATTCTCCCTCCTTCTGAGGGATGATATGCAAATTGCTCTCTTGGCCAGGAGCTTCGTGGCCTCCAACAAAGGGGCCAACAAGCTGATGGCACAGATCTGACCAAGAAGAAATAGAATTCTCTGGCAGATGCATTAACCACGACCTAACGTTGGGTTTCAGCACCAACGGGAAGTAGTTGGCAAGTATCTTGTCATCTCGGCCCCCGGCAGCCTGCACCGCAATGGTGTAAATGCTCAGGAACTCCGAGGGATGAGTCTTGCCGTCATATTTCTCCGGGACCTCTGGATTGAAGGTTCGGGAATTGGGCCACTGGACTTGCCGCAGCTCACGGGTAAATGCCGGAGTCCCTACCTCGTAAGGCAAGTCCCCTGCGTCCCCCGACGCAGGCTCGTCGACAGCCGGCCCTGCGCGCTTATCAGACTGATAGCGCGCTTCCCGTCGTCACTCGATGGTAGTTCGAGCGTCCTCTTTGCCTCGTTCCTGGAGAACTTGATGCTGGTTGCGGTGCATCCGTGAATCGGACGATGCCGTGGAACCATCATCACAGCGATCGGCCTGCTGGGTTATCGCCCGCCGCTGGTGTCGCGGAGGGGAGTGCACCATGGTTGCACCACCTCCGGTTTTCTCCACATCGGCTCGCGTCGGATCGACGGGCCTTCGCTGTGAGGGCCCTGCCTCTTGTGGTCCATCTTTGTTGGCGAAGCCGATAAGGCTCTGGATAGTAGCTCGCCACTCCTCCATCTTCTACGGAGCAGGAGGGAAATCGAGGAGCAGCTGCGCACGTGCCAAGGCTTCCGCTGGTGTAGGCGGCGGCGACAGGTGCGAGGTACGTGAGGTGCTCTGACTCCTAGCCATGTTAGAAGGAGCACCGTCATGGTCACGCGACCGCACGCCACCTCCGCCGGCAGCTCGGTGTGCATGCTGGGCCCCCGCATCTTGGGATCGATGCGCAGAAATCTTTTCATGGGGACGCCCTGAACCACCAGCACCATGACGTCGCTCGTCATGCACGACCTGGGTAGGCCGTGACGCTTGCGCCGGCCCGGGAGCTCCAGCAGGCGCCCTCCGATCTCTGGAACTCATCGTGCCACCCGTAGGCAACATAGCTCCGTCTCTGGATCCAGCGGCGTGTGGGTTGCCGCTGCCACTGCGAACGACGCCGCTCGCCTGGCTTGGATCACCGGAACACCGTGGAAGCTCTAATCCTCTTCCTTCTGCACCCATGCCATCGCCTGTATGTGAAGGCACAGGCAAAACGGACATGGATGGTTGCGCCGTCGCAGCGCTCTTCTTCTTGGGTGGCATGATGATGAAGATGATGAAGAAACCTAGGCGCCGATCACTGGATCAGGTTCACACAACCTACAATCCCCCTACCTGGCGCGCCATAGATGTCGGCGTGCGACACCTATGGGATCCTAAGGGACCCCTTTACGATTTGGCGGGGGGAGAGGTATGCGCAAAGAGCAGAACCAACGATCGACGCGGGGCAATTTTACCCAGGTTCGGGCCGCTGATCAGCGTAAAACCCTACTCTTGCCTTGTTTTATTATCGGTGTTCTTGAGCCCAGGCTCCAGGAGCGCTCGCAGTGAACAGTACGTTCAAAGAGCAACTACGCATGCAGAATGGGCCAGAAAATCCTCCTCCCCTGTAGCAATTGCCTTGGGTCTCCTTTTATACCACAAAGGGGTCACCACAGTGGAAAATGTACATACATTGAGGTGTAAAGTAGCTACAGGGTCATCATACCTAACCCCTGATGGATTAGGACGAACGCATTTAATGCACCATGAGGTGTCCGTTTAGGTGTCCTCACTTTCTTGGGGATGGAAAAAAGGGCCATCCCATCAGCACCACTTAAGCTCTCCTCCACTGGCGCGTCGCCACGCATCCAAAGAAGGACCCAAAGTGTCGGGTTTGTTGCTGTGCCAGAGCGGTGGTACAGCAACAAAATCTTGCCGGGTGCTGAACCTTGCCGGGCGCCGAGCCTTGCCGGGTGCCGAACCTTGCCGGGCTTCGCAGGCCATCCCGGCAAGATCTTGCTGGGGAAGCTGGCCTGCGGATTCTAGCTCTTCTTATCTGCTGATCCTCAGATCTTTGACTTGAGAATTTCCTTTGTGGCCTTAGTCAACCTCGAACTGTTCCCCGACAAGCCTTGCTGCGAGTATGGCTACAACTGCCCATGCACAGGTACGGGGTACTAATGGCCCAATACTTAGTACACCGACACTGAGATTAGTGAAAAGAGTGGTCCATAGTAGTAAGAAAGAGAGAGGGAGATATATAGAGAGTGTGTGCATGAGACACCCCGGGAGAGATTGTGAGCATGTGTGAGAGAGAAATGCCGATGTATATAACGTGTGTGCACTTATGCGTCAGATAGAGAGATATATAGCGCGTGTGTGAGAACGGGTGGAGGCATAGTGCATCTACGTGTAAAAGGCGATTCTACGCATTAAATTAAAATATAAATGGCATTATTATTTTTGGATGAGATCATGAATTTTACAATTTGCGTATGAACGAACATCGGTCTATCAGACACCCATACTCTATTGAATTCTAGCATGCGCATGGGTTTATTTGATATTATCAATCTGTAGAGTGAGAGTGGTTTGAAATCCAGACAATGCATTGCTTTTGCCATTCATATATAAACATTAATTAGTGCACTCCATGTTGTTAGTGTCAAGCACTTTATACATTTGTCACTTACATGGATACATTCCAAATTGCTAGCTACGAAATAGAATAAATTTTGAATTCAACATAAAGGGGGTTTCGAAGATTTGAATTCATAGGAAGTGCATTCATCTATTTGAATCCGAAATAATGGCATTTGTAAATCAGAGCTAAAAGGGGGCATCAATCTTTGTTGTGCGTTTGAGCATGCTATATATTCATACGCATGTCTAACTATTTTTTTGCAACCAAGGAGATTATATCAGGAACCATGCATGAATTGAGGTAAGTTGCATATTTTTTAATATATACTCGTGTACAACGTATATTCAAATGTACCCCCTCCATTCCAAAATAATCGTAGTTTTAGGATTTTCAAGAGTCAAGATTTGTGAAGTTTGACAAATCTTGAAAGTTCAATTCAAGAGAACTAAAAACGTTAATGCTTCTGCTCACAAATATTGAACGAAGCGCCAAATAAGCCTCTGGTCACCCGAAACCGCACGAGACTAATGTTTGGTGGTAGGAAATTACTGTCCTGACTCTGACTAGTGTAGCCTATCGGCCCGATGTCCAAAGGTCTAAACCGGGGTAGGTTTGTAACTTCACCAAGATGCCAGTCTCAACCGCCTCCGAGAAGCATTCATACGCCGTGGGCGCCTAAACACCCATGCGCTCAACCGAAATCTATCCCGCCCACCATTTGGGACACTTGAGATTACTGTCCTACCCCCGACCCGCAATATGTGTGAAATTTTAGATGGGGGCAAAGTTTGTAACTTTCCCCAAATTTCAAACAAGCGCGTTCCAAACCAAAACATTGTTCCCCCTTAGTTCCCCCCTCCCTCCATTTCCCCATTCATACTCCGTGGGCGCCAAAATGCCCTCTCCACCAGCCGTGAAACCCCAGCATCCTCTGTCCTCCACCCCATCGCGCCCAATCCACCGCCGCCCTCCTCCATCACGCCGGAGCCGGTACCCCGACGTCGTCGTCCACCGCAACCGCAAAGCATTCAAGGACTTAGCAGCTGAAGCCGAGGCAAAGCTGCCTGCACGACACCGACGCCGATGTGCGCCGTACCAGAACCACTTCGACCACGCCGTCCTGCACCTCACCGCTGCCGCTCCACTGTCGCAACCGTCCACCGCACCGGAGCTGTTCCCGCTACGCCTGTGACGCCCTCGGCTCAATCATGCACTAATCATACACGTTAATGCACATGATCAAGCCTAAGGACTCACGGGAAGATATCACAACACAACTCTAAAACATAAATAAAGTCATACAAGCTTTATATTACAAGCTAGGGGCCTCGAGGGCTCGAATACATATGCTTGCGTACAAGCATCAGCGGAAGCATCAGATATCTCAGTACAGATATGAAACAGAAACAGAAAGGCCTATAGAAAGGCGAGGCAAAATAAAACACTACGATCGAAAGACGTAGGCCTCCTGCCTGGGACCCTCCGAACCTACTCCTGGTCGTCAGTCAACTCGTAGTAGTATCCACCCTCGGGGTCGAAGTAGTAGCGATCGTTGGCGGGGGCAACTGTCTCAGGGACTCCGTCATCTTGATCACGTCGAACTGATATGGGGAGAAAAGAAAGCAAAGCAACCATGAGTACTCAGAAGTACTCAGCAAGCAAGGATCTACACTACATATGCAACATTTTCAATGAGAGGCTGTATATGTGGACTGGGCTGCAGAAATGCAAGAATAGAGAGAAGGCCTAGTCCTATCGAAGACTAGCATCTTCATCGGTCTTGCAGCAATAGAAGAGAGCAGAACAGATCAATATAAAGTAGCAGTATCATTAAGTGTCATCCTCACCCAGAGATCCTTTCTCGACTCCCTGCGAGAAAGCAATCCCAGAGCCATACAATCATCAACCTCGTCCGGAGATCCCTTCTCGACTCCCTGCGAGAAGCAATCCCAGAGCCATAGTATCCAAGTATCCAGTTCTAAATTGTATCAATAAGGATACAACTCCGAGTGTCCGTTACCGTAGGACAGGCTATCGATAGAAGTATTCTTCCCTGCAGGGGTGCACCAACTTACCCAACACGCTCGATTAACTCCGGCCGGACACACTTTCCTGGGTCATGCCTGGCCTCGGCCAAACGACACACCGCAACCCAACCTACAGCTCAGCAGAGAGGTCCCCGCCGGTCTACATCCTAAGCGCTCAGGGGTCTTGGGCCATCGCCCTGTGCACTCCGGGTCGTTGCGAGCAGGGTGAAGCCAGGCACCCGGAGGGCGCCGGTCCGTCCCGGCTGCAAGGCTGAACTAGACGTCTGGCAGAGCTTTCGGCTGATGCTACGATGCAGAACGCCCATACTATGCCCATGTGATGGTTAGTGCTATCAGGCCAGAGACCTGCTCGGATCAAATATCCAAATCGTTAATGGACTAGGGCTTGTGGTAACGAGCAGAGACTCAAGAAAGATGTGACCCCGTCGCCCCGTCTCGAGGACTTGCTGCAAGGGTTAAGAATGCCCGGCCGCGCCTCGTATTCATCACTCGGGCACCATACAGGCACCCGTCTTCACAACACTCGCCTCTCAGGCGCACGCGGGTACCCCTCAGGGTCGACCCGCCTATCCAAGTAACAGTGTAAAGTCCAAGTATCCGTGTGTCTATAACATCAGGGGAATCCGAGGTATCACCCTCATTGAATTCCCACTCGATGTATCCGTCAAGGTGAACTCGGAGGAATCACCCTCGATGGGTTCACACTTGAGGTGTTGTACGACGGCGTCGTTATCAAAAGCGGTGAAGGAGGAATCACCCTCGATGACCACGACAGAATAGCTACTCTACAGAGTTAACATCAGAAGTGCTACACGAGGTATCACCCTCGGCACTCGATAGTAACGCTGCAGTGTCATTACAACTAAGGGGGGGTGATGTGCGGTGCCGGGGCCTGGTCTTCAATCCCGTTGATCGGGTCTTCGGAAAATCCAGCGGGGCAGTCGGGATAAGTGGGGTCATTGATAGGTCTCTACCCAGCCTATACTAAGCAGTTTAGGTTATGTAGGTAATTATCAACAGCAGGTTACAATAAACAGGCTATGCATCAGAATAGGTAAAGCAGTAGTAGCAGCAATTCTAATGCAAGCATGAGAAAATAGAATGGGCGATATCGGGATGATCAAAGGGGGGGCTTGCCTGGTTGCTCGGCGGCAAGGGCAAGGTCGTCAATGGTGTCTTCGGTCTCCGGAGCTGCGTCGGTCTCGGGGACGACGTCGGGGTCTAACGAGAGAGAAGAGGGGGAGGAAACAGTATAAATACACAGCGAACAAGTGCAGCACAAAGCATAACATGGCAATACGCGGTGACAGAGGTGATCTAACGCAGTGCCGGGTGATACTGGCGAAGGTGGAATTCATCCGGGAAAGTATTCCCGGTTCCGGATAAATGTCGGACAGATGACCGGAGGGGAACGGTTCCATGTTCGGATAGTTAGGGACGCGTGACAAATGAACGGACCGCGTATCCGAATTCGTCTCGTCGTTCTGAGCAATTTTCATGTACAAAGTTTTTCGATCTGAGCTACGGATTATTTAATATGATTTTCTAAAGATTTTAGCAATTTCTGGAATTTAATTAATTTATTAAATCAACATTATCCGAAACAGTGTATGCTGACGTCAGCATGACGTCAGCAGTCAACCTGACAGGTTGGGCCCACCTGTCAGCCTCTGTTAGTTAATTAGCAGTAGTTAAATTAGCTTAATTAAACATTTAGTTAATTAAACTTAATTAGTGTTAATTAATCTGAGTTAGTTAGGTTAATTATTTAATTAATTATTATTATTTAATATTGTTTTTTTTAAATGTTCTCTGGGCGGGGCCCATACGTCATAGGCCCAGGGGAGGCCTAGCAGGCGCGGCCCGAACGGGCGCTGACCCGCGGGGCGCACCCAACTGGGCGCTGCGGGGCGCCGGCGCCCATGGCAGGGCGGCCGCAAGGAGCAGGTGGGCCAGGGCGGCGCGCCGGTGTGGAGCAGCGGCAGGACCGCCGCGGGGCGGACGCAGGGCGACGGCGCGGGAGCAGGGGGAACGGCGACGCGGCAATGGGGGGGGGGGCTACGGTCATGGGCGGTGTTAGGCGCGGGCGAGGCGGGACGGCCGTGGGCGAGCTGCCGATTGCAGCAGTCGCAGCAGCAGCAGGAGGGCGCGACCACGGGCGGAAGGGCGCGCGGGGCTCGCGGCGGTCGCAGCCGGAGCAGGGAGGTGCGGGGCAGGCGTGAGCGGCGGTGCGCGCGGCCGCGCGGGCGGGTGCCGGGGAAGAGCTGGGGTGACGGTGGCCGGGCGCGAGCATGCGCGGGGCGTGCGGGTGGCGCGCGGGAGCAGGGCGGGGCGCGCGCAGCGCGGTGCGTGGGCGCGGCGGCGCATGCGCGTGCGCGCGGTCACGCGGGACGGGAAGGGCCGACGGGGGGGAAGGCGAGCGGGGCAGAGGGAGCGGCTCACATGGGGGCGTAGGGTCGGGGCTGCGAGCGTGGCGAGGAGGAGGATGCGGCCGACGGCGGGGCAGGCAGGCCGGCGGTGGCGTCGGGGGAGGCCAGCCGGCGATGGGCGCTGAGGCGGCGCGGGCGACGGGAGCGCCGGGGTTCGATCCCGATCCAGATTTTCTGGATAATCTGGATCGGGGGGGGAATGGGGGTGACTGGGGGTTAGGGTTTCGGGGGTGGCCCCTGGGAGCCATATAGGCCAGGGAGGTGGGGGAGCTGGGCCGGCCTGTTGGGCCGCTTGGCCTGCTGGGTCGAGGCCCAGTCGGGGGGGTCCTTTTCTCTTTTTGTTTTCTTTTGTTTTTCTTTTTCTGTTTTCTTCTTCTTCTTTTTTTATTAAATGTTTGAGCACGAGCAGGTTTTTGTAAAATATGAGACCTAGCCCATAAATCACAGTGCATTGTATGCCTCTGCAATAAAATGGTTTTGAGCACAAAGGTTTTCATTTGGGATTTTATTTAATTTAAAAAGGATTTAATAGTGTTGTTTTGCTGCTGTTCCTTGATGTTTTAGTCCTTTTCCAACTCCATTAAACGTTGCAATCATTTTTATAAATGCTTTGGGAATATTTGCAACATGAGGCACATTTTTGTTTTCAGGTTTAGACAACTTTTAGTTTTCACTTTAGTTTTAATTTGAAATTTTAGTTAGGAGCTGAAAGCAAATGATGATTAGGCACTGTTGATCACGATGCCATGGCATTATCAAAAGGGTGATTACTGTAGTTAACCACTGGGGGTGTTACAAGTCTCCTCCACTAACAAGAATTCTCGTCCCGAGAATTAAGAAGTAGAAGGAAAAAGTTTGGGGTATTCCGCACGAAGATTATCCTCGCGTTCCCAAGTGGCTTCATCTTCAGTATGATTTGACCACTGCACTTTGAGGAACTTGGTAACCTTCTGACGGGTCCGACATTCAGCTTCATCGAGAATGCGGATCGGATGCTCCTTATAAGATAGGTCATCTTGCAATTCGAGCACCTCGTGATCCACTGCTCAGTGCGGAGATTCCTTGAAGCAACGACGAAGTTGCGACACATGGAAGACGTCGTGGATATGAGAGAATTGCGGCGGCAACTCCAATTTATATGCCATCTGACCACGTCTAGCAATAATGCGGAAAGGACCAATATAGCATGGAGCTAACTTGCCCTTGATTCCAAAACGGTGTGTGCCCTTCATAGGAGTGACTCGCAGATAAGCCTGATCACCAGGTTGATAAGTCAAACCCCATCATTTGCGATCGTAGTTGCTCTTCTGGCGGTCCTGAGCCGCCTTGAGATTTTCCCGGACAATACGAACTTGTTCTTTGGTGTGTTGAATAATATCCGGACACACGAGCGTCGTTCCCCAGTTTCTGACTAATTCAGAGGGGTTCGACACTTACGTCCATAGAGTACTTCGAAGGGGGGCCATTTTCAAGCTGGTTTGATAGCTGTTGTTATAAGAGAACTCGGCATATGGAAGAGATTCTTCCCACTTCTTGCCGAATGAAATAACACAAGCTCGAAGCATGTCTTCAACCACTTGATTGACTCGCTCGACTTGGCCTTGGGATTGGGGGTGATAAGCTGAACTCCAGGTAATATGAGTTCCCATAGCCGTTTGGAAACTTTCCCAGAACTTGGAGGTGAAAAGACCGCCACGGTCCGAACTGATCTCCTTCGGAATACCGTGGAGTGATACAATTCTGGAGATATACAACTCTGCTAACTGGCTAGCAGTGATCATCTCTTTGACGGGCAGAAAGTGTGCAACTTTAGAGAGTTGGTCGACGACTACAAGAATAGCATCATGACCCTTCTGTGACCTGGGGAGTCCTGTAATGAAATCCATCTGAACCTTATCCCATTTCCATAGAGGAATAGGCAGTGGTTGCAGAATTCCAGCAGGCTTCTGATGTTCTGCTTTAACGCGACGACACACATCACATTCAGCAACATAGCGAGCAATGTCCTGCTTCATTCTAGACCACCAGTACCTTTGACGGAGATCACGATACATCTTGGTGCTACCCGGATGAATAGACAGCGGGGTATCATGTGCCTCCTTCATGACTTTGTCAGTCATGAGTTCAAAGCGAGGTACCACAATGCGGTTTCTGAAATACAAGGTTCCATCTTCAGACAGCGAGAAATCCCTGTACTTTTCAAGGTGAAGGTCTTTCTTCATCAGATCAATTTCAGCATCTTTAGCTTGCGCATTCTTAACAGCTTTCTCAAGATCTGGTTGTATCACAAGGTTATTTAGAGAACCCTGTGGGACAATACGCATATTCAGCTTGCACAGTTCTTCAAAAAGACGAGGTTGTGCTTGCCTAACCGTGAGGTTGTCGCAATAGGACTTGCGGCTTAAGGCATCAGCCATCACGTTAGCCTTCCCAGGGGTATAGGAAATACCCAAATCATAGTCCGCAATGGCCTCCATCCATCTTTGCTGACGGAGGTTTAGAGATGGCTGAGTGAACAAATACTTCAGACTTTTATGATCCGTGTAGATCTCGCAACGATTACCGAGAAGGTAATGTCGCCACAACTATAATGCATAGATCACAGCAGCTAGTTCTAGATCATGTACCAGATAATTCTCTTCATGTGGGCGCAACTGACGAGAGCCATAAGCAATCACTTTACGCTCTTGCATTAGGACACAGCCTAATCCTTCACGGGATGCATCACAATAAATCACAAAGTCTTTGCGGGTATCTGGAGGAGATAGTACTGGGGCAGATGTCAGCTTGTCTTTGAGTGCTTGAAAACTTTCCTGACATTTTTCTGTCCATTCAAATTTAACGCCCTTGTGATGCAGATCAGTCAAAGGCTTAGCAATCTTAGAAAAGTTCTCGACAAATCGACGGCAATAGCTTGCAAGGCCAAGAAAACTTCTCACTTGCTTGACGTTCTTCGGAGGTGTCCAGTCAAGAATAGCCTGAACTCGTTCTGGGTTAATAGCAATTCGTGGGCAGGTAGTCAAAGAGGTTGATGATGATATCACCGACCACTAGAGGCAAGGATGGAATTGCTGCTCATGAATTCATTTAACATCTCAAAAGAAGTCAAAATGTTGCCGCTGAACACGACACATTTTGCCGAGAGATTCCAAAAGTGTCAAATGACAGTGTGAGAAGCGTAAGATACTTGTAAAGGAAGGTTAAACAAACCAATGGAAAGGAAAATGATGATTATCAGACTAATCGTTCCAAGGAAAGGATTAGTTGCGAATATCCAGCTATCCGGGAGAATGTGATTACGAGATCCTAATGTTGGAGTTAGTAAAATTTAAACCCGAATAGAAGAGAGATCAGAGTCCCATAGTAAAGGTCAAGGAGTAAAAGATACTAATACCACCCAATTGGCGACGTGGGCCCGTAAGCCACACAGCCAAGTTAGTAAAACAGTTTTTAGACCACTAGACTCAACTTCGGCCAAGGAGTTGGAAAAGGGGGGGGGGGTCCCTACAAGCAGTCGGCTCTGATACCAACTTGTGACGCCCCCGGCTCAATCATGCACTAATCAAACACGTAAATGCACACGATCAAGCCTAAGGACTCACGGGAAGATATCACAACACAACTCTAAAACATAAATAAAGTCATACAAGCTTTATATTACAAGCCAGGGGCCTCGAGGGCTCGAATACATAAGCTTGCGTACAAGCGTCAGCGGAAGCATCAGATATCTGAGTACAGATATGAAACAGAAACAGAAAGGACTATAGAAAGGCGGGGCAAAATAAAACACTACGATCGAAAGGCGTAGGCCTCCTGCCTGGGACCCTCCGAACCTACTCCTGGTCGTCAGTCAACTCGTAGTAGTGTCCACCCTCGGGGTCGAAGTAGTAGCGATCGTCGGCGGGGGCAACTGTCTCAGGGACTCCGTCATCTTGGTAACGTCAAACTGATATGGGGAGAAAAGAAAGCAAAGCAACCGTGAGTACTCAGAAGTACTCAGCAAGCAAGGATCTACACTACATATGCAACATTTTCAATGAGAGGCTGTATATGTGGACTGGGCTGCAGAAATGCAAGAATAGAGAGAAGGCCTAGTCCTATCGAAGACTAGCATCTTCATCGGTCTTGCAGCAATAGAAGAGAGCAGAACAGATCAATATAAAGTAGCAGTATCATTAAGTCTCATCCTCACCCAGAGATCCTTTCTCGACTCCCTGCGAGAAAGCAATCCCAGAGCCATACAGTCATCAACCTTGTCCGGAGATCCCTTCTCGACTCCCTGCGAGAAGCAATCCCAGAGCCATAGTATCCAAGTATCCAGTTCTAAATTGTATCAATCAGGATACAACTCCGAGTGTCCGTTACCGTAGGACAGGCTATCGATAGAAGTATTCTTCCCTGCAGGGGTGCACCAACTTACGCAACACGCTCGATTAACTCCGGCCGGACACACTTTCCTGGGTCATGCCCGGCCTCGACCAAACGACACACCGCAACCCTACCTACAGCTCAGTAGAGAGGTCCTCGCCGGTCTACATCCTAAGCGCTCATGGGTCTTGGGCCGTCGCCCTGTGCACTCCGGGTCATTGCGAGCAGGGTGAAGCCAGGCACCCGGAGGGCGCCGGTCCTTCCCGGCCGCAAGGCTGAACTAGGCGTCTGACAGAGCTTTCGGCTGATGCTATGATGCAGAACGCCCATACTATGCCCACGTGATGGTTAGTGCTATCAGGCCAGAGACCTGCTCGGATCAAATATCCAAATCGTTAATGGACTAGGGCTTGCGGTAACGAGAAGAGACTCACGAAAGATGTGACCCCGTCGCCCCATCTCGAGGACTTGCTGCAAGGGTTAAGAATGCCCGGCCGCGCCTCGTATTCATCACTCGGGCACCATACAGGCACCCGTCTTCACAACACTCGCCTCTCAGGCGCACGCGGGTACCCCTCAGGATCGACCCGCCTATCCAAGTAACAGTGTAAAGTCCAAGTATCCATGTGTCTATAACATCAGGGGAATCCGAGGTATCACCCTCATTGAATTCCCACTCGATGTATCCGTCAAGGTGAACTCGGAGGAATCACCCTCGATGGGTTCACACTTGAGGTGTTGTACGACGGCGTCGTTATCGGAAGCAGTGAAGGAGGAATCACCCTCGATGACCACGACCGAATAGCTACTCTACAGAGTTAACATCAGAAGTGCTACACGAGGTATCACCCTCGGCACTCGATAGTAACGCTACAGTGTCGTTACAACTAAGGGGGGGTGATGTGCGGTGCCGGGGCCTGGTCTTCAATCCCGTTGATCGGGTCTTCGGAAAATCCAGCAGGGCAGTCGGGATAAGTGGGGTCACTAATAGGTCTCTACCCAGCCTATACTAAGCAGTTTAGGTTATGTAGGTAATTATCAACAGCAGGTTACAATAAACAGGCTATGCATCAGAATAGGTAAAGCAGTAGCAGCAGCAATTCTAATGCAAGCATGAGAAAATAGAATGGGCGATATCGGGATGATCAAAGGGGGGGCTTGCCTGGTTGCTCGGCGGCAAGGGCAAGGTTGTCAATGGTGTCTTCGGTCTCCGGAGCTGCGTCGGTCTCGGGGACGACGTCGGGGTCTAACGAGAGAGAAGAGGGGGAGGAAACAGTATAAATACACAGCGAACAAGTGCAGCACAAAGCATAACATGGCAATACGCGGTGACAGAGGTGATCTAACGCAGTGCCGGGTGATACTGGCGAAGGTGGAATTCATCCGGGAAAGTATTCCCGGTTCCGGACAAATGTCGGACATATGACCAAAGGGGAACGGTTCCATGTTCGGATAGTTAGGGATGCGTGACGGATGAACGGGCCGCGTATCCGAATTTGTCTCGTCGTTCTGAGCAATTTTCATGTACAAAGTTTTTCGATCTGAGCTACGGATTATTTAATATGATTTTCTAAAGATTTTAGCAATTTCTGGAATTTAATTAATTTATTAAATCAACATTATCCAAAACAGTGTATGCTGACGTCAGCATGACGTCTGCAGTCAACCTGACAGGTGGGGCCCACCTGCCAGCCTCTGTTAGTTAATTAGCAGTAGTTAAATTAGCTTAATTAAACATTTAGTTAATTAAACTTAATTAGTCTTAATTAATCTGAGTTAATTAGGTTAATTAGTAATTAAATATTTAATTAATTATTATATTTTTATTGTTTTTTTTAAACGTTTCTGGGCGGGGCCCATACGTCATAGGCCCAGGGGAGGCCTAGCGGGCGCGGCCCGAACGGGCGCTGACCCGCGGGGCGCACCCAACTGGGCGCTGCGGGGCACCGGCGCCCATGGCAGGGCGGCCGCAAGGAGCAGGGGGGCCAGGGCGGCGCGCCGGCGTGGAGCAGCGGCAGGACCGCCGCGGGGCGGACGCTGGGCGACGGCGCGGGAGCAGGGGGAAAGGCGACGCTGCAATGGGGGGGCTACGGGCATGGGCGGTGGTAAGCGCGGGCGAGGCGGGGCGGCCGTGGGCGAGCTGCCGATTGCAGCAGTCGCAGCGCAGCAGCAGCAGGAGGGCGCGACAACGGGCGGAAGGGCGCGCGGGGCTCGCTGCGGTCGCAGCCGGAGCAGGGAGGTGCGGGGCAGGCGGGAGCGGCGGCGCGCGTGGCCGATGGCGATGCGAAGCAGCGGCAGCGGGGCCGCGCGGGCGGGTGCCGGGGAAGAGCTGGGGCGACGGTGGCCGGGCGCGGGCACACGCGGGAGCGGTGCGCGGCGCGCGCAGCGCGGTGCATTTGCGCAGCGGCGCGTGCGCGTGCGCACGGTCACGCGGGAAGGGAGGGGGCCGACGGGGGGGGGGGAGGCGAGCGTGGCAGGGGGGAGCGGCTCACATGGGGGCGCAGGGTCGGGGCTGCGAGCGTGGCGAGGAGGAGGCGGCGGCCGGCGGCGGGGCAGGCAGGCCGACGGTGGCGTCGGGGGAGGCCGGCCGGCGACAGGCGCCGAGGCGGCGCAGGCGACGGGAGCGCCGGGGTTCGATCCCGATCCAGATTTTCTGGATCGGGGGTGGGGAATGGGGGTGACTGGGGGTTAGGGTTTTGGGGGTGGCCCATGGGAGCCATATAGGCCAGGGAGGTGGGGGAGCTGGGCCGGCCTGGTGGGCCGCTTGGCCTGCAGGGTCGAGGCCCAGTCGGGGGGGTCCTTTTCTCTTTTTGTTTTCTTTTGTTTTTTGTTTTTTTGTTTTCTTCTTCTTCTTTTTTATTAAATGTTTGAGCACCAGAAGGTTTTTGTAAAATATGAGACCTAGCCCATAAATCACAGTGCATTGTATGCCTTTGCAATAAAATGGTTTTGAGCACAAAGGTTTTCATTTGGGATTTTATTTAATTTGAAAAGGATTTAATAGTGCTGTTTTGCTGATGTTCCTTGATGTTTTAGTCCTTTTCCAACTCCATTAAACGTTGCAATCATTTTTATAAATGCTTTGGGAATATTTGCAACATGAGGCACATTTTTGTTTTCAGGTTTAGACAACTTTTAGTTTTCACTTTAGTTTTAATTTGAAATTTTAGTTAGGAGCTGAAAGCAAATGATGATTAGACACTGTTGATCATGATGACATGGCATTATCAAAAGGGTGATTACTGTAGTTAACCACTGGGGGTGTTACAACGCCGTCGTTCGCCGCCTCGGATATGGTTCCCCGCCGCCGACAGACGGCCGCTGCACCACACTCAACTACTTGGCCATGGGTTCGTCCAAGGCTCCTCCGTCCTCCACAACTTCTCATTTCCAGCGAAGCACAAGAATATCGTTGGAAAAACAGAAGGAGGACACATCACTGCCACCAGAAAGAGGTACTCCTCTTCCCTTATTCTTGCAAATCTTATGTCTCTGCTCACACCGTATTCATCCCTCGAAAGAAACTAGTTGAGCGCTTCTTACTGCACCTTCTTCGTGATACTAAATGCACAAGGTTTCCTCCCATTTACTATTTCACCTTAGCTAGAGGTCAGTCGCCCGCCTGGATTTCAATTCAGGGTCTGTTGATTCACAATTAAAAGAAGCAGCACCCGCTTAGGCGCGCGGAGAACCTAGTCCGCCTGTTCGCCGGGGAAGTAGCGCATCGGTGTCTATCATAGCGGTGTGGGGCCCAGGAGCTGCTTGCGCCCGATCTAGAGGTCGGCGGGGCTTGAAGGGATGGCCGGGGGGCGGTGCCAAGCACGGCGGTGCGGTGAGGTCGAGGGGAGGGCGGAGGCAGGGGACTGGGCCGGTGGTCACTGGCGTTTCGAGGAAGATCATCAACACTGACTAGCTCGAGGTAGATGAAGGCGATCTGCCCCTTCTTTGTACATCAGACGGTGCAGAAAAAATGGACTGACCTATTTGTTTTCAGTCGACTGTTATTTTCATAGGACCACACCTTGTGGTGTGCTGGAGGAGCATCTGCATCTGCATTTCCCAGCCATCACTGTGCTCATATTTCGAAATCCTAGAATCTAGTAATTTTGTGTGCCATGCATGTTGTAGAGCTATCATATGTCTCCCGTCATTTATTTCTCACCCACCTGCTATCTGCTACTTTTACACTATACTACTTGTGCACACACTTCACCCATACTCACACTATTTTTTGATGCATGGGTATTTCAGACTCTGATGCAGTGTTGATGAATACACAAAAGAAAAGACAGAAGTCACTCCAGTGTAATTTGAAGATAAGCACTAAGCGTTTTAGCGCTCTAAAGGGTGTAGTGTCAGTAGATGGAGACAGTAAACGTAGCTCTGCAGTTGATGATCTCAATTGCCACACACAACCATCCCAGGTGCTTGCTTTAAATTCGCGCTGTCAAATGTGGTTGCATGTTGCATATGGTGTCTAGCTTGTATTGCTTCCAATTTGGTTAAATTGCATCTGCTTACTGTACACATTATACCTTTGATAATGACATGCCTTCCTGTTTTTGATACATACTACATATGTCTATTAACCATGTTCTTACATCAAACTAATGCTCTTTTGTATCCCTCATCAATCACTTATGATGAGACAGTCACCTCAGTGGGTTACTGTGAGACGCGCTACTCGTTTAAAGAGTGCAGTGTCATCCTCCCCACATGATTCTCAAGAAATAGAAAGGCTAAATGAAGATAGCCAATGTAGCTCTCTAGTTGATGACTGCAATTCCCCTACACCACCATCGCAGGTGCTTGCTCTTACTTGGCAATGTGATATGTGGTCGAATGTTGCATATGGTGTCTACCTTGTAATGCCTCTAATTAGGGTAAATTGCATCTGCTTAGTTAACACATTATACCTGTGAATATGACATGCCTTCCTATTTTTGGTACATACTACGTCTTTCTATTAACCATGTTCTTACATCAAACTACTTTTCTTGTGTATCCCTCATCAATCACTTCTGACAAGACACCTTCAAATTGACAGTGTAATATTGGTTGCATCTTGCATATCATTTCAAACATGTATTGCCTCTAATTTGTTGAAATGCCACATATAATGAGACACTTCTAACTTGGTAGAGTGATTTTGGTTGGATCTTTCATATGGTGTCTAGCTTGCAATGCTTCCAATTTGTTGAAATGCCTTCTGCTTAGCGTTTTTCGTACATATTCAATCCTCCTACAATGTGGTTGCCTTACATAAAAGTTGTGTTCGTCAGTATCATGCATCAACGAATTTGGAAGAGCGAATTTCATTCCTTTTTCTTGTGTCTTTAATTGACAAGGCAAAATCTAAAAGGACGAACGCACGGAATGATGGTGGTCCTCTGGAGTAACCGAAACAGATGATCTCTGCAGATTCTCCTGCTACTCCTACTGCAGTGCAAGTTCCAAATCTCATCTCCCCTACTCCACAACCCCAGGTGCTTGCTCTAACATGGCAGTGTGATATCTGGTTGCATGTTGCATATGGTGCCTAGCTTGTATTGCTCCTAATTTGTTAAATTGCATCTCCTTAGCTTACACATTATACATGTGAATATGACATGCCTTCCTGTTTTTGGTACATACTACATCTGCCTATCACACCATGTTCTTACATCAAACTACTGTTCCTGTATATCCTGCATCTATCACTTATGATGAGACAGTCACGCCCGTGGGTTAGTATGAGACGCGCTACTCTTATAAAGAGTGGAGTTTCATCCTCCCCACATGATTCTCAAGAAACAGCAAGTCTAAATGAAGATATTGAACGTAGCTCTGTACTTGAAGACCGCATTTCCCCTACACCACCATCGCAGGTGCTTGCTCTAACTTCGTAGTGTGATATGTGGTTGCATATTGCATACGGTGTCTAGCTTGTAATGCTTCTAATTAGGGTAAATTGCATCTGCTTAGTTTACGCATTATACCTATGAATATGACATGCCTTCCTAGTTTTGGTACATACTACATCTATCTGTTAACCATGTTCTTACATGAAACTGTCTCTCTTTTGTATCCTGCGTCAATCACTTACGATGAGACACCTTTATTCGTTGCATATTATTTCTAGCCTGTTGCCATGTATTGCTTCTAATTTGGTTAAATACATTTATGAGGCCACCCTTTTAATTTGGCAGAGTGATATTGGTTTCATCTTTCATATGGTTTGTAGCTTGCATTGCTTCTAACTAGTTCAAACACCTTGTGCTTAGTTTACACTTTACACATCATACATGTCAATATGTCATGCTGTCCTATTTTTCATACATATTCCATCCTCCTATCATGCGGTTGCCTTACATGAAAGTAGTTTTCGTCAGTATGATGCATCAATGAGTTCTGAAGAGCAAATTTTATTCCTTTTTCTTATGGGTTTGACTTAACAAGGCAAAATCAAAAATGAGGAAGGAAAAGAGTAAGGAAGGCGATGATGGTGGTCCTCTGCAGCAACGTAAATGGAGCATCTCTACGGATTATCCTCGTAATGCTAGTGCATTACAAGTTCCAAGTCTCCGCTCTCCTACTCCACCATTCCAGGTGCTTGCTCTAACTTGGCAGTGTGATATCTGGTTGCATGTTGCATATGGTGTCTAGCTTGTATTGCTTCTAATTAGTGTAAACTGCATCTGCTTAGCTTACACATGATACGTGTGAATATGACAAGCCTTCCTATTTTTGGTACATACTATATCTGTCTATCACACCATGTTCTTACATGAAACTACTCTTCTTGTGTATCCTGCATCAGTCACTTATGATGGGACACCTTTAAGTTGGCAGTGTGATATTGGTTTGCATCTTGAATATGATTTCTAGCATGCAGTGCTTCTAATTTGATGAACGCCACCTATGACGAGACAGTTTTAACTTGGCAGAGTGATAGTGATTGCACCTTCCATATGGTGTCTAGCTTATAGTGCTTCTAATTTGTTGAAGTGCCTTCTGCTTAGTTACCACATCATAGGTGTGAATATGTCAAGCCGTCCAGTTTTTCGTACATAGTCCATCCTCGTATCATGACTTTGCCTTTCATCAGAGTAGTATTCGTCAGTATCATGCATGAATGAGTTTTGAAGAGCAAATTTTATTCCTTTTTCTTGTCGGTTTGACCTCACCATGCAAAATCAATAAAGCGGAAGGAAATTGGTAAGGCATTGGATGATGGTGGTCCTTCCGAGCAACTAAAACGGAGGGTCTCTACAGATTCTACTCTGCCATCCTCCCAACAAGATTCGCAAGACAACGCAAGGCTGGGCAGTCAACGTAGCTGTGTAGATGATGAGCACATCTCCCCTACTCCACCATCACAGGTGTTTGCTCTAACTTGGCACTACTATATGTGGTTGCATGTTGCCTATGATGTCTAGCTTGTATTGCTTCTAACATTGTTGAATTGCATCTGCGTACTTTACACATCATGCTTGTGAATATGACACGTGTTCCTGTTTCTAGAACATACTATATCTGATCACACCATGTTCTTACATCAGAATATTGTTCTTGCATATCCCGCATCAGTAACTTATGATGAGGCACCTTTAAGTCGCCACTATGATATTGGCTGCGTCTTGCATATGATTTCTAGCATGTACTGCTTCTAATTTGTTGAAATGCCAGACAATTTAAACTTGGCAAAGTGATATTGGTTGCATCTTTCATTGTGCCTAGCTTGCAGTGCTTCTAATTTGTTGAAATGCCTTCTGCTTAGTTACCACATCATAGGTGTGAATATGTCACGCCGTCCTATTTTTTGTACATATTCCATCCTCGTATCATGTGTTTGCCTTTCATCCGAGTAGTGTTCGTCAGTATCATGCATGAATGAGTTCTGAAGAGCGAATTTTATTCCTTTTTCTTATCGGTTTGACTTCACAATGCAAAATCAATATAGTTGAAGGAAATTAGTAAGGGAGTGGATGATGGTGGTCCTTTGGAGCAACTCAAACAAAGGGTCTCTACAGATTCTACTCCGCCATCCTCCCAACAAGATTCGCAAGACAACACAAGGCTGGTCAGTCAACATAGCTGTGTAGATGATGAGCACATCTCCCCTACTCCACCATCACAGGTGCTTGCTCTAACTTGGAACTGTTATATGTGGTTGCGTGTTCCGTATGATGTCTAGTTTGTATTGCTTCTAATTTTGTTGAATTGCATCTGCGTAGCTTACAACTTATACCTGCAACAATCACTTACCCATAAGACACAATTAACTTGGGAGTGTGATGTAGGTTGCATCTTGCATTGTATTCTAGCTTGTACTGCTTCTAATTTCTTGAAATGGCACTTACGACGAGATACGTTTTACCTGATAGAGTGATATTGGTTGCATGTTCATATGGTGCCTAGCTTTCATTTCTTCTAATTTTGTTGAAATGCCTTCTGCTTACTGTTTTTCATACATATTCCATCCTCCTATCGTACGTGTGAATATGCAATGCTGTCTTTTTTTTGTATATATTCCATCCTCCTATCATGCGCTTGCCTTACATCAAAGTAGTGTTCGTATGTATCATGCATCAACCAGTTATGTAGAGCTAATTTTATTCATCTTCTTATGGTTTTGACTTCAGAAGGCAATATCAAAAAAGAGGAAGGAAAACAGTAAGTTAGGGGATGTTGGTGGTCCTCTGGACCGACGCAAACAGAGACTCTCTAGATTTGCCACTGCTACTGCTAATGCAGTTAAAGTCCCAAGTCTACATGATGAGTTCATCTCCCGTACTCCACCATCGCAGGTGCTTGCTCTAAGTTCACAGTGTGATAATTGGTTTCATGTTGCATATGTTGTCTAGCCTGTATTTCTTCTATTCTGATTAAATTGCACCTACTGAGTTTATAAGTTATACATGTGCATATGACATGCCTTTCTGTGTCTATAATACACTGCATCTATCTTATCATACCATGTTCTTACATCAAAGTACTGCTGTTGTGTATCCCACATCAGTCACTCATGATTGGACGCTTTTAACATGGCAGTTTGATAGTGTTTGCATCAAGCATTGATTTCTAGGTTGTACTGCTTCTAATTTTTCGAAATGCCACTTATGACAAGACACTTTTAACTTGGCAGAGTGATATTGGTTGCATCATTCATATGGTGTCTAGCTTGCATTACTTCTATTTTCTTCAAAATCCTTCTGCTTAGTTTACACATCGTAGCTGTGAATATGTCACGCCGTCCTGTTTTTCTTACATGTTCCATCCTCATACGGTTGTCTTACATCAAAGTATTGCTTGTCTGTATCATGCATCAATGAGTTCTGAAGAGCGAATTTATTCTTTTGTGTTGTGGGTATGGCTTGACATGGCAAAGTCAAAAAAGAGCAAGGAAAAGAATATAGTAGGGAATGGTGTTACTCGTCGGGTGCAACGGAAAAGGATCTGCCCTCGAGATTCTGCTGGTACTTATAGTGCAGTAGAAGGTCCAAGTCCACCGGCTAAATCTACAAACACAGTATCACCTGCTCCACCAGCTGCAGCATCTGCTTCAACTGTAGCGGCATCTCAATGAGTTACTTGTTTGTTTGCTCTGCAAATGGCCAGTTCCCAAGCTGCCTTCACACCTAACACTATTTCCGAAGCACTGCTGACACAACAAGACTTGGCAAGATCAGATGAACCTCATGAGCATCAACACCAAGGCAGTACCTGACCGAGTCAAGTTGCAGTTACATGCTCCTTTATATGTACTCTCACAGTTTGATGTGCACTAACACTTTCCATATTTGTTGTTGAACTAGCACCACGGTGCAAGCGGAAACAGACATCAGGGATAATGCTTGACAGATTAACAAAATCTAAAGGAGGAAGAATGGAGATCCATTTTGAGGCAGGTTTAAAAAGGCCACGTGATGCTACAGAGTCAGCGAAGTTAGTATCAGAGGCAGCCGTTACCGTTAGGTGTCATGCACGTATCCTCCCAACGTGGATCCAGTACAGGAATGAAAAAGACGATACCCAGTTTAACACCTTCCTTGACCATTTATCCATAAGTAATGTTATTCATTGCAATTTGTAATATTGTCTTGCTCTATCCCATACTTTCTAGCTTCCTCTTTTTTCAACAGATGAGCTTCAAGTTGGATCCGAAAGATGATGCAACTAAAGAAGCATGCACTCATGTTTTTCAGTCTACTCTACGACAGTATCGGTATCACCTTATAAAAACTCACTTTGAAGGCAAGGCTAACAATGAAATCGCCCAAACATCTCCAGTGGAATATATTACAGATGAAGACTGGACAACCCTTGTTAAACACTGGTCTGATCCAAAGTATCAGGTAGGGTATATGTATTTGATCAGATCACATATTGAACTTGTATTTACGTATGTGCCTTACAAGTGTGTCTTCTTCTAGACTAACTGTTTGAAGAACAAGACCAACCGCTCTAAAGTGAAATTCCAATAGACAACAGGATCTCGTAGCTATATTGCACACTGCGAGGCTCTTGTAAATACCTGCTAGTTCCTTCTTTTTTTTGTGCCATATTATCATATCTATATTGACTTGTTCCAAATACAGAGGAAAGCTCGTGCGGACCAAAAAGAACCTGAACCGAATGCAGTGCAAATCTTCAAGGATTGCCACACCAGCAAGATGAAGGGCATGAGCACACTAGTTCAAGCCGCTGTTGTAAGTCCTTACTCCTCCTGCCTTTGAACTACTTGTTACTGTGATGTGTTCATTTAACTGCTTGGTTTGCAGCCAATGTCAGTTACTCTGTTCACTTTTATACACAGTTGTCTTAACATATCATTTCACCTTACACGGTTTAAAAGAGATGAAGGATATTCTTTTGGTCTTGATCTGTAATCTAGTTGTGATGTTCATGTGCCCACACAACGATACAATAGCCTGTTTGTTTTATATCTGTTTGCCCATGATATGAATGATGTCATACTATGTTCATCCTACTTTAAACCATGTCTCTTTATCCTTACATGTCAACGAATGTGAGGAAATAGACAATACAGTAGGCATGCTACATGGGCATATGTTCCGAAAGTGATTTTATTATGTAGTTGGCACTACAATACATGCTAATGTATTACAGTAGTTCACCAAAATAAGTTATGTATAAACGTGAAACCTACTTTGTTTGTTTTTGTCTCATCAGTAACTTATCTGGTACACTAATCTACAAGTTCAAACTTTCAGCAAGCTATGGAACAAATGATTGAACAGCCACAACCACCTGAAGGTGACGAGGCTACAATAGGCACAATGTCACCTCTTGCTGCAGTGCGTCAGTATCTCTCCACTAATAGTGCAAAAAGCACCTTCCTGCGTAATTCTGGGTTGGTTGTCAAGGTAACCTCATCCAAATCGCCTACTGAACAAAATCTTCCGGCTAGACAGAGTGATATATCTGTGCTCCAGACACAAGTCCAATCCCTAATGGACGTCGTTTCGGAAACAAGAATAGTGGTTGACAAATGTCGTCAAGATATGAATGGTTTTGAATCCAGACTATCAAACATTTGCTTCGTTGTTCAAGAGGAATGGCGGAAAAAGGGGAAGATCATGCTGCTCCATTAGATTCTATAGCCTGAAACATTAGTACTCAGGTCAAATGATCTGTGCTTCTATACATCTGATGATGCTTTTATCTGCAAGGACTATAAACTTTATGCCAACAGGCCTTTTGTTGCATGGCTGGAATTTATTTTGTTGTGATACAGCATTTATCGTGCTGCCAAAGGCTATAGAAATTACGACGCTATTTTTGTATAGTGTAGGTTTATCTTAGTAATGTATTCGGCCGAAAGCTTCGTAGGAGCCCAACGTGCCAACATTCGTCAGGCCCATTCCAATTGGGCTAAAAACGATTATGGGCCGTAATTTGCATGTAGCCCACTAAAAATATCTGGGCCTAAATCAGCATAAGCTTTCATATTTTTGGTAGGCCTGTGCCCCTAGTGGGCCTTTAACAGGCCTAAACATTATTTGGGCCCTCGGTAACAATAGGCCCTTAACATTTGTAAATATCTCAAGCCCATAAAAAACATGGGCCTTTAACAAGCCGAAAGTGAGATTGGGCCCTGATTGTGGCAAATGACCCACTGGTCATTAGCAGGCCAAAATGTATCTCAGCTCGTGGTGGCCCATTTACGATGTGGATCGTTCATAGGCCGAAATTCAGACGGGTCGTAAATGCGTCGACCTACTACACGGGCCTTTAACAGGTCGGAAGTTCAGTCGGGCTTGATTAGTATCAATTTTATATGGGCCATTAATAGGCCCGATGTGAACACATGGCCCATGGATTTCGTCCGACGTTAACAGGCCAAAAATCACAACAGGCTGGAAGCGGCCCAAATCTACAGTGGGCCTCTAACAGGCCGAATGTCAGACATGGCCTTATATGACCCAAATCCTTCACGGTCATTTATGGGCCGAAAGTTTCAATGGCCAATAAATGGGCCCAAATGAAGCAGGACCTTTAACAGGCCGGAAACACACCGGGCCGTAATTTGGCCCAAATACTTAGCGGACTGTTAACAGGCCAGAAGTGACCATGGGCCGCGATGATGACAAGTTTAGAACGGGCCGATTTGACACCAGTCGTATGGGCCTTAACTGCGAATGGGCCGTCTGCAAGCAGGCCGTTAATGGGCCAGCCCACAAATTTTGACTAGGCCAGCCTTTTTAACCTAAATGGGCCGCTGTTGGGCCTGGCCATGTGTTGATGTATCATAGGCGCCTCCTGTCCATTGGGCGGTTGACATCTATCCTTTTCGGGTGCTGACACGTGGTTGCTATAGCCAATGAGAATTTTACACATGGAAAATCCTCATTGGTCCCAGCTGTTAACGGGTTATCGGATCCAAACCGGCGACCCGTTATGGTGGATGCCATGTGTCGGTTACCCTTGACGAAAGCACTTCTATGACGCGCGATTTATCATCATGGAAGTGGACACTTCTGTGATGATAATTTTGGTAATGTCATGGAACACTTCTACGACAGCACATGTATGACTATCTTGATTCTGTCATAAAATCGTCATGGATGTACATGCATGACAGAAAACATGACCTACTGTGACAAACACGTATCATCACGGAAGTGTATTTTTTTGTAGTGAGTCACCTTGCACGCATCAATGCACGCGGTGACCACGCGGTTTGGCATGCCATATGCGTGCTCTACTTTGTTGGGCCGCGTCCAGAGCATCGTTTAGCTTCGGCCCCTCCTCTGCTCGTCTTTCTCGCGTGACCCATCGTGTCCCAGAGCTCCGTGGTAGCCATGCGCACGCTCTAGACCCGTCTCCTGATACGTCTTCAACGTATCTATAGTTTTTTATTGTTCCATGCTATTATATTATCCATCTTTGGTGTTTTATATGCATTATTATGCTAGTTTGTATCAATTTTTGGAACTAACCTATTAACCTGGTGCCCAGTGCCAGTTGCTGTTTTTTCCTTGTTTTTTGTCTTTTACAGAAAATCAATATCAAACGAGTCCAAACAGAACGAAACTTTTCAACGATTTTTCTTGGACCAGAAGACACCTAGGAAGCTTCGACAGGAGGCCAGAAGGGCCACGAGAGAGCCACAAGCTCGGGAGGCGCGCCCAAGGGGGGCGCCCCCCAAGCTTGTGGGCCCCTCGAGGCACTCCTAACCCTAATTCCAGCTTCATAAATACCCAAATATTCCCCATATACCAGAGGGCACACCAAAAATACTTTTCCGCTGCCGCAAGTTTTTGTCCTCGTGAGATCCCATCCGGAGACTCTTCCGGTACCCTGCCCGAGGGGGATTCGATCACGGAGGGCCTCTACATCAACCTTCTTGCCCTTCTGATGATGTGTGAGTAGTTTACCATAGACCTATGGGTCCATAGCTAGTAGCTAGATGGCTTCATCTCTCCCTTTGATCTTGAATACAATGTTCTCCTCGATGTTCTTGGAGTTCTATTCGATGTAATCTTCTTTTACGGCGCGTTTGTTGACATCCAATGAATTGTGGATTTATGATCAGATTATCTATGAATATTATTTGGGTCTTCTCTGAACTCTTTTATGCATGATTAAGATAGCTTTGTATTTCTCTCCGATCTATTGATTTAGTTTGGCCAACTAGATTGATTTATCTTGCAATGGGAGAGGTGCTTTGTTTTGGGTTCAATCTTGTGGTGTCCTCACCCAGTGATAGAAGGGGTAGCAAGGCACGTATTTGTATTGTTGCTAGTAAGGATAAAAAGATGGGGTTTATACCATATTGATTGGATCTATCCCTCTAAATCATGTCATCTTGATTAAGGCGGTACTCCATTCTTGTTAACTTAATACACTAGATGCATGCTGGATAGCGGTCGATGTGTGGAATAATAGTAGTAGATGCAGGTAGGAGTCGGTCTACTTGTCACGGACGTGATGCCTATATTCATGATCATTGCCTTAGATATCTTCATAACTATGCGCTTTTCTATCAATTGCTCAACAGTAAATTGTTTACCCATCGTATGTGTTCTTTCAAGAGAGAAGCCTCTATTGAAAACTATGGTCCCGGGGTCTATTTTTATCATATTATTTTCAGATCTATAAAACCAAAAATCCAAAAATACCTTGCTGCAATTTATTTACTTTTATTTAGTTTTGCACTTTTATTTATCTTTTATACCTATCTCTATCAGGTCTCATCCTTGCTAGTAACCGTGAAGGGATTGACAACTCCTTTATCGCGTTGGGTGCAAGTATTTGTTTGTTTGTGTAGGGGCAACCATTGGTGACTTGTGTGTTCCTCCTACTGGATTGATACCTTGGTTCTCAAACTGAGGGAAATATTTATCTCTACTTTGCTGCATCACCCTTTCTTCTTCAAGGGAAAAACCAATGCAAGCTCAAGAAGTAGCAGGAAGAATTTCTGGCGCCGTTGCTGGGGAGGATCTACATCAAGCTTACCAAGTACCCATCATAAACTCTCATCTCTTCCATTACATTATTTGCCATTTGCCTCTCGTTTTCCTCTACCCCACTTCTAAAACGTTTTCAGAAAAACACAAAAATATTTGCCTTTTTATTCGCCTTCTTTCCATTCATCTTTTCGTTTGCTTTTTGTTTGCTTGTGTGCTAGATTGCTTGCTTTTCCACAATGTCTCAAGAAAATACCACGTTGTGTGATTTTTCCAACACTAATAATAATGATTTTATTAGTACTCCGATTGCTCCTGCCACTAGTGCAGAATCTTATGAAATTAATGCCGCTTTGTTGAATCTTTTTATGAAAGAACAAGTTTCCGGTAGTCCTAATGAAGATGTTGCATCCCATCTAAATACTTTCATTGAATTGTGTGATATTAAAAAGGAAAAAGATGTGGATAATGATATTGTTAAATTGAAGCTATTTCCGTTCTCGCTATGAGATCGTGCTAAAACTTGGTTTTCATCTTTCCGTAAAAATAGTATTGATCCGTGGAATAAGTGTAAAGATGCTTTTATTTCCAAGTACTTTCCTCCTGCTAAGATCATCTCCCTTAGGAATGATATAATGAATTTTAAGAAACTAGATCATGAACATGTTGCACAATCTTGGGAGAGGATGAAATTGATGATAAGAAATTGCCCTACTCATGGTTTAAGTTTATGGATGATCATACAAAATTTTTATGCCGGATTGAATTTTGCATCTAGAAATCTTTTAGATTCCACCACAGGTGGTACTTTTATGGAAATCACATTAGGATAAGCTACTAAACTCTTAGATAATATTATGGAAAATTAGTCTCAATGGCATACCAAAAGATCTTCTACTAATAAAAAAGTGCATGCGATTGACGAAATTAATACTTTGAGTGGAAAGATGGATGAACTTATGAAATTGATTGATAGCAAGAGTGCTCCTATTGATCCTAATGATATGCCTTTGTCTACTTTGATTGAGAATAATAATGAATCTATGGATGTGAATTTCGTTGGTAGGAACAATTTTGGTAATAACGCGTATAGAGGCAATTTTAATCCTAGGCCGTTTCCCAGTAATTCCTCTAATAATTATGGTAATTCCTACAAAAATTCTTATGTAAATTATAATAAGATACCCTCTGATATTGAGAATAATATTAAAGATTTTATTAACTGCCAAAAGATTTTCTATGCTATGGTAGAAGAAAAATTGCTCAAGATTGATGATTTGGCTAGAAACGTTGATAGAATTTCTCATGAGATTGATTCTTTTAAGATTAGATCTATGCCACCCAAGCTTGATATTAATGAGTCTCTGAAAGCTATTCAAATTTCAATTAATGAAAGTAGGGACAGAACCGCTAGGATGCGTGCTAAGAGAGAATGGCTAGAAAAAGAATGTTCTTCTAGTTTTTGCGATAATCATGATGAAGATCTTAAAGTGATTGGTGTGACTCCTATTGAATCTTTGTTTGCTAATATAAAAATTGATAAATAAGGGACTGGAGATGAGTCAACTTTAGCTAGAAGGCGTCCCAATAATTTGGAGGGTGAAGATCTTAATGAAAAAATTGATAAAAGTGGGATTGGCGATGTCAAAACTTTAACTGGTGATGAGCCCACTCTTTTGGATTTTAAGGACTTTAATTATGATAATTATTATTTGATTGATTGTATTTCCTTGTTGCAGTCCATGCTTAATTCACCTCATGCTTATAATCAAAATAAAGCTTTTACTAAACATATCGTTGATGCTATGATGAAATCCTTTGAAGAAAAACTTGAGTTGGAAGTTTCAATCCCTAGAAAGCTTTACGATGAATGGGAACCTACTGTTAAAATTATGATTAAAGATTATGAGTGCAATGCTTCGTGTGATTTGGGTGCTAGCGTTTCCACTATTCCAAAAACTTTATGTGATGTGCTAGGTTTCCATAAACTTGACGATTGTTCTTTAAATTTGTACTTAGCGGATTCCAGTATTAAGAAACCTATGGGAAGAATTAATGATGTCCTTATTGTCGCAAATAGGAATTATGTGCCCGTAGATTTTTTTGTTCTTGATATAGATTGCAATACCGCATGCCCTATTATTCTTGGTAGACCTTTCCTTGGAACGTTTGGTAAAATTATTGATATGAAAGAAGGAAATATTAGATTTCAATTTCCGTTAAGGAAGGGCATGGAACACTTTCCAATAAAGAAAATTAAGTTGCCATATGAATCTATTATGAGGGCCACTTATGGATTGAATACCAAAGTTGACAATACCTAGATCTATGCAATATGCCTATTTAGGGGCGTAAAACAATAGCGCTTGTTGGGAGGCAACCCAATTTTAATTTTACTTTTGTTTTTTGCTTCTGTTTTTCAATAAATACACAATTATACCTCTGTTATGATTGTGTTTTAATTAGTGTTTGAGCCAAGTAAGACCTTCGGGATGCTTTGGTAGATCGTTGGTTTGATTTTGCTGAAAAACAGAAACTTTTGCGTCGAGTAGCAGAATTGTTACAGTAAGCTGGAACGTGCAAAAACTCTTAATGTTTTACACAAGATTAATATATTAAATTCCTATGTTTTCCTAATTTTTTAGATATTTTGGAGTTATAGAAATATGACTATAATTCGGGTCTTTACAGACTGTTATATTTTTGACAGATTATGTTTTTGATGTGTTGTTTGGATATTTTGATGGATCTATGGGTAGTATCGGGGGGTATGAGCCATGGAGAAGTTAGAATACAGTAGATATAATGCAAATATAAAATTTTAATGAGTTCACAACAGTACCTAAAAGTGTAGATTTGTTTTATCATACAACCGGATTTCACGAGTTTTTTGTTGAGTTTTGTGTTGTGAAGTTTTCAAGTTTTGGGTGAAGTTTCGATGGACTACAGAATAAGGAGTGGCAAGATACTAAGCTTGGGGATGCCCAAGGCACCCCAAGGTAATATTCAAGGACAACCAAGCATGTAGGATTGGGGATGCCCCGGATGGCATCCCCTCTTTTGTCTTCAATCTAGCGGTAAATTACTTGAGGCTATATTTTTATTCACCACATGATATGTGTTTTGCTTGGAGCGTCTTGTATTATATGAGTCTTTGCTTTTTGGTTTGCCACAATCTTGCTTGCTGTACACACCTTTTTTAGAGGGTCACACATTAATCATGAATTTATTAGAATACTCTATGTGCTTCACTTATATCTTTTGAGCTAGGTAGTTGCTCTAGTGCTTCACTTATATCTTTTTAGAGCACGGCGGTGGTTTTATTTTAAAGAAATTGATGAACTATCATGCTTCACTTATTTTATTTTTAGTGTCTTAAAAATAGTATGGCAATTTCCTGAGGTTATGAATTTGGTCCTAATATGATGGGTATTCAAGAGGGATATAATAAAAACTTTCATGAAGATCATTCAATATATGAGAAGTTTGATTCCTTGCATTTGTTTTGAGATATGAAGATGGTAATATTAGAGTCTTTCTAGTAGGTAATTGTGGATTAGTAAGAATATTTGTGTTAAGGTTTGTGATTCCCGAAGCATGCACGTATGGTCTCTCGTTATGCGATGAAGTTGGAGCATGCTTTATTTTTTATTGTCTTCCTTATGAGTGGCGGTCGGGGACGAGTGGTGGTCTTTTCCTACCAATCTATTCCCCTAGGAGCATGCATATTAGTACTTTGCTTTGATGGTTAATAAACTTCTGCAATAAGTAGTGAGTTCTTTATGACTAATGTTGAGTCCATGAATTATACGCACTCTCACCCTTCTACCATTGCTAGCCTCTCCGGTACCATGCATTGCCCTTTCTCACCTTGAGAGTTGGTGCAAACTTCGCCGGTGCATCCAAATCCCATGATAAGATACGCTCTTTCACAAATAAGCCACCTTATATCTTCCTCAAAACAGCCACCATACTTACCAATTATGGCATTTCCATAGCCATTCCGAGATATATTGCCATGCAAATTCCACCGTTCCGTTTTATTATGACACATACCATCATTGTCATATTGCTTTGCATGATCATATAGTTGGCATAGTATTTGTGGCTTGGCCGCCGTTCATATTTTTTATAACATGTCACGCTAGATCATTGCACATCCTGGTACACCGCCGGAGGCATTCCTATAGAGCCATATTTTTGTTCTAGTATCGAGTTGTAATTCTTGAGTTGTAAGTAAATAAAAGTGTGATGATCATCATTATTAGAGAATTATCCCATGTGAGGAAAGGATGATGGAGACTATGATTCCCCCACATGTCGGGATGAGACTCTAGACTTAAAATAAAAAAGAGGCCAAAGAGCCCAAAATATATATAAAAAAAGAGGACAAAGAGCCCAAAATAAAAAAAGAGAAAAAAAAGAAAAGGAAAAAATGAGAGAAAAAGAGAGAAGGGACAATGTTACTATCCTTTTCCACACTTGTGGTTCAAAGTAGCACCATGTTCTTCAAAATAGAGAGTCTCCTATTCTATCACTTTCATATATTACTAGTGGGAAGTTTTCATTATAGAACTTGGCTTGTATATTCCAATGATGGGCTTCCTCAAATTGCCCTAGGTCTTCGTGAGCAAGAAAGTTGGATGCACACCCACTTAGTTTTCTTTTGATCTTTCATACACTTATAGCTCTAGTGCATCCGTTGCATGGCAATCCCTACTCCTTGCATTGACATAAATTGATGGGCATTTCCATAGCCTATTGATTAGCCTCATCAATGTGAGACTTTTTTTATCTTCTCCACACAACCTCCACAATCATATTCTATTCCACCCATAGTGCTATATCCATGGCTCACGCTCATGTATTGTGTGAGAGTTCAAAAAGCTTGAGAACATTAAAAGTATGAACCAATTGCTTGGCTTGTCATCGGGGTTGTGCATGATAAATACTTTTTGTTATGAAGATAGAGCATGAAAAGATTATATTATTTTGTAGGGATAACTTTCTTTAGCCATAATATTTTGAGAAGACATGATTGCTTTATTAGTATGCTTGAAGTATTATTGTTTTTATGTCAATATTAAACTTTTGTTTCGAATCTTATGGATCTGAATATTCATGCCACATAAAGAAAGATTACATGATAAACATGTTAGGTAGCATTCCACATCAAAAATTCTGTTTTTTTTTATCATCTACCTACTCGAGGACGAGCAGGAATTAAGCTTGGGATGCTTGATACGTCTCCAACGTATCTATAATTTTTGGTTGTTCCATGCTATTATATTATCCATCTTGAATGTTTTATATGCATTATTATGGTATTTTATATATGTTTTTGGGACTAACCTATTAACCTAGTGCCCAGTGTCAGTTGCTATTTTTTCCTTGTTTTTGTCTTTTACAGAAAATCAATACCAAATGGAGTCCAAACGGAACGAAACTTTTTAACGATTTTTCTTGGACCAGAAGACACAAATATTCCCTGTATACCAGAGGGCACACCAAAAATACTTTTCCACCACCGTAAGTTTCTGTCCTCGTGAGATCCCATCTGGAGATCGTTCCGGTACTCTACCGGATGGGTATTCGATCACGGAGGGCCTTTACATCAACCTTGTTGCCCTTCGGATGATGTATGAGTAGTTTACCACTGACCTACGGGTCCATAGCTAATAGCTAGATGGCTTATTTTCTCTCTTTGATCTTCAATACAATGTTCTCCTCGATGTTCTTGGAGTTCTATTCGATTTATCTTCTTTTATGGTGCATTTGTTGAGATCCAATGAATTGTGGATTTATGATCAGATTATATATGAATATTATTTGAGTGTTCTCTGTACTCTTTTATGCATGATTAAGATAGCTTTGTATTTCTCTCCGATCTATTGATTTGGTTTGGCCAACTAGATTGATTTATCTCGCAATGGGAGAGGTGCTTTGTTTTGGGTTCAATCTTGTGGTGTCCTCACCCAGTGATAGAAGGGGTAGTGAGGCACGTATTTTTATTATTGCCATTAAGGATAAAAAGATGGGATTTATACCATATTGATTGGATCCATCCCTCTACATCATGTCATCTTGCTTAAGGCATTACTCCGTTCTTGTTAACTTAATACACTAGATGCATGTTGGATAGCGGTCGATGTGTGGAGTAATAGTAGTAAATGCAGACAGGAGTCGGTCTACTTGTCATGGTCGTGATGCCTACATTCATGATCATTGCCTTAGATATCTTCATAACTATGCGCTTTTCTATCAATTGCTCACCAGTGATTTGTTTACCAACCGTATGTGTTCTTTCAAGAGAGAAGCCTCTAGTGAAAACTATGGCCCCCGGGTCTATTTTATCATATTATTTTCAGATCTATAATACTAAAAATCCAAAAATACCTTGCTGCAATTTATTTACTTTTATTTAATTTTGCACTTTTATTTATCTTTTATACCTATCCCTACCAGATCTCATCCTTGCAAGTAACCGTGAAGGGATTGACAACCCCTTGATCGCGTTGGGTGCAATTTGTTTGTTTGTGTAGGTGCAACCATTGGTGACTTGTGTGTTCCTCCTACTGGATTGATACCTTGGTTCTCAAACTGAGGGAAATACTTATCTCTACTTTGCTGCATCACCCTTTCCTCTTCAAGCACTCCCACTCCCATTTCCTCCCTGGTTCGCCACGACAGCCCCGGCCACGGCACTGTGGCCGACCGGAGTTTGCCCACACCACGTCTGCCCCCTCTGCTCTCCTTTGGCACTCCAGTAGCCCCCTCTCATTGCCATAAACCCCTCCTCGCGAGCCCACGCATACACGGTTCCGTCAGAACAGTGACCACGCATCCGCGATGAATCTCAGCCAGGGCCTCGATGCTATGGCTATTTAAGCCATCCTCGAGCCACTTCGAGCTGGAGAACTCCTCTCCTACACCCCATAAGCCTCCCCGACCCCTTTACCCAGTCCCGGTGTCCCTCATTCCTCCTCCATGGCCGCCATGCCCTCCTCGGCCCCCACCTAAATCCCAGCGAGCCGGAGCTCCTCTCATCGTTCTTCCACCACCAGAGGAACCACAAGATCCAGGCGGAGCTCCTCAACCCTCTGTTTCTTCCCCAGGGCGGAACTCCACAAATATATGAATATTATTTGAGTCTTCTCTGAACTCTTTTATGCATGATTAAGATAGCTTTGTATTTCTCTCTGATCTATTGATTTTGTTTGGCCAACTAGATTGATTTATCTTGCAATGGGAGAGGTGCTTTGTTTTGGGTTCAATCTTGCGGTGTACTCACCCAGTGATAGAAGGTTTAGTGATGCACGTATTTTTATTGTTGCCATTAAGGATAAAAAGATGGGGTTTATACCATATTGATTGGATCTATCCCTCTACATCATGTCATCTTGCTTAAGGCGTTACTCCGTTCTTGTTATCTTAATACACTAGATGCATGTTGGATAGCAGTCGATGTGTGGAGTAATAGTAGTAGATGCAGGCAGGAGTCGGTCTACTTGTCACAGACATGATGCCTATATTCATGATCATAGCCTTAGATATCTTCATAACTATTCTTTTTCTATCAATTGCTCAACAGTAATTTTCTTACCAACCGTATGTGTTCTTTCAAGAGAGAAGCCTCTAGTGAAAACTATGGCCCCCGAGTCTATTTTTATCATATTATTTTCAGATCTATAATACTAAAAATCCAAATATACCTTGCTGTAATTTATTTACTTTTATTTAGTTTTGCACATTTATTTATCTTTTATACCTATCTCTACCAGATCTCATCCTTGCAAGTAACCGTGAAGGGATTGACAACCCCTTTATCGCGTTGGGTGCAATTTGTTTGTTTGTGTAGGTGCAACCATTGGTGAGTTGTGTGTTCCTCCTACTGGACTGATACCTTGGTTCTCAAACTGACAGAAATACTTATCTCTACTTTGCTGCATCACCCTTTCCTCTTCAAGCACCCCCCTCCCCTTTCCTCCCCGGTGCGCCACAGCAGCCCCGGCCACGGCACTGTGGCCGACCTGAGTTTGCCCACACCACATCTGCTCCCTCTGCTCTCCTCTGGCGCTCCAGCAGCCCCCTCTCATTGCCATAAACCCCTCCTCGTGAGCCCATGCGTACACGGTCATGTCAGTGCAGTGACCACGCGTCCGTGGTGACTCTCGGCCAGGGCCTCAACGCTACGGCTATTTAAGCCGTCCTCGAGCCTCTCCAAGCTCGGCAAACTCCTCTCCTACACCCCATAAGCCTCCCCGACCCCTCTACCTAGTCCCGGAGTCCCTCATTCCTCCTCCATGGCCGCCATGCCCGCCTCGGCCCCCACCTAAATCCCAGCAAGCCGGAGCTCCTCTCATCGTTCTTCCACCACTAGAGGAACCACAAGATCCAGGCGGAGCTCCTCAACCCTCTGTTTCTTCCCCGGGGCGGAGCTCCTCAAATATATGAATATTATTTGAGTCTTCTCTGAACTCTTTTATGCATGATTAAGATAGCTTTGTATTTCTCTCCGATCTATTGATTTGGTTTGGCCAACTAGATTGATTTATCTTGCAATGGTAGAGGTGCTTTGTTTTGGGTTCAATCTTGCGGTGTACTCACCCAGTGATAGAAGGGGAAGTGAGGCACGTATTTTTATTGTTTCCATTAAGTATAAAAAGATGGGGTTTATACCATATTGATTGGATCTATCCCTCTACATCATGTCATCTTGCTTAAGGCGTTACTCCGTTCTTGTTAAATTAATACACTAGATGCATGTTGGATAGCTGTCGATGTGTGGAGTAATTGTAGTAGATGCAGGCAGGAATCGGTCTACTTGTCACGGAGATGATGCCTATATTCATGATCATTGCCTTAGATATCTTCATAACTATGCGCTTTTCTATCAATTGCTCAACAGTAATTTGTTTACCAACCGTAAGTGTTCTTTCAAGAGAGAAGCCTCTAGTGAAAACTATGGCCCCCGGGTCTATTTTTATCATATTATTTTCAGATCTATAATACTAAAAATCCAAAAATACATTGCTGCAATTTATTTACTTTTATTTAGTTTTGCACTTTTATTTATCTTTTATACCAATCTCTACCAGATCTCATCCTTGCAAGTAACCGTGAAGGGATTGACAACCCCTTTATCGCGTTGGGTGCAATTTGTTTGTTTGTGTAGGTGCAATCCTTGGTGACTTGTGTGTTCCTCCTACTAGATTGATACCTTGGTTCTCAAACTGAGGGAAATACTTATCTCTACTTTGCTGCATCACCCTTTCCTCTTCAAGCACCCCCTCCCCTTTCCTCCCCGGTGCGCCATGGCAGCCCCGGCCACGACACTGTGGCCGACCGGACTTTGCCCACACCACGTCTGCCCCCTCTGCTCTCCTCTGGCACTCCAGCAGCCCCCTCTCATTGCCATAAACCCTTCTCGTGAGCCCACGCATACACGGTCACGTCAGAGCAGTGACCACGCGTCCGCGGTGACTCTCGGCCAGGGCCTCGATGCTACGGCTATTTAAGCCGTCCTCGAGCCTCTCCGAACTCGGTGATCTCCTCTCCTACACCCCATAAGCCTTCCCGACCCCTTTACCCAGTCCCGGAGTCCCTCATTCCTCCTCCATGGCCGCCATACCCGCCTCGGCCCCCACCTAAATCCTAGTGAGCCGGAGCTCCTCTCATTGTCCTTCCACCACCAGAGGAACCACAAGATCGAGGCGGAGCTTCTCAACCCTCTGTTTCTTCCCCGAGGTGGAGCTCGTCAAATATATGAATATTATTTGAGTCTTCTATGAACTCTTTTATGCATGATTAAGATAGCTTTGTATTTCTCTCCGATCTATTGATTTGGTTTGGCCAACTAGATTCATTTATCTTGCAATGGGAGAGGTGCTTTGTTTTGGGTTCAATCTTGCGGTGTCCTCACCCAGTGATAGAAGGGGTAGTGGGGCACGTATTTTTATTGTTGCCATTAAGGATAAAAAGATGGGGTTTATACCATATTGATTGGATCTATCTGTCTAAATCATTTCATCTTGCTTAAGGCGTTACTCCGTTCTTGTTAACTTAAGACACTAGATGCATGTTGGATAGTGGTCGATGTGTGGAGTAATTGTATTAGATGTTGGCAGGAGTCGGTCTACTAGTCATGGACGTGATTCCTATATTCATGATCATTGCCTTAGATATCTTCATAACTATGCACTTTTATATCAATTGCTCAACAGTAATTTGTTTACCAACCGTAAGTATTCTTTCAAGAGGGAAGCCTCTAGTGAAAACTATGGCCCCCGGGTCTATTTTTATCATATTATTTTCAGATCTATAATACTAAAAATCCAAAAATACATTGCTGCAATTTATTTAGTTTTGCACTTTTATTTATCTTTTATACCTATCTCTACCTGATCTCATCCTTGCAAGTAATCGTGAAGGGATTGACAACCCCTTTATCGCGTTGGGTGCAATTTGTTTGTTTGTGTAGGTGCAACCATTGGTGACTTGTGTGTTCCTCCTACTAGATTGATACCTTGGTTCTCAAACTGAGGGAAATACTTATCTCTACTTTGCTGCATCACCCTTTCCTCTTCAAGAACCCCCCTCCCCTTTCCTCCCCGGTGCGCCATGGCAGCCCCGGCCATGGCACTGTGGCCGACCGGACTTTGCCCACACCATGGCTGCCCCCTCTGCTCTCCTCTGGCGCTCCAGCAGCCCCCTCTCATTGCCATAAACCCTTCTCGTGAGCCCACGCATACACGATCGCGTCAGAGCAGTGACCACGCGTCCGCGGTGACTCTCTGCCAGTGCCTCGATGCTACGGCTATTTAAGCCGTCCTTGAGCCTCTCCGAGCTCGGAGAACTCCTCTCCTACACCCCATAAGCCTCCCCGACCCCTCTACCCAGTCCCGGAGTCCCTCATTCCTCCTCCATGGCCTCCATACCCGCCTCGGCCCCCACCTAAATCCTAGCGAGCCAGAGCTCCTCTCATCGTCCTTCCACCACCAGAGGAACCACAAGATCCAGGCGAAGCTCCTCAACCCTTTGTTTCTTCACCGGGGCACCTGTGAGCTGGACTCATTGGCCGGAGGCCTCGTCTGCAGGATCCCACACAACCATCGCTCTGGTCCTCGTGGGCGATTGTGCTCAGGCGGGATGGAGGTGGTGTTCTCTCCTGAGCACGTCGGTAACCGGAGCACCTCGGAGGATGGCCGGAGTCGGCCGGGCGTGAGCCGGCGCCGGCGGCATCTCTCTGTTTTGTGGGCATGCGTCAAGGAAGAAGATGGAGGTGGGAGGAGAGAGAGGAGATGGGTGGGGCCCGCGTGTAAGTCTCTCAGCGCGTTGAACCTGGGCCTGCGTGCTTTTAAGTGGAAACGTATTTTCCGAAAATACGCTTTCCAATTATGAAAATGCACTCTGGACAGCTTCAGTGTCGAATGCGCTTTCTGTTCTTCAAAAGCGTATTCCGGTGGAAGACGCTTTCTGTTTCTCCTCGCTAGGCGAAACCCTTAAATAGTGAACGTTCGTCATTTAAGCGCAAAAATGAATACTTTTTATTTCTTTTTCTGCCTACAAACGAACGGCCGTAACTCCGCAACGGTAACTCCGATTCAGGTGATTGAAAAACACACATTCTCTATTTGTCGAGCCCGTTCCGTTGGTACCATTTTCATGATCTTCTAACATTCTAAAAATGACCATTTTTTCCTTGCCCTTATTCAGCCCCCTTCGAGAGGGAAACTTTTCCTGTGATTCTTTCCGCGAGCCCCTCGCACTTCTTCCCGATGGATTCTTCATCCCCAGGCAAGCCATGACAGCCACTTGCAGATTGCCATGTAATAGCCATGGTTTCCACTTGAATGATTTGACTAATTGTTTGCTCTTTTAATTGTTTTGGATGCTATGTAAATGCTTGTGAATCCATGACCATACTTATTCCATGTTCATTTTTCATCTCTTAGTTAAATGATTATTTGATAATGTTATCATCATCTTGTTTAAATACTCGTATTTATTTCCAATGCCATTGCTAAGATGCTCACATGAACAGCTATCGTTTGTATGTAAATACTTGTGCTATTCATGATCATTACTATGCCATGCTCAATTGCATCTAGTAGCTTAAATAGTTTAATGTTGTTGATGCTAGGATCCATATGTTAAATGTTTATGCTTTCCATCCATGCTCATGTCGATATCATACTCATATGCATTGTTATTTCATCATGTTATTATGACTCAGCTCATCACCATTCAAGTTTAATCGGACATTAATCAAACTTGAACAAATCTGTTGGCTAAGTCATAGTGCCATCGAATTGAACTGACCAGTGCAGCCACACCTGCCTTATGGGGTGCCTGATTCGGTCTATTGTCATACCTCTCGCCGTTGCCTCCGCCTAGGGAAGGTTACGTGTGCGCGCTACCCCGATCAGGTAGGCGGCCATAAGCCATGTGTGCCCGAGTTGTTTGCGAGCTTTTGTCCCTGTTTGGGACCGTTTTTGTTTTGCCACGACGGTGGCCAACCAAGTAGGTGGCGGATGTCACAAGGTGACATCGGGGCCACCCATGACTTAGCCCAAAGGGGAGTTTGTTGGAGTGGCTGGGAGAGTGTCATGCAATAGATTGGTTTTGTCGGAATGTCGTTGGTCCACCCGAATGGGAGCGTGAGGCCATGAATTACATGGTGTGGGTACATTGTACTAAACTCTGCAGAGTGTATAATCTATCGATAGCCGCACCCTCGGTTATGGGCCCAGTTCGTAGTAGGTCACACTATGGGTCAACAGTGATAATAATCTGACTAATGAAAAACCTCGATTCGATGAGGAAAGAAGTTGGTTGATCTTTATGTGGTCATGCGATGATCGCGATGGTATCATTGATACCGAAGTTGGTTGATTTGTATTGGGTCATCCAATGACAACGTGTAAAGATCGAGCTCCTTGAGGTCATGTGATGATCCCTATGGTATTGTTAATACCAAGCTTGGTTGATCCTGAGGTGATCGTGTGATGTTCTTGATGGTAAGTTGATATCTATGGTGGTTACGAGGTAACCTCCGGGCAGAGTAAGTTGGTCCAAGGGACCTTAAACATTAACCCCCTTGCATACTAGTTTTATTATCATCATGTTCATATCTTGAGTAACATGTTCATGCAATGCTCATCTGATACTGTTCTAGTCGTAGCATGCTCATCATTAATTAACCTGTAAATGCCATGTTATTGTTTGTCTTGATTGCTTTTGTTGATGTGAGCTTGCGAGTACATTCTAAGTAATCACCTGGCGTGTCATGCCAGATTGCAGCTCATGCCATGATTGCTTGCTTGTCGAGGATACGAGTTTGCGAACTAGGAATGCGTCCCAGCCAGAGTCCCTGCGGAGTGGAGTTCATCACCGTCGTCGTTGTTCCACTGCTAGAAGTTATTCCACTACGAGTTGTTCCGCTGCTAGCATAGAGCTACCTGAGCAGGCATAGTATCGCCGTGCCGACGAGCGTTTATAATATCAGAACCCTTGTATCCATATCAATTGTAGTAGAGAGTTGATTTGTTCTATGCCAAGCAGTGTCGTATTCCAGAAGACTTGATCTCTGGACTGGAAAATGTGGTGTTCCGGTCTCTCTGAGCCGGGGTGCCACAATGTGAGTCGTGCGTTCTGATTGGCCAGAATGCAAACCCCACGGATCATACATCTGCACCGTTGGATGCTCCCAGATCAAATGGCAATCCTCATCCCTTTCATCAGGACATGCAGTTGTGGTTGGCATTTGATTATATGCTCAAAATGCACGGTAAAAGCAAAAAAGTCTTAATTATAGCAAACGAGACCTAAAATGCGACAGAAAATCAAACCTGTGGTATAATGGTGATTACATACCGTGGAAAATTTTATAAGGCGAAACGATGAAGTCACTGGCCACTGGAGTTTGAATTGCCACGTCCCCTTTTGGAAATTATGATCCTTCTTGTGAGATGCTCCGGTTTCCAAGGAGAAATCATCAAAACTTGTGCCAAACTTTACCAAAATTGTTCCACGGGGTTGCGAGAGCACGCCACGATGACACACTGATTTTCGTGATTTTCGGGCTCCATCTGGATTTCCTGTAATTAAAATACCAACAAGGCCTACGCCGGTGGCCGCACCTTGCAGCCGAAATGCTTGAAAATTCTCCCCGCTTCTCGGACAATGAACAAAAACTCACAAATTGACTCACAAATGATTTGTACACCTTCTTCTCTAACACCCACATGTAGTTGTAGTAGGTTTTTGATTTTATATACACTAATTGCATTGTAAATGCAAAAATGGCTTAAATATAGCAAACGAGACCTGAAATGGCCTAGAAAATCGAACCTAGGGTATATTGGTGATTGTTTAACATGGAATTTTTTTTGAGGCAGAACGATGAAGTCACCAACGATTGTAGTCCGAACTAACGCATCTCCTTTGGGAAACTATGATCCTTTTTGTGAGATGCTCCGATTTCCAAGGAGCGATCATCAAAACTTGTGCCAAACTTTACCAACTTTTTTCCATGGGGTCGTGAGAGCACACCACGGTGACACACCGATTTTCATGATTTTTGGACTCTGTATGCATTTCCTGTAATTAAAATACCAACGAGGCCTACGCCGGTGGCTGCACCTCGCGGCCGGAATGTTTGAAAATTCTCCCCATTTCTTGGAAAATGAATGAAAACTCGCAAAGCGACACACAAGTGATCTTGCTAACACCCACATGTAGTTGCGGCACAGTTTTGATATATATCCAATAAATGTAGGGTAAATGCAAAAAATGGCTTAAATATAATAAACGAGACCTGAAATGCGCTAGGAAATCAAACCTAGGGTATAATGGTGATTGCTTACCGTGAAAAAAAAATCGAGGCGAAATGATGAACTCACATCTTCATTCAAACATAAATATGTTGTTAGTTGATATAAATGTTTGCAAATAGCACATGGTTCATTCATGAAAGCGGTGTGCCTACCAAACAGTGGCCGATGCCCCCCTACTGCCCGCGCGATGTGAGTCGTGTGTTCTGATTGGCCATAACCCAAATCCCATGGATCGTATGTCTGCACCGTTGGATGCTCCCAGATCGAACGGCAATCCTCATCCCTTTCATCAGCACATGCGGTTGTGGTTGGGATTTGATTTATATGCACAAAATGCACGGTAAATGCAAAAAATGGCTTAAATATAGCAAACGAGACCTGAAATGCGCCAGAAAATCAAACCTGTGGTATAATGGTGATTGCGTACCGTGGAATTTTTTATGAGGCGAAATGATGAAGTCACCGGGCACTGGAGTTTGAATTGCCATGTCTCCTTTTGGAAACTATGATCCTTCTTATGAGATGCTCCGGTTTCCAAGGAGCGATCATAAAAACTTGTGCCAAACTTTACCAAAAATTTTTCATGGAGTCATGAGAGCACGCCATGGTGACACACCGATTTTGGACTCCATATGTATTTCCTGTAATTAAAATAGCAACAAGGCCTACGCCGGTGGCCCACAGCCGAAATGTTTGAAAATTCTCCCCGTTTCTCGGACAACGAATGAAAACTTGCAAAGCGACAAACAAATGATTTGTACACCTTCTTTGCTAACACCCACATATTGTTGGTGCAATATCTGCCTTCCTGTGTTTTGGAGATTGTTGACAGAAACAGGTATGGACTGATTTGTTTGCTAGTGCATACAGAGAGAAATAGTCCATTCAGAAACCGAAGAGAATGCCGTCTCCGGTGCCAAGTTCGAGGAACTTCACAAAAGTACATCTGCGTTGCAAAGAAGAACGAGTTACATCTGATGAAGTCATATAGATGAGAAGATTGATGTGAAGGAAATATCCCCTCAAAGTTTTAATGCTGAAGCAAAGCATTTGGTTCGGTGTTGTTGTCCGAAGAAATTGACTGCAGCGAACAGAAGTCAAAGACAAAGTGAAGACGTAGCATTCTTTTCGTTGTTCTTCTTTCGTTCATTTGACTCATAGGACTTCCATACTATTAAGAGGGGTATAGGTTCTCGAAGCTTAGATCTACTGTGATGATTAGCCCTAAACCTATGAAAGTTGCGAGAGAAATCTCTTTGTGTTCTGAGCAAATACTTGCCAGCAAGAGACTGTGATCTTCTTCGCTGCGAGAGATTTCTCTCAGACCGAGGAATTAGCATTACTTTCTCCGCAAGTAATGTTACCATTGTGCGCAAAATCCAACTATTGGACTCGTGTCATTCGGCCATTGGCTGCTCTCGATGTCCAATTTGGTCTTTTCCCTTCAGGGAAGGCTGCGACTATAAATAGCCAATCCGCACCGGCTTTGTATGGTGGCTGCTCCGCTTATGATTTTTGAGAAGGTTGATTTGAGCACCCCCTCTCCGAGAGATTTGAGTTTAAGATCCACCGAGAGAGAAATCAAGAGCCCAAACTTAGACAGTGGTTGAGCATCACAGTATTTCTGAGTTAGAGTTCTTGTACCTATTACTCTTGAGAGCTACGCACTCTCTTGACAGATAGTTTTCGGCTCGAGTGTTGAAGAGTTGTTGTCTTCACCGAGCTAGACCTTTAGCAACCAAGAGTGATTGTGGTTCGCAAAGGTTGACCGACGGTTTGTAGATCACCGACAATTATCTACCACGAGTGAAATCAACTGAAGTCTGATCAGCTTCGAGTTGAAGGAGAGAGCTTATCTTCCGTGTTAAGTCACAACCCCTCCAACAAGACGTATCCCTTTGGCAGGAGCGTGAACTGGTCTACCAAATCTCTCTATCGCCATCGAGCACCACTGGTTCAATTTTCTTCACTGCATTACTTTCAGCAGTCTTCATTTGTGCTCTGTGACGATAGTTGATCTGTTCAGTTACTTCCTGTTGCATATCATTCGGCTCCACTCTCGCTGTGTCAGTTATGATTCGTTGCTCACATTGTTCCACCCTCATCATTCTGTCATGCTACCTTAGTTCTTGTTATTCTCTATGCTGTGAACTTTTACATCAATGTAGTTACTCTTCGCAGTTATCCATCGCAGTTCAACTCTAGATCTCTGTCATGATATTATTTCTTTTGGCATACTGCATTACCATCGTTATCATCAAGCCTGTTTTATCCTATGTTCGAACCATTATTGCATACTACATCGATGGTTTTGTTCATCAATAGTATGCGTGATTGAATTCATATCTACAGAACCTTATTTCCACTGCTATGTTTGGGATCAGTTCAAAACATTCTCAAGAATTTTTTAATCTCCCATTCACCCCCCTCTGGTCGATATACTCTCGGTCCTAAAAATTGGTATCATAGCAAGTTCTCCTTGTCTCTGTTTATTAAAGGTCTAACGTCCTTGGAGTTTTGAGTATGTCGTATGCAGGTAGATCCTCGCACTTTGAGAGATTTCCTATCTTCGATCGAAATGATTATCTCTACTGGAAAGAAAGAATGAGAATCAGAATTCAAGCCATCAACATAGATTTGTGGGAGACTGTGGAAAATGGATACACCATTCAACAACCTGATGAGCTCACTACCGATGACAAAGCTAACCTACGGTTGAATGCCGAAGAAAAAGATATCATCTGCAGCAGTCTCTCAAAAGACATTTTCTTTTGATTTCAAAATCTCGACACGGTAAAGCAACTTTGGGATGCAATCAATAAAGTTCATGAAGAATTCATCACCAGAATGGATCCTCACACTCAATGCTTCATGCCATGTTTGCTGGTTTCAGAAGTCTTCATAAGGAAAGTGCTATGGAACTCACTGATCGACTGACAAACATTGTCGAAAGACTTCATCAGCGAGGAGTAACTAATATCACCGATAGAGATGTGGTCAACAAGCTACTGAGTGCTCTTGATGCAACCTTTGATCCTATCGTAGCTAAAATCAAGCAAAGACTAGATTATGAAGAACTTCACTATGTTGAGATCATGACGCTGTGGTCCATTCATGAAGAAAAGATGGAGCTTGAAAATGCAGATCAAGAATCTTCTTCAGAAGGTGAAGGAGAAATCCTTTCACATTATGGCAGCTCACAGGAATAAGAAGATATCGAGCATCAACACACCATCGCCAAAGAACTAGAGATGCTAACAAAACGGCTAAGTGATCTCAGAAGACAAAATTTATGCCTCACGAATGATGATGATTTTGACTTGTCTGAATCATCAAGAAGGTTACCTCCGAAAGAAATGAAGTGCTTCAAGTGCAAACAATTAGGTCATCTCATTGCAAATTGTCCATGCTGGGAAGGAAAACCTAGCAACAGATGGAAATATCTTCACTTCAGTGGATTCACACGAATGGATCGTCATACTAAGCTCTCGAACAAAAATGAATCTTCCTTATCTTCTTCGACAAGACCAGTCACTGACGTGAAAGGCAGAGCGACCATCGAGTCAAATATGAAGAGAACATCACAGCTGAATAGAGCATGTGTTGATATGATCCTGGATTCTGAAGAGGAGGCGACAGACTTTGAATCAGATGATGAATAACTTCACAGAAGGATAGGAAGGAGCAATGCCTTCATTGCCTATGAATCATCAGAAAATTCACTCAAATCAGACTCCGATGATGATGCCTCAAGTGATGATGAACCAATCGCATTCTGCCTCATGGCAAAATCATCTAAGGATCAGGTATCAGCAAAACACCAAATATCCGTGAAATGGATATTCTACTGAATATATTGCCTATGCTAAATTGGTCAAGATTACAAAATCTCTACATGATGAACTTGAAATGCTTGAGAAGAATCGTAGGAAAACCCAAGGATTATTGGTCGATGCAATGGAGAAGAATCAAAGGTTGATGGAAGAGCATGACGCTTTTTCCTCAACTATTGATGATCTTTCCAACAAATATGATTCTCTTCCAGTCCACTTCGAGAGTTTATCTGATGAATTCCTTAACAGGAATCAAGAACTCGAGTCTCTGAAAGAATCTCATAATACGCTTGCGAAACAAAAAGGTTCTCTCTTCACCGAGCAATCTGTTCGACTTCCTGATGATATTGTGCCTCCTTGATTAAAATGCCTAGAACGTAGCATTGTTGATTCTCATGCTGAAACTTCTAATGCTATCATCGAGAATATTGCAATTACTATGAATGGTATCACTAACCCCTCTTCCGAGGAATTTGCTGTTGTTACCGAGGAAAATTGAGGGCTAAGGGACTTACTTGAGACAGGAATGCTAAGGAGCCTAAAAGGGCATCAAACTCTCTGTGATGTGCTCAAGAAGTTGATACTGCACAAAAATCCTCGAAAGGAAGGATTGGGTTTCGAAAGAAAATTCAATGTTGATGGAACCTACTGGACTCCCGAACAGTATCCTCAAACGAGTTGGGTTTTGCTAAAAGCAAAACACTCGAACCTGCAATTCTGTCAGGATATGATACTCTGATGACTCGAACTACAAATTCTTCAAACAACAGAATGGTAAGGTTTTTTGCTCAACATATTGGTACTAACTACAGTTCTGGTTCACCCAAGAAGCAAATCTGGGTGAAGAAGTGCATTATTGAAAGTCTATTTGTCACTGCTAACTTGTATATGCAGAGTAATTCTCTTCGAGATGATGATTATCATTTGCAGAAAGGCGCAGAAAAACTTTCGAATGGGTATTGATCAAACCCTCGACAAAAGGAATACATGCGTATTTCCTCAAACCATTATACTCATGTCTCTGGAAATAACTTCAATGCATATTCATATGATTACTCTCAAAGTGCATAGGTGTCTTTTAGATCTTACCGAAAGAATGCCTCTGCTCAGACGAAGCAAATGAGATCTTTGTCGCCCACGAAGTGTGGGTTGCGACAAAGAACTAACCCTCTCTTGCAGATACTATCTCAGGCATTCCATTTGCTTATTATTTGTCCTGAGATATATATTTTTGGTGCTAGTTCCTTGTGCTTTCATTTGTTTTCTTTGTTATTCATTGTGTTTGTGTTCTGTCCATATATCAACTCACTCAGAGCTCCGTGGTTCTATGTTTTCCCTCATTTGGATGATTGTTTTGATTTGGCCCTGTTATCCCTCTATTCTTTCTCGCCCATTCTATGATGTCCGTCATAAACATGCTATTTGATTTGAAGAAGATTTCACTCTGATGTCCTTGGCCGTGAATGAAATCAACTTCGAACTTTAATCTATTTTGGCTTTTGCCTTTCTTAAAACCCTTCGGTCTCCCATTCAGTTTTCGAGATTTTCACAGGAAACGGTCGCCACGTGCCCACGATCCCCACGATCGTTATCGTGTCCGTTGAATGTGGAACGTCCCACGTTTGTTGGCCGTAGATCTCGGAGAGGAGGTTCTTCTTTCCTTCTATAAATACACCTCCGCGTGACTTCTTCCTCTCTAGTTCGTCATTTCTTCATCCATGTAACACCCCAAAAATTTAACCACAAATTTATTGAGTAAAATTTGGCCAAAGATAAAATTCTGATTTATAATAAGTCCTTAAAATAATTTTAGAGCCCTTTTTTGTTCCTGTCTTTCAAAATTCTTCCCTCCATATAGAAAGTTTTGGAAATAATATTGTGGCTTTGGGAGTTTTCTTAAACCATTTCATTACTAGTTTAATAACAGTAAGAATTATTTTCATAATAAAAATTTCCCCAAAACTATTCTTTTAATAGCATTTTCAAATTCTGAAATGCCTCTGTTGCACTACAACTATTTTAAATAAATATTTTAAATTCCACAAAATTATGGGAGGTCATGTGATGCCCATAAATCACTTTTATGTAAAAACCAAACTTGGTCTTTTGAAAATTTTGAGTGAAACAATCCCTTTTCAATTCTGTCCAGTATTTGAGTTTCTACTACAACCCCAATTTTCCTTGCCCCAAAAATCCTAAATTTTTGGCCACTTATAGTTCTTCCAACCAAACCCTTAAGTCCAAAATTTTAGCTCCATAGGAATCATTTTAGTTCACCAAATATTCCTCTGGACTTTCTGTCCAGAAATGAATATCAGTAAAACTAGCACTAGCAAGTTTCTCCTCTTTCCAAACTAACTTCACCATCATATGTGTCATCTAAGGAGACATAATCCTGCCAATTTTCACTATCATCAAAGACACCTAGGTGGCCCTAGCATTTTGTCAAACAGGTTGGGTGCATGACAGAATTTTTGCCCCTTCCTAAACTGCATTGAGCACTAGGTTAGTTGGCCAAACTAGCATGTCTACTAGCTCTTACATATTCAGGTGCATGACACTGGCAAGTACCACTTGCATCAGAACCCTCTAGATTCCCCTGGCAAAACGTCGAGCACTCTACGGCGTGCACTGGGCGTGGCCAGAGCACCCGCACTGCACCCCGACGGTGCCCGAGTCCCTGCCGCCCTGTTGCAGCCTCCCCGGGCTTGCCCCGCATGCTCCGCCGGCCAACTGCACCAGCCCCAACCTCCCCCGCACTGGAGCTCTTCCCCTGGCGCTGCCCTTCACTGGCCAACGCCGCCACCGACACGCGCCCGTTGCTGTCACGCACCGTCCAGGATGCGTGGCTCACCTCCTCGCCCGCCAGCGTGCCCCTGGAGTAACTTCGGGCAGCTAACGCCCCACCGACCGCTGCCTACCTCGCCACCGGCCACTGCAAGCCATCAATGGCCACCACCGCCTCTGATTGGATAAGCCCCGAGCGGAGCCGACCTCTCACTCCTATAAAAGCTTCTCTCGAGCTCACCTACGCTCACTCAACCCCTTCCCAACCTCTCAGCAGCCTCCATCCCAAATAATTTGAGCTCTTGTGCTCGTCCCCTTCGTCTACAGCCAGCGTTGCCACCCCGGCCTCCGCTAGAATTCGAGCTTCCCTGTGCCCCTCCTCTCCCTAAAACACCACAAGAGCACCATCACCACCACCGCAGACCCCTCCCGTGCTCCATTTTCTCCTCCCCATGGCTGTAGTGTCGTGCTCATCATCGCCGTCGCCACCTTCTGCCATGGCCGACAACGTGCTCAGCCTTGACCTCCCCAATGCCCAAGACCCAGATAGGGGGTCGCGGCCCTCCTTTCCGAGCTCGCAGGTGTGCGGAGCTCCACCGGACGCTGCCTGGGTCGCCGGCGCGAACGGCGGCTGACCTCCTCTGCCGCCTCCTCTGTTTCAGGCGGGAGGAGGGAGATAGAACCTGACTAGCGGGCCCGGCTGGTTAGTGGGTATGGAAGAAAGAGAAGGAGGAGAGACTGATGTGGCGGGCCCGCACGTCAGCATAAGTGGAGGCGGGGATAGCGTAAGCCGTCTTCACTTGAAGAAGACGTATAGCTGGAGGACGCCTTCGACGTCACAGCCCTGCAGCAGTTGAGCCTGGCCAGTGGCGCCGTCCAACTAAACTGCGCCGAGGGCGCGCCTCTGCCCTTCTCCTTTTCTATTTCAGCATATCTCAAATTATTTCCACAGCCACCTATCCAACTCCAAATCCAGTGATTCAAGTTTCTAAATACTCCTAAATTCATGCCCTATTAATTTAAATAGGGTGAACATTTTTCCTGAATCTAATCTCTGCTGGATTTATTAAATAGCCTTTTTCCTTAATCATCTCAGCTTAGAAAATCCCTAGGAAAATCATTTGAACTCCAAATCAATTGATTCTTTTTCTGGTATTCCTAATTTCTCATCTAGTTTATTTTAGTATTTATTCTAAAATTTTACAAACAACTTTTTGGTACTGTTTTGGAATTATGTGACTTTTGCAATATTTCTGAAAATAGGAAATGGATGGAAGATAAAATTTTCAAAGTTTTGGAGTGCACCCAACACTTCTGCATACCTAAGGCAAGCATCTTGAACACTTGATATGGTGATTGCATGGTTGAATTATTTGCAAGAATAATTAAATCATGAGTATGTTGAATTCGAATAATTTTTTGCATATAGCTAGTTATGCATGCATGATTCCTTGATGATATTGCATCTGCATGTAGCATGAATAAGGATGGTCACTTTCACTTGTCACATATGCCTGTGTCGGTCTGTACTAATCTGCAGGAAGAATCAGTCACGAGTAAAGTGACCATGAGACTGAATTCTCGTGGTGACGAGAATGATCAGGAAGGGCATGTCGGGACATGTCAGGTGATGACCCTGTTGGGTACTACCGAGGAATCATATTGTGCTAGCCACTGTAGGAAAAATTAAACCTCCTGAGCCGACCGTAGATCGAATCTTGTTCCGGTAACCCCCATACTTGATTCGTGCTGCCACTTGTCCCTGCCACAGGTGGGGTATGGTTCAGTAAGTTGTTAACCCCTTTTCGTGCACACACCACATAGAGGGCTACGATGAGGGTTTCCATGTTGGTGGACTAAATCCTGTCATCGGGTTAGGGGGCATGGGTGTTTCTAGTTGTGACTAAGAGGGGGGGCACCCCTTGTAATCCCCGCGTATTAATAGTGATCCCATGCAGGACGTTGGTCTCTCCGTCTTAGATTTTTTCTTGAACGATGCTTTGGGTGATTCCTGGCATCCAGAAAGTTAATCTGGTGTGTGCTGGTCAGGTGTGTTTTCAACCCAAAGACCGTAATGGGAATTAGTCAGTGTCACGGTACTGACTAAAGAAATCCTTTACTTGTGGGTAAAGAGTAACCCTCTGCAGAGTTTAAACCTATTCGAATAGCCGTGTCCGCGGTTAAGGGCTACAGTCTGGGTTGGTCAAGTGTCGGTCTTAGTGTCGGTCTTCGGAGGAAAATAATTAAATTGGGACTGAATTATTTTGCAGGATAATTTTTGTTACCCTGATGCTACCATGAATATTTTATGCATGTTAATATTATTATGGTTATGCATATTATTGAGGACTAACCCGTTTCTCTTATTTTGTATTTCCTGAGTGTCTCAGGGGCTAGCTAGACTACCCCGGGCACTCAATTTTATTTTTAAGACCTCTCGTGGCATCTCTCGAGTTAACAGGCGGTTTATCCTACCACTACTCTTGTGGACACCCGATTGGCATTTCTCTTCAAGTCCGACCATGGCGTCACTTGACACCCGACTGGCATTTCTCTTCAAGTCCGACCGTGGCGTCACTTGACACCCGACTGTCATTTCTCTTCAAGACCTCTTCGTGACGTCCCTCGAGTTTACAGGCGGTCCCGCCACTACTCTTGTGGACACCCGATTGGCATTTCTTTTATTTTGCTGAATGTCACTTGGGCTGGCTAGACTACCTGTGGCATTCATTTGCTTTATTTCTAGTAAGTTTGAGTATGAATAAAATGCTATGCTCATGTTCATTTATTGTCATGACTTAAATTTCAGTCAGCATGAGCATATGCATATAGTTTGGCTCATCATGATCATATTTTTTTATCTGCAGCATTCGGTATATCTTTTGTTCATGATGTTTGCGAGTACATTCAAACATACTCACAGGCTTGTCCCTGGCTATTTACTTGGCCAGGTCAGGAGTTCTACGAGGAGTACCACAGCGACGTCCGTGCGGAGCCTAGGATGGCAGCCATGCGGGATAGGAATTTTCCGGGTCAGCTGTTCCTGTGGGAATGGAGCCCCATAGACGTTGGAGAACCACGAGTCATTTCCGTCATCCACCACCGGAATCACTGTTGTATCATTAGACCTTTATGGTCTTGTATCCAATGCTTGTAATAGCTTGGTAATCTGTAACAAGGACGTGTCCACCAGTAATGGTAATCCTGGGCTGGTGATGACACGAGGGGTTAATTTTTGGGATTTCTTGTCCCGGCCCCGACAATCCACCTCCTCTCAAGCCCGAGATCGAAGCAATGTCGTCGAAGCGCCTCGCCGTGCAACTCCGCTGAAGTCTCGCCGTCGTTGGTCTTGCAAGTGCAGTAAATCCTCTCCTCCGCATTGCCGTAGTCGATCCTTGCTGTCAAGTTAGGGCACCTGGATCTAGGACTAGCCCTATCCCTTCTCAGTTCTAGGGTAGTTCTTACCGACACATTTTTCTTGATTTATTTCCTAACGCTAGATCCTTAGGTTTAACTAGGTTATGACTGGTATGGTTTGTAGTTTTTCCCTCGTACTACTTATCCTGGATCTTGGGTTCATGTGTATTTCTTTTGAAAGATTAGTTAGTTGTTACTCTGCCTCTTCTGACATTTTGCAATTCTGTCAATGATATCTTCTCAAGTATACCATGGATTCCTTTGTTGCTTCCGAAAAGCTTTCTATTTTCAGTCAAAATTGCTTCTGTGCATGTTTGTGACCCTATTATGTTTTTCCCTCGCATCTATTCTGCTTCACAGGTTGGTATGGCTCACAGTTCGGAAGAGCAGTCTAGTTTTGAAGAAGAAATGCCTCAGTTGCCTCCCTTGTCTGAATGATTGAAGTTGACTGGTGGAGTAAAAGCATCAAAGCCACCAAAGATACTGAAGAAGAAATCTGAGTAAGAAGCTGAAGAAGATGATGATATTCCCTCGGCTCATAGTCAGCCCGAGGATGAACTTATCACAGATGCTATGACACTTTTCTCCGATGGAAATCCAAAGAAAGGTGGTCGTGGCAGAGAGAAGAATACAACGACTGAAATGTCTAATCCCGAAAGCTATAAAACTCCACCTGGAGTTGAAACCACAACGGAGAGGAATAACAGGCTACAAAGGATTCACCGTCACTGGGCGAAGAAATGGTTCAACCATGAGAATGTTCAAAGGAAATATCAGATTCTATTTGCATTCACTCCACCTTGGAATAATTGTATTGCTGAGAACTGCCTCGGCCCGGACGATGAACAGGCCACCTCCTACTAGAAATGCTCATCCTGACGCCCTCAAGACTACTGCTGATTTTCCTGAAGAAGTGGAAAATATAGCCAAGGCCAAAGCTAAGCGTGAAGCAAGGGTTGCGAAGAAAAATCAAGTGGAAGAAAGAAACATCACGTTGACCCAGCAAGACGTACAAGAGAAAAAGGATCGTGCCTCTGCCCGAAAGGAAATCAAGGCAAGGAAACCAGTTTAACTTTGAGCTCCCCGAAAGAAATCTATTACCAGAAAATCCAAGAAGGCAACTTCTGCTTCATCTGATGAATCCTCCGATGAAGATGCTCCTGAAGAAATACCCATGTATGATCAATGAGCTCTTCTAAACAAGCCATACCAAACTCGCTCACCAATGAAAGTGTCACCCCCTTTAAGGATGTCACCAAGAATTGCACCCGCTCCAGTCCCTGATAAACCTTCAGGTTCCCCAGCCCCCTCTGCGAAAAGAAAGCTGTTGCCCGAAGAGAAAGATGGTGCTTCTGTCAAGAAAGCCAAAACCAGTGTTCCAGCTTCCACAGAGGAACATAAATATGACTTCGATCTCATTATTGATGTTATTGAAAGTGCTGCCTACGATGCAAAATCAGTTGACTTGAGCAGTTTTGGTCATCCTGATGATGTTACCAAGCTGGTAATGAAACATTTCGCTAAGCTGGGAAAAATGGCCAAGAAACTGAATAAAGCTGTCGATGATAAGAAAACTCTCGAGCAAATGAGGAAAGATGCCAGTACTAAATCCGAAAGGAAAGGTCTGAATAAAGAGATTCTTGATATCACAAAAGCTCTAAGTGTTATGAGGAATGACAAAATTGAGTGGCACTCACGTTTGAAAATGGACGCATCTCAGCTGTGTGACCGAAGAAATGATGAAATTGACCATCAGGCAGATCTTGCTCGATGAAGAATAAAGGAAGAGAAACATCAAAAGGCTAAGGCTAGGGATAGCAAGCCGAAAGGAATCAAGCCTCCTCGCCCTCAGATAGCAGCTAATGCTCCGATTGACTCAAGCACTCCTCTACAGCAAGTTCCACCATCTCCACCTCATATGGATGAACCCAAGCAACAAGCCAACCCTATGCAAGTTGACATTCCTGCTGCTGCTGCCCATGAGGAACCAGATGTTGTGGATATCTTTCTGAACAAATATGATGAAAGAAATGCTTAGCCTGACCAGCAAGCCACATATGATAAAACTAATGAAGAGATTGAGGTTGTGTAACACCCCAAAAATTTAATCATATTTTTTTATTAAGTAAAATTTGGCCAGAAATAAAATTTTAAATTATATTGGGTGTTTTATTAATTTTAGAGTATTTTCTGCCCTCTGTTTTTCAAAATCCTTCCCTCCATATAGAAATTTTTGGAAATAATATTATGAGCTCTTGTAGTTTTCTCAAACATTTCATTTATATTTTAATAGCAGTAGGAATTAATTTCAAAATAAAATTTGCTTCTAAATAATTATTTTAATAGCATTTTCAGTTCTTTAAATGCCTCTGTTGCACTACAACCACTTTAAATAATTATTTAAATATTCCACAAAAATTAGTAGAGGTCATGTGTTGCCTATAGACCACTTTTTTACAAAAACCCAACTTGGTGTTTTGAAAATTTTGAGCAAACCAAGCTCTTTTCAATTCTGTCCTGTTTTTGGGTGTCAACTACAACTCTAATTTTTATTGCTCCTATAATTCTGAAATTTTTCCCACTTATAGTCCTTCCAACTAGTACCTTAAGTCTAGAAGGGCAGCCTCAATCTCTTCTTGCAAGACCACCAAATATACCCATTTAGTTTCTGTCCAGTACTGTAATTTTGTAAAACTTGCATTAGCAAGTTTTCTCTTTTCACAAACTGACTTCACTATCATCTTTGCCATCCAAGGAGACACGATGATGGAAATTTTCATCCCCAGAAAAGCTTCCTAGATAACCCTAGCATTTCATCAAGCACTTTGTGTGCATGGCAGTAATTTTGCCCTTTCCTAAGTTACATCACACACTTGCTAATTTAGTCAAACTAACATGTCCAGGGTCTCTAGCATGTCCAGGAGCATCACTCTATTAAGTTTCAGTGACAACCGATCCTTCTAGGGTGTCCTGGCATTTCGACGAACACCCTGGGCGCGTGCACTGCGTGTGGCCAGAGCGCCGGGACTGCAGGCTCTGGCATCGACCTACTGCTGCCCTCTGCAGCTACCCACGCTCGCCTTAGCCCTCCTCTGGATCACCCAGTCCATCCCAACGATCGCAGACATCTCTTCTCGTCCTCTAGTGCCGTCCACCACCGAGCACCGCCGCCGCCGTGGACTTCGGCTGGGACACGCCACCACATGGCCAAATACGAGGCCGCCAGCTTGCCCCTGCCTTAACCACCAGCCCACCGACCTCATCCGCAGTCGCTGACCCCGCCGACCACTCCACCGCCTTCTACCGGCCTCAACCGCCACCATTAATGGCCGCCACCATCGTGCCTTCTTCTGAAAGCCACGACACCACCTTCCCCCGCCTATAAAAGGCCACCGTGAGCTCGCCCTTGATCATAACCACCCTCCCCTCTCCCTTTGTGAGTTTCCCGTGGAAGGAAAATGACCGGAGTGGTCATCATCTTCAACTTCGGCAGCTACAACCGCCGCACTGCCTCGGTTGGTTCCGGCGCAACCACAGCCTCTCCCCCTCCATCTCCTCCACCACTAGCTCATCCTTGGCCTCATGAACCTGCTTCCCCTCTCAATTTGGCTTGGGAGCCACCATACACGGAGACCCATCCTGCCCGGCGCCGTCGTCCACCGAGGACCTCGCCACCGGCAACTCCGTCGACCCTAGCTACCATGGAGGGTACCAGAAGAACCGCCTCTACCTCCCGAGCATGACGATGGCCTCCACTCCTCGAACGGTTCCACCGTTCGCCGGCGAGCCTCACCGGAGTGCCGCCCCTGCTCTGCCGCGAGGAAACGAGCGTGGTTGACCTGTCAAACCTGACTGGTGGGCCCGCGGGACCAACTGTCAGTGACTAGGGTCACGCCAGCGCAGATTAAGTGAAGGCGTATTTCGTGCATACGTCTTCGACGTCGCCGCCCCTCCGCGCGGCGGATCGACTGGGCTCGGCCCAGTAACACCAGAACCATTCAGCGCTCAGGGCGCATCTCTGTTTCTTTCCCTTTTCATTTTCAGCATATTTTTAGATAATTCTACTATCGCCATTTCTAACCCAAATTTAATGATTCAAGTTTCTGTAGATTTCTAAAATCATGATCTATTATTATAGCTAGGGTGAACATTTTTACTTAGCTTAGTTTTTGTTGGGTCTATTTAATAGTACTTTTAATCATTTATTCCATCTTAGAATTGCTCTAAGTATATCATATGAACTCCAAATAAATTGATTATTTTTTTGTTATTTCTCATTTTTCATCTAGTTTATTTTAACATTTATTTCAAAAATATTTGAAACACTTTTTAGCACTATTTTTGTTTTACATGGTAATTCAATTTTTTTTAAAATAGGAAATGGAGGGGAGATAAATATTTCAAACTTTTGGAGTGCACCCAATATTTCTGCATGCTCAAGGCAAGCATCTTGAACACTTGATATGGTGTTTGCTTGATTAAATTCTTGAGATAAATTGTGATGTCATGCATAAGGTTGAATTCAAATAAAAATTTGCATGCATGTAGTGATGGCATGTTTCCTCATATGAGGCATCGTGTGTTGTCATGACTAACTTCCAGGAGCAGGTATAAGTAAAATACAGTTCCGGAAGAAGGGTGACCACGTTGAAGCGTGATCATGCCTTATTGGTTATGCATATTGGAGCATGCAAGTGTTGTGGCCCTATTTAGTGTTACTCTTAAAAAGGTGCTTTGTTGAGCTAACCACTGCAGGAAAACTTGAACCTCCTGAGTCGACCGTAGATCAAGTCTTGTTCCGGTAACCCCCATACTTGTTCCATGCTGCCACAGGTCCCTGCCACAGGTAGGGTATGGTTCGGTAAGTTGATAACCCCTTTCCATGCACACACCGTACAGAGGGCCACGATGAGGGTTTCCGCGGCCGCGGACTAAATCCTGTCATCGGGTCAGGGGGCATGGGTGTTTCCAGTTGTGACTGAGAGGGGGGCACCCCTTGTAATCCGCGCGTATGAATAGTGATCCCATGCACGACGTTGGTCTCTCCGTCTTAGAGTTTTTCTTGAACGATGCTTTGGGTGATTCCTGGCATCCAGAAAGTTAATCTGGTGTGTGCTGGTTAGGTGTGTTTTCAACCCAAAGACCGTAATGGGAATTGTTCAGTGTCACGGTACTGACTAAAGAAATCCTTTACTTGTGGGTAAAGAGTACACCCTCTGCAGAGTTTAAACCTATTCGAATAGCCGTGTCCGCGGTTAAGGACTACAGTCTGGGTTGGTCAAGTGTCGGTCTTAGTGTCGGTCTTCGGAGGAAAATAATTAAATTGGGCCTGAATTATTTTGCAGGATAATTGTTGTCACCCTGATGCTACCATGAATATTTTATGCATGTTAATATTATTATGGTTATGCATATTATTGAGGACTAACCCGTTTCTCTTATTTTGTATTTCTTGAGTGTCTCAAGGGCTGGCTAGACTACTTCGGGCACTCAATTTTGTTTTCAAGACCTCTCGTGGCGTCTCTCGAGTTAACAGGCGGTTTATCCCGCCACTACTCTTGTGGACACCTGATTGGCATTTCTCTTCAAGTCCGACCGTGGCGTCACTTGACACCCGACTGGCATTTCTTTTCAAGACCTCTTCGCGGCGTCCCTCGAGTTTACAGGCGGTCCCACCACTACTCTTGTGGACACACGGTTGGCATTTCTTTTATTTTTCTGAATGACACTTGGGCTGGCTAGACTACCCGTGGCATTCATTTGCTTTATCTCTAAAAAGTTTGATTATGACTAACATGCTATGTTCACGTTCATATCATTTTATTGTCATGATTTAAATTTCGGTCAGCATGAGCATATGCATATAGTTTGGCTCATCATGATCTTATATTTTTATCTGCTGCATTCGGTATATGTTTTGTTCATGATGTTTGGGAGTACATTCAAACGTACTCACAGGCTTGTCCCTGGCTATTTACTTGGCCAGGTCAGGAATTCAGCGAGGAGTACCTCAGCGATGTCCGTGCGAAGCCTAGGATAGCAGCCACGCGGACAGGAATTATCCGGGTCAGCTGTTCCTGTGGGAATGGAGCCCCATCGACGTTGGAGAACCACAAGTCGCTTCCGTCACCCGTCACCAGATATCATTGATGTATCATTAGACCTTCATGGTCTTGTATCCAATTCTTGTAATTGCTTGGCAATCTGTAACAAGGAGGTGTCCACCAGTAACGGTAATCCTGGGCTAGTGATGACACGAGGGGTTAATTTTCTGGGATTTTTGTGTCCCCGCAATCCGGCCCCGAGAGCCTTGGTATCAGAGCCAGGCTGACCATTGGCTAATCCTATCTTAGCCTGGTCGCTATCTCTAGGTTTCCACACCATTCACATCCTTTCCTATCCACAGTGAAGCCCATCCTATCCGATAACCGCATAGTGGCTAGCCGACATCTTTTTGATAGTCGGTGCCCAACCTATCAACCTAGCCCATAGGCCGTGTGCCTGTGGCCGACACCTGCGTTGTCCTATCTGCAAGCATGCAATGGAAGACTCTGCTGGCTTATAAAGGAAGCCTTGCCCCAAAACTCAGCACATCACAGCCTCACTCCCAGTTCAATATCCAACAACCAAGATGCCAGGCCCCATCGTGCACAATGAGACCACCGCAGTCGAACTTGAAGGCTTTGTAGCCATCATCGCCAATCTCACCCGTCATGCTCTCGGCATCGAAGAGCCGCCGGAGTAGGTCGTGTACCAGGAGCACACGAGTGATTCCATCCATCACTTCTGGGCCACGGTGCACATCTACGGGAGGGGCATCACCGCAGAGCGCCCCTACCGGTTCACCGGGAGGACGACCTCCGACGAGCCCCAAGCCATCCAACTTGCAGCCCGAGAGGCTGTAGTTCAACTCCGGCATCTGTCGCCGGGGGTTAACTGCCGCTCTTTCTACTACTACCCTAGTCATGAAGGCTATGGTAGACCGACCCAAGTCGCCAATGGTGACCATGAGACGGACCCTGCTCTGGTACATCTGGTGCGCTACCTGAGAGCGCAAGAGGCACTGTTTGATCAGGTCACTTTTGACCTGATTGAGACCCGCAGGACGCTTGCTCTCCTGACCCCGGTGAGAAGTGAAGTTGCACCCGCCACCGACACCCCGATGGTGCTGTCTGGGAGATCAATCGAGCCTTCAAGGTCTGCCCCTGTTGTCTACCCAGGCAATGCTTTCGTTTCCTCGGATGAACTCCGTCGTCTCTTGGGGATTTTCTCCAACGGGACTATAGCCACTACACCCCGCGTGGGTCATCATCGCTACCCCAACCATGCAGCTCCCCATTCCACTCCAGCCAACTCCGATGTTGAAGCCCCCGGAGAAGCCTCGACGTCTGCGAGACACGCACGTCTGGATGTCGATGAAGTGGACTGAGTCCGCCAGAGTAGTTGTCGAGTCCTTAGTAACCCTGCTGCCCTGTAGATTTCGCCATCGTGCCGTAGATGATCATGTGTTTGTTTCTAGCAGTGTGTAGCATTTGATTGAATAATGTGCTGTTGTGTTGTTGCTTTGTATATGATTGCTTGTCTGTTGCGTTGCATTTAATTCTTCCGTCCTTCACAAATCTCGAGGACGAGATTTTCTTAAGGGGGGTAGTGTTTGTAACACCCCAAAAATTTAATCATATTTTTTTATTAAGTAAATTTTGGCCAGAAATAAAATTTTAAATTATATTGGGTGTTTTATTAATTCTAGAGTATTTTCTGCCCTCTGTTTTTCAAAATCCTTCCCTCCATATAGAAATTTTTGGAAATAATATTATGAGCTCTGGTTGTTTTCTCAAACATTTCATTTATATTTTAATAACAGTAGGAATTAATTTCAAAATAAAATTTGCTTCTAAATAATTATTTTAATAGCATTTTCAATTCTTTAAATGCCTCTGTTGCACTACAACCACTTTAAATAATTATTTAAATATTCCTCAAAAATTAGTAGAGGTCATGTGTTGCCTATAGACCACTTTTATGCAAAAACCCAACTTGGTGTTTTGAAAATTTTGAGCAAACCAACCTCTTTTCAATTCTGTCCTGTTTTGGGGTTTCAAATACAACCCTATTTTTTATTACTCCTATAATTCTGAATTTTTTCCCACTTATAGTCCTTCCAACTAGTACCTTAAGTCCAGAAGGGCAGCCTCAATCTCTTCTTGCAAGACCACCAAATATACCCCTTTAGTTTCTGTCCAGTACTGTAATTTTGTAAAACTTGCATTAGCAAGTTTTCTCTTTTCACAAACTGACTTCACTATCATCTTTGCCATACAAGGAGACACCATCCTGGAAATTTCATCCCCAGAAAAGCTTCCTAGATAACCCTAGCATTTCATCAAGCACTTTGTGTGCATGGCAGTAATTTTGCCCTTTCCTAAGTTACATTACACACTTGCTCATTTAGTCAAACTAACATGTCCAGGGTCTCTAGCATGTCCAGGACCATCACTCTATTAAGTTTCAGCGACAACCGATCCTTCTAGGGTGTCCTGGCATTTCGATGAACACCCTGGGCGTGTGCACTGCGCGTGGCCAGAGCGTCGGGACTGTAGGCTCTGGCATCGACCTGCTGCTACCCTCTGCTGCTACTCACGCTCGCCTTAGCCCTCTTATGGATCACCGAGTCCATCCCAACGCTCGCAGACATCTCTTCTCGTCCTCTAGTGCCGTCCACCACCGACCACCGCCGCCGCAGTGGACTTCGGCTCGGACACGCCACCACATGGCCAAATCCGAGGCCGCCAGCTTGCCCTCGAATTAACCAACAGCCCACCGACCTCATCCGCAGTCGCCAACCCCGCCGACCACTCCACCGCCTTCTACCGGCCTCAACCGCCACCATTAATGGCCGCCGCCACCGTGCCTTCTTCGGAAAGCCACGGCACCACCTTCCCCAGCCTATAAAAGGCCACCATGAGCTTGCCCTTGATCATAACCACCCTACCCTCTCCCTCTGTGAGTTTCCCGTGGAAGGAAAATGACCGGAGTAGTCGTCATCTTCAACTCCGGCAGCTACGGCCGCCGCACTGCCTGGGTTGGTTCCGGCGCAACCACAGCCTCTCCCCCTCCATCTCCTCCACCACTAGCTCATGCTTGGCCTCACGAACCTGCTTCTCCTCCCAATTTGGCTCAGGAGCCACCGTACACGGAGACCCAACCTACCCGCCGCCGCCGTCCACCGAGGACCTCGCCGCCGGCACCTCCGTCCACCCTAGCTACCATGAAGGGTACCAGAAGAACCGCCTCTACCTCCCGAGCATGACGATGGCCTCCACTCCTCGAACGGTGCCGCCGTTCGCCGGCGAGCCTCGCCGGAGTGCCGCCCCTGCTCTGCCGCGAGGAAACGAGCGTGGTTGACCAGTCAAACCTGACTGGTGGGCCCGCGGGACCCACAGTCAGTGACTAGGGTCACGCCAGCGCAGATTAAGTGAAGGCGTATTTCGTGCATACGTCTTCGACGTCGCCGCCCCTCCGCGCGGCGGATCGATTGGGCTCGGCCCAGTAACACCAGAACCATTTAGCGCTCCGCATCTCTGTTTCTTTCCCCTTTTTATTTTCAGCATATTTTTAGATAATTCTACTATTGCCATTTCTAACCCAAATTTAATGATTCAAGTTTCTGTAGATTTCTAATATCATGATCTGTTATTATAGCTAGGGTGAACATTTTTACTTAGCTTAGTTTTTGTTGGGTCTATTTAATAGTACTTTTAATCATTTATTCCATCTTAGAATTGCTCTAAGTAAATCATATGAGCTCCAAATAAATTGATTATCTTTCTGTTATTTCTCATTTTTCATCTAGTTTATTTTAACATTTATTTCAAAAATATTTGAAACACTTTTTCGCACTATTTTTGTTTTATATGGTAATTCAATTTTTTTTTTAAAATAGGAAATGGAGGGGAGATAAATATTTCAAACTTTTGGAGTGCACCCAATATTTCTGCATGCTCAAGGCAAGCTTCTTGAACACTTGATATGGTGTTTGCTTGATTAAATTCTTGAGAGAAATTGTGATGTCATTCATAAGGTTGAATTCAAATAAAAATTTGCATGCATGTAGTGATGGCATGTTTCCTCATACATGCATCGTGTGTTGTCATGACTAACTTCCAGGAGCAGGTATAAGTAAAATACAGTTCCGGCAGAAGGGTGACCACGTTGAAGCGTGATCATGCCTTATTGGTTATGCATATTGGAGCATGCAAGTGTTGTGGCCCTGTTTGGTGTTACTCTTAAAAAGATGCTTTGTTGAGCTAACCACTGCAGGAAAACTTGAACCTCCTGAGTCGACCGTAGATCGAGTCTTGTTTCGGTAACCCTCATACTTGTTCTGTGCTGCCACAGGTCCCTGCCACAGGTAGGGTATGGTTCAGTAAGTTGATAACCCCTTTCCATGCACACACCGTACAGAGGGCCACGATGAGGGTTTCCGCGGCCGCGGACTAAATCCTGTCTTCGGGTCAGGGGGCATGGGTGTTTCCAGTTGTGACTAAGAGGGGGGCACCCCTTGTAATCCACGTGTATGAATAGAGATCCCATGCAGGACGTTGGTCTCTCCGTCTTAGAGTTTTTCTTGAACGATGCTTTGGGTGATTCTTGGCATCCGAAAAGTTAGTCTGGTGTGTGCTGGTTAGGTGTGTTTTCAACCCAAAGACCGTAATGGGAATTAGTCAGTGTCACGGTACTGACTAAAGAAATCCTTTACTTGTGGGTAAAGAGTACACCCTCTACAGAGTTTAAACCTATTCAAATAGCCATGTCCGCGGTTAAGGACTACAGTCTGGGTTGGTCAAGTGTCGGTCTTCGGAGGAAAATAATTAAATTGAGCCTGAATTATTTTGCAGGATAATTGTTGTCACCCTGATGCTACCATGAATATTTTATGCAAGTTAATATTATAATGGTTATGCATATTATTGAGGACTAACCCGTTTCTCTTATTTTGTATTTCCTGAGTGTCTCAGTGGCTGGTTAGACTACACCGGGCACTCAATTTTATTTTCAAGACCTCTCGTGGCGTCTCTCGAGTTAACAGGCGGTTTATCCCGCCACTACTCTTGTGGACACCCGATTGGCATTTCTCTTCAAGTTCGACAGTGGCGTCACTTGACACCCGACTGGCATTTCTTTTCAAGACCTCTTCGCGGCGTCCCTCGAGTTTACAGGCAGTCCCGCCACTACTCTTGTGGACACACGATTGGCATTTCTTTTATTTTTCTGAATGACACTTGGGCTGGCTAGACTACCCGTGGCATTCATTTGCTTTATCTCTAAAAAGTTTGATTATGACTAACATGCTATGTTCACGTTCATATCATTTTATTGTCATGATTTAAATTTCAGTCAGCATGAGCATATGCATATAGTTTGGCTCATCATGATCTTATATTTTTATCTGCTACATTTGGTATATCTTTTGTTCATGATGTTTGGGAGTACATTCAAACGTACTCACAGGCTTGTCCCTGGCTATTTACTTGGCCAGGTCAGGAATTCAGCGAGGAGTACCTCAGCGATGTCCGTGCGAAGCGTAGGATAGCAGCCACGCAGACAGGAATTATCCGGGTCAGCTGTTCCTGTGGGAATGGAACCCCATCGACGTTGGAGAACCACAAGTCGCTTCCGTCACCCGTCACCAGATATCATTGATGTATCATTAGACCTTCATGATCTTGTATCCAATTCTTTTAATTGCTTGGCAATCTGTAACAAGGACGTGTTCACCAGTAATGGTAATCCTGGGCTGGTGATGACACGAGGGGTTAATTTTCTGGGATTTTTGTGTCCCCGAAATCCGGCCCCGACAGGTTGAGAAGGCAGTTTCATTGCCTCCGAAGGAAATGGAAATTGAGCCCTCTGGATCCAACAAGGGGGAGAATGAGAAGACTGAGGGGGAGCTAAATGCTTCCCAAAAGAATACCACCCAGGTCACCTCATCCGGTGCCCCTACCCAGATGGAGGTTCATCCTGCTCCTGCTTCTACTGCGTCATAGTTAGAAGAGGAAGAAAAGAAATCTAAAGAGCCCATGGCTCACAAAGGAAATGTTGCACCCGTTGTACCCCAAGAAACCGTGAAAGAAGTTGTTGTGACCCAGTTGTCTGAAGAGGTTGTTGTGCCTCCCACCGATGAGAATGCACTGAAAGAAAAGGCCCTAGTGCCTAATAGTCAGAAAGCCGCTGAAGGAGTTCCAGCAAGCAAGAGTGACAGTCCGTCATGTGCCACAAAGACGTCGGCACCAGAGAAGTTGAAAAGGCCCCTTGCTCCACTCAAGCCCATTGATGAAGATATGCCAGCATCTGATGATGCTCGGCCCAAGGCAGTAAGTAATGAAGAAAAGCTGAGAAATCCTCCAGGAAACATTTCCTTTGTTCCTTGATGAAGATGGCCCAAATGGTCCCGCATTCAATGAGTATCTTCATCTTTCGAAGCTAGCATTCTTTGGGACCAGCCCGTATGAAGCTGAAAGGACTTGGCTGTCACCCAGGTTCTGGACAAAAGAACAGGAGTATATTATGCTTGGATCCTTTTTGGCAAGAATCAAATTTTCAGTCACAAGTTTCTGAACTTCGCTAAGCTCGAAGAAATACCCTGTTTTCATCACGCCATCGAACATATTGAACATGCTTTTCTGAAGGGTTTTCTTCGCTTCAACCATGGATGGAATCAAGAAGTTATCCTTCAGTTCTATGCCACACTGTATATCTCAACAAAACTTGGAGATAGCTCTACTTGGATCCTTGAATGGATCACTCGAGAAGAAAAGGTAAAGTGCTCGGCTGATCAGTTTCTTGCTCTACTAAATCTTCCTCGGTGTGAATTTGACAAGGAACGAGAACACAGGCTGCACTACTGGGAAGTCTCCGAAGCACAACTTCACATGCTAATGGACCCCAAACTGGTTGGCGATGAATGCATTGATATAGATACTAAGAAATTGGCCTATGAGAACAAAGTGATGTTCTACATCCTCTGCAATTCTCTCACACCAACCAACAGACCAGAATCTATCAATGACATCGTGGGAAATGCTCTTCTAGCTATTTCTCAAGGAATTCATTTTGATGTTCCAGATCTATTCATTCGCAACTTGGCTTGTGTTGCTGACAGCCCCCAATCATTGAAGCCATACGCCCCTTGGATCATGTTTGCAGTTGAGCAGCTCATTCATGAAAACTTCTTCTGCACTCATGTTCCAAAAGTTTTCATGCCACCAGTTTGTGACACTCTCCGAATGGTGAAGGATATTGGCAAAGGAAAGGCACCTGTTGATGTTGGTGGCGCTGCTTCTGCTTCTCAGACTGCTCCAAAAATTAAGAAAGCCAAGGTTGAAATCCCTCATGAAGAAAATCCATCTTTGTATGAGATTTGCATTCGCACATAGCAAGCTCTAGAAAGTCACATCAAGCTCGATCGAAAAGAAAAGCTAGAATTGATGTCTGAACTAAATTCGCTTCATAATTATGCTTGCCAAACTCTTCTGCATGAGAAGGAGCAAAAGAAGCGCACTTGGGCTCTTTTGAGGCAACATTATTCTCGAAAACGGCTAGCTACCAAGGGCATCAAGAAAGAATATGACTACCTGGAATTATTTGTTGTTCCTTGTATCCGAAAGCAAACCCCTATGCTTCCTCAGTGTTCTGCATCAACTGACCTACTGTTTGTCAAGCCAGATGATGAAATTGAAGACACAGCTGGTACACTCATCTACAAGCCTGATGCACCTTGCACCATTTTTTCTGAAGGATTTCCCAAAGCCCATACTGCTACACCTGCTTCGGCCTCAACTATTCCTCGCTCTGCGAATTCTAGGTCATCAAGCAGTGCTAATTGTGATTCTGAGGATTCTTCGGACATGTAGTTCCTCGTATGCATTCTCTTTCCTTTTTGACACTTGTTGACAAAAAGGGGGAGAAGGTCATCGAGTGATAGTTGAACGGGGTATTTGCAGGGTGTTTTCATTCGCTAGTTGCTTTTTGTAGTCAAACTCTTTGATGTTTCTCGAACAATTTGCTTGTGCTTGTTGAACTTATCGCTCCGCCTGTGGTGTTGAAATACTCGATCACCATGTACTGTTAATAACCCTCCCCTGCAATGATATTTGCTTCCAACTATTTGTTTGCAGGTGCTATCGAAAGTTTACTCCTATGCAATGATTATCCTCGATAATTATCTTTCACGCAGGAAAAGTAAAAGTTTGCCAAGGAGGACAGGAATTCATGCTTCTCTAATTAGAGACAATTTTTACTCCTTTAAACTATGTGTGTTATGGTTGGATATGCTGATTACTATCTCGTGCAATCTAACCTTGCAGGCGAAGAAAGTCAGCTTCACTTTGCTAAATCTCTAAGACTTATTAATATGACTAACAACGTGTTTTTCCTGGCATATATTCTTTGTATCACCTTTGTTGCAGGAAAACCTCGTCTAAAACTTAACTCCTCCGAGCTATATCCTTCATTTCCCTTGCTTTAACAATTCTTGAGTATGTATCTTGCAGATAACTTACATCTCGTGTGGATTCAAATCGTGTTCTGAGAAAACCTTCATGACATATCTTTCGTGACAAATCACTTCAAAGTATTCATTATATTGAATTGTTTTCAAATATTATGTGACAGGAATAATGTCAGACATTGTTAACTGCATTGAAAGACACCACGAATGAGATCTTATGTCAATGACACTCATACGAAGATTCACCTCGCTTCCCTCCGATTTAACTACACACTCAAATGATGCATATCTTCAGGGGAGCATGTTTTATCTTTGTAATTATATCTCGTCTTTCATTATCTTTCGCATTCCATTCATTATCTATCCTTCGATGTGTTCTGTTTTGTCAACAATCATCCAAAAACGGGGAGATTGTTGGTGCAATATCTACCTTCCTGTGTTTTGGACATTGTTGACAGAAACAGGTATGGACTGATTTGTTTGCTAGTGCATACAAAGAGAAATAGTCCATACAGAAACCGAAGAGAATGCTGTCTCCGGTGCCAAGTTCGAGGAACTTCATTGAAGTACATGTGCGTTGCAGAGAAGAACAAGCTACATCTGATGATGTCATATAGACGAGAAGATTGACGTGAAGGAATTATCCCCACAAAGTTTTAATGCTGAAGCAAAGCATTTGGTTCGGTGTTGTTGTCCGAAGAAATTGACTGCAGCAAACGGAAGTCGAAGACAAAGTGAAGACGTAGTATTCTTTTTGTTGTTCTTCTTTCATTCATTTGACTCATAGGGCCTCCGTACTATTAAGAGGGGTATAGGTTCTCGCAGCTTAGATCCACTGTGATGCATAGCCCTAAACTTCTGAAAGTTGCGAGAGGAATCTCTTTGTGTTTCGAGCAAATACTGGCCAGCAAGAGACTATGATCTTCTTCGGTGCGAGAGATTTGTCTCAGACCGAAGAGTTAGCATTACTTGCTCCGCAAGTAATGTTACCATTGTGCTCAAAATCTGACCGTTGGACTCGTGTCATTCGCCCATTGGCTGCTCTCGATGTCCAATTTGGTCTTTTCCCTTCAAGGAAGGCTGCGGCTATAAATAGCCACTCCGCACCGGCTTTGTCCGGTGGTTGCTCCGCTTAAGATTTCTAAGAAGATTGATTTGAGGACCCCCTCTCTGAGAGATTTGAGTTTAAGATCCACCGAGAGAGAAATCAAGAGCCCAAACTTAGACAGTGGTAGAGCATCACAGTAGTTTTGAGTTAGAGTTCTTGTACCTATTACTCTTGAGAGCTACGCACTCTCTAGACGGATAGGTTTTGGCTCGAGTGTTGAAGAGTTGTTGTGGTCACCAAGCTAGATCTTTAGCAACCAAGACTGATTGTGGTTCGCGAAGGTTAACCGAAGGTTTGGAGATCGCCAACAAGTATCTACCACGAGTGAAATCAACTGAAGTCTGATCAGCTTTGAGTTGAAGGAGAATAGGGTGAAGAGAGTTTATCTTCCGTGTTAAGTCACAACCCCTTAAACCAGACATAGCCCTTTGGCAGAAGGGTGAACTGGTCTACCAAATCTTTCTGTCACCATCGAGCACCACTGGTTCAATTTACTTCACTGCATTACTTTCGGCAGTCTTCATTTGTGCTCTGTGACGATAGTAGATCTGATCAGTTACTTCCTGTTGCATATCATTCGGCTCCACTGTCGCTGTGTCAGTTATCATTCGTTGCTCACATTGTTGCAGCCTCATCATTCTGTCATGCTACCTTAGTTCTTGTTATTCTATGTGCTGTGAACTTTTACATCAGTATAGTTACTCTTCGCAGTTATCCATCGCAGTTCACCTCTAGCTCTCTGTAATGATATTATTTCTGTTTCCATATTGCATTACCATCGTTATCATCAAGCCTGTTGTATCCTATGCTTGAACCATTATTGCATACTACATCGATGGTTTTCTTCTTCAATAGTATGCATGATTGAATTCATATCTATCGAACCTTATTTCCACTGCTATGTTTGGGATCATTTCAAAACATTCACAAGAATTTTTGAATCTCCCATTCACCCCCTGGTGGATATACTCTTGGTCCTAACACATATAGTTGTAGCAGGGTTTTGATTTTATATGCACTAAATGCAAAAAATGGCTTACATATAGCAAATGAGACCTGAAATGGGCCAGAAAATCAAACCTAGGGTATATTGGTGATTGCTTACCGTGGAAATTTTTTCGAGGCGGAACGATGAAGTCACCGACGATTGGAGTCCGAATTGCCGTGCCTCCTTTTGGAAACTATGGGCCTTCTTGTGAGATGCTCTGGTTTCCAAGGAGCGATCATCAAACCTTGTGCCACACTTTACCAAAATGTTCCATGGGGTCGTGAGAGCACGCCACGGTGACACACTGATTTTCATGATTTTCGGACTCTATATGCATTTCATGTAATTAAAATACCAACAAGGCCTACGCCGGTGGCCGCATCTCATGGCCAAAATGTTTGAAAATTCTCCCTATTTCTCGGACAATGAATGAAAACTCGCAAAGTGACACACAAATGATTTTGCTAACACCCACATGTAGTTGCGGCACGGTTTTGATATATATATAAAGATATGCACTAAATGCATGGTAAATGTAAAAAATGGCTTAAATATAGCAAATGAACCAGAAATGCGCCAGAAAATCAAACCTAGGGTATAATGGTGATTGCTTACCATGGAAATTTTTTTGAGGTGAAACAATGAACTCACGTCTTCATTCAAATGAAAATATGCTGTTAGTTGATGTAAATGTTTTCAAATAGCACACGGTTCATTCATGAAAGGTGTGTGTCTACCAAACTGCGGCTGATGCCCCCCACCCCTACTGCACGCGATGTGAGTCGTGTGTTCTGATTTATATGCATAAAATGCATGGTAAATGCAAGAAATGGCTTAAATATAGCAAATGAGACATGAAATGCATGAGAAAATCAAACCAAGGGTATAATGGTAATTGCGTATGGTGCAAAAAAAATTGAGGCGAAACAATGAACTCATGTATTCATTACAAAATTAGCACGTCTTCATTTCAAACGAAATTGTGCTCTTTGTGCACACGGGCACTTACAGGCAACCGTTTGCATAGGCCTTTCCGCGAGGCGACCGATAATCTTTTCTCACTTTTTTCACCGAAGCTGCCAACATCCCCGCACTGCCCGCCCCCATTTCACTCAATAGTCTTCATATTCCACCCAATCTCCATCGCCGGCTCCCCCTCCCCTAGACCCACACCAGAACCTTCTCCGGCGCCGGCGTGCTCAACCAGGCCGTGTGCCCGCTCTTCGGCGACAACCCTACCTCCACTGTTGTTCCCAACACGTGGCTGTCCGCACCTCGCCGTCTTCGTTTGCTCGCCAACCGCCCTCGAGCATATCGATCCTGTAACTCTCGCCTCTCCTGTGGTCCTACCGGTTTTACACAAAAACCTGTAGTTACTGCTCTCCGTCGCGATGAGGCCTATTTCCCTGCAACCCCTCTTCCTATTTCGTTTGGTATGTTCCCAAATTGGCTATAAAATAATTGAGAGCGTATATATGTTCATTATCTACCTTCCTAACTAGTACATATAAGTTGTATTTGTTCCAATTAGTTATTGTCGATTTACAGATCGTGGGCGCCCGAGTCACACAAAGTTAACAAATTAGACGTACATTTTCAAAATTATTGCATGACATGTTTAGACAGCTTGCTACCAAGTTGTTAGCTTTATGCTTATACCCCTTTCCTGAGTTTCGCATGTGTTCTCTGTAGATGCCGAGTAGCAGCGACATCACTCATGCTTCAGGCGATGTATCTTCAGCTGAGTCCGACAACCCTAGGTCTCCAGCAGATGGTCAGGGATCAAGTAATCTGGAACGGGATAGAGCTGCTGCAATCACCCTTCCGGTCAGGACATGGAAGAACACTCCAAGAAAGCCCAGACACCAGCCTAAAGGTGTATATGAAGTAACCGACATCAATTTAAAGTCTTGGGCTCCAACTAAACCAGATAAAGCACGCACGAGGTTCAGGAGTGTGTGTGTGGATTTGTTGGCAAGGCAAGGCTCAACATTAATTTGTCAGGGTTTCAGAGGGCTAAAACAGAAACACGGTAAAGGATAGTCCGGGAGATCATGGATCACTTCAACGTTCTAGAGCAGTGGAGAATGCAGGTGGAACACGCTGCACTGAAGAAGGCTAGGGATGCTTGTAGAAGCTGGAAGCACGTGTTGTACAAGAAGTACTTGAGTGAAGGCAAGGACCCAATGCCCGCACACCCCCAAATTACAAAGGCAGACTGGGCAGAATTCAAAAGGGTCAGGGCAACTACAGAGCTTACGGAGAAGAGTGCCAAGCAATCGGAACTTCAAAAGAGGAACACACACCCCCACCACATGGGTGTGGCAGGATACTACGACATGAAACCGATATGGGACCAGCAGGACAAAGAAGTAGTAGCCGCAGGTGGGAAACCAACCTTTAGTGCAATCAGGGGTGAACGTGCTAGAGACTACTTGTGGGCACATGCAAGGAGGCGTGATGATAGAGCTTATTACTTTGAAAACTCACATGACGAAGAACTCTATTGCATATTGTTAAAGTCTTCCAAGATCCCTGGAAGGTTCTACAGGAATTCAGGGCCATGTGAAATTCTATCCAATGCTCTAGAAACAAAAGAGCCCCCTGACCATAAAAGGGGTATAGGTGTCAATGTCCCACACAAAAGGGCTTTCACACCCAGCAAAAGAAGAGAGGCCCGGCAAGTAAAAAGCGAGGAGTGAAATGAAGAATAATCAATTGTATGAAAGTTTGAGGAGGGACATGTATGTGAGGCTTTGAAAGGAAATTGAGGAGTCAATGATGATGTAGAAGACTCTAACACTGATAGATAGGCAACAGATGGGAGGGGAGGCGGGCATGGAGGATGCTCCTTATTGCGTGACAACACTGCACAAGAGTAGTTGTGCATCAGCTAACCCCAGCGACACTAAGACTGTAGCTGCACATGATGATGCTATATCTGATCTATCTAGAATGAAAGACAGACTGAGGAGCATGCTTACACATTATGAAGGTACGTTAAAATGTGCAAAAGCCTGGGTTTGCCCCCTTCTTGGAAGAGGGCCTCTTGTTGGACAATGTGCCATTGAAGCCAGGGTGTGTGAAGTGCTACATGACTGAAGTAAGGCCTGGATTCAATGAATTTGCCCTGAAGAATGTCCTAGGGGACTTTGATGAGTAGAGGACCTTGGGAGAAACACCGTTACATCACATCCCGTGGCCATAAAAGGAAATAGACTTCATGGATGAGATCCCTGAAGCCCCGCCAAGAGCAACCAATGTCGCCCTTTAACCGATGACTCTCCTTGCCACAGCAGCTCTAGCGTGCTTCCCCCAAGGAACCTAATACTTGTAATCTGACGACTGATGCATCAACCTGTGATCAGCCCACCCGACTTTGTGTCGTACAGGCCATGTCATCGTCCGCCACAGAGCAGCCAGTGGCAAGGCCTACAACTACTGAAGACACACACCCGGTTCAGGTGCCGACCACTGAAGTGTTGGGGAGCGTTGCATGGAAAACAAAAAAAATTCTATGCACATGCAAGATCTATCCATGGAGATGCATAGCTATGAGGGGGGGGGGAGAGCATCTACATACCCTTATAGGTCGCTAAGCAGAAGCGTTTATCAATGCGGCTGATGTAGTCGTACACCTTCATGATCCGTCCCGATCAAGTACCGAACGTACAGCACCTCTGCGTTCAGCACACGTTCAGCTCGATGACATCCTCGCCTTCTCGATCCAACAAGAGAGGCGAAGTAGTAGATGAGTTACGGCAGCACGACAGCATGGTGACGGTGGTGGTGAAACTATTCCGCTGAGCTTCGCCGAGCTCAACGGTTTATGACGGAGGACGAACTAGAGGGAGAGGGGGCGCTGCACATGGCTTGGGAATCGTGGTGTGTGTTGCCCCCTCCCCTACTCTCATATATATATAGGTGGAGGGGGGAGGGAAGGTAGCCCTAGGCGCAACCCAAGGGGTCCGGCGGCCGCCCTAAAGGCCTGTTCTAGGCGCGCCCCTTCCTTTCTTGGCGCGTGGGGAGAAGGCAGGAGGGGAGGCGCCCCCTCCCCCCCTTTTCCTTTTTCTCATGTGGAAGAGAGGGCAAGAGGTGTGCTTCCCTCGTTGGCCCAATAAGCCAAATAACTCCCGTGGTCTCCCGGAACCCCTTTCGGTGATTCGATAAATATCCGATGATCCCCTTCCGGTGCATTCCGAAACTCTTCCGGAGACCAAATACTATCATCCTATATATCAATCTTTACCTCTGGACCATTTCGGAGCTCCTCGTCATGTCCATGAGCTCATACGGAATCCCGAACAAAATTCAGTCACCAACATATATAACTCATATAGTACTATATCGTCAATGAACGTTAAGTGTGCGGACCCTATGGGTTCGAGAATGATGTAGACATGACTGAGACGCTTCTCCGGTCAATAACCAATAGCGGGACCTGGATGCCCATATTGGTTAATACATATTCTACGAAGATCTTTATCGGTCGAACCTTTATGACAACATATGTAGTTCCCTTTGTCTATCGGTATGTTACTTACCCTAGATTCAATCGTCAGTATCTCCATACCTAGTTCAATCTCGTTACTGGCAAGTCTCTTTACTCGTTCTGTAATACATCATCTTGCAACTAACTCATTAGTCACTTTGCTTGCAAGGTTCTTGTGATGCTGTATTACCGAGAGGGCCCAGAGATTCCTCTCTGTCATACGGAATAACAAATCCCAATCTCGATTCACGCCAACTCAACAGACACCTTCGGAGATACCTGTAGAGCACCTTTATGATCATCCAGTTACATTGTGACGTTTGATAGCACACAAGGTATTCCTCTGGTATCCGGGAGTTGCATGATCTCATGGTCGAAGGAATATGTATTTGACATTAAGAAAGCAGTATCAATAAACTGAACAATCATATGCTAAGCTAATGGATGGGTGTTGTCCATCACATCATTCTACTAATGATGTGATCCCATTATCAAATGACAACTCATGTCTATGGTTAGGAAACCTTAACCATCTTTGATCAACGAGCTAGTCTAGTAGAGGCTCACTAGGGACACGGTGTTTGTTTATGTATCCACACATGTATTTAAGTTTCCGATCAAATTATTGCATGAATAATAAACCTTTATCATGATTAAGGAAATATAATAATAACCACTTTATTATTGCCTCTAGGGCATATTTCCAACAGTCTCCCACATGCACTAGAGTCAATAATCTAGATTACATAGTAATGAATCTAACACCAATTGAGTCTTGGTGTTGATCATGTTTTTTCCGCGGAAGAGGTTTAGTCAACGGGTCTGCTACATTCAGATCCGTATGTACTTTGCAAATTTCTATGTCTTCATCCTTGACCTATTCACGAATGGAGTTGAAGCGTCGCTTGATGTGTTTGGTTCTCTTGTGAAACCTGGACTACTTTTCCAAGGCAATTGCTCAAGTGTTATCACAAAAGATTTTCATTGGACCCGATGCACTGGGTATTACACCCAGATTGGATATGAACTCCTTCATCCAGACTCCTTCATGCACTGCTTTTGAAGCAACTATGTACTCCACTTCACATGTAGATCCTGCCACGATGCTCTGCTTGGAACTGAACCAACTGATAGCTCCACCATTCAATATAAATACGTATCTGGTTTGCTTCTTAGAGTCATCCAGATATGTGTCGAAGCTAGCATCAACGTAACCCTTTACGACGAGCTCTTCGTCGCCTCCATAAACGAGAAACATATCCTTGGTCCTTTTCAGGTACTTCAGGATATTCTTGACCGCTGTCTAGTGATACACTCCTGGATTACTTTGGTACCTCCCTGCCAAACTTATGGCAAGGCACACATCATGTCTGGTACACAGCATGGCATACATAATAGAACCTATTGCTGAGGCATAGGGAATGACTTTCATTTTCTCTCTATCTTATGCCATGGTCGGACTTTGAGTCTGACTCAATTTCGCACCTTGCAACACAGGCAGGAACCCTTTCTTTGACTGGTCCATTTTGAACTTCTTCAGAACTTTGTCAAGGTATGTGCTTTGTGAAAGTCTTATTAAGCGTCTCGATCTATCCCTATAGATCTTGATTCCCAATATATAAGTAGCTTCACCGAGGTCTTTCATTGAAAAATTCTTATTCAAGTATCCTTTTATGCTATATCATTTCCAATCAGCAATATGGCATCCACATATACTATCAGAAATGCTACAGAGCTCCCACTCACTTTCTTGTAAATACAGGCTTCACCATAAGTCTGTATCAAACCATATGCTTTGATCACCTCATCAAAGTGTATATTCCAACTCCGAGATGCTTGCACCAGTCCATAGATGGATCGCTGGAGCTTGCACAATTTCTTAGCATCCTTAGGATCAACAAAACCTTCTGGTTGCATCATATACAACTCTTCTTTAAGGAAACCATTAAGGAATGAAGTTTTGATGTCCATTTGCCAAATTTCATAAAAATAAAATGCGGCAAGTGCTAACATGATTCGGACAGACTTACGCATTGCTACGGGTGAGAAAGTCTCATCGTCGTCAACCCCTTGAACTTGTCAAAAACCTTTTGCGACAAGTCGAGCTTTGTAGACAGTGATATTACCATCAGCGTCCGTCTTCCTCTTGAAGATCCATTTATTCTCAATGGCTTGCCGATCATTGGCCAAGTCCTCCAAAGTCCACACTTTGTTCTCATACATGGATCCTATCTCAGATTTCATGGCCTCAAGCCATTTGTCGAAATATGGGCTCATCATAGCTTCTTCATAGTTCGTAGGTTCGCCGTTGTCTACCAACATGACTTCCAGGATAGGATTACCGTACCACTCTGGTCCATTACATGTTCTGGTCGTCCTACCAGGTTCAGTAGTAACTTGATCCGAAGTTTCATGATCATCATCATTAGCTTCTTCTCTAGTTGGTGCAGGCATCACGGGAATGGTTTTCTCTGATGTGCTACTTTCCAATTCGAGAGAAGGTACAACTACCTCATCAAGTTCTACTTTCCTCCCACTCACTCCTTTCGAGAGAAACTCCTTCTCTAGAAATGACCCATTCTTAGCAACAAAGATCTTGCCTTCGGATCTGTGGTAGAAGGTATACCCAATAGTTTCTTTAGGGTATCCTATGAAGACGCACTTCTCTGTTTTGGGTTCGAGCTTATCAGGCTGAAGCCATTTGACATAAGCATCGCATCTCCAAACTATAAGAAATGACAACTTAGGTTTCTTGCCAAACCATAATTCATACGGCGTCATCTCAATGGATTTAGATGGTGCCCTATTTAACGTGAATGCGGCTGTCTCTAATGCATAACCCCAAAACAATAAAGGCAAATCGGTAAGAGACATCATAGAATGCACCATCTCTAATAAAGTACAGTTACGATGTTCGGACACACCATTATGATGTGCTGCTCCAAGTGGCGTGAGTTGTGAAACAATTCCACATTTTCTTAAATGAAGGCCAAACTCGTAACTCAAATATTCACCTCCGCGATCAGATCGTAGAAACTTTATTTTCTTGTTACGATGATTCTCCACTTCACTCTGAAATTCTTTGAACTTTTGAAATGTTTCAAACTTGTGTTTCATCAAGTAGATATAACCATACCTACTCAAATCATCTGTGAAGGTCAGAAAATAATGATACCCGCCGCGTGCTTCAACACTCATCGGACCGCATACATCGGTATGTATTATTTCCAATATATCATTAGCTCGCTCCATTGTTCCGGAGAACGGAGTTTTAGTCATCTTACCCATGAGGCATGGTTCGCCAGTATCAAATGATTCATAATCAAGTGATTCCAAAAGTCCATCTGCATGGAGTTTCTTCATGCGCTTTACACCAATATGACCTAAACGACAGTGCCACAAGTATGTTGCACTATCATTATCAACTTCGCATCTTTTGGCATCAATATTATGAATATGTGTATTACTACGATCGAGATTCAACAAGAATAGACCATTCATCAAAGGTGCATGACCATAAAAGATGTTACTCATATAAATAGAACAACCATTATTCTCGGACTTAAATGAAAAACCGTCTCGCAATAAACAAGATCCAGATATAATGTTCATGCTCAATGCTGGCACCAAATAACAATTATTGAGGTCTAAAACTAATCCCGAAGATAGATGTAGAGGTAGCATGCCGATGGCGATCACATCAACCTTGGAACCATTCCCGACGCGCATCGTCACCTCGTCCTTAGCCAATCTTTGTTTATTCCGCAGCTCCTGTTTCGAGTTACAAATATGAGCAACTGAACTAGTATCAAATACCCAGGCGCTATTACGAGCATTAGTAAGGAACACATCAATAACATGTATATCAAATATACCTTTGTTCACTTTGTCATCCTTCTTATCTGCCAAGTACTTGGGGCAGTTCTGCTTCGAGTGACCATTTCCCTTGCAGTAGAGGCACTCAATTTCAGGCTTGGGTCCTGCTTTGGGCTTCTTCATGGGAGCGGCAACTTGCTTGCTGGTCTTCTTGAAGTTGCCTTTCTTTCCCTTGCCCTTTTTCTTAAAACTGCTGGTCTTGTTAACCATCAACACTTGATGCTCCCTTTTGATTTCTACCTCCGCAGATTTCAACACCGCGAAGAGCTCGGGAATCGTTTTTGTCATCCCTTGCATATTATAGTTCATCACTGTAACATCCCAAAATTTTAAATTTTGGAATGTTATATCAAATAAATATTTATGTTTGTTTGTTTGATTGTTTGGGTGATTGATTGATTGAAATTGAGTGGAATTTGAAACTTTTTGAAAATTGAATGAGATGAAATGAAATGACTTTCCCAAAACTTTCATCTTTGCAACTTGATGTCCATGAATCCAAATTCATTTCATGACAAAACCCTAGAGTGAAGATGATATGACTTCTTCCATTTGAAATGAAAAGGGTTTTGAAAAGATTTGAATTCTATCCGAAAATATTTCAAATTCGAAACTTTATGCAACTCAGTGATTTTCAGGAGAGAAGATAAAATGACTTCTTCAATTATATGAAATATGAGTTGGAAGTTAAAAAGAATCAAATTGAAAGTCATTTGGAAGTATTTTGAATTCCCCTTTCAATTTGGAGTTATTTGGATTTTATTCAAATTATTTTTCTCCAAAAATGAAATACATGGAAAATAGGGTAAAATGATTCCCTACAATAGAAAATTGGAGAAAAGTAAATTTGAAATCATTTTGGTATTTTAAAAATGATTTTTATTGGGTTTTAATGCAACAGTAGCACTGTTTGCTTTATTCGATTTTTTTGCTGATTTTATCTGGACCCGAAAAATAGTCCATGTTTTAGGATTTCTTTTTCTAAACATTTTGATATGTTATATGCCTATACTTTTTTTATTATTATTATGTTTTGTGTTTTTCCTTTCTGTGTGTTAAAAAGAAAAAGAAAAACCTTTGGCCGAAGCCCAGATGCCCCAGGCGCTAGCCGCCGGCCCACCTGGCCGAATCGGCCCATGGCCACTGACCCCACGGCCTCGCTCCCGCCGCCGCTTCGCCTTGGTCGCCTGCTCGTTTCCCTCGCTCCCGCGCCCACTGACGCCCGGCCCCACCTCCGTCTTCCTCCTCCGCAAACCGCGGGCAACATCGCCGCCGCCATCGAATCCCGGTTTTCTCGGGATCTCTCCCCGATTCGCCCCCTCCTCCAAGCATCCCTTCCCTCTATTTATACCTCCTCCCTCAACCCGTCCCCCTCTTTTCCCCGCACCACCGAACGCCGCCGCCTCCTCGATTGCTCGCCAGAGCCAGAAGCCGCCGCCGCGCCATTTGCCGCCCCACCGAGTGACCCAGACCACCTCGCCCTTCTCCGAAGCCACCACCACAACCCCCTCGCCGACCTGCATCTCCCCGACCACCGCCCCGAGCTCGAGAGCCACTGGAACCGTCGCCCCCTTCACCACCGAACACCACCGCCACCATCGAGCTCGCCCCGCTCGAGACCGCCGTCCCCGAGCCACGACGAGGCAACCCTCGTGCTCGCCGTGGTCGCCCGCGTCGAACAGAGCCCTCCCCGATGCCGAGGACCCACGGGAGGAGCTGCCTGCATCAACCTCGAGCTACCATAGCCGCCGAGGACCTCGCCGGAGACCTCCTCCACCGCGGTGAGCACCGGAGTCCTTTTCCACCGTCCAATCTGGAAGCAACGGCATAGATTAGATTAGATCGAACAGTTAGGTTTTTTTTAGATCGGTTTTTATCCCGGTTTAATCCGGTTTAGATCAAACCGGCTCGCCCCGGTTTTCCTCTGTTAGTCGCCGCGCGCCGAATCTCTTATTTAATGGTCATCCGCCCGTTTAGCTCTCGCAGCGCACGCCCGTAGCTAGTCAGGAGCCGCCACGTGTGCACCGTCCGATCGTTAGTTTTTTTCTCTTTTTCTGTTTATATTCTGTTTACAGAAATAGTTTCTGTTTTAGATTGTTAATAACTTTTATGTTTTAGATCTAAATTGAGTGACTCTTTTTGCATTGTGTCACAAATTTGTTGAAGTTTCTGTTTGTGTACTTAGTTTTCAAATTTGAGTAGTTTAAATTTGTATTATTTCAAATATGCTTCAAACACTGTTTTGTCTCTTGTTTGAGTTTTATAAAATATTTTTGATTGATTCTTTTTGCTACTGTTTTGTTATTGTTTTGTCTATTCAGTAGCATATATTTAGTAATTTTTAGTTTAATTTAAATTAGGATTTTAGGCAAAACAGTACTGTTTTAGTTCTAGTATAGTTTTAATTGTTTTTAAATTATTTCTTTTTGTCACTTTTGACAAATTTAGTTTTGTTTTCTGTTAGTCAACAAAAGAAAATTTATTTTTTATTTTAAAATTTTATTTTCTTTAGTTTTGTACGAAAACTTGTATAGGTCATAGTTAGAGTTTCATAAAAGCTTTTTATTTGTTTCTTTTTGCAAATAAAATTTTATGAAAAATACTTTCTGTTAAAATTAGTTGTTTTATATTTTATTTTCTGTTTATTTACTTGTTTAGCATTTTCTTGTTGTTAAACTTTACTTAGGACAAAACTATTTTTGTGTTATGTTTTCATCATAGTTTTTCTTTAGTAGTTTTTCTCATAGTTTTCCTCGAAGTTCTTTGGATTTTATTTAAGTTTATTATTGAGTTTTCCTTGTTGAAATTGTTATTATGATTGCTAGAATTGCTTGTTAGAATGCTTGCTTATGTGTACACTATGTCTGTTTAATATAGATTTTCTCGGAGTGACGAATAGTTTATCAAAGTTTCCAAGAGCGTTGTTATCTTCATCAAGTATTACCAGGCAAGTTCACTTTGACCATGTTATTCATACCCATGTTATAACATACCCATGTTTTTATTGCATTTAGTGTCACCATTCATGATCCCTCCAGTAGTGTTATTGACTCTTGTAGTTGAGTAGAATGCATGAGGTAGGAACCCATCTCCCTGTTATCAAGCCCGGGACGTTATGTAGTTTAAATGCTATGCTATAGTAGACAAGTTTGGTATGAGCACACGAGAGTGGTGTGAGAATGAAGGACTCTACATCAAAGACGACAACTCCATGATGGCATCTGCAAGGACTGCATCCTGAAGACCTCAAGATTTCAAGACTCGATACAAGAATTCAATACACACTACTGGGTGAAGGACGGTTGATGGGCAACCTGGAGCAACCAGTGGATGGCCGGGATGCATGGAGAAGCGCCATGACATCTTGCGGAAAGCTTCACCCAGACTCGAAGAGACGGAAGAATACTTCATGCTCGGAAGCTTACCTGTGCAACCGCAAGTCACTATGGGCTCTGGCTTGGTTGACCTTAGTTGTGACTCTGGCTGGGACGGTGCTAGCAGATGTAGAACTACGGTATGATTGGATGAGCACCGGACAGTGGTCAGGGGAACTCTTCGGAAGACCATGTTTTGGTCGTCTTGTTCTCAAACATCCTGAAGTGCGAGAACGTAAAAAGAGGGATCGAATCTTGCGGGTAAAGTGTACAAACCTCTGCAGAGGGTTAAAAACCTAATCGATTAGCCGTGTCCCCGGTAACGGACAATTTGAGCATCTGGACTTGGATCTATCTCAGAACTCTCAACACCGGACTGATAACTTAATTGTCGGCAACTTATGACGACTTTGGGCAATGAGACATCGGTTGGCGGAACCATGTCATAGTAGATAACTCCGTAGTGAAGACTCCTGATATTCCTTTGTTGTAGGGAAATAAAATTAGCTTTTATGCACAACAAAACCTCAGACATAGAGCCACAAAGCCATATTGCATATAGTATAGTTTTATCATCTGTTTTCTCATGTTGTGATCTTGCCGGTACATTCATTGTACTGACCTACACGGCTGCAACGTATCATGTTGCAGATACTTTCTTCTGACGAGTAAGAGTACGGTACAGGGTTACGGTCTACACTCAACCTGCCGATGGCGTTGATGGGACTCCACACCCGACTATTTGTTTCCGCTGACAATTATGAGGTATATATCAGTTTTATGTTATTTATACATGTGATTGCACTTTGATATATACATTGATGTACTGTGTGTGCCAGCATACTGATCCAGGGATGGCACAGATACACAGAGGCTTGACCGTTTGAGGTTGGGTCGCTACAATCACGAAGCCTTTGTAGCTTGGTGGCAGTGACTGAAGATGTCTATCAATAACACTCTCAACTAGAAGATCAATTCCCAGCTGAGTCAAGTGGTTATGATACCCAGACATTTTGAGTATGTGTTCATTGACAGAATTGTTCTCCTCCATCTTACAGCTAAAGAACTTGTTGGAGACTTCATATCTCTCAACTCGGGCATTAGCTTGAAATATCAATTTCAGCTCTTGGAACATCTCATATGCTCTGTGGTGTTCAAAATGCTTTTGAAGTCCCGGTTCCAAGCTGTAAAGCATGGCACACTGAACTATCGAGTAGTCATCAGATCGAGCCTGCCAGACATTCATAACATCTGCTTCAGCTCCTGCAGCAGGTCTGTCACCTAGCGGTGCATCATGGACATAATTCTTCTGTGCAGCAATGAGGATAATCCTCAAGTTACGGACCCAGTCCGTGTAGTTGCTACTATCATCTTTCAACTTAGCTTTCTCTAGGAACGCATTAAAATTCAAAGGAACGGTAGCACAGGCCATTGATCTACAACATAGATTTGCAAAAACTATTAAGACTAAGTTCATGATAAATTTTAGTTCAAATAATCAAATTACTAATGAACTCCCACTTAAATCAACATCCCTGAAGTTGTCGAAGTGATACATGATCTAAATCAACTAACCCATGTCCGATCATCACGTGAGATGGGGTAGTCTTCAATGGTGAACATCTCTATGTTGATCATATCTACTATATGAATCACTTTTGACCTTTCGGTCTCTAGTGTTCTGAGACAATGTCTGTACATGCTAGGCTCGTCAAGTTTAACCCAAGTATTCTACATGTGCAAAACTGGCTTACACCCATTGTATGTGAACGTAGAATCTATCACACCCAATCATCATGAGGTGCTTCGAAACGACGAACTTTAGCAACGGTGCATACTCGGGGAGAACACTTTTATCTTCAAATTAAGTGAAGGGATCATCCTATAATGCTACCGTCGTTCTAAGCAAAATAAAATGCATAAATGATAAACATCACATGCAATCAAAATATGTGACATGATATGGCCATCATCATCTTGTGCTTTTGATCTCCATCTCCAAAGCAAAGAGATGATCTCCATCATCACCGGCATGACACCTTAATCTCCATCGTTGCATCGGGGTCATCTCGCCAACTATTGCTTCTACAACTATTGCTAACGCATAGCGATAAAGTAAAGCAATTACATGGCGCTTAAGTGATTGACTCACAGGTCATACAATAATTAAAGACAACCCTAAGGCTCCAGCTGGTTGTCGTACTCATCGACATGCAAGTCGTGAACTTATTACAAAACATGATCTTCTCATACATCAACATATATCACATCACATCTTGACCATATCACATCACTACATGCCCTGCAAAAACAAGTTAGACGTCCTCTACTTTGTTGTTGCAAGTTTTACATGGCTGCTACGGGCAACTAGCAAGAACCGTTCTTACCTACGCATAACCACAATGGAGATTATCAAGTTGCTATTTTAACCTTCTGTAAGGACCACCGTAGTCAAATTCGATTCAACTAAAGTGGGAGAGACAGACACCCGCCAGCCACCTTTATGCAAAAAAAGTTGCATGTTAGTCGATGGAACCGGTCTCATGTACGTGGACATGTAAGGTTGGTCCGAGCCACTTCATCCCACAATACCGCTGAATCAAAATAAGACATTGGTGGTAAACAATATGAACATCACCGCCCACAACTCCTTTGTGTTCTACGCACATGGAAGATCTATCCATGGAAAACAAAAAAGATTCTATGAACATGGAAGATCTATCCATGGAGATGCATAGCTACGAGAGGGGGAGAGCATCTACATACCCTTGTAGATCGCTAAGCATAAGCGTTTATCAACGCGGTTGATGTAGTCGTACACCTTCAGGATCCGTCCCGATCAAGTACCAAACGTACGGCACCTCCGCGTTCAGCACACGTTCAGCTCGATGACATCCTCGCATTCTCGATCCAGCAAGAGAGGCGAAGTAGTAGATGAGTTCCGGCAGCACGATAGCATGGTGACGGTGGTGGTGAAACTATTCCATAGAGCTTCACCGAGCTCAACGGTTTAGGACGGAGGACGAACTAGAGGGAGAGGGGGTGCCGCACATGGCTTGGGAATCGTGGTGTGTGTTGCCCCCTCCCCTCCTCTCATATATATAGGTGGAGGGGGGATGGGAGGCAGCCCTAGGTGCACCCCAAGGGGGCCGGCGGCCGCCCTAGGGGCCTGCCCTAGGTGCGCCCCTTCTTTTCTTGGCGCGTGGGGAGAAGGCAGGAGGGGAGGCGCCCCTTTTCCTTTTTCTCATGTGGACGAGAAGGCAAGAGGGGGCCAGCCCTCTTCCTTCCTTCCCTAGGGCCGACGGCCTATAGGTGGAGGTGCACCAGCCCCTTGTGGGCTGGTGTGCTTCCCTCATTGGACCAATAAGCCCAATAACTCTAGTGGCCTCCCGAAACCCCTTCTAGTGATCCGATAAATATCCGGTGCATTCCGAAACTCCTCCGGAGACCAAATACTATCATCCTATATCTCAATATTTACCTCTGGACCATTCCGGAGCTCCTCGTCATGTTCTTGATCTCATCCGGGAGCCCGAACAACATTCGGTCACCAACATACATAACTCATATAGTGCTATATCGTCAACGAACGTTAAGCATGCGGACCCTACGGGTTTGAGAATGATGTAGACATGACCGAGACGCTTCTCCGGCAATAACCAATAGCGGGACCAGGATGCCCATATTGGTTCCTACATATTCTATGAAGATCTTTATCGGTCGAACCTTTATGACAACATACTTAGTTCCCTTTGTCTGTCGGTATGTTACTTGCCCGAGATTCGATCGTCGGTATCTCCATACCTAGTTCAATCTCGTTACCGGCAAGTCAATTACTCGTTCCGTAATACATCATCTTGCAACTAACTCCTTAGTCACTTTGCTTGCAAGCTTCTTGTGATGCTGTATTACCGAGAGGGCCCAGAGATACCTGTCCGTCATACGGAGTGACAAATCCCAATCTCGATTCACGCCAACTCAACAGACACCTTCGGAGATACCTGTAGAGCACCTTTATGATTGCCCAATTATGTTGTGATGTTTGATAGCACACAAGGTATTCCTCTGGTATCTGGGAGTTGCATGATCTCATGGTCGAAGGAATATGTATATGACATTAAGAAAGCAGTAGCAATAAACTAAACGATCATATGCTAAGCTAACAGATGGGTCTTGTCCATCACATCTTCTACTAATGATGTGATCCCGTTATCAAATGACAACTCCTGTCTATGGTTAGGAAACCTTAACCATCTTTGATCAACGAGCTAGTCTAGTAGAGGCTCACTAGGGACACGGTGTTTGTTTATGTATCCACACAAGTATTTAAGTTTCCGATCAATACAATTAAAGCATGAATAATAAACCTTTATCATGATTAAGGAAATATAATAATAACCACTTTATTATTGCTTCTAGGGCATATTTCCAACATGAAGCAGCGGGGGGAGACTCAGCGGCACTGCATGCTCAGCAGACCAACATAGTGGAGCGGACTGCTCAGCAGTTTGACGCTTCAGAACCGCCTGCTAAGTAGTCCGAAGGTCCAAAACCGACTGCTCATCTGTCCGTTTGTCCGTAGCCGCGTGATTAGCATACCAATTCATCGGCACTGCCTGCTCAGCAAACCAACGCGTTGGCACATCCTCTTTAGCACACTAACAAGTTGGCACCACCTACACAGAAACCCAACATAGCTTCAACGCCTGGTCAGCAGTCTGATGCCTCTGCTCCTACAGCCTAGCAGTCCGTCACAGTAGCACCGCTAGCTCGGTAGTCCGGCGTAGCTAAACCGTCTGCTCAGCAGTCCATCGTAGCTTCACTGTCTGCTCGGCAGTCCGCCTATCAACCATCCAGACCTTGCACCAAAAGTGCTTCAAGGACTAAGAAGGAAGCGGGCAAAAAGGCTACACCCGTGAGGAAGCGACCCTAATATTTAAGGCACTCATCACCCAGAACCAAATTACCAGCAAGTTATTCGAATCAGAGAGTAATATTGTTTATGAAAACATGGACAATGAAGAATTAAATGTGATGCTTGCTAAAGATAAAGCAGGCATACTTGAAGCACGCAATTACGTCCATGGCCAGCCATTTCTTGTTGGCGAATACTTTGATGAGTGCAGTTCCAGTTGTCGCTCATTACATAAATATTACATGGATCAAATTTCAATAGGTCATCATGTTCTGCTTGTCCACTACAACAGAGATCATTTCTGTCATGATCCGGGTTCCATCAGTGTGGGTTTCGAGGACTTACATCTCTTCTTCAACTTCAGCATGCTCGATGCCACTCTTGTTAGATGCCTGATTTTTAGAAGTACTGAACAAACTTTGATCAACTTCTCCATACAAGGCTGTAAATGATAAACAACTAAATGTATTTTATTCCTCTCAGGGGATTGATCGCGCAGAGAAGGGTAGAGTGTGTATTTCATAGATCCTGCATTAGCAAATGGCACATTATTACGTGATCAGGACGAACGGGAGTGGGCCATTAAGAAGGTCGCCCGCATCTTTGAAAACACGTCCCATGTAGAATTATTTCTCTGGCCATATCATAAAGTGTAAGTGAAATAAACAACCACGCATACACTGATTGTCTTTCAGACTTCGACATAGTTCGTAAATTCATGGTTTTCTTAATCTGTAGCAATCACTATATCTTGGTATTCATTGTTCCAAACAAGAACATAGTTTACTACCTGGATTCTCTTAGAGAGTCAATAAAGCCTCAGGATCTGACGCATCTTCAGCAATTCATGGACAGGTATTGAATTCTATGATGTTGAAATTAATTTGCACTCATATCTGGTTCAAGATTTGAGTATGTGAAAATTCATCTTCATTTGTAGTGTGTTGGCACTATGGAAAAATAAACCAGGGAAGCTGTTCAAGAGGGAACTACCTCTACAGCAGGAGATCGTTTCTCCGATAAGACACCGAAATCTATTATTTCCAAAAAATGCATCCAATAGTTTGCAAATACCATTTCTTACATGAGTCAAATATTCAAGTTTCTAAATAAACCGCTTTCTATTTTGGTCCAAAGAAAAAAATACATCTAACACCGGTTAGGTTGTTCCTAACAGGGCAAATACATGACCAATTCTGTACAAAAAAATTTAGTGTCCTCAGCAACAAGCAGGGACCAACCTTTGTGGATATTATGTTTACACACACATGATCTCCATCTGCGAATTTGCTAATTATTGTGAAGATGCTCACGGATTAGTACGAGTAAGTCTATCTTAATTAATATCTTCTACACTCATATGGCACATTCTGATCTTAAAAATCCTGTAGCTCATCTTTGAACCAAGGACCTTTGAACCGCTCCCTGCTGGAGAATTGCTTATGGTTAGGAGATTTATTAGCAACTTCTTCCTGAATCACTACATCAAACCCACGGGTGATAATGAAGATTTCAGCATGCCTTCTCTTGAAATAACGAGTAGGAGTTAGCCACTAAACATATACGCATGGATCCATTGTTTTCCATGTGATAAGGTCTTTGTATTTCGTACACTATGATTAATTATGTACTGCATATGTCAACAAATCATTGGAATTTAGCTACGATTTGTTCAATTGCAATTGTTGTGAATTCCGATGAATGTTCTTCCTGTGGACACTATTTGTTCAATTGCATATTGTGGCAAATTTGATTTTTGCATGCTGATTCAAATGCGATATTTTTCTTTAACCGGGCCATTGATGCACACACGGTTCAACTAAATGAGTGTGTGCGATCCAGAACAGAAAGCACACGCCAATCATAGTGGAACCGTCGGTGATACACAGCAAATCGCAGACGATTTGCAGCACTTCTACGTGTGCATAGGGGCTCTCGAACCGTTTGTGATAGCACATTATCACACACGAGAGCTTATAGTAAATTGTGCCCAATGCAAAATGCATTCCCACTCATAAATTGTTCAAGAAACACGTGCGATCCTGAACGAAAAGACGATTTGCAGCACTTGTATGTGTGCGAAGGGGCTCTTGAACCGTTTGTGATAGCACATTATCGCACATGGTAATTTTTCGGGAAACATGTGCGATGGTGTTATGCATGCAGACGATTTCCGCAGAATACTCATGTATGATGGGGCACATATCGCACACAACTTCTATGATGGCCCGTGTGCATTAGATACTGTTTCGCAAACGGTCCAGTATGAAACACCATTTCGTTTCACTGCGTCATAAGAAACATTTGATCACCAATCCCACACGTGTGCCAGAATATGGTGTGTGCGATATGTTGCTACATCACATACGATTACATTTGGCAATGCGTCTGCATCATGGCTCCTAATGTCTACTACACAACTTATTCTTGTAGACTCGTGTTGGGCCTCCAAGTGCAGAGTTTTGTAGGACAGTAGCAATTTTCCCTCAAGTGGAAGACCTAAGGTTTATCAATCCGTGGGAGGCATAGGATGAAGATGGTCTCTCTCAAACAACCCTGCAACCAAATAACAAAGAGTCTCTTGTTTCCCCAACACACCAAATACAATGGTAAATTGTATAGGTGCACTAGTTCGGCGAAGAGATGGTGATACAAGTGTAATATGGATAGTAGATATACGTTTTTGTAATAGGAACAATAAAAAACAGCAAGGTAGCAAGTAACAAAAGTGAGCACAAACGGTATTGCAATGCTTGAAAATAAGGCCTAGGGTTCATACTTTCGCTACTGCAATCTCTCAATAGTGCTAACATAATTGAATCATATAACAATCCCTCAACGTGGGACAAAGAATCACTCCAAAGTTCTTACCTAGCAGAGAACATAACATGAAATTGTTGCAGGGTACAAAACCACCTCAAAGTTATCCTCTACGATCAATCTATTGAGCTATTCCTACAAGTGTCACAAACAGCCCTAGAGTTCGTACTAAAATAACACCATATGATACGCATCAATCAACCCTAATGTCACCTAGATACTCCAATGTCACCACAAGTATCCATGGGTCAATTATACGATGTGCATCAAACAACTTCGGATTCATAATATTCAATCCAACACAAAGAACTTCAAAGAGTGCCCCAAGATTTCTACCGAAGAAAGTAGGACGAAAACGTGCATCAACCCCAATGTATAGATTACCCCAATGTCACCTCAGGAATCCGCGAGTTGAGTGCCAAAACATACATCAAGTGAATCAATATAATACCCCATTGTCAGCACGGGTATTCATATGCAAGACATACATCAAGTGTTCGCAAATCCATAAAAGTATTCAACCAGATAATAGTGAAACCTCAAAGGTAAAAACTCAATTCATTACTACAAGATAGAGAGGGATAAACACCATATGATCCAACTATATTAACAAAGCTCGTGGTACGTCAAGATCATGCCAAATCAAGAACACGAGAGAGAGAGATCAAACATATAGCTACTAGTACATACCCCTAACCCCGAGGGTGAACTACTCACTCCTCATCATGGTGGCCACCGGGATGATGAAGATGTCCTCCGGTGATGATTTCCCCCTCCAGCAGGGTGAAGGAATAGGGCTCTAGATGGTATTTCAAATGTACAGAGGCGTGCTATAATGGAGTCAAAGTTCTAGGGTTATTCCTGGTGGTTTATCTATTTATAGGATTTTTTGGCGTCGGTTTCACGCGAAGATGGGCCACGAGGTGCCCGCTACCTACCAGCCCACCACCAAGGCCCCTGGCGTGCCCTGATAGGTAGTGGCCACCTCCTTCACCTTCCGGTCCTCCCACGAAGCTTTGGGGGTCTCTTTTGTTCCAAAAAAATTGAAAAAAAGTTTCAGACCAGTCCGAGAAATTTTATTTCTGCACAAAAAACAACACCACGGTAATTGTGCTGAAAACAGCGTTAGTCCGGGTTAGTTCCATTCAAATTATACCAAAACCATATAGATATGTTGTAAACATGGCATGGATACCTCATAAATTATAGATACGTTGGAGACGTATCAGCATCCCCAAGCTTAATTCCTGCTCGTCCTTGAGTAGGTAAATGATAAAATAAATAATTTATGAAGTGTGAATGATAGCATAGTGCATAAGTTTGATCAATGATAATCCCTATCACTTTTCCTATCATCATAACAGCAACTCTTTCTTATAAAACTCATCATGATAAAGTAGCGATCAATTCACATGTTATGGTTCAAACAATGCATTCTCTTGAAACTTAACAACCTATGATGTCAGTCACCAAGCAATTGCAACTCAAATTATTCAACAAAGTCTAAGTAAGAGCTCCACATACTCAATTATCATATAGTCTTCTATGATTGCTAGTACTCAAAGCATATTTTTAGAACAAACGGCACCCATCAAACAAAGAGAAAGATAGGGGCTAACTCATTTATCATATAGATAATTATCAACAATAATAATTCATGATCAAATATATTTTACTGGCCATATGTGCCTAGATCTTTCCCCACCACATGATTCTTAGCAACTAGAGAATAATTGAGGTTGAAATGAGAATGCATACTATTGACTCTTGCATAAAAGTAAATACTGAAAACTAAAAGATAGGCCCTTCGCAGAGGGAAGTAGAGGTTGTCATGCGCTTTTTATTTTTGGATGTGCAAGCTCTTAATGCAAAGGAACATCACGTTATATTGCCCCTTGTGATAGCAACCTTTATTATGCAGTCTTTCGCTTCTATTTCTTTACCATCACAAGTTTGTACAACGCTTATTTTCCCTTGCAATAAAAGATCATACATATTTAGGAGCAATTTTTATTGCTTTTTGCATCGATGACAACTTAGTTGAAGGATCTTATTCAATCCATAGGTAGATATGGTGGACTCTCATGGCAAGAAACTGGGTTTAAGGGTTTTTAGATTCACAAGTAGTATCTCTGCTTAGTACGAATTTTTGGCTAGCAAAAGATCCTAAGCAAGCACCACATGTTGGAGGATCCATAACAATATAACCTCTATGCAAATATACCCAAACATAACTCATTATGTTGTCTTCCTTGTCCAACTTCAACTAATTTGCTCAAGTTTGAAAATAATTATTGGGTATTCACAATCATAAAAGATGTCCAAGATAATATATTTATATGTGAAAGTTCTCTTCCTTATACTAATCATTCATGAATTGCTTGTATGACCAATATTGTGATTGTCAAACTTCAATGGATTTTGCTGTCCAAACCCAATGTGAACCTACTACTAGGTATGATACAAGCATATGAAGCACATATAATTTCAACTGTATGATATTCAACTCATTCAACAATTTACTCTTAGGATATAAGTGAAGCACGAGAGTAAATGACAAACTACTCCAAAAAGATATAAGTGAAGATCAAGTGAGTAGTTAAGTAAATAGGAAGCTATGTAAGGACTCTCTCTCATTGAATTTCAGACCTTAATTATTTTATTCAAAAAGCAAAGAAAACAAAATAAAATGACATTCCAAGGATAGCACACAACGTGTGAAGAAGCAAAAAATTAGGCTCAACCGAGACTAACCGATAATTGTTGATGAAGAAAGGTCGGATGCCTACCGGGGCATCCCCAAGCTTAGATGCTTGAGACTTCTTGAAATATTATCTTGGTATGCCTTGGGAGTCCCCAAGCTTGAGCTCTTGTGTCTCCCTAATTCCTCTCATATCATGGTTTCTCTTAATCTTAAAAACTTCATCCACACAAAAACTCAACAAGAACTCGTGAGATAAGTTAGTATAAATAAATGCATAACCTTATTATTACCTACTGTAGAAAATCAATAAAATTATAATTTAACATTGCATACTAAATGCCTCTGCATATTTAATACTCCTATCCTCAAATAGAATAATTAAACAAACAAACATATGCAAACATAACAGCAATCTGTCTAAACAGGATAGTCTGTAAAGAGTGCAATAATATTCATACTTCCCTAACTCGAAAAATTCTGAAAAATTACCACACTGTAGAAAATTTGTTATATCTCACTGTGTAAAAATTTCAAGATTTTATCATGTTCTGAAAATTCACAAATATTCAAAACATAACAACAAACTTTCTGTTTTCAAACAGCAACATATAGACTTGCAAAATAAGCATGGTAAAGGCTATCCTTGACACTTTTATTGAAATAAAAGATATAAAACATTATTCTAAATAATAGTAAGCAAATCCTAGTAAAATAAAATGATGCTCCAAGTAAAACACATATCATGTGACGAATAAAAATATAGCTCCAAGTAAGGTTGCCGATAATATTGGAGACGAAAGAGGGGATGGCTTCCGGGCACTACAAAAAAAAGACACATCCGTGACATTTTGACCTAAATGAAAAAAAATTGTCATGCTTATGACACTTCTATGACGATAATTGTGACAACAGCACGTATCATCATAGATGTGGTTGGCTCCTACTTCTATGACAAAAAATCATGACAGAAAATGGGCTTTTCGTCCTGGGCGGGCCGGGCACGCACCTGCATGATATTTTTTGGGCCGTCCATGACGGAAAAAATCGTGGTAGAAGTGAGGGCGAGGAAAATTTTGGGGAGTTCCTAGTTACGGTGGGTGATCGGGGCCGAGCGATGCACGGAGGTTTGCGCGTTTCTCTCGTACACATACGCGCATATGTGCGAGGCGTTGGGCTCTAACTGAACCCGAGCGAGGCGTTCGCTTACTAAACCCGAGCGATTGCACTAGCTACGTTACTAAACCCGAGCGATCGATCCCTTGACTGTTAACTGAACCTGAGCGATTCCTTCGCTTCTGCTGCTAACTGAAGCCGATCGAACCTGCTGCCTATTGATGAACAATGACCGTTGTTGGGGGTTGGATGAACAGGACCCCGTGGTAGTAGAGGCCATTGCCGATGGATGAACAGGACCCCGATCGAGGAGGCCGCCACACCCGAGCCGATTGGGGGTGGATGAACAAAACCCGTGGAGGCTGGATGAACAGTAGCAGGTGGAGGCTGGAGGAAGTCGACGGTGGATGAACAGTAGCCCGTGGAGGCTAGAGCGAGGCAGTAGAGGATGGATGAACAGTAGCCCGTGGAGTCCCATTTTGCGGTACGCCAAACCCCTCCCGATGAATAGGACCCCGTTTCGACCGTAGGCGCTCCAACACATGCCCGTTTCCTCCGTTTTGCGGTATGCCACACCCCTCCCGATCAACAGCACCTCATTACGACCGTAGGAGCTCGAACACAAGTCCGTTTCCTCTGTTTTGCGGTACGCCAGACCCTTCCCGATGAATAGAACCCCATTTTGACCATACGCGGTCGAACAGAAGGCCGTTTCCTCCGTTCTACGGTACGCCAGACCTCGTTTCGGCTGTTCCATCCAAGCCGATAGGTTCCCGATGAACACGACGCATTCCGTTGCCTCCCGATGAACATGATGTTGTTTCTCCGTTCTGACCTAGTCGGTTGGCTACCGATTAACAGGACGCCGTTGCTGCCGTCCATTGCCTCTCCATGTACACGAGTGCTGGCCATACGTATGCGCGAGTAGGCGTTCGAGACCCTGCCCGTATGTACGTACGTGGCCGTATTTTTTAGCATGTGGTTGTACATACGCGTACATGGTTTAGAAGGGACTGCCTGAACTACTACGTCGGGGGCTCTACTACTACACGTGCCACTGCTTGCTCGGCCACGGTTCATCGTTGCAGAGATACTGATCGACCAGTATGTACGTACACGTTCGCGACCAGACAGACAATGCTATGTATGCTTCGACTGGGTAGGTCCCAGCCGTCAGGGAGGATAAGGAGGCACTCCCTTGCATGTGAAGATATATGTGCTGGGTCTCAGCTATCAGGGGGAGGAATCATTTTTTTTGCGTGTAATAAGGAGGCACTTCCTTGTGTGCGAAGATGTAGCTGGTGGCTCCAGTTGTTAGCCTCACCGTGTATAGTCGTCTTCCGATGGCTATCGTTCGTTGACAACGTTGACCACGCCGCGCGGACAGCACCAAGGCTGTGGACGACGGCGAGGCCTGGTAAGGGAACGATGCGGAGCCGAGGAAGACGAGGTAGTGGATGCCCACGCGGAGGGGAGTACGAGGGTTCACTGGTTCCGCTGCGGTGTGAGGCTGCCGTCGCCGGAGAATAACACGGGGTGTGGGTGAGTAGAGGGAAGGACTGGCCGGCAGTGGGATTAGGGTGGGGCGGTGAGCCCTGCGCGGCAGCACTGCCGCCCATAGGAGGCAGGAGCAGGCGGTCCCGCTGGTGCTGGTTTGGGCGGCTGGAGCAAGAAGATCAGAGGTTGAAGAAGCAGCATGGCTGTTGGATTAACATCCAACGGTCAAGCTGCTAGAATCATTTGTTGACTAAGTTGACAAAGCCCTGCGTACGCATCAGCTTAGTAGGCCCACAAGTCAGCGTAATAAGGAGGCACTTGCTTGTGTGGGTCCCTACTGTCAGCCTCTCCACTTACATCCCTCTTTCGATGGTTGTTGTTTGTTGACCATGTTGACCATGCCGCGTCGAGAGCACCAATGCGGTGGACGACGATGAGGCCCAGGAAGGGAATGACCCGGAGCCGGCGAAGCCACAATAGTGGATGCCCACGCTGAGGGGAGTACGAGGGCTGACTGGTCAGTTGCGGGGTGAGGCTGCCGTCGCCGGAAAATAATAGGAGGTGCGGGTGGGTAGAGGGATGGCCTGGCCAGCGATGGGATTAGGGTGGGCCGGTGGGGCCTGCACGGCAGCAAAGCCGGCCACGGAAGAGAAGAGATTGAAGAAGCATGACTATCGGGGTACACAAACAGGGGTGTATGTTTTCCCCTGACTTGTGCACAGACAGCAAACCTCCGGCCTGGCAACTCTCAACATCCAAGACGAGATCAAGTTGAAGAGATAGCTCTTTGAGAAATCAGAGGGCGGATCAAGAAGAACAAATCAAGCCAACGGAAGCAAGACACCACTAAGGGAAAGCCTCCCTTGCCGGGCAGGCGAGCCTGGCAAGGTCAAGGTTACTCCGAAGACAAGTCTCAAGACTGCCCCGGCAAGCTTGCCGGGGATGCCAAGGGCGGACCACCCCGCCAAGGCTCCACCGCTCCACCTCACAGTGACGCAAGCCATCGATCGGTGCGGTGTCAAGCCCCCAAGTGACTAAGTGGCTGTTTTTTGACACATGGAAGCCACTTCCGAAGAAAATTGCCTCCAAATGACACCCGTCCAGAGAGTGTCAAACAGGCAGACAAGAAGTTGGCCAAACAGCCTGGTAAGGCTTGCCGGGCACGCCATGATGTGACACTAAGCGGCGCATTTAATGTGCTCTGCCTTGTCTACAGAGTTAGGTATGATAGCACTGTTTGCTATCTAATCAGTACACAATGACTGATTTGCCATTGTGGTGACCCCTTGATCTATAAAAGGAGGGCCATGGCAACCATAGAAAGGATTTGGACCCTTGTACACACATATGTGCATAGCTGCCCTCGCCCTGAGGCAACCCTACCGGGCTAGAGCGCTGGATCTCCACCACGGTCCTCTCATCAATCCACCAAAGTAGGAGTAGGGTTTTACGCCTCACGGCGGCCTGAACCTGGGTAAAACTGCCCGTGTGATCTCTACCGTGCTGTGCTACGTTCTTCACTCTTTGTGCAATGTGCTCATTCCCCCTGCCGAACCACAAGGGGCTGATGGCCCCATAGGTGGCCGTGGTTTCCCACGACATCTTTGGTGCGCCAGGTAGGGGGAAGCGCTTGTGCGAACCCGAGAAGCGTACGCAGCGCGTCATCTTCATCATCTTCTTCATCGCCGGCTTCATCATCCATGACGCCCCAGAAAAGGCGGGTGATGATGGGAACGGAGTGGGGGAGCGATATCGCTTCCCCCACACCCTGTTTAATCTCCATCGCCTCCCTCCGCCGCGGCTGCTGCAGTGGCAAGAATCGGTAATGACGGCGGCGAGCCAACCCCAACGGCTCAGGCAGCATGACCACCATGCAAGCCCTGTCAAGGGGGAAAGGAACAAAGTGTACGGGTACAATGTTTCTCTCTCCTCCACTCTCACTCATCGACAATTGAGCCACTCCGGGTTTTTTAGCATCGTCAATGTCGATAAGCACCGTGCAAAACTCGGTTCAGCATTTACCCTGCTTAGGGAAATCCTTAGTGGAGCACTGGTGCGAATCCATTGACTGATGCCCCGGAAAGTGCGCTCCAGCAAGGCCGTCTGCATTTGCGTGACTTATGTGCCAGCCGCCACCAAATTGTTTAAAGAGTATGGAGAGGAGGAGAGAGAAACCGATCGTACCTTGCACCGCGTCCTGCCACCTGCCAAATACATATGGTTTTTACCGACCCCTTCTGGGAGCTAGAGAACTACATGCACGACATCCATCCTTCCCGAAGCATGCGAACGCGGCAAGCGCTCTCGGCTGAAAGGAATGGGAGGAAGCAAGGACAAAAGCTAAGTCCATGCAGTCATCGCTTCTTTATAAATTTAAGAATTTCCATTGGTTTATCCCTTGCGTACCGAAGTGTTCATATGAAGAAATCCTTCACGAGATGGCACCTTTGCTAGATTTCTGTCTGCACCCTCATTCCGTTCCGAGCCTGCTCGCAGAATGGGCGGTTGTGTCAAAACTACCAAGGAAAAACCTGCCGGGACGCATCCTCGCCAAGATGAATGTTAAGGGCCCGACCCTTACGACAATCGTGAAAATATGATATCGGCAGGCAACCAGAATGTGCATAGAGATTAATCATATGAACACCGATGGGTAAACTCAAAAGGGATAAACACGTAATTAAGATTAAGCAAAAGCATCAGTTTCTTGCAAGCATAAATAATACGATGTCTAAACACAGGACATGCATCATGTTTTGTTAAAGGATAGCGCGGTGGCGAGGATAGTTCAGTGCCGGGCCTGGCGACCTCGTGAAGCCGTTGGGATGGAAAGGACCTCGTCGGCGAGGGGGGAAGCCTTCTCCTCGGCAGCAGAAACGTCTGCGCCCTTCGGCGGCTTCCTGAAGCCATCAGCAAGGTTGAGGTCTGGATGGCGGCAGGCGATATTGCTCAGAACCATCAGGAGGGCATTACGGGCAAGCTTCCGAGATTCAGTCGCGAAGCAACCAGCCCTTCCCTCCTCATGCACCTTTAGCTTTTCGATCATCTTGTTGAAGAAGACCCCTATCTTGACACTGGGGACCTCCTGCCTGCTGGCCGAAAAGTCTGGCACTTCCATGCCCAGCGCTGCAGTCTGAGCAGTGAGACGCTGGGCAATGTCAATCAAGCTCTTGATCCAGAGGTCGACCTGCTTGGAATGGTTCGCCAGCTTGTCCTCTGCGTCCTTCTGTAGATGCCTTGCGGTGTCCAGGTCTTTGTCAGCTGCTGCTCACGGGTCCCGCAGGATTATACCGAGCTCTCCAAGGTGCCAATCCTGGCCTTCAGATCTTCAATGGTGCCGTTGGTAGTCTCGAGGCCCTGGCTCTTGGAGGAGAGCTGCAATTATATATCCTTCAGAAAGATCTCTACTTTCTGCGCCTCCTCCTTGAGAGTCCCGACCTCCTTGGCGCTCCCGGAAAGCTGTTCAGTCAGCTTGGCCACCTGTTGGTCGAGGTCGGTCTTGACAGTGGATGCAGCGGCAAGGTCATCAGCGAGCTTCTTCAGTTGGGTAGCAGAATCAGCAGTGAGGGCGTCCAGGGCGGCCTTGTGCTTGTCCTCTAGCTCTTTGGTGCGCTGCTGCACAAGGGCTTCCAGATCGTCGTCCTTGGCGCGGAGGGTGGCCTCGAGCTTGTCCTCCCGAGAAGAGATGTCCTACTCCTTGGCGTCGAGAACCGCCTTGCCCACCGCCATGCGAGCCTCCCGGGCAATGACATCCTCCCTTGCCATTGAGATTGTCTCCTACTGCCTCATCAGGACCTAGAACTGCTTGCCGTGCCAGTCGTGCAGCTTGTTACCTTTGTCCCTCAGTTGCTCGTCCACCTTGTTCGCGGACTTGCGCTGCTCCTTGAGCACCTGCCATTTCTGGCTGTGCCGGCCCTGCATCTCCTTAATGCCTGCCGCCATGGACTCCAAGAAAGATAATTCCATCGCGACAGCGACAGAATCGTGTGCCTCATTGACCCCTTGGTACTGTGACACCAGAATGCGCTGGAGCTCTTCATCAAGTTCGGTGCTCGTCGCCACTAATGAGCCGGGGGCACCGAGCCTAGGCTGCGCGAGCACCAGCGCCAACTGGCTCAAGGATGGCTGCGAGGCCCCCGCCACTGTACCAAATGAGGGGAAGGGATCCATGGTTTGGAGGGGTATTTTCTCCTCGACCATCGCCACCGCCCCTGACGCGTCATCGAGGATCTGCTCCGTTTCCGTCGGGGGCTCCTGAACACTCCCGGCAGCATGTCCTTGCCCCTCCGCGGCAGCGATCTTGGTGGCTTCATCCGCGGCGTCTCTCCCTATGCTGGCCAATTCTTCCAGCAGTTGAGGCTCTTCGGCCTGAGGGACTGCAAGCGAAGATAACAAGCAATAATAAAGAAGAAGAAGTATTAGAGAGCCAGAAGCATGGGGCGAGATGGTAAAAAAGCGAGGGAAGAAGAGCAATTGAATTACCCGGAGAAGTTTGCTGGGTGGAAGCCTTAGTTTTCCCACCAATATCAGTTGTCGCCCCCTTCTGCGACAAGCACGGCGTCGCCTTGGGCAAGCTCTCCCGTGGGAGCCATCGTCGGGGGCTCCTCGAATCAGTCGGCGGGCGGGGCAAACCCCTCTTGAAGGGGCTCGCCCCGGGTCATCCCTCCTTGTCCTCCTCCTCCAGCCGAGGAGGTTGGGAGCTCTCCTGCATCGCTCCCCATGGGAGGGGCCAATCCCGTTCTTTTGTGCCAGGGGCTGAGCTGGGGGCTTGGTGTCGGGTCGTTTGTGCTGCTCCCCACCAGTCCCATGCCCTCCATAGTCTTCGGTGGCTCCACACGCTTGAGCCATTTTGACCGGTGGATGAGAGTCTTGGTCTCCTCCTCCTCCTTCCTAACAAAGGCAGCAAGCAAAAGATCAGTCAACAAGAGCAAGTAGGCATACTGAAACTACTGCAAGGAAAGGAGATTGTTTTCTCTTACTCTTCATCGATGAGCATGGAGCTCAACTCGAACTCGATGGGTGGTGAGGACGCCTGGCCTCTCTTCTGGGGCGGGGGAACGGAACTTCCCAGCAGCTTTGAGCCTTGCTGAGGTGCAGGGGGCTGCGATGAGGACGAGTTCTACGAGGAGCTAGAGCCGGGCTGAGAGCTGGAGTCAACTCCCGCAGCCAACGATTGCTTGGCGGGAGGGGTTTTAGCCCCAGTGAGGCGGGAGGACTACCGGCGCACTGCATCCGGCTTGCTGCCCTTGGAGGTAATCTTATTCACCTTCTTAGCGACAGGCGCAGGATCGGGAACCACTGCTCCCCGGTTGGCAACCCGCCTGCGAGGGCGCTGGTCCAAGACTGGCTCGGGGGCTTGAGGGCCTGCCGCGAGCCACTCCTCCTCGGGCTCCTCCGCCTCCTCAACCCCCTCTTCCTCTTGGGCCTCTATCGCCGCGGTGTATAGATCCTCAATCCTGGATGGCTCGTCCCCAGCAGGCTCATCTCCAGTAGGCTCGTTCCCGGCTAGCTCGCTCCGGCAGGATCATGCCCGGTAGCGTCCTCTGAGGCTTGCGCCTTGTTTCTGCCGTGGAAGGAGCCTTCATCCTCAACCTCCTCCTTCTCCTCCGCTGCCTTCCTGGCCTTTGCCTTTGCGGCGACTCGAAATGCCCTGTCTTCCTTGAGCCACCTCCTGATGTACGCTTCCTCCACCTTGGGGGTGCGCTTGTACATATTGGTCTCCACCCTGGTAGCCTTTTCCACCAGGCTAGAGGACCACGCGAGCTCTTCGTTGAGCGCGGGTAACTGCCAGTCACCCGAAACTCCATGAGCATTGTAATGTGGCATCCATTTCAAGATCTGATCCCCGGTAGAGTTGATGTTCAGTGGGATGACATTTGCCGGCAGCTTGAATGGCCCAAGGCTAGCAAATAGTTGATCGCACAACCAAGCATGGCCATAGACCAACAGGTTGTTGGTCAGGCCAGGGAGCAACCTCATCCTATCTGCAGCATCTCCATACTACCAGGCAAACCTGTCCCTCTTCTGCAGAGGCGCAATGTAGCGTCGAAGGAAGTTGGCCCCCACATGCCCAATGGTTAGCCCGACAGCCTTTAGGCGGGTGATCCTGTTTATTGCTGGGCGAAGCCTGTCATCAGTGAGGCCAAATTCTTTCCACACATTGTCCCACACAACGCACTCTTCCCCGTGCCTCACAGAATTCCAGGGCTTCCTCATCTTGGATCTAGCACCAATCTCCCCTCCATTCCTCCCATCTATCGCGCTGCTGTCCGGTGAGGTAACCCTAGTTCTCCCTTGCCACCCGAGGCATACAACTTATGTTTCCGGAATGGTGGGCTTTATTCTCCACCCTCAGGACAAAGTAATGCCTGAACAAATCGACATTGGGGGCGACCCCGACAAAGTTCTCACACAAATGGGCAAAAATTGCCATGCACGCCATTGCATTTGGCGTGAAGTCCAAGAGATGGAATCCATAGATCATCATCATGGCTTCGAAGAAATCCAAGAAGGAAGGGCAGAGGCCACAGATGAAGTACGCACAGAAGAATCGGTATGAATTTGGCGGGTCCTCTTTCCCCTCCGCCAGAACTTTGGGTGCGCCATGCCCCTTTGGAACCTCCCTCCCCCACAGGTATCCGTACCTTGCCTTAAAAACATTGCCGTCCAGACTCGACGGGAAGAAAACCAAGTCTCCCCGTCGCTTCTTGTCCAGCTCCGCCGCTCTCTTCTTGCTCCCGCCGACGGCCGTCTCCTGCGCGGCAGTCGCCTGCTTCCCTTTGCAGGCGGCGGCCTTCTTCCCCATCTCTTCGTCCTGCGGCGGGGAGGGGGGAGGAAGCTGGAAAGGGATCGGTGGCGAATGCGGACCAGGAAGAAGGGTAGTTGTTTGGCTTGCGGAAGAAGATGATGGAGAGCAGAGCGGACGATGAATGAGCAATGCCCCTTCGCGTTTTTCTCTCTTAAGAGAAAAAGATGCGGGGGAGGGCACGACTCTTCAGAAGTTACCGTTTTACATTAACTGCTGCAATCCCATGACCCCACAACCCGTGGTAATTACGCGAAGTGGACGTTGGATTGACTGGTCATCATGGCAAACCGCTGCACACGCAGTATTCTCCTGCGACGTGTCCGTGCAATGTTTGGGGCCTAACCCAACGTGCCCGGCGACATGTATGGCCTAGGCCCGGGGGCTTCTGTCGGGGTACAAAAACAGGGGTGTATGTTTTCCCCTGACATGTGCACGGATAGCAAACCTCCGTCCCGGCAACTCTCAACATCCAAGATGAGATCAAGTTGAAGAGATAGCTCTTTGAGAAATCAGAGGGCGGATCAAGAAGACCAAGTCAAGCCAAGGGAAGCAAGACACCACTAAGGGAAAGCCTCCCTTGCCGGGCAGGCGAGCCTGGCGAGGTCGAGGTTACTCCGAAGACAAGTCTCAAGACTGCACTGGCAAGCTTGCCGGGGATGCCAAGGGCGGACCACCCCGCCAAGGCTCCACCGCTTCGCCTCACAGTGACGCAAGTCATCGATCGGTGCGGTGTCAAGCCCCCAAGTGACTAAGTGGCTATTTTCTTGACATATGGCACCCACTTCCGAAGGAAATCGCCTCCAAATGACACCCGTCCAGAGACGTGTCAAACAGATAGACAAGAAGGTGGCCAAACAGTGCCGGGCATGCCATGATGTGACACTAAGTGGCGCATTTAATGCGCTCTGCCTTGTCTGCAGAGTTAGGTATGATAGCACTGTTTGCTATCTAATCAGTACACAATGACTGATTTGTCATTGTGGTGACCCCTTGATCAATAAAAGGAGGTCCATGGCAACCATAGAAAGGATTCGGACCCTTGTACACTCATATGCGCGTAGCTGCCCTCGCCCCGAGGCATCCCTGCCCGGTTAGAGCGCTGCGTCTCCACCACGGTCCTCTCATAAATCCACCAAAGCAGGAGTAGGATTTTACGCCTCGCGGCAGCCTCCTGGGTAAAACTGCCCGTGTGATATCTGGTTTCCCACGACAACGACGGCCGTTGGATGGACATCCAATAGTCACTGCTCTCGTGTGTTGACTAAGTTGACACAGCCTTGCATGCGCGTCAACCTTTTTTTTAGGAAAGCGTATGCGTCAACCTTTTTTTGGCAAGCATACGCGTCAACCTCTAGTAGGCGCACAAGTCAGCCTCAAATATGTGGAAAACATCATACAACCCATCTGCCATTATTTCTAATAATTTACACCCCATTTGCTAATTCTTAAAGATTTTTTTGGAGCCCATTGTCTTTTGTTTAGCATTACAGCCCATATTGTGGCCACGGTTAAAAAACTCTACGAAATTTTGCATATTTTGGTGCGGTCTGAACTGTTTTTGATCCCGAAATTTCGAGTCACATTCAAACTAATTTGAAAAATAAGTTTATATCAATATAAAATCCAAATAATTGTCCACGCATAAAAATCAATGGAATTTAAAATCTTGAAATGAAAAAAAATTTGAAACTAACTACCGGTTTGATGTGTTTTAAAAATGTACAACCCATTTCTCATTATTGATAGCCCATTTTCTGGGCAAGCCGAATGAAACTCTCCTCGTCTTGAAAGATTTGCAGCCCAGCAGGGCTGACAAAAGCAAGTAGGCCTCGGTTGGGTATTCTGTAAAAGAACAAAAAAACTAGGCTAGCCATTTTCAGAAAGAAAAAAAAACTACTGGGCTGGTCTTGTGGTAAACATAAAATAAAAGGCTGGCTAGAGAGGCCAGAGTGCCCCGCATAGCCTAGTTGACACCCTGCTTCCGTCTCAAAAACAAAAAGGACTGGGCGAGCTGCTGGGTCCCTGGTGTCAGCTGATCGTTGTGCAATTCTCTCGTTTATTGACTATGTTGACAATGGCATGGGACCCAGATGTCAGAAATCCATTAGGAGGAACCATTTTTTTTTGCTTGAAATAAGGAGGCACTTGCTTGCGTACTGCCATGACCCTGGTGGGTCCCTGCTATCATCCTCTCCATGTACAATCATCTCCTAATTGTATACGCGTCAACCTAGTAGGCCCACAGGTCAACCTGTAAACCCGTGGCAGATAAATACAACCCATTTAAAAAAATAACAGCCCATTCCATACGTTCAAACAGAAAGTTCAACATTCAGAGCAAAGTAACAGATCTGATCCAGATATAGAGTACGGAACTTCCACGTTGACAACCATCATAGCCAAGTTAACTATCTACTCCCACTAATACTCTAGTAGTGTACAAGTACTAACTTACTCTTAGCTAACTAGACGGTGCCGGCTGCCATCTGTGGTACACGCTACACGCCGGCACCGATGTCCTCCTCCTCACCTCGGATTTGCTAGAGGTGCGATAGAGCGTGTTGCTAGCGCGCGTTGGCCCTTTCCGTGTCGGCGTGGTCCACCGAAGCTTCGGCTTCTAAGCGGGAAACTATCGGCGTGCGACACCTATGGGATCCCAAGAGACCCCTTTACGATTCGACGGGGGGAGAGGTATGCGCAAAGAGCAGAACCAACGATCGACGCGGGAAGATTTTACCCAGGTTCGGGCCGCTGATCAGCGTAAAACCCTACTCCTACCTTGTGTTCTTATTATTGTTCTTTAGCCCAGCCTCCAGGAGCGCTTGCAGTGAACAGTACGTTCAAAGAGCAGCTACGCATGCAGAATGGGCCAGAAGTTCTCCTCCCCTGTAGCAGTTGCCGTGGGCCTCCTTTTATACCATCAAGGGGTCACCACAGTGGCAAAATGTACATACATTGAGGTGTAAAGTAGCTACAGGGTTACCATACCTAACCCCTGACGGACTAGGACGAACGCATTTAATGCACCATGAGGTGTCCGTTTAGGTGTCCTTACTTTCTTGGGGATGGAAAAAGGGGCCATCCCATCAGCACCGCTTAAGCTCTCCTCCACTGGCGCGTCGCCACGCATCCAAAGAAGGACCCAGAATGTTGGGTTTGTCGCTGTGCTAGAGCGGTGGCACAGCAACAAAACCTTGCCGGGCGCCAAGCCATGCCGGGCGCCAAGCCATGCCGGGCGCCAAGCCTTGCCGGGCGCCAAGCCACCCCGGCAAGATCTTGCCGGGGAAGCTGGCCTTCGGATTCCAGCTCTTCTTATGTGCTGATCCTCAGATCTCTGACTAGATGATTTCTTTGATGGCTTGAATCAACCTCGAACTGTTCCCCGGCAAGCCTTGCCGCGAGGATGGCTACAACTGCCCGTGCACAAGTACGGGGTACTAGTGGCCCAATACTTAGTACACCGACAGGAGCCCCGGGGCCTAGGCCATACACGAGTGCGAGGCATTGTTGGGCTAGGCCCAAACAGTGCATGGGCACGTGTGGCAGAGGATTAACTGCTCGTAAATATCCCGTTTACTGTGCCCCCCACTACGCGCGCCGAACGCGCGACGTGGGAAGCGTGCCTCAAAAGCTGCGACTGCAACGCGCCTGCAGAGGCGCATTAACATTGGGGAGTAAAAGAGGCAGCCCCGCTCCTTCCCCATAAAAAGGAGAAGCCGCAGAGGCACAAGCCTATTTACCCCCCTCTTCTTCTCAATCTGGCCATTGCCATCGCCTTCCTCCTCTCGAGCTCAGAGAGAAGCTTTCCCTCTTCCGCCCGCCGCTTCCACGCTCGCTTCACCCCCGGCTTCCGCCCTCACAGCCGCCATGCCGCCCAAGGCCAGCAATGGCAAGAGCAAGAAGGCGAAAGCTGATGTCCCGGAGAGTGAACTAGTGAAGATGCGGAAGAAGTATGCCGTCTTCGCCCCGTCGCTCGATGCAGAAGCTCTGAAGAGGCGGTACCAATGCATGTGGGCGAAGGAGACGCAGGCTCACCCCGCCACACGCGTGATTCCAGGTTCTTGTTCCAAAAGTGGGTCGGACAGATACCCCTTCTTCGCTGCGTATTTCAATTGCGCGCTCTGCCCCCCATTTTCCGACTTCTTCAATGATATCATGTACACATATGGCTTTCATCTTCTTGATTTCACACCTAATGCGGTACTGTGCATGTCCATCTTTGCCCATCTTTGTGAAAACTTTGCCGGAGTGATTCCCAACACTACTCTTTTCTGCCATTACTTCTTCCCCCGCATCCAAAAAGGAGAGGCCCTCTCTGGTTCTATCGCCTGGATTCCAAGGGCTTGGAATAAGGAAATATACCCAGAAGGAGTTTACCGCGAAAAGTGGGACGAATGGCGGGCTGAATGGTGCTGGATCAAGGAAGCAGATCCCCATCCATTTTGTCTGCTCCGGCAACAGAAGGCGGTCTGCGGCAGCGGCTGGAGCAGTCTTGCCGCTGACGATGAAAAGCTCACAATCGCCACCACCAGGATTCTTCGCCTGAAAGCTGCCGCGCTGACAATGGAGATGATTGGCTTCGACTTTCTCCGCCGCCGCATCGCCCCCTTGCAGAACAGGGGAAGGCCAGCTTGGGAATACCGAAACGCGGCGGACATTATGAAATTGCGCCCCGGGTTGAATAATAATCTGACTATTATGCAGCTTGGTGCTCTCCGTCAAAAACTGTTCCAGCGTGATGACAAGCATCGGCTGCCGGCAAGGATTGTCCCTTTGTGCAACAACTCTGCCTTGGGGTCAATCATCGCCTTCATGCCGATGTTCAACGCCCACGATCTTGAGCCAACCGAGGAGGAAGCACAAAAGTTTTTTGATAACTTGACGGAGAGACCCGTCCGGGAAGAGGCAGATTTCATCCGAGCCACCACTGACCAAGAAGTAGCATACATTGCTACTAGGGTGGAGGAGGCAAATCTTGCCGCAGAGGCCGGCAGCGCTGGCTTCACAGAATGGGAAACCAGCGACGCAGAGGTAGTAGTGGAGGTAAAACCTGCTGGGAAGGACAAAGCTGCCGGGCAACAGAGCAGCCCAGCCGCTGAGAGCTCGTCCGACGAGGGCACGGCCGAAGAAGAACCGCAAGAAGAGCTCCTAGCCCTGAAGAAGACGAAGTGTGTTCTTCGGAAGGCTGCATCTGGCATCCCGGCAAGCCAGCCTTCTTCGAGCGGCGAGGCTCCCGGCAAGAAAGCGGGCGGCAAGACTGCACCACGGCAAGGGGTTCGTCAGCAACCTTCGCGGCGCGCGAGACCCACACCAGCGACCCACACCAGCGGCAGGGGTGTCTCGCACTACCACACCGGAAGTTGCCCCGGCGCCTGCCACAGCCAAGCGACCTAGGACCCCTCCTCCGCCTTCCCACTCAGATATCGCAACGGAGGCCGATTTCGACATCTCCGGCTTTAGTCCGGAGCGGGAAGAAGAAGAGTGAGTGCTTTGCCACAGCCTTTATTTTCCAATCTTAGATCAACCTTGCTGACTTGCTTGTATTGTCTCTGCAGTGATGCAGAAACCTTGCTGGAGAGGATGACGAAGAGGGCAAAGACTTCCACGGGCGACGAGCCCCCGGCAGGTTCCACGAGCGTGCCAGAAACTGTCATCGTCAGCCCGGAGCTCAGCCCTCAACACAGCCCCCAGCGCAGCCCCCAGCGTAAGTTCACTATTCTTTTTCCGCTGGCGGGTGCTGAGGCTTCCATTCTTGCCGCTGATATCTTTGGGCTCGTAGGAGAGGAACGGCAACAAGGAGAGTTGTCGGAAGACGTCCCCGTCGTGCCACCTCCATCGACCACACCGCCCACAAGCACGTCCCCGGCAAGAGATCCTACCGACGAGCCCATCCTAACTGAGGAGGAGCTGGCAAGCATGGACACCGGCAACCCTCCCCCGGCAACCGAAGTTGCCGGGAGGGGCGAGGCCACCTCTCAACAGCTCGACGCAGGTAATCGATTGCCTCAGAACGCTTGTTACTCTTTCCCTTATCTCTCTGTCTTTGGTCCCTTCGAACTTCAATCTTGATCTTATTCTGTTTCCCTCCTTCGTCCTCCAGAGTTCCCTGTGATGGAACACATGGACGTCGATGTTGTCATCGAGGAGACCGCCAGGGATGCCGCTGCCGAAGCAGACAGGATCGCTGCCAGCAAGGCCGCCAAGGACGCCACTATCGAGGCCGGTGGTGCTCTTGGCGAGGAGGCCGCCAAGACTGCACAGGAGGAAGCCGCCAAAGAGTCTACTGAAGGGGTCGGCAGGGAGACTGATGACCGTACTGACGGCATTCCTGCCGCAGGAGCGCCAGGTGCTACACCGGCCACGGAGCCCCCTGCCACTGGTGTGGCGGTTGCTGAAGACCAACCGTTAACATCTGAAGGCCCCTCATCCAGCAAATATCTCAAGGTTGGCGAGAACCTGTTTGTCAACTTGTCGGGGACGGCAAGCATTGGGGCACCAGCCGAAGGAGAAGCCTTTGACGAAGAAATCATCGCTGCTACCGGGCTCGAGGTTGTTGATGATCCCAACGCTAGCAGCGGCAAATCTGAAGAGGATCAGCTCCTTCAGGCCATGGGCGAGAATTTCCGCAAGCTCCAGGCTCTCCACCGCACCCGGAAAGATAAAGCGGATTCCAGAATGGCAGTTGTCGAGGCGGCCGAGGCAGATTTCCAGAGGTGTGTCGAACAAATGCAAGTCTGGTACGCCGAGGCCCTCCAAGAGCTGACTGCTGGCCGGGAACAAGTGAGCCAACAGTGGACAGAAATCCTCCTGAAGCAATCTGATATGGAGAAGGCGCAGGATGAAGCTACTCAAATAATTGCTGCTGAAGATGCCCTCCTGACGGCGCGCCGCATTGCTCTTGATGCTCATGAGGAAGATCTCACCGCACGTAAGCAGGCGCTCGCCGCCAAACTTCGCAGCAAAGATGAAGATATCGAAAAGCTTGTCATGCGGCGGACCCAGGAGCTGGAGCAAAAACATAAAGAGGCGCTCGAAGCTCTGACTGCAAGTCACGCCGGCAAGCTCAAGGAGGCCGTCGATGCTGCCGAAGCTGCAGAGGCCGCCAAGAATGAGCTGAGCAACAAGGTAAAGAAGCTGGAAGTAGATCTCGAAGAGCACGGCAAGGAGCTCTCGACGCTCAAAGGTGATAGGGAAAAAACCCTCCACACCTTGGCGGAGATGCAAGTTGCCCTGTCTAACAAAACCAACAGCTCTCCTCTGCGGCTGATGCTATTGCAGTTCTGGAATTGAAGCTGACCATGTTGCAGAAGTCTGTCGAGGCCGGCAAGGCCCGTGAGAAGGTTCTACTCAAGCATCTCCAGGGAGAGAGGAACCTGCTCAAGAGCGCTGCCGCCGCCCAAATCGATTGCGAGAAGGGGGTGGAGATCTGGACTGGACGTCTCATCGCCGCTGCGGAGAAGCTTATGGCGGAACTGTCAACCATGGGCCTGTCAAACTTCAGGTATTCTTCCGAGGAAAGGATATCTTCAAGTGCCAGGTTGACGATGTTCTTTGAAAGCATCATCGACGCCTTGAGGTTGCTCCAGTCTAGCCGGGTGACCCAATTGGCCAACGAGACTCGCCGGCTTTGCCGGGCCGTCCTTCGCAAGGTGCTTATCAAGGTGGTGCACAGCAATCCCGGTATCAATCTCTCCAACGCGCTCGGCCATCTGCCAAAGGACGCAAATGTCGAGGCGCTCGAAGAACGTATCGTGCCTATCCTTGAGAAGGTGGACTCCATCAAAAGGATCGAAGGCCAGCGCAGAGATTAAGTGCTCCCCCTTTTCTTGCCATCGTCATTCCATGTCAAAGACAATTAAGTCTCAAGTTAGAATTGTGGCAACTCATTAATGTAATATAACTCGCCTATGTTTAGATACATGCATGCTATTTCTCTTGTCTGATTCCTTTATGTACGGAGTTCACCCTACGCTTACTGAAAAACTTGCCGGCGCGCAACCTGCCACGAGCGCTGGGTGCGGGACTTCAGCAGCCTGCTGGAGGCGCAGCGGCCGGCAAGACTCCTTGGCGTTCTCAGTGCAGCCACTTAAATCATTGAGCGGACTCGAAACAAAATAAGGGCGCAACTGATTACAACAAGGGTTCCTTCGCGTGCAGATTTTTCATACAAGAGTCGGAATCGTCCAAGGAAACAACTTTGTAATAAAAGAAACTTGTTCTAAGTTTTTAGAACTTAGCTTTCTGTCGCTATCCTTCCTCCGGCAAGCGTCGATTCCGAACGTCGCCAACTGGTACTCATATCTCCCTCCCCCC